>OY776121.1:6811138-9442130 GCA_963675135.1 Galeopsis tetrahit | reverse complement strand
ACGTTTGTCCCTATTAAATTCTTTGAATGTAAATTGTTATTGTCTAAATGCGACATTCCATAGTCAACAGTCAACAACTACACCTACAGTTATATGATATATATGAGATGTTCAACAAATTCTATAGTAGCTCGGATCACTTGTGGGTTCTTGCTAAATGTACAGTGTGTTGTAGTATTCGATAATTGTTTGCATGATTTGTGTTTAACATTGACAAACGGGTCCCCACTGAGCTAGTTGTTGTTGCTCACCCTTCATGAATTTAAATATTTCAGATTAAGGAGGCTTGAACGTGGTGGCAAGGCGGTGGAGACTAGTAGCTTAATACGCAATTTAATGAACTCAACTTGGTCATATTTAATGTTTTATGCATTTTAGTGTTAGAAAAACTATTTCATCTTTTTTAATTAATGTTTAAGTGATTTATTGAATTGTTTTACATTATGGTTGAATTTGGTTCTTTTAAGATAAATTGTCTTTTATTAGTAGCAAGTACTCTTTTTTTATTTTAAAGTAAAAGTCCTTTTATTAGTAGCAAGTACTCTTTTTTTATTTTAAAGTAAAAGGCCTAAGGAGTATATTAAGTTAAGAAAAAGTGTCTAATTTATGTCGCTTCCGCCAAGTTTTATTTTAATTAGTCTAGTTGAAGTGAAAAGGTAAAAATAAAGTGATTTCTTCTAGGCCCTAATTTTGGGATGTGACAAAGGTCCTCAAATCGTTTCATGTTTGAAACCATAGTGATGATGATTGTGCAGAAGTGTGAGTACTGGATTGTAACGGCTCTGATACCAATTGATAAAACCTCCCTCTAGGTTATTCTAGAATTCTCAAATGAGACACACTAGTAATCACCAATGGTGTTGTGATTTCTCTATTCAAATTCAAGGTATTTACAATTGGTGTATTCTTCTGCTACTAATACTAACAACTAGTCACTAATTCTGCCTATAATCAAGTAATGCAATTGTTATACAATAAATTACATTAATCAAGGAATTAAAAATAATTCTACCCAAGTCTTATTCACTGATTTCCTAAAATCCCTCTGTTTTCTCTGCATTGATATATCTTACCATATCTCTTATCAGCTATGTAAGGTAAGAATTCATCACAAGACTCAGAGCATCTTACAAGTTAAAAGGAAAAGACAAATGAGGAGGCATCAAGAGCAGTTTGTGAGTTCAAGATGTTGTATAGTGTGGGTAATGGAGTTAATAATAGGTTAGACACATCGAAAAACGATGCTATCTTTAAAGGTATTAATTCCTCCCACACGGGTGTAAATGGTTCTCACAAGGAATTAACCTTCCAGGATACAAAACCTATTCCGCCGAAATTCGATAGTTACACTCTACTGAACTCCACACCTTTGAGTATTTATAGATACTCAAGAGTTACACCGAAAGGTTGCAACTTCACCGAAGAGTCACATTGTCAAAGGGTTGCATCTTTCACTCACTGAAAGATTGCAACTTCACCGAAAGGTTGTGTCCTTTCACAAAGAGCTCTCTATATTATATTATGTAAATATACAACACAAGACTTATGCAGAAGAACCTGAAAATCACTTACCTATGGAAATCAAGCGTGAATGACCATGCAGGCTGAAAAGCAATCTAGGAAAAAATCAAGCCGTTATTCCAAATGTCAAAGAATATTTTATGACCTGCCACTGTGCGTAACTAATTCTGAAAACAAAATGAAGTTTTAAAACCCTGTAACAATTCAAATGTTCAAATTTATAGATTGTGACACTATCTTCACCAACAGATAGTATTATTTCCACATCTATAAATAGGGTAGAACTTGAATCATTTCAAGTTTACGGGAACACTCACGAGCTGAAGCTATTGCAAGAAAATTTACAAGCTATCAAAGGATTCAAACACTCAAAGCTTTCGTATTCAAGCTTTTAAGTATATATTTGAGTGTTATTTTAGTTCCCACTAGGCAGAAATCATTGGCTATAAGCTGCTCGATCAAAGCAGAGGCGCGACTTCCACTATGGTTACTAGCTATCTCACTTGTTCAATGACAGTGTTGCTGTATTTTGCCTTGATGTACTATATATATAGATAGAGAGAGGGATATGACTTGTTCAATGTTTAATGGGATTGAATGAGGAGGAATTTAGACCCCCATTTGAACTGCATGGTAAATCATCTGTAAGGATTCTTGGATTATTGGCCTGTTGTTTTTGCCTTTTGATTTAATCCGTGCGGATATATAGCAAGGCTACTTGGGTCTATTTATATAATTTGACTTCTTATATACAAATATGGCAACTTTATACCTGTTGCTTTCTACAAATAATTTGACTTCTTATATACCCCTGGTGAATTGATGCACTGAGATAATGTTTTGTAGCCGCACTGGCTACACAAAGAACATCATTTTTCATGCACGAACGAAACATATTGAGATCCACGTTCACTTCATTCAAAAAAAGGTCTTCAGTCAACAATTCGGGAGAGTTGACATGTTAAATAATAGGTATGCTTACAAATGGTGACACTGAATATATATAGCCAGAGTTAGATACATTAGTTAAGTTAAGATAGGTGA
Source organism: Galeopsis tetrahit (assembly GCA_963675135.1). Classification (NCBI taxonomy): domain Eukaryota; kingdom Viridiplantae; phylum Streptophyta; class Magnoliopsida; order Lamiales; family Lamiaceae; genus Galeopsis; species Galeopsis tetrahit. Next base: position 9,439,565 of record OY776121.1, on the reverse strand, counting down.
ATTTATCAAGAAGCTTCCATTCCATGCCAGTAACTAATTCGTAGCAGTTACAAAATTATAGTTGTATTTATTATAGTGTTAGCTACAACAGGTGAATGTATCTAGAAGCTTCCATTCCATGCCACTAACTAACTCGCTCGTACCAGTTACAAGATTATTCTTGGATTTATAAAAGCAGATACAAATACTTTTGGCCTTAATTCAATTCAAATTCAGATTTCTGTACACGTTGAAACTGTGTGGTTCTTGATAATCAACACAGAGGATTATGGAGATGGCGACTGATCGGTTCCATAAAAAGCCAGATTCAATACTTACTCACATTCTCTCCTTTCTTGATGTGCAGAGAGCAGCTGGAATTACTAGTGTGTTGTCGAAAAGATGGAAATGTGTTTGTTCTAACTTGCCAACGATGGAATTCGGGGCCAGTTGGTTGGACATGGATGCCCCCAATTTTGTGTCTTGGGTTAGTAGGACTGTTGATGTTGATATTCGCAATGACAACGAGACCTTTTCTTCCGATGTTGATGCCTGGGTTGAGTTTTGTGTGAAGAATAAGATGAAAACACTTATTTTGAAGTTCAGCACCTCTAGGGATAAATACTATATAGCGCCTCAGGTGATGTATTCCTCGTCTTCTTTGACGACCTTGCACCTTATAGGATGCATTATGGCTTACGAAGAAGGAGCAATTCAGTGGAATTCTTTGACTCATCTAGTCCTTTTCAATGTGGAGTTGAATCAGCATTTACTTGATAAAATATTATCTAGTTGTCAAGTTTTAAAGAATTTGGAGTTAACATCATGTTCTGGATTCAATCGTTTGGAGGTCAATTCTGAATGTCTTAATCGCCTTGCAATAGAAGAATCTGAAGATGGACCAATTGTGGAAATATCAACACCCAAGATTCGCTCTTTGGATATTAGGAAGGTTGCTCGTGGAAGAAACTCGTTACACCTCAGAAACATCTCATCTGTTGTTACAGTTTCTATTGATTTGTTCAAATTAGATGGTGATGATAACTCTGTGGAGGTAGAGGTGATGGAAAATGTAAAGGATTTCATTGAAAACTTTAAGCACGTTAATGATCTTCACATAAATCGTCTATGCTTTCAGGTGTGTATTTTTAACATTCTTGGGTCATTTCACAGTGGTTGAATCTTAATTGTTTCATAGTACTGATTTGGTACTCGAATAAAGTATCTTAATCGATATTTATATTTGCACTTTGGTCTTATAAGGTTGTGTCGAAAATGGCGATGACTGGCTGGAAATTACCACAATTGAGTCTACAACATTTGAAAATAGATTCTTGTAGTAAATATCACCTCAGCATTTCTGGTATGCTCAGCCTGCTCGATTCTTCACCAAACGTAGAGACGTTGTTCTTAAATGGTTTTCAAACAGAGGAGGAGGTAAGTCCTCATAATATTTTGCAGATGGAAAGATTTAGTTTATTTAAATTTATTGTCTGTCGTTTGTTTTAGGAAATTTCTGATTTGCATCATCCAGCTGCAAAGGGTGATTTGGAGAATGACTTGTTGCATCTGAAGAACGTTACATTTAACAACAACTGTGCAGATCCGGATGGTGAACCACTACTCACATTGGCCTCGATTCTGCTGAGGCGAGCACCTGCCTTGGAAGATATGGTGATCGGGGTTGACGTCTTAGAGACCAGTGACTTTATCACCCTCGGTCAAGCATTGCTTACCTATCCCAGATCCTCCTCAAATGCAAGAATCCATATGCCTCGTCAATGATCCCGTCGCAGTTTTGATCGAACTTTTGATGTGTCATTTGAATATTGTAACCATTTTAATCTTCGCGAACGAGGAACCCAAGCCTGCTGCTGTTACTATTGGATAGGTAGTAGCTTTTTTGATTAATCTTGAACAGGAGTAGACTCTTACATCTCATTGTACATCCTGAGCTTGCTGAGTACAGCTTATACTCTAGTAATACAACACTCCTTTTTCCTTTCAAAAAAAAAAATCCTACGGTTCACACATTAGGAATAATATAAGAGTTGTTAAATACACTCTTTATTTGCACCCTTTTAGATATATACGTACACTCTAGGTTTGTTTCTTAACTTATACAGTTAGTTAGACAGTTAATTAGTTTGGTTAGATTAGCACTAACTAGCAGTTACTGATTAGAGGTGTATTAGAAGGCAAAAAGTCTTCTTCTTCATTCAATTCATTCATCACTTTGTAAAACTTTCATACTCTGTATTTTACTCAAATTTGATTCAAAAGATGTTTTGATTCTTTAATTCAATATTGTATTAGTTTCATGATGAAATTGACGACCAATTCGATCCATTCGCTTTCGCTTTAAGCCTTTCGATTCTCATATCGATTTCCTTTTCTTGGGGGCTTTTTTTTTTTCTTGCTGATCGATTCCGATCGTGTTTCTCCCATCTTCGATTGATTCAGTAATTGCTCTGTTCGGCGCCCTCTTCTACATCCATGGCGCCTACCGTCACCGATCCTAATTCCTTCGACCCGGCCAAAAACCCCTTTTCTGTCTTGGCTCTTCACCAGAATGATAATCCGGCGGTGGCCATCGTCCTCGAGCCTCTCAACGGCATCAATTATGTCTCTTGGAGTCATGCCATTAAAAGAAGCCTCAGCGTGAAGAATAAAATTCAATTGATCGACGGTTCCTTGGACATTCCTTCAGAAGATGATGATCCAGCCACTTACGCTGCCTGGGTAAGGGCAAACAATCTGGTTTTGGTATGGATTCTTAACTCTATTTCACCTGATATCAAACACACCTTGGAATACTTTTCTCTTGCCAAAGATGTGTGGGATGAATTAGTGATTAGATATAAACTTTCTGATGGAACTAGGGTTTATCATTTAGAAAAATCCTTAAGTACCATCTCTCAAGGCTCTCAATCCTTAGTTTGTTACTACAATCAATTCAAGTCTCTTTGGGATGAGTACTTAAGCTTTAGACCCATTCTTAAATGTTCTTGTGGGGCTATGGATGGGTGCACTTGTGATCTACCTAAACTCATGACCAAACCCTTAGAGCAAGATGCTGTGATGAAATTCTTAGTTGGCCTCCACGATTCCTATAGCACTATTAGGAGTCAATTTCTTTTACAGTCTCCTTTCCCTACTTTATCCAAAATATATGGGTTATTGTTTCAAGAAGAGTCACAAAGAGCCCTAAATACTGTCCCTGAGCCTGTTTCCATTGACTCCATTGCTATGTTGGCCAATAATTCCAAATTCTATAAGGATAAAAGAAAACCCCTTAAGTGTAGCCACTGTGATGGTTTAGGCCATACTATTGACAGATGCTTTCAAATCATTGGTTTTCCCCCTGGTTGGAAAGGCCCTAGAGGTCCTCCAAATAAAGAACCCACTAAAGCTGCAAATATCTCCATTAGATCCCCTACTAAGAGGAATCACCCCATGGATTCTAACCCTCTTTGTACTCAGGATCTCTTTGATAAATTTTTTAGTTTCTCTAAGATGCAGAACTTAAATGATGGGAGGGACATACCACACTCTGTGGCAGGGGCCTCCACTTCTCATATTGAGGAAATTCCAGCTCCCAAGGATGCAGGTATGTTACCTATGTTTCCATTCAATTCATGTTTCAATACCATTAAAGTTTCTACTTGGATATTAGACAATGGTGCAACTGATCATATGGTATTTGACATTTCATTGTTTACTACTCCTCCCTCTGTAGTTAATATTAAGATATCATTACCTAATAATGTTATATCTACAGCTACACATATGGGAAATATTTTCATAAATGAGCATCTCACTTTATATAATGTGTTGTATGTTCCTGATTTCACTTACAATTTACTGTCTATTAGCCATTTAACAAGATATTCCAATTGTATTGTCAGCTTCTTGTCATCTCATTTTATCTTACAAGACAATTCAACCAAGATGGTGATTGGTTCTGCTGAACAAGTTATGGGCTTATATTTGTTACAAACTGCTCACCCATCTATCAATTTTGTCATTAGCCCTCCTGTTTCTTCTAATGTTGTTACTAATGACTCTTGTAACTTTGAATTGTGGCATAAGAGGCTAGGACATATCTCTAGCAAATGTTTGTTACAAATTCCCAATCTGAATGCATGTAAAAGCTTCTAGTATACACAACAATTGCATGATTTGTCCTTTAACTAATACAGTTAGTTAGACAGTTAATTAGTTTGGTTAGATTAGCACTAGCAGTTACTGATTAGAGGTGTATTAGAAGGCAAATAGTCTTCTTCTTCTTCATTCAATTCATTCATCACTTTGTAAAACTTTCATACTCTGTATTTTACTCAAATTTGATTCAAAAGATGTTTTGATTCTTTAATTCAATAAATAATATCAATTTTAACGAAGGGCGATTTCAACGGTGAAAAAGAGGTGGAGGTTCTAAAGTTGAGGATAAAATCATGCATGGTTACCACAAAAATGACGAAAGTGAAAGAGGCAATATGGTTAAAAAAACCAGTTTTATTCTTGTAGGGGTTCTCTCAGTACCATTTTTGGTCGTGGACAAATATATATTAAAATCAAATTAAATAGGGTCCTCCCTCATTTATTCCCGACAATACAAAAAACATTTCAAGACTCTAGAATTTTCTGCAGAGATTCAAAGCGTTCTTGAGCATTCGAAGGAGCTTCAAAGGCGTTCTTCACCCAAATCATCTGAAAGTGACGTTCAATCCAAGATCAAGGTGTTAAAGGCCCTCAAATTGACGTTCTTCTCAAAGTGTTATTCGCGACTCTTCGAAGATTCAAATGCGTTCTTCGCGGATCCTTGAAGATTCAAAAACGTTCTCCATCACATTCGAAGGTGTTCGTCCAACCCCCCAAACCAGCGTTTGATCCAAAACAAGACCCCAAGTCCATGGATAAACATTACAAATCTGCAAGTGCCATTGTGGTCAAGATCGAAGCGAAGACCACGCCCCAAAAACCGCTCAAGTCAAAGCCAAGATCGAAGAGAAGAATCCGAGGAAAATTAAATAGAGATTGTAACCCCCAAAGTTTCTCGATTTAATCCAAAGTAAATAAAATTGTATTTCAAATTCGTGTTTTTATATTAATTTCACGAAATTTGTTGTAACATATATATATTAATTTAAATAATTTAATTGCATGTTAATTGGTTAATAAACATAATTAGAATGTTTAATTGCATAAACCCATCAAATTATCACTAAATTGGGCTTAAGCCAAATTTTGATCCGCTTACATTTGTGTTACAATGTGATTTTTAAGGTATTTCCTTCAAATCTTGTACACTAAGCCTGAACACTGTGACAAGGCGTTTTCGATATTTCAATTGAATATATTTGTGAATTGTGAATATCATGTCGGGCATGATTTTTTTTTTAAGAGATGATAAGTGGAGCAATAAATTTTGTTCCAACTAAAATAATATGTAATCGTTGTTGTTGTTTTTTAATTAATGCATGCATACACCATGGCATACCATGCATTGCACTCACAATCCACATATACATACAACTGGGAGACATATGTATAGAAAACGCCCTACCCCTGGGCCTTTTTTTATTTTTCTTATTTTTTTTCACTACTTATCATGTACTAATAAAAATGAAAAAGGGAAACGCTTGTCCCCTAAGCGTTTCAGGGTTAAAATGCAATTAAATTTTAAAAACGCGTGGGGGCCTCGCATTTTTATTACAGAAACGTTTGGTCCCTACGCGTTTTACAATATTTTCATAACACTCCTCAAAATCACCCTTTTTCAAAAAATATTCAATTAATGTATAATATATTGATAAAAAACCCGACCCTTCATTCTTGTCTCTTTTCATTCCTTTTCTCTGCTTTTTTGGAACTTCTATGTATTCTTGAAAATTTATTTGACTTCAAAAAATAAAAAATTACTCATTCCTTCCACAAAATGTAATCTCATTAAAATTGGCACATGTTTTAAGAAAAAGTATTGTGGAGTCCAATGTAAATAAAATAATTGTTTGTTAGTAAATTTAATGTCAATTTAAATAATTAAGTAATGGTTGAAAAAATAAAAGTTTTAACTTCTTTCTCGACAAACCGGTATTGAAAAACACAACATTTTTCGAAAAAAAGTAAGCGAAAAAAGGAGCGGAAGAAGGAGAAAGGTGAACTTATTGATGGCATCTCTTCTTTAGAATCAAATCTGGAATCCCAAACTAGAATTTCTCAAGATCTTCGGTGTCGACTTGAGATGTGTAACGAATTTCTCAAAATGGGAGGTCATGCACTGGCGGATTTCTTCTTCTTCAAACCACGACAGCGGCGGCGAAACGCGGAGGAGTGGTGGCGAGGCTTGGGGGAGGAGGGGTGCGAACGGGCAATGGCTTTTTCTACAAACCGTCGTCGGTCGCCTACTTGAAACTGCGACGGAGTCATGAGAAGGAAGAGAATTGGTGGGTGTGATTCGGTTGTAAATTGCATAAGATTTCATGTGTTTCAGTGATAAACTTTGAGGGGTTTTCATGCATTTTCACACTAATGTGCTTGATTTGATTGAGAAAGGTGTTTGAGCTCGTTTTGTAGGAATACAATGTGAATTAATTAGGCATTAAAATCACAAAAAAAAAGTGTTAAATCATCATTTTCACTGACTGGACTGAAGAGAGGATTGAACCATTGGATTCGTCTCGAAAAATGGAGTGGAATGAAAAAAAGAATCAAGTCAATCGAAAGTCGGAAGCTCGAGATATGAAGGGATGAAGACGGAGGACGGAAGTTGGGCCGAAGTATCCGCCCGACCGGGCCACAGTATCTGCACCCACAATTTTGATACGTTCACCCCCTGCGCGTATTTTTGGCCCAAATCAACTTACGAAGTTTCGGCCCAGCCGGGCCACCTGCTTCCAGCCAGTTTCGTGGACCCAACTTGTCCTCCTGGCCGGGTGGATCCATTTTCGGGGGTTTTGGCCCATTTTCTCCATATTTCAAGGGTCTAATTGCAAAATTGATTCAATACTTCTACCCCAACTATAAATAGACCAAATTTGAGTTTTAAAAATGGGTCTTACTCCTTTTACAAGCTATTCTCACACACAAATACATAGTTAGTAGTGTTCTTCATTTTTAGTTTAATTTCTTCATTAGATTAGATAGAATAGTGGTTTTTACTTCAAATCAAGCTACGATTATCATCGTGCATCGTCTATTACATCGGTTTGTAGCTACATTTTCATGATCAAGGTGATATTGCTCTATTTTGCAATTCAATTTGGTATTTTCTTAAATTCTAATTTATATTGCTATTTTATTATGAGTTTGATGTTATTTGTTGTTGTAGTCATGGGATTCTCTTCTAGAACCATGGGCTAAGCTCTTATTGCCTTGGGTGTGGATGTTTTGATGGGTGTTTAGTGTAATTGTGGATTAATTGCATGATTAGCTTAGGATTTGGGTGTATATGTTTCTAGTGTTGTGATTTTCATGATTTAATTGATTAATTCACCCTATTAGATAGCATTGTTGGTTTTGTCGACTTCAACGACCGTATTGGGTTGCATGATTAAGAGTGTGAGTGTGAGCTTGAATTAATTGATTAGAATACACATAGTAATTGACTACACCGACCGGGGGTGGATTGCTTAGATCGACAATACTAGACACTAATCGATTAGATGTCGTCTATTAGATTAGTGAAAGGGCGTCTCATAAGCATTAGTAACCGTGTTGAACGTGTTTATGAGACACTATCTTAGGAGCTTATGGTATTGATTAGACCCTAAAATTGCTAATTAATGCACGTGTTCACCTAAGCCTCACGAGGGATTGGTCTACACACACGAGTGATAACCTTTAGCTTAATCCAAAACCATAGTTTAATTCATGCAATTGGTTCGTTAACTCATCGAATTACCCACAAAACGGAAACACCCGAGGCAATACCCTTCTCTTGCACTTTCTATCGAAAGTTAGATAGTTCGTTATTTCTTTTGTTATATTCTTGTTATCTTAGTTAATATAGTTTGATACTTGTGTTTTTAATTCCTGAAAATCCAACAAACACTTGTAGTTACTACAATAGCATGAATGCTCTTAACTTTATGTATTCACTTACATTTAACTAGATCCTTGGACGAACAAACTACTTGGTCGTACTTACGTACTACAATCGGACCCATACACTTGTGGGGATCGTATTGTTACGCGTGTAAAAAGTGTTAAAAAACGATACAAGTCAGGGTGTGAACGTAAAAATGAAAAAATGAGTGAAGGAGGATTATATTATAGTGAGAAAATTATGATTTAAAAGGAGAAGAGCATTTTAGATCTTTCATTGAAAGTGTACTCATCTCAGGATGAGTGTGCTAAAAAGGTGGGTGTCCTCAACAATAATTTAAAAAAAAAAAAAAATTCATCTGTTCAAAAATATTTTTTACATTTTTCTTTTCTGTTGGTGTGTGGAGTCTGAATTGATCCTAACGGGCTTGGAGTGTAGGGCAAGTTTGATCCTAACGGGTCTGGAGTGTGGAGCAAGTTTGGCTCTAATGGGCTTGGAGTGTAGGACAAGTTTGATCCTAATGGGCCTGGAGTGTGGAGCAAGTTTGACTCTAATGGGATTAGGGTTAGGGCAAGTTTTCTATTATAAATAGATGTTCTCTCATTGTAATCAGTGCGCATCCGAAAAATATAGTGAAATACCGAGCTTGGCATTGCCCCCAAACGTAGTCGAAAGACGAACTGGGTAAACAAATCTCGTGTTATTTTCTTATCCTCATCGTGTGCGTTTGTTTATTTCCTAACAACTGGTATCAAGAGCCCGGGTTTAGTCTCTATTTATTCTTAGTATGCTCAGTGGTTACAGTGTAGTTTGATCTTCCACATCAGAAAAGATTTTTTTGAGAAAGGTTCGGGGGTCACTTTTGGGAGACGGTTGTTCATTAAAGGCGAAGAAGCGGTATGTCAAAAACTGTTGGTCCCAAGTTGAGTTTATAATATTGAGTAAGCTAGTGAAAATGTCTAGAGGGGAGGGGTGAATAGACTTTTCAAAAATCTTTCAATATATCAGAATACGTAATGCGGAATTTATCAAAGTAACAATGAGCCCAATTAAATTTATACTCAACTTATATTCGTAATTCGAACTTCTTGATGAACACTCTACTAGTCTTGTTTAGATAGGCAATTAAACAATTAATCAATTAAACAAACAGTAAAGTAAATCAACACACAACGATTTTATAGTGGTTCGACAACTTGTCTACATCCACTCTCACAACTCCAGTCGTGAAATTCTTATTACTCTTCCAATCGAGTAGTCTTGTGGTTTTAAGTCCTAAGAAATAAGACTTGGATCTTCTCGACAACACTACCAAGTGCTTCTTCGATCTAACTAGTGATTTACAAGTATCTAGCAACTTGAAACAGTAAAACAAAAATAAAACTTCTCTTTGTTCAGTAGTAGCCTTCTTCGATCTTCACTTGACTTGTGTAGCTTCACTTTCTGAACTTCAACCTCTGAGAGTATTTCCTTCACTTGAATCTTCAATGATGCTTTTGTATGCAGTAGTATCATGGGCTAAGCTCTTATTGCCTTGGGTGTGGATGTTTTGATGGGTGTTTAGTGTAATTGTGGATTAATTGCATGATTAGCTTAGGATTTGGGTGTATATGTTTCTAGTGTTGTGATTTTCATGATTTAATTGATTAATTTACCCTATTAGATAGCATTGTTGGTTTTGTCGACTTCAACGACCGTATTGGGTTGCATGATTAAGAGTGTATTTCCTTCACTTGAATCTTCAATGATGCATTTGTATGCAGTAGTATCAGTAGTCTCTAATGAATCAATACCTTGGGGTATTTATAGACTTTCAATTCCAAGAACTTTCAGTTGTGTAACAACCTTTTCTGGAAAACTAACTTGTAACTGATTCTTCTTATCCTTTCACGCGTTTCTTCAGTTAATTAGTTATTCCTTAACTAACTCTTCAATCTTTATCTTCAACACGCTCTTGTAACTAACTTCAAGTTGACCTGTCTTGTTGAGTCGCGCACCTTGACACGTATTTTTCAATACTCACCTCTCAAGTGTAAGAGGATCGTAGTAATAAAAGTAAGTGCCCGGTTAAATTATCGAACCACGGGACTAGTTAGCTTGCGTAGCCTTAGTGTTGTGTGTTGTCACGTAAATATAGTGAAAGAGCATGGGGGTGAGCGACTAACCTAAATGCAAAAATCAACAAGATAAATACTAACTAAGAAAAACAAGTAAAGTGATGATCAAATATCAAATGTGAGAAGTAGTGTTCGGGTGTTCTTCATTATGTTGAAATCGATTAAAGCTTAACTTGGACGTTTAATTCATTGGTTGGTGTATGATAAGAGCAATCACTAAGAATATATCTAACAAAGCACCTCGGATCGAGAGGAAGAATAGAGACGTTCTTACCCGGGTAATCACACAATTAGATGATTCTACCTAAGCTATACTAATTTAATCCCTAATCATGCTTTTCCACTTGAATACTAGAAACCAAACTCCTATGATCTCCTCACTAATCACTCAAACTCTCATTCAAATAATTAGTGTAAATTAATGGGGTTCTAATGAAATTTACCCAACTCTCGTTGCACTAATCATGCGTCAAAATATAATCTAATAATTGAATTCAAGCAAATGATCAATAAATACCCACTAATCTAATCAATACACCACAAATAGAATTAAACAATCTAAACTAAACTAAAAATCTAATTCCATCATAAATCCAAACACCCAAACATAAACAAACCTAGCTAATAACTAAATTAACAAATGAAATTAAACACATGAAATAAAAATAACAAAGCATTAAATAAAGAAAAATATCACCTCAATTGGTCTTGTAATCCTCCATACTTGCAATAAAATAAAATACTACATTAAAAACTAGCTAAGGGAGTGAAATTAAACAAATGAGTGGAGTGGAAGGTGGAGTGGAGGGGAGGGTTTCTCCCCAATGGTGATGCGCCTCTGTTCTCCTTTTTTTTTCTTGAAGCTCCCCACTGATGAATGGTCTTAAAAAAATGAATTGGGCCCTTGAATTTGAGTAAATGAGTAAATGGGCCTGGCAAAACTTTCAGCTGCCTAGTAATGTTTTAATCCGTGCTGCGCTTTTGGGAACTCGGCCGTGCAATGCAGCTCGGCCGTGCAATCCCACTGCCCTCTTCCAGTTGAGCTCGGCCGTGCTCGACAATTTCTTCAATATTCTGTATCGGGCACGTCAAGCTCGAGCTAAAGGCTCGGTCGTTCACTCCCACTTCGATTGTTTTGCGCCTTTCTTGTTTTGCTCATATCTTTTGATCGGGGTGTCCGATCGACTCGATTCTTGTCTCGTTTCGACCCTCACTTCACCTTCTTTCATGTGGTCAACTCATGGACACGATCTAACGGCTGGAGTTTTCTTGATTTGATTCAAAACACCTCGTTTTACCTACAAAAAATAGCAAACCACACCACTTCTCCAAATCGAGTGCAATTAGTCAATTTAGTGTAAATAATGCACGAAATCCTATAAAATTATGCAACTTAAGCACAAGAATTTCGAGCAATTTTCACACTAATCAACCCCCCCAAACTTAAAGTGTTGCTCGTCCTCGAGCAACGAAAGAAAAATATAATAAGTGGGAGAATTGCGAAGGAATTCATTCAAGACGAGATAGAATAAGTGATTGTCAAGTTCAATCAATTTAGTCAAGCCAAGAGGTAAAGATATCAACAAACAAGTTCACATGCTATGCTCAAATCCATGCAAGATTAAGTGCTCAATTCACAACTTCCTCACAAGTAAGTGTATCACTCTTCACACAAAGTGTATATCAAGGAATGTATGCTCTCAAAATCAAATCACACAAATGTACTACCATATGCTTGCCAAAAGTCTCAATTCTCCACCACAAGTTATGTGTTCAATTCATGAATCAACAAGGACTTATCATTTGGTTATAATGTAGGCTCTTTGGTTAGGTTGAGGAAGATTTGGGATAAAGTGACTCACAAACTAGTGGAGCAAGAAGTAAAGACGCCCCGTCGAACATCTCTAAAACTCAAGAGGAAAGCTACAATTGATCAAGTTGCAGCTCCAAATTCCAAACTCCAACAATTCATTTGCTCACTCGTTTAAAGCACATTCTTCACCACCAAAACTTTTTGAGCACTTTTGAACTTCAAGCTCTACCAAATATTTGCACACAAGAGAGTTTTCTTTTTCAATTTTTTTCTTCTCTCATCAACTCAATCTTTTTTATGCACTCTCTCAATTCATCTTTTCTCCATTTTTTTTTCTTTCTTTTCACTTTCAAACCAAACTCATCCACCAAATTCACATTTAATCTCAATTCAACCTCATTTGTCAACATTCAAGCTCCACTAGTTCATAGGGAAATTAGGCTCATAAAAGATAGACAAATAGGCTAAATTTGTAGGTTGCCAAAGAATACAAATCAATAGGCTCAAAGTGGCTAACTACGGAAAAATATCATTTGGTATGGACAATTTGGCTAAGTGACTATTCAAAACAAAGATGGCCTCATATCATTTTCAAGAATCTCACACAAAAAGTAGCATCAAACAAGACAATTGGCAAGTTCTAGAGCACACAAGCATGAATGATACTCACATGAAAGAAAAATAGACCAAAATATATGGACGTCTAAAGGCTCTAAAGCTCACGGGCTTGTCTATTATGAATTAAGAGCAAAAAACCAACACAATCTTCACATAAACAAGTGAACAAGCAAGTATCAATCAATACCACAAAGCTCAACCAAATCTCAAAAACCAACAATCACCACCAATTATGCCTCAAACACTTTCTTCCACAAAAAATCTCATCCAACAAAGCTAAACAATTATAGGACAAACGGTGCAATAAAAAAAATAAAGGTAAACACACGAAATCTCCCCCCAAACTTAAATGAAACTATCTAGTTGAATGCAAAGTTTGGAGATGAGTGTGTTACCTTGGAAATTTTCCACCAACGAAGCAAGCTACCACAACCGTTTTGTCCATTGAGCCTTGTAGCACTAAAGCATCCCATCTTTGAACTTCACTATGCACATCTCCCATCCTTGACCACCAACACATCACTCAACCTACAAAACAAAAACTCAACAAAAAGATCAAACAAACTACAAAGCTAAAATAAAAGAAAATAAAGCAATAAAGAATGGGTTGCCTCCCATTTAGCGCTAAGTTTAACGTCTTCAAGCCGGACGGAAGAAAATAAGCTCATCGGAATGGCCAAGGATATCGATCCTCCTTGCCATTGTACTTCAATCTCTTTGCCTCAAAGTCAAGGAGGCTCTCATGAATAGTAGGCCAATCATTTGCACCTTTCATGCGCATCTTCATCAATTGAAGCTCATCTTGCTCTTCTTCCATACTTTCTTCCCATTCCTTTCCTTCTTGTGGGAGGATGCCTAAGCTTTTTTCAATTTCTTTCTTAAGATCAAAGTTAACAAGAGGTAAGATAAAATCAATAGAAGCATCAATATAATCTAAAGTGAAAATTGAAGAGTGTAAAGGTTTAGAAATGCTCATTTCACTCTTCAATGTGTCATCTAATGCTTCTTGATCTTTTTGGTCTTTGTTGCTCGTGTCCTCCATTAAGGGACATTCTTCTTCCTCTTCATCTTCTTCAATCTCCATTAAGTACTCAATAAGCTTGACGTCTTCGTCCTCCTCTTCACTTGAGCCCTCTTCTTCATCAATCGACATGCTTGACCCTTCATAAGTAGTCTCACTTGAAGAAGCTATTTGACTCAATTGGAAATTCATATTCTTCATTCGATTCACAAGTGAGGCCATTTGCTCATCAATCTTGTCCAATCTTTCCATTTTGTGAGCAAAAACTTGATTGGATTGAGTCATGAAAGTTGCTAGCAAATTTTCCAAGTAAACATTTCTCTCATCATCTTGATAATGTGTGGGAACTTGTTGCATTTGATAATCGTAGTTCCCCACACTATCATAGCAAACTTCTTCTTGATAAGGAGGATAAACCATATCATATTGATCAAATGATTGATTCCATGAATATTGGTTATATCCGTCCATCTTGAAATATAGCCCACCTACACAAATAATCAAGGATCAAAAGCACAAGATAATATGGAACAACTAAAAATAAAAATCACTAGTAATTACGCTAAACTAACACTAAGTTACACAAAAAGCAAAACTAATCCCCGGCAACGGCGCCAAAAACTTGACACGTATTTTTCAATACTCACCTCTCAAGTGTAAGAGGATCGTAGTAATAAAAGTAAGTGCCCGGTTAAATTATCGAACCACGGGACTAGTTAGCTTGCGTAGCCTTAGTGTTGTGTGTTGTTACGTAAATATAGTGAAAGAGCATGGGGGTGAGCGACTAACCTAAATGCAAAAATCAACAAGATAAATACTAACTAAGAAAAGCAAGTAAAGTGATGATCAAATATCAAATGCGAGAAGTAGTGTTCGGGTGTTCTTCATTATGTTGAAATCGATTAAAGCTTAACTTGGACGTTTAATTCATTGGTTGGTGTATGATAAGAGCAATCACTAAGAATATATCTAACAAAGCACCTCGGATCGAGAGGAAGAATAGAGACGTTCTTACCCGGGTAATCACACAATTAGATGATTCTACCTAAGCTATACTAATTTAATCCCTAATCATTCTTTTCCACTTGAATACTAGAAACCAAACTCCTATGATCTCCTCACTAATCACTCAAACTCTCATTCAAATAATTAGTGTAAATTAATGGGGTTCTAATGAAATTTACCCAACTCTCGTTGCGATAAACCAATATATACTCAATCCACTCGATTTTCAACCCTCGATTATACTATTATCAAGACTAACCAACTCTCGTTGCACTAATCATGCGTCAAAATATAATCTAATAATTGAATTCAAGCAAATGATCAATAAATACCCACTAATCTAATCAATACACCACCAATAGAATTAAACAATCCAAACTAAACTAAAAATCTAATTCCATCATAAATCCAAACACCCAAACATAAACAAACCTAGCTAATAACTAAATTAACAAATGAAATTAAACACATGAAATAAAAATAACAAAGCATTAAATAAAGGAAAATATCACCTCAATTGGTCTTGTAATCCTCCATACTTGCAATAAAATAAAATACTACATTAAAAACTAGCTAAGGGAGTGAAATTAAACAAATGAGTGGAGTGGAAGGTGGAGTGGAAGGGAGGGTTTCTCCCCAATGGTGATGCGCCTCTGTTCTCCTTTTTTTTTCTTGAAGCTCCCCACTGATGAATGGTCTTAAAAAAATGAATTGGGCCCTTGAATTTGAGTAAATGAGTAAATGGGCCTGGCAAAACTTTCAGCTGCCTGGTAATGTTTTAATCCGTGCTGCGCTTTTGGGAACTCGGCCGTGCAATGCAGCTCGGCCGTGCAATCCCACTGCCCTCTTCCAGTTGAGCTCGGCCGTGCACAGGGCTCGGCCGTGCTCGACAATTTCTTCAATTTTCTGTATCGGGCACGTCAAGCTCGAGCTAAAGGCTCGGTCGTTCACTCCCACTTCGATTGTTTTGCGCCTTTCTTGTTTTGCTCATATCTTTTGATCGGGGTGTCCGATCGACTCGATTCTTGTCTCGTTTCGACCCTCACTTCACCTTCTTTCATGCGGTCAACTCATGGACACGATCTAACGGCTGGAGTTTTCATGATTTGATTCAAAACACCTCGTTTTACCTACAAAAAATAGCAAACCACACCACTTCTCCAAATCGAGTGCAATTAGTCAATTTAGTGTAAATAATGCACGAAATCCTATAAAATTATGCAACTTAAGCACAAGAATTTCGAGCAATTTTCACACTAATCACACCTGTCTTGTCCTTAAGTAGTAGACTGCGTCTTCTACTTGTCTTGTGCAGTAGACTTCTTCAGATTACAACATAGAACTAATCTAGTCCTATCATCTAATCCTAACAAGACTATTACATTACATTAAGCTTTTGTTATAAAGCTTAGTCAACTTAGAAAACTATACAAAAAATCTATCTATTACATTCAAAATTATGAGCTCTATACAACAATTATTCATAGCTCAATAACAATCTAAACAGTTAATATAAACACATATGAAGTAATAATACAATATCAATTATAAGTACTTGTATTTTCATATGTTAACTCATGTGAACTCTACTGATCTGTTCAAGATGACTTCTTCCTAACTAGACTAGATCAGTCAACATATAGAAAATATTCAAGTCTTCTTTTGGCTTATCAAAACTTCATCTTTTATCTTTCATCAACATTTAGGACTTGTTCTAGGATTCATATCCCAACAATTTCCCCCTTTTTGATGAAGCCAAAACTACTTGAATCTTTTCATAATAGTAGACTAGTTAAGTAGTTATCTTGTATTAAACATCAAAATAGTACTTATCTTTTCATTCATTCAAAATATGATCAGTAGATATTACACATACTAAATCAAAATAAAACTAAGTAATCAGAGCAAATAATCTAATCTGAAAGAGTACCTCCTTCTGGGTTTGGAACACAGAATGCATCAAGGAGTCTCCTGTGAATAACTCTGATATGGTCTTCATCTTCAATCTTCTCTTTATCTAGCAGCTCCTCTTCGAATTTCTTGATCTGGTTAAGATCAACTCTTTTTCCTGAGCTGGTCATAGGTGTCTTCCATTTTGGAAAGATCGGTACTAAAATGTTGAAATTTGCGGCGGCAGATATCCTCATAACCAAATTCCAAAGCAATTTGTTTTGACCTTCCATGAATTTGTCAAACATGGCATACAACTCATCTTGATTTTCAGAATCACCATACTTCCGAATAATCCAGTGATCCAGTTCCCATTGCCTCTTTACTTTGAGCCATTCTTGACGATGCTCTTTGTCAATGAAATAGTCAATGAACTGGTCTTCTACCTCTTCTTCATCAGCCTTCAGCTTCTGCAATCTTTCAATATGCTTTTCAATTTTCTTCTTGTTAGCATAATGACTTTCATCATGAGGATCATCAATCTTCTGCTTCTTCTCAACTGCAGCAATTTCTTCAGTTCCTTCAAAAACTATCTTCCTCTTAGACCGTCTGGTCTGAATCTCAGCTTATGGAGATGCAGCATTCTTTCCATTCTCCAATCTTTTGAGCTCATCAGCTTCTGCTTGCTCCAGCTCTGTAGTTTTAACAAGCCTCCTTTTAGGCCTCCTTAGCTCTTGCATAGCAGTAGCAACATCCTTCTCTTCTGGTTCAGCACTCACCTTAGACAAGCTAACTTTCTCCACTCTACTTGCCTCTTCCCCATTTTTGGCTTCATCATGTGCCTTAAGAGTGAAAAGACTTGTAAAGCGAGTCATTTCTTCCTTTACTGCTTCCTTCATTGCTTCAGCAGCTAGCTCTATCTGTCTTTGATGGGTCTGATCACGACTCAACTTGTCTAGACGATCAGCAGTAGACTCCAATTTCTTTGAATTAATGGCCAACTCGTCTTTGAAATGAGTAGCTGTCTGACGTAGAAGAGTATTTTGCTTTGTTAGCTCAGAGAGAACAGCTTGAGAACGCACCAACTGATCTTGTGCTTCTCGCCTTTGCTCATCAGCAATCTCAATTTTCACCCTGTAGAGTCTTTCCATTTTACTCGACTCTTCAGCTAACGATCTAGCAAATGAGATAGATCTCTTTTCAGAAACATCCACTTGATTATGGAGAAACCTTTCAACTTCAGCATACATCTCTGCGCGGAAAGTTGAGTCCATCTTGTTGACTTCTCCAACAATCAATTCCCTTGAGCTGTCTACAAGTGATTGATTCTGTTCTACTAACACATCCTTCACTTTCGAGTGCAAGAACTCTTCTATCGCAGAATGAACAACTTCTTTCAAGTCTGACTTCAGCTCGGCAAGATAGCCTATAGAGAATCCTTGAGTAGATGACTGAGCTTCAACAACCACATCTTCCTGAACTTTCTCTACAAGTTCCTCTTCATTAAACATAACTGCTTCCATGAAATCATCATCTTCTTTTCCAAATTCAAAAGAATCAACTTCTTCTGAACTGTCAGCCTCATCTTCAGAAGGTTCCGAGGTTTGAACAGTAATATCAACAAGTTCTGCCTTCTCTTCTTCCACTAGCTCAGTCTGAGTTCAATATCAGACGAGAACTCTTCAACTAAAATTCCATCAGGAATATTCAATAGCCTCTTTACAAGATCAACTAAGGCTTTGCGAGGAAATAATTCTGAGTGGTCTTGAACACCACTATTTTCTTTCTGTTCCATCTCCCAATCCATAAAATTGGAGATTCCTCCCATGCCTTGAATAACCTCGAAAAGATCGTCGGTTGATGATTTCTTAAGTGCAAACCAGGTGCATATCCTGAGAAGTTTCTCAAACCGCTCTGACTCGTAGTCAACCTCGAGAGTTGAGAGCTTCCTCTTCAAATTCTTGGTCACCTGGGCACGAATTCGCTTCTCCCTCAAACACATAGGATAATATACCAGTGAATTAAATCTAACATCAGACGGGGTCTGAGCAGGTGGGGTCCCTGTCTCAGTTGTTGCAGTGGCAACTGGCATCTTGTCTGAAGTAGATGGGTTAGAGGGTTCAACATTTTCTGTTGAGGTAGAGGGAATATGGACTGTGGTTTCTGGGGGCTCTAATGTATCTTGGTTTGGTGTGACAACTGTCGAAGTATCAGTTGTATCCTTTATGGGAGTGTTTTCAGGATGACTGGCCCTAAGCGGTAATGTTGTCAGTACTTGAGAGGTTGTGGGTACAGGTCGAGGCCTAGATCGATGTGACCTAGCCTTGGTTCGAATAGAAGGGAGAGAGAGAGGAATTGAAACAGATTGAGTAGAGGTACCAACCTGTGAACTCGACTCGTCTGCACGAGTAGGCGATTCAACTCTTACGAGAGTATACATTTCAGGAATTTGATCACTCAACTCCTTCTCTTGTTGCGACTATTCATCTGACTGAGTCTTCTCTGAGTCATCTGCACTGGACTCGACTTTCACAACTTCCTCTGATTCTTCCTCTTCAGACCCAGCTTGTGAAGAACTGGATGAGTTAGCATATGGAAACACATCTGAATCATCATACTGAACTCGTCTTGGGGCAGCCGGCCTTGCAGCAGCCTGCTTCTTCGTCGCCTCTATCTTCAGATAAAACTTAAGAGGATGAAAGGGCTTTCCCTTGCTCCAATCAGTCTTGTTTGGTATCAGTTGAGGGAGCAAAATACTCAACTTGTTACCATACCCAACCACATGTGATACCACCCAATTGCGAGTATCAATGTCCACTCTAACACTTCTTTCGAAGTACATCATCCGATCGGCTATCAGTTTAAACCAATTACCCTCAGTAATTACATCAAATATCGCTGCCATTACCCGAGTCTTGGACTGCGTAACTACATCATGAGACCCGGTGGCACATAGAAGAATCTTGCTTGCTATGTCTAGTAGAGTGCGATATTTTTCCAATAGTTCGGACTTCTTGACGGCAGGAGCCTTGCCATCTGGTTTAAGCCTCATCTTCTTGCCACAGAAGATGCTCAAATACCTCATCTCCTGACCTTCAGCATATTTTTCCACATCAATCGTTCCGATGGGCAGCTTCAATCTTTCAAATAGAACTTCTCGAGTGATTTCCACTCTACTTCCACCAATAAATGATTCGATTACATCTCCTCGTCTGTTGGCGTTGGCATAGAATTCTAGAACTTCTTCCTCCAAAACGACTTGAGAAAATGCCTCCAAGTAGGGTTTTAGACCGCATCTAGTGCATTTGGTCAAGATTTCTGCATTACCCTCTTTGTGATTTCCTTTGAAGAACACAGACGGTTCAACATGCACTTTGTTGTCGTTGATGTATCTGCCTAGATCGAATGGTGCCTGAATGTTGGTGCTCATATCGAAAATAGATCGAATTGACATGGTGATAAGTTTGTTATGAACAATAGAATTGAATAAGCAAGAAATCAAATGCTTGAGATTAGTAGAGATATGAAAACGTGAGGCAAGATGTGTGCAAGAGTTGGGTTTTGTTTAAAACTGAATTTCTGATCCAATGGCCAAGATTGAAGGATTAGATCCAACGATCGGGACTTTTGGTATTCACTTATGGAACCGAGAAGATAATGTGATTTGATATTGTAAAAGTTGAAATCCGCCTCTCCTATTGGTAGAATTGAGGAGTGTACTCATCTGACCTAGCATAGTAGAATTTTGGCGCGAACTGAGTGTATACACCTCATTAAATGGGAGTGTATAAATCCAATTCTAGAATATTCAAATTTTAGTAATATCAAATTACTTTAACACCCTTAATTTGTTTCGAATAAACACTTAACAAATTTTAATCACAAGACCACTTAGCTTGTCTGTTCGAGTCCATCCAGAACAGATGAGTAGGCCTAAGCTTCACAAGTCGAGTAAGCTTAAGTGCATAAGGCGAGTAGTCTTATGAACACCAGTCGAGTTCCCCCTTCGACTGTGCTTGTCTATTTTAAACGTCGAACAACTTTATGTACCTGTCTTATTATTTGTAACGTGTAATCGTAGGTACAAATAGAGTAAAATAAATAAGATGAATATCAATGTAAAGCAATGTTCAAGGTTCAAACAAGATGACTGTTAACAAACTTACACTATGCCAAATAAGCTGATAGACAGCGGTTAAAAACCGCTGTAAATTGAAATCAGTAACCGCTGTGGTAATAAGGGTTGTAAAAAGAGGGCGCTGATAGACAGCGGTTATTAACCGCTGTCGTATCTATATACAACAGCGTTTATTAACCGCTGTTATTCCATCAAAACCGATGTGGTATGTGCTCGGTTTGAACCCCTTACAATATTTACGATAGCGGTTTTATTAGTTATGACAGCGGTTATGAACCGCTGTTGTTTGAATTTACTACAGCGGTTTTTAACCGCTGTTGTTTGGAATTACTACAACGGTTTTTAAACGCTGTTGTTTTGAATTTCTACAGCGGTTTTTAACTGTTGTTATTTATTAACAACCGTTGTTGTACTTGCTCTATAACAGCAGCTGTATTAGCTATAACAACGGTTATTAGCCGCTGTTGTATATATCCAATATTTTAAAAAAAATAATGAAATTTTCATTTGCTAAATTAATAAAAATAAAATACAAAATCTAAAAACATTTATGTATATATTTAAATTCAACTAGACTATTAGAATAAATTCATTAATGAGCAATTCCTCCCGATGCCTCATTAATTAGCAATCCCTCTCCCAACGCACGTATGACGCACGTATGGTTGCAACTGTACTTCGTCAATTTGAGCTTTCAGATCAACTCCGTTAAACTCTCGCTCTAATGGGCTTGGAGTGTAGGACAAGTTTGATCCTAATGGGCCTGGAGTGTGGAGCAAGTTTGACACTAATGGGATTAGGGTTAGGGCAAGTTTTCTATTATAAATAGATGTTCTCTCATTGTAATCAGTGCGCATCCGAAAAATATAGTGAAATACCGAGCTTGGCATTGCCCCCAAACGTAGTCGAAAGACGAACTGGGTAAACAAATCTCGTGTTATTTTCTTATCCTCATCGTGTGCGTTTGTTTATTTCCTAACAACTGGTATCAAGAGCCCGGGTTTAGTCTCTATTTATTCTTAGTATGCTCAGTGGTTACAGTGTAGTTTGATCTTCCACATCAGAAAAGATTTTTTTGAGAAAGGTTCGGGGGTCACTTTTGGGAGACGGTTGTTCATTAAAGGCGAAGAAGCGGTATGTCAAAAACTGTTGGTCCCAAGTTGAGTTTATAATATTGAGTAAGCTAGTGAAAATGTCTAGAGGGGAGGGGTGAATAGACTTTTCAAAAATCTTTCAATATATCAGAATACGTAATGCGGAATTTATCAAAGTAACAATGAGCCCAATTAAATTTATACTCAACTTATATTCGTAATTCGAACTTCTTGATGAACACTCTACTAGTCTTGTTTAGATAGGCAATTAAACAATTAATCAATTAAACAAACAGTAAAGTAAATCAACACACAACGATTTTATAGTGGTTCGACAACTTGTCTACATCCACTCTCACAACTCCAGTCGTGAAATTCTTATTACTCTTCCAATCGAGTAGTCTTGTGGTTTTAAGTCCTAAGAAATAAGACTTGGATCTTCTCGACAACACTACCAAGTGCTTCTTCGATCTAACTAGTGATTTACAAGTATCTAGCAACTTGAAACAGTAAAACAAAAATAAAACTTCTCTTTGTTCAGTAGTAGCCTTCTTCGATCTTCACTTGACTTGTGTAGCTTCACTTTCTGAACTTCAACCTCTGAGAGTATTTCCTTCACTTGAATCTTCAATGATGCTTTTGTATGAAGTAGTATCATGGGCTAAGCTCTTATTGCCTTGGGTGTGGATGTTTTGATGGGTGTTTAGTGTAATTGTGGATTAATTGCATGATTAGCTTAGGATTTGGGTGTATATGTTTCTAGTGTTGTGATTTTCATGATTTAATTGATTAATTTACCCTATTAGATAGCATTGTTGGTTTTGTCGACTTCAACGACCGTATTGGGTTGCATGATTAAGAGTGTATTTCCTTCACTTGAATCTTCAATGATGCATTTGTATGCAGTAGTATCAGTAGTCTCTAATGAATCAATACCTTGGGGTATTTATAGACTTTCAATTCCAAGAACTTTCAGTTGTGTAACAACCTTTTCTTGAAAACTAACTTGTAACTGATTCTTCTTATCCTTTCACGCGTTTCTTCAGTTAATTAGTTATTCCTTAACTAACTCTTCAATCTTTATCTTCAACACGCTCTTGTAACTAACTTCAAGTTGACCTGTCTTGTTGAGTCGCGCACCTTGACACGTATTTTTCAATACTCACCTCTCAAGTGTAAGAGGATCGTAGTAATAAAAGTAAGTGCCCGGTTAAATTATCGAACCACGGGACTAGTTAGCTTGCGTAGCCTTAGTGTTGTGTGTTGTCACGTAAATATAGTGAAAGAGCATGGGGGTGAGCGACTAACCTAAATGCAAAAATCAACAAGATAAATACTAACTAAGAAAAACAAGTAAAGTGATGATCAAATATCAAATGTGAGAAGTAGTGTTCGGGTGTTCTTCATTATGTTGAAATCGATTAAAGCTTAACTTGGACGTTTAATTCATTGGTTGGTGTATGATAAGAGCAATCACTAAGAATATATCTAACAAAGCACCTCGGATCGAGAGGAAGAATAGAGACGTTCTTACCCGGGTAATCACACAATTAGATGATTCTACCTAAGCTATACTAATTTAATCCCTAATCATGCTTTTCCACTTGAATACTAGAAACCAAACTCCTATGATCTCCTCACTAATCACTCAAACTCTCATTCAAATAATTAGTGTAAATTAATGGGGTTCTAATGAAATTTACCCAACTCTCGTTGCACTAATCATGCGTCAAAATATAATCTAATAATTGAATTCAAGCAAATGATCAATAAATACCCACTAATCTAATCAATACACCACAAATAGAATTAAACAATCTAAACTAAACTAAAAATCTAATTCCATCATAAATCCAAACACCCAAACATAAACAAACCTAGCTAATAACTAAATTAACAAATGAAATTAAACACATGAAATAAAAATAACAAAGCATTAAATAAAGAAAAATATCACCTCAATTGGTCTTGTAATCCTCCATACTTGCAATAAAATAAAATACTACATTAAAAACTAGCTAAGGGAGTGAAATTAAACAAATGAGTGGAGTGGAAGGTGGAGTGGAGGGGAGGGTTTCTCCCCAATGGTGATGCGCCTCTGTTCTCCTTTTTTTTTCTTGAAGCTCCCCACTGATGAATGGTCTTAAAAAAATGAATTGGGCCCTTGAATTTGAGTAAATGAGTAAATGGGCCTGGCAAAACTTTCAGCTGCCTAGTAATGTTTTAATCCGTGCTGCGCTTTTGGGAACTCGGCCGTGCAATGCAGCTCGGCCGTGCAATCCCACTGCCCTCTTCCAGTTGAGCTCGGCCGTGCTCGACAATTTCTTCAATATTCTGTATCGGGCACGTCAAGCTCGAGCTAAAGGCTCGGTCGTTCACTCCCACTTCGATTGTTTTGCGCCTTTCTTGTTTTGCTCATATCTTTTGATCGGGGTGTCCGATCGACTCGATTCTTGTCTCGTTTCGACCCTCACTTCACCTTCTTTCATGTGGTCAACTCATGGACACGATCTAACGGCTGGAGTTTTCTTGATTTGATTCAAAACACCTCGTTTTACCTACAAAAAATAGCAAACCACACCACTTCTCCAAATCGAGTGCAATTAGTCAATTTAGTGTAAATAATGCACGGAATCCTATAAAATTATGCAACTTAAGCACAAGAATTTCGAGCAATTTTCACACTAATCAACCCCCCCAAACTTAAAGTGTTGCTCGTCCTCGAGCAACGAAAGAAAAATATAATAAGTGGGAGAATTGCGAAGGAATTCATTCAAGACGAGATAGAATAAGTGATTGTCAAGTTCAATCAATTTAGTCAAGCCAAGAGGTAAAGATATCAACAAACAAGTTCACATGCTATGCTCAAATCCATGCAAGATTAAGTGCTCAATTCACAACTTCCTCACAAGTAAGTGTATCACTCTTCACACAAAGTGTATATCAAGGAATGTATGCTCTCAAAATCAAATCACACAAATGTACTACCATATGCTTGCCAAAAGTCTCAATTCTCCACCACAAGTTATGTGTTCAATTCATGAATCAACAAGGACTTATCATTTGGTTATAATGTAGGCTCTTTGGTTAGGTTGAGGAAGATTTGGGATAAAGTGACTCACAAACTAGTGGAGCAAGAAGTAAAGACGCCCCGTCGAACATCTCTAAAACTCAAGAGGAAACCTACAATTGATCAAGTTGCAGCTCCAAATTCCAAACTCCAACAATTCATTTGCTCACTCGTTTAAAGCACATTCTTCACCACCAAAACTTTTTGAGCACTTTTGAACTTCAAGCTCTACCAAATATTTGCACACAAGAGAGTTTTCTTTTTCAATTTTTTTCTTCTCTCATCAACTCAATCTTTTTTATGCACTCTCTCAATTCATCTTTTCTCCATTTTTTTTTTCTTTCTTTTCACTTTCAAACCAAACTCATCCACCAAATTCACATTTAATCTCAATTCAACCTCATTTGTCAACATTCAAGCTCCACTAGTTCATAGGGAAATTAGGCTCATAAAAGATAGACAAATAGGCTAAATTTGTAGGTTGCCAAAGAATACAAATCAATAGGCTCAAAGTGGCTAACTACGGAAAAATATCATTTGGTATGGACAATTTGGCTAAGTGAATATTCAAAACAAAGATGGCCTCATATCATTTTCAAGAATCTCACACAAAAAGTAGCATCAAACAAGACAATTGGCAAGTTCTAGAGCACACAAGCATGAATGATACTCACATGAAAGAAAAATAGACCAAAATATATGGACGTCTAAAGGCTCTAAAGCTCACGGGCTTGTCTATTATGAATTAAGAGCAAAAAACCAACACAATCTTCACATAAACAAGTGAACAAGCAAGTATCAATCAATACCACAAAGCTCAACCAAATCTCAAAAACCAACAATCACCACCAATTATGCCTCAAACACTTTCTTCCACAAAAAATCTCATCCAACAAAGCTAAACAATTATAGGACAAACGGTGCAATAAAAAAAATAAAGGTAAACACACGAAATCTCCCCCCAAACTTAAATGAAACTATCTAGTTGAATGCAAAGTTTGGAGATGAGTGTGTTACCTTGGAAATTTTCCACCAACGAAGCAAGCTACCACAACCGTTTTGTCCATTGAGCCTTGTAGCACTAAAGCATCCCATCTTTGAACTTCACTATGCACATCTCCCATCCTTGACCACCAACACATCACTCAACCTACAAAACAAAAACTCAACAAAAAGATAAAACAAACTACAAAGCTAAAATAAAAGAAAATAAAGCAATAAAGAATGGGTTGCCTCCCATTTAGCGCTAAGTTTAACGTCTTCAAGCCGGACGGAAGAAAATAAGCTCATCGGAATGGCCAAGGATATCGATCCTCCTTGCCATTGTACTTCAATCTCTTTGCCTCAAAGTCAAGGAGGCTCTCATGAATAGTAGGCCAATCATTTGCACCTTTCATGCGCATCTTCATCAATTGAAGCTCATCTTGCTCTTCTTCCATACTTTCTTCCCATTCCTTTCCTTCTTGTGGGAGGATGCCTAAGCTTTTTTCAATTTCTTTCTTAAGATCAAAGTTAACAAGAGGTAAGATAAAATCAATAGAAGCATCAATATAATCTAAAGTGAAAATTGAAGAGTGTAAAGGTTTAGAAATGCTCATTTCACTCTTCAATGTGTCATCTAATGCTTCTTGATCTTTTTGGTCTTTGTTGCTCGTGTCCTCCATCAAGGGACATTCTTCTTCCTCTTCATCTTCTTCAATCTCCATTAAGTACTCAATAAGCTTGACGTCTTCGTCCTCCTCTTCACTTGAGCCCTCTTCTTCATCAATCGACATGCTTGACCCTTCATAAGTAGTCTCACTTGAAGAAGCTATTTGACTCAATTGGAAATTCATATTCTTCATTCGATTCACAAGTGAGGCCATTTGCTCATCAATCTTGTCCAATCTTTCCATTTTGTGAGCAAAAACTTGATTGGATTGAGTCATGAAAGTTGCTAGCAAATTTTCCAAGTAAACATTTCTCTCATCATCTTGATAATGTGTGGGAACTTGTTGCATTTGATAATCGTAGTTCCCCACACTATCATAGCAAACTTCTTCTTGATAAGGAGGATAAACCATATCATATTGATCAAATGATTGATTCCATGAATATTGGTTATATCCGTCCATCTTGAAATATAGCCCACCTACACAAATAATCAAGGATCAAAAGCACAAGATAATATGGAACAACTAAAAATAAAAATCACTAGTAATTACGCTAAACTAACACTAAGTTACACAAAAAGCAAAACTAATCCCCGGCAACGGCGCCAAAAACTTGACACGTATTTTTCAATACTCACCTCTCAAGTGTAAGAGGATCGTAGTAATAAAAGTAAGTGCCCGGTTAAATTATCGAACCACGGGACTAGTTAGCTTGCGTAGCCTTAGTGTTGTGTGTTGTTACGTAAATATAGTGAAAGAGCATGGGGGTGAGCGACTAACCTAAATGCAAAAATCAACAAGATAAATACTAACTAAGAAAATCAAGTAAAGTGATGATCAAATATCAAATGCGAGAAGTAGTGTTCGGGTGTTCTTCATTATGTTGAAATCGATTAAAGCTTAACTTGGACGTTTAATTCATTGGTTGGTGTATGATAAGAGCAATCACTAAGAATATATCTAACAAAGCACCTCGGATCGAGAGGAAGAATAGAGACGTTCTTACCCGGGTAATCACACAATTAGATGATTCTACCTAAGCTATACTAATTTAATCCCTAATCATTCTTTTCCACTTGAATACTAGAAACCAAACTCCTATGATCTCCTCACTAATCACTCAAACTCTCATTCAAATAATTAGTGTAAATTAATGGGGTTCTAATGAAATTTACCCAACTCTCGTTGCGATAAACCAATATATACTCAATCCACTCGATTTTCAACCCTCGATTATACTATTATCAAGACTAACCAACTCTCGTTGCACTAATCATGCGTCAAAATATAATCTAATAATTGAATTCAAGCAAATGATCAATAAATACCCACTAATCTAATCAATACACCACCAATAGAATTAAACAATCCAAACTAAACTAAAAATCTAATTCCATCATAAATCCAAACACCCAAACATAAACAAACCTAGCTAATAACTAAATTAACAAATGAAATTAAACACATGAAATAAAAATAACAAAGCATTAAATAAAGGAAAATATCACCTCAATTGGTCTTGTAATCCTCCATACTTGCAATAAAATAAAATACTACATTAAAAACTAGCTAAGGGAGTGAAATTAAACAAATGAGTGGAGTGGAAGGTGGAGTGGAAGGGAGGGTTTCTCCCCAATGGTGATGCGCCTCTGTTCTCCTTTTTTTTTCTTGAAGCTCCCCACTGATGAATGGTCTTAAAAAAATGAATTGGGCCCTTGAATTTGAGTAAATGAGTAAATGGGCCTGGCAAAACTTTCAGCTGCCTGGTAATGTTTTAATCCGTGCTGCGCTTTTGGGAACTCGGCCGTGCAATGCAGCTCGGCCGTGCAATCCCACTGCCCTCTTCCAGTTGAGCTCGGCCGTGCACAGGGCTCGGCCGTGCTCGACAATTTCTTCAATTTTCTGTATCGGGCACGTCAAGCTCGAGCTAAAGGCTCGGTCGTTCACTCCCACTTCGATTGTTTTGCGCCTTTCTTGTTTTGCTCATATCTTTTGATCGGGGTGTCCGATCGACTCGATTCTTGTCTCGTTTCGACCCTCACTTCACCTTCTTTCATGCGGTCAACTCATGGACACGATCTAACGGCTGGAGTTTTCATGATTTGATTCAAAACACCTCGTTTTACCTACAAAAAATAGCAAACCACACCACTTCTCCAAATCGAGTGCAATTAGTCAATTTAGTGTAAATAATGCACGAAATCCTATAAAATTATGCAACTTAAGCACAAGAATTTCGAGCAATTTTCACACTAATCACACCTGTCTTGTCCTTAAGTAGTAGACTGCGTCTTCTACTTGTCTTGTGCAGTAGACTTCTTCAGATTACAACATAGAACTAATCTAGTCCTATCATCTAATCCTAACAAGACTATTACATTACATTAAGCTTTTGTTATAAAGCTTAGTCAACTTAGAAAACTATACAAAAAATCTATCTATTACATTCAAAATTATGAGCTCTATACAACAATTATTCATAGCTCAATAACAATCTAAACAGTTAATATAAACACATATGAAGTAATAATACAATATCAATTATAAGTACTTGTATTTTCATATGTTAACTCATGTGAACTCTACTGATCTGTTCAAGATGACTTCTTCCTAACTAGACTAGATCAGTCAACATATAGAAAATATTCAAGTCTTCTTTTGGCTTATCAAAACTTCATCTTTTATCTTTCATCAACATTTAGGACTTGTTCTAGGATTCATATCCCAACAATTTCCCCCTTTTTGATGAAGCCAAAACTACTTGAATCTTTTCATAATAGTAGACTAGTTAAGTAGTTATCTTGTATTAAACATCAAAATAGTACTTATCTTTTCATTCATTCAAAATATGATCAGTAGATATTACACATACTAAATCAAAATAAAACTAAGTAATCAGAGCAAATAATCTAATCTGAAAGAGTACCTCCTTCTGGGTTTGGAACACAGAATGCATCAAGGAGTCTCCTGTGAATAACTCTGATATGGTCTTCATCTTCAATCTTCTCTTTATCTAGCAGCTCCTCTTCGAATTTCTTGATCTGGTTAAGATCAACTCTTTTTCCTGAGCTGGTCATAGGTGTCTTCCATTTTGGAAA
Organism: Galeopsis tetrahit; assembly: GCA_963675135.1. NCBI lineage: Eukaryota > Viridiplantae > Streptophyta > Magnoliopsida > Lamiales > Lamiaceae > Galeopsis > Galeopsis tetrahit. The sequence goes on along the minus strand of OY776121.1, from coordinate 9,410,020 downwards.
GATCGGTACTAAAATGTTGAAATTTGCGGCGGCAGATATCCTCATAACCAAATTCCAAAGCAATTTGTTTTGACCTTCCATGAATTTGTCAAACATGGCATACAACTCATCTTGATTTTCAGAATCACCATACTTCCGAATAATCCAGTGATCCAGTTCCCATTGCCTCTTTACTTTGAGCCATTCTTGACGATGCTCTTTGTCAATGAAATAGTCAATGAACTGGTCTTCTACCTCTTCTTCATCAGCCTTCAGCTTCTGCAATCTTTCAATATGCTTTTCAATTTTCTTCTTGTTAGCATAATGACTTTCATCATGAGGATCATCAATCTTCTGCTTCTTCTCAACTGCAGCAATTTCTTCAGTTCCTTCAAAAACTATCTTCCTCTTAGACCGTCTGGTCTGAATCTCAGCTTCTGGAGATGCAGCATTCTTTCCCTTCTCCAATCTTTTGAGCTCATCAGCTTCTGCTTGCTCCAGCTCTGTAGTTTTAACAAGCCTCCTTTTAGGCCTCCTTAGCTCTTGCATAGCAGTAGCAACATCCTTCTCTTCTGGTTCAGCACTCACCTTAGACAAGCTAACTTTCTCCACTCTACTTGCCTCTTCCCCATTTTTGGCTTCATCATGTGCCTTAAGAGTGAAAAGACTTGTAAAGCGAGTCATTTCTTCCTTTACTGCTTCCTTCATTGCTTCAGCAGCTAGCTCTATTTGTCTTTGATGGGTCTGATCACGACTCAACTTGTCTAGACGATCAGCAGTAGACTCCAATTTCTTTGAATTAATGGCCAACTCGTCTTTGAAATGAGTAGCTGTCTGACGTAGAAGAGTATTTTGCTTTGTTAGCTCAGAGAGAACAGCTTGAGAACGCACCAACTGATCTTGTGCTTCTCGCCTTTGCTCATCAGCAATCTCAATTTTCACCCTGTAGAGTCTTTCCATTTTACTCGACTCTTCAGCTAACGATCTAGCAAATGAGATAGATCTCTTTTCAGAAACATCCACTTGATTATGGAGAAACCTTTCAACTTCAGCATACATCTCTGCGCGGAAAGTTGAGTCCATCTTGTTGACTTCTCCAACAATCAATTCCCTTGAGCTGTCTACAAGTGATTGATTCTGTTCTACTAACACATCCTTCACTTTCGAGTGCAAGAACTCTTCTATCGCAGAATGAACAACTTCTTTCAAGTCTGACTTCAGCTCGGCAAGATAGCCTATAGAGAATCCTTGAGTAGATGACTGAGCTTCAACAACCACATCTTCCTGAACTTTCTCTACAAGTTCCTCTTCATTAAACATAACTGCTTCCATGAAATCATCATCTTCTTTTCCAAATTCAAAAGAATCAACTTCTTCTGAACTGTCAGTCTCATCTTCAGAAGGTTCCGAGGTTTGAACAGTAATATCAACAAGTTCTGCCTTCTCTTCTTCCACTAGCTCAGTCTGAGTTCAATATCAGACGAGAACTCTTCAACTAAAATTCCATCAGGAATATTCAATAGCCTCTTTACAAGATCAACTAAGGCTTTGCGAGGAAATAATTCTGAGTGGTCTTGAACACCACTATTTTCTTTCTGTTCCATCTCCCAATCCATAAAATTGGAGATTCCTCCCATGCCTTGAATAACCTCGAAAAGATCGTCGGTTGATGATTTCTTAAGTGCAAACCAGGTGCATATCCTGAGAAGTTTCTCAAACCGCTCTGACTCGTAGTCAACCTCGAGAGTTGAGAGCTTCCTCTTCAAATTCTTGGTCACCTGGGCACGAATTCGCTTCTCCCTCAAACACATAGGATAATATACCAGTGAATTAAATCTAACATCAGACGGGGTCTGAGCAGGTGGGGTCCCTGTCTCAGTTGTTGCAGTGGCAACTGGCATCTTGTCTGAAGTAGATGGGTTAGAGGGTTCAACATTTTCTGTTGAGGTAGAGGGAATATGGACTGTGGTTTCTGGGGGCTCTAATGTATCTTGGTTTGGTGTGACAACTGTCGAAGTATCAGTTGTATCCTTTATGGGAGTGTTTTCAGGATGACTGGCCCTAAGCGGTAATGTTGTCAGTACTTGAGAGGTTGTGGGTACAGGTCGAGGCCTAGATCGATGTGACCTAGCCTTGGTTCGAATAGAAGGGAGAGAGAGAGGAATTGAAACAGATTGAGTAGAGGTACCAACCTGTGAACTCGACTCGTCTGCACGAGTAGGCGATTCAACTCTTACGAGAGTATACATTTCAGGAATTTGATCACTCAACTCCTTCTCTTGTTGCGACTATTCATCTGACTGAGTCTTCTCTGAGTCATCTGCACTGGACTCGACTTTCACAACTTCCTCTGATTCTTCCTCTTCAGACCCAGCTTGTGAAGAACTGGATGAGTTAGCATATGGAAACACATCTGAATCATCATACTGAACTCGTCTTGGGGCAGCCGGCCTTGCAGCAGCCTGCTTCTTCGTCGCCTCTATCTTCAGATAAAACTTAAGAGGATGAAAGGGCTTTCCCTTGCTCCAATCAGTCTTGTTTGGTATCAGTTGAGGGAGCAAAATACTCAACTTGTTACCATACCCAACCACATGTGATACCACCCAATTGCGAGTATCAATGTCCACTCTAACACTTCTTTCGAAGTACATCATCCGATCGGCTATCAGTTTAAACCAATTACCCTCAGTAATTACATCAAATATCGCTGCCATTACCCGAGTCTTGGACTGCGTAACTACATCATGAGACCCGGTGGCACATAGAAGAATCTTGCTTGCTATGTCTAGTAGAGTGCGATATTTTTCCAATAGTTCGGACTTCTTGACGGCAGGAGCCTTGCCATCTGGTTTAAGCCTCATCTTCTTGCCACAGAAGATGCTCAAATACCTCATCTCCTGACCTTCAGCATATTTTTCCACATCAATCGTTCCGATGGGCAGCTTCAATCTTTCAAATAGAACTTCTCGAGTGATTTCCACTCTACTTCCACCAATAAATGATTCGATTACATCTCCTCGTCTGTTGGCGTTGGCATAGAATTCTAGAACTTCTTCCTCCAAAACGACTTGAGAAAATGCCTCCAAGTAGGGTTTTAGACCGCATCTAGTGCATTTGGTCAAGATTTCTGCATTACCCTCTTTGTGATTTCCTTTGAAGAACACAGACGGTTCAACATGCACTTTGTTGTCGTTGATGTATCTGCCTAGATCGAATGGTGCCTGAATGTTGGTGCTCATATCGAAAATAGATCGAATTGACATGGTGATAAGTTTGTTATGAACAATAGAATTGAATAAGCAAGAAATCAAATGCTTGAGATTAGTAGAGATATGAAAACGTGAGGCAAGATGTGTGCAAGAGTTGGGTTTTGTTTAAAACTGAATTTCTGATCCAATGGCCAAGATTGAAGGATTAGATCCAACGATCGGGACTTTTGGTATTCACTTATGGAACCGAGAAGATAATGTGATTTGATATTGTAAAAGTTGAAATCCGCCTCTCCTATTGGTAGAATTGAGGAGTGTACTCATCTGACCTAGCATAGTAGAATTTTGGCGCGAACTGAGTGTATACACCTCATTAAATGGGAGTGTATAAATCCAATTCTAGAATATTCAAATTTTAGTAATATCAAATTACTTTAACACCCTTAATTTGTTTCGAATAAACACTTAACAAATTTTAATCACAAGACCACTTAGCTTGTCTGTTCGAGTCCATCCAGAACAGATGAGTAGGCCTAAGCTTCACAAGTCGAGTAAGCTTAAGTGCATAAGGCGAGTAGTCTTATGAACACCAGTCGAGTTCCCCCTTCGACTGTGCTTGTCTATTTTAAACGTCGAACAACTTTATGTACCTGTCTTATTATTTGTAACGTGTAATCGTAGGTACAAATAGAGTAAAATAAATAAGATGAATATCAATGTAAAGCAATGTTCAAGGTTCAAACAAGATGACTGTTAACAAACTTACACTATGCCAAATAAGCTGATAGACAGCGGTTAAAAACCGCTGTAAATTGAAATCAGTAACCGCTGTGGTAATAAGGGTTGTAAAAAGAGGGCGCTGATAGACAGCGGTTATTAACCGCTGTCGTATCTATATACAACAGCGTTTATTAACCGCTGTTATTCCATCAAAACCGATGTGGTATGTGCTCGGTTTGAACCCCTTACAATATTTACGATAGCGGTTTTATTAGTTATGACAGCGGTTATGAACCGCTGTTGTTTGAATTTACTACAGCGGTTTTTAACCGCTGTTGTTTGGAATTACTACAACGGTTTTTAAACGCTGTTGTTTTGAATTTCTACAGCGGTTTTTAACTGCTGTTATTTATTAACAACCGTTGTTGTACTTGCTCTATAACAGCAGCTGTATTAGCTATAACAACGGTTATTAGCCGCTGTTGTATATATCCAATATTTTAAAAAAAATAATGAAATTTTCATTTGCTAAATTAATAAAAATAAAATACAAAATCTAAAAACATTTATGTATATATTTAAATTCAACTAGACTATTAGAATAAATTCATTAATGAGCAATTCCTCCCGATGCCTCATTAATTAGCAATCCCTCTCCCAACGCACGTATGACGCACGTATGGTTGCAACTGTACTTCGTCAATTTGAGCTTTCAGATCAACTCCGTTAAACTCTCGCTCTATCAATGTCGTTATCTCCGGTCATTAATGATTCCTTAATGAAGAGATCATCAATCATTAAAAATGATGAGTGTAATTAGCATGTAATAAAAATGATGATTGTAATTACTTACATTCTCCGCAGGCGTAACGCTTTGTTTTGTTATTCAGCTCCTAAAGACAAAAAAATGAAAGTAGATACATGAGTAATGTTAATTATAAATATTATTCTTATGTACAAGAATCTTACCTTGATTTAGTAAACTAATCAAGATCATTAATTCGTATGCCAACTTTTGTTGATTGTTGTTGATTGTTTATGTGGTATCAACTCTTTTGTAGATAAACTCTCTCGTGAGATAATTTTTGACGTGAGATAATTTTTGAAGTTCCTCCTTTGATCCCGCTGACATCAAACACCCTTTCTTCTTTTTATGACCAAACATTAAATGTCAACTAAAATATATACAATAAGCATATAAGATACTAACAAAAAAATTAAATAAAGTTCATAAAAGGATGTTAATGTACTTACCAGCACAGCGTTCCATACATGAATCTTGTCTTCCTTTGGAAGAAGGTGCCAAGTTGGATTCTTAGCTTTCCAATTCTCAGTCAATTCTTATAGTCATCATGATATACCTTAATCTTTTTACGAGATGCCATATGCACAAACCTATTCATCACAAAGAATATAATACATGGATAAGCACAAGCCCGTAACTTTTTTAGGCATTGATTGAAGAATTAAAAAAAAAAAAGAACTTTTAGATAGCATATATGATTTATTAATTTCTTTAAAGTTATGTCCATCAATGAAAATTTATATAAATATTTATCTGTGTACTATGACATATTTAATTGGATTTATTGTCCACTAAAAATGTCATTCCATTTCATTCAAAATGGGAACAATCCACATCATCCAACAATATATATATACTAAACAATATATATATATATATATATATATACTAAAGCATTATAACCAATATTGTCAGATTTAACACATAAGCCATATAAATAAAATTAAAATTAACATGCCGATTCAAAAATCAACGTGAGTGGGAGAGACCTGGAGAGTAGTGAAAGAACTTGCGGGCGAACGGTACAACATATTGCGACGAGGTGAATAAGGAACAATGCGGGCCGCCCGGCGGCGGCCGGATGTGCGCACGCGAATGAGGCGTTAGAGATGATGTGCACAAGGCATTCTTCTTCCATGGTCAATGTACGACGCTCAATTTTGAATTTTAAATGTAAGACACTGAAATTTAGATTTTAATTAACTGCACACTCTCACTTAACATACAGGAGACAGGAATGGTGGGACGGTTATATATAATATAATATCTATTTGATAATATTGATTAAATAACTAATTAAATTTATGATATATATAAAAGATCAATAAAATTTTATATTTACATGAGAATAATAAAACTAGAAATTATTTTAAATAAATATCAAATTTATTTTATAACCATATAATAATTAAAATATCAAATTTATTTTATAATAATTAAATATGAATTATTTTAAAACTTATTCGGGATTAAATAAATTTTAGGATTTAATCTTCTTTTTTTAATTCAACTCGAATTCTACTTCCATTTTTCAGTCTTTTAAAGCAAAATTCAAAAAAAAAAAAAAAAGAAAAAAAATGTTTGATATTTTTTATTAATTTATAAATTTTATCTTAAATAAAAATTCTTTATTTTATTTTTATTAATTGATTATATATTAATTTTAACTACTATATATAATTTTTAGAGATATTTACTGTTGTATGTTTTTCTCTTTTTTCATACATAATAATAGGCTTTAGAGAAAGAGAATGATTAGAGGAGTTTTCATACATCTTCTTTTTTATTTGTTTATGAACTGCACGTGATTTTCTTTCTAGATTTTTCCTAATTCTTTAATTTGTTTCTTATGTTTTTCTCTAACATTTTAGAACTACTCATTGATTTCATGAAATCTAACATTCAATTTCCACATCAACAAAAAAAGAAGCAATGAATGATCATAAGAAGAAATATTAGATTTTCTTAATTTGTTTAATAATAATATAATATATAGGACCTGATATTTTATAGATTTTTTTAATTTTTTTATTAATAATATAGTAATATATATGAACAAATATTTTTAAACTTATAATGTTGTTTAATAAAAATCGTATATTGTGTTAATCATTATATATTTCTTAATTGATAAAACTTAAAAAATAATTAAATTAAAAATAAAATTCTTTATAAATCAATAAAATCTTAAAAATATGAAATAATCAAATACAATTTTGAAGATTAATTACAAGATTTCTTTTTTTGATTGATTTTTTTTAATATATTTATTTTTGAGAATTTAATCGTATTTCATAAAAAAAATTCAGTAATTTAAAAAAAAATTATCATATTTTTTTATTTAATTATTTTTAAAGATTAATTTGATTATATTACATAAGAGAAGCTATTACAGCGCATAACTAGAACGTATCACAGCGGTTACGAAAAACCGCTGTCTATCAGCGCACAAATGGAACCTATGACAGCGGTTCTGAAAAAAGATGCATATGACAGCGGTTTTTGAAGTTTTAACAGCGGTTTTAAAAATAACCGATGTTATTCAACTGTTGTAAAAAGCATAATTTGGCATAGTGTTAAGAGTCAATCATAAGGATCTTTAAAAAATCAAAGATTCCCCCTTTGATGTTTATTCCCTTAGTATCACCCTCAGCTTTACCAGCTTCCTCATCGGGTTGTTTGGTCAACTTGTTTGACCTTGTATACCTGTCTTTTGAGTGAGTAGATGAGTGCTCTACGCTTTTGTGGTAACTTTTCTGTTTCTCCTTTCTTCTTAGTAATGTACCTGTCTAGTTAGTACATTGCTACATACTAGTAGGATCAAGATCAATTAGTCCTAGACTAATGCATAATTCACGAAAACGAACTTCAGCCAATGGTTTTGTGAAAATATCAGCCCTTTGAAAATCAGTGTGAATCTTTTCCATGCGAATATCCTTCTTTTCTACATGATCACGTATGAAATGGTGTTTCACATCGACGTGCTTACAACGTGTGTGCAGAACAGGATTTTATGTAATGGCAATTGCACTATTACTATCACAGAATATGGGAACATTTGATTCACAGATATTATAATCTCTAAGCTGTTGAATGAGCCACAATAATTGACTACAACAACTACCAGCAGCCATGTACTCGGCTTCAGTAGTAGAGGTAGCAACACTTGTCTGCTTTTTCGAAAACCATGAAATGAGTTTTGTGCCTAAGAATTGACAAGAACCAGATGTAGATTTCCTATCTATTCTACAACCACCAAAATCAGAATCAGAGTAGCCACTTAGAGAATAGATCATCATTTGAGGGATACCATATACCACGATTGATGGTTCCTTTCAAATATTTCAATATCCTTTTAGTGGTTTCCATATGACTCTCTTTTGGATTAGCTTGAAAACGAGCACATACACCAACAGAGAATGCAATATCAGGTCTACTAGCAGTCAAGTATAGTAATGAACCAATAAGACCACGATAATGTGTTTGATCAGCACACTTACCTTGTTCGTCTGGATCCATCTTGTAAGTAGGTAGCATAGGTACGCCAGTAGACTTGCATGTCTTAATACCATACTTGTCTAGTAGATTTCTAGTATACTTTGCTTGATTTATGAAAATCCCTTCTGGGGTCTGTTTTACTTGAAGACCAAGAAAGTAATTCATTTCACCCATCATAGACATCTCAAATTTACTTTGCATGAGTGTTGAAAAACTTTCACTCAGCTTTTTGTTAGGTGACCCAAAAATGATGTCATCTACGTAAATTTGGACGAGTAAGATGTCCTTCCCTTCTTGTCTTCTGAACAGGGTTCTGTCGACCTTGCCCTTAGTAAAACCATTTTCTAATAGAAAGAGAGAGAGTGTATCATACCATGCTCTTGGAGCTTGTTTTAGTCCATATAAAACCTTCTTTAATCTGTAGACTTGATCACCTTTGACTTCGAAACCTGGAGGTTGTTCAACATACACTTCTTCCGCAAGAATACCGTTAAGAAATGCACTTTTAACATCCATTTGATATACAGTAAACTTCATGTAAGCAGCATATGCAAGAAACAATCTAATGGCTTCTAGTCTAGCAACAGGAGCATATGTTTCATCATAGTCTATGCCTTCAGCTTGTGAATAGCCTTGGGCTACTAGTTTAGCCTTATTTCTAACGACTACATCATTCTCATCTTTCTTGTTCTTGAAAATCCATCGAGTGCCAACTACATTATGATGTTTAGGTCTATCGACAAGTTCCCAGACGTCATTTCGAACAAACTGGTTCAACTCGTCTTGCATAGCAATGATCCAATTACTATTAGACAATGCCTCATTAATGGTCTTAGGCTCGATAGATGAGAGGAAACAACACCAGCAAAACAAAGATGGACTAGGTTGTTCTTGTGACTCAAAGAGTTGTCGTCTAGTCTTCACACCAACAGTAGAGTCACCAATGATATTTTCAGTATCATGAGCAGATTTCCATGTTTTTCTAGTCTTAGTAAGCATATTATCATCATCTAGATCAGTTATAGCATCATGCATTTCAATATCATTTACATCAGAAGATTTAATAGGAGTAGACGAGTTGACTAGTTCAGGCATGTCAACTGGTCTAGTGGAGTTACCTTGAGAACTTACTTTCTCCTGGTCATCTGACTCGAGAGCTTTCATGAACGGGTTATAAGCTTGAACAGATTCATAAACCTCTGATTCTTGGTCAGTTTGTATCGATAGGTCAGTTACCTTCTTACTGATCTGGTCGGTAGACGAGTCCTCATAGGGCGTCTTACCTAGTGCTTTATTGATAGCACTTCTGTTTTGGGAATGGCATGCAGTATTGATCGCTTCTGCCTAAAATTTCTGAGGAGTATTATACTCTGTCAGCATGGTCCTGCAGGCCTCCTTAAGGGTTCTGTTCCTTCGCTCTGCTACTCCATTTTGTTGTGGTGTCCTTGCTGCACTAGTAAGGTGCTGGATGCCACGCTTAGAACAAAATTCTTTAATATAACAGTTAATAAATTCAGTACCCTTGTCACTACGGATCTTGACAATGGACTGATTCTTCTCAACTTGTATCTTCTTCAATAGATCAGGTAGGAGTGTTTGTGTATCACTCTTCTTGTGTAAGAAGACTATCCAAGTGAACTTAGAATAGTCATCTACCACAACAAGTGTGTACCTTCTACCGTTCAAAGTTGGAGGAGTTATTGGACCATGTAAGTCCATATGTAGAAGTTCAAGAACTCTACTTTTTGAGAGGGATGGGATAGATTTAAAGGAACCCTTCACCTGTTTACCTTTCTGACAGGCATTGCATACATGTGATTTGAAATAGATTTCGTTGGGGATACCTTCAACGAGGTAATCTCTTGCAATCTTATTAATAACCTTAAAGTTCATGTAGCAAAGGCGTCTATGCCAAAGCCAATTGACCTCTTTGGGTGTCTTAGTAAGAAGACAAGTGTCCCGTGGACAACTATTCCAATTCACAATGTATACACTACCTGTTCTTATGCCGACAAGTAGTACGGTATGAGTCCTCTTGTCTATGATTTCACACTTTTGACTTTTGAACTGCACTTTGTAACCTCGATCACAAAATTGTGAAACAGAGAGTAAATTGTATTTCAAGCCTTCAACATATGAGACATCTTGGATCTCTATGTCTCCATTCCGAATGTAACCAAATCCTTTAGTAACAGCAGTGGAGCTATCACCAAATATCACTTTTGGTCCTTCTTGCTCATGGTAGCTTGATAAGAGAGCCTTGGTACCAGTCATGTGGTGAGAACAGCCACTATCTATGTACCAGATTTCTCCTACTGAGCCACCCTTCTTGTATAGATCGAGTCGACCCTGCATTAGATGATATTCCATAATTTAGGTACCCTCCTTGTTTATTGGGGTCCTGGGGGGTTAGTCGAGTTCAATGGAATCCAAATGTACATTGGAGTCCTGAACAAGTTTGATCTTCTGAGCTTTCGACCATATTTGTTGCAAAATAAGACCTTGTTGTCCTTTTCTGGCCTATCAGTCGAGTTCAGGTCTACTCTTTGGAGATAGCCTTTCGACTTGATCTCTACTTGAGCAGGCACTTGTCTATGATAGTCAGAGTAGGGTTTATATGCATTAGGTCCATATGGTTTATAGACATGTGTAGGTCTTTCTTCTCCTTCGATATCATATGACAAAGGTGGAGGATATAGGACAGCTTGTGTACGATATTTTGGACCTACCTGTCTAGGTCTAGACGAGTAGAGCTGAGACTGCCTTATGAAAGGAGGTCTAGGCTCTTGTCGTCTAGTCTGTACTTGTCTAGTACTCGTCTCCTCAGGATACCAGTCCTCGTATCTGACTTGATTAGGTCGTCCACGACTTCTAGTCCTTTGTTGACTTGACTTAAACTGAACAGGCTTGTTGTTAACTTTCTTTTTACCTCCCTTGGTAATTGGAATGTTAACTTGAGTCTGTTTGGGTACAGTGCCTTCGGATGGAGTTCCAATATCGTATATCATTGGTCCTTTTCCTTTATCATTAGTCAAAGAGCTTGAGATGAAAATAGTAGGGTTCTTAGGAACTTGAGTAGACGAGCTTGATGTCTCAGCACCTATGCATGTCTTGTCAGCAGGAGCCCTATACCTATCTGACAGTTCAAGGTTAACCTTAGAAGAGTTAACCAGGTCAGTAAGTTTAAGGTCTAGAGTGACAACCTCAGTTTCTAAGAACTTATTACGTTCTTCAAGCTTTTTGCACTTGCTTTTTAAAACATTGAATTCATGTTTCTCAGTAGCATGAGTCTTAAGTAGGTCTTGATACAACTTGTCTGTTAATGCACACTTGTCTTTGAGTTGACTCAACTCTTCTTGCAAGCGTTCATTTATGACTATTATATTAGGATCTACTTTAGACTGAGCTTCCTTAAGATCAATGATTTCTTGTTTTAAAATGATGTTTTCGTCACTGACTTCAATGAATGCCTGGGTAGCAAGTAGGAGGTCGTCTTCAACTGCACTAGTAGAGTGCTGAAGGCTACTCCCTACTTTGCTACTGGCAGTATCACTTTCATCAGAGTCCGATTCATCACATGATTGAAATGAAGTTGCAGATGATACCTCTTGTTCAATTTTAGCCATGCAACAGAGTCCATCATCTACTATGAATGCTTCATCTTGATCAGACGGGTAGCTAGACGAAGACGATGGTAACTCGTCTGAGTCCATTTCAGAGTCATTATTAGCCATCATTGCCTTCTTACCCCTGTTGTATCTTCTTTCCCTTCTTGCCTTGCGTTCTTCACGATCATCAGTGCTCAGGTCTGGACATTCGTAAATGTAGTGACCTGGTTTCTCACAGTTATAGCATAAAGGATCGTTAGTAGCCTTTTTAATAGGAGAGTTATTTCTTCGCTTATCTCGTCTATCAGAACGCTGAATCTTCCTATCATCTGACTCTCTATCTCGTCTGTTACTTTTCGAGACTTCGTCTCTCCTTTCGGACGAGTTTCGGTCTCGTCTGGTCTCAGACGAGTTCTTAGAAGTTGAACCTCTATAGTCTCTATAGAACTTTTTATATCTACCATAGCGTTTATTTAGTCTGTCGAATTTCCTAACCATAAGGTTCATCTGATCTTTCAGACTTAGATCAGTCTTGTCTAACTCATCTCTTATGCTAGCAGGTTTAGACCTGTCTATTCTAGAGCTCTTAGACGAAGTAGACTTAAAGGCAACATTCTTCGACACAGCTTTCTCCCTATCACTACTGGCAATTGGTTCTTCCTCATCTAATTCGAACTCATGCGCCTTAAGTGTCTGGAACATGGTTTCTGAGGGCCACGAATCAATGTCTTGTGTGGTTTTAATGATCATCTTGACCATTTTCCATCTTTCATCCAAGGCCTTCAAGATTCTCAGGTTAATCTCTCTTTCAGTGTAAGTCTTTCCTAGTACTTCAAGATCATTCAAGATTTTAGTAAATCGAGTATCCAATTCATCAATGGATTCACATGGCTTCATCTTAAATGTTTCAAATCTTTGGACAGCTGAGGACAGTTTGCTTTCTTTGATCAGCGTAGTGCCTTCACAAAGAACAGCTAGTTTGTCCCACATTTGCTTGGCAGTCTTACATTTTAACACTTTACCAAGATACTCATTTGGCAAGGTGTGTAGAATATAATTCTTAGCAAGACTATCCAAATTGTTTTGACGCATTTCTTCAGAAGTCAGTTCTGACCTTGGTTTAACAATCAGCTCTCCAACTTCTTTGGTTGGGTCCAGTGTAGCAGTATTTCTGATCATGGTAACGACTGGTCCTTCTTTGATCACAGATACCATCAGATCATGAGTTGAGCTGAAAATGGCTTCCATCCTCAACTTCCAGTAGTCGTAGTCCTGAACAGAGAACTTGGGAAGTTTATTAGCACTTATCTCAAGAGACATGTTTTAGCAGTTTGATCAGATAGGGTAATAGCAAGAAATCAAGATACAGATATATCAAGAAAGTGTGGAATGAATCAGAACAGAAACGAACCAGGACTTCTCCCAAAGTCTTTAAATGTTATTAAGAAACAGCAGTCCGAAAACCACTGCTCTGATACCACTTGTTGGTCCCAAGTTGAGTTTATAATATTGAGTAAGCTAGTGAAAATGTCTAGAGGGGAGGGGTGAATAGACTTTTCGAAAATCTTTCAATATATCAGAATACGTAATGCGGAATTTATCAAAGTAACAATGAGCCCAATTAAATTTATACTCAACTTATATTCGTAATTCGAACTTCTTGATGAACACTCTACTAGTCTTGTTTAGATAGGCAATTAAACAATTAATCAATTAAACAAACAGTAAAGTAAATCAACACACAACGATTTTATAGTGGTTCGACAACTTGTCTACATCCACTCTCACAACTCCAGTCGTGAAATTCTTATTACTCTTCCAATCGAGTATTCTTGTGGTTTTAAGTCCCAAGAAATAAGACTTAGATCTTCTCGACAACACTACCAAGTGCTTCTTCGATCTAACTAGTGATTTACAAGTATCTAGCAACTTGAAACAGTAAAACAAAAATAAAACTTCTCTTTGTTCAGTAGTAGCCTTCTTCGATCTTCACTTGACTTGTGTAGCTTCACTTTCTGAAGTTCAATCTCTGAGAGTATTTCCTTCACTTGAATCTTCAATGATGCTTTTGTATGCAGTAGTATCAGTAGTCTCTAATGAATCAATACCTTGGGGTATTTATAGACTTTCAATTCCAAGAACATTCAGTTGTGTAACAACCTTTTCTTGAAAACTAACTTGTAACTGATTCTTCTTATCCTTTCACGCGTTTCTTCAGTTAATTAGTTATTCCTTAACTAACTCTTCAATCTTTATCTTCAACACGTTCTTGTAACTAACTTCAAGTTGACCTGTCTTGTTGAGTCGCGCACCTGTCTTGTCCTTAAGTAGTAGACTGCGTCTTCTACTTGTCTTGTGCAGTAGACTTCTTCAGATTACAACATAGAACTAATCTAGTCCTATCATCTAATCCTAACAAGACTATTACATTACATTAAGCTTTTGTTATAAAGCTTAGTCAACTTAGAAAACTATACAAAGAATCTATCTATTACATTCAAAATTATGAGCTCTATACAACAATTATTCATAGCTCAATAACAATCTAAACAGTTAATATAAACACATATGAAGTAATAATACGATATCAATTATAAGTACTTGTCTTTTCATATGTTAACTCATGTGAACTCTACTGATCTGTTCAAGATGACTTCTTCCTAACTAGACTAGATCAGTCAACACATAGAAAATATTCAAGTCTTCTTTTGGCTTATCAAAACTTCATCTTTTATCTTTCATCAACATTTAGGACTTGTTCTAGGATTCATATCCCAACAAAAACTTCAAGTGCAATGAAGTTTGACGTGGAGAAATTTGATGGAAGAATCAATTTTAGCTTGTGGCAAGTGCAAGTTAAGGATGTGCTTATACAATCTGGTGTACACAAGGCTCAGAGAGGAAGGCCAAGTTCCGCTGAAGGTAACACCAACAAAGATTCTAGTATGAGTGATGAAGATTAGGAGGATCTGGATCTGAGGGCTACAAGCACAGCGTGTTTGTGTTTGGCCAAGAGTGTTCTTGCAAATGTACATGGGATTTCGAGTGCTAAGGAGCTGTGGGAAAAGCTGTAGTCTCTGTACCAGGCAAAGGGCATTTCGAATCGGTTGTACCTGAATTAACAATTTCACACCTTGCGGATGGAGAAAGGTATGCAAATTTCAGATCATTTGAGTACTCTTAATGGTATTATCTCTGAACTAGAGGCAATTGAAGTGAAAATTGAAGATGAGGATAAGACGTTAAGACTTATCTTGTCTTTTACACATTCATATGAGCATATGAAACCAATTTTGATGTATGGGAAGGAAACATTAAATTTTGCTGAAGTCACAAGAAAACTTTTTTTTGAAGAAAGACGACTGATAAGTGAAGGACGAACTTCAACGGAAAATTCAGCAATGGTGGCTTTTAGCAAAGGGAAGAAGAAGGACTTCCAGGGCACTGTGTGTTGGAAGTGCGGAAAATCTGGGCATGTAAAGCGAAATTGTCAAGGTGGAGCGGTGGCAGCAAACGGCTCCGAAAATGTTCCTAACGTTGTGATAGAAGATGATTTTCTCTGATTGAGGAAATGAACATCCTTATGGCATGTCCAACTGCCATGAACGGGGATGTGATGACGTTAGTTGGACCACATGTGCATTGGTTTGACAAGGATGCAAGGTGTGTGGTGAAAGATGTCGATGGCTGAAGGACTTCTAGGAATGCCAAAAGTTAGAAGTTGCACCATAAATTTCAGCAGGTATTTTTCGACATGTGCCGAAGGAAATTCTTAGAATGGGTGATTCTAAGTGTTCTACTCATATGGTGGAGTAGGTATTATCTATGTTGAGAATGTTGGTTCTTTGGTTTAAGAATCATGTTTGTCGATGAAGACAATGTAATTTTCTTTTATTTTATCAATGTGGAGTTTGTTGGACTTGTGCTAAAATAAAATAAGTTTTTTAAAGGAGCTTTTGTCCCACATTGGAACTTGAAGATAAGGCTTGACGATGCCAGGCGAATACGGGAGAAGATCAAGAAGATATGGTTACATGGAGAATTCAGTCCCCAAGTGGGAGATTGTTGGAGTGTGGAGCCTGAATTGATCCTAACGGGTTTGGAGTGTAGGGTAAGTTTGATCCTAACGGGCCTGGAGTGTGGAGCAAGTTTGGCTCTAATGGGCTTGGAGTGTAGGACAAGTTTGATCCTAATGGGCCTGGAGTGTGGAGCATGTTTGACTCTAATGGGCTTAGGGTTAGGGTAAGTTTTCTATTATAAATAGATGTTCTCTCATTGTAATCAGTGCGCATCCAAAAAACATAGTGAAATACCTGGATTGGCATCGCCCCCAAACGTAGTCGAAAGACGAACTGGGTAAACAAATCTCGTGTTATTTTCTTATCGTCATCGTGTGCGTGTGTTTATTTCTTAACATTTTCGGGGTGTTTCACAATAATTTTCACACTTTTAAAATGTTTCTTTTATAAACTTTACCCTCACAATATCCTCAATTTTACACAAAATGTCACTACTCTTTGGTCCACACATACATATACAAATCAATCATGTATTTACTTTATACATAAACGTTTACAAATTCACCCATCAAAACTCTACTCATTATTACATGTTTTTAATATATTTGTCTATTTACCTATAAAACTTATTATGGAACGAAAAGAGTACAAATTATATATATCCTGGGATTGTAAGGACTAAGAGGTTGCGTGTTACTTTAGAAAATATATTCTATTACCTTAAATATATTCTATTACCTTCATTGATAATTGCAAAAAAATATTGAATGTATATTCCTTCTATGAAGTAAAGAGATCCATATTAAATGCACCTATAATAGTATTTCATTATCCGAAATCGAATTTTCAAAAAATTTGTTTGGTATTCAAATAAAAATATTATTTCCTTCTTTCTGAAACCTTTGCAAAAATTGAAACTACGATTCTCTTAAAAAGATCTAATGAAAATTGTTTTCTCAGATTTAGATGTACATAACAAAACGGTATCTAATCCGTCTCTAAATTTCAGTTTTTTTTATAGTGTAAAAAGATGTAATGAATATTGTTTTCTCAGATTTAATTAAATGTACATAACAAAACATTTCTAGCCTGCAATATAAGTGTATCAAACAAAACAAATCGGGCATAGGATTTTAATTATATCATATTTTATATTTGCAAGAAAATTATATTTAATATATTAGGGTATGTTACTATGTTAGTGCCGCTCTTGGCCGGTCACATACTGGTTTGTTACCACTATAAATTAATATGAAACAAACAAATATTATCAAATCATCAAAAGCAAAGAATTAGAAAATCACTTTTTGCAAATTAAATCCAAAGATATGGTCTCCAAAACCCTGTTGATCACCCTCATGGTTGCACTATGTGCTGCTCCTGCTTTTGCAACTGATTATGTGGTGGGAGATAATTGGGGATGGACATTGGGTTTTAACTACACTGCATGGGCCCAAGGGAAACTGTTCTTCGTTGGAGACACTATTCGTACGTTTATAATTATTTGATTCAAATCCTTTCTTGTACAGGAGGGATCATGTGCAAGAGGAGAGTTTTTGGAGCACGCGGGTGTGTGTTTATGTGTGATTCAAGAGCTCCTCTTTACACAGGACCCTCCTGTACATGAGGGGGACCGTGTGCATATTGTGCTTTCAATTTTCCATGTGTTATGTCACATATTATTCTAACATAATATTTCTTAGAATTATATTGGCTTTGAATATTAGGATTGTTAAATGCCATCTTTTCATGTGAGGTGATTATTCAAGAATTTTAAATATAGACCTAATTATTTATGGTTATTCAATTTATTAATGTAGTTTTCAACTATGCCGTGGGAGCTCATAATGTGTATAAAGTAAACGGAAGTGCCTTCCAACAATGCTCTAAGCCACCACCGTCGGAAGCTCTAACTACTGGAAAAGACAAGATTACCCTTGCAATGCCTGGGAGGAAGTGGTACATATGCGGTGTTGGTAAACATTGTGAAAATGGGATGAAACTTGTGATTACAGTTTCGTCTATAGCTCCAGCTCCGCATGCAGCTCCAGCCCCGTCTCCGATTTATACAGCTCCGATGATGCAACGGAAGAAACCAATGAGCTTTTGGACTAATTGGAAATTAAAAATTAACCTTTGAAGATGTCTATCATTTGTTTGAGCTGTGGGATGGAGCATAGAAAAAATATGATGATTGTTGTTTTTCATATTCTTGATTAATTTTTTTAAAAAATATTTTTATTCGAGAGGCATGCAAGAATCTTAATAAATTTCATTTTTATTAACCATTTATTGGAAGCATCACCACACACACTCTCTTTTTTATATGCTAATTCATCTGCAAGGACAATATGCATTTGAGATTTTGTTTTTTTGGAAAAACTCATTCGAAGTCATCCCCCACTCATACCATTCTTCGACTTAAATGATAGCAATACCCTTGCACATTTGATTGGCAACGGGCGGGGCAGGCAGGTTTATGCCTCCCCGGCCCCAATGGTGAATTTTTGTCTCCGAACCCCGGCCCCCGAACTCTGATCGGACGGTTTTTTTTTTGTTTTTTTTTTAAATTCTAGCTCATCCCTAATTAACCTGATCGGTATCAGGTTTCCCCCAACTTCAATTCGAAAACGGCCTCTCCTATATTCCACATAAGCCCCTTGTCAATCATATCTCTACACCAAAACAATTTATGAATATAAAGTGAAATACAATTTAAGTAAATAAATGATGGTCGGAGGATAGAGATAAAATAATATAAACAATACTCTCTCGTCCCACAATAACTTTCACACCCTTAAAATAGAAAACCCTTTATAAACTCCACCCTCACAATATCCTCAATTTTACACAAATGTCATTACTTTTTCTCCACACATACACAAAAGTCAACTCATTATTTACTTTATACATAAAGTTTTACAAAATTACCCTTCAAAACTCCACTCATTAATTATTAAACTTTCTTAATTCCGTATCTACCTACATATGAAAGTTATCTCGGGACGGAGGAAGTGTTATTTTTAAAAAGGAAAATGTGAATAATGAAATTGGACGAAGGAAGTTTTAGTTTTGATGATTTGGCAAAAACACTTAAGCTGAATATGTATAGAGACCAGTTGTCTAGTTTAATTAGAACTTTGTCGATAGGTCAAGAATTGAGGGGGAACTCAACTATCCCTCCGGTACAACCGGTCCAACAATGAACCAGTCACGAAACTAGTCTAAAAAGTGCCAAAAAAACCCATTTTAGTGTTTCAACCGGATCATACCGGTCAAAAACCGAAAAACTAGTTACACTTTTTAAAATACAAAATTAGGTGCACATTCGATCCTTTTATAATGTTTTTCTTTCATATTTCTTCTACTCCTTATTCAATGTGTGACATAGATTTTTATGTTTGTTTGTTACTAACTTACTAATACTACTACTTTTATATTAATTTTTCCATATGTTTCTTCTAGTACTCTTTGGATATGTGACATAAGCTTTTATAATGTTTTCCTCTCATATTTATTCTACTCAAATAATGAGTAGAATAAATATGTTTTAAGTTCCTAGCAAATTTAGTGCTAATACAATTAAGTAATTTTTATATATAAATAGCTAGGAATGTTTTCGTTGGTAAATAAAAAAAATTCACCTACAACCATTTCTGTAGGGAACTGCGATTTTACCTTTTATAATGCTTTCCTCTCATATTTATTCTACTCATTATTCGATGTGGGATGAATAAATTTTGTGGGCAATACAATTAAGTAATTTGTATATATAAATAACTAGAAAAAATTTCGTTGGTAAATAAAAAAACTTTACCTACAATCATTTCGATAGAAAAATGTGATTTTACCTACATATTATTTTATAGGTACCATCAGATTTTTCCTTGATAATTTCATGAATGTAAAGGTGTATAGTAATTCATAAAGATATGTAGGTAATCTATATGGGTATACGTGGTGTACCCCCCAAAATAAAATTTTAAAACAGGAGTGATACCAAAAGTGTGCAAGTAGAATTAATGGCTAATCTAAAGGTGAGACTACTTTTGTATAAACATAAATGTTAAGACAAAAATTACAATAATCTAAAGGTGAGACTACTTTTGTATAAACATGAATGTTAAGACAAAAATTACAACATGAGAGAAAAAAATTATTTACGTCTAGTAATTTTTAATTTTTTTGAAAAACGTCTCAAAATAGTTAAAATTTTAATTTACGTTCAATAACTTTTTTAATTGCTTAATTTACATCCAATTTTCGTCAGAGTTAAAAAAATCGCCGAAAATCCCCAAATTTAATATAAAACGACATCGTTTTGGTCACTCCGACGTAAATGGACATAAATTAAGCAATTACAAAACTTATGGGACGTAAATTAAATTTTTAACTAAAATGTGACATTAGGCGAAAAAGATAAAAAAAAAATACTCAACAAATTTGTACGTTTCACAATTAACTTTGAATTCTTACTTTTTTAATTTAATTATTTTTGGCAATCTATATATTAAATATTTTTATGATTTTATTTAATTTTAATTGATTTTTTAGTTTTAACATTTGGGGTGTATATAGTATTTTATGGGGTGTATATAATAAAAAGTAGAGTTACCTGCTAAATTTAAATTTAATGAACTAAATTAAAAAAATGATAATCTTGTGACTAAATTCAAAATTGAGGTAATTTAATGAAATAAAAAAAATTTAATCCCTAAGTGAAAATTAAAGATGTTGTATTAATAATGACTAAAAGGTATTTATACAATGTACATCCTAATATAAGTAACGGATGACAAGAGATTTCACATATATACAATGTTAGTGTAAGATCCTCATTTTTCGCGAGATTGAAATAAATTTATAATATATTTAATATAAATTTTTGCACACAAACAAAATATATTTTCTCCAATAAAGTAAAACTACTCATACTATCTCTTCAAAAAAGTAACATTATCACCTTTAAAACTAATAATCAATTATTAAATTAAACTCATGTAAACAGTAAATGTTTAATTAATAATAGAACGGAGGGAGTAATATATATAATAGATAATTATAATTTTATTTATAAAAGAAACTAATATACGAATTTACAAATTACGAAAAACTTTCTTGTAGCAGCATTTGTTGTACGTTTGCATATTTTTCCATTCGAATAGAGATAAAAAAAATTATTCCATTCTCGTTCTTGATTATAGAGGTTGTAACATACAATTGTCTGTGTGTAAACATGAGTTTTGAAAGGTACATACCTATCGTGGAAAGGGGGGACTGATCTTGATCGAGTTTTATTTATTGTCATTGCAAAAGACAGCATAATAACAAATTGTCTCATTCGAAACTTTGCAGGAGCCGTGTCATTCGAAACACTCAATATCATTCTCGAGAAAATTGTTTTACTACCAACATTTTTTCCAGAAAGAATTTGTCATTCGATTATACTCCAACGGAATATAAGTTGGATGCAACTCACTACTTATGTTTTTCAAACGTCCATTGTGTGTCTACAGTATAAAATCTCTTCTTTCCATAGTCATATTATATCTCCACGAATGAGAGCAGCAACTTCGAATGTTGTTGGTAGGTTATGCATTCTACGTACCATTAGTGGATCTTTCCTGTAGTTGGATGCAACTCACTACTTATGTTTTTCAAACGTCCATTGTGTGTCTACAGTATAAAATCTCTTTTTTCCATAGTCATATTATATCTCCACGAATGAGAGCAGCAACTTCGAATGTTGTTGGTAGGTTATGCATTCTACGTACCATTAGTGGATCTTTCCTGTAGAAGATTCAATTTCATGCAATAGCTCTTGTCTAGATTGAAGGCGTTCTCTTACATTTTAAAATTGTTGGATCTTTCCTGTAGAAGATTCAATTTCATGCAATAGCTTTTGTCTAGATTGAAGGCGTTCTCTTACATTTTAAAATTGTTCTGCAATTAAACTTATACCGATCATTATTCTTCGTTCATCAACTATTAATGCATTCAAGTTTCTAGAATTCTCCACCTTACGTGCAATGTTCAAAAATATTAAAGAGAAAATTTAGAATTTAATAAAAAAAAATTATGAAATTGAATACATTTATTTAATGCTCTGTATTTTAGTTTGATAAAAAAAATCATGTACTCCGTAATAAACATGTACTAACCCGATTGCTTTAATTATGTTAGAAACTTTATTGTTTGTTTTTTGATGGAAAGTTAAATACCCATCCCTTTTTCCCTCTCCCCATGACTCGAACCTAGAATCTAAGGCCTAGGGAGTGGTGCTCTAACCACTTGAGCTATCCCACTTTGTCAAAAACTTTATTGTTTGTGTCATAATATATAGTTGTGGAAATTTTGGAACAATTCTTGAAAGTGGCAATAAACTCCATATAGTAAACGGCAGGTTTTGTCCCATAAATTTTTTTGAAAAACAATTTTAGTTTTACGTTGTTTTTTTTTTTTTTTTTGTCCTTTTTGTAAAAAATGGTCACAACCGTTAAAATTAAAATATTATAAATAGAACCTACATATAAATTAGCAATAAAAAAAATATAAATTAAAATTAAATTAACCGTGAAAATTTTAAAAATTAATACAGAATCTGAATAAAATTTGAAAATACAAAAAAATCATAAAAAATATCTAATAGATTAAAAAATACTACTCCTGTTATGATTTTTAAAATGTAAATTTTGAAAAATTCAAATAAAATATTACAAATTCCATAATTTTTTAAACGGGAGATATTAAAAAATTTAAATACATATATCAGTAGTTTAAATACAAATTATAAATAAAAGTTAATATTTGATGCAGCTTAATCCATATGCTTATTTTACCTTGTTTATATATATCTAATAGAAAAAACTTAGCATGTTAGATTGAAAATAATTTAAGAAAAATGTCGAAGAAAACGTTGAAGTCTCGGTATCCCACCGGCTAAGTCCAGGTTTAAGAAAAATGACAATTAATATGATTATATGAAATTGGATTGAAAATAATTAAGGAAACAAATTTACGTTAAATAATTTGATATTATAATATTCAACAATTTTTTTGAGTACATAAAATTCAATATTAAAGAAACAAAACGTAAAATTTGATTTAAAAATTAATAATTTGATTTGAAATAGTCAGTATGTAATTATTACTACTAATTATCAAGACCGATTAATAACTAATATATAAGTATAGTTTGACTTGAATAGCAAAAATTAATAATTTGACTTGTAATTATTCTAAATTATATATTATGCCATAAATTTTGCTAATTAAATTAATAAATATATCCGTGATTGAAGGCAATAATTGATGACTTTATTATAGTAAATTAATACTCTATATTTTAAAAATAAGTTCAACTTCATTAACATTAATTAATTACATCATTAGAAAATTATTAATTATTAAAAACTTCTTCATAGAATTTAAAAACATATGTGCTAACTTCAATCAATTAGAAAACGTGAAATTTGCTTTAAAAATAATAATAATTTAATTTAATACTACTAATTACCAAAATTTGATCAATTAGTAATAAATAATATAATAAGTATAATTTGACTTATATATTATAGATTATTATGCCATCATTTTTGCTAAGTAAATTTAGAAATATATATGTGATTAACATAGACGTTTCTGTGTATATAGTTAGGGTACGTACATTATTATAATTTTCTATAAATTTAAATTATACGCATAATTACCGCACATGTATTAAACTCTACCTAATTAAGCAGCTATTTGGTATTATATTAAGTTGATCAATAATTTCAAATTAATTATTGGATATTCTGATACTATAATCCAAAATATATATCATGTAAAATTTCTTTCAATAAATAAATAAATAAAAATCTGTAAAATTAATACTTTAAATAAATAGATGATATTTTTACATTGAACTTAAACTAAACACAAATTCATAAAATAACAATGGTCTACAACATTATTGAACACAAATGGGTTTAGCTTTCATTATTGCAAACACAAATGGAGGTAGGTAGTCCAACCACAAAATTTGGGGGTCTACCCAACAATTATCAACATTAAAACGACGAGCTTCCCTAGCCAACCTATGGGCTAGGATATTAACATCTCTCTTAGCAAAAGAAAATGTAACATTCATAAATTGAGCTTGTAAAACCCGACAAGCAATAATGTAATTCCCGAAAGTAGAGTTAAATATGTCGGTGGATTTAATTGCATCAATGATCACCTTTGCATCCCCTCAATTATAAAATTGTCAATACTAAGTGCCTTCAACTACGATAGGGCCTCGTAGAAACCCATAGGTTCACCCACCCCAACGTCGACACAACTTGAACCAAATAGAGACCTTCCTCTCAAAATTTTGCCATGGGCATGATTCACGTATTATGCAACACTAAAATACACAACCAAAAGTATACATCGTCTATCGTAACGTGATAAGTACGAGGTCGATCCCACGAGGATGTGTAGTGTAAAAGTGAAGTTTGTCGAGAATTCTAAATAGACGTGATCGATTAAAGTAGAATGGTGTGATTACCCCTAAATTATCTACCAAGTTGTCACAAGTAAACAATAAAAAGAGTAATTTAAAATCGATCAAATAACATGCAAATCAAGAAAACGAGATGAAAAACGAATGAAAACTCAAGTGTGAGAAGGTAGGTTCCAAAGCACATGCAATACTAATGAATCCATCTATGATTAAGTCTCTACTTAAGTGGTGTTCATGCTTTGTCTATAAGATTGATCACATAATAATGAATTAAAAGTTTCTTCAATCCAAGTAATCCAAAAGGAAACATCACACAATTTAGTATCTCTACCTAAATTGCACAATAGAACTCAATCAAGCTCCTAGGATCATCACACATCTTCCTAATCATTGATCATCTTTCAATATCACAATAAAATTATGTCAAATGCTTGCAATCAATCAATCAAAATAGATTTCTCAACCTAATTCAATTAACTAAGATTAACCTATCACCATTGTACACTAATGACATGTTTTGCAATGAAAATCAATCCAAATAGAATTAAGCCACACAAACACCAAATAAGCAAAATATTAATTCATAAACTTCAACAAAAGTATTTACAAGGCTCTAGAACCAAAAGTGTTCTAGCCAATCAACAACATAATCAATTAACAAAATCCAAAGAAATAACTAAATAAAAAGAGAGAGAAATAGAAAGCTTAGTCTAAAATGTGGTGGATAATGAAAATTCGAAGCTATTGATGCCTTCCTTGCATTGATTGATGAAGAAATGAAGAAAATATGGCCAAATCACCTTCAATTGTGTGTTACTATGTGTGGAATTTGAGGAATTTGGGGAGAGTACATTTGATTTCAAGAATTGGGGCTTATATAGTGTTGGGGTAGGGTTTGGATGCAAAAATTGCAAGTTGGTCCCTCAAAAATGGCAAAAATAGGGAAAATGCACCGAAAATGGGGGTAGCACGGCCATGCAAAATGGACATTAGGGCTGGAAAGGGCTCGGCCGTGCCATTGCGTAACAGGGGCGGACGGTGCTTGGCCGTGGCCTTGTTTCGGCCGAGGCGTGCGGGCGCTGGAAACTACTCGGGCTCGGTCGTGCCTTGGCATGCCACTAATTTTCTGTCTCGAGCATCTCTATGTCGAGATGGAGGCTCGACCCTGGCGTTTGGATGATGCTCTTGGGCTGCTCGGCCGTGCCTTGTGCTCGGTCGAGGCGTCACGTTTTTGGAAAATTGCTCGAGCTCGGCCGAGATGGGGCCTCGGCCGTGCTCCATCATGCCCCCAAGTTACTGTCTCGGGCTTCCCAATTCCGTGCACTCATCTCGGGCGTGGCACGATTTTTGGCTTGGAAAATGGCTCGGCCGAGGCATGAGCTCGGCCGTGCTCTCGGTCGAGTTCGACCCTTTCTCGTTTCGTGCATATCTTTCGCCTCGGGTGTCCGATTGACTTGATTCTTTTGGCTATTCCACTCCATTTTTCGACACAAACCCAACGGTGCACTCCTCTTCTTGATCCAATGAAGTATGGTTGGTGTTTTGCTCCAAATTCCATCGTATTTCCTACAAAATCGACAAAACACAACCTTTCTCTCATTTTGGCTCAAATCATCATAATCAATCCATATTTCAATGAAAATCCACATCAAATTACGCTTCACATGTGCATGTAAAGTGTGTAAATTCCACCCGAATCAAACCCCCCCAAACTTAAAATGTTGTTTGTCCTCAAACAACTAAGCACTTAAAGCAATGAGGGTGGAATGATCACAATGGAATATTCAATGTATATCACACATGCAAAGTAAAGTGTAGTGATATCTCTTTCTCAAAGTGCTTTCTCAATGAAGATCATAGGCTCATTATTGTAATTCACACTTATGAATCAAAGAATGCACAAACACACAACACATTGTGAATGTGAGACATAATCCAAATGCTCAAGTCCTCTACTCACATGATATAGTGTTTCTCTCAAACACACAAACAAATTGAGGATATTAATGCACTCATCAACCAAGTTATGCTATGCAATCACTATATGTTTGCCCAAATTCTATTTTCTACAACACTCAAATGCTCAACAATGTAATCAATAGGACTTAATCAAGGATGTAACATTGGCTCTTTGGACAAGGTGGGATAAATTTGGGAATTTGTGACTCTTCTAGTGGAGGACAAAGCTTGTTGTTTTACAATTTGTGCTTTCCTTTTCAAAGTTTACAAACTTCATCCTCACTTTTCATTTTCCTTTCTTTTTTCAAGTATTCATCACCTCATCTTTTTGAACCATTTTTTTTCTTTTCAAGTTTTTGGGGCTCTTTGTCCCTCTTTTCTTTTCCATTGATTTTCTTTTCATCTTTTTCTCTTTTTCTTTCAACTCTTCCAACTTCTCCTTTCACCAAAGATATTCAAGCACATGTTTATCCACCTTGTCTTTCATCCCCCACTAGATGTAGGTATCAAAGGCTCAAAAAGGCTAAGTGGTTAACATTGTAGTTTGCCAAGAAAATGAGGAATTAAGCTCAAAGGGGCTAACTACGGAAGGTTACTTCGGTTTTAGGAAAATTTGGCTAAGTGACTCTTTAGGAACAAGATGGCCTATGTCCTATCACAAAGTCTCACACAATCATGCTTTCAAACAAGAACTTGGGCAAGTTCTAAGATTACTAGTGATGCGGCCTAAAAATGTCACCTAATAAGGAGTCGACACGTGTATAGGGGATAAGATAAAAGGGGAAGGATCAGATTATGTAATACTCTCTGATGGGAAATCCTCTCGGGAGATCCCTTTGGAGGGAGCTTCAGCTGAAGAGAAGCTTCCAGAAGAATTACTTTTGATGAAAGTTCGTGAGCCTTGAATGTAGGGAGGTTCCGCCATTTTCGGCTTAGACTTGATAAAAGGTAGACCTTATCCTCTATTATCTTGGGAACCAAGTCAAAGGAGAAGGAATACGGCCAAGTCTTCGGGAAGTGGAGGAAAGAGAAGGCTTCGTCCACTCCGCAGGACCGAGTCTTGTGGGTAGTTCCGAAAAAGGAGGAAGGCTTGACTTCCTCTCCAGAAAGCATCTCTATAAATAGGTAAAATCGAGGAGATTTCCAGGTTAGACACTATTATTTTACAAACTTGATATACTGAACAAAAAAGACCTTTTCGATATTCTTTGAGAACTGAATTGATACATCAAGGATCTCGAGATCCTTGGGAGATTTTGGTAAGCCCTATACTGACTTAGGCATCGGAGTGTCCGCGCTGGACCCCCCTCCGGCGTGCTCTTTGCAGGTTCTTGGAGATTTCGAGTAAGGACAGCATATTTGGAGTGATTGTACGTGTTCGAAGAGTGGGACATCCAATCCAGAGGACACGCAATCCTCTCGTGCAAATTTTGGCACATCAACTGGCGCCGTCTGTGGGAAAGAAGTGAAAGATTTTCCTACGAGTTTCTACCTATCCGAGCAGATGGGTGGCGGAGACAAAACGTCTACTTCTGGAAAGAAGGACCTTCTCGGGGAAAATTCCCCTTTGCCAACTGATCCCTCACCAAGGAGAGGTCAAGGGAAAAACCCAGTACATATTCTTTCTGGATCAAATCAACCATTGTCACCCACTCCAGGTTTGGGTGACGAAAATCATCCCCTACCGGTCGGGGAGGGGATAACAGGGAACCTTGAAACCCCAGAGTTCCAGACCGCAGATCCTCAGCGAGAGGATATTCCAGACTCAGGGCCACTCCTGATCTCTCCCGATCAATTGGACGCCCTCATCAAGCAAGCTGTAGAGAAAACCTTTGCGGATCAAAGGGACCGGATTCCCAAGGCTACACCGGGGAATCCGGAGGTACCAGCCCCTAGACCCCGGGATGAAGCACCGGGAGCCTCCCAAGTGTTGTCCAAGGAGATGGGGATACGGGGAGAGGAAGACGATAAGGTGCCCTCACGTGCGGAAAGAAGTATTCCCCTTCGGAGTACTAGAAGAAATGCAGATCCAGTACCCCGAGGGACAGAACCCCTTGAGACAGAAGAGAGCACAGATGATACCTACGGAGGGCCAGTCAGCGACCAATTACTGGCTCTACAGAAAGAGATGAGAGATATGAGGAAGCAGATGAGCAACCGAACCAGTAGACCCACTCATGCCTCTGGATGCCAGTTCTCCCCTAGCATATTACAGGATGAACTACCATTCAATTTCAAACCTCTCAATTTCGAGTATGACGGTACAGCTGACCCTTATGAACACTTAGTAAGATTTGAGAACGCTGGGCTATTACATCGCTACAGAGAAGGAATTAAGTGCAGGGTGTTCCTGACCACCCTGGCGAAAGCAGCGCAGCAATGGTTCACTCAACTAGAACCTAATACTATCCGATCCTAGGAGGAATTCAGTGAGTTGTTTCTCCATCAATTTGCAAGTGCCCGGAGATAGCCACGGGCCACCTTAACCCTCTTCAATCTGAGGCAGGGGGAGAGCGAAAGCTTAAGAGCTTTTCTCTGGAGGTTCAATCAGGCAGCTCTGGAGGTCCCTACAGCCTCTCCGGAGGTGAAGATCAACGCCCTCACCAACGGATTACGGGATGGAGATTTCTTTTCCTCCTTAGCTAAGAAGCCAGTTAAGAATTTCGATGAGCTGCTGCACAGAGCAGAGAAGTACCTCACTCTGGAGGAGGTCCGTAAGGCCAAAAGGCTGGAGGTTAGGCCACAGGATCGAGAGAGAAGAAGGGAAGGTCCCTCTAGACGATTCAGCCCAGAGGTCCCTCGGACCTCTGGATCAACAAGAGATAGCAATCCCTCTGGCGGTCCCCGGTCTGGCCCTCGTGGGAGGTTTGAGAAATACACGCCCTTGAGGATTGAGCCTGCTGAAGTACTGGAGGTAGCCGGAGACCATCCAGACTTGAAATTCCCATATTCCAGAAGTCGAGGACCTCAGAAACCTAAGTCTGATCGATTTTGCCGATTCCACAATGAATATGGGCATGATACAAATCAATGTTACCACTTGAAGGACGAGATTGAGAGGATGATCCAAGCGGGCCATCTAAAAGAATTTATATTCAGAGATAGGCGGGGCCCTCGAGGGCAGAAGCGGAAAGATCATGAAAGAAAACCAGAAGAGAAGGAAACCAGAGAGGCAGCTGAGGATATGCCCCCTCCTCCACCAAAGAGAGGAGTAATCCACATGATAGTGGGAGGGCCAGCAGATGGAGACTCCTTCCGGAAGAGAAAACAGAATGTCCGGGCTCTAAAAGCAGAGCAAGGAAGCCAGTTAAGAGAAGTGGGGCGTATGACGGAGACGCCCAATATCCGATTTGGCCCGGAGGATGTGAAGGGAGTTAAAGAAGATCACAACGATGCTCTGGTGATCACTACCGACATAGCGGGATTCGATGTTGCTCGAATCTTCGTGGATACGGGGAGTTCGGCTGACATCATGTTTTTTGAATGTTTTAAGAGAATGGAGCCGAGTGTGAAGCTGCGCCCTGTAGATACCTCTCTGTACGGCTTCTCTGGAAGTGCCATCCAACCTTTAGGATCAGTAATGTTGCAGGTAGGATTGGGGGACGCTCCAACTCGGAAGGTCCACGTGGTGGAGTTCCTTATTGTAGACATCCCCTCGTCATACAATGTTGTGATGGGACGACCCAGCCTGAATCTCTTTCAGGCAATCATTTCTACATTTCATATGAAAATGAAATTCCCTACAGCCACAGGGGTGGGAGAAGTGAGAGGAGACCAGTACCAAGCACGGAAGTGCTATGCAGAGTCCGTGAAGATGGCAGATAGGGCCCTAACTAGGGGCCTGGAGCGGACGAGAGGAGATGACCCTGAGGTCAAGAGGAAGAAAGTAGAGGGAGCAGCACCTGAACAAGTGAGTGTTAAAACAGACGAGGAGCTGATGAGCGTGGAGCTCTTTCCAGGGAAACTCGGCTTTGTTACCAAAATAGGTACCCAACTGGGGCCTGAACTCACAAAGAAGGTAATATTTACATTACGTCGAAATTCCGATATATTTGCATTTTCTCCAGCTGACATGACAGGAGTCCCTCCGGAGATAGCAATACATTGCCTTAATGTTGATCCAAAGGCAAGGCCCGTAAAACAGAAACTACGAAATTTTGGGATTGAGAAGAATAACATTGTGAAAGAAGAAGTCGAGAACCTATTGAAAGCAGGGCATGTAGTAGAAGTCCAATTCCCAGAATGGCTCTCCAATGCCGTGCTAATGCCTAAAGGGGGAGGAAAGTGGAGAATGTGCATCGATTTCAGGGACCTCAACAAGGCATGCCCTAAGGACCATTACCCGCTACCAAGGATAGATCAGCTAGTGGATGCAACTTCAGGCTTTGAGTTGCTGAGCATGATGGATGCATATCAAGTGTACCACCAAATCTAACTGAACCTTGCAGATGTCCCCAAAGTGTGCTTCATAGCAGCCTGTGGAACGTTCGGATATGTTCGGATGCCATTTGGATTAATCAATGCCGGAGCAACATACCAGAGGATGGTCGATGCTGTCTTTCGAAGGCAGCTAGGAAGGAACATGGAGATATATGTAGATGATATGTTGGCCAAGAGTGTGAAAGCAGATCAACATATAGAGGATTTGGAAGAAATTTTCCAAGTAATTCAAGAAAACGGCATCAAGTTGAACCCAGCCAAATGCTCTTTTGGAGTAAAATCAGGGAAGTTCCTCGGATATATGGTCACTCAAAGAGGTATAGAAGTGAATCCAGCCAAGGTGAAGGCTGTACTGGACATGCAGCCACCGAGAAATATAAAGGAGCTCCAGACACTCAATGGGAGGATTACAGCATTGAGCAGATTCATAGCCAGGTCTGCTGAAAAGAGCCATCCCTTCTTTAAAATTCTTAAGAAAGGGACTAAGTTTGAATGGAGTGAAACATGCCAAAAGGCCTTTGAAGACCTGAAGCATCATCTGTCTCAGTTGCCGAAGCTGACGAAGCCTTCTCCAGGAGATACCCTCATTTTGTACCTCTCTGTAGGGGAATTCTCACTAAGCACCGCCTTAGTCAAAGAAGAGGGATCTCTACAGCACCCTATTTATTATGTCAGTAAGGTCATTCAGGGGGCCGAAAATCGATATTCAGAAATTGAGAAGGCTGCTCTGGCTGTGGTAGTTACAGCGCGGAGGCTACGCCCATATTTCCTTTCTTACAAAATACTGGTCCGCACTAATTACTTGTTGAAACAGGTTATAGGGCGAGCAGACCTCTCTGGAAGGATGGTGAAGTGGGCGATCGAGCTCCAAGAATTTGACATGGATTTCGAGCCACGGAAGGCTATAAAAGCCCAAGCTTTGTCAGATTTCATCCAAGAGTCGACCAAGCCAGAAGAAGTCGAGGGATGGAAGGTGTATGTAGATGGCTCAGTGACCCTGAGCGGATGTGGAGCAGGGATTGTGCTGAAAGGCCCTCGAGGGGAGGACCTACAATTCGCAGTGAGGTTTCAGTTCATGACCTCAAATAATGGAGCAGAGTACGAAGCTTTGATCAGATGGATGGAGATGGCATTGGAATTGGGAGCTCCAAAGGTAACTCTGTACTCAGACTCCCAATTAGTTGTTCAGCAGGTGAATGGTGAGTACGTGGCCAAAGACAGCAGGATGGCTGCTTATTTGGAACGAGCCAAAGCAGTGATGGGCAAATTCCAAGAGTGCGAGGTGGTCCAAATACCCCGAGAGAAGAACATGCAGGCGGACAGCCTCTCCAAACTCGCTAGCTCCACAGAGTTTGATGGGCAAGGAACAGTAACTCTAGTAGTTGCAGAAAGAGAGACTCTGGAAAACCCCATTGGCTCCATTGAGGAGGAAGATGATTGGAGAAGAGCAATATGGATAGAACTCACCAAGGGAGCAGATGCCCCTACCACCAGAGAGACCCGAGCCCTTCGGATCAAATATTGTATTATCGGAGGGCACTTATACAAGAAATCGTTCACGCACCCATATTTGAGGTGTATATCAACCAGAGAAGCTCTGTACACACTCAGAGAGATCCACGAAGGTGATGCAGCTAGTCATGAAGGATACAAGGCGGTGGTGAAGAAAGTCTTAAGGGCTGGATTATATTGGCCCTCCATGACAAAAGACGCTAGAGAATTTGTGAGAAAATGTGTCAAGTGTCAAAAAAATGGTCCATTGATAAGGACCCCTGCAGAAGAGATGGGAGCGATGCACTCTCCCTGTCCCTTTGCTAAGTGGGGAATCGACTTGGTAGGACCTTTCCCTCCAGCCTCCGGAGGGAGAAAATTTCTGATAGTAGCAGTGGACTATTTCAGCAAATGGGTGGAAGCTGCTCCTCTGGCTACGATAGATGAAGAAAATGTGATTAAATTCTTGAAAAAACAAATCTGTTGTAGGTTCGGAGTACCCAGAATATTGGTCTCTGATAATGGAACACAGTTTAACGGCGAAAACGTGCAAGGATGGTGTGCAAGACTGAACATAATACAGAGATTCACTTATGTAGCGCATCCTCAAGCTAACGGACAAGTGGAGGTTACTAATCGAACAATAGTAGATGGGATTCGAACAAGATTGACAAAGATAGGAGGAGGATGGGTAAACGAGCTGGATAATGTATTATGGTCATATAGAACTAGTCCGAAGACAGCAACTGGAGAGTCCCCATTTCAGCTGGTCTACGGAGCTACGGCGGTGATACCGCCAGAGGCCGTTTTACGATCGCACCGAGTGGCCCAATTTGAAGAACATCAGAATGAAAGATTGATGAGAGAGGCTCTAGATTTGATGGAGGAAGAAAGAGAGATGGTTAGGGTACGTGCTGAAAGATATAAAAGCAGAATTAAAGCTGCATATGACCGAAGGATGATCCCGAGGTCCTTCAGAGCGGGAGACCTGGTGCTAAGAAGGGCAGACGCCCTGAAAAATACAGGAAAGCTGGAGCCCAACTGGGAGGGACCTTATAAAATCACACAGGTACTGAAAGGAGGAGCATATAGACTGCAGAGCATGGAAGGGGTCGACATAGCTAGACCCTGGAACGTTTGCCATTTGAAGAGATTCTTTATTTGAAGACAGTGTAAGGTCTTGAGACCATCTATAACTTTTGTTTGGTGATTTTTTGCATTGATTCATATTTTGCTTGATGTATTTTGTGGCTTCACCGGAGCTCTTTTTCCCTCTCTACGGGTTTCCCCTTTGGGGTTTTTCCGTAAAGAGGTTTTTAATGAGACCGGCGTAGGTTATCTATGGCCTATGTTGAAAATTGACAATAAAGCAATGAAGCCTTATCCCTTTTTTAAGAAAGAATTATTCAGAATTATTGTGTCTTGATTATCTTTTTCATATTTGAACATGCGATGTATGAATATAACAATAACGAGAGTGAGGGACACTCAAAGGCCTAGAGGCCGAGGTGCTCCAGAGAGCCCTCACTTTACTTGAGACCCAAGTGGGTTACTGAAATGAGAAGATTTTATGAATTAAAATCTTTTAAATAAGAGTGAGAGACACTCAAAGGCCTAGAGGCCGAGGTGCTCCGGAGAGCCCTCACTTCACTTGAGACCCAAGTGGGTTACTGAAATGAGAAGATTTTATGAATTAAAATCTTTTAAATAAGAGTGAGAGACACTCAAAGGCCTAGAGGCCGAGGTGCTCCGGAGAGCCCTCACTTCACTTGAGACCCAAGTGGGTTATTGAAATGAGAAGATTTTATGAATTAAAATCTTTTAAATAAGAGTGAGAGATACTCAAAGGCCTAGAGGCCGAGGTGCTCCGGAGAGCCCTCACTTCACTTGAGACCCAAGTGGGTTACTGAAATGAGAAGATTTTATGAATTAAGATCTTTTAAGAATAAGAGTGAGAGACACTCTAAGGCTTAGAGGCCGAGGTGCTCCACAGAGCCCTCACTTTACTTGAGACCCAAGTGGGTTACTGAAATGAGAAGATTTTATGAATTAAGATCTTTTAAGAATAAGAGTAAGAAATACATAGAGGCTTAGAAAACCGAAGCCCTCCAGAAAGCCCTAACCATGCTTGAGAATTACAAAGACTATATGATGAAGAAAACAGGTTTTATGATCCAGGAGTTAAGAGAAGAGGGAGGATAACCTCCCACAACCAAGGCACCCGAAATCAAAAACAAAAAATGTACAGCCAAGGAGTGATTTCAACGTAGCCTACAAGACCAACAAAAAGGGGGGAAGAAAAGAGCCACACCTCCAACACATTCTTTGTTGGTCTTGTAAGTGACTCATGCACGAAAGAGAAAGACAACAAAAACATCCAACATCAAGCTAATATGATTACTACAAAAAGCCCCCACATATCCAGGAGTGTGGGGTCCCCTACAAAGTATGGAGAGCAAGTATTATGAGCAGAAAGTAAAGAGTGTAGCAAAACAACAGAAAAATAAATTGTTTGATGTGATCATAGAAATGTGAAACTTAAACTGCTTTCTCAACAGCAGCCCCCTCAGCAATAGCCCCCTCGACCTCAACTCCTCCAACAATGCCATCCTCCTCAGCAGCATGGTTGCTAGATCCTCCGCCCTCCTCTGGACCCGTAGTACATCCCATGGTGTCTGCAACGCCAGTTCCTCCATCTACTGTGGTTGCCACGACTAGAG
Organism: Galeopsis tetrahit; assembly: GCA_963675135.1. Taxonomy (NCBI): domain Eukaryota; kingdom Viridiplantae; phylum Streptophyta; class Magnoliopsida; order Lamiales; family Lamiaceae; genus Galeopsis; species Galeopsis tetrahit. The sequence continues at coordinate 9,375,084 of OY776121.1, read as the reverse complement.
CGGAGTCATAAGGATAAACCAGACGCTCCAGAGGCTTTAGCTCAGCCATACCTATCTTGACAGCCTGCAGCTTGGTGATAGCCTGACTCAATCCGGGTAGCCACCAAGGACTATCAGGGCTCTCCTTAGGATCCCCCAAGAATTTTGGAGGAGTAGCGAGCCGATCCAAGTGGAATTCACGAGAATAAGTTCCATTAAACCCCGGGGCTGAGTGCTCAGCTACGGCATTGCTGAAGCCGTGGTCGATGAAGTGAGGGATGTGCGGCCCCATGGCACAGAGGAAGCTCGAGCTCTTTAAGAAGCTGGACAGCCACTGAGTATGAAGAGTTTCCAAGAACTCTTGACCCAAAGAAGAAGTGAATAAGGACTTAATGCAAGCCTGCACTTCGACATCTGGCAGCTCGCGCTCCATCCGCTCCACCTCTAGCACCAGGCGCTTAATCCTGGCTACATCCTGCTTGCTTTGAGTCTGTAAGAGAGACAACTCCTCAGATAGAGCTTGAGCTCGCTTATGGGCCTTATCTTTCTCCGTGGTGATACCCTTGAGGGTTGACTGGAAAGAGGATGCTTCAGCCCGGAGAAGTTCAAGCTCAGCTACCATCTCAACGCCTTGGTCGAGTATCTTAGCATAGGTAAGACCAAACTACAAAGGAAAAGGAATTAACGCTTGAAGATATGAAGAAGGCAAAGATTATAAAAAGGGAAAATGCCAGAAAATACCTCAGAAAGAAGATGAGCGCCATGGATCAGTCGATCCTCAGGAAGGGGCGGGTCGGATAACTCAGCATCCGGAGGAGCAGGACATCGGTCAATGAGGCGATGGAGAGGCTCGTAGACAGTAGAAGGAGGAGTTCCCTTATCAGCACGGGTAGCTTTCCCCTTCTTCTTCTTAGATGTACCACAGTCAGAAAAGAAAGCATTGGCAGAGGAACGGGTTCTTTTGGCAACTGAACCTGGGACCTGAGTAGAAGAACTAGGGAGAGGAGGAATTTTCGAAGAACCCTCTGGAGCCGGAGTCTTTGCAGAGCTCTCGAGAGCGGGAGACGGAGGAGCCTTTGGAGGATCTTCTGGAGCGGATAGCACAGGGGTCTTCACTATGCTGAGAGCAGGGGCATCTCAGGAGATATGAGTTAACCAACTCATTGCTACAAATAATCAAGAAAATTTTCAGAACTCAGAAAATAGCCACGCGCAAGAAATAAAATATAGCAATAGAAGATTTTTTACCATCTCGAGAATCTAAGGGAAAATCTTGAGGACAAAAGCCGAAGTGGGAGAGGATGCGAGGATTGTTGCAAATGGCAATAACATCGAAATAGTCGTGCAAATGGATATGAGTATTGAGATTGCTCATAATAGTGTGATTGGAAACAGAGTAAGCTTTCAGAGGAGGAGGAATTACTCCGGGATTGTGGAATAACCAATCCCCGTGAGGAAATGGCCAATCAGTGGGGCTGGTAGCAAATAAATAATAATCTCGCCAAGATGAGTCTTCTTCATGGAGTTTTTTCAGAAATTTACAAACACGGGACCTTCGCCCACTAACATAGAAAAAACCATCATTCACCTTACAAGAATGTTGGCTCAGAAATAGTTCGACAGACGGGTCACCCCCATTCCCCTTCACCAAGATGAAAAAACCTATCATGGTACGGATAGCATTCGGAGTAAACTGGTTAAGAGGGATCTGCATGCGGGTGGATATGGCAGCCAAATAGGGATGAATCGGAAATCGTAGTCCTGCCCTAAGATGTGCTTCGAAAAAAGCAAGAGTTCGAGGCTGGGAGATATCTGGGCGTTCATCGGAGCGAGGAGCGCGAAAGGCGTACTCCGACGGTAAACCATAGGCATGAGCGAGGTTAACTAGGTGAGTATGGTCGATTTGGGAAGCGGGGGAAATCCTATTCTCTGGACTCCCCATCAGAGAGGGAGTCACTTCAGAGGAATTTTGGCTAGCAGCTTCCGGTGGAGAGAGAGGATTTGACATCGATTTACAGTGTTAATAAAAGAAGAACATAAGGATAGCTGGGTTACCTTGAGTGGAAGGGCTATGGAATCAGACGAGGCGGCTGACGACGGCAGAAACTCGAGGTGAAGAACACCGGAGAAGAAGGATGAAGACGATGAGAAATTTTTGGGAAGAATGAAATTTGAAAAGTGAAGAGAGGAAAAGGGGGTGGTTGCGTGAAGTAAATGAGGAGAGATAGGGGGAAGAATCGCGGGTTTTCCTCGGGAGAATAACAAAGGAGAGAGAAAAGTGATCGCGTGGAGCCCATGCGCGGAAGCCGAAAAGTCTCCCAGAATTGGAGGCGGGAAAGCCCTTGGAGAAGGACATTTTTAAAACTTCCTCTCCGAAGCAGGAACAATACACGTTTCTCCAGAATGACCTTTGTAATAAGTTCTAGGAAATTTTTTCTACTCTCACAAAAGATGTCTCCCTTTTACGAGAGTAGGGGGGAGTAGATGATGCGGCCTAAAAATGTCACCTAATAAGGAGTCGACACGTGTATAGGGGATAAGATAAAAGGGGAAGGATCAGATTATGTAATACTCTCTGATGGGAAATCCTCTCGGGAGATCCCTTTGGAGGGAGCTTCAGCTGAAGAGAAGCTTCCAGAAGAATTACTTTTGATGAAAGTTCGTGAGCCTTGAATGTAGGGAGGTTCCGCCATTTTCGGCTTAGACTTGATAAAAGGTAGACCTTATCCTCTATTATCTTGGGAACCAAGTCAAAGGAGAAGGAATACGGCCAAGTCTTCGGGAAGTGGAGGAAAGAGAAGGCTTCGTCCACTCCGCAGGACCGAGTCTTGTGGGTAGTTCCGAAAAAGGAGGAAGGCTTGACTTCCTCTCCAGAAAGCATCTCTATAAATAGGTAAAATCGAGGAGATTTCCAGGTTAGACACTATTATTTTACAAACTTGATATACTGAACAAAAAAGACCTTTTCGATATTCTTTGAGAACTGAATTGATACATCAAGGATCTCGAGATCCTTGGGAGATTTTGGTAAGCCCTATACTGACTTAGGCATCGGAGTGTCCGCGCCGGACCCCCCTCCGGCGTGCTCTTTGCAGGTTCTTGGAGATTTCGAGTAAGGACATCATATTTGGAGTGATTGTACGTGTTCGAAGAGTGGGACATCCAATCCAGAGGACACGCAATCCTCTCGTGCAAATTTTGGCACATCAACTAGCAATAACTTAATTCACTCTCAAATGAACTAAACCGGATTATATGTTCGATTTAAGGCTCAATTCTCACCGGTTTATTCAATAGGACCCTCACAATCATCAAATGTTCCCAAACAACAACACATCATGCCATCAAAGATCACAAATATGAACACAACATGATACTATTCTCCAACACCAATCATGCATACATTCAAAGAAAATAGACATCACCACAACTAATCACTATGGATTTCACAGACTATTCATGCTCACATTTCACTATAAATCCACTACCCAACACATAATCACAATCAACTCAAACAACAATAAGCATATGAAAGCAAAGTGTGCGCCGGTGCAAAATGTAACACAAGTAGAATGACGAACCGGTGCAAGGGTAACAACTAGTAGAAAAATAACAGAAAAATAACTCCCCCAAACTTAGAATTTTACTATGTAACAATTCTAAGTTTGGGGCTACAAGTTGTTACCTCCCTCCTTGCACATCCAATGCTCTTCAAAGATCACCATTGCTACACATGCTTTCCCCCTCCAAAGTTAATTTACCCCCTTCTTCATTCTCCAAGATATGATGCTCACAATGCTCTACATCCATACCTACAAAATAAACTAAGCTATCAAAACTATCAAAGCAATAAAAACATGAAAGCAATAAAACCTTGGGTTGCCTCCCAAGAAGCGCTATTTTTAACGTCCTATACCAGACGGTTTCTTTCCACTTTCAAGCCTCATCCAAGCGAAGCGACTCCACAATTCGAAGTTGCTCATTTCCAAAATAGTGCTTCACTCTTTGACCATTCACCACAAAGGTTGCTCCATCTTTACCAATAAGTTCCACATTTCCCATGGGCGTCACGTTCTTAATCACAAAGGGTCCCGACCACTTTGACTTCAACTTGCCCGGAAATAGCCTCAACCTTGAGTTGAACAATAAGACTTGTTCTCCAACTTGGAACTCCCTTCTCTCAATCATCTTATCATGAAATTTCTTGGCCCTTTCTTTGTGAATCTTGGAGTTCTCAAAAGCTACATTCTTAAACTCATCAAGCTCATTGAACATCATCTTCCTTCTTTCTCCGGATGCCTTAAGATCAAGATTCAACTCGTTAATAGCCCAACGAGCTCTAAACTCCACTTCCACAGGTAGATGACAAGACTTGCCATACACAAGTTGATAAGGAGATGTGCCCAAAGGTGTCTTGTAGGAGGTTCGATATGCCCAAAGAGCATCATCTAACTTGATGGCCCAATCTTTCCTCTTTAACCCAACGGTCTTCTCCAAAATTTGCTTCACTTCTCGATTAGCAAGCTCCGTTTGTCCATTAGCTTGAGGGTGATAAGTTGTTGTCTCCCTATGCTTCACTCCATACTTTGTCAAGAGTTGATCTAGCCATCGGTTGCAAAAGTGTGAACCACCATCACTCACTAGTGCTCTTGGAGTGCCAAAACGAGTGAAAATGTTCTTCCTCAAAATGTTGAGAACTACCTTGGCATCATTTGTAGTGGTTGGAATGGCCTCAGTCCATCTAGAAACATAGTCAATGGCCAAAAGGATATAGGAAAATCCATAAAAAGTTGGGAAGGGCCCCATAAAGTCTATTCCCCACACATCAAAGAGCTCCACTTCAATCACATTCTTCATAGGCATCTCATGCCTTTTTGAGATATTTCCCATCCTTTGACACTTATCACACTTCTTCACAAAAAATTCACAATCTCTAAAGATGGACGGCCAATAGAAACCACTTTGAAGAACTTTATGGGCCGTCTGATTTGCTCCAAAGTGCCCTCCATAAAGAGACGAATGGCACTCCTCAATCACTTTTTCCCACTCATCTTTCGCTGGGCACCTCCTCATGATCATATCCGAACACCATCTATAGAGGAATGGATCCTCCCAAACATAGAATTTGACATCATGGTAAAACTTCTTCTTTTGATGGAATGAGAGATTTGGTGGGTGTGTTCCGGTGGCTATATAATTCACAAAGTCGGCAAACCATGGACATGCTTCTTTGATAGCAAGAATTTGCTCATCGGGGAACCACTCCTTGATAGGGACTTGGACATATTTTTCCTCCACATTCTCAAGTCTTGAGAGATGATCCGCCACCACATTCTCACACCCTTTTCTATCTCTAATCTCCACATCAAACTCTTGCAAAAGGAGCACCCATCGTATCAACCTCAGTTTAGCCTCTTTCTTCTCAATCAAATACTTGAGAGCCGTGTGATCCGTGTACACTATGGTCTTAGCTCCCACCAAATATGCTCTAAACTTGTCAAAGTTATAGATCACGACTAGCATCTCCTTCTCCGTTGTGGTGTAATTCTTTTGAGCCGGATTCAAGGTCTTGCTTGCATAGTAGATCACACGAAAGAGCTTGTCTCTCTTTTGACCCAAAGATACTCCAATGGCATAATCACTAGCATCACACATGACCTCAAATGGTTGACTCCAATCGGGTGTCACCAACACGGGGGCTTTGATCAAGGCCTCCTTCAATATCTCAAATGACTTCACACACTCTTCACTAAAGATGAAAGTGGCCCCTTTCTCCAACAATGAACACATGGGCTTGGTTATCTTTGAAAAATCTTTGATGAATCTTCTATAAAATCCGGCATGCCCAAGGAAACTTCTCACCGCCTTCTCATTGGTTGGTAGGGGTAACTTCTCGATTGCCACAATATTTTCTCTATCCACCTCAAGTCCTTTAGCCGAAACCTTGTGCCCAAGCACAATTCCTTCCTTCACCATGAAGTGGCACTTCTCCCAATTGAGCACCAAGTTAGTATCTATGCATCTTTGCAAAACACAAGAGCGGTTACGTAGACATGTATCAAAACAATAACCAAATACGGAAAAGTCATCCATAAACACCTCCATTATGTTTTCAATCATGCCATGAAATATAGCCATCATACATCGTTCAAAGGTGGCGGGAGCATTACACAATCCAAATGGCATTCTCCTAAAAGCAAAAGTACCATAAGGGCAAGTAAAAGTTGATTTCTCTTGGTCCTTGGGATCAATCAAAATTTGATTGTATCCCGAGTAACCATCGAGAAAGCAATAATACTCGTATCCCGCCATCCTATCCAACATTTGATCAATAAAAGGCAAAGGGAAATGATCTTTCCTAGTGGCATTATTCAACACACGATAATCAATGCATACTCTCCACCCCACAATGGTCCTAGTAGCAATTGCCTCTAGGGCTTCGGTTGTAACAATAATCATGCTCCCCTTCTTAGGTACCACTTGTGTTGGACTCACCCACTCACTATCACTTATGGGAAAAATTATGTCATTATCTAACCACTTCAACACCTCTTTTCTCACTACCTCTTGCATGATGGGATTTAATATTCTTTGACCTTGGGCTTTAGGCTTAATAGACTCATCTAGTCTAATTTTATGCATGCAAATATGAGCCGGTATACCCTTCAAATCTGAAATATCCCAACTAATAGCCAATTTATACGTTCTACGCACCCTAAGCAGTTTTTCTAACTCAATCTCATGCAAGTGTGAAGAAACAATAACCGGAAAGAGGTCACCTTGTTCGAGATATGCATATCTCAAGTGATCCGGAAGTGGTTTCAAGTCTAGCTTCCTCCCTTTCTCTTGAGTTTTCGGTTCCTCCTTAGCTCCATCCTTTGGTGCCTCTAACGAGAAACATGAGGGCCAAGTGTCAAGATTTTTGTTAGGAAATCTTTGACACTCTTCAAGTAAACCCCTTCCCCCCCCCCCCCCAAACTTGGCTTCTCGTCGTATCTCCATGAATTTCTCTTCCTTCTTGATTGGGAGCTCATGTAGAACATCAAGAGAACACATGTATTCAAACAATTCTATATCATCAAGTTCATCATAGTTAAAATCGAAAGGAACAAGAGAAGGTGAAGTAAGAGAGTTTCTTATGCAAAATTCAAGTGGATCTTTTGAGTTTCTCTTCTCCATGTGCATATCCACACAAACTTGAACACTATTGATCATGTTACACTCAAAAACCTCATCCTCATCATCTCTAAACTTGATGGTTTTGTAGATGTTGAACAAGACTTTCTCATTGTTCACTTGAAGCTCTAACTCCCCTTTCCTCACATTTATGATAGCCCCACCGGTTGCCAAAAATGGCCTTCCCAAGATCAATGGAATATATTTGTCCTCCTCCATATCCAAAACCACGAAGTCTACCGGAAAAATGAATTTATCTATTTTAACCAACACATCCTCTACTATACCCAAAGGGTATGTCATGGATCTATCCGCCAATTGAAGGCTCATCGTGGTTGGTGTGAGCTTCCCCAAACCAAGAGTTTTGAATATGAACAAAGGCATAAGATTTATACTAGCTCCCAAATCACACAAGGCTCGAAATGTACCTCCATCCCCGATGACACATGGTAAGGTGGAAAGATCCGGGGTCTCTAAGTTTTTTAGGCAACTTGGCTTGAATGATTGAGCTACACTCCTCGGTCAAATGTACCGTTTCGTACTCCACCATCTTCCTCTTATTTGACATGATTTCCTTTAGGAATTTGGAGTAGTGAGACATTTGCTCAAGAGCTTCGGCAAAGGGAATGTTGATATGAATCTTCTTGAACATTTCCACGAACTTAGAAAATTTGTTGTCCAACCCTTTCTTCTTCAATCTTTGAGGGTATGGGAGAGGTGCTTCATTTTTTCCTTTGTCTTGAGGAGGTATTGCCTCCTCACTCTTCTTCTCCCCTTATTTTTCCTCTTCCCTCACTATCTCATCTTCCCTTCTTTCTCTTGACCTCCTTCTTTGCCAACACCCTCGGGTGCCCTTACCATTTCCTCCTCTTGTGGCATCTTTAGCCCCTCATAGCTTGTCCCACTCCTTAATTTGATGGCCTTGCATTGTTCCTTAAGGTTTAGCTCCGTGTTTGAAGGAAATTTCCCCGGAGTGTTGACTTCCAACAATATTGGAGAGTTGACCCATTTGTTTCTCCATGGCTTTCATGTGAGTGGTCACATCCTTGATCATCTCTCCTTGTTCATCAAGCCTTTGCCATGTCTTTACCATGTAGCTCTTCGTTTCACCCATGAAAGCACCGAACATGTCTTCCAACGACGGCTTTGATGAAGGCTCCACAATCATTCCATCTCTTACATTGAAATTCGGAAGTGGTTAGATGGCGTTCCTTGGGTTTACATAGGAAAAGTTCTCGTGTTGCCTCAAACCAGGGTGATATTCATTCGGGTTAGGAGGATTTTCACGGTTTTGCCTCTCATTCCAACCTCTTTCTCGAAAATTCCGGTCCCGTTGATTGTTCATATAGTGGGCCTCTTCATATTGTTCATCACTCGGTCCCACTAATGACTTGGCCATCATCAACGAAGTCAATTTATCCATCTTGTTGGATAGAGTAGAAAAATCCTCTAATTCTCGAGTGGAAGCAACTTTCCGGGTTTTCCTTCTCTCGGATGGCCATTGGTTCCCGTTTTTCGCCATCTCCTCTAAGAGCACATAACCCTCATCCATCGTCTTTCCCAACAAAGACCCTCCACCGGCCGAAGCGTCTACCATCCCTCTTGTACGGTGATCCACCCCGTTATAGAAATAACAAATGATTTGATCCCTTGAAAACCCGTGTTGAGGACAACTTCTTATGAGATCTTTAAAGCGCTCCCATGCCTCGGCCAATGATTCATCCTCATCTTGTCGAAATGAAGATATTTCCCCCCGTATTTGAATGGTTTTGCTTGGGGGAAAATACTTCATTAGGAAAGCATCCACCAAATCATTCCAATTTTCTATCGTCCTTAAGTCAAGAGACATGTACCATTGTTTTGCACGATCACGGAGTGAGAAGGGGAATAATTGGAGACGAATGTAGTCTTGAGGGACTCGGTTTATCTTCACCGTCCCACTTATCTCTAAGAATTGAGATAAATGGAGGTTGGGATCCTCCTTCGACAACCCTCCGAATTGGTTGTTTTGGACCATCATGATCAATGCCGGTTTGAGCTCAAAGTTATGAGCGTCTACGGGTTCCCTACCCGCTCCTCCGTACGGCCTTGGAATGGGTCGAAAGTGATCCCTCAAAACTCTTTGAAGTCCATGTTCCGCATTCACCCTTGGTGCTCTATCTTTTTCTACATTTGCCCCTTGATTTTCAACTTCTTCCTCAACCTCTTCCACTATTGGATTCTCTCTTCTATTCATGGCTTCTAAATCAATTCTTCTTCTTTCGGCGTTTTGCCTTCGACAACAAGCTTCGATTTCCGGGTCTAGAGGTAGCAAAACTTGTTGATCTCTCCTAGCTCGGGTGATCATAGGCCATGTCTAAACAAGAGTTCAAGAAAAGTGAGAATTGCAAGTGGAATCAAAATAAAACACACAAATATTTTTTTAGATTTTTGCAAATAAGGAAAGCAAATAAAATGTATAAACTAAAATTCTATCAACCTACACTCTAGGACTACAAAACCTCCCCGGCAACGGCGCCATAAACTTGATTCACGTATTATGCAGCACTAAAATACACGACCGCAAGTATATGACATCTATCGTAGCGTGATAAGTACGCGGTCGATCGCACGAGGAGGTGTAGTGTAAAAGTGAAGTTTGTCGATGGAATTCTAAATAGACGTGATCGATTAAAGTGGAATGGTGTGATTACCCCTAAATTATCTACCAAGTTGTCACAAGTAAACAATAAAAAGAGTAATGTAAAATCGATCAAATAACATGCAAATCAAGAAAACGAGATGGAAAACGAATGAAAACTCAAGTGTGAGAAGGTAGGTTATAAAGCACATGCAATACTAATGAATCCATCTATGATTAACTATCTACTTAAGTGGTGTTCATGCTTTGTCTATAAGATTGATCACATAATAATGAATTAAAAGTTTCTTCAATCCAAGTAATCCAAAGGAAATATCACACAATATAGTATCTCTACCTAAATTGCACAATAAAATCCAATCAAGCTCCTAGGATCATCACACATCTTCCTAATCATTGATCATCTTTCAATCTCAAAATAAAATTAGGTCAAATGCTTGCAATCAATCAATCAAAATAGATTTCTCAACCTAATTCAATTAACTAAGATTAACCTATCACCATTGTACACTAATGACATGTTTTGCAATGAAAATGAAGCATCCAAATAGAATTAAGCCACACAAACACCAAATAAGCAAAACATTAATTCATAGACTTCAACAAAAGTATTTACAAGGCTCTAGAACCAAAAGTGTTCTAGCCAATCAACAACATAATCAATTAACAAAATCCAAAGAAATAACTAAATAAAAAGAGAGAGAAATAGAAAGTTTAGTCTAAAATGTGGTGGAGAATGAAAATTTGAAGCTATTGATGCCTTCCTTGCATTGATTGATGAAGAAATGAAGAAAATATGGCCAAATCACCTTCAATTGTGTGTTACTATGTGTGGAATTTGGGGAGAGTACATTTGATTTCAAGAATTGGGGCTTATATAGTGTTGGGGTAGGGTTTGGATGCAAAAATTGCAAGTTGGTCCCTAAAAAATGGCAAAAATAGGGAAAAGGCACCGAAAATGGGGGTAGCACGGCCGGGCACAGAGCACGGCCCTGCAAAATGGACATTAGGGCTGGAAAGGGCTCGGTCGTGCCATTGCGTAACAGGGGCGGAGGGTGCTCGGTCGTGGCCTTGTTTCGAGAGGCGTGCGGTCGCTGGAAACTACTCGGGCTCGACCGTGGCCTTGTCTCGGTTGTGCCTTGGCATGCCACTTATTTTCTGTCTCGAGCACCTCTATGTCGAGATGGAGGCTCGACCATGGTGTTTGGATGATTCTCTTGGGCTGCTCGGTCGTGCCTTGTGCTCGGTCGAGGCGTCGCGTTTTTGGAAAATTGCTCGAGCTCGGCCGAGATGGGGCCTTGGCCGTGCTCCATCATACCCCCAAGTTACTGTCTCGGGCTTCCCAATCCCGTGCACTCAACTCGGGCGTGGCACGATTTTTGGCTTGGAAAATGGCTCGGCCGAGGCATGAGCTCGGCCGTGCTCTCGGTCGAGTTTGACCCTTTCTCGTTTCTTGCATATCTTTCGCCTCGGGTGTCCGATTGACTTGATTCTTTTGGCTATTCCACTCCGTTTTTCGAGATGAACCCAATGGTGTACTCCTATTCTTGATCCAGTACAAGTATGGTTGGTGTTTTGCTCCAAATTCCATCGTATTTCCTACAAAATCGACAAAACACAACCTTTCTCTCATTTTGGCTCAAATCATCATAATCAATCCATATTTCAATGAAATCCACATCAAATTACGCTTAAAATGTGCATCTAAAGTGTGTAAATTCCACCCGAATCAGTGCATCACGTAGCACCATTCCCCAGCCTTTTTTATTATAATCTTGGAAAAATGATGCATTCATATTTAATTTGTATAGCCCCTCGCCATGTGCATTCCATGCCTTGCATTATTGGCATGTCGCCCCAACTGTCCCACACCGCTGTGAAGCCTCCGAGCCCCCTCCCATTCAATCCAGTGAGAGGTCGAATGGTGAACAACATCTAACGGAGAGCCATGGGAATTAATATTCCAAACCATCTCGTTTCTCTCCTTCCAAATCTGTTAAAGCAACATACTGAAACTAGCTATCATAGCCTTACTGTGATCAGCCACCATGGTCAAGATAAAACTGCAAAAACTATCAACAATGTTCTCATAGTGCTCGATTTGGATAGCAAATATGCCCCAACATGGTCTAGCATAGGGACAACAGATGAATAGGTGCCAACCTATTTCAATACCTTCCGTGCACAGAATGCGGCCCACCTCTGGAGTCACGTGTCGTGCATGTATCTTCGTTTTCAACGTACGGGAGACAGTCCTTCCCCGCTCTCCAAAGAAGATCCTTGACTCTGGGCACCTCCACCCTCCACAAAGTATTCCCACTAGGCACTTTCAGCGACGCGTCCGAATTTTTTTGCATCAACAGCTTATAGTCCGACTTAACGGAGTATCTACCATTAATTCCTTTCTGGATACCAAATATAAGCATCAATAGAACCCTCTGGCGGAATAGCAATAATTAAGATGTGGTCCACATCGAGAGGCAGTAACTCCTCAATCAAGAATGGATCCCATACCCTTGAATTTGCATCAAAGAGAGTCGAAACACTTAAGTCTTCCAGACCTTCAATGCAGGCTAACTCGGCCGTTCTGCTTGTTGTCCCTGGAATCCAAGCGCCATTCTACACATTAATGGATTCTCCTGTGCCAACCTTCCTTAGTAATCCATCACAGACCAGATCACGAGTCGCATGGAGGCTGGTCCAAGGTTAACTTGGATTCCACCCGATGCTAGAATTGATGAAATCTCCCCTTAAGAAATATCGTGCCTTAATAACCTGTCAATTAAACCAGCGCGTATGGATCCATAATGAGCCTCCAGTCCATTTTGCCAAGCATGGAAATATTAAAATTGTGTAGATCCCGAAAACCCCGACCTCCATCCTCTTTTGCCACACACAATTCTCCCACCGCATCCAATTAATGCCCTTGGAGGCATCAACTGTATTAACCCCAAAAAAAATTTGTTGATCATGTTCTCAAATTCCGTCAGCAAATAACTTGGAAGCAAAAACGTCATCATACAGTATGTGGGCACTGCTTTGATAAGGATTTCCTTACCGGCTTTAGACAGCTTCTTCGGCCTACAACCTTGCAATTTAGCCCATAACCGATCTTTGACATATATAATCAAATATTTCTCTTTTCTTCTTGCCAATTAAGGAAAGCATGCAAACCTAAATAGCGACTCGTGTTAATGCCAGCAGCCACGCCCAGGATACCTCGAATGGCTGACCTCCTCTCCTCCGAAACGTTTTTACTAAAGAAGATCTCAGATTTGTAATAATTGATGGCTTGCCCGAAAGCTTTCTCATAAGAATCAAGAATATGTTTGAGATTCTGGCATTCCTCCATGGTGGCCCTACAAAATACAAAGCTACCATCCGCGAACAAGAGGTGTGTTATCTCTGGAGCTTGCCTACACACCTTGTTACCATGAATCAAACCCGAGTCACTGACACTCCTCAAAGCAGCCGACAATCCCTCAGCACACAAGATAAAAATGTATGGAGAAAGCGGGTCACTTGCCTGAGACACCTAGCAGGAGTAATGGGACCAACCTCATCGTCATTCGCTCGTATTGAGTATCGCTCTGATCTAACACACATCATAATTCAGTTCACCCATCTCTCGGCAAACCCAAGTTTATGTAGGATCGCCTCCACAGAAGACCATAGTCTATGTTAAATGGATGTACACATTTAACATAGACTATTTTTATTTAAATAATTGTCTATCTTAAAAAATTCTTACACCCACCATTTAGAATACTAACATACTTATTAAAATATTGAGATCCTTTTATATATACTTTCTTCGTCTGTCTACAAACTTTCCATTACTTATGGACACAGAGATTAAGAAAAGTGATTAAATTATAGATATAGGACAAGTGATGTGATTGAGAGAGAAAATGAGATAATACTGAAAAATGCAACACAATATTAATTATGGATAGCTTATAGGCGAACAAACCAAAATGAAAAAATTGAAAGCTTATAGACGGATGGAAGGAGTATATTATAATAAAATGAAAAAAAAATGTGTGGAGGAAATGAGGTTTGAACCATTTAACTCGTACTTAAAAAGTGCAACACAATAATACTGAAAAATGCGACACAATATTAATGAAAAGTGTAAGTCATTATAACTGAAAAGTGCAACACAATATTTCTAAAAGTGTAAGTCACTATAACTGAAAAGTGTAAGTTCTTATAACTGAAAAGTGCAACCCAATATTATTAAAAAGTGCAAGCAAGTACAACTGAAAAATGCAACACAATATTAATAAAAAAGTGTAAGACATTATAATTGAAAAGTAGTGCAACACAATGTTATTAAAAAGTGTAAGTCACTATAACTAAAAAATGTAAGAAAAAACTATTTATTATTGAGTATGTCAACAACTTAGATAGTAAATGAACATTTTTATAAGGTCGAATTACATGTTTTAAATCTGTCATCCATTTTATATTAGTTTTTGCCTTTTTTTATTTTAATTGAACAATTTGATAAAAATTGCCACATATTATTAAAGAAAATTAATATCAATTATAGTTGCAAAATATTATCACATATTTTTTTTGTTATTAATTGTACACCTTTTATTAGTTACTATTCACACTTTTTATTTATTATTAATGTTACACTTTTTATTAGTTACTACTCGCACTTTTATTTATTATTAATGTTATATTTTTTTTAGTAATTATTATTTGCATTTTTATACCCGAGAAAAGTTTGCAAAAATGGAATATTAATAAAAATAAAAGTATTGTGGCACTCAAGTGTATGTATACACTCACAGTCCAACTCAAATATTTAATGCTAACTTCCCTCAATTTTTTTACTTTTATCTTCTTCTTTTGTACAATTTCATTATTTATTTATAAATTATTTACCCAAATTGTCATCACTTTATTGCGCGGCGTGGTCCAACATAGAGGCGCAGTACTGTTATCTTTAAAGATAATTAATGTAATATTGTATAACATTAAATTGGCAAAAACTTATATGTAATATTGCATACATGCAATATTGAGTAATTAAGGTAAATTGAGTCAAAATTTGTGAGTCAACGCGGGTCAACGCGGGTCAACCTAAATTAGAATATTTATTTTCACTCTAAAATATTATCTTACTACATGACCAAAACTATGTTACTACAAGACCTAAATTTTGTCACTGCAAGGTCAAAAGTGTATTATTACAAGTCCAAAAATATTCTAGACACTTATTTTTTTGGGGCAAAATTACTAAAATAATTTTGACTTATTCATCTACTACATGACTAAACAATGTTATTACAAGACCAAAATTTTATCACTACAAGGTTAAAAGTGTATTACTACATGTTCAAAAATATTCTGAAAACTTAATTTTTTGGTGAATTTGTCAGAATGTTTTGACATTTAGTTTTAAATTTTTTGTCTTGTAGTGGTAATGTTTTGACCTTGTAGTAACAATATTTTGATCATGTAGTAAACCACATGTTTGCAATCCGCGAATTTTCTGGACAACCAGGATCCAAGTTTATAACCCGCGAATTTTTCAGAATTGACTTATTTTGACTTTTGAGTTTAAAGTTTTGACTTGCCTAACTGGGATGGAATGCAAGTATACAATATTTCACACAAGACTAGTCTTCTTTGCCATTGTGAACTTATTGAATTTTTTTTTTAATAAAAGTAATATTTGAAAAATAATTTAATACAATATAACTTTTTAAAAATTTGTTTAACAAAATAAAGTTTGTCTCCATCTCTTTAAGACGGTGCGATCTAATGTAATGTTTCATTATCTCTTATATATTCTATTATGCCATCCCTAAACTTATTGAATTTTTTTAATAGATTTTTTTTGTTTAGTTGTTAAGTTTATCAAATGAATTTTATCTTTTTAAGTATTTTATCCATTTATATTAATTATGTGATGTTTGTTTTTAACAAAAAAAATATTAGTAAAAAAAATTGGAATGCATGTTATCGTGAAGGATTGACTCGTACTTATATAATCTTCTACACTTGTCTGTGAAATCGATGTGAAATTTCATAACAAATTAACACTACTATCGAGTGAAAAGCATCCCACCAAAAAAATGAATCATTGTGTTCACAAAAATGCCACTTTTTTTTAAACAAGTGGTGAAACCACATTAAATTGGTTGATTATTTGCTACAAATAAAATAATTTGTTATTAATATAGTGATGATCACAAACATTAAATCTAAGAATTCAACCACGAAAAATCTTATTTCTTTGTTAAAATATTAATTTAAGCGATGAAATATAGTGTTTTTTTTTTAAAAATTTGTTGCTATAAATTTTGAATTTAATAAATGTGTCTTGAAAGGGAAGAAATTAATAGAAAAAAGTTTTTTCATCACATACCCTAACTATTATGCACCTCATGTAAAATATACTCCCTCCTTCTCACAAAGTTTTGTAGAAACTTATGGATGCAAAGTTTAATAAAAATATGTAATGAGTAGAATTTTGAGGGATAATTTTGTAATCTTTAATCTATAAATCAAAAAAAAATGATTTGATTAAGTGTGTGTATTCTAAAAGCTAATGATATTTTGTGGAGGAATATTGTGAAGAGTGGAGTTTTAGGGAAGAGTTTCTTTTTTGGGTGTACAAACTTTTGTGAGGCTGGTAAAAAAGAAAAGGATGCTAACTTTTGTCAGATCATTGGTCAACTCGGAAATAAACTAGACCCGACTTGATCTTTCAAATGAATTGATTCGCCAGTTTATGAGCTCACTCAACCGTAAAACATGAGTCTACACAAGACATACTCTATATATATATATATATATATATATATATATATTTATTTATTTATTTATTTATTGAGTAATGATATAGAACCCTATAGTGAGTTTCTTATGTACAAATATTTTATATAAATTATTGATTCCATAAAAAAACTCATCATCGAATTTTATATCATTTTAACTTGTATATTTTAATATATATATATATATAGTTAACGTGTCAGTGTCAGAATAATTAAGAGGAAGAATTTCATATCAAAACTCAATATTTAGGTTGAGTCTCAATATATGTAATCATTTTACAAGAGACTCAATGTTTACATTATTTTCAATTTAAGGCTTGGTTTATATTAATATTCTTTTGTCTCAATTTAAGGCCCTGCAACTGAGTATTTCAAATCGAGTTTGCAAAAAATGCCCATTTTTATACCACTAAAATGTAAGGAAGAGAGAATCTACTCAAAAAATTTATTCAAAGTAACATTCGCGCCTTTGAAAATTCTACAATTTCTAGATTTCAACCGAAACCATAGAGTACCGGACCAAAACCAAATGCAAAGACATGCTTCCTTCTCTTGAGAGACCCTCTGATGCTCATAATTAATCGACAAAAAATAATATAAGAATCTTGTCCGAATCATCTGATGCTTATTTAGATGCATTTGCTCATTACATTGTTGTTTAATTTCAGGGATATTCTTATACCAAAGTATAGAAATTTCAGACTATTTTCAAATATAAGTAGTATAGACTATTTTTGTACAAAATATTCTGAGGCCTATTACAACAGTAATATTAAGAGTGAGATTGTTTAGATGTGCGCTACTTTTTTTTTTTTCTTTTCAAATTGATGGCGCAAAATATATCCCACTGCACGTCATTTACAAGATAGGTGGATTTGCGCTTTTGTTGAGGATCTGGGATAAGTAAGCAGTGTTTGAGAGATGTTGAAAAGCTCACTTGTCTCTAAGTCATCAACCACGATCACCATCTCTTCCAAAGCAGGCGCTCGCCTAAGCAGAATTCGGGCCAACGTGAGTAGTGGTTCACCATTTGAATCTGGAGAGTCGTTAACTCTAATCTTCTTCAGATATAATAAGTCACCATCCAAATCACTCTTTATTACAGCTGAATCCAAATCGACAATATCCTAAAATGAGAAACGATAAATTTAGATAAAGATCTGCATTCGAACATCAAACGATAGAGTATTTGTGTATTGTATCCAAGATAAAAACTTCTCATATATGAGACGGATTCTCATCACATATAAATTCTATGACCCGTAGGCTTATGATTCTACACGAATCCTGTTTTTTGTACAAAAATAAGATGTAACTACTAAAGTGAACTTTGTATTATACATGAGACAATTTCACTCATAATGTTTCACGTGATATGTTTTAGAGGTGAAGCATACAAAATAAATGTATGACCAACATTTCTCAATATAGAAAAATATTTATATTACTAGTAAACTATAATTGAAAGATATACTTACATCACCATCTGACGTTGCAAAGCCATCTAAGAGTAATGACTCGAGGTTTGGTGAAGAATCGAGCAGGCAGAAAATGCCAGAAATGAAAATTATATAGCCCATTGTAGCACAAGAATCTAATGTCAAATGTCGCATCCTAATTTCCGGTAGTTGCCAGCCTTCCTCCACCATCATCGACAGAACCTAAGACCAAGTGCAAATACCAAGCATGAATGTTACGTTTAGAAATGAACTTGTAGATATTGATTCAGTTACTTCACTTGGGGGATGTTTAATTTGGGATTCACCCGGCTAGACGTGGAATGTTACGTCTCCCGCTGTGTTCTAGTTCGGGATTTTAAAAATCCAGATTTCAACATGCAACTACATCTACCCCTAACAATACCTATAATCCCTACAATTACAAAATTAACTTAACATAAAGTTACATCTCAAAATCTCAAAACAAACTTGATATAATCAATATTCACTAGGATTTACCCATCCGGATTTCCACCATCCTACATAATCTCAAATCAAACATCCCCTCGAGTCTTTTTACATGGTTCATGAATTAGGTTATCATTCAAAACCGTTGATTGTCATGCAAATAAAAATTAGTTGAAGAAGATTAATACCAAATAAGAGCCGAAATACACATCTCAAAGTGAAGCGAAATCATCAAGTCCATTAAATCATATATTGAAAGTGTGGTATAACCCAAGAATGTTAAACAAACTAAGAGCAGAAATACATACCTCAAAGCATAGACGCCTTACGTGAAGATCGTTAACGTTCTTAAATTTTTCAAGGAATTCCTTTACATAAGCCATTACCTCCACAGTGTAAAAATCATCAACTTCATCAATAAAATCAATAGAAGCTGTAACAACAGATGAGATGTTTCTTAGCTGCCACTTTCTTCCTCCAGGAAACACCCTAATATTCAAAGAGCGTATATAGGGTGCTGATACTTCCACAAATGGTCCATCTTCAGATTCTTCTATTGTAAGGTTATTAAGACATCGTGAATTGACCTCCAAACGATTGAATCCACGACATGATTCTAACTCCAAATTATTTAAAGCTGGACAACTAGATAATATTTCATCAAGTAAATGTTGATTCAACTCCACATCGTATAGGGTTAAATCGGTCAAAGATTGCCACTCAATTGTTCCTTCATAAGCCATAATGCATTCTCTAAGATTCAAGGTCGTCAAAGAAGAACAGGAATACATCACCTGAGGCAGTTTATAGTAATTATACGCAAAGGTGAATAACTTCAAAATAAGTTTTTTCACCTTATTCTTCACAGAAAACTCAACCCAGGCATCAACATCGGAAGCAAAGCTCTTTTTGTAGAGGAAACTAACCATGAATTTCTCCAAATATTTCCCCTCCCGAATATCAATGGTCCTATTAACCCAAGACACAAAATTGAGTGCATCTGTGTCCGACCACCCTTCCGCTATTTTGAACTCCAACCTTGGCAACTCGGACCAAAGATATTCCCATCTTTTCGACAACACACTAGTAATTCCAGCAGTCCGCACATCGAGAAAAGAGAGAATGTGAATAAGTAGTGAATCTGGCAATTCATGGAACCGATCAGTCGGCATCTCCATAATCCTCCGTTTATTCAATGATGGCAATGACCTTGCAAGCAGAAATTATTTTCTCTTCTCCTATTTCCTACCGAATTTTACCAACAAAGCAAAATAACCTTAAATAAATGCTAACTAAGATATGAGTTGCAACGAAGAACAACTACGGAAAGTTGTATCTCACTAAACAATTTTCAGACATAGATGCACAAGCACAAATACACATTATTGTTGTAATGCATCCCTTAAATAACCTTCTTACCTATCAAACAGCTAATTCATCACGACAACGATTGCTAAGTCAGGCAATTTTATTGTTTACCCAAAATGAATACACTTTCACTTCATAAAAAATGAATAATAAACTAAGGAATAATTAAGACACAATTTTATTAAGGTAAAGTCTAGTATGCACTCGAGTGCATTTTATTCACTTAGTCCATGTTGCATTTTTCAGTTTTAATAACTTACACTTTTTGGTAAATGATGTTGCACTTTTCAATTAATACTAAAAATATTATTATACAGTTTAATAATTGAAAAGTGCAACACCATTTACCAAAAAGTGTAAGTCAGTAAAACTGAAAAGTGCAACATGGACTAGGGTGCACAACATGCACTCGAGTCACCAACCCTTTTATTAAATGTTTTTGACAATTAGAGAAGAGTTAATTATCTAGAACACGCCTTTGACCTACCACATAATTTATTTCTTCCTCGACAAACAAAACAAATATTAAGAAACTAGTTCAAATCACAAACAAGAATCACCAAAAAGGAACAGATGGGAAAATTATGATCCAAAAAAGGCAGAAAAGTCAAAATAACATAAACAAAACCAATGGTAATTCGAGAAAAATTCCAATTCCGAAGAATAATATTGACGACTTTAGCTACAGCACTGAAGAAGATAGCTAGGGTTTAGATGAACGGGGCAAGGGGCTTCAATTCTCACTTCACATTTTCTTTTTAAATGCTAAATATTACAACAAAATATTATCATCCTACTAGTAAATAGTAATAGCTCAATCATCAAATATATATACAATTTTCGTTAGAAAAATCCTCATCAATTCTGGGAACCAATATTGACATGAATGCGTTGTATAACATACACATTAACAAGTAGAATTAACCACAAATTCAATAATTAATGTACCTTGCTGGAGGGGGCCGACAGCAACGAAACCGGCAGGCGGTGAATACAGAGACGACGGAAAGAAAAGAAAATTGGGGAGAGTATGTGGACCGACTATTAAATTGGGGGAAATGAAAGCACATACCTGTGATTCTACTATACAAGTGACTTCCATTATTTTTAGAAAAAATATCACTTTTTTCATTGAACTTTATCACTTTTCACGTCTAGTCATTCACATTAACTCACTATTAAAATTGATTTGATGCTGTTGTTAGTCAATCTGTCATATTGCTAAAAAAAAAACTTTTGACATCTTTTCTTCTATTTTTCTTTAGCATCTCTATTCACTTGCCGTATTGATAATGTTTTTATTGCTAAATTTTTTTTTACATCATTTCTCCTATTTTTCTGCAGCATCTCTATTCACTTGCCATATGGATAATGTTTTTGATTGTTTCAAGCATGGTGATATTGATTTGTCTCTTGCAGAAAGAATGGGTGAGTTTAAGCTCCCACACATGTTATTGTTCAAGATATCACACTTTGGAAAAGTATTAAAGCATGTTCTGGACCACTGAGAAAATGATTTCTCTTTAACTATGCTTTTTTATCTAAGTCCTTCATTGCTTCCATTCTAGCATTGAAGCTTTGAATTCTAGTTGCTCTAGCCGCTCTTCCTTCTTAACTGCATGGCCCTGAAAAATCATCTTTTTTCTTCATGTTACTGGGATCAATTTGCTTGTCACTAATGAAAGTCCAATCATACTGATTATCAAACCCAATATCAATGTTAGAAACCAATCCCAAGTATATTTGGTTTCACTCTCCACTGGAATTATCCAACTACAGTTAAAAAAGCTGATCACCATAATGCCCTTTCAGAAAACAACAATAAACTCCAATAACATTTCTAGCTACAAGCTATAAAACATTGTTGGCAGGTCTCAAAACATATATACAACTTCTGAAATTGAGATGCACTACCTTCACTATCATTGTCAGTCAATTTCAACACCACATATGACCTAGAATTAGTCCTTAACAACTCTTCACAATAATCATGATTTTACCAAATTGCTCTTTCACTATACCCTCTATTATTAGCTCCAATGCCTTCTTCTTGCTGCTTGTTGTATTGAGATATTAACTTTCAGTTTGGTGCATACCTCAACTCTAAATTCATTTTCTTTTAACTTGAGATTATTTTTACTTCTTCACACATATATCTAAACGTAAAATTATAGAAACTTACCGCACATATGGTAAAAATTGAAAAAAATTGGGATTTGGGATTTAGGGTTTATGAATTAAAAGAGGGAAAATGATGTCAAAAAAAAAGTTTGTTTGTGGTTCAAAACCTTTTCTCCGTTGACAATGACATATTGACTAGCAGCAACATCAAAATTGATAAAAAAGAATAACTGAAGGACCAATTTTAATTTTGACAGTGGTTAAAGGTGGGTGACAAAATGTGAAAAGTGGTAAAGTTCGATGACCAAGTGATATTTTCCCTATTTTTTATTAATTTTTTACGCAATTTCGTTAGTTTTTATTAAAATTTAGTGTACAAATTTTTGTGATTTTTTTTTTTTTTTTGTAAATTTTTAAAATATCTTGAATTCAATTAAAAATAAATTATATTTTATATGGAGTGGGTATAATAGTTGTAGTGTATACAGTAAATTGTTACTAATAGCTAGTCTTAAAAAGCTTACTGTTGAATTCTTATGAATTAGAGAGTTGAGAGTATATGGTAATTATTAGGTGCAAAGTATTTATGGAGTTTTTTTTATTGAAAATAATATGACGTGTCCCACTATTATATGAAATGGTTTAAGGAATTATATATCTCACAATTTATAATTGTATATAAGTAAATTAATCGAAACAATTTATCTATCATAAGGAAAGTTTGATTATGTGTGTTTTTTTTAAATAAAAAAAGTTAGACCCATCATATTAATGATTAAAATCAATCACATTGTTAAGGGAATTTGCAATCTTTAGGTTGTTTACATTTAAAAAAATGTGTAAAAAAAAATGAAATGACTAATGAGTTATGTTTTTTTAGGAGTAGAATTTTATAAACTTTTATGAATAAAATAAAGAAAATGTTTAGATTGAATGTGAAAAAAGTAATGATATATGCGTAAATATGTGTATATTTTGATAATGATTTTTTTTTTTTTTTTTGGAATGTACAAATTGGTATGAGATATTCAGCATATAAGATACTAAACCCTAAATTATAAGTCGAAATTTTGAATATTACATAAGGTACTAAACTCTAAATCATAAATTTGAAATTTGAATATTACATAAATTACTAAAACATAAATTGAAATTAAAATTGATATTGAGTTTGAATATTATGTAAACTGACATATGGTGATTGCATCGTATAAAGTCTAAATCGAAAATTTAAATATTGCATAAGTTACTAAACTTAAATTTAAATTGAAATTGAATCAAACATTCATTTTAAATTTAATTATATAAATTGAATGTGAATATTGCATAAGTTACTAATACTAAAAAAATTGAACACTAAGTTTCTTTTGTAATTAATTATGTCAATTGATTGATTGACCCCTTCCTTCCTAATATTCAAATTCAATTTGAGGTGCGATTTTCACACACTGGAGGTGCGATATTCACACACTTCAGGTGTGATTCGCACACAGTCCCGTCTCCACATCTTTCTCTTGTAGATCTAGCCTTCTATCATGTAGATCTGCTCGTTTTCTTGTAATCTGTGAGTTATTGTGCCAGATCTGAACCGTCACTATCTGTCGTCGCCGCCTTCCGTCGTCGTCTTCCTTTCAGATCTAGGAAGCAAATCCTTATATCTACTTTGTTATTGCCGTCACCGTCGCCGATGCACCAGTTTTTTCAGTTTCTCCCTTCTTTTATGTAGTTGTTTTCTTCGTTTCTTGATCAACGTAGAAATTATCCTAATGGAGTCACGGTGACCGTTCGGGTATTTCTTTGTTGATCCTGTTTACTGTTTTATATGTTGCTTTATTTTGTTTGTTTAGTATAGTGTTTTAGTTATTTGTTGGTTGTTTCTACTGCTCCTTGGGCATCTCGTTTCCTGTTATGGGTCTTTGTTGTGGTTGTGGGACTTTTTTTTTATGGTTAGGATCTTTGAGATAGATTCTAGAGACCTGGTGTTCTGATTCTTGGGATACGGTACTTGGTGGAACTTTGTTCTTTTCTTCTATTTCTTATTATTGACATGAAAACACCTTAGTGTGGGGTTGTCACGTTAAAAGATTGGAAACCTGGGCACTTGTGAAGGAAGAGGGAAACTCGTCTTTCCTCTTCTCATGATTGGAGTGGACGGCGATACTATGATTTTGAAGATCAAGATCTTGTGCTCGTGATTTGTAATCTTATTTTATGATCTTGTAAATCCCCCATCAATTTTTTTTTTTAGGTTTAGAGTTTAGTAACTTATGTAAATTCAAAAGTTGTGTTTGAATGAGTGAATTTGATTTAAGAAGGCATTTCAAATGAAAAGATTTAAAAATACAAGATTTCAAATGACATGAATTTAGTGATAGTTTAAAATTTCTCTATTTTAACTAAAAAAGGATGGGCACAACTCTAAATATTTAAAATCCATTATCTCCATTGAATTTGAATATTAAATAAGTTACTAAATTTAAATTGTATATAAAGTACTAAACCCTAAACCTAAATTGAGTTTGAATATTACATATTTTACTAAAATTTAATTTGAGATTGAGATTGAATCATTGCACATTCTCAACATGTCACATAAGATAAATTGAGTTTAAATATTACATAAGTTACTAAAAAATAATTTGAAATTGTATATATATGGTACTAAACTTAAACCTTAAACTTAAATTGAGTTTGAATATTACATAAGTTACTAAAACATAAATTGAAATTAAATTTAAATATTATACTCCCTCCGTCCACGAAAAGTAGTCTCATTTGTCTTATATTATTTATCCACAAAATGTAGTCTCATACACTTTATGGAAACTACCACCCTTCAACCATCACTTAATTACTCAAATTGTCATCAATTTTATTCACAAACAATCACTTTATTCACAATGGATCCCACAATACCCTATAATATCCTTACTTTATCTACCTTTTTTCTTAAAAAATGTGTCCCACTCCAATGGGACTGCATTTCATGGATGAAGGGAGTGTAAGTTACTAAACTTAAATGGTATATAAAGTACTAAATATAAACCTTAAACCTAAATTGAGTTTGAATATTACATAATTTACTAAAACTTAAATTGAAAATTGAATATTATATAAGTTACTAAAACATAAATTTAAATTGAGTTTGAATATTACATAAGACAAATATTTGAACACGGATGGTGAAAATCTGAACAAAGAGATCTTTATTTTGAATTTTTATCTTGATAATTGATTTTTATTTTATCATATTTCATTTCATCATACTCATCTATTATTTTCTCTCTCACCATTACATCACTCTAAATGTATTATCAATAATTATGTCTTAAAAGTATAGAAGAATTGAAGAACTAAAGTTCCAGGAATAATCACTTTGTAAATACGTGTCCATAAATAGCCTTAATTTTTACAATTTTACAAAAACCCATTGTATTAGATTTCATCTAGGAGGGTACACTATTCTGTGAAGCCAAAAACTTATATACAATATTTCACAATAGTACTACCGTGAAATTTGACCCATTCTTTTATTTTTATTTGGTAACTGGTCTCTTTCTTCAGCGGTGCCTTCTCTTCAGCGCCGCCTCTTCTCTTCTCTGCGAAATCTGTAGACTTCCATAAAAAAAATATATATATATCTTCTCTTCAACGCCGCCTTTTTCTCTTCTGCACGAAAATCTGGAGGCTTTCATAAAAAAAAAAAAAAAACAAAAAAAAAAAAAACAAAACTTCAGAAAATTTGTTCACTATCAATTATACTGTTATAGATATCTGATCTGCTAATCATGAAACAAGGCGGATAAATCATTATTTTTGTTTTTTGAATGAATTAATGAGAAAAAATCAATAATAATAACACACACAAATTTATTTCGATTAATTGTTGATAATTATATTTTTGTAATTGTAGGGATCGATAAACTATTCAACATGGTTGTATTTTTCATGTTTTCAATTATTGTTCTTCATCTTTTTAATGTGGGTATCTCATTCACTCTCAATAATGACGTTTTATTTATAAAGTAACAAATTTTTATCTATAAAGAAATACACTTGTGTTTATATAGTAACACAATTTTCAATCAATACATGTGTTACTTTAAGAATAAATATGTGTTACTTAAAAGACAATTGTGCGTTACTTGTCCTTACAGTAACATATAATTGTATTTAATGTAACACAGATTAAGAGCAAATTTTTCTGTTTGTCTCTTGGTAGATTTTTTTTTTTTTTTTTAAAGATATTTTTGATTTGGTATACCTTGCACAAAATCTCGAGTTTTTCAGCATTTCTTAAAATTAATTGTATTAATATTTTCATCTGGGAAGAAAATTAATTGTATTTTGTATGGAGTAGGCTACAAGGATGGCAGAAAAGAAAGATCTCAAAATCTGGGAAGGAAATATTGATCAAGGCTGCAGCGCAGGCGATCCCTGCTTATTGTATGAGCCATTTTCTGATCCCACAAACACTCATTGAAGAGCTACAACGCATGCTAAACTCTTATTGGTGGCACTCTGGAGGTTCTGCTTCGGGCATAAAATGGACGAACTAGAGTGAAATTTGCATTCCCAAGAATCAGGGAGGAATGGGTTTTTGAAACCTTCACATATTCAACATTGCTATGCTCGGCAAGATTGGTTGGAGACTACTAACAGATTCTGAAGCCTTAGTATGCAATGTTATGAAGGCTAAATATTTTCCGGATTCGGACTTCTTGTCGGCACGCTTGGGGGCCAAACCAAGCTTTACATGGAGAAGTATTTTTGAATCGCAGGAAATTATAAGACGAGGTACCCGATGGAAGATAGGCTCGGGGATGCACATACGAGTATGGGGTCAGTCGCGGGTTCAAAGTGATGTAAATTTATGGATTCGATCGCCACAAATTGAAGGGCTAGAGGATATTCGGGTTGTTGATTTATTCTGCCATCCTTGCAGCCTCAAGCGACTTGTAGACTTCAATTTTCTTGAAATTTCTAGGGTTCTTGGGTTTTTTTTGGGATATAGTGAGTCGTGAGAATTGTGGGTAATTTGATTTGGGGAATTCTTACGCTGGTTTTGGTTTAGGGCATTTTAGTTTTTCAATTTCTTTTTCTTTTTTTAAGTAATTAATTTTAAATGTTTAATTTAAGTTTTTTTCCAGGTGTACATTAATAACTCTTTAATTGGAGCCACATCATGCCACGTCAAGCCATGTCATGTCCAGTCATCTTTCCGGCGAAAATTGGACCAAAACAAAACAAATCTCGAAAAATTGGGACTAAATCGGTACCTTTAACTTTTTTGGGACTATTTTGGAAAAGGTGAAAAGTTATGGGACTATTTTGGCTTTTATCCCTGTCGTGCATGTAGCTTCGTTTTCAACGTACGGGAGACAGTCCCTCCCCGCTCTCCAAAGAAGATCCTTGACTCTGGGCGGTACCTCCACAAAGTATTCCAGGCACTAGGCACTTTCAGCGACGCGTCAGAATTTTTTTGCATCAACAGCTTATAGGCCGACTTAACGGAGTATCTACCATTAATTCTTTTCCGGATACCAAATATAAGCATCAATAGAAACCTCTGGCGGAATAGCAATAGTTAAGATGTGGTCCACATCGAGAGGCAGTAGCTCCTCAATCAAGAATTGATCCCATACCCTTGAATTACATCAAAGAGAGGCCTTCAATGCAGGCTAACTCGGTCGTTCTGCTTGTTGTCCCTGGAATCCAAGCGCCATTCCACACATTAATGGATCCTCCTGTGCCAACCTTCCTTAGTAATCCATCACGGACCAGATCACGAGTCGCATGGAGGCTGGTCCAAGGGTAACTTGGATTCCACCCGATGCTAGAATTGATGAAATCTCCCCTTAAGAAATATCATACCTTAATAACCTGTCAATTAAACCAGCGCGTCTGGATCCATAACGAGCCTCCAGTCCATTTTGCCAAGCATGGAAATATTAAAATTATATAGATCCCGAAAACCCCGACCTCCATCCTCTTTTGCCACACACAATTTCTCCCAACGCATCCAATTAATGCCCTTGGAGGCATCAACTGTATTAACCTAAAAAAAATTTGTTGATCATGTTCTCAAATTCCGTCAGCAAATAACTTGGAAGCAAAAACGTCATCATACAGTATGTGGGCACTGCCTGAGCTGCTGCTTTGATAAGGATTTCCTTACCGGCTTTAGACAGCTTCTTCGGCCTACAACCTTGCAATTTAGCCCATAACCGATCTTTGACATATATAATCAAATATTCTCTTTTCTTCTTGCCAATTAAGGAAGGCATGCAAACCTAAATAGCGACTCGTGTTAATGCCAGCAGCCACGCCCAGGATACCTCGAATGGCTGACCTCCTCTCCTCCGAAACGTTTTCACTAAAGAAGATCCCGGATTTGTAATAATTGATACCTTACCCGGAAGCTTTCTCAAAAGAATCAAGAATATGTTTGAGATTCTGGCATTCCTCCATGGTGGCCTACAAAATATAAAGCTACCATCCGCGAACAAGAGGTGTGTTATATATGGAGCTTGCCTACACACCTTGTTACCATGAATCAAACCCGAGTCACTGACACTCCTCAAAGTAGCCGACAATCCCTCAGCACACAAGATAAAAATGTATGGAGAAAGTGAATCACTTGTCTGAGACACCTAGCAGGAGTAATGGGACCAACCTCATCGTCATTCACTCATATTGAGTATCGCTCTGATCTAACACACATCATAATTCAGTTCACCCATCTCTCGGCAAACCCAAGTTTATGTAGGATCGCCTCCACAAAAGACCATAGTCTATGTTAAATGGATACACACATTTAACATAGACTATTTTTATTTAAATAATTGTCTATCTTAAAAAATTCTTACACCCACCATTTAGAATACTAACATACTTATTAAAATATTGACTTCCTTTTATATATAATTTCTTCGTCTATCTACAAACTTTTCATTACTTTTGGACATAGAGATTAAGAAAAGTGATTAAGTTATAGATATAGGACAAGTGATGTGATTGAGAGAGAAAATGAGATAATACTGAAAAATGCAACACAATATTAATTATGGATAGCTTATAGGCGGACGAACCAAAATGGAAAAATTGAAAGCTTATAGACGGGCGGAGGGAGTATATTATAATAAAATGAAAAAAAAAAATGTGTGGAGGAAATCAGGTTTGAACCATTTAACTCGTACTTAAAAAGTGCAACAATATAATACTGAAAAATGCAACACAATATTAATGAAAAGTGTAAGTCATTATAACTTAAAAATACAACATAATATTACTAAAAGTGCAAGTCACTATAACTGAAAAGTATAAGTTCTTATAACTAAAAAGTGCAACTCAATATTATTAAAAAGTGCAAGCGAGTACAACTGAAAAATGCAACACAATATTAATAAAAAAGTGTAAGACATTATAATTGAAAACTAGTGCAACACAATGTTATTAAAAAGTGTAAGTCAGTATAACTGAAAAATGTAAGAAAAAATTATTTATTATTGAGTATGTCAACAACTTAGATAATAAATGAACATTTTTATAAGGTTGAATTACATGTTTTGAATCTCACCCATTTTATTTTAATTTTTGCCTTTTTTTTTTTATTTTAATTGAACAATTTGATAAAAATTGCCACATATTATTAATGACAATTGCTATCAATTACAGTTGCAAAATATTATCACATATTTT
Organism: Galeopsis tetrahit; assembly: GCA_963675135.1. Lineage (NCBI taxonomy): Eukaryota > Viridiplantae > Streptophyta > Magnoliopsida > Lamiales > Lamiaceae > Galeopsis > Galeopsis tetrahit. Next base: position 9,345,391 of record OY776121.1, on the reverse strand, counting down.
TTTTGGTTATTAATGGTTCACATTTTATTAGTTACTGATGCGGATAAAATATGTCGCTCTTGGAAAAGTCGACACGTGGAAACGGGATAAATTATAACGGTCTTAATTAGGTCAATAAGCTTGAAGGTTAGATTAATACACTCCTGGGCCTAAAAAGGGAAATAAGAGTAATTGGGCCTTTAGCCCACATTCGAGAATTGATAGCCTTTGGGCCCAGGGATTTGACCCAAAGGAGAACGCATAGTATAAGTCACTCTTTCCTAACTCAGTCAAAGGAAGAAGCCAATCCATGAAGATAGGGGCCAATACATGGAGGGGCAGAGTATTTAGGGATCTGGACCAAGCCTTCAAAGAGGTGGGCCGAATTTATAGGGAGGTGTGAGCAAATATAGGGAGAAAGAGTGTTCCTCTCTCCGGAGAGAAAGGACCAGGTATATAAACAGGTTATTTTTACATTCTCATTTACGTTTTACAGAATATACATACTATGTACTAAATTGAGAAGATACATCAGATTATTCGCCAGAGTTTCCCTAGAACTACGGGGAAATTCCTCTTTGATTCTCCTAAGAACGATTCTGACTTGAGAGTCGGAGCTTCCGCGCCGGAGCCCCCCTCCGGCGTGCTTTTGCAGGTCATTTTAGGATTCTCAAGGAGATTTACGTGAAGATTGCCAAGGATAAACGAGTGATTCAAATCCGTGATTCGCAGTGCTCGTAAAGGAACGATTGATATCCGAAGGCGTTCTTTTTCGGCACATCAACTGGCGCCGTCTGTGGGAACATTTCGAGCTAAGGCGTGAGAAAAGTTCCGTATTAAATGGGTGAAGAACAAGACCTGACGAAGTAGACTAAGGAGAAGGGAGATTTCACTCCTCCTCCTTTCCCTCCGCCTCTCCCACGTTTTCCCGTAAACCGAAATATAGGGAAACAACCTGCAGATCCTACACCAGAAGATATCCCTCTCGCCCAAGAGGGGAATGTAACGGGTACTACAGGAGCTTCGGGAAGTGGGATTAATAAGGATATCTCTAACCCCAATGCTCGACCAGAACTCTTGACTATTTCTCAAGATCAGTTGGATGAGATGATCGCGCAATCGGTCGAAAGGATAATCATTTCTCGTGGACTTCGTCCCCCTGGACCTATTCCACCAATCAACGAGGGTACGAAGCAGAACCCCCTGGAACACGTCATCGATTCCGCTCCAGTCCCCTCTAGGAATGAGGATCCCCCTCAAAACCGAGAAGAAAAGGTGCCCTCCCAGGCTGAAAGAAGCATTCTTGATCGCCCTCCCCGGAGGAACGCGGAGAGGATCCCTGGTGATACCACTCGGGATACAGGGATAGGAGAAAGCACGGATGACACATACCAGGGAGCTGTCAGTGATCAAATACAGGCCTTACGTAACGAGATCAAGGACATGCAGAGACACATGACCGACAACGTAAGTAAACCTTCTTACATCACTGGCTATCAATTCTCATCTAGCATTTTACAAGATGAACTGCCCTCTAACTTCAAATCCTTAAATTTTGAATATGATGGCACCACGGATCCGTATGAGCATTTGATGAGATTCGAGAACGATGCCCTACTACACCGATATGGAGAGGGCGTCAAGTGCAGGGTATTTCTAACTACCCTATCCAAGGCTGCACAACAGTGGTTCACACAGCTAGGACAAAATACCATCCACTCATGGTCAGAGTTCAGTGAATTGTTCTTGCATCAATTCGCCAGCGCTAGGAGGCAACCTAGGGCCACCCTCACCTTGTTTAACATGCGACAAGTGGAGAACGAGAGCTTACGGGCCTTCTTGAAGAGATTCAACCAAGCGGCCCTAGAAGTACCAACAGCCTCTTCAGAGGTCAAAATCAATGCTCTCACTAACGGATTAAGAGACGGAGACCTATTCACATCTCTAGCCAAAAAGCCAGTACGGACCTTTGACGAGTTATTAAGGAGAGCAGAAAAATACCTCACCCTGGAAGAGGTAAGGAAGGCTAAGCGTTCGAAGACCAGGACAATGGTGGGGAACGGAGAAAGGAGAAGAGAAATCCCACTGAGGAGGCCAAGTCTAGAGAGACACAGAACCTCGAGGAGGTTGGAGAACGTAAAAAGAGAAGAAGTTGCGCCCTGGAGCCCAAGGGGAAGGACGAGGAGATATACCCCTTTGAGGATAGAGCCAGCCGAAGTTTTAGAAGTGGCAGGAGACCATCCTGATATGAAGTTCCCCTATTCCAGAAACAGGGGTCATCAGAATCCCAAGTCAGACAGATTTTGCAGATTTCATAATGATTACGGCCACGATACCAACCAATGTTGGCACCTGAAAGACGAAATAGAGAGAATGATTCAAGCAGGTCATCTAAAGGAATTTATTTTTAGAGATCGACAAGGCCCTAGAGGGCAAAAGAGGAAGGACCCCGAGGGGAAACCAGAAGACAATAGAAGAGATCAGAGGAAGAACATCGAGGATCAGCCACCCCCTCCTCAAAAGAGGGGAACTATTCACATGATCATGGGAGACCCTGCTGATGGGGATTCTTTCAGACAGAGGAAGCAGAGCGTTAGGTCGCTGAAGAGTGAGAAGAGTATGGAACACCATGAGATAGGAAAAATGACAGAGGGTCCTGATATTCATTTTGGGCCAGAAGACGCTGGAGAACCCAGGGAAGTCCATAACGATGCATTGGTCATTACCACAGATATAGCAGGATACGATGTGGCTAGAATTTTTGTAGACACGGGGAGCTCTGCTGATATCATGTTCCTGGAGTGTTTCAAGAAGATGGAATTAAACATAAAGCTCAGACCAGTGGAGACCGCCCTCTATGGATTCTCAGGGGGAGCCATTCAACCCCTTGGTTTCAGCGTTATTACAAGTAGGGTTAGGAGTCGCCCCTAACCGACGTGTGCAAGTGATAGAGTTCCTGATAGTAGACGCCCCATCCTCGTATATATAATGTGGTAATGGGAAGACCAAGCTTGAATATCTTTCAGGCAGTGATCTCCACCTTCCACATGAAGATGAAATTCCCTGCCTCGGGGGGTGTGGGAGAGATATGCGGTGACCAATACCAAGCAAGGAAGTGTTACGTAGAATCTGTCAAGATAGCGGACAGAGCCGTGTTCCGAGGGATGGAGAGATTTAAGGGCGAAGACCCTGAACTGAAAAGGCAGAAAGTGGGTGAACTAGTGCAAGAGCAACCCAAGACCAAAGCAGATGAGGAGTTAATGAGCATTGAGCTTTATCTAGGAAATGAGGGATTCACAACCAGGATAGGTACACACATGAACCCCGAGCTCCAAGAAAAGATGATACACACCCTTCAGGAGAATGCGGATATCTTCGCTTTCACGGCGATGGACATGACGGGTATCCCTCCAGAGATAGCAATGCACCACCTTAATGTAGATCCCAGAGCTAGGCTAGTGAAGCAGAAGTTAAGGAACTTTGGTAAGGAGAAGAACCTAATTGTGAAAGAGGAAATTGATAAACTGTTGAGTGCATGGCATGTGAAGAGAGTGCAGTTCCCTGAGTGGCTCTCGAATGCAGTGCTGGTGTCTAAGGGAGCCGGCAAATGGAGGATGTGTATTGACTTTAGATATCTGAATAAAGCATGCCCTAAGGATCACTATCCCCTGCCTAGAATTGATCAATTGGTAGATGCCACGTCCGGATTTGAACTGCTTAGCATGATGGACGCATATCAGGGGTACCATCAAATCCAGTTGAACCCCCTTGATATACCAAAGGTATGTTTTATTGCGACATGTGGTACTTTTGGTTACGTACGTATGCCTTTTGGACTGATAAATGCAGGAGCCACTTATCAAAGAATGGTAGACTCGGTGTTCCGAGGACAGATAGGGAGGAACATGGAGATTTATGTGGACGATATGCTAGCTAAGAGTGTCAAAGCAGAGGAACACATTAACGACCTGAAGGAGATATTTCAGGTAATCAGAGAAAATAGTATTAAATTAAATCCAGCTAAATGTTCTTTTGGAGTAGGATCAGGAAAATTCCTGGGATATATGGTGACTCAGAGGGGAATAGAGGTTAACCCTGCTAAGGTGAAGGCGGTCCTCGACATGCAACCTCCTCGAAACCTGAAAGAACTGCAGACCCTGAATGGCAGAATCGCAGCTCTTAGCAGATTCATAGCAAGGTCAGCAGAGAAGAGCCACCACTTCTTCAGAACATTAAGGAAGGGGTCGAGATTCGAATGGGATGAGAAATGTCAAAAAGCTTTCGAAGAACTGAAGCTCCATCTTGAACAACTTCCGAAGTTGACCAAGCCCTCTCAGGGAGATGTCCTACTCTTATACCTCTCGGTAGGGGAACATTCCTTGAGTACAGCCCTAATGAAAGAGGAAGGCTCCACACAACAACCCATATACTATGTGAGCAAGGTCATCCAAGGGGCAGAGATCAGATATTTAGAGGTGGAGAAGGCAGCCCTGGCGGTGGTGGTAATGGCTAGGCGATTACGCCTCTACTTCCTGTCTTATAAAGTTATGGTGCGAAATAATTTCCCTCTGAAGCAGACTCTGGGAAGAGCAGACTTATCAGGAAGAATGGTCAGATGGGCAGTGGAATTGCAGGAGTACGATATTGATTATGAACCAAGGAGGGCCATCAAGGCCCAAGCTTTAGCAGACTTTATTCAAGAGTCTACCAGAATGGAGGAAGAACGAGGCTGGAAGGTATATGTTGATGGTTCAGCATCCGCTTTAGGATGTGGAGCAGGGATAGTGTTGGTTGACCCTGACGGCCATGAAGTACAAGTTGCCATCAAGTTCCGGTTCTCAACCTCAAATAATGGTGCAGAATATGAAGCCCTGATTAGAGGGGCTAACATGGCAGCAGAGTTAGGGGCACAAAAAGTCACCCTGTATTCCGACTCACAGCTGGTAGTGCAACAGGTCATGGGGGAGTACCTCACCAAAGATGAGAGGATGATCGCCTATCTAGAACAGGTAAAGAGACTAAAGAATAAATTCCATACTTTTGAAGTGATACAGGTGCCAAGAGAAGAGAATGTGAAAGCAGACGGGTTGTCTAAATTAGTCAGTTCCACTGAGTTCGAAGGGCATGGAAAGGTAACCCTGTTAGTGGCAGATCAATTAGCTACTGAAACCCTTGTAGGAGAGATAACAACAGGGGATGATTGGAGAAAAAAGATATGGGAAGAGCTGAACAGGGGGCAGGTAACCCCAATGTCTAGGGAAGCCAAAGCTTGGAGAAGGAAATATTGTATCATAGGAGACCAATTATACAAGAGATCCTTCACTCAACCCTATTTGAAATGTCTTTCGAAAAGAGAGGCAGAGCTAGTGATCAAGGACATTCATGAAGGTTGTGCATCCAGCCATGAGGGTTATAAGACTATGGTGAAGAAGGTGTTTAGAGCAGGTTTTTACTGGCCTAATATAATCAGAGACGCTAGGGAATTCATGAAAAAAAATGCGAGAAGTGTCAGAAGAATGGACCTTTAATACGAGTACCTGTCGAGGAGATGGGGGCCATGTACTCGCCCTGTCCCTTCGCCAAATGGGGGATAGATCTAGTGGGACCCTTCCCCTTGGCACCGGGGGGAAGGAAATTCTTGATTGTGGCCGTGGACTATTTCAGTAAGTGGGTAGAGGCTGTACCCTTGGCTAAAATAGAGGAAGATAATGTAATTCTTTTTCTGGCAAGACATATTTATTGCAGGTTTGGAGTCCCGAGAATCTTGGTTTCCGATAATGGAACACAATTTAATGGAGAGAAAGTACGGAAATGGTGCGAGAGATGGAACATTATACAGAGATTCACTTCGGTAGCCCACCCGCAAGTCAATGGACAAGTGGAAGTTACAAACAGAATCCTAGTGGATGGCATTCGAACACGACTGCAAAAGGTAGGAGGAGGATGGGTGAAGGAGTTAGACAACGTACTCTGGTCCTACAGGACCAGTCCCAAGACAGCTACAGGCGAATCCCCCTTCTATTTGGTATATGGAGCAGCGGCAGTGATACCTCCCGAAGCCAGACTGAAATCACATCGGATCACCTATTTTGAAGAGAAGAGAAACGAAGAGTTGATGAGGGAGGCCCTGGACCTGGTAGAAGAAGAGAGGGAGATGGCAAGGCTGAAAGCAGAAAGATACAAGAGTCGAATCAAGGCAGCATATGATCGCAGGGTAGTTCCACGCTCCTTTAAAGCTGGAGATTTAGTCCTTCGGAGGGCAGACGCCTTGAAGAATACAGGAAAGATGGAAGCTAATTGGGAAGGTCCATACAAGGTAATACAGGTCCTAAAAGGTGGAGCCTACAAACTCCAGGATATGACGGGAAAAGAAATACTGAGGCCATGGAACGTGTGCCACTTGAAGAGGTTTTATGTTTGAGGAAGGTGTTATTCCCTTACCATCTTTCCCTTTATGAACAATTTTAAATGTTTATTTCTCATTCGAATAATTGCTTCACCGGTACTCTTTTTCCCTCTACGTGGGTTTCTCCTTGGGGTTTTACCACGGAGAGGTTTTTAATGAGGCCGGCATAGGTTACCCTTATTTGCCTATGTTGATAAACACTTTTGATCAATGGAGCGTCGTTTTTGGAAAATTTCAGCGATTTCCCTTAATGCATGTTAATGTGATGATGAGATGATTCTTATATTCCAATTTTATGATGAGATAACTCTTATGCATTCCGATCTTACGGTGAAGTGTTTCTCATACATTAAATATTGTGTAGAGATAACTGCTAAGTCTCCATATAATGAATGTTGAGATAATAAATGTGTTCTGAAAATTAAAACATAAGATGATAGATATATTGCAAGATAGAAAGACTTACACCAACTCACAAATGTTTGAAAGGGAAATGCCTAAGGACAATTCCCAATGCTTCTATCCACGACAGCCTCTAAAGCTAGGGAGAGTAGGGGGTATGGTAGCTGAAGATATGATTAACCTGCCAATAATACCTAAGAACTCTTACGAGTATAAACAACTTCAGGGAGAGTATAATCCCTAAGAACTCTTAGGAGTATAAACAACTTCAGGGAGAGTATAATCCCTAAGAATTCTTACGAGTATAAACAACTTCAGGGAGAGTATAATCCCTAAGAACTCTTACGAGTATAAACAACTTCAGGGAGAGTATAATCCCTAAGAACTCTTACGAGTATAAACAACTTCAGGGAGAGTATAATCCCTAAGAACTCTTACGAGTATAAACAACTTCAGGGAGAGTATAATCCCTAAGAACTCTTACGAGTATAAACAACTTCAGGGAGAGTATAATCCCTAAGAACTCTTACGAGTATAAACAACTTCAGGGAGAGTATAATCCCTAAGAACTCTTACGAGTATAAACAACTTCAGGGAGAGTATAATCCCTAAGAACTCTTACGAGTATAAACAACTTCAGGGAGAGTATAATCCCTAAGAACTCTTACGAGTATAAATAACTTCAGGGAGAGTATAATCCCTAAGAACTCTTACGAGTACAAACTCTAACTTTTGGGAGAGTATAATCCCTATAAATTCTAACTTTTGGGAGAGTATAATCCCTATAAATTCTAACTTTTGGGAGAGTATAATCCCTATAAACTCTAACTTTTGGGAGAGTATAATCCCTATAAACTCTAACTTTGGGGAGAGTATAATCCCTATGAACTTTAACTCTGGGGAGAAACTAGAAGCATTATCAAGTCACCAAGTAAGTACAGAAACATAAACTCCATATTCTCATTTAAAATTTCTCTATAAGCTTTAGAGCCTTTACGTGTCAAGAAGATGCTAGAAACATGCTAAACTTATGATAAAGAAAAGCAGAACGGATACTACATCATATGTCTAATAACAGAGATAGAGACATGCTATGGGATAATGTGCAGGTAAGATAAGCAAAAGTAAAATAGAGATATCCAAGACCGAAGGCACCATGCCTTGGCCCTTCACAGAAAAACGCAGGAGTGTGGAGTCTCCTGAAAATACCAAAAGAGACCTTAAAGGCCTGAACAAAAATAAAAGTGTTTTAAAAGTACCGAAATGTTATGGGAGAAACAGAGTTATGAAGAAAGGGGAATATCATTCTTCCCCTCGAAACCTTCTCCTGCTTCATCAACCTGTCCACTGGAACCACCCCCCTCTGCCTTCTCCTCTAGAGCGCCGCCCGCCACGGTTGCCACAGGATCAGGGTTAGCCACATAGATGGGGAAAGTCAAATCCTTCGCCGGTACAAGGTCGTCCAACTTCAGAGCAGTTTGCTTCAACTCCGAGACCGCCTTCCTCATCCCAGGCAGCCACCAGGGAGTGCTGATGTCCTCCTTAGGATCTCCAGGGAACTTAGGGGGAGTGGCTAACTCATCCAACCGAAGGGCACGAGTGTACTGGCCATTGAATTCAGGGGCAGAGTGTTCAGCCACGGCGTTGGAAAACCCATGATCGATAAAATGGGGAATATATGCACCCATTGCCCCTAGGAAGTTGGTACTCTTAAGAAAGGCTTCCAACCATTCCCGATGCAGGGTACCTAGAAACTTCTGACCCATGGCGGAGGTAAAAAGAGAATCGATGCACAGCTTCATCCCAGCCAAAGGGAGAGTAGCCTCCAAACGTTCAACCCGCTCATCAAACTGAGTCTTCAGTGAAGAAACCTCCTCCGAAAGCTTCACCTTCTCAGCTTGAATCCCCTTCCGTGCCTGGATGGACTCCCGTAACTCTCCTTCCAGAATCTCTTTCTTCACTTTCTCCAATTACACCTGGCTCTGGAGATCGTCCACTAGCTGAAGGGATTGGAGGGCCCGTTCGGATATATCAGAATACAAGAGGCCAAACTATACAAGAAACAATATAAAGAAGTAAGACATCTATACTTTCTCTTATTAATCATTCAAAGCAATATCTTCATTGAGAATCTACCTGAGTGAAACTGTGGGCGGCATGCACGACTCGATCTTCCGAGGATAGAGCATTGAGGGCCTCCGTGGCAAGGGTCAGAGTGTGACTATCTATAAAAGCCATGAGGTGATCAACACTGATGTCGCCGGGGGCATCTGGAGTGACATTGGCCAATGAGGACTTAGTCTTGGACTTCTTCTTCTTAGAGGCGTCAGAGGTAGAGGGCAACGAGGAGATCATGGCCTTCTCAGTAGAGGACCTTGTACGCTTAGCAACTGACCCAGTGGAAGGTTTCACTAGTGACGGAGGAATAGGAACCTTTGTGGAGCTTTCAGGGGCCGGAGATTTAGCTACCATAGAAAGAGGAGCAGCATCACGAGAAATTTGGTATAACCAACTCATAGCTGCAAAGAAATACATACAAAGAGGTTAACAATTATAGCAGTTTTAATCTTGAGGAAGATGCCAAGCGAAAAAGAAATGATATTACCATCATCTGGACCTAGGGGGTAATCGGGGCGACCGAAACCAAAATGGGATAAAGCCCTAGGATTCTTACAAATGCCCATCACATCAAAAAATCTGTGGGTAAATACGTTATCATTCAAGTGGTTCATCACATCCAAGTTTAAAGAGGAACAAACAGAGAGAGGAGGACGAGGCACCCCAGGGTTCTCGTAAATCCATTTTTCGTGAGGGAACTCCCAAGGAGAAGGATTTGTAACAAAAAAGTAATAATCCTTCCAGTCCTGGACTCCTTCATGGAGCTTTTCCATGAATTTCCCGGTCCTGGAAGGACGGCCACAAGTATAGAAGAACCCATCCGCGAACTTGCACATCATGGGTTAGAAAAAGCTGGGCTGAGGGTTCGCCACCATTCCCCTTCATCAAAATATAGAAACCTAGCATCGCACGGATGGCGTTGGGGGTGAACTGATTAAGGGGTATGCGAAGGTAAGTAGAAATTTCAGAGAAATAGGGATGGATGGGAAAGCGGAGACCTGCTTTTAGTTGAGCCTCCCAGAAGGCCAGAGTGTTAGGACCTGGGAAATTTGGGCGTTCTTTCCTATGCGCTGCACTAACCGTGTAATCTGTGGGAAAGATCCCTGAGCGGAGAAAAGCGGCGACACGCTCGAGAGGGAGGATCGAAGAACCGGAAATTTTATCCTTCAAGGCAGGGTTGGTCACAGGAAAGATAGAGAGAGGGTCGGAAGTCGAACTTTCCATAGATATGGAGTCCGACGAGGTTTGAACAGAAGATGACATGAGGTTACAGTAAAAGAAAAACGAGGAAGAAGAGGAGATACCTGAAGCGAGGTTGGTTTTCGAAGGTGACGAAGTGGCCGATGGACGTGCGCGAGGAGGTTAATTGCAGAAGTAGAAACGAAAGTAAGAAAGTATGGATAAGTTCGAAAAGAAAGAGAAGAGGGTTTTTTGTGGAGCGAATATAAGTTTTGAAATAATTACGATGGAGAGAGAAGGGGGAAAAACCGAGAAGAATTAAAAGCTTCCCAATAAAAGGGCGCGTGACTGAAGAGGGGCGGCTGAATGTTGGTTCTCGGGCAAACACATGAATGCGGATTTTGAAATTGAATTGGCGTGTGGAAGTGGGAAAGGCGTGAAGATTCTGAAGATAATTATTAAAAAGAAACCGAATCAGTCATATTTTGAGGGAAATACGAGAAAGGAGTGATTAAAGGAATGAATTATTTCTTTTATAATTTATCTTATTATTTTTTCCTACTCTCTTAAAAATTATCCTTTTTACGAGAGTAGGGGGAGTGGTTGATGCGGATAAAATATGTCGCTCTTGGAAAAATCGACACGTGGAAACGGGATAAATTATAACGGTCTTAATTAGGTCAATAAGCTTGAAGGTTAGATTAATACACTCCTGTGCCTAAAAAGGGAAATAAGAGTAATTGGGCCTTTAGCCCACATTCGAGAATTGATAGCCTTTGGGCCCAGGGATCTGGCCCAAAGGAGAACGCATAGTATAAGTCACTCTTTCCTAACTCAGTCAAAGGAAGAAGTCAATCCATTAAGATAGGGGCCAATACATGGAGTGGCCGAGTATTTAGGGATCTGGACCAAGCCTTCAAAGAGGTGGGCCGAATTTATAGGGAGGTGTGAGCAAATATAGGGAGAAAGAGTCTTCCTCTCTCCGGAGAGGAAGGACCAGGTATATAAACAGGTTATTTTTACATTCTCATTTACATTTTACAGAATATACATACTATACACTGAATTGAGAAGATACATTAGATTATTCGCCAGAGTTTCCCTAGAACTACGGGGAAATTCCTCTTTGATTCTCCTAAGAACGATTCTGACTTGAGCGTCGGAGCTTCCGCGCCGGAGGCCCCCTCCGGCGTGCTTTTGCAGGTCATTTTAGGATTCTTAAGGAGATTTACGTGAATATTGCCAAGGATAAACGAGTTATTCAAATCCGTGATTCGCAGTGCTCGTAAAGGAACGATTGATATCCGAAGGCGTTCTTTTTCGGCACATCAGTTACTACTCACACTTTTTATTTATTATTAATGTTACACTTTTTATTAGTTACTACTCGCATTTTTATTTATTATTAATGTTACACTTTTTTAGTAATTATTATTTGCATTTTTATACAATTATACCCGAGGAAAGTTTGCAAAAATGGAATATTAATATTAATAAAAGTACACTCACAGTCCAACTCAAATATTTAATGCTAACTTCCCTCAATTTTATTACTTTTATCTTCTTCTTTTTACAATTTCATTATTTATTTATTTATTTTTAAATTATTTATCCAAATTGTCATCATTTTATTAACAAATTGACTCCACAATATTTCCAGCGGCGCGGTCCAACATAGAGGTGCAGTACTGTTATCTTTAAAGATAATTAATGTAATATTGTATAACATTAAATTGGTAAAAACTTATATGCTGTATGCAATATTAAGTAATTAAGGTAAATTAAGTTAAAATTTGTGGGTCAACGCGAGTTAAAGCGGGTCAACCTGAATTAGAATATTTATTTTCACTCTAAAATATTATCTTAGTACTACATGACCAAAACTATGTTACTACAAGACCTAAATTTTGTCACTGCAAGGCCAAAAGTGTATTACTGCAAGTTCAAAAATATTCTGGACACTTATTTTTTTTGGGCAAAATTACTAAAATAATTTTGACTTATTCAGCTACTAAATGACTAAACAATGTTACTACAAGACCAAAATTTTATTACTACAAGGTCAAAAGTGTATTACTACATGTTCAAAAATATTCTGAAAACTTAATTTTTAGGTGAATTTGTCAGAATGTTTTGACATTTGGTATTAAATTTTTTGCCTTATAGTGGTAATATTTTGGTCTTGTAGTAACAATATTTTGATCATGTAGTAAACTCACATGTTTGCAACCCGCGAATTTTCTGGACAATCCGGATCCAAGCTTATAACCCGCAAATTTTTCAAAATTGACTTATTTTGACTTTTGAGCTTAGAGTTTCGACTTGCAAATTGGGATGGAATGCATGTATGCAATATTTCTCACAAGCCCTCTTTGCCATCCTGAACTTATTGATTTATTTTTAATAAAAGTAATATTTGAAAAATAATTTAATAAAATATAACTTTTTTAATTTTTTTTTAACAAAATAAAGTTTGTCTCCATCTTTTAAGACGGTTCGATCTAATGTAATGTTTCATTATCTCTTATATATTCTATCCCTAAACTTATAGATTTTTTTGGACATGTTTAGTTGTTAAGTTTATCAAATGAATTTTATCTATTTAAGTATTTTATCCATTTATATACGTTTAGAAATGAACTTGTAGATATTGATTCATTTACTTCACTTGGGGGATGTTTAATTTGGGATTAACCCAGCTAGACGTGGAATGTTACGTCTCCCGCTGTGTTCTAGTTTGGGATTTAAAAATCCAGATTTCAACATGCAACTACATCTATACCCCTATAACAATACCTATAATCCTACAATTACATACTCACTCTTACAAAATTAACTTAACATAAAGTTACATCTCAAAATCTCAAAACAAACTTGACATAATCAATATTCATTAGGATTTACCCATTCGAATTTCCACCATCCTACATAATCTCAAATCAAACATCCCCTCAAGTCTTTTTACATGGTTCATGAATTAGGTTATCATTCAAAACCGTTGATTGTCATGCAAATAAAAATTAGTTGAAGAAGAATACCAAATAAGAGCCGAAATACACATCTCAAAGTGAAGCGAAATCATCAAGTCCATTAAATCATATATTGAAAGTGTGGTATAGCCCAAGAATGTTAAACAAACTAAGAGAAAATGTCACATCTCACCTTCTCTCAGCTACAAGATTTCAAATTCAAATTCGAAAATGCTTACAATGTAGGATTTCATCTGTATTTTATCATTCAACTCCTCCTAGTCTTCAATTTCTTCTCTTTTAGGGTTGGATCAACCCATCTCCCATTTTTTCTGTGATTCTAAAATTTGATGTCGTCTTACACTCTAATTTGTGAAATATGTTTCCTTCGTTTATCTCCACTCAGGGTTCATATTTTAGTTGTTCTTGTTTTTTATTTTCAATTTTAGGGTCATTCCAGTCGTTCTGCACCCTGCAAATCGGGTTTTTTTTTTCGTATTTTATCCACTACTGTAGAGGATAGATTACAGAATTATCATTAGTCATATCTTCTTGAAATGAAGAACAAAGGGTCAGTTGTATATGTCACAAGAATTATCATTAGTCATATCTTCTTCTGCAAAAGAAATGTGATATTGAAAAGAATGGAGCTTCTTAATTAATTTGTGATGCTCTTGTGTTCTGTTGCTCGATTTATTATAAGTTTGTTGTTTCTTTTGATGGATGTAAGCACATGAACTGAAATTGGGTTAATTCTAGCATCTAATTAAAATAGTAGTTTTGAGATTCTTGTATTGGGTTTTAGATACGGTCTAATTTATGTGATTTGGTGAAAGGGATTGTTCTATTTAAATAGATTTTTGTTAACAAGTTATAAATACTTATGCTCAATAACACTACTTTAATTTCCTCTAACAACTGTTTTATTTAGATTAATATTTAAATACAGGGCTGTGTTCTGATTTGAGTTTTAAGGTTTGCAAAATGAAGAATTCAGTGTTCATTCTGTGTATTAGCAGAGTTTCTACGTAGAAAATTGATTTTTTTTTTTTTTGCACAATTTACTCGGTATATGTATTGTTTGTGTTGGAATTAATGGGAATTAATTGAGTTTTGACACCCTGATCTAATTTAATTAATTAGAAGGACTAAACGTTAATTAAGAAATAATTGAACGTGACATAGTCGATCTGCTCGCGGAGTAGATGAATGTGGTATATTTAATATCTCAAAACCTAGTTGAGGTGAGTGAGAAATTAATTGTTGAACTTGGTCTTCAAGATTTAGTCTTCAAGACTTATACACGTAAGAGATATTTTCGTGATTTCCCACGATTTTCTCAATATTCCCACGGTCTTCTCAACAACCTCCAAGGGTTTTCTTCTGCCTATATATATCACACTCTTCCCTCATAAATCTTTACGCTGAAATTCGCCCCTCTACCCTTCTACTCTCCTCTCGTCCCTACGCAGTGTATTGAGCTACCGTACGTACGTTCGCCGATACTTCTCATACAGTGGTGCTACTGTGTAAGAAGTGAAAGTCGTTTTACCTTTGGGAACGGAACGCCGTAACAGTCGAGCACTATCCTGGGCGTATTCTGTTCTGCGGGAAAAGGGTTTCCCTTGACTCGACTTATTTTTGGAATTTACTTGTTATTCTGATATTTTTGATATAGCAGATTTCAACAATCGCAGAACAGAATACTTTAATTATTTAATTTAATTTATTGGATAATTAATTAATTAAATGTCTTGGATAACTACTGCAATATTTCGAAATTTAATTATTAACTTAATCTATTAATTAAGTTTGGATTATGCACTACTGTCTCACATCCGAATGCGGATACGGAGAGGTATATTGGGAGATGGTATGAAATAGCTTCATTTCCATCGAGATTTCAGCCCAAAAAATGGCAAGGATACAAGGGCTATCTACACTCTCAATTCTGATGGAACTGTTCATGTTCTGAATGAGACTTGGACAGAAGGAAAGAGGGGTTTTATTGAGGGAAATTAAACTGCTTATAAAGCTGATGCCAAGACCGTCCAGGAATTATTTAAGAATTCTTTCACGGCAAACGCAAATATCCATGGATACTCCACTTTGAATCAGAAGTCTTTATTCTCACAATCCATGGAACACTGCATCCATTCGCATTATAAAATTCTTCCGATTCGGCTCGGCGGATTCTGATCGATTGTCTACCGAGGAGATGCTGTGACATGTGATTCGGTACGAGAGAACCTCGAACGGAGCTGTCTCCGGAAAAGCCAAACGCGTCGGCGCGGGAGCTCACGACTTGAGCAACAAGGCTCGGAGAAACTGCAGCAACGTTGGTGCGGCTCAGGTGGTCGCGGCTTCGTGGTCGAACAACCAAGGCGCATCAGGTTCCCTCTCGGTGGCGAAAGGCCATTGACGCCACCGCTGCCGCCATAGCACCGGTTGAGGTTGACGTCGGTGATGAAGATGTGGTTCCTGTGCGGGAAAGATCCATGTATTAATGGCGAAAACGTAT
This sequence comes from Galeopsis tetrahit, assembly GCA_963675135.1. Lineage (NCBI taxonomy): Eukaryota > Viridiplantae > Streptophyta > Magnoliopsida > Lamiales > Lamiaceae > Galeopsis > Galeopsis tetrahit. The sequence goes on along the minus strand of OY776121.1, from coordinate 9,329,817 downwards.
AGATTGACGATTCACACAGTCTCAAAAATGATTCGTTTTGAAATCTGATGGCAGCATAGCAGTTGATGCTGGATGGAGCCTGAGTGCGAGAAGCAAATCATGGCTTCGATCAACCAGATTTATGTTGATGAGTACCCTGTTACTACTGAACATATTGATAATTAAATCAATTGAGAAATCAAGATGAGTACCCTGACATATTGATAATTACATCAATTGAGAAAAGCAATTAGGGGTTGTGATAAGCGTTGAATTTAAACGGAATGTCATTTTCGAATTGGCATAGTTTTGGGCCCTTTGATTGAATTTTGGTTGTATACCATTAATTCATAATTGGTTGGATCTCAAGCTGTAAACAAAATTTAATTGATTAATTTTGGGTCCTCCTGATCAAATATTTGTGCTTGATAGCATAAATTTGTTTTGAATTTAGTTCAAAAGTTTTTGACTAGTATAATTTGATCGAAAATTATGCTCGAGTCAAAGGTGACAATAAAAGTCACATTTGAAATTGAATTTAATTTTGGTATGTGGATCAAAGATTAAATTAATTTTGAAGTTGGAAATAATTTCAATAAAAGAAAAATCAACGCTAGATTTTCTTTTAATGTATCGAGGCTGTGTCCAAATTTGGTGAATAAGAGAAATTCACAAATAAAGTGGCAAGCAACTCGAATGTGGGGATATGCATCTCCTCACATGGATACATTCAAATGTGAGGGAGAGAGGTCTCCGTCGACATGTTTGAATGAAAAGGGTAGCTAAGGTGTGACCTTAAAGCTAAATATGGAAAAACCTAAAATGGTTGAATTCAGTGGAATGTTTTCCACAAGTAATGTGGATTTGTTCATCATGAAAAATCACATTCGAGTAAAAGCTCCACACGAGGAGGGAAAAAGTATTTTATTAATTGATGATTGTACACGATTCTGCTACGTTTATCCTTTAAGAAGTAAAGACGAAGCTATAGAAGCTTTTAAACGTTATAAAAATGAAGTAGAGAATCGATTGGACACTCGAATTAAATCAATTCGTAGTGATAGAGGAGGAGAGTACGTAGCTCCGTTTGAACAATTATGTATTGAATCAGGGATTATACATCAAACGACAGCCCCTTACTCACCTCAGTCTAATGGTGTGGCGGAAAGGAAAAACCGAACACTAAAGGAGATGATGAACGCAATGTTAATCAGCTCTGGTCTACCTCAGAACTTGTGGGGGGAAGCTATTCTGTCGGCTAACCACATTCTGAATAAGATTCCTCATAAAATTAAGGATCAAACTCCTTATGAAATATGGAGGAAACGAAAACCTTCATACAACTACCTCAAAGTGTGGGGGTGTTTGGCTAAGGTTGAAGTACCGCTTCCTAAACAAGTTAAAATCGGACCTAAAACCGTCGATTGTATCTTTATAGGATATGCTTCAAATAGTAGTGCCTATCGATTTCTGATTCACAAATCCGAAGTACCGGATATGACAGAAGGCACTACAATTGAGTCAAGGAACGCAGTATTCTTTGAAAACATTTTTCCTCTTAAGGAAAGAGAGGAAGACTGTTCGAGTAAAAGAACTCTCGAAGCAACAGACGACACTGTTAGTCCTTCCAGTCAAGAGAGTGAAGAACCGAGACGCAGTAAGAGAGCTAGAATTGATAAAGACTTTGGTTCAGACTTCATTACTTATGTTTTGGAGGAAGAAGAACCTAAAACTATCAAGGAAGCAATGGCAAGACCAGATGCACACCTCTGGAAAGAAGCCATAAAAAGTGAATACGAGTCTATTCTCTTAAACCACACATGGGAGTTGGTTGACCTCCCTAAAGGTTGTAAGCCCTTAGGATGCAAGTGGATCCTTAGAAGAAAGTACAAAGCAGATGGATCTGTTGATAAGTACAAAGCTCGTCTAGTTGCAAAGGGTTTTAAACAAAAGGAAGGGTATGATTTCTTCGATACATACACACCAGTGACAAGGATCACCTCCATTCGGGTGTTGGTCGCTATTGCTGCGTTGCACAATCTCGAAATACACCAAATGGACGTTAAGACGGCGTTTCTTAATGGTGAGATGGATGCTGAAATATACATGGATCAACCTGAAGGATATGTTGCTCCTGGGAACGAGAAAAAGGTGTGCAAACTCGTTCGATCACTGTATGGACTTAAGCAAGCTCCTAAACAGTGGCACTTGAAATTTGACAATACGATGTTGTCAAATGGGTTTCGAATTAACGAATGTGATAAGTGTGTATACGTGAAGGACTCACCAAATGGATATGTTATTGTGTGCTTATATGTCGATGACATGTTAATCATGAGTAACAATCACGATATCATAGTAGAAACTTCGACATGAAAGACATGGGATTAGCAGATGTGATTCTTGGAATCGAGATAGAGAAAACGTCCAATGGAATTTCCTTGACACAATCTCACTATGTGGAGAAGGTACTAAAGCAATTTAAGGCCTTTGACGATCCACCTGCTAAGACACCTTTGGAACTCAATGTTCACTTGAAAAAGAACAGAGGAGAACCAGTGGCTCAATTAGAATACGCAAGGATCATTGGAAGTGTGATGTACATCACGAACTGTACACGCCCTGATCTTGCATGTTCGGTAAACAAGTTGAGTCAATACACGAACAATCCAAGTCATGAGCACTGGAAAGCGTTGAAAAGGGTATTAAGATACTTAAAGTACACCCTTGATTATGGGCTTCACTACACAAGACATCCAGTTGTAGTCGAAGGATACAGTGATGCAAATTGGATATCAGACACCAAAGACTCGTTGTCCACTAGTGGATATGTATTCACTATTGGAGGAGCAGCAGTGTCGTGGAGGTCCAAGAAACAAACATGTATTGCTCGTTCCACAATGGAATCAGAATTTATAGCGTTAGACCTAGCCGCTGCAGAGGCTGAATGGTTGCGTAATTTTCTGGAAGATATTCCTTGTTGGAAAAAGCCTGTACCTGCGGTGACGGTACACTGTGACAGTCAAGCTGCCATTGGGAGAGCTACGAATGTCATGTACAACGGAAAGTCGAGACACATACGTCGTCGACACAACTCCGTTAGAGAATTGATCTCCACTGGAGTAATGTCCATTGATTATGTCAATACGAAGGACAATATAGCGGATCCGCTCACGAAGAGCATAAACCGAGATCAATTGAACAAGCTGGTAGAAGGAATGGGTCTAAAATCCACAATAAAAACCAAAGCAGTGGTAACCCAACCATGATGACTGGAGATCCCAAGAACTTGGTTCAATGGGAAAACGAAGTTGTGGAAGTCAGTGATAAAACACTTGAAAATTACGACTATTCCGGACAGCACTATCTCAAGTGTTAACGACCCGTAAGATGTGGTAAAGGCTGAGTCTTCGACTCTTAATGATTCCTAGAGTATAACGGGATACTCGAAAGGAAGTCACCTATATAAATGAGAAGTGAGGGCTGCTTCGACCAAACATTTATGAACACAAAGGACGTCCATGGCCAAAACGGACAAAAACGTGAGAACGTTACAAAGACGAGATTGAAGTGTGCTGACACTGTTGTCTAGGTATACACTATGGAGGAATAGTTCAAGGCATCGCGTCCACTAAGCCGCCGGTATATCCGATAGTGTTTGGCTACGAAAAGTTCAAGGCCAAAAACCACTTATCCGGAAGCACGGAGATCTCACTCGAACTGAACACTGAGTCTGATGTTGTATAGATACGATTTTCACTCATGTGGGGGATTGTTGGAATTAATGGGAATTAATTGGGTTTTGACACCCTGATCTAATTTAATTAATTAGAAGGACTAAACGTTAATTAAGAAATAATTGAACGTGACATAGTCGATCTGCTTGCGGAGTAGATGAACGTGGTATATTTAATATCTCAAAACCTAGTTGAGGTGAGTGAGAAATTAATTGTTGAACTTGGTCTTCAAGATTTAGTCTTCAAGACTTATCCACGTAAGAGATATTTTCGTGATTTCCCACGATTTTCTCAATATTCCCACGGTCTTCTCAACAACCTCCAAGGGTTTCTTCTGCCTATATATATCAGACTCTTCCCTCATAAATCTTTACGCTGAAATTCGCCCCTCTACCCTTCTACTCTCCTCTCGTCCCTACGCAGTGTATTGAGCTACCGAAAGCCTTACACTGTTCTTTCTTGTGCCGGATTTATATACGAGAGTGTTCAGTTCGTACTACGTACGTTCGCCGATACTTCTTATACAGTGGTGCTACTGTGTAAGAAGTGAAAGTCGTTTTACCTTTGGGAACGGAACGCCGTAACAGTCGAGCACTATCCTGGGCGTATTCTATTCTGCGGGAAAAGGGTTTCCCTTGACTCGACTTATTTGTGGAATTTACTTGTTATTCTGATATTTTTGATATTGCAGTTTACACGGCGTAAAGCAGGTTCCAACAGTTTGTTGCTAGAATGCAATGTGTTGTAAATATGCTTCTTTTACTCGGTATATGTATTAATATTTGGTGCTAGTATGCAATGTGTGTATGCATTATTTATGGCTAGTATGTAATGTGTGTATGCATTATTTATTAATTACTAATATGCCATGTATATATGCATTCCTTGTTGCTAATATGCAAATGGGCAAGTTGGTGTCCAGCACAAAAGGCACCCTTAAAGAACTTGTCGGTACATCCAATGGAAAATAATGGAAATTAATGGTAGGAGATACAAATTGCCACTGAAAAAGATCATTGTGCCCTTAAAAAAAATATCACCTACTCTCTTCTTTTATACTTTTTCTACTCAGTTATTTTATTTAAAAAATTATATTCAGATTTCTTATTATTTTATTCATCCAATTTTTTTATTCAAACATTTTAATTCCAATTTTTCTTGAATTTTAAATTCAAAATTTTTCAAATTTAAGATTTTTTTTGTTTTTCAAATTATATTTTATTCTTTTTTACTCAATTTTTATATTCAAATTTCTTAGCTTTTCTAATTCACGCAAAAAAAAAAAAAAAAAAATCAAATTTAACTTGAATTTTTTTTATTCATTTTTCCAAAAATTTAAGTCAGAATTTTTATTAATTTTTTTTAATTTAGTTAAAAATCTTTTTTCTCTAAGTCTTACCGGTCAAATCATACATTTTTATAACTTAATTCAATTTTTTTATTCAAATTATTTTTCTTTAGTTTTTTTATTTATATTTTATTCAATTTTTTTGTTGAATTTTTTTTTCAAAATTTCTAAGTCAATTTTTTTAGTTCATTTTTCTTTATTCAAATATTTTAATTTATATTTTTTACATAATTAAAATATGAATATCGACATATATATTGAAGGTTGAACACTGAATATCGATATTATTGAATATAATTAAATATTGAACATTGAATATCGATAAATATTGAACACTGAATATCGATATATATTGAATACGATGACACAATTGTTGAACATATATAATTACATTTAATTAAAATGTTGACACACGTACAAGACTAGATATACCCAGAAAAAATGAAATAAAATAACAAAAGTAGAGAAATCGTACTAAATCTTTGCAATTAGAATGTGTATTTTTTCTTTAAAAAACTTGAGACACATGCTCTTAAGTCACATATGATGCAGGAGTGAATATAAATCATATATATATTGAACACTAGTCATATAATCAGATTTATATATAACAATATTACATTCAAAACATAAGACGTTAAATTAAAACGAACTTTATTTATAACAACATTAAATTAACACTTTAAATATAACAATTAAATTACGAATAAAATATAACAATATTACATTCAAAACATAATGCGTTAAATTAAAACGGACCTTATTTATAACAACATTAAATCATAACAATATTACATTCAAATCATTTAAAATTCAATTACATATAATAATTTACCTTATTTTTTGGGTCATCTGATTTAAATTTGAGAAATTAATATTTCATCGAATTTTAATTTGATATACAAATAACTTTGAATTGAAAATGAAAATAAAAACTTAAAAATTGGATTTTAATATGATATTATTCCAACAAAAGAATACACTTTTGGACCAATATCAAAATTTCACGGCCCCAATGTAACAGAGCCCAAGCCATTGCTAAAACCCTACCTCACTCACAGGCGCATTCTTCCACCTGTTTCAATACGCCATGACAGCGGTCGTCGTCGTCCTCCGTTCCGCCACCAATTCCGCTCGAAGCGCCACCGCCAGACTCTCCGCCAATGTCAATTCTAGGCTTACGCCCTCACCGTTTCGCATCTCATCTCACAATCCTAGGCTTGGGAAGAAATTCTAAGAAAATAAAAACTTATTTTCAGTAATAATCAGTGCAAAACAATAAGAAAAGCATTAGATCCAAACACAAAAACCCTTATTTATTCATATTAGCAGAAAAGTTTGGTTTTGTGGGAGGAAATTTGGAAGAGAATAGAAACTCACTGAGTCAACTCAGTGTGTCAACACCCCCAGAAAACCTTAGATCTACGCCGCCATCACGCAAGCGGCGCAGATCGGAGAAGACGAGCCCCTTAACGGAGCATTCAGGCTCTGCAACGACGGTGGAAGGCCCCCCTCGACTAAGCATTCAAGCTTTGCAACGTCGGAGCATTCAGGCTCTGCACCGGCGGCGTCTCGCTGATTTCTTCGCCGTCTCAAAATACCCAAACGGCTGCCATTTTCGACTCGACGAGCTGCGAAAACGTCTCGCTGCCTTCTTCGCCGGCTCAAGCCCCATTTCAGATCTTGTGTGTGTGTGTGTTTTTGTGAGAGAAAAGAGAGAGAAACAAATATTTAAAAATGAGAGAGAGAAAGAAAGAGAGAAGACAATATTAATTGTTTGAGAGAGAGGAGAGAGAAGAAATGTAATCTTTGAATAGATGAAGGGTAGGAAAGACATTTTACAAGACAATTTGTAGTGTTAGAGACTAAAAAAAATGACTTGCACTTTCTACCTCTCAAGGGCCAAAATATGTACCATGGAGTCAATAATCTCTATGCAAATATACACACAATATAATGTAAAATACACTTAAGAAAAAAGAAAACAATATAAAATATAATATTATACGGAGTATAAAAATTATGTAAAAATATTATGTCAATTATATATAAATATTAATGATTAAACAATAATATGAAATAAACAATTAAATATATTAAAGAGTAACAATTAATAACTAATATTATAAATTAAAACAATAATTAATAATAATATGAACCTACACAACAATTAAAAAATAATATTTATATTAGTTATGGTTAATACCTTAATGTTGAATTGTTGATAGCGGAACTTTAAAAATATGTATAACTAGTATAAGACCCGCGAATTTCGCGGGATTGAAAAAAAAATTAAATTATTATAATAAACTAAATTTTATATATTTTATTAATACAATATAAAGATTTGGATACTAACTCTTGGATATTTCAGTGAACACATAAGTGGAATTTGTGACATGATTAGAAGGTCCTACATAAGAAAAAGTACAATGTTGTTAATTAAAGATAAATTTATAATTTAAGTATAAATATATATAAATAGTTTTATAGGTAGACCGATGTTGTGTGGTTGCTGTTCACTGTTGGAGTTTTGTTTATTTATTATTGTATAAGCGACACCTACAATGAATCCATAAAGAATGTAATTAGGTAGAGCTTAGTTTGCACTACTTGAAAAAATGTATAACTGTTGAATTTTGTACATTTTTTAAGCTAGCTTGTGTTATATCTTACAAAAGAAAACCATATATAAACTGATTGAAGTCAAAAAATATAGATTTCATTAATATTTATATATAATATAATAATATTATACTCCATTAATAAATTATTAATATAATATTAAAATGGGTGAAAGAGGGTAGGTGAAACCGTGAGGGGATGTTTCTTTTTGGTTTTAAAAACCAGGTTTTGGATTTCAAGATCCAAAACCCGTTTTACTTCTGGATTTAAAAACCGGTTTTCAAAATCCACTCAAAACCACCCTTATCAAACATATTGATTTGACATAAAGTTATATCTATATAATATTACTCCAATCATTATATTCTTTTTCAACAATAATATAATAATAGTATAATAATATAATAATACAATAATATAATACATTTAATCAACTAATCATTATAATCTCACCAAACAATAATATAATAATACAAACTCATTCAATCTTACAACTTGATTTGACATAAAGTTAAATCCTTCACTATTCCAAAACCCAAAAGAAACACCCATATTACTATTCATCGGGATTTCAAAAACCAGGATTTCAAAAATCTGGTTTTTAAAACCACCCAAAGCCCAAAAGAAACATCCCCTGAAAGTAATTGGACTGATGTGATGAGTGAGTACAAAATATGAGTGCGTGTGATTTTGTAAAAACAATTTCAAATGAGGAGTAAAATTGTGACTTTAAGTACACTTTTGTTGTTATTAATAATGAAATTTTCAACTTGCAGTTATTTATACTAGAGTATAGAGTAGAGCCAATTGTAGATATAAGCAATTTTCCCATTAAAAAATTCTCATGCAACTTCCAAAACCCATTAAAAAATTCTCATGCAGCTTCCAAAACTAATGAAAAAATTCTTATGCAGCTTCCAAAACTAATGAAAAAACGCAGAAGCAAGAATGAAACATGTGCAAAAATTACCAATATTTACATTATATTTATAATATTTACATTATATTTATAATGGTAAAGTCTAGTATGCATGTTGTGCACCCTAGTCTAAAGAAATTCTGATGCATCTTCTAGAACGTCATTCAATCAACCATGTTGTTTACTTTTTATTTTATATCTTCTAGAACGTGATTCAATCAACTTGATGGGTAGTAAAAAAATTATGAGAAACTCAAGAGATAGAATGAAACTTTGTACTCTGGTTTTTTTTTAACAATTGTACTCTGTTTTCCAATTCTTGGTTTCATGTTGAATTTGTATATTAATTGGAGATATAAACTTATTTCAATTCATTTCCCTATTTATAATTATTGGAGCATAATTTGTTGTGAAGATTAATTGTAAAGAATTTTCTAAAATTATCCAAGAAAATTTCATAAACTTATTTTTCATTATAAATATTTTTCTATTAAGATGCAGATTTCTTGAAATGTTAGTCAAACAATTGGGCATTTGAAATTAATTGAAATAAATTTCCTAAGTTTCTCATTTCCTAATTATGTATAAAATAAAAAGTAAATATTGATAATTTTTGCACATGTTCTCCTTCTGCATTTGTTTCATTAATTTTGGAAGATGCATGAGAATTTTTTAACCTTAGATTTTTTGAAATTTCACGCTCAAACATCTTTCTCCGTTAGTCAAATGACAGATTGACTAACAAAGTGATCAATTTTAATAGAATATAATAACGACCAATTTTGACAGTGATTGACAGTGACTAAAGATGACCAAATATGAAAAGAGGTAAAATTGACTGACCAAAATTGATATTTTCCCTTTTAAAATTAATACAACATCTCAATTTTAGACAACTAAGTATAACTTAATTTTTTAAAAAAAAAATTATTATCCACTTATGGAACGGAAAAAAACACTGTGAAATAATAAAAAGAAAAAAGTGAGTACAAGTTTAAAGTAAATCCCCTATTATACTAATAGGGAGTTGAGATTGTTTATGTGTCGTCTTCTGGTTGATTTTGTTTACGTGTCGTCTTCTGATTAATTTTGTTTACGTGTCGTCTTCTGATTGATTTTGCCTAAATTATCAATATCAATTGGAGTATGTAATACCAATTTCAATGTTATTGATCGATTTTACATAAATAATTCAATATCAATTAAAAGCATTCAAATTTGTAATGTTACTAATTTCCTAAATTATGTAATACTAATTTCTTCACAATTAATAATTCTTCACAATTAATAATCCTCTTTCCATTGATAAAATTTATTGAAATTTAATTCACCTATATACTAATAGGCATTTTTTAAGATTATTTTGTATATTAATTAAAGGTTATATCAAGAAAATTTCCGCCTTCATTCCGTATTGCTTCTCAATTTTTCTGATTTTTACATTCTGCGAGTGCTCATCTAGTTGTTTACTAATACCGGGTCTTAAAAAGTTGATGTGTCGAATTCTTATGAATTTGAATGATGTGTTTTTTTTTATTAGGGAGTGAGAGTATATAGTAATTATTAGGTGTCAAGTATTTATGAATTTTTTTTATTAAAAATGATGATGTGTCACACTATTATATGGAATAGTTTAAGAAGTTATATATAGTATTATAAATTCTCACAGTTTATAATTTTATATAAGTAAATTAATCGAAACAATTTATCTATCATAAGGAAAGTTTGATCATGTATTTTTTTTAAATAAAAAAAGTTACACCCATTATATTAATGATTAAAATCAATCACATTTTTTAATATTTTTATTGCCTAAAATTCATAATCTTGATCTAATTTATTTTTCAAAATTTTATTCTTATTTATTTAAAATTTACATATTTTTCAAAACATTTTCTCATATTTATTTTATGTTTACTATATATTTATTTTATGTTTACTATGACCCTATCATCTGTATATACTAATAGGGAGTTTAATTTACATATGTCATCATATGATTAAATGTGATGATGTGTCGCATGGAGATTAAATTGATTTTTTTTAAATTTAACGTGTAATTAAACTATTGGTTAATACATATGTCATTGATATTAAAATAGAAAGTCTTACCTAAATTAAAATTAAAATCAATTAATATCTTATTTTTATTAAGTTCTATTTTATGTTCTTTTATCTAAAAAATATTTATACATTTTATAGAATATATCAATTTAATTAATTAATAAGATAAATTCATTTGTATATAATTTTATCAGTAATTGAATATATAAATTAATTGATAAAATAAATTTTATCATACTAATTATACCTAAAAAAAAATATTCAAAATAAAAAATTATATAATAAAAATTTTAATTATGAAAAGTAAATTTACCTATGAAATTTTATAAGTGTATCTTTTAAAATATGAGTTATACTATATTTTGAATATTACTCCGTAACTTTTATCAATATACCGCGTAATACGCGGGAAGTCATCTAGTTATATATTAATAGTGAGTTTAATATGAGGATGGGTCGTATTTTCATTAATTGTATATACGTGTCTAATAATTAATTGTATTGATGTATCATTTTTCTAGCACAAAAAACTTGTATGCAATATTGACCAATTAAGTCAATTGGGCTGAAAATATTGACTTATTAAGTCAATGAGCTAGAAATATATATTATTGGGTCACCATTCATTCATTTGGATTAATTCTTAATTTATTTGTCAACCGGCACGCTTGTGTTCTAATTTTCACCAAAAATTTTAACCCGTTTATTTTACCAATTTCTGTGATTTTTTTATCTTTTATTTTATTGATGAACGAGGGATATTAAATGTAGTAATTCAAATGTAATATGTAGTAACACACATTATTTTATGTAGTAATATCACAAACTATTTTATATAATAATACAAATTCTTTTATTTAGTAACCCGTTTTTTTTCTAGTGTTTTTGTTAATGTAGTAACTCACATTATAATACGTAGTAACATATATTATCGCATGTAGTAAACACAATAACCATGCTGTAATGCAAATCATTTGATAAAGTTACATATAGTAACAAACGTATATTCAATGTAGTAATTCAAACTATAGTATGTAGTAACATATAATTTTTTATATAGTAATAACGATTCTTTTATGTAGTATTTTGTTCTAGAAATTTTATTGATTAAGTAACTCACATTATAACATATAGTAACATATATTATTACATGTAGTAATATAAAATAAACTTAATCCATAATAATTATTAAAGAATATTTAAACAAATAGAAAATATTTAAAGATTAAGGCCGTTGTAAATTGCAGCGTTCGGCCGCGGGCTGGGGTGGTCGAAAACTGCTCGGAGAAGATGACTAAGAACAATTTCTGCTAGTGGGTGTATTTATAAAAAATATGGATGTGAATTAAACTGTCAGTGGGTGTATTTATAAAAAATGTGGGTTGAGCTGTCAATGGGTGTATTTATAAAGAATGTGAGTGTGAGTGGCTGAAATGCATATATACAATACTAGTGTAAAACCCACATTTTACGCAGGATTAAAATAAATTTATTATATAATTTAATTTATTAATTAAAAAATAATTTTTTAAACATGGATATAAAAGTATTAGATTAAATTATAGTTATAAAGTAACATTTATTTAATAAATTAAGTATTTAAACATTGCTAAATAATTTGTACCTAGTAATTTAAACAATCATCTTCTTCCCGATAGTATATCGTCTGACATTGCCTTTGCCTCCCATTTCCTTTAAAAATTCTGTGTAGACAACTCATACTTGATAATAGAAGTAGAGTTGAAAATAAATTTCTAAAATAATGAAATGATGTTAAAAAACTTGTCTTCAATACAATTTCATCAACATACTTTCGATCTATCATCATCTAAAATATTCATTGCATAGCAAACATCTTTGAATGTAGGATATATTACATTATCAATCATTCTAATCTTTTCGTGTAACCTAGAACCCTTACTGTGAGGTATTAAAAGACTCAAGTAATGTTGTTCACCGGCTCCTCATGGAACATAATTCAATATTCCCAATAAAAGTATTATTTTCTCTAAGAATCCACTTATGATTTTGATTATTCTAAATAAACCTAAAGGGAAATTATATATACGTAAAATCTCTTACAAATTCATTTTCTCTGTTGAATTCCATCTAGGCTAAAAACATTGAATGTTGTGTAGAAGGTCTTTCTAGAATATTGCCAATGTGTTCATCATCATCATCAAACACAATTGTTTGTTTGGAAGATGAAATAACATTTTTTGTAAAGAAAGGAACTTGTAGTAAATTTCAAATCCAGGTGTTCTCCAGACAACTTCACATGGGGAAACATATCTACAATTGAGATTTTTTTTTTAAATTTTATCTTTAAACGTAAAATTCTCTTCTCCCTCTTCATCAATGAAAATAGTTGCAAATAACTATCACATCCCTTGTTGATATACTTAAACAGGTATTTGATAGATTTGTGTTTGTTTCACCACTCGGCATTTATATGGACTTGATACTTACTCAATAAATTGGCATTGTAAGGTACCACATACCGATTGTCGAGACTTGTTTTCCATCTATTGGCTGAACGATCCTCGTTCCTTCTCCTTTAAAGAGGGTAGTCGTCCTCGTCGATTGTATGCAGTTCGTTCTAAGCGTTTCTTTGAAAATATTTTACTACAACTCTTATCTATCATGTAAGGACAGTTCTAGTTCGCAGCACCACACGAACTAAGCATCACGCACTCTGCAACTAAATCGTGTAATCTCAAATCAACGTCTTTTTCAAGTATTTCTGTAGATATAATACGATCAACATGCTCGGGATTTGGAATTTTATTGTCCATATGCAAGAACAATAATATGTGGGCACAGAACGATCCTCTCTCTTATAACTCAACTGGGTAAACCACTATAACAAAAAAAAAAAAAAAAATTTGATTATAATTTGTGACATAATTTTTTTTACTTAACTAAGGCAGTTCTTAACTAACTTCATTAGAAATTTAGTACTATATATATAGTACAAAAAACCAACTTACCTATATATTACTTGTGTCATAGTCCCACAATGCACATTCAAACTCTATAGCACAGAGTTCTAAGATAATTAAATTACTCTATATATATTAATAGAGAATTTAGTTTATTATTTTGGGGTTAATTTTACTTATGTGTCATTTTGTAGTTTAATTTGTTTATGTGCCTTAATTTAATGAAGTCGTTAATTTTAAAAACTATGACATGTGCTTAAATTATTGATTGCGCAACATATGTAATGTGACACATCCTCTGTTCACTATTTCAAAATATTAGTATACTCTTATTAAATTGAATTTTCTTTTTAATTATTTATGATTAATTGCAAATTAAATTACCACTTCTCACTCGTCTCATCTGCAATCTAATCTAAACATTTAAATAATTACAAATAAATCAACAACTTTAAATATTGTTACAAAATTAGATTTCTTGAAAGACTCATTTGTGTTGAATCAAACGTTTTGAAATTAAATCAAATTAAAAAAATAATATTATTTTATTAAATAGATGTCATGTCAAAAAAAAAAAAAGTTTAAATTTCATTAATTAGATTCAGACACATGAGACATGTTAAGAAGTCTAAATTACAAAGTTAGTAAAATCCTAATTACTATATCCCATGTTTACAATTTTGTATTTTAGTTCAAAAAATAATTAATATACGCTATATGTATTAATTAAGATTAATAGTGAAATAATTAAATTATAAGCGAAGACCCATATAAAAATATTATGATAATATATACTCCAAAATAAAATAGTGAACCTAAAGTGAAGCAAGAAAGGTCAAAAGAAATTTCAGTTTACTTTAAAAGAAAAAATAATGAGTGCTAATAATATGATGATAATCAATAAAATTAAAACTAAAATAAAATAGCAGACCTAAATATTGATTGTAATATATTACTAACAATTAAATTCGAATAAAAGATACATTATATTTTTATTAAAATTAGCTTCATCTTATATTGATGGAATAAAAGCATTCCAATTTATATAAAAATATAATCTAATAAATGTTAGATAATATTTTATATTCTTAATTTAAATGTCTCCTTAATTCGTTATAATATAATTTAAAATGATACATAACTTACTTTCGTAAAATTTAAATCTAATATTTTCAATTCTAATTTATAATGTAACGCTAAAAAATATCCTTAAATTTCGATACATAATTTGTCAATTCCATATCATTACTTAATATTATTATGACATGTGTTTAAAAATTGATTTTTAACTCTAATGTAGGGGAGTCATTATTATTTTCCTAACAACATGTACTCATACATGGAATATGATTATGTATTTAAGTTAATTTAATTAATGTTATACGAAATTGGATTTTAGTATCTTGCATGATTTATAAAAATATAATTTTTTTTTTGAAAGAATAAACTCTTAAAAATATGCATACCTTTTTTTAAAAAAAAAATGTTTCAAGTAATCAATCAACTGGAAGTTGAATATATATAATTAAATTAAATTATTAATTTTTTTTTTACTATAATTGAATTAGTCAACTGAAAATTAAACATATATTTACTATAGTTAATACACATATATAAAAATGTAGTCAAAATTTGAATTTAAGAGGAATGAAAAGTAAATACTAAAACTCTTTCCTAATTATTTTAGTTTAATCTCTGAATCCCTCCAAATATGTCAAACGTTTTTGTAATCAAAATTGTGGAGTATATATTACTCCCTCAGTCCCGAAATTACTTGCATAGTTTGACCGGCACGTTGTTTAAGAAAAATGAATTTAGTGGTTGATGATGTAAGATAAAGGAGGAGTATTTTAGGTAATTTGATGATGTGTAAAGTGGATTTGATGATGTGTAAAGTGAAATGTATGTAAAAAAAGGAGTGACAAATTTGAAAATAAAATGATGTTGTGAGGTTATTAATTTTGTGGGGCATTTCCATAAAAAGAGTGTGCAAGTAATTTTGGAACGTCCCAATGAGGAAAGTGTGCAAGTAATCATGGGACGGAGGGAGTAATATATATAGATTCACCTTAATCCATGCATTGATTGCAGCATTCCAAAATTATATATATATATAACGTTCTAAATTAGTTTATTTCGAAATTAACATGTTTCATCAGCACAATTTAAGTAACATGTACTCAATTAGTAATAATTGACATATAATTCTAGAAATTTAATTGTACTTAAATGCATCATTAAATTGTGTAGGTCTCTAAGTTGAGTTTAATAACGAGTAAGCTAGTGAAAATGTCTAGAGGGGGTGAATAGACTTTTCAAAAATCTTTCGATATATCAAAGTACGATATGCGGAATACGAAATTAACAACGAGCCCAATTAAAGTTTATACTCAACTTATTTCGAGAACTCTGTTTTAGTATTTACTCAACTAGTCTAGTTTAGATACGTAATTCAATCAATCAAACAACTAATCAATTAATCAAAACAAAACAGTAAAGTAAATCAAACACGAGATTTTATAGTGGTTCGACAACTTGTCTACATCCACTCTCACAACCCAGTTGTGATATTCTTATTAACTCGTCCAATGGAGTAATATGTTCTTGTAGCTTTGAGTCCCAAGAAATAAGACTTAGATCTTCTCGACAACACTACCAAGTGCTTCTTCGATCTAACTAGCTATTTTGCAAGTAACTAGCAACTTGAAACAGTAAACAAAAATAAAACTTATCTTCGTTCAGTAGTAGCCTTCTTGTTCTTCACTTGTCTTGCGTAGCTTCTTTCTGAACTTCAATCTCTGAGAGAAACTTCGAACAATTCTTCAGTATGTAGCTTCAGTATCTGTATTTTCAGTAGTCCTTGAATGATAAATTCCTTGAGGTATTTATAGACTCTAGAAATCAAGAACTCAGTTAGTTGTAACCAACTCTTCTTGAAAACTAACTTCTAACTGAATCTTCTTATCCTTCCACACGTTTCTTGTTTAAGTAGTTATTTCTAACTAACTTTGTAATCTTATCTTCATACGCGCTTCTTCTTTAAATATCTCCAAGTTAACTTCTAGATAACTTGTCTTGTGAAGTCATGTAAGCACTTGTCTTGTAGTCCACCTGTCTTGTGTAGTAGACTTTAACTCTTCTTGTCTAGCCTTCTCTTGCAATCTTCAACAGTAGACTATTCTATCTTAACAAGACTATTACATTACTTTAAGCTTATAGCTTAGTCAACTTAAAACTATACATACAATCTATCTATTACATTCAAAATTATGAGCTCTATACAATGATTATTCATAGCTTAATAACAATCTAATCAGTTAATGTAAACACATATGAAGCAATAATACGATATCAATTTATAAGTACTTGTCTTTTCATATGTTAACTCATGTGAACTCTACTGATCTTGTTCAAGATGACTTCAACTTAACTAGATTAGATTAGTCAGTACTTAAAAAAATTTAAACTACTTTTGGCTTATCAAAACTTTATCTTTATCTTTTAATCAACATTTAGGACTTGTTCTAGGATCCATATCCCAACAATTTCCCCCTTTTTGATGATGCCAAAACTACTTGAATCTTTTCATACTAGTAGACTAGTTAAGTAGTTATCTTGTCTTTAAACATCAAAATAGTACTTTATCTTTTCATTCATTCAAAATGTGATCAGTAGATATTACACATACTGAATATCAAAAGCAAAAACTAAATATAAAAAAAAAAACTAATCTGAAAGAGTACGTACCTCCTTCTGGGTTAGGAACACAGAAAGCATCAAGAAGTCTCCTGTGAATAACTCTGATATGGTCTTCATCTTCAATCTTCTCTTTCTCAAGTAGCTCTTCTTCAAATTTCTTGATTTGATTGAAATCAACTCTTCTACCAGAACTTGTCATAGGACATTTCCATTTTGGAAATTCAGGAATAAGAATGTTGAAATTTGCTCCAGCAGATATCCTTAAAATCAGATGCCATAGTAGCTTGTTCTGGCCTTCCATAAATCTGTCAAACATAGAGTACAACTCATCTGGACTCTCAGAATCACCATACTTACGAATAATCCAGTGATCAAGTTCCCATTGCCTCTTCACTTTCATCCATTCAGATCGATGTTCTTTGTCTATGAAGTAGTCAATGAACTGATCTTCCATCTGATCTTCATCTGCCTTCAACTTCTGCAAATTCTCAATATGTTTTCCAACTTTCTTCTTGCTTGCATAATGAGCTTCATCACTTGGATCAACAACCTTCTGCTTCTTCACTTTTGTTGTTGTCTCCACTTCTTTCGGCTCTTCTATATGAATAGATTTCCTTTTAGATACCAGTCGAGTCTGAACTTCGGCTTCAGGAGATGCAACTGCTTTGCCCTTCTCCTTCTTCTTCAACTCATCTGCTTCAGCCTTAGCTTGCTCAAGTTCTGCAGTTTTAACCAACCTGCCTTTGCCTCTCTTAGGCCTTCTGAGATCTTGCATAGCTTCAGCAGCTTCCTTAGCTTCTGGTTCAGCACTTGACTTAGCTTTTTCACCTTCAGCAATAATATCAACTCTGCTTATCTCTTCCCCCTTTTTGGCTTCATTAGTCGCCTGGAGAGAGAAAAGTGAAGTGAAACGAGTCATCTCTTCAAACATAGCTTGCTTCATAAGGCTCGTAGCTCTTTCAATCTGCCTTTCATGAGAACCATTCTGACTCAACTTGTCCAGCTTTGTCGCCACCAACTCCAGCTTTTGAGTAGACAAGTTCAACTCATTTTTAAAATGCGTTGCAGTCAGACGTAACTTCTTGTTCTCGTCAGTCATAGCACTAATAATTTCTCTGGCTTGTGCTAACTGATCATAAGCTTCCTTCCTTTGAACATCAGCAACCTCGATTCTTGCTCTATAGACTCTTTCCATCTTCCTGGATTCAGTAGCTAACACACGAGCAAAATCGACTGAGCTTTTCTCCGAGTATTCAACTTGATCCTGGAGAAATCCTTCAAGTTGCTCAAACATCTGTTGCCTGAAGTCAGCATCTATCTGATTGACCTCATTCAAGATCATCTCTTTAGAACTTGTCACAAGGACACTATTCTGTTCAACAAGAGTTTTCTTTAACTCAGATTTGAGAAATTCATCGATGGATGACTTGATGACAGCTTTCAAGTCTTCTTTCAACTCATCTATTGAAGCAGCTGGGATGGCTTGAGATGAATGTCCAACTTCAACATGAGTAGCTTCCTCCATGATTTCATCATCAGCAACAGATACAACTTCAAGTAACTGACCTTCTGTAGCAGTAGCTAAGACCTCGTCTTCCACTACTTATGTTTCTGGAAGCACACTTCCAGCAATAGCTTTCAGACTTGGGAAAGGATAATAAGGCACTATAGCTAACTTAGCTTCCTTAGCCCTCCTTGCAGCATCAGCCAAGTCCTTTTTCAACAAGGCGTGCAACTTCTCCATGTATCCACAAAGTTCAAGGGGAAGTAAACTATCAGAATATCGATTTATAAAAGCAAACTCTGACCTTGGACTGTCAGCATGTTCCACCTGAAATTTGAACACAATGCCTCTCAACTGGTCTGAGACATTATCAAGGTGTAAGACGGGATCAGTAGACTGAATCTCTTCAGCTGGTGCAGCTTCAACCATAACTACATCCTCTTCAAAATCAGCCTCTGAAACCTGAACACCCATATCAAATTGCGATTCTGAACACATCAAATCATCAGAAATGTTCAGCAATCTCTTTGCAAAAGCAGTAATGGCATGAGCTGGAAATAACTCTGAGTGGTCTCGAACACCACTGTTCTCCTTCTGTTCCATTTCCCAATCCATGAAGTTTGAGATGCCTCCTTTTCCTAAGATGACTTTAAAAAGATCATCTGTGTCGGACTTCTTCAATGCCACCCAAGTGCATATTTTTAGAAGTTTTTCAAACTGCTCTGACGAATAGTCGACTTCGATAGACGAGAACTGCTTCCTCAAATTCCTGCTCATCTTCGAACGGACTCTCTTCTCTCTTAAGCTCATAGGATAATAAACCAAGGATTCGAATCTAACTTCAGACGGGGTCTGAGTAGGTGGGGTCCCTATCTCAGTTGTTGCAGTGGCAACTGGCGTCTTATCTGAAGTAGATGGGTTAAGGGGTTCAACATATTCTGTTGAGGGTAAAGAGAGAGTTTGGACTTGATTCACGTGTTATGCAACACTAAATAAACAACCGCAAGTGTACGGCGTCTATTGTAGCGTGATAAGCACGAGGTCGATCCCACAAGGAGGTTAAGCGTAAAAGTGGAGTTTGCTAGTCGAGTTCTAAATAGACGTGATCGAATAGATTGAGTGTTGAATTACCCCTAAGATTGCCTAACTATGTGTCACAAATAGACAACGAAAGAGTAAATATAAAATCGATCAACTAATCATGCAAATCAATAAAACGAAGGTAAAATGGATAAAAATGCAAAGAAGAAAAGGTGGGTTCCAAGGCAATTGTAGTACTTAGACGTCCGTTTATGAGAGTTATCTCGTTTAAATGGCCATTAAGGTTATCTCATATAGGGTGATCACACAAGAAGAATTAATTAATCTCTCGATCTAATTAACCAAAGACGCAATGTAACATAGGCTCGTATTTCTACCTCACAAATGTTATACCGCCTAAAATAGCTCCTAGGATCATTCAAGTCCCTCTCCGATAATTAATCCTCTTTCGAGATCATAATAATACCGGGTTACATGCTTGCATACGATTAAACGGAATAAATCTCTCGATCTTACCCCAATTAACAATGGATCAAGCAAATCATCATGGCCACTAACAACATGCTTTGCAATGGATAATTGAATATGCAAATAAGAAATAAACACCAATTAAAGCAAGAAATTACTCATAAACATCAATCCAAATCTCTACAATGCCTTAGAACCACAAAGTGTTTAGCTAACTACTAACATAATCAAATTACAAATTCCAAATGAAATAACTAAATAAAATGAAAGAGAATAAAGAAGCTTAGTCTAGATTGTGGTAGGGAATGGAATTCCCAAGCTAATGCCTCCTTCCTTGCATGGATTGGTGGAGAGATGAAGAAGATATGGCCAAAAACCTCCAACTATGTGTAAATGTGTGAAGAACTCTTGAGAAAGGGGTAAGGTCCTTTATAATTTAAGAAGTGAGGTATTTATAGTGTTGGTGTAGGGCTTAAGTGTGAAAATTGCAAGTAGATCCCTCAAAAATAGAGAAAATACGCGTTTGGCACCGAGAATGGGACGGCCCGGCCGGGTGGAGTGTTGGCCGAGAAAATAAGAAACAGGGGCAGGTTGGCCCGGCCGGGCGAAAAGTTCGTAAATGAAGAGGGCAGGCTGGGCATTCGGCCGCCCGGCCGGGCGAGTGATGCCGCCTGGCCGGGCCAAAACTTCGTATTCGGCCACTCATTTCATGCTCGGCCGCCCGGCCGGGCGAGTCATGCCACCCGGCCGGGCCAAAACTTCGTCTTGGCTCCTTGTGTCGTTTTCGTCCTCCAACTTCGTCCCTCCGTATCTTGAGCTTCCGACCTCCGATCGACTCGATTCTTTTACCTATTCCACTCCATTTTTTGAGCCGGATCCAATGGTACACTCCTCTTTCCGGTCCGATCACTTGTAGTATGTGTTTTGCTCCAAATTCCATCGTTTTACCTATAAAATCGACAAAACAATACCTTTCTCTCATTTTGGCTAAAACAATCATATTCAATGCATAAATCAATGAAATCCACATCAAAATACACTTTACATGTGCCCCTAAAACGCGTAAATTCCACCCGAATCAAACTCCCCCAAACTTAAAATGTTGTTTGTCCTCAAACAACTAAGCACTTAAAGCAATGAGGGTGGAATGATCACAATGGAATATTCAATGTAATTCACACATGCAAAGTAAGATGTAATGATATCTCTTTCTCAAAGTGCATTTCTCAATGGAGGTCATAGGCTCATTATTGCAATTCACACTCATGGATCAAAGAATGCATAAACACACAACACATTGTGAGTGAGAAACATAATCCAAATGCTCAAGTCCTCTACTCACATGACAAAGTGTTTCTCTCAAACACACAAACAAATTGAGGATTAATGCACTCATCAACCAAGTTATGCTATGCAATCACCATATGCTTGCCCAACTTCTACTTTCTACACACACTCAAATGCTCAACAATGTGATCAATAGGACTTTTTCAAGGATGTAGCATTGGCTCTTTGGACAAGGTAGGATGAATTTGGGAATTGTGACTCTTCTAGTGGAGGACAAAGCTTGTTGTTTTACAATGTGTGCTTTCACTTTCAAAGCTTACAAACTTCACCCTCACTTTTCTTTTTCCATTCTTTTCAAACATTCATCACCTTATCTTTTGAACCATTTTTCTTTTCAAGCTTTTGGGGCCCTTTGTCCCTCTTTTCTTTTCCTTGATTTTCTTTTCATCTTTCTCTTTTTCTTTCTTTCAACTCTTCCAACTTTTCTTTTCACCAAAGATGTTCATTCAAGCACATGTTTTCCACTTTGTCTTTTATCCCCCACTAGATATAGGAATCAAAAGGCTCAAAAGGCTCAAAAGGCTAAGTGGTTAACATTGTAGTTTGCCAAGAAAATGAGGAATTAAGCTCAAGGGGCTAACTACGGAAAATTACTTCGGTTTTGGGAAATTTGGCTAAGTGACTCTTTTAGAACAAGATGGCCTATATCACATCACATCATTTCACACAATCATGCTTTCAAACAAGAACTTGGGCAAGTTCTAGGATCACTAGCAATAACCTAGTCCACTCTCAAATGAACTAAACCGGATTACATGCTCGATTCAAGGCTCAATTCTCACCGGTTTATTCAATAGGACTCTCACATTCATCAAATGTTCCCAAACAACAACACATCATGCATTCGTGCTATCAAGGCTCACAAATATGAACACAACATGATACTACACTCCAACACCAATCATGCATACATTCAAAGCAAATAGACATCATCACAACTACTCAACAATGGATTCCAATGACTATTCATTATCACATTTCACCAAATGTCCACTACCCAACATGTGATCAAAACCAACTTAACCAATATAAACATGTGAAAACCAAGTGTGCGCCGGTGCAAAATGTGACACACGTAGAACGACGAACCGGTGCAATGGTAACAACTAGTAGAAAAATAAAAGAAAAAAAAAAATAACTCCCCCAAACTTAGAATTTTACTATGTATAAATTCTAAGTTTGGGGCTACAAGTTGTTACCTCCTTCCTTGCACATCCAATGCTTCTTCAAATATCACCATTGCAACACTTGTTTCCTCCTCTCCAAAGTTGGCTTTGCTTCTTCTTCATTCTCCAAGACTTGCTATCCATAGTACTCTTCATCCATACCAACAAAATAAACCAAGCCATCAAAACTATCAAAGCAATAAAAACAAGAAAACAATAAAACCTTGGGTTGCCTCCCAAGAAGCGCTATTTTTAACGTCCTATGCCGGACGGTTCTCTCTAAAGGGGAATATCAAGTCACCCCATCATCCTCTTTGTTTTTGACCTTCTTGGCCCATGCAATCTTCTTGAAACCATTAAAGCATCCAAAAGCCACTCCATCCGGCTCTTCAATCATGTCATATGAGGTTGATGCCTCATTCATCCCCAAGTTCGTATAAGTAACTTTTCTTGATTTGGGGGAGTTTTTGAAGAAAACTCCCCCAAACTTGGCCTTCTTGCCCATCTCTAATTCCTTATCTTTCTCTTTGGGGTTCTCCTCCATAACATTTATTTTGGGCTCTTCTTCCACCTTATCTTCCATGAGCTTTGAATTAGGATCTCTCTTGGAATACACATACTCTTCCTCCTCATCCTCATCGTCACGAAATCTAACGGCCTTGTAGATGTTGAATGAGACTTTCTCCTCACCAACATGTAGTTCAAGCTCTCCGTTTCGTACATTGATGATGGCTCCACCCGTTGCTAAAAACGGTCTTCCCAAAATCAAGGGGATTGCCCTATCTTCCTCCATATCAAGTACCACAAAATCAACCGGGAATATGAATTTCCCAACTTTGACAAGTACATCCTCAACCGTTCCCAAGGGATAAACTATGGAGCGATCCGCCAATTGAAGGTTCATGGTAGTAGGCGTCAATTTTCCCAAACCAAGTGATTTGAAAAGTGATAATGGCATGAGATTTATGCTCGCTCCAAGATCACACAAAGCACGATAAGTTCCCTCTTTGCCAATCACACAAGGCAATGTAAATGAACCGGGATCCCTAAGCTTTGGAGGTAACTTAGCTTGGATGATGGCACTACACTCTTCGGTGAGATTCACGGTTTCAAATTCTACCATCCTTCTCTTGTTGGACATAATCTCCTTCAAAAACTTGGCATAATGAGGCATTTGCTCAAGGGCCTCCGCAAATGGGATGTTGATGTGTATCTTTTTGAACATCTCCAAGAATTTGATGAACTTTGCATCCAAACTTGTCTTCTTGAGTCGTTGAGGGTATGGGATTGGCATTACATTTTTACTAAACAAAGGAGGGATTGCCTCCCCACTCTTCTTCTCCCCTTCTTTCTCTTTCACTAAGCCATCTTCTTTGTCAACACCCTCGGGTGCCATTACCACTTCCTCCTCTTGTGGCATCTTTGGCCCATCGTAACTCGTCCCACTTCTTAGCTTAATAGCCTTGCAATGTTCCTTGGGGTTGAGCTCCGTGTTTGAAGGAAATTGCCCCGGAGTGTGTTGACTACCGATGAAATTAGAAAGTTGACTCACTTGCTTCTCTATGGCTCTCATGTTGTTTGCCATATTCTTGATCATTTCTCCTTGTTCATCAAATCTTTGCCGAGTTATGTTTGCATTCTCTCTAGTCTCTCTCATGAATTTCGTAGTTTCCCCCATAAAAGCACCAAACATATCCTCCATTGATGGCTTTGATGAAGACTCCACAATAGCTCCATCTCTAACATTAAAATTTGGAGGTGGGATGATGGCATTCCTTGTGTTAGCATAGGAAAAGTTCTCATGTTGCCTCAGCCCGGGATGATATTGATTTGGGTTAGGAGGATTTTGCCTCTCATTCCAACCTCTTTCTCGAAATTGACGGTCCCTTTGATAATTCATATAATGGGCCTCTTCATATTGATCATCACTAGGTCCCATTAATGACTTAGCCGCCATCATCGAAGTTAATTTGTCTACCTTGTTGGATAAGGTAACAAAATCATCCGACTCTCTTGTGGAAGCAACTTTCCGGGCTTGCCTTCTTTCGGATGGCCATTGGTGTCCATTCTTTGCCATTTCCTCTAGAAGCACATAGCCTTCATCCGTCGTCTTTCCAAGCAGAGAACCTCCACCGGCCGAGGCGTCCACCATCCCTCTCGTTCGATGGTCCATCCCGTTGTAGAAATAGCAAATCAATTGATCTCTTGAGAACCCATGTTGAGGACAACTCCGTATGAGATCCTTGAAACGTTCCCAAGCCTCGGCTAAAGACTCATCATCGTCTTGCATGAAAGAAGAAATTTCTCCTCTTATCTTGATGGTCTTGCTTGGAGGGAAGTATTTCATGAGGAAGGCATCTACAAGGTCGGCCCAATTTTCGATCGTCCTTAGATCAAGAGACATGTACCATTGCTTTGCACGATCACGGAGGGAGAATGGGAACAATTGGAGACGGATGTAATCTTGAGGGACACGGTTAATCTTAACCGTTCCACTTATCTCTAGGAATTGAGATAAATGGAGGTTAGGATCCTCCTTTGACAACCCTCCAAATTGGTTGTTTTGAACCATCATGATTAGGGCCGGCTTGAGCTCAAAGTTATGAGCATCAACGGGTTCCCTACCCGCTCCTCCATAGGGCCTCGGAATTGGGCGGAAATGATCTCTTAGTACCCTTTGTGGTTGATTTCCCCCATTCCCATTCGGTTCCTCAAATCCATCAACCCCTTGATTCTCGACTTCCTCCTCGACCTCTTCAACCACCGGATTTTCCCTTCGATTCATTCTTTCCAACTCTAGTCTTCTCCTTTCGGCGTTCCTTCTTCGACAATTGGCCTCAATCTCCGGATCTAAAGGTAGCACTTCTTGGTGATTCCTCCTAGATCGTGTGATCATAAACCATGTCTATCAAAAGAGCAAACGAGAGTGAGAAATACAAATAAGCTCAAAGTAACAAACACAAATATTTTTGGATTTTTGCAAATAAAGAAAGCAAATAAATTGTCTAAACTAAAACTCTTCTAGCCTACACTCTAGAGCTTATAAAAACCTCCCCGACAACGGCGCCATAAACTTGATTCACGTGTTATGCAACACTAAATAAACAACCGCAAGTGTACGGCGTCTATTGTAGCGTGATAAGCACGAGGTCGATCCCACAAGGAGGTTAAGCGTAAAAGTGGAGTTTGCTAGTCGAGTTCTAAATAGACGTGATCGAATAGATTGAGTGTTGAATTACCCCTAAGATTGCCTAACTATGTGTCACAAATAGACAACGAAAGAGTAAATATAAAATCGATCAACTAATCATGCAAATCAATAAAACGAAGGTAAAATGGATAAAAATGCAAAGAAGAAAAGGTGGGTTCCAAGGCAATTGTAGTACTTAGACGTCCGTTTATGAGAGTTATCTCGTTTAAATGGCCATTAAGGTTATCTCATATAGGGTGATCACACAAGAAGAATTAATTAATCTCTCGATCTAATTAACCAAAGACGCAATGTAACATAGGCTCGTATTTCTACCTCACAAATGTTATACCGCCTAAAATAGCTCCTAGGATCATTCAAGTCCCTCTCCGATAATTAATCCTCTTTCGAGATCATAATAATACCGGGTTACATGCTTGCATACGATTAAACGAAATAAATCTCTCGATCTTACCCCAATTAACAATGGATCAAGCAAATCATCATGGCCACTAACAACATGCTTTGCAATGGATAATTGAATATGAAAATAAGAAATAAACACCAATTAAAGCAAGAAATTACTCATAAACATCAATCCAAATCTCTACAATGCCTTAGAACCACAAAGTGTTTAGCTAACTACTAACATAATCAAATTACAAATTCCAAATGAAATAACTAAATAAAATGAAAGAGAATAAAGAAGCTTAGTCTAGATTGTGGTAGGGAATGGAATTCCCAAGCTAATGCCTCCTTCCTTGCATGGATTGGTGGAGAGATGAAGAAGATATGGCCAAAAACCTCCAACTATGTGTAAATGTGTGAAGAACTCTTGAGAAAGGGGTAAGGTCCTTTAGAATTTAAGAAGTGAGGTATTTATAGTGTTGGTGTAGGGCTTAAGTGTGAAAATTGCAAGTAGATCCCTCAAAAATAGAGAAAATACGCGTTTGGCACCGAGAATGGGACGGCCCGGCCGGGTGGGGAAGTGGCCCGGCCGGGTGGAGTGTTGGCCGAGAAAATAAGAAACAGGGGCAGGTTGGCCCGGCCGGGCGAGTGATGCCGCCCGGCCGGGCGGAAAGTTCGTAAATGAAGAGGGCAGGCTGGGCATTCGGCCGCCCGGCCGGGCGAGTGATGCCGCCCAGCCGGGCCAAAACTTCGTATTCGGCCACTCATTTCATGCTCGGCCGCCCGGCCGGGCGAGTCATGCCACCCGGCCGGGCCAAAACTTCGTCTTAGCTCCTTGTGTCGTTTTCGTCCTCCAACTTCGTCCCTCCGTATCTTGAGCTTCCGACCTCCGATCGACTCGATTCTTTTGCCTATTCCACTCCATTTTGCGAGCCGGATCCAATGGTGCACTCCTCTTTCCGGTCTGATCACTTGTAGTATGTGTTTTGCTCCAAATTCCATCGTTTTACCTATAAAATCGACAAAACAATACCTTTCTCTCATTTTGGCTAAAACAATCATATTCAATGCATAAATCAATGAAATCCACATCAAAATACACTTTACATGTGCCCCTAAAACTCGTAAATTCCACCCGAATCAGGACTGTGGTTTCTGGGGGCTGTAATGTGTCTAGGTTTGGTGTGATAACTGTCGGAGTATCAGTTGTGTCAATTATGGAAGTGTTTTGGGGATGACTGGCTCTCAGCGGTCGTGCTGCCAGTACTTGTGAGGTTGAGGAAATAGGTCTAGGCCTAGATCGATGTGATCTAGCCTTGGTTCGAACAGCCGGGAGAGAGAGAGGAATTGAAAAATCGTGAGAAGAGGTACCAACCTGAGGACTCGACTCTTCTGATGGAGGAGGTGTTCCAACTCTTAATAGCTTGTATAACTCTGGAACTTGACTTGACTCCTTCTCTTGATCAGACTGCTCTTCTGATTGAGTCTCCTCCGAGTCAGCTGTACTAGACTCAGCTTTTGTAACTTCCTCTGATTCTTCCTTTTCGGACCCATCTTCTGAAGCGCTAGATGAGTTAGCATATGGCAAAACATCAGAATCATCATACTTAACTTGCCTTGGGGCAGCTGGCCTTGCAGCAGCCTGCTTCTTCATCGCCTCTATCTTCAGATAAAACTTAAGGGGATGAAAGGGCTTTCCCTTGCTCCAATCAGTTTTGTTCGGCATCAATAGCGGGAGTAAGATACTCAGCTTGTTACCATATCCAACCACGTGCGATACCACCCAATTGCGAGTATCAATGTCCACTCTAACACTTCTTTCGAAGTACATCATCCTGTTAGCTATCAGTTTAAACCAATTACCCTCAGTAATTCCATCAAATATCGCTGCCATTACTCTAGTCTTGGACTAGGTAACTGAATCATGAGACCCAGTGGCACATAGAAGAATCTTGCTTGCTATGTCCAGTAGAGTGCGATATTTTTCCAAGAGTTCGGATTTCTTGACGGCGGGAGCTTTGCCATCTGGTTTAAGCCTCATTTTCTTTCCACCGAAAATGCTCAAATACCTCATCTCCTGACCTTCAACATATTTTTCAACATCAATCGTTCCGATGGGCAGCTTCAATCTTTCAAACAGAACTTCTCGAGTGATTTCCACTCGATTTCCACCAATAAAGGACTCGATTATGTCTTCTCGTCTGTTGGCGTTGGCATAAAATTCCAGTACTTCCTCCTCTAATACAACTTGAGGAAACGCCTCCAAGTAAGGTTTTAGACCGCATCTGGTGCATTTGGTCAAGATTTCTGCATTTCCTTCTTTGTGATTTCCTTTGAAGAATACAGATGGTTCGACATGCACTTTATTGTCGTTGATGTATCTGCCTAGATCGAATGGTGCCTGTATGTTGGAGCTCACATCGAAAATAGATCGAATCGACATGGTGATAAGTTTGTTATAAACAAGAGAATTGAATATGCAAGAAATCAAATGTTTGAGAGTAGTAGAGGTATGAGAATCGTGGGGTAAGATGTGTGCAAGTGTTGGGTTTTGTTCAAAACAGAATTCCTGATCCAATGGCCAAGATCGAAGGATTAGATCCAACGGTCGGGACTTTTGGTATTCGGTTACGGAATCGAGAAAATAATGTGATGTGATATTGTAAGGTTTGAAATCCGCCTCTTCTCAATTTGGGTAGGAGAGTGAATTCATCCTGACCTAGTATAGATGAGTGCGAGCTGAGTGTATACACCTCATTAAATGGGAGTGTATAAATCCAATTCTAGGATATTCAAATTTTTAACAATATCAAATTACTTTAATACCCTTAATTTGTTTTGAATAAACACTTAGCATATTTCAATCAAGAGAACACTTAGCTTGTCTGTTCGAGTCCATCCAAAACAGATGAGTATGCCTAAGCTTCATAAGTCGAGTAGGCTTAAGTGCACAAGACGAGTAGTCTTATGAACACCGGTCGAGTTCCCCCTTCGACTGTGCTTGTCTATTCTGAATGTCGAACACTTTTATGTACCTGTCTTATTATTTGTAACACGTAATCGTAGGAACAGGTAGAGTAAAATAAATAAGATGAATATCAATGAAGAGTAATGATCAAGGTTTAGAACAAGATGACTGTTAACAGACATAAGAGTTAACATAAGGATATTTAAGAAATCAATGATTCCCCCTTAAATGTTTTATTCCCTTAGTATTACCCTCAGCTTTACCAGCTTCCTCATCGGGTTGTTTGGTCATCTAGTCTAGCCTTGTATACCTGTCTGTTGAGTGATTAGTCGAGTACTCTGATATAGTGATCTTGTCTCCTTATTTCTTTGATGTACCTGTCTGGTTAGTGCGTAGCTATATGCAAGTAGGGTCTAAATCAATTAACCCTAGACTAATGCATAACTCATGAAATCGTGCCTCAGCTAATGGTTTTGTGAAAATGTGAGCTCTTTGAAAATCAGTATGAATCTTTTCCATGCAAATGTCCTTCTTTTCTACATGATCACGCATAAAATGATGCTTCACATCAACATGCTTACAACGTGTGTGCAAAACAGGGTTTTGTGTAATGGCAATTGCACTGTTACTATCACAGAAAATAGGAACATTTGATTCATGTATATTGTAATCTCTAAGCTGTTGCATGAGCCAGAGTATTTGACTACAACAGCTACCAGCAGCCATGTACTCGGCTTCGGTAGTTGAAGTTGCAACACTAGTCTGCTTTTTCGAAAACCATGAAATGAGTTTTGTGCCTAAGAATTGACAAGAACCAGATGTAGATTTCCTATCTATTCTACAACCACCAAAATCAGAATCAGAGTAGCCACTTAGGGATAAATCATCATTTGAAGGATACCATATACCACGATTGATGGTTCCTTTCAAATATTTCAGAATCCTTTTAGTGGTTTCCATATGACTCTCTTTTGGATTAGCTTGAAATCGAGCACATACACCAACAGAGAATGCAATATCAGGTCTACTAGCAGTCAAGTATAGCAATGAACCAATAAGACCACGATAATGTGTTTGATCCGCACATTTACCTTGTTCGTCTGGATCCATCTTGTAAGTAGGTAGCATAGGTACGTCAGTGGACTTGCATGTCTTAATACCATACTTGTCTAGTAGATTTCAAGTATACTTTGCTTTATTTATGAAAATCCCTTCTGGGGTCTGTTTTACTTGAAGACCAAGAAAGTAATTCATTTCACCCATCATAGACATCTCAAATTTACTTTGCATGAGTGTTGAGAAACTTTCACTCAGCTTTTTGTTAGGTGACCCAAAAATGATGTCATCTACGTAAATTTGGACGAGTAAAATGTCCTTCCCTTCTTGTCTTCTGAACAAGGTTCTATCGACCTTGCCCTTAGTAAAACCATTTTCTAATAGAAAGAGAGAGAGTGTATCATACCAGGCTCTTGGAGCTTGCTTTAGTCCACATAAGGCCTTCTTTAATCTGTAAACTTGGTCACCTTTGACTTCGAAGCCTGGAGGTTGTTCAACATACACTTCTTCCGCAAGAATACCGTTAAGAAATGCACTTTTAACATCCATTTGATATACGGTAAATTTCATGTGAGCAGCATATGCAAGGAACAATCGAATGGCTTCTAGTCTAGCAACAAGAGCCAGGAGCATAGGTTTCATCATAGTCTATGCCTTCAGCTTGTGAGTAGCCTTGGGCGACTAGTCTAGCCTTATTTCTAACGACTAAATCATTCTCATCTTTCTTATTCTTGAAAATCCATCGAGTGCCAACTACATTATGATGTTTCGGCCTATCGACAAGTTCCCAAACGTCGTTTCGAACAAACTGGTTCAACTCGTCTTGCATAGCGATGATCCAATTACTATCAGCCAATGCCTCTTTAATGGTTTTAGGCTCGATAGATGAGAGGAAACAACACCAGTAAAACAAGGATGGACTAGGTTGTTCTTGCGACTCAAAGAGTTGTCGTCTAGTCTTCACACCAACAGTATAGTCACCAATGATATTTTCAGTATCATGCGCAGATTTCCATGTATTTCTATTCTTAACAATCGCACTATCATCTATATCATGTACAACATCATGCATGTCAACATCTTTTGTATCATCAACAGATTTACCTGGAGTAGATGAGTCAACTAGAGCAGGCATGTCTACTGGTCTAGTAGACTTACCTTGAGCACTTATCTTCTCCTTGTCATCAGATTCGAGAGCTTTCATGAATGGATTGTAGGCTTGAACGGATTCATATACCTCTGAATCTTTGTCAGAATCGATAGTTAGCTCAGTAACTTTCTCACTGATCTTGTTGGCAGACGTGTCCTGTTGAGATTCATCGAAAACCACATGTGGTGTTTCTTCCACACAAAGAGTTGAGTAGTTGAATACTCTAAATGCTTTGCTAGTCGAGGAGTATCCTAAGAATATCCCCTCGTCTGCTTTAGAATCGAATGCATTCAACTTGCTCTTTCCATTGTTATGGATGAAACACTTACAGCCAATATATGGAAATATGAAACTCTGGGTTTTCGACCTTTCCATACCTCATAGGGTGTCTTACATAGTGCTTTATTAATAGCAGTTCTATTTTGTGAGTGGCATGCAGTATTGATAGCTTCTGCCCAAAACTTCTGAGGAGTATTATACTCTGTCAGCATGGTCATGCAGGCCTCCTTAAGAGTTCTGTTCCTTCGCTCTGCTACTCCATTTTGTTGTGGTGTCCTTGCTGCACTAGTAAGGTGCTGGATGCTACGCTTAGAACAAAATTCTTTAATATAGCAGTTAATGAATTCAGTACCCTTGTCACTACGGATCTTGACAATGGACTGATTCTTCTCAACTTGTAATTTCTTCAACAGATCAGGCAAAAGTGTTTGTGTATCACTCTTCTTGTGTAAGAAGACTACCCAAGTGAACTTAGAATAGTCGTCTACCACAACAAGTGTGTACCTTCTACCGTTCAAAGTTGGAGGAGTTATTGGGCCATGTAGGTCCATATGTAGGAGTTCGAGAACTCTACTTGTTGAGAGGGATGAAATAGATTTAAAGGAACCCTTTACCTGTTTACCTTTCTGACAGGCTGTGCATACATGTGACTTGTAGTAGACTTCATTGGGAATACCTTCCACAAGGTAGTCTCTGGCTATCTTATTAAGAACCTTAAAGTTTAGATGACAAAGGCGTCTATGCCAGAGCCAGCCAAGTTCTTTAGGATTCTTAGTAAGTAGGCAGGTGTCCCTCGGACAACTGTTCCAGTTTACTATGTACACACTTCCTTGTCTTATGTCGACCAGTAGGACTGTGTGTGTCCTTTTGTCAATGATTTCACATTTGCGGCTCTTGAACTGCACCTTGTATCCACGATCACAGAATTGTGAAACAGAGAGTAAATTGTATTTCAAGCCTTCAACATATGATACATCTTAGATCTCTATGTCTCCATTCCGAATGTAACCAAATCCTTTGGTAACAACAGTGGAGCTATCACCAAATATCACTTTTGGTCCTTCTTGCTCATGGTATCTTGATAAGAGAGCCTTGGTACCAGTCATGTGGTGTGAACAACCACTGTCTATGTACCAGGTTTCTCCTACTGAGCCACCCTTCTTGTATAGATCAAGTCGACCCTGCATTAGATGATATTTCATAATTTAGGTACCCTCCTTGTCTATTGGGGTCCTGGGGGGTTAGTCGAGTTCAATGGAATCCAAATATACATTGGAGTCCTGAACAAGTTTGATCTTCTAAGCTTTCGACCATATTTGTTGCAAAATAAGACCTTGTTGTCCTTATCTGGCCTATCAGTCGAGTTCGTGTCTACTCTTTGGAGATAGCCTTTCGACTTAATCTCTACTTGAGTAGGCACTTGTCTATGATAGTCAGAGTAGGGTTTATATGCATTAGGTCCATACGGTTTATAGACATGTTTGAGTCTTTCTTCTCCTTCGATATCATATGACAAAGGTGGAGGATATAGGACAGCTTGTGTACGATATTTTGGACCTTCCTGTCTAGGTCTAGACGAGTAGAGCTGAGACTGCCTTATTAAAGGAGGTCTAGGCTCTTGTCGTCTAGTCTGTACTTGTCTAGTACTCGTCTCCTCAGGATACCAGTCCTCGTATCTGACTTGATTAGGTCGTCCACGACTTCTAGTCCTTTGTTGACTTGTCTTAAACGGAACAGCCTTGTTGTTAACTTTCTTTTTACCTCCCTTGGTAATTGGAATGTTAACTTGAGTCTGTTTGGGTACAGTGCCTTTGGATGGAGTTCCAATATCGTATATCATTGGTCCTTTTCCTTTATCATTAGTCAAAGAGCTTGAGATGAAAATAGTAGGGTTCTTAGGAACTTGAGTAGACGAGCTTGATGTCTCAGCACCTATGCCTGTCTTGTCAGCAGGAGCCCTATACCTATCTGACAGTTCAAGGTTAACCTTAGAAGAGTTAACCAGGTCAGTAATTTTAAGGTCTAGAGTGACAACCTCAGTTTCTAAGAACTTATTACGTTCTTCAAGCTTTTTGCACTTGCTTCTTAAAACATTGAATTCATGTTTCTCAGTTGCATGTGTCTTAAGTAGGTCTTGATACAACTTGTCTGTCAATGCACACTTGTCTTTGAATTGACTCAACTCTTCTTCCAAGCGTTCATTTAGGACTGTTATATTAGGATCTACTTTAGATTGAGCTTCCTTAAGATCAATGATTTCTTGTTTTAAAATGATGTTTTCGTTGCTGACTTCAATGAATGCCTGGTTGGCAAGTAGGAGGTCGTCTTCAACTGCACTAGTAGAGTGCTGAAGGCTACTCCCTACTTTGCTACTGGCAGTATCACTTTCATCAGATTCTGATTCATCACAAGATTGGAAAGATGTAGCAGATGATACCTCTTGGTCGATTTTAGCCATGCAGCATAAACCATCATCTACTATGAATGCTTCATCGTGGTCTGGTTCAGACGGGTAGCTAGATGAGGATGATGGTAACTCGTCTGAGTCAGACTCAGAGTCATCATTGGCCATCATTGCCTTCTTACCACGGTTGTATCGTCTTTCCCTTCGTGTTTTGCGTTCTTCTCGATCATCAGTGCTTAGGTCTGGACATTCATATATGTAATGACCTGGCTTTTCACAATTATAGCACAAGAGATCATTAGTAGCCTTTTTAATAGGAGAGTTATTCCTTCGTTTATCACGTCTATCAGAACGAGTAATCTTCCTACCATCAGACTCTCTATCTTGTCTGTTACCTTTCGAGACTTCGTCTCTCCTTTCGGACGAGTTTCGGTCTCGTCTGGTCTCAGACGAGTTCTTAGAAACAGACCCTCTATGATCTCTATAAAATTTCTTATATCTTCCAAAACGTTTATTCAGCCTATCAAACTTTCTAACCATGAGGCTTACCTGATACTTCAGACTAAGATCAGTATCTAACTCGTCTTTCACAGAAGCAGACCTAGTCTTAGTCTTTGACCTGTCTACCTTAGACGAACTAGCCTTAAAAGCAACGTTCTTGAATACAGCATGTTCTCTGTCACTACTTACTATGGGTTCATCTTCGTCTAGATCAAACTCATGGGCCTTTAGAGTTTGAAACATGGTCTCTGCTGTCCACACGTCTATATCTTGGGTATTCTTAACAAGCATTTTTACCATTTTCCATCGACTATCAAGGCTTTTGAGAATCCTAAGATTGATTTCACGCGGAGTATAAGATTTACCAAGGACTTGCAAGTCATTCATGATTTTGGTAAAACGAGTATCCAACTGGTCTATTGTTTCGCCAGCTTTCATATGAAATGATTCAAATCTTTGGACTGCTGTAGAAAGCTTGCTTTCTTTGATTAGGGATGTCCCTTCACAAATGATAGCTAAGCGATCCCACATTTCTTTGGCAGTTTTACATTTTAACACTTTTCCCAGATACTCGTTAGGAAGAGTGTGTAAGATGTAATTCTTGGCCAAGCTATCCAAATTATTCTATCTCATTTCTTCTGAGGTTAGTTCTGACCTTGGTTTCTTGACGAGTGTGCCCACGGGTTGATTTATGTCGAGGGCAGCAGTATTAGGGATCATGGTCACTATCGGACCTTCAGTGATGACGGAGAGCATTAAGTCGTGAGTGGAACTGAAGATTGCTTCCATCCTTAGTTTCCAATAGTCATAGTCCTGAATCTGGAACTTAGGTAACTTGTTAGCGCTAATTTCGAGTGACATGATTCAAGAAGATATGTATTAAGCAGGTTTATGATCAAGAAGCAGTCAGTTCAAGAACAGGGAACAAGAAACAGATATATCAAGAATATTGATCAAAAACACGTAAGCAAGTATGATTAAGAACCACAATTTCACCCTAAGTCTTAAGTCGGTTATCAAGAAACAGCAGTTCGTAAACTACTGCTCTGATACCACTTGTAGGTCCCTAAGTTGAGTTTAATAACGAGTAAGCTAGTGAAAATGTCTAGAGGGGGGTGAATAGACTTTTCAAAAATCTTTCGATATATCAAAGTACGATATGCGGAATACGAAATTAACAACGAGCCCAATTAAAGTTTATACTCAACTTATTTCGAGAACTCTGTTTTAGTATTTACTCAACTAGTCTAGTTTAGATACGTAATTCAATCAATCAAACAACTAATCAATTAATCAAAACAAAACAGTAAAGTAAATCAAACACGAGATTTTATAGTGGTTCGACAACTTGTCTACATCCACTCTCACAACCCAGTTGTGATATTCTTATTAACTCGTCCAATGGAGTAATATGTTCTTGTAGCTTTGAGTCCCAAGAAATAAGACTTAGATCTTCTCGACAACACTACCAAGTGCTTCTTCGATCTAACTAGCTATTTTACAAGTAACTAGCAACTTGAAACAGTAAACAAAAATAAAACTTCTCTTCGTTCAGTAGTAGCCTTCTTGTTCTTCACTTGTCTTGCGTAGCTTCTTTCTGAACTTCAATCTCTGAAAGAAACTTCGAACAATTCTTCAGTATGTAGCTTCAGTATCTGTATTTTCAGTAGTCCTTGAATGATAAATTCCTTGAGGTATTTATAGACTCTAGAAATCAAGAACTCAGTTAGTTGTAACCAACTCTTCTTGAAAACTAACTTCTAACTGAATCTTCTTATCCTTCCACGCGTTTCTTGTTTAAGTAGTTATTTCTAACTAACTTTGTAATCTTATCTTCATACGCGCTTCTTCTTTAAATATCTCCAAGTTAACTTCTAGATAACTTGTCTTGTGAAGTCATGTAAGCACTTGTCTTGTAGTCCACCTGTCTTGTGTAGTAGACTTTAACTCTTCTTGTCTAGCCTTCTCTTGCAATCTTCAACAGTAGACTATTCTATCTTAACAAGACTATTACATTACTTTAAGCTTATAGCTTAGTCAACTTAAAACTATACAGACAATCTATCTATTACATTCAAAATTATGAGCTCTATACAATGATTATTCATAGCTCAATAACAATCTAATCAGTTAATGTAAACACATATGAAGCAATAATACGATATCAATTTATAAGTACTTGTCTTTTCATATGTTAACTCATGTGAACTCTACTGATCTTGTTCAAGATGACTTCAACTTAACTAGATTAGATTAGTCAGTACTTAGAAAAATTCAAACTACTTTTGGCTTATCAAAACTTTATCTTTATCTTTTAATCAACATTTAGGACTTGTTCTAGGATTCATATCCCAACAAATTGTGTTATTATTTTTTCGGTAATGATGTGTATACAGAATCTGTATATACATATTCTTTTTTTTATTTAATTAATATTTTATTAATTACTTAATTACCAATATACCCTTAATTAGAGATAATGATTAAATATTAATTAAATAAATCACGCATGCTAATCTCTGCTGCATTTACGCTAATTAAGACACGCAAAGAGACATTAAACATGCATACTGTCATTAAATTAATTCCCCCAATACACATAATTATGGCACATCATCATTACCTCTATTTTAAAACGTAATATGTGCTGCAACCATTAACACCATTAATTTTGCTTAAGTTTATTTCTTCTCCATGAATAACCAAATTTACAACATTGCTACCAAAAAAAAAAAAAACCAAATCTTCAAATTTTTTATTTAAGTTGATTGAAATAGATTTGATAGAGAGATGGTTGAATTTTAATTTTAATCTAACAAACACTAATTTAATTTTAATAAACTTTAATCTAACAAATATTTCATTTTAACTACCTTAGTGTAAAATTATGATTTTTTTAATCTCTAAGTGTAAAATATTTAATTTTAACAACTTTTGGTGTAAAATTATGATTTAATCTCTAAACGGGAGAATCGAATAGTCGAACCTTAAGTATACACTATTTAATTTAAATGTGATCAACACATTATAAATTAAATTAATGATTCATAAGTGTACATTATTGAATTTAAATGTGATCAACACATTGGAACGAGTAATCGAACCCTGAACTCTGAACGATAAGAATTGAGTAGCCGAACCCTAAACTGTAACACCCCATAATTTAAATATATATATATATATATATATATATATATATTTATTGACATATTTTTTTTTAAATGGTAGTTTAATATATATAATTTAGAATGCAGTCATTACATTTTAAATATTATGGAGTAATATAATATAATTTTCTAAATTGTCTTATTTAAAAAAATATAATTTGTTTAAATTTTATTTTTCAAGAATAGTGTATATTTAATTTGACGAAAAAATATTAAAATTTACTTTTTTTTAATAATATTTATTATCTTAAATAAATTAGATAGTTTGAATTTCCTAAAATTACTCAAATGATTGTTTATGAATTTCCTAAAATTACTCCAACAAATCCGACTTAAGATTCAATTCTTTTTTTTAATAATATTTTTTTATCTTAAATAAATTAATTAATTTGAATTTTCTAAAATTACTCCAACAATTGTTTAATCTTATCTTAATAAATAAAGATTCAATCTTTTTTTAATAATATTTGTTTTATTAAATAAATTATGTAATAAAATATATGATAATTTAATCTTAATAAAGTTAATCTTAATTTTAATAATATTCAAATATAAATTTAATAGGATTACAATTTTTTTTTTTTTTTTTTACGGTTGTTCTTTTTAATAGTCAAGGAAATTTCAGTCATTGTGCTTTTTATGGTTGTGCTAAACATTGTGTTAGAAAAATAATTTTTTTTTTCTTTTGAATGTAGAAGATGATGTTCACATAGAAGAAAGAAGAAGAAAGAGACGAAGAAGAGGGTTTTGGTATGAGACGGTAACAAAGGAAAGATAAATTTTAATTAAATACATTGAAAGTTGTATTGGTGTAATTATTATTTACCTTGAAGAAATAAGAAGAGAGAGAAAAGAGTCAGACTTTAATATTTTATTAAAAAATACTCCCTCCGTTTTTAATTAAATTTCACTTTGCCTTTTTTAATATTTTTAGAATAAGTGTCATTCTAAACTTTTTTTCTTTAATTTTGACAATTTTATCCTTATACATTATACTCCCTCCATTTTTTTTACCTTGATTTAAGTTTTTTCCCTTTTGAATATAGTACTATAGCATAAATCATGGATAAACCTTAACTATTGTATACATGAATATCACCTACAATATTGGCCACATTCATTACTAAACATAAATTTAATATTAAAATTAGTTATCATTAATGAAGGGTAAAATGGTCCATGATTATATATCTTAATTTGTTGAAAATTGTTAAAATGACACTTAATTAAAAGTGGAGGGAGTAATAGTTAAGCAACATATTTGAATTAAGGGTATATTAGTCATTCTAGCACAACTTAAATAAAAAATGGACGAAAATACCCATGTATGTACATACAGATTCTGTATGTTTAGCACCACCCTTATTTTTTTCTATAAATATGAATTCGAAAAAACTTGATTTATGGAGTATTATTTATAGTACTTAGTTATTGTGTATACCATATCATATGCATTTATGATTAAATAGTAAATTCTGCATTAATATATATTTAAATCTTTACTTTACTTATATTAAAAACAATAAAATATACTTTACTAAATTAATGTTATATTGGTCAATACAACTTTATTCGATTTCTTAAATAAAGAAAGATTTAGTTATTATTTCATTTTTATATTAAAGTTTGACAAATTCTATTAAAAATTTTATTGTATTTAGATGTGTAACAATATTCTCCAAAATATGAAAGACTGCATATAAGACAAAATAGTTAAAATGAATATCTAGAAAATGGTGTATACAACTTGGCTTCGAATATAAATTATAAATTATCAAAATAATTAATTACATGATCTTCGAATAGAAAATAAATTACTAAAAGCAAAAAAATTACACCATAAAAAATTGGCAGAAATATACATCGTTTTCATTCTAACTTTATAATTTACACAAGAAATTTATGTAAATGGA
Organism: Galeopsis tetrahit; assembly: GCA_963675135.1. NCBI lineage: Eukaryota > Viridiplantae > Streptophyta > Magnoliopsida > Lamiales > Lamiaceae > Galeopsis > Galeopsis tetrahit. The sequence continues at coordinate 9,289,942 of OY776121.1, read as the reverse complement.
TCGTAAATAGGAAATAATTCTAACTTCGATTGTTGCTCTTGGATTTGAGACGCGCTATTTGAATCGTTTAGCATGTTATGGATGACGATACGAAGATGAGACTTTTTCAATATGACTGGGTCACATGAATGACTTTTTGAATAGTATGAGTGCACGCGGAGATGTTAAATTTCTGCAAAATGTAAATTAAGGTAAAAAACAAATATATATATATATATATATATATATATATATATATATATGTGTGTGTGTGCGCGCGCGCGCGCGCGTGTATATGGATCGTGAATGAAAAACAAAAAGATTAGAAATCTACATTATATATACGTATAAAATAAATAATGAATTCACCGATTGAGAATGAATAATACATACACACATCATAAACAAACGATATGTTTGAGAAAAAAATATTAGAGATCTACCATCGAAATAACTCTAGGTATGAAAGACATACAAAATTCGTTGATTGACAATGAATACACCATATGTACACGCAAAACGTAAATTAAGGCAAAAAACAAATATATATATATATATATATATATGTGTGTGTGGGTGTGCGCGCGCGCGTGTATATGGATCGTGAATGAAAAACAAAAAGATTAGAAATCTACATTATATATACGTATAAAATAAATAATGAATTCACCGATTGAGAATGAATAATACATACACACATCATAAACAAACGATATGTTTGAGGAAAAAAAAATAGAGATCTACACATACAAAATTCGTTGATTGACAATGAATACACTATATGTACACCATAAACGAAAAATATGTTTGATTAGAGAATAGTGTGAAAGGTTGAGTGTTTGAAATGAAAGGAGATAAGATTTATATAGGAGTCAGATTAAGAATGAAGGGTGGAGATTAAAACTTAAAATGAAGATTAAACAAAATGAATGGTTAAGATTAAAGGAAAAAGATGAAATGAATGAGAATGAAGGAATTTTGAAATGAGAGAATTTAGAGGAGAGAGGTTGAGGTAGAGGGGGTGAGAATGTGACATGTGTCACAACAAAAGTTTGTAAATATATATACAGTAGAATCTCTTTAAATTAATACTCGATAAATTAATAAACCCTCTCTAAGATAATATTTTTGGCCGGTCCCGACTTGGGGATAGCGTGCTAAATTAATAAACTCGCTAAAATTATAAGATAATACATTTTTTTAAATTTCTATAGACCCCAAATAAAATATAAATTAATAATTCCATATATACTACCTATTACATGAATGATTTGTGAATGTTTTTTTAAAAATGACTCAATTGTTTTTATTTTTTTGTTGAAATCAATTTCACCTTAAATCTCGTCTCTAATTTTCCCTTTCACCTAAAAGTTTCACCATAGTTACTAAGAACCCATTAATTTCACCTAAAAGTTACACCATAGTTACTAAGAACCCTTTCGAATCTTGTCGGTCATTGTTATTTTTTTCACATACAATGAACACAAGATATATAATAATGTGGAATATTTAAGGATTCTTTTAAATTAGACCCTTCATTTGATACCACTTGAGCTAACTCACTAGAGTTTCTACTTATATATATAGATTTCACAAAAGACTCCCCCTTTTTTCTAGAGACTTTAATATGACAAGTTGACAACTAATTCCTCCGCCTAACCAATTTCTACACCACTGGTTTTTATATGACAACTATCCATTAAAATGTTTTTTCAAACACCATGAATTTTTATTATTAAACAGTTCTTCTATAATCACGAATATTTCATTACTTTTTCGAAAGTGCATTTCTTTGCACGCCCCAAAATAAGCTTGGTGTAATTCTTTTATTTATTTATTTATTTTCTTTAGAAAGCCTAGAACTAAAGACTTGAACCCTTTTAACACATTAAGTTGGAATATGAGATGAACCTATTTGTTTGAGTAGGCACATTTAATTTGGAGGGTGAGATCACACTTAAAGTAGTTATAGAATCTCATACAACAAATTGATAGTTGGAAAAATTAATTACAAAATTTAAATCATTGAATTAAGATCCTTTTTGGCATGTTTAGTTGTGAAGTTTATCAAATGGATTTTTATCTATTTGAGTATTTTATCAAGTAAATTTTATTGATACTTAATTTTTATTGGTTTTCAGTTCATTAATTCATTTGTATTAAATTATGAAATGTTTGTTTTGCGGGGACTTACGGACACAAAGTTTAATAAAAATGTGTAATGAATAGAATTTTAAAGTGTAATTTTGTAAACTTTAATATATGAGGTTAAAAAAAATTGATTTGATTAAGTGTATGTGTGAATTCCAAACCTAATGTGAAGAGGGGAGTTTATGAAGAAGTTTCGTTTTTGGATATGCAAAACTTTTGTAGTACTTTTAAAATAAATGTACTATGCTAACTTTTGTAAGACTTAAGTCTATACAACCTACTCTATCTATTTCTCTCCCTCTATATATAGAATGCTCATAATTTTTATTTTGTAACAACAAAAAGGATATTATATTAATGAGTACTAGGAGAACTAACATGGTCAATCGAAGTTATATTAACTCAAATCTCCTCGAAAATCTTGTCATCAAAATGGTATCATACGAACACTAGAAAAGTTATACAGAAAAAAAAAAAAAAGAGGACGATTGGCAAATGACACAATTTTAGCATCAAAATTGTCATTTAAAAGATAGGTGGATTTGTGCTTTTGGTGAGGATCTAGGATAAGTAAGCAGTGTTTGAGAGATGTTGATAAGCTCACTTGTCTCTAAGCCATAAACCACGATCACCATCTCTTCCAAAGCAGGCGCTCGCCTAAGCAGAATTCGGGCCAACGTGAGTAGTGGTTCACCATTTGAATCTGCAGAGTGGATAACTCTAATCTTCTTCAGATACACTAAGTCACCATCCAAATCACTTTTTACAGCTGAATCCAAATCGCAAATATCCTAAAATGAGAAAATAGATTTTGACCATCAAATGACAGTACAAAAACTTGTATGAGATGCTCTCATACATGAGACGGATTCTCATCACATATGAATTCTATGACCCGTAGGCTTATGATTGATTCTACACGAATTGTACGTGTTTTGAACCAAAATAAGATGTAACTACTAAAGTGAACCCTGTATCATACATGAGACAATTTCACACATAATGTTTCACGTGATAGGTTTTAGATGTGAAGCATACAAAATAAATGTATGACTAACGTACATTTCTCAATATAGAAAAATATTTATACTTATAAGTAGTAAATTTAATTGAAAGATATACTTACACCACCATCTTTTGCAAAGCCATTTAAGAGTAACGACTCGAGTTTTGGTGAAGAGTCGAGCAAGCAAAAAAGGCCAGAAATGAAATGCAAATAGCTGAATGCACCACAAGAATCTAATTCCAAATGTCGCATCCTAATTTCCGGTATTTGGCAGCCTTGCACCACCATCAGCGACAGAACCTAATAAGACCAAGCATGAATAATTAACTTAACATCTCAAAATCCATTATTAAATCATACAGTATATTGAATAAGAATGCTAAACAAGCCTGAAAGCATAGACCCTTTAGGCGAAGAAATTTAACGTGCTTAAATTTTTCAAGGAATTCCTTTACATAAGCCAGTACCTCCACAGAGTAATTACCATCAACTTCATCAATAAATTCAATAGAAGCAGTAACAACAGATGAGATGTTTCTTAGCTGCCACTTTCTTTCTTCAGGAAACACCAAAATATTCAAAGAGCGTATATAGGGTGCTGATACTTCCACAAATGCTTCATCTTCATATTCTTCTACTATTGTAAGGCTATCCAGACATCGAGAATTGACCTCCAAACGATTGAATCCACAACATGATTTTAACTCCAAATTATTTAAAATTGGACAGCTAGATAATATTTTATCAAGTAAATGTTGATTCAACTCCACATTGGAAAGGGTTAAATCGGCTAAAGATTGCCACTCAATTGTTCCTTCTTCTTCGTAAGCCATAACGCATCCTCCAAGATACAAGGTCGTCAAAGAAGAACAGGAATACATCACCTGAGGCGGTGTATAGTGGTTACTAAAGGTGTATAAGTTCAAAATAAGTTGTTTCACCTTATTCTTCACACAAAACTCAATCCAGGCATCAACATCAGTAGCAAAGCTCTTGTTGTAGTCCAAATTAACCATGAATTTCTCCAAATATTTCCCCTCGCGAATATGAATGGTCCTATTAACCCAAGACACATAATTGTGTTTATCCGTGTCCGACGGCAACGCTACCTCTCTTTTGAAGTACTCCAACCGTGGCAATTCGGACCAAAGATATTCCCATCTTTTCGACAACACACTAGTAATTCCAGCAGTCCGCACATCGAAAAAAGAGAGAATGTGAATAAGTAGTGAATCTGGCAAATCATGGAACCGATCAGTCGGCATCTCCATAATCCTCCGTTTATTCAATGGCATCGTTTCAACACTACACTCCTCTACTCCTTCCCCATATTTTGCTGTATTTTCATCAAATCTAATTCAACATTAGGACGAATTTAGGATACAAAAAAAAAGAGCAATTAACAATTCAAAACCTCAATTTACCGAATCTAAACGAACCACTCTCTGTTCCAGCGGCTTACATAAACGCTTTCTCCCGGCCCCATTTTAATGAAATTATGTTGGATTTGTATTATACCCTAACACCCATTACACCTCCTCTCATTCATTCATAATTTCCATATATTTCCATATCTTTACCTTTTTAGACAACGATTTACTTACCATTCATGTCGCCGGACTAATTAGCCGGAAATCTTGTGATACTACATATACAATGATTTACTTAGACCATCTCCAAGGCCAATGGCAAATTTGCCACTAAAACTTTCAAATTTGAGTCAAATAATAAAATTATCTCCAACCATTCAACTTTTTAACTCAGCGAGAATATTCTCTTAAAATATTATTAATTTTATCTTTTTTATATTCAATTTTATCAAATTTTTATTTATAATCAAATATTGAATTTTATTTGGTTAAATTTAAATTAAATAAATTAAGCAATAAAATGATTCATTCGATACAAAATAAAAAACACAAATTGATTTCACACAAATTCAATACAAAATAAAAAACACAAATTGAATTTTGTATTGTAATTTAAATTTGTAGTATGTTCCTTTGATTTTCTATTGTAATTTAAATTTGTAGTATTTATGTTTTATTTCGTATTGTGTTTTTGTAATATAAATTATTAATGTTATCTTAAAATTAAATTGTATACTTTTAATTTTAAAATTTTAATAATTATTAATTAAAATTAAAATAATAAACTAAAAAAAAAAAGTTGCCACCATAAATAGTGTTGTGGCAAATTTGCCACACACTATTTATAAAGGAGTTTAATTGATACACTCCTAGCTCTTATATAGTTTTACTTTCAGATTTGTACACCCTTCTTATTAGGGCAGCTAATTTGTTAATTAGTGGTTAGTTAGTTAGTATAATCTTAAGATATATACTCTTGAGATTCATAGATGAGTTCATTATCTTGTAAAACTCATTTTCAATATTCTGCACAATATTGTTTCTCTTTCTTTGTGAAAAGATAATCCATGATTTGATCATCAACATGGTATCAGTCTCCATATAGATTCACGATTCTTTGTAATCCATCAATTTCATCGTTTCCCTCTTTTCTAGGGCTTCGTTCTCTCCTACCCGGTTTCCATTTTCGGCGAAATCTCTAATTCATCTATGGCGGACGCAAACACCAGCACCAATTCCCTCCTTGGCTCATCCACGGCGACGACAAACACCAACGCAAACTCTCTGGATCCAGCCCTAAACCATTTCTCTCCATTAGCGCTGCACCAAAACGCCAATCTTGTCGTGCCCATTGTTCTTGAGCCTTTTGACGGCACCAACTACGTCTCTTGGAGCTACGCTATCAAGCGAGGCCTCAGCGTGAAGAACAAAGCGTGCCTTATTGATGGATCCTTGCCCATTCCTGATGAGGATAAAGATCCGGCCATATATGACGCCTGGGTAAGGGCTAATGACCTTGTTCTTATGTGGATTTTAAATTCAATTATACTTGACATTAAAAGAACATTGGAATACTTTTCTGTTGCTAAGGATGTATGGGATGAGTTTAAAATTAGGTATGCTCTATCTGATGGCACTAGAGTCTACCATCTAGAAAAATCCTAAAGCTCTATCACCCAAGGTTCTCAATCCCTAGTCAGTTACTATAATTAGTTTAAGGCCTTATGGGATGAATATCTTAGTTTTAAGCCTCTTCTTAAATGTTCCTATAGTCCCATGGATTCTTGGAAATGTGATTTGCCTAAACTAATGACCCAAACTCAAGAACGAGATTATGTCATGAAATTTTTAATGGCCTGCATGATTCCTATACAACTATTAGGAGCCAATTCTTGTTACAATCTCAATTCCCTCATTTGTAAAAAATTTATGGCCTATTACTCCAAGAAGAATCCCAAAGAACCCTTAACCTCACCCCTGAACCCATTCACCTCGATACTATTGCTATGAATGCAAAGACTCCTAGATTCTATAAAGACAGGAGGAAACCCCTCAAATGTGGCCATTGTGATGGATTGGGCCACACAATTGATAGATGCTTTCACATCATTGGATTTCCCCCTGGTTGGAAAGGGCCTAGAGGGCCTCCTAATAAGGATCCTAACAAGGTAGTCAGCAACTCCCTTAGATCTATTCCTGGGAAGGACCCCTCCAATCCTCTTATCCAACTTGATATTTATAACAACTTTGTGAGTTCCTTTAAGATGCAGCACCCTGGTGACAACAAAGATTCTTCCCATTCTGCAGCAGGTGCTTCAACTGTTCAACCTGAGGATCATCAATACACCACCACATCTGGTAAGACTTCCACTACCAGTTTTAACTCTACCTTTTTTTTCACATGGATCTTGGACACTGGAGCTACAGATCACATGGTCTTTGATCTTTCCATGGTCTTTGATCTTTCCATTTTTTCTACACCTCCATGTGTGTGTTGCCAACATTAAAACATCTCTCCCAAATAATGTTATTTCCATAGTCACACACATGGTAAACATCACTATAAATGAACATCTCACATTATACAATGTTTTATATGTTCCAGATTTCACTTTCAATCTCTTATCCATTAGCCATATGACTAGATACTCTAATTGCACTGCTAGTTTCTTGTCCTCACATTGTATCTTACAGAAAAACTTGAGCAAGAAGGTGATTGGTACTGCTGAGCAAGCTAGTGAGAGGATTATATCTCTTACACACTCCTCATCCATCTAAACACTGCCGTACTTTAGAGAATTCTTCTCTTTCTGGTATTTCTAAAATTGATCATTGTATGTTTGACTTGTGGCATAAGAGATTAGGACATACCTCTAGAAAATGCATGTTGCACATTCCTGATTTGAATGTAAAACCCACAGATAAACATAGTGTCTGTTTGGTTTGCCTATTGGCTAAGCAAAAGAAAATATCATTTCCTTTAAACACCTCTATCTCTTCTCATGCTTTTCAATTAATTCATTGTGATATTTGGGGGGTCCTTTTCTTTATGTTCTGCCACTAGTCATAAATACTTTCTTACCATAGTAGATGATTTCAGTAGATGCACTTGAATTTACCTTTTAAAAGTCAAAAGTGATGTTAAACATTCCTTTGAAAACTTCTACAATACGGTCCTTACTCAATTTAACACTAAAATTCAAACTTTAAGAAGTGACAATGGGACTGAATTTATACTTTCTGACTTTTATAACAAATTAGGAATCATTCATCAAACATCTTGTGTTGAGACCCCCCAACAAAATGGCATTGTTGAGAGAAAACATCAACATCTCCTTCAAGTAGTTAGGGCTCTCATGTTTCAATCTTCTCTCCCCTTAAAGTTTTGGAGTGAGAGCATTAAAACTGCAGGTTTCATAATCAATAGAATCCCTTCCTATATCCTTAATCACAAATCTCCTTTTGAATTACTGTATGGGGCAAAACCTGATTATTCATTTCTCAAAACCTTTGGCTGCTTATGTTTTGCTAACACTTTAGTTTCCAACAGACAAAAATTTGATCCTAGGGCCACTAAATGTGTCTTTATTGGTTATCCCTTTGGCACAAAGGGTTATAAACCTTTAGATCTTGAAACTGGAAAATTCATTGTTTCCAGAAATGTTAAGTTTTTTGAAAACATTTTTCCTTTTACTAACATGAGCACTCTTACTAAGCATAATACCCCCATACATAACGAGGATGATGATGACATTGATCTCTACATTCACACATATTTGATCAATGAATTTACTACACATACCAATGTTCCTAACACTCCTGATAATAACACTTTTCCTACTGAAAATATCACTCAAAACCATGAGGACATTGCCAATAATACCATAGATCCTGGTAATATAAGGGTTTAAACTCACACCAGACCCTCTAGAACCAAAACACAACCTGCATATTTACAGATCTATGAAACCAATCTACCTGCCTCTGTTGATCATGCTAAAATCAATCTTTCATTCTCTTATAAACATTACCACATCCAACATTTTCTGTCTACTAATAAGTTGTCTCATAACTATAAACTCTTTACAGCCTCTATATCCCAACAACAAGAGCCCAAGAGCTATAAACAGGCTGCTCTTGACCATAATTGGGTCATTGCTATGAAAAATGAAATTGATGCTTTAGAAAAGAATCACACTTGGACTCTTGTTAATCTGCCTATAGGGAAACATTGTATATGCTGTAGATGGATTTATAAGATTAAATACAACTCTGATGGTTCTATAGAAAGGTATAAAGCTAGATTGGTTGCTAAAGGCTATACACAACAAGAAGGCATAGACTATTTTAATACTGTCACTAATACAGATTTGGCTTTGCACAACCCTTAAAAAGGGCCTTAGAGAGCTGTTAAAACAGCTCTCTAAGTAACAGATGTCCAAGCTTAACAAGCACTTGGACAACGGTTTTGAAGAGCTTTGCAAGTGATTCACTTGGACAGCGGTTCAAAACCGTTGTCTAATATATATATTTTTCGGGTGCCTCACCATCAGGTCCCTTGGGGCTGGTGCTATAGCAACCCACTCCCTCCCATATGGGCACATGAAGAAGCTTCTGAATTTGGGAGTAAAGAGACCAATTTACCCCTGAATTAAACCACAATTTATTGCAAAAATGAACCCCTCTTTCCTTTTTTCTTTTTCCCTTCCCTAGGTTGTCACCCATCAATGCCTGCCCCCAAAAAATTTCCGGCAAAGCCATATGATGCCAAAATTCATATTCTCGCCGAATCATCATATCAAAAACCAGGCCTGGCGACAATTCCGATGACAAATCCATTAAATTTTCTCGAGCTTGATTTCTTCCGATGCCGGCGACATGAATTCGAAATTGAAGGTGAAGATATCCGAGGTAAAGCCATATGATGCCAAAATTCATATTCTTGCCGAAGCATCATATAAAAAACCAGGCCCGACGACAATTCCGATGACAAATCCCTTAAATTTTCTCGAGCTTGATTTCTTTCGATGCCGGCGACATAATTTCAAATTTGAAGGTGAATAAATCCGAGGTCTTGGAACATATCTTCGACAAGGTTATTCATTCTTTCTCAACTAAATTTTAGAGTTTTTGATTTTGGGAAAGATCAATAACTTAATTGAAAGAGAAGGCATTCATTCTGAAATGTTTGTCTTTGTATTTGAATTAGAATGAAATTATTAGGTTTTTTTACCGATCTGAATAAGGCATCCAATAAATTGAAGGCAAATTTCTTGAAGTTTCGTCCCATCTATTACAAAAATTTTGGACTCCAATGGATCTATGAAATTGATTTGGGATAATGAATAGAATTTGAAATTTCCAGAAAAACAGAGCATAATATAAATTTTAGATTAACTGCATTCATTTACAACGGAGATACATAGATAATAGTTGTCTAAATCAACAAGAAAGCAATAAAAACAGAAACTAGAAGAACAACCAACATCATAGCCAAATTTGCAACAAGTAATTGTTGAATTGAATAACTTGACATGGACTGAACTGATTCAGGTGGTGCAGAGATATTGTCTTGTGGATGATTAATGAGTTCTTGATGGAATACACTAAATTCGGAATCCTGAAAATTGGTAGGATCTGCAAAACTTGTGGGAATACACCAATGAGAGAAATTATGAGATCGACGTCTATGGTATAACCTCCCCGGGTTTGCAGTTGATGTAGAAAGGCTTATGACTGTGGGGATACCACAATGTCTGCAGATGGAATTAGAGTATCTCAAATAGTGAAGAAATTACTGGATTGAAGAAGAAAAAAATGTCTACAGGTGTGTCAATTGGGAAAAGCAACGGATAAAAGGGCCCATTGAATTGGGGACATAGGCTAAAGTTTGAATATAGTATCTGAGTTTGATATGTTCAATATAGCAAAAATAATGTTCAAATGTTAATCCGATATGTTCAGAAAATATACTTCAATGTTCAAAAGTTTAATTGCAAATTCATAATTTTATGCAACTCTTACGATTTTATATTAATAACGCCACAATGAATTGGACAATAATGTTCTGCCAATAAAAGGGGACTGCAAATAACCAAATGGATAACCAAAAGTAGTAAACTTTCATTACATAAAAAACGAGGATAAGCAACAAGTAGAAAATGGGAATTAATAGGGATAAAACTAGAACACACAAATAATAGGGATAAGGTACAAGAAATTATGGACAAACTAAGCTTTGGATTACATTAAAAATCCTACATGATCTATTTATTATGTCGTCTTCGAACGCATCAATGTCCTCACATATATTCAAATCAATATCATAACACCCATACAATTCTATTGGGTCTTTCCTAAGCAATATCTTATGATTATCAGGCTCCAAAAAAAATAGGGGTTGAAGAGTGAATGGATTAGGAAGAACCTCATTTGGAGGAAAAATATTTTAACTTTAATCCAACTTTCATTTGACCCATATCCCTTAAGAATCCAAAACTTGAATGTGCATGTAATTTGCGAAGATGGATACATAGGAAATGTAACTAAAGAGTCTTTATTCAATAAAGATATTTCCCATAATATGATGAAATTTTCAACGGCCTCTGGAAATTTAATAGTCCCCCATGACTCATTTTCAACGTCGAACGTTCGAATCTCCGTACTGAGCGAATCTTCCTTGAACACCCCCATGACTCATTTTCAACGTCGAACGTTCGAATCTCCGTACTGAGCGAATCTTCCTTGAACACCTGACAATAAATTTTACCACGAACCCAAACACAAAACTTGCCACATGGTATTCCAAAGTGAAATGGTTGTAGTCGCTTCCACGAATTTGAAGTTGTTGAGAATATATCAACTTGAGTATTTGAGAAAGGGGATTGAAAAGTTATTAGCCTTAACAAATTGTAAGAGTTTGTGGAAGAATAATACCCCATTGCAAAGTAAGCATCTGCTACTTCAACACCTTCCCCCCAATGAATTGGACACCGAGGGATGGCCGTACATACAAATGACAATGGGTTGAAAATGAAGAAATTATCTTCGTAGTCGGCTGAACAAACGAGCCCCCTACAGTGAGCAACGATTTCCTCTTGATCATCTCCTTCAATAAGGGTCCTTTAGCTATTGAAGAAAATATAATACTTTCATCATAAATTAGTAAACAATTGTTTCTCTGTATCATATGAACAAGGTTAGAGTTCACGAAGTTGAAGGATACAATCATATCATTCCAAAAAATGTTTGACTCTCACAACATCTCATTAAATTCACTAAACTTTCTATTAATCAGTCGAGAATGAAAGGGGAGGGCACATTATTACTATAAACAAAATGTTACAATTATTCAGATCAAATATTTTAATTCAAACAATATAGAGTATGAATAGAATATATGGAAACTGTTGAGATTCTATAAAAATTTGAGATTTTAGTATTTGAACTATAGACAAGTTATTATAAGACAATTTCAAGTTTGTTTTGATCAGGGAATTTTTGATCAATCGATTTATACAGTATGAGACCAACGTCTAATTGCCTACTGAATATACCAATGATGACGTCTAACTATTAAAAACTGTTCTAATGAATAATTGGAGCTTGACTTTCAAAAACCAAATTGAATTTAGAATATATGTTGACTAGATCTAGTGAATTTAAATAGGAAATTCCACGATAATTATAGAAGTCGATCACACTTTAGATTTTGGAAATAATTGAATCACATACATTACGACTTTCCTTATTGCAATTAGAGGTTCTCGTTGAACTAATCACATATATTATCGAATTATGAGCCCCACTGAAATTTCTCCATCTAAATCAACCAACGATTACGTCCAACTATTAAAAAGTGCGAAAAAAAATGTACCAATAAATAATTGGAGCTTGGCTTTCAAAAAAACTTGAATTTAATAGAGTATATGTTCATTAGTTCTAGTGAATTTAAATTGGAAATTTCACTATATGAATAGAAGACGATCACAATTCAAAGTTTTTAAATCATTAACTCTAATATATAATGGAAACTAGATCTAACTTTTGGGAAGTTAAATAATTGCCCAAAATATATGTAATTCATTTTTAATTAGAAATTCAAAATTTGAATAGTAGACGATCGACCAATCATCTAAATCAAGCCGAGGATAAGCAACACCTATTTTGATATGTTAATTCGTTTGACAAAATTTTGATAATATTGAACTACGCCTTTCCCCGGCGCAATTCGCAAATTAGAGGTTTTGGTTTTACTTATCCATCCCTACTAGGCTACTGCTTTACAGTACCCAATGTGTTTAATTCGTGAGATTTTTTCACCCTGTCCCAATATAGAACTATTGAACATATCAGGCAAATATATGAACATAACACATACAATTTTGAACACTTTAGACTAGAATTTGTACATTTTTGGGAAACCGCAAAATTACACAAGAACATAATTACAGAACACAAGCAGGCATCTGATAAATGAAGGGTTTCAGAAATCACCTAACCAAATACTGATGAATGTAAATAAGGAAAATTCCAACAGAACATGCATTAATCATAAATGTACCATTCATTAAACAAGGTTGAATACAACACAAAAAATTGGTTCCAACATTGACAAGGCCGAGGCAAACATAGGAGATGCAGTTGATATATAAAGTACACATGAAGCATACACATCTCAGTGAAACTCCAACTAGAGCTGAAAACTTCCACAAAAATCCATCTTCTTTACAAAAACACAAAACCAGTCCCATAGATCAAGTATTTGTAACAGCTCCCCTCACCAGTTGACCAACAAGTGTCTACAATTGCCATCAGAATTCCACAACCATAACAGAATAAGTCATTTACATTATAAGATCAAATTCTCAAGCTTTCATGCAAGATGAATGAATGAGGATAAAATCAAAAGATAAATAAAAAAAAGTTTTCTCAGATGATGATATAGGAGGTCCTTATTGAGGGAATCTTGAAAATTCAGGTCTAAATACTGAAAAACAAAAAGGGAGGCAATTGCACAATCCCAAAGTTACATCCTAAGGAATGCATGTGTGATTAGCATTTCTGCTTCTATATGGAGAAAATTTCAGCAAAATGGTGGTCAGTTTTGCTTCCTAATCAGTCCAGCTCTTGAGCTCTTCAAATGATGAAGACATTGAAAATTTGACATACAAATACTAATTAATCTAGAAATCCCCATTGTCTGCTCAGTGCTCATCATCCCCCAAACACTAATCAAGTGAGACACGTTGCAAGATACACAAAGATAAATAAATACCAATTTCTGTCCAAAACCGAAAAGTTAATAGTACTCATAAACCCATAAAATTAAACTTGAACACTCACTGAGAATCTGCTCACCACCATGTGTACCACATTCTTCCTCGCCTCTCATTATAGCACCAAAACCAAATCGCCGAAAAACATTGTACGTCATTTTTCACAGAAAATTCGGCACAGAAGACGCCGTTTGTCATCCTGCCTTTGTCAACGCTTCACCATGTTAGATAAATCTTCATCCAACGATCCTTCATACTCGATTCGCCCGTCGTTTGGTGAAACCCTGTTTTCATAAAGGATTTCGTGAAACACCTTCGTCGTCGCCCTCCCGTCACGCGAGCGGCGCTGATCAACACTAAATGCATCGGAAGGGGGATTTCGAACATGGCACAAAGGAGTAATTTGGGAAAGACAAACAGAAACCAGTTTCTGACAAGTAATTTGGCAAACTGAAAGCAAGTTTCTCAAATCAATGTCTCCACCCAATTTGCAATTAGAGACGCTACCAACAGACCAACAAAAAGAAATATTTTCAACACTGTTTTTCAATTCAGGCCACGAATCAAAAACTTGGGACAAGAAAAAATTGAATGTTGATTTGCTATTAATAGAAACCATCTTGCTAATAGAATTGTGGCTTACATTAACGAAAACTTCATAATCCATGGGTGTTTGAAGGAGCGATTGTGGGTTGCAACAAATTTCCCTTTTTCTTCGAGGTACCCTAGAAATGAATATGAAGATAGGGAATTAGAATAATGCTGAATTCGAATTCAAAAATCAAATAACTGAGAGGAGGGAAGATAATCGGCGGTCGGGACCTTGATTTTCCCGCAGATTGGATGTCGCCGGAAGGGAGTTGTCTTTTGACAGAAGCTTGTACGGGGGCCCTTTTCCACCTCTTTTCCTACAAACTAATTAAAATATGAAAAATTTAGAAATTACCAAATAAATGAAAATGAAAGGGCAAAAGAGGAAATTCAACTCTTATTTGGGAGTGGTAACTATTATTATTGAAAAGTTGAATTTTCCTCTTATTATTGAAAAGTGGTAACTATTATTATTGAAAAGTGGAAATTTTGTTACTGAAAAGTGGTAGCTATTATTAGTGAAAAGTGGTAGCTATTATTAGTGAAAAGTGGTAAACGAAAAAAAAAAACAGAAAAAAAAAAACAAACAAAAAACGAAAAAAAAAAAAAAAAGTTTGAAATGATTTGAACCTGTGACCTCATGCTTAAAAAGGGTATCTATAACCACTAGAACATTTATTACTTAATTATTTATATTTGTCTATATAAATAGATATAGGATTGCCCTGTGTATTAGTGTGCACGTGCACACTGTGCACAGGAGACCAACTCTAAAAAAATTGGGGTATTACAATTTCAGAAAAGGTTAAAAGTTATGGAACTAAATTGACTAATATCTCCTCCATCCAGTCCTAACGACAAAGTTAAAGATGTAATAGAAACCATCTTGCTAATAGAATTGTGGCTTACATTAACGAAAACTTCATAATCCATGGGTGTTTGAAGGAGCGATTGTGGGTTGCAACAAATTTCCCTTTTTCTTCGAGGAACCCTAGAAATGAATATGAAGATAGGGAATTAGAATAATGCTGAATTCGAATTCAAAAATCAAATAACTGAGAGGAGGGAAGATAATCGGCGGCCGGGACCTTGATTTTTCCGCAGATTGGATGTCGCCGGAAGGGAGTTGTCTTTTGACAGAAGTTTGTACGGGGGCCCTTTTCCACCTCTTTTCCTACAAACTAATTAAAATATGAAAAATTTAGAAATTACCAAATAAATGAAAATGAAAGGGCAAAAGAGGAAATTCAACTCTTATTTGGGAGTTGTAACCCTCTTTTCCTAAACTTAGGAATGCTTTAGAGGAAAAAGTCAAGTTTAATGTACAAGGGTCACATTTTGAGAGGAAAAATCAATTGCTAATAATGAGAGTAACTATCTAAATGGCAGTTAATTCAAATATAGTGACTTTTTAAATATCTCTTTAGCGTACTTCTCGTCCGCAGGTTCGTTTTCGTGGGTTGTGATGGCCTTCACCACCAAGACCTCGAGATCAGGTGCTACATTACCAGCCACTTTAGCTAAACTTAATCTTGTTTGATCCTTCACTGCCCCTATCACCTTCATAATTGTGCTTGAAGACATATTTTCCAATCAAACCAGTTCCTCTGTGAATCATGATACAATTCATTAAAACCAAAATCAATGGCAGATGAATGAAAACTCTGAAAATATATACTAAGAAAATGCAGGGAGAATCTCAATTCTTGATTACTAAACACACTTACTTAATCGGTTCCCATGTCTTTCACATAATAATTCATGAAAAAATTGAAAACAATAAGCGCCCATACATGAAATGTGTTGTATTAAAATTTTTTTTTTTGGTTATACTTACACACACTTTCATCATCATTCATCAATCACATTTAAATCAATCAAGAGAAACCCTGATCACAGAGTAAATTAATGAAATCAGATAATTCACTATAGCAACAAATTAATTTCCCAGATGGTGATGAAACCTCGAGGTATTTATGCGATAATAAGCAGGATGATATATATGAATGATTCCTAGAAACTCAAGAACAGGCTCTTGAATTAACCTAGCAGCTTTCAATGCTGTAATTACTACTCAAAACTCTCAATGTCTTTTTCCTGCGTTCTCTTCTAATTCAAATACTAATGAAAACAAGAAAATAAGGAAACAAAGTAATGGAAGGAAACAACGTAAATTAGGAAAGCAATCTCTTAAATTCAGCAATCAATTATCTCTTGGTATCTTTTATGGTTGACTTCCTTCTTGTGTAAACCTTGGTTATGGGATGATTGACTGGTATACACGTATTCTCATCATCACCTCCCCCTGAAAAATCTACCTTGTCCTCAAGGTTGAATTTAGGAAATCGGCGACGCAATTCTCCTACAGCTTCCCAAGTAGCATCATCGTCGTTCATCCCCGTCCATTGAATCAGCGCCTCATATACATTGTTGTGATGTGTGCGATACGCGATGACCCGTTCTGGAGTGATGGCTAGATTGCCGTCAGCAGAGTAGGGCGGTAAAGTAGGACGAACTAGAATTGGATCCCCGACGCAGCAGAGAAACGTGAAAGACCGGGTGAATTTTTGATTCGGGGGGTAGCTGCAAACGGTCACTACTAAAAAAATGGGCTTTAGAGACGCTCAAAAGTGTCACTAAAAATAGAATTTAATGACGCTTTTGATATGGTGACGCTTTGGCTAAGCGTCACCTGATTTGGCGTTCTTATAGGTTGTTATTATGACGCTTCAAAAGCGTCTCTGAAAATGATAATTGCGACGCTTTTAAGCATCATACAAACATCATTTTGGTGACGCTAACTGGCATCACAATGGTGTACATTGTAGACGCTAGACATGCGCAACGGTTAGAAACCGTCGGTTACGGTTAGAAACCGCCGGTTACGGTTTTCGAAAATCGGTAACCGTAACCGAACCGCCGGTTTGCCGGTTTGCTTTTTTTTTTAATTTTTTTTTAATTTTTTAAATATTATCTCCATTTTCGCTCGTTTTCACTCCGTTTTTGTTCATTTTTTATTCATTTTAACTCATTTTTTAGAAAATACATTACTAGAATTGAATAAAAATTATATAAATTAAATTTATACATTAAAAATAGAAGAATTGTGTATTAAAAAAAATTTTATTTTTTTTTAAAAACCGGCAAACCGGCGGTTAACCGTCAAAACCGGCCAAACCGGCGGTTTGCGGTTTGTCAAAATGTCAAACCGTAACCGAACCGCCATTTTATGGTTACGGTTCGGTTTTTAAACCGTAACCGGCGGTTTGCCAAACTGGCGGTTAAAAACCGGCGGTTTTACCGGTTGGCCGGTTTCCCGGTTACGGTTTGAACATGTCTAGTAGACGCTTTCTCACGTCACTAAATAGTTTATAACTAACTTAACCACCTTATTTAGTGATGCTTTTATGCGTCATAGTAAGAATATTTGGTGACACTAATCGACGTTACAACAATTTATTTTATTAACAATTTCTCGTGTCACCAAAGCTTTTATATAACCAACTTAACTACCAAATTTGGAGACGCCTTTTAATGTCATATAACATTAGTAATAGTATAGGCTATGCATATACCCCAAAACTGCTCAAGCATATATTATAATTTTATACTTTCATTCATTCGTTCATATTATAGGAATAAAATATCATCACACTTCTAAAACATGAATAACCAAATATATAATAATAAATTGTCATCACACTTAGTAAAAAAATATTCAAAGTTTAAAACATCCCAACTTGTACCTAGTATCAACCACATAACTATCAAGTTCAGTAGACACAAATTAAAAAAATTCAAAATTTTCAATTCAAAGATAAATTGCACCTAAATTATACATGGAAAAATCCATGTTGCTATCTTTATCCTACATCTTCCACTTGAACCTACAATAATAATAAAAAAAAAGAGAGAGAAAATTAATAATACTTGATTTTGAAAAAAAAAAAACTAAATTAAAATAAATGAAATAATACCAAAAGAAACTTACAAGATACTTTGGTCAAGCAACATTCACTTCACACCATTCACGCCCGAATAACTCTCAATTGGCCAATAATTTAACATGATTTAAGCTTTCAACAATACCTTGTGCAACATTGTTTGGAGCACGCATGCCTTTCAAAAGAACCTTTACTCCAACCTGTTAAAAAAAAACTAGCATCATGCCAAATGACTTGTCAGTCCAATTTCCAAGACGAGTATTTGAAGCATTCGCACAATGAATGACATCTTTGAGAACTTAATGCACCGGTAAAAAAAATCAGCTTCTTTCAATTGGTGTTTTGTCCTTAGTATGTGATGTATATATCCCATATGGTTATCTTCATCACGCATTGAAAAATGATCATGAAGTAACTCCACCATGTTAAGGTTGTGTTTGGATGAGGGGATTTGATTTGAGGAGGCATTTCAAATGAAAGGAGTTAAAAATACATGTATTTCAAATGACATGGTTTTAGTGAAAATTTGAAATTCTCTCAATTTAACTAAAAAAAAGATGGGCTAAAACCTAAGTATTTAAAATTTATTCATTTGTTTTTTTAATCCTAACAGGTGAAGTGGATTTAAAAACCATAGCCTAAATCCCTCCATCCAAATGGAGCCTAGAAGAATTTTATAGAAATTCAGAAAGAACAAATTATAAGTGTAATATAAATTAAGATATTTATATGCCCAGTTTAGACATCAATTCAGATTCAAGCAAAGTACACTCGAAAACTGAAATGCTATTTTGAACAGTTCATGGTATTCTGCATGGTAACACTATCTTTTAATGTATTGAAATCTTATATTAATAAGGTGGCATGCCATACTTCTTCAGCAATCAGAATGTGGTAAATGAAGGAGTATATTATAATTTTAGATTTTTTTTTTCATTCACACTATACATGTCATGTAATCAAGAAATTCCATGTCATACATGGAAATTAGGAAATTAACCTGAATTAATAATGAATACAATAACGAGGTCACGTGATTCTCAAGTGGAATAAAAAAAAAAAAAAGAGGCAAAAACTAATATTAACACATTGCTTAAAAGACCTATGAAGAGCATGTAAAGATTTGGTTTAGCTTAACAATCAAACCTGATCCTAGAATTTCAGGATTTAAGCTGCAATAGATAAAACCAGCATATATTACAATATGACTGCAAAGAGGTTACTTCTTTCCAACAATATTTCTTCTGCTAGCAAAATAAACATCTACACCTATCTTTTTTCCTTTTACAGATTTCTTGCTTAGGTTGGTGATTGTCAAGATATTTATCTACACCTATCAGTTCATGGTGATTGTCAAGATATTTTTTATGTTTACAGATCGTGCCAAGTTTCTCTGTTTGAAATTCATGAATCGGTAGGTTATTTTGCGACAATTAATTACATATAAGATTGGGATAACAACATCCAACCCAACTGATGTATCACAGATGAAAAAAGGAGACAAATTAAAGAACAAAAAACCAAATCTTCTCGCTCCATAATATCATGACATGAGAAACATCACAATTGAATAGCCACCTACCTAAAAAGATGACATAACTGTATAATAAAGCAAGTGAAACAGCAAATAACTCATATAATCAAATTGGAAGGGTGCAAAGAAGCAATTGAAACAACACATACCTATACCTGTGTCAATCACGTTTTTCCTATCTCAATCTTTTTTGCTCGTTGGACTTCATGCTTAATATTAATCCTGAGGTATAAAAATAAACTAAGAACTAACCACATACCTACTAACAATAATCAATGTGCTTGATCATCAAACACAATGGAGGAAATTAACTTGGTGAGACATGATATATAATAAGAATTATTGCATATATTTTCAGTTTATTAACACCTGAAAACAGGTGTTTGCAATCATATTTCACTTTAGTTTAATGACATTCTCTATGATTAGCAACTATAACTAAGCCATGTGAAATTAATTTGAATTTTGCAACTATCGTACGCAGAGAGGAACACACAAGGAAGAATTGGTGAAGAAGCTACAAAAGGAATTGGAGTAAGAGGAAAAATTGCATAGACATATTCCTAGAACAATAGATGAACCTGAGGTAAATTGCAGTAACTTGGTAAAATTAGCCTTTCCTGAAAAATTTAACACTATAAAAGAGAACTTTTTTATTTTTGGTTCATTCTTTTCTGATTTCACAGATACCTTATAAGTTATTCATTCCATAACTTTAATTGAATCTTTGGCTCTACTAATTATGGACTACACAGTTAAAATATACTCGAAAGCAACTTCAGTCATATTGCCATCCTTTACATTATTGATTATACTTTTCAGAAAGTTTCCCTTATGCACGTTTATTACAACATAACTTCATCAAATTTGAGGTTTATATTTAGAATCATTATGGGGTTCTTTTTCAACTTTTAGTATTATTTCATCATAAATATATCATGTTGATTCACCTAATCAAATTAAAATTTACAAGTTGTTCAATTAACTTCTTACTTTTCCATCAAAATACACATATACATTAAATAATTTCTTCAAAATTGCATCCTGAGGCCTCTAAAGTAATTTTGGTTTTAAGAAATCCTTAAAGTATTGAAAATTATTATCTTCAGGTCCTTTTTTTAATGGAATGTCAAATTTGAATTTGCACTCGCATATCTCTATGATTGATTATGTATTTCTTACGACTTGTGGGATAAAACAACATTGTTTTTCAAGTTTTATCAAACAATTAAACAGTGTGTTTTCTATTCATCTTCTTGAATTGAAGTTCTCTCAAAATTGTCATCTTCAAAGCATTAACTAGCACAAACACACAGACGTAGTTGTTCCCATAGTATTAAATTAAACAGCAAATGCCGAAGGCAAATAATATTGCGATTAGTCTAATATTTAGAAAAAAAACTGAGTAACAAAGACACACACAATGAACTAATCAAGGTAAGAAATGAAAACTAAACGAAGAATGTCCTGGATAAATTTCTTGAATTTGGTAAACAAAACAGAGCATGAGGAAATTAAATGAAAGAAACTCCCGTAGACTATGGATATCAGGTAAACTTACTTGAATTTGGGGTGCAATAGTACACCCTTAATCTTAAATAATTCTGCCACTGTTTCTAAATGGATACACAACAATAAACCATTGAGATCGGAAAACCAAGAAACTAAATCTAAGTTGATTAAGATTCAAGAATACCCAACAATAAACACAGAGGAATTTTGTACTAAACAAGAAAGATAGACAAACCTGTGTGATTATTGGTGTTTTATGGACCAGCAACTCGTGGATTGGAATTAGAAAATCAAGACACTAAATAAGAGCGTGAAATAAAAACAAACAGAAAAAAGAAACCAAATCTGACCATGGCCGAACAAAAATCAAGAACAAAACAGGAGAAAATCAAACGAAAGAAAGAATAACGACAAATAAATTTTGCGCTAAATAAAAAATAATTGACAAACCTGTGTGATTCTTACTGTTTTCCGAAATAGTAATTTGTTCAATTGGTATAAATTATAGATTAGGGCTAACTCCCTCCCACAATTGAGGAAGAAAAGAATAATTAGAAAGAAAATCAGCGGGACTAAAGGAAAAATTAATTTGAATTAAAGAAAATAATTATGGAAAAAATTTATAAGCAGGAGTTATAAGAAAAAAAAAAAAAACATTTTCTAAGACTCGAACACAAGACTTCATACACAAACATTAGAGCTCCAACCGCTAGGGCGTCACTAAATAACACTTCAAATTGAACGCGTCTTTATATATTTAATATAGTCACGCTTACTTAAAAGGGTCACCAAGTAAACGTCACTACAGGGGTACTTTTCTAGTAGTGGGTATGCAACCGAGCCAATACGATCCTGAACTTGAAACGGGCCATAAAACTTGCTAGCGAGTTTCTGATTGACCCTCTTGAATACCGACTGCTGGCGGTATGGCTGCAATTTTAGATAAACCCAGTCACCAACTTGGAACTCTTCTGGGCAACGCTTAGAGTCAGCATACTGCTTCATGCGATTCTGGGCAGCTTCCAAGTTCAACCTTAATTCACTAATTAGAGCATCCCGTTCTTGGAGTTGGACGTCTACTTCATGTACTGCTGTGGCGCCGGCCTCATAACTTGGTATGGGAACAGCCGACCGACCATAAACAACCTCGAAAGGAGTCATTCCAATGGATCGTTGGTAGGTAGTGTTGTACCAATACTCAGCCCATGCCAGATGTCGTTCCCAGTCCTTAGGCTTGTGATAAGTAAAACTTCGGAGGTATTGTTCGAGGCAACGATTAACTACCTCAGTTTGGCCATCGGTTTGAGGATGATACGAAGAACTCATCTTCAACTGTGTCCCATGCAATTTGAACAATTCACGCCAAAAATTGCTAACAAAAACTCTATCCCGATCCGAAACAATCGACTTGGGACCCCGTGTAAGCGTACCACTTGGCGCATAAATAAGTCAGCAATGTCTTTGGCACAATAGGGGTGTCGAAGAGCGATGAAATGAGAGTATTTAGACATCCGATCCACCACCACCATAATAGTATCTTTTCCCTTAGATATGGCCAGACCCGTAATAAAATCCATAGAGACATCTGTCCATACCTGCTGTGGAATGGGGAGAGGTGCGAGTAACCCGGCTGGAGATTGGCAATCTGCTTTGGTGCGCTGGCATACATCGCAAGAACGCACGAAAGTGGTAACATCGTTGTGCATTCCAGGCCATTCGAATAGTTGATTTAGGCGTTTGAATGTTCTTAAAATCCCTGAATGACCACCAAATGCAGAAGCATGAAAACTGCTGAGTAACTGTTCCCGAATGGGTCCTTTAGGGACCCGGACTTTGCCTTGGGTGGCGAGGCACCCGTGACGGATGCGGAACCCTTCTGTGGTTGGTTCACCATTCTGGACGCGGTGCAAAAGAGGCCCAAGGGTGGGGTCTTCCGCTGTGGCAGCAACAATTCGTTCCCAAATATCAGTAGAGGGGGCTGAAATGGCAAGTTGGGCGAACTCATCGAAAGACCCCCTGCGGGACAGTGCGTCTGCTGCAGCATTTTCCTTCCCAGGTCTGTAAACGATCTCATAATCAAATCCGACAAGCTTAGCAATCCACTTTTGTTGTTCCGGTGTGGTTATACGTTGCTCGAGCAAGAAACGGAGGCTCCGCTGATCTGTCAAAATCTGAAACCGACGACCAATGAGGTATGGGCGTCAACAACGGATTGCTTCTAAGACGGCGAGCATTTCTTTTTCATAGACCGACGAGGACTGTTTTGAGATGCTGATCCCCTTCCTCAGATAGGCAATGGGTCGTCCACCTTGAGTTAACACTGCGCCCACGCCATAACCTGATGCATCAGTCTCAATTGTAAACACCTCATTAAAATTAGGAAGCGCAAGTACTGGGGTGGAACTCATGGCCTGCTTTAAACGGTCGAATGCAAGCTGTGCCTCCGGAGACCAATGGAACTGGTTCTTCTTGGTTAAAATATGGACTGGACGAGCTATTTCCCCAAATTTTTGGCAAAACTTTCGATAATACCCCGCCAATCCGAGAAACCCTCGTAACTCAGTGACCGAAGATGGGACGGGCCATTGAACAACGGTGGATATTTTCTTGGGATCTACTCGAACTCCCAGATGGGATATGAAATGGCCAAGATACTCCACCTCTTCAACACCAAAAAAGCACTTTGATGGTTTGATAACAAACTAATTTTCCTGCAGAATTGAAAGAACTGCTCTGATACCATGATGATGAGAATACGTGTATACCAGTCAATCATCCCATAACCAAGGTTTACACAAGAAGGAAGTCAACCATAAAAGATACCAAGAGATTGCTGAATTCGACCTTTTCCTGTGGCTGTCGCCGATTTCAGGTTACTGGTGGTTGGTACTGTTGTGGTTGGGGTAGTGTTCGTATTCCATACCTTGGGTGTTGGATTTCGGAGGAATGGGGTGTTCCCTCCCTTTGGATTGTGGTTTCGATTCGATCGCAGCTGTTCATCCTTTCATTTAGCCAATTCGATGGCTTCCCTTAGATCTTGAGGTCGCCACATCTTGAGTTCATGGGCAATTTCACTCTAAAGGCCAGCCATGAAAGTTCCTAACAAGGCGCTTGGGGGCCAATGGGGCACCCTGTTGACGAGTTTTTCAAACTCGGTGAAATAGTCTTCACAGGTCCCGGTTTGTCGGATTTTACTCATCGATTCGTTAGCATCTTCGAACTGATCCCTCTCAAATCTGCCGAGCAATCTAGTTTTGAAGTGTTCCCATGTGATTGGCTGTTCCTCGGTCGTTTGTTCGAACCAACGCCACCATTGGCGTGCTGTGCCGTCTAGATAGTAGGTTGCAATTTGTACACAGTCCTTCACCCTTATACCTTTAACTTCGAAGTACTGCTCCGCCCTATCAATCCAATTAATTGGATCCTCCCCCGTAAATTTTGGGAAATCCATCCGGACTCCTTTTGGGCGATGATCCCTGGGTTTCTCGGTGCGTCTGCTCCGGACTGACCTCCTGGACCCTTCGTCGGAACTTTCAGTTGTTCCACCCTCCTCGTCTTCCTCTCCTGGATTTGATCCGTCTCGATCGAAGGGATCCGGATAAGTGGCGAATGGGTTTTCTCTCTCGCCAGCCCCGTCAACCGATCCTCCTTCAAAATATAATCCTCGGCGTGGTCCTTTGTTTGCTGTGTGTTGGTTATTGTTGGGAAGGTCCCACCGTCCCCCTCGGCCATGATACCCCTGTCTCCGGGCATCTTTAAATAGTGGGTTTTCATGTTGTTGCCTCCGAAAACGTCATCTCCCTTGTTCGACGTCAATGATTCCAGGGATGTGAGCCCTTCCGTTTCGTCGTTGGAAACGGCGCCGTCCACCCTCTGAATCTCCGTCTGATCGGGGATTATGCAGCGACGCTGCTTGTAGAGCTTCACTGATTTGTGCGAATGAATCCTCTAGTTTTGCTAATCTTTGTCTGTTTGAACCCATTGTGGTAGTAGCGGAATCGTGGTGTTTAGGATTGTAACGGCTCTGAGGCCAATTGATGAAACCTCGAGGTATTTATGCGATAATAAGCAGGATGATATATATGAATGATTCCTAGAAACTCAAGAACAGGCTATTGAATTAACCTAGCAGCTTTCAATGCTGTAATTACTACTCAAAACTCTCAATGTCTTTTTCCTGCGTTCTCTTCTAATTCAAATACTAATGAAAACAAGAAAATAAGGAAACAAAGTAATGAAAGGAAACAACGTAAATTAGGAAAGCAATCTCTTAAATTCAGCAATCAATTATCTCTTGGTATCTTTTATGGTTGACTTCCTTCTTGTGTAAACCTTGGTTATGGGATGATTGACTGGTATACACGTATTCTCATCAGATGGATAAAAAACAAAGCTACAATCTTTAACCAAATTTAATTCCCAATACCTTTAAGACCCAAGAAAAAACCCACTTCGATTCTTACATCATACAAAACAAGAATCGATCTTCAAAGGAGAAAGAAGATGAAAAACAGAGTAAAGGGTACCTAAAGATAATTCCGCGGCGGTGGAGGAAGACGACTTTACCTTGTGTGGCGGAAGGAGACGATGACGGCTTGGATGTGGTGAGGCCCTGACGACTAATGCATCGATCAGGGATAAAGACTGACTGCAACTTATTGCATCAAATCAGCAGCTAGCCTCAGCTACAAGTCCCTATTCTTCCTTAATCTTTGCGAGCTTCTTAATAAGCCGAGCTCTGTCAATGTCAACATATATATGCCAGCATTTTGGGTATCAAGATTTATGTGCATGAATCAATCACCTTTCAAGTAGAGACATTGTTGAGTGTCGTCTTAATAAGCTCTATTTTAGTCTGGTCAATATATTGCATTATGGCTTGTACAGCCTGTATCGAACCACCAAGACGGAAAATCAAACAGAATACAAACTTTGAGCAATGAACTTGAAAAAAGCAGAAAAATGAAAAGTAGAGAAAGGCTAATCTCCCACACACACACTGTTGTTTCTAATAATATAATGAAGACGGACCAATAAGTTTGTTGAGTGTTGCTCACGCTTCAGAATGTCAGTGACGGTTTTTCCTCATCTACTTCTCCACATTCGCAATTTTTGCCTCCAAATCCCCCGCTCCATTTTCCTAAAAATTTATCTACAAAATATATGAGAGATGAAACATAAGGACCACCCACCAATCCTTGTACGGAATTAGAGTGTGAAAGTAAGCTATTTTAGACAAAGAAAACTTCCACTAAAATTTATAGTAGTAATGAGAAAGCGATCCATGGAGTGTGAATCCAACGAGACCAGACCTAAACGTTCGTGTTCGATTGCGAACAAAATTTTATAAAAACATTTGTTGAGGGATTAATTCGAATCCTGCACATCAATCATCCAATTTAGACAATTAAGAGAAATCACTCTCCATGTTCTAACCTTTAAAAAGTACTAGAAAAACTACATTGTTATCTTTCGCGTACCGATTGCGCTTCAGAACGATGATAAGGGACACTCACTTGCTGCTTCTAGGGGTGTGCACCGGTCCAGAACCGGACCGGACCGGACCGGGACCGGAATTATAAAATTTTACGGACCGGAGACCGGACCGGAATTAATCCGGTCCAGACCGGACCGGACCGAAAAATTCCGGTCCGGTCCGGGTTTGGACCGATTGGACCGGATTTTTTTTTTTTTTTTTAATTTTTTTTTTTAATTTTATGGATGCAAGAACAAAATTGATGAATTTGTGTATGAAAATTAAAGTGTTTCTTTGATCTTTTGACCCTAAAAAAAATTAAATATGTTTGTTAAATTATATATTTGCAAAAAATGTAATAGATCTCAACACATTTTCACCAATTACTTGGTTTTAAAAAATAATTGAGAGTGCATTAGTAAAAAAAAAAAAAAAAAAAAAAAATTAAACAAAAAAAATTCCGGTCCAAAACCGGTCCGGACCGGAAAATTCCGGTCTTGGACCGGACCGGACCGGAAGACCGGAATCCAAAATTTGCCGGACCGGAGACCGGACCGGAATCTAACCGGTCGGTCCGGTTCCGGTCCGGTCCGGTTCCGGTCATTTTTCCGGTCCGGTTTTTTTTTGAACACTCCTAGCTGCTTCAGTAAGAAGGCACACCCCAAGAACGGTGATGAGGGCTTTAGGAACCGGTTGAGAAGAATCTTATTGTGCGATGATAGTGTTAGGAAAGGGAAAATATCAATTTTGGTCACCCAATTTTAACTCTTTTCATATTTGGTCACCCACGTTTAGTTTGAGAACACATATTGTTTGGTGAGTATAAAATCAAATTCTAAGCATATGTTTTATATATATGGGCCACATATTCAATGCAATTATATTAGTCATTTAGAGTTATATTTATTATTTGATTGACTATTAAAATTAATATGGATTTATGAGTAAATACCAAATAGAAGGAACTCTAATTCAGTACTATATAAAGAGCATGGTTATGGCCCCCAAGACACTAAATCGCATACAGTTTTCTACTCTCCCCATCAAGAGTGAAACGAAGGACCCATACATAGATTTAGTTGAGGAAGGCCATAAAACCACCTCATCGATCGAACAAAATTGGTGAGGCTTTCCCTATACAAAATATTGCTATGGATCCAGGTATTTCACTAAATCCACTAATTCTTAATCAGTGAGCGTGTTGTTGTCCTAGAATTTCCGCATCTAGGATATTTGTTGTACTACATGTATATTTCTGTAATTGTATATATATTTCTAACAAGTGGTATCAGAGCAGTCTTCACTGCTTTATTGTTGAGATTTATTAGATCTATCGATTTTCTGATTTTTTTTTTCTTCTGAAATGAAATCAGGGGTTGGATGATTGTAATTATTATTTGTGAATAATTTCTTTAATTAAGGATGATATCTTGCCTATTCAAATCATTAATATCTATTAAATATGGGCTTCATGATTTTATCTGTTAGTATTTGATTTTATATTTGACTCAATTATGCTGTTTTGGGGATTAAGATTCCTGTTTGTTTGTGCTGCGATAATTTGACAAATATTAAATGAGGTGCTTTTGGAATTTTGAAGTATTACTACCACTGTTCCTTTTTTTTTTTTTTTTATGATAATTCATATTTTGAGTTGACAAGTAAATGCTATTATTAATTGAGGTCTAATTTGGTTTCTAGACTTTAATTGAATTAAATTGGGGACATGACAATTATGCTGTTTGATTGAAAATATAATTAAATCAAGTCAATATTAATTATTATTTTTATGTCTAGTAATTTTAATATAATCAATCAAAACAACAAGTAGCCTTCGCAACCTCTGTTGTCTAGAGTGATTTTATTAAGATTACATAGATGTTGGTGTAAAGTTATTTATGCACGCTGTGATCGGCCCTTCAGTTTGACGCAACCTGGCCGAATGACAATACATCTGTGATGATAAGCACGTAATAATTAATTTTTTCTTCATGTGAACATTAGTCCGTCCTTCGACAGACTTTTGTTTGACCGAATTTATCATTAGTGTTTGATCATTGCACCAAGAATACTATTTACAATTAACTCTCTGTCCTTCGACGGTTGACGGAGGTTAATGTTGTACTCGGTATCTTGCTTGGGTCCTCAATTTTTTGTTTATTCATTCATGTCTTATTTGTTTAATGACATATAAGTTTGTGTGAGTATACTTATAATTGTTCTTTCTCCAGTTTTTGTTGCTACAACTAATAATGTGTCTGCTCAAATTAATAACATCCCAAAGCTGAGTGGGATGAATTTCAAAATTCTGAAAGAGAACATAAAGTTTGTTCTCAGTTGGCTCTTCGGTCTGATAGACCCATTCCTACTGAGGATGACCCGAAAGAAGTCAAAATTGAGAAATGGAATCGATCTAACCGAATGAGTTTGATGATCATGAAGCGATCCATTCCGGAAGCATTTCGGGGCTCTATTACTGAGAGTGAAAATGCTAAAAAGTTCCTTGAGTCCATTGAGCAGTACTTTAAAAAAAAATGAAAAGTCAGAGGCAAGTAGTCATTTGTCGTCACTCGTTTCCATGAAGTACAAGGGCAAAGGGAACATAAGGGAGTACATTATGGAGATGTCTAATCTTGCATCAAAACTAAAAACACTAAAGTTAGAGCTGTCTGAGGACTGCTCGTGCATTTGATTTTGATCTCACTTTCTATACACTTTGGGCAATTCAAAGTGAGTTATAACACTCAAAAGGACAAGTGGTCCCTTAATGAGCTTATATCTCACTGTGTGCAAGAAGAAGAGAGGCAGCAAAGAGATAAGACTGAAAGTGCTCATTTGACATTTAACTCTCAGAAAAGGAAGACAAAGAGAGCTAAGGGTACTGCAGAGGGATCTTCTCAACAAAAGAAGCAAAAGATTGATGAACAAAATTGCTTCTTTTGTAAGAAGTCGGGGCATATGAAGAAAGAATGCCCCAAGTACGCTGCATGGCGTGTTAAGAAGGGTACACCTCTAACTTTTGTTTGTTCTGAAGTGAATTTATCTTTTGTACCAAAAGATACTTGGTGGGTAGATTCTAACTTTTGTTTGTTCTGAAGTGAATTTATCTTTTGTACCAAAAGATACTTGGTGGGTAGATTATGGTGCTACTACTCGCATAAGTATGTCTTTGCAGTTGCCTGTGGAGTCGACCGCCAAGTGATGCTGAAAGATTCATCTATGTGGGCGATGGCAATAAAGTTGCAGTAGAGGCTATAGGGACTTTTAGATTGCATTTAAGGACTGGTTTTTATTTGGATTTATTTGAGACATTCGTTGTACCATCATTTAGACGGAATTTAATTTATATTTCCTGTTTGGACAAATTGGAATTTTCTTGTTCTTTTGGAGATAATAAAGTTAGCCTCTTTCAAATTTCAAATCTCATTGGTACTGGTTCCTTAATTATAATCTATATATAATTGACGTTGTTACTTCCCATAACATTATACTACAAAGTACAAAAAGGAAATTCAGTGAGGATTCTGCCATTTTGTGGCACAAGCGCTTAGGGCATATCTCTAAACAAATAATGCAAAGCTTTTGTTAGATGGAATCCTTGATCCCCTAGATTTGACAGATTTTCAGATCTGTGTTGAGTGCATCAAAGGGAAATTAACAAAAGTAAGGAAATTAGGTGCCGAAAGAGCTAAGGATGTCTTAGAACTTATTCACACTGATATATGTGGTCCATTCCCTACAGCATCTTGGAATGGACAACAATACTTCATTACGTTCATAGACGATTACTCTAGATTCGGCTACCTATATTTGATACATGAGAAATCCCAATCTTTGGACGTTTTCAAGTCTTTCAAAGCTGAAGTTGAACTTCGACTTTGAAAGAAAATTAAGGTTGTTAGATCGGATCGTGGTGGTGAATACTACGGACGATATGATGGATCGGGAGAACAACGTCCCGGGCTCTTCGCACTTTTCCTCAAAGAGTGTGGAATTGTTCCACAATACACAATGCCGGGGTCCCCCAGCATGAATGGTGTTGCCGAACGGTGAAACCGAACTCTTAAGGATATGGTAAGGAGTATGATTTCTCATTCATCATTGTTAGAGTCACTTTGGGGAGAAGCTTTGAAGACCGCAGTACATATTCTCAATAGGTACCTAGCAAAGCAGTTACCAAAACCCCCTATGAAGTTTTCATGGGCAAGAAACCTAGTATTAGACACTTGTACATCTGGGGTTGTCCAGCTGAGGCGCGACGTTACAGGCCGCATGAAGGAAAATTGGACTCAAGAACGGTTAACTGTTACTTTGTTGGTTATCCTGAGTATTCTCAGGGGTATAAATTTTACCATCCCACATCAAGAACCTTTTTTTAAACAGGAAATGCTAGATTTCTTGAGGATATTGAGTTTGGGAGGGAAGAGATCATAAGGAATGTTGTCTTTGAGAAGGAATCTGTTATTGATAGTAATATGGTTTCTATACCAATTGCTGCTCAAAACACAATTCCAGTGGTAGAGAATGATGTTTCTAACGTCATTTAAGTGGTAGAGAATGATGTTCCTAACGTCATTCCAAATCAAGACAACAATGAGATTCTTCCTCCATTAGCTGAAATACAAACTCATCAACCTCAAGAGGTGCCATTAAGGCGATCCACTAGAGAAAGGAGAAGTGCAATTTCGAATGATTATGTAGCATTTCTCCAAGAACATGAGGATGGCATAGGTTTGACAGAGGATGATCCAATCACCTTTGCACAAGACAAATGTAGTTCTAACTCTCAAAAGTGGATTGATGCCATGAAGGATGAGATGAAGTCTATGAGTGATAATGACGTTTGGGATCTTGTCAAATTGCCTAAAGGTGTGAAACCCATTGGTTGTAAATGGATATTTAAAACCAAGAGGGATTCAAAGGGCAATATCGAAAGATATAAGGCTCGTCTGGTCGCTAAGGGCTTTACTCAAAAGGAGGGTATTGACTATAAAGAGACCTTCTCTCCGGTATCATCGAAAGACTCTTTTAGAACTATTATGGCACTGGTAGCTCATTTTGATCTCGAGCTACACCAGATGGATGTAAAGACTGCGTTTCTCAATGGTAACATTGAAGAAACAATCTATATGGCGCAGCCGGAAAACTTTGTATCCGGAGATCCAAAGTCTATGGTTTGCAAATTAAAGAAATCCATCTATGGGCTTAAACAAGCATCCTGTCAATGGTATCACAAATTTCATCAAGTCATTACTTCATATGGTTTCGAGGTGAATGTCGTTGACGATTGTGTATATCACATGTTCAGTGGGAGTAAATACATTTTCTTAGTTTTGTACGTCGATGATATTCTACTTGCTAGTAGCGATATAGACTTATTGTGTGAAACTAAGAGATTTCTGACGAAGAAATTTGAGATGAAAGATCTTGGTGAAGCCTCTTTTGTATTAGAAATCCAAATACTTAGAGATCGTTCTCAAGGTATTCTTGGATTATCGCAAAAGAGCTATATCGATAAGGTTTTGAGTAGATTTGGCATGAAAGACTGTAAAGCTTCGGATACCCCTGTCACTAAAGGAGACAAGTTTAGTCTTAAACAGTGCGCTGATAATGACTTTGAAAGAAGAGAGATGCAAAAGATTCCCTATGCGTCGGTAGTGGGAAGCCTTATGTACGCTCAAGTTTGTACTCGTCCTGATTTGGCATTTATAGTGGGAGTATTAGGAAGATACTTGAGCAATCCAAGAGAGCAACATTGGAAGGCAGCCAAACGCGTAATGCGATACTTGAAGAGAACAATTGATTGCATGCTCACTTATCAGAGATCAGACAATTTGGAGATCATTGGGTACTCTGACTCCGATTTTGCTGGATGTCAAGATAGAAAACGCTCCACATCTGGATATGTCTTTACATTGGCCGGTGGAGCTATCTCATGGAAGTTTGTTAAACAGACTCTCATAGCCTCATCCACCATGGCTGCAGAATTCATTGCATGCTATGAGACATCCAACCATGGGATATGGCTGCAGAATTTTGTCACTAGGCTGTGTGTGGTTGACGACATTGAACGGCCGCTAAGGATTTATTGTGACAATAGCTCAGTCGTTCTTTACTCGAATAACAACAGGAGCTCTGTAAAGTCGAAGTTCATTGAAATCAAGTTTCTTGTTGTTAAGGAGAGAGTTCAGAATAAATAAATTTCCATAGAACATATTAGGACGGATTCTATGCTAGTGGATCCCTTAACTAAGGCAGTAACACCAAAATTGTTTCACGAGCATACTACTCATATGGGTGTTGTTCAAAACTTTACCTTAGTTTAGTGGCAGTTAATGTTCTATAGGTTTTTTTCGGATCTCTTTTCTGCAGAATAAAGTTGATGACTATATTATTTCTGAACTCATTATGTGTTAATATGTGATATTTTACATTGCATATGTTGATCTCGGTAAGGACTACAGTAGGGTCAGTTGGAAATAGGCATGATTAAGATCATATTGCATGAAATTTCCATGCTGCTCACCATATTTGATCTATGTCATTGAGTGTACTAGTATGGAGATTATCATGGTTTAGTCACAATATATGATGTGATGAAAATTGTGATAGTCTCATTTCTAGTATATGAGATGGACGAAATTGTAAGGCAATAGTCAAAGAATGAATGACGTAAAGTTGTGCACATAAGGAAATATAATTGCTTAAGGTTAATATGTAGCTCAAGTGGGAGATTGTTAGGAAATTATTATTTCCTATATATATATGGGCCACATATTCAATGCAAATATATTAGTCATTTATAGTTATATCTATTATTATGATACGGTTGACTATTAAAATTAATATGAATTTATGAGTAGATACCAAATAAGACTTTGTTACGGGAATTATGGGAACCCTAATTCAATACTATATAAAGAGCATCATGGTTATGGCCCCTAAGACACTAAATCGCATACAGTTTTCTACTCTCCCCATCAAGAGTGAAACGAAGGACCCATACAGAGATTTAGTTGAGGAAGGCCATAAAACCACCTCAATTGAACAAAATTGGTGAGGCTATTGTTATGGATCCAGGTATTTCACTAAATCCACTAATTCTTAATCAATAAGCGTGTTGTTGTCTTAGAATTTCCGCATCTAAGATATTTGTTGTACTACACGTATATTTCTGTAATTGTATATATATTTCTAACAGATAGTACAGAAAAGATTTTGAGAATTGAGAATTATTAGGAGAGGGAGGCCAGTGACGGTGTGAGGGCGGGAGAGGGAGGCGATGAAGCGAGGAGGATTTGGGGGAGAACATTTTTTTAATTTGGGAGAGAAAAGCTTCGATCTGGAATTTTTTTTAAGGGACTTCGATCTGAAATTAATAGAGGGAATTAATAGCTTTGACCTAAGACCAACTCTTGGACAGCGGTTATGAACCGCTTTCCAAGTGTTTCACTTGGAGAGCGGTTTAGAACCGCTTTCTATGTGTGTTTTTTTTTTTTTTAATAAAACCGCTCTCCAAGTTATATCTTGTAGAGCTGTTTGAAAAAAAAGGGTTCTCCAAGCTTAAATGTGTAGTGGTGTTTCTCTCCTGTGGCCAAAATTACCACAATTAGAATTTTACTTGTTGTTGCCACATCTAAAAATTGGCATGTTCATCAATTAGATGTCAATAATGCTTTCTTACATGATGATTTTGATGAAGAGATATATATGTCACCTCCTCCTGGTTATTATTCACAAACTGAGAAAAGAGTATGCAAGTTAAACAAAAGTCTTTATGGTTTAAAACAAGCATCCAAACAATGGTTTACTAAATTGACTGCTTGTTTATTATCCTTAGGCTTTGCTCAATCAAAAGTAGATACATCTCTTTTCACTAGACAAAATGATATTGATTTCATTACTATCCTTTGTTATGTAGATGATCTCATAATTACAGGGACTAATATTCATATCATCAATACCATTAAACTGCATTTACATGATAAATTCACTATCAAAGACCTTGTTCCTTTGAGATATATCCTGGGCATTGAAATTGCTAGAAATAACAAAGGGATGACTTTGTGTCAAAGAAAATATACTCTTGACATGCTTCAAGATTCTGGATATTTGGGTTGTAATCCATCCTCCACACTTATGGATCCCAAAGTGACCTTTCACACTAATTCCCCTCCCGTTAAACATCCCGATTATTACAGGATGATAGTAGTTAAGCTTATATACCTAACTATTACTAGACTTGACATTTCTTATGTAGTTCAAACCTTGAGCCAATTCATGCAGCTCCCTACTGAAGCTCATTTGACTGTTGTGCATAGGGTTTTCAGGTACATAAAAGGTACACCTGGTACTGGAGTATTTTATCCCAAACTTAATACATTTAAATTGCATGCTTTTTCTGATTCTTATTGGGCTAGATGTATGCATACAAGAAAGAGCATTACAGGTTTTAGTATTTACATTGGTGACTCTATAATCTCTTGGAAATCCAAGAAACAATCTACTGTAAGCAAGTCATCAGCTGAAGCTGAATATAGAGCTCTAGCTACAACCACTTGTGAGCTTCAATGGATCCATTACAATCTTGCTGGCTTGAAGATTCAACATTCCACTTCTTCCACTATGTACACTAACAACAATAGTGCATTATATATTGCTCAAAACCCTTGCCTTCATCAAAGAACCAAGCACATCTCTTTGGACTATCACTTCACAAGGGAAAAGATTCAAGAAGGTTTTCTCAAACTTGTTCATATCCCTACTGAACAGAACTTGGCAGATATGCTCACCAAACCATTGCCCACTTCTCCTTTTGGTTTACACATCTCCAAAATGGGCTTGATTAATATACATTCCCATTTTGAGGGGGTATAAATGAGTTTAATAGATACACTCCTAGCTCTTATATAGTTTTACTTTCAGATTAGTGGTTAGTTAGTTAGTATAATCTTAAGATATATACTCTTGAGATTCGTAGATGAGTTCATTATCTTGTAAAACTCATTTTCAATATTCTCTAGAATACATTTGGTTTTGTTTCTCTCTTCTTTGTGAAAAGTTGATCCATGATTTGATCATCAACACTATTCATTTGTGGCAATTTGCCTCAAGATTTGCGTATGCATTGAAGATGGTTTGCCACAAAAAACAACCATTAGCCTCTCCCTTGGAGATGGCCTTACCATTCCTGTCACCGGGAATCGTGGCTAATTAGCCAAAAATTGGAAATTGTGGTCCTGTGATACTATATTAATGACATTGGTTGATATGGTTTAATACGGTGAATACGAGATTCTTTGTGTGCTTTGTGAGACGAGAGGGAGGAGAGGGGTTCTTGTACACGTACACCGTCACCAGACGAGGAGTCTGAGCTGTGTACAACCCAAGTGTAGTGGCAGCCGGCAGCACCGAAACCCAACAGATGCATTAGAGCCTGGTTCCGATATCGGCCTCCTTGCCACCGTACCTCTCGTCGAAAATTGTTTTTGTAGCCACTTTCACCGTTCGTTGCTGTCCAGATTCGCGAGCATCGGCTCCGCTGGTGCAGCGCCATTCAGATCGTGGCCACCATCTTCGTGGGCCTACCGCCGTCGTGAGGAGTTGCCTGTTAATGGCGCTGCAGGTGCGTCCCTTTTGTTGTCTTTGTGTTGCCGGTCCCGTTGAAGTTGCGCCGCCGTCCATTGTTGCAGTAGGTAAGAAGGTAAGAATTTATTTCTTTTGTTTTTCTGCCGCAAGAGTTGTTGTTGGAGGTGGAGGATGAATTAATTTTTAGTAGACCATGTTTATCCATGCTCGGTCATGACCGAGTCATCAAATATAAAATTCATTTCTCACTCCTCCACCCACACATTTTACACCACAATCCAAACTCATCTTTTTTCACACTTTATCCATAACCACCACAACCACAACCAACATTTAATAAATTATTTATTTTATAATATAATAATTATTTCTATTATTATTTTTTTATAATATTTTCACAATATTTAGAAAATATATACAGTTATTTAATATTAAAAAATCATAACTACAATAAAAAAATACCATACACTTAAAATAAAATTACAACATTAAATAATAAAATTAAAATTACAAAAATTGAAATACAACTGAAAATTGAGATCATTTGGATCCATGTTAGAAGAGAAAAATGATAATTAACACAATTTAGAAAAGAAACAAAATTAGGAGAAGAGAAAATGGAGTGTATGAAATTGTGATCCAAAACATATCAAGATTGATCTCTATTTATTTATAGAGAATTTAATTTTATGAATTTTGGTATACTTTTTTTATTTTTTTTAAGTAGATAAGTGAAAATAAAAAATTATCTAAATAAAATATAATCGACGAGTAAAAACTAGACACGTGTCATACTTATATTTTTTGGGATAAAAAATACTCCATTCATGCTTTGTTGTTCTTGGTTGTCCTACAACCAAGGTTATCAAAAAAAAAATATATATATATATATATATATATATTTTTTCCTACATGTATGATGTGGGCATCAATATGCCGATAAACATGGTCTAAGATAAAATTAAATTATTTGGAGTATGCTATTGGACTGGCTAGTTGCTTTTAATTTTTTAATTGAATTAATTGGACTATACTCAGTTTTTATATTATATTATGGGTTATGTGTCTACTAATTATTTGGAGTGATTTAGTTTAATTAAATTGAATTAATTGGACTACGCTCAGTTTTTATATTATGTTATGGGTTATGTGTCTACTAATTATTTGGGGTGGTTTAGTTTGAGTTAATTAGGGCTTAAATCATTTACACTTTGCAAATCTTGCTCGAGTTGCCTTTGAAATTAATTATACTAATGAGTTCTTAATCTTTTCTATTTATCTAGTAATATTTTATTAGAAATTGTGGTCTAGAATTTTGTTCAAGATTAATCTTGGTTGTTTTTCTTGATAGTAAAATGCAAGAGTATAGTTAATTTATGTGGCACTTGTGATTGGTGTGGCGATTTGAGATCCTAACCTAGGGTCTCGCTCTGGTATGACAACTAAACTCATTCTTTTACTGTTTTTGTAGTGTAGCCCCTGGTCGGGGATTATGTGATTGAGTTTGTGTGTTGTAGATTTTAGGATGTCTTTGTGAGTCCTTTTTTTTGTGATTTTATTTACGTCTTTGTGTATCGTAAATGTTATTGCTTCCACTTGTTTTCTGTGATATGATCTTTGTAAGGTTTCTTTGTGCAATTTTTATTAATTATCTTGGTGGTTAATTGTTTGGTGCATGTTGTTTGCTTCCTACAATCTCTTTGTGTTGCTCTGTGATTTTCTTTGTGATGCATGAGTAAATGATGGGCCAGTACTGGGAAGATGGGGGAATGGTTGCATGATTATACTTGTGGGTTCCATGAGAATTATGAGTATGTGTTTATATGTATGTGTGTTGTGCATGACTTCATACATTGTGGTTTCATGTTTTTCCCCTACCCCATATTCATCTAGTTTCATGTGAGTATCTTGAGCATTTATTGAGCTTTGTGCCTTGATTTTTGTGTGTTTTTTCAGTGCATTCTCTTTATGTTGTTATGAAAGACCGATTGCTTCTTTGTGTTTAGAGATTATCCATAGTGAGGTAGAATGATCTCATCTTTGTGATTTAATGATCATCCTTTGTGATATAATGTTCTTTGTGTCTTTGTGTTTCTCTTTATGAGTCTTTGTGAATGCTCCAAGTGAGGTGGAGCATTGTCTTTGTGTGTGTGTGTGTGTTTTTTTTATTTTTTTTTTGTGGCTTAACTTCTATGTACATGGACTAACTTGGTGTATTTTTTGTGTTTTCTTTGTGTGTTGTCATTTGCAGGTACGTGGGAGTGGGCTGGGCGATGATGAACTCCGATTGTATCCTTTAAATAAGGAGTGGTGTACTGGTGTTGAACCAAATAGGTGGAGATGTAATGAAATTATGTGGGTTTGTTGGATTTGGTCCAACTGTATTATACCCTAAAGCCCATTACACCCAATTCCTCTCATTCCCTTGTACGTGCTTTGAAGTTTGAACCTTTCCATATATTTCCATATCTTTGACCTTCCTACTAATCAACGATTTACTTACCATTTCTGCACCAGGAATCGTGGCTAATTAGCCGAAAATCGTGGTCTTGTGATACTATATTAATGACGTTGGTTAATATGATTTAATATGGTGAATACGAGATTCTTTGTGT
This sequence comes from Galeopsis tetrahit, assembly GCA_963675135.1. NCBI lineage: Eukaryota > Viridiplantae > Streptophyta > Magnoliopsida > Lamiales > Lamiaceae > Galeopsis > Galeopsis tetrahit. The sequence continues at coordinate 9,250,898 of OY776121.1, read as the reverse complement.
GCTTTGTGAGACGAGAGGGAGGAGAGGGGTTCTTGTACATGTACACTGTCTTCGAACGAGGAGTTTGAGCTCTGTGTAATGTAGTGGCCACAAAAAAAAAAAAAAAAAAAAAAAAAGGTTGTCCCCATGCTAAGGACCCAAATTTCAAAAGACTAGAGAAATTGTATGTAAGATTGTGTTTATGGTCATTTATACTAATTTTTTTGGGCACATATATAGTGATTTAAAATGTCATGTTATTCCTTTCAAAAAAATGTCATGTTATATGTTTGAATAGAAAAGAAGAGGTCGACCAAGAAAAAATCCTAGCGATGAAACGAGGGCAATAATTGCAGCAGTCGGTCAGGTATAAATTTTGTACTTTTATCATGTTCACTCAAGTATCGTCATTAAAATGTCATGTTATTTATTGCAATTTTCAAAGAAAAAGAGGTAGACCAATAAAGGATGCAACTTCTAATGAAACAAGTGGATCCGGAGCAAATGGAGCAGAAGTTAGTGGAGCAAGTGCTAGTGGGTTTGTGATTACCAAACACCTCTACTCAAAAGAAAGAGCTTGCAAACGCAAGAAAAATGGCAAACCAAGGCATGGGGTGTATTGATTTGCGAAGCCTCTAACACTATTTTTATTAAGTTTTTTACTATTTATATTAAGTTTCTTATTTTATTAAATATTTGTATATTTCTGATAACTATATTGTTATATTCATTGTATATGTAGGTGGTGTAGAGGGTGTGGTAAGTACTATGGGAAGTATAGGGGGTGGAAGTGATAGTGTTGTTAGTACTCAAGAGAGCCATGCTAATGAAACATTAAACAAGTTGATGATCTGTTATTTTTATAACATGAAACAAGTTGATGATCTGTTTATGATCTTTCGATTTATTTTTATGCTAATAACTTTTTTTTTAGTTATGTTTGTGCACTTGGATACTCTATTGAGTTTGAGAAGGGAAAAAAAACTTGATTTTGAAAAATAAGAAGAAGAACTTGATTGAGTTTGAGAAGAAGAAGAACTCTATTAACTTTGAGAAACGGAGAAGACGCAAAATAGAGTTTTATTTTTATTTTTATATTATTTCAATAAAATTTAATCTGATGTGGAAAAAAATGTGTAATCTAACGTGGCAAGCCACATCATCAATTATTGGCCGGAGAAAAAAAATATGTATCTGATTGCAACACGATGAAAGATTTGGAGTTTTTTACATTAATCGTAAAAATCGTGATTAAATTGATATTGAGACTAAAGATTGTGTATTTATTTAGAATTAACCCTAAGGGGGTGTTTACTTTGGGCTTTGAGTGGTTTTAAAAACCGGGTTTTTGAAATCCCGATTAATATTAATATGAGTGTTTCTTTTGAGTTTTAAAATAGTGGAGGATTTAACTTTATGTCAAATCAAGTTGTAAGATTGAATGACCGAGTTTGTATTATTATATTATTGTTTGATGAGATTATAATGATTGGTTGATTTTGTAATGATTAAATGTATTATATTATTGTATAGTATTAGTTAACATACTCTATGATACTAGTTCAAATATAGTATAGTATTAATTCACATATTGTATAGTATTAGTTCATACTTTATTTTGATATTTACTTTCTTATTATATTATTGTATAGTATTAGTTAACATACTCTATGTTAATTAATACTATATCGTATTTAAACTAATATTATATTTAACAAAAATGTAAAAAAATACATAACTTAATTAATACATTCATAATTCCAGGCATATCATGCAAATTAATACATCAATATTAAAAGATTGATATTAAATAACTAGTAATAAGAACAAAAGTCAAAATGAATCACACTGAACACACAATTTAATTAATAGATACAATCACACTCAATAAACATATGAATGCATCAACACGGCGATGACCACAAAGAAAATAATAAAGTTGATGCAATATTATGCTGGTTTCTTCGTCAATTTTTCACTCATTTAAGTTTCTAAATATAAATTTTATTTTTCAATTAGATTGTGTTATTAATTAGTCTTAAAAAATAATCTATAACTTTAAAAAACTTGTAACAAATCAGATATCATTGTAGAAATAATGAAGACATAACAAAATAATCTTAGTTATTATAAATTAGATTAAAGCTCGAAAGTAAGCATGTCATATTCATACATTTATACCCAAATTAGAAAAATATTGAATTTTTTTAGTTTAGTTTTTTTTTTCCGATTTTTTTCCTAAATTTTGGTCATTTTTTGAAAAAAAAAAAAGCTAAAATTTTTATTTCATAATTTTATTTTTGAGTTATATATTTTTTTTATTCGTTATATTCATTTTTTGAAAGTTAAAAAAATAGAATAATGTTTGATTTCGTGGTGATTCATTGGTGACTCGATACTCGGTGTATAATTATAATTTAAATGAGTTGTATTTTAATTTAATTGATAAAATAGTACGTAATATAGTATTTTACATGTATTTTTCTTTTAAAAAAATTGGGGGTGAAATTAATTAAAAAAAAAGGTAAATAAATAATAGCTCATGTAAAAAATTGGATTTAGTTACATGTATGTAACTTGTACACACATAAGTGCCTGAAAGAAGGGATTGTGAATTTATTAAAAAAAATAAAGTAAATAGCCAGTTACATGTATGTAACTGGTACATATAAGTATTTGCCTCATATTAATGATTAAAATCAATCACATTGTTAATATTTTTATTGCCTACAATTCATAATCTTGATATAATTTATTTTTCAAAATTCTATTCTTATTTATTTAAAATTTACATATTTTTCAAAACATTTTTACATATTTATTTTATGTTTACTATGATCCTATTATACTAATAAAGAGATTAATATGATGATGTGTCGTATTTTCATTAATTGTATTGATGTATCATTTTTGTAGACACTTTAATATGACAACTAATTCCTCCGCCTAACTAATTTCTACACCACTGGTATTTATATGACAACTATCCATTAAAATGTTTTTTCAAACACCATCAATTTTTATTATTAAACAGTTCTTCTATAATCACGAATTTTCATTACTTTTTCGAAAGTGCATTTCTTTGCACGCCCCAAAATAAGCTCGGTGTAATTCTTTTATTTATTTATTTTCTTTAGAAAGCCTAGACCTAAAGACTTAACCCTTTAACACATTAAGTTGGAATATGAGATGAACCTATTTGAGTAGGCACATTTAATTTGGAGGGTGAGATCACACTTAAAGTAGTTATAGAATCTCATACAACAAATTGATAGTTGGAAAAATTAATTACAAAATTTAAATTATTGAAGCATGTTTAGTTGTGAAGTTTATCAAATGGATTTTATCTATTTGAGTATTTTATCAAGGGTAAAGTTTAGTATGCACTCGAGTGCATGTTGTGCACCCTAGTCCATGTACACTTTTCAATTTTACTGACTTACACTTTTTGGTAAATGGTGTTCCACTTTTCAATTATTACCAAAAATATTATTATACAGTTTAATAATTGAAAAGTGCAACACCATTTACCAAAAAGTGTAAGTCAATAAACTGAAAAGTGCAACATGGACTAGGATGCACAACATGCACTCGAGTCCATAGTAGACCAACCCTTTATCAAGTGAATTTTATTGATTCTTAATTTTAATTGGTTTTCGGTTCATTGATGGAGATAAGATTGTGATGCAGCAGCGTGCAGGAATTATGAATCCTCCGTTGATTTCTTAGAGAAATATCCGGTGAATGCAATGTAAGGAATAAACCTTGAGATTTTCTTCTAAATTTCTGAATGTATTTCTCGTGCCAAATACATCATATTTAAAGATTGCTGATACAAATGGTCAAACCCATTAATGAAATAGAATTGAAAGACACCTTGAAAGAAGTACAGTAAATGAATGTTGAATAAGGAGTAAATGGAAGTGACTCTTCATGTAGCTTCATCCTCATCATTCTCACCCGGTTGGAAGCGATTCGACCTCGAATCGACAGTAGCTTCATCCTCTATCATGTTCTCGCCGGTATATGGAACGAGGTGTTTGACATTAAATACATCCGAAGTACGAATGTGGGGGGGCAAACGAAGGCGGTAAGCATTGGAATTGATGACTTCCAGAATTTCGATCGGCCCGATCTTTCTTGATGCAAGTTTGTTGTATTCATGTTTAGGGAAACGATCTTTAGTCAGTATGGCCCATACAAGATCACCCACATGGAATGTTACCTCACGTCTTTTAACATCGGCGCGACTTTTATACTCTACTGTAGCAGATTCAAGTTGGGCTTTGGTTTGGCCGTGCACACGTTGGATATCAAATAGGAGATCTTCGGCCCGACGATCTGAATGAAGTGGTGAAGGCAGCGGTAGTAAGTCTGAAGGGCCCCTTGGAACAATCCCATATACAACCTGAAAAGGAGATAAACGCGTGCTGCGATTGATGGCTGAATTATGGGCGAATTCAGCTTGAGGCAATAAAGTATCCCATGACTTTGGGCTGTCACCAACAAGGCACCGGAGAAGATTTCCGAGGGAGCGGTTTACTACTTCAGTTTGGCCATCCGTCTGTGGATGGTAAGCGCTACTGAACAATAACGACGTCTTCGTCATCTTCCATAAAGAGCGCCAAAAGTGGCTGATGAAGCGTGTATCACGGTCTGAAACTATTGACATTGGCAGGCCATGAATACGATAGATTTCCTTGAAGAAAAGGAGTGCCACATGAACTGCATCAGTGGTTCTTTTACACGGGATAAAATGCGACATTTTGGAGAAGCGATCCACGACCACAAAAATTGAGTCGAAACCCCGTTGAGTTCGCGGAAGGCCTAGCACGAAGTCCATGCTCAAAGCAACCCATGGAAGGGAGGGAATTGGTAGAGGCTTATAAAGACCAGCGTTAGAAGCTGCACCCTTGGATATTTGGCAAGTACGGCAGCGGGAGACAAATTTGGCAATCTCTCGTCGCGCAGTGGGCCAGAAGTAGCGTCGCAAAATCAGCTTTGTGGTTCTATCTCTGCCTACGTGCCCTGCCGAATGTAGTTCCAAAATTAATTTGTAACGCAAACTACAGTCCGGGATACATAAGGCGAGGCCTTTGAAGATAAAGCCATCATGTAGGTGAAATCTCTTCTCAAGGCCGTCGTGAATATTCTGCAAGACCTTGGTGAAGAAAGGGTCAGTTTCATACAATCCTCGGAAGTCATCGAAGCCTGGAACCTCGGTGCGAAGTTCTGAAAGTAGGTAAGAGCGTCGGCTGAGGGCATCGGCAACTCGATTAGAGGTGCCTGAGATATGGCGTACAACAAAGGTAAACTGCTGAAGAAAAGTCGACTACTTAGCATGACGGGCGGATAAATTGGCTTGAGAGGATTGGTGCTTGAGAGCTTCGTGATCCGAGAATAAAATAAATTCTCGATGGAAGAGATAGTGACGCCAGTTTTGTATGGCACGTACAATAGCATAAAATTCAACATCATACATAGAGTAACGAACACGGGCCCCAGATAGTTTCTCGCTGAAATATGCAACTGGCCGCCCCCTTGGCTAAGAACAGCTCCTATAGCGAGTTTGGAAGCATCACAATTAAGCTCGAAAGGTGAATCAAAATCTGGTAAAATGAGTAATGGTGCTGAAGTGAGTTTTTGTTTGATAAGCTCAAAAGCTTTGCCTGCTTCTGGGGTCCATTTGAATTCTTTTCCCTTCATAACATTAGTGATGGGTGCCGTAATCGAGGAGAAATGTCGAATAAAACGGCGATAGAACGAAGCGAGTCCATGGAAGCTTCGTGCAGCTGTAATGGAAGTAGGGGTGGGCCATTCAATAATTGCTTGTAGTTTAGATTCGTCGACTCAGACGCCTTTCGATGAAATGCGATACCCCAAAAAAACCACTGAATCCACTAGGAAATTGCATTTATTTGGTGCTGCATAAAACTGAGCGCCCCTCAAGATAGCAAATACTGAACGCAAGTGAGTCAGGTGTGAATCAATTGACTTACTGTATACCAGGATGTCGTCAAAGTATACGACAACGCAAACACCAATGAGGGGGCGAAGCGTTTGGTTCATTACTCGCATGAAGGTGCTAGGCGCGTTGGATAGACCAAATGGAATTACCATCCATTCGAAGAGTCCCTCACGGGTCTTGAAAGCCGTCTTCCATTCATCGCCTGGGCGAACTCGAATCTGATGATAGCCACTCCGTAAGTCCAGCTTGCTAAATATGATCGCCCTGCTAAGTTGATCAAGTAAGTCCTCCAATCGTGGTATGGGAAAGCTGTAACGGATTGTAATTTTGTTGATGGCTCTACTATCGACGCACATGCGCCAATCACCTGTTTTCTTCGGGATGAGCAAAGCTGGAACTGCACAAGGGCTGATGCTCTGTCGGACGAGGCCTTTCTGCAGTAACTCTTCTACTTGACGACGAAGTTCTTCGTGCTCTTTGGGACTCATGCGATAATGAGGCCGATTTGGTAAAGGTGCTCCCGGGATCAGGTCGATCTGATGTTGTATGTCCCTTAAAGGGGGTAAGCCATGGGGTAAATCATTCGGAAATACATCAGAAAATTCCTTCAATAAATCGGTGAGGGCAGGTGAACTATTGGAGACCGACATTAGTATTTGAGGAATAATTAGGAAAAGCGTAGGGGCTGTATTTACCTCCTTCAGGAATGCAGATCGAGACAGCAACATAACAGATTTCTCGATGGGCTGTGAAGGAGACGATGGGATAGAGGGCAACAAAGTGAATTTCCGGTTTCCGATACTGAAGGAGTAAGCGTTACGCCGCCCTTCGTAAAGCACATCGCGATCGAATTGCCAAGGTCTTCCAAGAAGAAGGTGGCAAGCGTCCATCGGAACGATATCACACCACACCTCGTCCGAGTAAGCGGTTCCGATAGAAAAAGTGATGAGGGCGCGTTTGTCGACGGCGACCCTAGTGCCATGTTGTAACCATGCTAAGTTATACGGATGTGGATGTGCTTCAGGTGTTATATTCAGTTTGGTAATAGCGTCAGCGGCGATGACATTTTCACAAGATCCTGAATCGATAATGAAACGATAAACTCGTCCTTTGATCGTACATGTAGATTCGAAGATGGCATTGCGCATAGATGATTCTTGTTGTTTAGGTTGAAGAAATGACCTGCGAAGAACCAGTGATGGGCCAATATCACCATACAATAATTCGTGCGACAACTCGTGTAGTGGTTCCTCATCGTAAATGGGTGGAGATGAGTACACACCGTCTCCATCATCAAAGGGGTTGTCGGCGGAGGGTGAATCATCAAGAAGTAGGCCGCGAGTATGGCGAGGGCAAGCTGAAATGTGATGACCTCGTTCGCCACATTTAAAACATGCTCCAGGGCGAGATGTAGGTGTCGCAGATGAAGGGGCAGCTGGCTTCTGTGTGTTCGAAGGAGGTGTACGAGTATCAGAAATTGCAGTTGGGCGTTCTCCTCGAAAAGTGGTCGATGGGAATGGTGAGACCCCTCGACGATTAATCTGTTGTTCCAAAATGCGTGCCCGCTGAAAGGCATCTGAGACAGAAATTGGTGTGAACAGATTAAGTGTATCCTGAAATGGTAATCGTAAGCCTCCAATGAATCGTGAGACCAATTGATCTTGGGACTCGGAAATGTCAACTCGAGCCAGTAATTGGTAAAATTCCTCAGCGTAAGTGTCCACCGAGCGAGTCCCTTGTCTCAAATTTTGTAGTTTTTGATACATCACACATTCATAGTTGAATGGTACAAATTCCGCTCTTAAATACTTGACGAATTTTTCCCATGATATTATGGGTGATTTGTTGCGGCGACGGCGAGAGGTGTTGAGTTGCTGCCACCATGCGGCAGCCCTACCTCGAAGTCGGGTGACCACCAGTTGTACACGCCGATCGATGGGTATCTCTGCGTAGACCAAAATTTCTTCGACTGCGGCTAGCCAATCCAGAAAGGTATCAGCGTCCATTGACCCTTTAAATTCCGGGAGATCGGTGCGGAAGGGGGTATGAGTACGATCAGTCTTATATGCAGCAGGTGGAACTCGAGCAGCAAATGGATTCTCAAGGGTGGCCTCATCATCTTCTGTTACTGATGTATCAAAATCAGGTGGGGCCTGATCGTATGCTGTTTGAGGCCTAGGAGTGGAGCTCTAGGACGCAAGAAGCTGTGATAGGGCGTGTTGAATGTCAGTCATTTGTGTTTGGAAATCCTCCATACGATTAGTGAGATTAGCGATGTCGGCAGCAGCAGCACGAGTTGGCTGATTACGCGGTGGCATGACGGGAGCGTAGCCTGATTCGTGATACCAGATGATGCAGCAGCGTGCAGGAATTATGAATCCTCCGTTGATTTCTTAGAGAAATATCCGGTGAATGCAATGTAAGGAATAAACCTTGAGATTTTCTTCTAAATTTCTGAATGTATTTCTCGTGCCAAATACATCATATTTAAAGATTGGTGATACAAATGGTCAAACCCATTAATGAAATAGAATTGAAAGACACCTTGAAAAAGAAGTACAGTAAATGAATGTTGAATAAGGAGTAAATGGAAGTGACTCTTCATGTAGCTTCATCCTCATCAGATTGTATTTTAATTATTTAGTATTATTTATATTTTATATAGTGTTAGAGCTTTGTTTAGGTTTTGATTAATTATTAGTGGGCCGGGCTTTTAGGGCTTACACGCCTAAAACCCTAGTTTACTTATTATAAATATGAGTCTCAAGAACATTGTAAGGAGAGTTGATTTGAATAGAAAAAATATTGGGTTTTATCAATTTTGACGTGTTTTATTTGTGTTCTTCCAGTATTCATTTTGAATCAATGGATTATCACTTTTAATCTCGTTTACGTATCTTCCGGGTATTCGTAGAATCAACGGATTTACGTGTGTATCGTTCTTCCGCCTGCATCAGTTGGTAATCAGAGCCATAACAATTCCGTGGGGTTTATCGTTTATCAACGATTAAACAAAATTACGATACGGAGGAGAAATTTGATTTTCTCTGGTCTCAATTGGCCGCCACCGTCGATGGAATTTTCGACATCTACAGCCAACGAGACGAACTTGCCGCACTGGAAACGCCAGCGCCACCACCATCTCCAGTTTTGGTAGCCCTTGCCGCCGCCGCCATAGTGTCGCCCCCCTTTCCAGAAACTCATTCCACCAGTTTCGCATCTCTACACAACCAACAGATTCAGTCGACGACTTTCATCGTACATGTTCAGCCCGTGGAAGATGTTAACCAAGTTGGGCCAACTAATATTTTGGAAGAATTTGGTCCTGTATTTTATGAGGGAAATAGTGGACCTAGAGTTAGTAATAATTGTTTTTTTTATTACTAATGATAGTTATTTTGGCACTTCTCTTAAGCCAACATTTGCTTATAGTCTCAAGACCTTGGGCAACGTACAAACTGCAGATGTTTTTTACGTCAAATTTTCTGAGGCGTTAATTAATTTTGCTTTCTCGGAAGATGATCCCGTCGTGATTTTTTTTTTCATACTGCTAGAGATAAGATTCATGCAGATTCGAGGACGAATCTTTTCGAAGAGGGAGAGAATGATGGAGATAAGATTGTATTTTAATTATTTAGTATTATTTATATTTTATATAGTGTTAGAGCTTTGTTTAGGTTTTGATTAATTATTAGTGGGCCGGGCTTTTAGGGCTTACACGCCTAAAACCCTAGTTTACCTATTATAAATACGAGTCTCAAGAACTAGGGTTGGCAACGGGGCGGGTATGGGACGGGTTTGGCCTTTCCCAAGACCCGCCCCGCCAAATTTTTTTAGACCCGTTACCCGCCCCGCCCCGCCTCAATACCCGTCAAAACCCGCCCCGTTTTGTCCCATGAACCCGGCGGGTAAACCCGCCCCGCCCCACCATCATTTTTTTAAAAAAAAATCTATTTATTTAAACAAAATAGCACATTAAAATCAACTCTTAAAACTACAATAAAACATCAAATAAAACATAAAATTTTAAATATAACATAAAGTTATAACTCATAAACAACTAATCACAAAATAAATAAATAATCTAAAGATCTAAGTCTTTTTTGAAAATAGAGTAAATCGGCTGCAATTTTAGAAGCCATCCTAAATCGGCAGAAATAAAGTATAAGTAAATCACTAAATCCTACCACCACTCTATATAATCTAATTAGTTAGAATTGTTAGATGACTTACCAATAGAGAGGGGAGAGTTAATAAATTATTATTATTATATATATATATATATTAATTTTTAATATATATATATACGGGTCGGGGTCGGGTCGGGTATATGCAATCCCATTACCCGTCCCATACCCGGCGGGTATTCGTTGACCGGGTATTTACCCGCCCCGGGACCCGTTTGACCGGGTATTTACCCGCCCCGTACGGGCCGGTTTTATGCGGGTCCGGGTTTTTACCCGCCCCATTGCCAACCCTATCAAGAACATTGTAAGGAGAGTTGATTTGAATAGAAAAAATATTGGATTTTATCCCTTTTGACGTGTTTTATTTGTGTTCTTCCAATATTCATTTTGAAACAATGGATTATCACTTTTAATCTCGTTTACGTATCTTCCGGGTATTCGTAGAATCAACGGATTTACGTGTGTATCGTCCTTCCGCCTGCATCAGTTGGTAATCAGAGCCATAACAATTCCGTGGGATTTATCGTTTATCAATGATGAAGCAAAATTACGATACGGAGGAGAAATTTGATTTTCTCTGGTCTCAATTGGCCGCCACCGTCGATGGAATTTTCGACAGCTACAGCCAACGAGACGAACTTGCCGCACTGGAAACGCCAGCGCCACCACCATCTCCAGTTTTGGCAGCCCTTGTCGTCGGCGCCACAATGCCGCCCCCCTTTCCAGAAACTCATTCCACCAGTTTCGCATCTCTACACAACCAACAGATTCAGTCGACGACTTTCATCGTACATGTTCAGCCCGTGGAAGATGTTAACCAAGTTGGGCCAACTAATATTTTGGAAGAATTTTGTCCTGTATTTTATGAGGGAAATAATGGACCTAGAGTTAGTAATAATTGGTTTTTATTACTAATGATAGTTATTTTGGCACTTCTCTTAAGCCAACATTTGCTTATAGTCTCAAGACCTTGGGCAACGTACGAACTGCAGATGTTTTTTACGTCAAATTTTCTGAGGCGTTAATTAATTTTGCTTTCTCTGAAGATGATCCCGTCGTGATTTTTTTTTTCATACTGCTAGAGATAAGATTCATGCAGATTCGAGGACGAATCTTTTCGAAGAGGGAGAGAATGATGGAGATAAGATTGTATTTTAATTATTTAGTATTATTTATATTTTATATAGTGTTAGAGCTTTGTTTTGGTTTTGATTAATTATTAGTGGGCCGGGCTTTTAGGGCTTACACGCCTAAAACTCTAGTTTACCTATTATAAATACGAGTTTCAAGAACATGGTAAGGAGAGTTGATTTGAATAGAAAAAATATTGGATTTTATCTCTTTTGACGTGTTTTATTTGTGTTCTTCCAGTATTCATTTTGAATCAATGGATTATCACTTTTAATCTCGTTTACGTATCTTCCGGGTATTCGTAGAATCAACGAATTTACGTGTGTATCGTCCTTCCGCCTGCATCATTCATTAACTCATTTATATTAAATTATGAAATGTTTGTTTTGCGGGGAATAAAAATGTGTAATGAATAGTATTTTGAGGTGTAATTTTATAAACTTTAATATATGAGGTTAAAAAAAATTGATTTGATTAAGTGTATGTGTAAATTCCAAACCTAATGTGAAGAGTGGAGTTTATGGAGAAGTTTAGTTTTTGGATATGCAAACTTTTGTAGTACTATGCTAACTTTTGTAAGACTTAAGTCTATACAACCTACTCTATCTATTTCCCTCTCTATATATAACAAAAAGGGTATTATATTAGACTACCAAGAGTACTAACATGGTCAATCAAAGTTACATTAACTCGAATCTCCTCGAAAATCTTATCATCAAAATGGTATCATACCAACACTAGAAAAGTTATACAGAAAAAAAAGAGGACGTAGCATCAAAATTGTCATTTAAAAGAAAGATAGGTGGATTTGTGCTTTTGGTGAGGATCTGGGATAAGTAAGCAGTGTTTGAGAGATGTTGATAAGCTCACTTGTTTCTAAGCCACAAAGCCCGATCGCCATCTCTTCCAAAGCAGGCGCTCGCCTAAGCAAAATTCGGGCCAACGTGAGTAGTGGTTCACCATTTGAATCTGCAGAGTGGATAACTCTAATCTTCTTCAGATACACTAAGTCACCATCCAAATCACTTTTTACAGCTGAATCCAAATCGCAAATATCCTAAAATGAGAAAATAGATTTTGACCATAAAATGACAGTATTTGTGTAATATATCTAAGACAAAAACTTGTATGAGATGCTCTCATACATGAGACGGATTCTCATCACATATGAATTCTATGACCCGTAGGCTTATGATTGATTCTACACGAATCGTGTTTTGAACCAAAATAAGATGTAACTACTAAAGTGAAATCTGTATCATACATGAGACAATTTCACACATAATGTTTCACGTGATAGGTTTTAGATGTGAAGCATACAAAATAAATGTATGACTAACGTACATTTCTCAATATAGAAAAATATTTATACTTATAAGTAGTAAATTTAATTGAAAGATATACTTACACCACCATCTTTTGCAAAGCCATTTAAGAGTAACGACTCGAGTTTTGGTGAAGAGTCGAGCAAGCAAAAAAGGCCAGAAATGAAATGCAAATAGCTGAATGCACCACAAGAATCTAATTCCAAATGTCGCATCCTAATTTCCGGTATTTGGCAGCCTTGCACCACCATCAGCGACAGAACCTAATAAGACCAAGCATGAATAATTAACTTAACATCTCAAAATCCATTATTAAATCATACAGTATATTGAATAAGAATGCTAAACAAACCTGAAAGCATAGACCCTTTAGGCGAAGAAATTTAACGTGCTTAAATTTTTCAAGGAATTCCTTTACATAAGCCAGTACCTCCACAGAGTAATTACCATCAACTTCATCAATAAATTCAATAGAAGCAGTAACAACAGATGAGATGTTTCTTAGCTGCCACTTTCTTTCTTCAGGAAACACCAAAATATTCAAAGAGCGTATATAGGGTGCTGATACTTCCACAAATGCTTCATCTTCATATTCTTCTACTATTGTAAGGCTATCCAGACATCGAGAATTGACCTCCAAACGATTGAATCCACAACATGATTTTAACTCCAAATTATTTAAAATTGGACAGCTAGATAATATTTTATCAAGTAAATGTTGATTCAACTCCACATTGGAAAGGGTTAAATCGGTTAAAGATTGCCACTCAATTGTTCCTTCTTCTTCGTAAGCCATAACGCATCCTCCAAGATACAAGGTCGTCAAAGAAGAACAGGAATACATCACCTGAGGCGGTGTATAGTGGTTACTAAAGGTGTATAAGTTCAAAATAAGTTGTTTCACCTTATTCTTCACACAAAACTCAATCCAGGCATCAACATCAGTAGCAAAGCTCTTGTTGTAGTCCAAATTAACCATGAATTTCTCCAAATATTTCCCCTCGCGAATATGAATGGTCCTATTAACCCAAGACACATAATTGTGTTTATCCGTGTCCGACGGCAACGCTACCTCTCTTTTGAAGTACTCCAACCGTGGCAATTCGGACCAAAGATATTCCCATCTTTTCGACAACACACTAGTAATTCCAGCAGTCCGCACATCGAAAAAAGAGAGAATGTGAATAAGTAGTGAATCTGGCAAATCATGGAACCGATCAGTCGGCATCTCCATAATCCTCCGTTTATTCAATGGCATCGTTTCAACACTACACTCCTCTACTCCTTCCCCAACTTTTGCTGTATTTTCATCAAATCTAATTCAACATTAGGAGGAATTTAGGATACAAAAAAAAAAAAAGCAATTAACAATTCAAAACCTCAATTTACCGAATCTAAACGAACCACTCTCTGTTCCAGCGGCTTACATAAACGCTTTCTCCACCCTTTTCCAAAAAGGTCAATTCTGCTTTTAATGAAATTACATGGGTTCTGTATTATACCCTAAAGCCCATATATTACACCCACCTCCTCTCATTCATTGATAATTTCCATATATTTCCATATTTTTGACCTTCCTATTAGACAACGATTTACTTACCATTCATGTCATCGGCCGGAAATCTTGTGATACTATATTATTTAAGTTGGTTGATATAGTTTATTATGGTGAATACGTGATTTTGTGTACTTTGTGAGACGAGTCTGGGCTCGTGTACAACCCAAGTGTATTGGCATCGAAACCCAACAAACAGTACCTCTCGAATTGGTAAAAAATTGAATTACTCCTTCATTAAAACAAAATAACCGGCCCTCCATTCTTCTTCTTCTTTCTTTTTTCCAAATCCAAAAAAGAATCAGTAAAAAATTGTTCGTTCTTCCCAAATAAAAAATTGCAGGCCTTTCTTCTTTTCAAACCTAAGAATTGTTTCCAAACCCAAGAATTGATCATCATTTTTCTTCTTCACAAATTCAAATATTGCATAAAATTGCAGGTCCTGTGCCCAAAATTTTCTAGATGAGAAAGAAGATGAGGGTGCGATTTTTATAGATGGTGAGTGAGAATGAACAAATTAGGGCACTGCAAATTTATTTTTGGATTGGGAAGAAGAAGAATGTGGGCCAATATTTTTTTGACAGGAACTTTCATTGATCACGATTTCCAAAAGGGTGGGGTTAATAACACCCCATAAAATGTTATACAAACCCATAATTTTAAATATAGAAATAGATAAATATAAAATGACTAAGTAACCCTTTACCTAAATAGAGAGTAAAGTAATTTAAAAAATAATTTGAAAATAAATATAATTAAAATTTAAAAGTATTTTTAAAAAATCAACTAAATCTTAAAAAAAAGTAATTTACGTAAATCAATTATTTTTTTTTGAAAAAATTCTGAGAAAATAAAACAGATAATTAAAAAAAAGTTCATCAAAAAAGAATTAAATAAAAAAATGAATAAAATATTTAATAAATTGTCAAAAATAATAAAATTAAAAAAATCAATAAAAAATAAATATATATTTTTATTTAATTTTTAATTAGATATTTATTTATGATCGAGATAATTTTTCTTTCACTTTTTATTTTATTTAGTTTTTTTTTTAAATTGAAACGTTAATTGATATTTTAAATTTATTTAGTTTATAAATTTTATTTGATTTATTTAGATTTAATTGATTTTTCAATTCAAAAGTTTTTTAATATTTAGTTGATTTTTTAAAATATTTTCAAGTTTTATTTCATTATTTCGTATTATAGAAAGCAAAAAAATATTTTTGAAATTTTTATATACTTTTGAAGATTTATTTGAATTTTATATTATTTTTAAAAAATTTATTCAATTTACATTTGTTTTGAAGGATGGAGGGTAAATAGAAAGATTTGGGGTATGTTTAGTAATAAAATTTGATTTTTAAATTTTAATGGGGTGTGTATAACATTTGAGGTTTGTATAACATTTTATGGGGTGTTAATAGCCCCACCCTTTCCAAAATCAAATTATTACAATCATCGGGAATATCATTGTTCCAAAAATATTCAAAGGGGTGGGACTAATAGCACCCCAAAACACTCTGTACACACCTCATAATTTTATATAAAAAAATAGATATTTATAAAATAACTAAATAATCCTTGTATAAATAGAGAGTGTAGTAATTCAAAAAAAAAAATTGAAAAAAATGTAATTAAAATTTAAAAGTATTTTAAAAATCAATTAAATTTTTAAAAATAATTATTCATTTCGAAAGAAAAAAAAAATCTGAGAAAATTAAAAAGAATGTGATAATTAAAAAATTTAATAAATTGTAAATAAATAATTAAATTAAAAAAATCAAGAAAAAATAAGTTTTAATTTTTTAAATAAATATTTAGTAATGATCGATTTGATTTTTATTTTATTTAATTTTAAAAAAAATAAATCATTAATTGATATTTTTAATTTATTTATTTCATAAATTTTATTTGATTTTTTCATTCAATAATTTATTTTTAATTAATTGATATTTTTAATTTATTTATTTCATAAATTTTATTTGATTTAAATGAATCAATAATTTAATATATTTATTTCATAAATTTATTTTTCAGATTTTATTTTGATTTAACCTAGAAGGTGCCTTTGGATTACCCTCAGAAGGAAGGAATCCAGAAAATTATGGAAATGGACATGAGCAAGAAATTGCTCAAGATTGGTTGCTGATTCCAGGCCCTATTTCCTCAACACAGTACAAGAGAACACTCAAGCCCGAGTTTCTCACTCTCTTTGAAGTGATAACAAAGAGCTTACTGAGCAACACTGGGAGCTTAGAGCAAGTAAGCTACCCCAGAATCAGAATAATAGCTGCAGTGATTGATGCAAGTGACAAAGGCATCAAATTCAACTAGAGGGATTTCATCATGAGAGAAATGATGAAGGAGAAGGCCAAATTCAAGGTAAAATCACACATGAAGGTGGTGCCGGAAGGAAAACCGAGATATTGCACAAAGGCAAGTCTCCTGATAGAGAGGTTTTCACACTATTCTGAAATGCAAACATTTGCAAAACCTCTCCCAGCCCAGAAAGTTATGTTCAGAAAGCTTTCTAAGAAGTCTGAACAAAGGAGACAACAATTAGCCAAACCTGCTGAAGAGGAGGTTGAGAAAAAGCCCAAGATGAAGAAAAGAACAAAGGCTAGGGCTATCAAGACCAAGAAGTTGTCTCAAATTCCTTCAGAAGAATCTTCAGGTGCATCAACTGAGGTTGATGAAGTTGCTGAAGAAGGTGTTCAAGTGCCTTCTGACTCTGAAGAGATAAGGGTGGAATTCCCTATGGTGGTGAAAAAGAAGAAGGGTGTGAAGAGGGTCAGGGAAGTTGTCCCTGAAGGATAAGGGAGTGGATGTTCAAGGGCAAGAAAGAGAAGGGTCAAGCCTTCTGAAAAGATGCTTGAACTTCAGGAAGAGCAGACCTTACAAGTTGCTCTAAGGGAGACTAGAGCTGAAAGCAGGACAAAATCAAAGTCTAAGACCAACTCCCCTGAATCTGGAACTCCTGAGTCCAAGATTCCTGAAACCCAACACCTAGAACCCAACTCCCCTGAAACACACATTACACCCCGAGACCAACCCATCATTCCTCTTGATCTTACAAAGAAATATTCCCCTGAAGGAACTGCTCAAAGAAGTCCAATAGATGTATTATCAGATATTGCAGTTGATGAATCAAGACTATTGTAACCACTTGATTCATCTATGCTTAACTTCTCCAAACTGCTTGAAGATGCACTTCTAGAGCCAACTCCCCTTAGCAAAAACCCTTCAGGACCATTGCTCTCAACAACACCTGAACAACCTATTGCTGAACCCAACATCCCTGAAATCAACCCTATAGCCAACCCTACTGAACCCAGAGCCAACTCCCCTATAACCCAAAGTCCCTAATCTGAACCCAACCCTTCTGAACCCAATAATTTGTCCCATACCCAAAAAGCCACTTTCAATGCATTAAATGCCAAGATTTAACTCTTGTTTGCATTAAACATTTTGAGCCATGATCTATCTTGATAACCCCCCAGCCTTTAACTAATATTAACTTCTCCCCACGTTTCAAATAAAAACAGTTTTCAAACTGTTCCATTAATTTCAACTGTTGGATCAAATTTCGGCCAACTCCCCTGAATTAATCCTGGCCATTCAAAATTTGATTTCCTCTTTTGCCAACCTTTGAATTACCTTAAGACTTACCTACTCAATGACAAACATTCCTTTTGGAATATACCCCAAGTCTTAAGAATCCCCCAAATTTCATTTCTTCCCCATGCATACTATCATCCTTTGAAACCCTAACTCTAAATCTCTCTCAAAGCTCTTAATGTATTTTCAATGGCACCCAAAGCAAGACCAGAAATGATGGTAGACTTCTCAAACAAGGATCTAGACCTTGATTTCACATATCTAAGTCACAAAAACAACCTCACATTCGAGCCCATTCTAGCCTTTGAGAGTGAGGCCCCTGAAGTAACCCCTACCCTGAGATGGTTAAGAAGGGCTGACCTTCAAAAGTTCATGCAGAACAAGCCCAATTCTTGCTTAGAACAATTCATGGAAGAATTCTTTGCATTCCTCAAATGGAAGGGCAAAGCAACTAAAGGAGAAGTGACAACAAGGTTGTCATATGTTGCTGATGGTGAAGAGGAGGAGAGGTCTCATAGAGTGAGATTCACTGAAGAAGACCTAGAAGGTGCCTTTGGATTGCCCTCAGAAGGAAGGAATCCAGAAAATTATGGAAATGGACATGAGCAAGAAATTGCTCAAGATTGGTTGCTGATTCCAGGCCCTATTTCCTCAACACAATACAAGAGAACACTCAAGCCCGAGTTTCTCACTCTCTTTGAAGTGATAACAAAGAGCTTACTGAGCAACACTGGGAGCTTAGAGCAAGTAAGCTACCCCAGAATCAGAATAATGGCTGCAGTGATTGATGCAAGTGACAAAGGCATTAAATTCAACTGGAGGGATTTCATCATGGGAGAAATGATGAAGGAGAATGCCAAATTCAAGGTAAAATCACACATGAAGGTGGTGCTGGAAGGAAAACTAAGATATTGCACAAGGGCAAGTCTCTTCATAGAGATGTTTTCACACTATTCTGAAATGCAAACATTTGCAAAACCTCTCCCAGCCCAGAAAGTTATGTTCAGGAAGCTTTCTAAGAAGTCTGAACAAAGGAGACAACAAAGAAGAAGGGTGTTCAAGTGCCTTCTGACTCTAAAGAGATAAGGGTGAAATTCCCTACGGTGGTGAAAAAGAAGAAGGGTGTGAAGAGGGTCAAGGAAGATGTCCCTGAAAAGAGAAGGGAGTGGATGTTCAAGGGCAAGCAAGAGAAGGGCCAAGCCTTCTGAAAAGATGCTTGAACTTCAGGAAGAGGAGACCTTACAAGTTGCTCTAAGGGAGAGTAGAGCTGAAAGCAGGACAAAATCAAAGTCTAAGACCAACTCCCCTGAATCTGGAACTCCTGAGTCCAAGATTCCTGAAACCCAACACCTAGAACCCAACTCCCCTGAAACACACATTACAACCCAAGACCAACCCATCATCCCTCTTAATCTTACAAAGAAATATTCCCTTGACTGAACTGCTCAAAGAAGTCCAATAGATGTATTATCAGATATTGCAGTTGATGAATCAAGACTATTGTCACCACTTGATTCATCTATGCTTAACTTCTCCAAACTGCTTGAAGATGCACTTCTAGAGCCAACTCTCCTTAGCAAAAACCCTTCAGGACCATTGCTCTCAACAGCACCTGAACAACCTATTGCTGAACCCAACCCTTCTGAACCCAACATCCCTGAAATCAACCCTATAGCCAACCCTACTGAACCCAGAGCCAACTCCCCTATAACCCAAAGTCCCCAATCCAGTAGAGATAAGGAGGAGTATACCTATGAAGGTATGCTCAGAGGAGGAGCCAAGGCTACTGTGGATAGTTTGTACCCTCAACTTGCTGAATTTCCAAGATTGTAGAGGCAATTCCATATTTTGAGAACATTAGTGGATGTGAAGGATAAAACTATCATGGAGATTGCCCAAGTAATTCAAGACAAGGGTGAAAATTCGTGGCAGATTGAGGAGAGCAGAATGTTACACTTTGCAGGAGTAAACAAGACAAGATTCCTGACTGAAGAGGAAGTCTTTGCAAAGTTGGTAGCAAACAAAATTGCTGAAGAGAAGGAAAGACTCTCCAAAGGTATCAAACATCCTGAGAGTAGCTCAAATGAAGATGACAGTGATGATCCTACTGATCCCAACCCCACTGGCTCCAAACATCCTACCATCCACTACCTTACCTATCATAGGAGGGGTTCTGTGTCTTCAGAAGTGTTGACCAAAGATGGTAACACAACCAAGGATGCATCAGCCAAAGAGGGTTCTTCTCAACCTGAGGCAAAGCTTAATGATGTTGAGGATTCCCCACTAGAAGCTGGTTTGGTTAAGACCTCATCAGTGTTAGGAGAGTTGGACACTGACCAGCTCTTAACCATTTAGGATGACTCAGTGGCTTTAGAACCAAGCACTGTGATCTCCTAACAATTGTCTTCTTTGAACCCTATTGAGGGTGAAGAAGTTGCAGGTTTAGGTGATGGGGTTGAAAAGGCTGAATTAGTTAAAAAATCAGAGGGAGTAGAAGATGAGAGAGATGTAATCATCACTAAGATAGTGAGTGTACCAACAAATGAGGGTGGTATAAGTGAGGAGGGGCATGTTATTCTTGAAGTCAAATCTGAACTTCAAGAATCCCTTGATGAAAGGAGGTCTGACCCTGTGTGTGAGGAAACTATTAATGAAGGGAGAAAAGAAATAGTTGAAAGGAGGCCTGACCCTGTGTTGACCAAAGATGGTAACACAGCCAAGGATGCATCAGCCAATGAGGGTTCTTCTCAACCTAAGGCAAAACTTAATGATGTTGAGGCTTCCCCACTAGAAGCTGGTTTGGTTAAGACCTCATCAGTGTCAGGAGAGTTGGACACTGACTAGCTCTTAACCATTCAGGATGACATAGTGGCTTTAGAACCAAGCACTGTGATCTCCCAACAGCTGCCTTCTTTGAACCCTAATGAGGGTGAAGAAGTTGCAGGTTTAGGTGATGGGGTTGAAAAGGCTGAATTAGTTAAAAAAATCAGAGAGAGTAGAAGATGAGAGAGATGTAATCATCACTAAGATAGTGAGTGTACCAACAAATGAGGGTGGTATACGTGAGGAGGGGCAGGTTATTCTTGAAGTCAAATCTGAACTTCAAGAATCCCTTGATGAAAGGAGGCCTGACCCTGTGTGTGAGGAAACTATTAATGAAGGGAGAAAAGAAATAGTTGAAAATGAGAAGAAGATTGCTGATGTATCAGAGTCTTATGAAAAATAATTTGAGGGTGCTGAGTGTTTGTTCACTAACAAGTTTGATCTCTCTAACATTGCAGGTGTTACATTTGACCAGATTTTTTTTGATGATCTTCTTACAGATGCCCTTGTTCAAGTTGACTCAAGTTCAGCTCAAACTATCCTTGGAGAGCAGTCAGCAAAGTTGGACTCTTTGGCTCACCAAGTTGAATCTGCACATGTTGTAACCACATAAACTTTGGATGAGCAAGGTAGAACTCTTGCTCCAGTATATATGAGGTTAACTGGCTCAGAAGAGGTGGTGCTACCCACCATTGAGGCAAGGATCAGTGGAGTTGAATCTGGGTTGCAAACCATCTCCACTGAAGTCCAGAAAGCCAAGTCTAGCATGGAAGCTTTCACTAAGGAGGCCAGAGGAGATCAAAAGCTGCTTATGGCCAACCACAACAAAAATGTAAAGGCTCTGAAGTTGTTGATCAAGCAAGCCTTGGGTAAGAAGAATGCCCTTCAAAAGAGAAGAGCTGAGGAAATGAGGCTTGCAATGGTGAAGGCAGCCTCAGCAAAGTTTTCCCAAGAGGTGATGGCCAAGATTGCTGAATCTGCAGTGGCCAACCTCACTGAACTCCTCAAGGCCAACGTTGATGCATCTCTCAAAGAAACCATGGAGGAAGTTGTTGAACAGAAAATGAAGCTTGTTCTTGCCTTCTTAAGTTTGAGCAGTGACAAGATGCAGAACATTCATGATGAGAATGTGTATCTGCTTGAGGAGATGAAGTCTTTGAACTTAGCTCAATCCCTAATGTCCACTACCATGAGTGAACTCAAACCCCAATGTTTTGATGCAGCCAAAAAGGGGGAAAGAGAAAGTGTAAGGGCAAAAGGTGCCTTGACCATTGGTGAGGGAAGCAAGGGCAAAGACAAAGAGCCTGAAGCCAAAGAAAAATGCAAAGCAGTCCAAAATTTGGAAGACATGGATGAAGATGAGCAGTTGGCAATTGCTTTGAAAAACTCAGTAGCATCAGCTCAGGAGGAAGGAGTAAGACTTCAGCAAAGACCTGGAGGAGAAGTGTCAGGTTTGGACAAGACTGTTGAAGGAGTCCAGACTAGAGGGCAAATCAAGAAAGCTAAGGGAAAGAAGAGAAAAGCAGAAACATTCACTGACTTTCCCAACAGCTTAGAACTCCCTTCTGAGTTCAGAATTGTTGAAGAGCCCATCTCAAAGAAGGTCAAAACTCCTGAAACTGAAAAGAATGCTGAAGAAGAAAAATTTGCTGAGATTGTCAAAACTGCCAAGACTGCTGAAGCTCAAGAGAGTGTAGAGCTACTATTTGAAGAAGGCTTTAGAGCAGAACCAAAGAAGAAGAGCATTGTGCTTGCTAATGATCCTTCCTAGCTCTTTGAAGAAGGCTATGGCAAAGATGCTGAAACTCAGCAAAAATTGGCCATGATGAGAGCTCAAGAGAGAATGGATCTAGTGATTGAAGAAAACAGGGTTAGAGACAAAAGAAGAGTAGACTTTTAGAAGCCAAGGAGGAAGAGGGTTACATACAACAAGTTGAAGCCACAGCTGCTGATCAAGATGGACACCAAATATCCTCACATGGATAAATGGGTTCCAATCCAGCTAAATGACAACTGGGAGGAGGCCAAGAGGGAGTTTGTCTATGACTACTATGTCATAGGTAGAGGGAATGAAGAAGATCTCAACTCCACCTTTACTCAGTTCATGATTGACTATCATAGGGAACTCTATCAACAACTTCTTGCTGCAGCAGACTTGGCAAGAATTGAGTTCAATGCCCCTAATCCAATCATCTACATGCCCCCCAAGAAAGAAGGCTACATTGACCAATCACAGATTTTCCAAGAGTTTTTTGAAATCCTGAAGTTGAATAGGATGGTGCTTGGGCCTAAGGGAACAAATCAAGAGGCTATGGAGCTGAAGAAGAGGGTTTGGGCACAGTATGGGATGGTGCCACCTCCTGAAGATAATCTCTGAAACTGGCTAAGTCTTCTTGACCTTTAACTGCCTTAAGTGCTGAATTGGATGAGTACTTGCTCTTGGCTGCTGATTTGTTGATTTGGTCATCTCTGTTGAAACTGTTCAAAGACTGCCAATCCATGATTTTGCTCTGATCACATGATGTCTTTATGCTCTGATCATATGCTTGTTCTGATCAATTGATGTATGTTTTGTAATTGCTCTGATTCATGCTCTGATAAGTACATTTGACTATCATCATGCTTGTAATGTTAAATGATCTATAAATGATAGTTGAATATTTTGTGAATAAAAAGATAACATATCATTGTCTCAACCTGCCTGACTTAAACCTATATGCACTTAAACTGTGATTACACTAACACGTTTCTTTCAGGAAAATTGACATAAGTCACATCTACTGAAGCTATATGTAATAAGTGTAGTCAAGTCACCTTTGCATAGAAATATAGGTTTTGACATCATCAAAAAGGGGGAAATTGTTGGGAATAAAATGAGAATTTTGATTAAGATACCAAAACCCCTTTAAACATGTCAATTAGATAAGTCAAAATGATATGAACATGTTTCAGTAATGTTGGAACATGTAGCTTTAAGGCTAGTTGAGAAGCTGAAATGTTAGGCAGCTCTTAGTAAATTGGATGCACAAGTTGAGGGGGAACACATGCTTAGAAAATTACAAGAATGAAGTCCCCTCAAGGCTCAAAGTCAAACGTGATCCTAAGTCTGCTGAAGTAACTAAGTGGACAACTATGCTGATCAAGCCAAAACTAATATCATGACAACTTCTATGAATATCAATCCTATGGAATGCATCAAGAAGACCAAGTTTGCTGATGTATATGCCACTAACTCAGAAGAAGTGTCCTGCAGAGCTGTCTCAGCACACTTGAACCAGAATAGTTCCAAGAAAATGACAACAATGTTGATAGGATCAAATTCACTGATATGGAAGCAATGAATGATCAAAGACCATCAAGATGCATCCATACAAAGAGAAAGAGCCAAGTCATCTGAAGAGCAAGGACCAACATTGCTGATAAGCAATTCTGCTGAA
This sequence comes from Galeopsis tetrahit, assembly GCA_963675135.1. NCBI lineage: Eukaryota > Viridiplantae > Streptophyta > Magnoliopsida > Lamiales > Lamiaceae > Galeopsis > Galeopsis tetrahit. The sequence continues at coordinate 9,226,873 of OY776121.1, read as the reverse complement.
ATTCATAAGTAGAACTGTCCAAGTGATAAGGAATGTTGTCCTTATCATAGGACCAATCATCAGAAGTGATGTCCTAGTTTGATCAAGTGAATCTTAAGGTCAGACATTGGGAAGAGAGCTTCAAAGTCAAGACAAAGTGCTCACAACCGTTTACTTCCCAAATTAAGGACATGCCATTTTCAAGAAAACTGTCTTCCAGTTGCAGAGTTCAAGGAAGACAATTATAGACAATTGAGGCTGTCTTTCCAAGGGGCAAATCCTTAAATTGTTCTATAAATACAGAAGTATAGAAACCAATGAAGGCATCCAACTAACATCCAACAATCCTGAGATTCAAAGGAAACACTAATCCTTCAAGCTTTCATAGAAACATTCTTAGTTTCCAGAAACACTTCAATCTAAGCTAAACCTCATTGTATACTTTCATAGAAACATTCTTAGTTTCCAGAAACACTTCAATCTAAGCTAAACCTCATTGTATATCCATACAAGCTTAGAGAGATATCCTATCCTTTTACACTGAGCTCATTGTAAAGGATATCTCACATAGTTGGAACCAACATCAACCCTTATACCTTTCCAAAAGAGAGATAGAAGGTTGTTGTAGTAGTAGAAGTGTAAGGAACTGACTGTTGAGAGAAGAACAATTCAGTTATGAGTTGAGAAGAGAGTACTAGGACTTTGAACTCCTAGGGATCAAGGCACCAAGGAGTGGTGTGGTTGATCAAGTGCATCTTGGCACTATAAAACAAGTAATTCCAAGAGTGAAGGAATTATCCTGTTAAATCAGGGAAAGTGGATGTAGGAGCTTGAGTCTCTGAACCACTAAAACTCTTGTGTTGATTTACATTCAAAGCATTTTCATTTATATAACACAATCATATACAACATATAAACTGACCTTTCAAAGACATATACTTAAAACTGTGCAAAACTGTTTTGGACAAGTTCCCTAAAGAACCAGATTAAGTGTTAAGAGGATTTCATAACTTAAAAGGAGTTTAAACTAAAGGGCTAACCACTATTCCGCACATACAACTCATTTAGATAGTTATTCAACTAAGTACTCAATAGTACTTAGTAGTTTGATTATCTCTTAAGAGTTATTCACATCAGAAGAGTTGTCCAAGACAACCTTGCTGAAAGCCAGATTTGCTTAAGTTGTAATAAGTTTGAAAAAGATTTGCATACAAGTGTATTCCCCCCCCCCCCCCCATACACTTGTTATCTACTCCTTTCAGGACCAACATATGCATATTTGTGTATGTAAAGAAAAGACCTTAATGTAACAAGACCTTTAGATGGATACTAAATAATAAACAAAATCCATTGTTTGATTAGATAAATAATTAAATATACCCTAAAAAAGTAAAAGAATGTCGCATGACTATCCAGTCCATAAACAAATTTCGTCGTTTCATTACTTGATTAAAACCATAAACCCTGAACCCTAAACCCGACTCCTACCATAAACCCTACTCCCTAAACAACCCTAAACAATAAGCCCTAACCCCTTATCCCTAAACCCTAGACCATGCACCCGATACCTTAAAACCAACCCAAAACCACTATCAAATAGAGTAGTTGATTATTATTTTTGGAATATTAAATGTTATATCACCTTCATATATAGAAACACATTGAATAAATAGTTAAGTTTGATCTGATTTCGTAAGGAAGGAACCCTCATGTAACAAAACTAGAAATTCCATACAACAAAATTAAAAAAAAAAAATCAAAGAAAAAAAAATAAATTGGAAAATCCATACAAGAAAATCATACTCACTCCGTCCCAAAGAAACTTTCACACCTACTTCGTCAATCCTTTTGAAAATCCACCCATACAATATTTTTCATATTATATTTAATGTCATTATTTTTATGGTACATATTGTAACATACATACACATTAGTCAACCTACTTATTTATTTTTTTATAAAATTATATCTCAAAATTATATTTATTATAATATTTTTTTAAAAGGGGGTTAACAGTAAGTATGGAAGTTAATCCGGAACGGAGGGAGTTTAACTTATCAAAATCCCTAATAGAAAAAACACAAAGAATTGATAATAGATTCGAAGTATATCAAATACCGATTCCCTAAACTCAAAAAAAAATCCCAAAAATAAAATAAACCCTAATAGGTTGATGAATATCTAGATGCATTTGACAACAAAATTTGAATTATGTCCAATAGTTTTCTGTCCAGATTAAGGGACGCGGTTTTTCATCTTGGAGGGAAAAAATAAAAATAAAAAAAGAAGAAAAAGAATAGAATTCCAAAGGTTGCAAAATTGTAGCGTTTCCACATGAAATCTCAAAAGTCACGACTGTGGAAGAGAGTTATATACGCTTTTTTCACATTCATTACGAACACACTCAAAAAAAAATTTGAAAACTCAATTGGTTTTGGTTAAAATTCAGTTGTTTATTCTCGTAATATCCCAGTAAAAGTTATCAAAACTCCATTAAAAATCAGCAATGGCGGATTGAGTTATTCGGCAGAACCAAACGGGGGAAACCTAAATACCTGAGGAAATTATGGAGGAGATATTAACAACGCTACCAAGTAAGACCGTTGGACAATTTAAGCTCGTACAACAACAATGGAACGAGTATATGTCAACAAAATTGTTCAAAATAAGGCTACCAAGTAACAACGCTACCAAGTAAGGCCTGCGATGCACGCTGGGACGAATTGGACGACGCAGCTCTCACTGAGCGGCTCATCCGGCCAAGGCCAAGGACCCGTCCTCGATCAGCCGGGGCAACGTCCAGGTAAATCCGGTTATGATCAGGCAGAGCGCTGGGCCCGGCTTTAGGAGAAGCCTGTGTCGTCTCCTCTTCAATCCTCCGGTTCACATCCAACTACATAATTACAAAAAAATTAAATTAATACATAGTTCAATACATTTAATTAATTAAATATTAAAAAAACATCACAATTTAATTAAACTTACGTGAAGCTGGGTAGTGCGTTCATATGTGGACGTCTGCGAATCTGGATCAAACGGATGAAGAATGTTCAACCGATCCACGTGTGTGGGTTCACGCCCAAGTTCCCGCTCCAATTTCGTACCAAATGAGCATATAAAAATTATTTTATATAATATAATATAAATAATTGAAGTAAATTTAGTGAACACTTACTAGAGCAATTGAGTGCTCATACGCGGATCGCCCCCCCCCCCCCGATGCCTTGACATCCCACCTCCCCCATCACTTATACGGTTGGCTCGAGCAGTTGCACACTTCCTCATGTACTCCGGGCTACTCCAATACGTGGTCAACGTGTTCCACACGTTGACTCCATTTTCGTCCTCCCCCAACGTCTGCACCACGCCACGTTTACGTCAAGCATTCCTCCAGGTGTACATTATCTCATTATACCTAGACTCACATGAAGATAGCCAGTGGAGGTGGATATCGTTGTCCGAAAAAAAACTCCCTATGCCAATAAGCATGTTTCTGCACATATTCGATCAGCATATTTATCAAATAATATATATATAATAAATTGTTTATTAATATTTAATTGAATGCACTCAAATACCTGGAATTCCTCCCAGTATTCATCCTTTTTCGTCTGCGGCACCTTCAGCCAAGAGTAGGCATTCACAACAATCTTGCACTTAGTAATCACCACAGTGCAAATCTTTGATATCTCATTACCAGGAAGTAAGTTGTGACATTATATATTAAGAAACAAACACATTATAAATTAAAAAACGTACAAAAATTGATGTTATTAAATATTGTTAAACCTTAAAATTATTTAATTAATTACTTACTGTACACCCTCAATCCATATTTTCAGTCTGTTTTCTCGGGCCCGCGTGGGATGTCCACGAGCTGCCGACGACTGAGATGACGGCGGCGAATGCTGTGGAACGGATGCCGACGACGTCAACGTAGCAGGCTCAACAGGCCTAAGTGAGCCTCTCCTACGTCGAGATCCTGAGGCCCCACTAGCATCTTGACTCATCTATTTTAATAAATAAAATTTAAAAGTATAATAAATTAATCAATAATTAATATAGTAATGAAATCAATAATTTTCTATTTTAATTAATAACATTTTAGTAATTTAAGTCAATAATTTCCTAATTTAATCAATAACAAAATCACGTTACTAATGAAATCAATAATTTACCAAACTAATTAATAATGACTTAATTTAAACAATAACAATAATTACTATATTTACAACACCTCTACTTATAAGAATAATTACTAATTTAATCAACAATAATAACCTAGTTTAATTATAAGAATAATTACTAATTTAATCAACAATAATAACCTAGTTTAATTATCAAAACGAACTAACAAAACTACATTATATATTTGAACTAACATACATTAATTCATTACAATTAACCAATAAAAAACATATAATCCACGTACTAACATATATTTGAATGAATTATACATATATATTCATCAACTACGTACATGAAATTTTATAATAATAAACATGCAATTTATAATACAATAACTTAATTAAAATTAATTAAGAATTTATAAAACGTACCGTTTAAATTGAAGAAAATTGGAGTAGATAATCGTAATGCCCTTTGTCGATCAATCCACGCACAAGAAAATCCAATCCACGAGGACAGAACAGGAGATGAACAGGAAGAGGGGGACGAAAGTCAAAATAAATATTTCCCTTATGGGGAAGAACCGCCTCCTTCGGCAGTTCTTATAAAAAAAAATTGTGGCTACCGACGGATATTTCCGTCGGTAGCACGCGGATATTAATGCGTCAGTCAAAGCGGTTCGGCTACCGACGTATATTTCCGTCGGTAGCATGCGAATATTAATGTGTCAGTCAAAGCGGGTCGGCTACCGACGGATATTTTCTGTCGACAGTCGAAATTTGAACGACCGACGGAAAAAATCCGTCGGGAAGCAAGGCTAAACGACACCATTTGGCCGCGGAACTGAATTCCGTCGGGAAGTCCGTCGGACGGTGCCGACGGATCTTGGATTCCGTCGGGAGTCAGTCGATTCGAGAATTCCGTCGGCGATCCGTCGGGCCGGCCGACAGAATGGATTCCGTCGGTAGCCTTCCGTCGGCAAACTCCGCGTTTTTTGTAGTGGGCCAGACACTGGTTTGTTACCACTATAAATTAATAAGCAACAAATAAATATTATCAAATCATCAAAAGCAAATAATTTTGAAAATCACTTTTTGCAAATTAAATCAAAAGATATGGCCTCCAAAACCCTGTTGATCACCCTCATGGTTGCACTATGTGCTGCTCCTGCTTTTGCAACTGATTATGTGGTGGGAGATAATTGGGGATGGACATTGGGTTTTAACTACACTGCATGGGCCCAAGGGAAACAGTTTTTCGTTAGAGACACTATTTGTACGTTTATAATTATTGGATTCAGATTTCTTCTTCCTGTACGGGAGGATCATGTGTAAGAGGAGAGTTTTTGGACCACACGAGTGTGTGTGTTTATGTGTGATCCAAAAGCTTCCCTTTGCACATGACTCTTTTGTACATTAGGGGAACCCTTCCATAATTATTGGAGTATTTTTCATTCTATTTCAAATATTATTGTGTGCATATTATGTTTTCAATTTTCCATGTGTTATGTCACATATTATTCTAACATAATATTTCTTAGATTTATATTGGCTTTGAATATTAGGATTGTTACATATATTGTTAAATACAATATTTTCATGTGAGGTGATTATTCAAGAATTTTAAATATACACCTAATTTATGGTTATTCAATTTAGGGGGTGTATTCAATTCAGATTCTGTTGGATTTTTTTGGACTTTTAAAAAGTCACACTACAAAATTTAATCGAATTCGTGAGGGAACTTATCGAGGGCATTTAATCCCTCGACAATTACCGAGGGACTAGGCGAGGGGGGCAGTTGGCGAGTAAATTGGCGAGGGCGTGTAAAACACTCGCAAATAGGCGAGGGGAATTAATATACCTCGGCAACTAACGAGGGCCTTAGCGAGGGGCCCATTAATTTAAAGTTAGCGAGGGAATGACCCTCGGTAAGTGGCCACGTCATTAATTGTTACCGAGGGATTGGTGGCCCTCGGTAAAATCCCTCGTTAACATTAATATAAATACATCTTCTTCTCCCCCAAATCGCAGAAGGTTCTGTAAAAAAAAAAAATTAAGGTTTTCGGCCGCCGTCCAGCTAGTTGCCGCCGCTGCGCAATAGATCGAGCCCCTTTTCACGTGATTCTTGTTCTACGCTTCAACGTGGTCATTTCTACGGTAAGTTTTCTCGTTTTAATCGATTAAATTTAAAGTTATATAAAAATTTTAATTTATGTATATATTGTTATGTAAGTATGTAGGTATATATATATATAGGTGTTGAAGCATATATTATGAATTTAGAGCATGTATTGTTCTGTAAATTGGTAGTTTTTTTTTTAAACAATTGTTATGCATGTACCATACGCATATATATATAGTATAGGTATGTTAATTTTTCTAATTTGTTAATTTTAGATTAATTGATGATATAATTTAAATTATTGTTAGAAATTACTTGATATATTTTTGTTGTTAGGATGAAATTACGTATAATTTTTTTCTTATAAATATTTATAAATTTATTGTTAGGAAGATTAATTAATGGAGTTGAGGGGATGAGGTGTGGTTGATTGTGTGTTGTACGTAGAATGTACGTTCTGACTGATTATATTTTAATCAAGTTGGAAATGGATGCACTAGGATTTTGATTATTTGGGAATATATGTACAATAACATTAGACGAAACTCTGTCGAATTTTTTAGAAAATATTATATTAAATATTAATTTAAAAAATGATTAATTAATTCTAAAGTATTTATTAATATTAAACATATGGATTATTCAAGACGTAGTTGGATGTATGGTCCAAGATCGTTGTATGGAATTATTAACCCTGAATTTCTTAGTGGCCTAGATGAGTTTATTGAAAAAGCCACTAGTAATTTGAATTCGACGAGAGAAGGAAAAATTAGGTGTCCTTGCACGAAAGCTAGATGTCGAAATCAGACGTTTATAAATCCTAATGAGGTGAAAGCACATTTATACAACAATGGATTTCACCCCAACTATTATAATTGGATTTTGCACGGTGAGGAGAGTTGGGGTCCACGTCCATTATTTCAAAACCCTGATGGATTTGCATCAACTTCACACGAATTTGAAACAACGGGCCCTACTTCGTACCATGATATGATAGAAGACCTAACCAGTGGAGGTCCAACTTTTGGAAATGTGAAAGATCAACAACAAATCGAAGAACCCCCTAATGAGAATGCTGCGCAGTTTTATGACATGTTTCGTGCAGCGGACGAAGATCTGTATCCTAGTTGTGAATCTCATTCTCAGTTGTCATTCAATGCTCGATTACTTAACATCAAAACCGAAAACAAATTGTCTGAAAGGGGTTACAGTCAGGTCGTTGACTTGATTCGTGAGATTTGTCCTCCAGAAAATAGGGTTTCGAGATAAGGGCCGAGATAAGGGTCGAGCTAAGGGTCGTGCTGGAGGAAGTAGTCGACCCACTTCTAGTGCAGCACTAGATATACCAGTACCTGTACCGCAGCTTCAAGGCGTATACTTACCTGATATGTCCATGATCTCACCTATGGAGGGGTACACTCCATCGAGTCAGAGATTTCCCCCATCCACACAGGGATTTCCCCCATCCACGCAGGGATTTCCCCCACCGATGCAGGGATTCCCAGGTTCGATGCAGGGATACCTATCGTCGATGCAGGGATTCCCCTCATCGATGCAGGGATTCCCCTCATCGATGCAGGGATTCCCCTCATCGATGCAGGCACCGTCTCCCCCCATTGATGCAGAAACAGTCCCCCCCATTGATGTAGACATAGTCTCCTCCACTGAGACATGGACCGTCTCCCTCCCTGAGGCAGACATCGACTGGCACATCATCTACTGATACGTCGTCTAGCGCGTATGGATTTGACTCCCGCTTGTTTATCTTCATCTATGAAGGAACGTAAGTAAAGTATCTTTATTATTTTTTCATTATCAATTAAAACACAAATATATAATAATAATTATATTATTAATTATGTGTAACAAATTGATGCCTTCTACTAAAGTTTCAAAGAAAATACGACGTATCATGTATAACAGCATGCAGCCTGGAGCATACACGTGCGCCGATATCCATGACACGACACTTCGATGTTATTGGGAGACGTTCCAGGTATGATTTAATTGTTTTTGCCATATGATTTAATTGTTTTTTTCGTATAATTTAATTGTTTTGACGTATGATGTATTTTTTTACAGAATGAGACAAGGTGGGATCCGACTGTCATGAACTCCCAACAGGTGTACATGCTATTTCGTCAAAGAGTAGCCACTCGATACACAGATATGTTGAACGGGATTAAGAAAAAATGGTTCATCAGACATGAGCGGCCGACTTGGGATGACGATGTATGGAACTCGTTAGTTGCTTACTGGAACGATCCAAACACGATCAAAAAAAGTGAGCAGTGCAAGAAGAATAGACTGTCAGAGCCAGGAGGTCCGGGTACGGGTTATTCTTGCCACAAAGGTGGTTCCTGTGGAGCCGCTGAGGTTGCACGACAAATTGTAAGTATTCAACATTTTCATTAGGTTACATTTTTATATATTAAGCAAAATGATTTTTTAAAGTATATATATTATATTTCTTCAAATGTAGGAATTGAAAACAGGAAGACCCGCCCAACTGTGGGAGATTGTAGAGTACTATCATCGTTACGGGAATGGGTTGTTCACATATAACCATATCGCTGATATAATTGTAAGTATAGATTACAATTTACATATATTTGATTAATTGTATTTCTTGTATTTACTAATTTATTATTTTCAAACCCAAACAGAATCAGGTGGAAGGAGAGGCCACCAAGTTGACCCAACAAGCTCCAGGGGATGCTTCAGGCGAGACAATGACTCCCGATATGTCCGAGTTGTACCTCAAAAAGGTTAAAAAAATCACATAGACGCATCAAAGGACTTGGTCAATTGGGCAAGAGTAGATGCATCTTTGGACCTGGCTCGACTTCAGGTGGTACAACATTCGGGCGATACACTCAGGAAGAGTTGGATCAACGTGTTGCCCACGAGCGTGCAGAGATCCGAAACCAGTTGCGCCAAGAGATGTTGGACAGGGAGAGCACCTTGAGAGATGACTTCACTAACAAAATAGCTCAACTTCAGCTTTTAATTCAGGGCCTAAGTGGTGGTAGGTCGGGGTCGGGGTCGGGATCCGGTAACGTTGAGGGTGGATGTGGGAATGATGAGGATGGTGATGAGGATGGTGATGAGGATGATGATGAGGATGACGACGATGATGAGGAGAAGGAGAGTGGTGATGATCATTAGTAGACTTATGTTTTTTTATGTTGTTTAATTTGAATTGAAGATTGAATTGATACACTTATGTTTTTTAATGTTGTTTTGTTTGTTTAGGTGGACAAGATGATAATTGATTTTAATTATGTTGAAGACTTGAAATTTAAATTTTCTTGATCGTAAATTTAAATTTTCTTGATCGTATATTATTTATATAAAAATGTACAAATATTACGTACAATTAATGTAACAATTTTAATACATTAAACATAATTATTGATATATAACAATTAAACATAATTATTGATAACACATATTTATAATTTTTATTTTTGTTAATTAATATATAACAAAGCATGTGTACACAATTAAACATAATTATTGATAACACATTTTATAATTTTTGTATTGAAAAAAAATATAACATGTATGTTAAAATAAACAATCAAATTTAAATTAAGAAAGATTTTTTTTTTCATATATCATATATATATTAGTTGCATTCAAAATATAACGCAAATAGCTCCTAACCTAATTGGCAACAGGGGCGCCCATAAATTCTTCAGGACCGTTAGGTTCCGAGTTCTACACCCATAAATCCTTCAGGACCGTTAGGTCCCGAGTTCGACACCTATGATGCGCACAAAAAAAGCAAAAAAAGCAGGTATGAGTCGGCTCCATACAAATACAACGCGACATGTCTGGTGTTTTATTGATTTATATGGATTTTCAGCAGGTATGAGTCGGCTCCATACAAATACAACGCGATATGCCTGGTGTTTTATTGATTTATATGGATTTTCATAGATTTGTCGGCTCCATACAACGCGATAATGCCTAGTGTTTTATTGATTTATATGGATTTTCATAGATTTGTCGTTTTATTGATTTACATAGATTTTCATAGATTTGTCGGCTCCATACAACGCGATATGCCTAGTGTTTTATTGATTTATATGGATTTTCATAGATTTGTCGGCTCCATACAACGCGATATGCCTGGTGTTTTATTGATTTATATGGATTTTCATAGATTTGACAGGATTTTGAAATAAACATTTTTTTATTATTGATTTATATGAATTTTCATAGATTTGACATGATTTTGAAATACACATTTTTTTATTGATTTACATGGATTTCTATAAACTACGCCCCTAAAACTATTGATGCAAACGTATATCGAACACTTGTATATAAAAAAATTTATCTAAATTATTTTAAAAAAAATTATCTAAATTATTTAGAAAAAATACCAAAAATATATTAGTTCAAAAAAAAAAATGCAATACTAGTTATATTAGTTCAAAAAAGTTATACCTCGGCCTCATTTCCCGCAATACTAGTTCTCCATAAAATTAATTTCTTTCATATATATCAAATAATTAAATTTGAAATCTATAATTTATATTTTTATAATTTATATATTTTAAAATACTAAAATATTCATATTTTAACTAAAATACTAATATTTTTTAGTAAAAAAATCATTTTTTTGCTAATTATTTTTTTAAAAATTTCAAAAAATTAATGTCATTCACATAAATTAAATAATTAAATTTGTAATCTATAATTTATATATTTTTAAATACTAAAATATTCATTTTTTTTACTAAAATATTCATTTTTTTGCTAATTATATTTTAAAAAATTTCAAAAATTAATTTTTTTTCACAATTTTTAGTTGTAACTTAATGATAAATATTTTTAAATTGTACATCTAATAAAATAATTAGCTTACATTATATAATTTATTATTCATCTTCTTCATCTACATTTTGATTATTTGTCTCATCTTCCTCCTCTTCATCATCCTCCTCCTCCTCCTCCTCATCCTCTTCCTCTTCATTTTCATCATCTTCCTCATTTTCATTATCGTTTTCAATTTCGATCAAAATAATAAGAACAAAACATGCCAACCTCTGCATTCAAATATGCATTAACAATCGATGCTTCCACATTTGCCTTTTGTTTAGCATTGCGTTTCAAGTTGTGGAGATATCTGATTTATAATAAAAAAACATATATTTTAATTCAGTGAACATGCATGCATGTAGTATATATAAAAAATGAAAAATGTAAGAGTATACCTTTCAAATGGGTACATCCACCTGTACTGCACTGGACCACAAATTCTGGCTTCATACGCTAAATGAACGGGTAAGTGTTCCATGGAGTTGAAGAAGCTAGGTGGAAAAATTTGTTCCAACTTACACAAAATCACTGGAATGTCTTGCTCCAAACGAATCATATCATCGATCTTGATCGTTGAAGATGTTAAATCTCTAAAAAAAAAAGACTTAATTCAGTGATAGCCCTCCACACATTGAGAGGAACAACGTCTCGGAACGCAATCGGTATCAAGCGCTGCATAAAAACATGACAATCGTGACTCTTCATCCCTGAAACCTTACCCCTGTTTATGTCTGCGCATCGACTCAAGTTTGACACGTAGTTGTCTGGAAAATTCAACTCGTGAATCCAACGACACAGTTGTTGTTTCTGTGGCTTATCCAGTGTGTAGCAAGCCTTCGGATATCTACCTGTACTGGGATCCATTTTCAACTCTTCGCGACGACAATAAATGTTCAACTCTTCCCGGGACTTTGGAGTATCTTTCGTCTTGCCTTCTGTGTTCATCATTGTGTGGAACACATTATCAAACACATTCTTCTCAATGTGCATCACGTCCAAATTGTGTCGGATCAATAGTGAACTCCAGTATGGCAAATCCCAAAAAATACTCTTTCTATTCCATCCACCTGGGATTCGACCGTTGTGTTCAGCTGCATTTTCCTCAGTAGATTTTTTCAAACCCGTCCACTGAATCTCATGTAACAACGTTCCGTCGACAGACTTTATTTCCGATGGAATATTTATTTCCGTCGGCAGACTTTATTTCCGACGAATATTTATTTACGTCGGCAGACGTTATTTCCGACGGAATATTTATTTCCGTCGGTAATATTGGCGGGATAAAATAAAAATCGAAAAAATAAAATAAAAAATACTTTACTTTATACCAAAATCTAACGAAAAATTATGTATTATGTATAAATTAAAAACAATAACATAAATAAACAATCCATTGACAAACATCGATCAACCGAAATAAATATGTCCAACGGAAAATTAAATAGTTTGACAGAAAAAATAAATAGTTCGACAGAAAATTAAATAGTTCGACAGAAAAATAAATAGTTCAAACATCAACCATTATACTAAAAAAACTCATCATCACCAGCACCAATGAAATCCAAGCCGTCGTCGTCTGCCTCTGCATCTGGAGCATTGAAAGGGGGAACTGAACCAACCGGAGCATCGAAATGCGGAGGGGGAACTGGACCAACCGGAGCATCGAAAGGCGGAGGGGGAACGCTCATCGCCTGTTCAAAACATGTATTTATTTGTTCAGTAGACATCCCCAACGATCGACCCATAGTGTCAGTTAGCTGTCGGAAGTAGTGGTTCATCATGTGTACTACGTACGTTCGGGTCCGGAACAGCAGTGGAGGATACAAAGGCCTGCGATGCACGCTGGGATGAACTGGACGACGCAGCTCTCACTGAGCGGCTCATCCGGCCAAGGCCAAGGACCCGTCCTCGATCAGCCGGGGCAACGTCCAGGTAAATCCGGTTAAGATCAGGCGGAGCGCTGGGCCCGGCTTCAGCAGAAACCTGTGTCGTCTCCTCTTCAATCCTCCGGTTCACATCCAACTACATAATTACAAAAAAATTAAATTAATACATAGTTCAATACATTTAATTAATTAAATATTAAAAAAACATCACAATTTAATTAAACTTACGTGAAGCTGGGTAGTGCGTCCATATGTGGACGTCTGTGAATCTGGATCAAACGGATGAAGAACGTTCAACCGATCCGTCGGCAAGCAAGGCTAAACGACACCGTTTGGCTGCGGAACTAAATTCCGTCGGGAAGTCCGTCGGCCGGTCCCGACGGATCTTGTATTCCGTCGGGAGTCAGTCGATTCGAGAATTCCGTCGGCGATCCGTCGGGCCGGCCGACAGAATGGATTCCGTAGGTAGCCTTCCGTCGACAAACTCCGCGTTTTTTGTAGTGATTATTGTTAACCAAGGTGTCCGATATACTATAATTTTTAAAGAAAAACATAATTTTAAAATACAGAGATGTAATTTTTTTCACGATAATAATAATGGTGGTGAAGAATCTGTGATGCTTATCGAAGAACATAATTACGTTTCATGATTTTATTATGTTTGAAGAAGAGCAAGGAAGATGGACATCTTTTCGATGTTTTATAGTGTAAAATTTTCAAATAATAAAAACTTTTATAATGTTTTTGTGTTGTATATCTTTTTGTTTCAAATAAAAAGTGCTTTCGAAGGAGACTAATGGAGTAGATTAGTAGTTGAAATTTTGTTAGAAGAACAACAAAGTTTTTTTTTTCTTCTCTTTGAGAGTCTTCTGAGATAATCCATTGAAATCTCTAGTTTTTAGAAGAGATTTTGAATAGTGAAATTTATTTATATTTTTTTTAAGGAGAATCCAACAAAATCCATGGAGTATTAAAATTCATAGATGGTTGAATACCTAAAGATGGGGCCTTCTAAGGACAGTCCAGGTGTCGCCTGGACTATCAACAGTCCAGTAATCTGAGTCATCAGATCTGAAATCTAATGACTTATATTTGATGACCTGCTACCTATTGCATTTGGCGTCGCAGAATCCATCGCCTTGCATTGCACTTATTATCATTTTTTGTTGCCCTATCACACTTTTAAAATAAATTTAATAATTTTAAATATATAATTATAAAATTACAAATTTTTGAAATACACATTTTTTTATTGATTTACATGGATTTCCATAAACTACGCCCCTAAAACTATTGATGCAAACGTATATCGAACACTTGTATATAAAAAAATTTATCTAAATTATTTTTAAAAAAAATTATCTAAATTATTTAGAAAAATTACCAAAAATATATTAGTTCAAAAAAAAATGTAATACTAATTATATTAGTTCAAAAAAGTTATACCTCGGCCTCATTTCCCGCAATAGTAGTTCTCCATGCATTAGCTTCAGTTCTTAACACAAGCCAATACTAACGGTTTGAAATGGGAACTTGTGAATTGCAATTTGAAAATACCAAAAATTCTCTCAATCACATTTCTTAATGATGCATGACGAAGATTGAATAACTCACTTGTGACGACCTTGACCACCAAAATCTTTTAGATGATATCGAACACCAAATAGGGAATTGGGAATTGACGTCGATTAGATATTCTTGCTAACCTATAAGGTGTCCGATATACTATAATTTTTAAGGAAAAACATAATTTTAAAATACAGAGATGTAATTTTTTTCACGATAATAATGGTGGTGAAAAATCTGTGATGCTTATCGAAGAACATAGTTACGTTTCTTGATTTTATTTAGTTTGAAGAAGATCAAGGAAGATGGACAGCTTTTCGATGTTTTATAGTGTAAAATTTTCAAATAATAAAAACTTTTATAATGTTTTTGTGTTGTATATCTTTTTGTTTCAAATAAAAAGTTGTCGAAGGAGACTAATGAAGTAGATTAGTAGTTGAAATTTTGTTAGAAGAACAACAAAGTTTTTTTTTCTTCTCTTTGAGAGTCTTCCGAGAGAATCCATTGAAATCTCTAGTTTTTAGAAGAGATTTTGAATAGTAAAATTTATTTATATTTTTGAAGGAGAATCCAACAAAATCCTGGAGTATTAAAATCCATAGATTGTTGAATACCTAAAGATGGGGGCCTTCTAAAGACAGTCCAGGTGTCGCCTGTACTATCAACAGTCCAGTAATCTGAGCCATCAGATCTGAAATATAATGGATTATATTTGATGATCTGCTACCTGTTGCATTTGGCGTCGCAGAATCCATCGCCTTGCATTGCATTTATTATCGTTTTTTGTCGCCCTATCACACTTTTAAATTAAATTTAATAATTTTAAATACATAATTATAAAATTACAAATTTATCCTCGATTAATAAAAAAATTAATTTATAATATATAATATTTATTTTAATTCTCATATCATTAATAATCATAATAAAAAATAAATTATCTTTTTTTATTTGAATGAATTGAATTATAGGTTAAATTATTAATTTAGTTGAATTTTTTATACAAATTTATGTTACTTAGACGGCACATAGTTCTCTTGTTTTCTTCTTTTATTCGAAAATTTCATTGAAGAAGAGCTACAAGTATGAACAATTCTATATTTTTTCCTCAAATTAGTTTTGGTAAATCTAGATATTCGAAAATTCTATTGAAAAAGAGTTTCAGGTATGAACAATTCCATATTTTCTACTCAAATTAGTTTTGGTAAATCTAGGGTTTAAGATAGATTCTTGTATGTGCTATTGATCGTCTATTCAGAATTCAGAAAACTAGTTGTTACAATTTAGATAGAGAAGATCCTCTATACTCCCTCCGTTTTTTTTATAAGATGTTTTAGACTTTTTTTTCTTGTGCATAAATATAAGATGTTTTAGGTTTTTTACAATATTTATTCCAATTATGCCCTCTCTTAACTTTGGAAAGAATTGAAATTTAATGTGTATTATGAAATGAAATTAATGTAATTAAAAACCTTCTTTATTATCTAAGGGTATATTTGTCAAAACATACCCTTTCTTAATTCTAATAAATTTTTCTAAAACATCTTATAAAAAAAAAACGGAGGGAGTATAATATAACAGTATCAGATTCGTTTGGATTTGTGCACTTTTAAAAGAGAAAACCTATAAAATTCCGATCCGATCCCAAACACGTTCATAAAAAAAAACTATCTACACACTTTTTGCACATCCTGCTCGATCCATGCCGGTTAACATTATGTGATTTATATTTTTTTTGTTCATTTTCAGTCGAATCATGAATATTATTAGTACGCCTAAAAAAATATTTTCAAATTGTTGATAATATGTAATTTATTACTAGTTTTTTTTATGTGATATTGAGCATTCCTCTGATTGAACCATTTTTTTTATGTGTTTCTTTAATATTCTGTTTTTCTTGACAATACGCAATATTCTCAAATCTCAATTGTCATTCATATAAAATTTGTATGATTTCTATATGTGGTTATTGATTTATGAGATTTGTTTATTGATTTATCAGATTTATTTGGAATGCAATGGATTTTACTTATGAATTTAGTAAGATTCAGACATTTATTAATTTTATTTTTAATGTATATTTTGCAGATATGTCTTCTTAACATGAGAATGATGACACAACAATGATTTTGTTATTAAAAAGAAAAGGCAAAAGACATCAATTGTGTGAAATAATTTTGAGGAATTTTTTGTTCATTCATTATAAAATTTCAGCATGTTTTATAATATTTTAGGGGCTCAACATGAAGATGAGATTATTTTGAAAAATTGATGTATTTTTTCGTTGTAATTGTTGAAAGAACATTCTGTTATTATTATTTTTTTTTGAACATTTGTTATTGCTCACGCACAATTCAAGAAATGGGCTGGTCAATTTGGTTCTTTTCTTTGATAAAACAATTGGGCTGCCCACTTTTAATTAAATGCTAGCCCAAAACATTCTCCACTTTTAATTAAATGGGCTAACATTGTTGGCCCAAAAAGTCTCCACTTACTCGATTTGCTCTCGATCACAATTTCTTATTTCTTTGACGTAAAGGAGGGACAATGCCATAATGGGCAACGTAGGGCCGTTAGTGCTCGTAAGGAATTCAAATAAATTTATAATATATTTTAAGTTTAATTTGTCAATTAAAAAAATATTTGAAACATGTACTCCATAGTATAAATTTGTAAATTTGTTAGAGTTTAATCACTAAGAAGGACATTCCTATAGACCAATATTCAAATAAAGGAAACAAATTAAAACAATATAATTAAGGTCAAATTAACTTGTTAATACCCAATTATGCCACTTGATCTTATAAAACAATATTAATTCATTAATATAATTAAATTTGAAATTGAAATACCATTTACAAGAATTTGATATTATTCAAATTCAAACTAAATTCCATTCCCCAACTTCCGTAAATTACTCAAGATTTACCAAAATTCCAAAACTACCAAAATTTCCTAAATAGAAAAATTTCCTTTCGTATGCCCATTGACAACTAATTTCCATTCTTATTTTCACCGATTCCAAAATCATAACCCTATCTTGCTCCCACCATGACCGTTCCGCCTTGCCACCGTAACTCTCATCGGAGTTGTTCACCGGATCGTTGTCCGTCGTCCGCCGACTTTGTGGGTTGAAATCGTCGTCGATCTGTGGGCGATATTACGGGTTTATTCGGAGCCCTAATCGAAGGCCCAAGAATCGGCCGCTTCGACCATTCGATGTGGGTCGTCGCTCTTCGCAGGCACAACACGGTGGCGGCAGCGCGGGCCGATCTGTTCAAAAATGTGTCGATCTCGACGGATTTGTGGTTGCAGAGGTGAGGAGGACGAGTTATCTAAAAATTTGACTAATTTCGTTGGCCTTGATTTTGTTTCTGTATAATTTTCTCGAGATTCATTTCCTGTTAGATTTATTCACTGTATAATTTGACATAAGGAATGTGGTTGTTCTTGTCTGTAGTTGGTGTTCTCTCCATCTGTTACGGTTTATGGTCAACCAGATGAAATTCCTTGTCTAGAAGATTCTGAATTGAAGGCTATGAATTATGATTGGGAGAGAAGGAATTCATTAGACCAGAATTCATACGATTTGATTGGAAGAGAAGCTAGAACTGACAACAATCTACCTAATTATGATTCAGAAGAAGGGCTTTGGGATGCAGATTTAACATTGGAGTAAATTTTTTTAGAAGGAGAAGATGAAATATTCCTAATCTTACCATTTGATCTTAATTTTTTTTTTATTCATTTGTATTTTTATTATATATTTGAGGTGTTTATCTCTTAGTATTGTTCATATTATCTGTAATATTTCTTATAATTTTTTTTTTGTTTCGTATTATATACCCTTATCCCCCTCCAATCGAAACGAACACAATTATTATATTATTTTACTAATATACATTTATAGTTGTAACTTTATTTCCACATCCAATTAATCCTCCGCACATATGTAATCAATTAATATTATTTTCGTATTTATTCAGATGCAAAATGGACATATGCAGAATATATGATGCACATATTCAAATGTGCATTTTTATTTAGCATATCACCAAACCTATATTATTTTAATCAATAAATAATAAATTAATTAGTTTAATAGAATAATATTATAAGTAGATTTTATCTAAAAAATCTTTTTATATATATAAATTATAAACTGATATAAATTCTGCAAAAATATCATGTTGATACAAAATATTTAGCTTTCTTATATTAATTATATTATATATTTTTTTAGGTATAACACCATGTTTATATAATAATACTATGATTACATAAATTATAAATGAAGATAAAATTCGTGGATTTTGCATATATAAATGTGCATATCTTTTTAGCATATCACCAAACATATATTCTGTTAATTGTTAATTAAATAATTAATTAGTTTGTGCTTCTTTATTTTTGATTTGATACGATTTTATATCAAGCTTATTTAATTTTATCGATTGTTGTGCTTAAACGGTTTTTTTAGTTTTCCTAAAGATAACATTAATTCATTTTAATTTAAAATTAATGCTTATTAGTAGTTATTCCTAATTTAATGGAGGAGTTACAATCATTAACATGACAATAATTTATTATTAATATTTTATTAATAAATATAATTTAATTCGAATATTTACTTTTCTTGTATATTAAATTATATACTATTATATTTTGATTTTAAACTCTTATTTGTTTGAATATATATATATATATATATCATCGGTATAAGATTCATGGTATGTTTATATTTCAATTTATTTAAAACTTTAAAATTATAAGTAGATTTTTATCTAAAAAGTCTTTCGATAATTCTGTAATTTAACTTCTCCAAAACTCCAGCTCAATTTTAGGAATGTTTTGAATTTTGAGAGTGTAGTTATTACCGTGATTTACGATGATTTGGTATTTATGAAATCTTATTCAATTAATATAATTTCATATTATTCAAATTATGAATTTTCGGATGTAATTATAAAGAAAGGGCACAATTGTACATCTATCCACCATTTTGTTCTTTTTTTTAACTTTCAAAAATGTTGTTTCTATTTGTTGTTTCTATAGGTGAAATGACTCTTATAACAACTCCCCCAATTTGTTATTCATTTGAATCTAGGTAAATATTTTTCAATCCACTCTTAACTCATAAATTTGTAAATTTGTTATTCATTTGAATCTAGGTAAATATTTTTCAATCCACTCTTAACTCTAGAGGCTGCAACATATAATTGTCTATGCATGAACAGTTGTATATAATTGTCTGTGCATGAACATGTTTCAGAAGGTACACACTACACACCTACCATGAAAAGAGACTCGCCTTTAATTTTTATTTATCGTCATTGCAAAAGACAATAGAATAAAAAATTATCTTATTCAAAACTTTATGGGAGCCTTCGAAACACTCAATATTATTCTTAGAATAAAAACTTTACTACCAACATTCCTTCCAAAATAAAAACGTGTCCTCAGTAATGTAATTTTCAAGTCTGGTAACAATCAATCTAGTTACATTATACAAATCGGACTTTAGGTCAATGTTCGTAAGCAACATTATATGGACACATATTTTTTAGAACTAATCGATGGTCTAAGCATGACGTTTTCCTATAGTTCCATTCACATTTCCTAATTAAAGTTTTTTTATTCTAATTTCACCAAAATTCTGTTTTCCAAAACATAGTTTGAGAATGACGTTTTAACACTTTGGAAAAAATAAGTATTTATTTCTACTAATTTATGAACAGTGTCGCCATAAGAACATCTCACTTTGAATAAGATAATTGTTTATTCGTACTAATTACTGTTAATGGTATTACTGATTACTATTTATGATATTACTCGTTATTACTTATTGTATTACCGACTATAATAAAATCATACCTATAATATTATTTTGTATTAAAATTTAAAAAAATACACAAGAAAAAATGGAAAATAAAAAAAAAGTAAAAGGAAAAAAAACGAAGAAATTAAAAGTTTGGAATAAAAACTGAAAATGGGAGAAAAGAGGAAGGGGAAGAAAACTTAGAAAGAAAAAAAATCAAGATTTGTGCCTAATTTCGATAGTTTTTTTTTTTAATTATGTTTTACGATTTTTTTCTAAAAATATGGGTGACTTGATGGTGAATCGACGGTAACTCGGTAATGACTCGACTATAGATTGTAAATATACAAATTAAAGTTGATTTTATTATATTTTGGGTAAATTAATAAAAGGGTAATATAGTATTTTAAATGTGATTACTTTTTTAAAAATATTTTGGGGTGAACTCATAAAATGAGGGGTGTAGATAAACGTGGTAAAAAATAATAATTTAGGGGTGAACTCATAAAATGAGCGGTTGCACATAATCGTGATAAAAAAATGATTTGGGGGTGAACTCATAAAATGAACGGGTGCAGATAACCGTAGTAAAAAAAAAGATTTTTGGGTGAACTCATTAAATGAATGGGTGTAGATAAAATATAAATCAAAAATTAAAATTAAAATTAAAATTGGTGTGTACCGGTATCTTGCATGTACTCGAGTATCACCCTACAAATTAGGGTTGATTTTATTATATTTTGTGTAAATTAATAAAAGGATAATATAATCCTTAAAATGTAATTATTTTTTAAAAAAATCTTCTGGGGTGAACTTATAAAATGAGCAGGTATAGATAACCGTGGTAAAAATTATTTTGGGGGTGAACTTATAAAATAAGCGATTGAAGATAACCATGGTTAAAAATTGATTTGGGGTGAACTCATAAAATGAGCGGGTGCAGATTACCGTAGTAAAAAATAATTTGAGGGTGAACTAATTAAATGAGTAGGTGTAGATAAAATATAAATAAAATAATAATTTAATTCTGTTAAAAAAATTTAATTTTACGTTTGTATTGTTTAATTTAAATAATAATATTATTAATTTTAATAAAAGATAAAATAGTAAATAATAAAATAAAATTTAAATAATTATTTTAAAATATCAAAAAAAAAAAGCGACAGGTATCAAGTTAGGGCGACACAGAGCGATTTAATTTGACATCCGAACTATTAATAGTCCAGGCGACACCTGGACTATCCTAAGAAAACCCAACCTAAAGATTTCTAAAGACTTTTTAAAATCCGTATTGAATACCTCAAAATTTTGAAAGACTTTTAAAAATTAGGATTGAATACCCCACATTTAAAGTCCAAAAAAATCCAACAGAATCTCAATTGAATACACCCCTTATTGTAGTTTTCAACTATGCCGTGGGAGCTCATAATGTGTATAAAGTGAACGGAACTGCCTTCCAACAATGCTCGAAAGCCACCACCGTCTACCGAAAAAGACAAGATTACCCTTGCAACGCCCGGGGGGAAATGGTACATATGCGGTGTTGGTAAACATTGTGAAAATGGGATGAAGCTTGTGATTACAGTTTCGTCGACAGCCCTAGCTCCGTTTGCAGCTCCGTCTCCGATTTATACAGCTCCGGTGATGCAAGGGAAGAAACCAACGAGCTTTTGGACTAATTGGAAATTAAAAATTAACCTTTGAAGTTGTCTATCATTTGTTTGAGCTGGTGCATAGAAAATATGATGATTGTTGTTTTTCATGTTCTTGATTAATTTTAAAAAAAAAAATTTTTATTCGAGAGTCATGCAAAAATCTTAATAAATTTCATTTTTATAAACCATTTATTGGAAGCATAACCACCCAGGTTAAAAATATAGATATCTTAAATTTGTGGAAATATCAATGAATATATGGGTAAATTTTTAAAATGGTGGAAATTTAATAATTAACTTTTAGTACATAAATTCAACAAAACAATTTAAATACATTTACATATATGATAAATTTATATAAAATATAACATACAATTTTATTTCATATGATATTTTTTGAAATTTATCGACATTTCTCGATTTTTTTCGATATTTTTCGATATTCTTTCGATATTTTACCGATATTATTATTGTATATCGATTTTAATCGATATTTTTTTACAAATATAGTGGAAATATCGTTTTTTCTGAATATCGATATCAGTGACCGTGAAAAATGGATATATCGAGAATATCGGAGAAATTTCCGAATATTATCGTCCATTCACCACACACGCTCTCTTTTTATATGCTAAATTCATCTGCAAGGACAATATGCATTTGAGATTTTGATTTTTTGGAAAAACTCATTCGGAGTCATCCCACTCATACCGTTCTTGGACTTAAAGGATAGCAATTAATTAATGCCCTTGCACATTGGATTAATTGGTGTAAAGGGTAATATAAAGTAATGTGCTTATACTAAACACAATAAACATGTATTGTTTCCTTTTGTAACTTTCCTTTGTTAGTTAGTTTGAATAGTTAGTGGTTAGTTAGTAACTACTACTTAGTCTATAAATATAGATTAGGGTCTTTTGTATTCCTTATCCACTTTATGCATTTTAAGCATTGTAAACATTGTAACACTCCATATATGAAATACCTTTTGTTTTGTATTTCCTTCTTTACAATTATAAGATGAGTGTGTGTTTACATCTCTACAATTGGCAACAGGCGGGGCAAGCTAGATTATGCCTCCCCAGCCCAATGGTGAATTTTTGTCTCCGAACTCTGATCCGACGGATTTAAAAAAACAAATCTAGCTAACCCGATCGGTATCAGGTTTCCCGACTTCAATTTGAAAACCGCGTCTCCTATATATGCCACATAAGCCCCTTCTCAATCAATCATATCTCTATGAAAATAAATATCACTAATTCAATGGTTAAAAGAACATTGGCGCGATGTCAGTCATACGTACACGTGTCGGGCAATAAGGTACTGAACATTGGCGCGGTGTCAGTCATAGACGGATCCCAATGAAAACAGAGAAAGGAGAGTCGATTGAGAGGAAATGGAAGAAAGAGATTTTTTGTTTTAAAATTCATGCTACGTTGGTATCATTTGGCAAAAGAAATCGATCTCCGAATTTATTGCTACCAAAAATCCCAACTCGGAGCTTCCGGAAGAAATATTGGCACGGCTGCCGGCAAAATCAGTAGGCAAGTGCAGATGCTCTCAAATCCCACTTTACTCGAATCTCATTCTCATCACCCCAGATGCCCCTCCATCCATCCATTCTATCTCTCGATTTGCCAGGTAATAACTCTTTGGTTCCGGGTATGTTCCTGCGATGGCTTGGTTTTATTAGTAGATGAGGAACAAACCAAGTTGTTGGTGAATCCCGGCCCGTCACTCTAGAGCACTTAATAATATTACCAAATTCACCTCTAGCTTAATTAATTTACCCAAACGCTTAATCAAATCAATTTTTTGAATTCCATTCTAGCATTGAAGCTTTGAATTCTAGTTGCTCTAGCCGCTCTTCCTTCTTAACTACTGCATGCCTGAAAAAACATCTTTTTTCATGTTACTAAGGTGTTGTACACAAAATCCGTCAGAAAATAGACTCTCTCATATGCTGGGATCAAAATATGAAATTATATATAATAACATGCACGTATCTTGTGGAGTTGGAGCGATGAGGCGGTGAAGGTCGACATACATTTTTTCTATAATTTACTCATTCATAAATATAATTTTTAATTTACTCGACTCAAAAGAAATTATTTAGCAAGTCTACAAGAACGTAGACCCGCTCTGATACCACTTTGTCACGCCCCAAATCTGAAAATAATGACCTTTAAAAAAATACTTAAAATAACTAATTTTAATGTGGCAAAAATTGAATTTTAAACTTACAACGATAAAGTAAGGGACGCAACGGCTATTACATTTAAATCACGTTAAGCATTGCAGCGGAAACCGTTAAATAAAATTAAGAAATTCATAAATAACTCATCAAGCAATTATCCATAAGAATAAAATTAAATTAAATAAACATGCTTGAAAATAGTCCTTTAATCTTAAATAAATCGTCGTCTCCCATCACCACTCCTCGCCATCCAACTCTTCAACCTGAAATTGTAAATTGTTGGGGGTGAGCATGCAAGCACACTCAGTCGGATTTAAGTCATTCAATAGTTAATGCTAAAAATAAATAATCAAGTAATTGCAACTTAGCAAATAACATTCACATTGCCACATATACTTTGCCATTGATACTTTGCCAACTTTGCCATTGTAACTTTGCCAATAGAGTTTTGTGAACCATCGCATGTTTGTGGACCTTCCCAAAGCCAAATTAATGACTAAGGTATTCCCACACGTAGACTTTTCAATCGCATGTTTGTGGACCTTCCCAAAGCCAAATTAATGACTAAGGTATTCCCACACGTAGACATCACATGTTTGTGGACCTTCCCAAAGCCAAATTAATGACCAAGGTATTCCCACACGTGGTGAGCACGGCGGGTCGCGCCCAAAGACCCGTCGGTCCCGGACCCCATCTGGAGCCCCTGGCTATTAGATAACTTTGCCACAAACTTTGCCAATATATCATGTACTTTGCCATAAACTTTATTTGTCAATAGAATAATAAACTTTGCCACATAAAAATAGAAATGGATTCACATAGTAAACAATTAACTCAAACATTTATCTAAAACATTAAATAGAGAATAACATTGCAATAGAGCTCTACAAACCACCGTAGAGATTAAAGCAATTAAAAACCCACCTCGATAGATGAACGTGGAAATGTTACATAAAAGCTTCGTAATTATCGTCGCCTAGCCGTGTTACATAGAATAACATAGGATTGTACGTATTTTCTTTTAAACTATTAGAACAAAACTCAAAAAAATGGATCGATTTTCCTTCGCCATACATCACACGAATCACACATATATATAACATTAGGTGAGAAGGAGTTAATATATACACATTTGGAGATCGAATTGAATTCTCATAATGAAAAAAGTATTGGTAAGTGAAGGGTCAAATAGTGGAAACAAATAAAAATATTTACAATACTTTAAATCCCATAATTCTCATAACTAAAAATGCATGATGGGAAGAAATGAAGAGTCAAGTAACAAAATACAATTAACGTTTACGTTTTGAGAGTGGTGATAATATTTATATAAAAATCATAAGATATAAATTTCTTATATTAAAAATATACATACGTACGCATATATCTATATCTATATGTTATATATTATAATTTTTCTTTTCATATAATGTATAAATTAATTTCTATTTTTATTATTATAAAATTCCTGGATATTACATTCTACCCCACTTAATAAAATTTCGTCCTCGAAATTTAGCAATATAATCGTGATATAACATAGAAACATAGGAACATAGCATATTGGGAACATTAGCATTGAACAATGTAACACAATAGCATAAAAATATCCCATGATGAATTAAAATATGAAATTATATATAATAACATGCACGTACCTTGTGGAGTTGGAGCGATGAGGCGGTGAAGGTCGACATAAATTTTTTCTATAATTTACTCATTCATAAATATAATTTTTAATTTACTCGACTCAAAAGAAATTATTTATAATAACAGCATTGAACATACTCGATCTTTCGAAAACATATACTGTATTATTAAATGGTCACAACTGCTGAATCATTCACGAGATAGACAATTCTTGCTTTTGAGTTGTTGGTAAGGTCACTTAGAGTCTCTAAGTGATCACCCTCTCTTCCACAGCGCGCAGGCGAACTCTAAGCCATCAATCACGATCACTTCCAACTTTCAAGGCGAGCTCTAAGCCATAAATCACCATCACTACCAAGGCAGGCGCTCGTCTAAGCAGAATTCGGGTCAACGTGGATATATAGTGGTTCATCATTTGGATCTGCTGTAAATCTTCCTCAGATGCAATAAGTCACAATCCAAATCATCCTTTGCAACCATTTCCTAAACCGACGGCAAACAATAAATTTAGTTAAAGATTTGCATTCCAACAATAGAGTATTAATAGTGTCTCAAGGTTTGGACAACTAGATAATATTTTATAAAGTAAATGCTCATTCAATAACACCACATTGTCGAGGGTTAAATCGGTCAAAGATTGCCACTCAATTGTTCCTTCGTAAGCCATAATGCATCCTCTGCGATTCAAGGTCGTCAAAGAAGAACAGGAATACATCATCTGAGGCGGTGTATAGTATTCATCATTCGTAGACGTGCTTAACTTCAAAATAAGTTGTTTCACCTTATTTTTCACACAAAACTCGACCCACGAATCAACATCAGTAGCAAAGCTCTTGTTGTAGTAGAAATCAACCATGAATAATGAAATTGGACGAAGGGAGTTTTAGTTTTGATGATTTGACAAAAACACTTGAGCTAAATATGTATAGACCATTTGTCTAGTTTAATTAGAACTTTGTCGATAGGTCAAGAATTGAGGGGGAACTTAACCATCCCCCGGTTTAACCTGTCCAACAATGAACCAGTCACGAAACTAGTCAGAAAAGTGCCAAAAAATCATTTTAGTGTTTCAACCGGATTGTACCGATCAAAAACCGAAAAAAACAGTTACACTTTTTAAAATACAAAATTAGGTGCACATTCGACCCTTTTATAATGTTTTTTCTTTCATGTTTCTTCTACTCCTTATTCGATGTGTGATTAGATTTTTATGTTTGTTTGTTACTAACTTATTAATACTGCTACTTTTATATTATCTTTCCCTTATGTTTCTTCTACTCTTTCGATGTGGGATATAATAAAGTACATGTGATTTTGTTAGTAACATTATGGCTTTTATAATGCTTTCCTCTTTTTTAAGTTCCTAGCTAATTTAGTGGTAATAGTGGTAATACAATTAAGTAATTTTTATATATAAATAGTTAGAAATTTTTTCGTTAGGTAAATAAAAAAAATGCACATATAACCATTTCGGTAGGGAAATGCGGTTTTCGTTGATATATAAAAAAAACTTCACCTACAATCGTTTCGGTGCCTACAGATTATTTATTTTATATATTATACTTCATCTCATACTCGTCCATTATTTTCTCTTTCACCATCACATTAAATTTAACAAATTTATTTTATTCTTCATCTCACACTCATCCATTTGAAATGAGGAACATATGGGAAATTTAATTTTTTTTCGAATCAAAATCAAGTGAGTGTTGCGATTTCAATATGTTTCCTTCGTGCATGAAAAATGAGGTCAGAAATTTAATTTTTTTTTGAATAAATTAAGTGAATGTTGATTTCAATATGTTTCGTTCGTGCATGAAAAACGAGGTTGAATGCTAGGTTTATTGTCTAAAGGAAGATTCCGGACTATTAAATACTTTACCACAAACTTTGTCAATAGAATAATTTAGAAACGAATTCACGTAGTAGAGACTTCAACACTTGAACATGCACATTAAAATCAAAAGTTCAAACGAGACATATAGACTCCAGCTTTTCACTACAAAAAACCATCCATATGGAGAGGGTTTTGGCGAGGGAAAAGCCCTCGCTAAACGATTTGGCGAGGGCAGAGGCGAGGGGCAGTCGCCGTCGCCTAAGTGCTCCTCGCTAATTATTTGGCGAGGGCGCCCTCGCCAAATCCCGAGGGCAGAATCGCACTCGCGAATTAGCGAGGGCATACCCACTCGCGAATTGGCGAGGGCGCGTGTCGTCGCCTTTTCCCGAGGGCAAATCCCGTCGCCTTTTCCCGAGGGCAAATCCGGTCGCCTTTTCCCGAGGGCAAATCCCCTCGCCAATACGCTGGATTTAAAAAAAAACAGACCTGGGTTTCGAACCCAGGTCTCTAAGGCCACTACCCTTACCCCTCACCACCAGGCCACCCTTTATTCATGTTTTTCGCACCTGGGCGCGCGCATGGGGGGTCGAACTCGCGACCTCCCGGATTCTGAAGAGTTTATGCGCCCCCGTGTGCCAATTAGGCTAGGAGCTTTAGTCGTAATATTTCAAATGCATTATATATTTATCCCTTTTAATTTCTGTTTTTATTCTTTAACTCAATTAATTTAATAAATTACCAACTATATGTTATTAAGTAAATTAATTATATTAGCTCAATACTTAATTAATTTAACAAATCCCTCATTACTAAATTTAATAACTTATACTTATATATGTATTAATTAATATATACTAAATTTAATAATTTATACTTATGTATGTATTAACTCAAATTTATTCTTTTATTATTAATTAAGTCAATTAATTGAATAGATTACTAACTCAATTAATTTATATATTAGCTCAATACTTAATTAATTTAACAAAAGCCCTTCATTAGCTAAATTTAATAACTTATTAACTCAATTACCAACTATATGTTATTAACTCAATTTATTTAATAAATTACCAACTATATGGTATTAACTCAATTCATTTATATATTAGATCAATACTTAATTAATCACACACAAGCAATATGAATTAAAACCATATAAAATAAAACATTCTCTCGTACGTTCACTTCACTTCAATCTCTATACACGGGATGGTATTACGAATGACTTCCAATGAATTTATTTATTTTCAATTTTTTTAAAAATGGAACTATTGAAAATTGTCTACTTTCTTTTCCAATCTCCTTTTTCTTCTAGTAATCTAGTTAACTTTTTATTCAAAAGTTTAACACTAGTCTAAAAATATAAAAATTATCTTTACAATGTTGTTACCATTTCAAAAGTTTGTAGAACTTGTGGCAAGGATCAAAATGTTCAAGACTTTTTACATGTACTCATCAACACCATTCATGTGAAATAAATTACATCTCCAATTATTTGATCAATCAAATTACTATTAATTTAATCAATAAAAACGCATAAATTTACCGTAGAAATGAACCCCTCGAAGTGTAGAACAAAAATATCCAAAAATTAGTCTCGATCGGTAGCTCCGGCAGCGGCGGTGGTGCGGCTGTACGCGAAATTGGGGAAGGAGGAGGGCTTTTTAAATGGGCTTTAGGCGAGGGCAATTACGAGGGCCCCACCCCCCTCGCCAATTAGCGAGTGGTGGACCGTCGCCAAATCCCGAGGGCCACAATGCACTCGCCAATGAGCGAGTGCAAAACACACCGTCGCCATATCCCTCGCCAATTGGCGAGTGCATCTGTTTCCACTCGCTATTTAGCGAGTGTGATTCCGCCCCTCGCCAATCCCCTCGTTATTTGTGCCCCTCGTTAAATTCCTCGCCAAATAGCAAGGGTAAAATACCCCTCGCCAATTCCCCTCGTTATTTGAGCAATTTTTTGTAGTGTTTGGCGAGGATCTGCGAAAGACAAGCAGTGCTCTTGAGATGTTCAAATAGTCACTTAGAGAGACATCAACCACGATCACCATCTTTTCCAAAGCACGCGCTCGCCTAAGCAGAATTCGGGCCAATGTGAGTAGTGGTTCACCATTTGGATGTGCACAGTTGTTAAGTGTAATCTTCTTCAGATGCAATAAGTCACCATCCAAATCACCCTCACGACTTACCCCCTCTGCTGTTTTAAAGCCTTCTATCAACAGTGTCTCAAGGTTTGGACAACTAGATAGTATATGCTGATTCAACACCACATTATCAAGGGTTAAATCGGTCAACGATTGCCACCCAATTGTTCCTTCGTAAGCCAGAATGCATCCTCTAAGATTCAAGGTCGTCAAAGAAGAACACGAATACATCGTGAGAGGCAGTGTATAGTATTCATCATTCGTCGAGGTGCTTAACTTCAAAATAAGTTGTTTCACCTTATTTTTCACACAAAACTCGACCCACGAATCAACATCAGTAGCAAAGCTCTTGTTGTACTGGAAATCAACCGTGAATTTCTCCAAATATTTCGCCTCTCGATTATCAATGGTCCTATTAACCCAAGACACAAAATTGAGTGCATCCGTTTTCGACTCGTTTATGAACTCCAACGTGGGAAACTCGGACCAAAGGAATTCCCATCTTTTCGACAACACACAAGTAATTCTAGCTGTTCGAACATCGAGGAAAGAGAGAATGTGAATAAGTATATCATTCGGCATATCCTCCATAATCCTCCTCCTCTATTTTTGTTCTTCTTCCCTACTAAATTTTGATTTGCTGTATTTTCATCAAATTTAATTATTCAACATTAGGAAACCAAAATAATGAACAATTTCAAACCTAAATTTACCAAATCTAAATGAACCACCGACAAATACCAAAGTAAGCCATGGTTTACATATTCATGCAGAGTAAGTCCAAAGTAATATGTGAAAATTGAAATTCAGTATTCATGGTAATTAAAAGAAATTAATCTATAATTAATATTCAGCAACAAAGAAATATTAAGAAACTAGTTCAGATATTCACAAACAAGAATCGCCAACAAATATCCTAATTCTGGAAAGCAATATTCACATCTATATTTATACTAGTTGAGATATTCACAACCAAGAATCGCCAACAAATTAAAAAGCAGTGCTATGTTTAGCAATTCTGGAAAGCAATATTAACATCTATATTTATATTTAAGCACCAACAAATTCAATAATGTACCTTGGTGGACTGGAGGGAATACTGTGAAAGATAGCTAGAGATACAGATACTGCGTGAATTTCAGATATTTATGTATTGTGAATTGTGATAAAAAGAGGTGCATGGGAGAATATATTTAATTTAGTTGAGAAAATATTGGAAAATAAAAATATTTGAGGGTAAAGAAAGATTTGTACCTAGAAAATATATTTTAATATTATATATGAAGATATATTAATATCTCAAATAAAATCCTCCATAAATATCTCTCTCTGCTGGTGGGCTGGTTGACTCAATTTTGGCCCATTCGAAACAACATCAACTTCCAATTTCCTAAAACAACGTACGTAGACAATAATTAGGCCTTCCATGCGGCGATAGAATGTCTCGGTTTCACATCTTCAACAAGGCCACGGTTATACACACACGGACCTATTGAGGACACCCACCAGACATTTTTATTCATCTTGCAGAGCATGTGAAATGTCTCAACTACCCCTTGTGTGAAATTAAAAAAAAAATGTGTGAAATTAAAAAAAAAACGAAGATGAGTACACCCACCCATTCCATTTCATGCCAGAATCATCCCCACCATCACCACCAAAACAACCATCATACTTCAATTAAAAAAAAAACTCTTAGAAACACAAAATTTTAACAAAAATAAAAAAATATTTTTTTTATTGTGTTCGAAAATTTTATGCGAACAAAGTTAAGATGTCCGAAATTTTTTTGAACAACTTTAATTTGTCCGAAAAAAAGGTCGAACATCTTGTTCGAAATTTTTTCCAAAATATACTCAAGATGTTCGAAATTTTTTCCTGAACAAACACGAGTTGTTCGAAAATAATTCTTGAACTCCCAAAAATCCTAATTTTCCAGAAACCCTAAATTTTCTAATTTTTCAGAAGGCTAAACTTACCTGAGGTGGGTGGTGGCCGACGAGGGAGGAGAGGTGCGAGCGGCCGCGTCTCTGGGAGGAGAGCGACGACGGTGCTGCGGCGAGAGGTACGGGCGTGAAGGGGGTGGGGCCGTGGGGGAGGAAGTGGGTGGAGCCGCAATTGTGGTGGAGGGGGAGGAATGGGAGGGAGTGGGTGTACTGAATTTTGAGAATGTGAATGTATAGAATTAGGATTTTAAATAGGTTAAGGGTATTTTTGGATTTTTCATGTGGGTATTCTCGTCTTACTATGTGTGTGTTTAGCCACTGGGTGTCCTCAATAGGTTCGTGTGTGTATAACTGTGGCCCTTCAACAATTCTACTTCGATAAAAAATTATATGGGCCTTAAAATCCATTTCGATCAACTTATATGGGCGCGGTTAAAGACACCCACCATTGTATTGAGGACACCCCACGTGGAAAAGCCAAAAATACCCCTCTCATTTCAAACCCCAATTAAATCCTTATCCTCTCCATTTCTCACATTTTCACACAAAGGCACCCACCTCCCACTCCCACCCAATCGGCGCCGCCGCCGCCCACCTCCACTCCCAAGCGGCGGCGACGCCCACCTGCCCACCCTCCAGTCCGCGCTGCCGCTCACCCCCGCCCCCACGGTGCCCTCCTCCCAACGGCGCGCTGTTCGCACCCCTCTTCTGTCCTCCCTCCCAATCGGCGCCGCCGCCACCCACCTCCACTCCCAAGCGGCGCCGCTGCCCACCTCCCCTCCCTCCAGTCCGCGCTGCCACCCGCCCCCTCCCCTCCCTCCAGTCGGCGCCCTCCTCCCAACGGCGCGCCGTTCGCACCCCTCTTCCGTCCTCTCCTCTCCGCCGCCATCTCCCTCCCGTCGCCGCAGCGACGCCGCTGCTTTGAAGAAGGACGCGGCTGTCGTCGCTCTCCTCCCAGCGACGCGGCCGTTCGCACTCCTCCTCCCTCGTTCCTCTCTGCCACCATCTCCCCTTGCCCGCCGACGCCGCCGCTTCAGGTAAGGTTAGGTTTCTGAAATTTTAGAAATTAGGGTTTTTTTAAAAAATAGGGTTTTTTTAGTTTGTGATATTATTTTCGAACAACTCGTGTTTGTTCTTGAAAAAATTTCGAACAATTTGTATATGTTTGGGAAAAAATTTTGAACAATTTCTATATGTTGGGGAAAAAATTTCGAACAAGATGTCCGATCTTTTTTTTCGTACAAATGAAAATTATTCATGATTTTTTTTCGGACATATTAAGTTTGTTGGGTAAAAATTTTCGAACATTTTAACTTGTTTTGTTAATATTTGTGAACACCTTAAGAAATTTTTTATTTTTATTTTTGTTGAAATTTTGTGTTTTTTTAGTAGTTTTTTTTTAAGTATATTTTTGTGTTTGGTGTTTGATGCGGCCTAAAAATGTCGTTCAATAAGAAGTCGACACGTGTATAAAGGATAAGATGAAAGAGAAGATATGGGATTATGGAAGGGGCTCTGGATAAAGAATCCCTTCTGGAAGTCCCTCCGGAGGGAGCTCCTGGAGGTCCTCCCGGAGAGACTTATCTGGAGGACCTGATCTTGATATGAATTGGTAAACCGAGAATATAGGAGATCTTCGCATGAATCGGACTAAGGCTGACCAAAGAAAGATTCTTCCCTCCTTCATTTTAGTGGAAGGAGTCCACTAGGGGGAGTGGCCCCGGTCTTTCCGGAGGTGGAGGACTGGAGGACTTCGTCCACTCAGCAGGGCCGAGTCTTATGGGCAGCTCCGAAATAAGAGGAAGGCTTGACTTGGCCCCGGTCTTTCCGGAGGTGGAGGACTGGAGGACTTCGTCCACTCAGCAGGGCCGAGTCTTATGGGCAGCTCCGAAATAAGAGGAAGGCTTGACTTCCTCTCCAGAAAGTATCTCTATAAATAGGTAAATTCGAGGAGATTTCCGGGTTAGACTTTTTACTTTGACAAAACTTAATACATTTCGTATCAAACATACTTCTGATATTCTTTGAGAGCTTGAGCCGATAAATCAAGGACTTTGAGGTCCTTATGATATACAAAGATTCTGATACTGACTTGAGCGTCGGAGCGCCCGCACCGGAGCCCCCTCCGGTGTGTCTTTTGCAGGTCCTGGAGGATCATTCCAGCGGAAGCAGTGTACCCAAATCAGGTCTAAGCACTCGGGAATTTGGATATCTGACCCCGAGGATATATAATCCTCTCGTGCAATTTTTGGCACATCAACTGGCGCCGTCTGTGGGAATCGATTTAAAAGATTTTCTCACGAATTTCTATCTGTTCGAGTGATGGAATTGGAGATGGACCATTACTTGGTAAATTCTACGGGCAGTCCTTTGCCTAGATTTGACACAGGTTCTTCCTTGAGTTTTCTTATATATGTTGTAGATAATTTTACATGTTGGAATATAATTGTTTAATGATGCAAAGAAGCCAGATGCAATAAATGATTAATATGGACCATTGAGTGAGATTTGAGAGCAGAATTCTCAATTGTGATATCTGATGTCATTATTAATGTCTTGATTTAAATGTCCATAATCAATATAGTTCTGCTAGCAGTGTGAACTTATTCGTTTGCGAAAATTCCTTTATTGTAGAAAATGTTCATTTATGGAATTGAAAAATAAAACAAGAAATAAAACAAGGTAGAAAGCTATTAGCATCTTGCTAAGCCCCGACTGAAGATTAATGGTGATTGTGTTGATTATGATGGGAGTAAGGTTGATTTTGCTCTAAATAATATTTTATTGATAAAACTTCACTCCAGTGATCTATTATTATCATGTAATTATGAGTATAAGGATTGTCGAACATATATGTGGAGTGTGCAATTACCTGCTCCGAGACTCCAGGAAGAGGCTCGAGACACCCCTATCTCTACAGGGGGTGATATTGTTAGCACGTCTAGAGCCCTCGGGAGTGGACCTAGCAAGGAGATACCTCCAGGCACTGCAGAGGACGACAACATTCGTGCCCCTCCACGAGCAGCAGAGTATTTAGGGCCTCGAGGTCCAAAATCTAAACATGGGAGTATGAGGCAAAGATATGATAAGTGCATCGGTGCTACAGACCGAGCCTACCCAAGCTCTGGAGGACCTCTGGATAGGTTCAGAAGATTTCAGATTACAGATTAAGTCTATCCAAGCTCTGGAGGACCTCTGGGTAGGTTCAGAAGATTTCAGATTACAGATTAACTCTATCCAAGCTCTGGAGGATCTCTGGATAGGTTCAGAAGATTTCAGATTATAGATTAAATCTACCCAAGTTCTGGAGGACCTCTGGATAGGTTCAGAAGATTTCAGATTACAGATTAAGCATATCCAAGCTCTAGAGGACCTCTGGATAGGTTCAGAAGATTTCAGATTATAGATTAAATCTACCCAAGCTCTGGAGGACCTCTGGATAGGTTCAGAAGATTTCAGATTATAGATTAAATCTACCCAAGTTCTGGAGGACCTCTGGATAAGTTCAGAAGATTTCAGATTACAGATTAAGTTTACCCAAGCTCTGGAGGACCTCTGGATAGGTTCAGAAGATTTCAGATTATAGATTAAATCTACCCAAGCTCTGGAGGACCTCTGGATAGGTTCAGAAGATTTCAGATTACAGATTAAGTATATCCAAGCTCTGGAGGACCTCTGGATAGGTTCAGAAGATTTCAGATTATAGATTAAATCTACCCAAGCTCTGGAGGACCTCTGGATAGGTTCAGAAGATTTCAGATTATAGATTAAATCTACCCAAGTTCTGGAGGACCTCTGGATAAGTTCAGAAGATTTCAGATTACAGATTAAGTTTACCCAAGCTCTGGAGGACCTCTGGGTAGGTTCAGAAGATTTCAGATTACAAATTAACTCTATCCAAGCTCTGGAGTATCTCTGGATAGGTTCAGAAGATTTCAGATTATAGATTAAGTCTATCCAAGTTCTGGAGGATCTCTGGATAGATTCAGAAGATTTCAGATTATAGGTTGATTCTATCCAAGTCCTGGAGGATTTCGGGATAAGCTCGAAAATGGAAAATGAAGATTGAGCCTATTTAGGTCCCTGAGATCAAGGCCAATAGCCCTAAACAGACAAAACGATAAGTCCGAAAACTAGAATGGGTGAGAGGATGATTGATTACCTGAAGCGGGTAGAGAACTTAAGAATCTTCAGAGCTGAAAAGTATCTCACCCTCGAAGAGGTGAGGCAAGCCAAGAGGCTGGAGGTGAAACCAGCTAGTGGAGAGAGGAAGAGAGAATCTACAGCAAGGAGGTCCAGCCCAGAAGCTCCCCGAAACTCCGGAGGAACAGAAAACCGCAATGCTGCGGGAGGATCCCGATCTGGGCCTCGAGGGACGTTTTAGAAATATACCCAACTGAGATTGGAAACTACAGAAGTCTTGGAGGTTGCTGGAGATCATCCAGATCTGAAATTCCCTTATTCGAGAAACCGAGGTCCTCAAAAGCCCAAGTCGGACCGATTTTGGAGACCCCACAATGAATATGGGCACGACAACAATCGATATTACCATTTGGAGGTCCTGGAGAGAGTACAGGTTTCAGATCTAATAATGCTGCTGGTATGAGTCAGTTTACCTGGTCTATGACGAATAACGAGCTCATGAGGAGGGGCTGGAGAACCTAGAAGTACTAGAGGAGCTCCAGAGAGCAAGATTACCGAAGAAAGAGCGAAGCCAAACAACGTTGAGAGGTTGGAGATTCAAGAAAAGACCATGTGAAATGAAGGTCATGTAGGCCAGATTTGCGATCGATAACTCATAGAGAAGGATTTGACTTCTAGTTTGAGATGATAAACTAATGATAAACCTCGACCTGCTCGAGGAGCTGCAGATGTACGAGAGATATGTGCAACTCCGGAGATGAATATTGGGGTAAGACGTTGAGACGAAGATAGATGCTACCTGACGGGCTATGAAGCCAACTTCACCATGCGAAGCACTGGAGATCAGATTTCTACGTTCCAAAAACTGGAGGGGACAGAGTTCGAGACTGGGATTTGG
Organism: Galeopsis tetrahit; assembly: GCA_963675135.1. NCBI lineage: Eukaryota > Viridiplantae > Streptophyta > Magnoliopsida > Lamiales > Lamiaceae > Galeopsis > Galeopsis tetrahit. Next base: position 9,190,067 of record OY776121.1, on the reverse strand, counting down.
ATGATGGATGCCCAGAAGCTGAGTTATGGGGTTTAAGACCCAGACTTCGAGAAGATGAGAGTGATGACAGACCGTTTTACAAGATCCTACGCTTGAAGTGGCTGAGTAACGCTATAGAATTAAGGAAGAGATGAAACGAGTATCTAGGACCCCGAGGTCCAAGATCCAGATAAGGAGAGATGAGGCGAGTATCCAGGACCCCGAGGTCCGGGACCTAGAGGTGATGATGTGACTGATGTGAGCCAGATGAGTCTAGGATAATTAAGAATGTGGAGGAGCTCGACGGAGCATGATCCAAATAATTATGGAAGAAAGATGAGTATTCGGGATTGAGAACTGAACACGAGAAGAACTACAAAGAGGATCTTATGCAAATGATCCAGATTCAAGTGGGATGAATAATATCAGAAAACATTTGAGGAGTTGAAGCTCCACCGAGCCCAGCTGCTGAAGCTGACCAAACCCTCCCTAGGGTGCTGAAATTTGATATTCAAAAGTTGAGAAGAGCTGAATAAAGGACCAGCCCCTGCAGCTTCTGGAGAAGCTCGAGCTTTGCGGTTAAGATACCACATCTTGGGTGGCCAATTATACAAGCGATCGTTGACCCATCCCTATCTAAGATGTCTCCCGAAGGAGATTACGTGATAAAAGAAACCCATGAAGGATGAGCAGGTAGTCACTAGGGCTACAAGGCTACTGTAAAGAAGGATATACCTGAGAGTCGATCTATTAGGTGAGTAAGATCATCTAGGATGTTGAGATGCGACATTCGGAGACGAGCATGATGATGGACCTTGCAAATGCCTTACACTTCGATGCTTAAAGGGGGTGATGGAGGGTCTAGGCCTACTACCTCCGAGATGCTGATATGGAGCCACGTAAGTGAAAAGTGTATATTTTACTTTTTTTACTTTAGATTTTACTTTGTAATATGATATGAGTTACCTAGACGTAGTTGTTTAGAACATAAAACCTCGAAGCATATGAGCATTTGCTAAAGCTTCAGAAATGGTTGATTTGAGAAATGCTAAGGTGATTACTTAGGAGAATTTCGTGATTAAATCGAGAGAATGATTGAGAATTTAGGCATGGTTAAGAACGTGTTTCTCACCCTACTCTAAATCCAAGCGGATTACTTGAACTTGAAAGGTCTTGATATGATCAACACCTTGAACTGAGAGTGAGAAACACTCAGAGGCCTAGAGGCCGAGGAGCTCCAGAGAGCCCTCACCATGTTTGAGACCCAAGAGGGTTAATCAATGAAATGAGAAGATTTTATGAATTAAAATCTTTTAAGAATAAGAGTGAGAAACACTCAGAGGCCTAGAGGCCGAGGTGCTCCAGAGAGCCCTCATCTTACTCGAGACTCAAGTGGGTTACTGAAATGAGAAGATTTTACGAATTAAAATCTTTTAAGAATAAGAGTGAGAAACACTCAGATGCCTAGAGGCCGAGGTGCTCCAGAGAGCCCTCATCTTACTCGAGACCCAAGTGGGTTACTGAAATGAGAAGATTTTATGAATTAAAATCTTTTAAGAATAAGAGTGAGAAACACTCAGATGCCTAGAGGCCGAGGTGCTCCAGAGAGCCCTCATCTTACTCGAGACCCAAGTGGGTTACTGAAATGAGAAGATTTTATGAATTAAAATCTTTTAAGAATAAGAGTGAGAGACACTCAGAGGCCTAGAGGCCGAGGTGCTCCAGAGAGCCCTCATCTTACTCGAGACCCAAGTGGGTTACTGAAATGTGAAGATTTTATGAATTAAAATCTTTTAAGAATAAGAGTGAGAGACACTCAGAGGCCTAGAGGCCGAGGTGCTCCAGAGAGCCCTCATCTTACTTGAGACCCAAAAGGGTAATTCAATGAAAAGAAAGATTTTATAAATAAAAATCTTTTAAGAATAAGAGTGAGAGACACTCAGAGGCCTAGAGGCCGAGGTGCTCCAGAGAGCCCTCATCTTACTTGAGACCCAAAAGGGTAATTCAATGAAAAGAAAGATTTTATAAATAAAAATCTTTTAAGAATGAGAGTGAGAGACACTCAGAGGCCTAGAGGCCGAGGAGCTACAGAGAGCCCCTCACCATACTTAAGACCCCAAAAGGGTTACTCAATGAAAATAAATATTTTATGAATCAAAATCTTTTAAACGAAAGTGAGAGACACTTGGAGGCCCAGAGGCCAAAGAGAGCTGGGGAGCATCTCCCCATAACCAAGACCCAAGATGGTTACTTAGAAAACAAAAATTTTGCAAGCCAAAGTCATTTGCCGAGACCCTGTTTAAAAAACGAAAGAAAGGATAAATATAAGTCTGGAAGTCAAGGAAAACCTCTTCGAGCCACCTGAAACTAGAGGTGATCCCTTGAAAGGGTGAGAGGTTCCCTGAATTTCTTGAGAAAATTCTTTGAAGGTTATGTAACCAGGAGACGATAATGGTGCAACCTACAAGACCAATAAGGGGGTTAGGATCGAGGCTTCTCCTCGAGAAACTAGCAAGAGAGAAAAAAATTGCGACTGTGTGGGACCCAAGCGCAGAAATCGAAACGTCTTCAGAACTGGGGGCGGGAAAAATTTTCGGACGAGAGCATTTTCGAAATTTCACTCCAAAGCAAGAATAATACACGTCTCTCCAGAAACGCCTCTGTGTTGGACTCACTTGAATTTTCTACTCTCACAAAAGATATACTCCTTTTACGAGAGTAGGGGGGAGTAGATGATGCGGCCTAAAAATGTCGTTCAATAAGAAGTCGACACGTGTATAAAGGATAAGATGAAAGAGAAGATATGGGATTATGGAAGGGGCTCTGGATAAAGAATCCCTTCTGGAAGTCCCTCCGGAGGGAGCTCCTGGAGGTCCTCCCGGAGAGACTTATCTGGAGGACCTGATCTTGATATGAATTGGTAAACCGAGAATATAGGAGATCTTCGCATGAATCGGACTAAGGCTGACCAAAGAAAGATTCTTCCCTCCTTCATTTTAGTGGAAGGAGTCCACTAGGGGGAGTGGCCCCGGTCTTTCCGGAGGTGGAGGACTGGAGGACTTCGTCCACTCAGCAGGGCCGAGTCTTATGGGCAGCTCCGAAATAAGAGGAAGGCTTGACTTGGCCCCGGTCTTTCCGGAGGTGGAGGACTGGAGGACTTCGTCCACTCAGCAGGGCCGAGTCTTATGGGCAGCTCCGAAATAAGAGGAAGGCTTGACTTCCTCTCCAGAAAGTATCTCTATAAATAGGTAAATTCGAGGAGATTTCCGGGTTAGACTTTTTACTTTGACAAAACTTAATACATTTCGTATCAAACATACTTCTGATATTCTTTGAGAGCTTGAGCCGATAAATCAAGGACTTTGAGGTCCTTATGATATACAAAGATTCTGATACTGACTTGAGCGTCGGAGCGCCCGCACCGGAGCCCCCTCCGGTGTGTCTTTTGCAGGTCCTGGAGGATCATTCCAGCGGAAGCAGTGTACCCAAATCAGGTTTAAGCACTCGGGAATTTGGATATCTGACCCCGAGGATATATAATCCTCTCGTGCAATTTTTGGCACATCAGTGTTGATGGTGGAGATGATTCTGTATGAAATGGAATGAGTGGGTGTACTCATCTTCCTTTTTTTTTTAATTTCACACGAGGGGTAAATGTGACATTTTACAACTCGTGCAAGATGAAAAAAATGTTTGGTGGGTGTACTCAATAGATTGGTGTGTGTGTATAAGCGCGCCCACTTATATATCACAACAACATATACAATTATTTAAAAAAGGGTTCGACTATTTACACCTCTATTTGGGAGAAGATACACTCCCCCTTTTAATTTAATAATATAATATACTCCATAATTATGTAAAAAATCAAAAGTACCCTTTCAGTAAAATGTGTCATACTAAATGCACCCCCTTACCGATTGCACCCCGTATTTTCTTATCTCCTTACCTTCCCCAAACCACACTCTCGCACTTTTTCCCCCACTTTCTGTAAAAGTTATCGGAAAAAAACGTCAACTCTATGTCACCATCACTACTTATCCAACATCATCAAATCCAAAAAAAAAAAATCAAAAATAATAATAAAAGAAAAAAAAACTTTGAAATCTCAGTTTTTTTTTTTTTAAATTTCGACACACCTGAGTCGACCGTATATATTCTCGTCGATAAATTGGTGTCGATGGAAGTGTATATGGTCGACCAACAATTGCCGAAAAAAATTAAAAATTTTGACACACCATGGTCAACCATATACACTCTCGTTGACAAATTGTTGTCGACGAGAGTGTATATGGTTGACCAACAATAGCCGAATCTTTTTTAAAAAAATTCGACACAACAGGTTCGACCATATACACTCTCGTCGACAAGAATTTATTGACAATAATGCATATAATCGATTTTAGTGTGTCGAAATTAAAAAAAAAAAAAAAAAGAAGAGGAGAAGACATACTTTTTTGCTCCAAACGTGCGCGCTGAGAGATGCCGGGGGCGGTGGGGGGTGAGTAAGTTGGTTTTTAATTTTTTTTTTTCCTTCCGCTGCATAGCTGCGATGGGGTGAGGTGAGGGGAGGGAGAAGTGGAGGAAGGAGGAAGAAAATAGAGTTTGTGGTGCATTTAATAAGGGGAGTGTGTTTGGAAAATGTATTCAAATGATAAAAAGGGTATTTATGACAATTTGAAGGGGTGCATTTATCTTAATCAAATTTGATAGAGTGCATTAATCGGGGGTAGCCTTAAACAAATCGGAGGTGCATATAGTCAAACCCTTTAAAAAATACTGTACATAGAATTTACTATCTCTTTACACACATATATATATGTATAGAAAAAAAAATTCTAAAATTAGTGGGGTCAGTGTGCCTCCGTCTCGGCCTAAACCTCCTCCTACTTTTGGTGTGCAGATGTCGTTTCAAGAGTAAGTCATTGGACATTTACTTTTTACGCGTAGTTTAATGTGAGAGTTTTTTATTAGTACAGTATTACTCTCTTTATTCACCAAATAGTTTACTTTTGAATATTTTTTCTACTCTACTAATTGAGTATTTACCAAATACATTCTTTACTCATTATCCTAAATATATTCTTTATAATTAAAATATTATTTTTTTAAAAACATGTATAAAAAAAGTGAGCACACTTTTGGTGGACAAAGGGAGTAAGAGTGTTCTTAGGAGAGTCTTAGTGTCGCCTAAACTATCAATAGTCTGGATGTCGAATTGCATCGCATCGTGTTGCCTAAACTATCAACTATCTGGATACATGTCGCCTATTTTAATTTTAATATTTTTAAATAATTTTTTAAAGTTTATTTTATTAGTTACTATCTTACCCTCCATTGAAATTAAAAATAATATTAATATTATGATTAAAATTAAACGGGAATGATATAGTGTCCCCCCGTGGCATTGCCACATCAATTTTTTTTTAATATTTAATTTAATTTTATGTTTATCAAATACGTACTCTTCAAATAAATAGGAATAAAATATATTCATTACTAAAAGAATTATATTTTTAATCATTTATCTCTTTCGTAAATATTACTGTAAATCATATCTTAATATGAATAAAAATACAATAAGTCCAATAATATTTTCTCCATGGAAGAAGCTAGACAATTCATCCTTCATTTTGCGCTCTGAAAAATAATGTTTCGAACTAAAATAAATCCTTCTAAAATTCTCCATTTCTTCGAGCTTTATTGTGTAAGCAAATAAATTCTTCTAAAATTTTGAATCACATCTTCTTCCAGTGATAACGGCCATGGAGTATTCTTGAAAAATTATAGTTAAAATGATACTCCCTCCGTCCCATACTTGAAGGCTCAAATCAATTGGGCACGTGTTTTAATGAATGAATTGTTTATTAATATTGTGTAAGATAAAGTGGGGGGTAGTAAAGACTTTTCAACTTTATAAATAGTACTCCCTCCGTCCGCCTATAAGTGTTACGTTACTTTTTGGCACAGTGATTAAGAAAAGTGATTGAATAATAGATATAGTACAAGTGATGTGATTGAGAGAGGAGAGAGATAGAGAGAAAAAGTAAGATATAAAGTGAAGTGTAAGAAAAAGTACTTACCAAAAAAGGTATGTGAAGCTAATAGGCGGACAGACCAAAATGGTAAAATGGGAAGCTTATAGGCGGACGGAGGGAGTAATAAAGTTACTTTTTAGTGTAATAAAGTAGTGGCATTTGTTGTAATATTGTGATATTTTAAGGGGAGTGTTTAAAAGTGTTTTTGCTATTTTAGGTAATGTGCCTTCAAGTATGGGATTATGGGATGCCCAAAATGGTAAAATGTGACTTCAAGTATGGGACGGAGGGAGTATATTTTATTCATATTTATATTCAGATATGGCTCTAATATTTGATAAATATAAAATTAATTAAATATTAAAACAGTGGCAATGTCATGTAAATGGTGGGCACTATATCATTCTCGTAAAATTAAATACATTTAATAAATTTAAAATTAGATTATTATTTCTTAAAACTAAAAAATATAATTTTGGAACGGAATAATGATATGAAAATTAAAATAAAAATTATATATAATTAATTATTTTTTTTATTAATCATGTGTGGACAAATTTTTAATTTTATATTTTAAAATTATTAAATTTAATTTAAAAGAGCGATATTCGACAAAAAATGATAATAAGTGCAATGCAAGGCGATAGATTCTGCGACACCGAGTGCAACAGGTAGCAGATCATCAAATATAAGTCATTAGATTTTAGATCTAATGACTCAATTTAATGGATTGTTCATAATTTAGGCGACATCTGGACTATTTTTAGAAGACCCCTAGTATTAAAGGGATAAAGTAAAGGGTATGAAAATCTTTTGAGTAATAAAATAAAGAATAGAATATTGTGAGTAATAAAGTAGAGTGGTAAAGTAATGACATGTGATGTAATTTTGAGATATTTGAAGGGTGTAGTTTAAAGTGAAAAATGTTTTATTGTCAAATAAAGAAATGTTCAATCTAAATTGGGACATTCATTTTTTGCAAATGCACAATCTAAATTGGGACGGGGGAGTAGCATATATAAATGGATATACACTTTTTTTTTTAAACTAAAGGGTTTAACTTTCATTATTGTAAACACAAATGGAGGTAGGTAACCCAACCACAAAATTCGGGGGTCTACCCAACAATTATCAACATCAAAACGACGAGCTTCCCTTGCCAACCTATGATCTAGGATATTAGCATCTCTCTTAGTAAAAGAAAATGTAACATTCATAAATTGAGCTTGTAATGCCCGACAAGCAATAATGTAATCCCCAAAAGTAGAGTTAAACACGTTGGTGGATTTGATTGCATCAATGATCACCTTTGCATCCCCTCAATTATACAATTGTCAATACCAAGTGTGTAATGAGTAGAATTTTGAGGGGATAATTTTGTAAACTTTAATCTGTAAAGCAAAAAAAATTGATTTGATTAAGTGTGTGTATTCCAAAACTAATGATATTTTGTGGAGGAATATTGTGAAGAGTTGAGTTTATGGAAGAGTTTCGTTTTTTGGTTGTACAAACTTTTGTGAGACTGGTAAAAAAGAAAAGGATGTCAACTTTTGTCTGACTTGAGTCTACATAAGACATACTCTCTCTCTCTATATATATATTGAGTAATGATATAGAACCTATAGTGAGTTTCTTATATACATATATTTTATATAGATGATTGATTCCATAAGAAAAAAATCATCATCGAGTTTTATATCATTTTAACTTGTATATTTCAACATATATATTAAGGAATAGTCAAACATTCCTTGTATATAGGACATATATTGTTGTAGTTATCTTTTGTATTTATCTTTTCCTAAATTTATGTAATTTGGTTACAATGTAATTACTCCTATAAATACAAGTCATTCCCCACTCACCAATTCAACGGTGATCATATCTCATTGTTCACATGGTATCAGCCTAAACACGATCCTAAAACCTTAACCCTAATTTCTTTCTCCCTCTCTGCCGCCGCCGCTTCCCCAATCGCCGAGTTTGTCCCCCTCGCCCATCTCCCTTCAATGGCAGACTCTTCTATCCCTATGAATGTCCTTATTCATATGGTAACCGTGAAACTCTCTTCTTCCAATTATCTCCAATGGAAGAAGCAAGTTGTCCCGATGCTCACTTGTGCTGATCTCTATGGCCTTGTGGATGGTTCATCCGCCCCCCCTGCCGACACTCACACGACCTTCGCTGCCTGGAAAACGAAGGATCAGAAAGTCCTTGCCCTTCTTCTCTCCTCTCTCACTGAAGAAACTCTGGCCGAGGTCGTTCAATGTGACACGGCCCGCGACACTTGGCTTGCCCTGGAGGATGCCTTCAGCCACTCTTCCCAGTCCCGCATCACTCAGCTTCGTGAGGAGCTCCTTCTCCTCAAGCGTGATTCCCTTCATGTTGCTTATTATGGTCGGCGTTTAAAAGCGTTATGCGACCAACTGGCCGCTATTGGTAAGCTAGTCGACAAATCTGACATGTCGCACTGGTTTCTACGGGGCCTTGGTCCCAAATTCAGCGGATTTGCCGACACCAGAATGGCCCTCTCGCCTGTCCCAGCTTTCCGTGACTTACTACATCAGGCTATTTCCTTGGAGATCATGAATAAGCCTGATCCAGTTGAGCCTGCTCCAGACGCATTCTTTGCTCACCCGAATCCACGCGATCATACTGGTGGTCGCCCTTCTGGGCCTCTTCGTGGTGGTCGCGTAGGGCGTAAAGCCTACGTCCCCCGCTGTCAAATCTGCCGCGGCGAGCACTATGCCAACAAATGCCCTCAGCGTTTTGTTCGCGGACCAGTTCCTCGCCAGACTGCTCGCCCATCTGCCTATTTGTCCGAAGACCCATCCGCCAACCTTGCTAAAGAAAAAGAAAGTGGAAGGAATGGTACCTGAACAAGTGAGTGTTAAGACAGATGATGAGCTAATGAATGTGGAGCTCTTCCCAGGGAGAGTTGGCTTCGCCACTAAGATAGGCACCCAGCTGGGACCCGAAATGACATAGAAGGTAATCTCTACATTAAGTCGAAATTCTGATATATTTGCATTTTCTCCAACTGACATGACAGGTATTCCCCCGGAGATAGCCATGCATTGTCTTAACGTTGACCCAAAGGCAAAGCCGGTGAAACAAAAGTTACGAAACTTTGGGGTTGAGAAGAATAATATTGTGAAAGAAGAAGTTGAGAAATTACTGGAGGCAGGACATGTCGTGAAAGTACAATTCTCAGAATGGCTCTCCAATGCGGTGTTAGTGTCTAAGGGGGCAGGGAAATGGAGAATGTGCATTGACTTCAGAGACCTCAACAAGGCATGCCCTAAGGATCATTACCCGCTGTCGAGGATAGATCAGTTAGTGGACGCGACTTCTGGCTTCGAGCTATTGAGCATGATGGATGCATATCAAGGTTATCACCAGATCCAGCTGAACCCCTCAGATGTCCCTAAAGTGTGCTTCATAGCAGCGTGTGGAACGTTTGGTTATGTCCGAATGTCATTCGGGTTAATCAACGCCGGTGCAACCTATCAAAGAATGGTTGATGTTGTCTTTCGAGGGCAAATCGGAAGAAACATGGAAATCTATGTGGATGATATGTTGGCCAAGAGTGTAAGAGCAGAGGAGCATGTAGAGGACCTATAGGAGATCTTCTAGGTTATTCGAGAAAATGGTATCAAATTGAACCTGGCCAAGTGCTCTTTCGGGGTGAAGTCGGGGAAATTCCTTGGATACATGGTTACTCAGAGGGGGATAGAGGTGAACCCAGCTAAAGTAAAGGCTGTACTAGACATGCAGCCACCGAGGAACGTGAAGGAGCTCCAGACGTTAAATGGGAGAATCACAGCGTTGAGTAGATTTATAGCCAGGTCTGTTGAGAAAAGTCATCCCTTCTTCCAAATTCTCAAGAAAGGGTTCAGGTTCGAGTGGAATGAAGCATGCCAGAAGGATTTTGAGGATCTGAAACACCACCTGTCCCAGCTGCCGAAGCTGATTAAACCTTCTCCGGGAGATACTCTCATCCTGTATCTCTCCGTAGGGGAATTTTCGCTGAGCACAGCTCTGGTCAAAGAAGAAGGATCCATCCAACATCATATCTATTACGTTCGTAAGGTCATTCAAGGGGCTGAAGCTCGATACTCGAAAATTGAAAAGGCTGCTCTGGTCGTAGTATTCACAGCGCGGAGACTGCGCCCATATTTTCTCTCTTACAAAATATTGGTCCGCACTAAATACTCATTGAAACAGGTTATCGGCCGAGCAGACCTCTCCGGAAGGATGGTGAGATGGGCAATAGAGCTTCAAGAGTATGATGTAGACTTCGAGCCACGGAGGGCCATAAAAGCCCAAGCTTTGTCAGATTTCATCCAAGAATCCACCAAACAAGAAGAGATAGAGGGATGAAAAGTATATATGGATGGCTCAGTAACCCTGAGCGGGTGTGGAGCAGGGATAGTGCTAGGGAATCCCCAAGGAGAGGACCTACAATTTGTAGTGAGATTTCAATTCATAACTTCAAACAATGGAGCAGAGTATGAGGCTCTGATTAGAGGAATGGAGATGGCGGCCGAGTTGGGAGCCCTAAAGGTAATTTTATATTCTGATTCCCAATTGGTTGTTCAACAGGTAAATGGAGAGTACGCAGCCAAAGATAACAGAATGGCTGCTTACCTGGAACGGGCTAAAGAGATGATGGGCAAGTTTCAAGGTTGTAAGGTGATTCAAGTACCTCGAGAGGAAAACGTACAGGCTGATAGTCTCTCCAAACTTGCCAGTTCCACAGAGTTTGATGGACAGGGAACGGTGACCTTGGTGGTAGCAGAAAGAGAGGCTCTCGGAAGCCCCATTGGTTCCATCGAGGAAGGAGATGATTGGAGGAAAGATATTTGGACAGAGCTCACCAGAGGAGTAGATGCCCCCACCACCCGAGAGGCCTGAGCTCTCAGGATCAAATACTGTATTATTGGAGGACAATTATACAAGAAGCCGTTTACCCAACCGTACTTGAGGTGAATATCAACCTGGGAAGCGGCTTATACGCTCAAAGAAATTCATGAAGGCCACGCGGCTAGTCATGAGGGGTATAAAACAGTGGTGAAGAAAGTCTTGAGGGTTGGGTTATACTGGCCCTCCATGACGAGAGATGCCAAAGAGTTCGTAAAGAAGTGTGCGAAATGTCAGAAAAATGGTCCCTTGATAAGGATTCCTGCGGAGGAGATGGGAGCTATGCCCTCTCCGTGTCCTTTCGCTAAATGGGGAATCGACTTGGTGGGGCCTTTCCCTCCAGCCCTGGGAGGAAGGAAATTTTTGATAGTAGCAGTGGATTATTTTAGCAAGTGGGTCGAAGCCGCCCCTCTAGCTAAAATAGATGAGGAGAATGTGATTAGGTTCCTGGGAAGACAGATCTACTGCAGGTTTGGAGTACCTAGGATACTGGTCTCCGATAATGGGACACAGTTCAACGGAGAAAATGTATGAGGATGGTGCGCAAGGCTAAACATAGTGCAAAGATTCACTTCCGTAGCTCACCCCCAAGCTAATGGACAGGTGGAAGTCACTAATCGAACCATAGTAGATGGTATCCGGACGAGGCTGACGAAAATAGGTGGAGGATGGGTAAACGAGTTGGACAACGTGTTGTGGTCTTACAGGACTAGTCCAAAGACAGCGACTGAAGAATCTCCTTTCCAGCTGGTCTACGGAGCTGCGGCGGTGATACCTCCAGAAGTCGTATTGCAATCCCACCGAATTGCCCGATTCGAAGAACACCAAAACGAGAGGCTGATGAGAGAGGCCCTGGATTTAGTGGAAGAGGAAAGAGAGATGGCTCGAGTACGTGCTAAGAGATACAAGAGTCGAATCAAAGCTGCATACGATCGAAGGGTGATCCCGAGGTCCTTTAGAGTGGGGGATCTGGTGCTAAGAAGAGCTGATTCTCTAAAGAACACGTGGAAACTGGAGCCCAATTGGGAGGGGCCCTATAAAGTCACGCAGGTACTGAAGGGAGGAGCCTATAGATTGCAGAGCATGGAGGGGGTCGATATAGCTAGACCTTGGAATGTTTGTCACTTGAAGAGGTTTCTGTTTGAAGAAAATGTAAGGTCTTGAGACCATTTGTGGTTTTGTGCTAATTTTTGTTTTATTTAATGTACTTAGTAGCTTCACCGGAGCTTTTTTTCCCTCTTTACGGGTTTCCCCTTTGGGGTTTTACCGTAGAGAGGTTTTTAATGAGACCGGCATAGGTTATCTATGGCCTATATTGAAGACTGATATTAATCAATGAAGCTTTTTCCCTTTTGAGAAGAATTATGTAGAGTTATTGCGTTTTTGTTATCTTATTAGAATATATGATGTACGAATATGAATCGTGAGAGTGAGAGACACTCAGAGGCCTAGAGGCCGAGGAGAGCTGGAGAGCTCCTCACCATACTTGAGACCCAAGTGGGTTACTTAAAAATGAAAGAAAGATTTTACGAATCAAAATCTTCTAAGAATAAGAGTGAAAGACACTCAGAGGCCTAGAGGCCGAGGAGAGCTGGAGAGCTCCTCACCATACTTGAGACCCAAGTGGGTTACTTAAAAATGAAAGAAAGATTTTATGAATCAAAATCTTCTGAGAATAAGAGTGAAAGATACTCGGAGGCCTAGAGGCCGAGGAGAGCTGGAGAGCTCCTCACCATACTGGAGATCCAAGTGGGTTACTTAAAAACGAAGGAAAAGATATGCAGAGGCCGAGGAGAACCCCCCGATCTACTTAAAACTCGAGGCGGTTCCTCAAAATGGAGAGAGATTCCTTGAATCTTTCGAGAGACTCCTTGAAGGTTGTGTGACCAGGAGAAAGTAATAATGATGCAGCCCACAAGACCGAGAGGGGGAAGGAAAAGAGGACCAGAGGACCCCTCCACCATGTTCCTTACCGGTCTTATAGGCTGTTAACGTGAGCAAGAAGGAAAATACACTCCATAAACAAATAGTAAGAAGCTAAAATGATTACCACAAAAAACCCCCACATATCCAGGAGTGCGGGGTCCCTAAAGAGTATAATAAAAACAAATATCATGAGCAGGAATTAAAAAGTGTAGCAAAAGAAAGGTAAAATGTTTGTTAAGATCATGGAAACATGAATTTTAAACAACTTCTTCAACAGCAACTCCTTCAGCGGTAGCCCCTTCGACAGCAGCTTCTTCAGCAGCGGCATGACTGCTAGATCCTCCACCCTCCTCTGGGCCCTCTCCTCCTTCCAGCGTAGCCTCATCATCCTTTCCTTCATCTGCTTTCACCTCAGTCTTGGGGGCGGAGGCGTAAGGATAGATCAATTGCTCCAGAGCCTCCAGCTCAGCCATGCCCACCTTGGCCGCCTGTAATCTGGCAATGGCCTAACCCATTCCGGGCAACCACCAAGGGTTATCGGCACTTTCTGCTGGATCCCCTAGGAATTTGGGAGGGGGAGCAAGCTTGTCCAGGCGGAAAGCACGAGAGTAGGTTCCATCGAATTCTAGAGCTGAGTGCTCGGCCACGGCATTGCTGAAGCCGTGATCGATGAAGTGAGGAATATGTGGCCCCATGGCGCACAAGAAGCTTGAACTCTTTAAAAAGATGGACAGCCACCGAGTATGGAGAGTCCCCAGAAATTCTTGACCCAAGGGAGAGGTGAACAAAGATTTGACGCAGGCTTGCACCCCAACATCTGGCAGCTCACGCTCCATTCGCTTCATCTCCTTTCCCATTCGCTCCACTTCTCCTTCCAGATGCCTAGTCTTAGCTGCCTCTTGCTTACTTTGAGCCCGGAGGAGAGGCAACTCCTCAGCCAATGCTTGAGCTTGCTTTTGAGCTTTGTCCCTCTCCGCGGTGACACCTTTAAGAGTCAATTGAGAGGAGGATGCCTCGGCTCGAAGGAGTTCGTTCCCAGCAACCAGTTCGATAGTTTAGTCAAATATTTTAGTGTAAACAAGCCTGAACTGCATGATGTGAAAAAGTAACGTTTCAAGCATGAAGAAATTAGATGCCACAAAAATAAAGGGAGATACCTCAGAAAAGAGATGAGCGTCGTGGAGCAATTGATCCTCAGGAAGAGGCTTGCAAGAGAGCTCGGTGTTAGAAGGAGGAGGACATCGGCTGATGAGACGCTGGAGAGGTTCGTAGGAAGTAGAAATGGGGACTTCCTTCTCAGAAGGAGCACGAGTGGTTTTTCCCTTCTTCTTCTTGGAAGTGCCGGAATCGGGAAGGGAAGCGTTTGTAGCTGAGCGAGTCCTCCTGGAGACGGAACCAGGGACTTGGGCGGAAGAGCTAGGAAGAGGAGGAGCCTTTGTAGAACTCTCTGGAGACGGGGTCTTTACAGAGCTTTCTAGAACCGGAGCAGGGGAATGAGGAGCCTTAGGAGGGTTGTCAGGGGTAACTACTGCAAGTTCCTTCACCACCCCGAGAGCATGGGCATCCCACGAAATATGAGTCAACCAGCTCATTGCTGCTGGCGACCAAGAAATTTTCAGAAAAATAAAAGAACAGGGAATTTTTTACCATCGCGAGGTTCTAAAGGAAAATCCTGAGGACAAAATCTAAAATGAGAGAGAATGCGAGGGTTTTTGCAGATACCAAAGACATCAAAGAAATCTTGTTGGCGGACGTGAGCATTGAGGTTAGTCATAACAGTATAATTTGAGGCAGAGTAAGTTTTTAGAGGAGGAAAAGGTACTCCTGGATTATGATATATCCAACATTCATGGGGAAACGGCCAATCAGAGGGTTTAGTCACAAAAATATAATAATTTCTCCAGGATGACTCCTCTTCATGAAGCTTTTCCATGAATCTGCAAGCACGAGACCTTCTCCCACAAACATAGAAGAAGCCATCGTTCAGCTTACAAGAGTGCTGGCTCAGAAATAACTCAGCGGAAGGCTCGCCGCCGTTCCCCTTCACCAGAATATAAAATCTGATCATAGTGCGGATGGCATTGGGAGTAAACTGATTGAGGGGAATTTGCATGCGAGTAGATATGGAGGCCAGGTAAGGATGGATAGGAAATCGAAGGCCAGCCCTAATCTGGGCTTCGAAGAAAGCTAGGGTTTGAGGTTTTGGGAAATTGGGGCGTTCGTCCGGATGAGGAATCCGGAGGATGTACTCCGGCGGGAAGACCTGGGCCTGGATGAGACTGGCTAAATGGGTGTCGTTAACCAGAGAGGAGGTCGAAATCTTATCCCTCATTTGGGGGTTCCCTATCGGAGACAAAGTCGACCGGGAAGGGCTTAGTCCGGAAGACTCAGGCTGGGGAGAATGGTGAGACAGAGACATTGACAAGTATTGCGAAATAAAAAGGATGTAGAAGATAGCTGGGTTACCTTGCCGGCAGAAGTGTGAAGTCGGACTGGACGATCGGCGGCGATGAGAGCCGGAAAAAAGAGAGACGCCTGAGAAGAGAAAAGAAGACAGTGGGGGAGTTTCCGAGGAGAGAAGATTTAAAAGGAGGATACGAAATGTGGAGAAGTAAGCAGAAAATGGCTAGAATCGAGGCTTCCCCTCGAGAAAGTAGCAGGAAAGAGAAAATCGTATCTGAGTGGAGCCCAGACGCGGAAGTCGAAGCGTTTTTCTGAAGTGTGGGCGGGAAAACTCATGAAGGAAAATACTTCCGAAATTTTTCTCCGAAGTGAGGTTAAAACACGTCTCTCCGGAAGTATCCCTTATGCCAGATTCCTTTGAATTTCTTACTCTCACAAAGATATGATCACTTTATGAGAGTAGGGGGGAGTAGATGATGCGACCTAAAATCGTCATTTCGTAAGAAGTTGACACGTGTATAGAGGATAGGATTGATGAGGAGATACGAGCTTAAAGAGGACTCCTCAAAATAGAGAATCTCATCCGGGTGTCCCTCTGGAGGGAGCTCCACCCAGGGGAGAAGTATCAGGAAGACCTGGCCCTGAGGGGAATTAGTAGGCCGAAAGTTTATGAGAGGTTCCATATAAAACGGGATAAGATTGGATAGAGGAAGACTCATTCTTCCTCTTCTCAGCGGTTGAAGTCCACAATAGGGAGTGGTTGCGTTTCTTCAGGGACTGAGGAATCGGAAGACCCTGTCAAAGGTGGCTGGACTAATTCAAAGATAGTAAGAGGTGCAGGTCCGAAATAGGGGGAAAACCTAACTTCCCCTCAGGTAGAATTCCTCTATAAATAGGTAAACTTAGGTACATTCATATTTTACGATCTCTAACATCATTCAACTTACTACGCTTCTTACGAGCATTCTGATTCCCTTCGAGAACCTCATTGATAAACCGAGGACTCTTAAGTCCTTATCATATACTGAATCACACATACTGACTTGAGCGTCGGAGTGTTCGCGCCGGATTCCCCTCCGACGTGTCTTTTACAGGTTCTTGGAGGATCATTTCGGAGAAGGAAGCGTACCCGGATCATTCGTACGAGTTCGGGAATTTGGATATCTGACCTAAAGGATATCTAATCCATTCGTGCAATTTGTGGCACAACAGAATGCATGTATGCAATATTTCTCACACGACTAGCCCTCTTTGCCATCCTGAACTTATTGATTTATTTTTAATAAAAGTAATATTTGAAAAATAATTTAATACTCCCTCCGTCCGCCTATAAGTTTCACGTTACTTTTTGGCACAGAGATTAAGAAAAGTGATTAAATAATAGATATAGTACAAGTGATGTGATTGAGAGAGGAGAGAGATAGAGAGAAAAAATAAGATAAAAAGTGAAGTGTAAGAAAAAGTACTTACCAAAAAAGGTATGGGAAGCTTATAGACGGGCGGACCAAAATGGTAAAATGGAAAGCTTATAGGCGGACGGAGGGAGTAAAATATAACTTTTTAAATTTTTTTTTAACAAAATAAAGTTTGTCTCCATCTCTTTATAAAGACGGTTCGATATAATGTAATGTTTCATTATCTCTTATATATTCTATTATGCCATCCCTAAACTTATTGAATTTTTTTAATAGATTTTTTTGGACATGTTTAGTTGTTAAGTTTATCAAATGAATTTTATCTATTTAAGTATTTTATCCATTTATATATGTTTGTTTTTCAAAAAAAAAATATTAGTAAAAAAAATTGGAATTTTATCGTGAAGGATTGACTCGCACTAATATAATCTTCTACACTTCATGTGAAATCGATGTGAAATTTCATAACAAATTAACATTACTACCGAGTGAAAAGCATCCCACCAAAAAATGAATCATTGTGTTCACAAAAATGGTGCAACACAGTAAATTCACCACCATTACCACTTTTTTAAAAAAGTGGTAAAACCACATTAAATTGGCTGATTATTTGCTACAAATAAAATAATTTGTTATTAATATAGTGATAAAATATTTTAATTTCTTCACAAACATTAAATCTAAAACCACCGCGAAAAATCTTATTTCTTTGCTAAAATATTAATTTAAGCGATGAAATATAGTGTATTTTGTAAAAAATATTGTTGCTATAAATTTTGAATTTAATAAATGTGTCTTGAAAGGGAAGAAATTAATAGAAAAAAGTTTTTTCATCACATACCTTAACTATTATGCACCTCATGTAAAATATACTCCCTCCTTCTCACAAAGTTTTGCAGAAACTTATGGATACAAAGTTTAATAAAAACAGTAATGAGTAGAATTTTGAGGGATAATTTTGTAATCTTTAATCTATAAATCAAAAAAATTAATTTGATTAAATGTGTGTATTCTAAAATTAATGATATTTTGTGGAGGAATATTGTGAAAAGTGGAGTTTAGGGAAGAGTTTTTTTTTTTTTTTTGGGTGTACAAACTTTTGTGAGGCTGGTAAAAAGGAAAAGGATGCTAAACTTTTGTCAGATCATTGGTCAACTCGGAAATAAACTAGACCCGACTTGATCTTTCAAATGAATATTGATTCGCCAATTTATGAGGTCACTCAGCCGTAAGACATGAGTCTACACAAGACATACTCTTTCTCTGTCTCTATATATATATATATTGAGTAATGATATAGAACCCTATAGTGAGTTTCTTATGTACAAATATTTTATATAGATGATTGATTCCATAAAAAAAAACTCATCATCGGATTTTATATCATTTTAACTTGTATATTTTAATATATATATATATTGTTAGGATTAATGCAATATTGGATGTCATCTAATTCTATCTATCAGAAGAGTTGCTATTATTCTGATCTTGGAGTTCAGCAAAGTTGAGTTAAGGAGTAATTCAACTGATAAGGTTTAGTGGTCTTATTAGGAGTCAACTAATCTGAAATTATTGAGTTTGGACAACTCTGCTGATGAGTTTGGACAACTCTGCTTATGAGTTTGGACAACTCTGCTAGACAAGTTATCTGAAGTCAGTTCAGGAGAGTTGGGGGCCAAGTCTGCTGAAGACAAGTCTGCTGAGACAAGTCTGCTTAGCCAAGTCTGCTTAGACAAGTCTGCTGAGACAACTCCGCTGAAGCCTAGATTTTCAGAGTTAGTTAATTCTGGTTTTTCTGTTAGTTAGTTAGTTGGTTAGTGGCGGTTATCCAATGCATTGTACATCTATAAATACACCATCTAGTGCATAGGTTGTGGGTTACTGAATTTGAGAGTTTTGAGAGATCAAGCTTAGTGAATACTTGTAATCTGTAACTTTTATTTGAGATTAGTGAAGAGAGTCTTCTATCCTCCGTGGACGTAGATCATTTGATCGAACCACGTAAATCCCGTGTTTTTCTTTGAGTTCTTTATACGTTTCAATTCATTGTGTTTCTAGTTGTCTTGATTTATCATTTGTAAGGAGTTGCTTTGTGAATACAATTCCGTAACAATTGGCGCCGTCTGTGGGAAGTCGAAGATAAAGTCAAGAATCAGAAATGGGCTCTGTGAAGTTGGAGATAGAGAAATTCAATGGTAAGACAGATTTTGGCTTATGGAAAGCCAAGATGAAGGCTCTGCTGTCACACCATGGGCTGAAAGAGGCCCTCACTCCTCTTGATCCTGCTGCATCCGATGCAGACCAGGCCAAGAAAGAAGAGCTTATGGAAAAAGCTTACAACATTGTTGTTCTAAGTTTGGGAGACAATGTGTTCAGGGAAGTTATGAAGGAGAAGGATGTTGCTGCTGTATTTGAGACCCTTGATGATCTGTATTTGACACAATCTTTGTCAAACCAGATGTTTATGGAGAGGAAGCTCAACAATTTTAAGATGACTGATGATAAGACCATTGATGAGCAGTTATTAGAGTTCATGCAAGCTGTTGATGATCTTGAAAATGTTGGAGTCACCTTAGATGATCACAAGAAGTCTTTTCTACTTTTGGAGTCCTTACCACCTTCATATGATAGCTTCAAGGATGCTTTGCTGATTACCAAGGAGGGTAAGGCAAAATTCAAAGAAGTCTTGTCTATTCTGAAAACTAAGAGTTTACATGTAGCAAACTCAACCAAGAAGACCAAGAACCAAGCTGAGGGTCTTAATATCAAACTCAAGAATGACAAGAAAGGAGGGCAAGGCAAGAAGTTTCATGCCAAGCCAAATCAAAAGAAGAATGGGTTTGTAGCCAAGAGCAGAGCTTGCTACAAATGCCATAAAGAAGGACATTTCTTTAAAGACTGTCCTGAGCATAAGAAGTCTACTGATCCTGCCAAAGCTGATGTAGCAGAGGCAAAAGGATATGATAGTGCAGAAGTCATGAGCATAACAGATATCAAACTTGTTAATGAATGGGTGTTGGATTCTGGATGTTCATTCCATATGTGTCCCACCAAATCTTGGTTTCAAAACCTGGAAATGATGGATGGTGGATCAGTTATGTTGGGTAATGATGAAAGCTGCAATGTGAGGGGTATTGGCACTGTGAGGGTGAAGATGTTTAATGATAAACATGTGATCCTGACCAATGTCAGATTTGTTCCAGATTTGAAGAGAAACCTTATATCTCTTGGCACACTAAATGCTTTGGGTTATGAATTCAAGACTGAAAAAGGATGTTTGTTTGTCACCAAAGCTGATAGAATAGTGATGCAAGGGAAGAAATCTAATGGTCTATATTCTTTAATTGGTGAGACAATCACAGGTGATGCTGATGTTACCATGAGTTCTGAAGATGCTATGCTTTGGCATAAGAGGCTGGCACATGTGGGTGAGAAAGGTCTGATGGAGTTATCCAAGAAGGGGGCATTCCACCAGAAGACATTCAAAAGCCTGGAGTTCTGTGAGCAGTGCATTCTTGGCAAGGCCAAGAAGAAGTCATTCCAGAAGGGTGAGCACACTACAAAGGAGCTGCTGGATTATGTTCATTCAGATGTATGGGGGCCATCAAGAACTGAAACCATTGGTGGAGGTAAGTATTTCATGTCAATTATAGATGACTATTCTAGAAAAGTTTGGGTGTTCATTCTCAAACAGAAGAGTGAGGCCTTTACAAAATTCAAAGAATGGCTACTTGAGATAGAGAACAAGAAAGGAAAGTCCTTAAAACATTTGAGGACAGATAATGGCCTTGAGTATCTATCAGCTGAATTCAATGAATTTTGTAAAGAGAAGGGCATTACTAGACATAGAACTGTCCCTCTTAATCCACAGCAAAATGGATTAGCAGAGAGAATGAATATAACTATTCTAGAACGGGTCAGATGCATGTTAGCTGATGCTAAATTACCTAAAAGCTTTTGGGGAGAAGCTGTATGTACTGCATGTTACTTGATAAACAAAACTCCCTCATATGCTTTAGAAGGTAAAACCCCAGATGAGATCTGGTATGGCAAGTTGTCTGATTATTCAAAACTTAAAGTGTTTGGATGTCAGGCTTATGCACATATTAGACAGGATAAGCTTGAGCCTAGGGCTCTGAAATGTATATTCATTGGCTATCCAATAGGTGTCAAGGGCTATAGACTGTGGTGCCTTGAACCTAGTCATAAGAAAGTGATAATCAGCAGAGATGTTGATTTTAATGAGAAGGTAATGGGATATCCTCATAATGGAAACTCCCATGACCTAGATGGAAGAATTGTAAATGAGTCAGAAGAGAGTTTCTCAGCTGAGGTGGAGTTTCCCACATCAGGAGAGTTGACCCCAGAGGAGGTGGACAACTTTGCTGATACAGGAGACAACACCCCTGATGAGGTTATTCCAGAACAGGTCCTAGAAGATGATCCAGAAGATCATTCAGAAGATGAGGCCATGGAGGACAACCCTGCTGATCTGAGAAATTACAGCCTTGCAAGAGATAGGCTCAGGAGGCAGATTCACCCCCCATCTAGGTTTGGTCAGGCTGATCTTGTGTCATATGCTCTGATCACAGCAGAAGAGGTGGAGCATTATGAGCCAAGAAACTATAAGGAAGCTATCACCAGTCCTGAAAGAGAGCAGTGGATAGCAGCCATGTCAGAAGAGTTGCAATCCTTAGAGAAGAATGAGACCTGGATCCTTGTGGAGAAGCCAGACAACCAGAAGTTGGTCAGCTGTAGATGGCTGTTCAAGAAGAAGCTTGAAGTTGGATTTGGTGGTGCTAGAGAGCAGATCAGATTCAAGGCTAGGTTGGTGGCAAGAGAATTCACACAAAGAGAAGGCATAGACTTCAATGAGGTATTCTCTCCTGTTGTTAAACACTGTTCAATAAGATTACTTTTGTCTAAGGTTGCTCAAGATGATCTTGAGTTACATCAGCTAGATGTCAAAACTGCATTCCTACATGGAGAACTAGCTGAAACAATATATATGCATCAACCAGAAGGGTTTATCATGCCTGAAACTCAAAGTAAGGTATGCTTGCTTAAGAAATCATTGTTTGGGCTCAAGCAGAGTCCTAGACAATGGTATAGAAAGTTTGATACATTCATGTTTTCTATTGGTTTCTTAAGAAGCAAATATGATGGATGTGTATATATTGGTAAACAAGATTATCTAGAGAGCACCTATCTACTGATCTATGTAGATGATATGTTAATAGCTAGCAAGAGTATGAGAAAGATTACCCAGCTGAAGCAGCAGCTGAGTAGCAAGTTCGAGATGAAGGATTTGGGTGAAGCCAAGAGAATATTAGGCATGGATATTCTCAGAAACAGGAAAGCAGGGAAGCTGTTCTTGTCCCAGAAAGGTTACATCCAGAAGGTGTTGAGAAGATTCCTTATGCACCAGTCCAGACCTGTTAGTACCTCATTTGGCCAGCAATTTAAGTTGTCAGCCAAGCAATCTCCTCAAACAGCTGAAGAGAAGAAGCAGATGCTTACTGTTCCTTATGCAAATGGAGTAGGAAGTCTCATGTATGCTATGGTTTGTAGCAGACCAGATCTTGCCTATGCTGTTAGTATGGTGAGTAGGTTCATGGAAAATCCAGGAAAGCTACATTGGGAAGCTTTGAAGTGGATTCTAAGATATCTGAATGGTTCAGAAGACTTAGGATTATTGTTTGAAAAATCAGTTGATACCAAGAGACCTTTGATTGGATTTGTGGAATCTGATTTTGCTGGAAACATAGATACAAGGAAGTCTTTATCTGGTTATGTGTTTACATTGTATGGCACTGCTATCACCTGGAGAGCAGCTTTACAATCTATGGTGACCTTATCCACAACAGAAGCTGAGTACATAGCCTTAACAGAAGCTGTGAAGGAAGCAATGTGGTTGAAGGGCATTCTGAGAGATTTTGGCATATTTCAGAAAAGTGTTCCTGTGCTGTGTGATAATCAGAGTACAATTCATCTAGCAAAACATCAAGTGTTTCATGAGAGGTCAAAGCACATTGATGTGAAGTTACACTTTGTTAGAGACATCTTGGAGAAGAGCATTGTTGAAGTTCAGAAGGTAGCTTCAGAAGAGAATGCAGCTGATATGTTGACTAAGGCATTACCAAGCAATAAGTTCAATCATTGCATGGAGTTGGTAAACCTTAGCACCTGGGATGTTCATTAAGAAGAGAATGGACAAACAGCCTTGAGGAGGGCTGGGAAGAAGGCAATCTTGCATTAAGGTGGAGAATTGTTAGGATTAATGCAATATTGGATGTCATCTAATTCTATCTATCAGAAGAGTTGCTATTATTCTGATCTTGGAGTTCAGCAAAGTTGAGTTAAGGAGTAATTCAACTGATAAGGTTTAGTGGTCTTATTAGGAGTCAACTAATCTGAAATTATTGAGTTTGGACAACTCTGCTGATGAGTTTGGACAACTCTGCTTATGAGTTTGGACAACTCTGCTAGACAAGTTATCTGAAGTCAGTTCAGGAGAGTTGGGGGCCAAGTCTGCTGAAGACAAGTCTGCTGAGACAAGTCTGCTTAGCCAAGTCTGCTGAGACAACTCCGCTGAAGCCTAGATTTTCAGAGTTAGTTAATTCTGGTTTTTCTGTTAGTTAGTTAGTTGGTTAGTGGCGGTTATCCAATGCATTGTACATCTATAAATACACCATCTAGTGCATAGGTTGTGGGTTACTGAATTTGAGAGTTTTGAGAGATCAAGCTTAGTGAATACTTGTAATCTGTAACTTTCATTTGAGATTAGTGAAGAGAGTCTTCTATCCTCCGTGGACGTAGATCATTTGATCGAACCACGTAAATCCCGTGTTTTTCTTTGAGTTCTTTATACGTTTCAATTCATTGTGTTTCTAGTTGTCTTGATTTATCATTTGTAAGGAGTTGCTTTGTGAATACAATTCCGTAACATATATATATATATATATATATATATATATATATATATATATATATATATATATATATATATAGTTAACGTGTCAGTGTCAGAATAATTAAGAGGAAGAATTTCATATCAAAACTCAATATTTAGGTTGAGTCTCAATATAAGTAATCATTTTACAAGAGACTCAATGTTTACATTATTTTCAATTTAAGGCTTGGTTTATATTCTTTTGTCTCAATTTAAGGTCCTGCAACTGAGTATTTCAAATCGAGTTTGCAAAAAATGTCCATTTTTATACCACTAAAATGTAAGTATTAGGAATATTATGTATATCTTGGCCCCAAGTTATCTTGGTCCACAAGTTAGTTTTCTTGTATAAAGCTCATTATGTAGTTTATTTACTCATGCTCATTTTTAATAAAATCATCTTTCCATTCATACATTTTCTACATGGTATGAAGAGCTTCTTCAGGCGTTAACCTCTTTTTCGATCCTCACGATCACACCTCCATCTCCGAGATGCAAGAATATTTTCACATCTCCTTGATCCTATTTTTGTCAGGCCAACGCCTTTTTTTTTTCGATCCTCACGATCACACCTCCATCTCCAAGATTCAGGAATATTTTCCCATCTCGTAGATCCTATTTTTTTTTTGTTCTACCTTTTCAAGATTAGGTCTATTTGATCTATTCTTCAAAAAAAAAAAAACCTTTCCATTCATACATTCTCTACAGTAAGGAACAGAGAATCTACTCAAAAAAATTATTCGGAGTAACATTCGCGCTTTTGAAAATTCTACAATTTCTAGATTTCCACCGAAACCATAGAGTACCGGACCAAAACAAAATGCACTCCAAGACATGTTCCCTTCTCTTGAGTGACCCTCTGATGCTCATAATTAATCGACAAAAAACAATATAAGAATCTAGTCCGAATCATCTGATGCTTATTTAGATGCATTTGCTCATTACATTGTTGTTTAATTTCAGGGATATTCTTATACCAAAGTATAGAAATTTCAGACTATTTTCAAATATAAGTAGTATAGACTATTTTTGTACAAAATATTTTGAGGCCTATTACAACAGTAATATTAAGAGTGAGATTGTTTAGATGTGCGCTACTTTTTTTTTTTTTTTTTCTTTTCAAATTGATGGCGCAAAATATATCCCACTGCACGTCATTTACAAGATAGGTGGATTTGCGCTTTTGTTGAGGATCTGGGATAAGTAAGCAGTGTTTGAGAGATGTTGAAAAGCTCACTTGTCTCTAAGCCATCAACCACGATCACCATCTCTTCCAAAGCAGGCGCTCGCCTAAGCAGAATTCGGGCCAACGTGAGTAGTGGTTCACCATTTGAATCTGGAGAGTCGTTAACTCTAATCTTCTTCAGATATAATAAGTCACCATCCAAATCACTCTTTATTACAGCTGAATCCAAATCGACAATATCCTAAAATGAGAAACGATAAATTTAGATAAAGATCTGCATTCGAACATCAAACGATAGAGTATTTGTGTATTGTATCCAAGATAAAAACTTCTCATATATGAGACAGATTCTCATCACATATAAATTCTATGACCCGTAGGCTTATGATTCTACACGAATCCTGTTTTTTGTACAAAAATAAGATGTAACTACTAAAGTGAACTTTGTATTATACATGAGACAATTTCACTCATAATGTTTCACGTGATATGTTTTAGAGGTGAAGCATACAAAATAAATGTATGACCAACATTTCTCAATATAGAAAAATATTTATATTACTAGTAAACTATAATTGAAAGATATACTTACATCACCATCTGACGTTGCAAAGCCATCTAAGAGTAATGACTCGAGGTTTGGTGAAGAATCGAGCAGGCAGAAAATGCCAGAAATGAAAATTATATAGCCCATTGTAGCACAAGAATCTAATGTCAAATGTCGCATCCTAATTTCCGGTAGTTGCCAGCCTTCCTCCACCATCATCGACAGAACCTAAGACCAAGTGCAAATACCAAGCATGAATGTTACGTTTAGAAATGAACTTGTAGATATTGATTCAGTTACTTCACTTGGGGGATGTTTAATTTGGGATTCACCCGGCTAGACGTGGAATGTTACGTCTCCCGCTGTGTTCTAGTTCGGGATTTTAAAAATCCAGATTTCAACATGCAACTACATCTACCCCTAACAATACCTATAATCCCTACAATTACAAAATTAACTTAACATAAAGTTACATCTCAAAATCTCAAAACAAACTTGATATAATCAATATTCACTAGGATTTACCCATCCGGATTTCCACCATCCTACATAATCTCAAATCAAACATCCCCTCGAGTCTTTTTACATGGTTCATGAATTAGGTTATCATTCAAAACCGTTGATTGTCATGCAAATAAAAATTAGTTGAAGAAGATTAATACCAAATAAGAGCCGAAATACACATCTCAAAGTGAAGCGAAATCATCAAGTCCATTAAATCATATATTGAAAGTGTGGTATAACCCAAGAATGTTAAACAAACTAAGAGCAGAAATACATACCTCAAAGCATAGACGCCTTACGTGAAGATCGTTAACGTTCTTAAATTTTTCAAGGAATTCCTTTACATAAGCCATTACCTCCACAGTGTAAAAATCATCAACTTCATCAATAAAATCAATAGAAGCTGTAACAACAGATGAGATGTTTCTTAGCTGCCACTTTCTTCCTCCAGGAAACACCCTAATATTCAAAGAGCGTATATAGGGTGCTGATACTTCCACAAATGGTCCATCTTCAGATTCTTCTATTGTAAGGTTATTAAGACATCGTGAATTGACCTCCAAACGATTGAATCCACGACATGATTCTAACTCCAAATTATTTAAAGCTGGACAACTAGATAATATTTCATCAAGTAAATGTTGATTCAACTCCACATCGTATAGGGTTAAATCGGTCAAAGATTGCCACTCAATTGTTCCTTCATAAGCCATAATGCATTCTCTAAGATTCAAGGTCGTCAAAGAAGAACAGGAATACATCACCTGAGGCAGTTTATAGTAATTATACGCAAAGGTGAATAACTTCAAAATAAGTTTTTTCACCTTATTCTTCACAGAAAACTCAACCCAGGCATCAACATCGGAAGCAAAGCTCTTTTTGTAGAGGAAACTAACCATGAATTTCTCCAAATATTTCCCCTCCCGAATATCAATGGTCCTATTAACCCAAGACACAAAATTGAGTGCATCTGTGTCCGACCACCCTTCCGCTATTTTGAACTCCAACCTTGGCAACTCAGACCAAAGATATTCCCATCTTTTCGACAACACACTAGTAATTCCAGCAGTCCGCACATCGAGAAAAGAGAGAATGTGAATAAGTAGTGAATCTGGCAAATCATGGAACCGATCAGTCGGCATCTCCATAATCCTCCGTTTATTCAATGATGGCAATGACCTTGCAAGCAGAAATTATTTTCTCTTCTCCTATTTCCTACCGAATTTTACCAACAAAGCAAAATAACCTTAAATAAATGCTAACTAAGATATGAGTTGCAACGAAGAACAACTACGAAAGTTGTATCTCACTAAACAATTTTCAGACATAGATGCACAAGCACAAATACACATTATTGTTGTAATGCATCCCTTAAATAACCTTCTTACCTATCAAACAGCTAATTCATGATCACGACAACGATTGCTAAGTCAGGCAATTTTATTGTTTACCCAAAATGAATACACTTAACTTCATAAAAAATGAATAATAAACTAAGGAATAATTAAGATACAATTTTATTAAGGTAAAGTCTAGTATGCACTCGAGTGCATGTTATTCACCTAGTTCATGTTGCACTTTTCAGTTTTAATGACTTACACTTTTTGGTAAATGGTGTTGCACTTTTCAATTAATACTAAAAATATTATTATACATTTTAATAATTGAAAAGTGCAACACCATTTACCAAAAAGTGTAAGTCAGTAAAACTGAAAAGTGCAACATGGACTAGAGTGCACAACATGCACTCGAGTCCATAGCAGACCAACCCTTTTATTAAATGTTTTTGACAATTAGAGAAGAGTTAATTATCTAGAACACGCCTTTGACCTACCACATAATTTATTTCTTCCTCGACAAACAAAACAAATATTAAGAAACTAGTTCAGATCACAAACAAGAATCACCAAAAAGGAACAGATGGGAAAATTATGATCCAAAAAAGGCAGAAAAGTCAAAATAACATAAACAAAACCAATGGTAATTCGAGAAAAATTCCAATTCCGAAGAATAATATTGACGACTTTAGCTACAGCACTGAAGAAGATAGCTAGGGTTTAGATGAACGGGGCAAGGGGCTTCAATTCTCACTTTCACATTTTCTTTTTAAATGCTAAATATTACAACAAAATATTATCATCCTACTAGTAAATAGTAATGGCTCAATCATCAAATATATATATACAATTTTCGTTAGAAAAATCCTCATCAATTCTGGGAACCAATATTGACATGAATGCGTTGTATAACATACACATTAACAAGTAGAATTAACCACAAATTCAATAATTAATGTACCTTGGTGGAGGGAGCCGACAGCAACGAAACCGGCAGGCGGTGAATACAGAGACGACGGAAAGAAAAGAAAATTGGGGAGAGTATGTGGACCGACTGTTAAATTGGGGGAAATGAAAGCACACACCTGTGATTCTACTTTTCACGTCTAGTCATTCACATTTACTCACTATTAAAATTGATTTGATGCTGTTGTTAGTCAATATGTCATATTGCTAAAAAAAAAAAAAAAACTTTTGACATATTTTCTCCTATTTTTCTGTAGCATCTCTATTCACTTGCCGTATTGATAATGTTTTTATTGCTAATTTTTTTTGACATCATTTCTCCTATTTTTCTGCAGCATCTCTATTCACTTGCTGTACACATGTTATTGTTCAAGATATCACACTTTGAAAAAGTATTAAAGCATGTTCTGGATCTTAACTGCATGCCCTGAAAAATCATCTTTTTTCTTCATGTTACTGTGTAAAAATAGACTCTCTCATATGGTGGGATCAACTCTTTTTGCGTGTCACTAATGAAAGTCCAATCATACTGATTATCAAACCCAATATCAATGTTAGAAACCAATCCCAAGTATATTTGGTTTCACTCTCCACTACTGCATATGCCATTGGGAACAAATTATTGTTGGAATTATCCAACTACAGTTAAAAGCTGATCACCATAATGCCCTTTCAGAAAACAACAATAAACTCCAATAACCTTTCTAGCTACAAGCTATAAAACATTGTTGGCAGGTCTCAAAACATATATACAACTTCTGAAATTGAGATACACTACCTTCACTATCATTGTCAGTCAATTTCAACACCACATATGACCTAGAATTAGTCCTTAACAACTCTTCACAATAATCATGATTTTACCAAATTGCTCTTTCACTATACCCTCTATTAGCTCCAATGCCTTCTTCCTTGCTGCTTGTTGTATTGAGATATTGACTTTCAGTTTGGTGCATACCTCAACTCTAAATTCATTTTCTTTTAACTTGAGATTATTTTTACTTCTTCACACATATATCTAAACGTAAAATTATAGAAACTTACGCGCGCGGTAAAAATTGAAAAAAATTGGGATTTGGGATTTAGGGTTTATGAATTAAAAGAGGGAAAATGATGTCAAAAAAAAAAAGTTTGTGGTTCAAAACCTTTTCTGCGTTGACAATGACATATTGACTAACACCAACATCAAAATTGATAAAAAAGAATAACTGAAGGACCAATTTTAATTTTGACAGTGGTTAAAGGTGGGTGACAAAATGTGAAAAGTGGTAAAGTTCGATGACCAAGTGATATTTTCCCTATTTTTTATTAATTTTTTACGCAATTTCGTTAGTTTTTATTAAAATTTAGTGTACAAATTTTTGTGATTTTTTTTTTTAAAATTTTTAAAATATCTTGAATTCAATTAAAAATAAATTATATTTTATATGGAGTGTGTATAATAGTTGTAGTGTATACAGTAAATTGTTACTAATAGCTAGTTTTAAAAAGCTTATTGTTGAATTCTTATGAATTAGAAAGTGAGAGTATATGGTAATTATTAAGTGCAAAGTATTTATGGAGTTTTGACAAAGTGGGATAGCTCAAGTGGTTAGAGCACCACTACCTAGGCCTTAGGTTCTGGGTTCGAGTCATGGGGAGGTAAAAAAAGGGATGGGTATTTAACTTTCCATCATCATGGGGAGGTAAAAAAGTAAAAAAAGGGATGGGTATTTAACTTTCCATCAAAAAAAAGTATTTATGGAGTTTTTCTTATTGAAAATAGGGGCCTTCCATTAAATCTCAGATCTCATCATGGGGAGGTAAAATCGTAAAAAAAGGGATGGGTATTTAACTTTCCATCAAAAAAAAGTATTTATGGAGTTTTTCTTATTGAAAATAGGGGCCTTCCATTAAATCTCAGATCTAATGGCTTATATTTGATGACCTGCTACCTGTTGCATTTGGTTTTTTGTCGCCCTATCACACTTTTAAATTAAATTTAATAATTTTAAATATATAATTATAAAATTACAAATTTATCCTCACATGATTAATAAAAAAATTAATTGATAATATATAATTTTTATTTTATTTCTCATATCATTAATAATCATAATAAACTAAAATTACAAATTTATCCTCACATGATTAATAAAAAAATTAATTGATAATATATAATTTTTATTTTATTTCTCATATCATTAATAATCATAATAAACAATGAATTATCTTTTTTTTTTTATTTGAATGAATTGAATTCTAGGTTAAATTATTAATTTAGTTAAATTTTTTATACAAATTTCTGTTTCGAATTCAGTACTTAGGCGGCACATATGGTTCTCTTGTTTTCTTCTTTTATTTGAAAATTCCATTGAAGAAGAGCTCTAGATATGAACAATTCTATATTTTCTAGTCAAATTAGTTTTGATAAATCTAGGTATTTGAAAATTCCATTGAAGACCATTTTCAGGTATGAACAATTCTATATTTTCTACTCAAATTAGTTTTGGTAAATCTAGGGTTTAAGATAGATATTTGAATGAATTGAATTTTAGGTTAAATTATTAATTTAGTTGAATTTTTTTATACAAATTTTATTTCGAATTCAGTATTCAAGATATTAATTTGACATTAAAATTTTCTACTACCATTTACATTTATTTTTTACTGCCCAATTATAGTCTTTGTAGGTGTACAAACGTTAGAATGGAGTCGCTGTTTAATTTTATCTTTTCATTTATATTATGTTGATTTTGTTCAACCGTTTCTCATTGCCTATTGACAGCGGAAATTATCCGAGATCACAAAACTGGGACAACTATGCCTATAGATTAATTTTTTCTTCAGAAACAGAATAGAGAACCAGTAGAAACACGTTTAGCCGTAAAATCAAGAGAAAATCTACAAAATTCAATTCCAATCCCACAAACACGTTCATAAAAAAAACATTTTGTGATTTATATTTATATTTTTTATTTTTGGTTCATTCTTAGACGAATCATAAGTATTATTAGTCTACGTATTCTCAAATTGTTGATAATCTATTACTAGTTTTTTTATGTGATATTGAGCATTCTCTGATTGAACTTTTGATTTTTTTTTCTGTGTTTCTTTAATACTCTGTTTTTTCTGAACAATCACATTAAAGATACTCTGTTTTTCTGAACAATCACATTAACGTAGTATTCTCAAATCTCAATTGTCATTCATATAAAATTTGATGGTTATTGATTTATGAGATTTATTTGAAATTTATGGATTTTACTTATGAATTTAGTAAAATTCTACATTTATTAATTTTATTTTTAATGTATATTTTGCAGATATATCTTCTCAACATGAGAATGATAAATAATAAGATAACTACATCTAATAATACCTAAGATAAAAATGACAATGATTTTGTCATTAAAAAGAAAAGACAAAAGACATTGGTGTGGAATAATTTTGAGAAATTTTTTGTTCATTCATTATAAAATTTCAGCATATTTTATAATATTTTAGGGGTTCAAAATGAAGATGAGATTATTTTGAAAAAATGATGTATTTTTTTAGTTGTAATTGTTTAAAGAATGTTATATATTTTTTTTAACATTTGTTATTGCTCACGCACAATTCAAGAAATGGGCTGGTCAATTTTGTTCTTTTCTTTGATAAAACAATTGGGCTGCCCACTTTTAATTAAATGCTAGCCCAAAACATTCTCCACTTTTAATTAAATGGGCTAACATTGTTGACCCAAAAAGTCTTCACTTACTCGATTTGCTCTCGATCACAATTTCTTCTTTCTTTGACGTAAAGGAGGGACAATGTCACAATGGGCAACGTAGGACCGTTAGTGCCCGTAAGGAATTCAAATAAATTTATAATATATTTTAAGTTTAATTTGTCAATTAAAAAAATATTTGAAACATGTACTCCATAGTATAAATTTGTAAATTTGTTATTCATTTGAATCTAGGTAAATATTTTTTAATCCACTCTTAACTCTTGAGGCTGCAACATATAATTGTCTATACATGAACATGTTTCAGAAGGTACACACTACACACCTAGCATGAAAAGAGACCGACCTTTAACTTTTATTTATTGTCATTGCAAAAGACAATAGAATAAGAAATTATCTTATTCGAAACTTTATGGGAGTCGTGTCATCGAAACACTCAATATTATTCTCAGAATAAAAACTTTACTACCAACATTCCTTCCAAAATAAAAATGTGTCCTCAATAATATAATTTTCAAGTGTGATAACAATCAATCTAGTTACATTATACAAATCGGACTTTAGGTCAATGTTCGTAAACAACATTATATGGACACATATTTTTTAGAACTAATCGATGGTTTGAGCATGACGTTTTCCTATAGTTCCATTCACATTTCCTAATGTTTTTTTATTCTGATTTCACCAAAATTCTGCTTTTCAAAACATAGTTTGAGAATGACGTTTTAACACTTTGGAAAAAATAAGTGTTATATTTCTACTAATTTATGAACAGTGTCGCCATGAGACCATCTCACTTTGAATAAGATAAGTGTTTATTCGTACTAATTACTGTTAATGGTATTACTCGTTATTACTTATTGTATTACCCACTATAATAAAATCATACCTATAATATTATTTTGTATTAAAATTTAAAAAAATACACATGAAAAAATGGAAAATGAAAAAAAAAGTAAAAGGAAAAAAACGAAGAAATTAAAAGTTTGGAATAAAAACTGGAAATGGGAGAAAAAGAGGAAGGGGAAGATGTTGGTCCTGAAAGGAGTATATAACAAGTGTATGGGGGGGGGGGAAATACACTTGTATGCAATTCTTCTCAACTATGATCAAACCAGAGCTCAGCAAGGTTGTCTTGGACAACTCTGCTGAAGATGATTAACTCTACTAAGATAATCAAACTACTAAGTACTATTGAGTACTTAGTTAAATAACTATCTAGGGGAGTTATATGTGCGGAATAGTGGTTGGCCCTTTAAGTTTAGACTCCTTTAGTTTCTGAAATCACTTAGTCAATTCAAAGCAATCCAGTTTAGTTTCAGGGAACTTGTCCAATTCAGTTTTTGCACAGTCTTTGAATATAGGTTCTTTGAAAGATCAGTTTTGTGTGCAGTGTTGGATGAATGTAAGTACTTGTAAAGCAAATCAACACAGGAGGTTATAGTGGTTCAGAGACTCAAGCTCCTACATCCACTTTCCCTGATTTAACAGGATAATTCCTTCACTCTTGGAATTAACTTGTTTTATAGTGCCAAGGTGCACTTGATCAAGAACACCACTCCTTGGTGAATTGATCCCTAGGATATCTAGAGTCCTAGTACCCTCTTCTCAACTCAGAACTGAACTGTTCTTCTCTCAACAGTCAGCTCCTACCACTTCTACTACAACAGCCTTCTCACTTTCTCACTTGAAAGGGGTAAGGGTTGAAGTAAGGTTCCAACTAATGAGATATCCTTTACAATGAAGTTCAGTGTATAAGGATATGATATCTCTCTAAGCTTTGTATGGATATACAGTAAGTTCAGCTTAGAAGAAGTGTTTCAAGACTAAGAATGTCTTTTGAAGACTTTGAAGCTTCAGAATAATTGTTCAGTTGGATGTAGAATGGATTGATGCTTCAAAATGATCTTCACACTTCTGTATTTATAGACAAATTTGAGGATTTGCCCGTTGGAGAGGCAGTCCCAAATTGCTATAAATGTCTTCCTTGAGTTCTTCAAACTGGAAGACAGATTCTTGATAGTGACATGTCCTCATTTGGGTAATAAACGGCTATTAAGACTTTGTCTTCATTCTGCAGCACTTTTCCCAATGTTTGACTTCCTGTTAAGACTTGGACATGGCTTCTGAAGGTTGATCCAATGATAGGACAACATTCCTTATCAAATGGACAACTCTGCTTATCACTATCAGCAGACTTTGCTTATCAGCATGGTTGGCTTGCTCTTCTTCAGATGACTTGGCTCTTTCCCTTTGCTTCACTTCAAGGGATCTTAGCATGTTGTTTTGAACTTCTTTAGGGTATGGTTGTCTCTAACTCTTCAGCATGGTTGACCTTCAAACATTAGAACTTTTGTTCTGGTTCAATTTCACTGAGTCAACTCTTCTGATCATCATACTTGGCCTTTGAGCTTCAGAGCTTTTGTCTTTGCACAGAGTTAGCCTCTTTGGACAACTCTCCTGATCAGAGTATTTGAGTAAACTTGTTCTTTTGAGCTTTACAACCTTGTTCTTGCATAGGGACAACTTCTCTGGACAACTCTCCTGATCAAGGCATTTGATTTTCAAATAGAGTATGCTTGGCCTTTAGTGTTTGTTCCAGAATTTGAGCCTTGAGGGGACTTGATCTTGATCATCTTCAAAGCATAGGTTCCCCCTCACAATGTGCATCTAATCATCTAAGAGCTGCCTAACATATCAGCTTCTCATTTAGCCTTATGCTATGTGTTCTAACACACTTAGAACACAATCACCTTGACTTAGGCATGTCTCAGGGGGTTTTGGTATTTGCTCAAAACATATGTCATTTTATTCCCAACAGAAGAAAACTTAGAAAGAAAAAAAATCAAGATTTGTGCCTAATTTCGATAGTTTTTTTTTTAAATTATGTTTTACGATTTTTTTCTAAAAATATGGGTGACTTGATGGTAAATCGACGGTAACTCAGTAATGACTCGATTACAGATTGTAAATATACAAATTAAGGTTGATTTTATTATATTTTGTGTAAATTAATATAAGGATAATATAGTCTTTTCAATGTAATTATTTTTTAAAAAATATTTTGGGGTGAACTCATAAAATAAGGGGTGTAGATAAACGTGGTAAAAAATAATAATTTAGGGGTGAACTCATAAAATGAGAGGGTGCACATAACTGTGATAAAAAAAATTATTTGGGGGTGAACTCATAAAATGAACGGGTGCAGATAACCGTAGTAAAAAAATGATTTTTGGGTGAACTCATTAAATGAGTGGGTGTAGATAAAATATAAATAAAAAATTAAAATTGGTGTGTTCCGGTATCTTGCATGTACCCGAGTATCACCCTACAAATTAAGGTTGATTTTATTATATTTTGTGTAAAATAATAAAAGGATAATATAGTCCTTAAAATGTAATTATTTAAAAAAAATCTTTTGGGGTGAACTTATAAATTGAGCATGTACACATATAACTTTGGTAAAAAATAATTTTGGGGTGAACTTATAAAATGAGCGATTGTAGATAATCATAGTTAAAAAATGATTTGGGGTGAACTCATAAAATGAACGGGTGTAGATAATCGTAGTAAAAAAATAATTTGAGGGTGAACTAATTAAATGAGCAGGGGTAGATAAAATATAAATAAAATAATAATTTAATTCTGTTAAAAAAAATATAATTTTACGTATGATTTAATTTAAATAATATTATTATTAATTTTAATAAAGGATAAAATAGTAAATAATAAAATAAAATTTAAATAATTATTTTAAAATATTAAAAAAAGGCAACAGGTATCAAGTTAGGGCGACACAGAGCGAGACACAGAGCGATGCAATTTGACATCCGAACTATTAATAGTTCAGGCGACACTTGGACTATCCTAAGAAAACCCCTTGAAAATAATATGACAGTGTCCCACTATTATATGAAATGGTTTAAATTAATCGAAACAATTTATCGATCATAAGGAAAGTTACCCATCATATTAATGATTAAAATCAATCACATTGTTAAGGGAATTTGCAATCTGGTTGTTCACATTTAAAAAAATGTGTAAGAAAAAATGAAATGACTAATGAGTTATGTTTTTTAGGAGTAGAATTTTATAAACTTTTATGAATAAAATAAAGAAAATGTTTAGATTGAGTGTGAAAAAAGTAATGATATATGCGTAAATATGTGTATATTTTCATAATGATTTTTTTTTTTTTTTGGAATGTACAAATTGGTATGAGATATTCAGCATATAAGATACTAAACCCTAAATTATAAGTCGAAATTTTGAATATTACATAAGGTACTAAACTCTAAATCATAAATTTGAAATTTGAATATTACATAAATTACTAAAACATAAATTGAAATTAAAATTGATATTGAGTTTGAATATTATATAAACTGACATATGGTGATTGCATCGTATAAAGTCTAAATCGAAAATTTAAATATTGCATAAGTTACTAAACTTAAATTTAAATTGAAATTGAATCAAACATTCATTTTAAATTTAATTATATAAATTGAATGTGAATATTGCATAAGTTACTAATACTAAAAAAATTGAACACTAAGTTTCTTTTGTAATTAATTATGTCAATTGATTGATTGACTCCTTCCTTCCTAATATTCAAATTCAATTTGAGGTGCGATTTTCACACACTGGAGGTGCGATATTCACACACTTCAGGTGTGATTCGCACACAGTCCCGTTTCTACCTCTTTCTCTTGTAGATCTAGCCTTCTATCATGTAGATCTGCTCGTTTTCTTGTAATCTGTGAGTTATTGTGCCAGATCTAAACCGTCACTGTCTGTCGTCGCCGCCTTCCGTCGTCGTCTTCCTTTCAGATCTAGGAAGCAAATCCTTATATCTACTTTGTTATTGTCGTCACCGTCGCCGATGCACCAGTTTTTTCAGTTTCTCCCTTCTTTTATGTAGTTGTTTTCTTCGTTTCTTGATCAACGTAGAAATTATCCTAATGGAGTCACGGTGACCGTTCGGGTATTTCTTTGTTGATCCTGTTTACTGTTTTATATGTTGTTTTATTTTGTTTGTTTAGTATAGTGTTTTAGTTATTTGTTGGTTGTTTCTACTGCTCCTTGGGCGTCTCGTTTCCTGTTATGGGTCTTTGTTGTGGTTGTGGGACTTCTTTTTTTATGGTTAGGATCTTTGAGATAGACTCTAGAGCCCTGGTGTTCTGATTCTTGGGATACGGTACTTGGTGGAACTTTGTCCTTTTCTTCTATTTCTTATTATTGACATGAGAACACCTTAGTGTGAGGTTGTCACGTTAAAAGATTGGAAACCTGGGCACTTGTGAAGGAAGAGGGAAACTCGTCTTTCCCCTTCTCATGATTGGAGTGGACGGTGATACTATGGTTTTGAAGATCAAGATCTTGTGCTCGTGATTTGTAATCTTATTTTATGATCTTGTAAATCCCCCATCAATTTTTTTTTTAGGTTTAGAGTTTAGTAACTTATGTAAATTCAAAAGTTGTGTTTGAATGAGTGAATTTGATTTAAGAAGGCATTTCAAATGAAAAGATTTAAAAATACAAGATTTCAAATGACATGAATTTAGTGAGAGTTTAAAATTTTCTCTATTTTAAATAAAAAAGGATGGGCACAACTATAAATATTTAAAATCCATTATCTCCATTGAATTTGAATATTAAATAAGTTACTAAATTTAAATGGTATATAAAGTACTAAACCTTAAACCTAAATTGAGTTTGAATATTACATATTTACTAAAATTTAAATTGAGATTGAGATTGAATCATTGCACATTCTCAACATGTCACATAAGATAAATTGAGTTTAAATATTACATAAGTTACTAAAAAATAATTTGAAATTGTATATATGGTACTAAACTTAAACCTTAAACTTAAATTGAGTTTGAATATTACATAAGTTACTAAAACATAAATTGAAATTAAATTTAAATATTATACTCCCTCCGTCCACGAAAAGTAGTCTAATTTGTCTTATATTATTTATCCACAAAATGTAGTCTCATACACTTTATGGAAACTATCACCCTTCAACCATCACTTAATTACTCAAATTGCCATCAATTTTATTCACAAACAATCACTTTATTCACAATGGATCCCACAATACCCTATAATATCCTTACTTTATCTACCTTTTTTCTTAAAAAATGTGTCCCACTCCAATGGAACTGCATTTCATGGATGAAGGGAGTGTAAGTTACTAAACTTAAATGGTATATAAAGTACTAAACATAAACCTTAAACCTAAATTGAGTTTGAATATTACATAATTTACTAAAACTTAAATTGAAAATTGAATATTATATAAGTTACTAAAACATAAATTTAAATTGAGTTTGAATATTGCATAAGACAAATATTTGAACACGGATGGTGAAAATCTGAACAAAGAGATCTTTATTTTGAATTTTTATCTTGATAATTGATTTTTATTTTATCATATTTCATCTCATCATACTCATCTATTATTTTCTCTCTCACCATTACATCACTCTAAATGTATTATCAATAAGTATGTCTTAAAAGTATAGAAGAATTGAAGAACTAAAGTTCCAGGAATAATCACTTTGTAAATACGTGTCCATAAATAGCCTTAATTTTTACAATTTTACAAAAACCCATTGTATTAGATTCACAATAGTACTATCGTGAAATTTGACCCATTCTTTTATTTTTATTTGGTAACTGGTCTCTTTCTTCAACGGTGCCTTCTCTTTAGCGCCGCCTCTTCTCTTCTCTGCGAAATCTGTAGACTTCCATAAAAATATATATATATATATCTTCTCTTCAACGCCGCCTTCTTCTCTTCTGCACGAAAATTTGGAGGCTTTCATAAAAAAAAAAAAAAAAACTTTAGAAAATTTGTTCGCTATCAATTATACTGTTCTAGATATCTGATCTGCTAATCATGAAACAAGGCGGATAAATCATTATTTTTGTTTTTTGAATGAATTAATGAGAAAAAATCAATAATAATAACACACACAAATTTATTTCGATTAATTGTTGATAATTATGTTTTTGTAATTGTAGGGATCGATAAACTATTCAACATGGTTGTATTTTTCATGTTTTCAATTATTGTTCTTCATCTTTTTAATGTGGGTATCTCATTCACTCTCAATAATGACGTTTTATTTATAAAGTAACAAATTTTTCTCTATAAAGAAATACACTTGTGTTTATATAGTAACACAATTTTCAATCAATACATGTGTTATTTTAAGAACAAATATGTGTTACTTAAAAGACAATTGTGCGTTACTTGTCCTTACATTAACATATAATTGTATTTAATGTAACACAGATTAAGAGCAAATTTTTATGTTTGTCTCTTGGTAGATTTTTTTTTTTAAAGATATGTTTGATTTGGTATACCTTGCACAAAATCTCGAGTTTTTCAGCATTTCTTAAAATTAATTGTATTAATATTTTCATCTGGGAAGAAAATTAATTGTATTTTGTATGGAGTAGGCTACAAGGATGGCAGAAAAGAAAGATCTTAAAATCTGGGAAGGAAATATTGATCAAGGCTACAGCGCAGACGATCCCTGCTTATTGTATGAGCCTTTTTATGATCCCACAAACACTCATTGAAGAGCTACAACGCATGCTAAACTCTTATTGGTGGCACTCTGGAGGTTCTGCTTCGGGCATAAAATGGACGAACTAGAGTGAAATTTGCATTCCCAAGAATCAGGGAGGAATGGGTTTTTGAAACCTTCACATATTCAACATTGCTATGCTCGGCAAGATTGGTTGGAGACTACTAACAGATTCTAAAGCCTTAGTATGCAATGTTATGAAGGCTAAATATTTTCCGGATTCGGACTTCTTGTCGGCACGCTTGGGGGCCAAACCAAGCTTTACATGGAGAAGTATTTTTTAATCGCAGGAAATTATAAGACGAGGTACCCGATGGAAGATAGGCTCAGGGATGCACATACGAGTATGGGGTCAGCCGTGGGTTCAAAGTGATGTAAATTTATGGATTCGATCGCCACAAATTGAAGGGCTAGAGGATATTCGGGTTGTTGATTTATTCCGCCATCCTTGTGGCCTCAATCGACTTGTAGACTTCAATTTTCTTGAAATTTCTAGGGTTCTTGGGTTTTTTTTGGGATACAGTGAGTCGTGAGAATTGTGGGTAATTTGATTTGGGGAATTCTTACGCTGGTTTTGGTTTAGGGCATTTTAGTTTTTCAATTTCTTTTTCTTTTTTTAAGTAATTAATTTTAAATGTTTAATTTAAGTTTTTTTCCAGGTGTACATTAATAACTCTTTAATTGGAGCCACATCATGCCACGTCAAGCCATGTCATGTCCAGTCATCTTTCCGGCGAAAATTGGACCAAAACAAAACAAATCTCGGAAAATTGGGACTAAATCGGTACCTTTAACTTTTTTGGGACTATTTTGGAAAAGGTGAAAAGTTATGGGACTATTTTGGCTTTTATCCATGTCGTGCATGTAGCTTCGTTTTCAACGTACGGGAGACAGTCCCTCCCCGCTCTCCAAAGAAGATCCTTGACTCTGGGCGGTACCTCCACAAAGTATTCCAGGCACTAGGCACTTTCAGCGACGCGTCAGAATTTTTTTGCATCAACAGCTTATAGGCCGACTTAACGGAGTATCTACCATTAATTCCTTTCCGGATACCAAATATAAGCATCAATAGAACCCTCTGGCGGAATAGCAATAGTTAAGATGTGGTCCACATCGATAGGCAGTAGCTCCTCAATCAAGAATTGATCCCATACCCTTGAATTACATCAAAGAGAGTCGAAACACTTAAGTCTTTCAGGCCTTCAATGGAGGCTAACTCGGCCGTTCTGCTTGTTGTCCCTGGAATCCAAGCGCCATTCCACACATTAATGGATCCTCCTGTGCCAACCTTCCTTAGTAATCCATCACGGACCAGATCACGAGTCGCATGAAGGCTGGTCCAAGGGTAACTTGGATTCCACCCGATGCTAGAAGTGATGAAATCTCCCCTTAAGAAATATCATACCTTAATAACCTGTCAATTAAACCAGCGCGTCTGGATCCATAACGAGCCTCCAGTCCATTTTGCCAAGCATGGAAATATTAAAATTGTATAGATCCCGAAAACCCCGACCTCCATCCTCTTTTGCCACACACAATTTCTCCCAACGCATCCAATTAATGCCCTTGGAGGCATCAACTGTATTAACCTAAAAAAAATTTGTTGATCATGTTCTCAAATTCCGTCAGCAAATAACTTGGAAGCAAAAACGTCATCATACAGTATGTGGGCACTGCTTGAGCTGCTGCTTTGATAAGGATTTCCTTACCGGCTTTAGACAGCTTCTTCGGCCTACAACCTTGCAATTTAGCCCATAACTGATCTTTGACATATATAATCAAATATTCTCTTTTCTTCTTGCCAATTAAGGAAGGCATGCAAACCTAAATAGCGACTCGTGTTAATGCCCGCAGCCACGCCCAGGATACCTCAAATGGCTGACCTCCTCTCCTCCGAAACGTTTTCACTAAAGAAGATCCCGGATTTGTAATAATTGATAGCTTACCCGGAAGCTTTCTCATAAGAATCAAGAATATGTTTGAGATTCTGGCATTCCTCCATGGTGGCCCTACAAAATATAAAGCTACCATCCGCGAACAAGAGGTGTGTTATATATGGAGCTTGCCTACACACCTTGTTACCATGAATCAAACCCGAGTCACTGACACTCCTCAAAGCAGCCGACAATCCCTCAGCACACAAGATAAAAATGTATGGAGAAAGCGAATCACTTGTCTGAGACACCTAGCAGGAGTAATGGGACCAACCTCATCGTCATTCACTCGTATTGAGTATCGCTCTGATCTAACACACATCATAATTCAGTTCACCCATCTCTGGGCAAACCCAAGTTTATGTAGGATCGCCTCCACAAAAGACCATAGTCTATGTTAAATGGATACACACATTTAACATAGACTATTTTTATTTAAATAATTGTCTATCTTAAAAAATTCTTACACCCACCATTTAGAATTCTAACATACTTATTAAAATATTGACTTCCTTTTATATATACTTTCTTCGTCTATCTACAAACTTTTCATTACTTTTGGACACAAGGATTAAGAAAAGTGATTAAATTATAGATATATGACAAGTGATGTGATTGAGAGAGAAAATGAGATAATACTGAAAAATGAAACACAATATTAATTATGGATAGCTTATAGGCGGACGAACCAAAATGGAAAAATTGAAAGCTTATAGACGGGCGGAGGGAGTATATTATAATACAATGAAAAAAAAATGTGTGGAGGAAATCAGGTTTGAACCATTTAACTCGTACTTAAAAAGTGCAACAAAATAATACTGAAAAATGCAACACAATATTAATGAAAAGTGTAAGTCATTATAACTTAAAAATACAACATAATATTACTAAAAGTGCAAGTCACTATAACTGAAAAGTGTAAGTTCTTATAACTAAAAAATGCAACTCAATATTATTAAAAAGTGCAAGCGAGTACAACTGAAAAATGCAACACAATATTAATAAAAAAGTGTAAGACATTATAATTGAAAACTAGTGCAACACAATGTTATTAAAAAGTGTAAGTCAGTATAACTGAAAAATGTAAGAAAAAACTATTTATTATTGAGTATGTCAACAACTTAGATAATAAATGAACATTTTTATAAGGTTGAATTACATGTTTTGAATCTCACCCATTTTATTTTAATTTTTGCCTTTTTTTTTATTTTAATTGAACAATTTGATAAAAATTGCCACATATTATTAATGACAATTGCTATCAATTACAGTTGCAAAATATTATCACATATTTTTTTTTGGTTATTAATGGTTCACCTTTTATTAGTTACTGATGCGGATAAAATATGTCGCTTTTGGAAAAGTCGACACGTGGAAACGGGATAAATTATAACAGTCTTAATTAGGTCAATAAGCTTGAAGGTTAGATTAATACACTCATGGGCCTAAAAAGGGAAATAAGAGTAATTGGGCCTTTAGCCCACATTCGAGAATTGATAGCCTTTGGCCCCAGGGATTTGGCCCAAAGGAGAACGCATAGTTTAAGTCACTCTTTCCTAACTCAGTCAAAGGAAGAAGTCAATCCATGAAGATAGGGGCCAATATATGGAGGGGCCGAGTATTTAGGGATCTGGACCAAGCCTTCAAAGAGGTGGGCCGAATTTATAGGGAGGTGTGAGCAAATATAGGGAGAAAGAGTCTTCCTCTCTCCGGAGAGAAAGGACCAGGTATATAAACAGGTTATTTTTACATTCTCATTTACGTTTTACAGAATATACATACTATACACTGAATTGAGAAGATACATCAGATTATTCGCCAGAGTTTCCCTAGAACTACGGGGAAATTCCTCTTTGATTCTCCTAAGAACGATTCTGACTTGAGAGTCGGAGCTTCCGCGCCGGAGCCCCCCTCCGGCGTGCTTTTGCAGGTCATTTTAGGATTCTCAAGGAGATTTACGTGAAGATTGCCAAGGATAAAAGAGTGATTCAAATCCGTGATTCGCAGTGCTCGTAAAGGAACGATTGATATCCGAAGGCGTTCTTTTTCGGCACATCAACTGGCGCCGTCTATGGGAACATTTCGAGCTAAGGCGTGAGAAAAGTTCCGTATTAAATGGGTGGAGAACAAGATCTGACGAAGCAGACTAAGGAGAAGGGAGATTTCACTCCTCCTCCTTTCCCTCCGCCTCCCCCAGGTTTTCCCGTAAACCGAAATCTAGGGAAACAACCTGCAGATCCTACACCAGAAGATATCCCTCTTGCCCAAGAGGGGAATGTAACGGGTACTTCAGGAGCTTCGGGAAGTGGGATTAATAAGGATATCTCTAACCCCAATGCTCGACCAGAACTCTTGACTATTTCTCGAGATCAATTGGATGAGATGATCGCGCAATCGGTTGAAAGGATAATCACTTCTCGTGGACTTCGTCCCCCTGGACCTATTCCACCAATCAACGAGGGTACGAAGCAGAACCCCCTGGAACACGTCATCGATTCCGCTCCAGTCCCCTCTAGGAATGAGGATCCCCCTCAAAACCGAGAAGAAAAGGTGCCCTCCCAGGCTGAAAGAAGCATTCTTGATTGCCCTCCCCGGAGGAACGCGGAGAGGATCCCTGGTGATACCACTTGGGATACAGGGATAGGAGAAAGCACGGATGACACATACCAGGGAGCTGTCAGTGATCAAATACAGGCCTTATGTAACGAGATGAAGGACATGCAGAGACACATGACCGACAACGTAAGTAAACCTTCTTACATCACTGGCTATCAATTCTCATCTAGCATTTTACAAGATGAACTGCCCTCTAACTTCAAATCCTTTAATTTTGAATATGATGGCACCACGGATCCGTATGAGCATTTGATGAGATTCGAGAACGATGCCCTACTACACCGATATGGAGAGGGCGTCAAGTGCAGGGTATTTCTAACTACCCTATCCAAGGCTGCACAACAGTGGTTCACACAGCTAGGACCAAATACCATCCACTCATGGTCAGAGTTCAG
This sequence comes from Galeopsis tetrahit, assembly GCA_963675135.1. Classification (NCBI taxonomy): domain Eukaryota; kingdom Viridiplantae; phylum Streptophyta; class Magnoliopsida; order Lamiales; family Lamiaceae; genus Galeopsis; species Galeopsis tetrahit. The sequence goes on along the minus strand of OY776121.1, from coordinate 9,145,627 downwards.
TGAATTGTTCTCGCATCAATTCGCCAGCGCTAGGAGGCAACCTAGGGCCACCCTCACCTTGTTTAACATGCGACAAGGGGAGAACGAGAGCTTACGGGCCTTCTTGAAGAGATTCAACCAAGCGGCCCTAGAAGTACCAACAGCCTCTTTAGAGGTCAAAATCAATGCTCTCACTAACGGATTAAGAGACGGAGACCTATTCACATCTCTAGCCAAAAAGCCAGTACGGACCTTTGATGAGTTATTAAAGAGAGCATAAAAATACCTCACCCTGGAAGAGGTAAGGAAGGCTAAGCGTTCGGAGACCAGGACAATAGTGGGGAACGGAGAAAGGAGAAGAGAAATCCCACTGAGGAGGCCAAGTCCAGAGAGACACAGAACCTCGAGGAGGTTGGAGAACGTAAAAAGAGAAGAAGCTGCGCCCTGGAGCCCAAGGGGAAGGACGAGGAGATATACCCCTTTGAGGATAGAGCCAGCCGAAGTTTTAGAAGTGGCAGGAGACCATCCTGATATGAAGTTCCCTTATTCCAGAAACAGGGGTCCTCAGAATCCCAAGTCAGACAGATTTTGCAGATTTCATAATGATTACGGCCACGATACCAACCAATGTTGGCACCTGAAAGACGAAATAGAGGGAATGATTCAAGCAGGTCATCTAAAGGAATTTATTTTTAGAGATCGACAAGGCCCTAGAGGGCAAAAGAGGAAGGACCCCGAGGGGAAACCAGAAGACAATAGAAGAAATCAGAGGAAGAACATCGAGGATCAGCCACCCCCTCCTCAAAAGAGGGGAACTATTCACATGATCATGGGAGGCCCTGCTGATGGGGATTCTTTCAGACAGAGGAAGTAGAGCGTTAGGTCGCTGAAGAGTGAGAAGAGTATGGAACACCATGAGATAGGAAAAATGACAGAGGGTCCTGATATTCATTTTGGGCCAGAAGACGCTGGAGAACCCAGGGAAGTCCACAACGACGCATTAGTCATTACCACGGATATAGCAGGATACGATGTGGCCATAATTTTTGTAGACACGGGGAGCTCTGCTGATATCATGTTCCTGGAGTGTTTCAAGAAGAAGGAATTAAACATAAAGCTCAGACCAGTGGAGACCGCCTTCTATGGATTCTCAAGGGGAGCCATTCAACCCCTTGGTTTCAGCGTTATTACAAGTAGGGTTAGGAGTCGCCCCTAACCGACGTGTGCAAGTGATAGAGTTCCTGATAGTAGACGTCACATCCTCGTATAATGTGGTAATGGGAAGACCAAGCTTGAATATCTTTCAGGCAGTGATCTCCACCTTCCACATGAAGATGAAATTCCCTGCCTCGGGGGGTGTGGGAGAGATATGCGGTGACCAATACCAAGCAAGGAAGTGTTACGTAGAATCTGTCAAGATAGCGGACAGAGCCGTGTTCCGAGGGATGGAGAGATTTAAGGGCGAAGGGCTGTCTAAATTAGTCAGTTCCACTGAGTTCGAAGGGCATGGAAAGGTAACCCTGTTAGTGGCAGATCAATTAGCTACTGAAACCCTAGTAGGAGAGATAACAACAGGGGATGATTGGAGAAAAGAGATATGGGAAGAGCTGAACAGGGGGCAGGTAACCCCAATGTCTAGGGAAGTCAAAGCTTGGAGAAGGAAATATTGTATCATAGGAGACCAATTATACAAGAAATCCTTCACTCAACCCTATTTGAAATGTCTTTCGAAAAGAGAGGCAGAGCTAGTGATCAAGGACATTCATGAAGGTTGTGCATCCAACCATGAGGGTTATAAGACTATGGTGAAGAAGGTGTTTAGAGCAGGTTTTTACTGGCCTAGTATAATCAGAGACGCTAGGGAATTCGTGAAGAAATGCGAGAAGTGTCAGAAGAATGGACCTTTAATACGAGTACCTGCCGAGGAGATGGGGGCCATGTACTCGCCCTGTCCCTTCGCCAAATGGGGGATAGATCTAGTGGGACCCTTCCCCTTGGCACCGGGGGGAAGGAAATTCTTGATTGTGGCCGTGGACTATTTCAGTAAGTGGGTAGAGGTTGTACCCTTGGCTAAAATAGAGGAAGATAATGTAATTCTTTTTCTGGCAAGACATATTTGTTGCAGGTTTGGAGTCCCGAGAATCTTGGTTTCCGATAATGGAACACAATTTAATGGAGAGAAAGTACGGAAATGGTGCGAGAGATGGAACATTATACAGAGATTCATTTCGGTAGCCCACCCGCAAGTCAATGGACAAGTGGAAGTTACAAACAGAATCCTAGTGGATGGCATTCGAACATGACTGCAAAAGGTAAGAGGAGGATGGGTGAAGGAGTTAGACAACGTACTCTGGTCCTACAGGACCAGTCCCAAGACAGCTACAGGCGAATCCCCCTTCTATTTGGTATATGGATCAGCGGCAGTGATACCTCCCGAAGCCAGACTGAGATCACATCGGATCACCTATTTTGAAGAGAAGAGAAACGAAGAGTTGATGAGGGAGGCCCTGGACCTGGTAGAAGAAGAGAGGGAGATGGCAAGGCTGAAAGCAGAAAGATACAAGAGTCGAATCAAGGCAGCATATGATCGCAGGGTAGTTCCACGCTCCTTTAAAGCTAGAGATTTAGTCCTTCGTAGGGCAGACGCCTTGAAGAATACAGGAAAGATGGAAGCTAATTGGGAAGGTCCATACAAGGTAATACAGGTCCTAAAAGGTGGAGCCTACAAACTCGAGGATATGACGGGAAAAGAAATACTGAGGCCATGGAACGTGTGCCACTTGAAGAGGTTTTATGTTTGAGGAAGGTGTTATTCCCTTAACATCTTTCCCTTTATGAACAATTTTAAATGTTTATTTCTCATTCGAATAATTGCTTCACCGGTACTCTTTTTCCCTCTACGTGGGTTTCCCCTTGGGGTTTTACCACAGAGAGGTTTTTAATGAGGCCGGCATAGGTTCCCCTTATTTGCCTATGTTGATAAACACTTTTGATCAATGGAGCGTCGTTTTTGGAAAATTTCAGCGATTTCCCTTAATGCATGTTAATGTGATGATGAGATGATTCTTATATTCCGATTTTATGATGAGATGACTCTTATGCATTCTGATCTTACGATGAAGTGTTTCTCATACATTAAATATTGTGCTGAGATAACTGCTAAGTCTCCATATAATTAATGTTGAGATAATAAATGTGTTCTGAAAACTAAAACATAAGATGATAGAGATATTGCAAGATAGAAAGACTTACACCAACTCACAAATGTTTGAAAGGGAAATGCCTAAGGACAATTCCCAAATCTTCTATCCACGCCAGCCTCTAAAGCTAGGGGGAGTAGGGGGTATGGTAGCGGAAGATATGATTAACCTACCAATAATCCCTAAGAACTCTTACGAGTATAAACAACTTTAGGGAGAGTATAATCCCTAAGAACTCTTACGAGTATAAACAACTTCAGGGAGAGTATAATCCCTAAGAACTCTTACGAGTATAAACAACTTCAGGGAGTAGTGCTGTTATTCGAACCGAGCCTTAACGAGACTCGGCTCGGCTCGACTCATTAAGGCTCGGTAAGGCTCGACTCGAAAAGGTTAATGAGCCGAGCTCGAGTAGCATTAAAGCTCGAATGCTTAACGAGCCGTGCTCGGCTCGACCCGCGAGTACTCGATAAGGCTCGAAGCTCGAATAGAGGATAGGGGTATATTTGTAAATTACACAAATTAGGTTAAGGGCTTTAAGGGTTAAGGCCCAAAATTAAAAAAATTCGAATCTGCCTTTTCTCAATTCTCCTTCCTTCACGCAACAACAGCCGTCTAAACTTGAAATTGCTCGCCGAAACCGCACCGCCGTCCGCCGTAACCTCAACTCCAACCGCCGCGCCGTCCGCCGTAACCTCAACTCCAACCGCCGCACCGCTGGACTGCAACCGCCAGGCCGCTGGACTGCTGCAACCGCCGCGCCGCTGGACTGCTGCAACCGTCGCGCCGCTGGACTGCAACCGTCGCGCCGCAGGGCTGCAACCGCCGCTGAACTGGTATATAAACCATTTTTAATTCTACACTCCATTTTTAATTTCAATTCTCTTGTAAAACTCGTGTATTTTTTATCTTTGTCGGAGTGTTGGTTGGGAATCATTAGAAAATAGAAAAGGTGAAGATATATTATAAAGAAAGTTATAGTAATAAAGTAGGGAAATGTGTGTAAATTAAGGGGGAGATGGGCCATAGTATTTGGGAAGTGAATATCTAAAGGGCATGCAAGAAGGAATATATGGTCCTACTTTATCTTTGACAAAATAGTGATGCAGATTTCTATGATCATTTTTGAATTCTACTCTCCAGATTTGATGAATTGCTGTTTTTAGTAATTTTTAGATTTAGATTTATTGTTATATTGTTAATTTGTTATGTAAATTAATAGCAGTAGTTCCTTTAAGATGGAATTGGTATATAATTGGTATGTAAATTAAGAGGTTTCATTCATTATTATACATTGCATTATAACTCTTTTTTTTTTTAAATTCACAGATCTTCCAATTTCCAATCTCTACTTCAATTACTTGAAGTTTAGGGATACACCATCTCCTTGATTTACTTTTTTGGTAAGATTTTCATTACCTAATTATTTATTTGTCTTATTTATGTATATTTGCCTATTTTGAATATATTTATTGATGTAAACTTTAATTTATTGCTAAACAGAATGTATTCAACCCAAGGTTCATGCTCAGGTGTTGGTATGGACCAAATCAATGAAGATGGTGGTCAAGAGTTAGAGATTGAAGAAAGTGTGGATGTGATGAGTGAGGAAGAGCTCCAAACAACAAGTGACCAACCCGAAGAAGTAGAAGGGGAAAAAGATGGTGATGAAGGAGGACCAACAAAACCATTTGAGTCAAAGAAACGGCTAAAAAAATCAATGGTTTGGGAGAATATGAAAATTGTCAAGTTCAAGAATGGAACGGAAAAGGTGCAATGCAATCATTGCAAGGCATATTTTGCTAAGAGCGCAACTGGAGCTACATCTCAACACAAGCGTCATTTAAACGCGTGTCTACAAAAGAGACTAGGCAGTGGAGATCAATCCAAAGCGAAGCAACAAATATTGTCTTTCATAGATGGACAATCTGATGGTATCACTTCCCTTGCCGGCTATTCGTATGATCATAATAAGGTACGAGAGCTTGCTTCTCACATGGTTTTAGTGCATGAGTATCCATTTTCTATGATGGATCATGTAGTGTTTAATAAGTTCATGAAAGTTGTATCACCGTTTTACAAAAAGATTACTCGTCAACAAGTTAGAGAAGATTGTTATAATACCTATCAAGTAGAAAAGAAAAAGTTGAAATCTGTGTTGAGGGGTGCTAGTAGAGTTAGTATAACTACTGATTTGTGGAAATCTGGTCAAAAACTTCAGTATATGGTTGTGACGGGTCATTTTGTGGATGTTGATTGGGTGTTACAGAAACGTGTCTTGGACTTTTGCAATGTTCCACCTCCCCATACAGGAGTCATTATTGCTGATGCTTTAAGTAAATGCTTTAGTGATTGGGAGATTGATGATAAGATTTCTAGCATAACTGTAGACAATGCTTCTTATAATGATGTTTGCATTAGAAGGCTTAAAATGGATTTTTCTCTAAGAAAGAGACTTAGTCTTGGTGGAAAGATTTTTCATGTGAGGTGTTGTGCACATATACTTAATCTTTTGGTGCAAGATGGTCTAAAAAATTTGCATGGGGTGATTGATGTTGTTAGAGATGGTGTCAAGTATTTGAATAATTCAGAATCTCGTCTCATTCAATTTGCAAAGATTGCAAAGCAGCTGCAACTACCTTCTAGAAAGTTGATTCTAGATTGTCCAACTAGGTGGAATAGCACATATCTCATGTTGGCATCAACTTTAGAATTTAAGGCTGTTTTTTCAAGATATAATGATATTGACCCTGGGTTTACTTATGTTCCAAGTGAAGAAGATTGGTTGAAAGTGGAGGAAGTTTGCAAATTCTTGGGTATTTTCCATGAAATTACTAACATGATTTCTGGATCAGATTATCCAACTTCCAACATTTTTCTTGTTGAGCTTTATAGGGTGAAAGAGCTTTTAAATGAAAAGATTGTTGACACTTCAGGTAATATCAAAGAAATGGCCATGGCAATGTCCGAAAAGTTTGATAAGTATTGGGGAGATAGTAATGTGTTGTTGACAATAGCTGCTATTCTTGATCCGAGGTATAAAATGACACTTGTTGATCATGCATTTCTGATTATTTATGGTGAGATAGAAGCATTGGATAAAATTCATGAAATCAAGATGCTTATCTATGAGCTTTACAATGAATATGTTGAAGCTTATATCTCATCTCATGCTGAAGGCCCCAAAAAACAGCAGCTACATCGACATGGTAAAGATTTGATGAGCAATAAGGCAGCTGTTAAGAAGCTTGGAATTAATGTTCTTACCAGTAAGGAAAAGTTTTTGATGCGTGTCAATGAAATTGACAAGACTCCACCGGAAAAAATGGATTTGGATGTGTATTTAGAAGAAAATAGGTATTGTTGTGATGATGTTTCTGCAAATCTTGATGTTTTGGCTTGGTGGAAATCGGAAAGGTTAAGGTTTCTGATATTGTCGAGGATGGCAAGTGACATTCTTTCTATTCCGGTTACAACTGTAGCCTCTGAATCTACTTTTAGTGCCGGTGGTCGAATAGTTGATGATCGACGAGCTTCTATGACGGTTGAGACGGTGCAAATGCTACTTTGTGGCAATGATTGGATCCGCAATCTTTATGGTGTGAAGACTAGACCCCGTGTAAGTGAAATGAACCTTCTAATACTTTTACTTTTGGTTGATTATATTTTATATACAATGACTTTCTTATTTTTATTTTGTAGGAATCATTGGATGTTGGTGAATCATCTATATCGACCTATCAAGAAATTGAACTTCCGGATCAAGATTGAAGTAGTGGATGTTGCCCTATCAAAAATTGGAAGTAGTCAATCATTGGATGTAGGAATCTATTTTTATTTTCTATGATGGATGGAGTACATTTGTTAGTTGTTAACTTGTTAGTGGATGTTGCTTTCATATTCCTAGTTGTTATCGATCAAGTAGTGGATGTTGTTTTCGTATTTTAATTGTACTCGCGCATGTACTTTTGAAGTATGCATTTGCTTTTATATTTTTAGTGTTCTTTGGTTGAATATGTATTTTTTATAGGAATTTCAATATTTTAGTTAAATGTGTGTATTTACAGGATTTCGAGCTCGAGCTCGAGCTTTGTCGAGCTCAAATAATTTGGTTAAACGAGCTCGAGCTCGAGTTCGAGCTCTGTCGAGCTAAAAATATATGAGTCGAGCTCGAGCCCGAGCTCTGTCGAGCTATTTAAAAAAAATTATACGAGTCGAGCTCGAGCTCGAGCTCGAGCTCGAGTTTAATAAAATTAAAAACGAGTCGAGCCGAGCCATCTTTCATGCTCGATAGTGTTAACGAGCGAGCTCGAGCCTAGCTCGAAATATGTTCGAGCCGAACTCGAACCTTAGGTACTCGGGCTCGCTCGGCTCGAATAACAGCACTATCAGGGAGAGTATAATCCCTAAGAACTCTTACGAGTATAAACAACTTCAGGGAGAGTATAATCCCTAAGAACTCTTACGAGTATAAACAACTTCAGGGAGAGTATAATCCCTAAGAACTCTTACGAGTATAAACAACTTAAGGGAGAGTATAATCCCTAAGAACTCTTACGAGTATAAACAACTTCAGGGAGAGTATAATCCCTAAGAACTCTTACGAGTATAAACAACTTCAGGGAGAGTATAATCCCTAAGAACTCTTACGAGTATAAACAACTTCAGGGAGAGTATAATCCCTAAGAACTCTTACGAGTATAAACAACTTCAGGGAGAGTATAATCCCTAAGAACTCTTACGAGTATACACAACTTCAGGGAGAGTATAATCCCTAAGAACTCTTACGAGTACAAACTCTAACTTTTGGGAGAGTATAATCCCTATAAATTCTAACTTTTGGGAGAGTATAATCTCTATAAATTCTAACTTTTGGGAGAGTATAATCCCTATAAATTCTAACTTTTGGGAGAGTATAATCCCTATAAACTCTAACTTTTGGGAGAGTATAATCCCTATAAACTCTAACTTTGGGGAGAGTATAATCCCTATGAACTTTAACTCTGGGGAGAAACTAGAAGCATTATCAAGTCACCAAGTAAGTACAGAAACATAAACTCCATATTCTCATTTAAAATTTCTCTATAAGCTTTAGAGCCTTTACGTGTCAAGAAGATGCTAGAAACATGTTAAACTTATGATAAAGAAAAGCAGAACGGATACTACATCATATGTCTAATAACAGAGATAGATATATATATATATATATGCATATATATGCATGTTAAGGGATAATGTGCAGGTACGATAAGCAAAAGTAAAATAGAGATATCCAAGATCGAAGGCACCGTGCCTTGGCCCTTCACAGAAAAACGCAGGAGTGTGGAGTCTCCTGAAAATACCAAAAGAGACCTTAAAGGCCTCAACAAAAATAAAAGTGTTTTAAAAGTACCGAAATGTTATGGGAGAAACAGAGTTATGAAGAAAGGGGAATATCATTCTTCCCCTCGAAACCTTCTCCTGCTTCATCAACCTGTCCACTGGAACCACCCCCCTCTGCCTTCTCCTCTAGAGCGCCGGCCGCCACGGTTGCCACAGGATCAGGGTTAGCCACATGGATGGGGAAAGTCAAATCCTTCGCCGGTACAAGGTCGTCCAACTTCAGAGCAGTTTGCTTCAACTCCGAGACCACCTTCCTCATCCCAGGAAGCCACCAGGGAGTGCTGATGTCCTCCTTAGGATCTCCAGGGAACTTAGGGGGAGTGGCTAACTCATCCAACTAAAGGGCACGAGTGTACTGGCCATTGAATTCAGGGGCGGAGTGTTCAGCCACGACGTTGGAAAACCCATGATCGATAAAATGGGGAATATATGCACCCATTGCCCCCAGGAAGCTGGTACTCTTAAGAAAGGTTTCCAACCATTCCTGATGCAGGGTACCTAGAAACTTCTGACCCATGGCGGAGGTAAAAAGAGAATCGATGCACAGCTTCATCCCAGCCAAAGGAAGAGTAGCCTCCAAACGTTCAACCCGCTCACTAAATTGAGTCTTCAGTGAAGAAACCTCCTCCGAAAGCTTCACCTTCTCAGCTTGAATCCCCTTCCGTGCCTGGATGGACTCCCGTAACTCTCCTTCCAGAATCTCTTTCTTCACTTTCTCCAATTCCACCTGGCTCTGGAGATTGTCCACTAGCTGAAGGGATTGGAGGGCCCATTCGGATATATCAGAATACAAAAGGCCAAACTATACAAGAAACAATATAAAGAAGTAAGACATCTATACTTTCTCTTATTAATCATTCAAAGCAATATCTACATTGAGAATCTACCTGAGTGAAACTGTGGGCGGCATGCACGACTCGATCTTCCGAGGATAAGGCATTAAGGGCCTCCGTGGCAAGGGTCAGAGTGTGACTATCTATAAAAGCCATGAGGTGATCAACACTGATGTCGCCGGGGGCATCTGGAGTGACATTGGGCAAGGAGGACTTAGTCTTGGACTTCTTCTTTTTAGAGGCGTCAGAGGCAGGGGGCAACGAGGAGATCATGGCCTTCTCAGTAGAGGACCTTGTACGCTTAGCAACTGACCCAGTGGAAGGTTTCACTGGTGACGGAGGAATAGGAACCTTTGTGGAGCTTTCAGGGGCCGGAGATTTAGCTACCATAGAAAGAGGAGCAGCATCACGAGAAATTTGGTATAACCAACTCATAGCTGCAAAGAAATACATACAAAGAGGTTAACAATTATAGCAGTTTTAATCTTGAGGAAGATGTCAAGCGAAAAAGAAATGATATTACCATCATCTGGACCTAGGGGGTAATCGGGGCGACCGAAACCAAAATGGGATAAAGCCCTAGGATTCTTACAAATGCCCATCACATCAAAAAATCCGTGGGTAAATATGTTATCATTCAAGTGGTTCATCACATCCAAGTTTAAAGAGGAACAAACAGAGAGAGGAGGACGAGGCACCCCAGGGTTCTCGTAAATCCATTTTTCGTGAGGGAACTCCCAAGGAGAAGGATTTGTAACAAAAAAGTAATAATCCTTCCAGTCCTGGACTCCTTCATGGAGCTTTTCCATGAATTTCCCGGTCCTGGAAGGACGGCCACAAGTATAGAAGAACCCATCCGCGAACTTGCACATATACTGGGTTAGAAAAAGCTGGGCTGAGGGTTCGCCACCATTCCCCTTCATCAAAATATAGAAACCTAGCATCGCACGGATGGCGTTGGGGGTGAACTGATTAAGGGGTATGCGAAGGTAAGTAGAAATTTCAGAGAAATAGGGATGGATGGGAAAGCGGATGCCTGCTTTTAGTTGAGCCTCCCAGAAGGCCAGAGTGTTAGGACCTGAGAAATTTGGGCGTTCTTTCCTATGCGCTGCTCTAACCGTGTAATCTGTGGGAAAGATCCCTGAGCGGAGAAAAGCGGCGACACGCTCGGGAGGGAGGATCGAAGAACCGGAAATTTTATCCTTCAAGGCAGGGTTGGTCACAGGAAAGATAGAGAGGGAGTCGGAAGTCGAACTTTTCATAGATATGGAGTCCGACGAGGTTTGAACAGAAGATGACATGAGGTTACAGTAAAAGAAAAACGAGGAAGAAGAGGAGATACCTGAAGCGAGGTCGGTTTTCGAAGGTGACGAAGTGGCCGATGGACGTGCGCGAGGAGGTTAATTGCAGAAGTAGAAACGAAAGTAAGAAAGTATGGATAAGTTCGAAAAGAAAGAGAAGAGGGTTTTTTGTGGAGCGAATATAAGTTTTGAAATAATTACGATGGAGAGAGAAGGGGAAAAAACCGAGAAGAATTAAAAGCTTCCCAATAAAAGGGCGCGTGACTGAAGAGGGGCGGCTGAATGTTGGTTCTCGGGCAAACACATGAATGCGGATTTTGAAATTGAATTGGCGTGTGGAAGTGGAAAAGACGTGAAGATTCTGAAGATAATTATTAAAAAGAAACCGAATCAGTCATATTTTGAGGGAAATACGAGAAAGGAGTGATTAAAGGAATGGATTATTTCTTTTATAATTTATCTTATTATTTTTTCCTACTCTCTTAAAAATTATCCTTTTTACGAGAGTATGGGGGAGTGGTTGATACGGATAAAATATGTCGCTCTTGGAAAAGTCGACACGTGGAAACGGGATAAATTATAACGGTCTTAATTAGGTCAATAAGCTTGAAGGTTAGATTAATACACTCCTGGGCCTAAAAAGGGAAATAAGAGTAATTGGGCCTTTAGCCCACATTCGAGAATTGATAGCCTTTGGGCCCAGGGATCTGGCCCAAAGGAGAACGCATAGTATAAGTCACTCTTTCCTAACTCAGTCAAAGGAAGAAGTCAATCCATGAAGATAGGGGCCAATACATGGAGGGGCCGAGTATTTAGGGATCTGGACCAAGCCTTCAAAGAGGTGGGCCGAATTTATAGGGAGGTGTGAGCAAATATAGGGAGAAAGAGTCTTCCTCTCTCCGGAGAGGAAGGACCAGGTATATAAAAAGGTTATTTTTACATTCTCATTTACGTTTTACAGAATATACATACTATACACTGAATTGAGAAGATACATCCGATTATTCGTCAGAGTTTCCCTAGAACTACGGGGAAATTCCTCTTTGATTCTCCTAAGAACGATTCTGACTTGAGCGTCGGAGCTTCCGCGCCGGAGCCCCCCTCCGGCGTGCTTTTGCAGGTCATTTTAGGATTCTTAAGGAGATTTACGTGAAGATTGCCAAGGATAAACGAGTGATTCAAATCCGTGATTCGCAGTGCTCGTAAAGGAACGATTGATATCCGAAGGCGTTCTTTTTCGGCACATCAGTTACTACTCACACTTTTTATTTATTATTAATGTTACACTTTTTATTAGTTACTACTCGCATTTTTATTTATTATTAATGTTACACTTTTTTAGTAATCCCGAGAAAAGTTTGCAAAAATGGAATATTAATAAAAATAAAAGTACACTCACAGTCCAACTCAAATATTTAATGCTAACTTCCCTCGATTTTATTACTTTTACCTTCTTCTTTTTACAATTTCATTATTTATTTATTTTTAAATTATTTATCCAAATTGTCATCATTTTATTAACAAATTGACTCCACAATATTTCTATCGCGCGGCGCGGTCCAACATAGAGGTGCAATATTGTTATCTTTAAAGATAATTAATGTAATATTGTATAACATTAAATTGGTAAAAACTTATATGCTGTATGCAATATTGAGTAATTAAGGTAAATTAAGTCAAAATTTGTGGGTCAACGCGAGTCAAAACGGGTCAACCTGAATTAGAATATTTATTTTCACTCTAAAATATTATCTTAGTACTACATGACCAAAACTATGTTACTACAAGACTTAAATTTTGTCACTGCAAGGCCAAAAGTGTATTACTGCAAGTCCAAAAATATTTTGGACACTTATTTTTTTTTGGGTAAAATTACTAAAATAATTTTGACTTATTCAGCTACTAAATGACTAAACAATGTTACTACAAGACCAAAATTTTATTACTACAAGATCAAAAGTGTATTACTATATGTTCAAAAATATTCTGAAAACTTAATTTTTTGGTGAATTTGTCAGAATGTTTTGACATTTGATATTAAATTTTTAGCCTTGTAGTGGTAATATTTTGCCTTGTAGTAATAATATTTTGGTCATGTAGTAAACCCACATGTTTGCAACCCGCGAATTTTCTGGACAACCCGGATCCAAGCTTATAACCCGCGAATTTTTCAAAATTGACTTATTTTGACTTTTGAGCTTAGAGTTTCGACTTGCAAATTGGGATGGAATGCATGTATGCAATATTTCTCGCAAGCCCTCTTTGCCATCCTGAACTTATTGATTTATTTTTAATAAAAGTAATATTTGAAAAATAATTTAACTTTTTTAATTTTTTTTTAACAAAATAAAGTTTGTCTCCATCTCTTTAAGACGGTTCGATCTAATGTAATGTTTCATTATCTCTTATATATTCTATCCCTAAACTTATTGAATTTTTTTAATAGATTTTTTTGGACATGTTTAGTTGTTAAGTTTATCAAATGAATTTTATCTATTTAAGTATTTTATCCATTTATATATGTTTGTTTTTCAAAAAAAAAATATTAGTAAAAAAAATTGGAATTTTATCGTGAAGGATTGACTCGCACTAATATAATCTTCTACACTTGCATGTGAAATCGATGTGAAATTTCATAACAAATTAACACTACTACCGAGTGAAAAGCATCCCACCAAAAAATGAATCATTGTGTTCACAAAAATGGTGCAACACAGTAAATTCACCACCATTACCACTTTTTTAAACAAGTGGTAAAACCACATTAAATTGGCTGATTATTTGCTACAAATAAAATAATTTGTTATTAATATAGTGATGAAATATTTTAATTTCTTCACAAACATTAAATCTAAGAATTCAACCACCGCGAAAAATCTTATTTCTTTGCTAAAATATTAATTTAAGCAATGAAATATAGTGTATTTTGTAAAAAATATTGTTGCTATAAATTTTGAATTTAATAAATGTGTCTTGAAAGGGAAGAAATTAATAGAAAAAAGTTTTTTCATCACATACCCTAACTATTATGCACCTCATGTAAAATATAATACCTCCTTCTCACAAAGTTTTGCAGAAACTTATGGATACAAAGTTTAATAAAAATATGTAATGAGTAGAATTTTGAGGGATAATTTTGTAATCTTTAATCTATAAATCAAAAAAATTGATTTGATTAAATGTGTGTATTCTAAAACTAATGATATTTTGTGGAGGAATATTGTGAAAAGTGGAGTTTAGGGAAGAGTTTTTTTTTTTTTTTGGTGTACAAACTTTTGTGAGGCTGGTAAAAAGGAAAAGGATGCTAACTTTTGTCAGATCATTGGTCAACTCGGAAATAAACTAGACCCGACTTGATCTTTCAAATGAATTGATTCGCCAGTTTATGAGCTCACTCAGCCGTAAGACATGAGTCTACACAAGACATACTCTCTCTATATATATATATATATTGAGTAATGACATACACTCAGCCTTCCTCCACCATCGACGACAGAACCTAAGACCAAGTGCAAATACCAAGCATGAATGTTACGTTTAGAAATGAACTTGTAGATATTGATTCATTTACTTCACTTGGGGGATGTTTAATTTGGGATTCACCCAGCTAGACGTGGAATGTTACGTCTCCCGCTGTGTTCTAGTTTGGGATTTAAAAATCCAGATTTCAACATGCAACTACATCTATACCCCTATAACAATACCTATAATCCTACAATTACATACTCACTCTTACAAAATTAACTTAACATAAAGTTACATCTCAAAATCTCAAAACAAATTTGACATAATCAATATTCACTAGGATTTACCCATCCGAATTTCCACCATCCTACATAATCTCAGATCAAACATCCCCTCAAGTCTTTTTACATGGTTCATGAATTAGGTTATCATTCAAAACCGTTGATTGTCATGCAAATAAAAATTAGTTGAAGAAGAATACCAAATAAGAGCCGAAATACACATCTCAAAGTGAAGCGAAATCATCAAGTCCATTAAATCATATATTGAAAGTGTGGTATAGCCCAAGAATGTTAAACAAACTAAGAGCAGAAATACACACCTCAAATCTACAAGAAATAATAGGATATCAGCCAAATCTTCAAAAAAAAATCGGTATTACTAAAATATACGAAATGGACGTGAATACCCTATTATACCCTCATGTTGATTTTTTCATTTCCTCTCCATCGTTCACTGTGCTTCTTCTCAGGCAAAGTTGTACCAGAAATTTCCACAAATAGAAAATGTCACATCTCACCTTCTCTCAGCTACAAGATTTCAAATTCAAATTCAAATTCGAAAATGCTTACAATGTAGGATTTCATCTGTATTTTATCATTCAACTCCTCCTACTCTTCAATTTCTTCTCTTTTAGGGTTGGATCAACCCATCTCCCATTTTTTCTTTGATTCTAAAATTTGATGTCGTCTTACACTCTAATTTGTGAAATATGCTTCAATTTTATGTTTCCTTCGTTTATCTCCACTCAGGGTTCATATTTTAGTTGTTCTTGTTTTTTATTTTCAATTTTAGGGTCATTCCAGTCGTTCTGCACCCTGCAAATCGGGTTTTTTTTTTCGTATTTTATCCACTGTAGAGGATGGATTACTCTGTCATCGCTGTTGTCATTTAAAATCACTCCTCCGGTGAAGGCCTTCAACGAGAGGAGCAGTTGAAGCTAGAGTCGCCGTCGACATAGGCAGAACCATAGATCAGCGACGGAAGGGTTTTTATTAAACCATTTTCCCTATTCTTCTTCCGATATGCTTGAGATTGTCGAACTCAAGACCACTGGATTTTGCGGCTTCTGTGTTTTTCGATCTGGGTTCACGGCGACAGAGTTCCTCCTTGTTACATCCCAGTTCTCTCTCTGTTCGACGACGCGCACGTCTAGGGTTGTATCTTCTGTTGAAAACTGCTTTACGCCGTGTAAACTGCAATATCAAAAATATCAGAATAACAAATAAATTCCACAAGTAAGTCGAGTCAAGGGAAACCCTTTTCCCGCAGAACAGAATACGCCCAGGATAGTGCTCGACTGTTACGGCGTTCCGTTCCCAAAGGTAAAACGACAAGAAAGAACAGTGTAAGGCTTTCGGTAGCTCAATACACTGCGTAGGGACGAGAGGAGAGTAGAAGGGTAGAGGGGCGAATTTCAGCGTAAGTTTGGAATGAGGGAAGAGTCTGTATTTATAGGCACAAGAAACCCTAGGAGGTTGTTGAGAAAATCGTGGGAATATATCGCGAAAATATCGCAGCGGTTGAGATATTATCTCACACGTGGATAAGTCTTGAAGACCGAATGGGCCGAGCCCATTCCTGAGTTGGGCTTTCGGAGTTTTTGGGTCTGCAAAAAGATAGGTGGGCCCCAAAGACCACCAAAGACCAATTGCCAAATCCGAAGCCGAGCCGAGCCGGCCGGACGGGCGCGCGCGCGCGCGCGTGTGGCTCTTAGAGGAGTGTACCTCTTTTAGATAGTTGAACTACCAAGTTACTTCAATACCTTTATACATCATAAATGTTTTGTAGGTTTCCTATATGGGACAAATTTCCACATTCTCAAACTTTCCAAGTTGAAACTCTTCAACTTCAACAATTAATTTCTCACTCACCTTAACTCGGTTTTGAGATATTAAATATACCACGTTCATCTACTCCGAGAGTAGATCGACTATGTCACGTTCAATTATTTCTTAATTAACGTTTATTCCGTCTAATTAATTAAATTAGATCAGGGTGTCAAAACCCAATTAATTCCCATTAATTCCAACAATCCCCCACATGAGTGAAAATCGTATCTATACAACATCAGACTCAGTGTTCAGTTCGAGTGAGATCTCCGTGCTTCCGGATAAGTGGTTTTTGGCCTTGAACTTTCCGTAGCCAAACACTATCGGATATACCGGCGGCTTAGTGGACGCGATGCCTTGAACTATTCCTCCATAGTGTATACCTAGACAACAGTGTCAGCACACTTCAATCTCGTCTTTGTAACGTTCTCACGTTTTTGTCCGTTTTGGCCATGGACGTCCTTTGTGTTCATAAATGTTTGGTCGAAGCGGCCCTCACTTCTCATTTATATAGGTGACTTCCTTTTGAGTATCCCGTTATACTCTAGGAATCATTAAGAGTTGAAGACTCAGCCTTTACCACATCTTACGGGTCATTAACACTTGAGATAGTGCTGTCCGGAATAGTCGTATTTTTCAAGTGTTTTATCACTAACCTCCACAGCTTCGTTTTCCCATTGAACCAAGTTCTTGGGATCTCCAGTCATCATGGTTGGGTTACCACTGCTTTGGTTTTTATTGTGGGTTTTAGACCCATTCCTTCTACCAGCTTGTTCAATTGATCTCGGTTTATGCTCTTCGTGAGCGGATCCGATATGTTGTCCTTCGTATTGACATAATCAATGGACATTACTCCAGTGGAGATCAATTCTCTAACAGAGTTGTGTCGACGACGTATGTGTCTCGACTTTCCGTTGTACATGACATTCGTAGCTCTCTCGATGGCAGCTTGACTGTCACAGTGTACCGTTAGAGCAGGTACCGGTTTTTTCCAACATGGAATATCTTCCAGAAAGTTACGCAACCATTCAGCCTCTGCAGCTGCTAGGTCTAGCGCTATAAATTTTGATTCCATTGTGGAACGAGCAATACATGTTTATTTCTTGGACCTCCACGACACTGCTGCTCCTCCAATAGTGAATACATATCCACTAGTGGACAACGAGTCTTTGGTGTCTGATATCCAATTTGCATCACTGTATCCTTCGACTACAGCTGGATGTCTTGTGTAGTGAAGCCCATAATCAAGGGTGTACTTTAAGTATCTTAATACCCTTTTCAACGCTTTCCAGTGCTCATGACTTGGATTGTTCGTGTATTGACTCAACTTGTTTACCGAATATGCAAGATCAGGGCGTGTACAGTTCGTGATGTACATCACACTTCCAATGATCCTTGCGTATTCTAATTGAGCCAGTGGTTCTCCTCTGTTCTTTTTCAAGTGAACATTGAGTTCCAAAGGTGTCTTAGCAGGTGGATCGTCAAAGGCCTTAAATTGCTTTAGTACCTTCTCCACATAGTGAGATTGTGTCAAGGAAATTCCATTGGACGTTTTCTCTATCTTGATTCTAAGAATCACATCTGCTAATCCCATGTCTTTCATGTCGAAGTTTCTACTTAACATGTTCTTCGTATTAACTATGATATCGTGATTGTTACTCATGATTAACATGTCATCGACATATAAGCACACAATAACATATCCATTTGGTGTGTCCTTCACGTATACACACTTATCACATTCGTTAATTCGAAACCCATTTGACAACATCGTATTGTCAAATTTCAAGTGCCACTGCTTAGGAGCTTGCTTAAGTCCATACAGTGATCGAATGAGTTTGCACACCTTTTTCTCGTTCCCAGGAGCAACATATCCTTCAGGTTGATCCATGTATATTTCAGCATCCATCTCACCATTAAGAAATGCCGTCTTAACGTCCATTTGGTGTATTTCGAGATTGTGCAACGCGGCAATAGCGACCAACACCCGAATGGAGGTGATCCTTGTCACTGGTGAGTATGTATCGAAGAAATCATACCCTTCCTTTTTGTTTAAACCCCTTTTCAACAAGACGAGCTTTGTACTTATCAACAGATCCATCTGCTTTGTACTTTATTCTAAGGATCCACTTGCATCCTAAGGGCTTACAACCTTTAGGGAGGTCAACCAACTCCCACGTGTGGTTTAAGAGAATAGACTCGTATTCACTTTTTATGGCTTCTTTCCAGAGGTGTGCATCTGGTCTTGCCATTGCTTCCTTGATAGTTTTAGGTTCTTCTTCCTCCAAAACATAAGTAATGAAGTCTGAACCAAAGTCTTTATCAATTCTAGCTCTCTTACTGCGTCTCGGTTCTTCACTCTCTTGAGTGGAAGGACTAACAGTGTCGTCTATTGCTTCGAGAGTTCTTTTACTCGAACAGTCTTCCTCTCTTTCCTTAAGAGGAAAAATGTTTTCAAAGAATACTGCGTTCCATGACTCAATTGTAGTGCCTTCTGTCATATCCGGTACTTCGGATTTGTGAATCAGAAATCGATAGGCACTACTATTTGAAGCATATCCTATAAAGATACAATCGACGGTTTTAGGTCCGATTTTAACTTGTTTAGGAAGCGGTACTTCAACCTTAGCCAAACACCCCCACACCTTGAGGTAGTTGTATGAAGGTTTTCGTTTCCTCCATATTTCATAAGGAGTTTGATCCTTAATTTTATGAGGAATCTTATTCAGAATGTGGTTACCCGACAGAATAGCTTCCCCCCACAAGTTCTGAGGTAGACCAGAGCTGATTAACATTGCGTTCATCATCTCCTTTAGTGTTCGGTTTTTCCTTTCCGCAACACCATTGGACTGAGGTGAGTATGGGGCTGTCGTTTGATGTATAATCCCTGATTCAATACATAATTGTTCAAACGGAGCTACGTACTCTCCTCCTCTATCACTACGAATTGATTTAATTCGAGTGTCCAATTGATTCTCTACTTCAGTTTTATAACGTTTAAAAGCTTCTATAGCTTCGTCTTTACTCTTTAAAAGGTAAACGTAGCAGAATCTTGTTCAATCGTCTATAAAAGTAATAAAATACTTTTTCCCTCCTCTAGTTTGTACAAACTTCAAATCACATACATCCGTGTGAATTAAGTCTAGAGGAGCAGCAGTGTTCCTTTCAACAGTTTTAAACGGTAGTTTGGTCATTTTTGCTTCCGTGCATATTTCACATCGTTTGGATGTATCAACGTTGTCAATTTTAAGTAAATCGAGATTTACTAATCGCTTTAAGGATTTTAGATTCACATGTCCTAATCTAGAATGCCATAAAGAGGAACACTCAACGATATAAGCAGAAGTGGAAGCAATTTCATTGATAACTTGTTTGCCTTTGGGGCTTACAACCATTGTGCTTAATTTAAACAAACCATTCTCGAGATAACCCTTCCCGAGAAAGTGACCAAACTTACTTAGAACTATCTTATCAGATTCAAAGACTAGTCTAAATTGATTGCTAACTAGAAGAGATCCCGAAATCAGATTCTTCCGGATGTCTGGGACATGCAGCACGTTCTTCAATGTTAGCTCCTTTCCAGATGTCAATTTAAGCACCACTGACCCAATTCCAGCCACTTCAGATGAGGCTTGATTGCCCATGAACAATTTTCTCCCATCAGATGGAGAGTAGTCTGAGAATGCAGATCTCTCCGAGCAGACGTGGCAGGTGGCACCAGTGTCCACAAACCACTCTTTCTTGTTGTCCACCATGTTGACCTCCGTCACCATTGCGGACATGTCCATATCCGTAAGGTTCACAGAATCTTGTGCTTTCTGTTTGCCCTTTCCCTTATCGGCATGACGAGGTTGACGACACTCACTGGACCTATGGTTTGGTTTCCCACAGTTGTAGCAGTTTCCAGTGAATTTCTGCTTTGTGGCTGGACCCTTCCCCTTCACATTCTTCGTTGTGGGGGCAGCAGATTCGTTTGGACGTCTCCTTTTCCTTGACGGACCCTCTTGTTCCATCAAGTTAGCCTTGGCTTCAATCTGGAGGGTAGATCCCTTGCCTTCTCTCTTTCGATTGTCCTCCTCAATCATGAGACGGATAATCAGGTCCTCCAAGCTCATCAGCTTTCGTTTGTGCTTTAGATATGATTTGAAATCCTTCCACGATGAAGGCAGTTTCTCGACCATGGTCGCTACTTGAAATGCATCAGGTAACACCATATCCTCAGCAGCAATCTTGTGGAAAATAATCTGCAGTTTCTGGACTTAATCCACTACAGACTTATTGTCATCCATCTTAAAATCGTACAGTTGTGAAACGACGAATTTCTTTAATCCGGCGCCTTCATTTCTGTATTTCTTCTCCAAGGATTCCCACAGTTCCTTGGCAGATTGAATGTCACAGTAGACACTGTAGAGGGCATCAGAAAGTCCTCCAATAATGTGATTTCTGCATAGATAATCACCACTTAGCCATTGATCATAGAAGATCCTTTCTTGTTGGCTAGCATTTGCCTCAGGCTGTGTAGGTTTTGTTTCGGTTAAAAACCTATCCATTCCAAGCATGGTCAAGTAAAATCGAATCTTACTTTGCCATCGCTTGAATTCAGTTCCGGAAAATTTTTCCGGCTTTTCTCCTTGTACGACCATTGGCCTCGGCCCTGGTGCGGAGAAGGTAAACACAAGATCCCTTACGGGATTGTGGAAGGCAGTGAGTGGTTCATGCGGATTGCTTCTGTTATTGACTCTTTCCGCATGATCACTTTGTTTTCCCTGTGATCTCAAGTCGGAACTGTGCGACTCTGAGCGATCAGGAGACGCTCCGTTATTAGCATTGTTGCCAATATTTTCAGTGCCACGCACTGCTTCCGTATTAACGGGATCGACATCCATGTTATCATTTATCTTTGATACTGTAGTGAATTTAATTAAATTAATTAGGTCCGAAAATATTAATTAAATTAATTAAGTCCGAAAATATTAATTAACTATTCTGTTCTGCGATTGTTGGAAACTGCTTTACGCCGTGTAAACTGCAATATCAAAAATATCAGAATAACAAATAAATTCCACAAGTAAGTCGAGTCAAGGGAAACCCTTTTCCCGCAGAACAGAATACGCCCAGGATAGTGCTCGACTGTTACGGCGTTCCGTTCCCAAAGGTAAAACGACTTTCACTTCTTACACAGTAGCACCACTGTATAAGAAGTATCGGCGAACGTACGTAGTACGAACTGAACACTCTCGAATATAAATCCGGCACAAGAAAGAACAGTGTAAGGCTTTCGGTAGCTCAATACACTGCGTAGGGACGAGAGGAGAGTAGAAGGGTAGAGGGGCGAATTTCAGCGTAAGTTTGGAATGAGGGAAGAGTCTGTATTTATAGGCACAAGAAACCCTAGGAGATTGTTGAGAAAATCGTGGGAATATATCGCGAAAATATCGCAGCGCTTGAGATATTATCTCACACGTGGATAAGTCTTGAAGACTAAGTTTGAGATTGAAGTAGTTCGAATGGGCCGAGCCCATTCCTGAGTTGGGCTTTCGGAGTTTTTGGGTCTGCAAAAAAATAGGTGGGCCCCAAAGACCAATTGCCAAATTCGAAGCCGACCCGAGCCGACCGGGCGCGCGCGCGTGGCTCTTAGAGGAGTGTACCTCTTTTAGATAGTTGAACTACCAAGTTACTTCAATACCTTTATACATCATAAATGTTTTGTAGGTTTCCTATGTGGGACAAATTTCCACATTCTCAAACTTTCCAAGTTGAAACTCTTCAACTTCAACAATTAATTTCTCACTCACCTTAACTCGGTTTTGAGATATTAAATATACCACGTTCATCTACTCCGAGAGTAGATCGACTATGTCACGTTCAATTATTTCTTAATTAACGTTTATTCCGTCTAATTAATTAAATTAAATCAGGGTGTCAAAACCCAATTAATTCCCATTAATTCCAACATCTTCTTCTTTAAGAATTATCATTAGTCATATCTTCTTGAAATGAAGAACAAAGGGTCAGTTGTATATGTCACAAGAATTATCATTAGTCATATCTTCTTCTGCAAAAGAAATGTGATATTGAAAAGTATGGAGCTTCTTAATTAATTTGTGATGCTCTTGTGTTCTGCTGCTCGATTTATTATAAGTTTGTTGTTTCTTTTGATGGATGTAAGCACATGAACTGAAATTGGGTTAATTCTAGCATCTAATTAAAATAGTAGTTTTGAGATTCTTGTATTGGGTTTTAGATACGGTCTAATTTATGTGATTTGGTGAAAGGGATTGTTCTATTTAAATAGATTTTTGTTAACAAGTTATAAATACTTATGCTCAATAACACTACTTTAATTTCCTCTAACAACTGTTTTATTTAGATTAATATTTAAATACAGGGCTGTGTTCTGATTTGAGTTTTAAGGTTTGCAAAATGAAGAATTCAGTGTTCATTCTGTGTGTTAGCAGAGTTTCTACGTAGAAAATTGATTTTTTTTTTTGCACAATTTACTCGGTATATGTATTGTTTGTTGCTAGAATGCAATGTGTTGTAAATATGCTTCTTTTACTCGGTATATGTATTAATATTTGGTGCTAGTATGCAATGTGTGTATGCATTATTTATGGCTAGTATGTAATGTGTGTATGCATTATTTATTAATTGCTAATATGCCATGTATATATGCATTCCTTGTTGCTAATATGCAAATGGGCAAGTTGGTGTCTAGCACAAAAGGCACCCTTAAAGAACTTGTCGTACATCCAATGGAAAATAATGGAAATTAATGGTAGGAGATACAAATTGCCACTGAAAAAGATCATTGTGCCCTTAAATTAAAAAAAATATCACCTACTCTCTTCTTTTATACTTTTTCTACTAAGTTATTTTATTTAAAAAATTATATTCAGATTTCTTATTTTTTTATTCATCCAATTTTTTTATTCAAACATTTTAATTCCAATTTTTCTTGAATTTTAAATTCAAAATTTTTCAAATTTCAGATTTTTTTTGTTTTTCAAATTATATTTTATTCTTTTTTACTCAATTTTTATATTCAAATTTCTTAGCTTTTCTAATTCACGCAAAAAAAAAAATTCAAATTTAACTTGAATTTTTTTTATTCATTTTTCCAAAAATTTAAGTCAGAATTTTTATTAAATTTTTTTAATTTAGTTAAAAATCTTTTTTCTCTAAGTCTTACTGGTCAAATCATACATTTTTATAACTTAATTCAATTTTTTTATTCAAATTATTTTTCTTTAGTTTTTTTATTTATATTTAATTTATATTTTATTCAATTTTTACTCAATTTTTTTGTTGAATTTTTTTTTTTTCAAAATTTCTAAGTCAATTTTTTTAGTTCATTTTTCTTTATTCAAATATTTAAATTTATATTTTTTACATAATTAAAATATGAATATCGACATATATATTGAAGGTTGAACACTGAATAACGATATTATTGAATATAATTAAATATTGAACATTGAATATCAATAAATATTGAACACTGAATATCGATATATATTGAATACGATGACACGATTGTTGAACATATATAATTACATTTAATTAAAATGTTGACACACGTACAAGACTAGATATACCCAGAAAAAATGAAATGAAATAACAAAAGTAGAGAAATCGTACTAAATCTTTGCAATTAGAATGTGTATTTTTTCTTTAAAAAACTTAAGACACATGCTCTTAAGTCACATATGATGCAGGAGTGAATATAAATTATATATATATTGAACACTAGCCATATAATCAGATTTATATAAACAATATTACATTCAAAACATAAGACGTTAAATTAAAACGAACTTTATTTGGGTTAATTGCAAAAAAAATCACAACCTTTCACTCCATTGCAATTTAATCTAAACGTTTCAAATATTGCAATTAAATCACCGCCTTTAACAATTTTGACAAATTTGACTTCGGGCAGCTCCCATTCTGCCCGATCTGATGTGGCAGACCTAGTTAGCTTCTTTAAGTGCAAAACGATGTCGTGTCGAGTTGATTTAAAATGGCCACCACAACTGTGTATGCTATCATGAGGTTGAAGATGATGTCAGATAGAAACGTCACGAACGAGCTTCCGGCTCAGAATGAGGCGAGGATGAACATGAAGTAGAATAAAAATCCCGTCGCGCCGCCGTCTAATCCTACAGCGAAGTAAGTGATTCCCAGCGAATGCTAGATACAGAGTTAACAGAGAGGGAATTGAAATTAATTAGGGCGTGAGAGAGAAGAACGTATGAGGATCTTCGATAAGGCGTTGTAAGCTGTCTCTCTAATGAAAATGTATCGTTGAAGAAGAAACACTGGAATGAATGTTGTCGACATTGCAAATGCGAAGAACCCTAATCGCCCTTGAATCCCCTTCGACGAATTGTCCAATTTCCAGAATATCGTAGCGAGTATGGCTCCTATGACAATTATTGGACCGAATCTCGCCCCAAATAGCCTAGGAGCCCTAATTGAATTCATCGTCGATCGCTTTGCAATTACGATTATTTCTTTCCGGAATGGATTTGCATACTTTGGAATGGAGGATGTAAGGTTTGAATTTGAATCCAAATTCGTTGCCCCTGATACCAATTTCCCCATTGAAATGCTTGCGATTATAGTATCTTTCAGAGAGATGCGTGACCCGTTTTGAAAACGGATCGAGCTCTGTTCTTCTGCCATGATTTGTTAAACTCCACTAAATTCTTAGTTCATGTTGGTGTACTTCATATACAGGAATTGTGGAATTGAATTTCCAAATTCTGCGACACTATGGAAGAATCAATGGAGATCCATGGAACACAGTAGTTGAGGACCTGAGGTTTTTAATCGAAGAAGGCATTCAATTTAATGAGAAATAATTAATGTTTTTTTAAGTTTTTTTTTTTTTTTTAAATCAATTTGAAACGGCATCGTTTTGAGTCGGGCAGAAGGGAGCTGCCCATTAGTCAAATTTGCCAAGAATGTTAAATGTGGTGATTTAATTGCAATATTCCAAACGTTTAGATTAAATTGCAACGGAATGAAAGGTTGTGATTTTTTTTGCAATTAACCCTTATTTATAACAACATTAAATTAACACTTTAAATATAACAATTAAATTACGAATAAAATATAACAATATTACATTCAAAACATAATGCGTTAAATTAAAACGGACCTTATTTATAACAACATTAAATCATAATAATATTACATTCAAATCATTTAAAATTCAATTACATATAATAATTTACCTTATTTTTTGGGTCATCTGATTTAAATTTGAGAAATTAATATTTCATCGAATTTTAATTTGATATAATTAAAATAACCTTGAATTGAAAATGAAAATAAAAACTTAAAAATTGGATTTTAATATGATATTATTCCAACAAAAGAATACATTTTTGGGCCAATATCAAAATTTCACAGCCCCAATGTAACAGAGCCCAAGCCATTGCTAAAACCCTACCTCACTCACAGGCACATTCTTCCACCTGTTTCAATACGCCATGACAGCGGTCGTCGTCGCCCTCCGTTCCGCCACCACTTCCGCTCGAAGCGCCACCGCCAGACTCTCCGCCAATGTCAATTCTAGGCTTACGCCCTCACCGTTTCGCATCTCATCTCACAATCCTAGGCTTGGGAAGAAATTCTAAGAAAATAAAAACTTATTTTCAGTAATAATCAGTGCAAAACAATAAGAAAAGCATTAGATCCAAACACAAAAACCCTTATTTATTCATATTAGCAGAAAAGTTTGGTTTTGTGGGAGGAAATTTGGAAAAAAGTAGAAACTCACTGAGTCAACTCAGTGTGTCAACACCCCCAGAAAACCTTAGATCTACGCCGCCATCACGCAAGCGGCGCAGATCGGAGAAGACAAGCCCCTTAACGGAGCATTCAGGCTCTGCAACGACGGCGGAAGGCCCTCCTCGACTAAGCATTCAAGCTTTGCAACGACGGTATGCTGCCATCACGTGAGCGGCGCAGATCGGAGAAGACGAGCCCCTTGACGGAGCATTCAGGCTCTGCACCGGCGGCGTCTCGCTGATTTCTTCGCCGTCTCAAAATACCCAAACGGCCGTCATTTTCGACTCGACGAGCTGCGAAAACGTCTCGCTGCCTTCTTCGCCGACTCAAGCCCCATTTCAGATCTTGTGTGTGTGTGTGTTTTTGTGAGAGAAAAGAGAGAGAAACAAATATTTAAAAATGAGAGAGAGAAAGAAAGAGAGAAGGCAATATTAATTGTTCGAGAGGGAGGAGAGAGAAGAAGTGTAATCTTTGAATAGATGAAGGGTAGGAAAGACATTTTACAAGACAATTTGTAGTGTTAGAGACTAAAAAAAAGGACTTGTACTTTCTACCTCTCAAGGGCCAAAATATGTACCATAGAGTCAATAATCTCTATGCAAATATACACACAATATAATGTAAAATACACTTAAGAAAAAAGAAAATAATATAAAATATAATATTATACGGAGTATAAAAATTATGTAAAAATATTATGTCAATTATATATAAATATTAATGATTAAACAATAATATGAAATAAACAATTAAATATATTAAAGAGTAACAATTAATAACTAATATTATAAATTAAAACAATAATTAATAATAATATGAACCTACACAACAATTAAAAAATAATATTTATATTAGTTATGGTTAATACCTTAATGTTGAATTGTTGATAGCGGAACTTTAAAAATATATATAACTAGTATAAGACCAGCGAATTTCGCGGGATTGAAAAAAAATTAAATTATTATAATTGTTGGAAACTACTTTACGCCGTGTAAACTGCAATATCAAAAATATCAGAATAACAAGTAAATTTCACAAATAAGTCGAGTCAAGGGAAACCCTTTTCCCGCAGAACAGAATACGCCCAGGATAGTGCTCGACTGTTACGGCGTTCCGTTCCCAAAGGTAAAACGACTTTCACTTCTTACACAGTAGCACCATTGTATAAGAAGTATCGGCGAACGTACGTAGTACGAACTGAACACTCTCGGATATAAATCCGGCACAAGAAAGAACAGTGTAAGGCTTTCGGTAGCTCAATACACTGCGTAGGGACGAGAGGAGAGTAGAATGGTAGAGGGGCGAATTTCAGCGTAAGGATTTATGAGGGAAGAGTCTGATATTTATAGGCAGAAGAAACCCTTGGAGGTTGTTGAGAAGATCGTGGGAATATTGAGAAAATCGTGGGAAATCACGAAAATATCTCTTACGTGGATAAGTCTTGAAGACTAAATCTTGAAGACCAAGTTCAACAATTAATTTCTCACTCACCTCAACTCGGTTTTGAGATATTAAATATACCACGTTCATCTACTCCGCGAGTAGATCGACTATGTCACGTTCAATTATTTCTTAATTAACGTTTAGTCCGTCTAATTAATTAAATTAGATCAGGGTGTCAAAACCCAATTAATTCCCATTAATTCCAACAATCCCCCACATGAGTGAAAATTGTATCTATACAACATCAGACTCAGTGTTCAGTTCGAGTGAGATCTCCGTGCTTCCGGATAAGTGGTTTTTGGCCTTGAACTTTCCGTAGCCAAACACTATCGGATATACCGGCGGCTTAGTGGACGCGATGCCTTGAACTATTCCTCCATAGTGTATACCTAGACAACAGTGTCAGCACACTTCAATCTCGTCTTTGTAACGTTCTCACGTTTTTGTCCGTTTTGGCCATGGACGTCCTTTGTGTTCATAAATGTTTGGTCGAAGCGGCCCTCACTTCTCATTTATATAGGTGACTTCCTTTTGAGTATCCCGTTATACTCTAGGAATCATTAAGAGTCGAAGACTCAGCCTTTACCACATCTTACGGGTCGTTAACACTTGAGATAGTGCTGTCCGGAATAGTCGTAATTTTCAAGTGTTTTATCACTAACCTCCACAGCTTCGTTTTCCCATTGAACCAACTTCTTGGGATCTCCAGTCATCATGGTTGGGTTACCACTGCTTTGGTTTTTATTGTGGATTTTAGACCCATTCCTTCTACCAGCTTGTTCAATTGATCTCGGTTTATGCTCTTCGTGAGCGGATCCGCTATTTGTCCTTCTTATTGACATAATCAATGGACATTACTTCAGTGGAGATCAATTCTCTAACGGTGTTGTGTCGACGACGTATGTGTCTCGACTTTCCGTTGTACATGACATTCGTAGCTCTCCCGATGGCAGCTTGACTGTCACAGTGTACCGTCACTGATGGTACCGGCCTTTTCCAACAAGGAATGTCTTCCAGAAAATTACGCAACCATTCAGCCTCTGCAGCGGCTAGGTCTAAAGCTATAAATTCTGATTCCATTGTGGAACGAGCAATACACGTTTGTTTCTTGGACCTCCACGACACTGCTGCTCCTCCAATAGTGAATACATATTCACTGGTGGACAGCGAGTCTTTCGTGTCTGATATCCAATTTGCATCACTGTATCCTTCGACTACAGCTGGATGTCTTGTGTAGTGAAGCCCATAATCAATGGTGTACTTCAAGTATCGTAATACCCTTTTCAACGCTTTCCAGTGCTCATGACTTGGATTGTTCGTGTATTGACTCAACTTGTTTACCGAACATGCAAGATCAGGGCGTGTACAGTTCGTGATGTACATCACACTTCCAATGATCCTTGCGTATTCCAGTTGAGCCACTGGTTCTCCTCTATTCTTTTTCAAGTGAACATTGAGTTCCAAAGGTGTCTTAGCAGGTGGATCGTCAAAGGCTTTAAATTGTTTTAGTACCTTCTCCACATAGTGAGATTGTGTCAATGAAATTCCATTCGACGTTTTCTCTATCTTGATTCCAAGAATCACATCTGCTAATCCCATGTCTTTCATGTCGAAGTTTCTACTTAACATGTTTTTCGTATTAACTATGATATCGTGATTGTTACTCATGATTAACGTGTCATCGACATGTAAGCACACAATAACATATCCATTTGGTTTGTCCTTCACGTATACACACTTATCACATTCGTTAATTCGAAACCCATTTGACAACATCGTATTGTCAAATTTCAAGTGCCACTGTTTAGGAGCTTGCTTAAGTCCATACAGTGATCGAACGAGTTTGCACACCTTTTTCTCGTTCCCAGGAGCAACGTACCCTTCAGGTTGCTCCATGTATATTTCAGCATCCATCTCACCATTAAGAAACGCCGTCTTAACGTCCATTTGGTGTATTTCAAGATTGTGCAACGCAGCAATGGCGACTAATACCCGAATGGAGGTGATCCTTGTCACTAGTGAGTATGTATCGAAGAAATCATACCCTTCCTTTTGTTTAAACCCCTTTTCAACAAGACGAGCTTTGTACTTATCAACAGATCCATCTGCTTTGTACTTTCTTCTAAGGATTCACTTGCATCCTAAGGGCTTACAACCTTTAGGGAGGTCAACCAACTCCCACGTGTGGTTTAAGAGAATAGACTCGTATTCACTTTTTATGGCTTCTTTCCAGAGATGTGCATCTGGTCTTGTCATTGCTTCTTTGATAGTTTTAGGTTCTTCTTCCTCCAAAACATAAGTAATGAAGTCTGGACCAAAATCTTTATCAATTCCAGCTCTCTTACTGCGTCTTGGTTCTTCACTCTCTTGAGTGGATGGACTAACAGTGTCGTTTGTTGCTTCGAGAGTTCTCTTACTTGAA
This sequence comes from Galeopsis tetrahit, assembly GCA_963675135.1. Classification (NCBI taxonomy): domain Eukaryota; kingdom Viridiplantae; phylum Streptophyta; class Magnoliopsida; order Lamiales; family Lamiaceae; genus Galeopsis; species Galeopsis tetrahit. The sequence continues at coordinate 9,115,690 of OY776121.1, read as the reverse complement.
CTCACTTCCTCTTTCTCCTTAAGAGGAAAGATACTTTCAAAGAACACTGCGTTCCTTGACTCTATTGTAGTGCCTTCTGTCACATCCGGTACTTCGGATTTGTGACTCAGAAATCGATAGGCGCTACTGTTTGAAGCATATCCTATGAAGATACAATCGACGGTTTTAGGGCCGATTTTAACTTGTTTAGGAAGCGGTACTTCAACCTTAGCCAAACACCCCCACACTTTGAGGTAGTTGTATGAAGGTTTTCGTTTCCTCCATATTTCATAAAGAGTTTGATCCTTAATTTTATGAGGAATCTTATTCAGAATGTGGTTAGCCAACAGAATAGCTTCCCCCCACAAGTTCTGAGGTAGACCAGAGCTGATTAACTTGCGTTCATCATCTCCTTTAGTGTTCGGTCTTTCCTTTCCGCAACACCATTAGACTGAGGTGAGTAAGGGGCTGTCGATTGATGTATAATCCCTGATTCAATACATAATTGTTCAAACGGAGCTACGTACTCTCCACCTCTATCACTACGAATTGATTTAATTGGAGTGTCCAATTGATTCTCTACTTCAATTTTGTAACGTTTAAAAGCTTCTATAGCTTCGTCTTTACTTCTTAAAGGATAAACGTAGCAGAATCGTATACAATTATCAATAAAATTAATAAAGTACTTTTTCCCTCCTCGTGTGGAGCTTTTACTCGAATGTGATTTTTCATGATGAACAAATCCACATTACTTGTGGAAAACATTCCACTGAATTCAACCATTTTAGGTTTTTCCATATTTAGCTTTAAGGTCACACCTTAGTTGCCCTTTTCATTCAACCATGTCTACGGAGACCTCTCTCCCTCACATTTGAATATTTCCATGTGAGGAGATGCATATCCCCACATTCGAGCTGCTTGCCACTTTATTTGTGAATTTATCTTATTCACCAAATTTGGACACAGCCTCGATACATTAGAAATCGATCTTTGATTTTTCTTTTATTGGAATTATTTCCAACTTAAAGATTAATTTAATCTTTGGTCAACATACCAAAATTAAATTCAATTTCAAATGTGACTTTTATTGTCATTCGTGACTCGAGCATAATTTTCGATCAAATTATACTAGTCAAAATCTTTTGAACTAAATTCAAAACAAATTTATGCTCTCGAGCACAAATATTTAATTCCCAGAGATAATTAATAATTAAATTTGGATATTCCTCAGTAATTATCCAAAATTTTAATTAATTCTTAATTTATTTTATTCGGTAATTAATTGACAAAGTCAATTCTATTCTCAGAATACATCAATTCAGCCTAAGCCGAAGATGTTGTCCAGAAGCCATGCTCCTACGAAGCCATGCTCTATATCAACGAAACCAAGCTCCAACGAAGCCATGCTCCAACGAAGCCATGCTCCTACGAAGCCATGCTCCTACATGCTCCAACGAAGCCATGCTCCTACGAAGCCATGCTCCTACATGCTCCAACGAAGCCATGCTCCTACGAAGCCATGCTCCCTATCAAATACACTTTGATACTCCTGATTAACTGATGTAATTAATCAATTTAATCCTCTCGATTAATTGATTTAATTAAATCCAATTTAATCCTCTTTGATTAATTACGGTAATTAATCAATTTACGAGCACATCCTCTAATTTAATCCTATAGATTAATTGATGTGCAATTCCAATTTAATTTAATTGGATTTCCAGGCACGCCTCGCGAGTAAGCGCCTGCAGCTCAATGGATAATTCCAATTTAATTGGATTTCCAGGCGTGATCTCTCAGAATCTGAAGTCTTAAATCAACTCCCTGTGGAGTAAAATTGCAGAGGGCGGTTTTTTTCCTTTTATTAGGAGTAAATACCTGCAATGATTATTTAAAACTTAATTAATTAATTATCTAAAATTAAATTAATTAATTAATCAGTTAATATCTCTATTTTGTAATTAATGAGCAGAAATCAATTTTGTTCTCAAAGCCTGCAGTTCAATGGATAATTTCAATTTAATTGAATTTCCAGGCCTGCTCTCAGAATTCTTGTTGTCTCGGAATCACCCGATCTCTCAAATCCAATCCATGGTAATTGTGAGTAAGCGTCTACAACTCAATGGATGTAAACTTTCATATGGATTAAATTATCCAAAACCCAATTAATTAGTTATCTAAAATAAATAAATTAATTAATGTAATAACCAGAAATCAATTCTTAAGAGACCGCATGAATTCAAATCATGATCGGAGCGAACCGTCCTCGGGTGAAGAATCAGCGGGTGAAGAATCAATGATCTTCTTTTTTAATTAAAATATCCACCACTTTTCAATAATAAAAATGAAAAATATCCACCACTTCTCAATAATAAAAATCACACTTTTCAAATATTTCAATTAAAATAATTTTGTGATCTTCTTTTTTAATTAAAATATCCACCACTTTTCAATAATAAAAATGAAAAATATCCACCACTTTTCAATAATAAAAATCACACTTTTCAGTTAAAATATGAAGAATCAGCGGGTGAAGAATCAGCGCCGGCTTGAACGCTGGTGATACCGCCTCCATCACTCTGTATTAAATACTATTCTGCTTAGAGAGAGTACCTGATTAAATTTCGAAATATGCAGTAGTTTCGAAAAACATTAATTAATTATCCGTAAGATAAATAAATTGATGAATTGATATCTATCCGGTAGTTAACAAATTGTTTTCAATCACCAAATCTCATCCCGCGAGAAACTATGGATAGAGCGTATTCTCATAATCATAATTCACAAAATCAGAACCAATTCCAATTTAATCTGTTTTCTCTCTCTCTCAACAGGAATTAATCCACCAATTAAATCTGTTTTCTCTCTCTTCTAATATTGCAGTAATTAATCCAAGACATTTAATTAATTAAATTAAATAATTAATATATTATGTTCTCCGATTGTTGGAAACTTGCTTTACGCCGTGTAAACTACAATATCAAAAATATCAGAATAACAAGTAAATTCCACAAATAAGTCGAGTCAAGGGAAACCCTTTTCCCGCAGAACAGAATACGCCCAGGATAGTGCTCGACTGTTACGGCGTTCCGTTCCCAAAGGTAAAACGACTTTCACTTCTTACACAGTAGCACCACTGTATAAGAAGTATCGGCGAACGTACGTAGTACGAACTGAACACTCTCGGATATAAATCCGGCACAAGAAAGAACAGTGTAAGGCTTTCGGTAGCTCAATACACTGCGTAGGGACGAGAGGAGAGTAGAATGGTAGAGGGGCGAATTTCAGCGTAAGGATTTATGAGGGAAGACCGGAAGAGTCTGATATTTATAGGCAGAAGAAACCCTTGGAGGTTGTTGAGAAGATCGTGGGAATATTGAGAAAATCGTGGGAAATCACGAAAATATCTCTTACGTGGATAAGTCTTGAAGACCAAGTTCAACAATTAATTTCTCACTCACCTCAACTCGGTTTTGAGATATTAAATATACCACGTTCATCTACTCCGCGAGTAGATCGCTATGTCACGTTCAATTATTTCTTAATTAACGTTTAGTCCGTCTAATTAATTAAATTAGATCAGGGTGTCAAAACCCAATTAATTCCCATTAATTCCAACAATAAACTAAATTTTATATATTTTATTAATACAATATAAAGTCATTTGGATACTAACTCTTGGATATTTCAGTGAACACATAAGTGGAATTTGTGACATGATTAGAAGGTCCTACATAAGAAAAAGTACAATGTTGTTAAAGATAAATTTATAATTTAAGTACAAATATATATAGATAGTTTTATAGGTAATTGATCGATGTTGTGTGGTTGCTGTTCACTGTTGGAGTTTTGTTTATTTATTATTGTATAAGCGACACCTACCATGAATCCATAAAGAATGTAATTAGGTAGAGCTTAGTTTGCACTACTTGAAAAAATGGATAACTGTTGAATTTTGTACATTTTTTAAGCTAGCTTGTGTTATATCTTGCAAAAGAAAACCATATATAAACTGATTGAAGTCAAAAAATATAGATTTCATTAATATTTATATATAATATAATAATATTATACTCCATTAATAAATTATTAATATAATATTAAAATGGGTGAAAGAGGGTAGGTGAAACCGTGAAAGTAATTGGACTGATGTGATGAGTGAGTACAAAATATGAGTGCGTGTGATTTTGTAAAAACAATTTCAAATGAGGGGTAAAATTGTGACTTTAAGTACACTTTTGTTGTTATTAATAATGAGATTTTCAACTTGCAGTTATTTATACTAGAGTACAGCCAATTGTAGATATAAGCAATTTTCCCATTAAAAAATTCTCATGCAGCTTTCAAAACTAATGAAAAAACGCAGAAGCAAGAATGAAACATGTGCAAAAATGTTATGCACCCTAGTCTAAAGAAATTTTGATGCATCTTCTAGAACGTCATTCAATCAACCATGTTGTTTACCTTTTATTTTATATCTTCTAGAACGTGATTCAATCAACTTGATGGGTATTAAAAAAATTATGAGAAACTCAAGAGATAGAATGAAACTTTGTACTCTGGTTTTTTTTTAACAATTGTACTCTGTTTTCCAATTCTTGGTTTCATGTTGAATTTGTATATTAATTGAAGATATAAACTTATTTCAATTCATTTCCCTATTCATAATTATTGGAGCATAATTTGTTGTGAAGATTAATTGTAAAGAATTTTCTAAAATTATCCAAGAAAATTTCATAAACTTATTTTTCATTATAAATATTTTTCTATTAAGATACAGATTCTTGAAATGTTAGTCAAACAATTGGGCATTTGAAATTAATTGAAATAAATTTCCTAAGTTTCTCATTTCCTAATTATGTATAAAATAAAAAAGTAAATATTGATAATTTTTGCACATGTTCTGCTTCTGCATTTGTTTCATTAATTTTGGAAGATGCATGAGAATTTTTTAACCTTAGATTTTTTGAAATTTCACGCTCAAAACCCTTTCTCCGTTAGTCAATGACAGATTGACTAACAAAGTGATCGATTTTAATAGAATATAATAACTGGATGACCAATTTTGACAGTGACTAAAGGTGACCAAATATGAAAAGAGGTAAAATTGACTGACCAAAATTGATATTTTCCCTTTTAAAATGGGTTGGTCTCTTGTACACTCAAGTACACCATGTACTTGAGTGGACTTTTATTGGTCAACAAATTTTTTTTTCATTTTTTTTTTCGTTTTTTATTTTTTTTATTATTATTTTTTTTTAGAAAATTTTATATTTTAACATACACTTTTCAGTTATAATAACATACACTTTTTAGTTATGACATCATACACTTTTCAGTTATAATAACATACACTTTTCATTAATAAATCATATATTTTTTGGATATAATAACATACACTTTTCAGTTATAATAACATACACTTTTTAGTTATGATATCATACACTTTTCAGTTATAATAACATACACTTTTCATTAATAAATCATATAATTTTTTGATATAATAACATACACTTTTCAGTTATAATAACATACACTTTTCATTAATAAATCATATAATTTTTGGATATAATAACATACACTTTTCAGTTATAATAACATACACTTTTTAGTTATGATATCATACATTTTTTAGTTATAATAACATACACTTTTATTTAATAGAACATACACTTTTCAGTTATAATAACATACATTTTTTATTAATAAATTATATATTTTTCGTATATAATAACATACATTTTTCAGTTATAATAACATACATTTTTCAGTTATAATAACATACATTTTTCATTAAATATAACATACACTTTTCACTTATAATATCATACACTTTTCAGTTATAAGAACATACACTTTTCATTAAAAACAATGTTGCACTTTTCAATATACTAACATACACTTTTCATTAAAAAACAATGATGCACTTTTCAATATACTAACATAAACTTTTTCAAAAAAAAAAAATCTAAAAAAAAATTGAAAAAAAAAATTAAAAAAAATCGAAAAAAATATTTTTTAAAAAAAAAGTCAAAGTTTGACCTTTGACTGGTCAAAGGTCAACAGTTGACCTGTCCAAAGTCTACTCAAGTACACGGTGTACTTGAGTACATACAAAACTTTGGCTTTTAAAATTAATACAACATCTCAATTTTAGACAACTAAGTATAACTTCATTTTTTTTTTTAAAATTATTATCCACTTATGGAACGGAAAAAAACACTGTGAAATAATAAAAAGAAAAAAGTGAGTACAAGTTTAAAGTAAATCCTCTATTATACTAATAGGGAGTTGAGATTGTTTATGTATCGTCTTCTGGTTGATTTTGTTTACATGTTGTCTTCTGATTAATTTTATCTACGTGTCGTCTTCTGATTAATTTTGTCTACGTGTCGTCTTCTGATTGATTTTGCCTAAATTATCAATATCAATTGGAGTATGTAATACCAATTTCAATGTTATTGATCGATTTTACATAAATAATTCAATATCAATTAAAAGCATTCAAATTTGTAATGTTACTAATTTCCTAAATTATGTAATACTAATTTCTTCACAATTAATAATCCTCTTTCCATTGATAAAATTTATTGAAATTTAATTCACCTATATACTAATAGGCATTTTTTAAGATTATTTTGTATATTAATTAAAGGTTATATCAAGAAAATTTCCGCCTTCATTCCGTATTGCTTCTCAATTTTTCTGATTTTTACATTCCGCGAGTGCTCATCTAGTTGTTTACTAATAGCGGGTCTTAAAAAGCTGATGTGTCGAATTCTTATGAATTTGAATGATGTGTTTTTTTTTTATTAGGGAGTGAGAGTATATGGTAATTATTAGGTGTCAAGTATTTATGAATTTTTTTTATGAAAAATGATCATGTGTCACACTATTATATGGAATAGTTTAAGAAGTTATATATAGTATTATAAATTCTCACAATTTATAATTTTATATAAGTAAATTAATCGAAACAATTTATCTATCATAAGGAAAGTTTGATCATGTATTTTTTTTAAATAAAAAAAGTTAGACCCATTATATTAATGATTAAAATCAATCACATTTGTTAATATTTTTATTGCCTAAAATTCATAATCTTGATCTAATTTATTTTTCAAAATTTTATTCTTATTTATTTAAAATTTACATATTTTTCAAAACATTTTCACATATTTATTTTATGTTTACTATGACCCTATCATCTGTATATACTAATAGGGAGTTTAGTTTTGACACGTGTCATCATATGATTAAATGTGATGATGTGTCACATGGAGATTAAATTGATTTTTTTTAAATTTAACGTGTAATTAAACTATTGGTTAATACATACGTCATTGATATTAAAATAGAAAGTCTTACCTAAATTAAAATTAAAATCAATTAATATCTTATTTTGATTAAGTTCTATTTTATGTTCTTTTGTCTAAAAATATATTTATACATTTTATAGAATATATCAATTTAATTAATTAATAAGATAAATTCATTTGTATATAATTTTATCAGTAATTGAATATATAAATTAATTGATAAAATAAATTTTATCATACTAATTATACCTAAAAAAAAAATTATTCAAAATAAAAAATTATATAATAAAAATTTAAATTATGAAAAGTAAATTTACCTATGAAATTTTATAAGTGTATCTTTTAAAATATGAGTTATACTATATTTTAAATATTACTCTGTAACTTTTATCAATATACCGCGTAATACGCGGGGAGTCATCTAGTTATATACTAATAGGGAGTTTAATATGAGGATGGGTCGTATTTTCATTAATTGTATATACGTGTCTAATAATTAATTGTATTGATGTATCATTTTTCTAGCACAAAAAACTTGTATGCAATATTGACCAATTAAGTCAATTGGGCTGAAAATATTGACTTATTAAGTCAATGAGCTAGAAATATATATTATTGGGTCACCATTCATTCATTTGGATTAATTCTTAATTTATTTGTCAACTGGCCCGCTTGTGTTCTAATTTTCACCAAAAGACCCGTTTATTTTACCAATTTCTGTGATTTTTTTATCTTTTATTTTATTGATGAACGAGGGATATTAAATGTAGTAATTCAAATGTAATATGTAGTAACACACATTATTTTATGTAGTAATATCACAAACTATTTTATATAATAATACAAATTCTTTTATTTAGTAACCCGTTTTTTTTCTAGTGTTTTTGTTAATGTAGTAACTCACATTATAATACGAAGTAACATATATTATCGCATGTAGTAAACACAATAACCATGCTGTAATGCAAATCATTTGATAAAGTTACATATAGTAACAAACGTATATTCAATGTAGTAATTCAAACTATAGTATGTAGTAACATATAATTTTTTATATAGTAATAACGATTCTTTTATGTAGTATTTTGTTCTAGAAATTTTATTGATTAAGTAACTCACATTATAACATATAGTAACATATATTATTACATGTAGTAATATAAAATAACCTTGATCCATAATAATTATTAAAGAATATTTAAACAAATAGAAAATATTTAAAGATTAAGGCCGTTGTAAATTGCAGCGTTCGGCCGCGGGCTGGGTTGGTCGAAAACTGCTCGGAGAAGACGACTAAGAACAATTTTTGCTAGTGGGTGTATTTATAAAAAATATGGATATGAATTAAACTGTCAGTGGGTGTATTTATAAAAAATGTGGGTTGAGCTGTCAATGGGTGTATTTATAAAGAATGTGAGTGTGAGTGGCTGAAATGCATATATACAATACTAGTGTAAAACCCGCGTTTTACGCAGGATTAAAATAAATTTATTATATAATTTAATTTATTAATTAAAAAATAATTTTTTAAACATGGATATAAAAGTATTAGATTAAATTATAGTTATAAAGTAACATTTATTTAATAAATTAAGTATTTAAACATTGCTAAATAATTTGTACCTAGTAATTTAAACAATCATCTTCTTCCCGATAGTATATCGTCTGACATTGCCTTTGCCTCCCATTTCCTTTAAAAATTATGTCTAGACAACTCATACTTGATAATAGAAGTAGAGTTGAAAATAAATTTCTAAAATAATGAGATGATGTTCAAAAACTTGTCTTCAATACAATTTCATCAACATACTTTCGATCTATCATCATCTAAAATATTCATTGCATAGCAAACATCTTTGAATGTAGGATATATTACATTATCAATCATTCTAATCTTTTCGTGTAACCTAGAACCCTTACTGTGAGGTATTAAAAGACTCAAGTAATGTTGTTCACCGGCTCCTCATGGAACATAATTCAATATTCCCAATAAAAGTATTATTTTCTCTAAGAATCCACTTGTGATTTTGATTATTCTAAATAAACCTAAAGGGAAATTATATATACGTAAGATCTCTTACAAATTCATTTTCTCTGTTGAATTCCATCTAGGCTAAAAACATTAAATGTTGTGTAGAAGGTCTTTCTAGAATATTGCCAATGTGTTCATCATCATCATCAAACACAATTGTTTGTTTGGAAGATGAAATAACATTTTTTGCAAAGAAAGGAACTTGTAGTAAATTTCGAATCCAGATGTTCTCCAGACAACTTCACATGGGGAAACATATCTACAATTGAGATTTTTTTTTAAATTTTATCTTTAAACGTAAAAATCTCTTCTCCCTCTTCATCAATGAAAATAGTTGCAAATAACTATCACATCCCTTGTTGATATACTTAAACAGGTATTTGATAGATTTGTGTTTGTTTCACCACTCGGCATTTATATGGACTTGATACTTACTCAATAAATTGGCATTGTAAGGTACCACATACCGATTGTCGAGACTTGTTTTCCATCTATTGGCTGAACGATCCTCGTTCCTTCTCCTTTAAAGAGGGTAGTCGTCCTCGTCGATTGTATGCAGTTCGTTCTAAGCGTTTCTTTGAAAATATTTTACTACAACTCTTATCTATCATGTAAGGACAGTTCTAGTTCGCAGCACCACACGAACTAAGCATCACGCACTCTGCAACTAAATCGTGTAATCTCAAATCAACGTCTTTTTCAAGTATTTCTGTAGATATAATACGATCAACATGCTCGGGATTTGGAATTTTATTGTCCATATGCAAGAACAATAATATGTGGGCACAGAACGATCCTCTCTCTTATAACTCAACTGGGTAAACCACTATAACAAAAAAAATAAAATTTAGATTATAATTTGTGACATAAATTTTTTTACTTAACTAAGGCAGTTCTTAACTAACTTCATTAGAAATTTAGTACTATATATAGTACAAAAAACCAACTTACTTATATATTACTTGTGTCATAGTCCCACAATGCACATTCAAACTCTATAGCACAGAGTTCTAAGATAATTAAATTACTCTATATATATTAATAGAGAATTTAGATTATTATTTTGGGGTTAATTTTACTTATGTGTCATTTTGTAGTTTAATTTGTTTATGTGCCTTAATTTAATGAAGTCGTTAATTTTAAAAACTATGACATGTGCTTAAATTATTGATTGCGCAACATATGTAATGTGACACATCCTCTGTTCACTATTTCAAAATATTAGTATACTCTTATTAAATTGAATTTTCTTTTTAATTATTTATGATTAATTGCAAATTAAATTACCACTTCTTACTCGTCTCATCTGCAATCTAATCTAAATATTTAAATAATTACAAATAAATCAACAACTTTAAATATTGTTACAAAATTAGATTTCTTGAAAGACTCATTTGTGTTGAATCAAACGTTTTGAAATTAAATCAAATTAAAAAAATAATATTATTTTATTAAGTAGATTTCATGTCAAAAAAAAAAAAAAAGTTTAAATTTCATTAATTAGATTCAGACACATGAGACATGTTAAGAAGTCTAAATTACAAAGTTAGTAAAATCCTAATTACTATATCCCATGTTTACAATTTTGTATTTTAGTTCAAAAAATAATTAATATACGTTATATGTATTAATTAAGATTAAAATCCAATCTTGTATTTTAGTTCAAAATTATATATATATAACGTTCTAAATTAGTTTATTTTGAAATTAACATGTTTCATCAGCACAATTTAAGTAGCATGTACTCAATTAGTAATAATTGACATATAATTCTAGAAATTTAATTGTAGTTAAATGCATCATTAAATTGTGTTATTATTTTTTTTGGTAATGATGTGTATATAGAATCTGTATATACATATTATTTTTTTTATTTAACTAATATTTTATTAATTACTTAATTACCAATATACCCTTAATTAGAGATAATGATTAAATATTAATTAAATAAATCACGCATGCTAATCTCTGCTGCATTTACGCTAATTAAGACACGCAAAGGGACATTAAACACGCAAACTGTCATTAAATTAATTCCCCCAATAAACATAATTATGGCACATCATCATTACCTCTATTTTAAAACGTAATATATGCTGCAAAATAAAAACCATTAATTTTGCTTAAGTTTATTTCTTCTCCATGAATAACCAAATTTTCAACATTGCTACCGTTTAAAAAAAAAAAAAACCAAATCTTCACATTTTTTATTTAAGTTGATTGAAATAGATTTGATAGAGAGATGGTTGAATTTTAATTTTAATCTAACAAACACTGATTTAATTTTAATAAATCGTAGTCTAACAAACACTAATTTAATTTTAATAAACTTTAATCTTACAAATATTTCATTTTAACTACCTTAGTGTAAAATTATGATTTTTTTAATCTCTAAGTGTAAAATATTTAATTTTAACAACTTTTGGTGTAAAATTATGATTTAATCTCTAAACGGGGAGAATCGAATAATCGAACCTTAAGTATACACTATTTAATTTAAATGTGATCAACACATTGTAAATTAAATTAATGATTCATAAGTGTACATTATTGAATTTAAATGTGATCAACACATTGGAACGAGTAATCGAACCCTGAACTCTGAACGATAAGAATTGAGTAGTCGAACCCTAAACTGTAACACCCCATAATTTAAATATATATATATATATATATATGATGCGTCGAAAAAGAACGCTTACAAATATAGGCCGTTCTCTTACGAGCACTATTAATCACGATCTTAATCACTCGTTCGCCTTTAATAATCTTCGTGTAAATCTTCCCGTAAGTCCAAAATTGACCTGCAAAAGTACACCGGAGGGGGCCTCCGGCGTAGAAGCTCCGACGCTCAAGTCAGAACTTATCGAAGGCGAAATAACAGAGGAATTCCCCTGTTGTCTAGGGAAATTCCGGCGAATAATGGAGTCTTTCCTCCCAATCAATGTATATCGTATATCAAAAAATGTATCCAGTGAGTAAGATGTATGTGTATGTTTTAGAATCTAACCTTCAAAATATGGAAATAACTTTGTTTTTATACCTGGCCCCTCTCTGCGGAGAGGGGAAGACTTCTTCTCCCTAGATTTTCGGTCCATCTCCATAAGTCCGGCCTCAAATCCCTCAAGACTCGGCCTCTTTCGCTGAAGACTCGGTTCTTCAGCTTATCGACCCCTATTTTCGTGGATTTGAATGATTCTTTTGACTTGGTTAAGAAAAATGGACTGTAGTCCCATCCTTGGGCTAAATCTTTCCCAGCCCAAGGCCTATTAACTTCTCCAAATATGGGCCAAAGGCCCAGTTACTCTGATTTCTCTGATTTCTCTGATTCCCCTGCTTAAGCCCAGGGGTGTATTAATCCTGTTCCTCTGACGTATTGGCTTAATCACAATTACCACAATCCATCCCGTCTCCACGTGTCGACTCCTTAGGGAGCGACATATTTATCTACATCAACCACTCCCCCCTACTCTCATAAAAGGAATAAATTTTAGGAGAGTAGGAAAATAATAACACTAGGATAAATACTAAAGAAATATTTCATTTCCTTTCTTAAAACTTAAAATACCCCTCGAGATATTTTCAGTGATTTGATTCCCTCCGTAATAATTGCTCTCGGAAAGCTTTATGACTTTTGCGCTTCCACACGCCATCTTTCCCTCGACTGCCACGTGTCTAGTCCAAAACCAACATCCAGCCGTCCTTCTTCATTCACGCGCCTATTGATTGGAGGGTATTCAATTCTTCTCGAATTCTACCCTTCTCTCTCCAAAGCAATTATTCAAAAACCTCTTTTTCCACCGAAAATCTCCTTTTCCTTCTTTCAAACTCATCTCTTATTCATCTTCGTTTATACTCCTACGAACTTAACTTCTCTAAGCACGTCCAGCGGCCGTTCCATCACTACTCTTAAAACCGACTTTCTCCAGGTATCTATTCCTTCCCTTTTTCTCTCATTTACAATATCCGTATGTCATCCTCTTCAAATTCCCTTTCCATGGGGAGTTCTACTTCCAACTCGCTTCCCCTATTCCCTGTAACTGATCAAGCTTTGGAGGACCAAATTTCGGGTCCCTCGATTCTCACTCCCGAACGTGTAGCCGCCTTTCTGCGTTCAGGGATTTTCCCCGGTGATTATTCCGTTAGGGCTGCTCATAAGAAAGAGCGCCCTAACTTTCCAGGTCATAATACTTTAGCCTTTTGGGAGGCTCAACTAAAAGCGGGTCTCCGTTTCCCGATTCATCCTTACCTCTGCGAAATTTCTGCTTATCTCCGTATACCTTTGAACCAATTTACTCCCAATGCCATACGCGCAATGTTAGGTTTTTACATTCTGATGAGGGGAAATGGTGGGGAACCTTCAGCTCAACTCTTTCTAACCCAATATGTCTGCAAGTTTTCGGACGGATTCTTTTATGCCAGTGGTCGCACTTCCCGGACCGGCAAATTCATGGAGAAGCTCCATGAAGGGGTCCAAGATTGGAAAGATTACTATTTCTTTGTTACTAACCCTCTTCCTTGGGAATTTCCTCATGAGGGGTGGATTTATGAAAATCCTGGGGTGCCCCGTCCTCCCCTCTCTATCTGTTCCTCCCTAAACCTGGATGTGATGAACCATTTAAACGATCAGGTCTACAATCATGGCTTTTTTGATGTAATGAGTATCTGTAAAAATCCTAGAATCCTTTCTCATTTTGGTTTTGGTAACCCCGATTATCCTTTAGGTCCCGATGATGGTAATACCATTTCTCCTCTCCTAATATTGTACTCAAGACCTTAACCCATTATATTCATTAATGTTGCTTCACGTTTCTTTGTACAGCTATGAGTTGGTTAACTCAGATTTCGCGTGATGCTGCCCCTCTTTCGATGGTTAATAGATCTCCAGCGCCTGAAAGTTCCTCAAAGGTTCCAGTTCCTCCTTCCTCTGTGGAACCTGCAACTGGGTCCGTTGCTAAGCGCACCCGTTCTTCTACCGAGAAAACCATGGTCTCTGTCTTGCCTCCTGTCTCCGATGCCTCTAAGAAGAAGAAATCCAAAACCAAATCCTCTCTGCCTAATGTTGCTCCCGATGCTCCAGACGAAATCAATGTCAACCATCTTTTGACCTTTATAGAACGCTACACTCCGACTTCTACCACTGAGGCTCTTAACGCTCTGTCCTTCGGAGAACGGGTTGTGCATGCCGCTCATAGTTTTACCCAGGTATTCTCCTCGTGCAAGTACATTTCCAAGCAATTTCAATAAGAGAGAGTACCCTTGTCTTACTTCTTTAAGTAATTCGTTATGCAGTTTGGCCTTCTATTCTCCAATGTGTCTGAACGAGCCCTTCAGTCCCTCCAACTGGTGGATGACCTCCACAGCCAGGTAGAGTTGGAGAAGGTGAAGAGGGATATCCTCGAAGCAGAGTTACATGATGCTAACCAAAGGTATAAGGTGCTCCAGACCACATTTTCAGGGGAAATTTCTTCATTGAAAAAAGAGTTTGGTAAACGGGTTGAACAACTGGAAGTCACCCTTCCTCAAGCTGGTATGAATTTGTGCTTGGACTCCCTGTTTACTTCTGCCGCAGGTCAGAAATTTCTAGGTACCTTGCATCAGGAGTGGCTGGAGGCCTTTCTTCAGAGTAGCAGCTTTCTGGGGGCGATGGGTGCATACATTCCTCACTTCATCGATCATGGATTTTCTAATGCTGTGGTTGAACATTCCGCTCCTGGCTTCAATGGTCAATATACTCGTGCCCTCCGGTTGGAGGAATTGGGCACTCCCCCCAAGTTCCCTGGAGATGCTAAAGAAGACATCAATACTCCATGGTGGTTACCTGGGATGAGGAAGGCGATCTTGGAGTTGAAGGACGCTTCCCTAAAACTGGATGACCTCGTACCGGCCAGGGATATAGCTTTTCCTGTTCATGTGGAAAATCCGACTCCGGTGGCTACCGTAGCAGCAGGTGCTCTGACGGAGAAGGTGGAAGGAGGCGGTTCCAGTGGACGAGCGGAGGAGACCGGAGCAGGCTCTGAGGGGAAGAATGATATTCCCCTCTCTTGATAACTTTCATTTCCCTGATAATATTTTGGTACTTTTAAAACACTCTTTATTTTGTTAAGGCCTTTAAGGCCCCCTTTTGGTATTTTCCGGAGACTCCACACTCCGGGGTTTTTCTGTGGAGGGCTTTAGGCATGGTGCCTTAAGTCTTGAATATTCCTGCTCTTCTTCCGTTTAACATCGTACCTGCACATTTATCATTTGGCATGCATATACACATATATCTCTGACTCTGTTTATTAGATGTGTAATATGATATTCGTCCTGCTTAGGCATCTAGCATGTTTTCAGCATTTTATTAACACGTAAAGGCTCTAAAGCTCCTAGAGGAACCTTAATGAGGAGATAGGGTTGATATCCCTGTACTTACTTGATAATTTGATAAGGCTTCTAGTCCCTCCCTTAGTACTAGGGTTTTTAGGGATCTTAGGGATCTTAGGGATCATCTTTTTCCTCCGGCTGTTTATACTCGTAAGAGTTAGTTTATACTCGTAAGAGTTAGTTTATACTCGTAAGAGTTCGTTTATACTCGTGAGAGTTAGTTTATACTCGTAAGAGTTCGTTTATACTCGTGAGAGTTAGTTTATACTCGTAAGAGTTCTTAGGGATTATACTCTCCCTGAAGTTAAAGTGTTTATACTCGTAAGAGTTGTTTATACTCGTAAGAGTTCGTTTATACTCGTAAGAGTTAGTTTATACTCGTAAGAGTTCGTTTATACTCGTGAGAGTTAGTTTATACTCGTAAGAGTTCTTAGGGATTATACTCTCCCTGAAGTTAAAGTGTTTATACTCGTAAGAGTTGTTTATACTCGTAAGAGTTCGTTTATACTCGTAAGAGTTAGTTTATACTCGTAAGAGTTCGTTTATACTCGTGAGAGTTAGTTTATACTCGTAAGAGTTCTTAGGGATTATACTCTCCCTGAAGTTAAAGTGTTTATACTCGTAAGAGTTGTTTATACTCGTAAGAGTTCGTTTATACTCGTAAGAGTTAGTTTATACTTGTAAGAGTTCGTTTATACTCGTGAGAGTTAGTTTATACTCGTAAGAGTTCTTAGGGATTATACTCGTGAGAGTTTGTTTATACTCGTAAGAGTTTTGAGAGTCGCCAGGGATAGGGTTTCTGGACAAGTTCATTATGTCTTCCGCTACTGTATCCCCTACTCCCCCTAGCTTTAGAGGCTGTCGTGAATAGAAACTTTAGGAAATTTTCCTATGTATTCTCCATTCGAGCATTTATGAGTCGGTGTAAATTTCTCTATCTTGCAGTATCTCTAACATGCTATATCTCAGTTTCCAAAACATATTCGTTATTTCAGCACTCATCATGCAGGCCTTCAACAGTTATCTTAACACGATATTAACATATGAGAAACATTTCATCATGAAATTAGCGCATAAGAGTCATCTCATCACAATATTAACATGCAATTAGGGAAATTGCTGAAATTTTATCAAAACCGATGCTCCATTGATCGAAAACGTTTATCAACATGGCAAATAAGGGGAACCTATGCCGGCCTCATTAAAAACCTCTCCGTGGTAAAACCCCAAGGGGAAACCCACGTAGAGGGAAAAAGAGTGCCGGTGAAGCAATTATTCGAACGAGAAGTAAATATTCAAAATTGTTCATAAAGAAAAAGGAAGCAGGGGAATTACACCTTCCTTAAACATAAAATCTCTTCAAATGGCACACGTTCCATGGCCTTAGTATCTCTTTCCCTGTCATGTCTTGGAGCTTGTATGCTCCACCTTTGAGTACCTGTATTACCCTGTACGGACCTTCCCAATTGGGTTCCATCTTCCCAGTGTTCTTCAAAGCATCTGCCCTCCGAAGGACTAAATCCCCAACTTTAAAGGAGCGAGGGATTACCCTGCGGTCATATGCTGCTTTGATCCGACTCTTGTACCTTTCTACCTTTAATCTCGCCATCTCCCTCTCTTCATCTACTAGGTCCAGCGCTTCCCTCATCAATTCTTCATTTCTCTTTTCTTCGAAATAAGTGATCCGGTGTGATTTGAGTCTGGCTTCAGGAGGTATCACTGCTGCTGCTCCATATACCAAGTAGAAGGGAGATTCGCCTGTAGCTGTCTTAGGGCTGGTTCGGTAGGACCAGAGGACGTTGTCCAACTCCTGCACCCATTTTCCTCCTACCTCTGCCAATCGTGTTCGAATACCATCGACCAGGATCCTGTTTGTAACCTCTACCTGCCCATTAGCTTGGGGATGGGCTACTGAAGTAAACCTCTGCGTGATGTTCCATCTCTCGCACCATCTTCTTACTTTCTCTCCATTGAATTGCGTTCCGTTATCGGAAACCAAGATTCTAGGTACTCCAAACCTGCAACAAATATGTCTAGCAAGAAAAATAATTACATTGTCCTCTTCGATTTTAGCCAAGGGCACAGCCTCTACCCATTTACTGAAATAATCCACGGCTACGATTAGAAATTTTCTCCCTCCTGGTGCCAAGGGGAAGGGTCCCACCAGATCGATTCCCCATTTAGCGAAGGGACAGGGCGAGTACATAGCCCCCATTTCTTCTGCAGGTACCCGTATCAAGGGTCCATTCTTCTGACACTTCTCACATCTCTTCACATATTCTCTAGCGTCTCTGATTATATTAGGCCAGTAGAAACCTGCCCTAAATACTTTCTTCACCATGGTCTGGTACCCTTCATGGCTGGATGCGCAACCTTCATGGATGTCCTTGATCACTAGCTCTGCTTCTCTTTTTGAAAGACATTTCAAATAAGGTTGAGTGAAGGACCTCTTGTACAATTGGCCTCCCAGGATGCAATATTTCCTTCTCCAAGCCTTTGCCTCTCTGGACATTGGGGTTACTGGGCCCCTATTCAGTTCTTCCCATATTTCTTTCCTCCAATCATCCCCTGCTGTTATCTCTCCAATCAGGGTTTCTGTAGCTACTTGATCTGCCACCAACAGGGTTACCTTTCCGTCTCCCTCGAATTCAGTGGAACTAGCCAGTTTTGACAGTCCATCCGCTTTCGTATTTTCTTCTCTTGGTACCTGTACTACTTCAAAAGTATGGAATTTATTTTTTAGTTTCTTTACCTCTTCTAGATAAGTGATCATTCTCTCATCCTTGGCGAGGTACTCCCCCATGACCTGCTGTACTATCAGCTGTGAATCGGAGTACAAGGTGACCTTCTGTGCCCCTAACTCTGCAGCCATGCTAGCTCCTCTGATCAGGGCCTCATATTCTGCTCCATTATTTGAGGTGGAAAATCGGAATTTGACAGCCACCTGCACTTCCTGACCTTCAGGGTCAATCAGCAATATCCCTGCTCCACATCCCAAGGCGGATGCTGAGCCATCCACATATACCTTCCATCCTTGTTCTTCTTCCACTCTGGTAGACTCTTGAATAAAATCTGCTAGAGCTTGAGCCTTGATGGCTCTCCTGGGTTCATAATCTATATCATACTCCTGTAATTCCACTGCCCATCTGACCATTCTCCCTGATAAATCTGCTCTCCCTAATGTCTGCTTCAAAGGGAAATTAGTTCGCACCATAACTTTATAGGAGAGGAAGTAGGGGCGTAATCGCCTAGCCGTTACCACCACCGCCAGGGCTGCCTTTTCTACCTCTGAGTACCTCATTTCCGCTCCTTGGATGACCTTGCTCACATAATATATGGGTTGCTGTGCAGAACCTTCCTCTTTCATCAGGGCGGTGCTCAGGGAGTGTTCCCCTACCGAAAGATATAAGAGCAATACATCTCCCTGAGAGGGCTTTGTCAGCTTCGGAAGCTGTTCGAGGTGAAGCTTGAGTTCCTCAAAAGCTTTCTGACACTGGTCGTCCCATTCGAACTTCGACCCCTTCCTTAAGGTTCTGAAGAAGTGATGACTCTTTTCTGCTGACCTTGATATGAACCTACTGAGAGCTGCGATCCTGCCGTTCAGGGTTTGCAATTCCTTCAAATTCCGAGGGGGTTGCATGTTGAGCACCGCCTTTACCTTAACAGGGTTCACTTCTATCCCTCTCTGAGTCACCATATATCCCAGAAATTTCCCTGACCCTACTCCAAAAGAACATTTAGCAGGGTTCAATTTAATACCATTCTCTCGAATTACCTGAAATATCTCCTTCAAGTCGTCAATATGTCCCTCTGCCTTGACACTTTTAGCTAGCATATCGTCCACGTAAACCTCCATGTTCCTGCCTATCTGCCCTCGGAACACCGAGTCTACCATTCTTTGATAGGTTGCTCCTGCATTTATCAGTCCAAAAGGCATACGTACATAACCGAAAGTACCACATGTCGCTATAAAGCATACCTTCGGTATATCGAGGGGGTTCAGCTGGATCTGATGGTACCCCTGATATGCGTCCATCATGCTGAGTAATTCAAACCCAGATGTGGCATCCACCAGTTGGTCGATCCTGGGCAAAGGGTAGTGGTCTTTAGGGCAGGCTTTGTTCAAGTCCCTAAAGTCAATGCACATCCTCCACTTGCCAGCTCCCTTGGACACCAACACTGCATTCGAGAGCCATTCAGGGAACTGGACTCTCTTCACGTGCCCTGCATTCAACAATTTATCGATTTCCTCTTTTACTATGAGGTTCTTCTCTTTACCGAAGTTCCTCAACTTCTGTTTCACGGGCCTGGCTTTGGGATCCACATTCAGGTGGTGCACTGCTATTTCTGGAGGGATACCCGTCATATCCGTCGCCGTGAATGCAAAGATGTCTGCATTCTCCTGGAGGGTGAGTACCATCTTTCTCTGGAGTTCAGGATTCATGTTCGTACCTATCCTGGTTGTAAATCCCTCCTTTCCTGGGTAGAGCTCGATGCTCATTAACTCCTCATCCGCTTTAGCTTTGGGTTGCTCTTGCATTAGCTCCCCCACTTTCTGTCTCTTCAGCTCAGGGTCTCCACCCTTAAACCTCTCTATTCCTCGGAACACAGCCTTGTCTGCTATCCTGACCGATTCTACGTAACACTTCCTCGCCTGGTATTGATCGCCACATATCTCTCCCACACCCCCCGAGGTAGGGAACTTCATCTTCATGTGGAAGGTGGAGATCACTGCCTGAAAAATATTCAGGCTTGGCCGCCCCATTATTACGTTATAGGAAGATGAGACATCTACAATCAAGAACTCTATGACTTGTACTCGACGGTTAGGGGCAACTCCTAACCCTACTTGTAGTAACGCTGAACCAAGGGGTTGAATGGCTCCCCCTGAGAATCCATACAGAGCTGTTTCCACCGGTCTAAGCTTTATATTCAAGTCCATCTTCTTGAAGCACTCCAAGAACATGATATCGGCAGAGCTTCCAGTGTCTACAAAAATTCTTGCTACATCGTATCCTGCTATATCCGTGGTAATGACCAGTGCGTCATTATGAATTTCTCTAGGCTCCCCAGCGTCTTCTGGCCCGAAATGGATGTCTGGGCCCTCTGCCATCTTTCCCACTTCATGGTGCTCTATGTTCCTCTCATTCTTCAGCGACCGAACGCTCTGTTTCCTCTGCCTGAAGGAATCCCCATCAGCAGGGCCTCCCATAATCATATGAATAGTTCCCCTCTTATGAGGAGGGGGTGGTGGTTCCTCATTGCCCTTCCTCTGATCTCTCCTGTCGTCTTCCTGCTTCCCCTCGGGGTCCTTTCTCTTTTGACCCCTGGGGCCTTGTCGATCTCTGAAAATAAACTCTTTCAGGTGGCCTGCCTGAATCATCCTCTCTATCTCATCCTTCAGATGCCAACATTGGTTGGTATCGTGGCCATAATCGTTATGGAACCTACAAAACTTGTTTGACTTTGGGTTTTGGGGACCTCTGCTTCTTGAGTAGGGGAATTTCATATCTGGATGGTCCCCTGCCACCTCTAGGACTTCGGCTGGCTCTATCTTCAAAGGGGTATATCTCTTCGCCCCTCTCCTGGGATTCCAGGGTGCAACTTCCTCTCTTCTTACGTTCTCCAGTCTCCTGGAGCTCCGATGTCTCTCTGGACTTGGCCTTCTAAGTGGAATTTCTTTCCTCCTTTCTCCATTACCCACTATAGCCCGGGTCTCCGATCGTTTAGCTTTCCTTACCTCCTCCAGGGTGAGGTATTTCTCTGCTCTCCTCAACAATTCATCAAAAGTCCGAACCGGCTTCTTAGCTAAAGAGGTGAATAAATCTCCGTCACGCAACCCGTTGGTGAGGGCATTGATTTTAACCTCCGAGGAGGCTGTAGGTACCTCTAAGGCCGCTTGGTTGAATCTTTTCAAGAAAGCCCGTAAGCTCTCATTCTCTCCCTGGCGCATGTTGAACAAAGTAAGGGTAGCTCTAGGCTGTCTCCTAGCGCTGGCGAATTGGTGCAGGAACAATTCGCTGAATTCAGACCATGAGTGGATAGTATCTGGTCCTAACTGTGTGAACCATTGCTGTGCAGCCTTAGACAAGGTAGTCAGAAATACTCGACATTTGACACCTTCCCCATACCGGTGCAGTAAGGCCGCGTTCTCAAATCTCATCAAGTGCTCATAGGGATCCGAAGTGCCATCGTATTCAAAATTTAAAGATTTGAAGTTAGAGGGCAGTTCGTCTTGTAAAATAGTAGATGAAAATTGATATCCAGTGGTGTAAGAGGGTTTACTTACGTTGTCAGTAATATGTCTCTGCATATCTCTCATCTCTTTACGCAGAGCTTGTATCTGATCACTAACGGCCCCTTGATACGTGTCGTCCGTGCTTTCTCCCATCCCCGTATCCAGGGTGATATCCCCAAGGACTCTCTCTGCATCCCTCCGAAGGGGTCTTTCCAGGACGCTTCTCTCAGCCTGGGAAGGTACTTTCTCTTCTAGATTTCGAGGGAGATCTTCGTTCCTGGAAGGGACTGGGACCGAATCAATGACCTGTTCGGGTGGATTTGGTCGTGTGCCCTTATGAACAGGTGCAGGAGGGCGAAGTCCTCGAGCAGCAATTATCCTCTCCACTGATTGCGCTATCATCTCATCCAACTGATCTCGAGAGACGATCAAGAGTTCTGGTTGAGTGTTAGGGTTATCCTTATTGATCCCACTCCCTGATGCTCCTGAGATACCTGGTGTGTCTCCTTCCTGGGTGGGAGGGATATCCTCCGGTGCGTGGTCTACCGGTTGTTTCCCTAGATTTCGATTTGAGGGAAAACCTGGAGGAGGAATATCTTCTGATGTGTGATCCATGGGACGTTTCCCTAAATTCCGATTTAAGGGAAATCCTGGAGGGGGCGGAGGAAGAGGAAGCGGAGGAGTGGAATCTCCTTTCTCCTTTTTCTGCTTTGTTGGATCTTGTCCTCCACCCATATCAGTACGGAACTTTTCTCACGCCTTAGCTTGAAATGTTCCCACAGACGGCGCCAGTTGATGCGTCGAAAAAGAACGCTTACAAATATAGGCCGTTCTCTTACGAGCACTATTAATCACGATCTTAATCACTCGTTCGCCTTTAATAATCTTCGTGTAAATCTTCCCGTAAGTCCAAAATTGACCTGCAAAAGTACACCGGAGGGGGCCTCCGGCGTAGAAGCTCCGACGCTCAAGTCAGAACTTATCGAAGGCGAAATAACAGAGGAATTCCCCTGTTGTCTAGGGAAATTCCGGCGAATAATGGAGTCTTTCCTCCCAATCAATGTATATCGTATATCAAAAAATGTATCCAGTGAGTAAGATGTATGTGTATGTTTTAGAATCTAACCTTCAAAATATGGAAATAACTTTGTTTTTATACCTGGCCCCTCTCTGCGGAGAGGGGAAGACTTCTTCTCCCTAGATTTTCGGTCCATCTCCATAAGTCCGGCCTCAAATCCCTCAAGACTCGGCCTCTTTCGCTGAAGACTCGGTTCTTCAGCTTATCGACCCCTATTTTCGTGGATTTGAATGATTCTTTTGACTTGGTTAAGAAAAATGGACTGTAGTCCCATCCTTGGGCTAAATCTTTCCCAGCCCAAGGCCTATTAACTTCTCCAAATATGGGCCAAAGGCCCAGTTACTCTGATTTCTCTGATTTCCCTGCTTAAGCCCAGGGGTGTATTAATCCTGTTCCTCTGACGTATTGGCTTAATCACAATTACCACAATCCATCCCGTCTCCACGTGTCGACTCCTTAGGGAGCGACATATTTATCTACATCAATATATATATATTGACATATTTTTTTTAAATGGTAGTTTAATATATATAATTTAGAATGTAGTCATTACATTTTAAATATTATGGAGTAATA
Source organism: Galeopsis tetrahit (assembly GCA_963675135.1). Taxonomy (NCBI): domain Eukaryota; kingdom Viridiplantae; phylum Streptophyta; class Magnoliopsida; order Lamiales; family Lamiaceae; genus Galeopsis; species Galeopsis tetrahit. Next base: position 9,092,102 of record OY776121.1, on the reverse strand, counting down.
TAATATAATTTTCTTAATTGTCTTATTTAAAAAAATATAATTTGTTTAAATTTTATTTTTCAAGAATAGTGTATGTTTAATTTGACGAAAAAATATTAAAATTTACTTTTTTTTAATAATATTTATTATCTTAAATAAATTAGATAGTTTGAATTTCCTAAAATTACTCAAATGATTGTTTATGAATTTCCTAAAATTACTCCAACAAATCCGACTTAAGATTCAATTCTTTTTTTTAATAATATTTTTTTATCTTAAATAAATTAGTTAATTTGAATTTTCTAAAATTACTCCAACAATTGTTTAATCTTATCTTAATAAATAAAGATTCAATCTTTTTTTTAATAATATTTGTTTTATTAAATAAATTATGTAATAAAATATATGATAATTTAATCTTAATAAAGTTAATCTTAATTTTAATAATATTCAAATATAAATTTAATAGGATTACAATTTTTTTTTTTTTTACGGTTGTTCTTTTTAATAGTCAAGGAAATTTCAGTCATTGTGCTTTTTATGGTTGTGCTAAACATTGTGTTAGAAAAATATTTTTTTTTTCTTTTGAATGTAGAAGATGATGTTCACATAGAAGAAAGAAGAAGAAAGAGACGAAGAAGAGGGTTTTGGTATGAGACGGTAACAAAGGAAAGATAAATTTTAATTAAATACATTGAAAGTTGTATTGGTGTAATTATTATTTACCTTGAAGAAATAAGAAGAGGGAGAAAAGGGTGTCAGACTTTAATATTTTATTAAAAAATACTCCCTCCGTTTTTAATTAAATTTCACTTTGCCTTTTTTAATATTTTTAGAATAAGTGTCATTCTAAACTTTTTTCTTTAATTTTGACAATTTTATCCTTATACATTATACTCCCTCCATTTTTTTTACCTTAATTTAAGTTTTTTCCCTTTTGAATATAGTACTATAGCATAAATCATGGATAAACCTTAACTATTGTATACATGAATATCACCTACAATATTGGCCACATTCATTACTAAACATAAATTTAATATTAAAATTAGTTATCATTAATGAAGGGTAAAATGGTCCATGATTATATATCTTAATTTGTTGAAAATTGTTAAAATGACACTTAATTAAAAGTGGAGGGAGTAATAGTTAAGCAACATATTTGAATTAAGGGTATATTAGTCATTCTAGCACAACTTAAATAAAAAATGGACGAAAATACCCATGTCTGTACATACAGATTCTGTATATTTAGCACCACCCTTATTTTTTTCTATAAATATGAATTCGAAAAAACTTGATTTATGGAGTATTATTTATAGTACTTAGTTTTTTTTTTGACAAGTAAAGATGGTGCTTTGTATTCTATATAAGTACAGGGGGTACTCAAACCCGTTTACATCGATATAATAAAGTTACAAGTGTTTCAAAATGAAGATGATCCATATTAAGCTAGTAATTATTCAGGGATACACATCCAAGGTTCCCGTTCCCACTCAAAGAAAGAGGATTCGATAATTTTGTGTGCCTTCAGCCATTTCCAGGAGCTAAATCTAATGCTATCCGATAACTCTTCCGCCGATAACGCTTTTTCATTAAAAATCGAATTATTCCTATTCCTCCATATTTATAGTACTTAGTTATTGTGTATACCATATCATATGCATTTATGATTAAATAGTAAATTCTGCATTAATATATATTTAAATCTTTACTTTACTTATATTAAAAACAATAAAATATACTTTACTAAATTAATGTTATATTGGTCAATACAACTTTATTCGATTTCTTAAATAAAGAAAGATTTAGTTAATATTTCATTTTTATATTAAAGTTTGACAAATTCTATTAAAATTTTTATTGTATTTAGATGTGTAACAATTTTCTCCAAAATATGAAAGACTGCATATAAGACAAAATAGTTAAAATGAATATCTAGAAAATGGTGTATACAACTTGGCTTCGAATATAAATTATAAATCATCAAAATAATTAATTACATGATCTTCGAATATAAAATAAATTACTAAATCAAAGCAAAAAAATTACACCATAAAAAATTGGCAGAAATATACATCGTTTTCATTCTAACTTTATAATTTACACAAGTAATTTATGTAAATGGATCGTAAATAGGAAATAATTCTAACTTCGATTGTTGCTCTTGGATTTGAGACGCGCTATTTGAATCGTTTAGCATGTTATGGATGACGATACGAAGATGAGACTTTTTCAATATGACTGGGTCACATGAATGACTTTTTGAATAGTATGAGTGCACGCGGAGATGTTAAATTTCTACAAAATGTAAATTAAGGTAAAAAACAAATATATATATATATATATGTGTGTGCGCGCGTGTATATGGATCGTGAATGAAAAACAAAAAGATTAGAAATCTACATTATATATACGTATAATGAATTCACCGATTGAGAATGAATAATACATACACGCATCATACACAAACGATATGTTTGAGAAAAAAAAATATTAGAGATCTACCATCGAAATAACTCTAGGTATGAAAGACATACAAAATTCGTTGATTGACAATGAATACACCATATGTACACGCAAAACGTAAATTAAGGCAAAAAACAAATATATATATATATATGTGTGTGTGTGTGTGCGCGCGCGCGCGCGCGTATATGGATCGTGAATGAAAAACAAAAAGATTAGAAATCTACATTATATATACGTATAAAATAAATAATGAATTCACCGATTGAGAATGAATAATACATACACACATCATAAACAAACGATATGTTTGAGAAAAAAAAATAGAGATCTACACATACAAAATTCGTTGATTGACAATGAATACACTATATGTACACCATAAACGAAAAATATGTTTGATTAGAGAATAGTGTGAAAGGTTGAGTGTTTGAAATGAAAGGAGATAAGATTTATATAGGAGTCAGATTAAGAATGAAGGGTGGAGATTAAAACTTAAAATGAAGATTAAACAAAATGAATGGTTAAGATTAAAGGAAAAAGATGAAATGAATGAGAATGAAGGAATTTTGAAATGAGAGAATTTAGAGGAGAGAGGTTGAGGTAGAGGGGGTGAGAATGTGACATGTGTCACAACAAAAGTTTGTAAATATATATACAGTAGAATCTCTTTAAATTAATACTCGATAAATTAATAAACTCTCTCTAAGATAATATTTTTGGCCGGTCCCGACTTGGGGATAGCGTGCTAAATTAATAAACTCGCTAAAATTATAAGATAATACATTTTTTTAAATTTCTATAGACCCCAAATAAAATATAAATTAATAATTCCATATATACTACCTATTACATGAATGATTTGTGAATGTTTTTTTAAAAACGACTCAATTGTTTTTGTTTTTTTGTTGAAATCAATTTCACCTTAAATCTCGTCTCTAATTTTCATTTTCACCTAAAAGTTTCACCATAGTTACTAAGAACCCATTAATTTCACCTAAAAGTTACACCATAGTTATTAAGAACCCTTTCTAATCTTGTCGGTCATTGTTATTTTTTTCACATACAATGAACACAAGATGTATAATAATGTGAAAGATTTAAGGATTCTTTTAAATTAGACCCTTCATTTGATATCACTTGAGATATCTCACTAGAGTTTGTACTTATATATATAGATTTCACAAAAGACTCCCCCTTTTTCTAGAGACTTTAATATGACAAGTTGACAACTAATTCCTCCGCCTAACCAATTTCTACACCACTGGTTTTTATATGACAACTATCCATTAAAATGTTTTTTCAAACACCATGAATTTTTATTATTAAACAGTTCTTCTATAATCACGAATTTTCATTACTTTTTCGAAAGTGCATTTCTTTGCACGCCCCAAAATAAGCTTGGTGTAATTCTTTTATTTATTTATTTATTTATTTTCTTTAGAAAGCCTAGAACTAAAGACTTGAACCCTTTTAACACATTAAGTTGGAATATGAGATGAACCTATTTGAGTAGGCACATTTAATTTGGAGGGTGAGATCACACTTAAAGTAGTTATAGAATCTCATACAACAAATTGATAGTTGGAAAAATTAATTACAAAATTTAAATCATTGAATTAAGATCCTTTTTGGCATGTTTAGTTGTGAAGTTTATCAAATGGATTTTATCTATTTGAGTATTTTATCAAGTAAATTTTATTGATACTTAATTTTTATTGGTTTTCAGTTCATTAATTCATTTGTATTAAATTATGAAATGTTTGTTTTGCGGGAACTTACGGACACGTTTAATAAAAATGTGTAATGAATAGAATTTTAAAGTGTAATTTTGGAAACTTTAATATATGAGGTTAAAAAAAATTGATTTGATTAAGTGTATGAGTGAATTCCAAACCTAATGTGAAGAGGGGAGTTTATGAAGAAGTTTCGTTTTTTGGATATGCAAAACTTTTGTAGTACTTTTAAAATAAATGTACTATGCTAACTTTTGTAAGACTTAAGTCTATACAACCTACTCTATCTATTTCTCTCTCTATATATAGAATGCTCATAATTTTTATTTTGTAACAACAAAAAGGATATTATATTAATGAGTACTAGGAGTACTAACATGGTCAATCGAAGTTACATTAACTCAAATCTCCTCGAAAATCTTATCAACAAAATGGTATCATACGAACACTAGAAAAGTTATACAGAAAAAAAAAAGAGGACGATTGGCAAATGACACAATTTTAGCATCAAAATTGTCATTTAAAAGATAGGTGGATTTGTGCTTTTGGTGAGGATCTAGGATAAGTAAGCAGTGTTTGAGAGATGTTGATAAGCTCACTTGTCTCTAAGCCATCAACCACGATCACCATCTCTTCCAAAGCAGGCGCTCGCCTAAGCAGAATTCGGGCCAACGTGAGTAGTGGTTCACCATTTGAATGTGCAGAGTCGATAACTCTAATCTTCTTCAGATACAATAAGTCACCATCCAAATCACTTTTTACAGCTGAATCCAAATTGCAAATATCCTAAAATGAGAAAATAGATTTAGATAAAGATCTGCATCAAATGACAGTATTTGTGTAATATATCTAAGACAAAAACTTGTATGAGATCGATGCTCTCATACATGAGACGGATTCTCATCACATATAAATTCTATGACCCGTAGGCTTATGATTCTACACGAATTGTGTTTTGAACCAAAATAAGATGTAACTACTGAAGTGAACATTGTATTATACATGAGACAATTTCACACATAATGTTTCACGTGATAGGTTTTAGATGTGAAGCATACAAAATAAATGTATGACTAACATTTCTGAATATAGAAAAATATTTATACTTACTAGTAAATTAACTTTAATTGAAAGATATACTTACACCACCATTTTTTGCAAAGCCATCTAAGAGTAACGACTCGAGGATTGGTGAAGAATCGAGCAGGCAGAAAAGGCCAGAAATGAAATGCATATAGCTGAATGCACCACAACAAGAATCTAATTTCAAATGTCGCATCCTAATTTCCGGTATTTGCCAGCCTTCCACCACCATCAGCGACAGAACCTAAGACCAAGTGCAAATACCAAGCATGAATAATTGTATAATCATTTACTCTAGAAATGAACTTATAGATATTGATTCAGTTACTTCATTTGGGATTCACCCGGCTAGATGTGGAATGTTACGTCTCCCGCCATGTTCTAGTTCGGGATTTAAAAAATCAGGTTTCACTATCCAACTACAGCTACCCTAACAATACCTATAAATCCTACAATTACATAACTCACTCTTAACATAAAGTTACATCTCAAAATCTTACTCAACATCTCAAATCCATTAAATCATATATTGAAAGCGTGGTATTAGTAGTATAACCCAAGAAAGTTAAACAAACTAAGAGCAGACATACACACCTCAAAGCATAGACGCCTTACGTGAAGATCGTTAACATGCTTAAAATTTTCAAGGAATTCCTTTACATAAGCCATTACCTCCACAGAGTAATTACCATCAACTTCATCAATAAAATCAATAGAAGCTGTAACAACAGATGAGATGTTTAGTAGCTGCCACTTTCTTTCTTCAGGAAACACCAAAATATTCAATGAGCGTATATAGGGTGCTGATACTTCCACAAATGCTTCATCTTCATATTCTTCTACTATTGTAAGGCTATCCAGACATCGAGAATTGATCTCCAAACGATTGAATCCCCAACATGAATTTAACTCCAAATTATTTAAAACTGGACAACTAGATAATATTTTATCAAGTAAATGTTGATTCAACTCCACCTCGCAAAGGGTTAAATCGGTTAAAGATTGCCACTCAATTGTTCCTTCTTCGTAAGCCATAATACACCCTATAATTTTTAAGGTCGTCAAAGAAGAACAGGAATACATCACCTGAGGCGGTGTATAGTAGTTACTAAAGGTGAATAACTTCAAAACAAGTTGTTTCACCTTATTCTTCACAGAAAACTCAACCCAGGCATCAACATCGGAAGCAAAGTTCTCTTTGTAGTCGAAAGCAACCATGAATTTCTCCAAATATTTCCCCTCGCGAATATGAATGGTCCTATTAACCCAAGACACAAAATTGAGTGTATCCGTCTCCGACGGCAACTCTACCTTTCTTTTGAACTCCAACCATGGCAATTCGGACCAAAGATATTCCCATCTTTTCGACAACACACTAGTAATTCCAGCTTTCCGCACACCGAGAAAAGAGAGAATGTGAATAAGTAGTGAATCTGGCAATTCATGGAACCGATCAGTCGACATCTCCATAATCCTCCGTTTATTCAATGATGACATCGTTTCTCTTCTTATCACTTTCAACACTCCTCTACTCCTTCTTCCCCAAATCTAATTCAACATTAGGATACAAACAAATACAATTAACAATTCAAAACATCAATTTAATTACAGAATCTAAACGAACCACTCTCCATGCCAGCGGCTTACATTCCCCCTTTTCCGAAAAGGTCAATTCTGATTATAATGAAATTATGTGGGTTTGTTGCCCTAAAGCCCATTACACCTAATTTCCATATCTTTGACCTTCCAACGATTTACTTACCATTCCTGTCACCGGGAATAGTGGTGAATACGAAATTCTTTGTGTGCTTTGTGAGACTAGAGGGAGGGGAGGGGTTCTTGTACAATTACACTGTACCTCTCGCCAGAAATTGTTTTTGCCACCTCTTTGTGAGCGGGTTTCACCGTTCGTTGCTGTCCAGAATCCCCGAGCATCGGATCGGCTGGTGCAGCGCCGTCCAGATCGTGGCCTGCCGCCGCCGTGAGGAGTTGCCTGGTAATGGCGCTGCAGGTGCGTCCCTTTTGTTGTCTTTGGGCCGCCGGTCCCGCCATTGTTGCAGCAGGTAAGAATTTATTTCGTTTGTTTTTCTGCCGCTTGTTGGAGCGGAGGTAGAGGATGAATTAATTTTGAATTGCTTTACAAATTAAATACTCATCCCTTTTCACTCCCAAAACTAGAATCCGGTAGTGGTGCTCTAACCACTTGAGCTATTCCACTTTGTCAAGCTTGTCTTGTGTACCAATTAAAATTAAATTACGTGTATACAAGTATGAAAATATCCTCACCTCTCTCTTAAAAAACAATAGCCTTAAAAAAAAAATTTGTTCCTCCCCACCGTCTCCTCCCTTTTTCCGATCATCTCCATCAAGTGCATCAATTCTCTTTCTCTTTCGTAGTATTGTAGATTGGTGGCTGTCCGTTACCGCCTGCATCATCGCACATCTCCGCCTACACCGCAATTTATCATATTTGCCGGCACCGCTTTTCTCAGATTTATTTATGGGTTAGCAAGTATTTTTATTGCGTGGTTGGGATCAATCGGGTAGATATCACCGACGGAGCCACGGTGACCGATCGGAGAGTTACTCGATGATCCCAATTTTTATTTCCTGTTTTTTTTGTATTTTTTTTCTAGTTTGTAGCTTTCTAGTTAGCTTGTTCTTCTTCTGTTTGGTTTGATTTTTTTTCAGATTGTATCTTCTTTTATTTCGTGCAATCCTCCCCCGTGTTGGGGTTGTTTTCCCTCGTGTTGGACTCCTTTCCCTTATGTGGGACTTTCTCTTCCTGTGGGTCTTTTATTTTGAGTGGTTTGATGGTTCGTGGTAGGATTCTGATATTTGGTTGAGCTTTGTTCCTTCTTCTATTTCCTACTTTTTGATACAAGTAAATCTTAGTGTGGGGTTGTCTCGTGTTGAGAATTGAGAACTTGACTTTCATGTGGAGCAAAGGGTACATCCGTTTTCCTTTTTCTCACGATTGGAGGAGACAGCGACCGTGAAGATCCGTCTTGGGTTGAAGATCATTAGTTTTGAGCTTAATATTGTATTGTCTTTTGACTTTGATCTTGTAAACCTCTTAAAAAAAAGTATGAAAATATCGATATCGGTGGAAATATCGAGACCTTAAATTTATGAAAATGTCCATGGATATATCGATATCGAATATCGATATCCGTAAATTTTAAAAATTGTAAAAATTTAATAACAAGTCTTTAGTACATAAAATCAACAAAATAATTTGAATACATTTTATATCAGTGATAAATTTATATAAAATGTTATTTTGTATGATATTTATCGATATTTTTCGAAATTTATCGACATTTTTTCGATATTTTACCGATATTAGGCTCGATATTGTTATTTTTTACCGGTATTTATCGATATTTTTAATTTTTCTATAAATATCGTGGAAATATCGATTCTTCCCAATATCGATATCGAAGATATATCGGAGATATTTCCGAATATTTTCATCCATGCGTGTATGTAATAGTAATTGGATCCATTTAAAATATGAATCCTCCCAAAGTATGAATATATTAATTGCGAAATTTCTAACATGTAATGATCGTAGCATTTTGGTCAATTCTCTATCCATTCTTGCTAATTTTCGGAGTTCGATTCCCACCACACACAAAAATCATTCAATTTTTAAAATTTCAATTACTACTAGTTTTTTGTTTTTTTTGTCGTTTATAAAAATAATAAGGGAATGCAATCACAAAAAATTAATTATTCATAATTGTATGTTGATAAGTTTTTCTTCCCTCTCAACTCTCAAGAGGCATACATGTGATTAAAACATGGGGACAAAAATGTAGATGGTTTCCTATTAAATTTTGCTCTTACATTCCTACCTCATTATCCAAGTTTTGTTTACCAAGGCACAAAGATTAGTGAAATTGTTCGAGAAACCCTTGTTCTTACTGTTTCAAGAGTTGGATTTATGTGCACTCGGTGTAAATATACACTTGAGTCGACATTCTAAATGGGCCTGGAGCATTTATAGGCTAAACAAAAACGAGTTGGTCTTCTGTGCATAGTGTGCACGTGCACACTAATACAACACTAATGCACAGGTTAACCCTTATCAATCAGAAAATGCAAAAATTAACAGCAAAGTAGTTGTTGGTGCTGTGGTTTCCTGGATCAAAAACAGATATAAGGTCATAAGTGTTCAACACCTTGTGACCTCAATTTTTCAATTAAAATAATTTTAACACTACAATAATTATCATTTTTTAATTAATTATACTTAGTTATTATAGTTAGTTAACACTTTTAATTATCATTTTCCATTTTCAGTAACAAATTAAAATTACCACTTTTGAATAATAATAGTTACCACTTTTCAATAACAAAATTATCAATTTTCAATAATAATAGTTACCCCCACTAACAATTAAAATTACCACTTTTGAATAATAGAAAATAATAATAGTTACCCCCACTAACAATTAAAATTACCACTTTTGAATAATAATAGTTACCACTTTTCAATAACAAAATTACCACTTTTCAATAATAATAGTTACCCCCCACTAACAAAATTACTATTTTTCAATGATAATAGTTACCACTTTTCAATAATAAAATAGTTACCACTTTTCAATAACAAAATAATCAATTTTCAATAATAATAGTTACCCCCACTAACAATTAAAATTACCACTTTTGAATAATAATAGTTACCACTTTTCAATAACAAAATTACCACTTTTCAATAATAATAGTTACCCCCACTAACAAAATTATTTTTCAATGATAATAGTTACCACTTTTCAATAATAAAATAGTTACCACTTTTCAATAACAAAATAATCAATTTTCAATAATAATAGTTACCCCCACTAACAATTAAAATTACCACTTTTGAATAATAATAGTTACCACTTTTCAATAACAAAATTACCACTTTTCAATAATAATAGTTATCCCCCACTAACAAAATTACTATTTTTCAATGATAATAGTTACCACTTTTCAATAATAAAATAATTACCACTTTTCAATAACAAAATAATTACCACTTTTCAATACAATTTTTTAATTAAAATAATTTTAACACTACAATAATTATCATTTTTTAATTAATTATACTTAGTTAACACTTTTAATTTTTTTAATTAAAATAATTACCACTTTTCAATACAATTTTTAATTAAAATAATTTTAACACTACAATAATTATCATTTTTTAATTAATTATACTTAGTTAACACTTTTAATTTTTTTAATTAAAATAATTACAACTTTTCAATACAATTTTTTAATTAAAATAACTTTAACACTACAATAATTATCATTTTTTAATTAATTATACTTAGTTAACACTTAACACTTTTAATAATTACCACTTTTCAATACAATTTTTTAATTAAAATAATTTTAACAGTACAATAATTATCATTTTTTAATTAATTATACTTAGTTAACACTTTTAATTTTTTAAATTAAAATAATTACCACTTTTCAATACAATTTTTTAATTAAAATAATTTTAACAATACAATAATTATCATTTTTTAATTAATTATACTTAGTTAACACTTTTAATTATCATTTTCCATTTTCAGTAACAAATTAAAATTACCACTTTTCAATAATAATAGTTACCACTTTTCAATAACAAAATTACCACTTTTCAATAATAATAGTTACCCCCACTAACAAAATTACTATTTTTCAATAATAATAGTTACCACTTTTCAATAACAAAATAATTACCACTTTTCAATACAATTTTTTAATTAAAATAATTTTAACACTACAATAATTATCATTTTTTAATTAATTATACTTAGTTAACACTTTTAATTATCATTTTCCATTTTCAGTAACAAAATTATCACTTTTCAATAATAATAGTTAACACTTTTCAATAACAAAATTACAACTTTTCAATAATAATAGTTACCCCTCACTAACAAAATTACTATTTTTCAATAATAATAGGTACCACTTTTCAATAATAATAGTTACCACTTTTCAATAACAAAATTGACATTTTTTAGTAACCAAGAAAGAACTACACTTTTGAGTAACAAAATTACCACTTTTCAATAAGAAAGAACTACACTTTTGAGTAACAAAATTACCACTTTTCAATAATAATAGAAAGAACTACACTTTTGAGAAACAAAATTACCACTTTTCAATAATAATAGTTACCACTTTTCAATAACAAAATTACCACTTTTCAGTAAAAAATAACTACACTTTTTAGTAACAAAATTACCACTTTTGAATAATACGAGTAATAATTACCACTTTTCAGTATTAAAGACTACAATTTTTTAATAACAATGATTACACTTTTCACTAATACACTTTTCAATAAGAAATTAAAGAACTACTTTTAGTAATAAAAATTACCACTTTTCAATAAGAAAAAAATTACACTTTTTATAGGAACAAAATTATCACTTTTCAATATGAAGGAACCACACATTTTAGTAACAAAATTACAATTTTTCATTCAGAAAGAACTACACTTTTGAGTAACAAAATTACCACTTTTCAATAAGAAAGAACTACACTTTTCAGTAACAAAATTACCACTTTTCAATAAAAAAAGAACTACATTTTTCAGTAACAAAATTTCACTTTTTAATTAAAAAGAATCACACTTTTTACTCAATAAAAGAGAACTACATCTTTCATTAACTAAATTACCCCACCTCATAAGAATACTGAGTATTTAATCTGAAAATTTACAAGAAAACTCAAAAGTCGAGCTACTTTCTACTAGAAATTAGGAACGAGCGTGTTGTTTGCTTTCTAATAATGACACTCATCTAACAAATTAATCAGAACAAGGGTGAAAGTATGAGTGTAGTAGCACAACATAAAAAGTCTTTATCCCTACTATGTGACAATCATACTTGGGACTAGGAATTAACATTTTGTTCCGGGAATTGGCACATTTTCGCCTTTATATTCAAAAAGTCAGCAACTGTGTCAATAATACTCTTTGTTATTTACCAGAATTGACACATTTCAACACCTAAAATCCAAAGTTCAATCCTCTACATTTACAAAATCTGCAACTATGCCAATTAAATATAGCACGGTGCATCTCATTTGTTAAATGTTGTTCCTAATTCATTCAGCAAGAAGTGATCCATTTTCAGATTTTGACAACAAAAAGAGACTGGGTTGATGCCTTGGCATAACAAACAATTTTGAAAAACAAAGTATCAACGGGAATTGAACTTTCTATTGGCGGCCTCTCTACAGCATAAAAATGCGCCTCTGGTCTTGATACTGAAAGTTCGATCGAAATGTTCGACGGTGGTATTAGCAAATGAGGGTATTTCGAATTGAGTACACCGCCGGAGTTAACAAGGATGCAAACCTCCGATTTGAAGGTCGAAGAGCGATTTCACCTGTTCCAGATTGGATATGTCAGCTTCGAAGGCGACGGCTGGAGTCGGTGTTAATTTGAGCGACAGCTGAATCAGCTTCGGTTGAGTTAGAGGCGTAATTGATGACGACTTTCGCACCCCAGATGGAGAGGAGAGAAGAGGTGGGAGTCGAACTAATGGAATATATTGAAAACAGATGGAGAGGACAGAGCACGTGTAGTGTAATTCTAATCTAACATATATTGAGAGCCTGATTCATATATTGGGTTTTGAATATGTACCATACTTCATCTTGGTAGCTGGAAAAGGCTTTTGCAAGATCCTAAATACTGCTCACTTTTTTCTCCTATGAGACAGAGACGGTAGATGGACAATTGTAGCAGAAAAGATAAATTACCATTAGTATGTCATCTAAAATATTTCAATTATCTCCCTAGAACTTAAAAGTCACATTAGTAAAACTTCATCTCACTTGGAGCATCGAGAATCTAAGTCAAACAAATTCTTGATTCTTGCCATGTGCCTTTTGCCAGTTCCGAAAAATATAGTAACAGTCGCAGATGGTTTTACAACTCCCTATTTGAGATTAAAAGAACATAAAATACACACTTAATTACAGAATACCAAACACAGTTAGACACAATACAAAAGCCAGTAATAAGTTATAATGGGATAGCATAAATCTTCCAAGGAAATTAGTAAGAGATACATACAAATCATATTCACCATGTTAGTTGCAGAGTGGGACCGTATTAATACAGCTAAGGCCATTTCAGAGCTAAAAATGTAGAGACTGAACTACGGAACCTCACAAAACCTAATTTAAAAAAATTAATCAGTCATAACGATAAAAAAACAAATCAAAATCAACAAATACATCATGAATAGTGAGAAAAGAACTGTTGAATAACCTGATTTCTGGTGGCGAAGATGGCATGCGAATAGAAATTCCGTATACATTTGTATTTTATTTAATTAATACAATTCACTTAAATCCACCTAATTGCCACTTAAAAATGAAAAGCCGCATGGCAAGAATAGAAGTGCCACGTGCATGCCTCGAGTATCACTAAGCCCAATCAAACCTCATCGGCCAAAATAACACTACTTAAAAAAAAAAATGAATAAAATGTTGAAAACTCAAGAAAAAAACCAAAACTATCTTAAAATTAACTAAATAAAAGAGGGAGTAGTAAAATACCAACCAAAACTGAAAAAACCGTTGTGATCCTTTGGTGGGGGTAACATTACCTAAGCTATCCATCAATTTTCTTTCCTTTATCCCTGAAAAAGTAAAATTCTAATTAGGCCATGTTTGATAGCTTAGATTAAACCTATATTAACTATATATCATTTTTATTGATTGTTTGATAACATAGATTAAGGGTAGATTATGTTTTAAAATTTATAAAGTTTAGTTATCATCATAATCTTAGATAATTCATCTTTGCTATCAAACATGCCCTTAGTGTAGTTGTTGTAGTTTTCGATTAAGAGTACTCCACCTCTGACATTGTTTGAGGTTTGAGATCCTCGTTGCAATATGTATGCTTATTTTGGCGTTGATTGTTGTTGATTCTTCGTTCAACATATGAAATTAAAATACAATGAATTAATTCAAGAAATAAAAAAAAAAAAAAAAATTCTTCCGTGGAAGCTGCCGATGATATATATACTCCCACCTTCAAAAATATCATGATATATACTCACCCATTTAATTCGAGAAAATAATTTAGAATGTGATCTATCTGAAGACAGAACGATATGATAGATAACATGCATGTTAAAAATGCCTTTAAAAAAATACACATATATATAGATAAGATTAAACTGAGGAGAAATAAGATTAATTGGATCAGAGAGAGTGGGAGTGTGAAGAGACAAATGGTCGAAAGTTTCAGAATTGAAACTGATTTTCCACTATGAGAGTGAGGGTGGAGAAGGTGAACAATTGCTCTCTAAAACATTATTGTGGAATTTATTGAAGAATTTAATTTATTCAAAGGCTTTCTATTTTTTCCCGTAATTGTCACTCATGCCGGGTCTATAGAACAGATAGCATCCACCAACGACGAAAGGTCAAACGGAACGCCAGAGGTCCAGGGGAGCCTCGTAGTCCACGACGAGAATTTGGAAAAGTGCAATTCGGGTGATTCCAAGTAGGGGTGGGAATGGGCCAGGCCTTGGTAGGCTTTAAGAAAAAAAGTCTGGCCTATTATATATTTCCTAGGCCCGAGCCCGGCCCATGGCCTGTCATAGGCTTTTTTTTAAAGGCTCAAGCCTGGCTTTTTTAATAAATAGGTATGGCCCGAAAGTCTTCTAAAGGCCTCTTAATCTTATTAGCATATTTTTTTTTTAAAAAAATCTACAACAGTATTATCATCAAATTATAAAAATTAACTCTTTAAATCTCAAAATGAAGAAATGGAAGTAATAGAATGTTTCAAAAAAAAATTTTAAAAATATAACTAGTGTTACTAAATTTTCTTACTTATTTATTTATTTGAAAATCACATATTATATAAGTATATACTTATAATATATATATATATATGTGTGTGTGAGAAGTTATATAGGCCGGCCTTTTGGGCTTAAAAGGCTTACGAAAAAGCTTGAGTCCGACCTATTTAGCTAAATAGGCTTCTAAAAAAGCTTGAGCCCGACTTGTTTATTAAACGAGCCGAGCCGAGCTTTAATAGGCCGAGTCGTAGGCCCCTGTCGGGTAGCTTGGCCCATTCCCACCCCTAATTCCAAGAGAGATTGTGGCAAGCCCAAGTCATTTAAGTCTATTAAAAGCAGTTGTCTACCACCGACCGTTAGAAGTAACTGCTCATTCCCAACATTGGACCCCAAAGAGCAGCAATGAAGATCCTAAATCAAGGGGAGGCGCGCAAAACGAAACTGATGGGGACAGTCCACAAAATCTGTTATATGCGGAACCCGACATTATCAAATCTATCCAATACATGGGCCTCACCCCTGCCCAAATTCTCTTAGAGGACAATCCTTCAGCCGCCGCGATCCTAGACAATTTAAAACAACAGGTCACTGAGGATCACCAAATGGACCCCAGCCCCCCTAACACTGGCAAAAATAAAGGTGTTGACCAAAGCCTACTCAGCACCTATCCCAAGACACATACTTAGATAAATTTGGAGCAAATCAGTTATTCCCCGCTCGATATTCGTCTCAATCTCCCCTCCCCGGGTGTAGAGGATATCAACGGAGAGGACACAGAACTAAGGTGGGAGAACAATAAGATAGCCATAATAAAAGCCCAGAAATTACAAATGAGCTTTAACGACCCCTCGAGCAGATCCAAAGAAGGTCCAGATACCAACAGAGGAGTAGAGTTACAATCAAACATGACACACATATCGGAAGATGGATCTGCAAGGCCTAACACACTGGATAGCGAGTCGAAAAGTAGAAGCGGAGAAGAGAGCGACACTAATCGCACAAACAAAAGTAAGAAGGCTAGGAGGAAGAGAATGAGGAAAATTCAGCGCAAAAGAGAAGCAAAATCAAAACAAAGACAGTGGTCGGCCTTCGCATGTGGAATGAATGAATCAACATCTAAGTCAAAACTTAGAGATACGGATAGTCAGGAGGCTCAAAAAGATCAAGCAGTACCACTCCAGAAAAACACGATTGGTCCAGAGGAGATCTGGGAATTGGGGAAACGACTCGGGCAATCAACGAAAAGAATGAGCTAGTTAGAAATCTTAGAAAAACTGAAAGATATGCAACAAAAAGATGAAGACGAGAAGAGCAACACCAAACCCAATAGTGATTAATGAAGATTCTATCCTACAACATCATAGGGTTAGGGGGCAAACTCAAGAAAAGGAGGTCAGAGAATTGATAGCAAAATTCAACCCAGAGTTAGATATGCAAATAGCCGCTGTTGATTGTCGTCGCCCGTTGCAGTTGTGACGTGGAAATAGGGTGGACTAGGTTAAGCTTTACGTTAAAAAAAGCTGGGCTTAGTTTATAAATATTTGACCTAAGTTTGATCTATTACCTAAGTTTATAAAATGTAAAAATGATGGAGTGAAACTGACATTGAGAAAATTAGGTGGTGTTTGGTTTGAGATTGTAGTGGATTGAATTGGGATTGTGGTGGATTGGATTGAGATTTGGGTAATCCATAAATAGTAATGGTGTATAAGTTGTATTTGGTTAAGGATTGAGAAGTATGGGTAGATTTGGTGGATTGGATTGAGATTTGGGTAATCCATAAATAGTAATGGTGTGTAAGTTGTGTTTGGTTAAGGATTGAAAAGTATGAGTAGGTTTAATTTTATGTCACATCAAGAGTGGTGTTATGATATTTTATTACTCTTAATAGTGAAAGAAAAGTATGAGAGAGAGAAAGTATGAGAGAGAATGAGTGTATAAAAATAAAGTAAGAGAGAAGAAAGTATAAAAGAGAATGAGTGATATGTTTGTATAAAAATAGGTGTATGAATGTATTACAGGGGTGAATTGGTATTTGGATTGAGATGAATTAAGAGTGATTGAACTAGGATTGGATCAATCCAAATCCGAATTGGTCAATATCAAAACAAACACCGCCTTAGGGTTTAGAAAGAGAAGGGCATTTTAGATTGTACTCATCTTAGGATGAGTGTGCTTAGCGGGTGGGAGTCCTCAACAGTCATGTATGTGTATAATCGTGGCTAGAGTTAATCCAATCCATTTCTAAAAAAATATATTCCATTATCTTCATTGATCATTGTAAAAAATATTGAATGTATATTTTTATTGCAACTTCTTGAATGGTTTGAGAATTTTCAAGAATGAAATAATGAGATCTATATTAAATGGCTAAATGCACCTACAACGGTATTTCATTATCCTAAACCAAATTTTTAGAAATTTGGTTTACAAATGGTATTCAAATAGAATATTATTTTCTTCCTATTTGAAACGTTCGCAAAATTCGGAATTGCGATCCTCTTAGAAAGGTCTAATGAAAATAGTTTTTCTCCGATTTCAATGTACATGACAAACCATTTCAGGCCTGCAATTAAGTGTATTAAACAAAATAAACGGGCATAGCATTTTAATTATATCACATTTTATATTTGCAAGAAAATTATATTTAATATATTGGTGTATGTTAGTGCCGCTCTTGGCCGGTCACATACTGGTTTGTTACCACTACACTACAAAATAATGGAGAAATGGCATCGGGGAAGGCATCGGATCTGCCGTCCCCAAAGATGAAGGCAACGGCAAAGGCATCGGCAGTGTGCCGATGCCAATATGCTCGATGCCATTTAAATGGCATCGGATTTGGGGAAAACCGATGCGAAATGGCATCGGCAGGTCGCCGTTACCAAATGGCATCGGGGCCCACTGCTGATGCCATTTCGCATCGGGGCCCACTGCCGATGCCTTTTTATTAAAATTTAAAAAAGCCGAAACTGGGTTTCGAACCCAGGTCGATAGGCCACCAACACCCACCCCCACCGCTGGGCCACCCCATTTTTCGGAAATCTGGCCATTTTCGCGATTTGTGGGGTTCGAACTCGGGACCTCGCGGTCTCGAAGGCCTTTGAGCGCCCCATGTGTGCCGTCTAGGCTAGGAGCTTTTAGTCGACATGTTGTGAATGCAATTAATATATATTCAATTTAATTTGAGTTTTTAATTCTTTAATTAATTCAATCCATTCTAACTTTAATTGTTGCTTATTAAATTATTTATCAAAGCATATCATAATTATTTCTAAATTATGTTTTTCAAATTAACTAAATTATGTTTTTCAAATTAAATAATTTATTTACGGTATCAATTCACACTATTTAAATTTATTCTAATCCTCAATTTACAACATTTAAATTCATTCTAATTTTTTATTTCACAACATTATAATTACATACAACATTGAATATAATTATTTTCACTTATACATTTAAATTTATTATAATCACATCATTTAAATTCATTCTAATTTTCAATTCACAACATTAAATATATATAATTATTTTCACTTATCCATTTGAAAATATGAATTCACTTATCCATTTAATTAAAAATATTTTCATCTATTATAAAATTATTCTCTAATTCATTTTCAATTAAAATACACTTATCTAATACGGAGTACTAATGAATACTTTTTTTTTTTTTAATTGCAGAGAATAAGCTTGATTAATTATATATAATGTTCGTTTCACTCTGATCAGGAGTAATGCTAAATTCATAAGTCATACTCACGTAACTATCAAAATCCACGCAAATATGCATGACATATATATATATATATATATATGATATTGAGCCCATATAATGGGCTCCTTAGGCCATCTCCAACCACAAACTCTCAAATGAAGATCTCTAAACTCTAAAATACACTTTTTCATACTCTATTTTAAAAACCTTCTCCAACCATGAAACTCTATATCTTACTCTATTTATTATTTTAATCATTTTCAATATATTACAATCATTAAATAATATATTTATCTTCATATTTAAATTAATTTATACAATTAAATATTCAATTAGTAAATTAAATATTGTTGATTTTATCAAAATCATAAAATGTAAATAAACTTGTAGTTTTTAAATATTACTTTTATTTAAATATAAAATTACAAAACACATAATGACGTAAAACGAAACATGTGAGTATAATGTATGTTTTATTGTATTTTAAGTTATTTTTTTTGTTGGTAATAATAATACACAAAAAAAAAGTTACACAATTAAAATTATATTATAAATTAGTATAACAATAGAATTGTAATTATATTTAACAAATTTGTTAATATAGAATTGTAATACAGAATAGTAAATATTAATAAAATAATAGATATAAAATATAGAGTTTTGAATAGTGAACTTCATATATAGAGTTTACTATTCAAAACTTCAAAATAGAGTACGGTTGGAGGGAGCAAAACTATTTATAGCCTACGGTTGGAGATGGTCTTATGGAGTCAAATGATGATGTGTCATTATCTACATCATTATATTTACTTACATAATTAACACTATTTTATGGAAATTTAAAAAATTAAAGGATATTCCTATAAAATTAGGAAACGTAGGACAAAGATACCATAATCAAGATTATCAATGCTAATTATTTTGATTTTTTAATTAATCAAGATTAATTATTTTGATTTTTTAATTAATCAAGGTTAATTATTTTAAGATTTTTTAAAATTATTTATTAACGTGTTTATTATCAGTATATAATTATTAAATTAAAAAAAAAAACCATACATTTATATATATAATTTTTTTAATAATAAAAAAATTAAAATTAAAGTTATAAAAATAATTAATTGAAAAATAATGACTACGTTAATTAAACTAAATCATAAACTCTAAACTTTAAACCCTAAAAAAAATCATAATTTTCAATTTTAGGGTTTAGGGTTAAGAGGTTTAGGTTTAGAGTTTTAGAGGTTTAGGGTTTAGGGCGACGGGGAAGGCATCGGGCCCACTGCCGATGCCATTTTGCATCGGGGGGGCCGTTACCAAATGGCATCGGGGCCCACTGCCGATGCCATTTTGCATCGGCCATTAAATGCCGATGCCATTTTGCATCGGCCATTAAATGCCGATGCCATTTCGCATCGGGGCCCACTGCCGATGCCATTTTGCACCGGCCATTAAATGCCGATGCCATTTCGCATCGGCCCGCCTACCGTTGCCAATTGCCGATGCCTTTTGGGCAATATTTTGTAGTGCTATAAATTAATAAGCAACAAACAAATATTATCAAATCATCAAAAGCAAAGAATTTGAAAATCACTTTTTGCAAATTAAATCAAAAGATATGGCCTCCAAAACCCTGTTGATCACCCTCATGGTTGCACTATGTGCTGCTGCTCCTGCTTTTGCAACTGATTATGTAATGGGAGATAATTGGGGATGAACATTGGGTTTTAACTACACTGCATGGGCCCAAGGGAAACAGTTCTTCGTTGGAGACACTATTTGTACGTTTATAATTATTGGATCCAGATTCCTTCTTCCTGTACGGAAGGATCATGTGCAATAGGAGAGTTTTTGGACCACACGAGTGTGTGTGTTTATGTGTGATCCAAGAGCTTCCCTTTGCACATGACTCTTTTGTACATTAGGGGAACCTTCCATAATTATTGGAGTATTTTTCATTATATTTCAAATATTATTGTGTGCATATTATGCTTTCAATTTTCCATGTGTTATGTCACATATTATTCTAACATAATATTTCTTAGATTTATATTGGCTTTGAATATTAGGATTGTTACATATATTGTTACATGCAGTATTTTCATGTGAGGTGATTATTCAAGAATTTTAAATATAGACCTAATTTATGGTTATTCAATTTATTGTAGTTTTCAACTATGTCGTGGGAGCTCATAATGTGTATAAAGTGAACGGAACTGCCTTCCAACAATGCTCGAAAGCCACCACCGTCTACCGAAAAAGACAAGATTACCCTTGCAACGCCCGGGAGGAAATGGTACATATGCGGTGTTGGTAAACATTGTGAAAATGGGATGAAGCTTGTGATTACAGTTTCGTCGACAGCCCTAGCTCCGTTTGCAGCTCCGTCTCCGATTTATACAGCTCCGGTGATGCAAGGGAAGAAACCAACGAGCTTTTGGACTAATTGGAAATTAAAAATTAACCTTTGAAGTTGTCTATCATTTGTTTGAGCTGGTGCATAGAAAATATGATGATTGTTGTTTTTCATGTTCTTGATTAATTTTAAAAAAAAATATTTTTATTCGAGAGTCATGCAAAAATCTTAATAAATTTCATTTTTATAAACCATTTATTGGAAGCATAACCACCAAGGTTAAAAATATCGGTAGGAAATATCGGTAGGAAATATCGATATCTTAAATTTGTGAAAATATTGATGGATATATCCAGTAACGGAGCCAGAAATTTTCGGTAGGGGGCCCGATTATCATTATTATAAAGATAAAAAAAATGTATTTATTATACTTATCGAAATTTCTTATAATAAGATTGTAAATACATTTCATTCCATTAAATCAAATCATCAAGTTTACTTTCATTGTATTTTGTAAGATGTTTGATAGTCCGCATTCAAAATGAAGCCGAGTAATATAAAAATTGTTAAAATATTAATATCCAATATAATAAAATATAATACATTAATGTGTTCCAATATTCTATAGTTATACAATATAATAATTATAAATATAAATGTACAAAAAAATTTAAAGACATTCTTGTGAATCTTAGCAAAAATTTAGATAATAATTTCAAATATACTATTAATCTATATTATTAACTCTATTAAAAAAAACGAGTATTAAGAAACAAAATGTATACAACATTCATTTTTAGTCCGTCTAAACTTAATATGTATGTCTAAAAAATGTAAATAATATTTTTATCATCAGCTTCAAAATCATCATTTATTTACTCAAATTGTCATTAATTTTATTCATATACAAATATATATCATTATTTTAAAAAGAAATTTTTTATTATATATATATAATAAAATAAAATAAAAAATGGTGGGGGGACACTAGGCCCCTCTGGGCCCAGTGTGGCTCCGTCTATGGATATATCGATATCGGTAAATTTTAAAAATGGTGAAAATTTAATAATGAACTTTTAATACATAAATTCAACAAAACAATTTAAATACATTTACATCTATGATAAATTTATATAAAATATAGCATACAATGTTATTTCATATGATATTTTTTTAAATTTATCGACATTTCTCGATATTTTTCGATATTCTTTCGATATTTTACCGATATTAGTCCGATATTGTTATTGTATATCGATTTTTATCGATATTTTTTTACAAATATCGTGGAAATATCGTTTTTTCTCAATATCGATATCGGTGACCGTGAAAAATGAATATATCGAGAATATCGAAGAAATTTCCGGATATTATCGTCCATTCACCCCACGCACTCTCTTTTTATATGCTAAATTCATCTGCAAGGACAATATGCATTTGAGATTTTGTTTTTTTGGAAAAACTCATTCGGAGTCATCCCACTCATACCGTTCTTCGACTTAAAGGATAGCAATTAATGCCCTTGCACATTGGATTAATTGGCAACAGGCGGGGCAAGCTGGATTTTGCCTCCCCAGCCCAATGGTGAATTTTCGTCTCCTAACCCCGGCCCCCGAACTCTGATCCAACGGATTTAAAAAAAATATATATATATAGGTCATTCCTAACCCGATCGGTATCAGGTTTCCCGACTTCAATTTGAAAATCGCCTCTCCTATATTCCACATAAGCCCCTTCTCAATCATATCTCTATACCAAAACAATTTATGAATAAAGTGAATGACAATTTAAGTAAATAAATGATAGTTGGAGGATAGAGATAAAACAATATGAACAATATTATTTTTAAAAAAGAAAATGTGAATAATGAAATTGAACGAAGGGAGTTTTAGTTTTGATGATTTGACAAAAACACTTGAGCTAAATATGTATAGACTAGTTGTCTAGTTTAATTAGAACTTTGTCGATAGGTCAAGAATTGAGGGGGACTCAACTATCCCTCCGGTTCAACCGGTCCAACAATGAACCAGTCACGAAACTAGTCAGAAAAGTGTCAAAAAAACCCATTTTAGTGTTTCAACCGGATTGTACCGGTCAAAAACCGAAAAAAAACAGTTACACTTTTTTAAAATACAAAATTAGGTGCACATTAATGTTTTCGACCCTTTTATAATGTTTTTTTCTTTCATGTTTCTTCTACTCCTTATTCGATGTGTGATATAGATTTTTATGTTTATTTGTTACTAACTTACTAATACTACTATTTTTATATTATTTTCCCCTTATGTTTCGTCTACTCTTTGAATGTGGAATATAATTAATAAAGTTCATGTGATTGTTTGTTAGTAACATTATGACTTTTATAATGCTTTCCTCTTTTTAAGTTCCTAGCTAATTTAGTGGTAATATAATTAAGTAATTTTTATATATAAATAATTAGGAAAGTTTTCGTTGGTAAATAAAAAAAATGCACCTATAACCATTTCGGTAGGGAAATGCGGTTTTGCCTTTTATAATGCTTTCCTCTCATATTTATTCTACCAATTATTCGATGTGGGATGAATAAATATTTTTTAAGTTCCTAACTAATTTTGTGGGCAATACAATTAAGTAATTTTAATTATATATAAATAACTAGGAAAGTTTTCGTTGGTAAATAAAAAAACTTCACCTACAACCGTTTCGGTAGGAAAATGCGGTTTTGCCTACAGATTATTTTGTAGGTAAATCACCATCAGATATTTCCTTGTTAATTTCGTGGGTGAAAAGGTGTAAAATAATTCATAAATATCTGTAGGTAATCTATAGACAATTCTCACTATTTAAGGACGAAATTATTTTTGTTAGAATTTAATTAGGATGACATATATTTCAAATAGAAGGGACTATTAATTATTCATTCATTTCTTAATTAACGGGATTTCAAGAGAATATCAAAAGATTTTTTTTAGGTTAAAAATGAAGAACCAACGTACACAAATCGACTCCAAAGTACTCAAATGTGTAAACATGACTTTGGAAAAGAAAGGACTTAATTTGCCCATTTTTATGGATTTTTTTTTTACATGATTGGAGTTGTATGACAATTAAATATTTTTATTAAAAATAATGTTCATTTAGTACGAGGGATGATCTCTCTCATTCTCTTTTTCTCTCTCAACCCCACACGGTATACGTGGTCATGTACCCCCAAAATAAAATTTTAAAACAGGAGTGATACCAAAAGTGTGCAAGTAGAATTAATAGCTAATCTAAAGGTAAGACTACTTTTTGACACCAAGTCTAAAAATATTAAGACCAAAATTATGATAGGGGTGAAAATTATTTACTTCCCATAACTTTTTTTTTTTTAAATGTCCCAAAATATTTAAAATTGTAATTTACGTCCCATAACTTTTTCAATTGTTTAATTTACGTTCAATTTTCGTCAGAGTTAAAAAAATTTAATAGTTTCAACTTCGACGTAAATTAAGTAATTACAAAAGTTATGGGACGTAAATTAAATTTTTAACTAAAATGGAACGTTATGCAAAAAAAGATAAAAAAGAAATACTCAACAAATTTCTACATTTCACTATTAAATTTGAATTCTTACCTTTTTAATTTAATTATTTTTGACAATCTATTAAATATTTTTATGATTTTATTTAATTTTAATTGATTTTAAATTTTACTCCCTCCGTCCCATTGTTAATAGA
Source organism: Galeopsis tetrahit (assembly GCA_963675135.1). Lineage (NCBI taxonomy): Eukaryota > Viridiplantae > Streptophyta > Magnoliopsida > Lamiales > Lamiaceae > Galeopsis > Galeopsis tetrahit. The sequence continues at coordinate 9,067,230 of OY776121.1, read as the reverse complement.
AAATTTACTGTTTGCACGAGTTTTAATGTAGAATTGTTTATTAGTATTAAAGGTGATAAAGTTAACTTTTAGGAGGGATATTATGGGTATTTCAACTTTATTGGAGAGAGAATCTTTTGTTTGTGTGTAAAAGTAATGTCATGGAGTGTAAATAAGTAGATGTTAAGGGAAATTTTTAAAGAATATTGAAGTAGGTGGCAAATGTTCCAATAATAATGGGACAAGAGTTTTTGACAAATGTTCCATTAATAGTGGGACGAAGGGAGTAGCATTTAGGGTGTATATAGTATTTTATGGGGTGTATATAATAAGAAGTAGAGTTACCTGCTAAATGTAAACTTATATACTCCACAACATAAATGGGGTTGTGGAGAGAAAACATAAACACTTGCTTGAGATAGCAAGAGCAGTCTTATTTCAAGCAAAAATGCCTTTGAAGTTTTGGCCATATTCAGTGCTTTTAGCTGCTTTTGTAATAAATCGGCTACCCACCGCTGTTTTGAAATGGAAGACGCCATATGAGCTTTTATTTGGCAAAGCAGTTGACTATTCCAGGATGAAACCATTTGGTTGTCTTGTTTATGCAGCTAATACTTCCCCTTAGAAATTAAAATTTTCGGAGCGAGCATCTAGATGTGTTTTTTGGGGGTATGTCACTGGTAAAAAAGGATATCATTTGTGTGATATTGAATCTGAGAAGGTTTTTGTTTCTAGAGATGTCATACTTAGGGGTGAAAACGGATCGGATACGGACGGATAGTGCTTATACCGTATCCTAAACCATATTTTTTTTCTCGAATTCGGAGTCGGATACGGAAAAGTCGGATTCGGATACGAATTCGGAATATTCGGTATACGGATACGGAACAGATATCGGACGAATCCGGGTCGGATTCGAATAACTATAATCGGATAATGTATTTCAATCTGATTCACAGTTCGCCCAATTATCATTCAATTTATGATATGCGTGCAAATGTTTGAATGTACACAGTACACATAAATACTTACTCTATTCATAGATTTTCATGTAGTTTAGTGGGTAATATAAGAAATTAAAGAAAAAGTAATGTACAACAAAATACAAGCACACTAAGAACCACCTCCTCAATTTTCCTCCTTTTCATTTAATGGAGTTTCAACAATTTGTACCTTAAATTTTCTCTGAATCTAATCGGGGCTCGGGATGCAGGGTGGCAGCGACGTCAAGATGGGGGCTGGGACGGGCGGTCGACGACGGGGGTCGGGGCTGGGGGTGCAGCCGTGCAGGGGCCAAAAAGGGAAGGGAAGGAGGAGTGGGAGGCGGACGCTGGGGGTGAGGGTTTAGGCTTTTTAGTTTTTAATAAGGCCCAATAATGTTATAAGTTATAATAGAGCTTTAATAAAATTAATATAAAATATAAAATAAAATATATTAAAAAATCCGGGTGTAGATGTTGTTAACACTTAAATGTTTTAACATTATCAACAACATCTTAATTTGACCTTTCTTGATTTATTCTAAGTCCTTTCTGAAATGTTACATTAAATGTTACATTAAATGTTATACTAAATGCTCTCACATTCAGGTACGATTCTAGAAGCTTCTACAAGCGTCTGGAACCTGGAAGATTCCAGAATGTTGGAGAACGTGCTAGAAGGCCTTGGAGCAGCTTAGAACGACCTGGAAGATGGAAAAAGGATCTAGAAAGATCATGGAAGTTGAGGTCCTAAAAAATAGGATCTCTTAATGGAATGATCTAGAACTTGGCTATTTCTCTATAAATACCGCTGGAGTCTTTCATTTCAAAGTATGCACTATTCGAGTAACAACTTCTTGAGCGTTCAACCCTAGTTCGGAGTTATGGTCAGTAGTTGTATCATTTAACGTACGCCGAGGGATACCACACCTTCTAGTGTACTTAGTTCTAGTCTTGTATCGAGTGAGAGTGAATCATAGATCGGATTAGTTCTTTAGACAGTGTTCTTACACTTAAGTCTATTTGCGGATTCAGGCACCTGCCTCGATTGTAGTTTCTATTTGTGGAATGTTGAAGTAATTGATGATACATTTCACACGACATTTTGTATAACTTAGGAACTAAGTTATTGTTTTCGCCGTAAGGCTTAGCATAGGTTTTGTTATTAATAAAATCTATGTTAAAAATTATTCCATTGTGCTCTTATTGTGTTTTAGTGTTTTAGACTTCCGCTGTGTACTGTGTTTACTTATTCACATTCTGTTAGAGGTAATGCTACACTAATTGTCACAACATTCAGTATAACATTGTTCTGTTTTTTACTTAAACACTAGATACCATCCCTCCACACACTTTCAGTTGGTATCAGAGCTGATACCTGACGACACTAGGTTTAGATCCTTGCTTAAAGTGTGTTTTAGTTTATGTTAGCAATGGAAACACATCACATATCCACAGCACTTAGGCCACCCGTTTTAGATGGTTCAAATTATGCTTATTGGAAGCCTAAGATGCGTATGTACATCAAGTCAATTGATGAACGTGCTTGGAGGACTGTTCTTACAGGTTGGGATGCACCAAAGAATCCAGCAGATGCCGATGGTGAAATTCAACTCAAGAAAGAAGTTGATTGGACGGCCGATGAGATAACAACAGCAGGATACAATTCTAAAGCCTTAAATGCTATTTTTACCTCTGTTGATACCTCTATGTTTAAAATTATATCTAACTGTTCTACTTCTAAGGATGCATGGGACAGGTTACAAGAGCATTGTGAAGGTTCCGATAGTGTTCGAAGGACAAAGCTTCGAATGTTGGGGACAAAGTTTGAGAATCTCCGAATGAGGGAAGATGAAACAATTTCATCCTACAACGAAAGGTTAAGTGAGATTATTAAAGAATCACATTCTCTTGGTGACCCTATTTCTAATGTTAGAGTAGTACATAAGATATTAAGGTCTGTTCCTAAAAGATTTGATGCTAAAATTTGTGCTATTGAAGAGGCAAAAGATACTGATAAGTTGAGTCAAAATGAATTAGTGAGTATTCTTAGAACCTATGAAATAAACACTAATCAAATTGATGAAACTAAAGATGATAAGAAAGTTGTTGTTTTTAAAGGAGAGACATCAAACAAATCTGAGATTCAGCCTATCATTACTGAGGTTGATTCGGATGAAGAATTGCTTGATGAATGCCTTAACAATCCTGACAGCATTGTCCTTCTTACAAAGTACTTTAATAAATTTCTTAAGAAGTCTATGCATAAATCTAAAGGAAACATTCAGCCTAAGATCCAAATCAACACATCAACACCACAACCAGAAAGGAGGAAGAGTCAATTCACACCAAGACCATCAAAGAGTGAAGGTAAACCAAGGTATGATCCTGAATTTAGAAAATCAGTTCAATGCAATGCATGTTCTGGTTATGGCCATTATGCAAATGAGTGTGCCAATACCAGACTGAAGCAAAAACTGAATTTTAGTGCTACCTTGAGTGATGAATCTGATAATGATGATCTTGATGAGTTTAATGAAAATGAACGTGCTCATTTTACCAGAATTGATTATAATGATTCCTCAGATGATGATCTGGATGATACAGATTCTGATGTTGCACCTGATGTCTTCACATCTACAGCAACATCAAAACAGAGTCACCCAAATTTGAACTGTTTTAATGGTTTTGTTAATAATGCAGGAAAAAGGATTGATGATGAGACATATCAGAAATTGTTAGATGATTGGAACTCTCAGAAACTCACTCTGAATTCTTTGAACAAAGAGAGTGAGGATCTGAAAGACACAATCACTAAGCTAGAAGTCTTACTTACCAGAAGAGATCTTGAATTTTGTAAACTAAAGAAGAAATTGATCACCTCTACTTTAAGTTTCAGAAAGTTTTCCAAGAGTGCTTCTGATGTGAATGATGCTATAGCTGTAGGTAAATCTAATAATTATGGTTTAGGTTATGATGGTGAAACTGCTTCTATTTCTGAAAATTTTAGAAAACCTGTGAAATTTGTGAAGGCAAATGCTAGCACATCTGGTGTAACATCTGCACAAACAGATTGTCACAAGGTTAAAAGGAAGTATATTTGTCATTATTGTCTTAAATATGGTCATATTCGTCCCTTCTGCTTGCAAATGGTTAAAGATATGAAAACTGAGTTTATGCTATCCAGAATGTCTTCACATCCTAGGAAACATTCTATGAAATCTGCATGGAAACCAAAAGTTACCTGTAATGTTGTTCACACATCCTTGAAAGCATGTTTACCTGGTCTATGGTATTTTGATAGTGGTTGTTCTAGACATATGACAGGACAAATAGACTACTTATCTGATTATGCGACTTTGAATGGTGGTAATGTTACATATGGTGGTGGATCAAAAGGAAAGATAATAGGAAAAAGAACTTTGAATGTTAAAGGTTTTCCTAAGCTTAAAAATGTTTTGCATGTTGATGGCTTACTTGCTAATCTGATTAGTATTAGTCAACTTTGTGATGATAATTTGCATGTAAAATTTGACAAAGAGTCTTGTTATGTTCTTAATGATGACTGTTTAATGACTGGTACTAGGTCTGCAGATAACTGTTATCTTATTGGAACTAATGTATGCAATTTGTCAAAACATGATGAGAATGTCTTATGGCACCAAATATTAGGACATGTAAATTACAGGGCAATGAAGAAACTAATCATATCAGATGCAATCAAAGGATTACCTAAACTGAGCTTCCTGAATACCACTGTATGTGGATCATGCCAGAAATGTAAACAGGTAAGAGTGCCGCATAAAATGTTGTCACATTGTTCTACACATCGATGTTTTGAATTGTTGCACATGGATTTGATGGGTCCTATGGAAACTGAAAGCATTGGAGGAAAGAGATATTCCTTAGTTGTGGTAGATGATTTTTCTAGATATACTTGGATTGAGTTTTTAAGAGATAAATCTGAAACATTTGCTGCTTTTAAAGTTCTCTATAATAGGTTAAAAAATGTGTATAACTTGAAAGTTAGCCGTATTAGAACTGATCATGGTAGGGAATTTGAGAATAGCATGTTTAATGATTTCTGTGATAAGAAAGGTATCTTGCAAGAATATTCATCTCCTAAAACTCCACAACAAAATGGAATTGTTGAAAGAAAGAATAGAACTTTACAAGAAATGGCAAGAGTCATGCTTTTATCTAAAAGTCTTTCTAAAATATTTTGGGTTGAAGCATTGAATACATCATGTCATATTATTAATAGAGTTTATATTCGATCTGACACAAATCAAACACCTTATGAGATTTTGAATGTTAGAAAATCAAGTGTGAAATATTTTCATGTATTTGGTTGTGTGTGTTATATTCTGAATGATAGGGATCAACTTCACAAGTTTGATTCTAAAAATGATAAAGGTTTCTTTTTAGGCTATTCTAGAAATAGTAAAGCTTATAGAGTTTATAACCTTAGGACTAACACTGTTCAAGAATCTGTTAATGTTGTGTTTGATGATGATAAAGGTCTTATAGATGATAAAGATGAAGAAGATGTATCACAAGTCACTGACAATTCTGAGAATACACTGAAACCTGAAAATGCTGCACCAAATGCTAACACATCTGGAGCAACATCTACAGATCAGTCAGTTATAATCTCACAGAATGATCAGTATGTTCCCAAAATGAATCCTTCTTCAAGAATGGGGAAAAGTCATCCTTCTGACCAGATCATAGGCGATGCTACAGTTGGAGTGAAAACAAGAGGAAGAATAAGATCGAATAAGGTAGATGTGGTAAGAACAATATGCATGTCTTCTATTTGCAATGTTGTGAATGCAGAGTGTTACTATTTTGAAATTGAACCTAAAAATGTAAATGAAACATTAACTGATGAAAATTGGATAAATGTTATGCATGAGGAACTCAATCAGTTTGAAAGAAATGAAGTTTGGACACTTGTTCCAAGACCTAGTCATACTAATGTCATTGGAACAAAGTGGATTTATAAGAATAAAACTGATGAGTCTGGAAACATTGTTAGGAACAAAGCTAGGTTAGTTGCACAAGGTTACACCCAAGTTGAAGGTGTTGATTTTGATGAAACTTTTGCACCCGTTGCTAGGATAGAATGTATTAGGTTATTACTAGCAATTGCATGTTTTATTGATATTAAACTACATTAAATGGATGTAAAAGCTGCATTTCTAAATGGCATATTGAATGAAGAAGCATATGTAGAACAACCTAAAGGTTTTGAAGATCCACAATACCCGGATCATGTGTACAAACTAAAGAAAGAATTGTATGGTCTAAAACAAGCTCCTAGAGCATGGTATGGTAGGCTTACAAACTTTCTTTTAGAGTATGGATTTATTAGAGGAGAAGCCGATAGGACTTTGTTTATTAAGCACACTGGAGAAGATTTACTTATTGCTCAAATATATGTTGATGACATTGTGTTTGGTTCAACCTGTGATAAAATGCTGAAGAGATTTGTTGAAGCAATGACAACAACATTTGAGATGAGTATGGTTGGAGATTTGAATTATTTTTTAGGTCTTCAAATCAAGCAATGTAAGGATGGTATTTTCTTCTCTCAAGGTAAGTATGCTAAAAACTTGGTCAAGCGGTTTGGTCTTGAAAGCTCAAAAGTAATGAAAACTCCTATGGGTTCTACTTTGAAACTTTGCAAAGACAATGGTGGAAAGGATGTTGATCCAACATTGTATAGATCCATGATAGGTAGTTTACTTTATCTAACCTTTAGTAGACCTGACATTATGTATAGTGTGTGTGTTTGTGATAGGTATCAAGCTAATCCAAAGGAATCTCACCTGAATGCAGTGAAAAAGATTATCAAATATGTTTCAGGTACAAGTGAACTAGGGATATGGTACACTAAGGACACCAACAACACATTAATTGGATACAGTGATGCGGATTGGGTTGGAAATATAGATGACAGAAAGAGTACGAGTGGAGGATGTTTCTACATGGGGAACAATATTGTGTCTTGGCATAGCAAGAAACAAAATTGTGTTCCTCAATCCACTGCCGAGTCTGAATACATAGTTGCAGGAAGTTGTTGCACACAACTATTGTGGTTAAGTAAGATGTTTCATGACTATGGAATTGAAAACAATATCCTCACAATTTTCTGTGATAACACAAGTGCTATAAACATATCTAAGAATCCGGTACAACACTCACTCACTAAGCACATTAGCATTAGACATCATTTTATGAGAGATTTAGTGGAGAAGAACATAGTTAAGTTGGAATATGTGCCTACTGAAAATCAAAATGCTGATATTTTTACTAAGGCTCTTGACCATGAGAGATTCTCATTTTTTGAGGAAATCTCTTGGTATGTGTAATATCTGAATAATTCTTGAGAGGATGTTGTCACAAATGCGGTAGCATTTGGGACAACAGCCTAAGGTGGTATAGTTATTATAGATTTGATTTATTTCTTATTTTCGTTGAATAATTCCTTTGTAAAATATTCTTGAATCTGAAATTTGTTTGTGCAAAAATAGGCATGTACTACACCTCTCAAAAGCTTGAAAAATTGAGAATGTTACAGCATACTAAAAGATGTACCAAATTCACTGAGTAACTATGGAGCACGGAGTTCGCTACTACGATGCCTTCTTTTCAAAAGGTGAATTTTGGTAAAAACATCAAGAGGTTCGTAATCCATTAAGTAAGTATGGGGCACAGAGTTCGCTACTACGATGTACTCTACAGGAACAATGGATCAATACGAATTAGATGCTGTAGCACAAAAAGAAGAAATGCAATGAAAAGAAAAATGCAGAAAAATTGGCTACATTGGATAGGTAAAACCTGTGAAAAACCAATGTTGAGGTGTATGTCAAATCATTGAGCACAACATTACATGATTCAATTATATTTTTATAAGTTGTAATTACTTAATTAATTGTGGGAATTTATTTTATTTATTTATAATTATACTAACCACGTTCTTTTATTTCACATTATACACATTTTTAATTTTAATTAATTCTAGAATATTCTTAATTTAATTAATTTATTAATTAAGATTTTACCCCACTAACTCACCCATGATTTACTTGTGGCTGAATTTGTGGAGCATTATCAATTTAATCTAGAATTTTCTGTAAGTCAAACCTTAATCCCACGTACAGTATTCCAACTACTAAGCTCTCTCTATATAAATACTCTCATTTCATGATTTTCTAAGCTTTGTAATTAATTGAGTAAGTTGAGTATTAGTTTTGCAGATTTTGTTATAAGTTAATTTGTGCTTATCTCGATTCTTGTGTAGTGCTTTTCGAATTCTTGGTTTAAATGACAGGAAACAAGAAATTAAATTCACAGAAACCAAACTCTCCAAACTCACAACCGTCATCTCCATCCCTCACGAATCTTCATGCACTAGCTTCCATGGCTGATTCGCACGAAAACTCAACCCCAACTGCCGCAACCGTCGCACCCACTCCAGCTACTCCAACAACTATCCACATCCCAAACCAAGCTACACTCTCCGAGCTGAACCAGGCGGTTGAGAATTTTTCTCAATCGATGAGATCGTCTAATCCACCCATCCTCACAATTGGCGATTTGTCTATAAACATCTCTCACTACTTGCGCACCAACGAAGTGATCACTACTGCACCTTCTTCATTCACAGCCGAAAAGCCCCAAAATTCGAGCCCTAATGTTGAAACAGAGGCCCTGACTGCTGCCTCTATGGGGGAGACTGACAAGGAGATTGAAGAATCCCCTGTTCCTGAGTCAAAGGAGCCGTCGAATGCGGAGACATCCGACAATGAGGACGCTCAGATGGAGGATGCTGAAGCGCTCGAAAATTCGAGCAAAACTGACTCTGATATCTCAAAGTCGGACTCTAAACCGATTCCTTTAAAGAGGAATGTTGAGAAAGGGAAGAGAAAGAGGAGCCCAGTACCAAGGAGACGATCAAACCGAGTTTTCACTTGAGTTGATTATTCTGACTCTTTGAGGAAGAAGAAGAAGCTAGGTGGTGATGTTGCTGAACCGATTCAGGTATTCTCTGAATCTGAAGAAGAAGTGGTGATTGAGAAGCCAACCAAGAAGAAGGCTGATCCAAAGGGGAAGGGAAAGGCAAAGGTTGATGCTGTTCGAACAATGCCTGAAGAACCAGAACCTGACTCTGATTCTGAAATGGAGGTTTGTCTCAGGGATATGCAGCAAGCCCTGAAGAAGAATGCTGCCTCACATGCTGAATCAAGTGCTCCAGCACTAGAACCTGATGATGGAGATGATTCAAGCAGTGCAGCTACAGACAAAAGCTCTGAAAAAGAAGGTGAATCCAGTTCTGAAGAGGAGAAAGAACCAAGTTCAAAGGAAATTACTTCTGAGGAAGGTAATTCTGAACCTGATGTAGATTCTGATATTGATGGTTTAGTTGAAAAGATTACCAAATTGTCTAGGAGAAAACTGTTGATGGAAAGGAGAATTCATATTTCTGATTTGGAGAGTAAGAATTTGATTCAATTCTTAGAAGATAGAAAACTGATGAAAGCTCTGAATTTGTGTGATACTTTTGTTTCTGATTGGGTGTATGAATTTTATGCATGTCTGAGGAAGAGTAATGGTAGGAGGAGTTCCCGTTGGTATGGGAATGTACAGTTTAGGGGGAGTATAGTTACATTTACCCCAGAGTTGATAAATGATTTCTTAGGCATAGAACCAGTACTTGATGATGATGAACCTGATTTGGATATTGTAACTGTTTCTATGACTGGTGGTTTATTGACTAAGTGGAAGAATGGAATGTTGGCTAAGGACCTTACATCTCTTTATTCTGTATTGCATAAGTTGATAGTCTATAATTGGATACCCTCTACCAACTCAACCAAAGTGACAAAGGATCAAGCAATCTTGCTTTATAGGATAGTGGTTTTGAAGAAGTTTAATTTGGGATTGACTATTTTCCACCACATGATGAAGTTTAGTGGTGACATTTCTGATAAAGGAAACCTTCCATACCCTGTGTTTATATGTTCATACTTGAAGATGCATGGTTTTAGCCCTAAGAAGACTGAAGTTCTTAGAGGTAAGGTTCATTTATACACCATTTCACCTGCTTTGCTCATTGGTGAAAGAGTAAAAGATCTGCCCTTGCACAATCCTGGAAGTTCTTCTCAAACACCAGCTCCTGCTCAACCTCAACCTCAACCCACACCAGCACAGAGACCTGAACAGAACACCAGCTGCACCTAATGCTGCACCAGATGCTGAGAACATTGGTGGTAATTCTGACACCACATTCTCTGTTCCCAGATCTTTTATATTATTGCAGTTACAGCACCTACAAGACCAGATTGATGAGCTCCAGTTCATCAAAGACAAGTGGACCAGGCTACTTTCCACTACAACAGGGGGAGTACCACCTTCCACTTCAGCTAGAGCTTCTGGAGTTGTTATTGTTGGTCCCAAAAGTTGAGTTAAGATTGAGTAAGCTAAGAAAAAGTCTAGAGGGGAGGGGTGAATAGACTTTTCAAATTCTATCAAAATATCAGAGTTTAAGTGCGGAAATGTGTTCTGTAAATTACTGTTCTTAGAATCAGCTCAGTACTTAACAGTTAGCTTTTATACTCAACTTTTCTTTAAATCTTTTCTTTAGAAAACTTACTGTTCTTGGTTAAACAAATATATCAACAGTTAATCAAAACAAACAGTAAAGAACACAAGATTTTATAGTGGTTCGACAAATGTCTACATCCACTCTCACAACTCCAGTTGCGATGTTTTATTACTCTTATCTTCTCGAGTACTTGTAGTTTAGAGTCCCAAGATTAAGACTTTGATCTTGTCGATTATACCACCAGGTATATCTTCGATCTACTAGTAATTTCACAAGTAACTAGCACACTTGTTTACACAATACAAACTTAAAACGAAAAGTAAAACTTCTCTTGATGATAGCCTTTGATTCTTCAAATCAGATCTGTGGCTTCTCTTTAGTTTTTGATCTTCAACTTTGTGAGTTCTTGAATACTTGAATGCTTCTTGATTGCTCTTGAATACTTTGAGTAGTAGTAGTTTCAGTAGTCTTTTCAAGTAGAAGATCACACGGTATTTATAAGATCTAGTAAGACAGTTAGCAGTTTGTGAACTAACTCTCAACTAACTCATAACCGTTTCTTGTTGTAACTTCCTTCTTTTTGTAACCAACTTATCTTATCTTTCAAGTCAGCATATCTTCATATATCTTCAGTTACGCTTTAAATAAGTCATCCAAACTTATTCTTCAAATAACCAACTCAGCACAGTAAACTACTCTTCTTAGTTTTAGTGCTCTTGGTCAATCAGCACAGTTCTTTAAAACTGTTCAGCTTCCTTCAAAAATACTTCACTTGATTTCTTCATATTCTGAAGTAGTCTTCTTAGTCATCTTTAGTCTTCTGACTTCAGTCTAATCTACTGTTCTAACTATTACAATGCTGAAATACAATAGAATACAACTTTTACAAATATAAAACCTATCTATACATCAACTGAACTACATACAGATGAGTATAACTAAGTCCTATACTATAAGCTGTCTATACAATACTTCCATCAGCTTAGTTCTTAAACAGTTCATATATCAGATTAGTAATATACTAAGATCAGTAAACTTAAACTTCATATCACAATAAGATCAGTAAACTTAATCCATATATCTCACATAGAACAACATATAATCACATATATCATTAACTCTAAATTTACTTTTGGCCATCAAAACATATAATCATCAATTAGAACATTGTTTATAGGATTCATATCCCAACAATTTCCCCCTTTTTGATGAAGCCAAAACTACTTAAACATTAACAGATCAGTAGTTAAGATATATAGTTAATCATATAGTTCATCAATTCAAAAATCAGATTAAGATTCAAAATAAGATCAGATATATCACATATTACAACTAAGTCACATAATCACAGAAATATCACAATAAAGAAAATAAAGATAAGGTTAAGAAATGTTATCTTCTTGAGCTTAGTCCTTCATCTTCAATCTTCATTTGGAATTCTGAATGCCAGATACATTCTATTCTTGATATCCATCATGTGCTTAGGATCAGTGATTCCTTCATCCTTAATGATCTCATCAATAATGTTTCCAATCTCTGAGTAATCTGGTTCTCCATTCTCTAGTCTTGGAGGATCCCAAACTGGTTCTTCGGGACATAATATCTGAATACCTGCACTAGCAGCCAATAACAATATATGTTCCCAAAAATTCCTTGCTAAGTTCATCATGAACTCATCAAAGTCATAATACATATCTTCCTTGCTAGAATGGTCACCAAATTTCTTCACTATGAAATTAGCAATCTGCCATTTCTTTTTCAAATTATTCCAGTATTCCATATCTTCTGGATCAACAATAAATTCCATGAATTCTTCATCCAGAACAGTTCCAACAGATTTAGACTTCATTTTTCTTTTCAATGCAGCAACCTCATTATCAAACTTTTTCCTTGTTGCTTCTGCATCTTTCATCTTTTGTTTTCTAATCTGTTCATCCGTTCTTTTCTCAGCTAAATCCATTTTCTTCTGAGCAAGCATCTGATTATGCTTCTCAATTGCTTCAGCCATCTGCACATCACTTGGTCTACTATCAGTAACCATATGTTTCAGTTTGCTTTTAGACCTGGTAATCCTTCCAGTCTCTTCAGCCTCTTCTTCATCATCTATAACAAGTTTCCTTTTTCTTTTTCCAGAAGAAGATTCAGCAATGTGTTTCTGAGTAGCAATTTCTTGAGTTTTAGAATCAGGATTTTGTTGTTGTCTTCTGAGATTGATTCTCAACTTCAAACTAATGATTTCTTCTTTCAAATCATCAATGCTAGCTTTCAGCTCATCTTGACTCACAACCAATTGAGCTTGCTGAGTTTGAGTCTGCTCCATCACTTTCATTACTTTATCTTCCCTCTTTTTGGCTTCATCTTGCCATTCCTTCAAGGGTGTCAAAAGTAGCTCTACTTTCTTTTGCAGCTCAGTAGAAAGTGTCTTTTCTTGTAGTCTATGCAGATCATAGATCTTTGACATTGTGAATTCCATTATCTTGTCATATGAATTAGCAGCAGTCAAACTTTCCAATTTCTCAGTGGCTTGTTGAAATTGTTTCAAAGTAGCCTCCAGCTTGCTTTGTAACTCTTCATTATGCTTTTTCAACATTTCAAAGCTAGAGGTATTTTGCTCAGTTTCAGTAGGAACATCTTTTACTGTCTCATCAAGCACAGTATGTTCAGCAGCAATGACTGGTGTGCTTTCCAACTCATCAGCACCCAAATCTTGTTCCACTAAAACTTCAGTTTCTTCAGCTACAACTGTGTTCTCAAACATCTCAGTTGCATTGGTATCAGCTTCATAGTCAGCTTCCATATCAGCTTCATAATCAGCATGATTATCAGAATTTCTAACTTCAGCATCATCAGCTTCCATGTTGACATCAGTATCAACATCTACATCAGTAGGCTTAACCATGGAATATTTACAACCAGTTATTCTTTCAATCAACTGAATAACAGATTCCAAAGTTGATAACTCAATGTATGAATTAACATCTGCAGCTTCTTTCTGTTCTTGTTCCCAGTCATGAAACACAGAAAGACCACCCATACCTTCAGCTACAACCATCAGCTGATCTAGACCTATACTTCTAAGATATACCCAAGTACCTATCCTTAGAAGTTGCTCAAAGGATCTAGTGTTGTCATCCAAACCATGAAAACTTTTGAGAAGAGCATTTCTCAACTTAAATCGAATCCTCTCTTCCTTATCACAAACAGGATAATCCATCAAGAACACTGAATCTGGCTGTATGATTTCAGTTTCAGGAGAAGAGGTAATCTCAATTGGTTCAAAGGAAGGTATATGTTCATGTTCAGTAGAGTGATCATGAACGGGTTCAGGTTCAGGAGAGAAATGTGGAGTGGGATTTTGATGAGGACTCGATTGGGGAGTGGAATGAAAAGAAGTGTTCTGAGGGGTTGAAGGAGGAGTGTTCTGATGAATAGGAGAGTAGTGAACTGACTCCTCAGAACAGGAAGGCTCAGCTTCAAGGGGTTGGGCTTGGATATTTTGAGAGGTCGAGGGAGAAGGGGTTGTGTTCTTAAGGACTCTTCTGGGTCTAAGAACACCAGAAACTTTAGTTCTCTTGTGTGAAAGGATAAGGCTTGAAGAACTTACCTCTTGATTCACAGAAGACTCCTTCACAGCAGCAATAGACTCTTCTGACTTTTCAAAAATGACCCTAGCTGATCTACCTCTTCGTAATCCAGCTCGGTGAGGATCATGCCTAGCCTTTGTTCTCAACTCCGGCTCATCGTTGTCAGACCAGAACATAGAACCACCAGATTCTTGAGGTTGAGGACGATTCCTCTGGCTTTCTTCAAATAAAGCGGACTCCTTCTTGAATAGAAACTTGCCCTGGTGAAATCTTTTCGGAGGACTCCAATCCATCTTCTTCTCAGCTAATTGAGGCAATAAGATGCTCAATTTGCTTTCAAAACCCATAAGAGATTTTATGGAAAATTTTCTAGAGACTTCATCAAACAACACTTTTTCCTTTTCAGCCAGCAATCTGCCCAACAGAAATCCTTGCCAAACACCATCAACTCGATCAGTGATTGCGGCCATAATACGAATCTTGAGATTTGTGAGAGCATCTTGACTGAAATGTTGCCCTAACATGCATTTTCCGGCAATGTCCATCAATAATTGCAGACCTTCTGGAAGAATGTCCTTCTTCAAATTTGAGAGAGTTGCTGGGTCAACATTCAACCATCTGCCCACACGAGCCTTTTCTTGCCCTGCCATATAACTCAAGATGTCTATCGGCCCTTCGGGTAGATTGAAAGCGATTCCTAGGGTTTCTCTGGAAATAACCACCCTATGACCCGAAACCATCGAACTGATGCTTTTCGAATCACCCTGCACCTGTAGAAAGAATTCCATCGCCTCAGGTTCGTAAACCTTCATGGGAAATGATTCTAGATACTTCCTTAGCCCGCATTCTTCACACATGGTGAGAATGGCCTGATTCTCTGCTTTTTGACGTCCGGTGAAATAAACAGAGTTTTCAACGAAGATTCCTTTCTCACGCATCCATCTGGTTGAATCAAAAGTACCTACGACTTCATTTTCTTCGTTAAGTATATCGATAATCGCCATAGAATAGAAATAGAGAAGTGTAGATGCAAGAGTAAGAAGAATCGAGAATGCTTGAGCTTAGAGAATTTTGCAGAAAGATTTTGAGTAATGAAGAAGAAGAAGTTAATGTGATCGTGTTAATCTAAAATCAAAGCAAATCTAGGGCTTGGATTGATTTTGATTTCCACGTTGTGTGGTTTGGATTGAGTATTAGAAAAGTGTAAATTGAAAAAAAAAACGTTCCAGATTCATAACAGCTCAATTCCAATTTGGAGCCAACTTGTGTTGATAAATACACCTTTTAAATTAGGTTAAAAATAAAGGAGTGTATTAATCTTCTCTATAAATAATCTAACTTTGAACAGACCTTGACTTAGAAGTACTCTAAGGCAAAATAATGTTCTGATGTGTATCAGTACAGTTGTTTTCCATACACACTATACTTCAATTTCTTACTTTCAATATCGTGAATTTTACTTATCTGGGTTCAGCTGAGTACAGTGATCAGCTGAGTACACTTTTGAAGATCAGCTCAGTAGTTAGGTCAGCTCAGTAGTCATCAGATCAGTTCCCCAACTCTTCTGATTTTCACCTTTTTTATACCAGCACAGTACTTTCTCAGATCAGTACTGTAAGTATTCTGTAGACAAATTTTCCTGTACTCAAATAATCTCTGTAGACAGTTGTAATCAGTAATCAGATCAGTTCTGTAGAGAGAATGATATTGTAGTCAGAATAGTTCTGTAGACAAATTAACTTTGTAATCAGAACAGTCTGTAGACAAATCAATTCAATAATCAGAACATGTCTGTAGACAGATTTGTACTGTAATCAGATCAGATTTGTAGACAGATCAAATCTGTAATCAGATCAGTTCCCCCTTCAGTGGAGAACTCCTCTTCTGTGCCTGTTTCACCTTGGTAGAAGTGTTAATTCATGCATAGATGGTGAAATTCAGTACAAATTAGTATAGAATAATTAAAATAGGTTTTTGTAAGGTTTGTTCTAAGGTGACTTGTGCTCTGAGTCAACATACATGATTTTTCAGAAATCATAGATTCCCCCTTAAATGTATATTCTCAATTCCCTCAGCTTTACCAGCTTCCTCATCGGGATTTAGGCACCTTAGTTACCTTTTTACCTGATTGTGATGAATGTAGAGGTATTGACATGGTCTGTTCTTCAGAATTACCCATCTTGGTGAACTGATCTTGATATCAGCTCAGTACCTGAAATGTTAGAATACAGGTCTATATACATGCAGGATCCATGTCTATCAATCCTAAACTTATGCATAGCTCCCCAAATCTAGTTTCAGCCAAAGGTTTTGTGAAAATGTCAGCTCTCTGAATATCAGTATGGATCTTTTACATCCTAATGTTTTTCTTTTCAACATGATCCCTAATAAAATGATGCCTAACATCTACATGCTTGCATCTAGTATGTAAAACGGGATTTTGAGTGATGGCAATTGCACTATTGCTGTCACAGAATATAGGTACATTAGATTCCACAATATTGTAGTCTCTAGGTTGTTGCATAAGCCAAAGAAGCTGACTACAACAACTTCCTGCAGCCATATATTCTGCTTCAGTGGTAGATGTTGCCACACTTGTTTGTTTCTTTGAAAACCATGATATGAGCTTAGAACCTAAAAATTGGCATGAACCAGAAGTTGATTTTCTATCTATCCTGCAACCACCAAAGTCAGAATCTGAATAACCACTTAGGGATAGATCATCATCTGCAGAATACCACAAACCTCGATTAATGGTACCCTTTAGATATTTCAATATCCTTTTAGCAGTCTCCACATGACTTTCTTTGGGGTTGGCCTGAAATCTAGCACATACACCTACTGCAAATGCAATGTCTGGCCTACTAGCAGTTAAATAGAGTAGAGAACCAATTATAGCTCTGTAATAGGATTGATCAACAGACTTACCTTGATCATCAAGATCCAATCTGTAGGTTGGCAGCATTAGTACTCCAACTGTTTTACAGGTCTTGATACCAAATTTATCTGACAAAATTCTTGTATATTTTGCTTGATTGATAAAGATACCATCAGATGATTGTTTCACTTGAAGTCCAAGAAAATAAGTCATTTCTCCCATCATTGACATTTCAAACTTACTTTGCATGAGCTTCGAAAAGCTTTCACTCATGCTTTTGTTAGGAGATCCAAATATTATATCATCAACATAAATTTGGACTAATAAAATGTCTGTACCTTCTTGTCTTCTGAACAAAGTTCGATCCACT
This sequence comes from Galeopsis tetrahit, assembly GCA_963675135.1. Lineage (NCBI taxonomy): Eukaryota > Viridiplantae > Streptophyta > Magnoliopsida > Lamiales > Lamiaceae > Galeopsis > Galeopsis tetrahit. Next base: position 9,049,823 of record OY776121.1, on the reverse strand, counting down.
TTGCCCTTAGTAAATCCATTTTCAACTAAGAATAGTGAAAGAGTGTCATACCTAGCTCTTGGAGCTTGTTTCAGACCATATAGTGCTTTCTTCAACCTGTATACTTGATTACCATTTACCTCAAATCCAGGAGGTTGTTCTACATACACTTCTTCAACAAGTATACCATTTAAAAATGCACTTTTCACATCCATTTGATACACAGTGAATTTCATATAAGCAGCATAAGCAAGAAACAATCTTATAGCTTCTAATCTAGCCACATGGGCAAATATTTCATCATAATCAATACCCTCAGCTTGAGAGTAGCCCTGAGCCACTAATCTGGCTTTGTTTCTCACAACAAGATCATTCTCATCTTTCTTATTTTTGAAAATCCACTTTGTACCTACCACATTGTGATCAGTAGGTCTCTCTACGAGTTCCCATACATCATTTCGAGTAAACTGGTTTAATTCTTCTTGCATAGCCATAATCCAGTTACTGTCACATAAAGCTTCGTTCACATTAGCAAATTCAATAGAAGATAAGAAGCAACACCAACAAAATAGAGAATTACTGGGTTCAGGCTTAGAATCAAACAGTTGTCTTCTGGTCTTAACACTTTTAATGGATTCACCAATAACCAGATCAGTAGAATGAGCAGATTTCCATATTTTTCTAGTCTTAACAGGAATACTTTCATCATCCACATCATGTATAGCAGAATCATCAATATCAATATCATCATTTTCAGCAGGTTTATTCACAGGAGAACAGTCAACCAATTCAGGCATGTCAATTGGTCTAGAAGACTTACCATTGTCTTTTACCTTTTCTACATCATCATCTTTGTTTAGAACATTCAGGAATGGATTGTAGGCTTGTACAGATTCATAGACTTCAGTCTCTTCATTGTCTTTATCAGTTTGAATGGTCAGATCATCAATTTTCTTACTGATCTGATGATCAGCAGAGTCCTGTACAACTTCATCAAAGACAACATGGGGTGTTTCTTCTACACATAGAGTAGAGTAATTAAATACTCTAAATGCCTTGCTTGTAGAGGAATATCCTAAGAATATTCCCTGATCAGCTTTGGCATCAAAAGCATTTAATTTGCTCTTTCCATTGTTATGAATAAAGCACCTACATCCAAAGATATGAAAATATAAAATTCTTGGTTTTCTACCTTTCCATACCTCATAAGGAGTTTTACCATGTACCTTGTTGAATGCACATCTGTTCTGAGTATGACAGGCAGTGTTGATTGCCTCAGCCCAGAACTTCTGTGGTGTGTTGTACTCTGCAAGCATTGTTCTGCATGCTTCTTTTAGTGTTCTGTTTCTTCTCCCAGCTACACCATTTTGTTGGGGTGTCCTAGCTGCACTTGTCAAATGCTGAATTCCAGACTTAGAACAAAATTCTTTAATATAGCAGTTTATAAATTCAGTCCCCTTGTCACTCCTGATCTTGACAATGGTCTGACCTTTTTCTACTTGCAACCTCTTTAACAGATCTGGTAGTTGGGTTTGTGTATCACTCTTTTTGTGTAAGAAGATTGTCCAAGTGAACTATGAATAATCATCTACCACAACCAAAGTGTACCTTCTACCATTCAGTGTAGGGGGTTTTATTGGACCATGTAGATCCATGTGTAAGAGTTCTAAGACTCTACAAGTAGAAAGAGTGGGAATTGACTTAAAGGAAACCTTTACCTGTTTACCTTTTTGGCAAGCATCACACACTTGTGACTTGAAATAGATTTCATTAGGGATACCTTCAACAAGGTAGTTTCTTGCAATCTTGTTAATGATCTTAAAGTTCAGATGGCATAAGCGTCTATGTCATAGCCAACTGATTTCTTTAGGACTTTTAGAAAGAAGGCAAGCATCCCTAGGACAACTATTCCAATTTACAATGTAAACACTGCCCTGTCTAACTCCAACTAGTAGAATAGTATGAGTTCTTTTATCCCAGATTTCACATTTGGTGCTTTTGAAGTAAACTTTGTAGCCCCTGTCACAAAATTGAGAGACAGATAACAAATTATATTTCAGACCTTCAACATATGAGACATCTTGAATCTCTACATCTCCATTCTTGATGTATCCAAATCCTTTTGTGATTGCCATGGAACTATCTCCAAAGATCACTTTTGGTCCTTCCTTCTCATGATAGTCAGAAAGAAGAGTCTTGGTACCAGTCATGTGGTGAGAACACCCACTGTCTATGTACCAAGTTTCTCCAACTGAACCACCTTTCTTGTAAAGATCCAGTCGACCCTGCAAGTAGTGATCTTAATAATTTAGGTACCCTTTCTTTATTGGGGTCATTGGGGGTTAGTAGTAAGAGGTATCCAAATAAACATTGAAGATTTGAATAATTGAGACCTCTTAAGTTTTCTACCACGCTTATCACAGAACAGTACTTTATTGACCTTATCCAAATTATCAGCAGACTTAGGATCTATTTTTCTAAGATAGTCTTTCCTTGGTTCTATCCCTTTTTCAGGAAGATCAGTATGTTTGTAATAGTTTGCATAGGGCCTAAAAGCTTGTGGACCATACGGCTTATAAATGCGTTTTGGTCTTTCCTCTCCAATGATATCATAAGATAAAGGTGGAGGATAAAGAACGGGTTTATTATGATAATGTGGCACAAATTTCCTAGGTTTAGTTGAGTACAGCTAAGACTGCCTTATAAAAGGAAGTCTAGGCTGTTTCCAACTTGCCTGAGTTTGTCTTGACCTACTGTTCTGAGTCTGCCTCTTCTGATTCCAGGACTTTTCACCTCTGGTCAGAGGAGTAGAACTCTTCTGGTATGGTCTTGACTGTATTGGTCTAGATCCATTCTTCTATTTACCATTCTTGGTAGTAGGAGGAATGTATTTAGACTGTACTTTAGGTTTTGGATCATTATCTGTTGGTCCTGAAAGGAGTATATAACAAGTGTATGGGGGGGGGGGAATACACTTGTATGCAAATCTTTTCAACTTATGATCAAACCAGAGCTCAGCAAGGTTGTCTTGGACAACTCTGCTGAAGATGATTAACTCTTCTAAGATAATCAAACTACTAGGTACTATTGAGTACTTAGTTGAGTAACTATCTAGGGGAGTTATATGTGCGGAATAGTGGTTGGCCCTTTAAGTTTAGACTCCGTAAGTTTCTGAAATCACTTTGTCAATTCAATACAGTCCAGTTTAGTTTCAGGGAACTTGTCCAATACAGTTTTGCACAGTCTTTGAATATGTTCTTTGAAAGATCAGTTTTGTGTGCAGTGTTGAATGTATGAAAGTACTTGTAAAGTAAATCAACACAAGAGTTTATAGTGGTTCAGAGACTCAAGCTCCTACATCCACTTTCCCTGATTTAACAGGATAATTCCTTCACTCTTGGAATTAACTTGTTTTATAGTGCCAAGGTGCACTTGATCAATAACACCACTCCTTGGTGAATTGATCCCTAGGATGTCTAGAGTCCTAGTACCCTCTTCTCAACTCAGAACTGAACTGTTCTTCTCTCAACAGTCAGCTCCTACCACTTCTACTACAACAACCTTCTCACTTTCTCACTTTAAAGGGGTAAGGGTTGAAGTAAGGTTCCAACTAATGAGATATCCTTTACAATGAAGATCAGTGTATAAGGATTAGGATATCTCTCTAAGCTTGTGTATGGATATACAATTGGGTTCAGCTTAGAAGGAGTGTATGAAGACTAAGATAGTCTCTTTGAAAGCTTGAGAGCACTTGTCAACTTGTAGGATAGTTGGATATTCTTGTCAAGGTTGAGGTGCTTTCAAATGGTCTTCACACTTCTGTATTTATAGATAAAATGGAGGATTTGCCCGTTGGAGAGGCAGCCCCAAATTGATATAAATGTCTTCCTTGAGTTCTTCAAACTGGAAGACAGATTCTTGATAGTGACATGTCCTCATTTGGGTAATAAACGGCTTGTAAGACTTTGTCTTCATTCTGCAGCACTTTTCCCAATGTTTGACTTCATGTTAGGACTTGGACATGGCTTCTGAAGATTGAACCAATGATAGGACAACATTCCTTATCAAGTGGACAACTCTTCTTATCACTATCAGCAGTCTTGCTTATCAGCAAGGTTGGCTTGCTCTTCTTCAGATGACTTGGCTCTTTCACTTTGCTTTACGTGTGCATGATCTCAGCATGGTTTAGTTGTCTTCTTCTCTTCAGCATAGTTGACCTTCAAGCTTTAGAACATTTGTTCTGATTCAATCTTGCTGAGACAACTCTTCTGGACAACTCTTCTGATCAGCATACTTGGTCTTTTAGCATCAGAGCTTTTCACACAGAGTTGACTTCTCTGGACAACTATCCTGATCAGAGCATTAAACTTGTCCTTTTGAGCTTTGCAATCTTGTTCTTGCATATGGACAGCTTCTCTGGACAACTCTCCTGATCAGAGCATTTGATTTTCTATAGAGTGTCCTTGATTTTAGTGGTTGTTCCAGAATTTGAGCCTTGAGGGGACTTGATCTTGATAATATTCAAAGCATAAGTTCCCCCTCAAATTGTGCATCTAGTCATCTAAGAGCTGCCTAACATTTCAGCTTCTCATCTAGCCTTATGCTATGTGTTCTAACATTTCTAGAACACTATCAATTTGACTTAGGCATGTCTCAAGGGGTTTTGGTATTTAATCAAAACATATCTCATTTTATTCCCAACAAATTCCCCCTTTTTGATGATGCCAAAACCTACACATTCTATGCAAAAGTGACTTGTCTACACCAATTACATATATCTTCAGAAGACATGACTAAGGTCAATATTCCTGAAAAGACAATGTGTTAGTGTATTCACTGTTTTTGTTGGAAGTAGGTTTTAAAGATAGGCATAGAGAGATTTCTGCAGTAATGTATCTTAATTCAAAGGTAGTTCAACTATCATTCATATAAAAGTCATTACAAGCATGTTGATAGTTGAAGGTAACTTATCAGAGCATGAAATCAAGACATCATTACAAATTAACATTTCATTACAAATACATACTAAACATAGGATCAGGGATATTAGAGCAAAAACAAACTACTTCAAGTATCAGAGTAGTATGTTGGATATCAACACCAATTCTTATATCAGAGCAATCTAAAACATATTGGAGCAAACAGCATTCAATGCATATCACATCAGCAGGCTTGTCCAAACTTCAGCAGATTTGACCACATAGCAAAAAATATCTTCAGATAAGATAATTTTCTATCCAGAAAGAGTCAGAAGACTTAGCCATTTTTAGAGATCATCCTCAGGAGGTGGCACCATCCCATATTGTGCCCACACTCTCCTCTTGAGTTCCATGGCTTCCTGGTTGGTTCCTTTGGGTCCAAGAGTCATCTTGTTCAGCTTGAGAATCTCTGTGAACTCCCTCAGGATCCTTGTTTGGTCAATCCATCCATCAAGCTTTGGAGGCATGTAGATGATAGGCTTGGGAGCATTGAGTTCAATTCTTGCAATATCAGCAGCTGCAAGTAATTGTTGATACAACTCTCTGTAGTATTCCAGCATGAACTCAGTAAAAACAGAGTTTGCATCTCCTCCATTCCATATGTCAATGACATAATAGTCATAGACAAACTCCCTTTTAGCCTCTTCCCATGTATCATTCAGTTGAATTGGCACCCATTTATCCAAGTGTGGATATTTGGTGTCCATTGGGACTAGAAGCTGAGGCTTCATCTTGTTGTAAGTTGCTCTCCTCCTTCTTGGTTTCTGAAAATTTGCTCTTCTCTTATCTCTTGCTCTGTTAGCCTCTTCCATCAAATCCATTTTCTCCTGGGCCCTCATCATGGCCAGTTTCTGTTGTGTTTCAGGGTCTTTGCCATACCCTTCATGAAACAGCTTTGATGGATCATGAGCTAGGACAGTTGTCTTCTTCTTAGGTTCAGGTCCAAATCCTTCAGCAAATAGCTCTTCAATATCTTCAGTGGACTTGGGACCTTCAGCACTTTTGGCAGATTCAGAAGACTTGTCCTTTTCAGCAGTTTTGGCCTCTTCAGCAGTTTTGGCCTCTTTAGCAGTTTTGGCCTTCTTTGATGTAGGCTCATCTTCATCAATTCTGAATTCAGGTGGAAGATCAAGACTGTTAGGAAAGTCAGTGAATGTCTCAACTTGTCTTTTCTTTCCTTTTGCCCTCTTGATCTTTCCTCTAGTTTGGACACCTTCATCATCTTTGTCCAAACCAGACACTTCACCACCTGGTCTCTGCTGTAGCCTTCTTCTTTCTTCTTGAGCTGAGACCATTGAATTCTTCAAGGCAAGTGCCAATTGTTCTTCTTCATTCAATTCTTCCAAGTTCAGCACTTCTGTTTCTTTTCCTTTTGCTTCAGCAGCTTTGTCTTTTCCTTTGACTGGGCTCCCAATCACCAAGGCACCTTTTGCTCTAGCTCTTTCCCTTTCCCCCTTTTTGGCAGCATCAAAGCACTGGGGTTTTAGGTCACTCATTGTTGAGGCCATCAGGGATTGGGCCTGGGTTAGGGACTTCATCTCCTCCAACAAATATACATTCTCATCATGTATATTTTGCATCCTATCACTGCTCAAGCTAAGAAAGGCTAGAACAGGCTTCATCTTTTGTTGAACAACCTCCTCCAAGGTTGCTTTCAGGGATGCATCCAGTTGGGCTTTAAGGAGCTCAGTGAGGTTGGCCACTGCACCTTCAGCAATGTTGGCCAATACCTCTTGGGAAAAATTTTCAGAGGCTGCTTTCACCATTGCTAGCCTTTGCTCTTCAGCTCTTTTCTTTTGCAATGCAGTCTTCTTTCCAAGAGCTTGCTTGACAGTTAGCCTGAGAGCTTTGACATTAGCATTATGATTGTCTCTCAGCAGCTTTTGTTCTTTCTTGACCTCTTCTGAGATGGACTCCATGGTGGATTTGGCTCTTTGCACTTCAGTGGAAATGGTTTGGAGACCAGTTTCCACACCACTAATCCTTGCTTCCAAGGTGGGTAGCACCACATCTTCAGAGCCAGTTAATCTCATCTCCACAGATGCTAGAGTTCTTCCTTGCTCATTCAATGCTCCTGAAGTTTCAGCATGAGCAAATTGGACCTGATGAGCTAATGAGTCCAACTTCTCTGATTGCATTCCAAGCAAAGCTTGAGCTGAGCCTGTATCTACTTGGATAGGAGTATCTGTTAAGAACTCATCTGCAAAAATTTGGTCAAGTGAAATACCTGCAATATTAGACAAATCAAACAAGTTAGGGAATAAACACTCATCTCCCTCAATTTCTTTTGCATAAGACTCTGATACATCAGCAGTCTTCTTCTCATTTTCAACTTGTTCTTTTCTCCCTTCATATATAATGTTCTCACCCAAGGAATCAGGCCTCCTTTCATCAAGGGATTCTTGAAGTTCAGATTTCACTTCAAGAATAACCTGTCCTTCCTCACTTATTCCACCCTCATATGATGGTACACTCACAATCTTAGTGATTACTACCTCTCTTTCATCCATAACTCCCTCTGATTTTTTGATTCTATCTTCCTTTTCAACCCCTTCTCCTAAACCTGCAGCATCTTCACCTTCATCAAGGTTCAAAGATGGCAGTTGTGAGGAGATCACAGTGCTTATATCAGCAGCCACTGAGTCATCCTGAATGATTAAGGGCTGATCAGTGTCCAACTCACCTGACACTGAATAGGCCTTAAGAATTTCATATCCTTCCTTTGCTTCTTTTCTTACCGCTACGTGGGGAATTGGATATCAAACTAGCCTCTATTATAGGAACCTCAACATCTTTAGGTTGTGCCTTAGGTTCAGAAGAACCTTCATTGGCAGGTGTGTCTTTGGTTGTGTTACCACCCTTGGTCAACACCTCTGATGACACAGAGCCTTTCCTATGGTAGGTTCTAGGAGGGTTTGAAAGTCTATCTGCTACAGAAGACTTGGGTTGAGAGGGTTCAGGGAGGTTGGCTTAAGGGGTTTCAGGAGGGTTGGGATTTGAAGGGTTTGAGGGATCATCAGGGGAATCATCATCATTTGAGCTACTGTCAGGGTGTTTGATGCCCTTAGCTTTTCTTTCTTTCTCCTCAATGATCTTCTCAGCTACCAACTTTTCAAAAACTTCCTCATCAGTGAGGAATCTTATTTTCATCACCCCAGCAAAGTGTAGCAATCTGCTCTCCTCCACTTGCCACCAGTTTGCACCCTTATCTTGGATGACTTGTGATATTTCCATCAAGGTTTTATCTTTTACATCTACAAGCATCCTCAAATCATGAAACATCTTCTGAATTCTTGGAAATTCAGCCAGTTGTGGATACAAACTGTCCACAGTGGCCTTAGCTCCACCTCTGAGCATACATACATAAGTATACTCCTCTTCATTCTCATTAGATGGAGAACTTTGGGCTATAGGGGAGTGGGCTGTGGTTTCTCTAATTGCAGCTTCAGGCAAGTTAAGTTCAGGAGGGTTGGCTTCAGAAAGATTAGGCTCAAATGAAGGTATTTCAGTTGCTTTAGAGAGCAATGAATCTGAAGGGGCTTTGCTTAAGGGAGTTGGCTCATTGAGTGCATGTTCTAAGAGCTTTGAGTAGTTGAGCATGGATGAGTCAAGGGGAGATAGGAGTCTTGTCTCATCTACTGCTAAATCTGCAAGCACATCAATGCCACTTCTTTGCATACTTCCTTCAGGAGAATATCTCTTAGTGAGGTTTACAGGGGTAATGGGTTGGTTGGAAGGGGTAACATGGGTGTCAGGGGAGTTGGGTTCAATGTTTTGGATTTCAGGGATGTTGGCCTCTTTAGGTTGACCTTCAGGGACTTTGGATTCTGGAGTTCCAGATCCAGATGAGCTAGTCCTTGACTTGGATTTGGTCCTGCTTTCAGCTCTGCTCTCTCTTAGAGCCAATTGAAGAGACATTTCTTCCTGCAGCTCCAACACTTTCTCAGTAGGCTTGGTCCTTCTCTTGCTAGCCCTACTGCTCCCACTTCCTTCCACTTCTTTTTCCTCCTCAGGGACAACTTCCCTGAATCTTTTCTCACTCTTCTTCTTTTGCCTCGTCTCATTATATTTCAGCCTCAACTCTTCTGAGTGGTCAAAAGGCACACTTACTCCCTCTTCTGCCACTTCATCAACTTCAGCTGATGCTCCTGAGGCTTCTCTTGATGATATTTGAGACATTTTCCTTGTTTTGATAGCCCTGTCCTTGGTTCTCTTTTTCATCTTAGGCTTTTCTTCAACCTGTCCTTCAGCAGGTTTGGCCATAAGCATCCTTCTTTGCTCAGTTTTCTTGCTGAGCTTTCTGAACGGGATCTTTTGGGCTGGGAGGGGCTTGGCAAAGGTCTGCATTTGAGAATAGTGGGAAAACCTTTCAATCAGCAAGCTTGCCCTGGTGCAATACTTGAGTTTCCCCTCTAGCACCACCTTGTTGTGAGTTTTCACTTTGAATTTTGCCTTTTCCTTCATCATCTCAGACATGATGAAGGTCCTCCAATCAAACTTGATGCCCTTGTCACTAGCATCAATTACTGCAGCCATAATTCTGATTCTTGGATGGCTGACTTGCTCCAGGCTTCCAGTGTTGCTCAAGAGACTCTTAGCAACTACCTCAAAGAGGTTGGGAAATTCTGGCTTGAGAGTCTTCTTGTTTTGTGTTGAAGAGAGAGGACCTGGTACTAATAGCCATTCTTGAGCTATTTCATCTTCATGCCTAGTACCATAAACTTCTGGATTCCTTCCCTCATAAGGCAATCCAAAAGCTCCTTCAAGATCTTCTGAGGAGAATTACACTCTATGAAATTTCTCTTCTTCCTCTCCCTCTGCAACATATGACAATCTGGTGGAAACTTCACCATCTGCAAGTTCACCTCTCCACTTGAGAAAGGCAAAGAATTCAGCCATGTAGCTTTCCAAGCATGAACTTGGTCTTTCTTCCATGAACTTTTGTAGACCAGCTCTTCTTAGCCATCTTAGAGTTGGTGTAATTTCAGGATCTTCACTCTCAAAGGATACTATGGGCTCAAAATGAAGATTATTTTTTTGCTCAAGTATCCAAAATCAAGGTCTAGAGCCTTGTTGGAGAAATCAATAATCATCTCTGGTCTCACCTTGGGGGCCATTGAAAGCTACAGAGAAAGGTTTGATAGAGATTGAGAGTGTTTGAAGAAATTTAGAGCTAGGGTTTCGAATACTTGGGGAAGAAGTGTTTGTGGGGGATCTTAAGACTTGAGAATATTCTAAAAAGAATGTTTGTCAATGAGTTGGTGAAGTCTTGATACAATTCAAAGGTGAACAAAAATGGAAATCCAAAATGAACGGCTAGGATTGCTTTCAGAGGAGTTGGCCATTTTTGATCCAATGGTCAAAAATCAATGCAACAGTGAAAAACTGTTTTATTCAAAATGTGGGTGGTTTTTAATGTTTGTTTAAGGCTGGGGGTTTTTCGAGATAGATCATGTCCCAAAAAGTTTAATGCAAACAAGAGTTAAATCTTGGCATTTAATGCATGGAAAGTGACCTTTTGGGTGGGAGACAAATTAAATCCCAGAAAGGTGTAATCTGATTTTCAATGGGACAGATTTCGAAATAGACAATGATCACCCAAAAATAGGTGCTTATCAGACCAAGATTTGGTTTGATAGCTGGGACAACTTATCTGACCCCACTAGGACAAGTGTCCTGAAAAGATGTGGACAACTGTCCTGAAGTTCAATGGACAAGTGTCCTGAATCACTTAGGTCATCTTTCTGAATTTCAGCAGTCTTTGACCAATTCTGCTGATCTTTGAAAATTTGTTCCCCCTTAATGAGTGAACTCCTTTGGACTTATTTGTCCAACTTCCCTGGATCAAGAAGACCCAACTCTGCTGATAGTTCCAGAAATCTTGCTTCTGCAAGTGGCTTTGTCAATATATCAGCTTTTTGATGATTTGTGTGGATCTTCTCCAACTTGATATCCTTCTTCTCCACATGATCTCTAATGAAGTGATGCTTGATGTCCACATGTTTGCATCTTGTGTGCAATACAGGATTCTGTGATATGGCAATTGCACTGTTATTGTCACAGAATATTGGCACTTCAGTAGAGTTGACTTTGTAGTCCTTGAGTTGTTGTCTTAGCCAAAGGATTTGAGCACAACAACTTCCAGCAGCAACATATTCAGCTTCAGTGGTGGAGGTGGCCACTGTGTTTTGCTTCTTGGAAAACCAAGATATGAGTTTGTTGCCCAAGAATTGACAAGTCCCTGAAGTGGACTTTCTGTCAATTTTACATCCTCCATAATCAGCATCTGAGTAGCCAGTTAACTCAATGTTGTCATCAGCAGGGTACCAAAGGCCTAGATTTTCAGTGCCTTTAAGATACCTCAAGATCCTCTTTGCAGCCTCAAGGTGGCTTTTCTTAGGATTTGCTTGAAACCTTGCACAAACACCTACTGCAAAGGTGATGTCAGGTCTGCTGGCAGTGAGCTAGATAGAGGAGTGAACCAATGATTCCTCTATACTCAGTGGAGTTGGTTGGGACACCATTCTCATCAGGATCCATCTTCCAATTTGTGTTCATTGGGATCCTTACTGGCTTGTTTGATGTACATCCAAACTTCTTGATCATCTCTCTGGTGTACTTGGCTTGGTTGATGAAGATTCCTTCTTTAGATTGCTTGACTTGTAGACCCAAGAAGAAGTTCATCAATCCCATCATGGACATCTCAAACTTGCTTTGCATGAGCTTGGATAACTTCTCACACAGCTTCTCATTAGGAGATCCAAAAATTATGTCATCTACATAAATTTGGACAAGCAAGATGTCCTCTCCTTCAGAGATTCTGAAGAGAGTTCTGTCCACAGTTCCCTTGGTGAAACCATGATCCAAGAGGAATTGTGACAGTGTATCATACCAAGCCCTAGGGGCTTGCTTGAGTCCATATAGAGCTTTCTTCAGTCTGTAAACTTGGTTTCCAACTTCAAAACCTGGTGGTTGCTCCACATAGACTTCTTCTTTTAAGACTCCATTCAGAAAGGCACTTTTGACATCCATTTGGTACACTTTGAACCTCTTGTGGGCTGCATAGGCTAGGAAGAGCCTTATTGCTTCTAGCCTTGCCACAGGTGCAAAGGTCTCATCATAGTCAATGCCTTCATGCTGGCAATAGCCTTTTGCCACTAGTCTTGCTTTGTTTCTGACAATCACATCATTTTCATTCTTTTTGTTCTTGAACACCCACTTGGTTCCAATAACATCTTGATGTGAAGGTCTATCTACCAGCTCCCAAACTTCATTTCTGGTGAATTGATTCAGTTCTTCCTGCATGGCTGTGATCCAATTGGCATCTTGAAGTGCTTCCTCAATATCTTTTGGTTCCTGTTCTGACAAGAAACAACAGAACATAGCACTTTCACCATGAAACCTTCTGGTTTTGACTCCTATACTTGGATCACCAAGTATCAGATCAGTAGGATGGTCATACAACCAAGTCCTTCTTTTTCTGATCCCTTCAGTAGAGTTGTCCTCTACTGAGGTTGAGTCACCAGTGTTATAGAATTCAGGATAATTAAGTGCAGGATCTAATTCAGGATCATAATCAGGGGTGTTGTCCTCAATGTCAGGAACATTGGTATTTTCAACATTTTGAGTTCCCCCTTGATTATTTGACCCATTAACTACCTCAACAGGAACTGCTTCTTCATTGGTAGTTGTTACCTGGATGTGAACTGGGATTGGATCATTCAGTTCACCATTTCCATCAGTGGGGTTTGTCTCAGGAAGGTTGCCTTCAGGATTGTTGTCCAGTGTGAGTTTTTCAGGTAGGTTGGCTTGGACAACATCTATGAATTCAGTGTCTTTGTCTTTTAGGCTTAGTCTGGTTGTCCTTTGTGTGATTTCTTCAGGTTCCAAATTATCATTCCTGATCTCAAAGATAGATTCATCAAACACAACATGAGGCGTTTCTTCCACTATAAGGGTTTTCTTGTTGTAGACTCTGAAAGCTCTACTGATTTGAGAATATCCAAGGAATACTCCCTCATCAGCTTTGCTGTCAAAAGCTTTCAACTGTTCTTTCCCATTATTGTGTATGAAACATTTACAACCAAATATATGAAAGTATGACACTTTGGGCATTCTTCATTTCCAGAGTTCATAGGGGGTTTTGCCTTGCCCCTTAGTAATGAAACATCTATTTTGAGTATGGCATGCAGTGTTTATAGCTTCAGCCCAAAACCTCTTAGGTAGATTTGAATCAGAAATTAAAGTTCTAGCAGCTTCTTTTAAGGTTCTATTCCTTCTTTCTACAACTCCATTTTGCTGAGGAGTTCTAGCTGCTGAGGTTTCATGAGCTATTCCATTAGATGAGCAATACTCATTGATGTATGAATTTATGAACTCAGTGCCTTTATCAGATCTTATCTTGATAATGCTAAGGCTTTTCTCATTTGACAGTCTCTTAAGGAGTTCATGTAGTTTGACTTGAGTTTCCTTCTTATTAAGGAGAAATACTACCCATGTGAACCTAGAGAAGTCATCTACTACAACCAATGTGTATTTTCTACCATTTATGCTTGAAGGGGTAATTGGTCCAAAGAGATCCATATGTAGAAGTTCAAGTACCCTTTCAGTAGAGATGACTGGTTTTCCTTTGAATGAGGCTTTAATCTGTTTTCCTTCTTGACATGGCTTACACACATGTTCTTTAATGAAAACCTCATTAGGCAGTCCTTTAACTAATGCATTTCTAGCAAGTTTATTCATTGATTTGAAGTTCAGGTGGTTTAGCCTCTTGTGCCATAACCAACTTTGTTCACTAGTACTTTTAGCAATGAAACATGCAGCATCAGTAGACTTGTCCCAGTCTGCAAAATACACATTTCCTTTCCTAGTCCCAGTCAATAGAATTTGTTGAGTTTAACCTTGATTAAACATTTCCCACTTGAGAACTCAACATTAAAATCTTTATCACAGAATTGACTGATACTTAGGAGATTATATTTGAGACCAGCTACATAAGATACATTGGTTACTTTGATGTTACCAATCATCAAAGTACCATAACCTTTTGTTGTTGCTTGTGAGCTGTCTCCAAAGGTGACATTTGGGCCTTCTTTTTCAATAAAATCAGTGAGGAGTTCCTTGTTTCCAGTCATGTGCCTTGAGCATCCACTATCAAGGTACCATGCTGTCTTTTTGTTCATGCTCCTCTTCTTGTCGCCCAATGGTACCTGCAATTAGATAGGTTTAGGTACCCTTTGAGTTTTGGGTCCTGAGATGTTAGCTGTACCTTTAGGAACCCAAACTTGCCTAATCACCCTGATTGATTCAAGGTGGCTAAGTTGTTTTCCTTGTGCATCAACATACACTGTCTTTCCCTTAAATGCCTTTGGGAAAGTATGTGTGAATGTGTTAACTCTGTAAGTTTCAGGGGAGTTGTCAACTCTCCTGAACTTATGATTTCTTTGTGCAGCTTGATGAAATCTTAGAGGAAAGGCCTTTTTATGACCATTACCCTTTGGCATGAAGGGTTTTGGTTGTCTCATTTTATTCTGCCTTTGAGGATAGTTGTCCTTAGGTCTATTCAGCTGAGGCTTTCTCAGATGAGTTGGCCTAGGCTGATTATACCTTGGATAACTCCTCTGAACATTGTTCAGTAGAGTTGCCCTCCCATTGGGTCTACTCTGCTGACCAACATTCCTCTTGTGTTAAGGAGCTTTGACATTTTCCAAAGGTTTAGGCCTAGTCTCCTGAGGCACTTGAGTAGGCATTTCAGTTAATTTGCCCTTTCCTTTGTTCAGTGGCTGAATTATTTCATTTTCAGCTTGTTGTGCCACTGATTTAACAAAGATTTTCTTAGTATTACTTGTAGAGGCAATACTAAGACAAGGTGAAGATTCAAATGGATCAAAACCCAATCCACTTCTTTGAGCCATAGGTCTTTGATAACTCTGAATTTCCTCTATTGCTCTAGAGGATTTGTTCAAAGCAGACATCTTTAATTTCAGGCTCTCTTCACTTGATTTAAGAATATCATATTCATGTGAGAGGTTTTCAAATTTGGCATTCAAAATTTTCAGCTCAAAATCTTTTCTCTTTTGAGAGAGGAGTTTATTATCAATCTCCTTTTGTTGGTCAACTATCCTGAGATTTGGTTCCTTAAGCTCTCTCAAGACTTGTTGATACAACTCAGTAGATTTGACATCAACAGCTACCTCAGAGTTTTTGGTAAGTTCAATAGCCAATCTTTCATTTTCTCTCACACAGTTATCATGAAATTCTTGTAATCTAGTGAAATCTTCCATCAACTTCCCTAAGGAAAGTTTCAGGTTAACCTCACTAGTGTTTTTGTGTTGATAGGCCCAATTTGGGTGTTTTATCTCAGTGCTATATATATATGGTCTTTGAGATCTGTAATCTGTAACCCTAATTGATAATAAAATCCGTTCTCCTCTCTGTCCGTGGACGTAGCCAATTCTTTGGTGAACCACGTAAATCACTTGTCTTCTTTACGTTTCTTGTTCATGCTCTATAATCCTATTCTGTCACAACAAACTGGTATCAAGAGCCTGGTCGTTTCGATCAAGTTTTTTTTTTTTCGCACTGATTAGGGTTTTTGGAGCCGATCGAGAATGTCTGCTTTCAACGTAAAGGTTGACAAATTCACTGGGAGAAATAGTTTTGGCCTATGGCAAATCAAGATGCGATCTCTGCTGAAGCAGCAGGGTTTGTGGGCGCCGCTATCAGGAAAACCTAAATCTGAGGATGTAAATGAGAGAAGAGATGGAATCACTTGCCAAGAATGAAACTTGGGAGCTAGTCAAGCGGCCTAAGGAGAGGAAGATTGTTACTTGCAAGTGGATATTCAAGAAGAAGGAAGAAACCACACCTGGTGAGGGTGTGAGATACAAAGCTCGGCTAGTTGCAAGAGGGTTCACACAGAATGAGGGGGTTGATTATAATGAGATATTCTCACCAGTGGTCAGACACACTTCCATCAGAGTGTTACTAGCAATGGTGGCACATCAGAATTTAGAACTTGAGCAACTAGATGTGAAGACAGTTTTTCTACATGGAAAGCTTGAAGATGATATCTACATGACTCAGCCAGAGGGGTTCCAGGTTCCGGGGAAGGAAGATTATGTTTGCAAGTTGATGAGGTCTCTATATGGACTAAAGCAGTCTCCAAGGCAGTGGTATAAGAGGTTTGATAGTTACATGATCCAGTTGGGATATAACAGGAGTCCGTATGATTGTTGTGTGTATCACAATAAAGCTGATGATGGTTCCATGATCTATCTCGTCTTGTATGTGGATGATATGCTCATAGCTGCGAAGTCCAAGTCTGATATTCAGAAGTTGAAGGATCTGCTCAGTGCTGAGTTCGATATGAAGGATTTGGGTGCTGCCAAGAAAATTTTGGGAATGGAGATATATAGGGAAAGAGAGAAGAAGAAGCTTTTCTTGTCACAGAAGAGTTACATTCAGAAGATCTTGTCTAGATTTGGCATGTCTACCGCTAAGCCTATTGATACTCCAAGTGCTACAAATATTCACCTATCCACTGATTATGCACCAAAAACTGTAGCTGAGAAGGTGTACATGTCTCGAGTCCCATACTCTAATGCAGTAGGGAGTTTGATGTATGCTATGGTCTGCACTAGACCAGATCTTGCACATGCTGTTAGTGTTGTCAGCAGGTTCATGGGACAACCTGGAAAGGAGCATTGGCAAGCTGTGAAGAGGATTTTTCGTTATCTCAGAGGTACGTCTGATGTTGGTCTCACTTATGGAGGTGATGCTCACGTTTCTTTGACTGGTTATTCTGATTCTGACTATGCTGGAGATGTTGATAGTAGAAGATCTATGACTGGTTATGTTTTCACTCTTTGTGGTTCTGTTGTTAGTTGGAAGGCAACTCTGCAGGCTACAGTCACTTTGTCTACAACTGAAGCAGAGTATATGGCACTGACAGAAGCTGCTAAAGAGGGAGTTTGGTTGAAAGGGCTTGTAGGTGATCTTGGTCTACGTCATGATCAAGTTATTGTATTCTGTGACAGTCTGAGTGCAATCTGTTTGACCAAGGATCAGGTCCATCATGAGAGGACCAAGCATATTGATGTGAGGTATCATTTTCTGAGGAATGAGCAGAGAATCAAGGTGATGAAAGTAGGTACTGCTGATAATCCTGCTGACATGTTCACCAAGCCGGTCCCACATAGCAAGTTTCGACATTGTTTGAACTTGCTAAATGTTACAAGCTGTTAGTTGCCCAAGGAGGGCAAATCTGAGGCAGAAAGGAGGAGTCTGTTCATCTGGCATTGTAATGATGCATCTGCAAGGAAGATTCAAGTCAAGGTGGAGATTTGTTGATATGCCTTGAATCACACACTTCGCTGAGTTGTTCGGGGGTCTTCGCTGAGGCAGTATGCAGTATTGGGCTTTAGGCCCAATTTGGGTGTTTTATCTCAGTGCTATATATATATATGGTCTTTGAGATCTGTAATCTGTAACCCTAATTGATAATAAAATCCGTTCTCCTCTCTGCCCGTGGACGTAGCCAATTCTTTGGTGAACCACGTAAATCACTTGTCTTCTTTACGTTTCTTGTTCATGCTCTATAATCCTATTCTGTCACAACAAACTGGTATCAAGAGCCTGGTCGTTTCGATCAAGTTTTTTTTTTCCGCACTGATTAGGGTTTTTGGAGCCGATCGAGAATGTCTGCTTTCAACGTAAAGGTTGACAAATTCACTGGGAGAAATAGTTTTGGCCTATGGCAAATCAAGATGCGATCTCTGCTGAAGCAGCAGGGTTTGTGGGCGCCGCTATCAGGAAAACCTAAATCTGAGGATGTAAATGAAGAAGAGTGGAATACCCTAGAAGAAAAGGCCCACTCGACTATCATGCTATGTCTGTCTGACGATGTTATCATCGAGGTTGCGGATCAGGAAACTGCCGATGGTCTCTGGAAGAAGTTAGAGAGTCTCTACATGACGAAGTCTCTAACCAACAAATTGCTTCTGAAGCAACGTCTGTTCCGTTTACGCATGCAGGAAGGTACATCTCTTCGGGATCATCTAGACAAATTAAATAAAATTTTACTAGATTTGCGTAATATTGATGTTAAAGTAGAAGATGAGGACGCTGCTTTAATTCTGTTAGTATCTTTGCCTGAATCGTATGAGAATTTTGTTGAATCGTTCATTACTGGGAAAGATACTCTGTCTCTGGAAGATGTCCGATCTGCTCTCCACAGCAGAGAAGACCGTCAACAGGCAACTGGCTCGGCCACAGAAAATCAGGCATCGGGGCTGTATGTTACGGGTAAGGGACAAAAGAAATTTGGAAAGAAAACTGGGAAGCCGAATCAGAAAGGTTCAAAAGGTCCTAAACCCGATGACATCTGCAATTACTGTAAAGAACCAGGGCACTGGAAGAATGATTGTCCTAAGAAGAAGAGGAAGCATGAGAAGAAAGATGGTGTCGGCGGTTCTGCAGCTGTTGCAGAAACTGATACAAATTCTGAAGATGATCTGGCCTTGGTTGCAGCTGGACAGTCACATCGTAATGATGTGTGGGTCCTAGATTCTGGGGCATCATACCACATTTGTCCTAACAGGGAGTTCTTCTCGACCTATGAGCAGATAGATGGAGGAAATGTTACCATGGCCAACAGTGCTGCCTGCAAGGTGGTTGGGATTGGATCAGTCAGGATACGGACACATGATGGGGTATTCTGCACCTTGGATGAAGTCAGGCATGTTCCACAGATGACGAAGAATCTGATATCTTTGAGTCTCCTTGACAGCAAGGGTTTCAGTTTCAAAGGTGAAGGTGGAGTTATGTATGTTTGTCAAGGTTCAAAGGTGGTTCTGACAGGCCTGAAACGTGGTACCTTATATTATCTGCGAGGTTCCACTGTGACAGGTTCTGCTAATGTTGCATCATCTGAAGTTCAGACCATGGATATGACCAGGTTGTGGCATATGAGGCTCGGTCATATGGGAGAAAGAGGGATGCAGATTTTGTCAAAGCGGGATCTTCTTTCTGGGCATAAAGTGCAGAGTCTTGAATTCTGCGAACATTGTGTATTTGGGAAGTTTCATCGCAGCAAGTTCCCAAAGAAGGCAGTTCATCAGACCAAGGGGACTCTTGACTACATTCATATGGATTGTTGGGGTCCGTCACGTGTTGAGTCTATTGGAGGCCACAGATATTTTGTGTCTATGATTGATGACTACTCAAGGATGACTTGGGTAATTATGATGAAAAACAAAAGTGAAGCTTTCAAGAAATTCAAGCAGTGGAAGGCGTTGGTAGAAAATCAGACTGGGAAGAAGATCAAGAGACTGCGAACTGATAATGGCCTGGAGTTCTGTTCGTCTGAGTTCAATGAGTTCTGCAAGGATGCAGGGATTGCTCGACACCACACTATCCGACATACACCGCAGCAGAATGGTGTGGCAGAGCGCATGAATCAGACATTGCTGGAGAGAGCGAGATGCATGCTCTCGAATGCTGGTTTGGCTAGAAAGTTCTGGGCAGAAGCAGTAAACACGGCGTGCTATCTGATCAACCGTGGCCCACACACTGGCATTGATTGCCAGACACCTTATGAGGTATGGTCTAATAAACTTGCAGATTATTCTTTGTTGAAGGTTTTTGGCTGTACTGTTTACTATCATGTTAGTGAGGGTAAATTAGAACCAAGAGCTAAGAAGGGTATATTTGTTGGTTTCGGGGATGGAGTTAAGGGATATAGAATCTGGTCACCTTCAGAGAATAGAGTTATATTCAGTAGGAATGTGATTTTTGATGAGAATTCTATGCTTAATCCCATTGTGAAGTCTGTTTGTACAGAAAATTGTAGTAATGTTAAACAGGTGGAGCTGCAAGTCACTCTCGATGAGAGTAAATCACAACTCCAAGGTGGAGAAGATCAACATACTACTGCTGAAAGTACAAGTTCTGATGTTCATCCTGAAGCTCGCCAGACAAGCATAGCTGTTGATAGAGCTAGGAGAACAGGCGTGAAGCCTCCTGTGCGGTACGGTTTTGAGGATATGGTGACTTATGCATTACAAGTCGCTGACGAGGTGGAAGAGGAAGAACCATCAACAGGTGAACCATTCACCTACAGAGAGGCTGTTTCATGCAGTGAGTCAGCCCAATGGCTCGCTGCAATGAGAGAAGAGATGGAATCACTTGCCAAGAATGAAACTTGGGAGCTAGTCAAGCTGCCTAAGGAGAGGAAGATTGTTACTTGCAAGTGGATATTCAAGAAGAAGGAAGAAACCACACCTGGTGAGGGTGTGAGATACAAAGCTCGGCTAGTTGCAAGAGGGTTCACACAGAAGGAGGGGGTTGATTATAATGAGATATTCTCACCAGTGGTCAGACACACTTCCATCAGAGTGTTACTAGCAATGGTGGCACATCAGAATTTAGAACTTGAGCAACTAGATGTGAAGACAGCTTTTCTACATGGAAAGCTTGAAGATGATATCTACATGACTCAGCCAGAGGGGTTCCAGGTTCCGGGGAAGGAAGATTATGTTTGCAAGTTGATGAGGTCTCTATATGGACTAAAGCAGTCTCCAAGGCAGTGGTATAAGAGGTTTGATAGTTACATGATCCAGTTGGGATATAACAGGAGTCCGTATGATTGTTGTGTGTATCACAATAAAGCTGATGATGGTTCCATGATCTATCTCGTCTTGTATGTGGATGATATGCTCATAGCTGCGAAGTCCAAGTCTGATATTCAGAAGTTGAAGGATCTGCTCAGTGCTGAGTTCGATATGAAAGATTTGGGTGCTGCCAAGAAAATTTTGGGAATGGAGATATATAGGGAAAGAGAGAAGAAGAAGCTTTTCTTGTCACAAAAGAGTTACATTCAGAAGATCTTGTCTAGATTTGGCATGTCTACCGCTAAGCCTATTGATACTCCAAGTGCTACAAATATTCACCTATCCACTGATTATGCACCAAAAACTGTAGCTGAGAAGGTGTACATGTCTCGAGTCCCATACTCTAATGCAGTAGGGAGTTTGATGTATGCTATGGTCTGCACTAGACCAGATCTTGCACATGCTGTTAGTGTTGTCAGTAGGTTCATGGGACAACCTGGAAAGGAGCATTGGCAAGCTGTGAAGAGGATTTTTCGTTATCTCAGAGGTACGTCTGATGTTGGTCTCACTTATGGAGGTGATGCTCACGTTTCTATGACTGGTTATTCTGATTCTGACTATGCTGGAGATGTTGATAGTAGAAGATCTATGACTGGTTATGTTTTCACTCTTTGTGGTTCTGTTGTTAGTTGGAAGGCAACTCTGCAGGCTACAGTCACTTTGTCTACAACTGAAGCAGAGTATATGGCACTGACAGAAGCTGCTAAAGAGGGAGTTTGGTTGAAAGGGCTTGTAGGTGATCTTGGTCTACGTCATGATCAAGTTATTGTATTCTGTGACAGTCTGAGTGCAATCTGTTTGACCAAGGATCAGGTCCATCATGAGAGGACCAAGCATATTGATGTGAGGTATCATTTTCTGAGGAATGAGCAGAGAATCAAGGTGATGAAAGTAGGTACTGCTGATAATCCTGCTGACATGTTCACCAAGCCGGTCCCACATAGCAAGTTTCGACATTGTTTGAACTTGCTAAATGTTACAAGCTGTTAGTTGCCCAAGGAGGGCAAATCTGAGGCAGAAAGGAGGAGTCTGTTCATCTGGCATTGTAATGATGCATCTGCAAGGAAGATTCAAGTCAAGGTGGAGATTTGTTGATATGCCTTGAATCACACACTTCGCTGAGTTGTTCGGGGGTCTTCGCTGAGGCAGTATGCAGTATTGGGCTTTAGGCCCAATTTGGGTGTTTTATCTCAGTGCTATATATATATGGTCTTTGAGATCTGTAATCTGTAACCCTAATTGATAATAAAATCCGTTCTCCTCTCTGCCCGTGGACGTAGCCAATTCTTTGGTGAACCACGTAAATCACTTGTCTTCTTTACGTTTCTTGTTCATGCTCTATAATCCTATTCTGTCACAACATTTTGTGAGATGAATGATGGTGAGCTAGAAGTAGAGGATACCTCATCATCCTCAAGAGCCATGTTGCAGACATCATCATCATCATCACTGTTTGAGAACAGTCCATCAGAAGAGTTGAAGCTTTCAGCACTATCAGATCCTTCACCAGCCATCATGGCCTTTCTATTGGTGAATTTTCTGTCTCTTTTAGCTTGCCTTTCTCTTCTTTCTTTAGAGCTCAATTCAGGGCAATCATACTGAAAGTGCCCTTTCTTCTTGCAATTATAGCATAAGTCTTCATCATCATCCTTCTTGGATTCATTTCTTCCTTTTGATGATGAGGGGTCAGCTCTACTGGACCTTCTCCTATCAGAGTACTTGTCCTCTGATCTTTTCTCTTCAGGCTTTTGTCCTTGGCCTGATCTTCAGGGGAGTTGTATCTTCTCCTGAATTTGTTGTCTTGGTAGAATTTCTTGTATCTACCAAACCTTGTGTTCAACTTGTCAAACCTTCTAGCCATCAAGGCTAGTTCTTCCTTCATTTCAGTCTTTGAGACTGACTTTGATGATCTGGGAGTGGGTTGCATTTCAGGTTCAGCAACTTTGGCTTTGAATGCCACTCCCTTAGTAGGATTTGAAGGTTCCTCAACAGGCTTTCTTATATTGAGGTCAAACTCATAGGCTTTGAGTTCTGAGAAGATTTGTTGCATGGGCATGGAGGAGAGATCTTTGGTATTCTGCATCATCACAGCATAGACATCCCACTTTTGAGTGAGGCTTCTCAAGATCTTCAATCCAACTTCTCTCCTGGAGTACACCTTGCCCAATGAGTTGATTTCATTCATCACATCAGTGAATCTACCAGCAAATTTGTCAATGGACTCATCAGCTTCCATTGAGAACTGCTCAAACTTTTGCACAGCAACTTGGAGCTTGTTCTCCTTGATCTTTTCTGTGCCCTCACACATTTCAGCAAGAGTATCCCAGATTTCTTTGGCTGTGGTGCAATGGTAGACTCTACCCATAACTGCATCTGGAATTGTTTGATAGAGGGTGTTCATAGCAAGATAATTCAAATTATCTTTCCTCTTTTCATCAGCAGTGAAGTCATCCTCATCTTTGGGAATCAGTTCCCTTACATCTGCTCTTTGCTCATCTGTCACTCTGGGGTTAGTTTGAGTAAAAACAAAAGGGACTCTTGTAATTACTCTTAGCATGTCAGTGTGAAGAGATGCAAGATGAGCCCTCATTCTAATTTTCCAGAAATCATAATTATCTATTAAAAACATGGGCAATTTATGATGTGAGATGTGATTGACTGGATTTGTGGCCATATTGTCCAATCCTTGAACAGCAGGTGGAGGAACAGCATTGTTGTTGGTCATATCTCAAGTATAATCAGTTAGTCAACAAATGATGGATTTCAGATAGAGATCAGTTCAGTGACCACACCAAATATGTGAATTTTTGAAAATCAAGATGGATTTTCAGAAGCAGTGGTCTTTGAACCCCTGCTCTGATACCACTTGTTGGTCCTGAAAGGAGTATATAACAAGTGTATGGGGGGGAATACACTTGTATGCAAATCTTTTCAACTTATGATCAAACCAGAGCTCAGCAAGGTTGTCTTGGACAACTCTGCTGAAGATGATTAACTCTTCTAAGATAATCAAACTACTAGGTACTATTGAGTACTTAGTTGAGTAACTATCTAGGGGAGTTATATGTGCGGAATAGTGGTTGGCCCTTTAAGTTTAGACTCCTTAAGTTTCTGAAATCACTTTGTCAATTCAATACAGTCCAGTTTAGATTCAGGGAACTTGTCCAATACAGTTTTGCACAGTCTTTGAATATGTTCTTTGAAAGATCATTTTTGTGTGCAGTGTTGAATGTATGAAAGTACTTGTAAAGTAAATCAACACAGGAGTTTATAGTGGTTCAGAGACTCAAGCTCCTATATCCACTTTCCCTGATTTAACAGGATAATTCCTTCACTCTTGGAATTAACTTGTTTTATAGTGCCAAGGTGCACTTGATCAATAACACCACTCCTTGGTGAATTGATCCCTAGGATGTCTAGAGTCCTAGTACCCTCTTCTCAACTCAGAACTGAACTGTTCTTCTCTCAACAGTCAGCTCCTACCACTTCTACTACAACAACCTTCTCACTTTCTCACTTGAAAGGGGTAAGGGTTGAAGTAAGGTTCCAACTAATGAGATATCCTTTACAATGAAGATCAGTGTATAAGGATTAGGATATCTCTCTAAGCTTGTGTATGGATATACAATTGGGTTCAGCTTAGAAGGAGTGTATGAAGACTAAGATAATCTCTTTGAAAGCTTGAGAGCACTTGTCAACTTGTAGGATAGTTGGATATTCTTGTCAAGGTTGAGGTGCTTTCAAATGGTCTTCACACTTCTGTATTTATAGACAAAATGGAGGATTTGCCCGTTGGAGAGGCAGCCCCAAATTGCTATAAATGTCTTCCTTGAGTTCTTCAAACTGGAAGACAGATTCTTGATAGTGACATGTCCTCATTTGGGTAATAAACGGCTTGTAAGACTTTGTCTTCATTCTGCAGCACTTTTCCCAATGTTTGACTTCATGTTAGGACTTGGACATGGCTTCTGAAGATTGAACCAATGATAGGACAACATTCCTTATCAAGTGGACAACTCTTCTTATCACTATCAGCAGTCTTGCTTATCAGCAAGGTTGGCTTGCTCTTCTTCAGATGACTTGGCTCTTTCACTTTGCTTTACTTGTGCATGATCTCAGCATGGTTTAGTTGTCTTCTTCTCTTCAGCATAGTTGACCTTCAAGCTTTAGAACATTTGTTCTGATTCAATCTTGCTGAGACAACTCTTCTGGACAACTCTTCTGATCAGCATACTTGGTCTTTTAGCATCGGAGCTTTTCACACAGAGTTGACTTCTCTGGACAACTCTCCTGATCAGAGCATTAAACTTGTCCTTTTGAGCTTTGCAATCTTGTTCTTGCATATGGACAGCTTCTCTGGACAACTCTCCTGATCAGAGCATTTGATTTTCTATAGAGTGTCCTTGATTTTAGTGGTTGTTCCAGAATTTGAGCCTTGAGGGGACTTGATCTTGATAATCTTCAAAGCATAGGTTCCCCCTCAAATTCAGCATCCAGTCATCTAAGAGCTGCCTAACATTTCAGCTTCTCATCTAGCCTTATGCTATGTGTTCTAACATTTCTAGAACACTATCAATTTGACTTAGGCATGTCTCAGGGGGTTTTGGTATTTAATCAAAACATATCTCATTTTATTCCCAACATTATCATAAGTCATAGGTTCTTTTCCTTTATCTAATTGCAAAGAACTTGAACTAGATTGAAAGGATGTGACAGAAGATACATCTTGGTCTATTTTTACCATCATGACTAGTCCATCGTCTGCAATGAAGACTTCTTTCTCACTGCTGGAAGGGTAATCAGAAGAGGAGGATGGCAACTCATCTGAATCCGTATCAGATTCATTGTTAGCCACCATTGCCCTCTTACCCTTTGCATATTTGCGATCTCTCCTTGCTTTTCTTTCTCTTCTGTCTTCAGCACTCAGATCAGGACATTCATGGATGTAATGACCTGGCTTTTCACAGTTATAGCACAGAGGTTCATTAGTAAAACGTTTAGAAGGAGAATGATATCGATTCCTGTCCTTTCTATTAGTAGAGTTCCTATCTTTCCTATCAGCAGAGTTCCTATCTCTTCTTTTCTCATTAGAGACCTCATCTCTCCTTTCAGAAGATTTGTGATCCCTTCTGGTCCTAGAAGAGTCTCTGTTATTAGAGCCCTGAGTGTCCTTATAGAATCTTTTGTATCTACCATACCTCTTGTTAAGCTTGTCAAACCTCTTAATCATTAAGTTCAACTGATCCTTAAGATCAAGATCAGTACTCTCTAGTTCATCTTTTATGCTTGAGGACTTAGACATAGATGATCTAGGCTTCTTAGAGGTAGATGCCTTAAGTGCAATGCTCTTGGAGATTTCCTTAACCCTATCACCACTAACTATTGGATCTTCTTCATCCAATTCAAACTCATGTGCCTGAAGGGTTTGGAAGGTAGTTTCACTTTGCTTTACTTGTGCATGATCTCAGCATGGTTTAGTTGTCTTCTTCTCTTCAGCATAGTTGACCTTCAAGCTTTAGAACATTTGTTCTGATTCAATCTTGCTGAGACAACTCTTCTGGACAACTCTTTTGATCAGCATACTTGGTCTTTTAGCATCGGAGCTTTTCACACAGAGTTGACTTCTCTGGACAACTCTCCTGATCAGAGCATTAAACTTGTCCTTTTGAGCTTTGCAATCTTGTTCTTGCATATGGACAGCTTCTCTGGACAACTCTCCTGATCAGAGCATTTGATTTTCTATAGAGTGTCCTTGATTTTAGTGGTTGTTCCAGAATTTGAGCCTTGAGGGGACTTGATCTTGATAATCTTCAAAGCATAGGTTCCCCCTCAAATTCAGCATCCAGTCATCTAAGAGCTGCCTAACATTTCAGCTTCTCATCTAGCCTTATGCTATGTGTTCTAACATTTCTAGAACACTATCAATTTGACTTAGGCATGTCTCAGGGGGTTTTGGTATTTAATCAAAACATATCTCATTTTATTCCCAACATTATCATAAGTCATAGGTTCTTTTCCTTTATCTAATTGCAAAGAACTTGAACTAGCTCCAGTAGTGTTCTTAATGCCTGAAGTAGAGTGACTAGGCCGATCAGTACCTATTCCACTCTTATCATAAGGAGCTCTTTATCTGTCTGATAATGTTTGATTAATCTTAGAAGAGTTAATCATCTCAGATAGCTTTAGATCCAAGCTCAATACTTCAGATTCTAAGAATCTATTGCGCTCTTCAAGTTTTTCACATTTAATCTTTAAGTCATTGAATTCATTTGTCTCTTTAGCTTGTGTATGAAGCATACCCTGATATAACTTGTCCATAGATGCATACTTATCTTTGAGTTGTGACAACTCTTCTGATAGTCGTGCATTTAGAATAGTTATATTAGGATCCACTTTCATTTGAGCTTCTCTAAGACTCATGATTTCTTGCCTTAAAGATATGTTCTCATCACTGATTTCCATGAATGCTTTATTAGCTGGTAGGAGGTCTTCTTCATTCATTCCATTGGAATGATGAAGACTACTCCCTACCAGCTAATAAAAGTGTCACATAAATCAGAATCAGAATCAGATTCATCACAAGATTGAAAGGATGTGACAGAAGATACATCTTGGTCTATTTTTACCATCATGACTAGTCCATCGTCTGCAATGAAGACTTCTTTCTCACTGCTGGAAGGGTAATCAGAAGAGGAGGATGGCAACTCATCTGAATCCGTATCAGATTCATTGTTAGCCACCATTGCCCTCTTACCCTTTGCATATTTGCTATCTCTCCTTGCTTTTCTTTCTCTTCTGTCTTCAGCACTCAGATCAGGACATTCATGGATGTAATGACCTGGCTTTTCACAGTTATAGCACAGAGGTTCATTAGTAGAACGTTTAGAAGGAGAATGATATTGATTCCTGTCCTTTCTATCAGTAGAGTTCCTATCTTTCCTATCAGCAGAGTTCCTATCTCTTCTTTTCTCATTAGAGACCTCATCTCTCCTTTCAGAAGATTTGTGATCCCTTCTGGTCCTAGAAGAGTCTCTGTTATTAGAGCCCTGAGTGTCCTTATAGAATCTTTTGTATCTACCATACCTCTTGTTAAGCTTGTCAAACCTCTTAATCATTAAGTTCAACTGATCCTTAAGATCAAGATCAGTACTCTCTAGTTCATCTTTTATGTTTGAGGACTTAGACATAGATGATCTAGGCTTCTTAGAGGTAGATTCCTTAAGTGCAATGCTCTTGGAGATTTCCTTAACCCTATCACCACTAACTATTGGATCTTCTTCATCCAATTCAAACTCATGTGCCTGAAGGGTTTGGAAGGTAGTTTCAGCAGATCAGTTATCTATATCCTGAGTGTTTTTAATGATCAGTGTGACCATTTTCCACCTTTCATCTAAGGCTTTAAGGATACGTAAATTGATCTCCCTATTGGTATAAGTCTTACCTAAAACATCCAGATCATTCATAATCTTTGTAAAACGAGTATCGAGCTGGTCTATTGTTTCACCAATCTTGATTTTAAATGATTCGAACCGCTGGACAGCAGTGGATAGTTTGCTTTCTTTTATAAGAGAAGTTCCCTCACAAATGATAGCTAACTTGTCCCACATCTCTTTGGCTGATTTACATTTAACCACTTTCCCAAGATACTCGTTGGGAAGGGTGTGCAAAATGTAATTCTTTGCCAAGCTGTCTAAGTTGTTCTGCCTCATTTCCTCAGTAGTTAAATCTAACCTGGGTTTTTGCACGAGAACACCAATGGCTTTTGAAGGCTCCAGAGTTGCAGTGTTGGGTATCATGGTAGTAATAGGCCCTTCTTTGATCACAGACATCATTAGATCATGGGTTGAACTAAAGATGGCCTCCATCCTCAGTTTCCAGTAATCGTAATCTGCAACGTTGAACTTTGGAAGTTTATTGATGTTAGTTTCTTCCATGATAGAGTAGACAGTTAAGATCAGTAGTATGACAGATAGGTCAAGAAAGACAAGTAAGATCAAGAAACAAGTATCAGTAATGAGAAACAATTAGACTTTCCCCAAAGTCTACAAGGTTATCAAGAAACAGCAGTCCAAAGAACTACTGCTCTGATACCACTTGTTGGTCCCAAAAGTTGAGTTAAGATTGAGTAAGCTAAGAAAAAGTCTAGAGGGGAGGGGTGAATAGACTTTTCAAATTCTATCAAAATATCAGAGTTTAAGTGCGGAAATGTGTTCTGTACAGTACTGTTCTTAAAATCAGCTCAGTACTTAACAGTTAGCTTTTATACTCAACTTTTCTTTAAATCTTTTCTTTAGAAAACTTACTGTTCTTGGTTAAACAAATATATCAACAGTTAATCAAAACAAACAGTAAAGAACACAAGATTTTATAGTGGTTCGACAAATGTCTACATCCACTCTCACAACTCCAGTTGCGATGTTTTATTACTCTTATCTTCTCGAGTACTTGTAGTTTAGAGTCCCAAGATTAAGACTTTGATCTTGTCGATTATACCACCATGTATATCTTCGATCTACTAGTAATTTCACAAGTAACTAGCACACTTGTTTACACAATACAAACTTAAAACGAAAAGTAAAACTTCTCTTGATGATAGCCTTTGATTCTTCAAATCAGATTTGTGGCTTCTCTTCAGTTCTTGATCTTCAACTCTGTGAGTTCTTGAATACTTGAATGCTTCTTGATTGCTCTTGAATACTTTGAGTAGTAGTAGTTTCAGTAGTCTTTTCAAGTAGAAGATCACACGGTATTTATAAGATCTAGTAAGACAGTTAGCAGTTTGTGAACTAACTCTCAACTAACTCATAACCGTTTCTTGTTGTAACTTCCTTCTTTTTGTAACCAACTTATCTTATCTTTCAAGTCAGCATATCTTCATATATCTTCAGTTACGCTTTAAATAAGTCATCCAAACTTATTCTTCAAATAACCAACTCAGCACAGTAAACTATTCTTCTTAGTTTTACTGCTCTTGGTCAATCAGCACAGTTCTTCAAAACTGTTCAGCTTCCTTCAAAAATACTTCACTTGATTTCTTCATATTATGAAGTAGTCTTCTTAGTCATCTTTAGTCTTCTGACTTCAGTCTAATCTACTGTTCTAACTATTACAATGCTGAAATACAATAGAATACAACTTTTACAAATATAAAACCTATATATACATCAACTGAACTACATACAGATGAGTATAACTAAGTTCTATACTATAAGCTGTCTATAAAATACTTCCATCAGCTTAGTTCTTAAACAGTTCATATATCAGATTAGTAATATACTAAGATCAGTAAACTTAAACTTCATATCACAATAAGATCAGTAAACTTAATCCATATATCTCACATAGAACAACATATAATCACATATATCATTAACTCTAAATTTACTTTTGGCCATCAAAACATATAATCATCAATTAGAACATTGTTTATAGGATTCATATCCCAACAGTTATTGAAGAGTTGAATCCTGAAGTTGGAGGTGTACCTGATGCTGCTGCTGCTAACAATGTTGTTGCACTTTTTGCTTCAACTTGTTTTATTGAGGAACCAGATGCTGATGAAGACAAGTTTGCAGATGCTGCTGAAGATGATGAGGATATGGAAATCCTCTATGCTGATATCTGAACAGATGTTGCAAGACAGGGGGAGTACTGAAGTATAGATGACACATGTGCAGGACCTTTTGTTTTTGTTATTCTATTGTGTTTAAGTTAAAAATACAATATTTATTATTTCTAGTTGATAGGATGTTTATATTTATCTTGCTTAATTAATTTGCACTAATGATATTTGATTACTGCTTCTTGCTTAATTTGTTTTCTTATCATTAAATGTTTACTGCATGATGAATATGCCCTGTTTTGTATTTTGTTTGTTGTTTAACTCTGATCTATGTCTTACATGCTTAAAACTGTTTGCATTAAAATATATTCTTAATTTGCTTACTGCTTTAAAAAGGCTTAAACTGTTTGCTCTAAAGAATAAAATTTTAGTTGCCTACTGCATGAGGATTAGTCATGTTAAGTTTGTTTATTTCTTCATGTTTTGCTCTGATTATTTTGTTTAGTCCTTATTTGTTTGTTTTTGAGTCTTACATAAATCTTAGAACTAATCTGGTATATACTCTTATGCTCTGATTTAATCTTTTGATTTTTGTAAAGTTATATGTCTTTGTAAACAAGTGTACTGTTTATACTTGTTTTGGTTTTGAATAAGATTACTTTGATCTTATGGCACGGATCTTAGTAAAATTATTCTTGATCTCTTTTTGATTTGATCTAACGGTTACAACAGGTATTGTCTTGACTAGTATTTAGACTTGATGTCAACCTCACCTAAATACATAATACTGAGTATGTATAGAAATATATGTGCATCAGGTGTGTTGTAGTCGAAAGGTCAAATTGGGGGAGATTGTAGATGTTGTTAACACTTAAATGCATTAACATTATCAACAACATCTTAATTTGACCTTCCTTGATTTATTCTAAGTCCTTTCTGAAATGTTACATTAAATGTTGTACTAAATGCTCTCACATTTAGGTACAATTCTAGAAGCTTTTACAAGAGTCTGGAACCTGGAAGATTCCAGAATGTTGGAGAACGTGCTAGAAGGCCTTGGAGCAGCTTAGAACGACCTGGAAGATGGAAGAAGGATCTAGAAAGATCATGAAAGTTGAGGTCCTAAAAAATAGGATCTCATAATGGAAGGATCTAGAACTTGGCTATTTCTCTACAAATACCGATGGAGTCTTTCATTTCAAAGTATGCACTATTCGAGTAACACCTTCTTGAGCGTTCAACCCTAGTTCGGAGTTATGGTCAGTAGTTGTATCATTTATCATAGATCGGATTAGTTCTTTAGACAGTGTTCTTACACTTAAGTCTATTTGCGGATTCAGGCACCTGCCTCGATTGTAGTTTCTGTTTGTGGAATGTTGATTCGATTGTAGTTTCTGTTTGTGGAATGTTGAAGTAATTGCTGAGACATTTCACACGACATTTTGTATAACTTAAGAACTAAGTTATTGTTTTCGCCGTAAGGCTTAGCATAGGTTTTGTTATTAATAAAATCTATGTTAAAAATTATTCCATTGTGTTCTTATTGTGTTTTAGTGTTCATCATTCGTAGAGGTGCTTAACTTCAAAATAAGTTGTTTCACCTTATTTTTCACCGAAAACTCGACCCAGGAATCAACATAAGTAGCAAAGCTCTTGTTGTAGTGGAAATTAACCATGAATTTCTCCAAATATTTCGCCTCTTGATTATCAATGGTCCTATTAACCCAAGACACAAAATTGAGTGCATCCGTTTTCGACTCGTTTATGAACTCCAACGTGGGCAACTCGGACCAAAGGAATTCCCATCATTTCGATAGCACACTAGTAATTCTAGTTGTTCGAACATCGAGAAAAGAGAGAATGTGAATAAGTAAATCAGTCGGCATATCCTCCATAATCCTCCTCCTCTGTTTTTGTTCTTCTTCCCTACTAAATTTTGCTTTGCTGTATTTTCATCAAATTTAATTATTCAACATTAGGAAACCAAAATAATAAACAATTTCAAACCTAAATTTACCAAATCTAAATGAACCACCGACAAATACCAAAGTAAGCCATGGTTTACATATTCATGCAGATGCAGTCTATGCAGAGTAAGTCCAAAGTAATATATGAAAATTGAAATTCAGTATTCATGGTAAAAGAAATTAATCCATAATTAATTTCAGCATAAGCAACAAAGAAATATTAAGAAACTAGTTGAGATATTCACAAACAAGAATCGCCAACAAAAAGCCTAATTCTGGAAAGCAATATTCACATCTATATTTATATTTAAGCACCAACAAATTCAAAATGTACCTTGGTGGACTGGAGGGAATACTGTGAAAGATAGCTACAGATACTGCGTGAATTTCAGATATTTATGTATTGTGAATTGTGATAAAAAGAGGTGCATGGGAGAATATATTTAATTTGGTTGAGAAAATATTGGAAAATAAAAATATTTGAGGGTAAAGAAAGATTTGTAAATATATTTTAATATTATATATAAAGATATATTAATATCTCACATAAAATCCTCCATAAATATCTCTCTCTGCTGGTGGGCTGGTTGACTCAATTTTGGCCCATTCGAAACAACATCAACTTCCAATTTCCTAAAACAACGGCGTACGTAGACAATAATTAGGCCTTGGGCGCGGCTAAAGGCACCCAAGGATCCTATGAGGACACCCACATAAACTTTTTTTTATCAACAGGGATATGCGAAATGTCTTTTGTACCCCTCCTGTACATTTTTAAAATAAAGGACGGATGAGTACACCCACCTATTTCATTTCACATCTAATTCATCATTTCACACCGTCGTAAAGACCAGGAACTGGCATCTATTAGCATTCACATCCCAAAAGAACGGAAAAAAGATCAGATGGAAAATAAGAATTTTAAAAAATAAACAAGACATTAGGAAATATCAAGCAAACTAAATTCAAGAGAATTAAACTGCAGCCAATATACATGAATCCTTACAGGTAGTGCTAATATGTCATGAGCAAAACAGTGTTAACCCAATTACTTAATCAACCAATGTGGAGCAAAGTTTCAAATTTCCTCTCTATAATCTCCAAAAACACAACCAACAATAAATCAACACTACAAATTACTCTACAAATTACTCACACACTAAAAAAAGGATTATTTCACTTCTAAAAGAAAGGTATATTACCACTGGAAGAAGCTCAGTATCAAAAGAATGCATTTCCAACAGCCCCGGGCTACTGTCATTCGGCTCTCCACCACCAAAACAACAAGAAATCCAAAAAACTCCCAAATTTCAACAACAAAAATAAAATCTTAGTATGTTCGAAAATTTTACCCAAACAAAGTTGAGATGTCCGAAATTTTTTAATGGACAAACTCAATATGTTCGAAAAAAATTCCAAAACAAGTTAAATTTGTCCGAAAAAAAAGATCGAACAAAATGTTCGAAATTTTTTCCAAGACAAACACAGATTGTTCCAAAAATTTTCCAAAACAAACACAGATTGCTCGAAAAAAATTCCAAAACAACTTAAATTTGTCCGAAAAAAAAAATCGGACAAAATGTTCGAAACATTTTCCAAAACAAACACATATTGTTCGAAAAAAATTTCAAAACAAACTCAATATGTTCGAAAATAAATCACAAATTTCTAAAAACCCTAAATTTTCTAAAATTCCAAAAAAAATCAAAATTCCTACCTGGAACGGGCGGTGGTGGCGGAGGAGGGGTGCGAGCGGTCGCGTCTCTGGGAGGAGGTCGACGGCGGACGAGGGAGGAGAAGAGGGGTTGGTCGCGCGAGTTGGGTGGGGAGTGAGGTGGCGACGTGGGGAGCGAGGGCGGCGTTGTCGCCGCGTGGGGAGGGGAGGCGGAGCTGCGCCGCAGCGTTGTCGCGCGTGTTGGGTGGGGAGACGGGAACGGCGAAGAGAGGAGACGTGGAGAGGGAGGGCGGCGCTGCTGCCGGCGACGAGAGCGGAGCTAGCGAAACGGACGGAAGCTGCCGGCGACGAGACGTGGGAGGGAAGGTGAGGAGGCGAAAATGGGGTGGATGTACCGAATGAGTTTATATATTAGGGTTTTAATAGTTTTAATGGGAGAAGGGTATTTTTG
Organism: Galeopsis tetrahit; assembly: GCA_963675135.1. NCBI lineage: Eukaryota > Viridiplantae > Streptophyta > Magnoliopsida > Lamiales > Lamiaceae > Galeopsis > Galeopsis tetrahit. The sequence goes on along the minus strand of OY776121.1, from coordinate 9,015,539 downwards.
AATTTTCCCCGTGGGTGTCCTCATCCATTTTGTGTGTGTCCTCATCGCGTGGGTGTCCTCATAGGATCCTTGGGTGCCTTTAGCCGCGCCCTTAGGCCTTCCATGCGGCGATAGAATGTCTCGGTTTCACATCTTCAACAAGGCCACGGTTATACACACACGGACCTATTGAGGACACCCACCAGCTATTTTTTTTCATCTTGCAGAGCATGTGAAATGTCTCATCTACCCCTTTTGTGAAATTTTAAAAAAAAGGAAGATGAGTACGCCCACCCATTCTATTTCATGCCTGAATCATCCCCGCCAAAACAACCATCATACTTCAATAAAAAAAAAAATAACTCCTAAAAACACAAATTTTAACAAAAATAAAAATAATTTTTTTTTATTGTGTTCGAAAATTTTACGCGAACAAAGTTAAGATGTCCGAAAATTCTTACTGAACAAACTCAATGTGTTCGAAATTTTTTTGAACAACTTTAATTTGTCCGAAAAAAGGTCGAACAACTTGTTCGAAATTTTTTCCTGAACAAACACAAGTTATTCGAAAATAATTCCTGAACTTCCAAAAATCCTAATTTTCCAGAAACCATAAATTTTCTAATTTTTCAGAAAGCTAAACTTATCGGAGGTGGGCGGTGGCAGACGATGGAGGAGGGGTGCTAACAAGGGAGGAGAGGTGCGAGCGACCGCGTCTCTAGGAGGAGGGCGACGGCGGTGCTGCGGTGAGGGGTACGGGCGTGAACAAGGGCGGAGCCAGAATTTTTTTTTACGGCGGGCTAAATACTTTAAATAACGAGCAGAAGAAAATTGAAAGTACCTTTTTTTTATTTATTAGATAAATTAATCTTAAATTTATTACTTCCTCCGTTCGCCTATAAGTTTCTCATTTTACCATTTTGGTACGTTCGTTTATAAGCTTCTCATACCCTTTTTGGTAAATACTTTTAATTTTTTTATTTTTACACTTCATTTTACATTTTACTTTTTCTCTCGATCTCTCCCCTTCTATTAATCACATCACTTGTACTATATCTATTATTTAATCAATTTGCTTAATATGTGTGATAAAAGTAGCGGAAAATTTATAGACGTAGGGTGAGTATTTCATTTAAATTTATGTAAAGACTAAAATTAACATGTTTACAAATAATTTTGTTGAACAGATCATAGTTTCAATTTTGGGTTTAAGCTTTTTTTTTTTTTTTTTTCTTTCAAAAAATGGGGTGGGCTACAGCCACCCATAACCATGCTGTAGCTCCGCCCTTGGGCGTGAAGGCGGTGGGGGAGGAAGTGGGTGGGGTCGCAATCGTGGTGGAGGGGGAGGAAGGGGAGGGAGTGGGTGTACTGAATTTTGGGAATGTGAATGTATAGAATTAGGGTTTTAAGTAGGTTAAGGGTATTTTTGAGTTTTCCACGTGAGAGTTCTCATCTGACGGTGTGTGTGTTTAGCCGATGGGTGTCCTCAATAGGTCCGTGTGTGTATAATTGTGGCCCTTCAACAATTCTATTTCGATAAAAAATTATATGGGCCTTAAAATCCATTTCGATCAACTTATGTATCACAACAACATATACAATTATTTAAAAAAGGGTTCGACTATTTACACCTCCATTTTGGAGAGATACACTCCCACTTTCAATTTAATAATATAATATAATAATTATGTTCAAAATCAAAAGTACCATTTCAGTAAAATGTGTCATACTAAATGCACCCCCTACTGATTGCACCCTCCTATTTTCTTATCTCCTTACCTTCCCCAAACCACACTCTCCCACTTTTTGCAAAAGTTATCGAAAAAAAAACGTCAACTCTAAGTCACCATCACTACTTCCGACATCCAACATCATCCAATCTAAAAAAAATTCAAAAATTAAAATAAAAGAAAAAGAAAAAAAAAACTTTGAAATTTCAGTTTTTTTTTTTTTAAATTTTGATAGACCAGGGTCGACTGTATACATTCTCGTCGATAAATTGGTGTCGACGAAAGTGTATATGGTCGACCAACAATTGCCCAAAAAATTTAAAAAAATTTAAAAATTTCGACACACCATGGTCGACCATGTACACTCTCGTCGACAATAATTTGTCGACGAGAGTGTACATGGTCGACCAACAATAACCGAAATTTTTAAAAAAAAAGAAAAAGGAGAAGACATACCTTTTCTGCTCCAAACATGCGCGCAGGGAGAGAGGGGGCTTGGGTTGAGGAATAACATAGAAAAAAGGAAAAAAAAAACCAGAGGAAGAAGAGGACGGGTGCGTGCAGGATGCTGGGTGCGGTGGGGGGTGAGTGAGTTGGTTTTTAAGTGTTTGGGGTACATTTAATAAGGGGAGTGTGTTTGAAAAATATATTCAAATGATAAAAATTGTATTTATGACAATTTGAGGGGTGCATTTATCTTAATCAAATTTGAGAGAGTGCATTAATCGGGGTAGCCTTAAACAAATCGAAGGTGCATATAGTCAAAACTTTTTTTTTTTTTTTTTTATGGAAGTTAAATACCAATTCCTTTTTTTTCTCCTCCCCATGACTCGAACCCAGGACCTAAGCCTAGGTAGTGGTGCTCTAACCACTTGAGCTATCCCACTTTGTCTAGTCAAACCTTTTAAAAAATACATAGAATTTATCTCTTTACATATATATATGTATAGAAAAAAAAATTCTAAAACTAGTGGGGGCCAGTGTGCCTCCGTCTCTTCCTAAACCTCCTTCTACTTTTGGTGTACACTTGATCTTAGCCAAAAGGCCGAGAAAGGTATTCTACTTTTGGTGTACAGATGTTGTTTCAATTGTAAGTCATACCGTTCCAATTTAGATTGGATATTTACTATTTACGCATAGTTTAATGTGAGAGTTTTTTATTAGTATTAAGAGTTTTCTTAGAAAAGTCTCAGTGTCGCTTAAACTATCAACAGTCTAGATGTCGAATTGCATCACATCGTGACGCCTAAACTATCAATTGTCTGATACATGTGCCTATTTTTAATATTTTTTAAATTTTTATTTTATTAGTTACTATCTTACCATCAATTGAAATTAAAAATAATATTGATATTAGGATTAAAATTAAACGGGAATGATATAGTGTCCACCGTGTGGCATTGCCACATCAACATTTTTTTAATATTTAATTTAATTTTATGTTTATCAAATACTCTCCAAATAAATAGGAATAAAATATATTTATTACTAAATTTATTTTTATTTTTAAGCATTTATCTCTTTCGTAAATATCACTGTAAATCATATCTTAATGTGAATAAAAATACAATAAGTTCAATAATATTTTCTCCGAGTTGCACTCTTGTGTACCAGTTACATATATGTAACTACTATATCCAATCCAATATATGTAACTACTATATCCAATCCAATAACTCATTACAAATAACACATGACCCATTTACTATATACAATCCAATAACACATGATCCATTTACTATATCAATTTAACACATACTACATTTTTTCATGGACCTTTATTTTACTTCAATTAATTTTTTTTTAATTTTATCATTAAAAACTAATACTCCATTAATTTTTTAAATTTTTATTTTTTTATTTTACTCAATTGATATCTATATTTATCTTTTTAATATTATTTTTTATATTTATTTTTCTTCCTGTTTATCATTTGTGTTTCAAAAGATAATTTTTTTAACATAATTTCTTTTTATGTCATAAATAATTATTCTAAAATTTTAAAATCTAATAAGAAAATTTTAAAAATAATATTAATTGTTTTTTTTAAGTATTAAATAGTATAATAATAGTTTGTTTTAAAAAATAAAACTTTCACCTCTCTTAGGTAAGTGTTCAATTTTATTGGTACTATTTTACTTTAATTAACTGTATAATTTTCACCTTATCCTTTCAAAATTTTACTTCATTCCTTACAAATTTAACTTCGTTTTACATTGTTTAATTATTTTTTTCATTTGAACTTTCATTTTTTAATCACTTTATTTTAATTTTTTATGAATATAATTTTTAGTTTATAAGTGTTATGATAACCGTTGATAAGTATTATGATATATTATTAGTTAATATGCAGTACTGTACATATTAGTTCATATACAGTATAATATTAGTATATATTTGTATATGTTTTAATTTTTTCGAGTTTCGAGTTCACATACTTTATGGTAATAGTTCAAATATAGTATAGTATTAGTTCACATAATGTATAGTATTAGTTCATATACTCTATGGTACTAGTTCAAATATAGTATAGTATAAATTCAAATATTGTATAGCATTAGTTCACATACTCTGTGGTACTAGTTCAAATATAGTATAGTATAAATTCAAATATTGTATAGTATTAGTTCATATATTAAATACTCCGTAATATTTTTATACCCACATTAATCTCTAGTACTATACAATATATTAACTAGTACTATACCATAGGCGTACTAATACTATATCGTATTTAAACTAATATTTATATTTAACAAAAAATACATAACTTAACACATTTATAATTCCAGGCATACCATGCAAATTAATACATCAATATTAAAAAAATGATATTAACTAACTAGTAAGAAGAACAAAAGTGAGAATGAATCACACTGAACACACAATTCAATTAATAGATACGATCACACTCAATAAACATATGAATGCATCAACATGACGATGACCCCAAAGAAAATAATAAAGCTGATGCAATATTATGCTGGTTTCTTACCAATTCTCAACTCATTTAAGTTTCTAAATATAAATTTTATTTTTCAATTAGATTATATTATTAATTAGTTTTAAAAAATAATCTACAACCTTAAAAAACTTGTAACAAGCCAGATATCATTTTAGAAATAATGAAGACATAACAAAATAATCTTAGTTATTATAAATCAGATTAAAGCTAGAAAGTGGGCATGTCATATTCATACATTTATACCCAAATTAGAAAAAAATTGAATTTTTTTAGTTTAGTTTTTTTTTCGATTTTTTTTTTGTATTTTTTTCCTAAAATTTGGTCATTTTTTGAAAAAAAAAACTGGAAATTTTATTTTTGAGTTTCATATTTTTTTAATATTCGTTATGTTTTTATATTTATTTTTTAAAATTAAAAAAAATAGAATAATATTTGACTTCGTGGTTATTCATTGGTGAATCGATAGTCGGTGTATAATTATAATTTTAATGAGTTGGATTTTAATTTAATTGATAAAATGGTAATATAGTATTTTACATTTATTTTTCTTTTAAAAAATTTGGGGGTGAAATTAATAAAAAAGAAGGTAAAAAACTAACAACCCATGTAAAAAATTGAATTTAGTTACATGTATGTAACTTGTACACATAAGTGCCTAAAAGAAAGGAGTGCCTAAAAAAAGGGAGTGTGAATTTATTAAAAAAGGAAGGTAAATAGTCAGTTACATACATGTAACTAGTACACATAAGCAATTGTCATTTTCTCCATGGAAGAAGCTAGACAATTCATCCTTCATTTTGAGCTCTGAAAAATAATGTTTCGAACTAAAATAAATCCTTATAAATTCTCCATTTCTTCAGGCTTTATCGTGTAAGCAAATAAATTCTTCTAAAATTTTTAATCACATCTTCTTCCAGTTATAACGGCCATGGAGTATTCTTGAAAAATTATAGTTAAAGTGATATATTTTATTCATATTTATATTGAGATATGCCTCTAATATTTGATAAACATAAAATTAATTAAATATTAAAATAGTGGCAATGTCATGTAAATGTAAATGGTGGGCACTATATAATAAATTTAAAATTAGATTATTATTTCTTAAAACTCAAAAATATAATTTTGGATCGGAATAATGATATGAAAATTAAAATAAAAATTATATATAATCAATTGTTTTTTTATTAATCATGTGTGGACAAATTTTTTATTTTATAATTATATATTTAAAATTATTAAATTTAATTTAAAAGAGCGATATTCGACAAAAAATGATAATAAGTGCAATGCAAGGCGATAGATTCTGCGACACCGAGTGCAACAGGTAGCAGGTCATCAAATATAAGTAATTAGATTTCAGATCTAATGACTCAATTTAATGGATTGTTCATAATTTAGGCGACATCTGGACTATTCTTTGAAGACCCCTAGTATTAAAGGGATAAAGTAAAGTGTATGAAAATCTTTTGAGTAGTAAAATAAATAATAGAATATTGTGAGTAATAAAGTAGAGTGGTAAAGTAATTACATGTGATGTAATTTTGAGATATTTGAAGGGTGTAGTTTAAAGTGAAAAGTTTTTTATTGTCAAATAAAGAAATGTTCTATCTAAATTGGGACATTCATTTTTGGCAAATGCACAATTTGAATTGGGACGGGGGAGTAGCATATATATATGGATACACACTTTTTTTTAAACTAAATGGTGTAGCTTTTTTTATTGCAAACACAAATGGAGGTAGGTAGCCAAACCACAAAATTCGGGGGTCTACCCAACAATTATCAACATCAAAACGCGAGCTTCCCTAGCCAACCTATGAGCTAGGATATTAGCATCTCTCTTAGCAAAAGAAAATGTAACATTCGTAAATTGAGCTTGTAATGCCTGACAAGCAATAATGTAATCCCCAAAAGTAGAGTTAAACACGTCGGTGGATTTGATTGCATCAATGATCACCTTTGCATCCCCTCAATTATATAATTGTCAATACCAAGTGTGTAATGAGTAGAATTTTGAGGGGTTAATTTTGTAAACTTTAATTTGTAAAGCAAAAAAAATTGATTTGATTAAGTGTGTGTATTCCAAAACTAATGATATTTTGTGGAGGAATATTGTGAAGAGTTGAGTTTATGGAAGAGTTTCTTTTTTTTACAAACTTTTGTGAGACTGGTAAAAAAGAAAAGGATGCCAACTTTTGTCAGACTTGAGTCTACACAAGACATATTCTCTCTCTATATATATATTGAGTAATGATATAGAACCTATAGTTAGTTTCTTATATACAAATATTTTATATAGATGATTGATTTCATAAGAAAAACTCATCATCGGGTTTTATATCATTTTAACCTTTATATTTTAACATATATATATATATATATAGTTAACGTGTCAGTGTTAGAATAACTAAAAGGAAGAATTTCATATCAAAACTCAATATTTAGGTTGAGTCTCAATATAAGTAATCATTTTACAAGAGACTCAATGTTTACATTATTTTCAATTTAAGGCTTGGTTTATATTCTTGTCTCAATTCAAGGCCCCGCAACTGAGTATTTCAAATCTAGTTTGCAAAAAATGCCCATTTTTACACCACTAAAATGTAAGGAAGAGAGAATCTACTCAAAAATCTTATTCGGGGTAACATTCGCGCCTTTGAAAATTCTACAATTTCTAGATTTCCACCGAAATCATAGAGTACCAGACTAAAACCAAATGCACTCCAAGACATGTTTCCTTCTCTTGAGAGACCCTCTATGCTCATAATTGTCCGAATCATCTGATGCTTATTTAGATGCATTTGCTTATTACATTGTTGTTTAATTTGCTCATAATTGTCCGAATCATCTGATGCTTATTTAGATGCATTTGCTTATTACATTGTTGTTTAATTTCAGGGATATTCTTATACCAAAGTATAGAAATTTCAGACTATTTTCAAATATAAGTAGTATAGACTATTTTTGTACTAAATATTCTGAGGCCTATTACAACAGTAATATTAAGAGTGAGATTGTTTAGATGTGCGCTACATCTTTTTTTTTCTTTTCAAATTGATGGCGCAAAATATATCCCACTGCACGTCATTTACAAGATAGGTGGATTTGCGCTTTTGTTGAGGATCTGGGATAAGTAAGCAGTGTTTGAGAGATGTTGAAAAGCTCCCTTGTCCTTAAGCCATCAACCACAATTACCATCTCTTCCAAAGCAGGCGCTCGCCTAAGCAGTATTCGGGCCAACGTGAGTAGTGGTTCACCATTTGAATCTGGAGAGTCGTTAACTCTAATCTTCTTCAGATATAATAAGTCACCATCCAAATGACTCTTTACAGCTGAATCCAAATTGTAAATATCCTAAAATGAGAAAATAAATTTAGATAAAGATTTGCATTCGAACATCAAATGACAGTATTTGTGTAATATATCAAGACAAAAACTTCTCTTATATGAGACGGATTCTCATCACATATAAATTCTATGACCCATAGGCTTATGATTCTACACGAATCCTGTTTTTTGTACAAAAATAGGATGTAACTACTAAAGTGAACTTTGTATTATACATGAGACAATTTCACTCATAATGTTTTACGTGATAGGTTTTAGATGTGAAGCATACAAAATAAATGTATGACCAACATTTCTCAATATAGAAAAATATTTATATTACTAGTAAACTGTAATTGAAAGATATACTTACATCTTCATCTGTTGCAAAGCCATTTAAGAGTAATGACTCGAGGTTTGGTGAAGAATCGAGCAGGCAGCAAATGCCAGAAATGAAATTTATATAGCCGATTGTAGCACAAGCATCTAATGTCAAATGTCGCATCCTAAGTTCCGGTAGTTGCCAGCCTTCCGCCGCCACCATCATCGACGACAGAACCTAAGACCAAGTGAAAATATCAAGCATGAATAATTGTATAATCATTTACTAACTATAGAAATGAACTTAAAGATATTGATTCAGTTACTTCACTTGGGGGAAGTTTAATTTGGGATTCACCCGCCTGGACGTGGGATGTTACGTCTTCCGCCGTGTTCTAGTTTGAAATTTAAAAATCTAGATTTCACCATCCAACTATATCCCCCTAAAAATACCTATAAATTCTACTATTACTAAATTAATTTGACATAAAATTACATATTTTCCTTCTCAAAATCTAAAACAAACACACAACAATATTTATCAGGATTTTGAAATCCAAGATTTACCCACCATCCTATATAATATTATAATCCCAAATTAAACATCCTCTTGAGTCTTTTTACATGGTTCATGAATCAGGTTATCATTCAAAACTCTTGATTGTCATGCAAATAAAAAATAATTGAAGAAGAATACCAAATAAGAGCAGAAATACACATCTCAAAGTGAAGCGTAGTCATATATTGAAATTGTGGTATAACCCAAGAAAGAATGTTAAACATACCTCAAAGCATAGACCCCTTAGGTGAAGATCGTTAACGTGCTTAAATTTTTCAAGGAATTCCTTTACATAAGTCATTACCTCCACAGAGTAATCATCATAAAGTTCATCGGCTTCATCCATAAAATCAATAGAAGCTGTAACAACAGATGAGATGTTTCTTAGCTGCCACTTTCTTTCTTCAAGAAACACGCTAATATTCAAAGAGCGTATATAGGGTGCTGATACTTCCACAAATGATCCATCTTCAGATTCTTCTATTGTAAGGTTATTAAGACATCGTGAATTGACCTCCAAACGATTGAATCCATGACATGAGTGTAACTCCAAATTATTTAAAGCTGGACAACTAGATAATATTTCATCAAGTAAATGTTGATTCAACTCCACATCGCAAAGGGTTAAATCGGTTAAAGATTGCCACTCAATTGTTCCTTCATAAGCCATAATGCATTCTCTAAGATTCAAGGTTGTCAAAGAAGAACAGGAATACATCACCTGAGGCAGTTTATAGTAATTATACGCAAAGGTGAATAACTCCAAAATAAGGTTTTTCACCTTATTCTTCACGCAAAACTCAATCCAGGCATCAACATCGAAAGCAAAGTTCTCTTTGTAGAGGAAACTAACCATGAATTTCTCCAAATATTTCCCCTCACGAATATGAATGGTCCTATTAACCCAAGACATATAATTGAGTGCATCCGTGTCCGACGACAGCAACACTACCTCTCTTTTGAACTCCAACCGTGGCAATTCGGACCATAAATATTCCCATCTTTTCGACAACACACTAGTAACTCCAGCAGTCCGCACATCGAGAAAAGAGAGAATGTGAATAAGTAGTGAATCTGGCAAATCATGGAACCGATCAGTCGACATCTCCATAATCCTCCGTTTATTCAATGATGACATCGTTTCTCTTCTTATCACTTTCAACACTCCTCTACTCCTTCTTCCCCAAATCTAATTCAACATTAGGATACAAACAAATACAATTAACAATTCAAAACATCAATTTAATTACAGAATCTAAACGAACCACTCTCCATGCCAGCGGCTTACATTCCCCCTTTTCCGAAAAGGTCAATTCTGCTTATAATGAAATTATGTATTACACCCTAAAGCCCATATATTACACCCACCTCCTCTCATTCATTGATAATTTCCATATATTTCCATATCTTTGACCTTCCTATTAGACAACGATTTACTTACCATTCATGTCATCGGGCCGGAAATCTTGTGATACTATATTATTTAAGTTGGTTGAAATAGTTTAATATGGTGAATACGTGATTTTGTGTACTTTGTGAGACGGGTCTGGAATCGTGGTGAATATGAGATTCTTTGTGAGACGAGAGGGAGGAGAGAGGTTCTTGTACACTTACACTGTTACCTGACGAGGAGTATGAGCTCGTGTACAACCCAACAGATGTAACAGAGCCTGGTTCCGCCGTCGGCCGCCTTTCCACCGTACCTCTCGCCGGAAATTATTTTTGCCGCCTCTTTGTGCGCGGGTTTCACAGTTCGTTGCTGTCCAGATTCGCGAGCATCGGCTCCGCTGGTGCAGCGCCGTCCAGATCGTGGCCACCATCTTCGTGAGCCTGCCGCCGCCGTGAGGAGTTGCCTGTTGTTAATGGCGCTGCCTTTTGTTGTCTTTTTTGGAGTGGTTTAGTTTGAGTTAATTAGGCTTAAATCATTTATGCTTTGCAAATTTTGGTCGACTTGCCTTTCAAATTAATTATACTATTTATCTTCTAATATTTTATTAGAAATTGTGGTCTACAATTTTGTTCAAAATTAATCTTGGTTGTTTTGTCTTCATGGAAAAAGGTAAAAGTATAATTAATTTATGTTGACACTTGTAATTGGTGTGGCGATTTGAGATCCTTATCTAAGGTCTCGCTCTGGTATTACAACTAAACTCATTTTTTTACTGCTTTTGTAACATAGCCCCGAGGATTATGTGATTGAGTTTGTGTGCTGTAGATTTTAGGATGTCTTTGTGAATCCTGTTTCTTTGTGATTTTATTTACGTCTTTGTGTATCGTAAATTATTGCTTCCTGCTTGTTCTATGTGATATGATCTTTGTGAGGTTTCGTTGTACAATTTCTTATTAATTTTCTTGGTGGTTAATTGTTTGGTGCATGTTGTTTGCTTCCTACAATTTCTTTATGTTGCTCTGCAATTTCTTGGTGGTTAATTGCTTGAATGTTCTTCAGGTCTGCTGATAGAGTTCTCTCATTAAAGTTTTCGTGATTAACTGATATATAATTGATTATATGTTATATATTTGGCTTTGTAAAACAACTTAGATTTCGGATATAGTTTTGATCATCAAAACTAAATTTATATTATTTAATCTAATTAGGGGTAAGGTTGAGTATTTTATATACCATTTAAGTTTAATAATTTATACAATATCAATTTATATATTTAAATTTAATGAATGAATAATTCAATTTTAATTTAATATTCAAAAAAAATCAATTTAGGATTTACGGTTTAGCCCTAAAATGAATAATTCAAGTTTAATTTCCAATTGTTTTAAAGTTTAAGTTCAGTCTTTCAATTTGTTCTGTAATGCAGACTCGACTGCTAACCTATTTGATTTTTTGTACAAGGAAATAACCGACTGCTAACTCAGGTGAATTTTTGTGGCTGACTAAATTAGATTTAAGAATTTTGAATTTGAAACTGGAGTTTAGGATTCTTGTCAAGGTTGTTTAATTTGCATTCTTCGTAAGTTTTGATCAATTTATGTTTCAATTTTCAAAGATTTTGATGGGATAGTAATTTTATGTGATTTTTTTAGACTGGGCAATGATTTAATTTCAATTTAAGTTTAGTAAGTAATATTTAAATGTTAGGGGGTGTATTCAATTGAGACTCTATTGGATTTTTTTAGACTTTTAAAATCTTGAGGTATTCAATCCGAATTTTTAAAAGTCTTTTAAAATTCTGAGGTATTCAATACGGATTTTAAAAAGTCTTTAGAAATTTTTAGGTATTCAACAATGGATTTTAATACTCTATGGTTCGTTGGATTCTCCTTCAAAAATATAAATAAATTTCACTATTCAAAATCTCTTCTAAAAAGTAGAGATTTCAATGGATTCTCTCAGAAACTCTGAAAGAGAAGAAAGTAGTGTATTTTGAACCACAAAATCCTACACACAGCCTGGTAGTTCTCTTCTTCGATAAGCATCACATATTCTTCACCACCATTATTATTATCGTGAAAACTGTATTTTAAAATTATAATTATAGTATATCGTTATGTTAGCAATATCAAGGTCGTCACTCCAGTAATCGACGTCAACTCCCCATTACGTGGTGTTCCATATCATCTAAAAGATTTTGATGGTTAAGGTCGTCACTCCAGAAATGCAATTATTCAATCTTTCTTCTTAGTCGTGCATCATTAAGAAATGTGATTGAGAGAATTTTTGTTATTTTCAAATCACTTCAACTGGATTACACACCGCATCTGTGGAAAAGGAAAATTTGGAATTGCTTTTTCAAAGCCAACCACAACAAGCTAATGCATTGAGAACCAGTATTGCTAATAATAATGAAGATATATTTTTGATATTTTTTCTAAATAATTTAGATAATTTTTTTTATATACAAGTGTGTTTGATATACGTTTGCATCAATAGTTTTAGGGGCATAGTTTATGGAAATCCATTTAAATAAATAAAAAAAAATGTGTATTTCACAATCCTGTCAAATCTATGAAAATCCATATAAATCAATAAAAATGTCAGTCAAACTCTGCATAGAGTCTATGAATTTTCTAAATCCACTGACTTTTTAAAGTCCAAAAAAATCAAACAGAATCTCAATTGAATACAACCTCCTTAATTTAGTAAATATATAAAATAAATATAAAATGAATTGAAATATTACATATAAGTTACTAAACTTAAATTGTATATAAGGTACTAAACATACCTTAAACCTAAATTCACATATTTTAAACCTAAATTCACATATTTACCTGTTCAAATATTCGTTCTATATAATATTCAAACTTAATTTCAATTTAAGTTTTAGTAACTTATATAATATTTCATTTTTTATTTAAATTTTAGTAACTTTATGTAATATTCAAACTCAATTTAGGTTTAAGGTTTATATTTGGTAACTTATATACCATAGTTTAGTATCTTATATAATATTATTCAAATTTAATTTTAATTTAACTTTTAGTAATTTATGTAATATTCAAACTCAATTTAGATTTAAAATTTATGTTTAGCCCCTTATAAACCATTTAACTTTAGCAACTTATATAATATTACAATTAAATTTATATAGTATATTGACTTGTTCCTATCTATAAGAAGGATCTATTTATAATTGTTTTTTATTGTGTTGTATTTCTATTACATTGTGTTCTCGATATCAATCTTGAAATTGAAATTGAAGTAGAGTTAATAGAAAATTATAAAAATTACCTTTCTACGGGGATTTCGAGTATTTCTTCAACTGTTAGCTTTAACTCAATACACCTAAATATATTAGGAAAACAAAACAAAACCAAATTTAGCAATCTAAACTTTTGACTCGGCCTCAACAACGTAATGATTCTGAAAAAAAATATACAATATTTCAGGCATAAAGTACAACAAAATAAAACATGAAAATCAATTGCAAGTATGATCACCCAACAATAAAAGTTGAACACCAAATATTGCAAATTTGAACACTTAATGTTGTTAAGCAATAAAAGTTGAACACCAAGTATTGAAAATTTGAACACTGAATATTGTTACGGGGAGAATACTGAGACAATTATTGTGACTATTTCATTAAATTTAAAATTAGTAATAATTTAAGTTTAGTAACTTATGTAATATTTAGATTCAACTTATATTCAATTTATATATTAAAATTTAATGAATGAATAATTTCAATTTAGTGCCTTATGTAATATTAAAAAAATTTATTTGGGATTTAGTATGTTAGATTTATCGAATAATAAGATATTTAACAAAAAAATTAAACGTGTAGAGATGATTGAGAAATATTACCATAAATTCTAAATTAAAAATGCAAATATTGCTTAAGGTACTAAATTGAAAATTTAAATATTACATAATGTCAATAAGTATCGAAACCTAACCAAAGGTACTAAATCCAAAATTCAAAATCTCAGTGTTCAATCTTACACACTTAGTGTTCAATTTTATAATACTTAGTGTTCAAATATTTAAAATTGTATATAAAGTACTAAAATCATTGACCAGTGTTTTATGTATTTCAATTTAAGTTTAATAACTTCTGCAATATTCAAACTCAATTTAAGTATAGAGTTTAGTACTTTATACTTCCTCTGTCCCACAATAACTTTCACACTTTCCTTTTCGTGACGTCCCACAATAACTTTCACACCCTTAAAATGGAAAACCCTTTATAAACTCCACCCTCAAAATATCCTCAATTTTACACAAATGTCATTACTTTTTCTCCACACATACACAAAAGTCAACTCATTTTTTACTTTATACATAAAATTTTACAAAATTACCCCTCAAAACTCCACTCATTATTACACTTTCTTAATTTACGTGTCCATCTACCTATGAAAGTTAATACGGGACGGAGGGAGTATATCATTTAGGTTTAATAATTTATATATTTAAAAGTGGCTCTCACTCTTTACTTGAACACTATCAGTTTTTATATGAGGGTTAAAGGAGACCCGTCTCACGGATCTCATTTTGTGAGACGGGGTCTCACCCAAAACTAGGGTTGTTATTCGAGCCGAGCCGAGTATTTGAAGTTCGAGCTCGGCTCGATAACAATGACGAGCTAAGAAGTGAGCTCGGCTCGACTCGTTAAAGGGTCTAACGAGCCTATCGAGCCGAGCCGAGCCTAACGATCCTAATGGAATTTAAAGAAAAAAATTTCAATATCGAGCTTAACAATCGAGCGCGAGCCGACTCGTTAGTAAATCGAGTATCTAACGAGCTCGAGCTTCTTCCACTTTTAGTTGTCTGAACCTAGAAAATGGAAGCAGTACAAATCAGTGTGAATTAAAAGAAAATATCGACAATTTCAATGATCAAAGCAATCAAGATCCTCTCCCCTTCGAGCTTCTTCCTTTCTCTTGTTATTTTGTTGATTACACTCAAATTCAATTCAATCAATACAAATCCAGAGAAACCCTATACATACAAAATCACAAAATATTTAGAAAAAGTTCACATCATATCCTCTCAGTTTTTTGTTCTATGAAATTAAATTGCAATTTTTAAAAGAAAAAACAAAATGAATCCGCATTGATGTTTACTCTTAATCGTAATAATAATAATAAAAAATCAATAGAAAACATAACAAACAAATTAACAAGAAATTTGTGTCATCAACTTGTAAGAAATAGAAAAAGTTCACATCATATCCTCTCAGTTTTTTGTTCTATGAAATTAAATTGCAATTTTTAAAAGAAAAAACAAAATCAATCCGCATTGATGTTTACTCTTAATCGTAATAATAATAAAAAAAAATCAATAGAAATCATAACAAACAAATTAACAAGAAATTTGTGTCATCAACTTGTAAGAAAGAGAAAGGACAATCATTTTCCCTCAACCCCACCGGCCCTTTCTCGATTTCCCTAGCAACACAACTTCTCCGACGAATCAGATTTTTCCACCTCCACATCCGGCGCCTTTAACCGGCCCGACTGTCACATTCATCGGAGGTCTTAAAACGCTTGTGGAATTCGAAAGATTATAAATACTCCCTCTATTTTATAACTGTTTGCACACTTTTCTTATTAGTTCGTCCTACATTTGTTTGCATATTCCTTCATAAACCTCATCCTCACCATATTCACATATTTACACAAAATGTCATTACTTTTACACTCATTTCAACTACACTCTTTACTTTATTAATTTAACTTTACAAAATTACCCCTCAACACTCCATTCATTACATTTTTTTTCTTAAAAAAATGTGTCTATCTTGTGGTTCAAACACTTATGTGACGAAGGGAGTAGTATATTACTATTAAACCATTAAAATTCATACAACTCGATCAAACAAAAGAAAAAAATACACATAACAAAACATGAAAATCAAACTATAAATACAATACAACTAATATTTTTACATTAAAATTGGGGTACAATATTTTTTACAGGAAATTTCAATTTTTGGGGTACGACTGTACCCCAAATCCCCCAAGTACCTCTCTGTATCCATCCGCCTCTGAGTAAAAGTCTTTGATGTGACACAAGTTGGCAGAATGCTTTTTTAGAAACAGTACAACACTCAATGCTGAATCGGTGTAAATTAAGTTTGGAAAGAATGGGGGCATATTGGACCATTCAACACCAATTTTGTGCTTACTTGCTATAAAAAAATTGGTATGTGTCTCATTGCAACAATCCCTCCTACTTTGTGTGTTATAGTGAATCCCTCTTAAAATAATGGGATGAAATTTGAGTTAAAAGTGATAATATATTTATTAAAAGTGACTATCATTTTTTACATAAGCCTTGTCATTTTTTTAATAAACATCATCACTTTTTAGTTATGAGTTCATAAATGATATTATATGTTAGTGAACATGATTGTCTTCACTAATTGTACTAGTTTTCATTGTTAATTGTTGTCACTTTATACAACTATCACTATTCACAAAGCAATAAAAGTTTAGCTAGGCCATATTTGATAGCAAATAATGATTAGACTAGATTCGAATGATACCTATAACTTTTTAAATTTTAAAGAATGATCTATTTTTAATCTAAGTTATTAAACAAATTATAAAGTTGAGATGTAGTTAATTTAGATTTAATCTGACCTATCAAACATGATCTAAAAGTGATAATTTTTTTACGAAAAATAACTATTATCTTTCACATAAGTATTACTATCATTTTTGCAAAAGTATTATCACTTTTCAAATATGAGTTAGAGAATAAGAATGTGTTAGTGGACCCGACTATGTTTACCAAGTTAATTTTGTAACTATCACTTTTTTGTATAAATATTGTAACTTTTCAAATACTATTAGTTAATAAATGAGATTATATGTTCATCCGTGCATAACTCATTTTCAGATATTTTTTTTTTTTTTTTATAATCAATCGATTTTATACTTTAAAAACAATAATAAAATGCATCAGTTGTGCTAGGAGTTTCACCTACCAACAACATGTTAATTCCCCAATATCCAAACGAATGAAGTAAACATGTACCCGTATAATATGGGAGCAGCTAAGCATGTTTAAGCATAAATAAGTTAACACAAAAATTTATATACAATATTGATCAATTAAATTAATTTTACTAGAAATATTGATTTATTAAGTCAATAGGCTAAAAATATATGTTATTGGGCCACCATTAATTCATTTGAGTTAATTATTTTATTTGTCAATTAGCCCACTTGTATTTTAATTTTGACCGACATTTATTTTACTTGTTTCTGTGATTTATTTTATTTTATTGCCGAACATGGGCTATTAAATGTAGTAATTCAAATTGTAATATGTAGTAACACACATTGTTTTATGTAGTAATAACACAAACTATTTTATATAATAATACAAATTATTTTATTTAGTAACACATTTTTTTCTAGTGTTTTTGTTGATGTAGCAACTCACATTATAATATGTAGTAACATATATTATCGCATGTAGTAAACACAATAACCATGTTGTAATACAGATTGTTTTATGTAGTTACATATAGTAACAAACGCCTATTCAATGTAGTAATTCAAACTGTAGTATGTATTAACATATACGGAGTAGTTTTTTATGTAGTTAAACACATTATTACATGTAGTAATAAGACAAACTATTTTATATAGTACTGTAATACAGATTTCTTTATGTAGTAAAACATTTTTTTTCTAGTATTTTTGTTGGTGTAGTAACTCACATTATAATATATAGTAACATATGTTATTGTATGTATTAAGATATATTATTGCATATTCAAAAAAATAGAAAATATTTAAAGATTAAGATCGTTGTAAATTATAGCGTCTGGCTTCGGCACCCGAAGTTTCTATCAGTGGGTGTATTTATAAAAAAATATGGGTGTGAATTGGGCTGTCCGTTGATGTATTTATAAAGAATGTGGGTGTGGATTGAGCTGTTAGTGAGTGCATTTATAAAGAATGTGGGTGTAAATTGGGTTGATGCATATATACAATATTTTAGTGGGTGTATTTATAAAGAATGTGTGTGTAAATTAGGCTGATGCATATATGCAATATTTCACACAAGATCACCCCATAAATTAATGATTATTATCACCCAATAACTCATAAATTTTTTTAAAATTATTATTGATTATTATTAATATATTATTATTTTAAATTAATATTATTATTATTTAATAAAATTATTATTAAAAATAAATTATTTTTATTATTAACTCTATAGATTTTCTAAATCCACCACTATTTTAAACTAAAAAAAAAATCTTAATTGAATACACTAGTGTAAGACAGTAAGAGTGATATTGTTTAGATGTGCGCTACTTTTTTTTTTTTCAAATTGAGGGCGCAAAATACATCCCATATGAAGGATTGTAAAATGACACAGTTTTAGCATCAAAATTGCAGGTCTTTACGAGATAGGTGAATTTGCGCTTTTGGTGAGGATCTGGGATAAGTAAGCAGTGTTTGAGAGATGTTGAAAAGCTCACTAGTTGTCCTAAAGCAATCAACCACGATTACCATCTCTTCCAAAGCAGGCGCTCGCCTAAGCAATATTCGGGCCAACGTGAGTAGTGGTTCACCATTTAACCGTGTAGAGTCATTAATTCTAATCTTCTTCAGATGCAATAAGTCACAATCCAAATCACTCTTTTCTGAATACAAATCATCAGTTTCCTAAAATGAGAAACAATAAATTTAGATAAAGATCTGCATTCGAACATCAAACAATAGAGTATTTGTGAAATATATTGAAGACAAAAACTTGTATGAAACGATTCTCATCACTTATGAATTCTATGACTCATAGACTTATGACTCTACCCGATTCGTGTTTTGAACCAAAATAAAATGCAATTACTTAAGTGAGTTCCGTATAGTACATGAGACTGTCTCCATTCGAGCAATTTCACTAATAATGTTTTACGTGATAGGTTTTAGATATCTCTGCCCCTCCCTCTCTCTCTCAAATATACATATATATACATATTGAAACTAAATATTGGCACAGATATTCATGCAAATTATCAGGACTTGAATACTTACCCAATCTGTTTCAAAGTCATCTAAGAGTAATGACTCGAGGTTTGGTGAAGATTCAAGCAGGTATAAAATGCCAGAAATGAAATTTATATACATGTATGCACCACAAGAATCTAATGCCAAATGTCGCATCCTAATTTCCGGTAGTTGCCAGCCTCTCACCATCATCATCGACAGATCCTAAGACCAAGTGCAAATACCAAGCATGAATAATTGTATAATCATTTACTCTAGAAATGAACTTATAGATATTGATTCAGTCACTTCACTTACATGGGTCATGAATTAGGTTTTCATTCAAAAAAACCATTGATTGTCATGCAAATAAAAATTAGTCAACGCGAAATACACATCTCAAAGTGAAGCGAAATCATAAAGTCCATTAAAGCATATATTGGAAGTGTGTTATTACCCAAATGTTAAGCAAACTAAGAGCAGAAATACACACCTCAAAGCATCGACGGCTTACATGAAGATCGTTAACGTGTTTAAAGTTTTCAATGAATTCCTTTACATAAGTCATCACCTCCACGGAGTAATTACCATTTTCATCATAGAAATCAATAGAAGCTGTAACAACAGATGAGATGTCTCTTAGCTGCCACTTTCTTCCTTCAGGTAACACCAAAATATTCAAAAAGCGAATATAGGGTGCTGATATTTCCACAAATGATCCATATTCAGATTCTTCTATTGTAAGTCTATTAAGACATCGAGAATTGACCTCCAAACGATTGAATCCATAACATGAGTCTAACTCCAAATTATTTAAAACTGGACAACCAGATAATATTTCATCAAGTATATGCTGATTCAACTCCACCTCGCAAAGGGTTAAATCGGTTAAAGATTGCCACTCAATTGTTCCTTTGTAAGCCATAATGCACCCTAAAAGATTCAAGGTCGTCAAAGAAGAACAGGAATATATCACCTGAGGCAGTGTATAGTAATTATCGATGCCGAACTTCACAATAAGTTCTTTCACCTTATTCTTTACAGAAAACTCAACCCAGGCATCAACATCGGAAGCAAAGCTCTTGTTGTAGGAGAAATTAACCATGAATTTCTCCAAATAATTCCCCTTACGAATATCAATGGTCCTATTAACCCAAGACACGTAATTATTCGTGTCCAACCACCCTGCCCTTGGTTTGAACTCCAACCTTGGCAACTCGGACCAAAGATATTCCCATCTTTTCGACAACACACTAGTAATTCCAGCTTTCCGCACACCGAGAAAAGAGAGAATGTGAATAAGTAGTGAATCTGGCAAATCATGGAACCGATCAGTCGGCATCTTCATAATCCTCCGTTTATTCAATGATGGCAATGACATTGTTTCTCTTATCACTTTCAATACTACACTCCTCTACTCCTTCTCCATTGTGTTCTTCCCCAAATTCTGTTGTATTTTCATCAAATCTAATTCAACATTAGGATACAATTCCAAACCTCAATTTACCGAATCTAAACGAACCACTCTCCGTGACAGCGGCTTACATAAACGCTCTACTCTCTGAAAATGAAAAGGTCAATTCTGATCAACAAATAAGAAAGTAAATATCAAAATAAAGTATGTCCTCAAAACCTTGCTAGCAGAATAGTAAACTAAGGAATAATTAAGAGATGGAAGCAAGCAAAACACAAAGAGTTAATAATCTAGAACACGCCTTTAACCTAGGTACCACATAATTTCTTCTTTCGTCCTCAACAAACAAAACAAATATTAAGAAACTAGTGTCAGATCAAAAACAACTGCAAATCACGTGAACAAAACCCCTAAACCAACAACAGATCTGGAAAATATGATTAATAAAACCAACGCTAATTCGAGAAAAATTCCAATTCCGAAGGATAATATTGACCTTCAGCTACATCACTGAAGAACTATAATTAATTTCACTTCACATTTTCTTTTTAAATGCTAAATTACAGCCAAATATTACAACAAATTGACAAATAATAATATTATCATCCTACTGGTAATAGCGCAATCATCATCAATATTCACATATCTATTACTACATTTAAGCATCAACATACACATTAACAATTAATACAAATTCCATGATGTACCTTGGTGGAGGGAGCCGACGGACACTCACTGAATAGTGAATACAGAGATGACGGGAAGACCTAAAGAAAAGAAAAGAAAATTGGGGGAAGAATGTGGACAGACTATTAAATTCATGAAAATGAGAGGCCACTTCTAAATAAATCCCTGAAAAGTTTGCCGATATACACATATTTATCTTTCATGCAATATTTTTTTAGTCCATCGTATACTAAATTAAATTATGTTATTTACTTTATATAAAAAAAATTACAAAATTACCCCCAAGACTTTAATTATTACACTTTTTCCTTAAATTTTGTTCCAACAAATGAAAGCTTTTTAGGGACGGAGGGAGATATACTCACCCTGTCCCACAATTGTTTGCATTCTTTTCTTATTCGTCCGTCCCACAATTATTTACATTTCTCAAAATAAAACCTTTTTATAAACCCCACCCTCAAAATATTCACATATTTACACAAAATGCCATTATTTTTATTCTCAATTCAATCATTCACTTACTAATTTTATTCATAGAAGTTTGCAAAATTATTCTTCAACACTTCACTCAATACACTTTTTCTTAATTTGTGTGCCCATAAAGTGGTGCAAACAGTTCCGGGACGAATGGAGTACAATATTTTTTAAAATTAATATTCACGCCTCAATTTTAGACAATTATAACTTAACTAGTGTAAGACAAGCGTAATACACGAAATTGTTAAAAAAAATATATAATGGAGTATAATTTTTTAACAAAATTTAATGATTGAAAGAGATAATAAAATTGATGGATAGATAAATTAGATTTTAAGTAAATGAGTGAAGAAGAGAGAGGAGTGAGACCGTTATAATCAATTCAGAAAAAAAAATCAAAATTAACCGAATTTATGGAATTCTAGAATTGAGGCTTTTGAAAAAATCAGGTCATTTAAAAAAGATTCAGAATTAATTATATATAGGGAATTTTTTTTTAAAAAATTACTATAAAAAAATCATTATTCACTAAGGTTGCGTTTGGATGGGTGGATTTGATTTGAGGATTTATTTCAAATGAGAGAATTTCAAAATAGATGGATTTCAAATGACATGGTTCTAGTGAGAATTTAAAATCCTCTCAATTTTAACTAAAAAAATATGCTAAAAATTTGAAATTCATTCATTTAATTTTTAATCCAAACAAGTGGAGTGGATTTGGATTGTGGATTTAAAATCCATAGACCAAATTCCTCCATCCAAACGGAGCCTAATAGAATGGAAAAAAGTGAAATAATAAAAAAGAAAAAGAGTAAGTTAAAGTTTAAAATGAGGAGTTCTAATAGTACATATTTGACATTCAAAGTTTTTCTATTAAAAAAATGAGTAAATTTTGTGAAAAGAACAACTCAAATGGTCAACATTGTGTAGTTTTAGTTTGTTCATTTGTTAGTTCAAGATGTACTTGATTATCATATATACCCATCTTGTGGGAGGGTGTGAAGAGAACAATTCAAATGGTCAATATTGTGTAGAAATCAAAGTCAAAAGTGATCAAGATATATACTTTTAGTTTGTTCATTTGTTAGTTATAACTTTTATTTTAATAGTTGTAAACTGCTATGAATAATATTTATATTATATGAATGTCCATTTATTTCCTTTATAATATCCACTATGTGCCCTTTGATATTCATAGGTTGTTCATATATTTACATTAATAGTGCACCTTTCATTTCATCTTATCAAGCTTGTATTGAGACCTATAAATAGGGGTGCAAATGTTGTACTCCAGTAAAGACTTGAAGGTGGAATAAAATATTTTTATGTTATCTCTATATCTTATTTACTTATTTCACATATGGAGCTATACTTTTAAGTTGGTTTCACAACACGTTATCAGCACGAAGCTCGTAAAATATTTCTACCGACGAAATTCAGATAGTGATACATTTCAGGTATTGTACGGAGGTATGTATTAAAGTGTTTAGAATATATTATCTTACAATAATTTATTTGTCATCTCTTATTTCATTACTTTTTTTATGATTATGTTATTTTGCAATTAATCAATCTCTTGTTTATTTGATAGTTTTCAACATGTCAAACTTGACAAATTTTAAATTTGTGGCTCTTGATATTATTGATTTTTTTTTTTTAATGAATTCTTGATGTTGAAATTCATTTGGATGCCATGGGTGTTGGGGTTCCATAAAAGTGGCAAATCAAGCATGTATATAATAAAAAATAAGGCCAAAGGCCCAAAGCCATGATTTCCTTTGCCACCATCTTGCATGATGAAGGATTGAAAGATAAATATCTCACGTGAAAGATCCACTTTAATTGTGGACAAATCTTAAAGAAATATATGATTATAAATTCGTGAGTCAGTACAACTCAACTATGTTCAAAATCACTTCTCAATTAAATTTATGTGGAGAAAATATTAGTGATGATGATATGCTTGAAAATACATTCTCCACATTTCATACTTCTAATGTAATTTTACAATAACAATATCGTGAGAAGGGTTTTACTAAATATTTTGAACTAATTTCATATTTCTTGGTGGCTGATAAAATTAATGAGTTTTTGATAAAAAAAAAAAATCAGGCCTCGAACGAGGACGTGGTTTTGATCGAGACATATTACAAAATGATTATAATACTCATTCGAATTTTAAAGGTCTACAAAAGGGAAAGTAAATTTTTGAACATTAAAGAAAAAGAGAAAAAAGTTGAAACAAATTATGTGAATAGTGAATTCGATAATGAAATGATTGACATAACACAATTTGATGTTGTTGATGACCTTACCCGCTGGTGGTAATTAGAGTGTTATAATACTCAATCACAATTTTCTTCGATAATCTATTATTAATGTTTGTTTTCTTATATTATGCAATATCTTAATATTTCTCTCTTTTATAATATAAATGGCTATTGCATTTTCATAAAATAAAAATAATTAGATTGTAAATATCTTACTTTTATATATTTTTTGTTTTATAAAAGAAATGAAAAATGGTATGACAACATCAACATTTAAGAAAGAAGATGGAGATCTATGTCTCGTGCATAGTGTTACTACGCACACTATATTCAATAACACGAAATTATTCTCACATTTAAAAATGGAAAGAATCTAATGTAAATTCAATATCTGGTTATACAAAAAATAATTGAAGGCTTTGGAAGAGCCAATATTCTATTATTTGGAGTGACAAAATTCATTATCAATGATGCGGATGCCTCATCCTCTGGAAAGTCTCAAAGAAATTTATTGAGTTTTACATATATTCGTTTGAATGGATATCATCTTGAGACTACGAATGAAGGCAATATTAAGTATCTTAATATTACTACAATTGTTGCGGAAAAGAAATGTATGTTGGAGAAGTTACCCTCTTTGTCCTCGGATTTGTATTGCACGAGGATAAGAACAATTGAAATTTAGGTCGTAGTAAACCAAAAGGTTACTACCGAATTTAATGTTTGGCATAACCGGTTGGGCCATCCCGGTTCCATAATGATGCGAAAAATTGTAGAAAATTCATGCGGGCATCCATTGAAAAATTGAAAAATGCTACAACCCAACTGCTTGTTCACAAGGAAAATTAATTATAAGGCCATCACCAACTAAAGTTGAGCATGAAAAATTTATGTTCTTATAACGAATTCAAGGGGATATATGCGGACATATACATCCGTCAAGTGGGCCATTTAAATATTTTATGATTTTGATTGATGCATCGACTAAATGGTCACATGTATGCTTATTGTCTTCTCTCAATTTAATTTTTGCAAAGTTATTGGGACAAAATAATACGATTGCTAATACAATTTCATGATAATGCAATTAAGAGTCTAAAACAATTCGTTTTGAAAATGTTGGTGAATTTTCATCTCAAAGCTTTCAATGTTTATTGTATATCAATTGAAATACATATTGAGCATCTGGTTGCTCATGTCCATACATATAGAACATTCTTGTTGAATCACTTATAAAGCGTATTCAATTGATTGTCCGACCAATATTGATAAAATATAAACTCCCTATTTTAGCTTGGGATCATGTTAAATTGCATACGACAGCACTTGTGCGCATCATGCCAACAAGTTATCATAGCATTTCCCCCGTACAAATGGTTCAAGGTCAGAAACTAAATATATCTCATCTAAGAACTTTTGGATGTGTTGTATATGTACCAATTGCTCCACCACAACCCACAAAGATGGGTCCCCAAAGGAGAATGAGGGTATATGTTGGGTATGAATCTCCGTCTATTATTAAATATTTAGAACCATTGACCGGAGATCTATTCACGAAAATGTTTGCTAATTGTCATTTTGATGAAAACAACTTTCCCAACATTAGGGGGGAAAGTAAGCAGCTGGAAAGGAATATTTATTGAAATGAATTATCATTGAATTGAATGGATCCTCGTACAAAGTAGTGTGAACTTGAAATTAAAAGGGTTAATTGCAAAAAAAATCACCACTTTTCCAATGTTTATCAATTACAACATATTCTTTTTTTCTTTGCAATTTGATACATCAACTTTTTAATTTTTACAATTCGAGTCACCAAGCTAAATTCCGGCAAACTTAAGCTGATGTGGCAGCCGGAGTTGCCACATGTGATGCTACGTCAACATTGTGAAAATCTCTTTTTTTTTTTTAATCTTACAAACGTTTTTTTTAAAAACTAAATATTTCCTAATCATTAAACATGTTCTCAAATTTTTGTCTTCTCTCAAATCAAGTCTGCCCTATTTTCGGGAATGCAATGGCGAATATGGGATTAGAGACGAGAGACTCGAGAGAGGGCGCGCATTAGCAATTACAATTGAGTTTCAATTCCTGAAATTCTCTTCTTTGAAATTGAAACATGTTCTGGAATTTGAATTCACACTCCAATTACTTGCATTGATTTCAATTTCTGGTATTGATGCTTCCTCTATGTGTCACAATCAATGGTGATATTGAATAACAAGATCAAATTTCCCAACTTCTCTTGCACTCCCATTTTCAGAAACAAAAACCCGCTACCAAAAGTACTGCTCCTACATAACAAAAGATAAAACATGGTTTGGTTTGATCGTGCTTTTCTGAGTTGGAATAAAAAGGTTTTCAAATTGTTTTAATTTTAGTTTTAGTTTTTTATTTTTATTTTAAAAGGTCTAAAAATAAATTTAAAAACAAAACATTGTATTGACTTGGCGCCGAAGTGACATCTCCGACTGCCACGTCAACATTAGTATCGCCGGAATATTTATCGGTGTATTAAATTGCAACAATTAATTAATTCGTGCATCAAATTGCAAATTTTAAAAGGATATGATGTAATTGATAAACACTCTAAAGGTCGTGAATTTTTATGCAATTAACCCAAATTAAAAAGATCATTCATTTGCAAAAGATTTTGAATCAACTGCTAGACGCATTTACTGACCTTAAAAGAGTTACAAAATCTTATATTCCAGCTGCTAATGCTCCTAACAGAATTGATGTTCGTGAAGGACCATCTTCCATGGAAAATGAGTCTACGACACGCTTGAAGCGTGGTAGACCTCTTGGTTCCAAAGACAAAAATTCTCAAAAAAATAAAAGGAGCAAATATTGAGGATGGTCATAATGTGAACAATCCTGTTGAAAAATCTGACATACTACTTAAGGTCCCAGAAAATGATATTTCAGGCGCCCAGAAATTATGAAATATCGACAAATTATGTCAGAACATGAGAAAGATGGAACCAAAATGAAATCGACGTCGACAATATCTTTGCATATAATGTAGAACTTAATATAATGGAAAATGCATGATGAGGATCCTGAACCTATATCTATTGATGAATGTAGAAAACGAGATGATTGACCAATGTGGAAAGACGCAATAAATGCAGAATTTCAATCTCTTATTAAACGAAAAGTTTTCGGACCTTTTGTCCGTACACCTAATGGTATAAAAATCGTGGGGCATGAATGAGTAATTGTGCGGAAAAAAATGAGAAAAATGAAATCGTGAGGTATAAAGCCCGGCTTATCGCACAAGGTTTTACCCAAAGGCCATGTGTTGATTATGAAGAGACTTATTCTCCTGTGGTGGATGCAATAACTTTTCGTTATTTAGCAAGTCTGGCAGTGCAAGAAAAACTTGAAATGTGTCTATTAGATGTCGTTACAACATATTTGTACGGCTCATTAGAGAGAGATATTTATATGACAATCCCCGAGGGATTAAAGGTACCGATAATGAAAAACGAGAATTCTCAAAACATGTATTCAGTCAAGTTAAGCAAATTCTTATATGGATTAAAGCAATCTGGTTGCACGTGGTACAATTGTTTGATGCATTCTTGATTAAGGAGGTGTATAACAAAGATCATATATACCTTATGTTTTTATTAAAAGATCTGGATGTGAATATGTGATTATTTCTGTATATGTTGATGATTTGAAGGGATTATATTTTTTTTAGCCCATTAAGTTTCCATGTTTTTTAATTTAGTCCACCAGATTACCACTTTTTGAATTCAGTTCATTAAGTTTCTATTTATTTTGATTTTGGTCCAATTACCTACAACAACAGGTTTAACATGTCATTTTTTAAAATACACCACACCCCCCATAAAATGTTATACACACCCCAAATGTTAAACACACCACACTAAAATTTAAAAATTATTTTTTATTACTATACACACCTCAATTCTTTTCTATTTAATAAATTGTCAGAAATAATTAAATTAAAAAATAAGAATTCAAATTAATATAAAAATTATAAATAATTAAAACCTATAAAAAAATCGCCTAAATCTTCAAAAATTAAACAAAGCTAAAAAAATTAATTAAGTTAATTAGTTTTGAAGATTTAGTTGATTTTCTACTATTTTTAAATTTAATTTAACTTTATTGTCTACATATTTTTATAGAAGTTAGAAGGGAAATAAAACATTGGATTTTTAAACTTTTTTATTTTATTTTCCTTTTAAATATTTATTATATATTACATGAACCTAATAACACCCCATAAATATTATATACACTCCAAATGTTAAACACAAAAATTCAAAAATCAATTAAAGTTAAATAAAATCATAAAAATATTTAATAAATTATAAAAATAATTTAATTAAAAAAAGGAAGAATTCAAATTAATATGAAAAATATAAAAAAAAAACATAAATTTTCAAAATTTTAATAAAGCTAAAAAAAATAATTAATTTAATTATTTTTTAAAATTTAAATGATTTTTTAATATTTTTGAAGATTTTATAATAAAAAAAAATCTTTTAAAATAGTAAAAAATCAACTAAATCTTCGAAACTAATTAAATTAAGTAATTTTTTAGCTTTGTTTAATTTTTTAAGATTTAGGCTATTTTTATAAGTTTTATTTTATATTTTTTATATTAATTTGAATTCTTACGTTTTTTAATTTAATTATTTTTGAAAATTTATTAAATAGGAAATAATTGGGGTGTGTATAGTAATACCAAAAGTTTTTTAAATTTTAGTGTGGTGTGTTTAACATTGGGGGTGTGTATAACATTTTATGGGGTGTGTTTTAAAAAATGACTTGCTAAACCTGTTATAGCAGGTTACTGGACCAAAATCAAAATAAATCGAAACTTAATGGACTAAATTTAAAAAGTGGTAATCTGGTGGACTAAATTAAAAAACATGGTAACTTAATGGACCAAAAAAAATATAATCCTTGATTTGAATATCATTGGGACCCCTACAGAGTTATCAAATGTCGTGGCTTCCCTTAAGAGGAAATTTGAAATGAAGGATTTTGGTAAAAAAAAAAATTGTTTGGGTTTTCAAATTTTACACTTTGATAATGAGATTTTTGTGCATCAATCCACTTATGTTATGAAAGTGTTGAAACGGTTTTATATGGATTAAACACATCATTTAAGCACACCTATGGTTGTGCGTTCATCACTAAATGTAGCGAAATATCAATTTCGACCTCGCGAAGAAAATAAAGAACTGTTTAGTCAATAGGTGCACCAATGTATCTTGCTAGCAACATTAGGCCTAATATATCATTTATTATTAATTTTTAGAAATATATAATTATTCTCCAACTCGTAGGCATTGGAATGAGGTTAAACATATTTTTCGATACCTTATAGGGATAATGGATATAGATTTATATTTTTCAATCTCATCAGAACCTTGTTTAGTTGATTATGCAGATGCAGTTTACTTATAGTATCCGCACAAAGCTCGATCGCAAACAGGTTATTTGTTCACATATGGAGGTACAACTATTTCATGGCATTCTATTAAACAAACTTTAGTTGCTACTTCATCTAACCATGCAGAGATCCTAGCAATTCATGAGGCAAGTCGTGAGTGTGTTTGGTTGCGTACCGTCACACAACATATTTGTGGACAATGTGGATTAAACTCAGTGAAAAATAATCCAACGTACTGTGATATATGAAGACAATGTTGCATATGTTGTCCAACTAACGGAGGGATTTAACAAAGGTGATAGGGCAAAATATATTGATCCTAAATTCTCCTTTACCCACGATCTTCAGCAAAAGGATGACGTTAGTATGCAACAAATTCGTTCATGTGATAATTTGGCTGATTTATTTACCAAGTCTTTACCTACTTCAACGTTTGAGAAATTGAGATATAAAGTTGGAATGCGACGTCTTAAGGATGTGAAGTGATGTAATCATCGGGGGGAGTTAACACACGTTTCTTCTCATTTTTACCTAATAAGGTTTAATAAGGTGTGATCGTATCTAATGGACATTTAAGGGGGAGTGTTATGAAGAATATTTATATTATATGAATGTCCATTTATTTTCTTCATAATATCCACTATGTGCCCTTTGATATTCATAGGTTATTCATATATTTACATTAATAGTGCACCTTTCATTTCATCTTCTCAAGCTTGTATTGAGACCTATAAATAGGGGTGCAAATGTTGTAGTAAAGACTTGAAGGTGGAATAAAGTATTTATATGTTATCTCTATATCTTATTTACTTATTTCACATATGGAGTTATACTTTTAAGTTGTTTCACAACATAAACTCATTTGTTAGTTGCAACTTCTATCTTGTAAATCCCCCTCTTACATGGAAGAGGGATGATAATCATTTTGATCATGTAAATTTAATCTAATTCTCTTTTCAACTCCCTCGGCATACTATTCAATTCCTTCTTGTTATGAAATTTTACATGGTATCATACCCAAAAAAATGAATAAATTTGGTACGCTTAATCTTAATCTTTTACACAGTTTCGTTAGTTTTTATCAAAATGTAGGGTATTAATTTTTAAAATATCTTGAATTCAATTAAAAATAAATTAAACGGAGTATTTTATAGGGAGTGTGTATAATTGTTAGAGTGTACAATAAAATTTGGGGGTTTATTTTAGCAATGGCCAAAATGACATGATGTGTGTACTCATGTATCCCCTCAAAAAACGTACTTCCTGTATTCCGGAATGACTTGCACGGTTTAAGCGACACAATTTTTAAGAAAATGATATTTAGTGGTTGGTGATATAAGATAAATGAGGGAAATTTTAGATGATTTGGTGAAGTCTAAAGTAAAATGTATGTAAAAAATGAGTGACAATTTTAAAAATAAAATAATGTTTAGAGAATATTAATTTTGTAGGATATTTCCTTATTAAGAGCGTGTAAGCAATCTGATGCGAATGAGGGTTGTGGGCTCAAGAACACGTACGAACTAGAGCCTGGTTGAAGGCCCAACGGATCAGGAGGCAAACTAAGGCCCAAATGAAGAATAAATCTTAAGTGGGCTGCAATGCAAATAAACAGCAGTTACCGTTTACTATTTTCATTTTTAGTCCTTTTGTTGTTACTATGCTTTCCCTTTAAAATACAGATGTAAACCCACTGAACAATTATGAGAAATTAATTCAAGCTTAGTGTAAACCAATTTCTTCCAACCGTTTTTTGCTAGCCTGAGCTAGGGATTACGGATTTATTCGTATTTTGTATCGCGGTTTCATCACAATCTTGGAACATCCCAATAAAAAAAGTGTACAAGTAATAACATAATGTATTTTTTAACTTAAGAGTATATACATGTACGGACTTTGTATTGTCAGGATCTTGATCGAACAAGTGAACCCATATTTGAATGTATGCACAAGCTACCACTTTTCAGGAGTTGTCACATTTTGGTATTGGTGTAGGTTCAAAAATGAAGAAAATGTATTTTTTTTTTCTTTCATGAAAACAACCAGAAAGAAAAGGGTGCAAATTTTAGGGGAAAAAAATGTAACAGAGTCGATGAAAACTAATCACAATTCTGTCAAGATAATAAACAAAGGAAACATATTTTTCTTAGCTCCAAAGCATAATATTTGAAGCATGCAGGAATTAAAAGTAGAAAACTAACCAAAGGAAATAAAATTAATGCCTCGACTTCTTCCTCGACTTGGAAGACGACTGTGCTCGTTCCTTCCTTTAGAGTTTGGCGTTTGGTTCGACTTTGAGTTAGCACTGCTAGTAGCCTCTTTAGCAACTGCTCTCTTATCCTTTCTCTTGGACCTCTCCACCTTTCCGGCAGGAACCCTTTTGGCTTTCTCTTCCTTTTCTTGTTGGTTTTCTCCTTGCTCTTTTGTTCATAATCTACACCAATGCTGGATCCAATCTCAACGTTCTTAGCACCACAAGCGGCTTCAACTGCTTCTCATAAGATTCTGCTTTTTCAATATCTGTATGAGCAGCAGTTTGAATAAGACCTACCAAAGCTTCTATGGCCTTTAACGAGCTCCTCATACAAACAAGCAGCTGCATCCTTCTGAGCTTAAACGAAGCAGCCTCTTGCATGATAACATCTACTTTATTGCTTAATTTCAACCATGGCTTTTTATAGCAGAATCAAACACAGCATCAGCACCGTCCATATCTGAGGCTCATTCACGATTGTGGCAATAGTTGCGGCAGGTTTATGTTGGATCTCTTGTATTTTTAGTAGAGACTCTGCTGATATTTGAGGATGACCGGCAGATGCTTGCAAGAAACATGGGCTTCGGAACCTTATTGGCAAATTGCAAGAGTATCTCTTCAGCCTTATTCAATTTGTTTTCTCTAACGTGTACTGCAGCTTGGACAAGAACTGGCCGGGGTTATACTATTGGGAAACATGACCGGAAGTACAAAAGCAACTTCTTTATCCTGCATTTGCTTTCTTAATTGGAGTTAGCTATTATACATCAAAAAGTATATCCTAAATTTAAAAACGAAAATTATAACAATAAAAATCACCACCATTTGGAAAATAAAATCTCATTATAATTTTTTTGGCAATTCAAACTTCCGTCTTGCCCATTCATGATGTGCCGTACAATTAACAATGATTGTACTGCAAAGTAGGATAAGGTTAATTGTTCGACACGTCAGAAACGGTTTGTAATTTTAGCAGCAATTAAGCCTAAAAAATTATACGTGATACATATTTACGAAAAGGGACACTCCCAAAACACATTACCTGATCCAAAACATGTAACATGATCTACCTTATTAGAATGAAGTATATTCCCAACAAAAATATACTATTTAAATACCGAAAGAAAAGTTACAAAATTTAACAGAAGAAATGCATTACCTGATCCAGCTTATTAGAATGAAGTAGCAATAATAACATATATTGCTTCTCTTTGCTTTTGAGAAAGCTTTAGGTCAAGGTCACGAGCAAGGCGGAAGATCAGAGCTCCTTCAACTTTTTCTATCAAGTTTTTTCAAGCCATCAGACATATTCTTGTGGCCCTTTAATGCAATACGGTTGCTTATAGCCACTGCACGTGATGATTCATCTGGCCGGCAGCTTTTTCTTAATAAGATTCAGAAGCTTCTTCAGTGTTTCCCAGTACCTGTAGAAATCAATGATATCATCACAAACTCTACTCAAGTGGGAAAATGAGAAATATGGATATATATAGTGTTCCGATCTCACCTTTTGAACATATGCTAGTTGAACAGCTAAAGGTGCCAGCTCAATATCTATTTCATCATCAGGCCAGTTCTCTTCCATTAATGTTTCCTGGCCAATTCTGCAAAAATAATAGTAATAAAGGTTACAACAATAATACTAATAAATAAATATCAAGTTCAAAGCAAGTTGCTGAGGAATTCCAAGAGCAATGCTTTACATAAGTAAAAGGCCGTGTGATGTTAATACAAAAAAAGAAAAAAGAAACATGCAGAGACACACATACATACGCGGAGACAGAAGGAGAAAGAGAGCATAATTATCTACTCTTATAATTATCTTCTTCCTTGTTTCGATTTTTCTGTTTGGTATGTTTAAGTACTCAAACACATTAACAGATTAGATCACACTTCTCAAGCAGTGCCCACTGAATACAGCAACAGGAAAACGTGAGTAAAAGCTCACACTTATATATGTCCATGTACGAGGGATCAAGAAGAATGCTTTACAACAAATTCTGTAATGATAAGCGTAATGGAGGCAATCTTTTTCTTTATAAAAATGAATTTCTCTGAGAGTGGATATCACCTTCTAGCCGACATCAAAAGTTGCTCTGCATCTTCATATTTGTTTCTCTCTATCAAAGAGCAAGCAACATTGTAAGCTGCTTGTTGGTTTAACCCTTAGAGCATCAATTGTCCCCTGAACTTCAGTAGCCCTCCCAGCAGAGACCAAGGCAGCAACAAAATTAGTCTCTAAAGAACTTATGTTGAACTTCTGAAGCTTTTGATACATATCGACACAAGCATCCATTTGCTGAGTTTGTGTCTTTCCCTTTCAAGTACCCCAGAGCTTCATCCAGTTTATTTTGTCGATATAAGCAGTAAGCCTACTCAGAAAAAGGAAAAGACATTAACCTATGGTGCATAATGACTTGGACCAATAAGCAGATGACCCTACACAGAGCTGAAACCATTAAATATTCCACTAGCTGAACTTGGAAAGCATTTAATGCATTCAAGTAAAACAAATATGGTTGCAATATCTAATAGTGGTGCAGGAGAAAACGACAGGAAATGAGATGAATATATATTTGTGGAAAATATAGCGTGCAAGTTTGACATAAATATACAATGGAATAGTCTAGAAAAGGTATATTAAAAGCTACAATGCAGCTTTGATGTTGCACAAGCAGTCAAGCATAGTTGTTAAAGGGCCAAAAGCTATAGGTTGTGCGCCGTTTTGTGTTTACCCGGGGGCTGTTTTTAGGGCATGCGCCTCTCTATGCACCTTTAATAATACGCCTCATTTATTTTCCGGATCTTCTCACCTCAAAATGTGGTTTGCATATAATACTTTAAATAAGAAACTATTTTTGCAAAAAATAACTCGAAAGAAAACATAGGTGAATCATAAACAAGAAAACAGTGTTGAATTTCTTAATTCCAACAAATTAGTCTAAAACAAATTTAAGGGTGTACTTGTCAATTCATACCCTTTCTTAATTCCAACAAATTAGTCTAAAACATCATCTATAAAAAACGGAGGGAGTATATATTTTTCTCAAGCATAAAAATAAATGCCGAGTGTTCTAGACATCAAATTTTCACATAGGATTAGTAACTGAAACTCAATGCCAGGGAGTAATGAAATCAAACTCTCATCACCCATAAGCAGTTACAAGCAATGAAAACATGATACTCTGCATTGCTCCAGAAATCAATAGAACTGAAATAAACCTATAAACCAAGAAATCAAAGTACCTTAAAAAAACTGAAATCAATGGAAGATTTCTTGGAAAACTGTTGTATAGCAGATAAAGCTTCATCAAATCTATCGTTCTTAATCAGAGCCACAACCTTACACCGAATCGCGTCCTCTTCTTCCGGTGCTATCGAAAGAACTAAAACCCCCAAACAGTAACCAAATTAGAAGAATTAGTTCGTAGAAATTTCAAAACAGCTTCACGTTGATTAGCTAATTTGAACACATAAACTAATTAATTAAATCCTACATACCTTGATCTGAGACCTTAACGGCTTGGTCGTACTCAAACTTTTGAATATGGCGATTGAGGGATGTGAAGAGGTCTTCTTGAAAGTATATATATATATATATATATATATAAAATATTCTAAATATAATCCAAATACAATCACCCCCAATGTTGAGAGGAAGAAAAAAATAGTACCAGAGAGTTACAACAAATGAAGACAAGTAATGTATGTATAAAGGATAATAATTACTCAAAATCTTGATCTAGAATGATAAATAATAAATAAACTAGAGATACTTGGCCAACCATGGAAGATCCTTGCTATCTTTCAGCGCAAAAGTAACATCATCGCTGCAAATCATGCAAAAAAGATCATGTTTCTATAGAATGCTGCTGCATCTACTTTCAAGAATGAAATAGAATTATACTCATTTGAAGATACTAACCTGGGATAGTTGAGTTGCAATTTCTGCAATTTGTGTTTCAAACCAGCCTCGCACAACAGAATTCTCGATTCCCCAAGTTTGCATCTGCC
Organism: Galeopsis tetrahit; assembly: GCA_963675135.1. Taxonomy (NCBI): domain Eukaryota; kingdom Viridiplantae; phylum Streptophyta; class Magnoliopsida; order Lamiales; family Lamiaceae; genus Galeopsis; species Galeopsis tetrahit. The sequence continues at coordinate 8,979,680 of OY776121.1, read as the reverse complement.
CATTCACATATATATACAGATGAAAAATGCTTCCATAGTTGAATATACATACATGAAAACCACCATCTTATCATATAACAAATCCTAAATGGATTCTATAAACAAGTTTTTGTTTCACAAAATGCCATGGGTCAAAAATGAGATGGACTGTTACTCAGCCACAGTGATGTTTCAAGAATCAAGTCCAGCTTGTAGATTAATTACACTATTAACATGACTGTCTTTATTACAGATATATCTGTTGTTGTCAGTCAAATCATTATCCATGTTCTGGGGTCTTTTCTTTTCTTAGGTTTGTCAGCTTATAGCCTTCACATGATGTTGATAGACGCATAATGTTCTCGCCAATTACGCTGAATTCAGAGGCAATCAGGCAATGAGACCAGAAACATTTATGTTAATGGCCATAGAAATAAGCTTACCCAACTTTGATGAGTGTGTCATATCCTGGAAACATTTCTCCGTTGCTAGAGCAGAAACATGAGACCGCAGTTGCCAACTGTACAAATGGAACATGCTGTGAGAAAAGGCATTTTTTACCAATGTGCATGACTTCTTGTATGTATGTGTTAAAACTTAACCAATATGATGGCAAATAAATTGGTTTTTTTATACGTTCGAAGGGTCATTATAATGATTTGTATCGTATGCACAAAATGTAAGCTGAGAACGAAGGGAGCGGTGAGATACCTTTTCAAAAGTTGTTTCACCTATTCCTGTTTTGTAAAGTTCATGTACCATAGCAGCCAAGAAGATTTTGCTTAGTTTACAACAACTTCTTATCACCTGGTGATGACAACAGAAATGTAAAGGAGACAATTAACCTTTTATTGTATAATTAAATCTTCATATAGAAAAAGGTTATCCAACTCACTTGAACATGAGGAGCCTGAAACATCTCTATAATCGCTGTTTCAACATCTGCCATAACCACTCCCCCTTTATGAATACCTTTGGTATCTTTCTGATCTATGAATGTGCACAATTAAGAACTCAGTATCAAAAACTCGATCTTGTAAGCTTTCGAAAAAATACTTCAACTTGTAACAATGTAGATAAAACAGGAGGAACGAGAATAATACCTTTAATGTATTGGACTCTTAATGAAAGAGAAAAGAGCAGGAAACTTAAAAGAGAAAAATGGGACTATGTATTGAATAAAAGAATCCCATCAGACTTAACTTCCCAGCCTATAAGCCGGTCACAATATACTTTCTGCTTGCTACAACAATTAGTCTCAGCCCTTATTTATTCAAGACTATCCCTAATTATCAGCCGCCACATCTGCCCTTTAAACAATTATTAAGAGGCTAATATTCATCCAACAAATTAACTACTCTGATTTTCATCCACTTTCCTTCTACATGTGTAAACTCTTAAAGGGGAGACTGGATTACCTCTATCACTTAACCAAAAAATACAAATTTGAAGTTCCACAATCTTATACTCCGTAATATTGAAACACAGGAAGTAGTTCTCACGTAGGCTCGAGGATCTCCTTCAACTACATACTTGAAATATGGAATCAATGAGCAGCTAACAAGTGTACTGGTTGCAGGACTTTGTACTCAAGTTGCATAAAAACTATTGAATGAGGGGACTCAAACACATGAGACGTAAAATTTCTACAGAATTACAGGGGGATGGAATTCCTGAATTCTTAGTTTTTTTCCTAATAAGTATCTTCATCTTCATTGTTTTGTGTTAGATGAATTGGACACTCTTGGCAAAATAAACTGAACATATCAGAATTTGATATCTAAGCTCCCTGTGACATGCAGGTTCTTGTTTAAAGAGAAATTGAATTGGAAAATAATACAAGCTTCAATCATACAACTAAGTATACCAGGATCTAGAAGGAGATTAAAGGGAAAATATGTATAATTTTTTCACCTGAGCTAGAAAGTTGAGGATTTTTAGCACGATAATCTGCTACTTCAGCAGCTCGCCTGCAAATCTCCAATGCACGGCGAGCATCTCCAGATACAGCAGCCACCTAAAATAAAATACCAGCATGAGCACCGCATAGATACCTCCCAGATTTTAGTCCACAAATGAGCCATCAGTCATTTCAAGGAGATAGGAAGAGATTGTTCAAACCTTCTTTGAAGCAAATTCAATTGCAACTTCTTCAAAGGCATCAATTCCTTTTAAGCGACTGGAAATTATTTCTTGAAGTTGCTGATAGTTATATGGACCGAAGCAAAGCCTCTGTATGCCCATACGACTAGAAATGCGAGGCAGCAACTTCTCTGGAAGATCCATAGTGTTTGCTATACCTGAATTTGAATAGAAGCAACAGAATCAGCACAACAAATAAGGAACATAACATTTTTTGTCTAGGGGCAAGATTTCCTACCTATCACAATCAATTTGGAATTTGGCTTGGTAGGCCAATCAAGAATATTGTATAATACCTGCAAATGAAATTATTTAGTATTAGTATTAACCTACTCCAGCACATATTATAGGCTTTATCGCATTAGCGCACAACGTACTGATTGATTTCGCGTTACTAGAAGATCAAGTTCATCAATGAGAAGAATGCAAGGCTTTGAATCTTTCCTGTGTTTGTTTTCATCTGAAAATCGCTCATTCAAGAAATGCAGTGCCTTCTTCCAACCAACTCTATGCCCAGTTAATCCCTCATATATGACCTGGAAACAATTTATCAAAAGTATGAATACCATCACATACTTCAATGGGGAACAAGTCATGTCGCATTCTTACAGAATATATATTCTCTGGTGAAGCCAGTTTGAGACCATTAATCTCCACAAAGTAGTATGGTCTTATGCTTCCCGCATCAACTTCAGCCTTCACATTTCTCATCACAGAAAGTACACTCATTGTCTACAGTCAGTGGTAATAAAGTTAAATCAACCGAATTAAAAAAGTTCAAATGTAAAGGCATTTTACCTTTCCAGTTCCAGGGACACCATGAATGTAGAGGCATCTTCCAAGGCATTGTTCATCACATAGTGCACCTTTGATAAATGAGGTTATCTCATCCATTTCCCTAGAGAAAGTAACTAGTATGAGGAAGAGCACTACAGTAATCCATGTTCTAATATCACGACAATACATACTTATCCCGACAAGGTAGACACTTAGGCAATGTTGCAAGCAAAAGTGTTGCTTTTGCCTTTTCCAGATCCGTTTGCTTGTGACATCGAATATGTTCTGGTATTTTCTTAGCCCCTATCCTTTGCAGTCCGAATATCCGTCCCTTACGTGAGTTCTACACGAGTACTGTAATGATTGGTCATCTAAATAAAGTAAACAGGCAAGGAGATTTAAGCACTGAGCAGTAAGAAAGTTGAAATTAGCCTACCACCTCTACAAGGTGAGTTAAAGGGGCTTCAGACATTAAACAGTTCCGTTTCTTGTTTTCATATCCTCCTTCTTCTTCCAAGGAAGAGTCTAATGCATCACAAGAATTCCAATCATCATCGTGGTCAACTTCTTCACCATCCTGCAAATGAAATGAGAACCCATAAATTCAAACAGAATGCAAAATCCATTTTTAGAAGGCATCCCACCCAACTTACATCTTCAGTTTTTTCAGTCTCTGGAATGCGTTTGAAATTATGCCACTGTATGTCGTATTCATACTCACAGAAGAACACATCATCTCCTTCATTACCAGCACTGGAGAATTCCTTTGGGGTCATCACAAAGCAATGTCGAATAACTGACTCCATCTGCACAAACAAACTTTGTTACACAAAGAAGAGTAGGATGCAACATTCTTCCGTAGTCTTTTTCACATTTTGTTAAAAGCAGGCATTATTCATGAACTGGAACCTGAGCAAATACAGTTTATCAAGGATCTTTTTTAGGAGCATGGGAAACCATTACTAAGAGCTAAGCAGTTCATTCACATATCAGTTTGACAATATCCTTAATACATATTGGTCCTGGTGAACCATATTTATACTATGCAAAGAAAGCACTCGATAAACAAAAGGATAAAAAACCTCAACATCAGCAAAATCATTAGTCCTATAGAGCTCCCTCCTCAAATTATGAGGTTGTCTCCCCACGGCGGTCTCATCCGGAATAACATACCACCGAGCTCGGAACCAATACGAACCGTCCACTTCTTTCCATAAACTACAGAGATCCAAACAATATTATACTACAAGATAAGATAATTCAACCATTACCATATAAAAATTCAGTACAAAAATAAGAAATCTCATAAATCTGGATAGTAAATGGTGCAAACCTCTGAATACGAGCCGCCCACAAATCGCTTGAAAGCAATTTCTCTCTAGCAGTCCTAATCCTTTTCTTCCCCTTTGGTGGCTCGGGAAATTCCATCTTCAAATCACAATAGTTACAAATCCAATCCCCTTCCGGAACCGCCTTCAACGGCGGCTTTAAGCACTTCAAGTGAAATCCATTCAAACAATCATCACACTCAATCATGATCCGCCTTCCAGAAGGCTTAAAGCAGACTCTGCATTCCTCAACTTCCGGATCCTCATCATCTGAGTTAGAATCCTCTCTCCTCTTCACATATACATCATCTCCTGCTGAAAACTCCCCTCCATCGTACACCACTTTTTTGTAATAAACTATTTTCTTAACTTTATTACTACATTTTTTGATGCTTTTATCTCTGATTTTTCTCTTGCTCCTATAATCAGTGGGCTGTGGAGATGAACATTAAGAGACAGCAAAAGACAATACAAGGAGTACATTTTAACGGATTCATTAACATAGCATTAACTTATAACTTTATCTGTTAACGATTTAAAAGTATAAGAAATGAAACAAAAATAATAAAAACTGCCTAAAAAACGCCTACAAATAGACAGTACTTTGAACATACTCAAATTTCAATTAATCTGCATATCATCATAACCCAAAGAAAGGATAGTGGCATTACTGCCTAAGAAATTACAAAAATAAAATCAATAAACTAAAACTTCACACATTTTTGTGAATATTCATGTAACAACTAGCAGAGCAGTTTGTTAAAACTATTAATCAAGTATAGAAAAAGGAAAATAAAAGAAATGATTAATTGAATCGTGAAGAATACCTGGGGCTGCTGTTCCACTGTATTCTCGCTCGCTTCCATTCCTACCCTTCACTAAATTTTTTTAAGAATTAGTGAGGTACGATATGTCAGTTCTACCCTTCACTAAAATTTTATCAGGCGGAGGGGCGGCGTGAAGGCCAGCGCACGCAGACGGCGTGAGTTGCAGGCGGAGGGGCGGCGTCGTGGGTCGTAGGTGAAGGCCAGCGCACGCAGGCGGCGTGAGTCGCAGGCGGAGGGGCCGCGTCGCTGGCGAAGGGCGGCGCACTGAGATATCAGGCGGCGGTGTGGGTCGCAGGCGGAGGGGCGGCGCACGCACGTTGATGGAAGGGAAGGGAAGGCGTCGGCGGGGGTGGGAGAAAGGGGCGACGGCGACGGCGCCGGGGCTGGAGAAAGAAGGCGGCGATGTGGAAAGGGAAAAAGGAAGAAAATGAGGGTGGGTGTGAACCGAGGGTGGGCCGATAGGAAAAATTAGGGGATGAGAAGGGTATTTTAGATTTTTCGTAGTGGGTGTACTCATCTTAGAGTGGGTGTTTTAAGAGGATGGGTGTCCTCAACAATCATATGTGTGCGGTTATACACACACCAACCTATTGAGTACACCCACCAAACATTTTTTTCATCTTCCAAGACATGTGAAATGTCACATATACCCCTAGCGTGAAAATTGTAATAAAAAATGAGGATGAGTACACCCACCCATCCCATTTCAATGACAAAATCATTCCCACCATCACCATCTTCATCAAAACAACCCATATCCTTCAAATAAAAAATAAAAAACTTACATGTATTTTGGGTTTTTTTTCCGGACAAATTAACATTGTCCGAAAATAAAGAGTTGTATGAGAATTTTAAGCGAACATCTTAACATTGTTCGAAAAAAATAGTTGTTCAAAAATTTTAAGCGAACAATTTTAAGATGTCCGAATTTTTTTCAAAAACAAACACCCTGTGTTCGAAAAATATTTACACAACTACTCTAATTTGTACGAAAGAAATTACACAACAACTCTAATTTGTACGAAAAAAAGAATCGGACAACAACTTTTAAAAAAAAAAAAAAACATATTAGGAAGATCTAAAATCCTAATTTTGTAGATCTAAAAACTCAAACACTAACCCTAATTTTGAAGATAAAAAAACTAAAAACTAACACTAATTTTCCTCAAACTGGAACAAGCCCTAAACTCCTAAACTTACACTTACCGGAATTACTTGTAGGCGACGGGGCGGCGAGTGGACGGGGAGGGGTGCGAACGGTCGCAGCCTCTTGAAGGGGGAGGTGGTGCGGCCGCGAAGGGGAGGGAGAAGTGGTGCGGCCGCGAACGGCCGCGAAGAAGGTGGGCGGCGGAGGGGCATGCGAACAGTAGGGAAGAAGGTGGGCGGCGCGGTGGCGTGAGGAAAGGGGCGACGCGAGGGAGGGGAGGGATGAAGGTGGGTGTACCGTGAGAAATGAGAGAGAATGAGGATTTTATGATGTTAAAGGGTATTTTCGGATTTTCCACGTGGGTGTCCTCAACTTACGGTGTGTGTCCACATCCGGTGGGTGTCCTCAATAGGTTGGTGGGTGTGTATAACCGCGCCATAAAATTGCAGCAACATGGATGCTTTTCTTGGGCTGTTGCTCCCAATACTAAAAAATGCTAATTGAAAATCAAAGAACCGTACTGACTTTGGCTATCAGAAAGTGGGCCCATTTTCCATTTCTTTTAAGGTTCTGACTATTTACACCTCCATTTCGGTTTAGAACACTCCCCCGATTGATGCACACCCCCTAAAATATGCCAGGATAGATTCACCCCCTTAAATTATCCTAAATACCCTTTTGTCTATAAAAACTATTTACTAAACACACACCCTCTAAAACCTAATTTCTCACCCTCTTCCCCTTCCTCCTTCCCTTCCCACCGCGCAGCTCCACCTGCCGCCTGCCACCGCCCCTCCTGCCGCCTGCCTCCCGCCACCGCTCTCCCTCTTCCTCTCCCTTCTCTCTCCCTTATGCAAAAAAAAAAAAAAAAAACTCATAAACTGCGCCGCCGCCCCTACCCATCGGCCGCCTGCCACCGCCCTCTCCAGCCCCACCTCACTAGTGCCCCGCCGCCGCCATCCCCCGCCTCTTTCCCCTTCTCTGTAAACAAAAAAAAAAAAAAAACACAGTAGCAACGCAGTAGCGCCGCGGCCCCCGTCCATCGCCCATCGGCCGCCGCCCCCGTCCGCCTGCCACCGGCCTTCTCTTTTTTTCCCGTCGCCCGTCATTTTTTCCCAGGTTTGATATTTTTTTTATTTTGTTTTTATATTTCGACCACTTTAGGTCGATCAAAATACACTCTCGTCGACGAGTGTATTTTGGTCGATCTAAAGTTGTCGAAATTTTTCAATTTTTTTTTAATCTTTTTTCATCCAACAAATGTCGACCATATTCACGCTCGTCGACAACAGGGTGTCGACGAGAGTTTATATGGTCGACTTTACACTATCGATTTTTTTAAGATTTAAAAAAAAAAAATTCGACCAAACTTAGGTCGACCCTATGCATTCTGGTCGACAAATCAGTGTCGACGAGAGTGAATATGGTCGATCGACACTGGTTTGTCGAAAATTTAAAAAAAAAATTGAAATTTTTGTAAGTTTCTGATTTTTTTTTTTTGTTTGGTGTTGGGCGTTTGACGTTTGGCGGCGGTGGTGGTGGCGACAATGGTGGTGGCAGGGTAAAATTAAGTTTATGGTTTAAATGTGAAGGAGGGGTGCAGTTAGTAACGAGGGTGCATTTAGTAGTGTTATATGATTAAGAGGGCATTTTTGGTATTTTACATTATTATTATAATATAAAACTGAAAGGGAGAGTGTTCTAAACCGAAATGGAGGTGTAAATAGTCCCACCCTCCTTTTAATTGTTGAAACACGTGAAGGGCATATGGCATGATGGGCCATTTCATTTTCTTCAATTGGGCCTAATTCGAGTTGGGCCTTAGACAATTAATTAAAGGGCGCGGCTAAAGGCACCCGGATTTCCTATGAGTACACCCAGGGGATGAGAACACACACAAAACGGATGAGGACACCCACCTGGAAAACCCAAAAATGCCCTTAACATTTCTCCCCCTTCCTCCCTCCCTCCCTCCTCTTCATTCGGTACACCCACCCCTCCATCTTCCCCAAACCTCTCCCTCACTCCATCAACGTTTTTTTCGCACCACTCCCACTCCCACACCATTTTCGCACCACTCCCACTACCTGCGACGTCGAAGAAGAGAAAGAGAGAGCACCGTTCTCCCCCACTCCATCATTTTTTCGAAGAATAGGAGAAAACGTTTTTTTTTTTCATTTTGCAAAAATGGTTAAAGGTTGGTTTTTCTTGCTTATATTTGAGAAAAAGAGTAGGACACATGTTTAATTTCAGTTTTTGTTGGTTGAAACATTGATTTTATTGTTGTAGGGTTTAGGTTTTGTTTTTTGAATTTGGGGTTAATTCATGCATGTGTTGATTAAGGTTGGTTTTTTGTGTTATAATCATGTTTATGTGTAGAACGTATCAATTTTTGATGTGTTAGGATTAAAATAAATCAATGGGCATCTAATTGGCATGGTTAGCACGAAATTATCGTTTTGGACTGGTTTTTCGCACAATTGATAGTTTGTCCGGAATTAATTTTTGGACATGGCATGTTTGTTTTGGTTTAGATTTCGAACATGGCTTGTTTGTTTTGGATGAGGACACCCACGTTTTAAATGTTGTATGGATGAGTACACCCACTATGTACGGGACAAATTTTCGAACAATTGTAGTATTTGCTGAACAAAATTTCGAACAATGGCCCCATGTTGGGAACAAATTTTCGAACATTGGGTGAATGTTCGAAAAAAAGTTCCCAACAAAGACTTTTGGGTTAGAAATTCATCCAAGTAAAACTTGATGAACTTAATTTCGAACAATGGCCCCATGTTGGGAACAAATTTTCGAACAATTACCCAATGTTCGAAAAAAAGTTCCCAAACAAGAGTTTTGGGTTAGAAATTCGTCCAAGTAAAACTTGATGAACTAAATTTCGAACAATGGCCCAATGTTGGGAACAAATTTTCGAACAATCATCCAATGTTCGAAAAAAAGTTCCCAACAGAGATCGTCTTCTTCGCAGAACCTGCAGTCGCGAAAAGGGGTTTTTTTTAAAAACGACCAAATGCAATACATAATGTCAAAATGTATGTCCTAAATGCATATTATTTCAACTACATACCACTATAGAGTCATAAGATGCAAAAAAAAAAACAAGCATAAACACCAACACAAACCCACAAAAACCCTAAATATAAAAACTCTTTCACTTTCAAAAAAAAACTTCCAAAACATGATAAATAACTTACAAATGAGTTTTTGGCACCACCACTAGTAGTTATTACATCATAATCGACCATTTTCGACTCCATCCTCGCTCTCAAAATCGAATTTGCAGAATAGGAAATTTTGGAATTGCGTAGAAAGTGATGACCCTCTGTATTCACGCGTTTAGATAGGAGGTGGGTGTACTCATCCGACGTTTTTTAAAAAAAAGTACATGAGGGGTAAATACGTCATTTCGCAACACCCTTGTGACAAAAAAAAGTTCGCGTGGGTGTACTCATAGGAAATCCGGGTGCCTTTAGCCGCGCCCTTAATTAAATGGGCCACACAATTTAATTATTGGCCCAAATAATCTCCATCCACAATTTTTATTCATTTTGCTCTCAATCCCTATTTCTTCCTCAATTGACTTCAATAAAAATTAGGTGAGAACAAAATACACAAAACACCACATTTCTCTCTATCAAGTGCAATTAGTCAAAATTGAGTCATAAATGCATGAAATTCTAAGAAAATTGAGCTCAAAATGTGCCATAAAAATATGCAAATTCCACCCGAATCAATAACATATTCAACTCAATTTATGCGCGCTGCAAACAAAACAAAATGTAAACTCTAAAATTCTTTCGCCATTCTGCAATTTCTTGGTCATGAAGTTATCATGGCTAAAACTAATTAAGGGAAATAATTGGAATTGACTTTTATTTAGAAATTTAATTTTAATTTGCAAATTTTCTGAAACCCTAATTTTATTTTGTTTTATTGAAGACATTAGAAACCCTAACTAAATAAAATCGAAGAAAGTGAAGTGAGACAAAGGAATAAAGGGGAGAGATAAAATGATTATGGAAGAATATGTAGAACATCAAATATACGCTTCAAAAGAATTGTACTCTTCATATATATATGATTTAATTTTTTTTTTCTATCCCTTTAATGATTTAATTAAGAAAATTAATTTGGGAAATTTTCTAAAACCCTATTTTTTTTTGTTGAAGACGTACACGAGAAACCCTAACTAATCAATTAAAGAGACAAATTATTTTATGCAATTGAGTGTATATAGATTAATGTTGAATTTACTCAATTTAATTTTTGACCTCAACATTTAATTCAATTGATTCATTCATTGACCAGTCTAACCGACTACTTGTATAAGTGCAATGATCAATTGCATCCAAATATCACTCAATTAAAGATGGAATGTGAAGTGAGACAAAGGATAAAGGAATAAAGTGAACGTAGAACATCAATACATGCATGAAATAAGTTGATGAATGATTAATTAATTAATTACTTTGAAATTAAATTAAGGAGTTCATCGATATCAAAAAATTCATCATCATCACAAGCAATATTGGTTTCTTGATCAGATATTGATGGTAAATTCAAGATTAATTCTTCGATTTTCTTCTCACGGTCCGCCTTCTCTGATACATTATGGGCCAACGCCTTCAACGCTTCCCAATATTCCTCCAGTTCCTCCAATTTCAAATTCTCGTACGGTTCATTCCACCAGCTCTTCTCCATTACTCTTGACGTCTTTTCCATACAAACCTCCTCCTTGTAATCATATTCATCACCTTCTACGATAGTCGATAGTCGGAGGGGCCTCCCCCTCAAGGGGTGGCCGTACGAGAAAATCTTTCCTCCCGGTGACTCGCCAAGAATGGCAACTTGGGCACCGCACAGAATGGAGAGTTCACCCGCTTGCTTCAATAAACCTTTGCGGCGTTTCGAGAATGTTGCAAACTCGTCTTCTTTTCGATTTTCTTCAATTCGATCTTTTGTAGTCCTTTTGTTTTCTTGGCCATATTAACGTTAACGAGAACAAGAACACAAGGCAAGAAAAAATAGTAGGGCTAGAAAGAAAATTTTGAATATTAATGATTAATTAAGGAATTAAGTGTGTTCTCTTTTTTCTTCTCGTGGAATGCTTATTTATAAACAAGAATATATGATATCTCACATGGATTATTGAGTTCTAACTAACTATATTTGTATCCGATTTTTTTTTTTTTTAATAATATCATATACTTGAACGCGTGAAAACCGAGGGATTTACTATGTAAATATCTATAATTTTTTACAAAATGAAATTGAGACTTCCGGCCAAATATCCAATGTTAGATATTTTTTATCCAATTTTGATACCATTTTTTTATATTATCTGAATTTATTTATTAAATTAGTTTAAATAATTTTTCTAAAAATTCTTCTTATTTTTATAATTTTAATACTATAAATCTTTTTTGTTAAATTTTACTTCGTATTTCTTATTTATAAATATTTTCATATTTATTTTTAATAGTTTTAAAATCATTTTTAAAAGTTACAGTAATACAATTATATTTCGGCCAAATATCCAATGTTGATATTTTGTTTATCCAATTTTGATACCATTTTATATTAATTCAATAAAAGTGAATTTTTATTTTTAGTGATATTTTCTAATTTTTTAATGATATTTAATTTTCTTAAAATTATAAACTATAATAATAAAATTGTATCTTTAATATTTATAATAGGGCTAAAATTTGGAATGATATTAATTAAGGAAGCTAGTGTGTTCTTTTTTTTATTTTACAGATATTTTTATAAAAATATCAGATTTGACGTGAGTGATTTACTATGTAAATATCTACCATTTTTTACCAATGTGAATGAAATTGAGCCAAATATCCAATGTTGGTTTTTTTTTTTATCCAATTTAATACCATTTTATATACTAGTATTTTATCCAGTGAGAAAAATTGGAATGATATTAATTAAGTTATTAAGTGTGTTCTTTTTCCTTCTTATTTATATAACTAGTACTTAATACTTAAACACGAATATATTTCTGATGCAGATAAATATGTCGCTCTCGGAAAAGTCGACACGTGGAAATGGGATAAATTATGATATTCATAATTAGGTCGATACGCTGGAAAGCAGGATTAATACACCCTTGGGCCTAAGAAGGGAAATTAGAGAAATTAGGGTTATTGGGCCTTTAGCCCACATTTGGAGAATTAATAGTCCTTGGGCCTGAAAAGATCTGGCCCAAAGAGGGAGTGCATAATCAATCTTTCTTAACCAAGTCAAACGAGTGGGTCAATCCACGAAGATAGGGGGTGATATGCTGAAGAACCGAGTCTTCAGGGAGATAGACCGATTCCTCAGGGGCTTGGGGCCGGATTTACAGGAATGGGCCAAGAATACAGGGAGAACGAGTCTTTCCCTCTCCGAAGAGAGGGGCCAGATATATAAACAGGTTATTTCCATATTCTTATTTACGTTCTTGAGATAATACATATATTTTTACTAAACACACACTGAATTGAGAAGAAACACCATTGTATTCGCCGGAATTTCCCTAGATATACATGGGAATTCCTCTTTGATTTCTCCTACGGCCGATTCTGACTTGAGCGTCGGAGCTTCTACGCCGGAGCCCCCTCCGGCGTACTTTTGCAGGTCATTTTCGGATTCCCAAGGAGATTTTCTTGGAGATTGTCAAGGATAAAACAAGTGATTTGATTCGTGATTAACAGTGCTCGTGGAAGAACAACTGATATCCAAAGGCGTTCTTTTTCGACGCATCAACTGGCGCCGTCTGTGTGAACATTTCAAGCTAAGGCGTGAGAAAAGTTCCGTACTTAAATGGGTGGAGGACAAGATCTAACGAAGCAGACAAAGGAGAGAGGAGATTCCACTCCTCCTCCCTTCCCTCCGCCTCCTCCAGGTTTTCCCTTAAATCGAAATCTAGGGAAACAACCTGTGGATCATACACAAGAAGATACCCCTCCTCCAGGTTTTCCCTCAAATCGAAATCTAGGGAAACAACCTGTGGATCATGCACCAGAAGATATCCCTCCCGGTCAAGAAGGAAATGCACCAGGTACCTCAGGAGCTTCAGGGAGTGGGATCAATAAGGATAACCCTAACACTCAACCAGAACTCCTGACTGTCTCTCGGGATCAGTTAGACGAGATGATCGCGCAATCAGTTGAAAGGGTAATCGCTACTCGAGGACTTCGCCCTCCCTAACCTATTCCACCTACCCATAAGGGTACAAGACAAAATCCCCCAGAGCATGTCATCGATTCGGTTCCAGTCCCCTCCAGGAACGAGGATCCCCCTCGAAACCCAGAAGAAAAAGTACCTTCCCAGGCCGAAAGAAGCATCCTGGAAAGACCCCCTCGGAGGGATGTGGAGAGGATCCTTGGGGATACCACTCTGGATACAGGGATGAGAGAAAGCACGGACGACACGTATCAAGGAGCCGTCAGTGATCAAATACAGGCCTTGCGTAAAGAGATAAGGGATATGCAGAGACATATTACTGACAATGTAAGTAAACCCTCTTACACCACTGGATATCAATTCTCATCTAATATTTTACAAGATGAACTGCCCTTTAATTTCAAATCTTTAAACTTTGAATATGATGGCACCACGGACCCGTACGAGCATCTGATGAGATTTGAGAATGCTGCTCTGCTACACCGATACGGAGAGGGCGTCAAGTGTAGGGTATTTCTGACTACTCTATCTAAGGCTGCACAACAGTGGTTCACACAGCTGGGACCAGATACCATCCGCTCATGGTCAGAATTCAGCGAATTGTTCTTGCATCAATTCGCCAGCGCCAGAAGGCAGCCTAGAGCTACCCTCACTTTGTTTAACATGCGACAAGGAGAGAACGAAAGCCTACGGGCTTTCTTAAAAAGATTTAACCAAGCGGCCTTAGAAGTACCCACAGCCTCCTCAGAGGTCAAAATTAACGCCCTTACCAACGGGTTAAGAGATGGAGATCTGTTCACATCTTTAGCCAAGAAGCCAGTTCGGACCTTTGATGAATTGTTGAGGAGAGCAGAAAAATATCTCACCCCGGAAGAGGTGAGGAAGGCTAAACGTTCCGACACCAGGACGATAGTGGGTAATGGAGAAAGGAGGAAAGAAATTCCACTTAGGAGGCCAAGTCCGGAGAGACACAGAAGCTCAAGGAGGTTGGAAAATGTAAGGAGAGAGGAAGTCGCACCCTGGAACTCTAGGGGAAGGGCGAAGAGATATACCCCTTTGAGGATAGAGCCAGCCGAAGTCCTAGAGGTAGCAGGGGACCACCCGGATATGAAGTTCCCCTATTCAAGAAATAGAGGTCCCCAAAATCCTAAGTCAAACAGATTTTGCAGATTCCATAACAACTATGGCCACGATACCAACCAATGTTGGCATCTGAAGGACGAAATAGAGAGGATGATTCAGGCAGGCCATCTGAAAGAGTTTATTTTTAAAGACAGACAATGCCCCGGGGGTCAAAAGAGAAAGGACCCCGAGGGGAAACAGGAGGATGACAGAAGAGATCAGAGGAAGAGCACTGAGGAGCAACCACCCCCTCCCCAAAAGAGGGGAACTATTCACATGATTATGGGAGGCCCCGCTGATGGGGATTCCTTCAGGCAGAGGAAGCAGAGCGTTAGGTCGCTGAAGAACGAGAGGAATATAGAGCACCATGAGGTGGGAAAGATGACAGAGGGTCCGGACATTCATTTCGGGCCAGAGGACGTTGGGGAACCCAGAGAAATCCATAATGACGCATTAGTCATTACCACGGATATAGCGGGATACGATGTAGCAAGAATTTTTGTGGACACTGGAAGCTCTACCGATATCATGTTCTTGGAGTGCTTCAAGAAGATGGACCTAAATATAAAGCTCAGACCGGTAGAGACAGCCCTTTACGGATTCTCAGGGGGAGCCATTCAACCCCTTGGTTCAGCGTTACTGCAAGTAGGGTTAGGAGTCGCCCCTAACCGTCGTGTGCAAGTAATAGAATTCCTGATTGTAGATGTTCCATCTTCGTACAATGTAGTAATGGGAAGGCCAAGCTTGAATATCTTTCAGGCAGTGATCTCCACCTTCCACATGAAGATGAAATTCCCTGCCTCGGGGGGTGTGGGAGAGATATGTGGTGACCAATACCAAGCAAGGAAGTGTTACGTGGAATCGGTCAAGATAGCAGACAGGGCCGTGTTCCGAGGAATGGAGAGATTTAAGGGCGAAGACCCTGAGTTGAAAAGACATAGAGTGGGTGAACTAGTGCAAGAGCAACCGAAAACCAAAGCAGACGAAGAGTTAATGAGTATCGAGCTCTACCCAGGAAAGGATGGATTCACAACCAGGATAGGTACAAAGATGAACCCTGAGCTCCAGGGAAAGATGATACTCACTCTCCAGGAGAATGCGTATATCTTCGCATTCACAGCGACGGATATGACGGGTATCCCTCCAGAAATAGCAGTGCACCATCTGAATGTGGATCCCAAAGCTAGGCCCGTGAAACAGAAGGTAAGGAACTTCGGCAAAGAGAAGAACCTCATTGTGAAAGAGGAAATCGATAAATTGTTGAATGCAGGGCACGTGAAGAGAGTGCAGTTCCATGAGTGGCTCTCGAACGCAGTACTGGTGTCCAAGGGAGCGGGCAAATGGAGGATGTGCATTGACTTTAGGGACTTGAACAAAGCATGCCCTAAGGATCACTATCCCCTGCCTAGGATCGATCAGCTAGTGGATGCTACGTCCGGGTTTGAACTACTCAGCATGATGGATGCATATCAAGGGTACCATTAAATCCAGTTGAACCCCCTCGATATACCAAAGGTATGCTTTATTGCAACGTGTGGTACTTTTGGTTATGTACGTATGCCGTTCAGACTGATAAATGCAGGAGCCACCTATCAAAGGATGGTAGACTCGGTTTTCCGAGGACAGATAGGGAGAAACATGGAAGTTTATGTAGACGATATGCTAGCCAAAAGCATCAAAGCAGAGGAACACATTGACGACCTGAAGGAGATATTTCAGGTAATTAGAGAAAACGGTATCAAACTTAACCCTGCTAAATGTTCCTTTGGAGTAGGGTCAGGGAAATTCCTGGGATATATGGTGACTCAAAGAGGAATAGAGGTTAACCCTGCCAAGGTGAAAACGGTCCTTGACATGCAGCCTCCTCGAAACCTGAAGGAATTGCAGACCCTGAACGGCAGAATCGCAGCCCTTAGCCGATTCATAGCAAAATCAGCGGAGAAGAGTCACCACTTCTTCAGAACATTAAGGAAGGGGTCAAGATTCGAATGGGATGAGCAATGTCAAAAGGCTTTCGAAGAACTGAAGCTCCATCTAGAACAACTCCCGAAGTTAACCAAGCCCACTCAGGGAGATGTTTTACTCCTATACCTCTCAGTAGGGGAACATTCTCTGAGTACAGCTCTGATGAAAGAGGAAGGCTCCACACAACAGCCCATATATTATGTGAGCAAAATCATCCAAGGAGCAGAAATAAGATATTCAGAGGTGGAGAAGGCAGCCCTGGCAGTGGTGGTAACGGCTAGGCGACTACGCCCTTACTTCCTGTCTTATAAAGTGATGGTGCAGACTAATTTCCCGTTGAAGCAGACGTTATGGAGAGCAGATTTATCAGGAAGAATGGTCAGATGGGCAGTGGAATTGCAGGAGTATGATATTGACTACGAACCAAGGAGGGCCATCAAGGCCCAAGCTTTAGCAGACTTTATTCAAGAGTCTACTAGAGTGGAAGAAGAACAGGGATGGAAGGTATACGTGGATGGCTCAGCATCTGCCTTGGGATGTGGAGCAGGGATAGTGTTGGTTGACCCTGATGGCCAGGAAGTACAGGTCGCTGTCAAATTCCGGTTTTCAACCTCAAACAATGGTGCAGAATATGAAGCCCTGATTAGAGGAGCTAGCATGGCAGCAGAGTTAGGGGCACAGAAAGTCACCCTGTACTCCGACTCACAGCTGGTAGTGCAACAGGTCATGAGGGAGTACCTCGCCAAAGATGAGAGGATGATCTCCTATTTAGAACAGGTAAAGAAACTAAAGAATAAATTCCATACTTTTGAAGTGATACAGGTGCCGAGAGAAGAGAATGTGAAAGCAGATGGATTGTCTAAACTAGCTAGTTCCACTGAATTCGAGGGAGACGGAAAGGTAACCCTGTTAGTGGCAGATCAATTAGCTATTGAAACCTTGGTCGGAGAGATAACAGCAGGGGATGACTTGAGGAAAGAGATATGAGAAGAATTGAACAGGGGTCCAGTAACCCCGATGTCCAGAGAGGCCAAAGCTTGGAGAAGGAAGTATTGTATCCTAGGAGGCCAATTGTACAAGAGATCCTTCACTCAACCCTATTTGAAATGTCTTTCAAGAAGGGAAGCAGAGCTAGTGATCAAGGACATCCATGAAGGTTGCGCATCCAGCCATGAAGGTTACCAGACTATGGTGAAGAAGGTATTTAGGGCAGGCTTTTACTGGCCTAATATAATCAGAGATGCTAGGGAGTATGTGAAGAAATGTGAGAAGTGTCAGAAGAATGGACCCTTAATACGAGTACCTGCAGAGGAGATGGGGGCCATGTCCTCGCCCTGTCCCTTTGCCAAATAGGGGATAGATCTAGTGGGACCATTCCCCTTAGCACCCGGAGGGAGAAATTTTTTAATCGTAGCTGTGGACTACTTCAGTAAATGGGTAGAGGTCGTGCCCTTGGCCAAAATAGAGGAAGATAATGTAATTCTTTTTCTTGCTAGACATATCTGTTGCAGGTTTGGAGTACCCAGAATCTTGGTTTCCGACAACGGAACACAATTCAATGGAGAGAAAGTAAGGAGATGGTGCGAGAGATGGAATATTATACAAAGGTTTACTTTGGTAGCCCACCCACGAGCTAACGGGCAGGTGGAGGTTACAAACAGAATCCTAGTGGATGGCATCCGAACACGACTGGAAGAGGTAGGAGGAAAATGGGTGAAGGAGTTAGACAACGTCCTTTGGTCCTACAGGACCAGCCCTAAAACGGCTACGGGCGAATCTCCCTTCTATTTGGTATATGGCGCAGCGGCTGTGATACCTCCGGAAGCTAAACTCAAATCGCACCGAATCACCTATTTTGAAGAAAAGAGGAATGAAGAATTGATGAGGGAGGCATTGGACCTGATAGATGAAGAGAGGGAGACAGCAAGGCTGAAAGCAGAAAGGTACAAGAGTCGAATCAAGGCAGCATATGATCGCAGGGTAATCCCTCGTTCCTTTAAAGTTGGAGATTTAGTCCTTCGAAGAGCAGATGCTTTGAAGAACACTGGGAAGATGGAACCCAATTGGGAAGGTCCTTATAGGGTAATACATGTATTAAAAGGCGGAGCATACAAGCTCCAGGACATGACAGGAAAAGAAATACTAAGGCCATGGAACGTGTGCCATTTGAAGAGGTTTCATGTTTGAGGAAGGTGTTATTCCCCTACTTCCTTTCCCTTTATGAACAATTTTGAATGTTTACTTCTTATTCGAATAATTGCTTCACCGACACTCTTTTTCCCTCTACGTGGGTTTCCCTTTGGGGTTTTACCATGGAGAGGTTTTTAATGAGGCCGGCATAGGTTCCCCTTATTTGCCTATGTCGATGAACACTTTTGATCAATGGAGCATCGGTTTTGATGAAATTTAAGCAATTTCCCTGAATGCATGTTAATATTGCGATGAGATGACTCTTATATGCTGATGTTGTGATGGGAGGATCCTTATGTGCCGATTTTATGAAATGTTTCTCATATGTTAATATGTTAATACCGTGTTAAGATAACTGTTAAGGGCCTGCATAATGAGTGCTGAGATAACGAATATGTTTTGAAAACTAAAACATAACATGATAGAGACATTGCAAGATAGAGAGATTCACACCAGCTCATAAAGATTCGGATATAAAATACATAGGAAGAATTTCTAAGGTTTCTATCCACGACAGCCTCTAAAGCTAGGGGGAGTAGGGGGTATAGTAGTAGAAGATACAATTAACTTGCCAATAAACCCTATCCCTGAGAACTCTCACGAGTATAAACAACTCTCACGAGTATAAACAACTTAAGGGAGAGTATAATCTCTAAATATTCTAACTTCAGGGAGAGTATAATCCCTAAGAACTCTCACGAGTATAAACAACTCTTACGAGTATAAACAACTCTACGAGTATAAACAACTTTTGGGAGAGTATAATCCCTAAATATTCTAACTTCTGGGAGAGTATAATTCCTAAATATTCCAACTTTTGGGAGAGTATAATCCCTAAATATTCTAACTTCAGGGAGAGTATAATCCCTAAGAACTCTCACGAGTATAAACAACTCTTACGAGTATAAACAACTCTTACGAGTATAAACAACTTTTGGGAGAGTATAATCCCTAAATATTCTAACTTTTGGGAGAGTATAATCCCTAAACATTATAACTTTTGGGAGAGTATAATCCCTAAACATTTTAACTTTTGGGAGAGTATAATCCCTAAATATTCTAACTTTTGGGAGAGTATAATCCCTAAATATTCTAACTTTTGGGAGAGTATAATCCCTAAACATTCTAACTTCAGGGAGAGTATAATCCCTAAGAACTCTCACGAGTATAAACAACTCTTACGAGTATAAACAACTCTTACGAGTATAAACAACTTTTGGGAGAGTATAATCCCTAAACATTCTAACTTCAGGGAGAGTATAATCCCTAAAAATTCTAACTCTAGGAGAGAAACTAGAAGCATTATCAAGTAAGTACAGAAAACATAAACTCCATACCCTTATTTAGAGATTTTTTCTATGAGCTTTAGAGCCTTTACGTGTCAAGAAGATACTAGAAACATGCTAAACTTATGATAAAGAAAAGCAGAACAGGTATTATATTATATGTCTAAACAGCAGAGATAGAGATATATACGTACGTATGCCAGGGGATAATATGCAGGTACGATATTAAGCCAAAAGTAGAGCAGGAATATTCAAGACCTAAGGCACCACGCCTAGGCCCTCCACAGAAAAACCCAGGAGTGTGGAGTCTACTGAAAATACCAAAAGGGGCCTCAGAGGCCTTAACAAAAATAAAAAGTGTTTTAAGAGTACCGAAGTGTTATCAGAGAAATAAAGTTATGAAGAGAGGGGAATATCATTCTTCCCCTCGAAACCTTCTCCTGCCTCCTCAACTCGCCCACTGGAATCACCTCCCTCCGCCTTCTCCTCTAGAGCACCTGCTGCCACGGTTGCCACCGGAGTTGGGTTCGCCACATGGATAGGGAAAGCCATATCCTTTGCCGGTGCAAGATCATCCAATTTCAAGGCAGTATCTTTCAGCTCCAAGATCGCCTTCCTCATCCCAGGTAACCACCAGGGAGTGTTGATGTCTTCCTTAGCATCTCCAGGGAACTTAGGGGGAGTGTCTAGCTCGTCCAACCGGAGGGCACGAGTATACTGACCATTGAATCCGGGAGCGAAATGTTCGGCCACGGCATTGGAGAACCCATGATCTATGAAGTGAGGGATGTATGCGCCCATGGCCCCCAAGAAGCTGCTACTCTGAAGAAAGGCTTCCAACCATTCCCGATGTAGGGTACCCAGAAACCTTTGACCTATAGCAGAGGTAAAAAGAGAATCTATGCATAATTTCATACCAGCTAAAGGAAGAGTAACCTCCAAGCGCTCAACCCGCTCACCGAACTCTTTCTTCAGTAAAAAAACCTCCCCCGAAAGCTTCGTCTTTTCCACCTGAAGTACCTTACACCTCTGGCTGACGTCCCGTAATTCTGCTTCAAGTATCTCTTTCTTTACCTTTTCCAGCTCTACCTGGCTTTGGAGGTCGTCCACTAATTGAAGGGATTGAAGGGCCCGTTCAGATATATCGGAGAATAGAAGACCAAACTGCATGCAGCACAATTTAAAGAAGTGAGACGTATATACTTTTTTCTTGATAATTATTTAGAAGTATATCTGTATTAAGAACCTACCTGAGTGAAGCTGTGGGCGGCCTGCACAACCCGCTCTTCGGAGGACAGAGCGTTAAGGGCCTCAGTGGCAGGGGTTGGAGTGTGACGCTCTATGAAACTCATGAAGTGATCAACATTGATATCACTGGGTGCATCTGAAGTAACATGGGGTAGAGTGGACTTGGTCTTGGACTTTTTCTTTTTAGAAGCATCAGAGGCAGGGGGCAACGAGGAGACCATGGCTTTCTCAGTGGAAGACCTAGTGCGTTTAGCAACTGACCCAGTGGAAGGTTTCACTGGGGAAGGAGGAATCGGGGCCTTTGAAGAGCTTTCAGGGGCCGGAGACTTAGCAACCATCGAGAGAGGAGTGGCATCACGGGAAATCTGAGTTAACTAACTCATAGCTGCACAAAGAAATATGAAACGACATTAACAACCATGGCAGCTCAAATTTTGAGGACAATACCAAGAAAAAGGAAATGGTATTACCATCGTCGGGACCTAAAGGGTAATCGGGGCGACCAAACCCAAAGTGAGAAAGGGCTCTAGGATTCTTACAGATACTCATCACATCAAAAAAGTCATGGGCAGAGACATTATCATTTAAATGATTCATCACATCCAAGTTTAGAGAAGAACAAACAGAGAGAGGAGGACGGGGTACCCCAGGATTCTCATAAATCCACCCCTCATGAGGAAATTTTCAAGGAAGAGGATTTGTAACAAAGAAATAATAGTCCTTCCAGTCCTGGACTCCTTCATGGAGTTTTTCCATGAATTTTCCGGTCCTGGAGGTACGACCACTAGCATAAAAAAACCCGTCCGCAAATTTGCACACGTACTGGGTTAGAAAGAGTTGGGCCGAGGGCTCACCACCGTTTCCCTTCATCAGGATATAGAAGCCTAACATTGCGCGTATAGCGTTGGGAGTGAACTGGTTCAGAGGTATGCGAAGGTAAGTAGAAATTTCAGAGAGATAAGGATGGATCGGAAAACGGAGGCCCACTTTTAGTTGAGCCTCCCAAAAGGCTAAGGTGTTATGACCTGGAAAATTAGGGCGTTCTTTCCTATGCGCAGCCCTAGCTGAATAATCGGCGGGGAAGATCCCGGAGCGGAGATAAGCGGCAATGCGCTCGGGAGTGAGAATCGAGGGACCAGAGATTTTGTCCTCCAAAGCTCGGTCGATTACGGGAAATATGGGGAGTGAGTTGGAAGTTGAAATCTCCATGGATATGGAGTCTGAGGAGGATGACATAAGGATATTGTAAACGAAAAAGGATAAGAAGGAGGAGATACCTGAA
Source organism: Galeopsis tetrahit (assembly GCA_963675135.1). Classification (NCBI taxonomy): domain Eukaryota; kingdom Viridiplantae; phylum Streptophyta; class Magnoliopsida; order Lamiales; family Lamiaceae; genus Galeopsis; species Galeopsis tetrahit. The sequence continues at coordinate 8,957,187 of OY776121.1, read as the reverse complement.
ACAAAGTCGGTTTTGGGAGAGATGACGGAGTGGCCGCTGGACGTGCTTGAAGAAGTTGATTGTAGAAGTAAAAGTGAGAATGAAAGGGAGTGGATAGGTTTGAAAGGAAAGAAAAAAGGGGGTTTTACGAAGTGAATATAATTTGAAATGGTTGTGAAGAGGAGAGAGAGGGAAAAGTTGAGAAGAATTAAATATCCCCCCAATGAAAAAGCGCGTGACTGGGAAGAGGTGGCTTAATGTTCCCTCTCGGGCAGAAAGCCGGATCACATATTTCGAAAGGAGGATTGCGTGTGGAAACTGAAAGGGTATGATGGTGTTAGATAATCATTAAAGATCGGATATTTCTTGTTTCCAGGGAAGTGTGAAGAACGGAGGATCTAAAGGAATAAGTTATTTCTTTATAATGTTTTATTGTTATTATTATTATTTGCCTACTCTCCTAAAAATTATTCCTTTTATGAGAGTAGGGGGGAGTGGTTGATGTAGATAAATATGTCGCTCTCGAAAAAGTCGACACGTGGAAATGAGATAAATTATGATATTTATAATTAGGTCGATACGCTGGAAAGCAGGATTAATACACCCTTGGGCCTAAGAAGGGAAATTAGAGAAATTAGGGTTATTGGGCCTTTAGCCCACATTTGGAGAATTAATAGTCCTTCGGCCTGAAAAGATCTGGCCCAAAGAGGGAGTGCATAATCAATCTTTCTTAACCAAGTCAAACGAGTGGGTCAATCCACGAAGATAAGGGGTGATATGCTGAAGAACCGAGTCTTCAGGGAGATAGATCGATTCCTCAGGGGCTTGGGGCCGGATTTACAGGAATGGGCCAAGAATACAGGGAGAACGAGTCTTTCCCTCTCCGAAGAGAGGGGCAGGTATATAAACAGGTTATTTCCATATTCTTATTTACGTTCTTGAGATAATACATATATTTTTACTACACACACTAAATTGAGAAGAAACACCATTGTATTCGCCGGAATTTCCCTAGATATACAGGGGAATTCCTCTTTGATTTCTCCTACGGCCGATTCTGACTTAAGCGTCGGAGCTTCTACGCCGGAGCCCCCCTCCGGCGTACTTTTGCAGGTCATTTTCGGATTCTCAAGGAGATTTTCTTGAAGATTGCCAAGGATAAAACAAGTGATTTGATTCGTGATTAACAGTGCTCGTGGAAGAACGGCTGATATCCAAAGGCGTTCTTTTTCGACGCATCAATTTCCAAGATTTACTTTCTATCAATATCTCAAATGGATCGAGTACTTCTAACCAACTATATTAATGTTGTATGCGACTTTTTTTTTTTTTACAGATTTTTATAAAAATATCGTGTGAATTTATTAATTCTGATACATGTAAATTTCCATTTTTAATTATATTGTCTGAATTTATATTTTTAAAAGTTATAGTAATAAAATTATATTTTTTAAGATATTATCTGAATTTAATTATTATTTAAAAAATAAATTTATTTTATTTCTAAATTTCTCCTTATTTTTATAATATGTAGAAGTTAAAAAAAAAATTACTCCATCATTCACAAATGTTTAATATAGTTAATTATAAAATAATGATACAATTTTTAAAAATTCTGGTTTTTTTTTTATATACTAGTAATAAATCTTAAACCACTTTCTATTCGACATGTAATATATTTTATATATATTAAATTAGATATGTTTTGTATCTATATTCTATAAATACTCTCTCACGTAATCTTTTCACAATTCATTGTTTCTCTTTATGGTATCAGAGCCTTTCGGATCACGCCTCGATCCCACCCAAACCCTCGTAATCGTTGTTCAACGTTCTTCGTCGTACAAAACCCACAATTACACCAATTTATTCTTCCTTGTAATCGTTGTTCGACGTTCTTGTCGTACAAAACTCACGATTACCTCAAACTCAAGAAGACATGTAGGTCCCTAGTTGAGTTAGATAATATTGAGTAAGCTAGGAAAACGTCTAGAGGGGGGTGAATAGACTTTTCAAAATCTTTCAATATATCAGAATACATTGTGCGGAATAATCAGATTAACAATGAGCCCAATCAAATTTATACTCAACTAATTCGCGAACTTCTGTATGAACACTCTACTAGTCTTGTTCTTATATGCAATTCAATCAATTAAGCAGTTAATCAATCAAACACAAATAAAACAGTAAAGTAAATCAAACACGAAATTTATAGTGGTTCGACAACTTGTCTACATCCACTCTCACAAACCCAGTTGTGAAATTCTTATTACTCTTCCAATCGAGTAGTGTGTTCTTGTGATTTTGAGTCCCAAGAAATAAGACTTAGATCTTCTCGAAAACACTACCAAGTGCTCTTCACTTGTCTTCTGGCCTCACTTTCTGAATTTCCAAACTCTGAGAGTTTCTTCTCTTTGAATACTTCGTTAATTCGTTCGCTTGAATGTAGAATATCGGTACGTCAGTAGTCTTTAATCATAGAATACCTTGGGGGTATTTATAGACTTCCAATTTCAAGAACTTTCTGTTATGTAACTAACTTTTCTTGAAAACTGACTTCTAACTTCTTCTTCTTATCCATCCACGCGTTTATGCAGTTAATTAGTTATTCCATAACTAACTCTTCAATCTTTATCTTCAACACGCGTTTTATAACTAACTTCTTCCTTCTTTGTAGCGCACCTGTCTTGTCTCCATACTTAAACAAAATTTCAGTCTTCTTCTTACTTGACTTGTCTTGCGCAGGTCTTCAATAATAGACTTCTGAATAGAACACTAAACTAGTCCTATCATCTAATCTAAAAAAGATTATTACATTACTTTAAGCTTTATAAATCAACTTAGTCACCTTAAGATCTATACAATGAATACATGAATATAAAATGAAAATCATGAGCTTCTATACATCTTTAAACTAGCTCAGTATAAATCCTAACAAACAAACATAAAGTACTTATAAATCGTACTTGTCTTTTGAACACTTATATTTTCTTTTCAAACTTATCTTTCGAACTTTACTTGTGAACTCTACTGATCTGCTCAAGATGACTTCATAACTAGACTAGACCAGTCAACACTTAGAAAATATTCAAGTCTACTTTTGGCTTATCAAAACTCATCTTTATCTTTTCATCATTTAGGACTTGTCTTATGATTCATATCCCAACAAGACAAGTTTCTTCTTCCCCGTAATCGTTGTTCGACGTTCTTGTCGTACAAAACTCACGATTACTCCAACCTCGAGAAGACAAGTTTCTTCTTCGACATTCTTGCCGTACAAAATTCATGATTACCCTAATCTCAAGAAGACACGTTTCTTCTTCCTCGTAATCGTTGTTCGACGTTATTCGTTGTACAAAATCCACAATTACCCCAACCTCATGAAGACAAGTTTATTCTTCCCCGTAATCGTTGTTCGACGTTCTTGTCGTACAAAACTCACGATTACCCCAACCTCAAGAAGACAAGTTTCTTCTTCCCCAAGCTTCCATTTGTGGCTGCTTCCCCGTTGCTTCCCCACTCATCCATAGAAGCCTCGGCCACCGCGTTCCTACATCTTGCAGCAGTTGAGCATGCCAAATCAAAATCAACTACTGATACACCCACTGAATTGACAGATACACCCGTCACACCCACTGATCTGATAAGTTCACCCCCCCTTCTGCATGCACACAGTATTCCACTAAATCCACCCCTAGTTCCGCCAAATACACCTACTGCTCTAATAGATCCACCCTCTGTCCCAACAAACCCGCCCGATACACCCCATAATCCACTAAATACACCCCGCCCCTCAAATTCACCCACTGTCTCGATCAAAGCACCCCCGACTTACTAAATACACCCCCTACTACCCCATTCTCGTAACTAACCCTCAACTTCGAGTTTCCCATATTTCGTCTACGGATCAACTTGTTGATGCTCTTACCAAGTCACTTGCTCGTTCTCGTCTTCAAATGTTTATGATCAAGATTGGACACTCCTACGGTGCTCCATCTTGAGGGGGCGTATTGGACATATAATATATTTTATATATATTATATATTGTATTTATGTTACCTTTCCTTATTTAATCTAGATTTGAGATATAAATTAGATATATTTTGTATCTATAAATACTCCCTATATCACATATAACGATAATTATATATACTGATTACTGAATAAATAATTATAACGACGTTATTCTATCTAAAAATAATAAATTTAGCAGTGTCGACCAATGCTAATTGGTCAACATTTTTTTTTTTTGTAATTTTTTTTCGGAAATGTGTGTGTTGAGAAGTGTAAGTCATTATAACTAAAAAGTGTAACACAATAATACTAAAAAGTGTAATAATTTTTTTTACTAAAAAGTGTAAGTCACTATAATTGAAAAGTGCAACCCAGTTTTTAATGAAAAATGTAAGTCATTATAACTAGAGAATGCAAGTCAGTATAACTGAAAAGTGCAACACAATATTATTAAAAAGTGCAAGTCAGTATAACTGAAAAGTGCAACACAATATTTAATGAAAAGTGTAAATCATTATAACTAGAAAGTGCAAGTTAGTATAACTGAAAAGTGCAACACAATATTTAATGAAAAATGTAAATCATTATAACTAGAAAGTGCAAGTTAGTATAACTGAAAAGTGCAACACAATATTATTAAAAAGTGCATGTCAATATAACTGAAAAGTGCAACACAATATTTTAATGAAAAATGTAAGTTATTATAACTGAAAAGTGCAACACAATTTTACTAAAAAGTGCACGTCTATATAACTAAAAGGTGCAATATAACATTATCAAAAAGTGTACGACATATAACTGAAAATATTATTTTGAAAAGTGTAAGTCACTACAATTGAAAAGTGTAACAAAAAAAAAAAAATTTACTGAAAAAAAAATTTGATCAAGTCAACGGTTAATGGTTGACCATTGACTTGGTCAACTAAATTTCTTATATATACTCAATTCCATAGAAGACCTATTGCAAAAAAACCCAATCACACTACTTTATAGAATACTCAAAATTTGGGGGTCAAAGAGTTTTAGAAAACGTTCTTGGTGGAAAAAATGCGAATGTTTTTAAAATAGGATAACAAGTTGGGTTTCGATTGAGACACATAAAAGGTACCAAATATGATTGGTCTATCTCAACCTTCTCCTTCTTCATTTTACTTCCTTTCAAAATCTCTCAATTCTCATTAATTTCAACTTTTATCTTTTAATTTCATTTTTATTCAATCTTCCCATTTTTCATACAACAAACTACAAATTCTCCAATCTTTGTGATACAATTTGTAATCAATTACATTTGCATTTTCTTTTAATTTCATTATTTAAATCTTAACCTTACATTCTCCATCATCTCTTATATAAATCTCATTTCTTTCATTCCAACAACTTAATCTTTCACACTTTTCTCATATCAATCATGGTTCGTTGATGATGTATGATATATTTTTCTTTCTCAATCAATGAATTTGGTTTATATTTCAAATTAAAATCTTGAAACTAAGGAGTCAACGAATCGATCTACCAATCGATCATTGTATCAGCATTGTGGTTGAAGACCAGATTGTTGGCCCGAACACCTACACTAAAGAAAAGCTCCAGAAAGCCGTAGTTGAAATTAAAGTTGTTGCAGGAAAAAGAGGAATAGCGGCGACGACTGTTGATTAGTAGATGACGACTTTGCATATCAAATGCACTGTCATGAAAGAAGAGGAAAAAAGGGGGTGGAGTGGTAGAGTGGTAGTTGTGTGTAAGAGAAGTTTTTAGAGAGAATGAGGACTTTCTCGTATAAAAAAAGGATAATGCTATTACGTGGTTTTAACTATGTGAACCCTATTGAAATTTGTGAAATTTACAAAATTTTAGTTTTTTAAAAAATTGACAACATGGAGGTGCAAAATTCCAAATTTTGGGAAAGGCACATGCAAACCGATATCAGAATTTGTGCATCTCTCGGATACCTAGTAGCTCGAATGGCACAATGTAAATGCAGGGTCTCAAGAGGTGGACAGGGGCTCATCCGCACATCGTGTACCTCCGTGTTGTACTTGGCACAAACTCCCCACGATAAACTCAAACTTAATGTAGATATGACGTTCTTTAGTGATATGAACCAATTCAGGATTGACAACAGGACAATTTCAGACGACCATGATACCCACTTTGTTGGATTATTTAATTAGAAATCAAAATTACCAACCTATTAATTCTCATTGTAGCGGAATATATCTCGAACCAGGTTGAATTCCATCGTACGTAATGTACAATCACATGAATCCTACTAATTGCTTCAAATGTTCACAAGCATATTAGGTTAATCCGCGGATTAAAAAGAATAAAAGTGGTACGACTAATTAAAATAAAAAAATGAATAAGCTAATAAGCTATCTAAGGAAATAGAGGCAGGATGCAGATTCTTCTTCCAGTTTGCAGGCGCATTCTTCCCATCAAATTCTTTGTTAATCCACTCATCACAAATTCAACTCATACTTTTTCCAGTACTCCCACTCGTCATCTTCACAAAGCCACTCAGATTACCGCTTTAAAAATGGATTCCGAGTCGACCGCAACTCAGCTCACTCACACTATCTCCCTTCCGGGTCAACTCGACCAACATCTCACCGTCGTAGCCGCCGCAGGTGTTTCAGACACTGATTTCAGGTACGCCTTCCATCTCATTCTTTTAATTCAGGTTTTTCAGTATCAATGTTGCTTGTGAAAATGTAATTTTGAGTTTTTGAATATTGGTACTATGTCAAATTGTGCATTACTTGAGGAATTTCTGATTATATTAAAATAAAATAAAGCTATTTGGTCTGATTATTGCCAACCCCATTGAAATTGTCAGTTTTATATGTTTTGAAACTGACAACGAGAGGACTCTTGGTGCTTTAATATTTAATACTCGTATGGAGGAAACAAACAGTTTATGGAAGAAAAAAGTGATGATCTGATATCAAATCCAAAATTAACATCTATGTCCTCGAGCTGAATCACTTAGTAATGTATCTTTTGGATTTCAAAATCTTGATATATACAATAATGGTGCGCGTTTGTTTTCAGATTTAAATAAGGTAGGGTTTAGCTTTATGTCAAATCTATGTATTTTTTACTGCAATTGTAATGATTGTGTAATAGTTAGTTTTTTTATTGGAAGTTGTAGAAGTGAGAATAAAACGTGTGAAAAGTGATAAATAAACTAAGAGTGAGAATTAAAAAACCATATTTGCATTAATGAGTCATTGGTGAGAGTGTGGTGTGGAAAAAATCGTACTTATAGGGTTTAAAAGTAGTTGTATGGGTGGGTGTATTGAGTTTCTAATATCCCAAAATAAAATCGGATTTAGATTTCAAAATGTCAAATCCGGATTTCAAATCCCAAATCAAACGTAAACAGAGTTCTAAATGTCATCTATTAATTCGCTAAGCTATTATACGATAATATTGACACTTAAGACAGTATAGCAAAGTTGGAAGACCTTTCCAGTGCTTCAATCTTCAGTTGCAGCAGACATATGGACAGTTCTAAGTATTCATATCTTAAATATTTTCAACTCTTTATAGTGTATAAAATTACATGAACTTGTGGATGCTATAAAAATTAAGGTCTGATCTGAAAATGGTTTATAAAAATATAACTAGCTACATTGTGTTTAGTCATGTATTTCCTCTTTGTCTGGTTTTACTGTTTTAGTGAGACTATTGCTGTTTCAGGAATGCCATAGAATGCACTTTATTCAAACAGTGGTTGAAGAATATACAAACAGAAAATGGACTGCTTTCTAATGGAGCCATGTCTGTTACACAAGTGATTATTCAGGTTTGTGGAAACAAATCTCAACCCGTTTTTAAGATCACTGCATATCTTCATGCCTAAGTCAATTTCTTTTTTATGAAGAAAATTTGTGCTTATACTTCTTTTTACATTTTTTTTTTCATCTTCACATGGTGTTAGATGTGCCTGATTATGTTACAGTTGAATTGAATGATCGAGGCTAATATTTGTTAGGGCCTATATGGATAGTATTCTATTGCTCGATAGTCGATATAGGACAATATTGCTTCTGAGTTTTGTTACATATGGTTCTTGGTGTAGATTTACTGATATAGTGATATGAGGAATTGAGGTCATATATCTAGGGGATTTAGAAATCCTAATAAATAGTCAGTTATGTGTTTGTTTTGGGATTTTAAGTAGGGTGGGATTTGACTTTATATTGTTGTTGGGTGTGTGATAATGATTGGATGATGAAAGTTATGATTTACATATATTAAAGTTTAAGGAGAGTAATTGATTGTATTGGAAATTGTGATAGTAGATATATAGGTGTTGTAGTGGTGGAATTTTGAAAACGGAATTTGAAATCCCAATATAGAACCGGATTTAGATTTGCAAATCCTAAACCGGTTTTTAAAACCCAAAACAAACATTGCCTTGGGGGGTATATGTGATGATATTGTGAGAAACATGATGAAAGTGCACATGTCTACACATAACTGAAGAGAGTTAGAAATCAAATTCTTACTCATTATATATGTGATGTTATTAGTGTAATTAAATGATTAACTTTTGAGTTTTGACCCTAGCTGTCAATGCAACGTTGTTTTAAGGTAAGATAATGATGAATGATTGATGTCACTAATTTTCCTTGTTAATGTGGACCAACTCTTATTGTCAAGTTGCCTGACATCTTCTAATTGTTGCTGAACAGGGTGTAGATATGTTTGGGAAGCGTGTTGGATTTTTGAAGTTCAAAGCAGATGTAATTGATAAAGAAACTGGGAGTAAGGTCTTTCTTGTTTCCTGCAATAAGACTATCTTGACTAATGCAACTGTATCCGACTCAAATATACTACTCCATCGAATAAATTGCAAAATTGGTTCAGTTTCTATTTAATGTTGGCGATTTTAGTACCATACGAATCAGTTTTCTTTATTAAGTCTTATAACTTTTAGGGATTATTCATCTTTTCCCCCTAACTATAGCCTACTTTGATTTTGGTCCAACTTTATATTTTTTTCAACTTTTTCGTCTCTTCACTGGCTGTTGCACGTAACTCAGCCGATAACGGTTGATGTGGCAATTGAAATAAAAATAAAAATAGTGTCATGTCAGCACTCAGCAGTAACAGGCTTGGGTTACTTGCAACATCCGGTCTAGGGATGAAAAGTTGAAAAACATATAGTTAGAGAACTAAAATAAAAATGCAGAAGTTATGGATGGTGACTAAAATCAAAGTAGGCTATATTTATAGGACTAAAATTGCATCATTTTTAAAGTTATGAGACCTAATTGAGAAAATTAATTTGTATGATAATGAGACTAAACCTGCCAACATCCAATAGATACAGTACCAATTTTGCAATTTACTCTTTGCCTATCTTTTTCTGTCAGTACTTTTCCTATTTATCCTCAATTGCAAGTGGTGAATGGATCTCTTGGGTGGACAATGAAGAACAACTTAAATTATGACTGTTTTGGGAATATCTCCTTCTTGATTTTTGTGTTGGTTAAGCTATTAGGAGTTACTAGGCTTCCTTGAAAGTGCAGCTTATAGTCATCTCCTCCCTAAAAATGTAAGAAGTAATGAAGTATAAAATTTGCTAAAGGTTTTCTTTTTGTTCTTAACTTCACCAATTTTATTTTAGTCCACCATCTTTTTCAACTTTGAAAATAGTCTCTTAAGTTTACCAAATTAAAAAAAATTATCCTTTTACTGGAAACAGGTTAACAAATTTAACGTTTTCGTCCTTTTAACTGACTAAAAAGACAAAAAAGTTGAATTTGATAAACTTTTGTCATTTCAAAGTCGAAAAAGTAAGCAGACTAAAATCAAAATTGGCGTAAATTAAATGACAAAATTAAACATTTACCAATAAAATTTTGACGAGAAGCTGGTTGAATGACTGATTTTCCCTAGATATAACTTCATGTCCTTGGTTAGGAGTATTTCTATATTTCTTTTGCCCATGTAAGACTGTGTAGTTTATTTGTATATAAACATGGACAGGCTCCAGGCATTGTGTTTGCACGAGGACCAGCCGTTGCAGTGCTAATTCTTTTGGATTCAGATGGAGAGACTTATGCAGTGCTGACTGAGCAGGTAGTTTTTGTAAATTTTGTTGCTTTAAGCAATTAACATTATTGTAACTTATAGGGATATCATTTTTGGTCCCTAATACATTTTCCACTTTTGTTTCCCCTATTTCACTTACTATCGAACTTGATCCTAGAAGTACACTTTTACTTTCACATTTGGTCCCACCTTTAGTTGACCGTCGGTTGATTGACGTAATCAATTTAGGGGTGCTAAATGTAATTAATAGTTATAACAAAAAGTTACATTTGACACCCCCAGATAGTCAACCGGTCAACTAACGGTCAGACCATATGTGGGAGTAAAATGTAATTTCAGGACCAAGTTTGAGAGTCAGTAAAAAGAGGGAGACAAAACTGGAAAAATGTAAACTTTAGGGACAAAAAATGATATTATCTCTAACTTATACCTCCCGAATTCTGATCATTTTCTGCGATCATCAAAGGCCAGGGTCCCTGTTGGAAAGCTTGTATTGGAGTTACCAGCTGGAATGTTGGATGATGACAATGGTGATATAGTTGGAACAGCTGTTCGTGAGGTCTCTCTCTCTCTTATTCGTTAGATAGCAAGCATCTTCTGTTGCCTCTAACTTATATATACTATATAGTCTATTAAATAATCAGTATGACTCGTGGCTTCAGTATAAATTAGTTTCAATTGCCTACTAGTTCAACATCTTGTTGAATTTGAGTTCAAAACACTGACTTTGCAACATCAATTGGTATACCATGCAAGATTTCTTGATTATTATGATGAAATCTAATAAGAGGCAGGTGCATTTTGTTGAAGATTATGTTATGATTTAGGAGTTTCTTTTTCTTTGCCCCACCCTCTTTTTGTTTCATTGTGAACGATTTAAAACTAGGAAGGAGGTAAATAAACTAAGAATATCAGAGGTATTTTAACCTGCTCTGATACCCATGTGAAACAGATAGTAGTAGAGAATTCATGAGGGTTGTGTATATTGTTGATGTAGGAGACTCCCCTATTTATAGTGGGAGAAAGACCTTTTTTTTTTTATCGGTATAAGAAAAATATTAACAAAGTGTGAGTACAAGGGGTACTCAACCCTTACATCATTCGTCAATCTGATACCCATGTGAAACAGATAGTAGTAGAGAATTCAGGAGGGTTGTGTATATTGTTGATGTAGGAGACTCCCCTATTTATAGTGGGAGAAAGACCTTTTTTTTTTATCAGTAAAAGAAAAATATTAACAAAGTGTGAGTACAAGGGGTACTCAACCCTTACATCATTCGTCAAGGATCTTAACTTCTGAAATTAAGTATTGAAAGAATTCCGTCTCATCTAAAAGTCCGAACTTGTAGAGAGGTGGGGAATTAATTCTTGTATATTAATTCCTAACACTCCCCCTCACTCGTGGGCCGGATTAACACCTCTTACCCTTTTTTGGGGAGGAGGCCCATCGAGTGGACAATTTAAATGGGTGGAGTGCTTTCAACAGGAATCGAACCCAGATCGTTTGCCTGGTTTGATCTGATACCATGAAAGAATTCCGTCTCATCTAAAAGTCCGAACTTGTAGAGAGGTGGGGAATTAATTCTTGTATATTAATTCCTAACAAGTATATCTGATGAGAGCATCCTAGTTTTTCTCAACACAATTGACATGTCTTTATTGTATTGAAAACACTTAAGCGACGTTACTTATGGTTGATGAAAAGGGTAATGATTTGAGTTGTGCCTGAATTTTCTTAAATTTATGTTGTGATGAAGCTACAGTATTTTGAACTTCAGACCCTTTGAAGGGTTTGTAGAACATTTAGGGGAAGAACGAAAGATTCTGATGTAAAATGGACTAGTCAGTAAGTGGAAACGCTTTAGTTAGATCTCATTAAAACTCTCAGGGATTGGCCTGGTAGTGTAGGCTTAGAATTTACGAATTTGCTCCTCTCTAGGTCTCAGGTTCGAAACCTCTGAGGTGCAAACAATTCCTAAGGGGTCAGTCCATACAAAGCTTTGCTCTGACTTTATAGGGCCCCCACTAATGGACGGTGGGATTGATCTTTCGAATTAGTTGGTCCTTGTACCGGATACCGAGACTTAAAAAAAAAAGAATGTCATAGTAACTGTGCTTTCAATTTCACTTGTTTTATTATTTAAAGAAAAAAAATCACTTCTTTTATTGGGTGTCTAACAGGTCCAAGAGGAGACAGGATTACAGTTAAATCTTGAAGATTTAGTTGACCTTACTGCCTTTCTAGATCCATCAACTGGATGTAGAGTATTTCCATCTCCGATGAGACTTCTTTATTGATCTTATATTTTGATATTGCAGTTCTTTCCTTTTCATTGAGAAAGAAAATACCTACTAGATTGATCTTATATTTACAGAGTTAATTACAAAACAAATCACCACATTTTCACATTTTTTCAATTACAATATATTCCATCCGTCCACATAAAGTGTGTTTGTTTCTTTTTGCACAAGTTTTTAAAAAAATATTGTTTGTTTATGAATAAAGTAGATAAAATAGATGAAGTAGAGAGGAGATAAAATGTGATGAGGTATAATTTCCAAAAAAGGAAACACACTTTATGTGGACATTCCAAAAAGGAAAGCAAGCACACTTTATGTGAACGGAGGGAGTGTTTTTAATATTTGTAATTTGATACACAACCTTCTAGTTCTAAAGTGTTGCAATTCTATACATGGCCTTCTAAATTACTGCAATTCTAGACTATTTTCTGGCAATCTCTGTTGACGTGGTTGTGCATGTAATTGAAAAAAAAAATTGCGATTAAACTGAAAAGATAACAGAATGCCTTGAATTTATTTCCGATTTGAATTTTTTTTCCAGCTGCCTAGTTGTAGGAAAATAGTTGTATGATATAATTGCAAAATTTAAAACGTCCATGTATCGAATTGTAAATTATAAAAACGGAGTATGTTTTAGAAAAAAAGTGAGAAAATCGTGATATTTTATGCAACTATCGCTATAGCTGCATCATTATCAGATCAACTATGAATGGATTTTCTGATCAATAGTCTGATTGCTGATGTTATAGTTTACTTTTCGCTGCTGTATTTTTTCTTTGTGTCGCTGGGTTATTTGATATTTTGGATATCAGGGTGGGTGCGACGAAGATCTTGGTGTGTTTTTGTACAGAGGAAGCGTGGATAAAGAGATAATAAGACAGCTACAAGGAAAAGAAACGGGCCTACGAGATCACGGTGAGCTGATCCGCGTACGTATAGTTCCTTACAACAAGCTGTGGCGCATGACCCCTGATGCAAAAACCCTGATGGCTATTGCACTTTATGAAATGGCAAAGAAAGATGGTTTGCTTCCACCTCTCAAAGATTGAGATTATATCCCATTTTTATAATAGCCCTTGTACCTCTGGAATAATCAGGTGTATTTGCAAATTCTACTAACAACTTTCAGAAAACATTTTTTCAAATAGTTTTTGAAAAACAAGTCACTGTCTCTTGTTTATAGAGTTTGCAAACAGGTTGTCTAATGAGAATTGGGCATACACAAATGATTCATTCTGTCTCCGTCCTAATTTATAGAGTTTGCGAACGCCACCTGACACCTTATTTGTTTGATGAGAATTGTGCACATGTAATTGGAATAATTTGGGTACACACAAATGATTCATCAAGCTCTTAAAAATTGAATGATTTTCAGTGGTATTGGGAGTGAGTCTTTGTAGATAATTGTATCTACCCTTTTCTCTTTCTAGCGAAAGATACATAATACTTTTAAAATAAGAGTAGTCTTTTCGTGAATCAAATAAGCAGTCCTTATATGGGCTGTATTAAGGACAATATTTGATTATGAATTTCCCTCCAACTAAGAATGGAGGGAGATAATAGTGTAATCACTTTTTCAGATTAATAGTCATCTTCAGATTTACCAATTTCACCCCGTGGCATACTGTTCAATTTCTCTATTCCACTTTTCGTGTTTCACTGGTATTTCACTCTATTAGATTTTTAACATGTATCGTCCCTAATATTATAGAACGTTGATTATTTTTAATATGACACATGTCAATTATTCTTATAGTGAAATAAAATGTGAAACACCAAAATTGAAACATAGAGATCTCATTCTTGGTGGTGGCCTAATGCTTATCATTGTGTATTCTTCATTATTTTGTGATGATTCCCTATAATTTAAAAATAAAAAATGTTTAATGTCACCACTTTGAACAAGTTCTTCGTTTAGGAGACTTAAATATTGAATAATTTATGCCTTATTATTGAACTTCACTTCAGGAGGGTTTTACTTATGCAATTGATTATGTATTTGTTTTCGGGAACCCTATAATGTTACAAAAAGTTATTTCCATTAGATATTAAAAGTCACATAAAAAAAAGAAAAGAAAAAAAGACTCATACATGTTTACCAACAAACCACCCGTGTGGTCAATGTTTAGGCTTTAAACATGACAATGGTTTACAAAAAGTGTTTCTACGGCTTCTAAAACCTAATAAAAGTTTAGAGTACTACAAATAAAAATTATATACTCCTTTCGTCCCATACTTATAATCCAAACTAATTAGACACGAATTTTAATTAATAAATTATTTATTAGTATTGGATAAGATAAAGTGAGGGTAGTAATAAAGTAGTGTCATTTGTTGTAATATTGTGATGTTTTAAGGAGATTGTCTAAAAATGTTTTTGCTATTTTAGATAACGTGCCATCAAGTATAAAACACCCAAAATGATAAAATGAGTCATCAAGTATGAGACGGAGGAAGTATTATTTTTCTCAAAATTAATAAACAGTGTTAATTAATATAAAAAAATGATACTCCCTTCGTCCTTTACTTAATGATTAATTTTATCATTTTGGTTGTCCCTTATTTATTAATCATTACTTAAAATATTAAAATCACTTTTAGACTATCTTTTAAAATATCACAATATTACAATAAATATCATTACTTTATTACACTAAAATATAACTTTATTACTATTTATAAAATTGAAAAGTCTTTACTACCCCTCACTTTATTTTTCAGTCAACTAATAAACAATTCATTCATTAAAACTCGTGTCCAATAATTTTATATTGTTATGCTGGAAACGGAGGGAGTATTACTTAGTAGGTACAATATATCAAATTTACCATAACAATTAAATAATTTCATAGATATTTTTTTTTTTACAGGAAGTTCATAGAAGTTATTCATATTTTTAATTTTCAAAATTTTTCCACCAAAATTATGCTCGTTTTTTTTTTTTTTTGTTTGTCCACCAAAAGTATGCTCATTTTTTATGAAAAGAATCACTTAATTTTTATCTTACAATAACCCCACAACACTTTTACTTTATCTATTTTTTCTTAAAACTTCTGCTCAAAGGCATGAACATACTTTTAGTGGAAGGAGAAATTTTTATTTTGCACTCCCTCCATCCCATAATAAGTTTTGTAAGTAAATTGACACACATATTAAGAAAGTGTAATAATGAGTTTTGTAGGTACGATTTTGAGGGATAATTTTATAAATCTTTATATATAAACTATAAAGTAAATAAATGAATTGACTTGTGTAAAATTGAAGATATTATGAGGGTGAAGTTTATGAAATGTTTTCCATTTTAAGAGTTTAAAAGTTATTGTAAAACATTAAAAAAAAAAAAAAAGTGAAAATTATTATAGGACAGACCGACGAGATAAAATTTTGTAATATCAAGACTTGTTTAGAGTAAACTCTTTAAAGGGGATGAACCTTAAAAGAGGACTTGTTTAGAGTAAACTCTTTAAAGGGGATGAACCTTAAAAGAGTTGGTCAAGTAGTATAAGCTTGAGATTTAAGAGTGCGCTCCTCTCTAAATTTTAGGTTCGAAGCCTTCAAGATGAAAACAACTTTTATAGAATCCGTGCATACAAAGCTTAGTTATGACTTTACAGACCACGTCCATTGGTAAATGGTGGGATTAATTCATAAGATTAGTCGGTCCTTAAATCGAATACCAAAACTTCAAAAAAAAAAAAAAAAAATCAAACACTGATCTACCCGTACATAATTTTTATGTACATACACGTAAAATCAAATACAAGGATCAAATTTACAAATAAAATCAAATAGTATCAATATAACATTAACTAACCTGACAAATTAAGAATTAAATTAAGTACAACTTCAAATACAAAAGGTGGTTTCTACTATAATTTGCACAATTTATTTATTTTATAGAAAATGAACGTCATTTAAAGAGCTGGAAAATGATGATGCCATTGCCTCTATTTAATTATTTGCCTCATCATATTACACAAATCGTAGCAAGAGTAAAACACAATTCTCTAGTCGAAAACGACGATGATTTCGAAGTTGGGAAAGCTTAAACTTTGCTGCTAACAAAATCAGAATCGGTTGCTTCCCAAATAGTTGTACCATCACAAGTGCAAAGCTTTTTGTAGTTCTCGCCGACTCCTGCACTTCTAGCTATCACTGCTGCTGCAACGCCTTCATCCGATCTATCTTCCGTCCCATACACTGCTATGGATCTCCCGATAAGATCACCTATCCTCAGCTTCTCCTTCGCCCCAGAGTAGAACGCGTCTCCCTTTTCATCAACGTCTAGTGTTCCCAGGTCACCAAGTGCCTGAAACATCAAATTTTGGTTTGATTACAAATACAACCAACAAAGGATTTATAGTGTTAATTGTACAATAACTCAAGACCTTTACATGCTTTTTCAGTTGCAACATAATTTTTTTGCAATTGTATCAATAGGACTATTTTCCAGCAACTTATGCTGATGTGGCAGCCGGAGAATCATTGAAAAATAAATACTTTTTTATATTTTTCCAATTTAATCCCAACCTTTTGAATTTTTTTGCAATTTCTTACACGGCCACGTCATCAAAACTTGCCAGAAAGTAATCATGTAATAGAATTGCATCGTATTGCGAATTTTAAAAACATACTACAATTTAGTTGTAAGAACGTGATTTATTTTGCAATTAACCCTTTGTTATACGTACAAATCACAAACATAACTATTACGACAACATAGGTACATAAGATTAGCAGAAAACAAGCATCTTGTCTGGTCATATTCTGGAATATGATAAAAGACAATGGTAAATTACAAAACTGCCCTTGAGGATTATCTATTCATAAAAAAAAAACTCAATTATGTTTTGAAATCACAAATATCCTCTCACCTCACCTCCACTATTGGTGTAATTTGTACTTCTAGAAGAACATTAACTGAGGTATTTGTAGTATATAAACTCAAAGTCAAAGGTATAGTTTATGTATTCTAGCAACATCTAAGATCAACTTATTCTTCTCAACCACTTCAACATTTTAAGGGAAGGCTGTAATATGATATGTCTAAAGAATAGCATTGAACGTAAAAACCCCGTTACATTCACCCCTACAAATACATATGAACCCTATAAATACCAACTGTTTTTTCTACAACATACTCCAATAGCTATGCAAGTATGATTTTTTTAAAATTTCCACTCTTATTTTATTCATCACTTTCCATACATTTTATTCTCACTTTTGCAACTTCCAATAAAACACACTAATTATAACACAATCATCATGCATATCATTACAATTACAATCAACAATAATATAATAATACAACACACACTCTTACACATCAATTTAGGTCATTTGCAAAAAGGTAAGCCCTATTCAAATCTCAAAACAAGTACACAACACCTAAGATCAACTTATGCTTTGTTCATTCACTTCAAAATTCTACAGGAAGGCTGTAATAGGACGTGTCTAAAGTAAACAAATAGCATTGAACGCAAAAAAAATTGGGGAGGATATGAAGTAAGGCTGTAAGAGAAATTAGACACACGATACAGAGAATACTATACCAACCTCTTTTCCATTGTTGGTAGGATCAAACACTTTGCCAGTGCTTGCAGCACCCTTAGTCAGATCACCAAATTGATTGATGGACCAACCGTGCTTTCCAGGTGGTAAACCACTAAAATTAGCTTCTATTCGAGCTAGTTCCATATTCACTTGGGCTAACCGAACAACTCCAAATATAGCTGGACCTTTAAATTCAGCAACAGCAGCTGAAACTAGAAAATCTGCACCACAAATCAAGTTTGAAAACTCCATTAATAACAAAACAAATTTAGCCCACTAGATGAATATTGAAGCGAGAAGTGTTGAGAGGAAAAAAGTACAAATTTGTGTTGAGAATGAACATGGGGTAATTGTGTTGGTTTATGAGAATAAAGTTGATCAATTCACTTTCATCATACTTCATATGGGTAAGAGACTCAATAATAAATCATTACCCTATTTTGATCAACTATGTTACGATCCCACATTGATTCCACGAGCAATTACGAATGGATACTTTAGTAGGGAGTCAATCCTCCACTCTCGAGCTACCTTTTGGGTGGAGTTGGGGCTTCCGACTTGAGTGTCTCCACCCAAAAGCTAAACTCAATAGTGGAGGATTGACTCCCTACTTAAGTACCCATCCACAATTGCTTGTGGATTGAATGTGGGAATCCTGCAATCATTCCACTATTCATCAACCAACAACAATTTTTTGTCCTCACTTTTTTCCAAATATTAGAACAATACACTAACAATGTAACCACAATTTTCATTGTAATTCACTATCCAATGCTTCTCATTACTATTCCCAATGAAGAATTTGAACCAAGCTCCCCCTAAGTTGGTTTTGTGCGTAAAATTATGATACATATAGTGCGCGTAAATTATGCCTCGGTTGATGTTTGGATAAAGTAAACAGATAAAAGTCAAAGGTCTGATACCGATTTGTTACAAAACACAAAGATGATAACTAAAATGATAATGAAAAAGGTGGGTTACCAATTTGATACAAAATGCAAAAGTTTGTAATTATTAATTAAAATGAAAAAAATTAAATGTGGATACCAAATACAATGGTAGGTGGCCATATAATTTACTTCTTATATTGTGCTTCCTTACTACTTACTATCACATTGAAATAACCACCTATCTATTTAGGTAGACTGCAATAAGAGTAGTGAATGGATAATATCAGCCACAATGACATCGCATATAATCAAATGTATAATAATAATAATAATCAATTAATATATCTTCTTGTACGCCTAGTCGCCTACTATATCAAAATAAACTCTCAAATTTTAGATTACCACAAATTCAACATGGACATTTGATTGAGCTGAACCACAAATTAATGTAAAGACGTAACCATTTGGTTTTCATCCCCAAATTAAATGTGCAAAAAGACCAAGACATACATAATTGTCCTCTCTTATTATTACATCAAACAATCAACTCTGGTTTCTTAACATTATCATCTGAATAAAACATGCTCATGTAACACACCACTAGGCATTCACATACAAATAATGAAGATAGAAAGGGGGGAAAAAGAGAGAGCATTCAAATGAATGGATGAATATTCATAAGAAATGAGATGAATCAAGACATAAACTTAAATAGATTAATATGAGAGAACAATGAAAAAGAAGACAATAGTGTACCATCTGGCTGCCCTTGTCCAATTAATCTAGCTTTTCGACCAGTCTGTTCTAAGGCTTCTGTCAAGGTCTTCACAGGTGAAGTTCCAAGAACCCGTACAACTTGATTGGTTAAGTCAACATACACATTTTTAACACCTAGAAAATGAACAAATGAGCATAATTTTTGTAACAACTAGAAGTAAATTTACTTAAGCTAAAACTCGACAAAAAAGAAGTAAGAATTTCGAAGTCCCTCACCATCAAGAGTCTGCAATTTATTCTTGACTGAAGTAACACAGCCCTCACATTTCATATCCACCATAAATTCAGTCTGTGCAAAAAGAAAGCATAAGAGATGGTGAAAATACTAGAGTGAGACAGTGTGGTAAATGATCAAAATGCAGAAACAATACGATTAGTGCCAAAAGAATTTTGAGTAGTAACACCCAGAAGAATGATTAATATGATTTTAAATACATTACAAATATTTTTGTAACATTGAACTGGAATGAGTTAGAGTTCATAGAACATATCCTCCCACGATATGATGTTATTGTAAAACACTCGTTTTTCTTTATTTCTCTTTCTTTTTATTTTTGGGGGTGGAAGAATTAAAATTTCAATCACACATTCGACTATTTGTCAGACAGACATGTATTTGTATCAGCACGTCTCTGATCATAGACAGCTAAAATCGGGTTATGCCCATGTGTTCCAACTAATTATCAACTTCAATCTGTACCATATTTTTACAATTATTCTATGGTGTAAATATACACAATGGAACAACTTATAGTGCCTTCAGAAATTTCACTAAGATGGAGAGAATAATTCCTGATTATAATTGTCATAAAATTTCAGAAAACACTATTTGGAGAGAATAAACTTATAGGAAAAGCAACTTCAACAATCATATCAAATTAACTGATCTCCACCGCATGTTCTATCATCAATAAGCTCAATTATGCTTTCCTTTTAATCTTATAAGGATTGAAACTTAACTATAACAAATCAATACTATTTCCACACATCTTAAATCATAACTAAAACAACAGTAAATGATTTTAGTCAACCCACACCATTTTCCCCCAAATCCCACTGAGAAACACACACACACACACACACACACACACACACACACACTACTTCATCATCACTAAAAGAAAAAACAGAACTCACCAGTAATTCCGGCAACACCGCGCCGTCCTGCAAACCAGATTGAAGAAACATCAATGCTCCAAATAAACTAAAAACAAAAAGAAATTTCAAAACTCATAAAACAACTACAACCTAATTTCAACAATTTCTTCATATGGAAAATAAAATTGTCACCTGGTTAGGTTGTTTCTGATCCATTTCAACAACAGCTGAAGATGAGCTCTCAAAACCCTTCACCAGGCCCGACTTTTTGCGTCCACGAATCGGATCAGAAGATAAAGTTAGCGAGCCGAATGGTAGTTTGCTGGATAGGCTTCGGAAAGAGGCGGAAGATTGTGGAGGAGAAGAAGAGGATGTAGAAGAAAAGGCAAAGGCTGCTGGAATTGCAAGAGTAGCTGCTGCTATGGCAGTTGTTTTGGACCTCAAAAATGCCATTTTCCTGTTTTGCGTCGCTTCTACTTTGAATTGAATTCATTATTCCCCTCGAGGATTCTAGAATCTATACAAGTTGTTTTGATTTTAGAATGAGATCATTGTTATAGAAATTTAATTATTCATTTAAATGAATTTTTTATTATATTAAAATAATTAAATGTACAATAGAAACTCTATTAATTAATACTCGATAAATTAATAAACTCTCTAGATAATATTTTTGGCCGTACTCGGGGATAGCGTTGGGGATAGCGTGCTAAATTAATAAACTCGCTAAAATTATAAGATAATACTTCCTCCGCCCCGTATTAACTTTCATAGGTTGGTGGACACGTAAATTAAAAAAGTGTAATAATGAATGGAGTTTTAAGAGGTAATTTTGTAAGGGTCACACTTGCGTACCCCTAATGCACCGTACTCCCTTGTTTTAATTTTTTATTTATATTTTATGTGCACCCATTAATTTAATGAGTTCACCCCTAAATTATATTTTTACTACAGTTATTGCACCCACTCATTTTATGAGTTCACCCCCAAATCATTTCTTTTTTACAACAATTATCTACACCTGCTCATTTTATGAGTTCGCCCCCAAATTATTTTTTTACCACAGTTATCTGCACCCCGCTCATTTTATGAGTTCACCCCCAAATATTTTTTTACTACAGTTATATGCACCTGCTCATTTTATGAGTTCACCCCCAAATCATATTTATACTACAGTTATCTGCACCCGCTCATTTTATGAGTTCACCCCAAATCATTTCTTTTTTACAACGGTTCTCTACACCCGCTAATTTTATAAGTTCACCCCTAATTTTTTTTACCACAATTCTCTGCACCCACTCATTTTATGAGTTCACCCCCATTTTTTTTTTAAATAATTACATTTAAAATACTATATTATCTTTTTATTAATTTACATAAAATATAATAATAAAATCAACCATAATTTATACATTTACAATATGTAGTCGAGTCATTGTCGAGTTACCGTCGATTCACCACTAAATCATCCATATTTTAGAAAAAGAAAATCGTAAAAACATAATTTAAAAAAGGGTTGGTCTGCTATGGACTCGAGTGCATGTTGTGCACCCTAGTCCATGTTGCACTTTTCAGTTTTACTGACTTACACTTTTTGGTAAATGGTGTTGCACTTTTCAATTATTAAACTAAGTGCAACACCATTTACCAAAAAGTGTAAGCCAGTAAACTGAAAAGTGCACATGGACTAGGGTGCACAGCATGCACTCGAGTGCATACTAGACTTTACCTTTAAAAAATCTATCAAAATAAGGCACAAATTTCAATTTTTTTTCTTTTTAATTTTTCTTCCCATTTTCAGTTTTTATTCAAAAACATTTATTTCTTCATTTTTTTCATTAGTATTTTTTAAAATTTTAATACAAAATAATATTATATGTATGATTTTATTATACTCAATAATACAATAAGTAATAATCAGTAATACACTAATACCATTAAAAATAATTAGTACTCCAATATCTTATACAATAACAAATAATTACACATATCTAATTATATTAAATAATACTAAAATCAATTATTAGTAATACCACGAACAGTAATCGGTAATACCATTAATATTAATCAATAAAATTTTATACAATAACAAATAATTCCACACATCCAATTATATTCAATAATACCAAAAACAATTATCAGTAATACAATGAACAGTAATTAGTAATATCATGAACATTGATCAGTAATATCTTATACAATAATAATTAATTCCACAAATCTAATTATATTAAGTAATACCATAATCAATAATATGTAATACCATAAAAAAAAAAAAAAAATCAGTAATGTCTTAAACAATAATAAATAATTTCACACAATCAGTAATACCACAAACAATAACCAGTAATACCACAATTAATAATTAATAATACCGTAATCAGTAATCATTAATTTTAATTCATTTGTATATTAATAGTAATACTACAATCAATAAATAGTAATATCGGTACCAATAACTAATAGTACCATAAAAAAAAAAAGTGGAGGGAGTGCAAATCGGGGTGTACTGAAGAAAATAGGGGGTGCACATTACCAAACCCAATTGAAGGGAACCCTAGCCCAATGGGAGGGCACCCTAGGTCAGCAGTCGTCGTTTGAGATTTCATCAGCAAGGTCACCGGCTTTGAGTGTCGGCCGGTTAGAGATCCATCGGCAACATACTCACATTCCTCCGTCGGACTGCCGTCAGCCGGAGGAAGAGGATGCACAGTAGCATGATGAAGAAGACGGACAAAGCAATATAGCTTCGATTTAGGCAGAGATGAACGACGAGAGAGAGGCGGCGTCGATCCGAGTGTTGCAGGCGAGAGCTATTGATGCTGAAGAAGCTCCTGGATCGCAAACACAAGAGAGATTGATCGAAGCAGTCGCGTCGGTGGTCGAAATGTGAAGAGAATTTCGGCCGCCATGGATCGTTGTCGAGATGGAAGATGATGTCGATTGTCATGGAAGTGAAGAATCGCGATTCGAATATGGGTCTTGGGCTTCAGCGGCCGGGACGGAAGCGCCGCCGTCAAGGGGGTGGTCGGGCATGGTGGTGGTTGGGTCACCCGCCGATTGGCATGAATTTTCGGCAGGTACTTTACTCATCAAATTAAAATTGAAATTCAAGTGCACTGCCGATCGACTATAATAAAATCATGCCTATAATATTATATTGTATTAAAATTTAAAAAATACACATGCAAAAAATGTAAAAGAAATGTAGGAAAATTTAAAATAAAAAAGGGAAAGGAAAAAAAAAATGAAGAAATAAAAAATTTGGAAAAAAAAATTAAAAATAGAAAAAGAGTAGGGGAAAGGAAAATTAAAAAGTAAAAAATCGAGATTTATGGCTAATTTCGATTTTTTTTTATTAATTATATTTTTACGATTTTTTTAAAAAATATGGGTGACTTGGTGGTGAATCGATTTTTTTAGAGTTTATTTTATTATATTTTGTGTACATTAATAAAAGGATAATATATTCTTTTAAATGTGATTATTTTTCTAAAAATATTTTGGGGTGAACTCATAAAATGTGCGAGTGCAGATAATCGTGGTAAATCAATAATATGTGGGTGAACTCATAAAATGAGCGGGTATAGATAACTGTGGTAAAAAATAATTTGGGGGTGAACTCATAAAATGAGCGGATGTAGATAACTGTTGTAAAAATATGATTAGGAGGTGAACTCATTAAATTAGTGGGTGCAGATAAAATATAAATAAAAAATCGAAATTGAAATTTGGGGGGTGCAAATTATTATTGGGTGAACTAAAAATATTTGTGGGTCCGAGTTTATTGAGGGTGAACTGAGTAAACAGATGGGTGTGTGACTGGAATCTGAGGCCCAGTCCCAAGGAATCATAGGTAGGGGGCATGGTGCATCCAAGTGTATACAAGTATTTGCCATTTTGTAAAACTTTATGTATACACAAAAACTTTTATACAAATAGTTTATGTGTAATTATGTGTAAATTGTATATTTATTTTCCTTATTTGCTTGATTTGCACATAATTACACATAAGCTATTTTCAGCAAAAACTTTTGTGTATAACTTATGTGTAATTATGTGTAAAATACCCATTTAACTATTTATTCGCCCCATAATTTATTTTAGATCTGAGTTTAATTTATTCTCTTTCTCCCCTCATTCCCCCTTTCTCCAACCCTCCACCCCCGCAACTTCATCATTCTCGCCGATTCGACACTCAAGATCACCTTCCCCTGCCTCTGTCGAAACGACACCGGAATCTCCAACAACTGCCCCATATATATAGTGGCCCCAGTCTCAATCCATCCATTAATAAATATATACATATCTCTTATCTATTGTAATTTCCTGATCCATTTCGATTTCAATTCACCTCGTCTTTTACCTTTTTATTACTATAAATTAAGTGTTCGTTTTTTGTTTTTAGGTCAATTGCAGCAGATTTATTATCTATCAATTACCGTGAAAAGAAGATGAATGCGTCTGTGGTTGTAGCCGTTGTGGCTGCACTTGCTAATTTTTTTACAAGGATGGGATTACGCCACCATGCTGGTATAATTCTTCCTTCTTAAATCTTAATTAGTAATTAATTTCATGTAGAATTGCTATGTGCAAATCGAATTAAAAATTCAGGTGTTATGATTTATATGAAAAGGGAATTTAGATGGGAGGATAAACCTACAATGCAAGGCTTAGCAGTGGCTTCCCCACTGATTGGAGCCACATTAATCATTATGTGCTCCGGCTGAATTTTGGCTTCGATGGGCCGCCGTCCAATACTAATGCTATCATCTGCGTTTTATTTTTGTGAGTGGTTTGTTAATGCTCTGGTCTTCCTATGTGTACTGCTGCTTTTTGCAAATCCGTTGGATGGTTTTGGAATTGGGTTAGCCATTACATTTGTTCCCATGTATATCTCTGAGATGTCTCCACCAGAAGTGAGGGGCTTACTCAGCACTCTCCCTCAATTGACATACACAATTGAGTTTTTCTTGTCATATACCTTTTTTTTCACACATTCAATTTGGTAAAAATAGTTAGTTTTTTGTATGATACTGTCTAGGTATTTCTTGTGTTACTGACTTACTATCTAGGTATGTTGAGATGTAGAATAATTTAGTACTCCATCCAGTATTGTTTGCATTTATTTGTGCTAAATTGATGAATTGTTTTGCAAACAACATGAGCCTGGCTTCCCTAAATTGCTGAAAGTGTAGAATTCTCAAATGCTTTGATATTTTTCTTTTATAATACCATGTTTCTTATTCAGTAATACTTTATGCCTTTCAGGTGTGATACTGTTAAGAGAATGTGCACATGTGATGAAAAAAAGAGATAAAAAATGTGTAAGAAGAATGAAGGTATGGTAAAATAGTGGATAATGTGGTTAGAGATGAAGATAATAATGATCCAGTGATAAATATTTTGGTTTTCACTTTGTAATGCTGTCAATTGCAATAATGTAATACTGTTAAATGTAACGGTGTAATACTATTTACATAAAATTTGTGATAATGCTACATTAGTGTATAAAACAGCAACACACATTAAAATTGTGTTATTATTTTGGTATTTTGTCAAATACTGACATGCATAAATGTATGATACTTTTATAGTATTTTGTGTGTACTATCTTAATTTTTTTGTGTATTGTGTATTAATGTATTGATATTTTGTTTGTTACTTGTATGCAAAATAATGAGTCAGAGTAAAAGAAAATTTAAAGGGGAAGAAAATTAAAAAAATAAGGGAGAGGGAGTACAAAAAACATTTTAAGGGAAGAAAAGTAAAAAAAAAGAAGGGAGAGAGTTACTGCTACTGTTTAATGCATTTCGAACCTGAAACCTCTTTGTAAAGAGGGTAAGCTTTTACCACTAAGACATAACTATAATTTTTTGTTTATTTTGCCTTATATGTATAATAATGTTGCCTTAATTTCGCGGGCTTCGGATTTTGGGCCCGGATTATCCACGAATTTAATTTAACGAGATTTTGTATATTTATTTTCTTTATTGACTTGATTTGCATATAATTACACATAAGTCATTGCAAAAGCTTTTGTGCCAATAGTTTATGTGTAATTATGTGTAAATTGTATATTTGTTTTCCTTATTTGATTGATTTGCACATAATTACCCATAAGCTATTTTCATATAAGTCATTCCCTTATGTATAAAGTAAAGAATGAGTTGACTTTTGTATATGTGTGGAGAAAAAGTAATGGCATTTGTGTAAAATTGAGGATATTTTAAGGGTGAAGTTTATAAAGGGTTTTCATTTTAAGGGTGTGAAAGTTATTGTGGGACGTCCCAAAAAGAAAAGTGTGAAAGTTATTGTGGGACGGAGGGAGTACATTTTTTGTGATTTCTATAGACCCCAAATAAAATATAAATTAATAATTTTTTTTGAGGGGTTTACAAGATCAAATAAAATGTTAATACATTTTTGCTTCCAAATCTAATGATCTTCAAACCAAGACAAACAGTCTTCGTCACGGTCGCTGCACCATCCAATCGTAAGGAAGAGGAAAACGAGTGTACACTTTGCTCCACATGAACGCCCAAATCTCCATTCTCAATATGAGACAACCCCACACTAAGGTGTTCTCATATTAATAAACCGGAAATAAAAAAAGGAACAAAGTTCCACCAAATACCATGACCTACGAAACTCCAAACCACTCAAAAAAAAGTCCAAAAGTCCCACACAGGGGAAAGCAAATCCCACACAGGGGAAAGCAATCCTACACAGGGGAGAGCAAAACCCAATACCAAAGTCCCATACCAGAGGAAAGATAGACCACAAAAGGGATACGAAAATACAACCAAAAAACAACTGAACCAACACCACAATCCCAACAAGAGCATAACTAAAAGAAAATTAAAAAAAAAAAAAAACTAAAACAACCTACAAAGTAGTAAAAAAAACGAAAGAAACGGGATCAACAGATAAACTCGCCGATTGGCCACCGTGGCGCCGCCGAAAAAATTTATCTGTTGATCCCAACTACCCTCAGAAAAAAACTACATAAATATAAGAACAGATCTGAGATAGAAACGGTTAATCGGCGGAGAGACGACGGCGGAGAGGCGACGACGACGGAGAGACGACTTCCAGTCAATAACAACGCAGATCTGAGGATCCTCTCCTAGATCTTGCAAAAAAACCAAAAAATGAAGATGGAGCAAAGTCTGGCGGCGACGGAACAGCTAATGAAGGCAAGAATAGACAACGGAGACATATCGGCGACGGCAACGACGGCGTGGGCGACGGACCGTCGGTGGAGAAGTGGCGGAGCAACTCTCTAGAGAGAGAAGCTCCCCCTTCTCTCTAGAACGGTTCATAAATTAATAATTTCTTATATAGTACCTATTACATTGATTTATGAATGTTTCTTAAAAAATGACTCAATTGTCTTTTGGTTTTTGTTGAAATCAATTTCACCTTGAATCTCATCCCTAATTTTTCTTATCATTGTAAGAACTTCTGGTGTCGTTTTCTCATAGTTCAACAAGAAATTATTCAACGTGATTGCTGCTTTAATGACCTCATTTTGTGAAGGGGGCTCATGGCAGAACTTTCATCATCATCATCTTTATCAGTTCCAATAACGCTCTCAATAATTTTTTCATCAGTTAACAACCGTAGCTACATTTTCTTTTGGGTGGTTCAGAACATCTTCTACATCCATTGCATTGCGATAACCAACTCTTTGATCAAATTTTGAAGTTGTTGAGCGCTTTCACCATGCACCTACCGGTTCATCGGAGTTCTCAAAAGCTACGTTATATAATGATCGAAGTTTACAATGACGAAAGCAGTTCACAATTGTACTTGCACGAACATCCATAGTCCATGTTGAAACTGCAAGATTCATTGCATCTAGCACATTTATTTTGGTTGGATTTGGAACCCCTAATTCATAACCCTCCAAAAGACTTCTATAAAACCGACGACAATAATGCATCTTAAAAGCTCGTATAATCCCTGTGTCACAAGGTTGAATTTTTGAAGTTGTGCTTGCATAATGCTTTTCGAATCTCGTCGGTCATTGTAATTTTTTCCACACATGTAAGATGAGAAGTCATGTTGTGTGTATGATTTGTTTGTGTTAGCATATTTTGATCTTGTATATTTATAATGAAAATATTTTTTAATGTTGATAAAGTGATACAATGAACACAAGAAACATAATATGTGGAAGAATTGAAGGATTCTTTTAAATTAGGCCCTTCATTTGATATACAATAAATAATTACAAGTGAGTTTGAAAGAGTATTTCTATAAATTAAGGGTCACACTTATGTGCCCGCGCGTGTACCGTGCCTACATCACAAAAATGGAATATGGGCCAATTCAAAGGCCCAAATGATTAAAATTAAAAAAAAAAAAAAAAAAAACAGAGCAAGCGTGAAGACGGGAAGTCGCCCCATCGCTGCTGCTTTCTGTCGCCCTATCAACGACGGTTTCTCGCCGCCGTTGCCGCCGATCCTGGTTTTGCGTCGACGATTGTGTTTTTAAATCTCTAATTTCACAATACACAGTTAAGAACAAATATACACGATATGTGTTTTAATCCCTAATTTCCATTAATTTCTTCTTCTTGCTCTAATTTTTATGAAATTATTCTATTGGTGTTAGGAAAATATAATTGAAATATGCATAACAGTGAAGATTGTGATAATTTCAATAGGAAAAATACTCATAACGAAGAAGAAGGTGATTTTTTCACAATTTGACAGTGTTTAATTGGAATTATTAGAATTGTTATGTTTTTTGTATTATTAGACATGTGGTATTACTGGATATAAGCTCTCGTATTAATGGATATTCTTTGTGGTATTACTAAATTCAGTTTCAAACAAAAAGTGGAAGAGAATGTTGTGATATCATACACAATACAAAAACTCTAAAATGTAAATCATACTTATAATAGAATAATGTATTATCATTGTATTGATATATATATTTTTTTTACGTATAAATCAGAAAACGACGATGATGTTAATGGTATTAGTGGTTCTCTACTTGGTGTGGAGAAAGGAATATTGGAGGAAATGTATGATTTTTATTGTTACCATGCTTGTTCATTGGGGTTTTGGATCAAATGCGCTCAGTAACAAAAGGAAGAAGTAAACGAATTCAAAGTAGTCTCCACAAAAAAAAAAAAAAAAGGCAAATACATCAAAATCATCACAAATGAACGAGTTTGGTTCTAAAACACCAAACCCCCAGTTAATTTAGTTGATGATTGTTTTGCGTATTGCATATGGTGTTATTGGTTTTTTTTTTTTTTTGTAGCATAAACATGAAAACATCATATCAGATATCTGGTATTACTGATTATTACACATGGTATTCCTGAATAGACTTTGTGGTATTACTGGACATCGATATTTGAATTACTTGTTTATTTATTCACACCGTAATTTTGATTTTACTGGATATTGATTTGGTGGCGAAAACATTAAATATTGTAATTTAAAGTTTTAAACATCATATAGACACCTGGTATTACTTGTTATTACATATGGTATTAGTGAATATACTGTGTGGTATTACTGAATATTTATATTTGTATTACTTATTTTTTTATTAACACAAATATTAAATACGGTAATTAAAACTATAATTTTACATTAAAAACTGAATTAGATATATGATGTTACTGGATATTGATTTTGGCAGCGAAAACATTAAACACTGTAATTTAAAGTTTTAAAATCATATTAGACACCTATTACTAGTTATTACATGTGGTATTAGTGAATACACAGTGTGGTATTACTGAATATTGATATTTTGTATTACTTGTTTCTTTATTAACACAAATATTAAATATTGTAATTAACACCATAATTTGACATTAAAAATTGCATTAGACATATGACGTTACTTGATATCGATTTTGGTAGCATGAATCCCTTAACAAAAACAATGTTAAAAAAAAACATCAATTCTTTACAATCAAATAACATGATCAAAGTTTTCTTTTACTTCTTCCCAAATCACCACCCATTTTCTTCAAATTCTCAGTTGCATCTTTCTTCTTCTCTTGAGCTTTCAACGCATTACGTTTCTTCTCTTCAGCAATTCTTTGAACTATGGACAGATTCCTCATATAAAATTTATAAATCTCTTGGATTATATGGCCATTCGTTCATTCATATTCGAAAGAATTAGAACGACACATATTTCAGCCCTCAAAACCTTTTGAATATCAGCCTACAAAAATACAATCCACATTAAAATAATAATTAAAAATTGATTATTATTTGAAATCAACAAAAAAAAAACCTTTAGGTGATGTGTAAGACTTTCCATTGAAATGTTTAAAATTCAGCATCATATACACAACACAGTCCTTATCGGGCTTATTTGACTGCCATTTAAATTTAACGATTTCGAATTCATAAGCCATAACATCCTTGGCCTTTGGATGATCCTTAGACTCGAGAAACTTTGTCATCGCTTGGTGCTAAACAAGAAAGCAAGTTAGAAAAATATGGCACGTTCTAGCTAACAATTTATAAGAAAATATATATATCATATGAAATGAACATTACATAAAGAACATACCAGTATATTAGCAGAATCTATGAACCTATTTTGCTCACCAGTATATTAGCAAAATCTCTTTTAAAATTACTCATCATCATCACTTGACACCTTCACTGCTCCTTTTTTATAACTAACCACGAACGATGAATTCCAGAAATCGAACAGCAGAGACCTTGTGATTGTGATCTGACTCTCGGACTCATCCTTCTCCAATATTACTACCATCTTCACACATCATAATAAAATCAATACTCAAATTCCAATCAAACCAAAAAATCAATCTTTAAAACATAAAAAAAAAACAGGGAAAATATAATCAAATCAAATCAAACCTGCGAAAACATAAACTTATCAGTAACCGGAGTTACAGAAGGCTGATCATAACTTAAAGAAACATATATGGAAGAACTAATATAATTGACATACAATTCACCAAGCCCATGCCATTTTTCTTCACCACATTATAAATTACTACGACACAATAATCGACTGTATCCTATGCAGTAAAATCCGAATTAAAGAAGATTATAAAAAATTCGAAGGTGATGCCGATTGTTGGGATATGAATCCTATAAACAATGTTCTATATGATGAAAGTATGTTTTGATGGCCAAAAGCAACTTAAAGTTAGTGATATATGTGGTTCTAAGTCATCTTAACTAAGTCATCTGAATCTAAGCTTACTAATCTGATGAGAAACTTAAATTGAGATTACTGATCTTAATGCTAACTGAAGTAAGTTTACTGATCTTATGTAGTAATATTAAGAATAAAATTTCTGATCTTAACTGAGTAATATTGGAATAAGATTACTGATCTGAGTATGGAAACTGAGAATAATTTTAGTGATCTTATATGAGATATTTGAATCTGAGTTACTGATCTTATATATTTACTAATCTTAAGTGTTTACTGATCTTAGTATTTACTGATCTTATATGGAAGTTATTGGACTTACATGAGTTACTGATCTTATTGGTTACTGATCTGATATATGAACTGTTAGGAACTAAGCTGATGTTTTGTATTGTATAGACAGCTTATAGTATAGGACTTAGATATACTCATCTGTATATAGTTCAGTTGATGTATAGATAGGATTGATATATGTAAAGTTGTATTTTATTGTATTCAACAATGTAAAAGTTCAGAACAGTAGATTAGAACACTAGATTAGAGGAAGATCAGAAGACTAATGAAGACTCAGAGGACTACTTCAGAATAAGAAGACTTCAAAGAAGAGTTGAAGATAAGCTCAGAAGAAATCTGGAGAAGTTTTGAACAGTTTTAAGTTACTGTGCTGATTGAATCAGAAGAGTAAAAATCAGCAGAGTAAAATCCGAAGAGTAAAAATCAGGGCAGTAAGTTACTGTGCTGATTTGGTAAATTTGAAGGATAAGTTTGGAAAGCTTATTTAAAGTGTAACTGAAGATATATTGAAGATATGCTGACTTGGAAGTTGAAGGAAGTTACAAAGTCGGTTACAAGAAGAAGTTACAAAAACAGTTTTAGAGTTAGTTGAGAGTTAGTTCACAAACTGCTAACTGTCATACTAAGTTCTATAAATACTGTATGATCTCCTACTACTAAAGACTACTGAAAAAAAAGACTGCTACTACTGAACATTTTACTGATCTTAGAGCAAGCTAAGTCTGCAGAGCACAAGAAGAACTCACAGAGTTGAAGGAGATTGAAGAAGAAGAAGCCACAGATTTGAAGAGAAGATTCAAAGGCTAAACACAGAGAAGTTTTACTTTTCAAAGTTTAAGTTTGTATTGTTGTAAACAAGTGTGCTAGTTACTTGTAGAATTACTAGTAGATCGAAGATATACCTGGAGGTATAATCGAAAAGATCAAAGTCTTAATCTTGGGACTCTAAGCCACAAGAAGCTCAAGAAGAGTAATAAAACATCACAACTGGGATTGTGAGAGTGGATGTAGACATTTGTCGAACCACTATAAAATTCTGTGTTCTTTACTTTACTTTACTGTTTGATATTTGTTTCATATTTGTTTAAACAAGAACAGTAGAATTAACAAAGATAAAGATCTAGATAAAAGTTGAGTATAAATTTGATTGGGCTCATTAGTAATCTGATTATTCCGCATTGTGTATTCTGATATATTGAAAGATTTTTGAAAAGTCTATTCACCCCTCCCCTCTAGACATTTTCACTAGCTTACTCAATATTATTAACTTAACTTTGGGACCAACAAGTGGTATCAGAGCAGTAGTTCTTTGGACTGCTGTTTCTTGATAACCTTACAGATCTTAAGGGATATCTTACTGATCTTGTTACTATTTCTTGATATTTGTCACTATCTGAATACTTGAAATTTATCTGCTATACTACTGATCCTATTTGTCTAAATCAAACATGGATGACACTAATGTGAACAAACTGCCTAAGTTCAAGATTGCAGATTATGACTACTGAAAGCTTAGGATGGAGGCCATCTTTAGCTCAACCCATGATCTGATGGTGTCTGTGGTGACTGAAGGACCAATTGTCACCATGATGGAGAACACTGCTGTTCTGGATCCTTCTCAACCAGTTAGAGCACTGGTCCCTAAACCAAGGTCAGAACTGACTTCTGAAGAAATGAGACAAAACAATTTGGATAGTCTTGCTAAGAATTATATTTTACATACCTTGCCAAATGAGTATCTTGGTAAAGTGTTAAAATGTAAGACTGCAAAGCAAATGTGGGACAAATTGGCTATTCTTTGTGAAGGTACTACACTGATCAAAGAAAGCAAATTATCCACAGCTGTCCAAAAGTTTGAATCATTTAAGATGAAGCCAGGAGAATCAATTGATGAATTGGATACTCGATTTACCAAAATCATGAATGATCTTGATGTGCTAGGTAAGACTTATACTGACAGAGAAGTTAACTTGAGAATCTTGAAAGCATTGGATGAAAGGTGGAAAATGGTCAAGATGATCATTAAAACCACACAAGACATTGATTCTTGGCCAGCAGAAACTATGTTCCAAACACTTAAGGCACATGAGTTTGAGTTAGATGAAGAAGATCCTATTACTATGATTCATAAGGATAAGGATGCCTCTAAGGACATAGCCTTTAAAGCCTCTACCTCTAAGGGGTCTAGATCATCTAAGTCTAAGGCATCAAGCATAAAAGATGAACTAGATAGTTCTGATCTTAGTCTGAAAGATCAGATGAGCCTTATGATCAAAAGATTTGATAAACTCAATAAGAGGTATGGTAGATACAAGAGATTCTATAAGGAAACTAAGGGTTCTAGTAACAGGGACTCTTCTGTGAACAGAAGGGATCAAAACTCTTCTGAAAGAAGGGATGAGATCTCTAATGAGAACAGAAGAGATAGGAACTCATCTGATAAGAGGAATAGAAAGCATTCTGATAAGAAAGACAGGAACTCAATTGACAAGCATGACAGGAACAGAAAACATTCTCCTCCTAAAAGAACTTCTAACAATCCTGTTTGCTATAATTGTGATAAGCCAGGTCATTATGCTTATGAATGTCCTGATCTGAGTTCTGAAGATCGAGAAGAAAGGAAAGCCAGAAGAGATCGAAAATATGCCAAGGGTAAGAGGGCAATGGTGGCTAACAATGAGTCTGATTCGGAATCAGAAGAGTTGTCATCGTCCTCATCTGAATACCCCTCTAGCAATGAAGATGAAGCCTTCATAGCAGATGATGGACTGGTAATGATGGCCAAAATAAATGATGAGGTATCATCTGCTAACTCTTTTCAATCTTGTAACAATTCTGACACTGATGAAAGTGATGCTGCTGTTAGCAGTGTAGGAAGTAGTCTTCATCATTCCCAAGGAGTGACTGAAGAAGACCTTCTACAAGCTAACAAAGCATTCATTGAAATGAGTGATGAGAATATATCTTTAAAGCAAGAAATCATTAATCTGAAAGAAGCTCAGTCAAAAGTAGATCCTAATATAGCTGTCATAAATGCAAGGCTATCAGAAGAGTTGTCCAAACTCCAAGAAAAGTATGCATCTATAGATAAACTATATCAGGGAATGCTTAAAACTCAAGCCAAAGAGACTAATGAATTCAATGACTTAAAGATTAAATGTGAAAAACTTGAAGAGCGCAATAGATTCTTAGAATCTGAAGTAGTGAGCCTAGATCGAAAGCTATCTGGGATGATTAACTCTACCAAAATTAATCAAACCACCTCAGACAGATATAGAGCTCCAAATGATAAAAGTGGGATAGGTACTGATCTGCCTAGTTCCTCTACTTCAGAATTTAAGAACACTAATGGAGCTAGTTCAAGTTCTTTGCAACTAGATAAAGGGAAAGAACCTATGACTTATGATGATGATCCAAAACTCAAAGTACAGTCTAAATACATCCTTCCTACTACCAAGAGTGGTAAAATGAAGAATGTATTAAGACCAGTACAGTCAAGACCATACCAGAAGAGTTATACTCCTCTGACCAGATCAGATCAGTACTGGTATCAAAAGAGACAAACTCAGAACAGTAGGTCAAGACAAGGGGACTGAATTTATTAATTGTTACATCTCTGACTACTGTTCTAAGTCTGGCATACAGCATGTGACAAGTGCAGCCAGAACCCCTCAACAAAATGGTGTTGTAGAAAGGAGAAACAGAACACTAAAAGAAGCTTGCAGAGCCATGATTGCAGAATTCAACACACCTCAGAAATTTTGGGCAGAAGCTATTAACACAACTTGCCACTCCCAAAATCGAAGTGCTCTTAATAAGGTGCATGGTAAAACACCTTATGAGGTATGGAAAGGCAGAAAACCAAGAGTCTCTTATTTTCATATCTTTGGATGTAAGTGTTTCATACATAACAATGGCAAAAGTAAATTAAATGCTTTTGATGCAAAAGCTGATGAAGGGATATTCTTAGGATACTCTTCAGTAAGCAAAGCATTTAGAGTATTTAATTACTCTACTCTATGTGTGGAAGAAACACCCCATGTTGTCTTTGATGAGAATGTGCAGGACTCTGCTAATCATCAGCTCAGTAAGAAAATTGACAAATTACAGCTCCAAATCAACAATGAAGATGATGATACAGGAATATATGAATCTGTACAAGCATATAATCCTTTCCTGAAAGTCCTAGATCAAGATTCTGATAAAGAAAAGGTAAAAGACAAAGGTTAAAGAAAGCACTCTATGGATTGAAACAAGCCCCAAGAGCATGGTATGATACTCTTTCTCTATTCTTACTTGAAAATGGTTTTACAAAAGGCAAGGTTGATAGAACTTTGTTTAGAAGACAAGAAGGTAATGATATATTACTTGTTCAAATTTATGTGGATGATATTATCTTTGGATCACCCAACAAAACCTTGAGTGAAAGCTTTTCTACACTCATGCAAAGTAAATTTGAAATGTCTATGATGGGAGAAATGACATATTTTCTTGGTCTTCAAGTAAAACAAACTTCAGAAGGTATCTTTATAAATCAAGCAAAGTACACTAAGAATTTGCTAGATAAATTTGGTATTAAAACCTGTAAGACAGTTGGTGTGCCCATGCAACCTACATACAGAATGGATCCTGATGAAGGAGAAGGATATGAAGCAGAAATTAAGAGCAGTACATCAAAACTCAACATTCAGAAGAGACAACCCTATGACAGATCACTACTCTTAAAACATGTAACAAGGTTACTAAAGTGACCTTAATCCCAATGAGGAAGCTGGTAAAGCTGAGGGACACTGAGAACACACATTAAGGGGGAATCTGTGATTTCTTAAAGATCCTTTTGTTGACTCAGATCACTAAGTCACTTTAGCATAAACCTTGATAAGATCATTAAATTAAACATATTTTTACTAATCTGTACTGTAAATCACCAATTATCTCATGAACTAACACTTCTATCAAGGTGAAACAGGCACAGAAGAGGAATTCTCCATTGAAGGGGGAACTGATCTGATTACAGATTTGAAAAGTTTACTAATCTGATCTGATTACAGAACATAGCAGTCTACAGATATATTCTGATTAATAAATTGACTTGTCTACAGAACTGTACTGATTACAAAGCTTCTTTGTCTACAGTACTGATCTGATTACAACTCAGTTATTCTACAGAACTAATCTGATTACTGACTAATCTGTCTACAGAAAGACTTGTTTACTACTAATCTGTCTACAGAATTTTACTGATCTGACACAGTACTGATC
Organism: Galeopsis tetrahit; assembly: GCA_963675135.1. Taxonomy (NCBI): domain Eukaryota; kingdom Viridiplantae; phylum Streptophyta; class Magnoliopsida; order Lamiales; family Lamiaceae; genus Galeopsis; species Galeopsis tetrahit. The sequence goes on along the minus strand of OY776121.1, from coordinate 8,919,775 downwards.
TGAGGATTACTGTGTTGATATCAAAAAGGTGAAATCAGGAAATTTGGGTACTGATCTGAAATCTACTGTGCGGACCCATCTACTGATCTGATTCCTAAAAGGTTACTCAGCTGATCACAGTACTCAGCTGATCCAGATAAGTAAAATTTTCTTTAAATACTAGTAAGAAAATGAAGAGAAATAGTTTTGGAAACTACTGTGCTGATTTGCATCAGAACAGTCTTTTGGTTTAGAATTTTCTAAGTCAAAAATTGTTCAAATTTTAGATTACTAATAGAGAAGATTAATACACTCCTCTATTTCTAACCTAAAAACTGTGGTGTATTTATCAAACACAAGTTGGCTCAAAAAAATTAAAGAATGGTACTAGAATGTGAACAGTTCTTGTTTAACTCGAATTTCGAGACTTAATCCCAACCATTCTTTGTGACAATCTAATTCAATCCTAGCCCTAGATTGGTTTTGAATTTAACAAAAACGATCACTCTTCATCATCGTTCTTACGAGTTCATTTCTGGAAATCTCATAACTTCATAACTACTGAAAAATTCTGGTTTCTACAAAATTCTCAAATGGCAACCATCAACATTATCAATGAAGCTAACGAAGTTGCAGGAACATTCGATTCGAATTTCTGGATTCGCAAAAAGGGCATTTTTGTGGAAAATGTTGTATATTTCAATGGCCGACACAGTGCTGAAAATCAAGCCATTCTGACTATGTGCGAAGAGTGTGGGCTAAGGAAATTTCTGGAATCATCTCCCATGAATGTCTACGAACCGGAAGCAATGGAATTTTATTTGCAGCTCAAAGGAGACAGTAATGGTGTCCACTCCATGCTTTCTGGGCATAAGGTCACTATCACAAGGGAAATCCTAGAAGTGATGTTGGATTTGCCTCAAGGCCCAGTAGACATCATGAATTACAAAGCTGGAGAGGAAAAGGAATGTGTAGGAAGGTGGTCAGGTGTTGAAACAGAGACATTGACTAATCTGAAGAAGGATGTTCTTCCTACTGGTCTGCAGTTTTTGATGGACATAGCAGGAAAATGCTTGTTAGGGCAAATCATAGCCAGGATGCCTTATCAAGTTTCAAGATTAGAATTATGGCTGCAATCATCGACAGAGTTCAAGGTGATTGGCAAGGATTCTTCTTGGAAAGGCTGCTGACTGAAAAAGACAAAGTTTTGTTCGATGAGGATACCATGGAATTTTCGATTAAATCGAAATTAGGGTTTGGAAGCAAGCTGAGTTTCTTGCTGCCTCAGCTGGTGAAAAAGCCATATTGGAGTAATCCCAAGAAATTCCATCATGGGAAATTCTTGATGAAGAAGGAGTCTGTTCAGTTTGAACAAGAAAACCCTTTGGAACAACCTCAAGAGCTTGAAGCACAAGCATTTGGAGATTCAATGTACTGATCTGATGACAATCAACCTGAGATTAGATCAAAGGCGAGGCATGATCCGAGCAGTATTAGACCAAGGAGAGGAAGGTCTGCTACAGCTGCCTCAGAGCCAACAGTCAGATTTGTGGAGACTGTGGTACAATCAAGCTCAGAAGAGCAAGAGGTTAGTATTCCTAGTCCTACCACTACAAGAAAACAACTAAATTCCAATAGAAAAATTCCAACGATTTTTTGCATTTTTTCCGTTGGAATCATTGATTCCAACAGAAATTCCAGCGAAAATACGACCGTTGGAAAAGTGAGCGTTGGAATTGCAAAATTCCAATGAAAAATCCAACGGAAAAAAATTCCGACGGTACATTCCAACGGATCTTGATCGTTGGAGTTTTCACCTATTGAAATTTCTTTCCAACGTAAATTCTATCGATAAATCCAACAGTAATTTTCCCGTTGGAATTCTTTCCAACGAATTTTGACCGTTGGATTTTAGTTGTTGGAAATTATAAATGTAAATTCCTACACTAATTCCAACAACAAAAAAAATTGTTGGAATTTTGATTCCAATTGATATGTATCGTTGGAATATTCAACTATTGGAAATTTTCCATCACAAAATTCATAATCAATTCCAATAGTTATTGACCATCATTCTTGGAATTTATTATAAAAATTATTAAATTTTCATTGTTATATGAAAAAGTTCTATCAAAATCAATTGAAATTACACAATATATAACCATTACAATTTAAATATATAATAACTTCAAAGTTAAATACAATTTAAAGTAACTAGCGTCATAAAAAAAATAGTAAGTTCTAAACATTATAATCATAATTGATGTTTATGTGCTGATCAACCTTCCAATTCACATCACCAACAAAAATATTCTAATTTATGACCTAAATATTAACTCCTAGAAATCGTCATCTTCATCATCATAATCACCATCATCCATACCAATCACGGCATGATCATCCTCTTCATTCCAATTTACATTATCATCATCATCTATGATCTCAGCGTCACGAAAAGACACACCTGAAAAAGATGCATCATGGTTAATGTTGAATGAAGTGTTGTTCATCTTCTAAAAAAAACTATGTACTGAGGCTAATTCACTCTCAACAGTAGTCAAACGAGATCTTAAGAAAATAATAAGAAACACAATGGTTGTGGAGGTCACATAATTTGTATAATTAATAAACAATTTAAATGTGATTGCTACAAACTTAGACGACAACAAAATATCAATAATTTTAATATGTATCAGATCATGTTAAGTGCTTCGACATTAGACATTTTTTCTTTAAGAAAAAAATATGATAAAAAACACAATTTTTGTCATTTTTTCTAAAAACAAAAAAATCTTATATATTCATCAGAATTACAAGTAGACGAAATTTAAATTAAATTCCCTCATTCAAGTTAAAGTATAAACAACTTCATATTCTTTTCTTTCTCACTTTATAATAATATTTACACACGTATATATATAGATAAATTCACAATTTTAAATGAGGGCAAACTAAAATATATTTACATGTCTAAGAAAAAGTTAAACTTAATTCTTCTCACGCACCCATATATACCTATATATATATATATATGTAATTACACACACATCACTGTAATATATATATATATATATATTCGCACCCATCACACACGTAATCCACATATAGATATATGTATATATATATACTCACACAAAACACACACAATACATATATAATATATATACACACGCAACACACACATATACTCACACACAACACACACACATAAAGAGATTTATATACTCACACACACCACACATATATACACACACAGAGAAATATAAATTACAGTTTCCCAAAAACAAAAATAATAATAATTAATAATAACATCAAAGTGTAAAAACTAAGAAGAGAGAAGAAAATTCTCACCTTCTATGAGAAATCATCGGATAAATCGAACTGATAAGCACGGAAGGAGTAAAAGGGTTTGAAAGTGAATTGATATAGGAAAATAAAAGAATCCAAATAAATACAGAGGCGCCGATCGAGTAGAAGGGTTTGCGAGATATTTAAATATATGAAAAAAAGGAATTAAGGGGTAAGAATATATCTATATGGAAATTTGAATAAAATCAAATCTTTCCTAATCAAAATTTCGTGAATCCCGTCTATTTAGGCTCCATCTAAATCTATAGGATTTATTAATAGTTTACATTATAATATAAATGACCAGCGTATAATTTATTAAATTCTGATTAAAAAATCTAGAATATTATTTCAGATTTGATTATATATTTTTATGTTATTATATTTTTCTAGATTTTATATTTTTTGTATTTTTAATTAATTAATTATGTTTTAAATAATTTTAAAGTGAGAGTGTTTTTATCACTAAATTATGAGAATAATTCCAACAGTCCAATATTGTTGGAAATTCTATTGGAATAATTAACAAAAAAATTCAACAATAATATGGTGTTGGAAATTCCGTTGGAATTAAATATAAAAATATAATTTTATTTCAAAAAATAATTCCAACCGTCTAGCACCAATGGAATTTCCATTGGAATAACTAAAATAAATTCCAACGATATTCGTATCGTTGGAAATTTTGTTGGAATTAAATATAAACAAATCATTTAATTTAGCGAAACCATTCCAACTGTTTGGTGTCGTTGGAATGTTTGTTGGATATTTCTTTAAAAAAATTCCAATGCCTTTTCCAACGGTAAATTCCAACAGTTTCCACGAGGTGTTGGAATCTCTGTTGGATTTTTCCAACAGTGGCTTATGTCGTTGGAAAAACTGTTGGAATTTTAAAAATTCCAACAATTTATTTTTTCGTTGGAATTTTTCCGTTGGAATTTCACTGTTTTCTTGTAGTGTACTGCTGTGCATAAAAGAACTAAGAGTAGGAGTGCTAGGAGGAAGTTAGTTGTTGTCTCTCCTACCCCTTCAAACTCTGAACCAAGCCAAGTTGAAACCCAAAACCCTCAACCTTCATGTTCTGGAAGATCAGATCACTATTTTTCTGTGACTCAGAACACTCCCCATTCATCACCTCAGAACACTAACTTTGATCCCACTCCAATTTCTAGTCCTCAACATCAAACTTCACATCAACCTTCACCACATCAATCCCCAATACAGGTTCATGATCACTCTACTGAACATGAATTTGAACCTTCTACTGAACCAATTGACATTTCATCATCCCCTGAACCTGAATTTATTGCTCCTAAACCTGCTGATTTGATGGAGTACACTATCTGTGATAAAGAGGATAGAATCAGGATAGATTTGAGGATAGCCTTGTTGAAGCAATTTCCTGGATTAGATGAGAGCTCAGTTGAGTTTGAGAAACTCCTTAGGATTGGCACATGGGTGTATCTTAAGAGGAGTACTTTGAAGGAAAATTTAGCTATCATGGAAGGTATGGGTGGTGCTTCAATCTTTGATGATTGGGAAGCAGAGCAGATGCAAGCAGCTGGTGTTAACTCTTTTCTTGAGTTAGTCACTCCAGAATCTGTAGTACTTCTTGTTGAAATATTAACAGGAATCAAGTACACTGTGGAAAAGATTGCAACTCCTAACTCTGATGAAGATTTGTTTAGTGAAGAGAAAGGTGTTGATGAAGCTGAGAATGCTGCTGAAAAGGATTTTATGGAAATTGATGAAGATGTTGACAATGCAACAGAGGTGTTTGAGAACACTGTTGTGATTGAAGAAACAGAAGTTGTTGAAAATCAAGCTTTGGATGCTGAAGAGATGGAAAGCATTCCAATTCATTCTACTGATCCTATTATTCCTGAGGATGTGCAGGAACAAATCAGAACAGTTCCTGTTGGAAAGGAATCTGAGAATTCTGACTTTGAGATGTTGAAAAAGCAGAATGCAGAGCTTCAAGCAAAATTGGAAGATGCTGTGAAGATGTTTCATGAAGCTACTGACAGAATGAATAAGATGAATTCTGAACACTCTTATGAAAAGGTAATGGAGCATACAATGTCCAAAATTTATGATCTTCATAGATTGTAAGAGAAGAACCTGTCTCAAGTGTTGCATAACAAGCTGGAGCAACACATATCTTCCTTAAAAGAGTGGCATGATGAAGCCAAAAAGGGGGAAGATAAGACAAGGAAAGTGATGGAACAAACTCAGTCACAACAAGCTCAGTTGGTTGTGAGTCAGGATGAGTTAAAAGAAGAAATTGCTATTTTGAATGAAAAACTGAAACAAAGGAAGCAACAAAAACAGCTAGGTCAAGAAACTGTTGAGAAAGGACCTGATATTGCTGGAAGTTCTAGTCAGAAGAAGAGGAAGTTAGTCTTGTCTGATGAAGAACAGCAAGAAGAAGAAGCTGGAAGAATTACCAGATCAAAAAGCAAGATGAAAGCTGTTATTTCAAGTGAAGAAGAAAAATTGAAAAAGAAGAAAGAAAAGGATGTCAAGTTCTTGAAAACAAGATTTGATAATCGAGTTACAGCTTTGAAGAGAAAGATGAATGCTCAAAAGAAAGCTGAAGGAAAAGAGTTGGATAAAGATTTTCAAGATGAAAACTTTGTGGATTTCATTGTTTTGACAGAACATATGGAATACTGGAAGAATTTGAAGAAGAAGTGGCAGATTGCAAACTTCATTGTGAGGAAGTTTGGTGATCATTCGAGCAAAGAAGCAGAATTTATTGATTTTGAAGAGTTCATGCTGAACATTGATCAAGATTTTTGGGAAGACATAGCACAGGTTGCTGCTCGTGCTGGAACCAAGATCTTGTGTCCTGAAGAACCTAATTGGGAACCTCCAAGACTGGAAAATGAAAGACCTGATTACAAGGAGATCAACAACATTATTGCTGAGATTATTAAAGAGGAAGGAATAACTGATCATCAACATATGATGGATATCAAAGCAAGGATGTATGTTGCATTCAGAATCTGAAGATAAAGAAAGAAGATGAAGGACAAGCTCACAAGATAACATTTCTAACCTTAATCTTTATTTCTATATTTTGTTGTTTTGCATATTTTGTTAGTATGTGTAATATGTGAAATATCTGATTTGATTGTGAATATGATATGAATTTCTGAATTGATGAACTGTTATGATTGACTACATACTTAACTACTGATTTATTAACATTTAAGTAGTTTTGGCTTCATCAAAAAGGGGGAAATTGTTGGGATATGAATCCTATAAACAATGTTCTATATGATGAAAGTATGTTTTGATGGCCAAAAGCAACTTAAAGTTAGTGATATATGTGGTTCTAAGTCATCTTAACTAAGTCATCTGAATCTAAGCTTACTAATCTGATGAGAAACTTAAATTGAGATTACCGATCTTAATGCTAACTGAAGTAAGTTTACTGATCTTATGTAGTAATATTAAGAATAAAATTACTGATCTTAATTGAGTAATATTGGAATAAGATTACTGATCTGAGTATGGAAACTGAGAATAATTTTAGTGATCTTATATGAGATATTTGAATCTGAGTTACTGATCTTATATATTTACTAATCTTAAGTGTTTACTGATCTTAGTATTTACTGATCTTATATGGAAGTTATTGGACTTACATGAGTTACTGATCTTATTGGTTACTGATCTGATATATGAACTGTTAGGAACTAAGCTGATGTTTTGTATTGTATAGACAGCTTATAGTATATGACTTAGATATACTCATCTGTATATAGTTCAGTTGATGTATAGATAGGATTTATATATGTAAAGTTGTATTTTATTGTATTCAGCAATGTAAAAGTTCAGAACAGTAGATTAGAACACTAGATTAGAGGAAGATCAGAAGACTAATGAAGACTCAGAGGACTACTTCAGAATAAGAAGACTTCAAAGAAGAGTTGAAGATAAGCTCAGAAGAAATCTGGAGAAGTTTTGAACAGTTTTAAGTTACTGTGCTGATTGAATCAGAAGAGTAAAAATCAGCAGAGTAAAATCCGAAGAGTAAAAATCAGGGCAGTAAGTTACTGTGCTGATTTGGTAAATTTGAAGGATAAGTTTGGAAAGCTTATTTAAAGTGTAACTGAAGATATATTGAAGATATGCTGACTTGGAAGTTGAAGGAAGTTACAAAGTCGGTTACAAGAAGAAGTTTACAAAAACAGTTTTAGAGTTAGTTGAGAGTTAGTTCACAAACTGCTAACTGTCATACTAAGTTCTATAAATACTGTATGATCTCCTACTACTAAAGACTACTGAAAAAAAAGACTGCTACTACTGAACATTTTACTGATCTTAGAGCAAGCTAAGTCTGCAGAGCACAAGAAGAACTCACAGAGTTGAAGGAGATTGAAGAACAAGAAGCCACAGATTTGAAGAGAAGATTCAAAGGCTAAACACAGAGAAGTTTTACTTTTCAAAGTTTAAGTTTGTATTGTTGTAAACAAGTGTGCTAGTTACTTGTAGAATTACTAGTAGATCGAAGATATACCTGGAGGTATAATCGAAAAGATCAAAGTCTTAATCTTGGGACTCTAAGCCACAAGAAGCTCAAGAAGAGTAATAAAACATCACAACTGGGATTGTGAGAGTGGGTGTAGACATTTGTCGAACCACTATAAAATTCTGTGTTCTTTACTTTACTTTACTGTTTGATATTTGTTTCATATTTGTTTAAACAAGAACAGTAGAATTAACAAAGATAAAGATCTAGATAAAAGTTGAGTATAAATTTGATTGGGCTCATTAGTAATCTGATTATTCCGCATTGTGTATTCTGATATATTGAAAGATTTTTGAAAAGTCTATTCACCCCTCCCCTCTAGACATTTTCACTAGCTTACTCAATATTATTAACTCAACTTTGGGACCAACACCGATAATGACGGTGGTGATGATGGATATGGTGGCGAGCTGGTGTTGGCCGAGGTGCCTAAAAAATGATTGAGTAATTATAGTCAGAGAAAACGTAGAGAGTAGACAAAAAAATCCACACCTCTTTTCAACCTGTGTTGTTATCGCCGCCGCCGCCCCAGATCTATCCCTAGAAATCCGTCAATCGCAGCCCTAGAAGATGAAGTCGCCGCATCCAGCCCGCCGTAGAAGATGAAATCGCCGCATCCAGCCCGCCGTAGAAGATGAAATCGCCGCCTCCCGTCGAAGCCTTAAAATTCGACTTTTAAATCGAAAAAATGCCCAAATCGCGCCGTCCGTCTACCCTCTTCGTAGAAGAAAGCTCTTGAAATCGTGTCGCCATTGAAATCGCATGAGTGAGAACAATTTTTTTGTGAGAGAAAACATTTCTTGAAAATGATCCAAATGAGAGGCGGGTCGAATAACCGGGTTAGATATAAAATTTAAAAATCACTTAAAATAGAAGGGGGCACGGTGCCCTCGCGTGTATACAAGAATTTGGCATAAATTAATAACTCTTTTAATTAATAAATTTTGGTGGTTCCAAGATTATTAATTTATAGAGTTTCTATTGTATGTCCCGAAAATTTGAAATGAGATCACATGTTACAATTTCCGTGTTCCACATTTTATTACAGAGTGAAATATGTGGTAAGTATTTACTGATCTTTACTAATATTAATAATTTTAAAGGAAAAAAATGTATTTGAAGAAGGGTCTTTCTATCGTCAGGAGGTGCTTTCGCACTTCCTGATAACAGGTGACCAATCAGAAATTAACACCTCATATATCTTTGCAAAATAATTAATATTTAAAAAATATATATAAAAGTACTAAAATGCCCTTATAATAATTTTAATTAAACATCTCTTCAATTAATTACTTAATACTAATATATACTCCACATATATTCTTATTTCGTCCTTATGTAATTATCTCCGGAAATGAACAAATAAGAAAAGGCTAAAAAAAAAATAAACATATCTGCGTAAACACGAACAAATTAAAAAAAAAATATCAGTGCCCTAAAAATCAAGAAAATTAAAATCACTCAGAATTTATTATCAAAATCGGTGTTGATCAAGAGTATAGGAGCCGATCCAGATGAAGATGAATGCGTTCATTTTATCCCGGAGGAAATTCCGAGCGCAAGGGGAAGAAGAGAAATGTTGAAAATGGGGGTGTGCTTCTTCAAGGGAGAAATCTCAGATTCGCGGTCAAGATGAATGTGAATTCGTTCATTTTATTCTAGAGGAAAGACTTGAGATGAAGGGGAAGAAGAGACGTTGAAAATGGGAGTGCGCTTCTTCAAAGGAGAAATTTCAGATTTCGCAGGTAATTTTTTTTCTCCCTAAATTTAACGAACCCTTTGATCTTTAGTGGTTGTGAGTCTGTATAATATGCAATTATTGTCAACAAATTAATTAATCAATGCATTCATTGCGTCAATTTGTTTAACGACCATTTGATTTGAAGTCCTCTTTGAGAAAATTGTATTGATATTTAATTTTTCACAACAAAGATATCGATCTTGTCTGAGTTTGTATAGTACTTGCCCTGCCTTGAATAATTCGACTAATTAACAGACCTTTTGAGCAGGATGTTATTATTCTAGATTTTATTATCATTTTATGTTTTAGGTGCTGCTGCCATGCGAGCTAGAGTAAGTTGTTCTTGATACTGTTCTCAATAACATGTTTTGTCCAAGTATTAATTTTTATCTACAGACCTCAGATTTAATTATGTTTTAGATCCTAAGGGTGTAGTTGAGTCAAAATGAGCCAATAGACTGCTACCAAGCTGAATTACACGAGCCTGCATAGTATTGTTATTCGAACCGAGTCTTAACAAGACTCGGCTCGACTCGTTGATACTCGATTTGCTAACGAGCTGGCTCGAGCTCAACTTGTTAGGCTCCATATCTAATTTTTTGTAAAAAAATTCATTAGACTCGACTTAACTCGATAAACTCGTTAACGAATTGAGCAAAACTTGATTTTTGACTCGTCAATGTTATCGAGTCGAGCTCGGTTCGATAAGAGTTCAAGTTTAGCTCGAACTTCAAATACTCAGCTAGAATAATAGCTCTATGTGTGCACCATCTCAATTCGGAAACTGTAGTCTGTATACTCGAAAGAAAAAAAATACCTAAATTAGAAGAATCAACAGTTTGTCAATATGTGCTTGTATAAACTTTTGTCCATCTTCAAGGGTAAAGAAAAATCAGTTTATGCTAGTGAGAAATAGTTTATTTGAACTTGTGCACAAATTTCAATAATTAAGCAGGGATTATTTTAGACAAATTCAACGTTCCAAAGTTATACAACAAAAAAGTAGTACAATCATGATACACATTTCATATTTCGCCCTAGACAATATAATTAGCTTAATACTACTCGTCTTATCTAGTCTCTGAAGAATTTTGGGGGACGGTAGTCTTGATCGCTCGGACTGTGAGAACTGAATCAAGAATTGCATAAGTATTGTGACAACAGCTAAAGCAACGGCTGAAAAGGTGATGCGGTGTCTTTCCATGAAGAGAGAAGTGAATAACATTCCCAAGATGAGCAAAATCCCCCAAGAAGTGGTGACCTATTATTCACAAATATTAGATATATGAGCTGTTGTCAAATTCAAAAGAAATGAATGGCTCAAGTAATTTACCAGAAGGGATTTCACAGGGCGACCTGTGTCTTGAAATTGCTCGCCAAAGGAATTCTCAGTCCAAAAGTTTATCCTGCTTGAACATATGCCCTTTTTACTCCAGTAAATATAGGTGTGGGACATTATTAACCAAGATGGATTTGTGATAAAGAAATGAATATAACCATTCACACATATAAAAAGAAAACATTCTAGCTTCTTCTCCACGTGTACCGACACCTGCGGATATCTCAAGCTCCACAGGCTTAAGAAATCCAATAGGTCTTGGGACACGTGGAGACACCTAGAGAAAAGATACAGTCTTTAAATATGCTAAAATGTCTGAACCAGATGAGCATTATTTTGCTGGCTTCATCACAGACTGCAAGAGATTTAATTAACATTTCAATTCATTAGGCAGCTCAGAAATCTAGGAACACAGGCAAGAGAAACAATATTTACTTAGTAAAAGAAAACATGGAAACATTAGTAAAGTTACTACTAATGGTAAAGTCTTTTTTCCTTTCAATAATACCTTTAAGGTGTTTTCATCCTTTGCCCAGCTTCTTTCAAGAAAGAGATACTCAGAAAACCACATGGACCAAGCATAGTTGACTATGAGATATTGCACAATTACGAAAATAACAAGGAAAGAGAATAGAATAACATAAATAGCCAGACAATTTTTGCAACAGAAGATAAAGTTATTATACTAGCAAGTTTGGCACCTTTTAAAGAATATGTCGGAATTGAAGGGAAAACAAAAAACAAAACAGAATACCTTTGACATAGTCCACTTACTATTATTAGAGCTAAAAATATAGTCAACCTTTAACCTCAACAACCAGTTTCATCATTTAAAACTTTGAGGGGTTATTTGCCAGAAATACAGATAGACAAATGCCTAATGTGATAAACCCTAAGTTAAAAACATTGCAAAAGCTTAAAATAGGCATCCACAAACTATACAAGGCAAATAAAAGGCTTCACCGTAGCAACAAGTACTTCATCATTTGTATACTTACAGGGAGGAACTTTGATGACCAAGGCAACCTGATCCCTATCATCAGAAGGTCCAAGAGTCAATTGGCCAGAGAGGATGACACATGATAGCAAAGAGAGAAAAAATTTCATTGTTTTGGTCCCCTCCCCTGTATATCACATACACTAACCTAGCTAGTTTATATTTTTCTATATGTTTCTGCACATGTCTAGTGTGTGAATCTACAATATCACTTCTTCACACACACCAATGGGATGCATTTGTGTTCTACCTTAGTCATGATACCCAAAGACAATAATCTGTCGAGGTAAGGAGAGATGGTATAGGAAATTTCAGACGCAATGACCCATAGAGAAGCTTAAAGAAGAAAACAAACCTGAGCTAGAACCCATACAATCAATGTCACTTGTGTGATTACATGTGACAAGGGTCCTCAACGGAATTAGCATCCCAGCAGGAATATCATCATCACCGATGAATTTTTATTTTTTTTCACAAGAAACACCGATGAATAACATCGTGTTTTTTGTTTTTTTAGGGCACTACAATTTTAATTTTCTTAATTTATTTAAACTTTAATTTTTAATAAGAATATATAATTAATTAATTTTTAATTTAAAGGATATTTTTGTCATTTTATAATTATTATTTTAATTTATTAGTGGAGCTATAAACAGTGCGAAGCCTTGTAATCTTCTCCATTTATTTTTTACGAAACTACTTCATTTAATCTCTTTTAATATTTTGATGATTCGTGAGAATCACAATAAATATTTATAAGATGGATGATTTGAATACTACTCTTCTCCATTTATTTTTTACGAAACTACTTCATTTAATCTCTTTTAATATTTTGATGATTCGTGAGAATCACAATAAATATTTATAAGATGGATAATTTGAATACTACTACTCGAATACATGTTGTGCACCCTAGTCTAAAGAAAATTGTATGTTATTAAACTGAAAAGTACAACACAATATTATTAAAAAATGTTATTAAACTGAAAAGTACAACACAATATTATTAAAAAGTACTGTAAGTCACTCTAACTAAAAATATTATTAACAGTTTAATAATTTTTCAAGGAATTCCTTTACATAAGCCATTACCTCCACAGTGTAATAATCATCAACTTCATCAATAAAATCAATAGAAACTGTAACAACAGATGAGATGTTTCTTAGCTGCCACTTTCTTCCTTCAGGAAACACGCTAATATTCAAAGAACGTGTATATAGGGTGCTGATACTTCCACAAATGGTCCATCTTCAAATTCTTCTACTATTGTAAGGCTATCCAGACATCGTGAATTGACCTCCAAACGATTGAATCCATGACATGATTCTAACTCCAAATTATTTAAAGCTGGACAACTAGATAATATTTCATCAAGTAAGGCCATGTTTGATAGCTTAGATTAAACCTAGATTAACTATATATAATTTTTATTGATTGTTTGATAACTTAGATTAAGGGTAGATTATGCTTTAAAATTTATAAAGTTTAGTTATCATCCTAATCTTAGATAATCCATCTTTGCTATCAAACATGCCCTAAATGTTGATTCAACTCCACATCATAAAGGGTTAAATCGATCAAAGATTGCCACTCATGAATTGTTCCTTCATAAGCCATAATGCATTCTCTAAGATTCAAGGTCGTCAAAGAAGAACAGGAATACATCACCTGAGGCAGTTTATAGTAATTATACGAAAAGGTGAATAAATTCAAAATAAGTTTTTTCACCTTATTCTTCACAGAAAACTCAACCCAGGCATCAACATCGGAAGCAAAGCTCTTGTTGTAGAGGAAACTAACCATGAATTTCTCCAAATATTTCCCCTCCCGAATACCAATGGTCCTATTAACCCAAGACACAAAATTGAGTGCATCTGTGTCCGACCACCCTTCCGCTATTTTGAACTCCAACCTTTGGTAAGTCGGACCAAAGATATTCCCATCTTTTCGACAACACACTAGTAATTCCAGCTGTCCGCACATCGAGAAAAGAGAGAATGTGAATAAGTAGTGAATCTGGCAATTCATGGATCCAATCAGTCGGCATCTCCATAAATTTTCCCCTTTTCCTCTACTCTCTGAAAAGGTCAAATAAGAAAAGTAAATATCAAAATAAAGTATGTCCTCAAAGAGAAACAGAAATCACTTATTCAACATAAGCCAAGGTTTACCATTTACAACAGAGAAGAGTAAGTTCAAACTAATATGTGAAAATAGAAATTCACGATGCAAAAATCACACTATTAATTCATTTAGGATTTTCAAGATTAAAATAATGGGATCTATATTAAATGCACCTATGATGGTATTCCATTATCAGAAACCAAATCTTTCTAAAATTTTGGTTTACAAATGGTATTCAAATAGAAATATTATTTTCTTCCTATTTGAAACGTTAGCAATATTCGAAATTGCGATCCTCTTAGAAAGGTCTAATGAAAATAGTTTTTCTCCGATTTAAATGTACATGACAAACCATTTCAGGCCTGCAATTAAGAGTATTTGAGTTATATAATAGAATAGTTTGAGTTAAATATAAGCTACTTACCTGGAATTGGCAAATAGTCGTCTGGATTACCCCGCAGTCCTTGAATGGCGGAGGTTGGATGAATGATGGGTGACACACGATGCGTATGGCTCCCATCATATACATTTGTTCCCATCGTGGTCGTGGTCGTGGTTTTGATCTTAAGTTTTGTTAAGGTATTCAATTACTTCATCCATATATCTGTTGCAAAATTAATTAAGACATATAAAATGAATTATTTCGATCACTTGCATTTGATTTTTTTTACATATATCAAAAATACATTTTTATAAAACGATCTCACACAAAATTGAGTATATAAACGATCTTAATTATTTTATAGGTATGAATATACGATCTTAATTATTTTATCGGTATGAATATATATAAAATATATAAGGGAAAATCTGAAAATTTTCCAATTATTGAAGCTATGCAGCAATTGTGCAGGACACGCTTCAAAATTCACAGAAATCCACCTAACGAATTTAAAAGTTTTAACCGATAATCTGGTCAGATCCTACCAAACGAGAAAGAAAAAAAATGAAAATCCCTTCCGATTAATTTTCAGATCCCATGATTTCGATCCGAACTAAATCGTTTCAAGTCAAATTTCATGACTAAATATTCAGAAACAGAAGAACATATATCCATTCATACACATCATCAATTAAAAATCAAAAATCAATGGTAGAAATAAATAGAGCTAACCTGATTTTTCGAGAACTAGATTTTCTCACTTGAGTCTCCGATATCTATCGATTTGAGTCTCCGATATCTATCGATTTTACGCTTTAGGCCAAAGAACTAAATAATGTTGAACACGTATCATGGACTACCAATATTCTGCCACGTACGTACTAAATACTAAATAATGTTGAACACGTATCATGGACTACCAATATTCTGCCACGTACGTATGCAACTAGACCGAGTCACAGAAGATCTTTTGGCTTTTTTTTTTTTTTTTTTTTCTGAGTTTTTTAAAATTGTTTTGTTGTATAGAATTAACTAGCTCTATACCTTTACCCGAATTGATTTATTAAAATAATAAATTTAAATATTATATTATTTTTTATATTTTTAAATATTATATTAATTTATATATCTTTTTCGAGATGTGAGACTTAAACTTTTTTTATTCTAATATATTTATAACATATACCTTTCTACAAATTTGAATCTATATTATTGTATTTATATTTTTGTATTTTTATATATTATAATATTTTTTAATATATTAATAACATATATATTAATAAAATTATGATTTTAATTGTAAAATTAAGAAAATATTTTTAATAAGTAAGGATATTATAAAATAATTTTATTAATAAAATATATATATAAAATTACAAATTTCTAAAATTTTTAAAACGTTTGAAATTTGAATTTTAAAATCTAGTAAATTTTGAAATTTTAATGACTTATATGTTTTGTGTTTGTTTTGAAACTTAAGTATGATATGATTTTTATAGGGTTTACTTTTGTAGGGTTTATAGGTATTTTTAGGATAAGATTTTAAAATTTTAAATCTAAATTCTAAAGCGGTGAGATTTTAAAATTCCAAATTCGATAGTAACCTATTAATTTTTTTTTATTAACAATTTTTAAAACTTTTTTAAATAAAGTTTCTTAAATTATTCTAGAATACATTTAAATGATTTTTTTTTTATTGACAATTACTAAAAATTCTCTAAAATTCTCCGCAATAGTCTATATATATGTTACAAATATCTCAAGAAAATTATATATATATGTTGCGTCGAAAAAGAACGCCTATGGATATCAACCGTCACGGGTTTGAATCGCTCTTTATCCTTGGCAATCCTCACGTAAATCTCCTCGAGAATCCGGAAATGACCTGCAAAAGCACGCCGGAGGGGGACTCCGGCGTGGAATCTCAGACGCTCAAGTCAGAATCCTTCTTAGGAGAATCAAGGAGGAATTTCCCTGTAATTCTAGGGAAATTCTGGCGAATAATCTGATGTTTCTTCTGAATTTAATGTATATCGTAAAAGTATGTGTATTCTGTATGAAAACGTGAATGATAATGTAAAAGTAACCTGTTTATATATCGGTCCATATCTCTAAAGACCTGGTCCATATCCCTAAAGACTTGACCTTTCAATATACTGGCCCTATCTTCACGAATTGACTTCTTCTCTTGACTTAGTTAGGAGAAAATAACTCATACTATGCGTTCCCTTTGGGCCAGATCCCTGGACCTAAAGAGTATTAATCTTTGGACGTGGGCTAAAAGCCCAACTATTCCCATTCCCCTCTTTGGGCCTAGGAATGTATAAATCCAATCTTTAAGCCCATTGACCTAATTAAGACTACTATAATTTATCCCGTTGCCACGTGTCGATGTTTCCAAGAGCGACATATTTTGTCCGCATCAACTACTCCCCCTACTCTCATAAAAAGATAATTTTTAAGAGAGTAGGAAAAAGTAATGAGATAAATTCTAAGAGAAATAATCCGTTCCTTTAATCACTCATTCTTCATATTTCCCTTAAAACATGACATATTCGGTTCTTAATAATTATCCCAAAATCATCACGCCTTTTCCACTTCCACACGCAAGCTTGATTTCGAAATCTGTATCCAAGCACCTGCCCGAGGACCAACATACAGCCGTCCTTCTTCAGCCACACGCCTTTTTATTGGGAAGCATTTAATTCTTCTCGGTTTTTCCCCCTCTCTCTTCATCATAATTATTTCAAAATTCCTTTCACTCGAAAAACCCTCTTCTTTCTTCACACTTTATCCATTCCTTCTAACTTCTGTTTCTACTTCTGCAATTAACCTCTTCGCGCACATCCACCGGCCATTTCGTCACCTTCGAAAACCGACCTCGCTTCAGGTATCTCCTCTTCCTCCTCGTTTTTCTTTTACTGTAACCTCATGTCATCTTCTGTTCCAACCTCGTCGGACTCCATATCTATGGAAAGTTCGGCTTCCGACTCACTATCTATATTTCCTGTAACCAACCCTGCCTTGAAGGATAAAATTTCCGGTTCTTCGATCCTCCCTCCCGAGCGTGTCGCTGCTTTCCTCCGCTCGGGGATCTTTTCCGCCGACTACACAGTTAGGTTAACCCATAGGAAAGAACGCCCAAACTTTACAGGTCCTAACACTCTAGCCTTCTGGGAGGCCCAACTGAAGGCAGGCCTCCGCTTTTCAATCCACCCATATTTCTCCGAAATTTCTACTTATCTCCGCATACCCCTAAATCAATTCACCCCCAACGCCATTCGTGCGATGTTGGGTTTCTATATTTTGGTGAAGGGGAATGGTGGCGAGCCCTCAACCCAACTTTTCTTAACCCAGTATATGTGCAAGTTTGCGGATGGGTTCTTCTATACTTGTGGCCGTCCTTCCAGGACCGGGAAATTCATGGAAAAGCTCCATGAAGGGGTCCAGGACTGGAAGGATTATTACTTTTTTGTTACAAATCCTTCTCCTTGGGAGTTTCCTCACGAAAAATGGATTTACGAGAACCCTGGGGTGCCCCGTCCTCCTCTCTCTGTTTGTTCCTCTTTAAATTTGGATGTGATGAACCACTTGAATGATAACGTACTTACCCATAAATTTTTTAACGTGATGGGCATCTGTAAGAACCCTAGGGCCTTATCCCATTTTGGTTTCGGTCGCCCTGATTACCCCCTAGGTCCAAATGATGGTAATATCATTTCTTTTCCCTTGGCATCGTCCTCAAGATTGAAACTGCTATAATTATTAACATCTTTTTATGTTTTTCTTTGCAGCTATGAGTTGGTTAACCCAGATTTCTCGCGATGCTGCTCCTCTTTCTATGGTAGCTAAATCCCCGGACCCTGAAAGCTCCACGAAGGCTCCTATTCCTCCTTCCCCAGTGAAACCCTCCACTGGGTCGGTTGCTAAGCGTACAAGATCTTCTACTGAGAAGGCCATGATTTCCTCGCTGCCCCCTGCCTCTAATGCTTCCAAGAAGAAGAAGTCCAAGACTAAGTCTTCCTTGCCCTCTTCAGCCAATGTTACTCCAGATACCCCTGGAGACATCAGCGTTGATCACCTTATGGCCTTCATAGATCGTCACACTCCGACCCCTGCCATAGAGGCCCTCAATGCTCTATCCTCGGAAGACCAGATCGTGCATGCCGCCCACAGTTTCACGCAGGTAGATTCTTAGTGCAGATGTTATTCTGTATGGTTAATAAGAGAGAGTATAGATATCTTACTTCTTTATATTGTTTCTTGTGTAGTTTGGCCTCTTGTATTCCGATATATCCGAACGGGCCCTCCAATCCCTTCAGCTGGTGGATGATCTCTAGAGCCAAGTGGAATTGGAGAAAGTAAAGAAAGAAATTCTGGAAGCAGAGTTGTGGGAATCTGACCAAGCACGGAAGGCGATCCAGACTGAGAAGGCGAAGCTTTTGGAGGAGGTCTCTTCACTTAAGACTCAGCTTGGTGAGCGGGTTGAGCGTTTGGAGGCTACTCTTCCTCTGGCTGGGATGAAGTTGTGCATCGATTCTCTTTTTACCTCCGCCATGGGGCAGAAGTTTCTGGGTACCTTGCATCGAGAATGGTTAGAAGCCTTTCTTAAGAGTACCAGCTTCTTGGGGGCAATGGGTGCATATATTCCCCATTTTATTGATCATGGGTTCTCCAACGCCGTGGCAGAACACTCTGCCCCAGGATTTGATGGCCAGTACACTCGTGCCCTTCGGTTGGATGAGTTGGACACTCCCCCTAAGTTCCCCGGAGATCCTAAGGAGGACATCAGCACTCCCTGGTGGCTGCCTGGGATGAGGAAGGCGGTCTCAGAGCTGAAGAAAACTGCTCTGAAGTTGGACGATCTGGTACCGGCGAAGGATTTGACATTCCCCATCCACGTGGCTAACCCTGATCCTGTAGCGACCGTGGCAGCTGGTGAATAAGTTTATATTGCAACAATATTGAAAGGTGATGATTTTATTTGCAATTATTCAAAAGTTTAGATTAAATTGCAATTCAGTGAAATGTGGTGATTTAATTTGCAATTAACCCTTATTACTATTTTTTATTAGATTATGATATTTGTTTAACTTTATTTGGTCATATTAAAGACCAATTAATTCTAGAATTGCGTTTAAATCATACTTTTGTTTTCTCATTTACCGATCATTAACTAATTATATATTTTTCTATTTTATTTACTTGTTAGACGTGTCAATTGAGACCTTTAATTTCAAAATATTTATTTTTATTGTAGCCCGTTAGTGGCCCGTTTAGCCCGTGGCCCACTAGGGTTAGAGTTAGGTCCCAACAATTGTAAGACCGTTAAGTATGAACCGGTTAAAGCCCTAACTTGTTTAGCCCGTAACTCTGTAGCCCGATAGACATCTCTAAAACTAGCATTTGACATATATTTAAAGTTTTTTATTTTACAAAAAAATACAAAATCATAAAACTAAGAATGAAATGAGATAAAATCATATGTGGATCTGTTTTAATTAATGGCTGATTGTTATGTATTTTGTAATTTTAGGGATGAACTATTTAAGATGCGTGGATCTAAATCTATATTTTTTTATTTTTTGGATGAACCGAGTATTTCATTCACGCAGTAATGACCTTTTATTCATAAAGTAACGCATCTTTCTCTATAAAGTAACACACTTGTGTTTATATAGTAATACAATTTTCAATACTTTACATGTGTTACTGTAAGGACAAATATGTATTACTCAAAAGCAAATTATGTGTTACTTGTCCTTACAATAAAACACATTGTTCCGTACAGTAACATATAATTACCTTTACAGTAACATAAAACTGTAAACCGTGTTTCTGTTTGTCTTTTGAGTGATTTTTTTTAAAGATCTGTTTGATTTGATATGACTTGCAAAAATTTGCAAGTTTTTTTTTATCCTTTCTTAAATTAATTATACTAATATTTCATGTGAAAAGTTAAGTTATGTGTTATTTGTACTTACAGTAACACATATTCTGAAATATGGGCTGCCCCCACCCGCCTATTCATCTATTCATCCAAGTGAAGAAAGGACCATTTGCCTTCAGTTCTTTCAGATCAAGGTCATCAACCACCTTCCTAAAGCTCTCCATTTGAGAAAAAGGCCTAGGTCTATTCCCCCTACCTCCGACCTTTTCAAAGTTAAAAAGGATCTCGTTAAAATCTCCTCCAACAATCCACGCCAAGTCGTGATTAATATGAGAATATCTAATGTTACGCAACAGATCCCAAGAAAAACGATGTTAGTGTTGAATCAGATTGTCGTAAAAATCAGTAAATCTAAAAGACAATTTATCCTCCGACATTATACAATCTAAATGCCCCATAGAATAAGAAAGTAAATTAAAAGAGATATGATTCTTAACAAAACAAAAAGGGCCACCACTCAAATAAGAAGAGTTTACACCAACACAAACAGAAAAACCAAACAAAGACTTCCAATTACTAGCCCTAGAGACAGAAATCCTCGATTCCATAACAAACAAAAGATCGGGGTGATGATTTCGGATGACATCACTAAGGAATCGGAATGCACGCTTACCCCGGAGGCCTTGTGCATTCCAAGCAATGACAATCATGGCCCATGGCAGGGATGATATTGGATCAGTCACCGCTTCAATGACTTCATGTCCCACCGACTCATCACTCTTTGACCTCTTTCGTCCCTCCATTGCCATATTTTCCACCGCCATTTCCTCTCTCAACTTGACCATTGCTTATGTTGGCCTACCTCGCTTCTTGCCCGCATTCCCCCCATTTTTCACATAGCTAGGCGCACTCGTCACACCTTGTTGATACCAACTGACTTGAAAGCTTGACTCCACTAAGACCCCTTTCTACTTCTACAATTTTGGCACCCCTCCACTTGAGCCTTCTATCTCATTCCTCCCCAAGCTTAGGTTAATTCCACTTTGGTACAACTTGTTCCCCATTGCCATAAAGGTAGCATAGGTATAGATCGGGGAAAAGAAGGAGCTTTGGTATGCTAAGTACCTTTGAGCATTTGCATATGCCAAAGGGTTCTCGTTTAAGAGATAGTTGGTGTCTGCCAATAACTGCGTTTGCATTGTGGTGGTTTGCCAGCCTCATTTGGAAGTTGGTAATATTGGACCTGAGAGCTTGTTTCACCGGAGTCAACCTAATGGGCCTCAGAGATGATCCAATGGTTGTAGAATTAGGGCTTGAGACGGTACGATCTGCCCTCTCCTAGATCGGGTTCTAATTTGAGGCACCCTCGCCTTGGTCGAGGACTACCATCTGCAGGTCGGCCGGAATAATACCTTTCATACCATCTGCCTTAAGCCATGTCGGGTATGGTCGTTTCATCATGTTTGCACATTTGTAGCCATCAAAATACAATAGGCAGTCCCTTTCCACATGCAGAATGCTCCCATAAAGAAAGAAAAAGTAAGCCAGTTATTCATACCTGTAATAGACCTACAAGGATTGTCCTCTGACCGTAATCGTAGTCTCACTTCGACTCAGATGCACCGTCCCAACACATTTTCACCATTCAGGCAGTCAACTTTGAGCACTTCCTCGATGAGAGAACTAATCCTCATGCCCACCGCTTTGGGCATAGAGAGGAGGGGGAGATCGTGTAGCTGAACCCAGAAAGGGGCTTTGTGCAATGATAACTCCGAAGGGATATCCTCATCTCTTAACTTTGAGAGGAGTAGCAGGGAGCCGTTCAGAATCCACGATTGCTTGAACATGGCTTTGTTACACTCCGTGATGTTAACGAACGAGAGGGCAAAGAGCATGTTCACGTATTTTACAACACTAAAATACACAACCGCAAATCTACAGTGTATATCGTAGCGTGGTAAGTACGAATCGATTCCACATGGAGGGGGCGTGTAAAAGTGGAGTTTGTTGATTAAGTTCTAAATAGACGTGATCGAAATTTAAGTGTTCAAAAACCCCTAAATTGCCTACCAAATTGTCACGAGTAAACAATAAAAGAGCAATAAGTAAAATCGATCAAACAACTCATGCAACTCACAAAAATATGGAAAATACGGATGAAACTTAATTAAGAGAAGGTAGGTTCCAAGCTTATGTCACACTAAGGAGTCAATTTATGATTAAAAACCTATTTAAATGGTGTTGTGTTTATTCCTATAGGGTTGATCACTAAATAATGAATTAAAAATTCTTTCGATCCAATTAATCCAAGAGAAATATTATTCAAACTAGTATCTCTACCTAGCATGCATAATAAATCCCAAAAAAAGGCTCCTAAGATCATATAATACCCTCCCAATAGTTGATCCTCTCTCGAGCTCACAATAAATTGGGTGGAATGCTTATGTACGATTAATGAAAAAGATTTCTCAATCCAATTTCAATTAATAATAAATAAAGCATATTATCATGGCCATTGACAACATGTATTGCAATGAAAATTAAGCATTCAAATAGAAATATACAACACAGTCACAAAATAAACAAGAAATTAATTCATAAACATCATTCAAAGTGTTAACATAGCCCTAGAATCAAAATGGTTCTAGCCAAATACCAACATTATCTAAACTATTACTTCCTTCGTCCCACAATTGTTTGCACACTTACCTTATTTGTCCGTCCCACAATTGTTTGCACACCCATAAAAGGAAACTCTCTTATAAACCCCACCCTCACAATATTCACATATTTACACAAAATGCCATTACTTTTACCCTCTCTCCAATCACCTTTTTACTTTATTCATATAACTTTACAAAATTACCTCTCAACACTCCACTCATTACACTTTTTTCTTAAAAAGTGTGCCAATTTTGTGGTGCAAACACTCGTGGGACGGAGGGAGTACAAAATTAAATGACAAAAGTTAAATAAAAAGATAGAGGAAAGAAAAGCTTAGTCTATGTAGGTGAAGGGGGAAGAAATTTAAAAGCTATGACTGAAGAAATGGATGAATAACACCTCCAAGTGCGTGTAAGTGTGTGGGTTTGTCTTGTGGATTGGGTGAAGAATGGCAAAAAATCTGAAATGAGGGTATATATAGTCTTTGAGTAGGGTTAGAAAGTGAGTTTTGTAATTAAATCCCTAAAAAATGGAGAAAATGCATAAAACCCCCCGAAAATGAGTAAAAACAGCGGAGTTAGGTGAGTTGACTCGACCGAAATGGGTGAAAACAGGTGGAATCGGTCATGGCCGGGCTGAGTCGCCCGACCAAAATACGTGAAGAAAAAAAAAATTTTTGGTGGTCGGCCGGGTCGATTCGCCCGACCAAAATACGTGACAAAGGCTGAAAATGGCTGCTGGCCGGGTGAGTGGCTGGGCCGAGTAGCTCCCCTGTCCCATGTTTCGACTTTTTTTTTCGTCTCTTCATATCTCGAGCTTCCGACCTCCGATTGACTCGATTCTTTTTTTTATTACACTTTATGTTTCGAGAGGAATCCAATGGTGCAATCCTATTTTTGGCCCAACGAGATATAGGCATGTGTTTTGCTCCCAAAATACTCGTTTTTCTTACAAAAAATGACAAAACATTACTTTTCTCTCCATTAAGTCAAAGTATCAACAATTGATCAATAAACATATGAAATTATAAGAAAGATAAACTCCGAATGAGCACTAAAATCATGTAAATTCCACCCGAATCAAGGCCCTCTCCCACTTGTGATACCTACAACTCGTGCTTCGTGTGCCATATTTTCCTCACCGCGGTTTCAAGGTCGCTCGGACTCATGGGTCTAGGAATGGTGAAACGACCCAAGAGCATATGTCCAGTGGGTACGAGTTCACCTTCCTCAAGGACCAAGTTGTTCCCCTCACCTTCTTTAACCTCAAAGTTTCCCCACATTTTTTCAAACTAAGCAGTCAGCGATGTTTCTGACTTGTTCGTATTTTTGGATAAGTTTTCCCAAGTATTTTCGTTCCAAGGACTTAATTGAGTATCAATGAATCCCTAAAATTGCAAGTTATCATGCCATTGTAGTAACTAAGCTTGTTTGTTTGGATTTTCGGGAATTAAAAACACAAGTACTAAACTAAACGAACTAAACAAGAAGAAATGAACAAATGCAATAACAAGATATCTAACTTCCTTTCGAAAGTGCAAGGTGAGAGAGTATTGCCTCGGGTGTATCCATTTTGTAGGTTGTGTGGTGAATTATTGGGCCAAAATACACAAATTAAACCTAATGTATTGGGTAAAGCTAAAGGTTATCACTCGTGTGTGTCGACTAATCCCTTGTGAGGCATAGGTGAACACGTGCATCAATTAACAATTATATCATCTAATCAATGCCATAAGATCTTAGGATAGTGTCTCATAAACACGTTCAACACGGTTACTAATGTTTACGAGACGCCCTTTCACTAATCTAATAGACGACCTCTAATCGACTAGTGTCTAGTGTAGTCTATCTAAGCAATTAACCCCCGGTCGGTGTAGCTAATTACTATGTTAATTCTAATCGATTAATCCAAGCTCATACACACATTCTTAATCATGCAACCCAATACGGTCGTTGAAATCGACAAAACTAAGAATGCTAGCTAATAGGGTGAATTAACCAATTGAATCATGCAAATTACCACACTAGAAACATATACACCCAATTCCTAAGCTAATCAAGCAATTAATCCCTAATTACACCACTTAACCACCAAAACTTCAACACCCTAGGCAATTAGAACTTAGCCCATGGTTCTAAGATAGAAATCCATGGCTAGAATGCAAGAAATTACAAAACCCATAACAATTAAGAAATCAATGGCAAGAAATAAGAGAATTACTAAATTGAAATGAGAATTAAAGAGATATCACCTTAAAACTTGAAATGTAGCTACAAACTTCAATTACTTACAAAGCCCAATGGAAATCTTCACTTGAATTGTCAAACTAAACAAGAATTTAAGCTATCTATCAAAAGAAATTGCAAAATATGAAGAACACCTATGACTATGTGTGTGAATTCCTCTCCAAGGTAGTGTATCCTCTCAAAACTGGCTAAGGGACCTTTATATATGTTGTGAGAAATCCCCAAAACAAGAATTGCACTTAAGTCCCTCAAATTTGGCAAGTTTTGGCAAAGACCCCCGAAAAAGAAGCCGCCCGGCCGGGCGGGTGAAGTGGCCCGGCCGGGCGGGTGAAGTGGCCCGGCCGGGCCAAACTTTCGTAAGTTGGGTGCCTTTTGATGCTTGAACGGCCCGGCCGGGCGAGTGATGCCGCCCGGCCGGGCGGAACCTTCGACTTTGGCCATTTTTCCGTCCTTTTCATCAGTTTTCCATCTCGAGTCTTCTCAAACGTTTTGCAGATGCTCCCTAGCCTCATTGCTACGTCTCATACGAGTGTCAATAAAGATTGACACTCTTTTTGTGATTTTGACGCCTAATTCGCTTCGTATTCCTACAAAACGAGCTCTCAAACCTTTCTCCATCAAGTCAAGCCTCTTAACATGAAAATGCATGTAAAACCACCATAGTTTATCACTAAAACACACAAAATCTCATGCAATTTACAACCGAATCACCCTCCCAAACTTAAACCGTTGCTCGTCCCCGAGTAACAAAAGAATAAAAGCAAGAGGTTGTACGATTGCAAATAGATAATCAATGAAAGATCCCACGTCTCCAATGAATGAAATGAATTCTTCTTTCTCAAGATACATTCTCAAAATGATCACAAGTTCATCATTGAAAATCAATCTAATTACCCCACACATGCTCCACATAAAATAACAAGTGATGGTGATGACAATATCCAAATGCTCAAGCTCAACTCACAAGATATAGTGTTTCTCTCAAACACTCAAACAAATTAAGGACAATAGACACTCATCAATCAAATCATGCATTGCAATTACCATAAGCTTGCCCAAGCTCTACCATCTTTCCACCACAAACATGTTCAACTATGAGATCAATAGGTCTTAACAAAGGACGTAACGTTGGCTCTTTGGACGGGGTATGATGAATATGGACGAAGTGACTCGTCTAGTGGAGAACGAAAGTTGTTTTTCAACACATCAAGCTCATGCTCATAAGGTTTACAAACCTTCATTCTCCCTTTTCATTCAAATTTCTCACAAGCAATCATCTCCTCATCTTTTTGTAGCCAATTTATTTTCTTCTTAAGCACTTGGGGCTCATTGTCCCTCTTTTCTCTCTCAAATTTTTTTATTTTCTCATTTTCTCATCACTTCCATCTTTTTCTTTCTTTTCACAACCTTGTCAATTTTTCTCTTCAAACCAAAGGCACTTAAGCATACGTTTTACCACTTTCTTTTTTTGTTCTCCACTAGAATTGGACATCAAAGGCTCAAAAAGCTAAATGGTTAAACATGGTAGGTTGCCAAGAGAATGGGAACTCAAGCTCAAACGGGCTAACTACGGAAGATTTCTTTGGTTATTGGGAAAAATATGGCTAAGTGACTTGTAGTACGAAAGATGGCCTACATCATATCTCAAAGTATCACACAAGTATGATCTCAAGCAAGAACTTGGGCAAGTTCTAGAAAAACAAGCAATGAATTGATCCACTCTAAAATGAAATAAACCGGATTAATGTTCAGTTCAAAGCTCAACTCTCACCGGTTCATTCAAGACTCAATCATTCATCAATCATCATCACAAATAACTCATTTTGTATGTAAAACATACATAGGCGAATAGATGACAACAACATAAACACGATGATTCATCCCAATTATGTACACATTCAAGGAATAAAATTCACAACAACTCATCATCAAATGTGTCTCAATGATCATACCATTCAACAATTTCACAACCCAAACACAATATGTAACATTCATTCAAAACACATCCCCACTCACACACATTTCAAATCAATAAAAACAACATCAAACCACACAAATCAACACGACAAATAAAATCATCCCATCATCCTTACATGCCCCCACATAACTAGACTTTCAAAATGTCAAATGAATAACAAGAACAAGAAAAAGATAATGCATAAGGAATTAGAGGTGAACCAAGCATGCTCTTCATTGATGTGGTGGAGGGGCTCCAGGAAATCTGTATTGCATCATCCATGCATTGTAGGCTCGTTGGTTCTCCCCTATCAATCTCAACTCGTTCTCCACCGACTCTTGCCTTGCTCCCAAACTTGTGATGCTTGCCTCGACCGCTGAAAACCTTGTATCAAAACTCGTTTGCAAGCCTCTAATTGCTGCGGTGATCTCATTAATTCCTCCGACTTGGTTTCTTTCTTCATTTGACCTTCTTGAATAAACATGTGATACGTGTGGGGCCTCTCTCTGTGAACGACTTGGGCCTTCATGGAATGAAGGATTTGTTGGGAATAAAATGATTTTGATCTAGATACCAAAACCCCTGAATGATGATGTACAGGTTAGTTGAGATATGCTCAAAGTATTGTTCAGGCAAGTTGTCCCAGAACACTTGATGTATAGTATGCTTAAGTTAAAATCTCAGAAATGTTATGAGATATTAGTGATCAGGATAGTTGTCCAAAGCTGGAATGTTAGGCAGCTTGATAGGTCTATAGGACAAAGTTACTGATCTATTCAAGACAAACTTACCAAATGGACAACCTGGCTGAAGAGTTCAAGTATACTGAAGCTGTGCTCATAAATGCAAAAGATCTAGGCAGTTGAAGTACAAATGTTCAAGAGAATTAAATGTCAAAAGCTTACAGAAGATACATTCAATGAAGCATTTATTGCCAATCATGCCTGAACCAAGCATTAAAGACTTAGAGCATTAAAGAGTGAAGCACTGAATGAATGTTGGAACATTCTAAAACTGCAGCAGGAATGTTCAGGGAGCTTGTCCCATCTGACCGTTGGCTGTGTGTAAAGTTTGCCACAAATCAACCTAGGACAATGTGCAAAATTGGAAACTGACACAAGTCTTCTCAGCCGCCTTTGTCAGAAGTCAACACACTCATTCAAGCAACCATTGAAGACCTCTTTTACACAGTGGATAAAAGGATGTCAAGCCTCATAACCGTTTCAATGGTGCTGCAAATAGACATATTTGAAATGCTAATCCCTCCAACGGTTAGTTGTTCAAATTGTCTATAAATACAGAAGTGATCAAAGGAATTAAAAATTCAACCACAAGCTATCAAACTATCATCAAGCTTTCAAAAGGAAACCAAGCTGTTCTCTAGAATTCCAAGTTTCCTGAATCACTTCAAGTCAGCTAAGCCAATCTTTGTAAACATCCTAGCTTAGCATTGAGATATCCTAAGCCTTTACACTGTTCTTATTGTAAAGGATATCTCTATTAGTTGGAACCAAACCTCAAACCTTATCTCATTTAGTGAAGAGAGTGTTTGTTGTAGAAGTGAGGAGTTAAGGACTGTTAGTGTGAAACACAGCCTTAACTCAGAAAGATTGAGCACTAGGACTCAAGTTATCCTAGGGATCAAGACACTAAGAGAGTGTTGTTGATCAGTGCACCTTGGCACTATAAAACAAGCTAATTCCATTGAAAAGGAATTATCCTGTTCAATCAGGGAAAGTGGATGTAGGAGCTTGAGTCTCTGAACCACTATAAACTTGTGTGCCATTTACTTACTGCACTCTTTATTGCACTTATATTCAATCATTTTTCAAAGAGCAAAACTCAGTAAGCTAAGAAAACCAGTTTTGGACAAAGTCCCTGATATCTATGTTTTTCAGAAATCAACTTGGAGTATTTCTTTGAGTAAAGGCCAACCACATTCCGCACTTAGCAACTCTTTTAGATATTTAGCCAACTGATCACTTAATAGTAATCAGTAGAACAAGTATCTATCAAAGTTCACACTCAGGCCAGTTGTGAGACAACTTGCCTGATAAGACCAGTTTATCAAAAAGAGAAGAATTTGCATACAAAAGTGCATTCCCCCCCCATACACTTGTGTTATACTCCACCAAGGACCAACAAGTGGTATCAGAGCAGGGGTTCAAAGACCACTGCTTCTGAAAATCCAACTGATTTTCAAAATCACATTTTCTGTGGTCACTGAACTGATCCAAATTTCTGAAAAACTTATCTGTGTTCATCTTATATTACATTTGTTGAAATGGCTAACAATGCAGTTCCAGGAGATGCTGTCAACACCATCAACAATATGGGTCCAAACCAAGTCAATCATATTTCTCATCACAAACTGCCAATGTTCTCAATTGAGAACTATGATTTCTGGAAGATCAGGATGAGAGCACATCTTGCTTGCCAGCATGATGAGATGCTTAAAGTCATCACTAGAGGGCCATTCACATTCACTAAAGCAAATCCCAAGCTCACTGATGCTCAAAAAGCTGATCCAAGGGAGTTGCTGCCAAAAGATGAAGATGACCTTACAGCTGAAGAAAGAAAAAGGCACAACCTGAACTACATTGCAATGAACACATTGTACCAGACAATTCCAGATGCAGTGATGGGGAGAGTGTACCACTGCACATCAGCTAAAGAGATTTGGGATACCTTAGCACTTATGTGTGAAGGTACCCAAAAGATCAAGGAGAACAAGCTTCAAGTGGCTATCCAAAAATATGAACAATTCTCTATGGAGGCCAATGAAACTATTGATCATCTTGATGGCAGGTTCACTGACATCATGAATGAAATAAACTCTCTTGGCAAGTTCTATGCCAAAAGAGAGGTTGCTCTGAAGATCTTGAGAAGTCTCACATCCAAGTGGGACATATACTCTGTCATGATGCAAAATACCAGCAATCTTGACAACATGCCAATGCAGCAAGTATTCTCTGAGCTCAAAGCATATGAGTTTGATCTCAACAGAAAGAAGGTGCATGAAGAGCCATCCTCTTCAAACAAAGGTGTTGCCTTCAAAGCTGCTGAAACAGAAAAGAAGATTACTCAAAGATCCTCTCAGTCTGTTTCAAAATCTGAAATAAAGGAGGAGCTGGCACTCATGGCTAGAAGATTTGAGAAGCGCAACTCCAGATTTGGTAGATACAAGAAGTTCTACCAAGATAACAGAACCAGAAGGAGATTCAGTTCTCCTGAGCATAAATCAGAGGACAAAGTCTCTGATGAAAAGAAAGAAGACAGATATGCTGATAGGAAGAAATTCAGCAAAGGTGAACCATCATCATCAAGGAGGAAGGAGTCCTCAAGTAAGAAGAATGATGATGAGGATGTGTGTTACAACTGCCAGAAGAAAGGTCATTTTCAGTATGACTGTCCTGACCTCAGTGCAAAAGAAAGGAAGGAAAGGCAAAACAAAAGAGATAAAAGGCTGAACAACAGGAAGGCCATGGTAGCTGGAGATTCAGCAAGTGAAGAGAGTGTCTACTCTTCTGATGATGGACTGTTCTCCAATAGTGACAGTGATGAGGACTGTCAAATGGCACTTGAAGATGAAGAGGTATGTTCAACTTCCAGCTTGTCAATTAACACACATGAATCTAGTGAAATCCATCTTGACTTTGAAAAGTTGTTGGAAGATTTCACCAGAATACAAGAAGTGTGCAATATGGCTCTGAGAGAAAATGAACAGTTGAGGTCTAAAGTCAAAATGTTCAATCCTCCTGAATCTGAAGTTGACATTAAATCAACTGAGTTGTATCAACAGATTGTGAGAGAACATGAAGAAATGTCTCTCAAAGTCTCTGAACAACAAAAGCTGATTGATGAACAAAATCAGACTCTAAAGAAAAAGGATTTTGACTCTAGAACTCTTCAAGCTAAATTTGACAATCTCTCAAGAGAATTTGATACTCTAAAAATAAGTGAGGGGAGCTTGAAAATGAAAATGTCTGCCTTGAACAAATCTGCTAAGGCAATAGAGGAAATTCAAGGGTTTCAAAGACCATTTGCTCAAAGGGATGGATTAGGCTATAATCCATTCGAACCCTCACCTGGCCTTAGTATTGCTTCATCAAGCAATTCTAAGATGACTTTTGTAAGATCAGTGGCACAACAAAATGAAATTGAAGTAAATCAACCACTGATCAAGGATAAGGGTAAAGGAATTTTTATACCAACTCAGGTAAACAATGTACCTAAACCTACACCTTTGGAAAAGGTTAAAGGCATTGCTTACAGGAGAAATGAGGTTCAAAAAGGTAGAACCAATGGAAGGCCAATCTATCTGAATCATCATCAGAGGAGTTGTCCAAAACCTGTTCAGAAGAGGCCAACTCAAATGAGGCAACCTCAACTGAATGGATTAAGGCCAATCCCCTCTGATAGGTATAAAACATTATGGAAACCTAGACCTTACTTGCCAAATGGAAAAGGCCATCCAAAAACCCATCCTCAAAAGTCTTATCCAGCTGCACCTAAGCTTAGTAACTTCAGGAGAAATGTCTCAAAGAAATTTACCAACTCTCCTGAACCCTACAAAGCTAACACTTATACACAGAGATCACCCAAGGCATTTAATTAAGGGTCAAACTGTGTATGTAGATGTAAATGGAAACCAAGTCAGTCACTTTGAATCAATCAGAGTAATCAGGCAGATTTGGGTTCCAAAAGGTACAGCTAACCCTCTAGGACCCAACACTCAAAGGGTACCTAAATTTTAACTTTGCAGGACTGCAAGGACCCCAAAAAGAAGAGAAGCATCAACAAGAAAACAGCATGGTACCTGGACAGTGGATGTTCAAGGCACATGACTGGAAACAAGGAGCTTCTCTCAGACTTCATAGAAAAAGATGGTCCTTCAGTAACCTTTGGAGACAGCTCTCAAGGCATCACAAGAGGCTATGGTACATTAAACATTGGTAGTGTTAAAATTACTGATGTCTCATATGTTCTAGGCCTAAAATATAACTTGCTGTCTATAAGTCAAATTTGTGACAAAGGATATTGTGTTGAATTTGCACCAAATGAATGTACTATCAAAAACAAATCAACACAACAGGTGCTACTAACAGGGGTGAGAAAGGGAAATGTCTAATTTGCAGATTGGAGCAAAACTCCTGAAGCAGTGTGTCTTGTTGCCAAAAGCACAAATGAGCAAAGCTGGCTATGGCACAAGAGACTGAATCACTTGAACTTCAAAACCATCAACAAGATTGCAAGAAACTCTCTAGTTAAAGGGCTGCCAAATCAAGTGTTCACCAAAGAACACATATGCCAGCCATGTCAGGAAGGAAAGCAGATCAAAGCCTCATTCAAAGGAAAACCTGTCATCTCAACTGAGAGAGTTCTTCAACTACTGCATATGGATCTATTTGGGCCAATAATCCCAGTAAGTATAAATGGAAGAAAATATGCTTTAGTTGTTGTTGATGATTTTTCCAGGTACACTTGGGTAGTATTCTTGCTGAACAAAAAGGAGACCCAAGTCAAACTACCTGAATTGATGATGAGATTGAGCAATGAAAAGGGCCTAAGTATTGTCAAGATCAGATCTGACAAAGGCACTGAGTTCATAAACTCATACATCAATGAGTATTGCAGCAAGAATGGCATCACCCATGAAACTTCAGCAGCAAGAACACCTCAACAAAATGGGGTTGCTGAAAGAAGGAACAGGACCTTGAAGGAGGCAGCTAGAACCTTGATTGCTGAATCCAAACTGCCTAAAAGGTTCTGGGCTGAAGCCATTAGCACTGCAAGTCACGCTCAAAACAGGTCCTTAATCACCAAAGGACAAGGTAAGACTCCATATCAAATATGGAAAGGTAGATTGCCCACTTTTGCTTATTTTCACATATTTGGTTGTAAGTGTTTCATCCATAATAATGGGAAAGAACAATTGAAAGCTTTTGATAGCAAAGCTGATGAAGGAATATTTGTTGGATATTCTCAAATCAGCAAGGCTTACAGAGTCTACAATTGCAAAACTCTTATTGTGGAAGAAACACCTCATGTTGTGTTTGATGAATCTATTAATGAGTTCAGGGATAGAAACCTGAATATTGATGAGATAACACAAAGAACAACCAGATTAAGGCTTCAAAGCAAGGAAACAGTGTTTGTGGATGTTGCCCAGCCTGAACTTCATGAAAAACAAAAACTGGACAACCTACCTGATAGCAATCAACCAGTAGACAACCAACCTGAAGGAGAAATTGAACTGACTGATTCCATCCCAGTTCAAAACCAGGTAACAACTACCAATGAAGAAGCAGGCAATGCTGAGGTAGTTAATGGATCCACTATTCAAGGGGGAACCAATGAAAATGTCAACTTATCTGACAATGAGGACAACACCCCTGAATATGATCCTGAACTTGATCCTTCAATTAACTTTCCTGAATTTAATGAATCTAGTGATCCAACTTCAGATGAGGACAATCCTCCTGAAAGGATCAGGTCTAGAAGGACTTGGTTGCAAGACCACCCACCTAGCCTGATACTTGGTAATCCAAGTGAAGGGATCAAAACTAGAAGATTTCATGGAGAAAGTGCTCTGTTTTGTTGTTTTCTTTCAGAACAGGAACCTAAAGACATTGATGAAGCACTACAAGACACCAACTGGATCATAGCCATGCAAGAAGAGCTGAATCAGTTTACCAGAAATGAAGTATGGGAGCTGGTAGACAGGCCAACTCATCAAGATGTCATTGGAACTAAATGGGTGTTCAAAAACAAGAAAAATGAAAATGACATCATTGTGAGAAACAAAGCAAGACTGGTGGCCAAAGGATATTGTCAATCTGAAGGAATTGATTATGATGAGACTTTTGCTCCAGTGGCAAGACCTGAGGCAATCAGACTCTTCCTAGCATATGCAGCTCACATGAGATTCAAGGTGTATCAAATGGATGTGAAGAGTGCATTTCTCAATGGGGTGCTCAAAGAAGAAGTGTATGTGGAACAGCCCCCAGGATTTGAAGAAGGAGACAAGGTGTATAGATTGAAGAAAGCCCTCTATGGCTTAAAACAAGCTCCAAGAGCTTGGTATGACACCTTATCACAGTTTCTTCTAGATCATGGTTTTGTCAAAGGCACTGTTGACAGAACCTTGTTCAGAATCTGTGAGGGAGATGATATTTTGTTAGTCCAAATCTATGTGGATGACATTATATTTGGATCTCCAAATGAGAAGCTATGTGAGAAGTTCTCCAAACTCATGCAAAGCAAGTTTGAGATGTCCATGATGGGATTGATGAACTTCTTCTTAGGACTTCAGGTCACTCAATCAAAGAAGGGAATATTCATCAATCAGGCCAAGTACACAAGGGACATGATCAAAAAATTTGGATGTGCATCAAGCAAGCCAGTCAGAATTCCTATGAATACTAACTGGAAGATGGATCCTGATGAAGGTGGAGAGTCAACAAACTCCACTAATTACAGAGGAATCATAGGATCTTTGCTATATCTCACTGCAAGCAGGCCTGACATCACATTTGCAGTTGGAGTATGTGCAAGATTTCAAGCCAATCAAAAGAAGAGCCATCTTGATGCTGCCAAGAGAATTCTAAGATATCTCAAGGGATCTGAGAATCTTGGATTGTGGTATCCAGCTGATGACAATATTGAGCTCACTGGATACTCAGATGCTGATTATGGAGGATGTAGAATTGACAGAAAATCCACCTCTAGAACATGTCAATTCTTGGGGAACAAGCTTATCTCATGGTTTTCCAAGAAGTAAAACACAGTTGCAACTTCAACAACTGAAGCTGAGTATGTAGCTGCTGGAAGTTGCTGTGCTCAGATACTTTGGCTCAGGCAACAACTAAGAGATTACAAAGTCATCTCAAATGAAGTGCCAATATTCTGTGACAACAATAGTGCAATTGCCATCTCACAGAATCCAGTGCTCCACACCAGATGCAAGCATGTGGACATCAAACATCATTTCATAAGGGATCATGTGGAGAAGAAAGATATCAAGCTTGTCAAAATCCACACTGATAAGCAAAAAGCTGCTATTCTGACTAAGCCTCTGGCTGAAGCAAGGTTCTTGGAGTTGTCAGCTGAATTAGGGTTACTTGATCCAGGCAAGATGGAAAAATGAGGAAAGTAAAGCTCATATGAAGGGGGAAGTTCATCAAAGTTAAACTTCAGCAAAGTTGACCAACCTCACTGAAGCTGTCAGCAAAAGAGGAAAGCTCAGCAAGGTTGTCCCTATAATGCTCAGCAACATTGGTCAGGGGATTTGTCCAAGTGGGACCCAGTCAGCAACTTTGGGACCCATTCAGGCAAAGCAATCAGGCAATTTGGTCC
Organism: Galeopsis tetrahit; assembly: GCA_963675135.1. Classification (NCBI taxonomy): domain Eukaryota; kingdom Viridiplantae; phylum Streptophyta; class Magnoliopsida; order Lamiales; family Lamiaceae; genus Galeopsis; species Galeopsis tetrahit. The sequence goes on along the minus strand of OY776121.1, from coordinate 8,884,209 downwards.
ACACAGAAACCAAAGCACATCTCAGGATGTTTGTCCTAGTTAATTGGATAATTATTGCTATTTTTAGCATTGATTAGACATTTAAGAGGTTTCTTGGTCTAAGAGTAGGCCATTTTAGGATGGAGTGTGCTATAAAGATTTTTACCCCCAAAAAGGCAAATCAGCATTTAATGCAGAAATCTTAATAAGATTGCATGAATTCTTGAGCCTTCATCCAAACCATTAAATTACATTCAAAACTCCATCGAACCATTGAAAATCCACTACCCCACTATATTCAAACGGTTTTTCAAATTACCCACTGTTACATTCCATTAACCAACGGTTAATAAATTCCTTCCATATATAAACCTCTCAATTTTCACCACCATCCTTACGCACTCATAATTCCCAAAACCTTTGAAGTCTCAAAACCTCTAAACCTGCAATCTTTCTCCGAAAAACTTTCTATCTCTCATATTATCCATGGCACCTAAGATCAAAAGAGAAGAGCTTGTAGACTTCAATGATTCCTCCTTGGACATTGATTTCTCTTATCTTAGCAACCCAAATTCCCTTTGGTTTGAAAAGATGGTAGCCTTTGATAGCCCAGACTCAGAAGTTCAACAAGTCCTCCAATGGCTGAGGGAGGCAGGGCTAGAAAAATTCCTAGGCACCAAGCCTGATTCCTGCCTGAATCCATTTATGGCAGAATTCTTTGCCTATCTCAGGTGGAAGGGCAAGAAGGGGGATGTGTGCACAAAGCTCACATATGCTGAGGAAGATGAAGAAGAAGAAACTCAACACACAATCATCTTCACTGCAGAGGATTTAGAAGCTAGCTTTGGGCTACCTTCTGAAGGTATGAATCCAGAAATGTACAAGGAAGAAGATGATCAGGAGTTCTATTATTCTTGGATGATAGAACCTAAAAAGGTTGTGAGTGCTCAAAACAAAAACACTTTAAAGCCAGTGTTTAGGCATTTGTTTGATTGTGTTGTAAAGAGCCTGTTGAGCCACTCAGGGAGTGTTGAACAAATCAGTATGCCTAAATTGAGAGTGATGGCTGCTGTGATTGACTCTGCTGAGAAGAGAGTCAAGTTCAACTGGAAGAAATTCATTCTTGACAAGATGATGAATGAAAAATTTAAGTTTAAGGAAGTGAAGCACCACAAGGTGGTGGTTGAAGGAAAACTCCAGTTCTGCACAAGAGCCAGCCTGCTCTTGGAAAGATTTTCTCACTACACACACCTCCAAGCAAAGCCAAAACCCTTTCCTGCACAAAAGGTGATGTTTAGGAAACTGTCTTCTAAGACAGAGAAAAGGAAGCAGGATGCAGCTTCTAAGAAGGCCATCACAATTGTACCAGCAACAAGAGCCTCTCCAAGAAAGAGGAAAGCCCAATCACCAAAAGCTCAACCAAAGATGAAGAAGATGAAGAAGATCTTGCATGAATCTTCACCAGAAAGTCAGTCAAGAAGTGGAGGAGCCACTTCTGAGGAAATAGAGAAGATTGCTGAGGAAGGAGTCAACCCTCCTGAAGAGGGTGAAGTATTCAGAGAAATTGTCCCCCTACAGCCTGAGAGTATAACTGAATTCAGAGACCTTGACCAGCCAACAAGGTATGAAAGAAAAAGAAGAATCATCAAGACTTCTGAGAAGCAGAGGTTGATGGAGGAAGAAAAGAAGAAGAAAGAATTCTTCAAGGAGATTAGACAGGCCAGCAAGTCTAACTCCAAATCCAAGTCCAAACCCAACAGCCCTGAAGCCAACTCCCCTGATATTCAATCTAGAAGAATATCTCCAAGGCAAGAAGAAGAGGAGTGCAAGACTCCTGAAGATGCACCAATCATTGCCAAGAAGGTGTACTCCCCTAAAGGTGCACCTGATAGATCAGGTATTGATGTGCTGGCAGATTTGGTCAATCTTGAAGATAGACCCTTTTCCCCACTTGATCCAAGACTTCTCTCATATACCAAACTTCTTGAAACTGCTCTTCAAGAAGGTGATCAAGTTGTTTTCCCACCCATTCCACCCATTCCAGCCATTCCAATTACCTCTTCAGGCACAATGCTCTCAAAAGCACCTGAATCCCAACTTGCTTTGACCTCTCCTGACCCCAACCCTTCTGAACCCAACCTACCTGAATCCCAGCCAAGCTTACTTGAATCCCATTCCAACCCTCCTGAATCCAACTCTTCTGAAGATGATAATGGTGAAGAATATACCTATGAGGGGATGTTGAGACAGATTGCAAGAGCCAATGTGGATGAATTATATCCAGGATTGAAGGATTATCCCAGGCTGCAACAACAATTCTATGATCACAGAGCACTTGTTGAGATCAAAGATAGAACTATTGTGGAAATAGCTCAGGCTATTCAGGATAAGGGTGCCAACTGGTGGCAAGTTGAGGAAAATAGGCTGTTGCATTTTGCAAATGTGAAGAAGACCAGTGTTTTAACCACTGAGGCCCTATTTTGCACCATTGTCCATGAAAAGGTGCTTGCTGAAAGGGAGAGGATAGCACAAGGAATCAAGCATCCTGACAGTCCATCTGATGATGATGATGATGATGATGATGATCACACCAATCCCAATCCCCCTGGTATCAACTCAGCTCAGGTACATTACTTGACTTTTCATTCTGTAAAGGACTCTGATCATTCAGAGGAGTTGACCAAAGATGGTGACTCAGTTCAAGATGCATTGGCCAAGGATGGTTCTTTTGAACCTGAGGCACAGCTTGACAATGCTGAGACTTCCATAGGAGAAGCTGGTTTGGCTAAAGCCTCATCAATGTCAGGCAAGTTGGACATTGACCAGCCTTTAGTCATTCAGGATGACTCAGTGGACTTGGGATGCCCAAGCACTGTTGTTGGTCCCTGAACGAGTAGTGAATGGGATTAAAGTCTAGAGGGGAGGGGTGAATAGACTTTAAAACTTTTTCAAACAGAGTTGGGAACCTCTTCTGATTGCTATGTCAACTGGACTGCAAGTCTGCTGGTCCAGATGACTATAGTGATCTGACTGAAGAAGTTATATGCGGAAATATGGTGGCCCTGGTTTAGACTCGTTCTTGTAACTTGTTTTACTTTGTGAAATTACTCAGCTGATGCTGGTTTGAAAGTTATGGCCTTTTTTTTTTTTTAAGAGTGTTGAAATCACAGTATGCACTATATAATAATGAATGTAAAAGCAGAAATGTAAAGTGCAGAAAGTAATTAACACCGGATTTATAGTGGTTCGGATATACGATCCTACGTCCACTCTCACGTCCTAACGTGATGTTTAATCCCTTTAATTTCCACAAATTACAAGGGTCTTGTCCTTTATAGTCCCAAGGTTAGGACTTTGAGATCTGAGCCGTCCTAACAGCTGCGGTCTCCACAAGTGATTGTAAGCACTTGCACTTTGAGGGGTTTCAAAAACTTAAACCTTTCGGTGAGGGTTTGGGGTTTTTGAGATGTATCCAACTAATGGTTCAAGCTTATAATTTGCTTAACCACTATGCCTAAAACAACTGATATACAATATGAATAAGTTTCAGGTTCTTAAGGGTTGGATAAGAAGCACTTAAGAGCTATGGATAATCTAATGGATTTCAGGCTCTTTGAGAATTCTTAGAACAATGTGGCTTTTTGCTTGATGGCTTGCTTATCTTGTGAATTCTCTCTTGTGTTGCTTCTGTGTTCAACCTCTTGTATTTATAATGGAGATTGAGTGCAACTAGCCGTTGGAGTTGACTAGCCGTTTGAGCAATCTTCCCATAATAGCTTGATTCCTTGATTCCAGCCGCTTGATTGCTTCAATCCTGGGATCATGTCAATCTTCTAAATAAGGTAGGTCTTCGTTTAAATTGCAAGATGACTTGGGAATCAGCCGAGTCCTGGAAGAGCACATAGTCTTCTGATCTGTACTTCTAGTCTTCTGACTGCTCTTCTGGCCTTAGGTCTTCTGTCTTCTGATATCAGACGAGTACTACTCTTCTGATCTGGAAATTCTTTGTAATGCTTTAGGCCATCTTCAATCTGGGACTCCATCAGATAAGTAGGTATACAAGCACCTTAACATATCTGGTCTTCAAGGATCTTCTAGTCTTCATGTCTTCTACTCTTCTCATCTTGAGGATAGGCATGTAAGCCATGACTGTGCTGATCAGCTGCTATCAATACAGTTGATCACACAAGACTAGTCTAAGCTGTTCTATACAAGTCAGCTGATCCTATTACATTTATAAACTCTAAGTGTTTTGGCCATCAAAACTATTCTAACATCAAGTGGGGCTTAGGGTGAATTTATATCCCAACAATTTCCCCCTTTTTGATGAAGCCAAAACTATATATATGATGAATGCTCTTAATAAGATAAGATAGGAGTTTATAAACTTCATAAAAACTGAAGTATCTGATGAAGACAATGAGAGTTTGTCTTGAAAGCAAAGAGAACTAAACTTGAATATATATAACTTTTACAGATTACAAGTAATAGTTTCTTAAAGCTTTGAAAGTGGTCTTCATCAGGTCTTCTGATCTTCAGATGCGGAAGGCAAGGTACAGACGAGATCGAACTTCTTCCATGTGCTGCAGGTCTGTAACATTCTCCTCTTCATAGATCTTCTCTAGGATCCTTTTGACTTCAATGAAGTCAGTTCTTCCAGAATCTAGTTTGGGAGGATCCCATTTGGGTTCTTCAGGAGTTAAAATTCTGCAGTTATCAAGTTCTTTGGCTGTCTTGACTACTTCTTTCCAGAACTCTGGATCTTCAATGTTCATGAATTGATTGAACTGGAAGAATTCATCTTCATAGGTTGGGAGAGGGCCAAATTTTCTTACAATGTGGTGTTGAATTTGCCATTTCTTCTTCAGAGGGTACCACCTTGGTAGCTCATCTTGAAGGGCTAGATAGTCCACATAGTTGCTATCAAACACCAGAACTTTATCTTTCTGTGCCAGAGCATTCTCTTTCAGTGCTTTCTCCTTGAGAGCTTTCCTGAGTTTGGCTATCTTCCTGTCAAATTTGGCTTTGACTGCTTTCGCATCTTTTAGCTTCTTTTGTTTAAGCTCTTGTGCTTCAAGTTCTTTTCTTTTCTTCAACTCTAAAGCCTCTTTCTCTTCTGCAGTAGGCTCTGCTGGAGTTGACTTCTGAGTTTGCTCATCTGCTTGCTCATCTGCCTTCCTTTTCTTAGTCATTCTTTTCTCGGAAACTTGTTCTGTAGAGGCAGTGATCTGCAGACCAGATGCTTGAGTGGGAGCTTGAATGTCTTCCTGAGCAATTTCTTTGCCTTTGCCTTTCTTGCTCTTGATTTTGCTTGATAAATCACCCAAGGTTTCATTCAACTCATCTTGAGATACTACCATTACAGCTTGTTGTGCAGTAGTCTTCTCTAGAGCTTTTATCAATACATCTTCCCCCTTTTTGGCTTCAGCAAGTGCAGCCGCAAAAGGCTTCATGGCATTCAGAATCTCCACTCTAAGAGTTTGTTGAAGAGCCATGGCGTTGACTCTGCCAACATGAGTCAGATGAGTGATGCTATGGTCTAGAATCTGAGCATGAGAGTTGGAGGAGGAGGCAGCTTCTAGTTTAGCTGTAATTGTTTCCAGTCTGGTTGCTGTCTCCTGCAGCTGAATCCGAAGTTTTTCATTATCTGCTGTAGCTGATAGGAGAAGAGCTCGACCTTCAGTAGCTCTTGCTTCAGCATCTTCAATTCTTTGCTTGTAGGTGTTTTCCATGCGGTTGACCTCATTGGTGTAGAGATCAGCAAACCTGGTGGAATGGTCACCTGCCATCTTCAGAATGCTGGTCAGATACTCACTTATCTGATCGTGAAGAGATTCTCCAAACTTGTCTTCAATGTCAATGATCTGGTTTTGAAGACGAGTTCTCTGCTCCTTGACTGCCTTTTCAACATATCTTCCAAGCTGTAGGCCTAAACCCTTTTCAAAGTGTAGGTCTATAGCAGTCTTGACCTGGGAGCATATGTCTGCTGTATAGTCAGCTGTTGGAGTAGAAGTTGAGGCTGTACCTTGAGGCTTGGGACGGACTGTCAGGGCTTTGCCTCTTTCTTCAGCTGAAAGGTACTCTTCATTGAGAAATGAGGTAGTGGCCTTAACCAGGTGGGACATGATGGTGTCTCCTTTGTCAATGAAGTGAGGTAGAGTATCCTTAGGCATGAAGTGATCAGGAATAGTGATTACTTCTCTTTCAATCTCGGTTCTGTCAGCTGGTTCAGCTGAGTCTTCCGCAGGAACGGACGCAGCTGAGTCATTCACTTTTGCTGTGTCAGCTGTCTGATGATCTGATATGCCTTCTGGGATAGAGGCATCAGTAGGTGGAATTCCTAGAATTCTGTGGCATACTGCTGTAAAGGCGTCCTCGGGCAGCAGTTGAGTAAAAGATGTGACTTGAGCAACTTCTTTTTGCTCCATTTCCCAGTCGAGGAAATTAGCTTTTCCTCCCATTCCTTCCATGACTTCAATAAGGTCATCCACATCATCTCTCCTGAGTTCAATCCAGGTGCAGATTCTGAGAATTTGTTCGAACTGAACTGATTCCTCATCAATACCAGAAATAGTAGACTTGAGCAGATTTGCTATCTTCATCCTCATTATCTTCTCCCTTGTGCACATAGGATAGTGGACCATTCTGGATTGAGGTTGAGAGGGACCAGCTTGAGCAAGGTCTGCTGGTGCCATATCTTCTGGAACAGAAGAAACAATGATGGTAGGAGTTTGAGTATTTGGGGTAGTTTCCTCAGCTGTGTGAGTATCAGCAGGGATTTGGGAAGTGATATGTTCTTGATCTGCAGTGATCTGTTCATCAGCAGGGTTTTGAGTCTGCTGGTCTGGTATAGTATCTTCATGAAGATCAGTAGAAGGTTGGACACTTGGATCTTGAATATCAGCAGGGTTAGGCAATAGGGTTTCAGGGGTTGAAGTAGGTGGAGCTTGTTCCTCTGCTGTGTGAGTATCAGCAGGGATTTGGATATCAGTGTTTGAGTGATCAGATGGGTTGGAATCATCAGAAGGGTTGAAGGATGCAATCGGGGCTATTAGAATGGGAGTAGGAAGCCTCGATTTCTTGGACCTTTTGTTGGAAGAAGAATTATTCTTCTTTCTCTTCTGACCCTTTGACAATTTAGAAGGAGTAAAAGAGGGAGAGGGTTTAGAGGTACCTGCCTTCTTCAAGGGAGAGGCAGTGGGAGTAGCATCTGAATCAGATGGGGAGATGAGCCCAGATCTGATTAGATATCGTCTTTGAGCTAAGGTCTGATTGTCATCATCATCATCCTCAGCAACCTTCTTCTGAGCCTCTTCTTTGGTTGGCTCCTATTCTTCTTCAGCAGAGTCATGATCAGACTCTTGTGCTGCCTTCTCAGCCAACAGCTTCCTTTTCTCTTCTTTTAACCTTTCTGCCTCAGCAAGAGCTTCCTTTCTCAAATAATATTTGGAGATGTGGAAGGTCTTATGAGGTCCCATCTTGTACTTCTTTGGGAGAATATCTGGAAGGATGATGCTCAGCTTGTTGACAAAGCTGACTGTGGCTGCTACCTTCCATACCTTCGATTGTAAGTCCAAAGTGACTTTCTTTGCCTCAAGAGCAATTCTTTCTAAGAATAGTCCTTGCTAGTCTCCATCGATCTGATCCCAGATTGCAGCCATTACTCGAACCTTTAAAGTAGTAACAGCATCATGACTGAATGTGTTACCAAGTAACATCTTCCCTGCAATATCCAACAAGGTTTGGAATTTTGGTTCAAGTTGGGATTTCTTGAGTCCAGTTGCATCAGTAGCCTTGATTCTTCCACCAGTAAACATCTCCATATACTCCTTTTCTCTATTCATGATGTAGTTGGAGATATTTATTTTCCCCCTTGACAGGCCAAACAATTCCTGAAGAATTTCCCTTGTAACCTTGACTTTGTGTCCATTCATGACACTTTCAACATGAGAACCCTTCATCACGGCGTTTGCATAGAATGTCAGAACGTCTTGTTCATAGACATTAGTTGGAGCTGCTTCCAGAAAGTCTCTGAGTTTAAGATTGACACACCGAAGCAATATCTCCTTGTTCTCATCCGAGTGTTTGCCTTTGAAAAACAGAGCATTCTCCGTAAAGATCTTCCCTTCCTTGGACCACTTTGCAGTATCCAAGGTGCCAGTGTTCTTGGTCTTCTCGTCGTAAATTTCAATGATTGCCATAGTAGAGTCTGAGTGTTAGGGTTTGAAGGCTTGAAAGAAATTTGCAGAACGAGAGAGAGTAATGTGATTAATTGAGTAATATGAGCGACAGGGATTGGAAGAGGTTTTAGGGATGTGAATATATATACTCCAGAGAATTTGATCTAACGGTCAGATTTGGATTTGATTTTGGAGTAGAGCCCAAGATTTCCTTCTTTGATTTCTTAAATTTGCCGGCTGGTTATGCCATTTGGCAATATTTGATTTGCTGGCAATATGGTACTTGAGTATTAATGACATCATTACCAAAAATAGCCGTTGAGACTAATTTATGGTAAGAATTGATCATCAAGGCCGTTTTCTATAAGAAAATTGCATTCCTTATATAAGCCAATTTGTTTAATTACATTCAGGAATAATTCTAGAATGAATTACATGATCAAGACTAGTCATTATACTCTAAATTTGTGTGATTTGGTCAGCAGAGTGATGTCTTCTGATGTCGTCAAGATGTCTGCTGATTGTCTTTGAAAAGTCTTCTGGTCAGCTGAGTTGGTCTTCTGATCAGCTGAGTAGAGGAAACGGTGTTTGCTGTGATGATCCAACCTGGATGGATCCTTCCAGCTTTATTGTGAGTGATGATCCAACCTGGTTTGATGGATCTTTCAACTCCTTCTTTAAATCAAGTGGAGCTAGTTTAGACATAGTCCCACTGATTTAAATGTTTCTCACCATCGGATGTTCCTCATCATCAGGTGGGATGTAGCATCTAATGTGCTCTTGTTGAATTTCTTCGCTTCTCTAGAAGGGGAAGGAAGGTTGAGGGGTGCTTCAATGGAGTTGAAGAAAGGGCCATGGACGCAGCCTTCATGTTCTGTTTAGACACAGTAGCTTTTGATAACAAGCTCTCCATGTAGAACTTCCTTCTGGAGAAGAAGCTCTGCTTGCTTGCTACTTTGTCCTCTGCATCTCTTCCTCCTTTAGCTTTCAACAAGAACGTCTCTTCTTCCTTTAGCTTTCATGAACATACTCATGTTGAGTAAGCCATGTATATGGATCTGCATCATCTTCATTTTCTGGACAAATCTTCATCTCCTTCACCCAAGATTTTGGTTGAAGAATGATCTCCATTCCATCTCTTCTTTCAATTGTCTCCATACCTGAAATAAGAAAAGTGTTAGATGTTTTGTGTTCTTAGGTGTTCTCATAACTTCTCCTTTTATAGGGGTAGAAATGAGGTAATGGAGAGAAAGATGACAAAACTATAGAGGTGATAGGTCTGATTTTCTGAAAAGTGATTTCTTAAGATCAGCAGTGAGTTTCTTGATCCAAGGGTGCACATTTAAAGATATTCAGACTTATCTAATGGAATGCAGAAATTATAAATTTTGACCATGAGTTATTTGAAATCCGTACTGTGCATGCATACTGTTGAGTCGGTGAGGATGGTGTATTAATCCAGCCAAGTATGACTCATTTAGTATACTGTATTTATGTATATGAATAAAGTATTTTATGAAGAATAGTTTATTAATATACATAGTTATACATTGCTTAGAGTAGGGAGATCAAATAGCTTTGTTCAAGTCTGCTATATATATATATGTATATGTATACTATGCAATTGCAGATGTTAGAGTATTTCATCAAGGATTCTTAAGGTATCATTGATTCCCCCTTGATTAGATAACTCTATGTTTTCCCTCAGCTCTATTTGTCTTCATTGGGAAAGAACTTACCTGAAGATGAGGGTGTCTATTCACCTCATCTGATTCTCCTAGTCTGCTGCACTTGGGTCAGCTGAGGTTTTCAGCTGATCTTTCCTTCTTCATGTGCTTGGGTCCAGGAGTCCTAAGCTGTAACATAAGGTCTTGAACCTTTCTTCAGCTAGGGGCTTAGTCAAGATGTCTGCTCTTTGGATATCGGTGTGAATTTTCTCCATCTTGATGTCCTTCTTTTCAAGGTGATCTCTTATGAAGTGGTGTCGAATGTCGACATGCTTGCACCTTGTGTGGAGGACTGGATTTTGAGTGATGGCAATGGCGCTGCTGCTATCACAATAAATAGGGACTTCTCTTGCCTCTACATTGTAATCCTTGAGTTGTTGAACTAGCCAGAGCAGCTGACTACAACAACTACCAGCTGCCATGTATTCTGCTTCAGTGGTGGAGGTTGCAACTGAGGTTTGCTTCTTAGAGAACCATGATATCAGCTTGTTTCCTAGAAATTGACAGGTTCCTGATGTGGACTTCCTATCAATTCTGCATCCTCCAAAGTCTGAGTCAGAATAGCCACTCAATTCTAGATTGTCATCAGCAGGGTACCATAGTCCTAGGTTGACTGATCCTTTTAGGTACTTGAGAATCTTCCTTGCTGCTTCTAGATGAGTTTGCTTTGGGTTTGCTTGAAACCTAGCACATACTCCTACAGCAAATGTTATGTCTGGTCTGCTGGCTGTAAGATATAGTAGAGATCCAATCAGTGCTCTATATTCAGCTTGATCAACTGCCTGTCCAGACTCATCTGGTTCCATTTTGAAGGATGTCATCATTGGAATCCTTGCAGTCTTGCTTTGTAGAGCTTTGAATCTTTCTAGCAGACTCTTGGTATACTTGGACTGGTTGATGAAGATCCCTTCTGGACTCTGCTTGACTTGAAGTCCTAGGAAATAATTCATCTCACCCATCATGCTCATTTCGAATTTTCCTTGCATAAGTTCAGAGAACTTCTTGCACATTTCTTGATTGGGTGATCCAAATATGATGTCATCTACATATATTTGTACCATTAAAATGTCTTCTCCTTCTTGTATTCTGAAGAGAGTTCTATCAACTTTGCCTTTTGTATATCCATTGTCAAGTAGGAATTGTGACAATGTGTCATACCAAGCTCTAGGGGCTTGTTTTAGACCATAGAGAGCCTTCTTCAGTCGATATACTTGATCACCTTTTTCAAATCCTGGAGGCTGCTCTACATATACTTCTTCTATCAGAATACCATTTAGAAAAGCACTCTTGACATCCATTTGATATACCTTGAAGCCCATATATGATGCATAAGCTAGAAATAGTCGAATGGCTTCTAATCTGGCTACTGGTGCAAAAGTTTCATCATAGTCAATCCCTTCAGATTGTGAGTATCCTTTTGCAACTAGCCTTGCCTTATTTCTAGTTATCACATCATTTTCGTCCTTCTTGTTCTTGAATACCCACTTTGTTCCTACTACATTGTAGTTTTCAGGACGATCTACCAATTCCCAGACTTCATTTCTTTCGAATTGGTTTAGTTCTTCTTGCATAGCAGTGATCCAATTGCTATCTGTCATTGCTTCTTCTATGTCAGCTGGTTCAATGTTGGACAGGAAAGCACACCAGCAGAACATAGATGATTGAGAATTCTGATTCAGTTGTCTTCTGGTCTTGACACCTGATTCTGCTCCTCCTAAGCTGAGGTTTGATGGATGGTTGTTCCTCCATGTATGCCTCACTGGAGTATCTGCATTGGATGAGTTTGGATCCTCATCTGATCTAGTGCCATCAGGAGGGTTGACTTGATTAGGTCGATCACCTTGAGTGTCAAAGAGATCATTCCCCCTGGCATTTGGGATTGATGCATCTTGATTCTGGTCAGCTTGTCCTGCTTGAGTTTGAGATCTAGTGACAGGTCTATGAGGCTTATCTTCCTCTGGTTCTTCAGGGAAAGGTTCATTGACTTCAATGAACTCATCTGGTTTGGACTTGATCACTAGATGTCTCATCTGATCTGCAGCTGAGTTTGTTTCTACTGCATTCTTTTCACACGATTCATCAAAAACAACATGAGGTGTTTCTTCCACAAGAAGGGTTCGTTTGTTGAGTACTCTAAATGCTTTGCTAGTTGAGGAGTATCCTAAGAATATCCCCTCATCTGCTTTGGCATCAAAAGCATTCAACTTACTCTTCCCATTGTTGTGAATGAAACACTTACAACCAAATATATGAAAGTAAGATACTCTAGGTTTTCTTCCTTTCCACAGTTCATATGGAGTTTTCTCATGTATTTTATGAATACCTGACCTGTTTTGAGTGTGACAAGCTGTGTTGATGGCTTCTGCCCATAGCTTCTTGGGAGTAGAGAATTCAGCAAGGAGTGTTCTGGCAGCTTCTTTGAGCGTTCTGACTCTTCTTTCAGCTACACCATTCTGTTGTGGTGTTCTTGCTGCACTTGTCTCGTGTTGAATACCATTAGAAGTACAATAGGCAATTATATAAGAGTTAATGAATTCAGTGCCTTTGTCACTTCTAATTTTCACGATTGGTTCTCCTTTCTCTACTTGGATCCTCTTCAATAGTTCAGGGAGCTTCTGCTGTGTTTCACTCTTCTTGTATAGGAAGATAACCCAAGTAAACTTGGAATAATCATCTACAACAATAAGAGTGTACTTCCTCCCTGTTAAAGTGGTTGGAGTGATTGGTCCAAAGAGATCCATGTGAAGCAATTCAAGAACTCTGCTGGTTGATGCTGTCTTCTTGGTCTTGAAGGAGACCTTTGTTTGCTTTCCTTGTTGACATGCATCACAAACCTGATCTTTACAGTAGAGTTCATTAGGCAGACCATCAACTAAGGATTCCCTTGCTAACTTGTTCATAGTCTTAAAGTTCAGATGGCTAAGACGTTTGTGCCATAGCCAGCTGACATCTTTAGGGCTCTTCACAAGCAGGCATGTATCCTTAGGACAGCTGTTCCAATTTGCAAGATACATACCTCCCTTTCTAGATCCTGTTAGAAGGTTTTGTTTTGTTCTTTTATCACTTATGAGACATTCATCTTTAGAGAATTTAACTGAATAACCAGTGTCACAAAAGTGAGAAACAGATAATAAATTAAACTTAAGACCTTCTACATATGATACATCATGTACCTCAATGTCACCATTTTTAAGGGTGCCATATCCTTTTGTGTTACCGTGCGCGTTATCACCAAAGAAAACTTTTGGACCTTTCTTCTCTATGTAGTTGGTCAGCAGGGTTTTGGTTCCTGTCATGTGAGTTGAGCATCCACTATCTATGTACCAAGTTTCTCCTGCTAGACCTCCTCTTCTGTATAGGTCCTTCCTTTCCTGCAAGAGAAGTTAAGTTTTAGGTACCCATTTTGTTTTGGGTCCTTGGGTGTTAGTACTACCCTTGGGAACCCACATATACATTGGTCGTTTAAACAACCTTGAACATTTGAGTTGTTTCCCTCGGGCATCACAGAACCAAATCTTACTAGTCAGCACCTTGGACTGATCTGATTTGTTCTTGGTGTCAGCTAAGTAGTAGTCAAATGGTTTCCCTTTATAGGAGTGTACATACATGATCTTTTGACTAGTTACATTCGGCCTGGGTGCATTAGCTGGTCGATGCACACGATTATATGGACCATACTCTTCTGTTCTCACAATATCATAAGAGATAGGGGGTGCAAAGAGAACAGATTTGTTTGAAGAAGATTTCTTCTTCTTGGCTGGAGCAGCATACAACTGAGACTGTCTCAGCCGAGATGGTCTAGGCTGTTTGCTGTTCCTCTGTACAGGCTTGGGGTTAGCTTGTCCTTTACCATTTTTGGTTTTGGGATAGTTAGCCTTAGCTGGTTCAGATGCCTTTTGGTTCATATTGAGTTCATTGTGTTTAGAACACTCACCCTGTTCATGTATCTGAGTAGTGCACTTGTTAGGTGTACTACCCCCAGCTGGAGAGGATGTTGATGGATTAAATTCATAGCCTAAACCCATCTTATTGCCATTTGATCTATAATATTCAGAGATACTTTCAATAGTAGTCGAAGCTTTATTGAATTCTGATATCTTTTGATCTAGGCATTCCTTCTCCTTTTCTAAGAGCTTATGTGTTTGGAAGAGATCATCGAACTTAGATTGAAGTATACGAAATTCTTTGGTTTCTAAGGCTTGAGTTTCTAACATCCCCTCATACAACTGAGTTGTTGTGGTATTTTCTTCCTTAAGAAGTTCCACTTCTTTGGTCAACCTTTCATTCAAGGTGACTAACTCAGGGGTGTTATCAAACTTTACCTTTTTCAACCTAGCAATTTCTTTCCTTAAATCCTTATTCTCCTCTTCCACTTCTATAAAGGCTCTAGTGGCAATATCCAGATCACCTTTTACCTTTCTTAAAGATTGATAATAGGTGTCTTCTGATTCGCCTTCAGATGAGTTTATGTCATCTGTTTGTGAGAAAATAGGTGAATGGAAAGTAGTAGTATAAGAGTTTACCTCATTTTCTCCTATGGCCATCATAGATAGGTCGTCTGAATCATCTGAAAAGATTTGATCGTCTGGTGACGTAGGGAGTTCATCACTTTGGTATTCAGATTCTTCAGTCACCATTGCCTTTTTGTCTGAGGTTCTTCTTGGCCTTCTTTCTTTCTTGTCATCCAAATCCAGCTCAGGACATTCATAGACATAGTGTCCTGGTTTGCCACAGTTGAAGCAAGATCCAGGTTTCTGATTTGAGTTGCCTCTCCTTGGAGGAGTGGCATCTCTTCTTCTAGATCCTCGGCTGTCAGATGACTCCACATCCTTTCTAGGATGTCTTTCTGGTGTTCTTTCTCTGGAACCTCTGGAGGATGAACTTGCTCTTCTATCTTTGTAGTTTCTATAGAATTTTCTATATTTACTGTTGAGGGTGTTCATCCTTTCAAATCTCTTGATCATAAGTGCCTTTTGCTCTTTCAGGCTCATGTCTGATCCTTCACAGTCTTCTGTTTTCAGAGAGGTCTTGCCAGATGAGGTGCTTGCAGCTTTTGTATTGGCTGCCTTGAAGGCTACAGTCTTGGAGGTAGATGGGGTTGCAGTTGGCTCATCACTTCCTGAGTTCTCTTCTCTTTCAAGATCATATTCATGGGCTTTCAGGTTCTGAAATAGAGTTTGGGCAGACCACTTCTTGATATCTTGAGTATCTTTGATGATGGTCTTCTTGAGTCTCCATTTCTTGGTTAGAGAATCTAAGATCTTTAGATTTTTCTCTCTATTTGTGTATTTCTTGCCCAGAGATTCTATCTCATTGATGATCTTGGTAAATCTGTTGTCTAACTGATCAATAGACTCTTCTGGTTGCATCTTGAAGTGTTCGAACTTCTTGACTGCTGTAGACAACTTGGATTCTTTGATCAGCTCAGTTCCTTCACAGAGAAGTGCCAATGCCTCCCACATCTCTCTGGCTGACTCACAATGGATTACCTTTGCAATGTACTCATTTGGAAGAGTTTGCATTATGTAATCTTGAGCAATGCTACCAAGGTTTGATTGCTTCATCTCTTCTGGTGTGAGATCCTTCATGGGCTTGGGAACCAGTTCTCCAACTGGGACTTCTGGATCACCATTTGCAGTGTTGACTGTCATGATGGTGATCGGGCCTTCTGTGATTACAGACCACATCTTGTAATGGACTGATGTGAGATTCTTCCTCATCCTGATCTTCCAGTAATCATAATCCTCAACTGAAAACTTAGGCAACTTACGCATATTAGCACTCATGCTGTATGAGTTTTCAAAAACAAGTTTTCCAAAAAGATCTGTTCAAGAGGACTACAGAAAGACTCCCTCAAGTCTTCTGATAATCTAGAGACAGTAGTCCGTTAGAACCACTGCTCTGATACCACTTGTTGGTCCCTGAACGAGTAGTGAATGGGATTAAAGTCTAGAGGGGAGGGGTGAATAGACTTTAAAACTTTTTCAAACAGAGTTGGGAACCTCTTCTGATTGCTATGTCAACTGGACTGCAAGTCTGCTGGTCCAGATGACTATAGTGATCTGACTGAAGAAGTTATATGCGGAAATATGGTGGCCCTGGTTTAGACTCGTTCTTGTAACTTGTTTTACTTTGTGAAATTACTCAGCTGATGCTGGTTTGAAAGTTATGGCCTTTTTTTTTTTTAAGAGTGTTGAAATCACAGTATGCACTATATAATAATGAATGTAAAAGCAGAAATGTAAAGTGCAGAAAGTAATTAACACCGGATTTATAGTGGTTCGGATATACGATCCTACGTCCACTCTCACGTCCTAACGTGATGTTTAATCCCTTTAATTTCCACAAATTACAAGGGTCTTGTCCTTTATAGTCCCAAGGTTAGGACTTTGAGATCTGAGCCGTCCTAACAGCTGCGGTCTCCACAAGTGATTGTAAGCACTTGCACTTTGAGGGGTTTCAAAAACTTAAACCTTTCGGTGAGGGTTTGGGGTTTTTGAGATGTATCCAACTAATGGTTCAAGCTTATAATTTGCTTAACCACTATGCCTAAAACAACTGATATACAATATGAATAAGTTTCAGGTTCTTAAGGGTTGGATAAGAAGCACTTAAGAGCTATGGATAATCTAATGGATTTCAGGCTCTTTGAGAATTCTTAGAACAATGTGGCTTTTTGCTTGATGGCTTGCTTATCTTGTGAATTCTCTCTTGTGTTGCTTCTGTGTTCAACCTCTTGTATTTATAATGGAGATTGAGTGCAACTAGCCGTTGGAGTTGACTAGCCGTTTGAGCAATCTTCCCATAATAGCTTGATTCCTTGATTCCAGCCGCTTGATTGCTTCAATCCTGGGATCATGTCAATCTTCTAAATAAGGTAGGTCTTCGTTTAAATTGCAAGATGACTTGGGAATCAGCCGAGTCCTGGAAGAGCACATAGTCTTCTGATCTGTACTTCTAGTCTTCTGACTGCTCTTCTGGCCTTAGGTCTTCTGTCTTCTGATATCAGACGAGTACTACTCTTCTGATCTGGAAATTCTTTGTAATGCTTTAGGCCATCTTCAATCTGGGACTCCATCAGATAAGTAGGTATACAAGCACCTTAACATATCTGGTCTTCAAGGATCTTCTAGTCTTCATGTCTTCTACTCTTCTCATCTTGAGGATAGGCATGTAAGCCATGACTGTGCTGATCAGCTGCTATCAATACAGTTGATCACACAAGACTAGTCTAAGCTGTTCTATACAAGTCAGCTGATCCTATTACATTTATAAACTCTAAGTGTTTTGGCCATCAAAACTATTCTAACATCAAGTGGGGCTTAGGGTGAATTTATATCCCAACAACTGTGATCTCCCAACAACTGCCCTCTGTGGATCCTGTTGAGGATATAGAGGTGTCAGGTTTAGAAATTGAAGGAGTTGAAAAGGCTGTGAGTGCTGAAAAATCAGAGGGAGATGATGGTGAGGAGTGTGTGATCACTGGTTCCTTGAGTGCACCACAAATAGAGGGAGAGGAAGTAGAAATATTGGGTGCAGCCCAATATGAGAGTCAGGCTATTCTTCAAGTCAAATCTGAACTTGATGAATCCCTTGGTGAAAGGAGGCCTGATTCTCCAGTGAATGTGAGTTTATCTCTTGAAAATGAAGAAGAAAAGAATAAAGTTGAAAATGAGAGAAAAGGTGCTGATGTATCAGACCTTATGGGAGAAAAAGAAATAGAGGGTGATGAGGGAGTTTTTACTAACACTGTCAGTTTTGCAGATTCAGTTGCTGTCACTCTTGAGCAAATTTTTGCAGATGCCTCCCTGACAGATATACCAGTTGATGCTGACACTGATCTTGAAGCAGTATCAGCAACTGTGTCCACACTTAACCAGATCTACTTTGAACAAGCCAACACCTCTGAGGCTCACTTTCAGATGGCTACTCAGACTGCATCCATCATTGAAGAGCAGTCAGAGAAGTTGGACACACTGGTCAGGGAAGTTGAGAAGGCCCATGCAACCACTGCTGATACCTTAGATGGCCAAGGCAAGACTCTAGCCTCTGTGGAGATGAGGCTCACAGGGTCAGAAGAAGTGATCTTGCCTACTCTTGATGCAAGAATATGTGGAGTTGAAACTGGACTTCAAACAGTTTCAACTGAAGTAACCAAGGCCAAGGATGCTATGGTAAAATTCACAAGATCTGTGAAGAAAGAGCAACATGGTCTCAAAAATTTGTACAAGCACAATGTGAAAGCATTGAGAAAGACAATCAAGGATGCTTTAAGGCAGAGGACAGCAGCCCAGAGAAAGAAGGCAGAAGAGTTGAAAGCTGCTATGGTGAAGGAAGCTGCTGAAAAGTTCACTGTTGAACTCATGGCCAAAGTGTCTGACCAAGTTGTGGCCAATCTCACTGAACAGCTTCAGGCCAAACTTGATCAATCACTGAAAGCCACATTGGATGCCATAGTTTCCCAAAAGATGAAGCCTGTTCACACCTTTTTGAGCATGGCAGATGATAAAATGCAAAACATTCATGATGAGAATGTTTACCTACTGCAGGAATTGAAGTCCCTCACTCATTCCCACTCACATCTCTCTGTCACTATGAGTGAATTGAAGCCCCAATGTTTTGATAATGCCAAAAAGGGGGAAAGACAGAGAGCAAGGGCAAAGGGGACCTTGGTAATTGGTGAATCCAAGGGAAATGAGAAAGTCCCTGAAGTTGAGGAGGAAGCAGTAGAAGACATTGGGAAAGGCAAAGGCCCAATGAATGTTGAAAACTTAACTGAGGAAGAGCAGATTCAAATAGCTGTCAAGGAGTCCATGGTGTCAGCTATGGAAAGTCAGGCAAGAAAGCTTCAAAGGCCAGGTGGTGAGTCTACAGGACTTGAACCTCAAGATAAGGTTGCTGAAGTGAGGGGGAAGGTGACAAGGTCATCTGAAAGAAAGAGGAAGGAACTGCAAGCCTTCAATGAATTCCCAACCAGCCTGACTTTGCCATCAGAATTTCAATCTGAAGAATCTACTCCAGCAAGGAAATCAAAGAGAATGAAGAAAGCAGTCCTGATGCCTGCTATTGAAGAAATTGAAGAGGAAGTACAGGACAGAGAGCCTGAAGAAGTAGTGCCCAAGCTTGCTGATGATCCTTCCAAATTGTTTGAAGAAGGATTTGGGAAAGATCCAGAAACTCAGGAAAAGCTAGCTCTCCTAAGAGCTAAAGAAAGAATGGATCAGTTGGTTGAGGCCAACAAAGCAAGAGATGGGAGAAGGGCAAACTTCAAAGCTCCAAGAAGGAGGGCTTCATACAAAAGGCTCAAACCTCAAATGCTGCAAAGATGGGACACTCAGTACCCTCACCATGATAAGTGGGTTCCAATCTCACTGAATGATGCATGGGAGGAGGCCAAGAGAAGTTTTGTTTATGACTTCTATGTCATTGGAAAGTGGCTTGGTGAGAGTGTGGATGAAGTCTTTGTTCAGTTCATGTTTGAGAACCACAGGGATCTCTACCAAAAGCTATTTGCAGCAGCTGAGATGGCAAGAGTTGAATTCAAGGCCCCTGGTCCTATTCAATACATGCCTCCCAAGTTCAATGGGAACTTGATTGATGAGGGAAAGATTTTGGAAGAGTTTATCAACATCATGAAGATGGAGAAGCTAAAGCCTGGCCCTAGAGGAACCAACAAGGAGATCTGGGAACTAAAGAAGAGAGTTTGGGCTCAGTATGGCATTGCTCCTCAAGATGATGGAACTCTGTGAAGGATAAGATCATTCTTTTCCCTATTTTGCTGTTATGATTCCTGTTTGTTATTTTGCTATTCTAGATTAGTGAGTCCTTTTGATTTTCAGCCCTGTAATAGTTTATCACATCTATAAAAGGATCACTATGTTTCTATCAAAGAGATAACAACTCATTATCTCAACTAACCTATCCTGACATATATTACTTGATTAATTGTGCTAACAGTTTCTTTCAGGCAAGTTGACCAGTTCACTCTCCCTGAAGGCAATATTTAGTTTAAGTCAAGGTCCCTTTGTAATAAGGTTTTGGCATCATCAAAAAGGGGGAAATTGTTGGGAATAAAATGATTTTGATCTAGATACCAAAACCCCTGAATGATGATGTACATGTTAGTTGAGATATGCTCAAAGTATTGTTCAGGCAAGTTGTCCCAGAACACTTGATGTATAGTATGCTTAAGTTAAAATCTCAGAAATGTTATGAGATATTAGTGATCAGGATAGTTGTCCAAAGCTGGAATGTTAGGCAGCTTGATAGGTCTATAGGACAAAGTTACTGATCTATTCAAGACAAACTTACCAAATGGACAACCTGGCTGAAGAGTTCAAGTATACTGAAGCTGTGCTCATAAATGCAAAAGATCTAGGCAGTTGAAGTACAAATGTTCAAGAGAATTAAATGTCAAAAAGCTTACAGAAGATACATTCAATGAAGCATTTATTGCCAATCATGCCTGAACCAAGCATTAAAGACTTAGAGCATTAAAGAGTGAAGCATTGAATGAATGTTGGAACATTCTAAAACTGCAGCAGGAATGTTCAGGGAGCTTGTCCCATCTGACCGTTGGTTGTGTGTAAAGTTTGCCACAAATCAACCTAGGACAATGTGCAAAATTGGAAACTGACACAAGTCTTCTCAGCCGCCTTTGTCAGAAGTCAACACACTCATTCAAGCAACCATTGAAGACCTCTTTTACACAGTGGATAAAAGGATGTCAAGCCTCATAACCGTTTCAATGGTGCTGCAAATAGACATATTTGAAATGCTAATCCCTCCAACGGTTAGTTGTTCAAATTGTCTATAAATACAGAAGTGATCAAAGGAATTAAAAATTCAACCACAAGCTATCAAACTATCATCAAGCTTTCAAAAGGAAACCAAGCTGTTCTCTAGAATTCCAAGTTTCCTGAATCACTTCAAGTCAGCTAAGCCAATCTTTGTAAACATCCTAGCTTAGCATTGAGATATCCTAAGCCTTTACACTGTTCTTATTGTAAAGGATATCTCTATTAGTTGGAACCAAACCTCAAACCTCATCTCATTTAGTGAAGAGAGTGTTTGTTGTAGAAGTGAGGAGTTAAGGACTGTTAGTGTGAAACACAGCCTTAACTCAGAAAGATTGAGCACTAGGACTCAAGTTATCCTAGGGATCAAGACACTAAGAGAGTGTTGTTGATCAGTGCACCTTGGCACTATAAAACAAGCTAATTCCATTGAAAATGAATTATCCTGTTCAATCAGGGAAAGTGGATGTAGGAGCTTGAGTCTCTGAACCACTATAAACTTGTGTGCCATTTACTTACTGCACTCTTTATTGCACTTATATTCAATCATTTTTCAAAGAGCAAAACTCAGTAAGCTAAGAAAACCAGTTTTGGACAAAGTCCCTGATATCTATGTTTTTCAGAAATCAACTTGGAGTATTTCTTTGAGTAAAGGCCAACCACATTCCGCACTTAGCAACTCTTTTAGATATTTAGCCAACTGATCACTTAATAGTAATCAGTAGAACAAGTATCTATCAAAGTTCACACTCAGGCCAGTTGTGAGACAACTTGCCTGATAAGACCAGTTTATCAAAAAGAGAAGAATTTGCATACACAAGTGCATTCCCCCCCCATACACTTGTGTTATACTCCACCAAGGACCAACAGGATTAGCGGATGACTCACCCCTATGATGATGGTGAGGAGAAGCATGAGGTGCATCTTGCAAAAATTATTGGTTAAGCTCTTGATCGAGCTCATCTTCGGTTGGTCCACGTGGAGGCACCTCGATTCGAAACCTTGGGATACGTTCATTGCTTCCAGAGCTCTAATAACCTCCAAGTGATGTGGGGAAGCCATATCCCAATTTTCCCTTCTCCTATAAGTAGTCAACACGGGGTATGGCATCGGAAAGAACTTTTCACCATCTTCAATGCTGAAGACATATTCGTTAATCCTTTGATCCAATTTAACCATATGCATCCTACTCATAGTATGTAAATCGAGCCTTCCTCCTCCTTCAACCAAAGTGTATCCGCTTAAATCCATCTCGAAGTACTGAGCAATAGTCGTGACTATTCCACCCATTGTGAAATTCGAAATATTCCGCTTGATCATAGTCAATAAATGATCAAGCAAGAATGCACCCATATTGACTTGCTCCCCGAACACCATACTCCTAATGATAAAAAGTTCCTCCCTCCTTACAGATCCGGCCTCGAATCTCCTAAACACAATATTGGCGATGATTCGGTGCACATATCTAAACACCGGATTCCGCAAAAGAGAGGCCTTCGAATGAGTCGAGGAGTAGACAGGAGCATCGAGTTGATTCTTACGGGCTAACCTCTTCCAAAACCCATCTTCACCATATGCGTTCATCCGATCATAGACGTCAAGGTCTTCCTCACATGATGTTCCAAAGATTTCATTTAACTCGGGGCATGAGAGATATCTATCTTCGTTTCCTAATCGGAAAGTTATTCCGGCCGGAATGCCATTAGTTGGCTCTTCTTCCCTCAAAGTTGCCATGAACTCAACCGATAGCTCCTCGTATGTCTCGTTTGTGAGCTCGAGTAAATTCCCCCACCCGATGTTGTTGAACAATTCATGCACATCATCCCTGATTTCCATCCTTCCCATAAAAAAGTAATCCGGGTAGCGTGTGGGTCGATGCTTTGTGTTTGCAATTCTTGAAAAAGTCTCAATATAATCTCTTCCTCTTTCACCCAAGTTGATTCCCCATTTAGATGGTCTTTTCCCACATCTTTCGAAGCAAAGCTCGTCCACTGGATCCCTACGTCTTGAGCTTCCTTCTCCTTTGTTGGATCTCTTTGACATCTTTCTACAAATGAGCAACAATAAACTCCATTAGTTAGAATGTTCTTTCCACAATTCATTAGTGTACAAAGTTCCACTTTTGCACCTAATTCCAAACAAATCAAGTATCAACATTCTCAACTAAGCAAAGCCCATGTGTCATTCTATCATGCTCAACCAACTTCATCCAAAAATTTACTCTTTTCTCAATTACCCACAATTTCCTCTCACTTTCTTTATAAAAATCATGCCTACAAAGTATTTGTAAAAAGGCTTGAAAGAACCAAATTTCACAAAACTCAACAAAAGCACTTATGTTCACTCAATCATAGCATGGGTAAGCAATATCCAACAAAAAATCATCCTTACAAACCAACATGCTCCTAAATTAAACACAAAATGCCCAAGAACATCAATCACTCTCATGTAAGCACAATTTCACAATTCTAGCCCTAAATTCCTCAAATTTCTTCATGGGTATTTGAAATTAAGCATTGTCATTCATTATTTACCAATAACAAACAATAATACACAAAGCCCATGGAAGAAATAACCAAGAAATCAACAAACCCATGTTAAATTCAAATTTTCGTCACTTTCCCTACATATGCAAGAAACACCTTCAAGAACTTCAAAACTTTGCTCAATCTTGCAAGAAAATTAAGGGGAATGAGTTACATACCTTGGGTGTTGACTTTCTTGAAGAATTTACAAGAGAAATCAAGAGAAAATTGAAGAAAAGTGAGACTTGTTTGGTGAGAGAAGTGAAAAACCAATTCTCAAGAGTGGGTGTGTGTGTTTTGAGTGTGTTAGGGTTTTAAAGGAATGTGGGCTGAGTGGGTAGGGTTGTGGGCCGTTTGGGTCGGGTTTAGACCCACAAAACTAAAAAAAAAAATCGTTACCTGACGCGGCCCGGCCGGGCAGCTCTGAATGGCCCGGCCGGGCGATACCTTCGAGCAACAATTTTGAAACTGGAGTCGACGGCCCGGCCGGGCGAAACCTTCGTCTTTGAATCATGAAAGCTGGAATGAACGGCCCGGCCGGGCGGCTGAGTGGCCCGGCCGGGCGAAACCTTCGTATTTGGACAATTTGGCCGCCCGGCCATAGGCCAAAAGTGGCCCGGCCGGGTGGCCCAATGGCTCGACCCTCTGTCCATTTTTTTCAAATTTTTGCTCGATTTGACTCCAATTTCCCAACTTCACGCTGTTTTCACAAGTGAACAATTCAAACATCAATTACGATGCATGGTTTTTGGTGTTAATTGAATTACACAAACGAACATACCCCCCAAACTTTTTCATTGCACGCAAAAACCTGCAATGAAAACTAGTTTTGAGAAAATAGTGTTGGAATAAGATTTTGCACCAAAAACTTGCAATCTCAATCAATATCATAACCATTCACCATAAATCTCAAAATCAATCATCAAAATCACTCTCATTTGTGTCAACAACCACCATGCACATATATCAAACACAAGTCAAGAAATATATTCCAAACCACTATTCATCAATGACAAGTGTTCAAAAACAACACAACTCAAGTACAATATATCACAAGAAAATTTCCTTACCCCCCAAACTTATATATTGCTTTGCAATATATAAGTTTGGGACGGGGTGTACATCATGATGGCTATCAACTCAAATTTTCTTCACTTCTCAAAACTTTTATCCACATATTCACCATATGAGCTTGACCTACAAAAGAGAGCTTCACTAAAAGAACATCAACTACTCACACTTATTCAAACAAAACGAAATAAACAAAAATAGAAATAAAGCAACTAAAAATGGGTTGTCTCCCATTTAGCGCTAGGTTTAACGTCCTATGCTGGACGGAACTCCTTTAGTTCAAGGGTCACGAAGCCCAATCACATGTACTACCCCCTTGTTGGGAAGAGAATAGTAATGCTTCACACGGTGCACATTTACCTTGAATTCCTCACCTTTCTCATTTACTAGATCAAGAAAACCCGTAGGATACACCTTAGTAACACGAAATGGCCCAAACCACTTGGACTTCAATTTCCCGAGAAAGACACTTAACCTTGAATTGTAAAGGAGGACCTCATCACCTACTTCGAAGATCTTCATGGACAATCGTGCATCATGCCATCTCTTAGTCTTCTCATGGAACAATTGTGAGCTTGCATATGCGTCCTCACGAAACTCTTCAAGTTCATGCAATTGAAGCACCCTTTTCTCTCCACACAAGTCACTATCCAAATTCACCTTTCTTAAAGCCCAAAGTTCTTGGTGCTCTACTTCAACGGGAATGTGACATGCCTTCCCAAAAACTAATTGGTAAGGCGACATACCAAGTGGAGTTTTATATGCCGTCCTATACGCCCAAAGTGCATCCGGGAGTTTGCTAGCCCAATCTTTTCGGCTAGTGCTCACCGTCCTTTCCAAGATTTTCTTGATATGTCTATTTGAAACTTCGGCTAACCCATTGGTTTGGGGGTGATATGGAGTTGCTACTTTATGTGTGACACCATATTTTGCAAGTAGCCTCTCCATCAATTTGTTCACGAAGTGGCTTCCCCCATCACTGATGAGAGCTCTTGGAACGCCAAATCTAGTGAAGATCCCCTTCAAAAAATTCATGACGGTGTTCGCATCGTTGGCCTTCGTAGCAATGGCCTCTATCCATTTCGACACATAATCAACTCCAAGTAGAATATACGTGTAACCATTTGAAGATGGAAATGGTCCCATGAAATCTATCCCCCAAACATCGAATAATTCGACTTCCACAATGTTCGTCAACGACATCTCATTTTTCTTAGAAATCCCTCCACTCCGTTGGCACTTGTCACATCTAATCACAAACTCCTTACAACTCCGGAATACCCATGGCCAATAAAATCCGGATTGGAGCACCTTCAAAGCCGTCTTCTCACCCCCATAATGTCCTCCACATGGAGATGAGTGGCAATGGGTCATGATGTTTTCCCATTCTTCCTTTGGGACACATTTTCGGATTATTGAATCAACTCCCCTCTTCAAGACATAAGGGTCGTCCCAAATGTAACTCTCAACATCCTTCAAAAACTTCTTCTTCTCATAAGTGTTAGCACCAAATGGCATGCTCCCACTTGCTAAGTAGTTAGCTATATCCGCGTACCAAGGTGCCTCATCATGAATTTTTCCCACAAACGATCCTTGGACACGGAACAAACGCTCATCCGGGAACTCTTCTTTCACATCTCCAAAATCTTCTTTGAACTCTTTAGCCCTCTCGATCCGGGACAAATGGTCGGCTATAACATTGTCACTCCCCTTCTTATCCTTGATCTCAATGTCAAATTCTTGAAGAAGTAAGATCCATCAGATTAGTCTTGGTTTTGCATCCTTCTTTCCCATGAGATAACGGATAGCGGCGTGGTCCGTGTAAACGATAGTTTTCGCACCTACTAGGTAGGGTCGAAACTTATCGAAGGCGTACACCACCGCTAGAAGTTTCTTTTCTGTAGTGATGTAATTCAATTGAGCCCCGTTGAATGTTTTGGATGCATAGTATATGGCCCGGAAAATCTTCTCCCTTACTTGGCCAAGAACAACCCCCATTGCCACATCACTTGCATCGCACATTAATGTGAATGGCTCCTTCCAATCCGGTGCTACCAAAATGGGAGTATTGATCAACGCTTCCTTCAAGGCACTAAAAGCATTCAAACAAACATCATCAAAAACATAAGAAACATCTTTCTCAAGTAAGTGTGAAAGGGGTTTAGATAAATTAGAGAAATTTTTAATGAACCGTCTATAAAAGCCGGCGTGCCCCAAAAATGAACGAATTCCTCTCTCTTTTGATGGAGGAGGAAGCATCTCTATTGCCACTATCTTTGTCCGATCAACCTGCAAACCTTGAGAAGATATATGATGACCAAGTACCACCCCCTCCTTGACCATGAAATGACACTTTTCCCAATTAAGGACAAGGTTGGTATCTTGGCATCGTTTAAGCACTAACTCCAAATGTTCCAAACATGTGTCAAATGAATAACCAGAAACCGAAAAGTCATCCATGAACACTTCCATTACCTTCTCAATTAAATCATGAAAAATCGACATCATGCACCTTTGGAATGTTGTCGGTGCATTGCATAACCCAAAGGGCATGCGTCTCCAAGCAAACGTTCCATAGGAACATGTGAAGGTGGTCTTCTCTTGGTCCTCGGGAGCAATCATTATTTAATTGTACCCGGAATAACCATCGAGGAAACAATAGTAAGCAAATCCACCAAGCCTATCTAGCATTTGATCCATAAAGGGAAGGGGAAAGTGATCCTTACATGTAGCCTTATTTAACTCCCTATAATCTACACACACTCTCCACCCGGTTGCTACCCGTGTAGCTATCACCTCATTTTGATCGGTTTTTATGACCGTCATACCCCCCTTTTTAGAAACGACATGCAATGGTGATACCCACAGACTATCACTAATGGGAAAAATCATACCCGAGTCTAAGAATTTGATAACCTCTTTCCTAATGACCTCTTGCAATATAGGATTTACTCGTCTTTGTGGTTGGGCTATAGGTTTAACATCACTCTCGGTCCTAACCCTATGCATGCATATAGACGGATTAATACCCTTCAAGTCATCAATGGTCCAACCTAAGGCTTTGTTGGTCCTTGGTGGAGTATAACACAAGTGTATGGGGGGGGGGGAATGCACTTGTGTATGCAAATTCTTTTTCTTTTTGACAAACTGGTCTATCAGGCAAGTTGTCTCACAACTGGCCTGAGTGTGAACTTTGATAGATACTTGTCCTACTGATTACTATTGAGTGATCAGTTGGCTAAATATCTAAAAGAGTTGCTAAGTGCGGAATGTGGTTGGCCTTTGACTTAAAGAAATACTCCAAGTTAATTTCTGAAAAGATACAGGTTATCAGGGACTTTGTCCAAAACAAATTTCCTTACTTTCTGAGTTATGTTTCTTTAAAATATGTTTGAATATAAGTGAAATAAAGAATGCAGTAAGTCAATGGCACACAAATTTATAGTGGTTCAGAGACTCAAGCTCCTACATCCACTTTCCCTGATTGAACAGGATAATTCCTTCTCAATGGAATTAGCTTGTTTTATAGTGCCAAGGTGCACTGATCAACAACACTCTCTTAGTGTTTTGATCCCTAGGATAACTTGAGTCCTAGTGCTCAATCTCTCTGAGTTAAGACTGTGTTTCACACTAACAGTCCTTAACTCCTCACTTCTACAACAAACTCTCTCTTCACTAAATGAGATAAGGGTTTGAGGTTTGGTTCCAACTAGTAGAGATATCCTTTACAATAAGAACAGTGTAAAGGCTTAGGATATCTCAATGCTAAACTTTGGATGTTTACAAAGATTGGCTTAGCTAAAAGAAGTGATTCAGGAAACTTGGAATTCTAGAGAACAGCTTGGTTTCCTTTGAAAGCTTGATGATAGTTTGATAGCTTGTAGTTGGATGCTTGAATCCCTTGATCACTTCTGTATTTATAGGCAAATTTGAGCAGCTAACCGTTGGAGGGATATCATTTCAAACTTGTCTATTTGCAGCACCATTGTAACGGCTATGAAGCTTGGCATTCTTTTATCCACTGTGTAAGAGGCCTCTTCAATGGTTGCTTGAATGAATGTGTTGACTTCTGAGAAATGCGGTTGAGATGACTTGTGTCAGTTTCTAAATATGCACATTTCCCAAGGTTGATTTGAGGCAGAAGCTACACTCAACCAACGGTCAGATTGGACAAGCTCCCTGAATATTCCTGCTGCAATTGAGAATATTCCAACATTCATTCAATGCTTCACTCTTTAATGCTTCAAGTCTTCAATGCTTAGTTCAGGCATGATTGGCAATAAATGCTTTATTGAATGTGTCTTTTGGACTTTGACATTCAGTGCTCTTGATCATTTGTACTTCAACTGTCTTGATCATTTGCATTTATGAGCATTACTTTTACTGCTCTTGATTTCTTCAGCTAAGTTGTCCACTTGGTCAGTCTGTCTTGAAGATTCAGCAGCTTTGTCCTAAAGACTTATCAAGTTGCCTAACATTCCAGCTTTGGACAACTATCCTGAACTAAAATCTCACAACATTCCTGAGATTTTTCTCTTAAGTAATCTATTCATTCAAGTGACCTGAGACACCTTGCCTGAACTAGACTTGATCTTATCTCAACTAATCTGAACATCATCAATCAGGGGTTTTGGTATCTTAATCAAAATCATTTTATTCCCAACAATTTCCCCCATTTTTGATGATGCCAAAACCTATTACAAAGGGAACTTGACTTATACTATACTTTACCTTCAGGGAGAGTGAACTGGTCAACTTGCCTGAAAGAAACTGTTAGCACAATAAATCAAGTAAGATATGTCAAGATAGGTTAGTTGAGATAATGAGTTGTTATCTCTTTGATAGAAACATAGTGATCCTTTTATATAAGTGATAGAGCATTACAGAGCTGAAAATCAAAAAAAAGAACTCACTAGTCTAGAATAGCAAAATAACAACAGAAATCATATCAGCAGAATAGGGAAAAAGATGAACTTATCCTTCACAGAGTTCCATCATCTTGAGGAGCAATGCCATACTGAGCCCATACTCTTTTCTTCAGCTCCCAAATCTCTTTGTTGGTTCCTCTAGGGCCAGGCTTCAGCTTCTCCATCCTCATGATGTTGATGAATTCTTCAAGTATCTTTCCCTCATCAATTAAGTTCCCATTGAACTTAGGAGGCATGTACAGAATGGGACCAGGGGCCTTGAATTCAATTCTGGCCATCTCAGCTGCTGCAAACAGCTTCTGGTAGAGATCCCTATGGTTCTCAAACATGAACTGCACAAAGACTTCATCTACACTCTCTTCAAGCCACTTTCCAATGACATAGAAGTCATATACAAAACTTCTTTTGGCCTCCTCCCATGCATCATTCAGTGAGATTGGAACCCACTTATCATGGTGAGGGTACTGAGTGTCCCATCTCTGCAGCATCTGTGGTTTGAGTTTTCTGTAAGAAGCCCTTCTTCTTGGAGCTTTGAAGTTTGCCCTCCTTCCATCTCTTGCTTTGTTGGCCTCAACCAACTGATCCATTCTTTCTTTAGCTCTTATAAGAGCTAGCTTCTCCTGTGTTTCTGGATCTTTCCCAAATCCTTCTTCAAACAACTTAGAAGGATCATCAGCAAGCTTGGGCACAATCACTTCAGGCTCTCTGTCCTGTACTTCCTCTTCAACTTCTTCTTCAATGGCAGGCAACTTGGCTGCTTTCTTCAATCTCTTTGACTGCCTCACTGGAGTTGATTCTTCAGACTGAAATTCTGATGGCAGAGTCAGTCTGGTTGGGAATTCATTGAAGGC
The DNA here is from genome assembly GCA_963675135.1 of Galeopsis tetrahit. Classification (NCBI taxonomy): domain Eukaryota; kingdom Viridiplantae; phylum Streptophyta; class Magnoliopsida; order Lamiales; family Lamiaceae; genus Galeopsis; species Galeopsis tetrahit. Next base: position 8,854,152 of record OY776121.1, on the reverse strand, counting down.
TTGTAATTCCTTCCTCTTTCTTTCAGATGACCTTGTCACCTTTCCCCTTACTTCAGCAACCTTCTCTTTAGGTTCAAGTCCTGCTGACTCACCACCAGGCCTTTGATGCTTCCTTGCCTGACTTTCCATTGCAGACATCATGGACTCTTTAACAGCAATTTGAATCTGTTCTTCCTCAGTAAAGTCTTCAATGTTCATTGGGCCTTTGCCTTTCCCAATGTCTTCTACTGCCTCTTCCTCATTTTCAGGGACCTTCTCCTTTCCTTTGGATTCACCAATAACCAAGGTTCCCTTTGCCCTAGCTCTCTCTCTTTCCTCCTTTTTGGCATTATCAAAACACTGGGGCTTCAAGTCACTTATAGTGACAGAGAGATGTGAGTGAGCATGAGTGAGGGATTTCAACTCCTGTAGAAGATAAACATTCTCATCATGAATGTTCTGCATCTTGTCATCAGCCATGCTCAGAAATGTGTGAACAGGTTTCATCTTTTGAGCAACAATGGCATCTAGAGTGGCTTTCAGTGATTGATCAAGTTTGGCCTGAAGTTGATCAGTGAGGTTGGCCACAACTTGATCAGACACTTTGGCCATCAGTTCAACAGTGAACTTCTCTGCAGCTTCTTTCACCATTGCAGTTTTCAATTCTTCAGCTTTCTTTCTTTGTGCAGCAGTTCTTTGCCTTAAAGCATCTTTGATTGTCCTTCTCAAGGCTTTCACATTATGCTTGTATAGAACTTTGAGACCTTGCTGCTCCTTCTGCACAGATTTGGTGAACTTGACCATCTCTTCCTTTGCTTTTGTTACCTCTGTTGAAACTGTTTGCAGTCCAGTTTCAACACCACAGATTCTTGCATCCAGTGTTGGCAAGATTGTTTCCTCTGAGCCAGTTAGCCTCATCTCCACAGAGGCTAGAGTCTTTCCTTGGCCATCTAGAGTATCAAGTGTTGCTGCATGTGCCTTACCAACTTCCCTGACCAAAGTATCCAACTTCTCTGACTGTTCTTCAATGATGGTTGCAGTTTGAGTAGCAATCTGAAATCCTGCTTCAGTGGTGTTGGCTTGCTCAAAATACATCTTGTTCAATGTGGATACATTGGCTGAAACTGCTTCAAGGTCAATATCAGAATTGACTGGAATATCAGTAAGAGAGGCATCTGCAAAGATTTGTTCAATGGTAACAGCTACAGAATCTGCAAAACTAAGAGTGTTAGTAAAATCTCCCTCAACACCCTCATTCTTTTTATCTCCCATAGGGCCTGATACATCAGCACCCTCTCTCTCTTTTTCAACTAAATTCTTTTCTTCACTTTCAGTAGATAATCTCACATTCTCTGGAGAATCAGGCCTCCTTTCACCAAGGGATTCATCAAGTTCAGATTTGACTTGAAGAATAGCCTGACTCTCATATTGGGCTGCACCCAATATTTCTACTTCATCTCCCTCTTTTGGTGGTGCACTCAGGGAACCTGTAATTTCACACTCATTCTCATCTCCTCCCTCTGATTTTTCATCACTAATTGCCTTTTCAACTCCTTCCTTTTCTAAGCCTGACACCTCCATATCCTCAACAGGATCCACAAAGGGCAGTTGTTGGGAGATCACAGTGCTTGGGCATCCCAAGGCCACTGAGTCATCCTGAGTGACTAAAGGCTGGTCAATGTCCAACTCTCCTGACATTGATGAGGCTTTAGCCAAACTAGCTTCTCCCATGGAAGTCTCAACATTGTCAAGCTGTGCCTCAGGTTCAAGAGAACCATCCTTGGCCAATGCATCTTGGACTGAGTCACCATCTTTGGTCAACTCCTCTGAGTGATCAGAGTCCTTTTTAGAATGATAAGTCAAGTAATGTACCTGAGCAGAGTTGAGTCTTGGAGGGTTGGGATTGGTGTTATCATCATCATCATCATTATCATCAGATGGACTATCAGGGTGCCTGAGTCCTTGTGCAATTCTTTCTCTCTCAGCTAGCACCTTCTCATGAACAATGGTGCAGAACAAGGCCTCAGTGGTCAACACACTGGATTTCTTCACATTTGCAAAGTTCAAAAGCCAGTTCTCTTCAACCTGCCACCAGCTTGCTCCTTTGTCCTGAATAGCTTGAGCTATTTCCACCATAGTTCTATCCTTGATCTCAACAAGAGCTCTGAGATCATAGAATTGTTGTTGTAGCCTGGGATAGTCCTTCAACCCTGGATATAGTGCATCCACATTAGCCTTGGCAACCTGCCTTAGCATCCCCTCATAAGTGTATTCTTCACCACTTTCATCTTCAGAGGAGTTGGCTTGGGATTCAGGAGGGTTGGATTGGGATTCAGGTAGGCTTGACTGGATTTCAGGTAGGTTGGGTTCAGAAGGGTTAGAGCTTAAAACAAGTTGGGATTCAGGTGCTTTTGAGAGCAATGTCCCTGAAGAGGTAATTGGAATGGCTGGAATAGGTGGGAGAGAAACTTGATCCCCTTCTTGAAGGACAGTTTCAAGAAGTTTGGTATAAGAGAGAAGTCTTGGATCAAGTGGGGAGAAAGGTCTATCCTCAAGATTGACCAAGTCTGCCAATACATCAATACCTGCTCTATCAGGGGCACCTTCAGGAGAGTAAACTTTCTTGGCAATGATTGGGGCATCTTCAGGAGTCTTGCACTCCTCTTCTTCATGCCTTGATGGGGATATTCTTTCTGATTGAATATCAGGAGAGTTGGCTTCAGGGCTGTTGGGCTTTGATTTGGACTTGGAGTTAGATCTGCTACCTTGCCTGATCTCCCTGAAGAATTCTTTCTTCTTTTTCTCCTCTTCCATCAATCTTTGCTTTTCAGAGGTTTTGATTATTCTTTTCCTTCTTTCTGACCCTGTTGGCTTATCAAGGTCCCTAAACTCTGTTACAGATTCAGGTTGCAAGGGGACAACCTCTCTGACTTCTTCACTTTTGAAAGTGTGCGGGGTGGTGTATGAAAGTGTTTAAGTATAAGTAGATAAATGTTGCACAGAATGTTGAGACAAATAGTGCAACACTGACTCTAACAGAATATCAGAAATTAAGATTCACAGCGGAAGACTTGAAACACTAAAAACAAACGAGACACAATGGAAATACTTTTAACATAGATTTTATAAATAAAAATCTATGTCTGCCTTATGGCGTAAAATCAATACTTATCTTCAAGTACAAATGTTGTGTGAAATGTTACAACAATAACTTTCACAACGAAACTATAAACGAGGCAGGTGCCAAGTCTAGAAAACGAACTAAGTGTATAAATTATACACTGTCGAAATGCCTAGTCTATCTAATGATTACACTCTCAATAGATAAGAAGACACACAATCATACGGGTGGTATACAACGTATGAACTAAAATGTAGAACTATTGGCCACAATTTCCTAACAGGGATGAACGCTCGGTCTAGGATATTGATCGAATAGAGCACACTGAATTATGAAGCCTTCAATGGGTATTTATAGTGTGGGATACGAAATTCTAGAGGCTTCCACATTGAGGTCCTATTTTTTAGGAAACTCAACTTCCACTACTTCCATGATCTTTCTAGATCCTTCTAGGATGCTCCAGGTCGTGCCAAATGCATCTAGGCTGTTCTAGCATGTTCTCCAATGTTCTGGAATCTTCCAGGTTCCAGATCCTTGTAGAAGCTTCTAGATCCTGCCAGAAATGCGACAACATTTAGATCAACATTTAATGTAGCATTTTAGAAAAGACTTAGAAAAAATCTCGGAAGGTCAAATTAAGATGTTGTTGATAATGTTAAGACATTTAAGAATTAACAACATCTACAATCTCCCCCAATTTGACCTTTCGACTACAACACACCTGATGCACATATATTTCTATACATACTCAGTTTTATGTACTTAGTTGAGGTTGACATCATTGCTAAGCACTAGTCAAGACAATACCTGTTGTAATCGTTGGATCAAATCAACTGAAGATCAAGGATAATTTCATAATGATCCGTGCCAAAGGATCAAAACTATTTCATCCAAAATAGAATAAGTATAAACTGTACACTTACTTACAACATAAGTAACTATACTAAGATAATAAGTTGAACTGGAAGAAATTCACTTAGAATCTAAGTATGACACAAACAAAAAAAATAATAAAATCAGAGCAAAACATAATGTAAAAACAAAAACAGACACTAATACTATACACAACCTGCAATATTAGACACATGATAATCTGCAAACAAATTAAGCAAGGCAGTAAACAAATATCAAGTGGAACCATTAAGCAAGTTGCAGTAATAAACATCCTATCATCTAAGAAAATAAATAACAAGTGTATCAGAATTTCAGAATTCAAACTTAAACATTAATTACAAAGGTAGAACTGAATAAATGGCTTATATTGCTGTGGTAACAGCTGCAGCATCATCTTCCTGCACCATAGCCATTTGGGATTTCAGATCTCCCCCTGTCTTGTAGCTTGTCCCTGTTCATCAATGTTCCTGTTCATCAACTTCATCCACAAAATAAATAGATGCAAGATGTGCAACTACATCAGTAACAGCAGCATCTCCTCCAGCATCAGGTACACCAGCATCAGCAGCAGCTGGAACTCCATCTTCATTTATCTCCTCAATGACCACATTGGAGTTGGATGGTGGTGGTACTCCCCCTGTTGTAGGTGAAAGTAGGTTGGTCCACCTGTTCTTCAGGAACTGAAGGTCATCTATTGTGTCCTGCAAGTGTTGGAGCTGCAATTTGATGAATTCCTGTGAAAGATACACATTACCAGAAATGTTGATATGGATTTTCTCAACATTTGGGGGTGCATTTCTCTGTCTTGATCTGGATGATTCTGGATGATCAGAAGTTGAGGGTCTTTGCTGATGTTCAGTAGTTGAAGGCTTGTGCTGATGATCAGTACCAGGAGCAGTCAAAGGCAGATCAATTACTCTATCCCCAGTGAGTAAGGCAGGAGCTATGGCCAGTAATGGTACTCTCCCCCTTAACACATCAGTGTTCTTGGCAACAAAGTCATGATGCCTCAAGTAATTTGAAATCAGAACAGGATAGGGTAGGTTGCCTTTTTCAGAAACTTTTCCAGTAAATCTCATCATATGGTGAAAAATTGTGAGGCCTAAATTGATCTTCTTAAGCACAGAGATCCTATACATAAGAACAGCTTGGTCTTTTGTTATCTTAGTGGTATTTGTAGTGGGAATCCAGTTGTAGATAATGAGTTTGTATAACACAGAGTGTAGGGAAGTGAGGTCTTTGGCTAGCATCTGTCTAGTCCACTTAACTACCCTACCACCAGTTATAGCAGCAATAACCACATCCATGTCAGGTTCTTCATCCACCTCAACATTGGGAATATGCAGAAACTCATTTATCAACTCAGGAGTAAAAGGTACATCCCTCCCCCTAAAGTTTACAGTCCCATACCACTTAGATGATCTCCTACCAGTACTCTTTTTCATGCAAGCATAAAATTCATAAGCCCAATTTGTCAAGAAAGATTCACCAAAATTCACAGCATGCATCAAATTCCTTTCCTCTAAGAAACTAACCATGCCTTTACTTTCAAAATCAGGGATATTAATCCTCTTCTCTATCAGCAGTTTCCTCTTAGAATAAATAGCCAACCTATTCTCTAGAGTATCAAGAGAATCAGAATTACCTTCCTCTTCAGAAGCAAGGTCTTTGGAGCTTGATGTGGAGTCTTTAGCAGAGCTTTCCTTTGAGGTGCTTTCTGCACTGGATGAGCTATCACCATCACCACTGCCAACATCTTCAGGTTCTGGTGCAGCTTCCTTTGCAGCAGCAAAATGCTCAGCATTTTTCTTAAGAGAGTTCAGAATATCTCTTAAGCACACATCAGAGTCAGAATTGGAATCTGATTTTGCAGGTTCATCTTCAGCAATCATCTTGGCCTTCCCTTTGCCTTTGGGATCAGCAGCAGCTTTCTTCCTTCTTTCAACAACAGCCTTCTTGGGTTTCTCAGCAACAGTCTTTTTAACTTTCTCAACAACAACAGCAGCTTCCTCTTCAGAGTCTGTGAACACTTGGATGGGTTCAGCAGCTTCAGCTCCAGCTTTCTTCTTTTTCCTCATGGATTCAGAATAATCCACACGAGTGAACACACGGTATGATCTTCTTCTTTGAACAGGACTCCTCTGTCTTTTTCCTTTCTGTGCATTCTTCTTGAAAGGAATGGGAGCAGATTCATCAGAAACAGAGAGTGAAGAGTTTGTACCGTCTTCAGAGATGTTTGTATCCTCCATTTCAACATCTTCATGGTCGGAAGTAGCAGGAGCTTCTTCTTCAGCAGTAACTTCCTCATTTTCAGCTTGCGAGGTGTGAACAATAGGTGATTTAGGGCTTTTTGAAGCAGCAGCCATTTGGGCGGTTTGATCAGCCAAATAGCTTGAGATATCTACTGTGATATCTCCAAATGTCATCACGGGCAGATGACCAGTTGTTCGAAGAGAGTCAGACACTTCTTCGATGGCCTTGTTGAACTGTTCGACAGTTGCATCTTGAGAAATGTTGGTTGTTGGTGGAACGGTTTGAGGAGCAGTTTGAGGAGTGGGAGTGGTTGTTGATGGTGTTGCAGAGACATTTGAGTCAGCATTTGACGAGGTTGATTTCTGAGACGCCATGGAAGCAAGGATTTCGAGAGGGTTTGTGTGAGAAGGGGATGAGTTCTTCGAATCAGAGTGAGGTTGTGAGTGGGATTGAGGTCGGTTTCCAGCCATTTAAGGGACGGTTGGAATTTCAAGATGGTTTTGAGGAGTGTATTCACAAAATTTGAGAGATACACGGCCAGTAATCAATTTTGCAGAAGCTTAGTACTTAACAAACTCAAAAATCACGATTAGCAACATAAATCACAATTAATTGAGTTTTATAAAGAGAATGTGTGTGTAGTTGGAGGTTAACATGAATAATTCCAGAAATAATGTGATAGTGCTCCACATTTTTAGCCACAACCTTGATCATGGTTTAATTAGTGGGAAAAATCCATTTTATTAATTAATTAAATAATTAGGAAATGTCTAGAATAAAGACTAAGTCCAAGCATAATCTGAAAAATAAAAAACGTGGGTTAGTAATATAATTTAAATAAATAAAATAAATCTCATTAAATAATTAAATAATTACAGCTTATAAAAATAAATTTGAATCAGGCAATGTTGTGCTCAAAACTGTTACAAACACCTCAACACGGTTTTTACATGAATTTGCTTCATTTGTGTTGCACCATATTTTTTTTTTTTTGTGTTATAGCATCTAATTTGTATTGATCCATTGTTCCTGTAGAGTACATCGTAGTAGCGAACTCCGTGCCCCATACTTACTTAATGGATTACAAATATATTGATGTTTTTACCAAAGAATCACCTTTTGAAAAGAAGGCATCGTAGTAGTGAACTCCGTGCTCCATAGTTACTCAGTGATTTGGTACATCTTTTAGTATGCTAATAACATTCTCATTTTTATGCATTTGAGAGGTGTAAGACATGTTTGTTTTTGCACTACAAGGTTCTTAGATTCGTAGATATTTTACAAAGGAATTATTTAACTAAGTAAGAAATAAATTCAACTTATAAAATTTTTACAACCCATGATGTTGTCCCAAATGCTGACGCATTTGTGACAACATCCATCCGAATTTTTCAGATAGTGCTCATCCCAAGAGATTTCCTCAAGATTGAGAATCTCTCAAGGTCTAATGCCTTAGTAAAAATGTCAGCATTTTGTTTTTCAGTATGTGTATACTCCAACTTCACAATGTTCTTCTCTACTAAATCTCTCATAAAGTGATGTCTTATGCTAATGTGCTTTGTGAGTGAGTGTTGTACAGGATTCTTAGAAATGTTAATGGCACTAGTATTATCACAAAAGATTGTAAGTATACCATTCTCAATACCATAGTCATGGAACATCTTGCTCAGCCACAAGAGTTGTGTACAGCAGCTTCCAGCAGCTATATACTCAGATTCTGCAGTAGATTGTGAAACACAATTCTGCTTCTTGCTGTGCCATGAAACAAAATTGTTTCCCATGTAGAAACATCCTCCACTCGTACTCTTTCTATCATCTATATCTCCAGCCCAATCAGCATCACTGTAACCTATCAGAATGTTGTTGGTGTCCTTAGTATACCAGATTCCAAGGTCACTTGTACCTGCAACATACTTGATAATCCTTTTTACAGCATTCAGGTGAGATTCCTTTGGATTAGCTTGGTACCTAGCACAAACACACACACTATACATAATATCTGGTCTACTAGAGGTTAAATACAGTAAACTCCCTATCATGGATCTGTAAAGTGTTGGATCAACATCTGTTCCAGCACTGTCTTTGCAAAGTTTCAAAGAGGATCCCATAGGAGTTTTCATTGGTTTTGAATTCTCAAGACCAAATCTTTTAACCAAGTTCTTAGCATACTTACTCTGGGAGAAGAAAATACCATTGCTGCATTGCTTGATTTGAAGATCTAGAAAATAATTCAAGTCTCCAACCATACTCATTTCAAATGTTGCAGTCATTGCCTCAACAAATTTACTCAACATTTTATCACAAGTAGAACCAAACACAATGTCATCAACATATATTTGAGCAATTAGTATATCATTTTCAGTGTGCTTAATGAACAAAGTTCTATCTGCCTCTCCTCTAATAAATCCATATTCCAAAAGAAAGTCAGTAAGCCTACCATACCATGCTCTAGGAGCTTGTTTAAGGCCATATAATGCTTTCTTAAGTTTATATACATGATCAGGATACTGTGGATCTTCAAATCCTATAGGTTGTTCAACATATGCTTCTTCATTTAATATGCCATTTAGAAATGCAGCCTTTACATCCATTTGATGAAGTTTAATATCAATAAAACATGCAATAGCTAACAGTAATCTAATAGATTCTATCCTAGCAACAGGTGCAAAAGTTTCATCAAAATCAACTCCTTCAACTTGGGTGTAACCTTGTGCTACTAACCTAGCCTTGTTCCTAACAATATTACCAGATTCATCAGTTTTATTCTTGAATATCCACTTTGTTCCAATGACATTAGTATGACTAGGTCTAGGAACAAGTGTCCACACTTCATTTCTTTCAAACTGACCAAGTTCTTCATGCATAGCATTAATCCAGTTTTCATTAGTTAAGGCTTCTTTAGCACTCTTAGGTTCAATTTCAGATAAATAGCATTCAGCATTTACAACATTACACATAGAAGACATGCATATTGTTCTTACCACATCTACCTTGTTTGATCTTACTCTTCCTCTTGTTTGCACTCCAACTGTAGTATCGCCTATGATCTGGTCAGAAGGATGACTTTTGCCTATTCTTGAAGAATGATTCGTTTTGGGAATGTACTGATCATTCTGTGAATTTACAGCTGACTGTTCTGTAGATGTTGACCCAGATGTGTTAACATTTGGTGCAACATTTTCAGACTTCAGTGTATTCTCAGAAGTGTCAGTAACCTGTGATACATCTTCTTCATCTTTGTCATCTGTAAGACCTTTATCATCATCAAACACAACATTAACAGATTCTTGAACAGTGTTAGTTCTAAGGTTATAAACTCTATAAGCTTTACTATTTCTAGAATAGCCTAAAAAGAAACCTTTATCACTTTTAGAATCAAACTTATGAAGTTGATCCCTATCATTCAGAATATAACACACACAACCAAATACGTGAAAATATTTCACATTAGGTTTTCTGTTGTTCAAAATCTCATAAGGTGTTTGATTAGTACCAGAACGAATAAAAACCCTATTAATAATATGGCATGCAGTATTCAATGCTTCTCCCCAAAATTTCTTAGCAAGACATTTGGATGTAAGCATAACTCTAGCCATTTCTTGTAAAGTTCTATTCTTTCTTTCAACAATTCCATTTTGTTGTGGAGTTTTAGGAGATGAGTATTCTTGCAAGATACCCTTTTTATCACAAAAATCATTAAACATGCTGTTTTCGAATTCCCTACCATGATCAGTTCTAATACGGCCAACTTTCAAGTTAAACACATTTTTGAACCTCTTATAAAGAATTTTAAATGCAGCAAATGCTTCAGATTTGTCTCTCAAAGACTCTACCCAGGTATATCTAGAAAAATCATCTACCACAACTAAGGAATACCTCTTTCCTCCAATGCTTTCAGTTTCCATAGGACCCATCAAATCCATGTGCAGTAATTCAAAGCATCGATGTGTAGTACAATGTGACAGCATTTTGTGTGACATTCTTACCTGCTTACCTTTTTGGCATGGTCCACATACAGTGGTGTTGTGAAACCTCAGTTCTGGAATTCCTTTTACTGCATCTGCTTTGATTAGCTTTTTCATTGCTCTGTAATTTGCATGACCCAATCTTTGATGCCATAGAACATTTTCATCATGTTTTGACAAGTTACACATATTTGTTCCAATAAGATAGCAATTATCAGCTGACCTAGTACCAGTCATGATGCAAACTTCATCTTTATTAAGAACATAACATGAATCTTTATCAAATTTCACATGCAAATTATCATCACAAAGTTGACTAATGCTAATCAGATTTGCAAGTAAGCCATCAACATGTAATACATTTTTAAGCTTAGGAAAACCTTCAACATTCAAAGTTCCTTTACCAACAATCTTTCCTTTAGAACCTCCACCATATGTAACACTACCACTATTCAAAGTCACATAATCAGATAAGAAATCAATACGGCCTGTCATATGTCTAGAACAACCACTATCAAAGTACCACAAGTCAGGTAGACATGCTTTTAAGGAGGTATGAACAACATTACAGGTAGCTTTTGGTTTCCATGCAGATTTCAAAAACTGTTTACCAGGATGTAACAGTTTCTTATGCAGCATTTTCAAGTTTTTCTGTTCTTCAAACAACTTTATACAGTAAGGACGAATATGACCAATTTTGAAACAGAAATGACAGATATACTTCCTTTTAACCTTGTGAGACTCTGTTTCTACAGATGTTGACCCAGATGTGTCAACATTTGCCTTAACAAATTTCACAGGTTTTCTAAATTTATCAGAAATAGAAGCAGTAGTACCATCATAACCTAAACCATGATTATTAGACTTACCAGTAGCTATAGCATTATTTACCTCAGAAGCACTCTTGGAATATTTCTTGAAACATAGAGTAGAATTTATCAGTTTCTCCTTTAAGTTACAGATTTCCAGATCTCTCACTATGCCAAATTATGCTTTTTACAGCAGTTGAATAACAGCGGTTATTTTTAAAACCGCTGTTAAAACTTCAAAAACCGCTGTCATATGCATCTTTTTTCAGAACCGCTGTCATAGGTTCCATTTGTGCGCTGATAGACAGCGGTTTTCCGTAACCGCTGTGATATGTTTTAGTTATGCGCTGTAATAGCTTCTCTTATGTAATATAATCAAATTAATCTTTAAAAATAATTAAATAAAAAAATATGATAATTTTTTTTTAAATTACTGAATTTTTTTTATGAAATACGATTAAATTCTCAAAAATAAATATATTAAAAAAATCTATTAAAAAAATAAATCTTGTAATTAATCTTCAAAATTGTATTTGATTATTTCATATTTTTAAGATTTTATTGATTTATAAAGAATTTTATTTTTAATTTAATTATTTTTTAAGTTTTATCAATTAAGAAATATATAATGATTAACACAATATACGATTTTAATTAAACAACAATATAAGTTTAAAAATATTTGTTCATATATATTACTATATTATTAATAAAAAAGTTAAGAAAATCTATAAAATATCAGGTCCAATATATTATATTATTATTAAACAAATTAAAAAAATCTAATATTTCTTCTTATCTCCCCCAAGCGCCCCTCGTTCTGTGAGAGGGGTAGCCGTCAGAGACACATTTTTCGCACCCACAGTTGTCCATCGTCGGACGGTAAGGAGAAATAAATTGATCATCCATTGTTTCTTTTTTTTTTTGTTGATGTGGAAATTGAATGTTAGATTTCATGAAATCAATGAGTAGTTCTAAAATGTTAGAGAAAAACATAAGAAACAAATTAAAGAATTAGGAAAAATCTAGAAAGAAAATCACGGCAGTTCATAAACAAATAAAAAAGAAGATGTATGAAAACTCCTCTAATCATTCTCTTTCTCTAAAGCCTATTATTATGTATGAAAAAAGAGAAAAACGTACAACGTAAATATCCCTAAAAATTATATATAGCAGTAAAAATTAATATATATGATCAATTAATAAAAATAAAATAAAGAATTTTTATTTAAGATAAATATTTATAAATTAATAAAAAATATCAAACATATTTTTTTCCTTTTTTTTTTTTTTATGGATTTTGCCTTTACTGAAACATGGAAGTAGAATTCGAGTTGAATTAAAAAAAGAAGATTAAATTTTAAATTTGATATTTTAATTATTATATGGTTATAAAATAAATTTAATATTTATTTAAAATAATTTCTAGATTTTATTATTCTCATGTAAATATAAAATTTTATTGATCTTTTAAATTTGTATCTAATACGTAGATTATAGAGTTATATATATTATATTATATATATCATAAATTTAATTAGTTATTTAATCAATGTTATAAGTAGATATTATATTATATATAACTGTCCCACCACCCCTGTATATGTTAAGTGAGGGACTCCTGTATATGTTAAGTGAGTGTGCAGTTAATTAAAATCTAAATTTCAGCGCCTTACATTTTAAAAAATCCAGCGTCATACATTGACCATGGAAGAAGAATGCCTTGTGCACATAATCTCTCCATACACCGTCGGGCCCGTATGGGCCCGCATTGTTCCTTCTTCACTTCGTAGCAATATGTTGTACAGTCCGCCCGTCGCCGCCCTTGCCCTCATCATCTTCTTCTCCACCCGCAAGTTCTTTCACTACTCTCCAGTCTCCAGGTCTCTCTCACTCACTTTTTTTTGTTTGTGTTTTGTTTATAGATTTTAAGAATAACATCTTATTTCAATATCACGTTGGTTTTTGAATCGGCATGTTAATTTTATTTACAGATATGGCTTATGTTACATCTGACAATATTGGTTATAATGCTTTAGTATATATATGTTGTTTAGTATATATAAATATATGTTGTTGAATGTAGTACTAAGAGTTGGAAAGTTAAGAATCCAACTTGACACCTTCTTCCAAAGAAAGACAAGATTCAGGTATGGAATGTTGTGCTTGTAAGTACATTAACATCCTTTTATGAACTTTATTTAACTTTTTTGTTAGTATCTTATATGCTTATTGTATATACTTTTAGTTGACATTTAATGTTGACCATAAAAAGAAGAAAGGGTGTTTGATGTCAGCGGGATCAAAGGGGAAACTTCAAAAATTATCTCACGAGAGAGTTTATGTACAAAAGAGTTGATACCACATAAACAATCAACAATAATCAACAATCAAGCAAGTTGGCATACGAATAATGATCTTGATTGGAGAGACTTTGTCATACGACTTAATTAGTCTACTAAATCAGTAAGATTCTTGTATTGTACATAAGAATAATATTTATAATTAACATTACTCACTCATGTATCTACTTTCATTACTTTCATTTTTTTGACTTTAGGAGCTGAGTAGCAAAGCGTTACGCTGCGGAGAAGGTAAGTAATTACAACCATCATTTTTATTATATGCTAATTACACTCATCATTTTGAATGATTGATGATCTCTTCATTAAGGAATCATTAATGACCAGAGATAACGACATTGATAGAGCCCCAATTTGACTTGAAATTAGCTTGAAGACTTAAGAATAAAGATAGAGAGTTTAACGGGGTTGATCTGAAAGCTCAAATTGACGAAGTACAATTGCAACTATACGTGCTTTGGGAGGGATTGCTAATTAATGAGGCGTTGGGAGGAATTGGTCATTAATGAATTTATTGTAATAGTCTAGTTGAATTTATATATATACATAAAAGTTTTTAGATTTTGTATTTTATTTTTATTAATTTAGCAAATAAAATTTCATTTTTTTTTTAAAATATTGGATATATACAACAGCGGCTAATAACCGTTGTTATAGCTAATACAGTTGCTGTTATAGAGAAGTACAACAACGGTTGTTAATAAATAACAGCAGTTAAAAACCGCTGTAGAAATTCAAAACAACAGCGTTTAAAAACCGTTGTAGTAATTCTAAACAACAGCGGTTAAAAACCGCTGTAGTAAATTCAAACAACAGCGGTTCATAACCGCTGTCATAACTAATAAAACCGCTATCGTAAATATTGTAAGGGGTTCAAACCGAGCACATACCACATCGGTTTTGATGGAATAACAGTGGTTAATAAACGCTGTTGTATATAGATACGACAGCGGTTAATAACCGCTGTCTATCAGTGCCCTCTTTTTACAGCCCTTATTACCACAGCGGTTACTGATTTCAATTTACAGCGGTTTTTAACCGCTGTCTATCAGCTTATTTGGCATAGTGTCTTTTGGTAAGAATAACTTCTAGCTTGGTGATTGTGTCTGTCAAATCCTCATTCCTTTTATTCAGAGAATCAAGGGTGAGTTTCTGATTTTTCCAATCATCTAACAGCTTTTGGTATTCATTGTCATCATTCCTTTTTCCTGCATCATCAACTAAACCATTAAAACAGTTCAAATCTGGGTGACTCTGTTCTGATGTTGCTGTAGATGTTGAAGCATCAGGTACAACATCAGAATCTGTTTCATCCAGATCATCATCTGAGGAATCATTATAATCAATTCTGGTAAAATTAGAATGTTCATTCTGATTTAATTCATCAAGATCATCATCATAATCATCACTCAATGTAGCACTAAAATTCAGTTTTTGCTTAAGTCTAGTATTGGCACATTCATTTGCATAATGGCCATAACCAGAACAAGCATTGCATTGAACTGATTTTCGAAATTCAGGATCATACCTTGGTTTACCTTCACTCTTTGATAGTCTTGGTGTGAATTGACCTTTCCTCCTTTCTGGATGAGGTGTTGATGTGTTGATTTGAATCTTAGGCTGAATATTTCTAGATTTGTTCACAGATTTCTTAAGAAACTTATTAAAGTGCTTAGTGAGCAAGGCAATGTTGTTAGGATTGTTGAGACATTCATCAAGCAATTCTTCATCAGAATCAACTTCAGTAATGATAGGTTGAGACTCAGAAATGTTTGATGTTTCTCCTTTAAAAACTACAACTTTCTTATCAGCATCATTTTCATCAACTTGATTAGTGTTTATTTCATATGTTCTAAGAATACTCACTAACTCATTTTGACTTAATGTATCTGTATTTTTTGCCTCTTCAATAGCACAAATTTTAGCATCAAATCTTTTAGGAACAGATCTTAATATCTTATGAACTACTCTAACATTAGAAATAGGGTCACCAAGAGAATGTGATTCATTGATTATCTCACTTAACCTTTCATTGTAGGATGAAATGGTTTCATCTTCCTTCATTCGGAGATTCTCAAACTTTGTCCCCAACATTCGAAGCTTTGTCCTTCGAACACTGTCTGAACCCTCACAATGCTCTTGCAACCTGTCCCATGCATCTTTAGAAGTAGAACAGTTAGATATAATTTTAAACATTGAAACATCAACAGAAGTAAAAATAGCATTTAAAGCTTTAGAATTGTAGCTTGCTGTTGTTATTTCATCAGCCGTCCAATCAACTTCTCTTTTGAGTTGAACTTCACCATCTGCGTCTGCTGGTCTCTTTGGAGCTTCCCAACCTGTAAGTACAGTCCTCCAAGCACGTTCATCAATTGACTTGATGTACATACGCATCTTAGGCTTCCAATAAGAATAATTCGAACCATCTAAAATGGGTGGCCTAAGTGCAGTGGATATGTGATGTGTTTCCATTGCTAACCTAAACTAAAAACACACTTGACCAAAGATCTAACCTAGTGTCGTCAGGTATCAGCTCTGATACCAACTGAAAGTGTGCGGGGTGGTGTATGAAAGTGTTTAAGTATAAGTAGATAAATGTTGCACAGAATGTTGAGACAAATAGTGCAACACTGACTCTAACAGAATATCAGAAATTAAGATTCACAGCGGAAGACTTGAAACACTAAAAACAAACGAGACACAATGGAAATACTTTTAACATAGATTTTATAAATAAAAATCTATGTATGCCTTATGGCGTAAAATCAATACTTATCTTCAAGTACAAATGTTGTGTGAAATGTTACAACAATAACTTTCACAACGAAACTATAAACGAGGCAGGTGCCAAGTCTAGAAAACGAACTAAGTGTATAAATTATACACTGTCGAAATTCCTAGTCTATCTAATGATTACACTCTCAATAGATAAGAAGACACACAGTCATACGGGTGGTATACAACGTATGAACTAAAATGTAGAACTATTGGCCACAATTTCCTAACAGGGATGAACGCTCGGTCTAGGATATTGATCGAATAGAGCACACTGAATTATGAAGCCTTCAATGGGTATTTATAGTGTGGGATACGAAATTCTAGAGGCTTCCACATTGAGGTCCTATTTTTTAGGAAACTCAACTTCCACTACTTCCATGATCTTTCTAGATCCTTCTAGGATGCTCCAGGTCGTGCCAAATGCATCTAGGCTGTTCTAGCATGTTCTCCAATGTTCTGGAATCTTCCAGGTTCCAGATCCTTGTAGAAGCTTCTAGATCCTGCCAGAAATGCGACAACATTTATATCAACATTTAATGTAGCATTTTAGAAAAGACTTAGAAAAAATCTCGGAAGGTCAAATTAAGATGTTGTTGATAATGTTAAGACATTTAAGAATTAACAACATCTACAACTTTCTTCAGGAGGATTGACTCCTTCTTCAGCAACCTTTTCAATTTCTTCAGAAGTGGCTCCTCCACTTCTTGACTGGCTTTCTGGGGGAGATTCACTCAGAATCTTCTTCATCCTTTTCAACTTGGGCTGAGCCTTTGGTGGTTGAGCTCTTCTTTTCCTTGGAGAGGTTCTGGTTGTGGGAACAATGGCACCTGCTTTCTTGGAGGCTGCATCTCGCTTCCTCTTTTCTGTCTTAGAAGACAGCTTCCTGAACATCACCTTTTGAGCTGGAAAAGGTTTTGGCTTGGCTTGAAGGTGGGTGTAATGTGCAAATCTTTCTAGGAGCAGGCTAGCTCTTGTGCAGAATTGGAGTCTCCCATCAACTACCACCTTGTGGTGCTTTACCTCTTTAAACTTAAACTTTTCATTCATCATCTTGTCTAGAATGAAATTTTTCCAGTTGAACTTGACTCTCTTCTCAGCAGAGTCAATCACAGCAGCCATCACTCTCAATTTAGGCATGCTTATTTGTTCAACACTCCCAGAGTGGCTTAACAGACTTTTTACCACACAATCAAACAAGTGCCTAAACACTGGCTTCAAAGTGTTCTTGTTCTGAGCACTTACTACTTTCTTAGGCTCTATCATCCATGGATAATAGAACTCCTGATCATCTTCTTCTTTGTACATCTCTGGATTCTGGCCTTCTGAAGGTAGCCCAAAACTGGCATCCAAATCCTCAGCAGTGAAGATGATGGTATGCTGGCTTTCTTCTTCCTCATCTTCTTCAGCATATGTTAGTTTGGTGCATACATCACCCTTTTTGCCCTTCCATCTGAGATAGGCAAAGAATTCTGCCATGAATGGATTCAGGCAGGAATCAGGCAGGAATCAGGCTTGGTGCCTAAGAACTTTTCTAGCCCTGCCTCCCTTAGCCAATGGAGGACTTGATGAACTTCTGTGTCAGGACTATCAAAAGCCACCAACTTTTCAAACCAAATAGAATTTGGGTTACTAAGATAAGAGAAATCAATGTCCAAGGAGGAATCATTGAAATCTACAAGTTCTTCTCTTTTGATTTTAGGAGCCATGGATAATTTTGAGAGAAAGAAATGTTTTGGAGAAAAGTTGCAGGTTGAGAGGTTTTGAAAATCCTAAGGGTTTGGAAAGTATGAGTGTGTGAGGAGGACAGTGAAAATTGAGGAGTTTATATATGAATGGAATTTATTAACCGTTGGTTAATCGAATATAACCGTGGGTATTTTTGAAAAATCAATTGGATATAGTGGGGTAGTGGGCTTTCAACGGTTTGATGGAGTCTTGAATGCAAATCAATGGTCTTGATGGAGGCTCAAGAATTCATGAAATCTTAATTAAGATTTTGCATTTAATGTTGATTTGCCATTTGGGGGCAAAGATCTTCATAGTACACGCCATCCTAAAAATGACCTACTCTAGGATCAAGAATCCTTTTAAATGTCTAATCAATGCCAAAAATAGCAAAGATTATCTAATTAATTCGGACAAACATCCTGAGTATGTGTTTTGACTTCCTTCTTGGTCAAACTGCCTGATTAGCTTGCCTGAGTAGGTCCCAATATTGCTGACTGGGTCCCACATGGACAAAGCTCCTGACCAACATTGTTGAACATCATAAGGACAACTTTGCTGAGTTTCCCTTTTTGGCTGACTGCTTCAGTGAGGTTGGTCAACTTTGCTGAAGTTTAATTTAATCAACTTCCCCCTTCTTATGAGCTTCCTTCCTTTATTCCTCCATCTTCCCTAGATCAAGTAAGCCCAATTCAGCTGAGAGTTCCAAGAACCTTGCTTCAGCCAATGGTTTAGTCAAGATATCAGCTTTTTGCTTATCAGTGTGGATTTTGACAAGCTTGATATCTTTCTTTTCCACATGATCCCTTATGAAGTGATGCTTTATATCCACATGTTTGCATCTGGTGTGGAGCACTGGATTTTGTGAGATAGCAATTGCACTATTGTTGTCACAGAATATTGGCACTTCATTTGAGATTACTTTGTAATCTCTCAATTGTTGCCTGAGCCAAAGTATCTGAGCACAGCAACTTCCAGCTGCTACATACTCAGCTTCAATTGTTGAAGTTGCAACTGTATTTTGCTTCTTGGAGAACCATGAGATAAGCTTGCTGCCCAAGAATTGACAAGTTCCAGAGGTGGATTTTCTGTCAATTCTACATCCTCCATAGTCTGCATCTGAATATCCAGTGAGCTCAATGTTTTCATCAGCTGGATACCATAATCCAAGATTCTCAGATCCCTTGAGGTATCTTAGAATTCTCTTGGCAGCATCAAGATGGCTCTTCTTTGGATTAGCTTGAAATCTTGCACATACTCCAACTGCAAATGTGATATCAGGCCTGCTTGCAGTGAGATATAGCAAGGATCCTATGATTCCCCTGTAGTTAGTGGAGTTTGTTGACTCTCCACTCTCATCAGGATCCATTTTCCAGTTAGTATTCATAGGAATTCTGACTGGTTTGCTTGTAGCACATCCAAATTTCTTGATCATGTCCCTTGTATACTTGGCCTGATTGATGAATATTCCTTTCTTTGATTGAGTGACTTGAAGTCCTAAGAAGAAATTCATCAATCCCATCATGGACATCTCAAATTTGCTTTGCATGAGTTTGGAGAACTTCTCACATAGCTTCTCATTTGGAGATCCAAATATAATGTCATCCACATAGATTTGGACTAACAAAATATCATCTCCTTCACAGATTCTGAACAAGGTTCTGTCAACAGTGCCTTTGACAAAACCATGATCTAGAAGAAACTGGGATAAGGTGTCATACCAAGCTCTTGGAGCTTGCTTTAAGCCATAGAGGGCTTTCTTCAATCTGTACACCTTGTCTCCTTCTTCAAATCCTGGGGGCTGTTCAACATATACTTCTTCTTTGAGCACCCCATTGAGAAATGCACTCTTCACATCCATTTGATACACCTTGAATCTCATGTGAGCTGCATATGCAAGGAAGAGTCTGATTGCCTCAAGTCTGGCCACTGGAGCAAAAGTCTCATCATAATCAATCCCTTCAGATTGACAGTATCCTTTGGCCACCAGTCTTGCTTTGTTTCTTACAATGATGTCATTTTCATTTTTCTTGTTTTTGAACACCCATTTAGTTCCAATGACATCTTGATGAGTTGGCCTGTCTACCAGCTCCCAAACTTCATTTCTGGTAAACTGGTTCAGCTCCTCTTGCATGGCTATGATCCAGTTGGTATCTTGTAGTGCTTCCTCAATGTCTTTTGGTTCCTGTTCTGAAAGGAAACAGCAAAACAGAGCACTTTCTCCATGAAATCTTCTAGTTTTGATCCCTTCACTTGGATTACCAAGTATCAGGCTAGGTGGGTGGTCTTGCAACCAAGTCCTTCTAGACCTGATCCTTTCAGGAGGATTGTCCTCATCTGAAGTTGGATCACTAGATTCATTAAATTCAGGAAAGTTAATTGAAGGATCAAGTTCAGGATCATATTCAGGGGTGTTGTCCTCATTGTCAGATAAGTTGACATTTTCATTGGTTCCCCCTTGAATATTGGATCCATTAACTACCTCAGCATTGCCTGCTTCTTCATTGGTAGTTGTTACCTGGTTTTGAACTGGGATGGGGTCAGTCAGTTCAATTTCTCCTTCAGGTTGGTTGTCTTCTGGTTGATTGCCATCAGGTAGGTTGTCCAGTTTTTGATTTTCATGAAGTTCAGGCTGGGCAACATCTACAAATACTGTTTCCTTGCTTTGAAGCCTTAATCTGGTTGTTCTTTGTGTTATTTCATCAATATTCAGGTTTCTATCCCTGAACTCAGTAACAGATTCATCAAACACAACATGAGGTGTTTCTTCCACAATAAGAGTTTTGCAATTGTAAACTCTGTAAGCCTTGCTGATTTGTGAATATCCAACAAATATTCCTTCATCAGCTTTGCTATCAAAAGCTTTCAATTACTCTTTCCCATTATTATGGATGAAACACTTACAACCAAATATGTGAAAATAAGCAACAGTGGGCAATCTACCTTTCCATATTTGATATGGGGTTTTACCTTGTCCTTTGGTGATTAAGGACCTGTTTTGAGTGTGACATGCAGTGCTAATGGCTTCAGCCCAGAACCTTTTAGGCAATTTGGATTCAGCAATCAAAGTTCTTGCTGCCTCTTTCAAGGTTCTGTTTCTTCTTTCAGCAACCCCATTTTGTTGAGGT
Source organism: Galeopsis tetrahit (assembly GCA_963675135.1). Lineage (NCBI taxonomy): Eukaryota > Viridiplantae > Streptophyta > Magnoliopsida > Lamiales > Lamiaceae > Galeopsis > Galeopsis tetrahit. Next base: position 8,833,137 of record OY776121.1, on the reverse strand, counting down.
GTTCTTGCTGCTGAAGTTTCATGAGTGATGCCATTCTTGCTGCAGTACTCATTGATGTATGAGTTTATGAATTCTGTGCCTTTGTCAGATCTGATCTTGACAATGCTTAGGCCTTTTTCATTACTCAATCTCATCATCAACTCAGGTAACTTGACTTGGGTCTCCTTTTTGTTCAACAAGAATACTACCCAAGTGTACCTGGAAAAATCATCAACAACAACTAATGCATATTTTCTTCCATTTAAACTTACTGGGATAATTGGACCAAATAAATCCATATGCAGTAGTTGAAGAATTCTCTCAGTTGAGATGACAGGTTTTCCTTTGAATGAAGCTTTGATCTGCTTTCCTTCCTGACATGGCTGGCATATATGTTCTTTGGTGAACACTTGATTAGCCAGCCCTTTAACTAGAGAGTTTCTTGCAATCTTGTTGATGGTTTTGAAGTTCAGATGATTCAATCTCTTGTGCCATAGCCAACTTTGCTCATTGGTGCTTTTGGCAACAAGGCAAACTGCTTCAGGGGTTTTGCTCCAATCTGCAAAATAGACATTTCCCTTTCTCACCCCTGTTAGTAGCACCTGTTGTGTTGATTTGTTTTTGATGGCACATTCATTTGGTGCAAATTCAACACAGTATCCTTTATCACAAATTTAACTTATAGACAACAAGTTATATTTTAGGCCTAGGACATATGAGACATCAGTAATTTTAACATTACCAATGTTTAATGTACCATAGCCTCTTGTGATCCCTTGAGAGCTGTCTCCAAAGGTTACTGAAGGACCATCTTTTTCTATGAAATCTGAGAGAAGCTCCTTGTTTCCAGTCATGTGCCTTGAACATCCACTGTCCAGGTACCATGTTGTTTTCTTGTTGATGCTTCTCTTCTTTTTGGGGTCCTTGCAGCCCTGCAAAGTCAAAATTTAGGTACCCTTTGAGTGTTGGGTCCTAGAGGGTTAACTGTACCTTTTGGAATCCAAATCTGCCCGATAACTCTGATTGACTCAAAGTGACTGACTTGGTTTCCATTTACATCAACATACACAGTTTGACCCTTAAATGTCTTGGGTGCCTTCTGTGTATAAGTGTTGGTCTTGTAAGGTTCAGGAGGGTTGGTGAATTTTCTTGGGACATTTCTCCTGAAGTTACTAGACTTAGGTGCAGCTTGGAAAGACCTTTGTGGATAGGGGTTTGGATGGCCTATTCCTTTTGTCAAGAAAGGTTCAGGCTTCCTGAATGTTTTATACCTATCAGAGGGGATTGGCCTTAATCTATTCAGTTGAGGTTGCCTCTTTTGAGTTGGCCTTTTCTGAACAGATTTTGGACAACTTCTCTGATAAGGATTCAGATAGGTTGGCCTTCCATTGGTTCTACCTTTCTGACCCTCATTTCTCCTGTAAACAATGTCTTTAACCTTTTCCTTAGGTATGGGTTTAGGGACATTGTTCACTTGAGTTGGTATAAAAATTCATTTTCCTTTATCCTTGATCAGTGGTTGATTTACTTCCATTTCATTTTGTTGTGCCACTGATCTTACAAAAGTCATCTTAGAATTGCTTGAGGAGGCAATACTAAGACCAGGTGAAGGTTCGAATGGATTATAGCCTAATCCACCCTTTTGAGCAAATTGTCTTTGAAACCCTTGAATTTCCTCTATTGCCTTAGCAGATTTGTTCAAGGCAGACATTTTCATTCTTAAGCTCCCTTCACTTAATTTCAAAGTATCAAATTCACTTGAGAGATTGTTAAATTTAGCTTGAAGAGTTCTAAATTCAAAATCCTTTTTCTTTAGAGTCAGAGTTTGTTCATCAATCAGCTTTTGTTGTTCAGAGATTCTGAGAGACATTTCTCCATGTTCTCTCACCATCTGCTGAAACAACTCAGATGATTTAATGTCAACCTCAGACTCAGGAAGATTGGGCATTTTAATTTTAGACCTCAACTGTTCATTTTCTCTCAGTGTCATATTGCATACTTCTTGCATTCTGGTAAAATCTTCTAACAATTTTTCAAAGTCAAGTTGGATTTCACTAGATTCATGTGTGTTAATTGAAATATTGGATGATGAACATACCTCTTCATTTTCAAATTCCATTTGGCAGTCTTCATCACTGTCACTGTTGGAGAACAGTCCATCATCAGAAGAGTAGACACTCTCTTCACTTGCTGATTCTCCAGCTACCATGGCCTTCCTGTTGTTCATTCTTTTGTCTCTCTTGTTTTGCCTTTCTTTTCTTTCTTTGGCACTAAGGTCAGGACAATCATATTGAAAGTGACCCTTTTTCTGGCAGTTGTAACACACATCTTCATCATCATTTTTCTTGCTTGAGGACTCCTTCCTCCTTGATGATGATGGTTCACCTTTGCTATATTTCTTTTTATCAACATATCTGTCTTCTTTCTTTTCATCAGAGACTTTGTCCTCTGATTTGTTATCAGGAGAGCTGAATCTCCTTCTGGTTCTGTTATCTTGGTAGAACTTCTTGTATCTACCAAATCTGGAGTTCAGCTTCTCAAACCTTCTAGCCATGAGTGCCAACTCCTCTTTCATTTCTGATTTTGAAACAGACTGAGAAGATCTTTGAGTATTTTTCTTCTCTGTTTCAGTGGCTTTGAAGGCAACACCTTTGCCTGAGGAGGATGGCTCATCATGCACCTTCTTTCTGTTGAGATCAAACTCATATGCTTTGAGTTCAGAGAATACTTGCTGCATAGGCATGTTGTCAAGATTGCTGGTATTTTGCATCATGACAGAATATATATCCCACTTTGATGTGAGACTTCTCAGAATCTTCAAAGCAACTTCTCTTTTGGCATAAAACTTGCCCAAAGAATTCATCTCATTCATGATGTCAGTGAATCTGCCATCAAGATGATCAATAGTTTCATTTGGCTCCATAGTGAATTGCTCATACTTTTGGATAGCCACTTGAAACTTGTTTTCCTTTATCTTTTGGGTGCCTTCACACATAAGTGCAAGGGTATCCCAGATCTCCTTTGCTGTGGTGCAGTGATACACTCTTCCCATCACTGCATCTGGAATGGTCTGGTACAAGGTGTTCATGGCAATGTAGTTCAGGTTGTGCCTTTTTCTCTCTTCTGCTGTCAGCTCATCCTCATCTTTTGGCAACAGCTCCCTTGGATCTGCCTTTTGAGCATCTGTGACCTTGGGATTGAGCTTGGTGAAGGTGAATGGTCCTCTTGTGATGACTTTGAGCATTTCATCATGCTGGCAGGCAAGATGTGCTCTCATCCTGATTTTCCAGAAATCATAATTCTCAATTGAGAACATTGGCAATTTGTGATGAGAAATATGATTGACTTGGTTTGGACCCATGTTGTTGGTGGTGTTGGCAGCATCTCCTGGAACTGCATTGTTAGCCATTCTTATACAGATAGACAAAGGAAAAGACAAATAGGTTTTTCAGAAATTTGGATCAGTTTAGTGACCACAGAAAGTGAGATTTTGAAAATCAATGATTCTCAGAGGCAGTGGTCTTTGAACCCCTGCTCTGATACCACTTGTTGGTCCTTGGTGGAGTATAACACAAGTGTATGGGGGGGGGGGGGAATGCACTTGTGTATGCAAATTCTTTTTCTTTTTGACAAACTGGTCTATCAGGCAAGTTGTCTCACAACTGGCCTGAGTGTGAACTTTGATAGATACTTGTCCTACTGATTACTATTGAGTGATCAGTTGGCTAAATATCTAAAAGAGTTGCTAAGTGCGGAATGTGGTTGGCCTTTGACTTAAAGAAATACTCCAAGTTAATTTCTGAAAAGATACAGGTTATCAGGGACTTTGTCCAAAACAGATTTCCTTACTTTCTGAGTTATGTTTCTTTAAAATATGTTTGAATATAAGTGAAATAAAGAATGCAGTAAGTAAATGGCACACAAATTTATAGTGGTTCAGAGACTCAAGCTCCTACATCCACTTTCCCTGATTGAACAGGATAATTCCTTCTCAATGGAATTAGCTTGTTTTATAGTGCCAAGGTGCACTGATCAACAACACTCTCTTAGTGTTTTGATCCATAGGATAACTTGAGTCCTAGTGCTCAATCTCTCTGAGTTAAGACTGTGTTTCACACTAACAGTCCTTAACTCCTCACTTCTACAACAAACTCTCTCTTCACTAAATGAGATAAGGGTTTGAGGTTTGGTTCCAACTAGTAGAGATATCCTTTACAATAAGAACAGTGTAAAGGCTTAGGATATCTCAATGCTAAGCTTTGGATGTTTACAAAGATTGGCTTAGCTAAAAGAAGTGATTCAGGAAACTTGGAATTCTAGAGAAAAGCTTGGTTTCCTTTGAAAGCTTGATGATAGTTTGATAGCTTGTAGTTGGATGCTTGAATCCCTTGATCACTTCTGTATTTATAGGCAAATTTGAGCAGCTAACCGTTGGAGGGATAACATTTCAAACTTGTCTATTTACAGCACCATTGAAACGGCTATGAAGCTTGGCATTCTTTTATCCACTGTGTAAGAGGCCTCTTCAATGGTTGCTTGAATGAATGTGTTGACTTCTGAGAAATGCGGCTGAGATGACTTGTGTCAGTTTCTAAATATGCACATTTCCCAAGGTTGATTTGAGGCAGAAGCTACACTCAACCAACGGTCAGATTGGACAAGCTCCCTGAATATTCCTGCTGCAATTGAGAATATTCCAACATTCATTCAATGCTTCACTCTTTAATGCTTCAAGTCTTCAATGCTTGGTTCAGGCATGATTGGCAATAAATGCTTTATTGAATGTGTCTTTTGGACTTTGACATTCAGTGCTCTTGATCATTTGTACTTCAACTGTCTTGATCATTTGCATTTATGAGCATTACTTTTACTGCTCTTGATTTCTTCAGCTAAGTTGTCCACTTGGTCAGTCTGTCTTGAAGATTCAGCAGCTTTGTCCTAAAGACTTATCAAGCTGCCTAACATTCCAGCTTTGGACAACTATCCTGAACTAAAATCTCACAACATTCCTGAGATTTTTCTCTTAAGTAATCTATTCATTCAAGTGATCTGAGACACCTTGCCTGAACTAGACTTGATCTTATCTCAACTAATCTGAACATCATCAATCAGGGGTTTTGGTATCTTAATCAAAATCATTTTTATTCCCAACAGGCTTTCTTATTCCTAGCAAGCACAACCAACAATTTATCCAACTCACCATAATTTAACAAAGAGGAAACGATAACGGGGTACCTCATTTCGTTATCCAAGTAAGCATACTTGAGGTGCTCCGGTAATGGCTTCATCTTTTCCTTCTTTTCTTCCGGGCCTTGTCCTCCTTCAACGGGAATATGAAGTGGTAGTATTGGAGGTCTGCTTCTCATCTCCATTGCATCAACTTCTTCTATTGATTCCCTATAAGAACTTGGCAACAATGCATTAGAGACGATCAAAGAATCACATAGAAATGAAGAAATAGAATGAGTTAAAGAAGTGTTAGAGAAATCTTCCCATTCATCTTGCACAATGTTGTCAACCACATCTAAAAAATTGCAAGACTCCACTTCTCCAAGCTCTTTCAAAGACTTGTAAATTGAAAATGTGATTTCTTCATGATTGAAACTCAATTTCAATTCTCCTTTCTTCACACTGATCATTGCCTCCCCCGTTGCAAGGAAAGGTCTTCCCAAGATCAAAGGGACGTGCTCATCTTCCGCCATATCAAGAATGACAAAGTCCACGGGAAATATGAATCGGTCCACTTTCACCAACACATCCTCAACAATCCCTCTTGGTGTCTTCACCGATCGATCGGCTAGATGCAAGGTCATGGTCGTTGGTAACAACTCCCCCATACCCAACCTCTTGTAAATCGAGTAGGGCATGAGGTTGATGCTTGCTCCAAGGTCACATAAAGCCCAAATTGCTTCACTACCCCCGATCTCACAAGGAATGGTGAAACTCCCCGGATCTTCCAACTTCTTAGGTAGGCTTCTTTGTAGTAGAGCACTACATTCCTCCGAAAGGTTGATTGCTTGATGAACTCCAAGTTTCTTCTTGTTTGCAATCAAATCCTTGAGAAACTTCATATAATGGGGCATTTGGTCCAAGGCATCAAGAAGAGGAAGATTGATGTGAATCTTCCTAAAGATCTCCATGAACTTGCTAAACTTCACATTCAACTTCTTTTTCATATACCTTTGAGGAAAGGGAAGTGGTACATGAGTAATGGGAATCCCCCATTTGTCACATGGTACATCATGCTTCTTCTCTCTTAGCTCCTTAGCAATCTTCCACTTTGGAGTCCTTGGACTCTTCACTTTGTCGTCCCCACTTTCCTCCTCTTTCTTTTCTTTCTCTTCATCTTTACCATCCCTCATTCCTTCAACTTCGATTCCTTCTTCATGTGTGTGCCTCGATCTCAAGGTCTAATGGTTCAAGGTTTCCTACACGTGATCTTGTGATCATGCACCTACAAAAGGAAAATGTCAAAGCCCACAAAGATGAACAAAACAAAAATAACGAAAATAAATGCTACTACCAACAACACTCAACAAACTCTAAGTTTCACTAATAACACTCGCTTAAATCCCCGGCAGCGGCGCCATTGACTTGTTCGTATTTTTGGATAAGTTTTCCCAAGTATTTTCGTTCCAAGGACTTAATTGAGTATCAATGAATCCCTAAAGTTGCAAGTTATCATGCCATTGTAGTAACTAAGCTTGTTTGTTTGGATTTTCGGGAATTAAAAACACAAGTACTAAACTAAACGAACTGAACAAGAAGAAATGAACAAATGCAATAACAAGATATCTAACTTCCTTTCGAAAGTGCAAGGTGAGAGAGTATTGCCTCGGGTGTATCCATTTTGTAGGTTGTGTGGTGAATTATTGGGCCAAAATACACAAATTAAACCTAATGTATTGGGTAAAGCTAAAGGCTATCACTCGTGTGTGTCGACTAATCCCTTGTGAGGCCTAGGTGAACACGTGCATCAACTAGCAATTATATCGTCTAATCAATGCCATAAGATTTTAGGATAGTGTCTCATAAACACGTTCAACACGGTTACTAATGTTTACGAGACGCCCTTTCACTAATCTAATAGACGACCTCTAATCGACTAGTGTCTAGTGTAGTCTATCTAAGCAATTAACCCCCGGTCGGTGTAGCTAATTACTATGTTAATTCTAATCGATTAATCCAAGCTCATACACACATTCTTAATCATGCAACCCAATACGGTCGTTGAAATCGACAAAACTAAGAATGCTAGCTAATAGGGTGAATTAACCAATTGAATCATGCAAATTACCACACTAGAAACATATACACCCAATTCCTAAGCTAATCAAGCAATTAATCCCTAATTACACCACTTAACCACCAAAACTTCAACACCCTAGGCAATTAGAACTTAGCCCATGGTTCTAAGATAGAAATCCATGGCTAGAATGCAAGAAATTACAAAACCCATAACAATTAAGAAATCAATGGCAAGAAATAAGAGAATTACTAAATTGAAATGAGAATTAAAGAGATATCACCTTAAAACTTGAAATGTAGCTACAAACTTCAATTACTTACAAAGCCCAATGGAAATCTTCACTTGAATTGTCAAACTAAACAAGAATTTAAGCAATCTATCAAAAGAAATTGCAAAATATGAAGAACACCTATGACTATGTGTGATTGTGTGTGTGAATTCCTCTCCAAGGTAGTGTATCCTCTCAAAACTGGCTAAGGGACCTTTATATATGTTGTGAGAAATCTCCAAAACAAGAATTGCACTTAAGTCCCTCAAATTTGGCAAGTTTTGGCAAAGACCCCCGAAAAAGGAGCCGCCCGGCCGGGCGGGTGAAGTGGCCCGGCCGGGCCAAACTTTCGTAAGTTGGGTGCCTTTTGATGCTTGAACGGATCACTCGCCCGGCCGGGCGGAACCTTCGACTTTGGCATTTCTGAGTATGAACGGCCCGGCCGGGCGAGTGATGCCGCCCGGCCGGGCGGAACCTTCGACTTTGGCCATTTTTTCGTCCTTTTCATCAGTTTTCCATCTCGAGTCTTCTCAAACGTTTTGCACATGCTCCCTAGCCTCATTGCTACGTCTCATACGAGTGTCAATAAAGATTGACACACTTTTTGTGATTTTGACGCCTAATTCGCTTCGTATTCCTACAAAACGAGCTCACAAACCTTTCTCTATCAAGTCAAGCCTCTTAACATGAAAATGCATGTAAAACCACCATAGTTTATCACTAAAACACACAAAATCTCATGCAATTTACAACCGAATCAGTTTTCTGGATAGTGAGTACTATTATTTACCTTATTAAATAAAATATGAATAGTGACTTTTACGAATAGTCCGCGTAATACGCGGGAATTCTATCTAATTTATCAAAAGAGTGAGTTTTCTGGATAGTCGATGGCGAAAGTCCATAATTGTTACTCCCTATGTCCCTCAAAAGTTTGCATACTCCTAAATGGAAACAATCATCACAATATCCACCCCACAATTAATATACACAAATTTACCCTTCATGTCATTACTTTTGGGGTCATTGTACACTCAATTCAACTACTTTATTTACTTTATATATAAAAGTTTACAAAATTACTCCTCAACACTCTAAATATTACACTTTTTTCTTAAACTCTGTGCCCAAAAAAACACTGCAAACTTTTCAGGTACGGAGAAAATAGTATGTTTTAGTAAATTTTGAAATTGGTTAGGCCCGACCCTTTTCTTCCCACAAGAAGTGAATTCAACAGTGTTTTACTTTTCTTCCACCAATAAAGTTATATATGCGAAGAGGCAAAGTTTTCCAAATATTTTAAACGAAGTTTACACTTCTCTTCTTTTTCACCTATATATAATTCAATTACCCATCATTTACATAATAGTAGTCGTCTTGCTAATTTGCACACAATTGACCAAGTCATGCAAATTGAAGTTTCCCTCACCATTTAGGATCATGCCTGGTCTCTAATAAATTAATTTGTTAATTAAAAAATAATTATTTTATGGGGCTTGATTCAATCTTTTTTATTTTTATTAATGGAATGATAATGAGAATATTGAATAGTTATTTACAATAAAAATGATGATGACAAATGTACATCTTTCACATCATCAATGAAAAATGTATTTTTCAAGGAATAGAGAAGGAATAAAAAGTCTAACAACACACGGTGAAGGAATTCAACATTGAAAAACTATCAAGAAAGTAATATATATTGGGAGGAAGAGCATACCTAGTCATCATGTAATTAAGATACGTATATATTTCCTCTATTCAATTCTATAATTTTCAATTTCTTTTGTTGTCTGTCCAATTTTATAAAAATTGGTCTTATATATAATCAATTTCTTATAAGGAATTGAGTTGACTTGGTCAACTTAAATCTTAAATATTGAAGAATATTGTGAACCCTAAATATTCAAGATTATTGTGAATAAAATTTTTGACTTGGTTAATTTTATTATTATTATTTTTTTTTTTTTTGTAATTTTTTTTATTGATAATTTTTTTTCGAAATTGTGTGTTAAAAAGTGTAAGTTAATATTACTAAAAAGTGTAACACAATATTACTAAAAGTGTAACACATTTTTTTATTAAAAAGTAATTTTTTTTATTGATAATTTTTTTTTCGAAATTGTGTGTTGAAAAGTGTAAGTTAATATTACTAAAAAGTGTAACACAATATTACTAAAAAGTGTAACACATTTTTTTATTAAAAAGTGTAAGTCACTATAATTGAAAAGTGCAACACAACTTTTAATGAAAAGTATAAGTCATTATAACTAGAAAATGCAAGTTAGTATAACTAGAAAGGGCAACACAATATTATTAAAAAGTGCATGTCAATATACTTGAAAAGTGCAACACAATATTTTAATGAAAAGTGTAAGTTATTATAACTGAAAAGTGTAACAAAATACGAGTAAAAAGTGTAACATAACATTACTAAAAAGTGTAAGTCACTATAAATGAACATATTGTTGAAAATTGTAAGTCACTACAACTGAAAAGTGCAACAAAATATGACTAAAAGATGTAGCATAACATTACTAAAAAGTGTAAGTCAATATAACTAAAAAAATATTGTTGAAAATAGTAAGTCACTACAACTGAAAAGTGCAACAAAATATGTGTAATATAACATCACTAACAAGTGTATGTCATTATAACTGAAATTATTATTGCAAATATTGCAAAATAACATGCTAAAAAATTGTAAATTGCATATTACACTTTTCCTTATTTTCAACATGCACTTTTATAATTAAAAAAAAAAAATATGTGAAAATTGTTAGATGTAAGAGTTGAACACTAGACCTCAACATAAAAAAAAGTATTCTCAACCATTTAAGCTACATAAATTATCATATATGTTTTTCGCGTATTTTATTTTTATTATCAATCCTACCAATTTTATAAAATTTACTCAATTCCTTATAAGTCTACAAGAGACCTACCCATTTTATAATTCCCTTTTCCTAAAAAAGAAATATTACTCCTACTTAGGGTATGATTGGTATGACTGAATGAAAATGTGACTAAATGGAATGAACTCATGAATGGAATGGAGGTCTGAATGGTCATTCTCATGATTGGTATTGACAATGAATGGAAAAATCATTCCTTGATTGATTGCATTTTCATGATTGGTATAATAAAATGAATGCAAAATAATATAAAAAATTTATCTTAAATGACTAAAATACCCTTATACATATTTTATAAAAATATATTAAATTGATTAATATGCTATTATTTTAATAATAAAACTACAAATAAATAATCCTTTATTTAAAAAAAATGGTGTACATTTTTATCCATTATTATAAGATGTAATTTTATATAAATAAATTTTAACCAATATTTTAAACATTATTATAATATCTAATTTTATATGTAAAAAAAATCAAACACGACATTTGTAAGATAAATCAATAATACCAAACTTTAGAAATACAGGAAGCATGAAATATATAATATATATATATATATATCTTTACATTGTATATTTCACAGTTTTTATCTCTTCTACGTGACATTCTTCTTTAGTCTTTAATTTAAAATACTGCAATTCTGTAAGTCAGTTTTTATTATGATTTTTTAAATTTTTTGCCAAACAGTTATCGTCGGTTTTTTTCTTTCTTATCTACAAAATTAAGTTTTCTTTTTTTATTATTCTTTCTCCATTTTTCTTTTCTCTCTCATTCGTGTTCATTTGTCTGACATAAATAGATTTAGTATAATAATCTTCTCAACTTCTATCATTTCCTTTTATTTATCCATTCTTATTGTCACTTCTTTTCATTCTTTCCTTCATTTATCTATTCTTACTCTCTACATTCTCTCTCACGTTTTGAGTTCTTCTTTGGGTGGTTTTTTGTTTTATTTTTAGTTTATGATTTCATGATTCCTGCAATTTTGGATCATAGAAAAAGGGATTCTGATTCTTTATCTTCTTATGTTTTTTGTTTTACCTCTTTTTATTTTTCCTGCAATTTTCACTATTTATTAAAAAAAAAATCTTTGCTTCCATTTTTTTTTTCAATTTTATATCTTCTCTCTTATGTATATATCTTACTGCAATTTCATCTGAGGGTTTCTCATTTTTTATCTTCTTATTATTATTATGTTTTTTTTATTTCAATTTTATCTAATAGAAAGGAGAGAGATGATTGAATGGTCTATCACGATAATTTCATGTGTTGTAAATTTTTTAAATTATATTACGAGACTTTAGATTTGAATTTTTCTAATTTCGGGGAGTTTCTTATATTTGTTCATCTTTCATATGATTTATAGAATTGTGATTTGATTGATTTAAAAAATTGAGAGTAATTAGTTTTTTTTTTCTTTCGGTTCTTATTTATTAGTCTTCTGCAATTTCTCTTTTTTTTTTTTTTTTTTTTTTTTTTGAGGTTTCTGTATTTTTTATTTTATTTTTAATTTGTGATTTCAAGATTCTGTAATTTCATATCATAGTAAAATAGATTCTCATTCTTTATCTTCATGTTTTTGGTTTTATTTCTTTTTTTTTCCTGCAATTTTCACTATTTATTAACTTTTTTTCTTTGCTTTTTTTTTTTTCAATTTTATTTTCTTACGTGCCTTCCTCTGTAATTTCATCTCATACTCTTTATTATATTTTTTTGGTTTTACTTCCATTTTTTTTTTCTACAAAATTTTTCCCATTCTTTCACTATTTATTAAATTTTTTTTGTTTGCTTCCATTTTTTTTCAATTTTATTTCATAGAAAGGAAAGAGGATTAAATGATCGAGCAGGAAGTGTTAATTTCATGTGTTGTAAAATTTTTAAATTATATTATGACTTTGGATTTGAACTTCTTTGGCCTGTTATTTTGTTTTTTCAATGAATGCATTTTTTTTTACATAGAAGTGTTTAGAATTTATATTTTATTAAATTTAAAATGAAAAAAATCTTTGTATTCAATTTCCGCGTAGTACGCGGGTGGTGCACTAGTATATATATATATTACAGCAAAACCGAAACAGAATATAATATATATATATATACACGAAACAGGGGGTATTCATAAAAATTATATAGAAAAAAAAATTGTATATATACGTGTGCTTCTGCAAATACTGAACAATTTTTAATTTTGCATATAAATACAGAAAATTTGTATATAACTTATTGACTAGTTCTTCTCTTTGAGGTTTTTCTCAATATAACTTATTGACTAGTTCTTCTCTTTGAGGTTTTTCTCAGCGTTCTTCTCTTCTGCGTTCTTTCTCATTTCTCTCTCTTGAATGAATTAGATTAAAGAAGATTAATGAATATCGTATTTAATTGTGGATTAAGGTTTGGATAAGAGGGTTAATGAAAATCTTTTTAATTGTTGATAAGGATAATTTTGTAAATATAAAATATGAGTGATGATTTTTCTTTTAAAAAATAAAAATAATTTGATTCTGCATAGAATGGAATGGGTAAAGACAGGGGGATGGAGAGGAATCGAAATTCTTTATTTTTGGAAATCACCATATTCCGAGAGGAATCACGATTCCGTGTAAAAAAATATATCAATCATGAAATTAGGAATAAGTCCATGAATGCTCATTTCATTCTAAGCTCATTACCCATTTACCCTATATATACCAATCATGCCTTTACTACTTTATTTCTACTTTATCTTTCCACTCGAACTTTCACTTTTTATATAATCAATCAGTTTTCTTTAAAACGTGTATTCAACTCAAATTGAAATTATAAAATTGGACGGAGGGAATATAAAGCGACTAATTCTTATGTCAACGCTGAATTAGTTGATTATTCCACGAATATACGTACCCTGATGAAGTTCCTACGCTACTTCTTCACACTTCCCACAATATTTTTTATCCACATCATTTTCAATGATAATATATATTTTCCTATTTTATTGATCAATTTTGACATATACCAAATCAAATCTTACGTGGTTAGTGTTTTTTAATGACTTATTGATGTAGATATGAGATATCAAATCACAAGGCAACTACAAATATAAGAATGCATTGCCTGTTGTTTGGTAGATATATTGAAATATATATGATCAGGACTAAATATTTCAATTGACTCAAATTAAATCGCAAATGGTGTATTTTTTTATCATTTGTATACACATAATTGAGTGTATTTTTACGTGCTTAGTATAAATTTTATTTTAGACGGGTCAAATTAGGGTTTTATCTTGTATCTGATCACTCATTTATTTAAAACTAAATTACAATACAAAACTAAGTCAAAATAGTAATCCTACCACTATAAATGATCAGCAAGCTATAGAAATCAAAGAAAGCAAAAAGTCAAGCCTAAAATCTCTTCACAATTATAACATGGCAATATTATACACATTGGCATTCCAAATTTTGTTAGCTAGTTTACTGATTTTTGATGCATCAATATCAGTTGCATTTGAGAGTGATTTAGAGACTTATATCGTGCATATGGAGCCATTGGAGGGAAGGGGTTCTGAAGAAGTAGAGAAATGGTACAATTCATTTCTAAGTAAAAGCTTAGAGGGGAAACCAAGAATAGTACATACATACAAGAATGTCATCAATGGCTTTGCTGCTAAATTATCACCCCAACAAGTACAAATCATGCAGGTTAGTTGTATTTCTCCCTCCAATAATAACTTTCACAACCTTCAAATAGAAAACTGCACCATCACAATATCTTTAATTTTACACAAAATGTAATTACTTCTGTGTCCACCCATACACACAAGTCAATTCATTTTTTTTACTTTATACATAAAAAAAATTAGAGTTTTAACTTTGTGTCAACCTACCTATGAAACTTATGAGGAAGGGCATATTATAATTTAGAGTTTTAACTCTGTGTTGAATCGTGCAATTTTGATTGGAGTTTAACGAATTCACAAGAAAATAACTTTGAAGTTTGAAATATACAAGAGTTAATTCTACATAATTCACTATTGTTTAGGTTCAATATCAATTTAATTATGATTTTAAAGATTATAATAACAAAATCTCAATATTTAATATTGTTGCAATTCGATACATATTTTTTCTTCAGTCGGGAAGAAATGGCGTGGTTCGTCGGAGCATGTGTATCTGGCGAGCCACCACATCTCTATTTGACCGATAAAAAACTAACCCATTATATAATGAAAATATTTGTTAATATGAAAAACAATATTAATACTTCACGCAAAGGAAAAATAATAGTTTGTAGGTTGAACATTATCGATACTTATTCAATATATAATACTTTTCATCATATGAGTTGATGATACTTTTCATCGCATTAACTAATACTTTCCGTCTGTTATTTCCAAGGATTCGCAAAATTATTTTGACCGAAGTGTTGCTTAACTATGATATTTAAGTTTTCTTTTGAATTTGTCCTGATTGCCACAAGAATATTAAACATTGTTTTGTATGGTATTAAGGAATATGAGGGGTTTGTGCATGCAAGACCTGAGAGGAAGCTTGCTCTGCAAACCACACATTCTCCCAGCTTCCTTGGTCTTCACCAGGATTTTGGCATTTGGAAAGACTCAAACTACGGGGAGGGTGTCATAATAGGTGTAGTAGACACGGGGATATTCCCGATCCACCCCTCGTTTAGTGACGAGGGAATGCCACCCCCGCCTGCTAAATGGAAGGGCAAATGCGAGTTCAATTTCACTGCTTGTAATAAGAAGATCATTGGAGCAAGATACTTCCCATTTGGGGATGGGACTCCTCTTGACGAATACGGACATGGCACACACACTGCCAGCACTGCTGCTGGCAATTTTGTGGCGGGTGCAAACTCCTTTGGACAAGCCAATGGCACCGCGGTTGGCATTGCCCCTCGCGCTCATTTAGCCATTTACAAAGTTTGTTCCGAAGGTGGACATTGCTCGGAGAGCAATGTCCTGGCAGCTATGGACGCTGCCATTCAAGACGGTGTTGATGTGCTCTCTCTTTCTTTAGGTTGGTTCCCCGAGACCCCTTTCACATTCGACGCTGTTGCTCTTGGCGCTTATAGTGCCGTCCAAAAGGGCATATTCGTCAGCTGCTCGGCCATGAACCTAGGGCCGTTACATGGCACGCTGGCAAACGCTGCCCCCTGGATTCTCACCGTTGGTGCAAGCACCATAGATAGAAAATTTAGGGTCATTGTAGGCCTTGGAAATAAGGAGGAGACAAAGATAGAGGGAGAGGCCATCATTCAACCAAATAATTTTTCACAAATGTACATGCCACTTATTTACCCTGGCAAAAACTCGTCCGATCCAAATGCTCGATTTTGCACATCGTTAAATGGCATCGTCGACGTCAAGGGAAAAATACTTCTCTGCGAACGAAACAACGAAGCACTCGCAGTCGCACTCAAACGAGTCCAACAAGCAGGCGGCGCAGGCATAATTCTCATCAACGAACCATCACAAGGAGTGACAAAGTTGCTACAATATTTTCTTCTACCAACAATTGAAATAAGTTACAATGATGGTTTACAAATCAAGGCCTACATAAATTCAACATCACAACCTATGGCTAAACTATCATTCCAAAGGACAGTAATAGGAGACAATCATTCGCCAATAGTCGCTTCATTTTCCTCGAGGGGGCCGAGCTCTCAAACCCCTGGAATTCTAAAACCGGATATCATCGGTCCAGGAGTCAACATCCTCGCTGCCTGGCCCGACTCTCTAGAAGGTGACGACCATTCTCAACTTCGGTTCGCCATAGGATCTGGCACTTCTATGTCGTGCCCTCACCTTAGTGGGGTTGCAGCCCTAATCAAAAGCGTCCACACTTCCTGGTCACCGGCTGCAATCAAGTCCGCCATCATGACCACTGCCGACACTGTAAACCTTGCACAAAACCCGATTGAGGACGAGACGCTTTTGCCAGCCGATCTCTTCGCCACTGGCGCTGGCCATGTGAACCCTTCCAAGGCGACTGATCCGGGTCTAATCTACGACGTTGAACCCGACGATTACATCCCGTATCTTTGCGGACTGCAGTATACGGACAGAGAAGTTGGTATCATTACACAACAGAAGGTGAATTGCTCTCAAGTGTCAAGTATTCCTGAATTGCAACTCAATTATCCATCATTTTCGGTTATCTTTGGATCCCAAGTTCAGACATGTACAAGAACGGTGACTAACTTTGGTTTGGCGAATTCATGTTATGTTGTCAAGATTTCTGCACCTCAAGGAGTCCACATTGTTGTTAAACCTGATAAACTTGAATTCAGTGAGCTAAAACAAAAGTTGAAGTATGAAGTGACCTTCACTAGAGTTGTAAATGCTACAAACTCAAATTTTACTCAAGGGTTTCTTACTTGGAGTTCGGGTAAGCATTTGGTTAGAAGCCCTATTGTTGCACTTATGGATGATTGACAAGTGTTGAGATGTGTGTAGAAATAAATAATTCATTTGCTACTCATTTAATTTGAGCATGTGTTATAAATAGTATCTTCATATTCGATTCGGTTCTTCTATTTCAATTTTCGTGTTCCACGTGCATGTCATCATGCATCGCAAGCTAACTTTCTTGAAGAACAATCAAGAACTCTTATTCACAAACCCACAATATCCGAAACCTTGTAAGGAGATTTAGAAAATCACCGATGAATGTGGTGATGAGAATTCTTCTATTAATAATGAGATATTACAAAGGATACAATGAAATTCCCATAAATAAAGGGATATATATACAGAAACACAATCAAAGATTATTTACTAAAATGCACGGTCAATGTCATATATTAATTGCCTTATTAACCCCGTCAAGCGCTGCGTGGGATGGAGACAGATGCAAATCTTGGAGCGTAGAAATTCGAAGGCAGGACGTAATAAGCTCTTCGTGAAAATGTCAGCTAGCTGGAGATGAGATGGGACGAAACATGTGGCTAGCGTACAAGAGGAGACGAGCTCACGAACAAACTGATAATCGAGATCAATATGTTTGGCCCTCTTGTGTGCCACCGGATTCTGACTCAAAAAGATTGCGCGCTTATTATCACACATGAGAATAGGCCTAGATGGTGGAGGGGAACAGATTTCATGCAGCAGATTTGTGACCCAAACCAATTCTGCCGTTGTATTAGCCATAGCACGATACTCGGAACGGGCAACAATCGGTTGTTTCTTAGCACTCTAAGAAATAAGGTTCCCCCCAATGAAGATAGAGTACCCATATGTGGAACGACGAGTTTCAATGCATCGACACAATCTCTGAATAACCCAAGATAGAAAAACCATAATTTCTTTTGAAGGGTAGCGTATAATGCACCGTGCCCTTGACATAACGAAGAATCCTCTTCACAACAAAGAAGTGATCATCCGTAGGCGAGTGAAGGAATTGACTGACCGAGTTGAATGCATAGGAAAGATCACTACCGAGTAATGGTCAAGTATTTGAGAGCACTAACAAGGGATCTATACAAAGTAGGATCCCGAAAAGGAGAGCCTTCACAAAGAAGGGACTCCCTTGCGGCCAAAGGAGTCGAAACGGGCTTAGCATCCAATAACTCAGCACGTTCAAGTATATCATGTGTATACTTTCGCTTGCCCAACAAACAAACAATCGGAAGTGTACGAGACTTCAAGCCCAAGGAAGTAGTTCAGATGTCCAGACGGGTTGTTACCTGTAATGATAATGTCATCCACACACAGTAACAAATAAATGATAGAGGTACCTTTGTGAAAATGAAAGAGAGAAGAGTGACTGCGACTCTGAAGGAATCCAAGGCTGGATAAAAAATTGTTGAATCGTTGAAACCAAGCAAGAGGAGCTTGACGAAGACCATACAAGACTTTTTTGAGCATACAAGCATGATCAGGGAACTGTGGATCAATAAAACCAGGAGGTTGAGCCATAAATACAGGTTTGTCAAGAACGCCATTCAGAAATGCTTGGAAATCAGTGCCTGGAATCTGTGTAAAGCCTTGAGCAACAAGACAAGCTTTATGGTGCTCAATGGATCCATCAGCGTGGAACTTTGTACGAAACACCCATTTCGAACCAACTATCTTTGTGCCATAGGGGCGTGGCACCAAAATCCAAGTATTGTTCTGACGAAGGGCATCAACCTCTTCTTGCATGGTGGCAAACCATTCGGGATGCTTTGCTGCAGACTTAAAACCACGGGGCTCAGAAGCGGCAGCAAGAGCAAATAATAGGGCAGTGGAGGCGAAGTCAACAGGGTAACGAGGCTTAAAAATACCAGCCCATGACCTAGCTTGTGACCATAGGATGAAGGCCGTGAGGTGTAGTAGGGCAGTGGTAGGAGCCGGGGCTGGAAGAGGGGCCTCGGGAAGGCCTGGGTCAGGCGCAATGAGGGGCTGGTCCTGGGCTGGAGCATGCGGCAAGAGGGACTGGGACTCGGCTTGATCGTCCAGAAGCATGTAAGGAGATTTAGAAATCACCGATGAATGTGGTGATGGGAATTCTTCTATTAATAATGAGAGATTACAAAGGATACTGTGAACAATGAGATATGATCACCGTTGAATTGGTGAGTGGGGAATGACTTGTATTTATAGGAGTAATTACATTGTAACCAAATTATATAAATTTAGGAAAAGATAAATACAAAAGATAACTACAACAATATATGTCCTATATACAAGGAATGTTTGACTATTCCTTAATATCCCCCGTCAAGCGATGCGTGGGATGAGGGAAAACGCAGAGCTTGGATCGAAGGAACTCGAACGTCGGGCGAGGAAGGCTTTTCGTGAAGATGTCGGCGAGCTGGAGATGTGTGGGGACAAACTGCGTAGACAGCTTTCCGGAGGTGACGAGCTCGCGAACAAAGTGACAGTCGATGTCAATGTGCTTGGCCCGCTTGTGAGCCACTGGATTCTGGCTCAGAAAGAGGGCACTATTGTTGTCGAAGAGGAGAACAGGGCGAGTAGGCAGTGGAACACGGAGCTCGCGGAGCAAAGAAGTGAGCCAAACGACCTCGGCAGCTGCGTTGGCTAACGCACGATACTCCGATTCACAACTGGAGCGAGCTACTGTGGGCTGTTTCTTTGCACTCCAAGAGACTAGATTCCCACCTAGGAAGACTGAATAACCATAGGTAGAACGGTGAGTTTCCACGCAACGAGCCCAGTCGGCATCTGAGTAGGCGACCACGGAAGAGTCTGGGCGACGAGTGAAGGAGAGGCCATAATTGATAGTGTGCTTGACATAGCGAAGAATCCTCTTCACCGCCGAGAAGTGGTCGCTGGTCGGCGCCTGGAGAAACTGACTGACATGATTTACCGAGAAGGATAGATCAGGTCGAGTGATGGTGAGGTACTGGAGGGTGCCTACCAAAGAGCGATAAAGGGTCGGATCCGAGAATGGATCACCAGTGCTGACCAGGGTCTCACCCGCGGCCAAAGGGGTTGCGATGGGCTTGGAATCTTGAAGATCTGCTCGCTCAAGAATTTCGCGAGCATATTTGGACTGCCCGACGAACATCCCAGAGGAGGTGTAGGAGATTTCCAAACCCAGAAAATAGTTGAGGCGACCAAGGTCCTTGAGGGCGAACTCCTTGTTCGCCCGAGCAATGAAACGAGCTAGTGTAGATGAGTCGTTGCCAGTGACAATATTATCATCGACGTACAAGAAGAGGTAGATGACCGAGGAGCCTTGAAATAGGTAGAACAGCGAGGAGTCAGACTTGCACTCCTTGAAGCCAATGCCGAGCAAGAAGGAGCTAAAGCGCTGGAACCAAGCTAAGGGAGCTTGGCGGAGACCATATAATGCCTTTTTCAATTTGCAGACATGATCATGGAGCCGAGGATCGACAAAACCAGGGGGTTGAGCCATAAATCTGGTTTCTAGAGATAGCCATTGAGAAAGGCATTCTTGACATCCAGCTGATGGAGGGGCCAGTTGAAGCGAACAAAGAGAGATAAGATAACCCGAACAGTGGTCGCCTCAACAACGGGACTGAATGTGTGAGAAAAATTCGTGTCAGGGATTTGGGTAAAGCCTTGAGCGACCAGTCTGGCTTTGTGCCGCTCAATGGAACCATCAGATTTGTACTTGGTTCGAAAAACCCATTTTGAACCAACAATGTTCGTATTCCGGGGGCGAGGAACAAGATCCCAAGTTTTGTTAACTTGCAGAGCATCGATTTCTTCCTGCATGGCAGCCAACCATTCAGGAGACTTGGCGGCCGATTTGAAACCACGGGGTTCTGAGGAGGCAGTGAGGGCACTAATCAAGGCAGTGGAGGTCAAGTGTAGAGGATACTTAGGTTTGAAAATCCCAGATTTTGCTCGTGTGATCATTTGGTGCGTGGACCGTGGTTGCCGTGCTGGGGGGTCAATGGTCGGCTGCGGCTGCTCGGCCGGTTCAGGGGAAGCAGGTGGCCCCGCAACAGGGGCTGGCAGAGGATGGGGTTCCTCGCCAGGATCAGAAGAGCATGCCAAGCAAGGGATGGTCGTAGAGGAAGGAACTGGCCCTGGCGAGGGATCAGGCGAGGAGTCAGACTCCGCATCCAAGAAAGGATGAGACTACCTCACTGGTCGGCATGGGCCGAGCAGTACCTGAAAAAGGGAAGCACTCTTCATCAAATACGGCATGGCGAGTAATAAAAGTTTGTGATGAATGAGGATCAAGAGAACGAAAACCCTTATGTTGGCTACTGTATCCCAAGAAGATACATGGTCGACTGCGAGGAGAGAGCTTGTTCGAGGCATAATCTCGAAGATAAGGAAATACTCGGCAACCAAATGTCTTAAGATTTCCATAAGTAGGCACAGTTTCGAATAAGACCTGAAATGGTGATAGGCCGCCCAAAACTGACGACGGAAGTCGGTTGATGAGATGAACAACAGTTGCAAAGGCATCAAACCAAAATTCTGACGGGGCGCGAGCATGAAACAACATAGAAAGCCCAGTTTCAGTGATGTGTCGATGTTTTCGCTCAGCGCGGTCATTCTGCTGAGGGGTGTATGGACATGACTTACGATGCTCTATGCCATGCTCGGCCATGAAGCTGCGAACAGCTTTGTTGACAAACTCTGTACCACCATCACTCTGAAACACTTTGATGGTCGAGGAGAACTGATTGCACACATACTTGTGAAAGGCGACCAAGGTTGCGAAGAAAATTGATTTTGCTCGGAGAGGATATAACCTTGAAAAACGAGAAAAATCATCCACGAACACAACATAATAACGAAAACCAGAAGTATCAGTAGTAGGAGCAGGACCCCAAAGGTCGCAATGTACTAAATCAAGAACTGCAGATGCACGTTTTTCATTTATAGTGAACGATAATCGTTTACTCTTAGCCAATTGGCAAGGGGTGCAAGTTTTCGGATTTGGTAGAATTGAACTAACAGATATATGCCCTAATCTATTCAAATCTTTAATAATGTCAAAAGGTACATGACCCAAACGGGAATGCCATAAATTAAAAGAAGCACGAACTACACCAGGCTTTTTCAAAGCAGCGACCAAAGCTGGAAGCGCCCGTTCCAACACGTACAACCCCTGCTCACATCGACCCTGAGCCACCACCTCCTTGGTAGCCCGATTTTGAACAAAAAATGTTTTGTCAGAGAAGCAAACATCAACCGGAAAGTCAGACGTGAGCTTGCTAATGGATAAAAGGTTCTTGGTGATGTGAAGTACAACGAGAACATCTAGAAGGCCAATATCCTTAGAAATTGAGTGCAAACCAACATGAGAAATTTGTATGGAATTGCCATTACCAACAATAACCTCACCATTACCAGAATAAGGTGCCGAGGAGTCCAGGTGCGAGGTACTGGGAGTCATGTAGGCCGAGGCTCCTGAATCAACATACCAATCCGAGGAGGTCGGCGAGGAGACGGAGCAGGCCGAGTGAAAAGCCTGAGTAAGGTTAGCGGATGGGTCTTCAGACAGATGGGCAGATGGGCGAGCAGTCTGGCGAGGAACTGGTCCACGAACAAAACGCTGAGGGCATTTGTTGGCATAGTGCTCGCCGCAGCAGATTTGACAGCGGGGGATGTAGGCTTTACGCCCTCCGCGACCACCAGATAAATCGGGGCGACCACCACGAAGAGGCCCAGAAGGGCGACCACCAGTATGATCGCGTGGATTCGGGCGAGCAAAGAACGCGGCTGGAGCAGGCTCAACTGGATGAGGCTTATTCATGATCTCAAAGGCAATAGCCTGATGCAGTAAGTCACGAAAAGTTGGGACAGGGGAGAGGGCCATTCTAGTGTCTGCAAATCCGCTGAATTTGGGACCAAGGCCCCGTAGAAACCAGTGCGACATGTCAGATTTGTCGACTGGCTTACCAATAGCGGCCAGTTGGTCGCATAACGCTTTAAAACGCCGACCATAATTGGCAACAGGAAGAGAATCACGCTTGAGGAGAAGGAGCTCCTCACGAAGCTGAGTGATGCGGGACTGGGAGGAGTGGCTGAAGGCATCCTCCAGGGCAAGCCAAGTGTCGCGGGCCGTGTCACATTGAACGACCTCGGCCAGAGTTTCTTCAGTGAGAGAGGAGAGAAGAAGGGCAAGGACTTTCTGATCCTTCGTTTTCCAGGCAGCGAAGGTCGTGTGAGTGTCGGCAGGGGGGGCGGATGAACGATCCACAAGGCCATAGAGATCGGCACAAGTGAGCATCGGGACAACCTGCTTCTTCCATAAGAGATAATTGGAAGAAGAGAGTTTCACAGTTACCATATGAATAAGGACATCCATAGGGATAGAAGAGTCTGCCATTGAAGGGAGATGGGCGAGGGGGACAAGCTCGACGAATGGGGAAGCGGCGGCGGCACAGTGGCGGCGGCGGCGGCAGAGAGGGAGAAAGAAATTAGGGTTAGGGTTTTAGGATCGTGTTTAGGCTGATACCATGTGAACAATGAGATATGATCACCGTTGAATTGGTGAGTGGGGAATGACTTGTATTTATAGGAGTAATTACATTGTAACCAAATTACATAAATTTAGGAAAAGATAAATACAAAAGATAACTACAACAATATATGTCCTATATACAAGGAATGTTTGACTATTCCTTAATAGATACAATGAATATCCCATAATTAAAGGGAGATATATAAAGAAACACAATCAAAGAATATTCACTAAAATGCACGGTCAATGTCATTTATTAATTGCCTTATTAAACCCTCGTAAAGTTTATTCTCAATTCAACAACCAACGTACAATTACAATAGCAAAGGCCTTATATAGGCACAAAGTCAGTAAACTAAAACTATTCATACGTAATAAACCAACTAGCTAACAAACATAATCAACTAAGGGGTGTTTGCAAACTCTATAAACCAGCTTAAAAGCACTTCTGAAAAGTAAAAGCTGTGAGAGAATAACTTTAAAAAAAGTTATTCTGGAAGCTGTTTGTAGTTTTTGAAAACACCCCCTAACTCCCAAAACCACTAACTACTAACTAACACCAAACCATGAAGTTTAATAGAAGATAACAAATATCCTAACTACTAGCAACAACCATGATCACTCCTATTACAATTATTCTTTAAAATATAATGACTCCTACTATCCATCATGTCGCCACCAATATTATAGGACGTTTATTATTTTTTAATATGACACATGATGTCAATCATACACTATGTAGAATCATCTCATCACATGATGAAAATACCTATTCCATTGAATAACAAAATAAAGAATCATCTCATCATACATTCTGGGATTCTGCCCGGCAAGAAGTGTATCAACATAGCAGTGGGAATCTGGATCTGCATTGTTTGGGTTATATGAAAATGGAGGAACGTACAAACACATTTTCGATAACATTATGTGGGAGGAAAAAAAGATCCTAGATGAGATTAAAAGCAGGTCTTGGAGTTGGGTCTCCTGTCTCGATCCGGCACGACGTTCAACTACTTTCGAGGAATGGAGCAATGATCCATGGAATTGCTGTCTTGATTAGGCTGCTCAAATAATGACCCATTTGATTCACTGTGGTGTTTAATTTAGTATGGCTGTAGCACATCAGGCAATACTCATGCCTGAGAACCAAGTTTTGTAATATCTCATGTTAGTTTTAAGGGATTTTCTTATGATAGTTTTTGTATCGCCTGGACTATTAATAGTTCGGATGTCAAATTGCATCGCTCTGTGTCGCCCTCTGTGTCGCCCTAACTTGATACCTGTTGCCTTTTTTTAATATTTTAAAATAATTATTTAAATTTTATTTTATTATTTACTATTTTATCCTTTATTAAAATTAATAATAATATTATTTAAATTAAACAATACAAATGTAAAATTAGATTTTTTTAATAGAATTAAATTATTATTTTATTTATATTTTATCTACACCTGCTCATTTAATTAGTTCACCCTCAAATTATTTTTTTACTCCGGTTATCTGCATCCGCTCATTTTATGAGTTCACCCCAAATCATTTTTTAACCATGGTTATCTGCAATCGCTCATTTTATAAGTTCACCCAAAATTATTTTTTACCACGGTTATCTGTACCTGCTCATTTTATAAGTTCACCTCAGAAGATTTTTTTTTAAATGAAATAATTACATTTAAAGGACTATATTATACTTTTATTAATTTACACAAAATATAATAAAATCAACCCTAATTTGTAGGGTGATACTCGAGTACATGCAAGATACCGGTACACACCAATTTTAATTTTTTATTTATATTTTATCTACACCCACTCATTTAATGAGTTCACCCAAAAATCATTTTTTTTACTACGGTTATCTGCACCCGTTCATTTTATGAGTTCACCCCCAAATCATTTTTTTATCACGGTTATGTGCACCCGCTCATTTTATGAGTTCACCCCTAAATTATCTACACCCCTCATTTTATGAGTTCACCCCAAATCTTTTTTTACTACGGTTACCTGCACCCGTTCATTTTAGGAGTTCACCCCAAATCATTTTTTATCACGGTTATGTGCACCCGCTCATTTTATGAGTTCACCCCTAAATTATTATTTTTTACCACGTTTATCTACACCCCTCATTTTATGAGTTCACCCCAAAAATATTTTTAAAAAAGTAATTACATTTAAAATACAATATTATCCTTTTATTAATTTACACAAAATATAATAAAATCAACCTTAATTTGTATATTTACAATCTGTAGTCAAGTCATTACCGAGTTACCGTCGATTCACCATCAAGTCATCCATATTTTTAGAAAAAAATCGTAAAACATAATTTTAAAAAAAAACTATCGAAATTAGGCAAAAATCTTGATTTTTTTCTTTCTAAGTTTTCTTCCCTCTCCTCTTTTTCTCCCATTTTCAGTTTTTTTTCCTTTTACTTTTTTTTTTATTTTTCATTTTTTCATGTGTATTTTTTTTAAATTTTAATACAAAATAATATTATATGTATGATTTTATTATAGTCGTTAATACAATAAGTAATAACGAGTAATACCATAAATTGTAATCAGTAATACCATTAACAGTAATTAGTACGAATAAACACTTATCTTATTCAAAGTGAGATGGTCTCATGGCGACACTGTTCATAAATTAGTAAAAATAAACACTTTATTTTTTCCAAAGTGTTAAAACGTCATTCTCAAACTATGTTTTGGAAAGCAAAATTTTGGTGAAATCAGAATAAAAAAACTTTAGAAAATGTGAATGGAACTATAGGAAAACGTCATGATCAGACCATCGATTAGTTCTAAAAATTATGTGTCCATATAATGTTGCTTACGAACATTGACCTAATGTCCGATTTGTATAATGTAACTAGATTGATTGTTACCAGACTTGAAATTTACATTATTGAGGAGACATTTTTATTTTGGAAGGAATGTTGGTAGTAAAGTTTTTATTTTGAGAATAATATTGAGTGTTTCGATGACACGGCTCCCATAGAGTTTCGAATAAGATAATTTCTTATTCTATTGTCTTTTGCAATGACGATAAATAAAAGTTAAAGGTCAGTCTCTTTTCATGGTAGGTGTGTAGTGTGTACCTTCTGAAACATGTTCATGCATAGACAATTATATGTTGCAGCCCTCTAGAGTTAAGAGTGTATTGAAAAATATTTACCTAGATTCAAATGAATAACAAATTTACAAATTTATACTATGGAGTACATGTTTCAAATATTTTTTTAATTGACAAATTAAACTTAAAATATATTATAAATTTATTTGAATTCTTTAAGGGCACTAACAGTCCTACGTTGCCCATTGTGACATTGTCCCTCCTTTACGTAAAAAAAAAAAAAAAAAAATTGTGATCGAGAGCAAACCGAGTAAGTGGAGACTTTTTGGGCCAACAATGTTAGCCCATTTAATTAAAAGTGGAGAATGTTTTGGGCTAGCACTTAATTAAAAGTGGGCAGCCCAATTGTTTTATCAAAGAAAATAACCAAATTGAACAACCAATTTCTTGAATTGTGCGTGAGTAATAACAAATGTTCAAAAAAAAAAATTAACATAATGTTCTTTCAACCATTACAACGAAAAAATACATCAGTTTTTCAAAATAATCTCATCTTCATGTTGAGCCCCCTAAAATATTATAAAACATGCTGAAATTTTATAATATTATAAAACATGCTGAAATTTTATAATAAATGAACAAAAAATTCCTCAAAATTAATCCACACAATTGATGTTTTTTGTCTTTTCTTTTTAATGACAAAATCATTATCTTAGGTATTATTAGATGAAGTTGTGTCATCATTCTCATGTTGAGAAGATATCTATAAAATATACATTAAAAATAAAATTAATAAATGTCAGAATCTTATCATATTCATAAATTTCAAATAAATCTCATAAATCAATAACCATATATAGAAATCATACAAATTTTATATGAATAACAAATCAATAACCATATATAAATCATACAGATTTTATATGAATAACAATTGAGATTTGAGAATACTGTGTTAATTTGATTGTGCAGAAAAAACAGAGTATTAACACAGAAAAAAATCAAAAGTTCAATCAGAGGAATGCTCAATATCACATAAAAAAAACTAGCAGTAATTATCAACAATTTGAGAATACTTCTTTTTAGGTATACTAATAATACTTATAATTCGACTAAAAATGAACAAAAAATAAAAAATATAAATATAAATTACGAGCAGCGGATGTGCAGAGAGTTTTTTTGAACGTGTTTTGTAGGTTTTCTCCTGATTTTAAAAAATCCAGAATCTCTTTCTGTTAGATTATATAAAGTATCTTCGCTAATTTTCTGATCATAAACATATCAATTACTCCATGATCATAAATTGTAACAACTTTTCTGAATTCTGAATAGACAGACCGGCACATACAATAGCCACGCCCAATTTTGTGATCTCGAAACAGAAATTTGTATAAAAAATTCAACTAAATTAATAATTTAACCTAAAATTCAATTCATTCAAATAAAAAAAGATAATTTATTGTTTATTATGATTATTAATGATATGAGAATTAAAATAAAGATTATATATTATCAATTAATTTTTTTATTAATCATGTGAGGATAAATTTGTAATTTTATAATTATATATTTAAAATTATTAAATTTAATTTAAAAGTGTAATAGAGCGACAAAAAACGATAATAAGTGCAATGCAAGGCGATGGATTCTGCGACGCCAAATGCAACAGGTAGCAGGTCATCAAATATAAGCCATTAGATTTCAGATCTGATGGCTCAGATTATTGGACTGTTGATAGTCCAGGCGACATTGGACTGTCCTTAGAAGGCCCCTAGTTTTAATATAAATCTTTTGTCCGAAAAAAAAAAAAAACTATGTAGAATCAAATCCTTAAATCATCGTCCATGACTAGAATAGCGGTTTAGCAAAAAAATAAAATTCTCTGTAAAAGTGTTTAAAAAGTAAAACAAATAAAATTACCACCTTTCCCCTGAATTGTAATTTAATTTAAACTTTTGAATTTGAACACAAATGAGACTATCAAAAAGTTTAAATTGCAATAGGGTTGGTCTGTTATGGACTCGAGTGCATGCTGTGCACCCTAGTCCATGTGCACTTTTCAGTTTACTAACTTACACTTTTTAGTAAATGAGTAATAATTGAAACGTGCAACACCATTACCAAAAAGTGTAAGTCAGTAAACTGAAAAGTGCACATTGACTAGGGTGCACAGCATGCACTCGAGTGCATACTAGACCTTACCATTGCAATAATATTTAAAGGTGATGATTTTATTTACAATTATCTAAAAGTTTAAATTAAATTACAATTCCGAAAAAGGTGGTAATTTAATTTGCAATTAACCCAAGAAGATTATTATGAATTATGGGAAGGAATTAGCAATAGAGACAATCAAAAGAGGCGTTACCCTCTGTATATATATCCCATATATTCTAGGGATATTAGTTAATTTAGTCCCATAACTTTTAATCATTTTTTAAATGGTCCCAAAAAAGTTAAATATATCAATTTAGTCCCATTTATTTGTAATTTATTTTGAAATGGTTCCAAAAAAGTTAAGTGTACCAATTTAGTCCCAAAAAAGTTAAATGTACCAATTTAGTCCCATTTTTTCACAATTACATTTAACTTTTTTGGGACCAAAACAAAACAAATCGTGAAAAAATAGGACTAAATTAGCACATTTAACTTTTTGGGACCAAAACAAAATAAGCTACAAAAAAATGGGACTAAATTGATAAATTTAACTTTTTTGAAACCATTTCAAAAAAAGTAGAAAATTATGGGACCAAATTGGTTTATTCCGACAAAGTGGGATAGCTCAAGTGGTTAGAGCACCACTACCTAGGCCTTAGATCCTGGGTTCGAGTCATGGGAAGGGAAAAAAAGGGATGGGTATTTAATGTAATTCAAAAAAAAAAATTGGTTTATTCCCCAATAACTTCTAAAATTTCAAATTTCAAATAATAGCTACTAATCTCATATATAGCCACTTTAAAATAAGCAATACCTACCTACCTATCTAATTAATTTTTTTTTTTCATATTTGTGATTTTAGAAAACGATGTGAAGATTCTCACTGTTAGAAATTAATATACACGAATTAACTTCTCACCTCTCTATAAGTTTGAACGTTTAGATGAGACAAAAATCTTTCATGGTATTAGAGCCTCCATGCAAACGACATGGGTTCGATTCCTGTTGGAAGCAACTCCACCCATTTAAATTATCCACTCGTTGGGACTTCCTCCTTCGGCCCACGAGTGAGGGGTATTAGGAATTAATATACAAGAAGCAACTTCATCCATTTAAATTGTCCACTCGATGGGCCTTCCTCCTTCGGCCCACGAGTGAGGGGTATTGGGAATTAACATACAAGAAGCAACTCCACCCATTTAAATTGTCCATTCGATGGGCCTTCCTCCTTCGGCCCACGATTAAGGGGGAGTATTAAGAATTAATATAGCCTAGCTAGTTGTGTGATCCTAAGACTTGCCCACACCTTATCTTATATCCGTAAACATCAACTCATCTTCTTCTTAGTAAACAATTCAAATCATCTTGAGCATCAATTAAATTCTACAAAACATAAAACTTGATCAAAACAAACCCTTAAGAATTGATTGATATCTAATTTATGAAATCTATCACTTAACTTGACTAAAGTCAATTATCCAGTTGTTCAAGAACTTTTACCCTTCACTAGCTAACTCCACGTTCCATGAGCTGCAAAATGTAACTATAAAATATTAAGTTAAAAAGTAAGTTGAAGAACTGGATGGGTTAGGACACGCGCATCACGCGCCAAGTGTGGGCGATTACACCTCGGTAAGGTGCGAATTTTTCATACCCAGCCTGGATTTCTACATTCAAGGAAAGAGTTCTAGGGTTCTAGGGCAAAAGGAATTTTGGGGATTTTTGGCCAATCACAAGAAATTAGGCCCTTCTATTCTGATTACTTTGGTGTAAGAGAGTTAATGTGTCGGAATAATCATGATTTCTGCCTAATCCTCATTGTCTTAGTGTGATTCTCTGGCCGATTTGGCCGGTTTGTTGGAAGTCCCTATGCAATGTTTCCAATTCTTTGGAGGTTCTTTTGCATGGTTGAGTGCACGGTGTGCTCAGACCCACACTTTTTTTAAGCTTCGGCATTGGCCACTAAGGCGGTGGCAATGACTATATTTCAGCGGAGTGGATGTGCGCAAAATGCATCCCTCATCATTTCGACTTTTCTTCTAAGGAGTTCTACTCTAATTCTTCTTTTCAACATCACCATATCGAAAATGGTTGAAAACTTGCAGGAGCCATTTTGAAAGGTTAGTTTGGCCGAAAATGTGGATGCCTCTCTTGATGTTGATGAAAGAGAACTTATTCTCCCAAAGAATGCTCTTCTGGGACGATTCACTATAAGGAGACAAGGAACGATGAAGGACACGATCCAGCTTCTGAAAAAAATATGGAGGGTGGAAGGAGACGTCAAAATCACTAAAATGGGAGAGGGATACTACATGTTTGTGTTTGAGGAGGAGTTGGACAGGAGCAAGGCATTCTATCGCCAACCTTGGATTGTCAATGGGCCGATGCTGCTCTTGTCCAAAATCCGGGGAGATGAAGAGCCATCGGACTTGGTCATCTCAACCATCCCACTCTAGATCCAGATCCATATATTGCCCATCTACTCTATGACGAAGCCGATTGCTTTTATGTTGGGGGAAAGGCTGGGTGACATCATAGAGATCGATTGCCCTGAAGAAGAAGAAGCGGCTTGGGGAAGTTGTTTACGGGTAAGGGTTCTCTTTGCAATATGACCCAACCTCTCCACAGGGACACCTACATCACTATCAAGATGAAGAAAATCCTACTCCCCCTAAGGTATGAAAAACTCTACTCTTTTTGCTCTATCTGGGGGCTTCTTTCACACATTGAAGATGACTGCCCAAAGAAATTTAACGAAAATGGTCAAAAACCAAATGAGGAGAAGGATTATCCGATATGGCTGGGGGGGGGCAAAAAGGTTTAAACCAAGCACAATATGAAATTCTAAGGAGGAAATCTCAGAATCTGGAACCATATTTTGTCCATGTGAATGAAGTGAACAAGCTGGAGCTGATGAAGCAAGGGAAGCTAATACGTTTATTAACAATGAAGGTTTTGTTGGAGCAATTGAGCAATGGAATGATAATACAAACTTTCATGATCAAGATGTTAACTACTTTGTGGAAGAAGTGTTGGCTGGGGTAGAAATGCAGAGAGCACAGCAAAACAGGCTCATAACCTATGAAACAGATCAAGTGGTGGCCGAAATCGCACACGAGGTACCAATCCGACACATTTCGGAAATAAGTCTCTACGGGCCCTAGAGAAAGATGCAGATAGGAGAAGGGCTGGGAGCATGAACGGGGCCCATCTTTCAAGCAAAAATGCAAGGAAATGGAAATGAGAAAGCGATTCCGGAAATGGTGAGTGCAGAATACTATATACCAAAACAGATGATGCAGAATCAGTACACCAAGAACCAAAAGAAGAGGGACAGACTGAGCAAGGCACAACTACAGCTCGCAGCGGCTAACAAGGAAACTTATTGCAGCGGGGAAGATTCAAGAACAAGTGGTACGAAGAGGCACAAGAATGATGAGGACACCTTAAGCTCTCGAAGGGTGGAGTCTGGTGAATACCAACTCCGCCAACGCAAAAGATCATTGAATGTTTGAATGCGCGCGGATTAAGGGGGCCGAATGCATTTCATAGACTTAGGCAGATTAATGCCTTATATAATCCCTGTATTTTGTTTATTATGGAGTCTACGTGCCTTCTAGGATACTCAAGATTTGGCAAATTATGATACATTTTGAATTTTGTTTTGCTGTTGGCACTTGTAGAGGTCTGATCCTCTTTGCTAAGAATGAAGTGAATGCAAGTTTGAACTCCTACTCAAGTGGCCACATTGATATCTCTTTAAGAAGTCAAGACATTGATCGGCAATTTACTAGTTGTTTGGGAAATCCAAATGTTCAACTCAGACATTTATCTTTGCAATTACTCCACAAAATTTGACAATCACACTCCCCCAACAAGCCTTGGGTTGTGTGGGGAGATTTTAACCTCATTCTCAACTCTTCCGAAAAATAAGGAGGTAACACACAAGGTTTGGTGAGGAGTAACATGGATGAATTTAGAGAAACAATCAGCTCTTTAGGTCTCCACAATTTGGGACACAGCGGACATGTCCATACTTCGACAAATAAGAGGAAAGGTCCTCACCTCATTAAAGAATGACTGGACAGATTCCTTGCAACAATAGATTAGGTTGATTTTTTTCACAAACATAAAGTGGAAAACCTTCATTGGTTTGGCTCTGATCACAGTAGTGTTATTAAACTTCATACTATGAGACAGGATCAAAGATGGAGGACAGTGGGAGGAAAGCCTTTTATTTTTGAAAATGCCTTGCTACAGGAAGCTAATGTGAAAGAGGTGATTTATGGTATTTGGGAAAAGAATGGAATGTATGAATTTTTACCATCCCAGCTTGAGAATTGTGGCACTGAAATTGCTAAATGGGCCAGAATTGAAGTTGGAAACATTGAGAAAAGAATGAAAGGATTAATTGATGAAATCCACAAGAGGGATACAAATGGAAGAAGTGAGGAATGTGTTGGGATATGAATCCTATAAACAATGTTCTAGTTGATGAAAGTATGTTTTGATGGCCAAAAGCAACTTAAAGTTAGTGATATATGTGGTTCTAAGTCATCTTAACTAAGTCATCTGAATATAAGCTTACTAATCTGATGAGAAACTTAAATTGAGATTACTGATCTTAATGCTAACTGAAATAAGTTTACTGATCTTATTTGAGAATATTGAGAATAAACTAACTGATCTTAACTGAGTTATTTGAAATAAGATTACTGATCTGAGTATGGAAACTGAGAATAATTTTAGTGATCTTATATGAGATACTTGAAAATCTGAGTTACTGATCTGATGTACTTACTGATCTGATATGCTTACTGATCTGATGTGTAAATTACTGATCTTATATGAAAGTTATTAAACTTACATGAGTTACTGATCTTATTGGTTACTGATCTGATATATGAACTGTTAAGTACTAAGCTGATGTTTTGTATTGTATAGACAGCTTATAGTATAGGACTTAGTTATACTCATCTGTATATAGTTCAGTTGATGTATAGATAGGTTTTATATTTGTAAAGGTGTATTTTATTGTACTCAGCATTGTAAAGTTCAGAACACTAGATTAGGAATAGATTAGATGAAGATCAGAAGACTAATGAAGACTCAGAGGACTACTTCAGACTAAGAAGACTTCAAGAAGAGTTGAAGAAGAGCTTAGAAGAAATCTGGAGAAGTTTTGAACAGTTTGAAGTTACTGTGCTGATTGGCTCAGAAGAGTAAAAATCAGAAGAGTAAAAATCCGAAGAGTAAAAATCAGAACAGTAAGTTACTGTGCTGATTTGTTGAAATTGAAGAATAAGTTTGGAAAGCTTATTTAAAGAGTACCTGAAGATTTATTGAAGAGATGCTGACTTGGAAGTTGAAGGAAGTTACAAAGTCGGTTACAAGAAGAAGTTACAAAAACAGTTTAGAGTTAGTTGAGAGTTAGTTCACAAACTGCTAACTATCATACTAAGTTCTATAAATACTGTATGATCTCCTACTTGAAGAGACGACTGAAAGACTGCTACTACTGAAGCAATTACTGATCTTAGAGAATTCAAGAGCAAGTCTACAAGCAAGAACTCACAGAGTTGAAGGAGATTGAAGAAGAAGAGCCACTGAATTGAAGAGAAGAATCAAAGGCTATTCAAAGAGAAGTTTTACTTTTCAAGTTTTAGTTTGTATTTTGTAAAACAAGTGTGCTAGTTACTTGGAGAATTACTAGTAGATCGAAGATATACCTGGTGGTATAATCGAAAAGATCAAAGTCTTAATCTTGGGACTTTAAGCCACAAGAAGCTCAAGAAGAGTAATAAAACTTCACAACTGGAGTTGTGAGAGTGGATGTAGACATTTGTCGAACCACTATAAAATTCTGTGTTCTTTACATTTTCTGTTTGATATTTGTTTGAATTGTTTAACTAAGAACAGTAGAATTAACAAAGATAAAGATCTAGATAAAAGTTGAGTATAAACTTGATTGGGCTCATTAGTAATCTGATTATTCCGCATTGTGTATTCTGATATATTGAAAGATTTTTGAAAAGTCTATTCACCCCTCCCCTCTAGACATTTTCACTAGCTTACTCAATATTATTAACTCAACTTTGGGACCAACAGAATGTACTGCACTTAACACTGCTTTGGAGAAATTGCAATCTCAACAAGAGATAATTTGGCATCAAAGAGCACGAACGAATTGGATGAAAAATGGGGATAGGAATACAACTTATTTCCATAGAAAGGCTACAGAGAGGAGAAATATCAATGCTATTCACAAGCTAAAAAATCAGGTGGGAGAATGGGTGGAAATAAAGGAAGGCATTATTAATCTTATGCAGGAGTTTTATGGAGATTTGTACAAATCAACTAATCCATATGCAGAGCATATTGATAAGATCACACAAGACTCACAAAAAGATCAGTTTCAGGACAGATGAATTCCTTTCTTGACTTGGAGTTTGTACCAAAGGAGGTGGAAGGGGCTGTTTTTGAACTTCACCCAAACAAAGCCCCTGGGCCGGATGGCTTCAATGCGAAATTTTATCAGGATTTTTGGGACATCGTGGGATCCAAGGTGACAACTGAAGTATAGTGAATTCTTAATTCCAAAGATAGAATGGAGGACTGGAACACAGGACAACCATCACCCTAATCCCGAAGATCAAAAATCTGGCTAACCTCACAGACTATCGCCTAATTAGTCTTAGCAGTGTTTACTATAGAATTGCGGCTGAGGTTATTGCCAGTCGGTTGAAAAAAATTATGTTTGATATTGTGAATGAACAGCAAAGCGCTTTCATCCAGAATAGACAGATTACAGATAATGTACTCATAAGCTTTGAATGTATGCATTGGCTTAGAAACAACAAAAATAAGAAGGGATACACAGCATTGAAGCTTGACATGAGTAAAGCATACCGAATGGAGCTTTCTTAAAAATAAAATGGAAAAAATGGGATTCTCAAGGAAGATGATTGACCTGATTATGAAATGTATCTCCTTTGTCTCATATTCGTTGGAAAGAGGTCTTCGACAAGGAGAAGCTCTTTCCCCATTCTTATTTGTTTTGTATGCGGAAGGTCTATCTAACTACATCAATCAGAAGACACTGGAAGGAAAACTTGAGGGGAACAAGATCGCTAGAGGAACTCCAATGATCACTCACCTTTTGTTTGCAGATGACATCATCATTTTCTGTCAAGCAACAAAGGAAAGTGAAAGGGAGATAAAATACATGCTGGATGAGTATAAGAAGGCCATAGGACAAAGAGTGAACTTGGATAAATCTACAATCTGTTACAGCCCTGATACATCAGATGTCAATAAAAATAATTTCAAGGAAATGTTGGAGGTTAGAGTTTCTCAAGGACACCAAATTTATCTGGGACTTCCGACCTTCTCTTTGAGGGGAAAGCGGCTAGAGTTCTCATACTTGATTGACAGAGTTAAACAAAGGATTGGCAATTGGAAAAATAAGGATTTTTCTGAGGGAGGGAAGGATGTATTGAGTAAATCAATTTTACAAGCGATCCATACGTATGTTATGTCATGCTTTCGGATTCCTATTCAAATTTTCGCACAGATGGATTCATTGATCGCCAACTTTTTGTGGGGGGATAGAGAGGGAGCCCGTAAGATCCATTGGAAGATCTAGAAAAATACGTGCAAATGGAAAAGTGAAAGAGGATTGGGCTTTCGAAATATGCATATGTTCAACCAATCCCTCTTGGCAAAGCAAGTTTGGAGGATGATTGACAATCCAAATTCTCTTATCACAAAAGTTTTCAAAGCAAGATATTTTAAGCATGATGATATTATGGATGCACAAGTCGGGAGTAACTCATCATTTGTTTGGAGATCTTTATGTGGTAGTAGAGATCTTCTACACAAAGGACTTCGATGGTTAATTGGAAATGGCAGAATTGTTACTTTGAGGAAACATGCTTGGGTGCAAGGTCTTAATGAGGGATTCATACGCTCGAACATAGCTGCAGGAATTTATGTCTCAAGCCTTCTTATGAATGAAAGACAATGAAGAGAAGACGTGATCCGACTAGCCTTTCTTCCTTTTGAGGCGGAGGCTATTCTTCGAACGGAAGTGGGGAACATAGAAGATGATGATAAACGTTTTTGGATACATGAGCCAAGTGGGCAATATACAAACAAGTCAGGATATAGGGAGGCATGTCAACAATCCCACGAGTGCAAGGACAAACCAACTCCTTCCGATAACTCAGCAACAAATCTGTAGTGGGACAAAATCTGAAATTTAAAAGTGCCACCAAAAATCAAAATCTTTGGATAGAAATTATGTCAGGAGTTAATTGCGACAGAAGGAAACCTTTCAATGAGACATATTCAAATCCACCCAGTTTGTGGTTTGTGTGGAGCTTCAATGCCAAACATTTATCATGCCATCTTTCAATGCACAGGAGTTCGAAACATTTGGAAAAAATTGAATATGGTGCGATTGATCAAAAAGGGTGCTCATTTGACATCCATGCAACTTTTTTCCTTCATTTTTGCTGATAAAACTTGTCCTTCACACGATGAAATTATTATGGTAGCATGGGGAATTTGATGCGAAAGATGTAGGGTATTGCAGGATACCACTATCAAGCATCGACATCTTAATGATAGGGTTCCGGATAGAGTACTAAGTTATCTTCGAAGCTTCCAAGATAATGAAAGTATTGAGGGCAATAGAAAGAAGAACATTCAGAATTCCTCTGAGGAGAAGAAAAACAATGCAAGATAAGTTGTGTATTGAAACAGACGCAACCGTTAATGCTGAAGTCAGAAAATATGGAGTTGGGGGTGTCCTATCATCCTGCAAGGGAGATTAGGCATTCCTTATCCATGATCATACCGCCTCAACGTAGTCATTTGGGGGCTGAACTGGAGGCGATTTGGATGGGGCTCAAGGAAGCTCGTAGAATGGGATTCAATAAGATCATCTTAATTAAACACCGATTCAATACAAGCTATTCAAATCATTGAGGGAGGTAAGTGAGGTGCTGGACCTGAATTTTCAAAGGCATCTAAGATCAAGAAGCTCTCGTTGGAATTTGTTGTGTGCAGATTCTCTCACCTCCCACGAGCTAACAACGAGAAAGCTCACAAATTGGCGCAGCAAGCGTTTTACTCTACCATTTCACACGACTGAAATGGAGCAGTTATTTTGAAAGTGTTTTGGAGTGGTCGGGGATCCTTTTGCCTTGGCCGAATTTCTCATTTACTTCTACTTTCTTCTCAAAAACGTCTCTAAAGCACACTATCGTGATGCTAGCTAGCGTCATCAAATAATGTTATTGTGACACATAATAGAGTCATGTACTAGGTAGTTAATTTAGTTAAAAAAATGTGACGCGATAAAGCAAAACGTTGTTTTCAATTAGTGTCACCAAATAATTTACTATAAAGCATAAAAGCATCACAATGGACATCTTTAGTGACGCTTTGGAGCGCCATGATAACAACCTAAAAAATGCCAAATTAGGTGACGCTTGGCCAAAGCGCATCAGCAAAAGAGTCACTAAAGGAGTGGTGGATAAATAACCAGATACAACAAATGAAACGCCATATATAGTGTTCGTTTTAATAAGAATTACTCCCTCCGCTCACAAATAAATGACATTTTAATTTTTTTAATAATCAGATACAACAATTGATAAGTTTACCCTTAAGGCATGTTTGATAGCAAAGATGGATTATCTAAAATTAGGATGATAACTAAACTTTATAAAATTTAAAGCATAATCTAAGTTATCAAACAACCAATAAAAGTGATATATAGTTAATATAGATTTAATTTAAGCTATCAAACATGGCCTTAATTAACTAATAATCCTTTTATCGTATCCCATTATTTTAGTTTATCATAAGAAGATCTAGATGATTACCTAATATTTAAGGTATTTGAGTTGTAACCATAATTTGAAGACTTTGGTTGTGACTTGTGATGGTACTGCCTATGTCTTTGACTAGTTTTTTTTTTTTTTTTTTTCTATGCACGTGGTATGACTCTGTAAATTGATTTTCTAGCTATGTTTACATTGTTTTACAATTAATTAATTAATCTGGAAATAAATTTTTAGAATTTAATTATTGGGTACACTTGTTGACTTGTTGTGGATTCATATTGAAATTTAAGTCCTGGGATTTGGACATTTGGTACTTATAATTATATTTTATTATTTGTAAGGAAAAAAATGTCACCTAAACCAACTTAGCTGCACAACTGATGTTAGGTTCTTGATGCTTGTCAAACCTGTCACGGGTTGAGTGAACTTAATTTGTCATACTTGTTCGATTTTTTGCCACAATTTAGTAGAAGAATTTAACTTAGAATTTAGTAGTACAGGGTTAATGAGGTCGTTTATGACTTATTCCATGTTCGTTTATAACTTAATACATGTGACTGCTGAAACTCTATTTTTACTTTTCCACTGTAAGAGGTCAATAACTAAGACAGTCAGATGACATTCTCAAATTTTGGAGATAATTAAGGAAAGATAGTTTCAAATATTCTTGAAATATTATCTTATGTTCTCATCTCCAAAATTAGAATTCACATAATATTAGATACTTTCAAAATTTAACAAAATTTTGGTGTTAACAAATGTGAATTTATTTGTAATTTAAATTGATGTGAATAGATTTTTGGACGAACAATTCTTGTGTTGATGAAAAATGATTTAAATTACAAATAAATTCACATCTGTTAATATGTTCAAAATAGGCATCTTCCAAGGGGGAGAACGGGGGAAGGTCAATAATAGAGTCAAATTACAAAATTTGATACATAAAAGGATCATTACATAGAGTATAGAAGGGACACAGATGGAGAGGAAGAAGAAGTTGAAGATGACGTGACTTCTGAGGTGTCAGAGACATGTTTGTAAGTAGTACCATGTGGCACTGTCTAATAACTATTTGAAGTATCAGCACCACTAAATTCAAACTGCAAAGATGCACGATCATGTGGGGTAGAGACAGAATATGTTGCAACTAGAAACTTGCAGGATGGAAGAAGGGGTGGTTCATGAGGTTCAAAGCTAAGAACATGAATCACTTGCCTAATTGATAGGTGAGCTCACCAAAGCCCCACCACCATCCACCGCACCATTTCATCGTCATGGAATTCTCCGCCTAGTTTTGGATCCGTTGCTTCAAAGTGCAACCATGTTATAAATTTAAACCCATTTCCCTAACAATGTTATCAATTTAACCATGGTTTAGATGTAATTTCCTTTAAACTTTTATTTTGTACCTTTTAAAAGCCAAATTCTTGTATGTTTTCAAGTACACCATGTACTCTAGTCCATTTTATACTTTAGCCCAGCCCAATTTACTTACCCAGCCCATTTTCCCCAAATTCTAAAACCCTATCTATTCATCTTGCTTCATTTTTCTCCTGGAGAAATGAATTCTCTCCGCCCTCGACAAATTAGACAAAACCTTCTCCCTCCGCAACCTCCTCTCCTCCCATGGCGTCCACTCCATCGCGCTCAGTTCAACGTCACTGCCTCTTCCACGACTACCGCATCACCAGCCAGATCGGTTATAAGGGAAGTCGATCTCAACAAGATAGAGCCCTGGGAGCTACAAGGTACGCAATTATATATTCAGTATCTTCTTCAAAATATTACGTACGGTACATCCCTAATTATTAATTTATGTGAGGATTTGTTTTATCTTGTAAATCATACGATTGAATCAAGAATTACAATTTACACAATTCCATACTAGCTACCCTGCCCATGCAAATTAATTAGATTAGAATATACGACTATGTAGTTCAATTTTTATCTTAAAAATACCAAATCTGATCAATTAGATCATGAATATATATTGCATTTGCATGTATCTATATAATGAAATTATGAGAGGTGGAATGCTGCTATAAAGGAATCCAAGTTATCCAATAGATCAGGATTAATGGGGCGCATGCATAATTATAATTCCTGATCATGTCTTGTGATTAGTTTGAATAATCTTGACGATGAATTAATTTCATTGCAAAAACTCATGTGTCACAATTTCGTACTCATGTGTAACCGGTGTTTGATCATTTTCAATTGAAAGACATGTTTAGTGTTCCACCACTCTAGCCCGAAAGGAATAGGAATATATTTGTTTTAGTCCTAGGCTAATTAATAGGCTTTGCAAATTAAAAAAAATTAATTATATGTATAATTGTGGATGCTGAGAAGTGTAAGATCGGATCAACGCCACAGAACGAATGGTACTTTTTCAGCCACAAGGATAGAAAGTATCCAACGGGGTCGAGGACAAACAGAGCGACGAGTGCATATCTTCATTTGCAGATCTTCGTTGATCGGATGAAGCATCTCAGCGATGTTATGGCGATTTCGGTAAGCAAATACGAGGACCTCCATTTGCAGATCTCGACTACGTTGATCACATTAGGGTCGGAGTTTAGGAACCTGATGATTTTGGGGGAAAGAGTTGAGCCATTACTCCTCCGTTTCTCTGTTTCCATTTGTAGATCTCTGTTTCCATTACTCGTTTCTCCTTTGTACTCATTTCAATTATACCTTTATACTCTTGTTGTTAATCGTGTATGTTTTATATGTTAATAGTGTTTTTTTTTTTTTATAATGGAATAGTGTATTTTTGTCTCATAAATGGTGTATGTTTTATATGTTAATAGTGTATTTTTGTATAATGGAATAGTGTATTTTGTATAATGTAATAGTGTATTTTTGTCTCATAAATGGTGTATGTTTTATATGTTAATAGTGTATTTTTGTATAATGGAATAGTGTATTTTTGTCTCATAAATGGTGTATCCCTAGTAAATGAAAACTGCACGATAATATGTATAGGAAAAATATGTGTATGTTAAACTGTTTATATTTTTATATTTAACTGTTCCTAAATTTTTTTAAAAATGTTATTAATTTCACACATTTTTTTATTTATTCTTGCACTTTTATGACAATTAAAATACACTTTTGGTTATTAATAATTACACTTTTATAATATACCTAACTGTTCCTAATTTTTTGAAAAACATTGTTATTAATTTGACACATTTTATTATTTAAACTTGCACTTTTATGACTATTAATATACACTTTTTGGTTATTAGTCTTGCACTTTTATAATCTAGATAAACTGTTCCTAATTTTTTTTAAAAATTGTTATTAATTTCACACATTTTATTATTTAATCTTGCACTTTTATGACTATCAATGATTACACCTTTTGGTTATTAGTCTTGCACTTTTATAATGTAGATATACTGTTCCCAATATTTTAAAAAAAATGTTATTAATTTCACACATTTTACTATTTAATCTTGCACTTTTATGACTATCAATGATACACCGTTTGGTTATTAGTTTTGCACTTTTATAATCTATATAAACGAGTTATTAGGTGCGAAAATAAAAAAACAGGTGATAATTTAAACTTGCACTTTTATGACTATCAATATACACCTTTTGGTTATTAGTCTTGCACTTTTATATACACCTTTTGGTTATTAGTCTTGCACTTTTATAATCTAGATAAACTGTTCCTAATTTTTTTTTAAAATTGTTATTAATTTCACACATTTTATTATTTAATCTTGCACTTTTATGACTATCAATGATTACACCTTTTGGTTATTAGTCTTGCACTTTTATAATCTAGATAAACTGTTCCTAATTTTTTTTAAAAATTGTTATTAATTTCACACATTTTATTATTTAATCTTGCACTTTTATGACTATCAATGATTACACCTTTTGGTTATTAGTCTTGCACTTTTATAATGTAGATATACTATTTTCACACATTTTACTATTTAGTCTTGCACTTTTATGACTATAGTCTTGCACTTTTATAATGTAGATATACTATTCCCAATATTTTAAAAAAAATGTTATTAATTTCACACATTTTACTATTTAATCTTGCACTTTTATGACTATCAATGATACACCGTTTGGTTATTAGTCTTGCACTTTTATAATCTATATAAACGAGTTATTAGGTGCGAAAATAAAAAAACAGGTGATAAAATAAAATAAAATTCAAAATTTAATGTAGAAACGGTTATTAGTCTTGCACTTTTATAATCTATATAAACGAGTTATTAGGTGCGAAAATAAAAAAACAGGTGATAAAATAAAATAAAATTCAAAATTTAATGTAGTTGGGAATTGAACCCATGACCTTTTGGTAAAAGGACTGAAGGGGCAACCACTAGACTATAACACCTAATTAGAATATGTGCGTGCAATATATTATTTATGCACATAAGTAGGGCTGCAAGTGGACTCAAGTACACCGTGTACTTGAGTACACAGCAGCCCTACTCCTTTTAAAATTTATTTTAACGTTTGTATTCTTAGTTATCTTAATTGACATTATATGGTATTAGGGAGAGGTGGGAGGTATAATTATTTGCTTAATTGATAGTATTATATAAAAAGGTACAAGAGTATACATTAAATTTGAGATCTAAATACAAAATTTGATACATAAAACATGAAAATATCATTACATTAGGGACAGTCACCCAGATGCAGTTGAAGATGACTTGACTTTTGATGTGCCAGAGACAGGTTTGTAAGTAGTACCATGTGATACTGCCTGGTAACTATCTGAAGTATCGGTGCTACTAGATTCAAATATCAAAGACGTACGAGCCTGTGGGGGAGAGGTCGAATATGTTGCAACTGGATACTTTGATGGAAGAAGAGGAGGTTCATGAGGTTCAAAGCCAAGAACATGAATCACCTGCCTAATTGATGGACGTAGAGTATGGTCCGGGTGAGCACACCATAGCCCCACCACCATCAATCGCCCCATTTCATCGTCGTCGAACTCCCTGCCTAGTTTTGGATCTGTTGCTTCAAGGTGCAACCCTCTTCCGTAGAGCTCCCACACCCACTCCACCAGCCTTACTTCACTTCCTTGTGCTCTCCCATTAATTGGTTTTCTTCCGCATACAATCTCCAACACAACTATTCCAAAACTATAAACATCTGATTCCTTACTCGCCTTCCCAGTGCTCACTAATTCAGGGGCCATGTATCCCATAGTACCAGCCATCACCGTTGTTGGTGCTTCAGCTTCATGATCAACCAGTCTAGCCAAACCGAAATCTCCGAGTTTGGCATTGAAGTTGGAGTCCAACATAATATTGCTGGATTTGATATCCCTGTGGATCACACATTGTTCCCCTTCTTCATGTAGATACAACAAAGCTGAGGCTAACCCCTGTACCACTCTATACCTCGTTTGCCAAGTCAACGATGATTGTTGATTGAAGAGATGGGAATCTAAGCTGCCGTTGGGCAAGAATTCATACACAAGGAGAAGCTCTCTCTTCTCATGGCACCACCCTATCAGTTGCACAAGGTTCCTGTGTCTCAATCGACTGATAATCTTCACTTCGGATGCATACTCTTTTGCTCCTTGTTTTGAACTTTTCGAAACTCTCTTAACTGCAACGCGTGAATTTATGTCCTTGAGGAACCCAAGATCCACCCTCTCCAAGTTTGTGCTCCTCTGAGAAGTTGTCGGTAGCACGAACCAAATCCGCATATGAGAATTTCTTAGGACCACTACCCCTTTCAAATTCATCCTCCATGGATGCATTAAGCGCAAGCTCTTCTTCATTTCTCTTTTTACTTCTCTGCCGTAAAAAGTACCCAAGAAGGATCAAGGCAAACAGCAAAACAGAGAGGCCAACAACCAATGCAATCACTTTTCCAGTCTCTAATTTCTTTCTTTCACCAGGGCTTGAAACAGAAACTGAAATATCAGTGGAACTGAAATCCCACGACTTGACATTATGGATCTCGGTTAAGAGACCTGTTGCAGCTGAGAAGCCAATACTCACCCACTCCGGTAAGTGACTTCTCA
Organism: Galeopsis tetrahit; assembly: GCA_963675135.1. Lineage (NCBI taxonomy): Eukaryota > Viridiplantae > Streptophyta > Magnoliopsida > Lamiales > Lamiaceae > Galeopsis > Galeopsis tetrahit. Next base: position 8,788,712 of record OY776121.1, on the reverse strand, counting down.
TATCTACAACGTATTCAAGACTAGATGTTTGAGTCCTGGTATTCGCATAACTTGTGAAGACGACTCGAATAATTTGGGAGGTGGAATTGTAACTAATCCACGCATCATTTACCTTCCCTGCACTCATGTTATTCGGCCAAGCCTTAGTTGCAGAAGAAATCACTGAATTGATATCAATGCCTACATGTGGACCTCGTGGATCCCAGTCATTTGCTATAGTATCAAATTCCACCCCAATGAAAGGATCTTCTGGTACAGAGAGATTATTGCGATTGCCAAGACCAAGAGCACTTCCCCATGAATTGTCGGGGATTCTTGCATTAGCAGGACCCAAGAAAAAAACCATTCCATCAGCATAACTATTATTACCAATTGCCTGAATGATAAATGAGAAATGGGTGTTGAAATCCGCCAAGTTGCCTGAGGATTTGTCCCACAAGTGAAACGCCTCGGTGTAGGTGGCGCGTGCAGATCTATAGAGCTCTGTACTCACCACTATGCCTTCTTCTGAGAGTGATGCACTGCCTTGTGTCTTTATTAGGCTGCTAACATTGGGTCCAATGCTGGAGAGGTTGAAGGATAATGGAGAAACAATTGGTGGAATAAAGAAAATCATGTATATTAAAATCAAAGCCATTGCTATGATATATTCAAGTCTTTTTTTTTTTTTTTTTCTTTTTGATCAATCAAGTTGAAAAACAAGTTATTTAACAATGGAGTTAAGGCATATGCACATCAACTTATTTAAGACCGCAGACACCAATTTTGACTCTGGACTTTTGCGCTCCGATCCTTTTCATTATTGCTATTTTGGATATGAATTTGACCGCCTAAATAATTACTGTATACAACAACTCAACTTTCTTTTATGCAATAACTATATACATAAATTATACTATCTCTGTCCCTGAAAAGCTGATAGTTCCCTGAAAAGCTGATAGTTTGTGGCACGGAGTTTAGAGAAAAAGTATAATGATTAGAGTTTTGAAGTTATATATAAAGTAGTTGAATCGAGTGTATGATGGATCTCAAAAGGTTATTACATAAAGGGTAAATATGTGTATATTGTGAGAGTGAGTGTGCAAACTTTTCAAGTACGAAGGGATCGAAGTAGTTAATTAAGATAAATTTAAGGAGAAAACACATCTTTTTAAAATAATTAGTTATGATTTTTTTTGCTGGAAGATAAATTTTATTTAAGAATCTTTTGAGTGAATGATTTTGAATGCGTATTAACTCATTTAAATTTTTGGCTGCAGATTTCAGAAAAAGAATAATAAAATTTTTTGCATGTTCGGTTCAATTCTTTTATAAATAATTTGAGTTTATAATAAAATATATATTTAATTTAGATTTTGAAAAACCTTAAAAAAAACACATGAAATTGTTTGTTCCAATCTTGGTATTCACCTTGTGGGGGAAACAGGGATGCGAAAGCACCAACGGTAGTCTGTGGTTAACAAATGATGCCAGATCTAATATGATTGATAGTGCACGCCTACCCACGACTTTAACGAAGCGAGATGGGGTCATTGAGCGAGTGGTGAGATAGCGGTTTGCTAGGTGCAACGGTAATTGTGTAAGTAAGGTAGCCCGGACAAACAGAACGCAAAGCGGTGACATGGATTGTTGACATGTGTCATTTATAAAAATAAATTCAATGTCCCGTAATAATGAATGTGTCACACGCGAGTTAATGATATGTAGAGTAGAATATCAAGTGAAATACAAAAAATGAAATAGAAAAATCAAACTGTTAGGCCATGTTTGATAGCTTAGATTAAACCTAGATTAACTATATATCATTTTTATTGGTTGTTTGATAACTTAGATTAAGGGTAGATTATGCTTTAAAATTTATAAAGTTTAGTTATCATCCTAATCTTAGATAATCCGTCTATGCTATCAAACATGCCCTTAATAAACTGGATCACGCGTGTACGTATGTACACATGCATTTCTCACAAATGTCCGTAGACTTGGAAGTCTTGGTCTTCCTTCCTTTATCACTCACTACTTTAATTTCAACTTAGAAAAAATATATAATTATAGTCAACATAAAATACATTTTGCAATTTTAACCATCATACTTTTCTCGACAATAACTTGTCAAATAACACCCTTACAACCAGTATTTTCATAATCGGATCGAAAATTAAACCGAATAAAGACAAGTGTGAGACATCTCACTGAATGTTTGTGCAAGGAAAAGAAACGCTATCTCCGTCTCTATGTGATCTATTAATTTTTGTACATAAATTTCAAATAATAAAATATTAAAATGGTATTAAGTTTTATAAATTGTCAAATTAAAAAAATGTAATTTTACCGTAATACCCCATTAAAGAAAATTTTACTCTATCCGTTCCACAATTGTTTGCACGTTTACCTTATTCGTCCGTCCCCATAATTGTTTGCACAACCTAAAATGAAAATTTCTTCATAAACTTCACCCTCACAATATTCACATATTTACACAACATGTCATTACATTTCTTTTATGCAATAATTATATACATAAATTATAGTTAATTAAGATAAATTTAAAATAAGATTTTTGAGTGAACGATTTTTTATTTTTTTTTTTATACAAAGAAAGGATCAAAATCAAGCAATGTGAAGTAACGTAGATAGCGCGAGATCCTTAATCCATATCGGAACGTATGCTCCAATCCAATCTTGAGGACGTGGAGAGTTGATAACCAATTGTGCTAGCTTGAGAGCTAATCCATTTAGATCTCTTGAGATATGTCTGGTCTCCCACACTGGGATGTTTCTCAAGTGGTTGTATATATCAGTGACAAAACCTTCAGGCCCTTGAATAATTTTACACTCCAGAAAGACTTGAGTTGCCTGCTTAGAATCGAAGAAAATGCACGAAAAATTCACTTGAAAGTCGTCCAAGTAGCGAAGGGCCAGTCGATCGAAAGGAGGCACAAAGGTTTCTTGCCTCTGTCCTCTGCATGAGGAGAGTGCAGTCAATTGCATCGCTCTTTCCATATCGCCCATGCTGCCATCACAATTTCCTCGAAAGTTTTAGACGTGTTGAGGCGAGACATGCTAAAAATAAAATCAATCGTGGAGCCGAAAATTTTATTTTTAAACTTACCCCAGACTCCCAATTTTTTCCAAACATTTCTAACTGTCGGGCAATAAAATATCACATGGATCGTGATGGAGAAACATTTACGTTTGGGCGGTGTAGGTACGTGATGGAGAGACAAGTTACCTTCCGTAGCCACGATGTTTTTTTATCATTTTCCAACCAAAAATTCTAACCTTGGGTGGAACATGTAGTTTCCACATTTTCTCCCAAAATTATTTTTCCTCCACATTGTTCGAAGGACCTGGGTCAGCCTTCTCTCTCCATTGAGAGTTAGTATCCCAACCTTTTATATAACCTGAGGCTACTGTATATTCTCCTCCTACCCTGTATAGGCCAGAAACTTTGGTCTTCGTCACCCGTACTCGTTATCGTTGTTTTCAAAATGGCCTTCGCCTCATGTGGTATTTTTGAGTGAATGATTTTGAAGGTGTATTTACTCATTTAAATTTTTGGCTGCAGATTTCAGAAAAATAATAATAAAATTTTATACATGTTCGGTTCAATTCTTTTATAAATAATTTGAGTTTATAATAAATTATTGATTTAAATTAGATTTCGAAAAACCTTAAAAAAACACATGAAATTGTTTGTTCCAATCTTGATATTCCACATCATGGATTTTTTACGTGTGTCATTTATAAAAAAAAATTATCAACGTCTCATAATAATGAAGACACCATGTGTTAATGATCTATAGAGTAGAATATCAAGTGAAATACGAAAAATGAAACAAAAGAATTCATTAACCGTTCATAAATTGGTATGAATTACATTATGGTAAAGTCTAGTATGCACTCGAGTGCATGCTGTGCACTCTAGTTCATGTGCACTTTTCAGTTTACTGACTTACACTTTTTGGTAAATGGTGTTGCACTTTTCAATTATTACTAAAAATATTATTATACAGTTTAATAATTGAAAAGTGCAACACCATTTACCAAAAAGTATAAGTCAGTAAACTGAAAAGTGTAACATGGACTAGGGTGCACAACATGCATTCGAGTTCATAGCAGACCAACCCTTACATTATATACCCTCCCTTTTCCCCTCCTCGTTACTCGAATACAGGATCTGATGTTTAGATAGTGATGCTCTAACCGCTTAAGTTATGTCACTCCGATAAGGACCGTTCATAAACTGGTACGAGACAGATCAAACTTTATCACTCACTACTTTTCAACTTAGAAAAAATATATAATTTTAGTCTAGATACATTTTGCAAATTTAATCATCATAGTTTTCTCGACAATAACTTGTCAACATAATAACACACTTACAACCAATTTGTCCACATCAAAAAAACATTATATCTAAAGAAAAAATAAAAATAATAAAGGCAAGTGTGAGACGTCAAGGAAAAAAAAAACTGTATCCGTCTCTTTGTGATCTATTAATTTTTTACATAAATTTTAAAAAATATAATATTAAAATAGTATTCAATTGTACAAATTGTCAAATTGGTAAGAAGGATAAAAAGTATGGTAGAGATATAAAAGAGAATTGATTAAAAAAAAGTTAGTTTATCGTAATATCCCATTACGTAATATCCCATTAAAGAAAATATTATATATTCAGTGAGGGATATTTTCAATTTTTTATCAAATTCTGAATATCCTGAATCTGGATGTTTAGCGTCATCAAACTAATTGAGATGTTGACATTTTAAAAAATGAGTTATTTAGGACAATTAAAATGGTAAAACGGATGTTGACATTTAAAAAAATGAGTTATTTAGGACAATTAAAATGGTAAAATGAGTCTGGGGCGGAGAGAGTATTATTTTAGAGGTATTGATGGTCTTAAAAAGAGTGTGACATGTGTATGGGGGAATATATTTGTGTGCGTTTTTAAAAAAAAAAATTCAAAAATTAAACACTATACCCAGAGTCAGGTAAGTAGTTCAAATGTTAAGTCTTATGAAAATACATGTAGAGTATTTTTACAAGTCTTAAGTAAATAAATAAACTATATGCGAAATTATGACATGTCATTTTATAGTACTCCTTGAAAAATACTTAGTTTTACTCACCCAAAACAATACTTATGTCAACACTAATTAATGAATGCAATAACAATTATAAGCAAATAATGATCATGAAAATATAAAGTAAATAATGCAGAATGTAAATGACATAAGATGTATAGTAGTTTGGAGGCTAAACTGCTCTTAAGTTTACTCTCCTAATTTAATAGAATAATTCATAATCTTTTGAAATTAACTTGCTTTTATAGTGGCAATGTGCACTCTTCTCTTCTACTTCTTCTCCTCTTGATTTCTTACAATCTTCTCTCGTTGCAATACTCTCAAATTACTCGAACTCAACAATACTCTCAAATATCTCTCAAAGTGAAAGTAGAGTTTTGTTCTTGGTTACCAACTAATGTTATATCCTTTATAATTAATAGCAAATGTAAAGGCTGGGATATCACTTTTTAGACTTTGGATAATCTTGATAAACTGTCTAGTGAGAACTATTGGATAACACTCAACCAAGTGCTTAAAAGCTTAATCTCTCGGATGACATGAGTGTTTGAATACTTTTGAATGCTTGAAAATTTCTTGCAATAACTTCAGCTTGATAGTGTTCCCGTAAACTTGAAATGATTCAAGTTGTGGCCTATTTATAGTGTTAAGAAAACTATTAGTTGGTGAGATAGTTCTTAAACCATAAATTTGAACTTTTAAATAGTTCAAGGGTCTGCATGCAAATAGTGCATGCATTCGCGTCCATTTTCAAAAACTTCATTTTGAAATTAGAGTTTGTTATGTGCAGGTGACATATGTAAATTGATCATTGGCCTTCATGAAATATTTAAATAACGGTTTGATCTTGTACTAGGTTAATTTCAGTGTTGCATTGTCATTCATCCTTCTTGTCCATTAGTAAGCTAAGTCCAACTTAACTAATAGTCACTCCAGGCTCATTATATTGTCCTCTTTTGCTAAGTCATTTGAATGGCACTTTAGGATACTTGTCCATCTTGCAAAGTCTTCTGAACATCACTTCAGGATACTTGTCCATCTTTGCCTAGCTAGTCTTCTGAATGTCACTTCAGGCTACTTGTCCATTTGACACTTAAACTTTATTTTGAGGCTCAATTTATATGACTTGAAGTTCCTCTTACTTGACAACTGCACTTGCTCTTTATTCATGCCTCTTGTCCAAACAGTCTTCTTAACTCATTTTCATAGATCTTGACTAGTCTTCGAAGTATCTTTTGGACTTATCACCGTACATACTATCTTATTTGTCTTCATGACTCTTGTCTTTCATGCTTCTTGTCTTCATAGCTCTTTGATTTTCATGTCAAGTATCATAGATTTTAAAAAATATCTATTTTAAGTAAAACAAAGCTCCCTAACACATATATGAGCTTTTTAACGTATAAATCTAATCTGACAATTCGTCATACTTGAGGTTTTCAAATAAGAAAAGAGGGGTTTCAAGGCACATGCAATACTAATGAATACATTTATGATTAACAATCTACTCAAGTGGTATTGTGTTTTTCCTATAAGATTAATCACTAAATAATGAGTTAGAAGTCTTTTCAATCCAACTAATTCAAGAGAAACATAATTCAATTTAGTATCTCTACCTAAATTGCATCACATAACCCAATTAAGCCCCTAGGATCATCACATACCTTCCTAATCATTGATCATCTCTCGATTTCACAATATATTAGGTCGAATATTTGCATTCAATCAATCAAAAGAAATTTCTCAATCCAATTTCCATTAATCAAGGTTAAACACATCATCATGTACATTAATGACATGTTTTGCAATTAAAATCAAATATTCAAATAGGATTAAGCCACACAAACACCAATTAAGCAAAACATTAATTCATAACACTACAAAAAAAATCATGTTCAGTGACAATAATATTAGTGACATTTGAATATTTGTCACTAAAAACACACATATAGTGACAAATAATTCATTGTGCTACAAAATACCATGGGGTGTGATAATTAGTGACAACTATACATATTATCAATATTTGATTGAATGTTTGTCACTAAAAACAAACATATAGTGATAATTATTCATTTTGTTACTAAATGTTATAATTAGTGACAATGTTGTACACTGTAACTATTTTATTGAATATTTGTCGCTAAAAACACACGTATAGTGACAAATAATTAATTATGCTACAAAATATCATTGAATGGGATAATTAGTGACAATTATACATATTGTTAATATTTATTGAATATTTGTCACTAAAAGCACACATATAGTGATAATTAGTAATTATGTTACAAAAAATACAATAGTTTTATTATAATTAGTGACAATGTTGTATACTATCACTATTTTATTGAATATTCGTCACTAAAAATACACATATAGTGACAATAATTCACTTTATTACAAAACAACACATGATGTGATAATTAGTGACAATTTTGTATATTGTCAATATTTTTACAAAATATTTGTCACTGGAAATAAACGTATTGTGACAAAAATTCATTATATTACAAAATAACATAATAAATTGTGATAATTTATGACCCTTTGTTTATTGTTAATAATTTTTTGTCACTAAAGTTTGACGCCAAATTTAATTTGACTTGTAAAAGAAAAGTTATCGTCACTAATGCAATTATAAATAGTGATAATATTTGAAATTATTACTACTTATTTAATTCATATTTTTTTATAATTGAATATTGTCACTAAAAGATTAGAAATTATAGTGACTAAAAAATTTCATAACTATTATAAAAAAAATTATAGTGATATATTATTCATAATTTTTCATAAATTAAAATTCGTAATAGTTAATTGACTAAAATAATTTATAAATTATCAAAATTTTTAAGTACTTTAAAAATGTAGGAATTACTTAAAATTCTGAAATGAAATCTAAATTTGAAAAATGTGTCTAATAATTTATTTATTTTAAAAAAAAAATAATGAAATTTATATTAAAATAATTAAAAAATACGTTGTGAATCATGAAATTTTTTATTGATTCTTAGAAGAAAAAAATGACGGGAAATAATAATATTTGAATTTGAAATTTAAAATTAAAATTAAATTCATATTCAAATTATATTGTTGAATCCGTTCTTAATATTCAAATATATTTGATACATTTAAAATTCTAATTCTAAGACCAAAACAAGTTGAAACAAATATGTTTAGATTTTAATATTCAAATTTTAATACACAATTATTTTTAAATATTTGAATTTAAATACCAAATCAAATCAAATATATAGTTTGGTTCTTAATATTCAAATTTGGAGTACATTCTTAATTAGGGACAGTAGTGGGATGAGTCCAAATATGAATTCGCATTGAACTCGGTCTGCATGGGCCAGATTTGGATCCGATAAAGTGGGTGTGGGACGAATCGTGGTTTAAAACTATGCGGGGCATGTAAAACTCAACGAGTCCTCAAGTTATATGAGTCTTGGGTCTGAGAATTTTTTAGCAGATGGGCGGGTCCTTGGACTAGGGTTGTAAATGAATCAAATCGAAGCAAATACTCTAGTATTTGATTTGATTCGTGAAAGTATTCGAATATTCGTATTCGTTTATTTTTTTAATAATAAATTTGATTCGTTATTCGATTCGAATGATTATTCGATACTATTTGATTCGAAGCGAGTATTCTATATATATTCTAAACATTATTTTTCAAGTATTCAATTTGAAATTGATTCGACTTGAAACTACTTGATTCAAAATTTTATGGAGAAAATTTGTAAAAAATAATAATTTAAATAATATTATAGGACATGAGACAAATTAGGGGTGTAAACGAGTCGAGTAGTGCTGAACTCGACTCGGTCGAACCTAAAATTTTAAAGATCGAGCTCGACTCAATAAGAAACTCGATAAATTCGAGCTCGGCTCGGCTCGATTACCTATATAATTTTAAAATTAATTGTAAAACATATTTTTTCTGAAATAAACTCAAGCTCGACTCTACTTGATTATAAATATAATTATATATTAATGACAAAATAGTAAATATTGTTCAAGATCAATTAGGCTCGCGAGCCTATCGAGGCGAGTCTTTATGAGCTCGAATTTGGTAGCTACTCGAGTAGCACAAAACTCGACTCGATTTCAATCTTTTTCCGAGTCGAGCATGAGTAGCTCGCGAGGTGGCTCGACTCACTTACACCCCTAAGACAAACATACAATTAAAAATATATTTATGTATATATATTAGGGTTAATTCTAAATAAATACACGAACTTTAGTCTCAGTATCAATTTAATCACGAACTTTTATGATTATTGTAAAAAATCACAACCTTTCATCGTGTTGCAATTAGATACACATTTTTTTCTCCGATCAACCATTGATTATGTGGCTTGTAAGTCATATTACACAGATTCTTTTTTATTTTTTTTTATTTTCCACATCATATTACACTTTATAGAAATAAAAATAAAATTTTATAAAAATAAAACTCTGGCTTCTTCTGCGTCTTCTCTGAAACTCAATCAAGTTCTTCTTCTCAAGCTCAATCAAATTTTCTTATACCCTTCTCAAACTCAATAAAGTTCTTCTCTGCGTCTTCTTCATTTTTCAAACTCAATCAAGTTCTTCTCTTCTAACCCTAAAATTCAAAATTTACTAAAAATCATTCAAAAAAACTCAATCAAGTTCTTCTCTTCTAACCTCCATAGTGGACCTCAATTAATTATTGGTTTACTGCAACAAAAATATTCTAGAAAATATATATATATATATTTTTTTTGAAGTATTCTAGAAAATATTCTAAAAAAATAGACAGTTTGGTTTACTGCAACAAAAATATTCTAGAAAATATATATATATATTTTTTTTTTGAAGTATTCTAGAAAATATTCTAAAAAAATAGACAGTTTAATGTACAAACATTTGCAATTGTAGGCTATAAGTATTCAAGTTTCATGTTACAAAAATAACAGATCATTTCATGTTTCATTAGCACGGCTCTCTTGAGTATGACTTCCACTATCACCCCTCTCAATACCCTCCTGCCTTATTTTGTCATTTTTCTTGCGTTTGTAATCTCTTTCTTTTGAGTAGAGGTGTTGCCGTGTTGGTCATCATCATAGACCCACCCCCACTAACTTCTACTCCATTTGCTAACTTTTCAAACAATATGAAAAATAGTCTTCCATCTACTCTGTTTGATTATTGATTTTAATTTTTAGGGTTATGAGGAGAACTTAATTGATTGAGTTTGAGAAGGGAGAAAGAAGCATAAGAACTTGTTTGATTATTTTTTTTCTTTTTTTTTTTTTTTTTTGGGATTTTTAGTGTTAGGTTCTATCCTTATGATTTTGATTTTTAGAGTTAGAAGAGAAGAACTTGATTGATTGAGTTTGAGAAGTGAGAAAGACGCCGACTCTATTGAGTTTGAGAAGACGCAGAACAAGCGGGAGTTTTGTTTTTATTTTTATAAAGTTTTATTTTTATTTTTTAAAAAAAAAGAATTATGGAAAATCTGACGTATAAAAAGCTTGGGAGGAGAAAAAAAATGTGTATCTAATTGCAACACAATGAAAGGTTAGGATTTTTTTTACAATAATCGTAAAGGTCGTGATTAAATTGATACTGAAATTAAAGGTGGTGTATTTATTTAGAATTAACCCTATATATTATAAATATAATCGAATACTGACGAATATCGAATTGAAAATTATTCTATGGTTGTATTGATTTATTAATCGAATCAAAAAGAAAATTTGTATACGAATTCGAATAATAAAATTTCGAATTCGAATAATAAAATTTTAAAGACGAATATCAAAATTCGAATACAAATATGGAATCGACCAAAATTATTTAATTCATTTACAATCGAAACTTTGGAGTGGGCCATCCCATTCTTAGTAATTCAATTCAAATACCAAATCTAATCTAATCAAATTGAATTAAATTGATTAAAATATTTAATTTCGATTACCGAATCTAATGGAATTAAATTAATATATTTGATTTTTATACTGGAAACATTATAGAAATCTATTTTTATTTTTCTTTAATATATCTATAATTTTCATTAATGAAAATCTATATGGCTATATCATTAGTTTAATTCACACACACATTTTTTATAAATACATCCATTGACAGCTCCATTCTCAACCACGTTTTCTATAAATGCACCCACTGAAAGAAATTGAACATGGTCGTCTTCTCCGAGCAGTTTTCGGTCACCCCATGCCGCGGTCGAACGCTGCAATTTACGACGGTCTTAATCTTTAAATATTTTATATTTCTTTAAATATTCTTTAATAATTATTATGGGTCAATGTTATTTTGTATTACGTGTAATCTTACTACATGCAATAATATATGTTACTATATATTATAATGTGGGTTACTTAATCAATAAAAAAAATATTTTACTACATAAAAATTATATGTTACTACATTAGAGCTGTCAAAATGGGCTAGGCCCGTTGGGTCGGCCCGCCTCCGCCTATTAAAAAGGTGGGTTGGGTTGAATAATACAAGCCCGTTTAAAACGCAGGCCCGTTTGGGCTAGACCGTATGGATTGTGGATTTTGGCGGGTTGGACCGCGGACGGGGCGGGTTGGCCCGCAGGCTTTTTATTTTTAAATTTTTATTTTTTATTTTTTAAGGTTTAATGAAACAGTAACGCGTTTTTATTAAGTTGAACTATGATTGTAAGTAAAAATGTGATATTAGAAATTTATTGATTCAATTCAACTTTAAATTAATATACAAAATTATAAAATATCATTCTAAACAAAATTAAGATTTGAGAATGAGAATACACCATGTATTCACATGACTCAGAGAGAAACTTGATAATTAATGTAGATTTGAATCTTTTTTTTAACTTTATCTATTTATAAATGTATAATTATCATAATGAGTAGATTAAAAGAGAATGTGGTGATAATGTCATATGTGTATTCACAAATTGACATTTGTTACTGATAGTTGAGCTGATTTGTCCATTAAACTTTCGTTGAATATTATATATTTTTGTTACTTATAGTTGAGTTGATTTGCCCATTAAACTTTGTTTAAATTTTAGTTCGATTGATTTGTGAGTTAAACAAAAAATCTTTTTTAAAGTTTACTTTTTAATTATAAGAGATTAAAATTATTCACGTGGTGAATTTAATTAAAGATTATTCAAATTTATTCATACTTTTTTTTTTTTTTTTTTAATAATTATTAATGTATTGTTTAAAATTTATTATGAGAATAAATGTGAAAAAATAAAAAATAAATATATTATATAAAAGTCCGTGGGCTAACCCGCAACCCGTCATGGGTTGGGTTGGGTTGAGTATTTTTCAACCCGTCCCCGCCGTGGACCGGCCCGCCAAAACCCGCAAAATGATGGGTTGAGGTGGGTTATGGACCGCACCGCCCCGTTAGCCCGTTCTGACAGGTCTATACTACATACTACAGTTTGAATTACTACATTGAATAGACATTTGTTACTATATGTATCTTTATCAAATGATCTAGTAATATTTTTTGCATCATCCTGCAATAAAACAATTTGTATTACAACATGATTATTGGGTTTACTACATGCGATAATATATGTTACTACATATTATAATGAGAGTTACTACATCAATAAAAACACTAGAAAAAACGTGTTACTAAATAAAATAATTTGTATTATTATATAAATAGTTTGTGTTATTACTACATAAAATAATGTGTATTACTACATATTACAATTTGAATTACTACATATTACAATTTGAATTACTACATTTAATATCCCGTGTTCGGTAATAAATAAAAGATAAAAAATCACAGAAACAAGAAAAATAAACGGGTTAAATTTTTTTATCAAAATTAAAACACAAACGGGTCAATTGACAAATAAATTAAGAATTAACCCAAATAAATTTTAATAGTGGCCCAATAATATATATATATATTTTCAGCTCATTGACTTAATAAATCAACACTACAAAAAACAGCCCATTTAAAGAGGGCAAAGGCGAGAGAATTGCCCTCTTTAAGCGATTTGGCGACAGCAGAGGCGAGGGGCAGTCGTCGTCGCCTAAGTGCTCCTCGCTAATTTATTAGCGAGGGCACCCTCGCCAATTCCCGAGGGCAGAATCGCACTCGCGTATTGGCCCGCCAATTCCCGAGGGCAGAATCGCACTCGCGTATTGACGAGGGCCAAACACACTCGCGTATTAGCGAGGGCATACCCACTCGCGAATTGGCGAGGGCGCGTGCCGTCGCCCAGTAGCGAGAGTCATAACCCTCGTCAATTCCTGAGGGCAAAGACCGTCGTCTTTTCCCGAGAGCGAGGCCCCTCGCCAATACGAGGTATTTAAAAAAAAAAACAGACCTAGGTTTCGAATCCAGGTCTCTAAGGCCACTTTCCTTACCCCTCACCACCAGGCCACCATTAATGCGTTTTAATTTCACCTGGGCGCGCGCATGGGGGGTCGAACTCGCGACCTCCCGGATTGTGAAGAGTTTATGCGCTCCCCGTGTGCCAATTAGGCTAGGAGCTTTAGTCGTCATATTTTAAATGCATTATATATTTATCCCTTTTAATTTCTGTTTTTATTCTTTAACTCAAATAATTTAATAAATTACCACCTATATATTATTAAGTGAATTAATTATATTAACTCAATACTTAATTAATTTAACTCACCCCTCATTACTAAATTTAATAACTCATACTTATATATGTATTAATTAACTCAATTTATTTAACAAATCCCTTCATTAATACTAAATTTAATAATTTATACTTATGTATGCATGTATTAACTCAATTTTATTCTTTTATTATTAATTAAGTCAATTAATTGAATAGATTACTAACTCAATTAATTTATATATTAGCTCAATACTTAATTAATTTAACAAAAGCCCTTCATTACTAAATTTAATAACTTATTAACTCAATTACCAACTATATGTTATTAACTCAATTTATTTAATAAATTACCAACTATATGCTATTAACTCAATTCATTTATATATTAGATCAATACTTAATTAATCACACACTAGTGTTTTGAAATGGACGTGGACCCCAACTCTCTTCACCGTGATAAATCCAATTATAATAATTTCGTGTAAACCCATTTCGATATAAATGAGACTTCACTTCATTAGGATCTCTATAACTCTCATTTCGACATCTAGCTTTCGAGCAAGGACACCTAATTTTTCCTTCCCAAATCGAATTCGGATTACTAGTGGCAGCTTCAATAAATCCATTTACACCACTAATAAATTCGGGGCTCATAATCCCATTGACCAATCTTGACTTATACATCCAACTACGACTTGAATAATTCATGTTAATCGATCTGTTTCAAATGTATTTTGGAAATTAAACATTGATTACTAGCTATACTGTTCTAATTAATATAAATATATATAGTTTATATATATATTTTTAAAAATTTCGGTAAAGTTTCATCTAAATCTATCGTATCACCAAATATTTAGGTTCCTAGTGCATCCATTTCCGACTCGAGTAAAATTACTCAAGTCGGAACGCACAATCTACAACAAACAAACAACTCATCCCGGCCTCCAACATCGATTTAATTTCACTTATTTCCAACAATACATTATAAAATTAATTCTCCCAATTAACACATTCATGCATAACAATTAACACACCAATTAATAATTAACACATACATGCATATATAAAACATAACAATAATTATATTAACACATTCATAATTAACAATTAACAATTTTTATAACTTTCATCAATTAATCCTAATTAACAATATACATATTTTTCTAACATAATTACAATCCTAACATTACACAAAAAAAACTATATATATACATGCATATATATATATATATATACATATATAATATAATATAAACATATATATAAAACTTTTAATTTAATCAATAAAAACGCATAAATTTACCGTAGAAATGAACCCCTCGAAGCGTAGAACCGAAATATCCAAAAATTAGTCTCGATCGGTAGCTCCGGCAGCGGCGGTGGCGCGGTGGACGACAACAGCGGCTGTGTCTAATTCGGGGGTGAAGATGTTGTTGTACGAATTTGGGGAAGAAGGAGAGGGTTTTAATTGGGAAATAGGCGAGGGCAATAACGAGGGCCCCACCCCCCTCGCCAATTAGCGAGTGGGGGACCGTCGCCAATTTCCGAGGGCCACAATGCACTCGCCAATGAGCGAGTGCAACACACGCCGTCGCCAAATCCCTCGCCAATTGGCGAGTGCATCTTTTTCCACTCGCTAAATAGCGAGTGTGATTCCGCCCCTCGCCAATCCCCTCTTTATTTGTGCCCCTCTTTAATTCCCTCGCCAAATAGCAAGGGTGAAATACCCCTCGTCAATTCCCCTCGTTATTTGAGCAATTTTTTGTGGTGCAATATTTTAGCCCAATGGACTTAATTGGTCAATATTGCATGTATGCAATATTGCATATAAATATACCCACTAATTTAATGAGTTCACCCTTAAATCATATTTTTATTATAGTTAACTGCACCCACTCATTTTATGAATTCACCCCCAAATCATTTTTTTACAACTACACCCGCTCATTTTATGAGTTCACCCCCAATTTATTTTTTTACCACAATTATCTGCACCCGCTCATTTTATGAGTTCACCCCCAAATTATATTTATACTACATTTATCTGCACCCACTAACTTTATGAGTTCACCCCCAAATTATCTGCACCCGCTCATTTTATGAGTTCACCCCCAAATTTAAAAAAAAAATTACATTTAAAAAACTATTTTATCTTTTTATTAATTTACACAAAATATAATAAAATCAACCCTAATTTATACATTTACAATTTGCAGCCGAGTTACCGTCGATTCACCAATAAATCACCCATATTTTTAAAAATAAAATCGTAAAAACAAAATTAAAAAAAAAAAACTATCGAAATTAGTCACAAATCTCAATTTTTTTCCATTTTCAGTTTTTATTTCAAAATTTTTATTTCTTTCATTTTTTTCCAGCTATTTTTTTCTATAGTATTTTTTAAAATTTTAATATAAAATAATATTATATGTATAATTTTATTATAGTCGTTAATACAATAAGTAATAACCAGTAATACCATAAACAATAATCAGTAATACAATTAATAGTAATAAGTAATATCTTATACAATAACAAATAATTGCACACATCTAATTATATTCAATAATACCAAAAATAATTATTAGTAATACCACGAACAGTAATCGGCAATACCATTAATATTAATCAGTAAAATTTTATACAATAACAAATAATTTCATACATTTAATTATATAAAGTAATACCAAAAAATAATTATCAGTAATACCGTGAAGGCATGAAAAGTAATTAGTAATACCATGAATATTGATCATTAATATCTTATACAATAACAAATAATTTCACAAATCAAATTATATTCAGTAATAACAAAAAAAATTATCAGTAATACCATAAACAATAATATATAATACCATACACAATAATAATAATCAGTAATGTCTTAAGCAATAATAAATAATTCCACACAATCAGTAATACCACAATTAATAATCAATAATACTATAATCAATAATCATTAATATTAATTCAATAATGTATTAATAGTAATACCACAATCAATAACTAGTAATACCAATACCATTAACAATAATACCATAAAAAAAATGGGGAGAGTGCAGATCGGGGTGTACTAAAGAAAATAGGGGTGCACATTACCAAGCTCAATTGAAGAGAACCCTAGCCAAATAGAAGGGCACCCTAGGTCAGCAATCGCCGCCTGAAATTTCATCGACAAGGTCACCGGCTCCGAGTGCCGACTGATCAGAGATCCATCGACAACATACTCATAGTCCTCCGTCGGACCGTCGTCAACCGGAGGAAGAGGCTGCGTAGGATCATAGTGAAGAAGACGAAGCAATGTAGCTTCGATTTGGACAAAGATGAACAACGAGAGCGAAGCAGCGTCGACCTGCGTGTTGTAGGGGAGCGCCATTGATGCCGGAGAAGCTCCTGAATCGTGAACACAAAGGAGATCGATCGAAGCAGTCGCGTTGGTGGTCGAAATGAGCAGAGGTTTTCGGCTGCCATGGATCGTGACCGAGATGGAAGATGATGGAAGATGTCATGGAATTGAAGAATCGCGATTGCGATTTGAGGAGGGGTCTCGGGCTTCAGCGGCCGAGACGGAAGCGCCGCCGTCGAAGGGGTGGTCAGATATGGTGGTGGCTGGGTCACCCACCGACCGACATGAATTTTCGGCAGGTCCTTTACTCATCAAATTAAAATTGAAATTCAGGTGCAACGCCGACCGACTATAATAAAATCATACCTATAATATTATTTTGTATTAAGATTAAAAAAATACACATGAAAAAAATGAAAAAGAAAGGCAGAAAAAAAAAGTAAAAGAAAAAAAATCGAAGAAATAAAAAATTTGGAAAAAAATAATTGAAAATTGGAAGAAAAAAAGAAAAGAGGAGGGGAAAAAAATCGAGATTTGTGGCTAATTTCGATAGTTTTTTATTAATTATATTTTTACAATTTTAAAAAAAAAATATGGGTGACTTGGTGGTAAATTGACGGTAACTCAACAATAACTCGTCTACATATTGTAAATATATAAATTAGAGTTTATTTTATTATATTTTGTGTAAATTAATAAAAAGATAATATATATTTTTTTAAATGTGATTATTTTTTAAAAATTATTTTGGGGTGAACTAATAAAATGAGCGGATGCAGAAAATCGTGATAAAACAATAATTTGGAAGTAAACTCATAAAATGAGCGGTGCAGATAACCATGGTAAAAAAATTATTTGAGGGTGAACTCATAAAATGAGCGAGTACATATAATCGTGGTAAAAAAAGATTTAGGGGTGAACTAGTTAAACGTGCAAGTGCAGATAATCATAGTAAAAAAATGATGTAGGAGGTGAACTAATTAAATGAATGAGTAGCACAGGCTAATTTGAATTCAAAAAAAAAAAAATTGATGTAGCCCGTGTAGGCACCATGCACTCGCGTCATCGCGTGCATGGAAGTATTTGGCATTTAAAAAACAGAAGACCATGATTCCACGTTCAAATATGTTTTTATTTATTTTTTATTATTATACCCTCATGATCAACACAAATCTACTCAATATCTCTCTGCACACGTGCTCCCTCCTCAATATCTCTCTGCACACGTGCTCCCTCCGTTCCCGAAAAGTTTACGGGGAATCTTAGGGTATAAGCCCACCCCCGTTCCCGAAAAGTTTACGGGGAATCTTAGGGTATAAGCCCACCCCCGTTCCCGAAAAGTTTACGGGGAATCTTAGGGTATAAGCCCACCCAAGACCATCTCTCTATCCGATGTGGGATACCTTAATACGCTCCCTCACGTGAGACGGCCCAAACGGGGTCTCAGACGGGGACCAGATCGACACCTGTGGCATGAAGGGTATAAGCCCACCCAAAACCATCTCTCTATCCGATGTGGGATACCTTAATACGCTCCCTCACGTGAGACGGCCCAAACGGGGTCTCAGATGGGGACCAGATCGACACGTGGTTCCACAGGTGGATCCATCACGTGAGACGGCCCAAACGGGGTCTCAGACGGGGACCAAATCGACATGTGGACGGCCCAAACGGGGTCTCAGATGGGGACCAGATCGACATGTGGTTCCACAGGTGGATCCATCACGTGAGACGGCCCAAACGGGGTCTTAGACGGGGACCAAATCGACATGTGGACGGCCCAAACGGGGTCTCAGATGGGGACCAGATCGACATGTGGTTCCACAGGTGGATCCATCACGTGAGACGGCCCAAACGGGGTCTCAGACGGGGACCAAATCGACATGTGGACGGCCCAAACGGGGTCTCAGATGGGGACCAGATCGACATGTGGTTCCACAGGTGGATCCATCACGTGAGACGGCCCAAACGGGGTCTCAGACGGGGACCAAATCGACACGTGGTTCCACAGGTGGATCCACACATCGAAGTAGAGAGTTGTCTCTGATACCATATAAGAAGGCCTAACTCTACACTTAAAACCAAGGTGTTAAGTGAGAGGATTGCCTAGGCTTATAAGTCCACCCAAGACCATCTCTCTATCCGATGTGGGATACCTTAATAAAGGGTAAATATGTGTATATTGTGAGGGAGATTGTGATAGTTATTTCTATTTTGGGTATCCAAACTTTTGGGAACAAACTAAAAAGAAAAGTATGAAAACTTTTCAGAGGGACAGTGAGTATTTCATTTTCATTCCCTCCTATTTTCTTTAATTGACTAAAGTATACCAGCAAATCCATTTTTACTCAACTATTGTTTCCTTAGTTTCAGAAGTCAAGTTGTCAATGTAATTCCTCAATGACTCAACTCACGTAAATTTTGGAATGCCTATTGTGCTTTTGCTTAATTAGGCCTAATTGTTATTCATCCTATAATGACACCAAATACCCACGTATCTTTGTGTCCCTATCTACGGCTCTAATGGTGGAGTACTTTTGTTTTACTCCCTCCGTCCCATATTAATTTTCATAGGTAGATGGACACGAAAATTAAGAAAGTGTAATAATGAGTGAAGTTTTGAGTGATAATTTTGTAAAACTTTATGTATAAAGTAAATAAATGAGTTGACTTTTGTGTATGTGTGGAGATAAAGTAATGGTATTTGTGTAAAATTGAGGTTATTGTGAGGGTGGAGTTTATAAATGATTTTTCATTTTAAGGGTGTGAAAGTTATTGTGGGACGTCCCGAAAAGGAAAGTGTGAAAGTTATTGTGGGACGGAGGTAGTATTTGTTTACTATTAACCTATTGAAGTCCCCTTAGGGTATGTTTACTTTTGGTTTTAAAAACCAGATTTTGGATTTCAAGATCCAAAACCCATTTTACTTCGGGATTTAAAAACCGATTTTCAAAATTCACTCAAAATCACCCCTATCAAACATATTGATTTGACATAAAGTTATATCTATATAATATTACTCCAATCATTATATTCTTTCTCTACAATAATATAATAATATTATAATAATATAATAATGCAATAATATAATACATTTAATCATTACACACTTAACTAATTATTATAATCTTATCAAACAATAATATAATATTACAAACTCATTCAATCTTACAACTTGATTTGACATAAAGTTAAATCCTTCACTATTTCAAAACTCAAAAGAAACACTCATATAACTATTCATTGAGATTTCAAAAACTCGATTTTTAAAACCACCCAAAGCCCAAAGTAAACACCCCCTTAAGGTTTGTTATATAATTATTTTTTATTGGATTTGTTTTAGTTTTAACATTGACAATTGGTCTTCTAGTTGTACTGGTCACCATTCAAGATTTTAAATATTTCAGGAATTAATGAGTTTTAACAAGACGACAAAGAAGAGATGAAAGCTAGCATTGAAGAAGAGATGGAAACTAGCACTGAAGATGCAAAGAAATAGTTATAGTATACTAAATTCTACAACAATTCATCAATGATTTATTTAATTTCTTTGAAGACATTTTACTTTATGTTTGGAATTAATTAACTGAGAAATCAGAATTAGAATTACCAACATATAATTCTCAATGCAGCGGAAGATTTTAGAACCTGGTTGAATTCCACATATGTATTGTGATCCTCGTAGTAGTATTCACAATTTAAATGTCCTTACAAGTATTTGTGTGTATGATGCGTGTTGTACAGAATATAGAAATCCCTATTTTTGCGGGTGAGAACAAAATTCCATATTCAGTTGTTATAGAAAATTTCGTTGGATTTTCTTATATAATGAATTATCCAAATAACTTCTTTCCTTATAATTATTCACTCATGTGTGGAATAAATAAATAATAATTAATGTTAATTAATAATATATTTATTAGTTTTCATCTCCCACTCACACGAGTTTTCACGCTATACACTTGTTAAGGATATATAGCAACTCAACCAGTTTTATGAAGATTTCAAAACTCGTTATACCCCGAAACTCTTTCAATTTAACATCAGTTGACATATCTCTTTTAATCCCTTGAACATAAGAGCATATTCAACTATCTATAAATCTATGTATTCATAATCAAGTTCCAAACTTTATTGACCGGTCAATGAATCACAATAGAACATGTTAATAAAGATGTCCTTCATTTTACACTAATATCTCCAGACTTCCACTATAGCTGCTTTCCTAGACATGCACCACATGGCCATATAACTTATAAATATTGGTAACATGCTAAAGTAGCAACACTAGAGTGAAGACTTAAGAATACAGTAAAAAGTCTTAAGGGTACTTATTAGAGGATTTCTTAACCCTCAAAGCCTCATACAACGAGAAATTAGGAATATCTTTCTCATTTCCTTATGGCCATCTTAGCACATGTGGTATGAAACACATGTCACGATATCTTAACTTCCCAAGATGGAAGCGTATGTCATTCTTTTATTTGATATCGTATAAATCACAGTTCAAGTGTATTCTCGACACTTAACTTGAATTTCCTCCCACTATAGTCTAGAAAATCCGCTGATTTAGCTTCGTAACAAGTTAAATAGATTTGTGGTAAAATCTATTACGATTATTTCTAAATAATCTCATCTCTGCACATGCCTCGATGTCAGAGGCGATTGCTCGTATGAGTGAGCCAATCTTTACTTGTCGACATACTATTATATGAAACATCATATAATTCACAATACATAAATGTTCAACAACATTAACAACTACATCGCACCATGTTCAAATCCACACAAACCCAAAACCTTAGATGTCTATAAAACATCTCTCAGGAATATATTTGACAAGAGGACCTACAAACATCAAGTGAGTAGTCATGCATTTAAGAATCACCTTTTCTTCTTTTAAAGTTTCCACAAAGTTAAAACTTTGTATCTCATTTGTTTGATTTTTCATGAAATTCAGAATCTCGAATGTAAGCTTTAACTACTTTGATTACTATAATGAATCACTACAACTTCCACTGAAGTGTTTGATTCTGTAGTAAATTATCAAAACTCCCACTGGAGTGTGAATCATTACAACTCCCAAAGTAGTGTAAATCGTTACAACTCTCACACTAGAGTGTTTGATTCCACAGTGAATCGTTACAGCTTTCACTAGAGTGTTTGATTCAACAATGAATCGGTATAACTCCCACTAGAGTGTTTGATTCCACAATGAATTGTTATAGCTCCCACTAGAGTGTTTAATTCAACAATGAATCGTTACAACTCCCAAGGTATTGTAAATCGTTACAACTCTCCCACTAGTGTGTTTGATTCAACAATGAATCAATACAACTCCCACTAGAGTGTTTGATTCCACAATGAATTGCTACAACTCCCATTATAGCGTTTAATTCAACAATGAATCGTCACAACTTCCACTGGAGTGTTCAATTCCATACTGAATCGCTACAACTCTTACTGTAGTGTTTGATTCTACGATGAATTGTTACAGCTCCTAATGAAACTGCTTACTTTTTTCTAAAGTTTCAATAATTTTCTTACCCAAACAATTCTTCGTACTTACAGATGCACTTGCCACAAGCTCTACTTGCACAGTGGATAGTACATGTCTATATGCCCTTTCAAGTTCAAATTAATTTGTAGTACATTTATGATATCTTACAATCCCTTACACTGTCACCAGTGTCTATTTTGAATTGAATTGATATCTACTAACCAAACCAACAGCTCATCATACGTCTGGATGTTCACTCATATTAGCATACATCAGACTTTCAATTACATTCGCATATATTACTACTAATATTTCATCTTTGAGTCTTCGAACACTCATAATAGTTTAATAACTCGTCTTTTACAACATGAGTATCAACAGACTTTCATGCATCCATTTTGATTCTGTTCTAGAAGTCTCTTTATATGTCTCTTGAGACAACCCAAGTAACTTCCTTGAACTATCTCTATGAATATTTTCACCAAACATACTCATTATCGTTTTCCAGCTAACATCGTATCAACATACATAGGATAGAATTACAAAACTGCTTATGACCGTTTAACGTAAGCACAGTGGTCTTTGTTTATCATCACAAAGTTACATGAGACAATCATTCAATGAAGTCTCAAGTACCACTATCTTGAGGATTGTTTAAGTTCGTAAATCGATCTCATCAATTCACAAACATTATCCTCTTCTTTGAAGAATGAATCCCACCTTTTTCAACATGTGGATTTCTCCTATGAATCCCACCTTTTTCAACATGTGGATTTCTCCTTCCAATTCTCCATTGAGAAAACATAGTTTAAACGTCCATTCTAATATAATTCTAAATCTAGCCAGAAGTAGACGAATTAAGGTAAATTTCACAACAGGTGAAAAAAGTTTATATACCCACATCTGAGTATAATTATTTTCTACCAAGTGAACTTTTCTACCATTTAGTCTATTATTGACCCATCAGTCTATCTTTTAGTTGATTGAGAAACCATTTATTCTCAATTGATTTGTGTATCGATGAAAGATTGACAAGTTTCCAAACTTGGTTTGACCTTATCGACTCTGTCGTTTCTTCCATTGGTTTCTTTCATAAGTCTCTTGCAGAACGAGCTAGAACCTCTGAAACGTTTGTAGGTTCTTCCTCATTCACCAAAAATTATCTCATTTTCTGAAGATACATAGAAGGCATGTCCTTCAATATCATGATGTCTCTTAGACACACGTTTCCTAAAAGTTTCAGATTGAAACTCTGTGACATATTCTCTAGATAATTACTCTCATCAAGATCCATCCGATCTTTAATGGGTAAACTTCTATCAAATAACACATTAAGTAAATCACTCCCACTTGGATCTGATAGAGAGATTATTTCAATCACAAAAATGGTTTAGCATACCAAATGCTTCCAATACTAGGAAATTCTCAAAAAAATGGTATTATGTGATTCTATCTCATGTCACACTCCCAACTCCTCGATCTTCGATCAACATGTATCGTTTAGATTTAGCGCAATATCCTTATGAAGATACGTTTCTAAACCCTCAAACCCAACTTTTCATACTGACTCGAAGAATCAAGTATATAAGTTGCGGTTTTTCAGATACAAAAAATTACTCAAGAACAGGTATTTCACTCGTTCAGAGTTCTAATGAAGTTGAAGTAAATATCTATGAATTACTTTATTCACAAAAAAAAAAAAAAAAAAACGCCGGCAATTATTAACAACTCATCTCCCAAAGATGATAGTTAAAGTTTCGCCATCATGGATCTTACCATATCCAACAACGTGTAATCCTTGTTACAGTCACATCCTTGTGCAACAATATAAGGTTTTGATAATTGTCGGATTATGTCATTTTCATTATACAGTTCCTTGAACTGTTGGATAAACATTCACGTTCTATAGGTTTTTAAAACCTTTAAAGTTGTGTCTTTTATTCTCAACCTCTATTAGATAATGTCTAAAGCAATCCAAATGTCTAGACTTTGAGAAATTGTATGGACAAGTCCAACACATGAAAAATTATCGACTTAAGAAGTGAAAACAACCAGCTCCATGTTATTTGACATTTACAAAATCACATTTATCATAACGAAATATATGCAATGAAGAAATAACAATAATAGTTTAATCAAATGGTTTTTCAGTCACTTATGAGCAAGACAATGTCAACGTGTTAAAAAATCAACTTATAAAGATGAACATTGTAGTCCTTCTTTCACAAGTCAGTTCTACTAATCTTGCACAACATGACTGAATCTATCATACTGAATTTCATCAATAACTCAAGCATTGCAGGAGGAACAAACCTTTAGTAACTATGAACTCGCTTCATAAAACTAATTGTTGTTCTCATACAAACCAAAATCATATAAACCTTAGACAAATGTTTAGTACCATAATCCACATCGTTTATGCTATTCATAACCATCTCTAAAAGGAAATAATAAATCACATCTCAATCATAGAAGAACATGGTCTAGAGGTGAGATCATGAGTGATCTTTAGAGCAAACTAGATATCATGCATTATGAAACATTGACCTTTGTCAATCTCAAGTTTTATGAGTCTTTAAACTTTAACTCGAGCTCGGTTTCCTACACAATTCAATCTCGTCTTTCGTGGAATAGACAGAGATCTACAAATGCTCATATGTCTATATTCAATGGTCTGTCATTCATGTGTCTATAATTCTCAATCATAAGATTTAGACGGAAATACAGTACTAAAGACATTTATGCCACAACTAAAAATCAGAATGAACTACCCTATCCATCATGGACTCGAGATATTCACGAGTATAATGACCACACTTGTTACATCTATAGCATGCCATCTCACTCTTATCCATTTTTCGGTTTAGCATATTTCTTATCATTATTCTTCTTAGCATTAAGATTGATATTTATTTTTCTAATAGTGTGCCCAATCTTAGGCTACTAACTATGTTTTTTCTCTCCAGTATCTCTTATGTTTAGAACTGGATTTAGAAATGAGAACATTAGATGTAGACTTAATCAACTTCAAGTCACTCATCATATAACTCAATGTTTTGAGTTGTCTAAGTGAGAGTCTCAATACTTTCATCAAATATTGTAATGACCCAAAAGTGTTCCCAATTTTCACAAAGTGATCGGATTCGATCCCGAATTTGATGTTTCTCAGAAAATGAAGTATCACCATACTTCTCCTTCAGATATTTTCAAATATCATATGCAGTACGTCGTTGTTCAACAATTATGGATCATGTCAACTATGATCGAGTTTACCCGTATTTCACAAACTATGCGAATACCTTTCAATTATGGTAAGTCTCTTGACCCTTATTTATCTGAGTTTCATCCTAACTTCAGGATCATCCATAATATGGTTGATAGTATCCATGAATCATGTTCTTCCAACAACATTTAAAAATTAATTATGACACCATGTGTCATTATTATCGTCTTTGAGGTTTTATCTAATTAACTCAGCGATCATTGTGTTTGTCTGGTTTTTAATCGAAGTGATTCAACAAGTTAATGTTAATTTATGAATCATTATGTTCAATGTTAAGCTAACTGACATTTGAAAAATTTGATACAAAATTTGATATCGAAAAATAACTTAGAACTATTAATCATCAATCTCACTAAGTATCCGCATTTAACAGATTCAGCTCCAAAACATAAACAAAATTAGTTTTACCATTTAATTTAAATATTAGCTAAAACTCCCACTCAACAACATGAATATGCATGCTTAAACATTTATAAACATAAACATAATAAAGCGCAATCATGTTATAAGTTAAAAACAACCGAAAAGTAGACCAGGTAATCAAAAAACTATTGTAAGTTTAATAAACCAACTACAATGGTTATTTCAGAAAAAATCTCGTTTCAGCTACACTATCAGGCAGTTTACTTGAAGATTTCGGATAACCTTCAATGTATTTTATGCACTCTTGTAGTACTACTTTAGTACCAATATTATGAAAAAAATGGGAAAAATCACAGATCAGGGTTCTCCATCCGAATGTTGCTCCAACTTCTCAAGCTAAGAACGTCGGATCCCCGAAATCATTTTTCAACACGTAAACAAGTCGTTCCAACGACTAGTTCACTAGTATCTTTTTACCCAATCATGTCAACAATTTTCATAAAATTATCACTTTCCAATCTAGACATAATTTATCTCAGAAAACTATAATAAGTTCTCTTGAGATTGTCTTAGCTCGAATTTTAACTCCAATTAAATCACGAGCTTTGCAATCGGAATATCCTTACGTGATAATAGAAGAGCGACAAACTATAAATCTCCATTAATTAACGTAAAGTTCCCAAAAAAATGTAGTGACTTTTAATCATGTAATTCTTAAAATCACGGAGCTCAACTCCATTATCTCGAATTTATTGAACATTAAATGTTCTTATTCTTTCGAGTCATACCCATAAAACGAGCAACCATTAAAACTAATTTAATGTTTACAAACTCGAACACATGAATTTCAAGCTCATAATTACGCAAAGAAATTTAATTCAATGCGTATATATATCTAATTCACAAGTGGAATAAGTCCATACAAAGGTTCTCATTCCTATAGATAAATAAGTACTTAAACTTTTCTTTTTTCAAATACATCCATACTATGAAAATTAAGAATCTACACGAAAAACGGAGCTCACAGGAATTTTTGAAACTAAAAACGGAGTTATAACGAGCCTAAAAGAACCAAAACAAGATTTTGAAAGAGCACACAACTACTAATTGCAGAATGGTCCCTAAAGAATATCTAATTCTCATTTATCCACCCACAAAGTTTCTGAAACTTTTCAGAATTACCCCAAAAATGTGAACTTTTTAAAAATTCATAACTCTGATTCGGGTGGAATTTACGCATTTTAGAGCCACATGTGAAGCATGTTTTTTATGAGATTTCATTGATTTATGCATTGAATATGATTGTTTAAGCCAAAATGAGAGAAAGGTTGTGTTTTGTCGTTTTTGTAGGAAATACGATGAAATTTGGAGAAAACCACCAACCATACTTTACTGGATCAGGAAGAGGAGTGCACCCTTGGGTTCGTCTCGAAAAACGGAGTGGAATAGCCTAAAAAATCGAGTCAATCGGACAACCGAGGAGAGAGATATGCACAAAACAAGTTTGGAGTGGCCAACAACTCGGTCGAGCTAGACAACTCGGCCGAGCTACTGATCGAGGCAGAATCTGGAACAAGTTGCCACTCGGCCGAGCTCCCTGACTCAGCCGAGTTGCTGAACAAAGTTTGGGGACTGGAACAAATTTCACTCGGCCGAGTGGGACAACTCGGTCGGGCTGCTGAGCAACTTAGAAACTGGAACAATTAATCACTCGACCGAGTGACCGAACTCGGCCGAGTCGTGAGGCAATGTCATTCGGCTGAGCTCCCTGACTCGGCCGAGCTAAGGGGCGAACTCAGAATCTGGAACGAATTGCACTCGACCGAGTGAGACAACTCGGCCGAGTCCTAAGATGAAACTTAGAAGTTGGAACGAGCTACACTCAGCCGAGTGGCCGAACTCGGCCGAGTTGTGAGATGAAGTTTGGTCCCTGGAATTAATTGCACTCGGCCGAGTGGGACAACTCGGCCGAGTCCTAAAGAAGCCGTTTCACCCATTCGAACACTCCAGCTCGGCCGAGTGGTCCCACTCGGCCGAGTCGCCCCTGCTCTCGGTGCCTTTTGCATATTTTGTCCAATTTCTAAGGACCTAAGTGCAATTTTCATCCTTAAGCCCTACCCCAACACTATATAAGGCCTCATTCTTAAAACCCAAGGCATTCTTCCCCAATTCCTAAAATTCCACACATAGTTACACACAATTGAAGGTGATTGGGCCATTTCTTCCTCAATACTCCATTAAATCAAGCAAGGAAGGATGCAATAGCTTGGAAATTCCATTCTCTACTACATTTTAGACTAAGCTTTCTCTTTCCCCTCTCTTTTTAGTTAGTTATTTCATTTGGATTTTGTAATTTGATTATGTTAGCTCTTGGCTAAACATTTGTGGTTCTAAGGCATTGTAATTATTTGGATTGAAGTTTATGAACTAATTTCTTGCTTTAAATGGTGTTTGTCTCTTATTTGCATGTTTAATTCTCATTTGGAAGCATGTTGTTATTGGCCATGATGATTTGCTTAATTCATTGTTAATTGGGGTAAGATTGAGAGATTTATTCCATTAATCGTATACAAGCATGCAATCCGATATTATTATGATCTCGAGAGAGGATTAGTTATCGGAGAGGGAATTGAATGATTTTTAGGGCTCTTTTAGGTGGTGTGATGTTTGTAAGGTAGAGATACGAACTTATGTCGCATGCTCCTTTGAATTAGTTAGATCGAGAGATTGATTAATTCTTCTTTTGTGATCAACCCTATATGAAGACAACCTTAATGGCCATTTGAACGAGTAACAATTCATAAACGGATATCTAAGTGTTACAATTGCCTTGGAACCCACCTTCTCATACTTGCGTTTTCATTCGTTTTACTTCGTTTTCTTAGTTTGCATGCTATTTGATCGATTCTCTATTACTCTTTATTGCTTATTTGTGACAATTTGGTAGCAAATCTTAGGGTAATTCACTACATTCACTTAATCGATCGCGTCTAAATAGAATTCCATTAACAAAATACACTTTTACGCTATACCTCCTCGTGGGATCGACCTCGTACTTACTTCTCTACGATAGACACCGTATACTTGCGTTCGTTTATTCTAGCGTTGTAGAATACGTGAATCAAGTTTATGGCGCCACTGCCGGGGAGGTTTTATAGCTCTAGAGTGTAGGTTAATAGAGTTTTAGTTTAGACATTTTACTTGTTTTCCTTATTTTAAAAAATCCAAAAAAAATATTTGTGTTCGTTACTTGATCTTACTTGCACTTCTCACTTTCGTTTGATCTTTTGATAGATATGGTTTATGATCACAAGATCTAGGAGGAATCAATAAGAAGTATTGTCTTTAGATCCGGAGATCGAAGCCAATTGTCGAAGAAGGAACGCCGAAAGAAGAAGGATTGAATTAGAAGAGATGAATCGAAGGGAAAATCCGATAGTGGAAGAGGAAAGGAACCAAGAGGAAGTTGGAGGCGTAGTAGAGCCAAATGGAAATGGTGGTAACCGACCACAAGGGGTTGTGAGAGATAACCTCAACCGGAGGGTTGAAGAGAATGTCAATATGGGAGGAGATAGAGAGCAACGGGGGAATGAGGAAAACGGGAATCAAAGAGTCTTGAGAGACCACTTCCGTCCCATCTCAAGACCATATGGAGGAGAGGGTAGGGAACCCGTAGATGCACACAACTTCGAACTCAAGCCGGCCTTGATCGTGATGGTGCAAAACAATCAGTTTTGTGGGCTCTCTAAGGAGGATCCTAACCTCCACTTGTCTCAATTCCTCGAGATAAGTGGAACGGTTAAGATCAACCGTGTTCCTCAAGATTATATCTGATTGCAACTTTTCCCATTCTCACTCCGGGACCGAGCAAAGCAATGGTACCTCTCTCTGGACTTGAGGACCATCGAGAATTGGAATGACTTAGTCGATGCATTCCTCATGAAGTACTTTCCTCCAAGCAAGACGATCCAAATCCGAGGGGAGATATCCTCATTTAGGCAAGACGAAGATAAGTCATTGGCCGAGGCTTGGGAGCGTTTTAAGGACCTCATTAGAAGTTGCCCACAACACGGGTTCTCGAGAGATCAATTGATATGTTATTTCTACAACGGGATGGACCACCGTACAAGAGGTATGGTGGATGCTTCGGCCGGAGGAGGTTCTTTATTGGGAAATACAACGGAAGAGGGATATGTGCTTTTAGAGGAGATGGCAAAGAACGGGAATCAATGGCCTTCTGAAAGAAGACAAAACCGAAGGATTGCCTCAACCCAAGAGTCGGAAGATTTTGCAACTTTATCCAACAAGATGGATAAGTTAACTTCTCTAATGAAGGCAAATGCATTAGTGGGGCCTAGTGATGAACAATATGAAGAAGCCCACTATATGAACAATCAAAGGAACTTTAGAGAAAGGGGGTGGAACGAGAGGCAAACCCGTGAGAGTCTTCCCAACTCAAACCAATACCATCCGAATTTGAGGCATCATGAGAACTTCTCTTATGCCAATCCGAGGAATGCTATCCAACTACCACCGAATTTCAACGTAAGAGATGGTGCAATTGTGGAATCCCCATCACAGTTATCGTTGGAAGACATGTTTGGAGCATTTATGGGGGAAACCAAGAACTTCATGAGAGAGACTAGGGATAATGCAACCAAGACTTTGCAAAGACTTGATGAACAGGGGGAAGTGATCAAGAATGTGGCAAACAACATGAAGGCCATGGAAAAGCAAATGAGTCAACTCTCTAATGTCATTGGAAGTCAACATACTCCGGGGCAATTCCCTTCAAACACGGAGCTTAACCCCAAGGAACATTGCAAAGCTATCAAGCTAAGGAGTGGGACAAGTTATGAGGGGCCAAAGATGCCACAAGAGGAGGAAATTTTGAGTGCACCCAAGGATGTTGACAAAGAAGAAGGGCATGTGGAAGAAAAGCAAGATGAGATAGTAAGGAAAGAGGAGAAAGAAGTGGAGAAGAAGAGTGAGGAGGCAATCCCTCCTCAAGACAAAGGCAAAAGTGATGTACCTCTCCCATACCCTCAAAGATTGAAGAAGAAAGGGTTGGACAACAAATTTGCCAAGTTCGTGGAAATGTTCAAGAAGATTCATATTAACATTCCATTTGCCGAAGCACTTGAGCAAATGCCCCACTACTCCAAATTCCTAAAGGAAATCATGTCAAACAATAGGAAGATGGTGGAGTACGAAACGGTGCATTTGACCGAGGAGTGTAGCTCGATTATTCAAGCCAAGTTGCCTCAAAAACTTAGAGACCCCGGATCTTTCACCTTGACATGTGTCATCGGGGATGGAGGTACATTTCGAGCCTTGTGTGACTTGGGAGCAATCATTAATCTTATGCCTTTGTCTATATTCAAATCTCTTGGTTTGGGGAAGCTTACACCAACCACAATGAGCCTTCAATTGGCGGATCGATCCATGACATACCCTTTGGGTATAGTAGAGGATGTGTTGGTTAAGGTGGACAAATTCATTTTCCTGGTGGACTTTGTGGTGTTGGATATGGAGGAGGATAAGTACATTCCACTAATCTTGGGAAGGCCGTTCTTGGCAACCGGTGGAGCAATCATAAATGTGAGGAAAGGGGAGTTAGAGCTTCAAGTGAACAATGAAAAAGTCTTGTTCAACATCTACAAGGCCATCAAGTTTAGAGATGATGAGGATGAGGTTTTCGAGTGCAATATGATCAATAGTGTACAAGCTTGTGTGGACATACACATGGATAAGAGCAACTCAAAGGATCCACTTGACTTTTGCATAAGAAACTCTCTTACTTCTCCTTCTCTTATCCCTTGTGATTTTAATTATGATGAACTTGATGATATAAAATTGTTTGAATATATGTGTTCTCTTGATGTTTTGAAGGAGCTTCCAATCAAGAAGGAGGAGAAATTCATGGAGATACGACAAGAAGCCAAGTTTGGGGGGGTTTACTTGAAGAGTGTCAAAGATTTCCTAACAAAAATCTTGACACTTGGCCCTCATGTCACTCATTGGAAGCACCAAAGGATGGAGCTAAAGAGGAACCAAAAGCTCAAGAGAAAGGGAGGAAGCTAGACTTGAAACCACTTCCGGATCACTTAAGATATGCTTATCTTGAACAAGGTGACCTCTTTCCGGTTATTGTTTCTTCACACTTGCATGAGCTTGAATTAGAAAAATTGCTTAGGGTGCTTAGAACTTATAAATCGGCTATTGGTTGGGATATTTCGGATTTGAAGGGTATACCGGCTCATATTTGCATGCATAAGATTAGACTAGATGAGTCTATTAAGCCTAAAGCCCAAGGTCAAAGAAGATTGAATCCCATAATGCAAGAGGTAGTGAGAAAAGAGGTGTTGAAGTGGTTAGATAATGATATAATTTTTCCCATAAGTGATAGTGAGTGGGTAAGTCCAACACAAGTGGTACCTAAGAAGGGGGGCATGACTATTGTTACAACCGATGCTTTAGAGGCAATTGCCACTAGGACCAATGTGGGGTGGAGAGTATGCATTGATTATCGTGTGTTGAATAATGCCACTAGGAAAGATCATTTTCCTTTACCTTTTATTGATCAAATGTTGGATAGGATGGCGGGATACGAGTATTATTTCTTTCTCGATGGTTATTCGGGATATAATCAAATTTTGATTGATCCCAAGGACCAAGAGAAATCAACTTTTACTTGCCCTTATGGTACTTTTGCTTTTAGGAGAATGCCATTTGGATTGTGTAATGCCCCCGCCACCTTTCAACGATGTATGATGGCTATTTTTCATGGCATGATTGAAAACATAATGGAGGTGTTCATGGATGATTTTTCCGTATTTGGTTATTGTTTTGATACATGTCTACGTAACCTCTCTTGTGTTTTGCAAAGATGCATAGATACTAACTTGGTGCTCAATTGGGAGAAATGTCACTTCATGGTGAAGGAAGGAATTGTGCTTGGGCACAAGGTTTCGGCTAAGGGACTTGAAGTGGATAGAGCAAAGATTGTGGCAATCGAGAAGTTACCTCCACCAACCAATAAGAAGGCGGTGAGAAGCTTTCTTGGGCATACCGGATTTTATAGAAGATTCATCAAAGATTTTTCCAAGATAGCCAAGCCCATGTTTTCATTGTTGGAGAAAGGGGCCACTTTCATCTTAAGTGAAGAGTGTGTGAAGTCGTTTGATATATTGAAGGAGGCCTTGATTAAAGCTCCCGTGTTGGTGATACCCGATTGGAGTCAATCGTTTGAGATTATGTGTGATGCTAGTGATTATGCCATTGGAGTAGCCTCGGGTCAAAAGAGAGACAAGCTCTTTCGTGTGATCTACTATGCAAGCAAGACCTTGAATCCGGCTCAAAAGAATTACACCACAACGGAGAAGGAGATGCTAGCCGTGATCTATAGCTTTGACAAGTTTAGAGCATATTTGGTGGGAGCTAAGACCATAGTGTACACGGATCACACGGCTCTTAAGTACTTGATTGAGAAGAAAGAGGCTAAACCAAGGTTGATACGATGGGTGCTCCTTTTGCAAGAGTTTGATGTGGAAATTAGAGATAGAAAAGGGTGTGAGAATGTGGTGGCGGATCATCTCTCAAGACTTGAGAATGTGGAGGAAAAAGATGTACAAGTCCCTATCAAGGAGTGGTTCCCCGATGAGCAAATTCTTGCTATCAAAGAAGCATGTCCATGGTTTGCCGACTTTGTGAATTACATAGCCACCGGAACACACCCACCAAACCTCTCATTTCATCAAAAGAAGAAGTTTTATCATGATGTCAAGTTCTATGTCTGGGAGGATCCATTCCTCTATAGATGGTGTTCGGACATGATCATGAGGAGGTGCCTAGGGGAAGATGAGTGGGAGAAAGTGATTGAGGAGTGCCATTCATCTCCTTATGGAGGTCACTTTGGAGCGAATCGGACGACCCACAAAGTTCTTCAAAGTGGTTTCTGTTGGCCATCCATTTTTAGAGATTGTGAAGTGTTTGTGAAGAAGTGTGATAAGTGTCAAAGGATGGGAAACATTTCAAAGAGGCATGAGATGCCTATGAAGAATGTGATTGAAGTGGAGCTCTTTGATGTGTGGGGGATAGACTTTATGGGGCCATTCTCTACTTCCCATGGGTTTTTCTACATCCTTTTGGCCATTGACTATGTTTCTAGATGGATCGAGGCCATTCCAACCACTACTAATGATGCCAAGGTAGTCCTCAACTTTTTGAGGAAGAACATTTTCACTCGTTTTGGCACTCCAAGAGCACTAGTGAGTGATGGTGGTTCACACTTTTGCAACCGATGGCTAGATCAACTCTTGACAAAATATGGAGTGAAGCATAGGGTGACCACACCTTATCACCCTCAAGCTAATGGACAAACGGAGCTTGCTAATCGAGAAGTGAAACAAATTTTGGAGAAGACCGTTGGGTTGAAGAGGAAGGATTGGGCCATTAAGTTGGATGATGCTCTTTGGGCATATCGAACAGCCTACAAGACACCCTTGGGTACATCTCCTTACCAACTTGTGTATGGTAAGTCTTGTCATCTACCCGTGGAAGTGGAGTTGAGAGCTCGTTGGGCTATTAAGGAGCTAAATCTTGATCTTAAGGCATCTGGAGAGAGAAGAAAGATGATGCTAAATGAGCTTGATGAGTTTAGAAATGTAGCTTTTGAGAACTCCAAGATTCTCAAAGAAAGGGCCAAGAAGTTTCATGACAAGATGATTGAAAAGAGGGAGTTCCAAGTGGGAGAACAAGTTCTATTGTTCAACTCAAGGTTGAGGCTATTTCCGGGCAAGTTGAAGTCAAAGTGGTCGGGGCCCTTTGTGATTAAGAATGTGACGCTCATGAGAAATGTGGAACTTGTTGGTAAAGATGGAGTAAATTTTGTGGTGAATGGTAAAAAAGTGAAGCACTACTTTGGAAATGAGCAACTTCAAAGGGTGGAGTCACTTTGCTTGGATGAGGCTTGAAAGTAGAAAGAAATCGTCCGGCATAGGACTTTAAAAATAGCGCTTCTTGGGAGGCAGCCCAAGGTTTTATTGCTTTCATGTTTTTATTGCTTTGATAGTTTTGATAGCTTGGTTTATTTTGTAGGTGAGGATGAGAAGCATTTTGGATGTCATAGCTTGAAGAATGAAGAAGGAAGCAAAACCAACTTTGGAGAGGGGAAGCAAGTGTTGCAATGGTGATCTTTGAAGAGCATTGGATGTGCAAGGAGGGAGGTAACAACTTGTAGCCCCAAACTTAGAATTTATACATAGTAAAATTCTAAGTTTGGGGAAGTTATTATTATTTTTTTTTTTATTGGTTGTTACCCTTGCACCGGTTCGTCATTCTACTTGCGTCACATTTTGCACCGGCGCACACTTGGCTTTCATATGCTTATTGTGTTTGAGTTGGTTTTGATCATATGTTGGGTAGTGGATCTTTGGTGAAATGTGAGCATGAATAATCATTGGAATCCATGGTTGAGTAGTTGTGGTGATGTCTATTTGCTTTGAATGTATGCATGATTGGTGTTGAAGAATAGTGTCATGTTGTGCTCATATTTATTGATCTTTGATAGCATGGATGCATGATGTGTTGTTGTTTGGGAACATTTGATGAATGTGAGAGTCCTATTGAATAAACCGGTGAGAATTGAGCCTTGAATCGAGCATATAATCCGGTTTAGTTCATTTGAGAGTGGACTAGGTTATTGCTAGTGATTCTAGAACTTGCCCAAGTTCTTGTTTGAAAGCATGATTGTGTGAAACTTTGTGATGTGATATAGGCCATCTTGTTCTAAAAGAGTCACTTAGCCAAAAAAAAATCATAAAACCGAAGTAATCTTCCGTAGTTAGCCCCTTGAGCTTAATTCCTCATTTTCTTGGAAAACTACAATGTGAACCACTTAGCCTTTTTGAGCCTCTGATGCCTACATCTAGTGGGGGATAAAAGACAAGTTGGATAAACATGTGCTTGAAATAACTTTGGTGAAAGGAGAAATTGGAAAAGTTGAAAGAAAAAGAGAAAGATGAAAAAGAAAATCAATGGAAAAGAAAAGAGGGACAAAGAGCCCCAAAAGCTTGAAAAGAAGAATGGTTCAAAAAGATGAGGTGATGAATGCTTGAAAAAGAAAGGAAAATGAAAAGTGAGAATGAAGTTTGTAAGCTTTGAAAGTGAAAGAACACATTGTAAAACAACAAGCTTTGTCCTCCACTAGAAGAGTCACAAATTCCCAAATTCATCCCACCTTGTCCAAATAGCCAATGTTACATCCTTGATAAAGTCCTATTGATCACGTTGTTGAGCATTTGAGTGTTGTATAAAGTAGAAGTTGGGCAAGCATATAGTGATTGCATAGCATAACTTGGTTGATGAATGCATTAAATATCCTCAAATTGTTTGTGTGTTTAAGGGAAACACTTTGTCATGTGAGTAGAGGAATTGAGCATTTGGATTATGTTTCTCATTCACAATGTGTTGTGTGTTTGTCCATTCTTTGATTCATGAGTGTGAATTGCAATAATGATGCTAGGATCTTCATTGAGAAATGCACTTTGAGAAAGAGATATCATTACATCTTACTTTACATGTATGATTTGCATTGAATATTCCATTGTGATCATTCCACCCTCATTGCTTTAAGTGCTTAGTTGTTTGAGGACAAACAACATTTTAAGTTTGGGGGGGTTTGATTCGGGTGGAATTTACGCATTTTAGAGCCACATGTGAAGCATATTTTTGATGAGATTTCATTAATTTATGCATTGAATATGATTGTTTAAGCCAAAATGAGAGAAAGGTTGTGTTTTGTCGATTTTGTAGGAAATACGATGAAATTTGGAGCAAAACACCAACCATACTTTACTGGATCAGGAAGAGGAGAGCACCGTTGAGTTCGTCTCGAAAAACGGAGTGGGATAGCCTAAAGAATCGAGTCAATCAGACAACCGAGGCGAGAGATATGCACGAAACAAGTTTGGAGTGGCCAACAACTCGGCCGAGCTACTGATCGAGGCAGAATCTGGAACAAGTTGCCACTCGGCCGAGCTCCCTGACTCGGCCGAGTTGCTGAACAAAGTTTGGAGACTGGAACAAATTTCACTCGGCCGAGTGGGACAACTCGGCCGAGCTGCTGAGCAACTTAAAAACTAGAACAATTAATCACTCGGTCGAGTGACCGAACTCGGCCGAGTCGTGAGGCAATGTCATTCGGCCGAGCTCCCTGACTCGGTCGAGCTAAGGGGCAAACTCAGAATCTAGAACGAATTGCACTCGGCCGAGTGAGACAACTCGGTCGAGTCCTAAGATGAAACTTGGAAGCTGGAACGAGCTACACTCGGCAGAGTAACCGAACTCGGCCGAGTCGTGAGATGAAGTTTGGTCCCTGGAATGAATTGCACTCGGCCGAGTCCTGAAGAAGCCGTTTCACCCATTTGAACACTCCAGCTCGGCCGAGTGGTCCCACTCGGCCGAGTCGCCCCTGCTCTCGGTGCATTTTGCATATTTTGTCCAATTTCTAAGGACCTAAATGCAATTTTCATCCTTAAGCCCTACCCCAATACTATATAAGGCCTCATTCTTAAAACCCAAGGCATTCTTCCCCAATTCCTAAAATTCCACACATAGTTACACACAATTGAAGGTGATTGGACCATTTCTTCCTCAATACTCCATTAAATCAAGCAAGGAAGGATGCAATAGCTTGGAAATTTCATTCTCTACTACATTTTAGACTAAGCTTTCTCTTTCCCCTCTCTTTTTAGTTAGTTATTTCATTTGGATTTTGTAATTTGATTATGTTAGCTCTTGGCTAAACATTTGTGGTTCTAAGGCATTGTAATTATTTGGATTGAAGTTTATGAACTAATTTCTTGCTTTAAATGGTGTTTGTCTCTTATTTGCATGTTTAATTCTCATTTGGAAGCATGTTGTTATTGACCATGATGATTTGCTTAATTCATTGTTAATTGGGGTAAGATTGAGAGATTTATTCCATTAATCGTATGCAAGCATGCAACCCGATATTATTATGAGCTCGAGAGAGGATTAGTTATCGGATAGAGAATTGAATGATCTTTAGGGCTCTTTTAGGTGGTGTGATGTTTGTAAGGTAGAGATACGAACTTATGTCGCATGCTCCTTTGAATTAGTTAGATCGAGAGATTGATTAATTCTTCTTTTGTGATCAACCCTATATGAAGACAACCTTAATGGCCATTTGAACGAGTAACAATTCATAAACGGATATCTAAGTGTTACAATTGCCTTGGAACCCACCTTCTCATACTTGAGTTTTCATTCGTTTTACTTCGTTTTCTTAGTTTGCATGTTATTTGATCGATTCTCTATTACTCTTTATTGCTTATTTGTGACAATTTGGTAGTAAATCTAAGGGTAATTCACTACATTCACTTAATTGATCGCGTCTAAATAGAATTTCGTTAACAAAATACACTTTTATGCTATACCTCCTCGTGGGATCGACCTCGTACTTACTTCTCTACGATAGACACCGTATACTTGCGGTCGTTTATTCTAGCGTCGTAGAATACGTGAATCAAACTCACTCGTTTTTTTGGCCAAAATTAACAAACTTTATATCGATGGAATCCTCATTCAACGTACTTCAACCTAATAACAAGAATTAATCGAGATTCCCTATATATCATTCGTAATTTCCAGTCAAAGTTTCTGTAAATTTTCAAAGACTGATTTTTTTCTCCTAAACGGTAAGGCCAAAAAATCTGAAACTTTCCAGATATCATCTACACTATACTATGCATGTACAGTAAAAATTCAGCCTCTAATTCAACCGTTTGAAAATTCGAAAATCTTAAAAAATAAAGATCCTCCATAATTGCAGTGTATAATTAACAAATAATTATGGACATGCATACATATAAATAATTAAGGCATACGTACAAGAATCTAACACATTGACTCTGATACCAATGTTGGAATTAATTAACTGAGAAATCAGAATTAGAATTACCAACCTATAATTCTCAATGCAGCGGAAGATTCTAGAACCCGGTTGAATTCCACATACGTATTGTGATCCTCGTAGTCAGAACACAATCAAATGAATTGTTTCACGAACCGCTACTAGTATTCACAATCTAAATGCCCTTACAAGTATTTGTGTGTATGATGCGTGTTGTACAGAATATAGAAATCCCTATTTCTGTATTCTGTCTTTCTGTTTTTGGAGCGGGTGAGAACATAATTTCATATTCAGTTGTTATAGAAAGAACATAATTCCATATTCAGTTGTTATAGAAAATCCTGTTGGATTTTCTTATATAATGAGTTATCCAAATAACTTCCTTCCTTATAATTATCCACTCATGTGTGGAATAAATAAATAATAATTAATGTTAATTAATAATATATTTATTAGCTTTCACTTTAGTTTATGTATTTATTTTAAGTATTGATGTATTTTATATTTGCACTTTTCTATCATATTGTATGTTATTTTACTTTCAATTTGTAATAATTTATTTCAATGAACAAATAGAAGGATGTGCATTATAATTATAAAATCAATGTCAAAAATTTATTATCACTGCACTTTAAACTATATTGAAATGCATTTGTCGAACTAACATAATTTAGTGTTATTATTAATATTATTTAAATTAATTAAATTAATATATATTTTTACGAGATTTTTAGTTGGTAATTGTAGTGATAACTACCGTGTCTCGCAAAAATTAAGATATTATATTTATTTAAATTTTATTTAAAATATTAATATATAAAATATAAATGATGATGAGATTTTTTAGTTTTCCTAACAATTACATCTTAATTAGTGACGACTTGTAAAATGTTATAGTTACGACCATTATATTGTAATATAAATTTCATATTTAATCAATCATGACTAAAGATCTCAGTTATAGTGAAGTGGATTTTTTTTTGTAACTATACTATGTGTTTTAGTGACAGTGAATAAATGTGACAGAAACATCGAGTAACAGTGACATCAAATATATGTGACTAAAACATTAATGATTAGCGACAAAAAAAAATATGTGACTAAACAACAAGGACGTGTAACTAAAACATTGAGTATCAGCGACAATTAAGATATGCGACTATAACATAAGTTTTGGTGACAAAATATGTACATGACTAAAAATATGGCATATAGTGATGTTTAAGACATTTTTGCCACTAATCTTTTAGTCACACGATTTATAGCCACAAACTCAAAAATTGTCACTAATTATTTTTAGTGACAAAATTCAAAGATTTAGTGACAAAAAAAGTTGTCACTAAAAACTTTTTTTTGTAGTGTAAATATCATCAAGAGTATTTACATGGCCCTAGAATCAAACGTGTTCTAGTTAATCAACAACATAATCAAACTAAAGCAACAACTAATGATCAAAACAAATAAAAGTGAAAGAAAGAGAAAGTTTAGACTAATGGATGATGGGGAATTAAATTCCAAAGCTATTGGTGGCCTCCTTGCTCAATTTTGGTGAAGAATTGAAGAAGATGGTGGTGATTACCTCTAAGTGTGTGTTTGTATGTGAAAGAGTTCTTGTGGAAGGGGGTAATGCCTTTGAATTTCAAGAAAATTGGTATTTACAGTGTTGGGAAAGGGTTTGAGGGTAAGTTTTGCACTTAAGTCCCTCGAAAAATACAAAAATACACAAAATACCCTGAGTTTGGAAGTGGCCCGGCCGGGTGGGAAAGTGGCCCGGCCGGGCGGATGATGGTCGGACAATGCTTGGGCGAAACAGGGGCGGTCCGGCCGGGCCATACTTTCGTAAATGGTTTCGTCCTCCATCTTCGTCCCTTCGTATCTTGAGCTTCCGGCCTCCGATTGACTCGATTATTTATTCCATTCTACCCCATTTTTTGATACGGATCCAATGGTGCAATCCTCTCTTTGGTCCAGTGAAATGTGGTAGGTGTTTTACTCCCAAAATCCTTTATTTTTCCTACAAAATCGACAAAACACCACATTTCTCTTATTTTGACCAAAACAATCATAATAAATCAACAAATCAATAAAATAACAATCAAAATGAGCTTCACATGTGCAAAAAAAAAAACGTGTAAATTCCACCTGAATCAAACCCCCCCAAACTTAAAATGTTTGTCCTCAAGGGTTTTGGTATCTTAATCAAAATCTCATTTTATTCCCAACAATATATGTATATATATATATAATGTTGATCCTGAAAGGAGTTTGACGTCACAAGTGTATGGGGGGGGGGGAGAAATGCACTTGTGTATGCAAATTTTTACTTTTTAAACAGATTAATGATCAGCAGAGTTGTCCTAACAAACCCTCTGAGGTGTATAACTTTGGCTAGATAACAAACCCACTGAAGACTATGTAGTAGTCAGTTGAAAGGCTATCTACTAAAGTTATTTAGTGCGAAATAGTGTTAGGCTCTTATGTTTAGACTCCTTTAAATTCTGAAAACTAATTTACACATAAAATGTTTATTAGGGGACTTGTCCCAAAATGATTTTGCACAAAATTGAAAGATTATCTCAGAAATAGTTTTGTGTGCAGTGTATGAATGTGTTATAAAGATAAATGCAGTAAGTAAATAACATAGTGATTTATAGTGGCTAAAAGTCTCAAGTTCCTACATCCACTTTCCCTAATATAACAGGATAATTCCTTATCTCTTAGAATTAACTTGTTTTATAGTGCCAAGGTGCACTGATCAAGAGCATTTCTACAAAGTGATTGATCCCTAGGATAATCTGAGTCCTAATGCTCAACTTTTCTAAACTATTGTTGTTTTCACTTACAGCGTCTAGTTCCTCACTTCTTACAACAACTCTACCAATTTCTCTCTTTGAAAGGAATAGGGTTACAATGAGAACAGTGTATAAGGATATGATATATCTTGCTAAGCTTGGGATAATTACAGTTTGGCTTAGCTAGAAGTGATTCGGGAAACTTGGAATATTGCTAAAGTAGATTGAAAGTTTGAATGCTTGAATGGTTTGTGTTTCCCGTACTTTGATCAGCTTGATCACTTCAGTATTTATAGAGAAATTTGAACATATATCCGTTGGAGACGTAACATTCAATTTGTCTATTTGCAGCTCCATTGAAACGGCTATTTGAGCTCACTTCTATTATCCAGTGGTTATAGAAGGTTCTTTAATGGTTGCTTGAATGCTTGGTGTTTGACTTCTGAAAATGCGGCTAGAAAGTTTGTGTCAGTCACATGTAATGCACATTTTCCAAGGTTGATTGTGTCAGGAACTGTCCTTTTTCACGGTCAAATGGGACAAGTTCACTGAACATTCTCTGCTGCATTTAGAATGTTCTCTAAGCATCCAATGTCTTCACTTCAGTCTTTAAGGCTTCTTAGTTTTTAATGCTTCTTCAGGCTTGTTGGTCTTTAATGGTCATTAATGATGTCTTCTTGAGCATGTACATTCAATGCACTTTCCTTCAGCTTTAGATTGATCTGTAGCAGTACTTATCATTTATGTCTTTATAAGATCAGGGTACCTGCTCTTCTCTTGTGTCTTCAGCCATGTTGTCCATTGTCTTGAGTCTTTAGGCAACTTGTCTTTACATGATCAGCTTTCTTAAACTAACTAAGAAAAAAGTTTTAAGTTGCCTAATTACATTCCATCTTGGACAACTAACCTGAAACTATGATCTCAACATTTCTGAGATTCTAGACTGAGATTAATTTTCTATATTGTCTCAACTTTCCTGAGACAACTAGACTGAATGTATTCTCAACTAAATTGACCATCGTCAATAAGGAGTTTTGATATCTTAATCAAAATCAATTCATTTCCTAACATATAATTTTATTGAATTAAAGCATAATTAACTTTTTACACACAAAATATTAGTTTTAAGTTTTCCATTCAACCAAATGATGATATGTGTAACTACACTAAGAGATGTCAAAACGGGCTAACAAGACGGGCCGGTCTACAATCCACCTCAACCTATCATTTTGCAAGTTTTAGCGTGTCGATTCATGGGGGAGACGGACTGAAAAATACACAACCCAACCCAACTCATGGCAAGTTGCGAGCTAGTCCACATGCTTTTTCATTATATATTTATTTTTTTACTTTTTTACATGTATTATTATAATAAATTTTAAACAATATAAAAACAATTACTGAAAAAATAATAAAAATTTTGATTAAATCCACCCAGTTGACGTGAATAATTTTAATCTCTTATAATCAAAAAGTTGCCCTCAAATTAAAAGTAGTTTCTAAAGTTAAAAAAAAATTGTAAAATTGAAAGAAATATTGCAAAAAATGTTACTTCATCCATCCACTAAATATAGTCTCATTATAGGGACATATGTTTTAAGGAAAAGTTAGATAAAGTAAAGGTATTGTGGGGTCCATTGTGAATAAAATGATTGTTTATAAATAGAGTTGATTGTAGTTTGAGTAATTAAGTGATGATTTCCCTAAAGTGTATGGAACTACATTTTGTGAATGGAAAA
Source organism: Galeopsis tetrahit (assembly GCA_963675135.1). Lineage (NCBI taxonomy): Eukaryota > Viridiplantae > Streptophyta > Magnoliopsida > Lamiales > Lamiaceae > Galeopsis > Galeopsis tetrahit. The sequence continues at coordinate 8,745,045 of OY776121.1, read as the reverse complement.
TATAAGATAAATGAGACTCTATTTCGTGAACGGAGAAATTAAAATGCAATTTAATTGTGTACAAGCTTACGATTCGTGAACGTCATTTATTAGTGAACAGGGGAACTAATAGGAGTAATTAGTGGTACACCACATGTGAAATAACACCAAATGTTAAAACACTTCTTCAGATCAATTCAACATAAAATGGAGTTCTAACAGTGTGGTTGCTGGAACTCCACACTATGGCTCCTTCCACATATGTGACATTTGAGCCTTCAACTTTGCTAAAGTAGACCCGATATGTTAACTTTTCATTCACTTGGCTAAATGAAAGAGCATCAGGTTCTGAATATGCAGTCACAGCCGCATCATTTGTGTAAAAAACAGTGGTAGCCGAATACGTCGATTTCGCTTCGCCAACATTCGTCACTGTCCTCGAGTAGCTTTGCCCGCCCGCCCCAACTTGTACAGAAAACGACGGGTAGTTCAGCTCTGCTTCGGATATGCTCGTTACATTCGAGCAAGAAACGGGCTCATGAACAATCAGCTGAACTTCTTGATCCGTGTAGCCTAATCCACACAAGTAAGGAATGTAATCTTGAGGTTGAAGGTCGTAGATAAGCCCTGGATCACTCGCACCCTGAGGGTTAACATGGCCTGCCCCCGTGGCGAAGATATTTGCGCGCAAGTTTCTTTCATCGAGTATCGGATCGCCCCCCAGGTTTAACTGAGTGGCACTCGTCATGATGGCGGACTTGATCGCGGCGGGAGACCAGCTAGGGTGAGCGCTTTTGAGCAATGCCGCGATCCCACTAAGGTGGGGGCACGACATTGAGGTCCCGGAGATCACGTTGAACGTGGCCTTTTCGTTCGTGTAGTTGTCCACGGACAAAGGCCACGCAGCGAGAATGCTGACTCCGGGGCCGATGATGTCGGGTTTCAGGATCCCTGGACTCGACAAACTCGGCCCTCTAGACGAGAACGATGTGACCGTTGGATCCCATGGGCTTCCTATCATAGTGCCTAGAAATTGAATGGTGGCATTAGCCGTTGTGGATGAATTTATGTAGGCTCTGATATTGTCCCCGGCGAAGAAGCTCACGTGCGAGGCCGGAAGCACGTGAGGATCAGCCAGGGTGCTGAAGCCGTTAATCTCGTCGTTCATGAGAATCATGGCGGCGCCTCCGGCGTCCTTCACCGTTTGTCCCTTGGCAATTCGTGCTATGCCGCCTCCTCTCTGGCATAGCACAACCTTCCCTTGTACATCAATGTCGTCTAATGAACCGGGCCCACACAACGCGGCGGTGGCATCACCGCCGGCTCCAGCATCAACGAGAGGTTGAAATTGGGACGAAAAGTTGGAGGGTTGGAAGAGTGACTCTCCGACATATCCAGTATGGCCGCCGCCCGATCCCAATTTTGAAATCGCCATTATTTTCCTATTATGAGAATAGATATACCATGTGAGAATAGATACGTTAAAAGATATTATTCCTATATATTACTCCCTCCTTTACAATTTAGATTCAATGAAATGAACGTTCGAAATTAGATTCATCATTTCTTAATTTGACAATAAAACATTTTTTCATTTTAAACTACACCTCTCAACCATCTCAAAATTACGTCACATGTCATTACTAAATTACTTTACTTTATTATTCACTATATTTTATTAATCAAAAGACCTTTATATTCTCCATTATATCATTTTTAATACTAATAAACATTTACTCTCACTCGTTTGTTTAGTGGGTTTAGAGTGTAGGTTATGTGTAAACTCACCACAACCCATAACTTACCCTCTAATCCACTAAGAAAACGAGCCCTAATTGTTGAAACAAATTTGGGAGGTTGGGAGTATTATTCCCTATTACCTGTCAGTTGTGCTAGCACCCACCGTGAGGATCCAGGGAGCTTCATTAGACAATGTAGAACTAACCGGGCCGGCATTTCCCGCCGAGCAGCTGACGAAAATACCCTTCTGGATGGCGGCAAATGCCCCGATGGCTATACCGTCAGCGAAGAAATCCTCTGACGGGCCGCCTAAAGAGAGCGAAAGCACGTCGACGCCATCGTCAATAGCGGCATCCATGGCAGCTAAAATGTCGGCTTCGGAACATCCCTCGGCCGAACAAACTTTGTACATGGCTATATGAGCGCGTGGAGCCATGCCTACGGCGGTGCCGTTAGCCATGCCGAAGACGTTGGCCGGTTGAACAAAGGCTCCGGCAGCCGTGCTAGAAGTATGCGTGCCGTGACCTTCGTCGTCTAACGGCGGAGTATCGCTTACGAAATTCCGAGCTCCGATGAGCTTATTATTACACGTGTCAAACGCACATTTCCCCTTCCATTTCTCCGGAGGAGGCGGCATGTCTTTGTCGTCGAACGAAAGATGCCCGGGGGCAATGCCGGTGTCTAAAAGGCCGATAATTACGCCTTCGCCATAATTCGAGCCGAGCCAGAGGCCGGAGTTCCGGTACAACCCTAAGAAATTAGGGGTGTGAGTTGTGTGAAGGGAAAGTTTTTTTTGGGGTCTTGCGGTGATAAATCCTTCCATCTTCTTTGTCTCTTCCACTTCTTTGGGCGAGAGGTTTGCGGCGAAGCCAGTGGCGACGTTGCGATATGAATGAACCAAACGAGTCGAGTCGTGCTCGCCTTCGGAATTAGTTTTGGGCAAGAAGGTCTGGTAAAAAGTGTCGAGGTCATCTGAAACTCGGCCTTTGGGTAAGTTTACGTGGACGATGTAAGTTTGTAAATCAGCTATGGCTGGGTAGGAAAGCTGCCACATGGAAATCAAGCAAATCATTAACATGATTATATGCATAGCCATTCTTAATTGAGAATTAATTAATGAGCTTTTTTTTAATTAATCCCAGGTTGCATTGTGTGTAGTGTAACTGTATATATATTATATATAAGAAGCTTTCAAAGTCGTCTCATGCATGCCGGCATCAATTGATAACATCGATTCCGCTCCTCTCTATGTGCTACCTGTTAATTTGTATTAATATATATACCATTCATCAATTGGTAATATGCTCATTTTATACTCCCTTAATCCTGCCTAGGAGGGGTAAACGAAACTTGGGTATACCAACTTTTAGTATCGGAAAAATATTGATACATGAATGATATGGAAAATGGTCATAACAAATTATTTCGGTATTGTACAATATATCGAATTTTTTGTACGGTATATACAGTGACTGAGCCAAAAAAATTAGGTTAGGGGCCCGATTAACTTTACTATAAAAATCGTAATGGATCAAAATTAAATTTCATATATATTCACATAAGTGTTACTCAACGTAATAATATTATACTACCTCCGTCTAGGATTGTAAACGAATCAAATAATTTTGCTCGATTCAGTATTCGTATTCGAAATTTTATGATTCGAATTTGAATACAAATACTCCATCTGTCCCATAGAAATTTGCACATTTTCCATATATGGATGTCCCATACCAATTTGCATACTCCATAAAAGGAAATATTGTCATAACTCTCACCCTCAAAATATACACATATTTACCCATATGCCATTACTTTTTCACACTCAACCTACTTTTTACTTTACTTTATTCATAAAAGTTTACAAAACTACCCCTCAAAACATTACTCATTACACTTTTTCTTACACATTTATTAAAATGTGTGTCATCCCAGAGGTGCAAATTCCTCTGGGACGAAGGGAGTATTTTTTTTTATTCAAATAATAAACGAATCTAAATACAAAATTATGATATTCGATTCGATTTATATATATATATATATATATGATATTTATATAATATACTCCCTCCGTCCCAGTGGAAGCTACCCAACTTTCCTTTTTCGTCTGTCCCAATGAAAGTTACTCATTCTTTTTTTGGTAACTATTCCCTCTCACATTTCATTATATTTTTGGGTAGCTTTCATTGGGACAGAAATGTTGGGTAGTTTTCACTGGGATGGAGCACTACAAAAAAAGGCCAATATAAAGAGGGCAAAGGCGAGGGAATCGCCCTCTTTAAGCGTTTTGGCGACAGCAGAGGCGAGGGGCAGTCACCGTCGCCAAAGTGCTCCTCGCTAATTTATTGGCGAGGGCACCCTCGCCTATTACAGAGGGCAGAATCGCACTCGCGTATTGGCGAGGGTCAAACACACTCGCGTATTGGCAAGGGCATACCCACTCGCTAATTAAAGAGGGCGCGTGCCGTCGCCCATTAGCGAGAGTGTGTCCCGTCGCCCAGTAGCGAGAGTCAAAACCCTCGCCTATTCCCGAGGGCAAAGACCGTCGCCTTTTCCCGAGAGCGAGGCCCCTCGCCAATACGTTGTATTTAAAAAAAAAAAAAAACAGACCTCCCGTATGTGAAGAGTTTATTCAGCCCCTGCCAATTAGGCTAGGAGCTTTAGTCGTAATGTTTTAAATGCATTATATATTTATCCCTTTTAATTTCTGTTTTTATTCTTTAACTCAATTAATTTAATAAATTACCAACTATATATATATATGTTATTAACTCAATTAATTATATTAGCTCAATACTTAATTAATTTAACAAAGCCCCTCATTACTAAATTTAATAACTTATACTTATATATGTATTAATTAACTCAATTTATTTAACAAATCCCTTCATTAATATTAAATTTAATAATTTATACTTATGTATGTATTAACTCAATTTTATTCTTTTATTATTAATTAAGTCAATTAATTGAATAAATTATTAACTCAATTAATGTATATATTAGCTCAATACTTAATTAATTTAACAAAAGCCCTTCATTACTAAATTTAATAACTTATTAACTCAATTACCAACTATATGTTATTAACTCAATTTATTTAATAAATTACCAACTATATGCTATTAACTCAATTAATTTATATATTAGATCAATACTTAATTAATCACACACAAGCAATATGAATTAAAACCATTAAAATAAAACATTGTCTCGTTCACTTCAATTCAAGTACACAACATAAAAAAAAATCCCAAACAACTTCAATTTTTTAAAATAAACAAGACAACATAACTTAATCTATCGTATTACCAAATATTTAGGTTCGCATCCATTTCCGACTCGAGTAAAATTACTCAAGTCGGAACGCACAATCTACAACAAACAAACAATTCATCCCGGCCTCCAACATCGATTTAATTTCACTTATTTCCAACAATTAATTATATTAACACATTCATAACAATTAACAATTTTTATAACTCTCAATATCAATTAACAATCTTAAGTAATCCTAATTAACAGTTAATATACATATTTTTCTAACATAATTACATTCCTAACATTACACAACAAAACATACATGCATATATATATACATATATAACATAATATAAACATATATATACAACTTTTAATTTAATCAATAAAAACGCATAAATTTACCGTATAAATGCACCCCTCGAAGTGTAGAACAGAAATATGCGAATTGCAGCGGCGGTGTATATATGTTTGTGGGTGAAGCGACTGTACGAATTTGGGGAAGGAGGAGGGGGTTTTAATTGGGCCTTAGGCGAGGGCAATTACGAGGGCCCCACCCCCCTCGCCAATTAGCGAGTGGGGGACCGTCGCCAGTTTCCGAGGGCCACAATGCACTCGCCAATGAGCGAGTGCAAAATACGCCGTCGCCAATACGCGAGTGCATCTTTTTCCACTCGCTAATTAGCGAGTGTGATTCCGCCCCTCGCCAATTCCCTCTTTATTTGTGCCCCTCTTTAAATCCCTCGCCAAATAGCAAGGGTTAAATCCCCCTCTTTAACTCCCCTCGTTATTTGAGCAATTTTTTGTAGTGGAGGGAGTACAAGTATACACAAAACCCTACTGCCCTAATTCAATTTTATTTTGTCCAAACTCCCTCTACCCGTCGCGCCCCTCATTCTTTCTAAGTCTCTATCTGTGCTTGCCACCGGTCTTCCACCGTCGTCCACGACCAGTCAATCACCAGTCTCACCAGTCACCACATCTGTCCCCTACAATATTTCCCCTGTTTCTCACGCTCACACACGCATACGCGGAAATTACGATATTTAAATTTTTTTTGTTGCTTTGAATATTTAAGTTATTGGCTATGAATTTATGGGTATGAGTTTCCACGCGTCTGTTATGAGTTTTTTATGTTGAAATTTGCTATGATTTTTTTTAGTTTTCTAGTTTGGTTTGATTTTATTGTGATGTGGCCATGGAGGAATTTCTATTGATGAATAAATTGAGTTTTAATTCATTTTTATTTATTTAGGTGCAAGAAGAACTTAGCAAACCACTTGATTTGTGATTTGTAAGCTTGGTGAAAGATTGAATGCTCGTCATTGATGCTCATTTGAAAATTGTTATGAAAACTTTTATTTTATTGTTTATGTTATGTTACTATTAATGCAAACTTTTGAATTTGTGCCTTGTAATGAGAGTTCAAACAACAAAATCATCAATTTATGTTTTGTTTAGTACTGTTTTATTAAGTAAATATGTTAGTTATTTTACAAATTTTCTACAAAAATTTTCGAATCGAATAGTATCGAATACGAATCATTTCCGAATCGAATACTCGAATAATTTTTTTTTTTAAAATCGAATCGAATAATATTGAATAACCATTCGAATCGATTTTATTATTCGAAGAATAAACGAGTACGAATATTCGAATACTTTCACGAATACGAATCGAATAGTGTGGTATTCGCTTCGATTCGATTCGTTTACAACCCTACCTCCGTCCTTGAAAAGTTTGCAGAGTCACCCTCACGATATATACATATTTACCCTTCATGCAAAAAAAAATTTGTGTCCACCATACACTCAATCAAACTACTTTATTTATTTTATATATAAAAGTTTATAAAATTACCTTCAAAATTTTAATTATTACACTTTTTCCTTAAACTTCGTTCCAATAAGTGCAAGCTTTTCAGGGACGGAGGGAGTACTTATCAAATAATTAATTTCATTATAAACTAGTCGATACTCTCATTCTATTAATTTTAATTAAATAAATTGACTTTCTTTATGTTTCCGAGAAACATTTAATTGTTTGAAAGAGACATAATAGTGTCAAAATTGTTATTCTCTGGTTGGTTGCTAAAAGGAAATCTTTTTTCATTGCAACTTAACCACTGGGCCAAATTTAATTAGTAGACAAGGTACAATATATATAGTAGAAATATTTGAAATGGGTCTGACTATATGCACCTCCATTTCGGAGGGATGCACTCCCCCTTTCAATTTATTAATAAAATAATAGAGTAAAAAGTCAAAAATACCCTTCATTAAAATACAGCATACTAGATGCACTCCCTTTACTAAACACACCCCCTACTATCATTTCTTTCCCCTTATCCCTAACCCAAATTTCCGGCCACCGTCACCATTTTTTCCGGTAACAAGAAATAAAAAATTTCAACAAATCAATCATATTCATCCACAAATTACCATTATCAAACCCATTAACAAACACCATTATCAAAACTTAGAAAACTAACAATTTTTTTAACAAATTTCGTTAAACCAGTGCCGACCATAAATCTTCCCGTCGACCACATTTTATCGACGGGAGGATATATGGTCGACCAACAAATGTTGATCGACACTGTAATGTCGACCATGTACACTTTCGTCGACAACATTTTATCGACGAAAGTGTACATGGTCGACATTACAATGTCGAAATATAAAAAAAAACCTGGTGTTTAACGCCGGCAAATCGGGGTGGGCTAACGCCGTGGACGGAGCGGCGTGGGCCAACGCCAGTGAAGAGAGGGAGAGAAGAGAGAGGTGGGGGCGGCCGATGGACGGGGGGCGGCCGCTGAAACTTTTTTTTTTTTTTTTATACAGATCGGGGTGGTGTTTGTTTTGGGGGGGGTGGGTGGGAATGGAGGGGAGAGAAGAGGGGGAGAGGGCGGTCGCGGCGGCCGCTGTAATTTTTTTTTTTTTTTACACATTGGGGCGATTCCGGCGGCGGGGGGGGGGGGAAATGGAGGGAAGAGAAGAGATCGGGGTGGTGGGGCGATTCCGGCGGCGGGGGGAAATGGAGGGGAGAGAAGAGTCTGGGGTGGTGGGGCGATTCCGGCGGCGGGGGAAATGGAGGGGAGACAAGAGATCGGGGTGCGGCGGTATACATTTTTTTTCTTCTTTTTTTGCAGAAACGCGGAGGAGGGGCGAGGCCGGCGGAGGCTACGAGGACGGCGGAGGCTGCGAGGGCGGACGCGGTGGCGGGGGCTGCGAGGGAGGGTGCCGCCGCCGCCGCCGGCAGCAGGAGGTGGTGGAGTGATTTGGGGAGAGGGGAGAAGAAGATGGAAAAAAATTAGGGTTTGGGGTGTGTGGGTAGTAAATTGGATTTAATGTGAGAAGGGTATTTTGGACATTTCGAAGGAAGGGTGCATTATTTTAGACAATTTTTGGGGGTGTATCTATCGGGAGCGTGCATCTCTCCTAAATGGAGGTGCATATAGTCAAACCCATTTGAAATTTGTGGAAGCCCAATGACCCCCTGGACACTTCTTCCCTCCGTCATTGGGTAGATAGTATAAAATTTTACTATCGAAATTTTCGGTACATGGTCAGTATGGTTCGGTATACCATACCGAAGCACCCATAGTCCTGTCATAAGCTCACTAATCTATTTTGAATGTTTAGTCAAAATCATTATATTTCTTTAAATAAAGCATATATTTATTTATTTCTCATGTTTCGATTTTATTAATTAAATGAATATATTTTAGGGTTCAGATTGGTAGGGTAGATTAGCTCAACGTAGCTATCAAATTAAACCCAAAATAAAATGTGGGGTCAAACAAAGTTTCATATCAGATAAGCATTGAAGGATCGTGAGTATCTCTTTTGGAATGAGGACTTTTGAGGAAACTTAAAAGCAAATTTGTGAGGGCTTATATAGTTCAAAGCGGACAATATCATACCAATTGAAATACGGAAGGCCTCCCGAAACCCAACAAATGGTGTCATCTCTAGGAATCATAGCCATGGTCCTGGACAAATGTGATGTGTCGAGGAGTCTTCGGTGTCAAACGGTCAAAAAGGCGGTGAACGAGTAACCACTACAAAAAACACCTCAATCAACAACCAATTAGAGACCGTAAAAATGGTCTCTAAACGCATTAGAGACCGTTTTGAGACCGTTTTTGGTTGGTCACTATTAGGTTCGTTTTAAATATTTTGAGACCATTTTCATGTATCGGTCTCAAATTATAGACCGATTTTTTTAGGTCTCTAAATTGTAGCGGTCTACAAACGGTCTCAAACAATTGGTCGGCCCGAACTTTTTTCGGGCCCTGAGACGGTCTCAAAACGGTCTTTACTTTAGAGACCGCAACATCCGGTATCGAACCCCTACCCACGCGGCCGAACTAAACCCACACCTGACCCGAACCGAACCCACACCCGCCCTGACCCGAACCCACACTGACCCAAACCACCCCACCCGAACCGACACACCCGACCCGACCCTCATACCCACCCACACCCGACCCGAACCGACACACCCGACCCGAACCTCATACCCACCCACACCCACTTTATTTAAATGACCATTTATTTGGTCTTGGTGGGAATTGATCCCGGGTGGATGGGTGCCCATTACTGGGCACCTACCATTTTGACAAGTAATTGTCTTGTGTAATTTTTAAAATTAATTATATATCTATTAATTAATTTCTTTATTAGAACAACCGACTTATATACCCGGGTGGATGGGTGCCCATTAATTAATTTTTAAAATTAATTATATACCCTTGGTGAACTGAAACTACGAAGCCTCTATGGACTAAATGAGATGACCTAAATAGAACAACCGACTTTGTGGATTAGCCAGGATGACCTAGATAGAACAGGTTGTTTGAGGGGAGGGAAGGGGAGCGGAGGTGGTTTTTGTTTGAGAGGAGGATTGTTGGGGTCAAACAAATGTCTCACATCGGATAAGTATTGAAGGATTATGGATTATATAAGGATGGACTAGGATCTCCATTGGTATGAAGCATTTTGGGAAAACTCCAAAACAAAGTTGTGAGGGCTTAGTTCAAAGCGGACAATATCATAACAATTGGAATACGAAATGTCCTCTCGAAACTCAACAATACCCAACACGTAAAAATTAACTCGATTATGTACATTTCAAATAATCAAATGATATATTATTTGCAATTCAATTTGGATCAGTGAAGGTATCCGGATCTGACAAATGTGTGTGTGTATGAGAGGTTCTGCCGGCATTTGATCAATAGCTTGTGATTTCCGCTGACTGGTCCTAATTAACAAGAAAACAGCCACACACACATATAAATTAATATATGTTTCAGAATATTTTTTTAATTAGTTAAAAATTTATTCTTTCTAAAAATAATATTTTGGAGGTAGCATTTGGAAAACTAGCTACGTCCATTATCTTGCCTCGACAAGAAAATCATTCTTAATTTGTTGCAGAGAAACTCAAACTAATGTTTCAAAAGGAAGAAACAAAAATATTAAGTTAATATATTTTGTGAGGCAGAATTTACTCTCTTTCTTTTCAGAATGATTGTCGTTTTTGTTGTTTTGTATAGAATTAAGGAACATACTTTTTAACACATTTACCCTTTAATAATATATCTCTTTCCTTTGTCTTTTTTCTTCAATAAATTTTTATAATTCACTCTAAAATGTATAAAAACAAAAAATTAAAATGATAAAGAAAAGGTAATGCTAGCTTATCTCTTGAAAAATAAAAAGGAAGGATACATAAATGTAAGGCTCCATTTGGTTGGAGTGATTTGATCAATGGATTTCAAATCCTCAATTCAAATCCACTCCACTTGTTTGTATTAAAAAGCAAATGAATGAATTTAAAATCCTTAGCATATTTTTTTTAGTTAAAATGGAGAGGATTTTAAATCCTCCTTAAAACCATGTTATTTGAAATCTATCTATTTTCAAAACCTTCCATTTGAAATACCTCCTCAAATCAAATTCCTCCATCCAAACACAAGTTTCATATAAGTACTCCATCCGCCCAAATTTTATTTAGGTCCTTATATTATTATTTTTTTTCTCACTTTTTCTTTCATTTTCTAACGGCCAGAGTATATTGAGTCATCGCCAAGACCGTCGCGGACACTGAGTTTTTTTTTAATTTTTAGTGCTTCTCACCTGAGAAAGTTCCAGCTATCCCTCCATCATCTCCTCGAAGCCATTTTTTGCCACTCAAGTTAGTCGAACGTATGTCCGGGGGCCGGGGCTTTCGACCAAGTGTCCCAGTCACGCTTTACCACGGCCCCTTCTGCGGCAATGAATAGATCCTCACACAAATGATTTTGGTGCACATACGAATTGCAAAATAGTTGTAGCTTTGCATACTTTAAATTGGCCATCCATCGACTCTTTTGATTTTCTTCCATCTTAAAATGGAAAAGATAAAAAAAATATATATATAAACATGGCCTTACCAAAAAAAAAAATGTTCCAGAGAAATAGCTATTACAAAATTAACTAATGGGCACGGTTATACACGCACACAGACCTATTGAGGACAGTAGGACACCCATCAGACATTTTTTTCATTCTAAAAAAAAAAACAACCCCCAAAATGGCTATTACAAAATGTTTCATGTTAAATGTCTCGTATACTTGTCGAGTGAAATTTAAAAAAAAAAATGCTAGCGAAGATGAATACACCCACTCGTTACATTTTACAGAAGAATCAACATCAAAACAACCCCCAACAATAAAAATAATAAATGACCAAAACATTTCTCATGAAATATAACAAACTCTTACACAAAAATTTAGGAAAAAAAAACTCTTAACAAACACAAAATTTATAGAGAAATATGTAAGATTTAGATTAAAAAAATATATATTGGACACCATTTTGATAAACTAATGTCCGGAAAAAAAATTGAAAACAGATTAAATGTTCGAAAAGAAAAATTGAAAACAGATTATATGTTCGAAAAAAAATCGGACACAATATTTCGAGTAAAAATTTTTGACAAAGTAACTGCATTCGGCAAAAAAATTCGGACAAACACAAAAATCGGAAAAAAAAATTGTATCTGTAAAAATCCGTACATTTTTTTATTAGTAAAAATCCTAATATTTTTTTCAAATCTCCAATCCTAATTTTTCTAAACACTAAACTTACCGGAAGTTTGCGAAGGGTCACACGAGAAGGGCATGTGAACTGTCGGCGACGAGGGAGGGGTCGCGACGACGGCTGCATCGCTTGACCTTCTCTTCAGTAGCAGCGGCGACTTTCTTCCACAGTGGGGCAACGACAGCTGGAATTGATGGGGCGACAGCGACTGCTTGAAATGGGAGGAAGAAGGTGAGTGGGTGAAAATGTGAAAGAAGGGGGAAAGGTGATTTAATTAGAGTTTAAAATGGAAGGGGTATTTTAGATCTTTTCATGTGGGTGTCCTCATCTCAGGATGTGTGTGTGAACATGGATTGTTGGGAAGAATTGTAGTTGAATGTTTTGACAATGGTTGGTGGATCCATTTTGGACACTCAGAATTGTGAAACAGGGGTTTTAGTTAGTTTAAGTAGACCACACCCCTCAATTATATGTGGAAATCATTTCATATCAGAGAGAGAGAGAGATTGGATCAAGTTGTTTTGAAACGTGTTTCCATCTTTTATTAATACTTATGTTCACAATTAATGTGTTTTTCACTAGTTTAATATACACACAGTCGAATGGTTGGACAAAAAATTTATTTTAAGGATGATTCATCTTCTATCTTTGATGATAATTTGATTACTCATCTCTACTCAACTAATCTACCATATCCTAGATTGTAAACTCATTTTTTATAATTATAAATTAGTGTATAAAATTACTTTTTTTATTTTTCACATTCATCCTCGCTCCAGCTCCAGACTCATAATTATTGAGGCATTAATCAATCAAATGAACTATGTGTTAATCCAAAATATATTTTGAAGAGATCAAACAATATATTTTGGAATCTCAATTGAATTACAACACAATTTCTATACCTGCACTTTTTTTCTTTTTTTTTTTTTTTACAAAGTAGTAATTAAATTTAAAGTTAAAGTAAATGCATATATACATGAATTAATAGTATAATATTATATATAAAAAAATTATATAAATCCTGTGTAAAACACCTAAACTACCCTTTTAATAAATACACTCTCAGTTTTAAATCTTAACCCTAATTACATTGTAGCACAATCATCTCCGACAATCACCACCAACCGCCACCATCTTTGGCAGCTACCTCCGACGTCACCCTCCACCCAAATTTCATCCAAACATAACAAAAAAAAAATTGTCAACAAACCAACATAAATTATTTGCACCCAAAAATATTTTGCCCACAAACCAACAGAAATTCCACCCAAAATACTTTGCACCCAAATTACAAAAATAATCTGGCAAACAAAAATTTAAAAAAAAAAAAAAAAACATTTTCGACAAACCAGTGCCAATAGTATGCATTTGTGTCGACAAGAATTCATACTATCGACACATATTTGTCGAAAAAAATTAAAAAAAAAATCAAATTTTTTAACACTTTCGACAAACCAGTGTTGAGTAGATGCACTATTGTCGATAAAAATTTGTCGATAATAGTACATCTAATCGACTCTAGTTTGTCGAAATTGAAAAAAAAAATACAAAAAAAAAAAAAACATACCTGAACTGGAGGTAGACAGCCTCGACTTTTTCTTGGATTGTGGCGGGGTAGGAAGAGCAGTTGGGGCGGCGGGAGAGGAGGAGTGGCGGTGGTGCCGACACAGTAATTAAAAAAAAGGAGGGGGGGGGGGGCAGGGACGTGTGCAAGGGTGGGGGCGGCAGCTTGGGCCGCACGTAGGGTGGGGGACGGTGGAATAGCGAGGTTGTTGCAGAAAAGGAAAAAAAGAAGGGGGTGGCAGCGATAGAGGAAGGAGGCGGTTGGGCGGGGCGGCGCCAGAATTGGTAGGGCCGCGGTTTGGTTGAAGGGAAGAGAATGAGGTAATTTTTAGAGTTTTTTAATTTGAGAAAGTAGAAAGAAGGAAATAAGAAAAAAGAGAAATGAGGTATTTTGGGTAATCTAAGGGGAGTACATTTAACATTAGCCACATTGAAGGGGTACATAAATTAGGGGAGTATACTTAACAAAAGTTGGAGGGTATATAGCCTGGGCAAAATTAACCATGCCAAATTGAATAAAGATAGGGTCTGACTATATGCACCTCCATTTCGGAGAGATGCACTCCCCCGATTTATACACACCCAGAAATTTAGGTCACACCCCCCTCAAATGTCATAAATACCCCTCCCTTCATAATATACCCTATCACTACCCACACCCAACCTTAAATTCATTCTTTCATCTTCCCCAACCCACCCCACCTTCACCCTCCCCCTCCCTCCACCCCGTCGCCGACAACCCACGCCTCACCTCGCCGCGGCCGCCCCGTCCTTCGGCCCCCGCGACCGCCCCCCAGGTTTGCCCCCCTCCCCCGATCTCTTATCTCCCTTCCATTCCCCCCGTCGCCGGAATCGCCCTGATCTGTAAAAAAAAAAAAAATACAACGGCCGCCCCGTCAATCGGCCGCCGCGGCCGCCCTCTCCCTTCCATTCCCCCCTCCAAACACCACCCCGATCTGTAAAAAAAAAAAATCAGGGCCGCCCTCGTCCATCGGCAGGCCGCGGCCGCCCCTACCTCTCTCTTCTTTCCCTCTCTTCACCGGCGTTGGTTCACGGCGTTAGCCCACCCCGATTCGCCGGCGTTAAACACCATTTTTTTTTACTTCGACACTGTAATGTCGACGAGAGTGTATATGGTCGACATTACAGTGTCGATCGACATTTGTTGGTCGACCATATATTCTTCCGTCGACAAAATGCGGTCGACGGGAAGATATATGGTCGACGAAATGTGGTCGTGGTCGACGAAATGTGGTCGACGGGAAGATATATGTTTGGCACTGGTTTGACGAATTTTTTAAAAAAAAATGTTAGTTTTCTAAGTTTTGATAATGGTGTTTGTTTTGACGAATTTTTTTTAAAAAAATGTTAGTTTTCTAAGTTTTGATAATGGTGTTTGTTAATGGGTTTGATAATGGTAATTTGTTGATGAATATGATTGATTTGTTGAAATTTTTGATTTTTTTTTATTTCTTGTTACCGGAAAAAATGGTGACGGTGGCCGTAATTTTGGATTAGGGATAAAGTGAAAGAAAGGATAGTAGATGGTGCGTTTAGTAAAGGGGTGCATCTAGTACGCATTATTTTAATGAAGGGTATTTTTGACTTTTTACTCTATTATTTTATTAATAAATTGAAAGGGGGAGTGCATCCCTCCGAAATGGAGGTGCATATAGTCAGACCCATAAATATATTGGCCCAAAGTAAAATTGATCCAATACAATGCAATTGGACCCAATGTGACGCGTGATACTAGTTTTGATTAAAAAACACAAGCTTTGATTAAAATGTAAAATTAACCTTTAACTGGAACATGTTCAAAGATCGGGTAATTTGAGGGACCAATTTCACCGTAAACTAAAAAGAGCTCAATTGGAGTTAGAGTAAAATTTTGTATGGACTGATCCATCTAATAAAATTTTGTATGGACTGATCCATCTAAAATTTTCAGAACTGTTTGCATCTAGGAAAATTTCGAACCTAACCCCTGAAGAGGAGCATACTAATGGAAAAAATAATAGAATGTCGAAACTATGAATCATGGTATGCGATTTGGTTCAATTTTAAAATCATTGAATAAAGGACCTCACGACACTCTGCCCCTTCAACAATCAACACCTACCCAAGACGATCTTGACACATTGCACCATTTCACATTAAAATAAAAATGAAACATATCATTCATTCATTCGAGAAAACGAAAGAGCCTCAACTTAGAAACATATACTCCCTTCATTCATCTATAAATTTTTTATTACTTTTGAACAAAAATTAAAAAAGATAATTAAATAATAGATATAGTACAATTTATGTGATTAAGAAAGAGAAAGATAGAGAGAAAAAAAATGAAGTGTAAGAATAAAAAATTAAAAAATATTTGTCAAAAAAGAGTATGAAACGGACCAAAATAAAAATAAAATGAAATACTTATAACCGAAGGGAGTAAGTTTTTAGACGGACGGATCCCAAATTAAACTGAACTCCTGTTAGGAGAAGGCCATTATGAAAAGAAAAAGAAAAAATGAGTAGAAACATGAACGAAGCAGCATAACATACATAACATCACATTTTAAAAAATGCTTGTTAAGTATACAAAGTAATACTGCATAAGCAGCATAACACACGTTGCACACTAAACAATATTATCGAGTTCACTCTAAGACTTCCATGAACAAGTACACAGAAATTGTCAAAGAAAACATATTTGGCACAGAAAGAAAACTAACAAGCTGTAAACTCCAGCATTATTCTTGCACCTTTTTTGATGGATCTGTACATGAGTTTGATCTTTTCCGAAACCAGAGCAAAGCTACGTACATCACACACAACTTAATCAACCATATCGATTCATCGGACATAGTACAAAGTACCCACATTACTGAAAGAAAATCAAGCCCAGTAAATCACAATTTCTAGAGATGACAGGATGTGAAAGATTCAAATAATTTGGAAAAAGAGAAAAAAGAAAAAAGAGTTTGGTGGCTACTACATAAAAACATGGATGTTTGACTAGTTAATCCTCCCTAAAACACACTTATTATAACATGCTAACAAATAAAGCTATAACTTACCGGAACCACTCTAAGCTCTACCATCTTCTATTAACAAGAGATCTCCAGAGGAGGTCAACAACGGCAGAGAGGGATCCCATTCGCACATAATAACATCATAACATGTTTGTCTAAACAGCATGAATTGGATTGTGACTAGAGTTTATGTCTGAAGGAGCAGAAGGCGATTTAGCCTGAAAAGCAGATGGCCTTGAAGAGCCTTCAACCAATTTAAGTGAGAGGGTTGATGGGCCACCATCACCCAGGGATTCCCCTAAGCTTAGCTTTGACATTCCAACGAGTTCATCAACATTAATCGGGCTTTTGGAATGGACAGCTGTGGGCTTCACCACTTGATGACTTTCTGATTTAACGGGTTGTTGCTCTGTATTGTAGCCGGCCCAAAATTGGACAGGTAATGGGAAGACTGGAGAAACGTATGCCGGATAGATGAGGGGGTAAGGATATTCCTGTGCATTCTCACCACCTTCATTGGAGTTTGCAGATTCCATAGACTCACATTCTTCGTCCACAGTTGAAGGTGGAATGCCACTGCTGCTTTGCGTCTCAGGGTTCACAGGGAAAAAATCTCGAGACATCACAGGATTATCGGCAGACTGCAGGAGGGAAAGATATTGAGCCATTAGCATAGCTTCCTAATTGATTAAGAGCCCTTTTGTCTTATAAGCTCCTTAAAACAGCTCTCAAAAAGTGTTTGGTTTTTAACAGCATATAAGATCTTAAAATATGGTCTTTACAGCTTATATGCTCCAAAAATTAGTACCAACACCCCAACTTATTTTTCTGAAATCTTTTAAGCTATACTTTAATAAAAGATTTAAAACAAAAATCACCCCACCCCCAACTCTCCAAATTAATTAGTTTATGCTAAAATTAAAATTTAAAACATTTCTCTCAAATTATACAAAGAACTTTGAAGTTTGATTAAAAACACTTTAACAACTAATAAGATACTTAAAGATTACAACGTACAAGCTCTTGAAACAACTTATAAGATGTCTAAAATAAGCTTAGTCAAAACAAATGATTAAAAAAGTCCTCCTTGAGTTTTAGCCTATTCTTGAAAAACATGGTCATTTATTATATCATTCAGCACATTAAACTATCATCTAGTGTTTGTACTGCATGTCATGAGCCTAGGATCTGAGTGATTACATTTTTAACCATAGCCATCCTATCATTGTGCGGTGAAGTTTGTTTTCATAAATGCAAACATCATTTATAACTTACTAACAGCTAAGGAAATAATGCTTACTTCATCGGCCACGATATCAAAGAGGCTTGAGCGTCTTTTCCTCCTAGACACATTACATTGCCTAATGAAGTATTTCTGGGCATGGCTAGCAACCTGAGTAGGCGTTCTGGAGATCACATAGTTGCGTGCAATGCCACGCCAATCACCTTTACCAAGCTTTTGCAACCCGAGCAGAAATAACCTATGTTCCTCTTCCGTCCACGGAACACCTGAAAATCAATCATTTAACTATTTCATAACAACAATGCACAATGTTAGGGTTTTAACTGCAATTATGGAGAAATTCAGGAATGAAAAATAAAGAACACGGATTTGTTGACCTAGTTCATCAAGAATGACATAAATTAGAGATTGTACAGATGTACAGCACAATGTTGATTGACCAACTGAACCACCATTTCTAAAGGTTAGAGCCCACAACACCGCATCTGTTAAATGCCATCAATCTCTACACCACCAACCTTCACATCCCCCATTTTTCTAAGTACGAGCATTGAAACATGTAGTAACTTCACTTCTAATAAAGTTTTGTGATTATCTTTGCTCAGATATTTACTATCCTAAATTCATTACAAAACTTTTGGTTTCTATTCCTTCTGGTCCGTCTTTCCTATGTATTACATTACAAGTAGCCAGGATCATGGATGCTAACATTCATTCTTGTCCATCTCTATTTCCTCAAGTTTTTAAACTTTATAACAAAATTGCAAGAGGGGATCAGAAAATAAGAATACAGCAATAAGTGCACGAGAGAACCACATCGAAATATACATGCATGTCTCACTTTCCATTCAATTCCCAATAGGAAAACAAATGTTGTGTCTTGATCAAAAAGTGAGCAATCAAAACATAAGAAACTTAAGGGGCTTGGCTCTAAATTCTTCAATGGGAATGGGAATGGAATGGAGAATGAGCCCATTTTGAGACAATTCAGCTTCTACAAAAATTCCACTATTCCTCAATCATCAATAAATTTGTGTCCTCACTTCAAAATTAGTGCAAAACACTGACAATATGACCATCATTTGCACTGTAATTCATTATTAAATTATTCTTACCATTCACATTGAAGAATCTGAACCACTCGCCCCCTAAATTTTCCTACAATTTCTTATTTTCTCAATTCTAGTAGGAAAAAAAATGTTTCCCAACATAAGAAACTGCTGTCTCTCCCTAATCATCTTTCATTTTCCTCAATCCTCCTCCATGTAAAGAACTACCACCAATCCCATATTATTCATAATCCCAAAGCACTTGAAAGAAATGTGAACATTAAGAGCATAATCGATGTCCTTAAAATGCATGTACAGGCAACAGGTATATCAAGGAAGCAATACACCTACTGGGGATTCTTGAACCATTCCCAATATATAAGATATTGTTATCACTTATCAGAAACAAAAACAAAAACCCAAAATCCAGGCCATTAACCATCATTTTTTGCTTTTCCATTTCTCTTTTGCTATAGAAAAACACGCAATTGCTCTACCTCCACATTTCGTGTTCGATTCTCTTTGTAGTTGCGATTAAATTTAACCAAGACTAACAGTGAATCGACAAATTTATCAGATCCAAGCATAAATTAAACAATTATAAGTTAAATTAAAACAATACACGTCAACCCTAACAAAAACACAGAAATGGTTTCCAGTACAAAGAGTAAATTCACAGACCTTTCTTCCTCTCGCGGCTGGAGGATGAGCCAGTGACGAAGTCTTCAGAAGCATAGCCATCGGCAGCGGCGGAGGCGGCGGAAGGGTGTTCGGGGGTGTCGGCAGGGGAGTCAAGACCGACGCCGTTTTGAGAAGTACTACCCATATAGTGGGTCAAGTTACCCATACTAGCACTCTTCCGGATCGAGCCATCAGTCAATCGGACGCCGAAAAGCTTAACACCTCGATTCGGACAAGTCCGGGAATTATGGCCGTTGTGGCTGCAATGCGAGCACCTCCTCGTCATTGCCAATCACAGAGACAAAAGGGATGAAGGAATCGGATCCTTTAACAAGATCAGAGGGGAAATGGGAATTTAATTTGGGTTTCCGTATGCCGTTTTGGGTAAAGCAAAGGAGCAGTGTGTGAAGAGAGGCGTGTGGATATAGAAGAACATAGGGAAGGGGGTCTCGTGAAAGAGGAGACTTGGGGTATGAAATGGAAATTGTGGTGGGTTTGCGTGTAATAATGATATGGTTGTGTGACCAAGTAGACAAGTAAATGTCGTACGAGTGTAGCTTTATCCAAGGAGTAAACTTCGTGGCGAATATCCTCTTATTATTAATTTTTTTCAAGTCTCGGGTATTGGGTCCAAATCGACTAATTTCGGGGGATCAATCTCACTGTCCATTTACGAGAGTTCCGTTTAAAGTCTCTGTATGTACTGACTCCATAGAAATTGGCTGCATCTTAGAGGGTTCGGATCTGTATCCTACTATTAGTTAGGAGAATAACGCAAACTTGTACTCCCTCCGTTCCCGTGAAAGCTACTTATAAACTTTGTCAACGGAGGTTAAGAAATAGTATGATAGAATAAGTAGATGTATTAAAGTTGATGCTATTAAGAGAGAGAAAAATATGAGAGAAATTAGTTTGTCAAGAAGAGTATGGGTATCACTAGTACGTACGAAAAAGAAAAGTTGGGTAATTTTCACCGTAACGGATGGAGTAGGTAAATTAATTTGTCACTCATCGTGTGTTACTCCTTCCGTTCTAATGAAAGCTACTCATAAGCGCACTTTTTTCCTCCACATCGTTATTTCCTCCATCGATATCCAATTTCTCTTGCAATTTATTATTATTAGTCAAACGCTAGCGCCCCTATAGAGTCCGTTTTTCTGCTATCAATGAAACCAAAAGAAAGACAAAAAAACTAGTGCCTTTCGTATAGATCGAGACTTGTAGCTTGATTTTTTACTCCAAAAGCAGTAGTATCTTATGGACCTAACATAGGTCACATCCCTTACGACATGAGATTGAAAGATCCAAACCTTCTTCTTCGGAGCGGAAACGAACGTGGCCAAAACATATAAAGAGTAGACCCATCGGGCAGGGACAATCATTCCGGTCCGGGGAGGTGGCGACCATTCTCATGAACCAAAAAGACTGAAGATTCTACTCGTGAGTGTAATGGTATAAGCCTGCCTGACTGTGAGACCGACTGGTCGAATAGGGACGAAAGTCGACCATAGTGATCCAGGAGTCCCGTGTGGAAAGGCTCTCGCTCAATGGATCAAAGGTACGCCGGGGATAACAGGCTGATGACTCCCAAGAGCTCTTATCGACTGAGTCGTTCGGCACCTCGATGTTGACTCATCACATCCTTGGGTTGAAGAAGGCTAAAAACAAAAAGGGTGAGACCCTAAAATGTCTATCGACTGGTGATACAACACACTCTTTTTTAGCCTTTTAGCGAATCCCTAATGGGTCCTAGGGAGTGCCAGACGAGCTACTCGAACAACCTCCACGATTTCTGGTCACCCTTGAAGAATACATGCCTCCTATCGTGCTTTCCTCCCTGCCCTCCTACTTAACAAAGGTGACTTCTCTCCTAACTTGCCTGCTACCCGGGAAAATGATTTACTTGAATGGAGAGCTATCCTATAACACTAGCAAGTGGGGACAGAGATCGTGGAATATTTGTATCCTGCTTCAACTAGCGAAGCGAAAGAGTTCCTATGTTGTACCCGACCATTCCTTACTATCGACAGAAAATCAACGAAGGCAGGAAGCCAGGTACTAGGTATAAGTGGACATGCCTCCCTTTAGCAAGTCCAACGATAATAAACCTATTACTCGGTGCTCAACCGTCCCCATATGCTAGTTGAAACCAATCTTACCTTATTTAGGATAAACCTCGAAGACACTGCTCAGTTTATGTCCTCCAACGTTAGGTAGTATCTTGCGCTTAAATGGACTGGCCCTTATTTTAGTTTAGGGAAACTATATGCTTGTCTTCCCTAGTTCCCTTAGATCTGAAGGCGGGTCCACTTCCACAGAGAACCCTTGCAAAGTGTCCGTACACCCCGTTTAGATCGCGCCGAAATATGCCGGGGGTTCTAAATGACATAGCCTTCCTAATAGAAAATGACGACTCTTTCAGAAAAACGAAGTTATTCTTGTTCTTTTTTTCAAAGAAGTCCCGCTCTGGCGGCCCGAGGAGTCATCTACAACAAAGGACCCTCCCTGCAGTGCGCTTTTCGTTGAATTATTCGGATGAATTAGTTTTATTATGGAGTTTGGTCATCTCTCGAAAATGAATCTAGTACTCTCATAGTCGATAACTTTTTCTGCAAGTTTCAGTTCTAGCTGAGGTTGTAGTTTTTGAGATGATCCGTGCTTTCCATGATTTTATTTCTATGGAGTTAGAAAATGAAAAAAAATACATTAACTTATAATTGAAATAATATTTATGGTTAATATAAACATTTAATTCAAGAATATCTTATTTAAAAATTACCAGGAATGTATAGCATATTCGAGAGCTTGTTTAGCTGCACACCATGTAATTTATGATCTGTGAATTTACGAAAATCGATCTAACATAATAATATTTTTAAAGAAAACACGATCCTAATAAAAAAAAGGTCATGGATACCAATAAGATTGTAGTATAATACTATTTTTATTACTTATAATATATTTGAAGTTAGTGTTTTGTGAATAGTTTCATCATGTTTTATAACTACAGTATCAAGACAGTCTTTTAATGAAACGACTAATATAGTCAAATTAATAGATTTTAATAAAAAATACTATGATCGGTGAATTTATAAAACTCCGATGTTTAGAGAAAATAACTTAAAAAGTGAAACATTATTTTATACTAATTTATGAGATAGTCTCATAATACTATTTCTTGAATCAAATCTACTGCAAATAATACTCTTCTTTTGACGATATTGAATAAAAAAAAAAGTACTCTAATTAATAAAATAGACCGCTGGACGAAAACATTATTTTTAATATATGGCACCCTTAATAATTTTTTTTTTTTTTGACTTTCAGTAATAAATATTTGATAAGTGGTGAATATATTAGAGGCAAATGCCCAACTTTTCTATATACTAATTTTGAACCATTCCGTTTTCTTTTTTATTCATTCTTTCATTTTTTTTTTTCTTCATACGAAAAGAAAAATAAAGTTGTGTATAATTTTTTTTTAAAATTTAAAATCATACATTTATAAGTCAATCACATAAAAATTATATTTATTATACGTATATAATAATATTTTTTTCACTACGCCCCCTGCCTACTACAAGTTTTGTGACATAAATCATACATATGGAGCAAACATCTTCTCCAAACGGGTCTACCCTGGAAAACCCATCTCAAAATTACCTCGAGGGTATCCTTCGAAAGCAACAGCAGGGTATCAAGAATAATATTTTGCCCTTCAAAACAGAGGCAATAACACGGGTGCCGATCGGAACGAGGGATGGAAAGGATGCTCGCTATTGGAAATGGGAGAAGAAAGGAAATTATACTGTCAGTCAAAACAGGTTATAAGACAGGCATGGAACTTCCGGAAATAAGAACAGTAGTGGAGGCTAGATGCTTTATCTGTGGAGCTTCTCGTCTGTCAAAAATAAAATTACACGAATTCTGGATTAATATATGGGCCGGGTAGTTGATGAATATTCTGGCCCATTACTCGAACATCGGCCATATTCCTAACCGATCGATCGAGCACATTTTGTAGATTGAAAAGAAAATTCAAGTGCACATTCCAAAACATTGTGTTTCTTGTTAGCGAAATTGTGAGCGATGGAATCGACGGCAACCGCCAACGTGTTTCCTAGGCTTTTTATTAAGGAGATGGTGATGAGGAATTTCAAATCCTATGCCGGCGAAAAGCGCGTTGCCCCTTTTCACAATCGATTTCTCTTCTCTTCTGTTAGGGCCGGAAGAAAAATTCTCTTGGATATATTATTTAGCTTGCTGCATGTTACTACTTTATGATGTTTTTTTTAGAGCTCCTCGGCGGTGGTTGATCCTAATGGCAACGTCATAGATGCAATGCTTTTTGTGTTTGGAAACACAGCCAAACAGGTTCATTTTCCTTTTGCCTTGTGGAAAATCAATTTTGGATAATGGATATTTATTTGACTGCTATACTCATTAGCTTGCCAAGTTTATTCATTAATTTGATTAGGTTTTCTATTAATTTTAAATTTTCTCATATATACAGTAGTAGGACAAGTGAGCTTGAATTTCAACTTATGTCATTTATACAATAGTATTTTCTTAAGAATTTATAAACATGCAGATGAGGCTAAATAAACTGTCGGAGCTTATTCACAACTCCACTAATCACCAGAATTTGGACAGTGCTGCTGTATCTCTTCACTTTCAAGAGATCAATGATTTCGTAAACACTATTTCATTTCCTTGTATTTTGTTCTCCAAGTCCAAACACTTTTAGCTTCTATATATCTAACCTTTTGCTTGCTTTTAGGATGATGAAGTTGTCACTGGAAGCGATTTTGCAATTACACGTGTAGCATTTCAGGACAATTCCTCCAAGTATTATATCAATGATAGGACAAGTAATTTTACAGAGGTCACAAAGTTGTTGAGAGGAAAAGGCCTAGACCTGGATAATAACCGCTTCCTGATTCTTCAGGTTCAAACCATGTAATCAATTAAGCTAGTCCAGGAGTATAGATAGTTCTGTTATGTGATTGGTTTGCATTCTGATTTACCTTTTTTTTTGGCGTTTTCTTCAGGGTGAAGTGGAGCAAATATCACTTATGAAGCCAAAGGCACAGGGGCCGCATGATGAAGGCTTTCTTGAGTATCTTGAGGATATAATTGGAACTAACAAATACGTAGAGAAGATTGATGAATCGTTTAAGCAGTAAGTTATGATCTGCATTTTGGAGTTGCCTTCCTTAATATGCTTTGTTAACAGCAATCATTTTCCTATCGTTTATTTAATTGATGGATTGCAATTGATGCAAGTATTGGAGAAATCTTTTTTCTCGTAATGAACTAGTGGAACATGTTATTTACCACAACTCAGTATAATAAGAAGTCTCTCGCAATGTAAATGTTATCTAATTCTTTTGAACTCTTTAGGCTGGAAGCTCTTAGTGAAAAGAGATCTGGTGTGGTTCAAATGGTTAAGTTGGCTGAGAAAGAAAGAGAGAGCCTGGAGGTAAATTTGAGACCTTGAACTTGTTTCTTTTATGCCCTTCTGCCTTCAGGAGTTTTCACATTTATATTGCTAACTTTACCAGGGTGTCGAGAATGAAGCAGAAGAATACATGCTAAAAGAGTTGTCACTGTTAAAATGGCAAGAGAAAGCTACCGCACTAGCCTCTGAAAATAATGCTACTGAAGTAGCAGAACTGAAGGAAACTGTTTCAACCCTAGAAGCAGATGTAAAAACTGAAAGGTAGTTTTGTTTTGACTAGTACAGGTCTTGGATGTACTATCAGACTTCATAAAATTTTTGGGCTTCATTTACAGAGAAAAAATTCAAGAAAGTACCAAGGAATTGAAAGAACTTGAAGCTTCTTATGCAAAGTTCATGAAGACACTAGAGGTATGCTCTTTATCAACCATAAACACAGATATTTTTGTGCTAAACACGTGTCTTATTCATCAATTTCTTAAAAGGGTGGGCTAATTTCAGCCAAACTTTCAAAATGCCTCTATTTGATAATTTGTTGCTTTTGTAAAATATTAGGATCTTGATGGTTGTCTCAGGCGTACAAAGGAAGAATTTAAGGAGTTTGAAAGGCAGGATGTGAAACATAGGGAAGATTTTAAGCATTTGAAGCAAAAGATAAAAAAAAGGCTTGATGACAAACTTGAAAAGGTACGAGGAACCATACCCTGTGTTAAGTGGTCTGATTTCTTAATATCCTTTTTTTTTTTTGCATAATTCTTCTGCTCTCTTCACAGGAACATGAGAAATTAAAGTCCACTTTAAAAGAAATTGAAGAGAATGCTTTTATTGTTCAGGAGAATTATAAGATAACACAAGAGGTTAGCACCCATTTTTTTGGTCTTGTGCTAATTGATACTAAAATGCTTATTTATATGAGTGACCTGCTTAAGTAACAGGCAGTTGTATCTGTATTTAATTGAAGAACACAAATATTTCCTGCATCGAGCAAAATCAGATTATGAAAAACTGAAGAAAGTTGTGGATCAGTTGCGTACATCTGAGGTAGATTCATGTATCTTTCTTCTTTAAAAAAAATTAAGTGTTATTTGCATTGTTAATTAATTCTGACCAGTTTAATTTGGGATGCAGGTAAATGCTGAGTACAAGTTACAAGATAAGAAGAAAGCACTGAAAGAGCAGGAAATGAAGGGGAAAGGGTACAAGAAAAAGATTGATGATCTTCAAGTTGCACTCTCAAAGCACATGGAGCAGTAAGTACCATGTCTTGATCACAGTATTACTGATTCTAAAGAGAGGCCTAAATTCTTGCGTGCACTTTCTCTCTTTGTTATTTTTCTATGTCTATTTTTAACAAGTTGATACTCCCGGTGATCTTTTAAATCCAACAGGATTCAAAAGGATTTGGTGGACCCAGAGAAGCTTCAAACTGTTTTGACAGATGCAACCCTTGTGGAAACAAGTGACCTGAAGAGGGCTCTTGAGAAAGTGGTGCTCCTTGAAGCTCAACTGAAAGACATGAATCCAAACCTTGACTCAATTGCAGAGTATGCATGAGTTTCTTTTGATTTATAAGTAGTACTCCGTCCGTCCCGGGATAATTTACACAGTTTGACCGGCACACTTTTTAAGAAAAAAAGATTTAGTGGTTGGTGATGTAAGATAAATGAGATATATTTTAGGTGATTTAGTGAGTTATAAATTGAATTTGGAGAGGTGTAAAGTAAAAATGTATATAAAAAAAGAGTGACAATTTTGAAAATAAAATGATGTTGAGAGGACATTAATTTTGTGGGGTATTTCCATATTAAAATTGTGCAAATAATTTTGGAACGTCCCAATAAGGAAAGTTTGCAAGTAATCACGGGGCGGAGGAAGTACAATAGAGCCTTACAACCAGCAGGTAAAAAAGCCTGTTACTTAAGCAGGCCATTCATATAATCACTATTTTACTAGGTACCGGAAAAATGTTTCTTTGTACAATGATCGGGTTGCAGATCTTAATTTGGTTACTCAACAGCGTGATGATATAAAGAAGCAATATGATGAATGGAGGAAAAGGAGGTGAATGTTTTGATGTTCTGTTCTTTTTTAGTCCTTCATTTTCACCTCAATATTTTTAACATTATATTTTCTTCATCAATTTCAGGTTGGATGAATTCATGGCTGGTTTTAACACAATTTCACTGAAACTGAAAGAAATGTATCAGGTATATGGTGTGTATTTTGAAAAATGAAAAGTAATTATAATCACTTAGAATTGTACGCAGAAGTAATTTGGAGTGTTTTCAAATTGAATGATTCTACCTAAAATAATCATCTAGAGTCCATAATATAAAATCTGAATAGTTTATGCTTCTACATGATTATAACTTCTCACTAATATTTTACTCTATTCAAATCTTTTGCCTAACACTCAACATCTACTTTACACAAATTTTGCAAGCACTTCACTATTGAGCCATTTTTTCTCATAATCACTAAATTGAATCACTTCCTCAAAAAATGGTAATTTGCAAACAACCCCATAGCATGTCACTTATTTAAACCATTTTTAGCTTATATGGTGTCGTGTGCCTTTACATAATAGGCTCCATTTGGTCTGTTGGGAAATGTTGATTTTAGTTAATTGGGTAGAATAAGATGCTAAATGCTAAGAGTAATGTAACTATATAATGTGTTGATTTTATTCAAATGAACTCTTGTCCAAGTAACTGGTTTTATGTGGATTTAGCTGGCCTTTTAATGCACATTATACTTAGAATTTTTGTCACTTGATGTCCTTGTTTGGCTTCTCCCTAATAGCCTTTTAGCCACCTCCCTCTGTGTGTGTGTAATTGAAGTTGTTTATGGTTTTTGTGTAGATGATCACTCTGGGAGGGGATGCTGAACTTGAGTTAGTAGACTCCTTGGATCCCTTTTCTGAAGGAGTTGTCTTTAGTGTCCGACCTCCTAAAAAGAGCTGGAAGAATATTGCTAACTTGTCGGGCGGTGAAAAGGTACTATTCGTACACAAGACATACAATATGTTCATGTTTCGCAGAAGCGTTTACTAAAAAGCTTAGCAGCATTACTGACCTTTAACGTTGATATTTCAGACACTCAGCTCATTAGCTCTAGTTTTTGCTCTCCACCACTACAAACCAACCCCATTTTATGTGATGGATGGGATTGATGCTGCTTTAGGTAATGCCCCCTGATTTTTGCATCTTTCTAGGGTGATGGCATAATTAACTTTCCCTCCGTTTCTCACAGATTTCAAGAATGTTTCTATCGTGGAGCATTATATAAAAGACCGTACTAAGGATGCACAATTCATTATCATAAGGTTTGCTTGCAACCATTCATTTATGATCTTTTCCCTATGTTCATCGTTTTAAACAAAAAAATAAAAATCCATTTGCAGTCTTGGCAACAACATGTTTGAATTGGCTGATCGGCTTGTTGGAATCTATAAAACGGATAATTGCACCACACTATCAACGACCCAGGAAGCTTCTTGAGTAATGGCCTCCTCAGGTGAAGTCATGATCAGAGTTGTATTCATTTGGAGTGATTATATGTAAATATTCCTTCCAGGTTCCTTTTGTGTGATTATATGTAGAAACTGAAGAATGTTTGTGAGTTGGTTTTGGAAGTATGGATGAGATAACTTATTATTAACTTATGATGTTTATGAGTTGGTTTTGGAAGTATGGATGAGATTGCACTCTTAACTGTTGAGTCTAATGTTTGGTGTTGTATTTTCAAGCTTGTCCTCATATTCTAGTTAATAACACAAACATTTGAATAAATATTTTTCCACAGTTGAAGTAGACTTGATACATAACTGATAGATGGTGGATCTAAGGATGCACAGTAGAATTAAACGTGGTTAAATGAAAATGAATGTCCGGCTGGCTTGTCAGAAACTCTAATAAAACTATATGTCCAAGCTCCGATCAATGTCCCACAAACAGGTCGTAGTTGCTAGCTATTGCTGGATTCATGGATCCTCCCCTATCTATACATATGCACAAGTGTTATTGATAGTGCATGTATTATTGTCCACTTAATTGATGTTATACAAATTATGCGTCCGAATCTTCGCAATTCTTACGATGACTCTTCAATTTGATACGAGTTCCAGTCAAATCCAATGTGGATACAGTTGGAATTTTTTTAACCACGTATTTTAATTCTCACCTTGTAATCTCTCGTCCAAATTTACTTACAAGTACGTGTTTTAATAAATATTGATTAATTTATTCCGGTGAAACCGTGAAAGGTATTATAAAGTATTGTGGAGTTCATATTATAAATAAAGTGAATGTCAAAGTTGATAAATATTAATTAAGTGATAGTTAAAAGGTGAAGATAATGTATTATGAATAATATTGTTTCAAAAAAAAAAAAAGCATAATGAAATTGGATAATCAAAAAAGAAAAATGAGAATAATTTTAACTATATTTAGGGTTTATTATGGTTGAACGTAGATCACTCTAAAAATCGATCAATAGTTATATATTACTCCTTTCGTTTCAGGATTATTTTTATAGGAAGGTGGACACACATCACACACATATTAAAAAAAGTAGAATCTTGAAAGGTAATTTGATTTTACATATAAAATAAACAACTGAGTTAACTTGTGTTTATATGTAAATCCAAATGTAATGACATTTTATGCAACATTATATTATAGTGAGAATGAAGTTGTTATATGATGTTTGGAAATATACAATTTCTCTAAAGTCTTCATTAATTTATATGATTTTAAATAAGCTCTTTACCTCTTATAAGATAAAAAAAATACTTGCTTGCTAATTTTTCTATTTTTAAGCTATATATAAATAAAATATTTTTTAACCCCCAAATCCAAATATTAGGATTTTTTTATTAGGTGCGGTATTCTTATAAATGAATCGATATTAAATAATATATTTTTTATTAGGTGCGGTATTCTTATAAATGAATCGATATTAAATAAGTATATTAATGTATTCCTACCGTTTAAATTTAATAAACATGAAATGATCATTTTCAAAATGATTGTGTATGATCTAACACGTTAATAGGCCATCAAAAGGGTAGTGATTCGGGTCTCAATCATTCATATTTATAATTGGGCCTCAGGGGAATTAATTCTAGGGTTGGGGTATATACCCCTCCAGCTTTGTTTAATACACTCCCCCTTCATTTTTATTAATTCAATATATATATGAAATACCAATTTTACCCTTTTACTAAATCATGTTAGATACATACACTCCCCTACAATTTAAAACACAACCCTAATTCTAGACAACCGTCAACGCCGGCCGCCGCCGCCGACGGTGCTAATGTTGCATCCATCTTCTTCTTTCTCATCTTTCACCACCAATAAACTCCATCTGCTCCTCCATGCACCCCAAATTTAAAAAAATACACATCAAATCCCAGCAGCAGGATGAAGAAGCCACGGGCGTATATAAACAAAAAAATCTTAGTTTTTTTAATAAACACTTCAATCGACACTGGTTTGTCGACCGAATACACTTCGGTCGACACTGGTTTGTCTAGCGAAAACACTCCGGTCGACACTAGTTTGTCGACCGAAAATATTCCGCTACCGAAAACACTCCGGTCGACACTGGTTTATCGACCGAAAATACTCCGGTCGACACTGGTTTGTCGACCGAAAATACTCCGGTCGACACAGGTTTGTCGACCAAATTTCGAAAGAAAATTAAAAAAAAAAAAATTAAATTGAAATTTTCGACTATTATTGATTGCTCAAAAACACTCTCGTAGACAACCTATTGTCGACGAGAGAGTTCTTGAGCGACCAATAATGGCCGAAAAAAAAAAAACAAACCTGTTCTTGCCGGCGATGGCGGGCCACGACTGTCGGGGGCGAGCGCCGGCGGAACGCGACGGATTGGGGCGAAGGATGGCGGCGGCGTTGCAGGGCGAGAGGGGCGGCGCCGCCGCTAGTTACAGAAATTAAAAAAAAAAAGAGGAGGAAAGGGGGGAGTGCGACGGCGAGGGGGAGGGAGGGGGGAGTGCGACGGCGAGGGGGGAGGGAGGGGGGAGTGCGACGGCGAGGGGAGAGGGAGGGGGAGAGCCACGACGAGGCGTAGAAAACAAAAAAAAAAAGGGGAGGGGAAGGGAAGGGAAGAGAGGGGCGGTAGGGAGGTTGGGGAAGAAGAGAAGATTATGGTTAATGGGATGGGAGTGTGTATGTATCTATACATTTTATTTAAGGGCAAATATGGTATTTCATATATATATTTAATTAAAAAATAAAAGGGGGGAGTGCATCAATCAAAGCTGGAGGGGTATATACCTCAACCCTTAATTCTATACAACAAAACAATTTTAAAAAGGGTGGGGCTATCAACACCCCAAATTGTGTTGTTCCCACCCCATATTTTTTTTAACAAAAATAGACCTAATTAAATTTACTAAAATATCTTTTTTAAATCATTTAAAAAATGTTAAACACACCCCTAATAATATTAAAGACACCCCATGTTATACACACCTCATACTTAAATTCCACCCCATTTAACCCTCATTTATCTATTTTTACTTTTACAACAAAAAATCACTTCATTCTTAAAACCCTTCTTCATACATAAATCCTACCATCATAAATAAACCTTCATATGATGATATAATCACAACAAACATAATTATGGAAGAAGAAAAAGTGATAGAGGAAATTAATGTAATTTTATTTAATGTTTTTTTACACTTTTTATACTTTTTTTACACTTTATACCGTTTTATAGTGGTAGCAGTCGCGACATGTACGACCGACATCGTGGCCGAACACATCATTGTACGTACGACCATATTGGCAGCACACATCTGTGAGTGTACGGCCACAACCGACCGAACGCAATCTGCATGAAAAAAAATGTAGTTAAGTAGTGTACGGCCACTACTGGCCGAGCACACTTGGATGTGTACATTGTGTACTGGCCGAACATATCATAGCCGTACATTAGGTATTAGCCGAACACTTCCATGTGTGTACATGAAGTTGTGGCCGTACAGTCTGTATATGACAGTTTTTTAATTGTTTTTTAATATTTTAATTTGTTGTTGGTTCGTTTGGGGGTGAGGGAGAAGAGAGACGGTTTTTTTTGTTTCTAGGGGGGAGAGAATGGATGGGGTGTGTATAGTATTGTGTAAGAAGATAAATTATTTTAACTTTTAAGTAAAAAAAGGATAGGAAAAGAATAAATTGGGGTGTGTTTAGTAAAAAAAATGAAATTTTAAATTTTATTAGAGTGTGTTTAACATTTGGGGTGGGAATAACACAATTTGGGGTGTTGATAGCTCCTCCCTTTTAAAAAAACTCAGGAAAAAAAAGAAAAAAGCCAAAAGATCTTCTGTGACGATCTTATGTGACTCAGTACATACGTGGCAGAATATTGGTAGTCCATAATACGTGTTCAACATTATTTAGTTCTTTGCCCTAAAGCGAAAATCGATAGATATCGGAGACTCAAGTGAGAAAATATAGTTTTATTTAGTTCTTTGCCCTAAAGCGAAAATCGATAGATATCGGAGACTCAAGTGAGAAAATCTAGTTCTAAAAAATCAGGTTAGCTCCCCAATTTCTCTAACTCTTTATCCTAATTTAGTCAATTTTCTAACTGCATTCTTTCATTTGATCGATATTTATTTATTCGATTGATATTTATTTCTACCATTAATTTCTAATTGATGATGTGTATGAATGAATATATGTTCTTCTGTTTATGAATATTTAGTCATGAAATTTGACTTGAAACGATTTAGTTCGAATCTAAATCATGAGATCTGAAAATTAATCTGAAGGGATTTTCGTTTTTTTTTTCTTTCTCGTTTGGTAGGATTAGGATCTGACCAGATTATCGGTTAAAACTTTTAAATTCGTTAGGTGGATTTCTGTGAATTTTGAAGCGTGTCCTGCACAATTGCTGCATAGCTTCAATAATTGGAAAATTTTCAGATTTTCCCTTATACTCCCTCCGTCCCACAATAACTTTCCTTTTCGGGAGGTCGCACAATAACTTTCACACCCTTAAAATGAAAATCCCTTTATAAACTCCACCCTCACACTATCTTCAATTTTACACAAATACCATTATTTTTTCTCGATACAAACACAAAAGTGAACTCATTCTTTACTTTATACATAAAATTTTACAAAATTATCCTTCAAAACTCCACTCATTATTACACTTTCTTAATTTACATGTCCACCTACCTATGAAAGATCGTATATTCATACCTATATATAAAATAATTAAGATCGTTTATATACTCAATTTTGTGTGAGATCGTTTTATAAAAATGTATTTTTGATATATGTGAAAAAAATCAAATGCAAGTGATCGAAATAATTCATTTTATATGTCTTAATTAATTTTGCAACAGATATAAAGCTTCTAGGTTGGATGAAGTAATTGAATACCTTAACAAAACTTCAAGATCAAAACCAGCAACAAATGTATATGAT
The DNA here is from genome assembly GCA_963675135.1 of Galeopsis tetrahit. NCBI lineage: Eukaryota > Viridiplantae > Streptophyta > Magnoliopsida > Lamiales > Lamiaceae > Galeopsis > Galeopsis tetrahit. The sequence goes on along the minus strand of OY776121.1, from coordinate 8,711,472 downwards.
GGGAGCCATACGCATGATATCATCAATCGTGTGTCACCCATCATTCATCCAACCTCCGCCATTCAAGGACTGCGGGATAATCCAGACGACTATTTGCCAATTCCAGGTAAGTAGCTTATATTTAACTCAAATACTCTTAATTGCAGGCCTGAAATGGTTTGTCATATACATTTAAATCGGAGAAAAACTATTTTCATTAGACCTTTCTAATTAAGAGGATCGCAATTTCGAATATTGCGAACGTTTCAAGTAGGAAGAAAATAATATTTCTATTTGAATACCATTTGTATCGGATAATGGAATACCATCATAGGTGCATTTAATATAGATCCCATTATTTCATTCTTGAAAATCCTAAATGAATTAATAGTGTGATTTTTGCATCGTGAATTTCTATTTTCACATATTAGTTTGAACTTACTCTTCTCTGTTGTAAATGGTAAACCTTGGCTTATGTTGAATAAGTGATTTCTGTTTCTCTTTGAGGACATACTTTATTTTGATATTTACTTTTCTTATTTGACCTTTTCAGAGAGTAGAGGAAAAGGGGAAAATGGCAGAGAAAGCGTTTATGTAAGCCGCTGGCACAGAGATGCCGACTGATCGGTTCCATGATTTGCCAGATTCACTACTTATTCACATTCTCTCTTTTCTCGATGTGCGGACTGCTGGAATTACTAGTGTGTTGTCGAAAAGATGGGAATATCTTTGGTCCGAGTTGCCAAGGTTGGAGTTCAAAATAGCGGAAGGGTGGTCGGACACAGATGCACTCAATTTTGTGTCTTGGGTTAATAGGACCATTGATATTCGGGAGGGGAAATATTTGGAGAAATTCATGGTTAGTTTCCTCTACAAAAAGAGCTTTGCTTCCGATGTTGATGCCTGGGTTGAGTTTTCTGTGAAGAATAAGGTGAAAAAACTTATTTTGAAGTTATTCACCTTTGCGTATAATTACTATAAACTGCCTCAGGTGATGTATTCCTGTTCTTCTTTGACGACCTTGAATCTTAGAGAATGCATTATGGCTTATGAAGGAACAATTGAGTGGCAATCTTTGACCGATTTAACCCTATACGATGTGGAGTTGAATCAACATTTACTTGATGAAATATTATCTAGTTGTCCAGCTTTAAATAATTTGGAGTTAGAATCATGTCGTGGATTCAATCGTTTGGAGGTCAATTCACGATGTCTTAATAACCTTACAATAGAAGAATCTGAAGATGGACCATTTGTGGAAGTATCAGCACCCTATATACGCTCTTTGAATATTAGGGTGTTTCCTGGAGGAAGAAAGTGGCAGCTAAGAAACATCTCATCTGTTGTTACAGCTTCTATTGATTTTATTGATGAAGTTGATGATTTTTACACTGTGGAGGTAATGGCTTATGTAAAGGAATTCCTTGAAAAATTTAAGAACGTTAACGATCTTCACGTAAGGCGTCTATGCTTTGAGGTATGTATTTCTGCTCTTAGTTTGTTTAACATTCTTGGGTTATACCACACTTTCAATATATGATTTAATGGACTTGATGATTTCGCTTCACTTTGAGATGTGTATTTCGGCTCTTATTTGGTATTAATCTTCTTCAACTAATTTTTATTTGCATGACAATCAACGGTTTTGAATGATAACCTAATTCATGAACCATGTAAAAAGACTCGAGGGGATGTTTGATTTGAGATTATGTAGGATGGTGGAAATCCGGATGGGTAAATCCTAGTGAATATTGATTATATCAAGTTTGTTTTGAGATTTTGAGATGTAACTTTATGTTAAGTTAATTTTGTAATTGTAGGGATTATAGGTATTGTTAGGGGTAGATGTAGTTGCATGTTGAAATCTGGATTTTTAAAATCCCGAACTAGAACACAGCGGGAGACGTAACATTCCACGTCTAGCCGGGTGAATCCCAAATTAAACATCCCCCAAGTGAAGTAACTGAATCAATATCTACAAGTTCATTTCTAAACGTAACATTCATGCTTGGTATTTGCACTTGGTCTTAGGTTCTGTCGATGATGGTGGAGGAAGGCTGGCAACTACCGGAAATTAGGATGCGACATTTGACATTAGATTCTTGTGCTACAATGGGCTATATAATTTTCATTTCTGGCATTTTCTGCCTGCTCGATTCTTCACCAAACCTCGAGTCATTACTCTTAGATGGCTTTGCAACGTCAGATGGTTTTTTTTTTAGTTACATTAAATACCCATCCCTTTTTCCCCTCCCCGTGACTCGAACCTAGGTAGTGGTGCTCTAACCACTTGAGCTATCCAACTTCGTCTGTAAGTATATCTTTCAATTATAGTTTACTAGTAATATAAATATTTTTCTATATTGAGAAATGTTGGTCATACATTTATTTTGTATGCTTCACCTCTAAAACATATTTTGCATTTTTTTGGTAATGTTTGGGACCAATTTTGCATTTTTTGTATTGTTTGGGACCAAGTTTGCAAGATTTATTTCATATGAGACTAAATTTGCAAGATTTATATCGTATGGGATCAAGTTTGCAAGATTTATATTGTATGGGACCAAGTTTGCAAGATTTATATCGTACGAGACTAAATTCAAATACAATGGGACCAAAACCCAACCAACCCATGGTTAATGGGACCAAATCTGCAATTTTCTCAATAAGAAAGTCAGGTAAGGAAAGAAGATAGGGATGAACAATTCATCAATAACTTCCAAAAAAAAATAGGGTTATACGAAAATAGTTATCATTAAATGTTATATTTATATATAAACTAACATATATATGGTTTGTTTGACAGTAAAGATATTAGATTGAAATTATGATGCAATTTTAAATTTATAAATTTTAAAGCATAATTTACTTTTAATTTAAATTATTAAATAATTTATAAAAGATGATATGAAATTAATCTAGATTTAATCTAATCTATCCGATATGACACAACTATTCCATATTATCATGGTCCTCATAATCTTTCGGGTGATTTGTGATCCTTTTATTACACCAACACTCAAATTTGTACACAAATTATTAACACAGTTTAACCCTAAAGAGTTAGTTTAGTGGTGTAGGCTTGGTGAAAGACATACAATATGTTCATGTTTCGCAGAAGCGTTTACTAAAAAGCTTAGCAGCATTCCTGACCTTTAAGATATTTCAGACACTCAGCTCATTAGCTCTAGTTTTTGCTCTCCACCACTACTATACAAACCAACCCCATTTTATGTGATGGATGATATTGATGCTGCTTTAGGTAATGCCCCCTGATTTTTTATCTGATAGTTTTCCTCATTTGCATCTTTCTAGCTAGTTGTGATCCATGGCATAATTAACTTTCCCTCCGTTTCTCACAGATTTCAAGAATGTTTCTATCGTGGAGCATTATATAAAAGATGATGTGGTACATGTATGACTAATCACCTTCCATAGTCAAATTCATCCATTTTTCTCTTTTTCCTGAAGTTTTCTTAATTATATTTAATTCTTAGTTTGAATACAATGAATCTAGAAATTCACCCTTCTTGTAATCCCACCTATATATAGGTGATATTGTATTTAGAAAAGCATTCAATCATATTTTTAAGTTCTAAGAAAATACTTTCATCTTTCGTAAGAAGAACGTTTGTCTTCTACGTACCACTCCCGTGTCAGTTGGTATTCAGAGCCAAGCTTTCCTTGGTGATGGCTAACAACAGCGAATCCACCCTCGCTGACGTGATCAGAGAGATGCAGCGTTTGACTACAGCAGTCCAAACGTTAACTACTCGCGTAGAACAAATAGAGGACACCCAGGGCGGTCATGAAGAACATCTTGACAACCTAGAGAACGATGAAGGAACCAGGAGATTTGCTCGTGGCCCTCAACGTGTAATTCCTCAACAGAATCCCAGGGGACAGACCTATGAAGAGGAATCGTCAGATGAAGAAGCAGCGAATATATTCCAGGTAAATCATAATATTCCTGATCGTAGGGACAATCGACAACACAGGCATGATGAGTTTCGATTGAAGGCGGATCTCCCTTCCTTCAATGGAAAATTTAATATTGAGGGATTTCTTGATTGGGTCGCTGAAGTTGAGAGATTCTTCGACTTTGCAGAAATATCAGAAAATAAGCAGGTGAAGCTCGTAGCCTATCGCTTGAAAGGAGGAGCATCATCGTGGTGGGAGCAAGTCCAGAACCAACGACGACGATTGGGCAAACAGCCGGTCCGATTGTGGACCAAAATGAAGAGGATGATGATGACACGTTTTCTCCCTCCAGATTATGAACAATTTCTATTCCAGCAGTACCAGACATTAGTTCAGGGACAAAAATCAGTGGCAGACTATACCTCAGATTTCTTACGCCTCTCCTCGCGTAACAACCTAATGGAAACTGAGGGGCAGCAGGTAGCAAGGTATGTCCATGGACTCAAACCCATGATTCGTGAGAAGACCGGGTGTCAAATCATCCTAACCCTCAGCGAGGCAATCAATATGGCGCAACGAGCTGAATCAATGGGGTTTCGAAATTTTTATGGGAGAGAGAAACCTAGTAAGAATTTCGTTGATTCACCGAAACCCAATCCTGAGCCCAATCTGGAGGCTTCTAGTTCCATGAAGCGTGCGGTAGAGAGAGAGGCCACAAAGAAGGCGGAAAACCTATACGCAAGACCAACGGGTGACAAATGCTATAGGTGTCACGAGGTTGGACACCGATCAAACAATTGCCCCCAGCGTCGTCCGGTCAACATGATCAAGCATACTGGAAATGATGATGACGAATGGGAAGGGGAGGATGGAGTCTGCGAACCGGATGGTGAGGAGTATGACGAACAACAAACAATGGTTGTTCGTAAGGTCCTATTGGCGCCAAAGAGAGATGATTCCCAACGAAACGCATTGTTTCGAACCAGGTGTACCATTTCTAATCAAATTTTCGAATTGATTATTGATAGTGGGAGCTGTGAAAATATTATTTCTCATAACTTGGCTAGGACTTTAGAACTGTCTGTGGAGAAACATCCCGAACCTTATAGTATTGTGTGGATTACTAAAGGGGAAGGAATTAAAGTAAAAGAGAGGTGTTGCGTTCCCTTATCCATTGAAATTTTTTATAAAGATGAAGTAATGTGTGATATTGTGGATATGGATAAGCAAGTCAGTGTGGTTCAGTTAGATTACAAGGAGAGAGTTTTGAGAGGAAGAGAGAGAAAGCTGAATATGTTGAACGACCCCATCCGAGAGTGGGCCCGATCCCAAGAGCTATTGAAGGGGAGCAGATTGCAACTGGATGGCCGCCTTGGTTGGCTGTAGTAGCTGGCGAAGCTATCAAAGGATGGGAGCCGAAGAGGTACGGACCTTACAAAATCACTCATAAAATCAATGATAATGCTTATGTGGTGGGTCTTCCAGACTCGATGGGAATCTCGAAGACTTTTAACGTAAGTGATTTATACCGTTACTTTCCTGAAGAACCTTCATCCTACCCAGATCACTCGGGGTCGAGTTCTTTTCAAGTGGGGGAGACTGATGTGGTACATGCATGACTAATCACCTTCCATAGTCAAATTCATCAATTTTTCTCTTTTTCCTGAAGTTTTCTTAATTACATTTAATTCTTAGTTTGAATACAATGAATCTAGAAATTCACCCTTCTTGTAATCCCACCTATATATAGGTGATATTGTATTTAGAAAAGCATTCAATCATATTTTCAAGTTCTAAGAAAATACTTTCATCTTTCGTAAGAAGAACGTTTGTCTTCTACGTACCACTCCCGTGTCAATTCATTATCATAAGGTTTGCAACCATTCATTTATGATCTTTTCCCTATGTTCATCCTTTTAAACAAAAATAAAAATCCATTTGCAACAACATGTTTGAATTGGCTGATCGGCTTGTTGGAATGTATAAAACGGATAATTGCACCAAGAGCATCACTATCAACGACCCAGGAAGCTTCTTGAGTAATAGCCTCAGGTGAAGTCATGATCAGAGTATTATATGTAAATATTCCTTCCAGGTTCCTTTTGTGTGATTATATGTAGAAACTGAAGAATGTTTGTGAGTTGGTTTTGGAAGTATGGATGAGATAACTTATTATTAACTTATGATGTTTATGAGTTTGTTTTGGAAGTATGGATGAGATTGCACTCTTAACTGTTGAGTTTAATGTTTTGGTGTTGGTATTTTCAAGATAAAATTAATAACGCGAGCCGTGTATATATATATATATATATATATATATATATATATATATATAGTACATGTATTAATTTGTGTGCACAATGAAACACAAGATGAAATTCAATTTTCAGAACAAGATGAAATTCAATTTTCAGAACCAAGAGACTACAATACAATCTACATCCCACCACCACTTGAATTCTTGTATTAACTATCCCGTGATTATTTGCATACTCCCTTTGTCCCGTGATTATTTGCACACTTTTCTTAACGGGCGTCCCAACATTATTTGCACATTCTAAAAAAGGAAATAACTCACATAATTTTTATCAATATTACCCCTCATTTATTAATTTACTTGGACCCATAACTTAACTCAATTTATAACTTTGGTCAAATCTCCACCCACTTTAGTCAATAAATTATCAATAATACCCCTTCTTTATTCTACCATACAAATCACTATATTCCATTTTCTTAATTTCCGTGTCGGTCAAACTATGCACAAAATTCTGGGACGGAGGGAGTATAAATAAATTGTGTTCCATTTCATATTCCGACACATATATTTATATATATAGAAGAAGAAAAAAGCAAGTGTGAGTGGCCATACATACCTTTTTCAGAAAATCAGGTGGGTAATTTTCTGTAAAATGCCTCCAAATATTGAATTTGGGTTTTTCCATCGCCACTAGCCCTGGACCACTCAAGTTATGCAGCATGTTGTCCATTTTTTGACAAACAATCTGGTCTCAAGTGTGAGAAAAAGACTAGAAACAATCAAATGATATAGACAAAAATTTAGTGATATTTTCAAGTTACATATATAATGGTACGTCTTTTCCAACTATGTAATATGTATAAACTTATGTATTATGGGGGAGGTATAGAGAATGTGAGAAATATTATTTCCTGATTACATGTAAAGGTATTTTACAATGGGTATTTATACAAGAGATATTTAGGTCTAACCTAATCCTAATGGGCTTTATAAGAGAGTTCATAGGAAACTAAGATGGGCCTATACAATAAATAAGAGTAAGAGTGTATTTAGCAATATAGGTCCAATACGCCCCCTCAAGATGGAGTACCATTGGTGAGTCCAATCTTGGACATGAGAAGTTGTAGGCGAGTGCTAGAGAGCGGTTTCGTGAGAGCATCCACAAGTTGATCGGCAGAGAAGACATGAGACACACGTAGTTGCTTAGTCTTGATGAGATCGCGAACAAAGTGAAAGTCAATGGCGATGTGTTTCATTCGTGAGTGAAAGACAGGATTCGAGCACAGATAGGTGGCACCAATGTTGTCACAGTAAAGGGCAGGTGTAGGCAAGGTGGGGAAGTGAAGTTCCTGGAATAGGGATTTGAGCCATTGAACTTCAGAGGCAGCAGCAGCAATAGCCCGATATTCAGCCTCGGTCGAGGAGCGAGCAACTGATTTCTGTTTCTTGGACGACCACGAGATAGGATTGGATCCTAGAAATATGATGTATGCACTGGTGGAGGTTCTGTCGTCGGTGTCACTGGCCCAGTCGGCATTAGTGAAGCAGTGAAGCGAGGAGGAAGGACTGGAGGTAAGAGTGACCCCAACATTTCTTGTACCATTCAGATATCTTAGTAGACGTTTGGCGGCACCCCAGTGAGTGGAAGTGGGGGCATGCATAAACTGTGATAGCTTGTGCACGGCAAAGGCAATGTCCGGCCTGGTGAGTTGAAGATATTGAAGTGAACCAAGGACCTGTCGATATTGAGTGGCATCTGCAGGCGAAGACCCATCTGTGGTAGACAGACGAGCAGAGGTTGGTAAAGGAGTGCGAACAGGTTTTGAAGCGAGCATATTGTACCGGGCGAGCAGGTCAGTAACATATTTGCGTTGGGAGAGGAAGCAAGAGTTTTTGGACCTAAGTACTTCCACCCCTAAGAAGTAGGATAGAGGACCAAGGTCCTTGACCGAGAACTTAGCACGGAGGTCGGCAGCCACACGGGCGAGCATGGGTGAGTTGTTGCCTGTCAGAATAAGGTCGTCGACATAGACGAGGAAGTAGGCGACCACCCCAGTGTGATTGTAGACGAACAGAGATTCATCCGAGTGAGTGGGGGTGAACCCAAGTTCTTCAAGGAATGAGCGAAGAGCATAGTACCATGTGCGAAGAGCCTGTTTTAAGCCATAGATAGATTTGTGTAATTTGCAAACATAAGATGGAAAGGTCTTATCTGCAAAACCAGGGGGTTGGGCCATGAAGACTGTGTCAGAGAGTTCGCCATGAAGAAAAGCATTGTTAACGTCAAATTGTTGGAGGGGCCATTTCTGAGTGACAATAATGCTGAGAACTGCTCGTACAGTGGCCGGCTTGACGATCGGACTGAAGGTTTTAGTGAAATCAACACCCGGGCGCTGGTGAAAACCTTTGGCAACCAAGCGAGCTTTGTATTTGTCAAGAGAGCCATCAGGTTTTCGTTTAATACGAAAGACCCACTTGGAGCCGACCACGTTCTGAGCTTTGGTGGGAGGGACTAAGTCCCAAGTGCCATTCTGTAGTAGGGCATCAAATTCAGCCGACATGGCTGCTCGCCAATTTTTGTCCTTGAGTGCCTGTGAGACACAGCTCGGTTCAATGTCAGAAGTGACGATAGAGGTAAGGCCATACCTCGGATTGGGCTTGAATACTTGATTTTGAGATCGAGTGACCATGCGAGGTGCAGGAGGTCGTGGGAGAGCATTGGTCGGCACAGGGATGTTGGATGTGGTGGCGAGCAGTGGAGAGGTAGGTGTGTGTGTGGTCGGTTGAGGAATGTCAGGTTGGTCGACCAGTGGGGGATGTTGGGGAGTGGTAGTGGTCGGCACTGGGTTGGGGGCGAGGAGGTTTGTGACAGGGTTAGGAAGCAAGGGTGTTATAAGGATGGGCGAGGAGCTGGAATCAGAGAGAGTAGGCAACGAGGAGTTGGTGGTCGCCACAGGAGATGGTTGGTGCATGGAAGGAGATATGGAAAAGGGAAACATATGTTCAACAAACTGAACATGGCGTGAGGTGTAAATTCGATTTGTGGAGCGATCAAGACAGAGGTAGGCACTCTGCGTGGGCGAGTATCCAATGAAGACACATGGAATAGAGCGAGGATCAAGTTTGTGAGTGGTGTAGGGACGGAGCAAGGGATAGCAGAGACAACCAAATATACGGAGTTTGGATAGGTTAGGGAGGCGAGCAATGAGTTTTTCATAGGAGGATGCCATGTTGAGGTTAACTTTGGGAAGACGATTTATGATATAGGCTGCCGAGCAGACGGCATAGGGCCAATAAGCGTGAGGCATGGAAGCATGGTGAAGAAGAGCTAGGGCTGTGTCGACCACATGGCGATGACGACGTTCGGACATGCCATTATGTTCGGGAGTGTGCGGGGGGGTGGTAAGGTGTGCAATGCCATGGGTTTGAAGAAAGGGGCGAAGAGCAATAAATTCTCCGCCATTGTCTGAGTAGAATGTTTTGATTGTGTTTTGGTAGTTGTTTTCAACAAGGGTTTTGAATGTGGTAAATGTAGGTAGAACATCCGACTTTCATTTTAGGGGATAAACCCATATGTATTTGCTGAAGTGATCAACGAATAACACATAGTATTTGAAATTATCAGGGGAAAGGACTGGCAACGACCACACATCAGAAAATATAACATCAAGGGGTTTAGTAGATATAATGCTCGAATCATAAAATGGTAGTTTGTGACTTTTGATACAAGAGCAAGAGTTACAATTGAAATGTTTGGTTGGTGCACTAGATAAGCTAAGCTTAGAGAGGGTGTGAGCCAGGATTTTGGTCGATGGATGGCCAAGGCGAGCATGCCAGGTGGTCGTTGTGAGGTGTTGGGCGGGGAAGGCTTGCGGGGAGGTGGTGGACATGTGTGCCGGTCAGACATACAAATTATTGATACGACTCCCAACGAGGAGAATGCTCCCCGAGTGACCATCCTGCACCTGAAAAGAAGAACGCCCAAAGACAATGTTAACATTGTTGTCACGACAGAGGCTCAAGACCGAAATCAAGTTTGTCGAGATGTGTGGGACGACTAAGACATTTGAAAAACTGAGAGATGCAAGGTGAGGGAAATGCATGGAGCCAGTGTGAGATATGTGTAAACCTTTACCATCACCAATTTCTACATTATCAGGCCCATCAAAGGGTGAGTGAAGAGAGAGGTTGGCGAGATCATTGGTGATGTGGTGAGATGCACCAGAGTCAAGTATCCAGTGGTCGGACGGATGGGACGAGGAGGCTGAGTTTGCCGAGTAAGCTGGGCGAGCATCCGACTTGGGTCGACGAGATGAAGGTGGTGCAAAGTTGCTCTGTGGAGATGACCGATGCTGTCCCACCGGCGGGGCAAAGTGCGAAGGTGCCGAGGGGATTTCGGGACAGGTGCGAGTAGTGTGACCCGGTGTTCTGCAGTATTGACAGGTGCCAAGGTAGGGTCGTTGGGCTGACTGGCGAGGACGAGCATCAGAGGCTCTGGGTCGAGAGTCAGGTCGCGAGGAGCGATAGTGGGTTTTGCCGGCGTCTAGGGCAGTCGCAGGGATTAAGGCCGAGGACGGTCGTGAGGCAATTTGGACCTCGGCACTGAGGAGCTTGTCGCATAGCTCAGCAAAGGAGATGGGTTGTTCGCGATCTTGGATGGCATTGGCGATGTCGTTGTAGGATTCATCAAGGCCTGTTAGGACCTGAAGTTTGACGTCCTCGGCGTCCGAGGTAGTGCCGAGGAGTGCGAGTTCGCCGACCACAGAGCGAACTTCCATGAGGAAGTCAGAGATTGGGCGAGCACCTTTGGTCAGAGAGCGGAACTTGGTTTTGAGAGCAAGGATGCGACCTCGCGAGGGTTTTCCATACATGTTTTCAAGCATCGACCAGGCTTCGCAGGAGGTTTTTGTCGACGCGACAAAGGGTATGAGTTCCGGGGACATGGATCCAACCAAGGTTGCGAAAATGAGGTTGTCCTGACATACCCATAGTTCATGTGCAGGATTTGAGATGGTGGTGGTGGTGCCATCGGTAGCCGGCATTGTGGGAGGTGGGCATGGATGTGTGCCCAGAACATAGCTGAAGAGATTGTGGCCTGTGAGGAGGAGGCGAAGCTGGAAGGACCAGGCTCCATAGTTGGTGGAGGTGAGTTTCAAGGACATTTGCGCAAGTCCTTTGAAGGTGATGAGAGAGGGAGGATTGGCCATTGTAGAGGTAGATCAGCGGAGAGAGAGAGAGAGATGGGCGTCTGAGACGGGTGGTGGCAGCGGCGGCGCTTCAAAAAAGCGAAGGCGGCGGCGGCTAGGGTTTGGATCAGGCGTGAGCCAAATGACTCGATGATACCATATAGAGAATGTGAGAAATATTATTTCTTGATTACATGTAAAGGTATTTTACAATGGGTATTTATACAAGAGATATTTAGGTCTAACCTAACCTTAATGGGCTTTATAAGAGAGCTCATAGGAAACTAAGATGGGCCTATACAATAAATAAGAGTAAGAGTGTATTTAGCAATATAGGTCCAATAGGAGGGAGGGAGAGAGAGAGAGCCCACAAACTAGAGTGTGCTTTTATGATTATCGATAATTAATCATGAGAATAATATAGTATTAGTTAGTCCTAATGTGTTTGAAGTGAAAGTCCATGCAGATTAGAGGCAAGGGAAAAAAACGAGATGATAAAAATTGAAAAAAAAAAAAAAAACAGAGTTATTTATTGACAGGATAAATGAATTGAAAAGGAAATTTCAATAAAAAAATATACATCTTTCTTCTCAAATGAGTTTTCACATTGATTTAAGCACGAAAATTAAAAATAATAGATAAAGTAATGATGTTGAAGTCCTTTCATTTTTTATAAAATAAATAAGTGAGAATTTTAAAGATAAGAATAATATTAAACCAAAAATATAATATTACGTGATAAAATATACTTCCACTGTCCAGCAAAAGTGTGCTCACTTTTTTTTATATATGTTTTTAAAAAAATCATATTTTATTTATAAAGAATATATTTGGGATAACGAATAAAGAATATATTTTGTAGTGTTATTAAAGTAAAAAAAAAAAAAATTCAAAAGTGAACTATTTAAATAGAATAAACGTATTTTTTGTGGACCTAAAAAAACAAGTGAACACACTTTTGGTGGACGGAGGGAGTACGAGTTAGTTCATGATTGTTATACTCAGAATAGATGTATAATCACTTAAGGTCAAGGAAAGACCCCATATAAACTCTGGAAAGGAAGATTGTTAAAAGTATCTTATTTTCATATATTTGATTGTAAGTGTTTCATTCACAACAAAGGGAAAGAACAATTGAAAGCCTTTGATAACAAAGCTGATGAAGGGATATTTATTGGATACTCAAATCAGTAGAGCTTTCAGGGTGTCTTTAGTTTTGTTATCTCGTTTATTATGCGTAGCTAATTTCCTTTATTCTAGTCCGAGCATGTGAAACCTTTTAGACAATTATACCCTTTTAATTATACAACTCCTGGTTGATTTCGATTTATATCTCGATTTTGTTATTACTTGAGCAGACGCTATGCATGTTTTGATTTAGGAATTTAATAGGCTTGATCACCCAAATTTTATTCTAGTTCAATTCTAGTTATTTCATAAATTATAATCCATAATTGTTATAATAATATGGAAGATGTAGCAATTAGGGCAGAACACCTTAGAGAGTAGTAACGTCTAGATTGTATGAAATGAGTGTCTCGTCTTCATAATCTAGTTTATTATATTGTTTTAGTTCTTGAATGCGTTCTCGAATTGAACCTTACATACATGTTTTAGGGTTATTCGTAGGAATAAATTAATTGTGGGTCGTACTTTCTAATTAATTAAACGTAAGAAACAATTTGAACTAGTTTGGTCGTACCACTGGTTTAGAGATACGATTCAAGATTAAATTGAGTTAACCGGGTTTGTTTATTGAATCGGTATAATTAATTAAGGGAAAGCTATCAGAGGGCCAGATCATTCCCATTATTTGAGTCTTGTTATTTCTATATTGCAATTTATTATTTCTTACTTCTTAGATCAACCCCACCCCCTAATTGCTTTCATAACACAAACTAGTTAATTAAACTACACCGTTTTTTGTGGGATCGACTCTTACTTCCCTACTACGTGGGTATTTAAGTTAATTATTTTTGGGTGCCGACGACAACACACCACATATTACTAGGGAAATGCATGTACAAGTCTGTTCCCATGGTCATAGGGACGGTGGCCATCGCCATCACCATCGTCCGGTAGTGTTCGTACCAGGACATACCACCTACGCCATCCACCCCAGACGTAAGTTGGGAGTGGCTGGTGACTTGATCTACGACTGACTCGAACGTTCCACCGTTACCACATGTATGAGGGAGCTGGTTCATTGACCATGGGCGGAACTCTAATCCTATGCATGGCGAGATAACCTTCCTCCCATGTTAGCTGGATTATTCGTTTATCCTCTCTGCGTATACAAGATTAAAGTAATAAAATTGTAAAACATATTTAAAAATAACATTAACTTACTAAACATGAAGAATGAAAAAAGACTTACGAATTCTCACGCCGACTCATGATATAAGTGAAGTAGAAAATATATATGAGTATAAGAAGAATTGATAGATGTATACTAAAGAAAAAGGAATTGAAGCGCTTTTCTTTTAGGGTTTAATATATGTCACCTAGGGATTTTTGAGGGAGTATCCAATTGAAGATGAAGAAGAAGAAGGGCATAGTATATATAATGAGAGAGGGAATGCAAGTGTAGCGAGGTATTGTAAGAGGGAGAAACATATCTAATAATTAAATATTTTTTTTAGCAGAGACAACTTTAATTTAATATTCAATGTGGGTTGTGGTCCCTGTGGATGAAGAGAATGGAAATAAGATTTATTATATAAATAAGTGATCAATGAAAATGTACATGACACGAGATGAAAGACATGTATAAATTACAGTCCCCTAACGTGTTAATAATCCAGTAAAATGTAACATCAAGTGGAACACGAAAAGTAAAATAAGGACTAAGCAAAAAAAAAAAAAGTGTAACAAGGAAATCAAACCGTCGTGGAAGGCTATTATTTAATTAATTTAGATTAAACACAAAAGTTGTTTGAATTGTCTTTGACGCGTATACGGGATGACGTGAGTTTTGTGTTGGGGAAATTGGAAAAAAAAAATTAATTAATTTTAAATGAAGTGTAGCATACTTGTCTTTGATCAAACTTATTGTTGGTCCCAAAACGAGTAAGGTGAAAATTTAGAGGGGGCTGAATAGACTGTCAGGTGTTTAAAATTTTATCGTACTTTTAGATCAGATGAGTTATTTACTCAGTCGTCTATATGTAGATAAGATGTTCTGATCTTTAGAGTGCTAAGGTGATATAACAGATTAAGATAACAACCTTACTGATTGCTGAATTCAGCTGATTAGTTCGAAAGTTATCTCAAAAGCTATTAGTGCGAAAATGTGTAGGCCCTATGTGTTTAGACTCGTGGGAATTTTATGAAAACCTTTTGAAACAATGACTTGTAAAACAATGCAACCTGGTCAGCTGACTTGATGTCTGCTGATTGGTAATGATAAACACTTGGTGGATTTTGACTCTTTTATAAAACTATGTTTTTGTGCAAGTGTGAATGACAATGAATATGAGTGCTGAATAGAGAATAAGCAATAAAGAACCCAAAAGTTTATAGTGGTTCGGATCTCAATATCCTACGTCCACTCTCTCTAATCAGATAGAGAAATTCAATATCTTACTTCTTTATAGTCCCAAGAGAAGACTTTCGATCAAGAACCTCAACTACTTTCTAAGGCTTGGATCTGTTTGTTGGTAAGGTAACAAACAACCTTTACAATGGTTAAAACTAAATAACAAGATGTGTGTATAACCAACTAGAGTTCTAAGCACTAAAGATAAGATTCTTTATACGGGATTAGGATCGAAAACTTAGAGCACTAAGGATGGAAATCTTTGCTGGCTCTAAAGAACTCGACATTTAAGTATTTCTCAAACTTGCTGTTCTTGATATCAGCTGTATGTATAGCGAGAGTTCTTGCTTGTAGGGTTTTCGGTACCTTGTTCCAAACAACCAGTGTTGTATTTATAGATGGATTTGTGCTTAAAAAACTAACCTTTGGTGAGAACTAGCCATTGCAACAAATCTTTCTAAGTAAGGTCGCCATCTTCATAGGAATGGTGTTTGCAGATTTTCTGGTACGATATTGCCTTAAGAGGTAATGTTCATTAAGTGCTCTATACTTCTTCTGCAGATTTCTTGTACGACCTACTAAGCTGTCAATTTCATAGCTTCGTGTTGATGTTTCATTGGTCCACATCAGCTTGGTAGTTGAGAGCTGTTTTGTCTTCTGTTAGAGCAATTCAGAACTTAATCCGACATTCTCTTTGTCTTCTGTTTTGCATGCCTTTATCATCTAACTTAGTTGTTCATAAATGAACAAACACTTATGAAGGTGTTTTATTCATAAATGCTAACTTTCATAGACATTCTGAAAGTGTGCTTTGACTTGAATGCTCATTAAGACTTGCTTTGACAATATACAGATGAGTTCATATCTACTGGGTTGTCTTCTGTACTTTGATTGCAGATTATCATATAGATAATCCAGTCTATAAGGCATACAACAACCTTCAGATCTGAATTTTCTAACAAACTCTTGAAGTCTTCTAGTCTTCTGCTTTCTTCTTGATAGTCTTCAGTAGAGTATACAGATGAGTATTCAGCTGATATCTATACAGTTGATTCTCAGACTAGAATAAAAAACACTTACATTACTTCTAAGCTTTATAACTCAGCTTAGAACCTTAGTTCTAGATCACAAATTATCTATCTAACTTGTACTCTACTGATCTGTCTTTGACCATCAAAACTTAAACATTAAATACGATCAGAATAGGGGTTGGATGAATATCCCAACAATTTCCCCCTTTTTGATGAAGCTAAAACTAACTATGCTAAGTTATCAGATCAGTTAGTATAGATTTTTGAAGTTATAAAGGTTAGACAAACAAATAGGTTAAGATAAATAATATGCAGATGGCTTCTAAAGAAGACAACAAGTAGCTGTCTTGAAGCTGAAAGAGTAAATTCTTGTATTAATTTGAGCAAAAGGAATTTCAGATTACAAATACAAAAAAGATTTACTTCAGCACTGAATAAGGTCTTCCGTAGATGCCAAATGCTTGATAGACTATTTTCTTGATTTCGCGCACAAGGTTTTGATCTCTGGCCTTGTCATCGAGACATATTTCGTCGATGATGTTCTCTGGTTCCATCATGTCCTTCTTATTGTTGATGGTGGATGGAAGTTCCCAGACAACAAAGTCAGGCAAAACAATGTTGATGTTTTTCTCAGCTGCTTCTTCCATGATGATGCTCAAGAATTCTTTGTCTTTCCCTTCTAGAAAGCTCTCGAAATAGCCGAATGCAGTCTGTGGATTTTGATCTCCCCATCTGCGAGCAAGATGATAAATCTTCTGCCATTCTTTCTTTAGATTAAGCCATCTTAGATTGTGAATTGGATCCAGAAATTCATCAATCTGCTGATTTGAAGGTTCAGGCTTTGGGAGTTCTTCTTCATCTTTCTCAGACTGCTGCTTCTTCTTCAGAATAATCTTTCTCTTCTTGAAGGTTACATCAAGTTGAGAGGCATTCTTCCTTTTTAACTGTTGTTGATGACGTTCCTCTTCTGACTGCGCAAACCTTCGACTTCTTCTATTTGCAAGAGGAATATTGTCATCTTCATCTTCAGACTCCTTTTCTGCTTCTTTTTCTACTTCAAGTTTATCAGTTTGCTTCTGAGATTTGTCTTCTTGATTTAGGACAAGAGCATCAGATACCTGTACAATGTGAGAAACAGAAGACGTTATAGATGATGGAATTTTGGAAATAATTCCCCCTTGAGATATGCCTGGTTGAGTCTGAATCTCTTGACTTCTTCTGATTTTCTCCTCTGCATCTGCTAATCTCCTAGCCAGATCAGACCGAGTATCAGAGAATTTCTTAAGAATTTCAGCAGTATTCTCAGCTGCTTTCTTCATCTGCTCAGATGCGTCTTCAACTACTTTCTTCAGCTTTTCAGACACTTGATCTGATAACTTTGCTCTGGCCTCTTCTTCCCCCTTTTTGGCTTCTTCAATATGGGAAGTGAGCACTTGAGAAAGTTTCTGGTAATGATACTCATTGACACTGTTCAGAACATCAATTGCTTTCTGACTTAAGCTTTCAGTGGCCTTTGAGGCAGTGTCTGCTATAACTTTGTCCAGATCGGCAGGTGCTGGAGCAAGTTGAAGTCTGAGCTTTAAATCTTCAGTGGTTATCTGAAGTTGGGTTTTGGCATGCTTGATATTTTCAAACTCATCCTCCATTTTCTGAGCATGCTCCTTTGCCGATTCCAGATGCTTCATTAATTCATCTCTTTGCTCAGCAGACTTCTTTTCCAATTCAAGGTACTTTTGTTGTAGATCCGCAGTAACCTGTCTTTCACGATCTTGACTCCTCTGCAGCTTAGCTACCTTTAGATCATCGATGGTTTTAATCAGTTCAATGCGATGATCCAGATCTATTTAATTAATACCTTTCTTAAACTGCTCTGCTGATTCACTTAAGCTTTTGTCAAGAGCTTTTACAACAGAATCCGTCAAATCACTCTCAAAATATTTCTTCATATTTTCTCGAACAGCTTTGAAAATATCTTGATAGTTGTCCATCCGATTCTGTCGAATCTTTAAAGTGGCATCTCTGATCTGAGGAGCTAGATCCTCATGGATACGATGTGCTAGATCACCAGCAACTTGACCAATGAGAGGTATATCAACCTCATTAGAGCCCATCATCTTCAGCTTGTACCAGATAAGATCAAAAAGACTGAATTTTGGGATAAATTCATTGGAGGAAGATTCGCCGACAGTCGGAATTCGCTTGTGCTTGCCAAGAGCTTGTAGGAGTTCCTTAAAAGGACGTTAAGGAAGATCTGCCGGTATTTCGGAGGCAATTTTCTGAAGTTCCCTTATGTCTGCTTCAGTGACTTCGGCAAGAAGATCATCGTCCAGATCTTCATCATGATAAGTTCCTTCTGGATCCTTCTTTTCAGTAGGGTTGACCACAACTTGAATATTCTGAGGAGTATTCTCAACATCAGCAGTATCTAAAATCATCAAGTATGTCAATGCCTCAGCAGCCTTAATAGGAGAGCTCGACATTACTTCTTCAAACAATTCTATCTTCACTTCTCTCTCCTTAATTTGAAGAACTAATAACACCTCCTCAACTGCAGAAGCTGGTAACTTCTCCTCAACTTCGAGAGTTGGTAGTTCAACATTTTGAGATCCCTGAACCTCTGAGACCGGGGGCTGTGAAGGTTCAGCTACCACAATTTCTTGTGATTGATCAAGTTGAACATTGGACGGTGCATTTTCATTTCTGACTGTATCCATCACCAGGTCAGAAATTGATTTTAGCACTAATGCCTCAAAGTCCAAAGACTCGTCATGGGCAAGGACTTCAGCTGTTTGCACAACATCTGTCTCTAGCTCTGCTAATTTCTCAGCATCATTGCCAGTCTGTTTAGGTGAACTCCCACCTAAATCAGATGTTGGGTTATATGCTCCTCCAGTAGTGTTCCCTCTGACTTGATCCTGTGTAGGATCTTCATCGTTGTTCGTCTCCTTTTCAGCTCCGGACTCAGGTCCATCATCGCTATGATCTGATTTATCCTTAGCAGGTTCAGATTCTTGTAATTTCGAAAGTTATCCAAACTTTCTAGTGACAAGTTCTGAAAGTGCATTATCGAATTTCAGACCATGAAAACTTTCAATTTCAGAAGCCTCAAGCTGTTCCAACTCCCAGTCATAGAACATGTCTACACCACCCTTTTCTTGTATTGCCTGAGCAATCCTGGAGATATCTGCAAAGCGAAGTTCCCTCCAGGTCCAAATTTGTAAAATTTGTTCGAACAGATCTGGATATTGCTTTAACTCAGGAAACTGTTCTTCTAAGTCTCCTTCAGTTCGCTGTCTGAAGAGTTGTTCTTTGGGGCCTATAGGGTAGTTGGAAATGGAAGGGTTGAAAGGTTTGGGCTGTGGAAAAAAGGGTTGTGATGTGCCGACTGGATCTGGTCGAGCAGCATCTAAAGTGGATTCTATGTTGGTTGGAGATGGGGTTGTAGAAACTTGTGCATAAGTCTGAGCAACGTCTGCAGTAAGTTTAAAGGGATCTAGAGAGGGTTCAGCAGTTGAAATGTCTGTTGCGGGTAGGGATTCATATCCTAAGGTGGGTTATGTGGTTGGATCAATAGGAACTATTGCTAAGGAGTCGTCAATGGTTGGGTTGTCAGCTGATGGTTGGGGTGGTTTAGAAAGATTAGACGAGGAGAGTGGATGGATTTGGCAATGATTTCAGAGGGTTGAGAAGAAATGGGTTTAGGTGCAAGAGGGTTAGTAGGAGAAGACTTGAAGTCAATTTTTCGATTTACCTTAAGTTTCTTGGTTGTTGGCTTAACTGGGGTTGTTTCAGCAGCATCTCCAGCATTCTGAACTGCAACAGATAAATCTTCAGCCGCTAAGGATTCCTCATCTGACTTAGTGTCCTCAAATGATGATTCAGATGCGGTAGCAGCTGGAGCAAGTTTAGCAATTTCCTTCTGCTTCTGTTTCTTCTGAGGGGCTTCAGTTTTTGAAGTCTCAGGTCCCTTCTTCCTTTTGGGTCCCTTAGCAGTAATAACCTTTTCCTTTGTCAGCATCCACTTTGAACTTCTGAATTTTATTCCATTTCCCCACTCAGTTTTTTTTTGGGAGCAGTTTCGGAAGGATGATGCTAAGCTTTGTCACAAAGCTGAGCTTCGAAACTGGCCAAAAAGGACTCTGTTCATCCTTTCTCCTGATTTTGGCAGATTCACCAACGAATTTGTTGATGTAGTACCTTCCCCAGTTAATCTTTGCTTTGTCCACTATGGCCTTCATCAGAATGATTTTGTTCTGGGTGATGCCATCTAGGGATCCATGCTGACCCATTATTACCTTCGTAACAATGTCGAATAGATCTTTGTACCTCTCCTTCAACATGGGCTTCTTCAAAGAACTTGGTATTTTTCGTGCCAAGCTCAGAAAATCCTTGAGGACAAACTCCTTCCACACACCGTTTATCTCTCCACATTCGTATTCTTCAGGATTGACAGTACCTTCATCCTCCAGATTAAAAATTTCATTGAAAATGTGCAAAGTGAGACGTACTTTGTCATTTTCAATGTGGGATGATAGAGAACCGTCGGACCTTAATCATAGATACATATAAAAATCAGCCACGTCTTCTGTAATTAGAAGCTTAGGACTGGTCCCTATCAGTTTCTTCATTCCAACATCGATAAACACCTTTGCAGTCCATTCTTGTTCAGGAGTATGAGAACCTGAAAAAGCAACGCATCCTTCAGCCACTATGCGTTCTTTTGCCCATACCTCAGGTTTGTAATTATCTCTTGTAACTTGAGTAAAATCTCTACGGGTATCAAAATTGTGGTGCCTGGATGAAGCCATTGTTGAGAAATTAGATAGCTTTGAGAGATAATATTTTAGAGAGAAAGAAAGTATGAGTGCGTAAACTGAATAAAAGTTCTAACACTTTCTTATATATGATTCGAAAAGTGGATTCAAGGGTTATGTTTTGATCTTAGAAGTGAAATGAATGGCTTAGATGAAGGGGTGTATTCATCCAGATTTGAATTTTAGTTTCTGCCGCTTCATATTCTTCATGGACGTCAAACTATATCAAAATTGTGTTCTGGAATTCAGCTTATAAAATTTTCGGGTCCGCATTTAATGCTCAGCATTCTATTGGTTGGCAAATAAAGCAACTGTCCCGTCTACGCGAGTTTTTAGGGCACGTACTCATTACTAAATTTGCGAATCGTCTAGGACAAGTTTTAATTTATTTTACCGTTTAAGTTCAGATGTGTACTTGCATGCTGAATAGCAATAAATGGAAACTGAAAGTATTAAATGAGAAAAAATTTCATTTAATTTGTATTCTAATCATTTAATATAAATATGGTAGGTAAAGAAAGAAATAAATTGATGTCTATTTGTTTCAGCTGTGCTCGTGCAGCAGCCGAGTTGTCATCTGATTGATCTTCTGATTTTTCACTATCAGTTGAATACGTTCCCCCTTCAGCTGACATGTTTTCTTCTGAAATATTTGAGCACTGTTTAGTTATTAGCTGCGTTCCCCCTTCAGCTGATAACCTTGCTTGCATTCCATATGTATTACTTGTCTAAGATGTTAGCAATTGTTGGATTTCAGAAGTAATATTCAGAATGGAAATTTATGAGGTTTAAACATAGTTAATTGTGAAAATAAGAGACACAAAGCAGTAATTTGTAAAACAGAAGAGTATTCTAAGCTAAGGTTCTTTAAGAATTTCAAGGAAATTCCCCTTAGAGCATAGATGTCTCTTGTTAAATAACTCTCAGCTGTATCAGCTTCTTCATTGAATTTAACTTACCTGTACTTTTCCTTCATTCACCTATCATGCAGGATTGTTCTTTGGTGCATGGGGCCTCTTCTGGTGGCTCATTGGAAAGGGATAGGAAGGAAGAATTAGAGGAGCAGGAAGATCCTCTATTCTCCAACTGCGGAGAGGAAGCTTTGTGTACCGCTTCATCTTCCATCTCCAGCAATCTCCATTCTCATTGCCCACCAGTGTTTATCTTCATGTCCAGCTGCATCCTTCAGCCCTGGAGAGCAGGATGAGGTCAGCATGACATGAGACACCGGAGATTCGATCTGGTTTGAAATGAGACACTTGATATTCCTTTCTCTGCATGATGAATTAGAAGGATCTTTCTGGCCTTGACCCACGTCTTGGGTTGGAATATTGCATGCAGCTCTATGCTTCTCATTTTCAAGCCTTTTCTTTTGTGATTTTGTTCCTATACAAGAGGATTGTTTGAGTTAGAGATGTGATAAATTAGTGACTAAGTGCTAGTATTTATACTAGAGGTAGTAAGATTCCTTCTAGGTAAACGTTAAAATTCATAGATTATAGCTTCTGAAAAAGGTTTCTGGAAAATAGTGATTTTCTTGGAACTTTAAAGATTCCTTCTTAAAGACGAGTGGTTGGGATGGCATTTAATATTGATCAAAGGGTCCAGATTAATAGTGATCTTGGAATACTACTATTTGGACTTCAGACTAAAATTAAATCATCATAAAGTATTTACAAATTCGAATCCTATGCAAGAATAATTAATTAAGTATTATGAACGTGTATGTATATGTGCAGAAAATATATAAAAGTAAGTACACATATTCTGAGTGTTTTAATCAAGAATTTTTAAAGAATCATAGATTCCCCCTTGAATTAAGAACTCTCAAGTTCCCTCAGCTTTACTAGCTTTCTTCATAGGGAATAAACTTACCTGGATGATGAGTGTGTCTATTCAACTCATCTGCAATGATAATCTGCATTTGTTATCTGGTTGGAGCTGTTCTATGATCAGCTGAGTTAAAGTTGACTTCTTAATTGCAGGCTTCGAGATGTCTAGCTCCAACAAATCCAAAGAAAAACACAATTCTCTAAACCTTGTCTCAGCTAAGGGTTTAGTAAAAATATATGCGAGAATTGTTACATAATTTTCGCGTATTTTATATTTATTGTTGATCCTATCCATTTTCTTAAAATGGACTCAATTCCTTGTAAGGAATTGAGTCTGCATGATACCTACCCCTTCTAAAAACCAGAGATTTCAACGGATTCTCTCATAAAACTCTAAAGACGAAAGAAATATCAGAAGAAGTAGGGATGACAATATTGACCCGACCCGCGGGTACCCACCCCACCTGTGAGCTTTGGGTCAGGTCGAATCCGCCCCGGTCTGGATCTAATGTCCGACCCGGGTATCTGACCCGTCCCGAATTAATATAGGAGTACAAACTTTATATATATACTTTATATATATATTTTTTTTATTGGTAAAATACTGTATATAATATATATGTATATATATATAATATTAATTTAAAAAAAAACTTCACATTAAAAAAAAAAACTAATCGCATCAATATCGGAGTTTATGAAAATCGATGTAAATTAATAAAAATATATATATATATTCCACAATTCTGTCAAGTTTATGAAAATCCATATAAATCAGTAAAAAAGTCAGTCAAACTCTACATACACTCTATGAATTTTATAAATTTCCGTACTTTTTAAAATCCTAAAAAATCCAATAGAATACACCCCCCTTAAATTTAACTCAAACTAATCTGTTATAACTTAAATACGTATAAAAAAAAAACATTTTACAGTATTTGTATTTAAATATATGCCATTACTGTAATTTAAATTTTGAAAGACAACGAATGATTATAGTAGAGGAGATGTTTTTTTAAATTTTATGAAATAATGCCGAATCTCTTTTTTTAACTTGTTTCTTAACTTCCATTAGAAAAATGGGCAATTCTTACGGTAGTCACATTTTACAAAGTGACTATGCAGTCACTTTGTCGAATCGCGTCATGTGGCGTCGTAACCGTAAAAACGACCTGCTACCTGTCATACAAGTTTCAATTATTTTTAGCATTATTTAAATTATATTTTGTTATTTACTATATTACCCTTCTTTTTAAATTTTATTTATATTTTACCTGTACCCACTAATTTAATGAGTGCACCCCCTAATCATATTTTTACTACAATTATTTGCACCCGCTAATTTAATGAATTCACCCCCTAAACATATTTTTACAACAATTATCTGCACCCGCTCATTTAATGAGTTCACCCCCAAATCATTTCTTTTTTACAACAGTTATTTACACCCGCTCATTCTATGAGTTCACCCCCAAATTATTTTTTACCACAATTATCTACACTCGCTCATTTTATGAGTTCACCCCCAAATTATTATTTTACCACGGTTATCTGCACTCGCACATTTTATGAGTGCACCCCAAAATATTTTTAAAAAAATAATCACATTTAAAAGACGATATTATCCTTTTATTATTTTACACAAAATATAATAAAATAAACTCTAAAAAATCAATTCACCACCAAATCACCCATATTTAAAAAAAAACGTAAAAATATAATTAATAAAAAACTATCAAAATTAGCCACAAATCTCAATTTTTTTCTTTTTAATTTTTCTTCCCCCTCCTCTTTTTCTTTTATCTTTCAATTTTTTTTTCAAATTTTTTATTTCCTTGTTTTTTTTTCTTTTTCTTTTTAAATTTTTCTGTCTTTCTTTTCCATTTTTTGCATGTGTATTTTTTAAATTTTAATACAAAATAATATTATAGGTATAATTTTATTAAAGTCGATCGGCGGTGCACCTAAATTTTAATTTTAATTTGATGAGTAAAGGACCTGCCGGAAATCCATGCATGTCGGCGGGTGACCCAGCCACCACCATGCCCGACCACCCCCTCGACGGCGAAGGCGGCGCTTCGGTCTCGGCCGCTGAAGCCCGAGACCCCTCCTCGAATCGCAATCGCGATTCTTCACTTCCATAACAATCGACATAATCTTCCATCTCGGTCACGATCCATGGTGGCCGAAATCCTCTCCTCATTTCGACCACCGACGCGACTGCTTCGATCAATCTCCCTTGCGTTCGCGATCCAGGAGCTTCTCCTACATCAACGGCGCTCGTCTGCAACACTCGGATCGACGCTGCCTCTCTCTCGTTGTTCATCTCTGTCCAAATCGAAGCTACATTGCTTCATCCGTCTTCTTCACCCTGCTCCTGCGCAGCCTCTTCTTCCGGCTGACGACGGCCCGACGGAGGACTGTGAGTATGTTGCTGATGGATCTCTGACCGGACGACACTCGGAGCCGGTGACCTTACTGATGAAATCCCAAGCGACGACTACTGACCTAGGGTGCCCTCCCATTGGGCTAGGGTTTCCTTCAATTGGGCTTGGTAATGTGCACCCTCTATTTTCTTTAGTACACCCCGATCTGCACTCTCTCCACTTTTTTTATGGTATTATTGTTATTAGTATTATTGATACTGGTATTACTAGTTATTGATTGCGGTATTACTATTAATACACTATTGAATTAATATTAATGATTATTGATTATTAATTGTGGTATTACTGATTATGTGAAATTATTTATTACTGATTATTATTATTTTTAAGGTATTACATATTATTGTTTATGGTATTACTGATAATTGTTTTTGGTATTATTGAATATAATTAGATTTGTGGAATTATTTGTTATTGTATGAGATATTACTATTCAATGTTCATGGTATTACTACTTACTGTTCATGATATTACTGATAATTATTTTTTGTATTATTGAATATAATTAGATGTGTGAAATTATTTGTTATTGTATAAAATTTTACTGATTAATATTAATGGTATTACTGATTAATGTTCGTGGTATTACTAATTATTGTTAATGGTATTACTGATTACTGTTTATGGTATTACTGGTTATTACTTGTTGTATTACCTACTACTCCCTCCTTCCTATTGAAAACTACCCAACTTTCCTTATTCGTTTGTCCCAATAAAAGTTACTCATTCCTTTTTTGCCAAACTATTCCCTCTCACATTTCATTATATTCTTATCTCTCTCAATCACATCACCTCTCATACATCCACTTATTATATCATATTTTTTAACCGCTGTGTCCGAAGCTCATGAAGAGCTTTCACTGGGACGGAGGGATTATAATAAAATCATACATATAATATTATTTTGTATTAAAAATAAAAAATATACTAATGAAAAAAAAGTAGGAAACAAAAAAAACGAAGAAATAAAAAGTTTGGAATAAAAATTGAAAATGGGAAGAAAAATTAAAAAGAAAAAAAAATTAAAATTTGTGCCTAATCTCGATAGTTTTTTTTAATTATGTTTTTATGATTTTTTTTCTAAAAATATGAGTGATTTGGTGGTGAATCGACGGTAACTCGGCAATGACTCGGTTGTAGATTGTAAATGTATAAATTAGGGTTGATTTTATTATATTTTGTGTTAATTAATAAAAAAATAATATAGTCTTTTAAATGTAATTATTTTTAAAAAAAATATTTTGGGGTAAACTCATAAAATTAGCGGGTGCAGATAATTGTGGTATAAAAATAATTTGGGGGTGAACTCATAAAATGAGCGGGTATAGATAACCGTTGTAAAAAAGAAATGATTTGGGGGTGAACTCATAAAATGAATGGGTGTAGATAACTATGGTAAAAAATGATTTGGGGTGAACTCATAAAATTAGCGGGTGTAGATAATTGTTGTAATAAATTATTTTATTGTATAAGGATAAAAATGTAAATTTACAATAATATATTTTAATTAATTTAATTTAATAGAAAATACAAATTTATGACACTTTACGACACATTACGACAATACATATCGTAAAATTTACAAAAGGTAACAGGTCATCAAATCTAAACCTTTAGATTATATTTTTAATGGCTTAAATTAACTGACTACGGTAGTCATTACGAAACGTTACGACACCCTGACTACATATAGAAGGTCCCTAGAAAAATAACGGTAAGAAGTTTTTAGAATTTAAAAACACACCTGATTAATTTATTTTTAGAAGGAGCCACCATTATATATTTTAAATTGTCTAAGTATCATATTATAGGGAAAAAAAAGTTGTCTAAGTAATGGTGTTTTTTTTTTTTGAATCAATTTGATAAATCCCTTTCTTTGAAAAGCCCCAAATTGGAGAACCAACTTTTTTGGGTTTTCTTGTAATAGACCCAGTAATGGTGTTTTTTAGCCGGTTTCAATTCTGGGCCCAGTATATATGGAATTTTTTTTTTTTGTCCTACAAGTGATGGTGTCATTGGTGTGTTAGGAACAAATAATATGTATACTCCTAGGATCAAACAATATGTATACTCCACTAATACAAATTATAAGACAAAATGACTAGTAAAAAATTGGCTGGTATTTGAAGACAATTAAAAAACAATGAATAGTTTTTTTGAGACTATATTTATACCATGAATAAGATGCATCAAATTAATCATTTGGTTCTAACTTAAAAAAAAAATGTAGTATGTGAAATTCATTTAGGATTTCCTGAGTAAAAGAAACATAAATTAATTATTAAATGTAATAAAACATATGAAATAAATTAAAATAATATACTGAGTCGAAAATAAATTTATGTAAATCTAAATGATATGCATTGTATATTCATCCTTACATATATGGTTCTTCAAACTAAAAACTGAAATTTAGTAACTTTCTATAATTAAGATTTTCAAGTCGGGGGATGGGGGTGTTGCATTTGTTGATACATAGCCACTAGTCTCCTATAAACGGCTGCATTTAAAATTTAAATTAATGTCATCTACTCTTATATATTTGCAAACTTCTAAGGTGCCACATGTCACCATTACACATCCCTTCTACCTCAAACTTTTCTTAAAATCTCTCCATTTCAAAAATCCTCAACTCTCATTCATTTACAATTTTATCTTTTAATCTCAACCATCTATTTTAAGTTTGAATCTCAACCATTCATCCTTATGTTTTACTCCTATATAAACCTCAACACCTTTTCATTTCAACCATTCAACTTTTAATATCTAGACTTTCTATTGGGTTTGTCAGGTAATTTTTTCCGTTCATCACTCATTTCACTCGAGTTAACATTTATTGTATGAGATATTACATAGTTTTATTCTCTTATATTTTTAATAATTTTAGTTTTGCAGGTTCCAAAGATCGCATGTATATTTCGATAGTATCATCGGCTCGGATGAATAATTGATGCAATTTCTCGGGCTTTGAATGAAGAATGACAACATCGTTTTGTTTAGATTTGTCAAATTATAATGTATATAGTTTTACAGATGAGTTGTAAATTTTCCAGTTTTATGGATTAAGAGTTGTAAGTTCTTAACTTCTCGATGATCAACATTTGAATTTTTTTTTGGATTTTTGTAAAAGATTTCTCGAAATGTTATGAAATTCATAATTAATGCACATGAATTTGAATCAAGGTTTGTGGAATTAACAAGTATGTTAATATGAGTTAGAATTTAAGTCTTACAAAAGAAACCTACAAACTCTCAATTTTTATATTTAATTTGATTTGCTCATTTCAAGGATGATTAGAGTTTTTCTTGGATGGATTAATATTTATTAATGTTGCATTGCACACCATGATACATCATATTATTGTTTGATTTCATTTTTACAATATTTTTAAAATTAATAATATAATGGTATATATATTTTCATTCATGTTTGTAGTGATTTAGGATCTATAATTTCTATCATAAAGCATTGCAAAACAATAGCCTAGAATTTAATTTAAAGATGTAGTTTATTATTCTAACAATAATATAAAAATAAAATGAATTTCAAAGAATTAATGAAATTAAAATTTTATGTTAAAAATTAATTATGAATTTTGAAGAATTTAATTACAATTAATTATAAGTTTAATAGAGTTGTGAATCAAAATGTACTGTAATTAATATAAAATTATGTATTTATTACATTGCTAAAATTATGATTATAATTATATTGTAACGATTGAATATGTATAGTGTTAAATTATGTATCTATTACACGTTGCTAAAATTATGAAAAATATTAGGCTACAATCAAGTAGATATGTATCTACTTACATTGCTACAATTATGGAAAATGTGACATAAAAATAGCAAAAAATATGGTCAATCCACATAAAAATCTAATTACACATTAATGTAGTATATTGTAAACTTACTATTTCATAAATTGAGATAATTAATTGTTATATTATTTGGATACAATTTTCTATAATGTTAAACAATTTGCTATATATATTTAATCGGTTGTACCCTATAAGTTGACATCACATGTTATTAAATTAATTGTTTCGTAATATTAAATTAATTTTCTCTAATTAATGTACACAATTAATATTTACAGCATATTTATACTATATGTTATTTTTTTAACTTCATTTAATTTATAAATACATCTTTTAATTTATATTTTTAATAATCACAGTTATGTTAGTCTAAGCAGTTAAATACATGTATAATATAAAGAAATTTCAAAATTTTAGGAATTTCAATTTCATTAATTCATTTAGATTTATTTATATTTAGAATTTATTAAATAATTATTTTTAACACATGTCATTAAATTTAAGTCTAACATAATTTATTCAATTAAATCTCATCTCATGTATATTAAATAATTATATTAAGTAATAGATTCATTAAACTAATTTTAATATCAAATTAAATGGTTGACCTAATTATATATGGAACTTAACCTTAAATTCGAATTAAACTTTTGATCTAATTATATGGAAAATTGTCTTAAAACAAGTATAATGAAATTGTTGACCCTATTCAATACTACTTTCACAGTAATGTACTTAATTATGGAGTATAATTTAGTACGCACATTAATTGAAATAAATTTTACCCTTAAATTCAGAATTAATATATAGAAATCATTCTTAAATTCTAAATTATAGTAATATAATTAAGGAATAAAATTAAAAAATCCATTTAATGTATCCCTATAAGTCAAATGAGATATTGATTATTGAGTTGACATATATTTAAATTAATCAAATTTTACAATAAAATTAACCACATAAATTAATTAAATCATGTCATAATTTTCTCATGTTTATAATAAGAAAATGCAATAATTAGAAGAAAATTATATAGAAGTAAGGTAATCCTAAATTTTCGTTATTTTTTTCTTAAATAATTTTAAAATTAAAGGGAAATCAATAAATGATTTATGCACATATTTTATAGTTACTAATATTAGTATTTGAATATATGATAATTACGGAAGGTATATATATATATGATGCGGCCTAAAAATGTCACCTAATAAAAAGTCGACACGTGTATAGAGGATAAGATAAAAGTGGAAGGATCAAATTATATAATACTCTCTGAGGGGAAATCCTCTCTGGAGATCCCTTTGGAGGGAGCTTCGGCTGGAAAGAAGCTTCCGGAAGAATTAGTTTTGATGAAAGGTCGTGAGCCTTGAATGTAGGGAGGTTCCGCCATTTTCGGCTTAGACTTGATAAAAGGTAGACCTTATCCTCCTTTATCTTGGGGAACCAAGTCAACTAAGAAGGAATGTTGCCGAGTCTTCGCACTACAAAATATTGCCCAAAAGGCATCGGCATTTTGCAACGGCAAGCGGGCCGATGCGAAAAGGGGACGACATTTAATGGCCGATGCAAAATGGCATCGGCAGTGGGCCCCGATGCGAAATGGCATCGGCATTTAATGGCCGATGCAAAATGGCATCGGCATTTAATGGCCGATGCAAAATGGCATCGGCAGTGGGCCCCGATGCAAAATGGCATCGGCATTTAATGGCCGATGCAAAATGGCATCGGCATTTAATGGCCGATGCAAAATGGCATCGGCATTTAATGGCATCATTATTTTTGGGTTAATTCTATTATATATATATATATATATATATATATTATTATTAATTCAAGATTTTAAATGTAATTTAAGTGAATATACGTAATTTAAGTGAGTATACATAATTAAGAGCGACAGATGTATAAATTTATAAACTATTTACCAATTTATCATATTTAATAACTAATGTAATGATTTATATTAATTTATCGATTTTACTTAAAATTATGTTACTTATTTTTAATTAATATACTAAAAAACATTTGTTTCTCAACATATAGTGTTTAGGGTTTTGGGTTCAGGGTTTAGAGTTTAGAGTTTAGGGTAAAGGGTTCAGAGTTTAGGGTAAAGGGTTTAGGGTTTAGGGTAAAGGGTAAAGGGTCCGACTACTCCTTTCAACGTGTACACTTAGACTTCATTAATAAACAAACTTCAAATGTGTATTATGAATTTATATTCAATATGGTAACTTATCCCCGAATACTCGTTTCTCAACATATATTATTTACGATTTAGGGAAAAGGGTTCGGAGTTTAGGGTAAAGGGTTTGGGGTTTAGGGTTTAGGGTTTAGGGTTTAGGGTCCGACTACTCCTTTCAACGTGTACACTTTGACTTCATTAATAAACAAACTTCAAATGTGTATTATGAATTTATATTCAATATGGTAACTTATCCCCGAATACTCGTTTCTCAACATATATTGTTTACGATTTAGGGAAAAGGGTTCGGAGTTTAGGGTAAAGGGTTTGGGGTTTAGGGTTGTTAAAATGAAATATTTTACACTTAGGGATTAAAAAATTCATAGTTTTACACCAAGATTGTTAAAATGAAATATTTTACCTTTAGGAATTAAAAATTTTCTAATTTTACACCAAAATTGTTAAAATGAAATATTTTACACTTAGGAATTAAAAAATTTATAATTTTACACAAGGTTGTTAAAATGAAATATTTTACACTTAGGAATTAAAAAATTCATAATTTTACACCAAGGTTGTTAAAATGAAATATTTTACACTTAGGGATTAAAAAAATTCTAATTTTACATCAAGGTTGTTAAAATGAAATATTTTATAATTAGGGATTGAAAAATTCATAATTTTACACAAAGTTGTTAAAATGAAATATTTTACACTTACGAATTAAAAAATTCATAATTTTACACCTTGTTAAAATGAAATATTTTATACTTAGAGATTAAAAAATTCATAATTTTACACCAAGTTTGTTAAAATGAAATATTTTACACCTAGGAATAAAAAAATCCTAATTTTACACCAAGGTTGTGAAAATGAAATATTTTACACTTAGGGATTAAAAAAAATATAATTTTACATCAAGGTTGTTAAAATGAAATATTTTATAATTAGGGATTGAAAAATTTATAATTTTATACATAGTTGTTAAAATGAAATATTTTACACTTAGGAATTAAAAAATTCATAATTTTACACCAAAATTGTTAAAATGAAATATTTTACACTTAAAAATTAAAAAAAATCATAATTTTACACAAAGTTTGTTAAAATGAAATATTTTACACTTAGGGATTAAAAATTACTAATTTTTTTAAAATGAAATATTTTACACTTATGGATTAAAAAAATCCTAATTTTACACCAAGTTTGTTAAATTAAATATTTTACACTTGGGGATTAAAAAATTCCTAATTTTACATCAAGGTTGTTAAAATGAAATATTTTACACTTAAAAAAATCATAATTTTACATCAAGTTGTTAAAATGAAATATTTTACACTTAGGGATTAAAAAAATCATAATTTTGTTAAAATGAAATATTTTACACTT
The DNA here is from genome assembly GCA_963675135.1 of Galeopsis tetrahit. NCBI lineage: Eukaryota > Viridiplantae > Streptophyta > Magnoliopsida > Lamiales > Lamiaceae > Galeopsis > Galeopsis tetrahit. The sequence goes on along the minus strand of OY776121.1, from coordinate 8,679,069 downwards.
ATGAATTAAAAAATTCTCAATTTTACACGTTAATATGAAATATTTGTTAGATTAAGGCCGGTTTATTAAAATTAAATTAGTGTTTGTTAGATTAAAATTAAAATTAAAACAACTCATCTCTATCAAATCAATTTCAATATTCAATATCTCTCCCTTTTTAATTAAATGGATAAGTGAAAATAATTATATATATTTAATGTTGTGAATTGAAAATTAGAATGAATTTAAATGATGTGATTAGAATAAATTTAAATGTATAAGTGAAAATAATTATATTCAATGTTGTATATAATTATAATGTTGTGAAATTAAAAATTAGAATGAATTTAAATGTTGTAAATTGAGGGATTAGAATAAATTTAAATAGTGTGAATTGATACCGTAAATAAATTATTAAATTTGAAAAACATAATTTAGAAATAATTATGATATGCTTTGATAAATAATTTAATAAGCAACAATTAAAGTTAGAATGGATTGAATTAATTAAAGAATTAAAAACTCAAATTAAATTGAATATATATTAATTGCATTCACAACATGTCGACTAAAAGCTCCTAGCCTAAACGGCACACAGGGGGCGCTCAAAAGCCTTCGAGACCGCGAGTTCCCGAGTTCGAACCCCAGAATTCGCGAAAATGTGCAGATTTCCGAAAAATGGGGTGGCCCAGCGGTGGGGGTGGGTGTTGGTGGCCTATCGACCTGGGTTCGAAACCCAGATTCGTCTTTTTTAAATTTTAATAAAAAGGCATCGGCAAAATGGCATCGGCAGTGGGCCCCGATGCCATTTGGTAACGGCACTTGCCCCGATGCAAAATGGCATCGGCAGTGGGCCCCGATGCCATTTGGTGACGGCGACCTGCCGATGCCAAAAGGCAACGGTTTTCCCCAAATCCGATGCCATTTAAATGGCATCGAGCATATTGGCATCGGCACACTGCCGTCCCCTTTGCCGTTGCCTTCATCTTTGGGGACGGCAGATCCGATGCCATTTTCAAATTATTTTGTAGTGTCGGGAAGTGGAGAGAAGAGAAAATTTCGTCCACTCCGCAGGGCCGAGTCTTATGGGCAGCTCCGAAAAAGGAGGAAGGCTTGGCTTCCTCTCGAGGGAGGATTCCTATAAATAGGTAAATCCAAGGAGATTTCCAGGTTAGACATTCTTATATTACAAACTTGATATATAAAACGGAAAACACCTTTTTGACATTCTTTGAGAACTGATTCAATACATCGAGGATCTCGAGATCCTTCGGAGATTTTTCTAAGCCCTATACTGACTTAGGCATCAGAGTGTCCGCGCCAGACCCCCTCCGGCGTGCTCTTTGCAGGTTCTTGAAGGTTTCGAGTAAAGGCAGTATACTTGGAGTGATTGTACGTGTTCGAAGAGTGGGACATCCAATCCAGAGGACACGCAATCCTCTCGTGCAAATTTTGGCACATCAATATATATATATATATATACTCCCTCCATTTTTAATTAAGTGTCACTTTGTCTTTTTTAATATTTTTAAAATAAGTGTCATTCTACATTTTTTTTCTTTTATTTTGACAATTTTACCTTTATACATTATACTCCCTAAATTTACTTTACCTTGATTTAAGTTTTTTCCCTTTTAAATATAGTATTATAGCATAAATTATGGATAAACCTTAATTATTGTATACATGAATATCATCTACAATATTGGTCACATTCATTGTTAAACATAAATTTAATATTAAAATTAGTTATCATTAATGAAAGGTAAAATGGCCAATGATTATATATCTTAATTTGTTGAAAATTGTTAAAATGACACTTAATTAAAAGTGGAGGGAGTAGTAAACTATTTATAAATTTAGAATTGTTATATATATATATATATATATATATATATATATGTGTGTGGTGTGGTGTCTAGCTGTATTTATGTATGTTAAATTTATAATTTGTGTTTATATATTTTGAATAATTAATTGATACATCTAATATCTAATTGATTATCCATTACTAACAATAAGTGTTTCTGATGAATTAATAAAGATAAATGTTTCTAATGAAATTTCATTTTCTTAAAGTGGAAGGAATTTGGTTTAAGACTACACCAGTAATTTAGGGTTGAATTTGAATAAGTCATTATATAAATTACATTTATATATTGGGAGTGTATAAGTATAACTTTGAGACATTCCAATAAAAAAAAAAGTGTGCAAATAATTACGGAACGGAGAAAATATATTCTTTTATTATTTAATTTTCCAAATATTTTATATTTCTCTTGAAATAGGGAGCGCCTTACTGTAAAATTGATTATATTTTTTAGGTAAAAACTTTTGCCTATAGTTAGGACTGGATAATTAGGGTAGGTTGATATGGTATGGTGTAATAACATTTGATTTTGATAGAATCACGTGGATTGATGATGATTAAGTTTTAGATTAAATAACTAAAATGATTATTTTTTAAAATGCTATATACAATTTGGTTTTGAAAAATAGAATAACCATCATAAAAAAATTAATTACATCGATTTTCATTCTAACTTTATAATTAACATAAAAAACTTTTGGCTTTTATAATATGCTAATAATTGGAAACACGCACATTAGGTGCGATTTAGGTTCGATTTTAGGGATGTGAGTTTCTCTCTCCTAAAATACGTGATTTAGGTGCGATTTTTTTCTTCTGCAATTTTTCCGTTTGTTTCTCTTCTCCGACGATCCCCTCCACGGTATCACCATATGCATACATAGATCTGTAAAAAGTCGTTGATCCACTGCCTTCGTCGAAGTACTACCTCCGCCACCGTAGCACCGTCTCCACCGCCGTCGACACCACTTACGCCGGTTAATCTCATAACTGTTCTTAAATTTATGTAGTTGTTTTCAGAGACTAGTTGGGATCAACAGATGAATTTTTCCGGCGGCGCCACGGTGGCTGATCGGCGAGTTTATCTGTTGATCCCGTTTCTTGCGTTTTTTTACTGCTTTGTAGTTTGCTTTAGTTTTTTTATTTTCTTTTAGTTATGCTCTTGTTGGGAATGTGGTGATTGTTTTGTTGTTGTTTTTTTGTTGTACTTTCGTATCCCTTTTGTGGGCTCTCTTTCCCCTGTGTGGGACTTTGGTTTTGGGTTTTGCTCTCCCTGGTGTAGGATTGCTTTCTCCTGTGTGGGATTTGCTTTCCCCTGTGTGGGACTTTTGGATTTTTTTGAGTGGTTTGAAGTTTGGTAGGTCATGGTATTTGGTGGAACTTTGTTCCTTTTTTTGTTTCTGGATTATTAATACGAGAACACCTTAGTGTGGGGTTGTCTCGTATTGAGAATGGAGACATGGGCGTTCATGTGGAGCAAAGGGTACACTCATTTTTCTCTTCTTTACGATCGGATGGGGCAGCGACCGTGACGAAGACTGTCTGTCTTGGTTTGAAGATCATTAGATTTGGGAGCAAATTTGTATTAACATTTGATTTGATCTTGTAAACCCCTCAATAAAAAAAAAAAAAAATATCAAAAACTTTTGTATGGTAAATGATGCAGCCTAAAAATGTCATCCGATAAGAAGTCGACACGTGTATGGAGGATAGGATAAAAGTGGAAGTATTGGATTATGGAATACTCTCTGGATAAAGAATCACTCCTGGAAGTTCCTCCGGAGGGAGCTCCACCCAGAGAGAAACATCAGGAAGACTTAGTCTTGATATGAATTGGTAGACCGAGAATATAGGAGAACTCTGCAAGAATCGGACTAAGATTGACCAAAGAAAGATTCTTCTCGAGATCCTTGGGAGATTTTTCTAAGCCCTATACTGACTTAGGCATCGGAGTGTCCGCGCCGGACCCCCTCCGGCGTGCTCTTTGCAGGTTCTTGAAGGTTTCGAGTAAAGGCAGTATACTTGGAGTGATTGTACGTGTTCGAAGAGTGGGACATCCAATCCAGAGGACACGCAATCCTCTCGTGCAAATTTTGGCACATCAACTGGCGCCGTCTGTGGGAAAGAGTTGAAATATTTTCTCACGAATTTCTACCTATTCGAGCAAATGGGTGGCGGAAACGAAACATCTACTTCGGGAAAGAAGAATCTTCAAGGGGAAAATTCCCCTTTGCCAGCGGATCCCCCATCAAGGGGAGGACGGGGGAAAGATCCAATCCATACGCTTTCTGGATCGAATCAGCCGTTAGCTCGTACCCCAGGCTTGGGCGACGAAAGTCATCCCTTACTGGTCGGGGAGAGAATAACAGAGAACCTTGAAGCCCCAGAGCCCCAGACAGCGGATCCTCAGCGAGAAAACATTCTAGACTCGGGGCCGCTCCTGATCTCTCCCGATCAGTTGAACGCCCTCATTAAGCAAGCTGTAGAGAGGGCCTTCGCGGATCAAAGAGACCGGGTTCCCAAAGCTGCACCAGGAAACCCGGAGGTACCTGCCCCGAGACCCCAAGATGAGGCACCTGTAGCCTCCCAGGTGTTGTCCAAGGAAATGGGAGTGCGGGCAGAAGAAGACGATAAGGTGCCTTCCCGAGCGGAGAGAACCATTCCCCTTCGGAACGCAAGAAGGAATGCAGATCTGGCACCCCGAGAGACAGAACTCCCTGAAGCAGAGGAAAGCACGGATGATACCTACGGAGGGCCAGTTAGTGATCAACTACAGGCCCTGCAGAAGGAGATGAAGGATATGAGGAAACAAGTGAATAATCGAGCAAGTAGATCCGTGTATGTTTCTGGATGTCAATTCTCTCCTAGCATACTACAGGATGAACTACCGTTCAATTTCAAACCCCTCAATTTCGAATACGACGGTACAGCTGACCCTTATGAACACCTAGTAAGATTTGAGAATGCTGCGCTATTACATCGCTACGGAGAAGGAATTAAATGCAGGGTGTTCCTGACCACCCTGGCGAAAGCGGCGCAGCAGGGGTTCACTCAACTAGAACCTAATACTATCCGATCCTGGGAGGAATTCAGTGAGTTATTTCTCCATCAATTTGCAAGTGCCCGGAGACAACCACGGGCCACTTTGACCCTCTTCAATCTGAGGCAGGGGGAGAGCGAGAGCTTGAGAGCTTTTCCCCGGAGATTCAATCAGGCAGCTCTGGAGGTCCCTACAGCTTCTCTGGAGGTGAAAATCAACGCCCTCACCAACGGATTACGGGATGGAGATTTCTTTTCCTCCTTAGCTAAGAAGCCAGTTAAGAATTTTGATGAGTTGCTACACAGAGCAGAGAAGTACCTCACTCTGGAGGAGGTCCGTAAGGCCAAAAGGCAGGAGGTTAGGCCACAGGATCGAGAGAGAAGAAGGGAAGGTCCCTCCAGACGACCCAGCCCAGAGGTCCCTCGGACCTCTGGATCAACGAGAGATAGCAATCCCTCTGGAGGTCCCCGGTCTGGCCCTCGTGGGAGGTTTGAGAAATACACGCCCTTGAGGATTGAGCCTGCTGAAGTACTGGAGGTAGCAGGAGATCATCCAGACTTGAAATTCCCATATTCCAGAGGTCGAGGACCTCAGAAGCCTAAGTCTGATCGATTCTGCCGATTTCACAATGAATATGGACATGACACAAATCAGTGTTACCACCTGAAAGACAAGATCGAGAGAATGATCCAAGCGGGTCATCTAAAAGAATTTATATTTAGAGACAGAGAGGGCCCTCGAGGACAGAAGCGAAAAGACCATGAAAGAAAACCGGAAGAGAAGGAAACCAGAGAGGCGACCGAAGATATGCCCCCTCCACCGCCGAAGAGAGGAGTGATTCACATGATTGTAGGAGGACCAGCCGATGGAGATTCCTTTCGGAAGAGAAAACAGAGTGTCCGTGCTCTAAAGGCAAAGCAAGGGGGTCAGTTAAGAGAAGTAGGACGCATGACGGAGACGCCCAATATCCGATTTGGGCCGGAGGATGTGAAGGGAGTTAAGGAAGATCACAACGATGCTCTGGTGATCATTACCGACATAGCTGGGTTCGATGTCGCTCGAATCTTCGTAGATACGGGGAGTTCGGCTGACATCATGTTTTTTGAATGTTTTAAGAGAATGGAGCTGAGTGTGAAGCTGCGCCCTGTAAATACCTCTCTGTATGGTTTCTCTGGAGGTGCCATCCAACCTTTGGGATCAGTAATGTTACAGGTAGGATTAGGGGACGCTCCAGCTCGGAAGGTCCACGTGGTGGAGTTCCTTATTATAGACATCCCCTCATCATACAATGTTGTGATGGGACGACCCAGCCTAAATCTCTTTCAGGCAATCATTTCTACATTGCATATGAAAATGAAATTCCCTACAGCCACAGGGGTGGGAGAAGTGAGAGGAGACCAGTACCAAGCACGGAAGTGCTATGCAGAGTCGGTGAAGATGGCGGATAGAGCCCTAACTAAGGGCCTGGAGCGGACGAGAGGAGATGACCCTGAGGTCAAGAGGAAGAAAGTAGAGGGAGCAGCACCTGAACAGGTAAATGTTAAAACAGACGAGGAACTGATGAGCGTGGAGCTCTTCCCAGGGAAATTCGGTTTTGCCACTAAGATAGGCACCCAACTGGGACCTGAACTCACAGAGAAGGTAATCTTTACATTACGTCGAAATTCCGATATATTTGCATTTTCTCCAGCTGACATGACAGGGGTCCCCCCGGAGATAGCCATGCATTGCCTTAACGTTGATCCAAAGGCAAAGCCCGTGAAACAGAAACTGCGAAATTTTGGAATTGAAAAGAATAACATCGTGAAAGAAGAAGTCGAGAAGCTATTGAAAGCAGGACATGTGGTGAAAGTCCAATTCCCAGAATGGCTCTCCAATGCTGTGCTAGTGCCTAAAGGGGGAGGAAAATGAGAATGTGCATCGATTTCAGGGACCTCAACAAGGCATGCCCTAAAGACCACTATCCGTTACCAAGAATAAATCAGTTAGTAGATGCAACTTCAGGCTTCGAGCTGCTAAGCATGATGGATGCATACCAAGGATACCATCAGATCCAGCTAAACCCCTCAGATGTCTCCAAAGTGTGCTTCATATGAGCATTTGCTAAGGCTTCAGAAATGATTGATTTGAGAAATGTTAAGGGGATTACTTAGGAGAATTTCGTGTTGAATCGAGAGAATAATTGAGAATTTAGGCATGGTTAAGAACGTGTTTTTGATTAGTGATGAGTCTAATTTTTTCTAAATTATGTTAAAATGAATGTTTATCTTTGATGAATATTTGAAGATTTTATGAGATGTTATAAAAACATTTGGAGATTTTTGGAAATTTGTATGAGCACATATTTCCTAACAATTTAAGATATGATTCATAAGCATACTTTGAGCATTCTGAAACGCGTGAGGGCTCACCACCCTGAGTAGCCGGATGACTAAGTTTGAAAATTAGAAGTGATGAAATGATGAAGGATCTTTAGATCACTGAGTATATGATGTATGAATATGAAAATAATGAGAGTGAGAAACACTCAGAGGCCTAGAGGCCGAGGAGCTTCAGAGAGCCCTCAACATATCAATGAGAAGATTTTATGAATCAAAATCTTTTAAGAATGAGAGTGAGAGACACTCAGAGATCTAGATGCTGAGGAGCTCTGGAGAGCCCTCAACATATCAATGAGAAGATTTTATGAATCAAAATCTTTTAATAATGAGAGTGAGAAACACTCAGAGGCCTAGAGGCCGAGGAGCTCCAGAGAGCCCTCACCATGATGGAAACCCAAAAGGGTTAATCAATGAAATGAGAAGATTTTATGAATCAAAATCTTTTAAGAATGAGAGTGAGAAACACTCAGAGGCCTAGAGGCCGAGGAGCTCCAGAGAGCCCTCACCATGCTTGAAACCCAAAAGGGTTAGTCAATGAAATGAGAAGATTATATGAATCAAAATCTTTTAAGAATAAGAGTGAGAAACACTCAGAGGCCTAGAGGCCGAGGAGCTCCAGAGAGCCCTCACCATGCTTGAAACCCAAAAGGGTTAGTCAATGAAATGAGAAGATTTTATGAATCAAAATCTTTTAAGAATGAGAGTGAGAAACACTTAGAGGCCTAGAGGCCGAGGAGCTCCAGAGAGCCCTCACCCTGATGGAAACCCAAAAGGATTAATCAATGAAAAGAAAGGTTTTATGAATCAAAATCTTTTAAACGAAAGTGAGAGACAAGTAGAGGCTCAGAGGCCAAGGAGAACTGGGGAGCATCCACTACAAGAAATGGGGGTAATAGCGACGAAAATTTTGCGACAAATCTAAATTTCATCGCTAAAATCAATTTTTAGCAACAAAATATAAATTTTCGCTGCTAAATTGTTAGATTTAATATTTGCAACAAAATATATATATTTCATCGCTATATTAGCAACAAATTGTTTCATTTTGTTGTTAATAATCAAAACAACAATGAAAATTATATTTCGTCGCTAATATTTTGCGATGAAATAGAAATTTTCGTGGCTAATTTCTTGAAATTATTTTTTACAACAAAATTTATATATTTCATCGCTATATTAGCAACAATTTGCTTCATTTTGTTGTTAATAATTAGAAAAACTATGAAAATTATATTTCATTGCTAATATTTTGCGATGAAATAGAAATTTTCGTGACTAATTTTTTAAAATTAATTTTTGCAACAAAATTTATATATTTCATCGCTATATTAGCAGAAAATTGCTTCAATTTGTTGTTAATAATCAGAACAAAAATGAAAATTATATTTCGTTGCTAATATTTTGCGATGAAATATAAATTTTTGTGGCTAATTTCTTGAAATTAATTTTTGCAACAAAATTTATATATTTCATCACTTTATTAGCAACTAACTGCATCATTTTGTTGTTAATAATCAGAGCAACAATGACAATTATATTTTCTTGCTAATATTTTGCGATGAAATTGAAAATTTTGTGGCTAATTTTTTTGAAATTAATTTTTGCAACGAAATTTATATATTTCATAGCTATATTAGCAACAAATTGTTTCATTTTGTTGTTAATAATCAGAACAACAATGAAAATTATATTTCGTCACTAATATTTTACGATGAAATAGAAATTTTTGTAGCTAATTTATTGAAATTAATTTCTGCGATGAAATTAAAATATTTCATCTCTATACTAGCAACGTATTGCTGCATTTTGTTGTTAATAATCAGAACAACAATTAAAATTATATTTTGTTGCTAATATTTTGTGATGAAATATAATTTTTTGTCGCTAATTTATTGAAATTACTTTTTGCGATGAAATAAAAATATTTCATGGCTAAACTAGCAACAAATTCTTTTATTTTGTTGTTAATAATTAGGACAACAATGGAAATTATATTTAGTTGCTATTATTTTGCGATGAAATATATTTTTTGTGGCTAATTTCTTGGAATTAATATTTGCAAAAAAATTAAAATATTTTATTACTATACTTTTATCAAATTATTTTATTTTGTTGTTAATAATAAGAACAACAATGATAATTATATTTCGTGGCTAATATTAAATCAACTATGCTTATTAAATCAAGAAAATCGATTTATATAATTAAATGTTTAATAATTCTCCAAATTTTATGTCTTATAAATCAGTATGAATGTTTATAAAAATATTTATAAATATGATGATGCAAATGAAGATGGACATAATTAAAGATGGGAGAATGAAGATTGGCTGTAATATTTATTATTTTTTTAAATTGTTAAAGTAACATTGATTTTTTACAATTAGAATTGTTTTAAAAATTACAATATATATACACATGTATATATACATATATAGTTGTTACAAGTTAAAAATTAATCAATTAATAAATGTGAAATAAATTATTAAATGAGTAAAAATAACTAAATTAGTAACAATTGAATACATATATAATTAATATTAAAAACTGAACCAAAGAGCTGTCTGCCCGAATGGTAGGCGCCCAGCTATGGGCGCCCATCCACCCGGGATCAATTCCCACTAAGAACAAATAAAATATTTATTTAAATATAATGGGGGAGGGGGTATGTGGGTACGGGTTGGGTTGGTTGGGTTGAGTTAGGGTCGGTTGGGGCGGGGCGGGTGTGGGTTGTGTACGGGTTGGGGCGGGTCGGGTCGAGTGTTGGTGCGGGTTGGGGCGGGTCGAGTGCAGAAGTGGGTTTAGAGAACAATTGAATTGGTTCGGTTGGGGTGGGTCGGGTGTGGGTTGGGGCGGGTCGGGTGTGGGTGTGGGTGCGGGTTGGGTTTAGAGAATGATTCGTAAATCGGATATCATAACCAAATATTAGCAACAAAAATTCTAATATTTTTGTCGCTAATGTGAGTTAGCGATGAAATAATTTTGTCGCGGGATTTGTTGCTATACACCCGTCGCTAACGTGTTTGCAACAAATGTTTGATTTTCCTCGCAAACATTTTGTGATGAAACTCATATTTTCGTCGCTAACATTTTGCGATGAAACTTATATTTTCGTCGCTAATATTTTGCGATGAAACTCAAATTTTCGTCACTAATATTTTGCGATGAAACTCAAATTTTCATCGCAAACATTTGCGACAAAATTAATTTTTTTTGTCGCAAACACGTTAGCGACGGGCGTATAGCAACAAATCCTGCGACAAAATTATTTCATCGCTAACTCACGTTAGCGACGAAAATATTAGAATTAGCGACAAATTTTTTCGCGGCTAAATTGCAGTTTTCTTGTAGTGATCTCCCCATAACTAAGAACCAAGATGGGTACTTAGAAAACAAAAATTTCGCTAAAAGTCAAGGAAAACCTCCTCGAGCCACCTGAAACCAGAGGTGATTCCTTGAAAGGGGGAGAGATTCCCTACAGTTCTTGAGAAAACTCTTTGAATGTTATGAAGCCAAGAGTCAGGCCATTGCCAAATTATAGGTGGCCAAGGCAGAAAAATCTCCGAAGGGGAGCACTTTTGAAATTCCTCTCCGAAGCAAGAATAATACACGTCTCTCCAGAAACGCCTTTGTACTAGGCTCACTGGAATTTTCTACTCTCACAAAAGATATACCCCTTTTACGAGAGTAGGGGGGAGTACATGATGCAGCCTAAAAATGTCATCCGATAAGAAGTTGACACGTGTATGGAGGATAGGATAAAAGTGGAAGTATTGGATTATGGAATACTCCCTGGATAAAGAATCACTCCTGGAAGTTCCTCCGGAGGGAGCTCCACCCGGAGAGAAACATCAGGAAGACTTAGTCTTGATATGAATTGGTAGACCGAGAATATAGGAGAACTCCGCAAGAATCGGACTAAGATTGACCAAAGAAAGATTCTTCTCTCCTTCATTGTAGTGGAAAGAGTCCACTAGGGAGACTGGCCCCGGTCTTTCCGGAAGTGGAGGAATGGAAGACCTTGTCAACCTACCCAGGTTGGGTCCAAGAGGTGGCTCCGAAACAGAAGGAAGCCTTGACTTCCTCTCGGGAGGGAATCTCTATAAATAGGTAAATCCAAAGATGTTTTCAGGTTAGACACTTTTACTTTGACAAAACTTAACATACTTCGTACAAAATATACTTTCGATATTCTTGAGAGCCTGATTTGATGAATCAAGGATCTCGAGATCCTTGTGATATATTGAAAAGCCCTATACTGACTTAGGCATCGGAGTGTCCGAGCCGGACTCCCCTCCGGCGTGTTTTTTGCAGGTTCTCGAGGATTCTATCGAAGGTAGCAGCGTAATTGGATTGTTCCTACGTGTTTGGGAAATCAGATATCCAACTCGGAGGATATCCAATCCCCTCGTGCAAATTTTGGCACATCAGTAAAGAATAAATTGAAATTACATTATATTATAAGTTTATCTTTTATCTTTTAAGAGAATAAATAATTTTTTATCTTTTAATAGAATAAAGAAATTTAAAATTTTATGTATATTTAAAAAATTATTTATTTAATTAATAAATTATAAGTTTATTTCAACCCCGCGTAAAACGCGGGTCTTACACTAGTATATATATACTTAAACACAAGTACTTTTGCACATTTGTTACCTAACATATAATTGGATTCACTTTAAATAAATGGACTGGATTTTTTTTATATAAAACTTACCAAGTTTCTATAATTAAGGTTTTGAAGCTAGGGGTTGTTGCATTTGTTGACACATAGTCGATATCCTGTTATACTCATTTACTGTTATGGGTTGCATTCAAAATTCAAATTAATATCATATACGTATACTTAAACACAAACACTCTTGTGTTGATGTTAATTACATACACATATAATTGAATTAAGTCAAATCTAATTTAAAATCACCGAACCGGTCGGTGGCGTTGGCGAATAGTCGTCTGGATTACCCCACGAGGCAGACATGAAGGCGGAGGTTGGAGGAATGACTGGTGACACAACAAGACGAAGGCGGAGGTTGGAGGAATGACTGGTGACACAACAAGACGATTGATGGTATTCATGTATATGACTCCCATCATATATATTTGAAGTTGTTGCTGCGTCAATGACATCATGGATGACATTTTCGTTCTCATTTTGCGTTTTGATCTTTAACTTTTTTAAGGTATTCTATTACTTCATCCAACATCGAAGTTTTATCTGTCTGCAAAATTAATTAAGACATATATAAATATGAATTATTTCGATCATTACTTGTATTTTGCTTTTTTTTTTTTCTCATATATTAAATACATATTTATAAAACTATCTCACACAGGATTGATAAATTTATAATCTACAATACATTTAAAGCAAGGTTTCTACTAGTGCTGTTATTCTAACCGAGCCTTAACGAGACTCGGCTTGACTAGACTCGTTAAGGCTCGACTCGTTTAGCTTAATGAGCCGAGTTCGAGCTCGTGAAATACTCGATTTACTAATGAGCCGGCTCGAGCTCGACTTGTTAGGCTCGATAACTAATTTTTTGTAAAATTTTTCATTAGGCTCGTTAGACTCGTTAACAAGTCGAGACGAGCTCAATTTTTAACTCGGTAATATTATCGAGCCGAGCTCGAACCTCAAATACTCGGCTCGACTCGCCTCGAATAACAGCTCTAGTTTCTACGTCTAAATTAAGGGTATGTTTTTTGAAATTTTATGAAATAGTGTAGAATCACTTCTTTATATAAAATTTATTAAATATTGCACGTGATATAAATCAATTTAAGTTATCACTTCTCAAAGATTAAGTGTATCACCCATTTTTTTAACTAGTTTTTTTACCTGATGCACGGGCTTGTTGTACTTTCTTTTTTCTTAAGGCTCCGTTTGGATGGAGGGATTTAGTCTATGAATTCACAATTCAAATCCACTCCACTTATTTGGATTAAAAAGTAAATGAATGAATTTCAAATTCTTAGCATATTTTTTTAGTTAAAATTGAGAGGATTTTAAATTCTCACTAAAACCATGTCATTTGAAATCCATCTATTTTGAAATTCTCCCATTTGAAATACCTCATCAAATCAAATTTGCCCATCCAAACGCAACCTAAAATTGTATTTTCTATCATTTTAAAATAAAATTTGACTAATATAATAGATGGAGTTAAGCTTTAAGAAATGTTTTCAGAAGCTTATTCTAAAAATTTTGAACAAAAATTAAGTTAAGAAAATTGGTATTTTTTTCTAATTGTCATGTACTATTACAAAGTTGTTTGGTAGTAGACTTTATTTCAATACGATGTAAGCTATTGAAAAAAAAAAAAGGGAAGTGGAAGAGGGATATTGGTGGTGGTTGGGATTGGTGTGGGAGAGATAAGATTAGGGTTTGTATTTTTTTGAATTTTAAAGAAGATGAAATTACGGTTTACGGGTGTGTATTTAGTAAATAGTTTTTTTGAGTTAAAAGAGTATTTATGATAATTTGAGAGGGAGTGCATCTGTCTTGACAAATTGAGAAAAAGTTCACACACGCACAGAGGCGGCCATCTTGGACTTGGAGAGGGTCAAGGCTGGAATTAAGGAGAAGAAAGACGATGATTGTAATTTGGGTTTTGATCATTCAACCTTTGCTTTTTTCATTCTGCGATTGATACTTGTGATACGGTGAATTATCTCTTTAGTTTAGTTATCTCGTTTATTATGCGTAGCTAATTTTTTTTATTCTACCCTGAGGATGTGAAATCTTTTAGACAATTATGCCTTTTTAATTATACAACAACTGGTTGATTTCAATTTATATCTCGATTTTGTTATTACTTGAGCAGACGCTATGCATATTTTGATTTAGGAATTTAATGTGCTTGATCACCCAAATTTTATTCCTTTTCAATTTTAGCTATTTCATAAATTATAATCTGTAATTGTTATAATAATATGAAATGAGTGTCTCGTCTTCATAATCTAGTTTATTATATGGTAAAGTCTAGTATGCACTCGAGTGCATGTTGTGCACCCTAGTCCATGTTGCACTTTTCAGTTTACTGACTTACACTTTTTGATAAATGGTGTTGCACTTTTCAATTATTACTAAAAATATTATTATACAGTTTAATAATTGAAAAGTGCAACACCATTTATCAAAAAGTGTAAGTCAGTAAACTGAAAAATGCAACATGGACTAGGGTGCACAACATGCACTCGAGTCCATAGCAAACCAACCCTTATTATATTGATTTAGTTTTTGAATGTGTTCCTCGAGTAGAACCTTACATACACGTTTTAGGGTTATTCGTAGGAATAGATTAATTGGGGGTCGTATTTTCTATTAATTAAACGTAAGAAACAATTCGAACTAGTTTGGTCGTACCACCTAAACCAATACGATTCAAGATTAAATTGAGTTAACCGGGCTTGTTTATTGAATTGGTATAATTAATTAAGGGAAAACTATTAGAGGGCTAGATCATTCCCATTATTTGAGTCTCGTTATTTCTATATTGCAATTTATTATTTCTTACTTCGTAGATCAACTCCCCTCCTAATTGCTTTCATAACACAAACCAGTTAATTAAATTACACCATTTTTTGTGGGATCGACTCTTACTTCCCTACTACTTCCCTACTACGTAGTGGGTATTTAAGGTAATTATTTTTGGGTGCCGGCGACAGCACACCACACATTACTAGGGAAATGCATGTACAAGTCTGTTCCCATGGTCATAGGGAGGTGGCCATCGCCATCGTCCGACAGTGTTCATACCAGGACAGACCATCTACGCCATCCACCCCAGACGTAAGTTGGGAGTGACCGGTGACTTAATCTACGACTGACTCGAGCGTTCCACCGTCGTGTGGCTCCTCGTACCACATGTATGAGGGAGCTGTTTCATTGACCATGGACATAACTCTAATCCTATGCATGGCGAGATAGCATTCTTCATGTTAGCTCGGTTACTCATTTATCCTCTGCGTATACAATATTAAAGTAATCAAATTGTAAATTATATTTAAAAATAATTCTACTAAAAAATGAAGAATAAAAAAAGACTTACGAATTCTAAGAAAATATACATGAGTATAAGAAGAAGAATTGATAGATGTATAGTA
Organism: Galeopsis tetrahit; assembly: GCA_963675135.1. NCBI lineage: Eukaryota > Viridiplantae > Streptophyta > Magnoliopsida > Lamiales > Lamiaceae > Galeopsis > Galeopsis tetrahit. Next base: position 8,663,687 of record OY776121.1, on the reverse strand, counting down.
AATAAAAAGGAATTGAACCGCTTTTCTTTTAGGGTTGCGTATATGTGGCATGAGGATTTTTTTTTTGAAGGAGACCTGATTTAAGTAGATAAAAATAGAAAAAAAAAAGACTATGTGATTTCACTATAGAAATAGAAAAGAGATTATAGAAAAAGAAACCGCCGTCGATGTTTACTTATTGGTCGGGGGAATTTTTTTTTTTAATAGAACAATATTTTTGTTGTCTTAAAAATACTATAGTCTGGAGAGGACATTATTTAGTTGAATAACTTGATTTTTTTTTTTTTTTGTTATTTTATCATTATTTTATCATTTTATCCGTACATTTTTCTTATGCTATTTGTTTACTAAATAATTTTTTTTTATTATTTATTTTTTTTGGAGGGAAAGACGTGATTTCAGGTGATAAATAATATTTTTTTGTCTTCATAAAAAAAACTTCAGTACATAAACTTAAATACAATATGAAAAATATTAAATTATGATAAATTTAATAACATACAAGAATATAAATGTTTATATACAACTAGCGAGGTATTACAACTATTACTTCTTGTATTTATATGAATTGGTTCATTGAACCATATATATTTTTTGAATGAGTGGTTAAGAGAAATTATGTAAAACTCTCAATAATTCTCTACATATTCAAAAACTTTTTAAAACTATTGTAGACAATTCTTTGAAATACCTTCTCATCAACTCATTTAAAAAGTTAGGTAAAATTATAGGTGAGTACACTAACAATTAGAGGTGGTTCGGTACAGTATACCGACCATACCGTTATCATACCGAAAATTTCGATATTGAAAATATTGCAATTATGCGTAGTTAATTTTCTTTATTCTAGCCCGAGGATGTGAAACCTTGTGACAATTATGCCTTTTTAATTATAAGACTCCTCGTTGATTTCAATTTATATCTCAATTTTGTTATTACTTGAGCTGACGCTATCACGCTATGCATGTTTTGATTTAGGAATTTAATAGGCTTGATCACCCAAATTTTATTCATGTTCAATTCTAGCTATTTCATAAATTATAATCCGTAATTGTTATAATAATATGAAACCTGTAGCAACTAGAGCAGAACACCTTAGGGCATGTTTGTTTTGAGATTTTGAGGATTTTGAAATTCGAATTTCAAAATCTAGTGGATTTCAAAATCCTAATGCATTTTGTGTTTTGTGTTTGTTTTGGGATTTATGTAGGCAATGATTTAACTTTATAATATAGGATTATAGGTTTTATAGGTTGTTTGTAGGTATTTATAGGTGATTTGTAGGTATTTATAGGGCTGACTTTTATAGGGTGGGATTTTGAAATCTTGAATCAAAATCCCAAAACGTAACGGGAGTGGAGTTTCGAAATCCCAAATCCGGATTTCCCATCCCAAAACAAACATGCCCTTAGAGAGTAGTAACGTCTACGTGTATGAAACGAGTGTCTCGTCTTCATAATCTAGTTTATTATATTATTTTAGTTCTTGAATGCGTTCCTCGAGTTGAACCTTAGATTACATGTTTTAGGGTTATTCGTAGGAATGGATTAATTGTAGATCGTACTTTCTAATTAATTAAACGTAAGAAATAATTCGAACTAGTTTGATCGTACCAGTATTTAGGAAGGGTTAGTCTTATGTGAAATATTGCATACATGCATTCCATCCCAATTAGGCAAGTCAAAACCCTAAGTTCAAAAGTCAAATTAAGTCAATTTAAAAAAATTCGTGGGTCATAAGCCTGGATCCGGGTTGCCCAAAAAAATCGCGGGTTGCAAACAGGTGGTTTACTACATGACCAAAATATTGTTACTACAAGGCCAAAATATTACCACTACAAGGCCAAAAATTTAATACTACATGTCAAAATATTCTGAAAAATTCACCAAAAAATAAAGTTTCCAGAATATTTTTGAACATGTAGTAATACACTTTTGACCTTGTAGTGATAAAATTTTGGTCTTGTAGTAACATTGTTTTAGTCATGTAGTAGTCGAATAAGTCAAAATTATTTTAGTAATTTTGCCCCCAAAAAATAAGTGTCTAGAATATTTTTGGACTTGTAGTAATACACTTTTGACCTTGTAGTGACAAAATTTAGTTCTTGTAGTAACATGGTCATGTAGTAAAATAATAATATATTAGAGTGAAAATAAATATTTTAATTAAGGTTGACCTGCTTTGACCCGTGTTGACCCACGAATTTTGACCTAATTACCTTAATTAGTCACATTGCATGTATGCAATATTGCATATAAGTTTTTGCGATTTAGGAATACGATTCAAGATTAAATTGAGTAATCGGATTTATTTATTGAATTGGTATAATTAATTAATGGGAGCAATTATTATTTTGATTTCTTAGTTTTTAGTCAACCAATCAACTTTTCCCATTTAATTGTTTTCATAACACAAACTAGTTAATTAAATTACACCGTTCTTTGTGGGATCGACTCTTACTTCCATACTACATGGGTATTTAAGGTAATTATTTTTGGGTGCCGAGACAACACACCACATATTACTAGGGAAAATCGTCGTGGCTCCTCGTACCTCATGTATGAGGGAGCTGGTTCGTTGACCATGGGCGAAACTCTAATCCTATGCAATGGCGAGATAGCCTTCCTCCCATGTTAGATCTTTATTTATCTTCTCTGCTTATATAAGATTAAAGTAATTAAATTGTAAATTATATTTAAAAATAACATTAACTTACTAAAAATGAAGAATGAAAAAAGACTTACGATGAGTATAAGAAGAATGATAGATGTATAGTAAAGAATAAGGAATTGAACCGCTTTTCTTTTTTCTTTTAGAGTTGAATATATGTGTGCTAGGGCTTTTTTGGGAGTATTCAATTACTATTAAAAAGATGAGAAGATGAAGATGAAGATGAAGAAGAAAGGCATATCTAATAATTAAATATTTTTTTTAGTAGAGGCAACTTTAATTTAATATTCAATGTGTGATGTGGTCCACTGTCCCTTTGGATGAAGAGAATGGAAATTAGATTTATTATATAAATAAGTGATCAATGAAAATGTACATGACACGAAATGAAAGACATGTATAAAGAAGGTGTTACAATTTATTTCATTATATGAAAGGTTACAACGTAGTTTATTAAACCAAAATTTGAATGAAAAAATAGATTTCATATAGAGTGCAGAAGTACTTAAAAATCAAGGTTACATCCATATATATATATATTTTAAATAGACTACAAATATCAAATTGCCTTTCAAAATTTTGCTCATTTCTAAATTTTCATACACAGCAAAGAATGGGATTAAACTTTGACCTCTTGCAGAATACCAATCCACTCGGGAAATGAGAAAAGGTTGGTATGTTTCTGAAAAACTTATGGTTGTTTTGGGTTATCCAATCCACTTTGAAAAGGAGAAAAAGTTGGTATCTTGTGAATAGGCTCCCTACTTCAACAATTTTGGCTGATTTATTCTCCTTTAAAAATTTTGAAGCTATAGCAAATTATGAACAGATTTGGAACAGTTAGTCTAAAAAAATTTCCTTTTTTTCTAATTAATAATAGCATGTAATTTAATCCAGACATATAATAATAATAATTTGTTGGTTTTTTTTCTAATTAATAGTAGCATGCAATTTGATTAAGACATATAATAATAATAATTGTTGGGTTTTTTTTTTCTTTTAGTTATAGGGGGAGGAAACGTGATTTTTATAGAAATTAGAGTTTATAACGAGAGTTTAGAGTTTATTGTATCAGTATATATTACTTTTTTTTTTTTTAACTAAATAATTTTTTATTTTTTTTCTGCGAGAAGAAGAATTTCAGGTGACTTAAAGTTTTGTCACGTGTAAAACTTCCTTCCATAATAATATATTGATCTGAGTTAAATTACAAATATTAATTTTTAATTTTTTTTACATAAACTTAAATACAATATAAAAAATATTAAATTATGATAAATTTAATAATATATAAAACTATAAATATTTATATTCAACTAGTTGCGAGGTATTACAACTTTTGAATTATTACTTCGTGTATTTATATGAATTGGTTCAATGAACCATATATATTTTTTGAATGAGTGGTTAAGAGAAATTATGTAAAATTCTCAATAATTCTCTACATATACAAAAACTTTTTAAAACTATTGTAGAAAATTCTTTGAAATACCTTCTCATCAACTCATTTAAAAAAAGTTAGGTAAAATAATAGACGAGTACACTATCAATTAGAGGTGGTTCGGTACGGTATACCGATTATCATACCGAAATTAAATTTTGATATTGAAAATATTTATACCGTTATCGTATCGAAAATTTCGGTATGTACCGAACTTTCGGTACGGTATACCAATTTATATAAAAAATATTGAACCATCATTTTATAGCGAAATACCAGTATACCAATTCATACCGAAAATATTGAAGCATGATTTTATATAGAAATTAATTATTTAAGTTTATTTTATTTAAATTTTAATAATTAAAGTTATTTTAATTTAAAAATATTATAAAATTATTATTTTATTAAAGTTTCCGTTTAATACCAAAATATTTTCGGTACAGTATGATATAGTATCGAAAAAATCGGTATACCAAAAATTTCGATATTTTTTTTCATATGATAAAGCTCAATACACCAAAATTTTGGTATATTTACCCACCTCTACTATCAATCTAGGCCTCTCTTTGAGTTTTGAATATGAAGGGACGAGTTTTGAAATAAAAAATGATGAGAGGGAGTTTGAAACGGATTTGAGAGTATATAGATTTAATTTTTAATTTAATAAAGGAAGGACATAAGTGGATTTTTACATGTTAATTTGATTTTAATTGTAATGTTGTATTATTTTGTCCCTAATTTGTAATAGGGGTCTTGATTTTGATTTTGGAGTAAATAAACTCAAATAAATAATTAAATATTAAATAGAGAGCCATATCAGGTATAATTGATCCTTTTCTTTAAATCATACAAACAAATACGTACAATAAGCTTTAAAATTGATGTTGGTCTAATTGATCCTTTTCCATTTTATCATTTTAGTTTGTCACTCTATAAATTTTTCATATTTTTTTAAATAAATATCATCTATTCTTTTTATACTTACATTTCACTTTATATTATAATTTTTTTTTCTTTTTCAATCCTATCACTTCAATTATATCTATTATTTTTAATCACTTTTTAATCTCTGAATCTAAACCATGATTTAAAAATTGATTCAACATCACCCATATTAAATCATGGATACGATAACGGTATAAATATTTCAGAAACGATAACGTATAAATATTTTCAATATCAAAATCAAACTTATTGAGTACTAAGATAGCTTAATCTCTGGAGTACTTTGAATTAGATAATTAAACGCAAAATCAAACTTATTGAGTACTAAGATAGCTTAATCTCTGGAGTACTTTGAATTAGATAAACAACTAGAATCCTATGAAGAAAAGGGTTGGTCTGCTATGGACTAGGCATTCTAGTCCATGTTACACTTTTCAATCGTACTTACTTGCATTTTTTTATGACTTACACTTTTTGGTAAAATGGTGTTGCACTTTTCAATTATTAAACTGTATAATAATATTTTTATTTATATTGACTTACACTTACATTTTTCATTAAAAATTGTGATACTAACTTGCATTTTTCAATAAAAAAAATTTGTGATGCTCTTTTCAGTAATACCGTCTTGCACATTTCAGAAATATTGTATTTCACTTTTAGTTATACTAACTTATATTTTTAGGGCTTGTTATGATTTAGTGGGACAATTTGAAAAATTGATTTAAAATTCATGTTTGGATCGATGGATTAAATTTTAAAGTTTATATGATAATTTATAAGGAAAAGTCTTATATGCACCATATACACCGATTTGATTTTGGTGCACTCCTTTTTTAATAGTTTTTTTTTACAGGTTTCTTTTCCTCTCGGCCCATTCTCCCACGCCGATTCAATCCCGCCCTCTTGCTTTTCGATCCCAACACAATTTCTTTCAATTTTGGAAGCAGGTAGCAGCGATGCCGCAATTCATCTCGCACAAGCTTTACGGGAAGAAGGTGGATATAAACTACACAGCGCCGGTAAAAAGATGATGGTGTCTGTGAATTCTGGAAAAAATTGCAGCTATTTTGACGTGATTTGATTGAGAATTAATGGGTTGAATTAGATAAGTGCGAAAATAGAGATTTTGTTTATGCTTTCTCGTTTGAGCCTAGGATTGAGGCTGCAGTTTGTGGAAGAACAGTTTAATGAATCTTATTTTATAGAGCATTAAGCAGCACAAAGCGGTTTATTCCTTGCTTTTTTATTTCTGAAAATCTATTTGATTTTAATTGATAATCTTTTTTATTTCTGAAAATCTGTTTGATTTCAATTGATGATTAACTATGCATAATTTCATTCTTTCTACAATACTGAAAAGTGAAAAGTGATTCTTATTAAAAAGTGGTAATTGTTATTAGTGAAAAATGTTAATTTGTAATACTGAAAAGTGGTAACTATTATTAGTGTAAAGTGTTAATTTTCTCATTTTGTTATTGAAAAGTGTGTTATTTTTTATTGAAAAGTGATAATTTTATTATTGAAAAGTGTAGTTCTTTCTTATTGAAAAGTGATAATTTTATTACTTATTGTTACTGAAAAATAGTTACTTATTGCTACTGAAAAGTTGAAAAGTGGTAACTATTATTATTGAAAAGTGGTAATTTTGTTAATGAAAATGGGTAACTATTATTATTGAAAAATACTCCCTCCGTCCACCAAAAGTGTGCTCATTTCTTTTTTTGGGTCCACAAAAAACGTGCTTATTCTATTTAAATAGTTAGTTTTTGAATATTTTTTCTACTTTACAAACAAGATTGAGTATCTAACAAATATATTTTTTACTCATTATATTAAATATATTCTTTATAATTAAAATATGAATTTTTTAAAAGCATATATAAAAAAAAGTGAGCGCACTTTTGGTGGACAGAGGGAGTAGTAATTTTGTTACTTGTTGTTACTTGAAAAGTGGTAATTTTGTTCATGAAAAATGGTAACTATTATTATTGAAAAGTGGTAATTTTGTTAATGAAAAGTGGTAACTATTATTATTGGAAAGTGATAATTTTGTTAATGAAAAGTGGTAATTATTATTATTAAAAAGTGGTCATTTTGTTATTGAAAAGTGGTAACTATTATTATTAAAAAGTAGTAATTTTTTTGATTAAAAAGTGGTAAATATTATTATTAAAAATTGTATTGAGAAAAGAAAAAAAAAAAAAAAAAAAGCTAGAAACAGATCAAAAATAAAAAAACAGAAAAGGCGCTTATAACCACTTGGACATTGATTATCAGATTTTTTGTTTCTCCTTTTTATAATACATAAATGATTGATCTGTACATTAGTGTGCACGGTGCACACTACACACAGGAGACCAACTCAATTTATAATCAAGTTGTTTGGACTGTGGGATAAAATTGAAAAATATTATTATACAGTTTAATGATTGAAAAGTGCAACACCATTTTACCAAAAAATGTAAATCATGAAAAAAGTGTAAGTCAATACAACTGAAAGTGCAACACTAAGTGTATACTAGACTAAACCTGAATAAAATAATCATTAAAGTTGATATACACTGAAATTTATGCAGTAGTTACGATTGGACCTTCACTTAGGCCATGTTTGATAGCTTAGATTAAACCTAGATTAACTATATATCATTTTTATTGGTTGTTTGATAACTTAAATTAAGGGTAGATTATGTTTTAAAATTTATAAAGTTTAGTTATCATCCTAATCTTAGATAATCCGTCTATGCTATCAAACATGCCCTTATAAAAATTACATTGAATTAGATATATATTAAGATCGGCTGATATTACAATAAAAAATTAGAAGTACCACACAAAGGCTATTTTTACCAAAAATTCGCACGCATAAAGTAAGACGGTGTTACTTTCGATTTTATTAAAATTTGAGTTTTAGGTTTCAAAGATCCAATTTTACTCCATGATTTAAAAATTGATTCAACATCACCCATATTAAATCTTACTAAAAAAAATTCTAAAAAAGATAAATCATATAATTTCAGAAACCCCAAATTTCAAAACCATCCAAGTTTAAAATATGATGTTTACATTGGGATTTAAAACAAGGTTTTGAGTTTTAAAATTTTACAACTGTTTTTTTATTTGACATAAAGTTAAATTCTTATAATATCACTTCAATGGCTACAATCTTTTTCAATAACAATAATATAATTCAATCAATATACAATTATCTTATCATTATAATCTCATTCAACTATAATACTCTCTCTCTCCTTTCTTTTTTTTTTTTTTTTTTTTGAGGGTAGAACTCCGGACAGATAAGAATCTAAACACTATTACAGCATAATCCATCCTACATGAGGCATTCCATTCTACCAACAAAGTACACTCCAGACTCAATCGAGAGAGTTTGCAGTCAAGGCCGCCTCCTTAGCCAGAAGGTGTGCTCGCCGATTTTGTAATCGGGGAAGGTGCATAAAGTCGCACACTACGACTCTCTCTTTCCTCTCCCTGATCTTCTCCACCCATATTCCTACCGGCGACGAGCCCCCACCATTCGAATCACACATCTGCACAGCTTCCAAACAATCCGATTTGATGCATATATGATTCAATTTCAAATTGATCGCCTCCTCCAGTCCTTCGAAGATTGCTTGCAGCTCTGCTTCCAAAACTGATCCTGGGTCGTATATTTTCTTACCCATTTCCTTGATAATATTGCCTTCCATATTCTTCACACAAATGCCAACGCCGAATTTTCTAATGTCCTCATGAAAGGCCGCGTCGACTTCGATGGTGGAAAGCATCCCATCCTCTCTTTGGAACTGTGGAAGGGTTGATTGATGTTTGTTGCGACTATCTTGAAATTCTGCAAGGTAATCAAGCACCCATTGAATGTTGAAGAAGGGATCCCCTTTAACAGTATTCCCCTTTTCTTCGTGCATCCTTTTGCAATACTCTTTCCAAACTACCCACATTAACATGATTGTTCTCTCCACTTCACCTTGTTTGCATTTGTACCACAGTTCATGCAGAAATTCCCAAGATTCACCATACATCTTAAATCCCACATCAATCCCAACACCCATTTTGTACCACATTCTCTTAACATACTTACATGACCTCAAGACATGAGTAGTTGTAGTATCCCTTGCTCCACACATAGCACAGTAGCCATCAATCATCATACCTCGCTGTTGCAAATTTCGACCCACCGGAATAAAGTCATGAGCCACTTTCCAGCAGAAAACCTTAACTTTAGGAGGAAGGTTCAATTTCCATATCTTCTTCCAAAATTTCCTCGTCTCCCCTGCATTTGACGTGGAAGCCTTCTCCCTATTGTTGGATTGCTTATCCCATTCGAGTAAATAGCCTGACCTAACGGAGTAAGTCCCTTTAGCCTCTTTGCTCCAGTAACAGCTATCAAGCGTATCTCCCCCTCCAATCTGCATTCTGAGTATGGCTTCTGCTTCGAAAGGTAAGAAAGCCTGATTAACAAGGTCTTCATTCCATGCCCCCTCTGGTGTGATGAATCTACTGACTGTAGATCCTGAAGCAATTTTGGAGTGAATTCTTCCATCCTCCAAGTGTCTCACCCAAGCGTGCTTGAAAATGTGAATTGATTTCCCATCACCCACTCTCCATCGAGTGCCTCTATCAATGATGTTCATACTCCAACAAAGCGATCTCCAAACGAATGATGGATTTGATCCTATACTTGCCTCATTGATATCCACATTTTTAAAATAGCGCGCCTTAAAAATTTTTGCCACCAAAGAGTTCGGGTTTACCTTAAACCTCCATATTTGTTTGGCCAGCAAAGCTTTATTGAAAGTTGTTAACTTTCTGAAGCCCTTGCCTCCGTCCTCCTTAGCTGCACACAGCCTATCCCAGGCTCTCCAATGAATCCTCCGCTTTGTATCTTTTGAACCCCACCAAAATTTGCATAAGATTCTTTCAATTTCAGTGCAAACCGTTGTTGGAATTCTGAAGCATTGCATTGTATACGTTGGAATGGCCTGTAACACGGCTTTAATTAGGATTTCCCTTCCTCCAATCGAGAAGTCCTTTGTCTTCCATCCTTGTACCCATTTCTGTACTTTATCCACAATAAAGCCAAACTGGACTCCTTTTGCTTTTGCCGACAAAGTTGGCACTCCCAGATACACCTTATGGTAGTTCTCAATCTTAACCCCTAAAAGGTTCTTAATCAGCCCTTTTGAGGATAGATTGGTGTTTGGACTGAAGACAATGGCCGATTTTTTATAGTTAATCAGTTGCCCCGATGCGTCCTCATATTCTTTTAGAGCTCTTTTGAGTTCTTTGCTTTCTGTGTAATCTGCTTTGAAGAAGATGAGACAATCATCAGCAAAAAGAAGGTGTAAGATCGATGGCGCCTCCCTCGCAATTTTTATTCCTGAAACCAAGCCCCTGTGAACCAACTGACCCAGGGTTGCGGATAAAGCCTGAGAGCAAAGCACGAAAAGAAAGGGTGACAAAGGGTCACCTTGTCTTAAACCCCTTGATGGAATGACTTCCCCCATAATTCTTCCATTAATTTTGAGAGAGTATTTGACTGTTTCCACACACCTCCTTATAAGATTGATCCATTTGGTGCTGAACTTCATTTTTTTCAGGACCTCAATAAGAAATGGCCACTCAATCCGGTCGTACGCCTTACTCATATCAAGTTTCAAGGCACCGTAACCCATTTTGCTTTTGTTGTTTCTCATCCAATGCATGCACTCATAACTGATAAGAATGTTATCTGATATAAGTCTTCCTTGGATGAATGCACTTTGTGATTCATCGACCAAATCTCCCATGACAATCTTCAAACGGTTGGATATGGTCTTCGCAACCAATCTATAGCAAACATTGCTCAAACTGATGGGCCTAAAGTCTGAGATCGTCTCTGGTTCCTTTGTTTTGGGGATGAGTGTTACAATCGTTTCATTCCACTCCCCGATCTGCCCCTCTTGGTTAAGGATATTCAGCACACTAAAAAGCACTTGCTTCCCAATCGTTGTCCAGTTTTGATGGTAGAATAAAGCCGAAAATCCATCTGGACCTGGTGCCTTTCCCCCCTTGAGCTCTTTCAAAGCTTATAGCACCTCCTTATCTGTAAATGGAAGCTCCATGCTCTCTACACACTGTTCCGGAATTGCAGTGTTAATTCTTGCAACAACTTTCTGAATATCATTCATTGTTGGATTTGAAGAGGTAAAAATCTACTGAAAATACTCTTGAGCAACCACTGCAATGTCTTTGTTTCCCTTTCTCCATACTCCGTCTCCATCTTTAATGCCTGAAATAGTATTGATTCTTCTTCTTTCAGAGGCCCTCTGATGAAAATACGCAGTGTTCCGATCTCCAGCCTCCATCCAAGAAACCCTCGCTCGTTGTTGCCATCTGAGTTCCTGTTGAAGTTGTAGCCGCTGCAGTTGGCTATTATACTATTCAAAAAGAGTTTCATTGATACCCTCAGATGCTGATTCCAGAAGATCAGAAATTTTCCTTTCCAAGAGTTGGATTGGCTTTTGATACCCCTTTTGTTTCTGTTGAGACCATACTTCCAGTGCATCCCCACAATTATTCAACCTTCGAATCAAGCTTCCACTATCCTCTCCTTCGCCCCAAGCCGCTGCCAAAGCATCCTCATAATCATTCTCCATCAACCAGGCCTTTTCAAAGTACCTAGGCTTCTTCCCACTATCCTGCTGGAGGTTTTCTTTTTTCTCAAGAGTCATAATAACCACCCTATGATCCGATTCATAGAAACCTCCATTCTTAGCCTCCGCAGTAGGCCATAACTCTAACCACTCTTGATTCGCCACAAATCTGTGCAACCTTTCATGTATGAAGTCTACCCCCTTTCTTTTATTCCACCAAGTGAATAAAGGGCCTTTACTCTCAATGTTCCTTAGGAAAAGTTCATCAAGTACCTCATTAAAAGCTCTAATTTGAGACTGTGGTCTATCTTTAGTGTATCTACCTCCCTTCTTTTCCTTTTGGCATAAAATCTCATTAAAGTCCCCCCCCCCCCCACAATCCATGGGCAGGGGCAGTTAGAATCTGGGGAATGGCTTTGTCTAATGGATTTTAATAACTTCCAAGAGATATGTCTAAGGTGGGTAATAGGATCTCCATAAAAACCCGTAAACCTCCATTGTTTGAGTTTATAAGAAATAACACAATCAATATGAGCATTCGAGTAGGAACACAAAGCAACATTCATTTCATTAGATGCAAACAACAACATTCCTCCCTTGGTACCACTAGCATCTACGCCAATACAAAAGTCAAAGTTAAGAAGATGTTTCCTAGAACAAGCATACTTAACTGATATCTTAGATTCAGAGATAAACAAAAGTTGGGGTTTGAGCTCGGCGACTAAACGCCTTAATCCTGAGAATGCACGCTTACTCCCCAAACCACGTGCATTCCAAACAATACAACTCATGGATTATGGCGGGGCTGAACATCTTCAGCCTCCGCCGTACTGGTGTTTCCAGACTCCGCCTCCTCACTTCTGGACTTCTTCTTTTCTTTTTCCTTAGGGCTCGGTATCTCCTCCAAGTTAATGATCTTGCTGGTTCCATCCATCTTTATTTTCCCACTTCCCTGTCTGTATCTTTTTTTGGATTCCAAAAAGTTCCTTTGTGAATTCTGTATGAGTACCTGCTGAACCATTCTCTGTGTCAGGGCTGTGGATTGAGTAATAGCCCTTTTCATTTTCCTGACCTCTCTGTTCATGGCAGCCTCCTCTCTGGTGGCTATTGGGGTGTCTTTGACCAGGTGTTGAGTGACTTTATGAAGGTCTCCCATCATAGCTGAGTTAACCACCTCTGTGGGGAAGAATTGGATCTTCGGCTGATTGGTCGTAGTTTTGGGTCTATACATTTCTGCCAGAAAGGAGTCATCCCCAAAAGAAGGTACAGTATTGAATACCTGATTTGTGACATTCGGGCTTACATGGGCCTCTTTCCAGATTCCTAGACATTGGTCCTGAATCTCAGATTGTTGGATCTGCATGGTTGATGGTGGAGTAGTACTGGAACTGGGTATTGACATCAGCTCATTTATCATCACCTGCAGAGAGTTTGGTGGATTCGTGCCAGAGCTAGGCATAGCAGCTATCTCGTTCATGGTCATCTGTACCGAAGCTTGTGGAGGAGCTTGCTGGGGTAGCTGCATGTCTTCAAAGACTGGCCATTCTTCTTTCGGAACCGATTTCTGTCCCTCCGCCTTCAGCCATCTCGGAAACTTGGTCGTAGACACATGCATGGCCCCCCCAAACTTCAAAGGACAATCCTTCTCAATATGGGTCAAGACCCCACACTTGGCACAGAAGTCAAGCAGTTTTTCATAGCGGTACATAATGATTAAAGTTTTTCCTTGTACCTCCATAGTTGTAGCATACATCAATGGTGTATCGATATCCAAGAGAACTCTAACTCGTAGACATCTTCCAATCGCACAACCCCCTTCTGGAGCATCCACCTCAAGCACTTCACCCAGTATACCCCCCATCATATATCCCACAGGCACAGTTATGGATTGGAGTTGAAGTCCATGGATCTGTACCCAGGTAGGAACTTTGGTGATGTTCAGCTCGTCTTGAGTTTCCATTCCTGAAAGCACAGCAAGGATAAACCAAGATTGGTTCACCGTCCACGGTTGTCGGTAGTAGACTTTATTGCACTCCACCACATTCTCAAATTCAAAAACAAATAAGCCTTCTCCCACCTGGTACGCCGTCACCATTTTCTCAGCCTTCCACACCCTTTTCATTGTGGAACAGATGTCAGATGCTGAAAAGCGTCGTGGTGTGGTGAAACGGCCCAAAAGTAAGTGCTTTGCTGGTGCAAGAGCCTCCGTTGGGATTGGGACCTTTTTGTTATCCTTTTCCTTCAGAGTAACCTTTTGCATGAGTGGACTGAGTTGATCCTCCATGGAGAATCGAGTAATAGAAAGTATTAGAAAAGAAACAATCACAAACCCAGTAGAAAGGTTTTGATTTTGTGAATACATTGAACCCACACGATGGGTAAATAAAGCCATCTTGGGTGGTGGAATTGGCCAATCCGTGGGGATTAGGCTCAAGCCATTGTAGGGATAATCATTACCCTAAACTAGACTTACCCGGAGAAGCAAGCCCGAATGCAAAGAGACGCCTGAGATTTTTTCAGGGGAAAATTTCGAGGGGGTTAGCGTGCAGCTTGTTCTTGGTTCCTGTTCATCCATTGGGTTGGAGGAAGGATTTACATTTTCCGAGAGAGAGGAATTATTAGAGAGAGAAATTAATAAAGTGGATGACGATATTGATAATACTCTCTCCTTTCAATTTCATTATTCTCACTTTTTTTTTTTGTGGTCCAATTTCATTATTTATACTATTTTATCATCACTCTCCAAATATCACTTATTTATCCATTTTGTCATTCATTTTATTTACAAATGGACTCCACAATACTCCATCATACCTTCAAGTTATCTACTTCATGAATAAACTAATTAATATTCATTAAAACTCATGTCCGAAAAAATGAATATAATGAATTTGAACGAATGAAGTACAACACCCCCTCCGTCCCAATTAGATAGTTTATTTTCCTTTTTTATATATGTTTGTTTTCATTTAGAGTAATATTTTCTAATTCATTTACTAATATAACCTTATACATTAATTACATTAGAAAGTATAGCATTCATTAAATAAGGTTATAGTAATCGAAATTTTACTTATCTAATGTGCTTTCCCAATAAAATTTCTTAATCATTGTGAAAAATCAAATCAACACATCTAATTAGGACGGAGAGAATCATATAATTTCATTTGATCTTACAAGTTGTAATATAAAATTAAATTATCACTTACTAAAAAATTTAGAAGTAGCACGCATATTAAAAAAATTAAAAACATAACATTTTAAAACCCAAAAACTCAAAAGTAAAAGTAAATATCACCTACAAAAAATTTACAATTGCATTTCTTCCTTCATGTATAAGAACTTACGTGGGTTGATTGCGGCTCTTGGCGACATGAATGAGATATTATTTGGAGGAATAAAAAATGAGAAAAATAAGGGTTGGTTTGTTATGCACTCGAGTGCATGTTGTGCACCCTAGTCCATGCTGCACTTTTCAGTTTACTGACTTACACTTTTTGGTAAATGGTGTTGCACTTTTCAATTATTAAACTGTATAATAATATTTTTAGTAATAATTGAAAAGTGCAACACCATTTACCAAAAAGTGTAAGTCAGTAAAACTGAAAAGTGCACATGAACTAGGGTGCACAACATGGACTAGGGTGCATACTAGACTTTACCGAAAAATAAAGGTTCCATTTCCCATAAAAATCTTAATACAAAATATGCATGCAGGTCACTGTTATACCTAGTCAAAGAGGTCAATCTTTGACAAGTCAATCCTAGTCACCATCTTACGTGGCGAGGACCAGTCAACAAAGTCGTGCGATGACTAGTCAATAAGACCAAGAAAATGTAATAGATTTAATGTATTTAATATATTTAAGTGCTCGTCCAAAGATGTTGGCGAGCACTGTCTTAGTTAGCTGCTCGCCCAAATGTGTGGCGAGCACGTGCTTATTCTTAGTTAACAGAAGTTTAAGTATTGAAGTCTTGGGGGACAGCATGGAGCGTGGCGACCACACTCCTCGAAGGTCCTTCGGCGACCACCATGGCCCATCTCCTCGGCATCTCGGCGAGGACGAGCACCTAAGGCGGTTTAGCATTAAATGCGCCATCAAATCACCTTTTCGGGCAGAATGAAGGTCCAATCTGAAGGCACCACGTGTAAAGGGCGGGCAGCCCTTGAAAAGCAGTATATAATGCCCATTTGGGCTCATTTGTAACACAAGTTAGAATTCCACCAAATCTCCCTACCCAAAGCAATAAACTCTCCCAAGCTTCTAAAGCTTTAGCTTCTCCAAGAAGCTATATCTTGTGTTCTTGTGTGTTCTTCATCAAGTTCATCACAAATCATCACTTTAATCCACGAAAACACGTAATAACCCCCGTTTAATTATACATGTTTGTATCGTACTAGCTAATAGTCCACATCCGAATCAACCCGTTTATAGTGCATACAACATTTGGCGCTAGAAGGAGGGGTCTTTTTACGTGTTTAAATCATCAAAGTTTCGTCCGATCAACGAGCGATCGGTTAGCAAACTCCCTGTTTCAAGCTTTAATCGGTATATCTACCGTTTAGAGCATCATCTACGATCTTTAGTGTTCTTCGTGTTCTTGAACATTTTTAGTTTTCGTAGCATATTTTGGAGTTTGATCTCCTTGTATTTGTGTTTTCAAGCTTCTTTTGTTATTACTTTACTAGACTAGTAGTTGTAATAGCACGTTCTTCTGCGTAAGAACTTTAATCTTTCATTTTTTAGATCTCTACTTTGTAATCTAAAAAGAGACACTCTTTAAACGATGTCTCAGTATACTCCGCAAGACGGGATCTTGCCATCCGGAGGGAACGAGCACCCTCCGCCACCGGCAAATCCTTTTGCAAACTTGAACATGGGGGATATTCTAAATGACCCCCAACACTTGAAAGACCTATCGGACTACCTCCTGGAGAAGAGGAGGAAGAACGAGAAGGAAGAGCTCGAGAAGGCCAAAGATCGGGCTTTCGTCGAGGCTCGCAAAAACAGGGGGAACGAGGATGACCGTTCCTTTCACTCACATTCTGCTCACCCCCAAGATAAAGGCAAGAACAAAGTCGGCGAGCACTCCCACAATAGCCAGACGGGAGACTCACGACAAAGGAATTCGGTTTTCAACCGAATGAACGACAATGATGGAAGGGCTCCTCGCCGAGTACCTTTCAACGTGGACGGCCGACCAGAGAAGGCCGACCGCCACCATCGCACTGATAGGAGAGATCAGGGCGACAGGGTCTCAGCTCTAGACAGGGTGGGACCGGCGAAGGGTTCGCGAGCTCCAGCAAAGAGTTACCGCAGCCACCATTCTGACAGGCACTCGCCCAGGCGATCACATCATGATGATCGCCCGGCCATATCCCATGGGAGTCGACGTGACGAGAACGTCGTTCCCCGAGCTCAAACTGCCGAGGAGGGGCAAATCGCCCAGTTCCTCGAAACACAAAAATTAATGAAACAAGAGATGGACGCTCTACGAGCAGAGGTGGTCGCCTCGAAGCAAGGGACCACACCGCCGATCAGTCTGCCCGCACCTCCACTAAGTGTTGCAATCCTCACCGCCCCCATTCAAAGAAAGATCCAAATGCCTTCCATGGCGGCATATGATGGGATGTCCGACCCCAGAGTACACTTGTCCAAGTACTCCAACTATATGGCCTCAATCGGGGCAACGGACGCCACACAATGCAGAAACTTCTCCCTAACATTGGGAGATCGGGCTCATCGTTGGTACACAACTTTGAGTGCCGGATCAATCACATCATTCCACGAGCTGGGACAATTTTTTCTGACCTACTACGGGTCCATTGCTGCTCGCCCGGCATCAAAGCAACGTTTGGCTAACGTTCGCCAATCTGTAAATGAGTTGGGAAAGGACTTCATCGAGCGCTTCGATAGGCTGGTGATCGATGGAGAGGCCGTAAACGATGAGACGAAGCTGATCTCGGCCATTTCCGGTCTAAGGATAGGTACCAAGCTGTGGGAATCTATCCATCTTACTTTCCCAGTTTCTTATGCGGACTTCCGCACGAGGGCTGGGAACTTCATCCAAATGGAGGAAATAATGGACGCTGCCAAGGCTAACGAGCAGCCTGACACGTCCAAGAGTGTGTGGCCCAAGAAAAACACGAACACTGGAGAATCTTCCCAGCCCAAGAAGGCGACCACTCAGGCTGGCAGTGCTCGCCCAGCGAACTTCAGGCCGTTCGAGGAGGCACCTGAGATCATCCAGTTTAGGGAGGCCCTCACCGTGGATCCTAGGGGCATCTACGACGCAATCAGGGGGAAAAATTTGCTCCCCCAAGCAAAGCCCATGCATACGAGCGATGCAAATCTTGATGGTAGTAAATTCTGCAACTACCACAACTCCGTCGGCCACCACACCAATGGGTGCCGAGACTTGGTGAGAAATCTCTTCAAACTTTACAATGAGGGTAAGCTCACCCAATTCATCAAGTCCGGAGGTGGAAACGGCGACAACCGGGGCAAGAAACGTCGCGACGACAGCGGCGGCGACCTGCGCCAACAACTGAACCGTCCCAAGCTAACTCCTCCCATGCCAACACATCCTGGTGGCGACATCGATAATGTGGGAGGAGAATGCCATATGATAGAAGGCCCTTTGGGGGGGACTCAATCCGGGGTCGCTCTATCTGTTCGCCGGGCTCAGGGCGAACAGCGAGCACTCAACAACGTGCACCAGGTGTGCGTCGCTCCAACTGCCGAGAAGCCTCTTTCTCATCAAATCCGTTTCACGGACGACGACCTGAACGGCGTGGTGCAGCCAAACAATGATGCGTTGGTCATCACGGGAAAAATAATGGGAACCATCGTCCATCGAATGATGGTCGACACTGGGTCATACACCAACATCCTTTTCAAGCATACTTTGGATGCTCTTGGTGGATATGCAGATTACATCGAGCCTTGTGACGATATAATCGTAGGGTTCGGGGACACGCGCAACCTTCCCATTGGGAAAATCAGATTGTCCTTGGAGTTGGCATCGTCAAAAGAGCCTGAATTGCACCATGCTAGGCAGCTCGACTTCTTGATCATCGACATGCCATTATCCTACAATGCGTTCCTAGGCCGACCTTTCTTCAGCGAGTTCAAGGCGGCCGTTTCAACTTATTATTACTGTATTAAATTTCCAACCCCGGCGGGAGTTATAACCGTTAAGGGCGATCAGACGCGGGCGAGGGAGTGTCTCGTCCGTTTTGCAAAACGTCATTCTAAGGAAGATGCCATGGTTGGAAAGTATATTGAGTGTCAAACACAAACAGAACAAATGAACTACTTGGAGGGTCTTCCTAGCAAGTACAGAAAAATTGAAGTTGGGGAGTGCAGTCATCGTTCCGACGACCACCAAGTGGAGGCGAACGAGCACGCCTCCATGGAAGTGGACGACCACACCCCAATGGAAATCGACGAGCAGACAGATCCGGGCGACCAGACCTAGGTTAGGCTTTGAGCCAAAATTCGGAATTGAGGACCCTCGTTGGAAGGAACCTAAAGAACGGGCGACTTCAGCGGAGGACCTTGAAACCATCCAATTAAATGAAGCTCGTCCCGAACTCGAAGTGTTCATAGGTTCGAATTTACCAGAACATCTGTGATCGGACATAATCGCATTTTTTAAGGAAAACATCGGTGCATTCGCCTGGTCGCACGAGGATATGGTGGGCATTCCCACGAATCATGCCTGCCACAGACTAAATATTGATCCAACAAAAAGACCCATCACCCAAAAGCGAAGAAAATTTGGGCCTGATAAAAGTGCGGCTTTGGCAGTCGAAATCAAGAAATTGATCGACAACAAGTTAATAGAGAAAACTGGAACTGATCCTGAGTGGCTGGCAAATCCAGTGCTCGTCAAGAAAACGACCGGGTCGTGGAGATTGTGCATAGACTTCACGGATTTAAACGACGCCTGTCCAAAAGATCATTTTCCGATGCCCCACATTGATCACCTAGTAGATAATACAGCAGGGCACGAGATTTTAACTTTCATGGATGCCTTCGCAGGGTACCATCAGATTGCAATGCATCCCGACGACCAGCGACATACGGCCTTCATGACCGCGCGTGATATGTATAGCTGGAAAAGAATGCCTTTCGGTTTGAAAAACGCGGGGGCAACGTACCAAAGACTGGTAAACAAGATGTTTGAGAAACACATCGGCAAGATGGTAGAGGTCTATATCGACGACATCGTTGTCAAAAGCTTACGAAAAGAAGATCACCTACACCACCTTGCCATGACATTCGATATCCTAAGAGAGTACAACATGAAGTTAAATCCAAAGAAATGCAGTTTTGGAGTTAGCTCAGGAAAATTTCTGGGGCACCTGGTTAGTCAGCGGGGCATCGAGGCGAATCCGAGTAAAATTCAAGCAGTAATCAATATGCAAAGCCCAAGGAACGTGAAAGAAGTTCAGAGGTTGACAGGATGCCTGGCATCGCTGAATAGATTCATTGCACGAACGGGCGATCGTTGCAAACCTTTTTTCGACGCTCTGAAGAAAGGAAAGTTCGAGTGGACCGACGAGTGCGAGAAAGCTTTCGAGAAATTGAAGGAGTATTTATCGGATCCGAAGGTCCTATCCAAGCCAGTCCCCGGCGAAATTTTATATCTGTACTTGGCGGCCACTGACTGTGCGATGAGTTCAGTGATCGTCCGAGCTGAGGGGAGCACACATCTGCCTATCTACTACGTAAGTCAAACACTGCGAGATGCGGAGTTGAGATACACTCCAATGGAAAAATTGGCGTACGCACTAGTCATGAGTGTTAGAAAATTAAGGCAATACCTGTTCGACCACGAGGTGGTCGTCCTCACCACCTTTCCTCTCCGACGAGCACTGCATCGTCCGGATACCACGGGAAGACTTCTAAAATGGTCAGTAGAGATCGGACAATTTGGTCTCACCTACGCACCCAGAACGGCAATCAAGGGACAAGTGCTGGCAGAATTCATCGTAGAGCTCACTTTCCCAGAGAAATTGGACGAGGGAATCGAACTTCCTTGGACACTGTTCGTCGATGGCTCGTCGACGAGCACCAAAGCAGGGGCAGGAGTTGTCCTCACCAGCCCAACCGGACAGACGTTTGCTTCGGCGATCGAGTTCGAGTATCGGGCGACCAACAACGAAGCAGAGTACGAGGCTCTGGTTGCAGGAATCAAGATGGCTATGGCCGTGGGCGCTAGAAAACTGAAAATTTTTTCTGACTCTCAGCTGGTTGTATGTCAAATCACGGGAGAATACGAGGCTCGCGGCGATCAAATGATAAAGTATCAAGACCTAGTGAAAGGATTACTCGAGCAATTTGATCAATTCCACATCGAGCAAATCCCTAGGGAGGAAAATACGCATGCAGATGCGTTAGCTCGGCTGGCCACTTCAGAGGGGGAGGCAATATTTTCAGAAGCAACCATCACCAAAATTTCTTCCCCATCGGTGAACAGAGGTCAAGTTTTGCAGGTTGAAGCGACGAGGACTGGAGGACGCCGATCATCAAGTACATCAAGACCGGCGAGCTCCCGGCAGACAAAGTGAAAGCAACCAGATTGCAACTCAGGTCCGCAAGATACACAATTGTGGGCGACCAGCTGTACAAACGGGGTTTTTCAATGCCTTTGTTGAAATGCCTCGGAGAATACGAAGCGAAGATCGTCATACACGAAATCCACGATGGAGCTTGTGGAAATCATACAGGGGGGCAAGCGCTCGCTTTAAAGATCATAAGGCAAGGCTATTTTTGGCTAACACTGAAGAAAGATGCAATCCATTACGCGCAGACGTGCAAGAGATGTCAAGCCTTCACTCCCGCCATTCACTCACCACCAGACGAGCTCATCTCGGTGTATAGTTCATGGCCTTTCGCGAAGTGGGGGATCGACATCATCGGACCTTTCCCACCAGCTGCTGGGGGGGTAACTTTCGTCGTCGTAGCAGTCGATTACTTCACCAAATGGACAGAGGCAAAGGCATTGAAGACCATCACAACGGACCAAATGACAAGCTTCATTTGGAAGAATATAATTTGCAGGTTCGGCCTACCACGAGCAATAGTGACCGACAACGGACGTCAATTCACAAGTCAAGACATGCTAAATTTCTGCTCAGAGTGGAACATCAAGAAAAAATTTTCAACACCCTACCATCCACAATCAAACGGTCAAGTAGGGGCGATCAACAAAATCATCAAGCACACCTTGAAAGCTAAGCTGGATGGATTAAAGGGCAAATGGGCCGAAGAGCTGCACATGGTTCTGTGGGCATATCGGACGACCACGAGAAATTCTACTGGTGAAACTCCGTTCGCGCTCGCGTTCGGAACCGAAGCTGTCATACCAGTAGAGGGGTAAGTCCCAACTTTTCGAGTAGCAAATTATGACGAGCAGTTGAATAACGATGCACAGCTCTCCGATTTAGACTTCCTAGAAGAACGAAGGCTAACAGCGGACGAGAAGAATGTGGTCTACAAGCAAAGGTCAGAACGCTACTACAACACCAAAGTACGTGCTCGCCAGTTCACTATCGGCCAGCTCGTACTTCGGAGGGCGACGGAGCAGTCCATCGGCATACTTGGCCCGACTTGGGAGGGTCCGTACCGAATAACGCGCACACTCCTAAACGGATCGTACGAGCTAGAAGATCTGGAGGGCAAGCCGAGCAAGTACCCGTGGAACGCGGTCAAGCTGAAGAAGTATTACCAGTAAGTTTTTAAATTATTTCATATTTGTATAGTTTGTATTTAATCATCATTTCAATTCAAGCAAAGTTTTAAATTTCCATCAAGTGTTAGATAAATTTGAAAGTTTAAACAAGGCTCGGCGTAGCCATCTAGGAAACAAAAGACGAGCACTCTTTTCTAAAGATGCTCGCAAGGGAGTGGCAAAGATGGTCACTACCTATCAAACAAAGAGTTCAACCGACGATTGGTTAACTCTAAAAGACGAGCACTCTTTCTTAGAGTCTCGCAAAAGGAAAGACGAGCACTCTTTCTTAGAATCTCGCAAAAGGAAAGACGAGCACTCTTTTTTAGAGTCTCGCAAAAGGAAAGACGAGCACTCTTTTTTAAAAGATGCTCGCAAAAGGAAAGACGAGCACTCTTTCTTAAAAGATGCTCGCAAAAGGAAAGACGAGCACTCTTTCTTAAAGAGTCTCGCAAAAGGAAAGACGAGCACTCTTTCTTAAAAGATACTCGCAAAAGGAAAGACGAGCACTCTTTCTTAAAGATGCTCGCAAAATAACAACGTCGAACACAAACCAATGAAAGAAAAATGAGAAAGTATTTATTAAAAGTACTTGCAAAAAATTATCATAAAACAAGTGGAAAAACGAACACATCATAAGCAAAAAACTTACATTCATTAAAAAGCTTTAAAAGGCTGAAATTACAAAAGAAAGGCCTTAATGGCCGAGCAGTCCTAAACAAAAGAAAAAAAAAAGTGGAAAAAGACTAAGTCCCTGCAATAGTCCCCTCGCCGGCAGCATCCTGCTCGCCGGCAACTTCATCCTCGCCAACAGCGTCGTGCTCGTCGGCAACTTCCCCTTGAGTGGCAACAACCTGCTCGCCTTCTTTCGGAGGATTCGTAAAAAATACCGGAACACCCATGAGCCTTGGGAACTGAAGTCCCAACTGCAGTAAAGGGAGCAGGGGGAGTTCCGATTCCGGTTTAGGGTTTTCCTTCATGAGAAGGTCGTCCAAAAGTCCGCCGAGCGGAGTCACGTCCACTTCAGGATGAGCGTCCAGTAATTGATGAATAAGCCCGTGGGCAGTGAGTGCCACAGTAATACTGGCCACACTCCCAGCGAGCTCTGTGATCTCGTCCTTCTCATCCGTCAGGTCGACCAGTTGCTGCCGAAGAGTGGCCAACTCTTCCTCATCATCTGCAGATTTGTTTTCAAAATTTCTTACCTCGTCCTCGGCAGTCTTGAGGCGAGCACGGAGACGTTCGATCTCTTGAAGATCTTCTTGATCCTTTTTTCGAACCATCTCAAGTTGGGCCTCGGAATCGGCCAATTTTGCCTCAGCATCGGCCAGCTTGGTCTCGAGGTCGACCACTTTCTCCTCGGAGGCGAGCAGCTGCCCCTCAACAACAGTCTTTGCCTTGGCCATTTGGGCAAGTTTCGCAGCCCTGTCCTCGCTGAGCTTGCGACCTTCAGCGATCTGGCTGGCGAGCTTCTCTATGGTGTAAGAGGCTCGGCTCAAGTCAATGGCGACCAGGCGCGCATTTTCCATGGTATTATGGTTGTTGACCTCTTCGATGAGAGTGGTCGTCAACGAACGAGGCAGGTGCTTCACCGCCCTCTGTGCGAACGGGTTCAAAGACTCCTTATCGACCGGGTCCCGCGACCGGTAGAAGCCGAGAAGGTTCTCGTTGAAGGGTTGGGCGACCGGATAGTCGGCAACTCTGTTGGAGAAGGAAAGAATTAGAAGAAAAATACTTGAAAAATTTCTACTCTTTTTGAAGAAAAAAAAAAAGCTTACTTGGCAACCCTTGCGGCTTCCCAGCCGAGGAGTGTGTTATCTCCCGGAGCCCTCTCCCCGGCGGACGAGCTCGTCGCGGTCTCTCGCGACCGAGTGCTTCGGGGAGGAGGGGATACAACAGGTTTGGGGGGGGCGAGTCACCCCTCGGCGGAGGAGATCTCCTCGGCGAGATCCTCCTTTCGGCAGCAGGTGGGCGAGAAGTACCCCCTCTCGTCGGTCTTGCAACCTTTTTGGGTGGAGCCCCCGAGCTCTCCGCCCCCTTCCTTTTCTTGCCGGCGCCATCAACAATCTTGCGCTCGCGGAGTAGTTGTGCCTATCGAAGCATCCTGTTCGCTTTTAGGCGCTCGACTTCAACGGTGGGGGGAAGATAGGCGACAACCCTTTGAGGAACCACTACTAGAAAGAGAAGCGAGAAGTCAGTATCTTCGAAGAGTAAATTTAAAAGAAATTTGAAGTAAGAAATATTTTACCTGGAGGGAACTCTCGAGTGAAGTGATGAGGAGGTACTCTGAGACCTGCTCGCTCACGCATACACTCCCTGTTCAGAAATCGGCAAGACCTCTCCAGGTAGCGACGATTGAGAACGCAGCAAACGTGGTACTGAAAGAGAGGAGTGAGACGGTGGTCGGCAGTCTTCTTGCGAACAGTTTCACCTACAAAAGGCGAGGAGTTATTCAGTATAGACAAGAACGAGCAGAAATTAAAAGACTTACCACGAATTCTTTGATATTCGGTCTCAATGGGAATGCGATCAGAAGATCCATCCGGCCTCACTGAACTCATCCAGTCCCCGGCTACCCACCACCAGTTGGTTTTCCAATCCCTAATCTTGTTGGGAACCCCTTCGACCAACTTGAAATTATCTCGGCCTCTAACATAGTAGTACCCGTGGCCTACTTTCTCTCCGGTCTCGGCCGCCTGAAGGAGATAGTTAATCTCCTTCGGGCTAAGCCACGTATTCCGACATCCATTCTCGGCCGCCACCAGGCCGAACAGAGTAAGAATGCCGATCAGGTTCGACCAACCGTTCGGAAGTATTTGGGAAGGGGCCACATTCAAAAAATGTAAGAAATTTGAGATGCTGGGGTGTAGGGGAAACCTGAGACCTACCTCCATCATGCCAATGTTGACGGCGACCATGCCTTCTGGCGGCTGGTCGGCCCTCTCATCCTCGCGAGGAACGAAAAAACACACATCGGCCGGCAGTTGATACTTCTTTCGAGAGTTCTCTAGCTGCGCCGAGGAGACTTTGCTCGCATATTTGCTCGCCTCGTATATCGTTTGGAAAGCTTCTCGATGCGGGCGAGGAACCTCTCGAGGAAGGTATTCGCAGAAATACTTATAATAGGCCTCCCTCGAGACCTCGTCGCCATCTAAATTCTCCCTACCACTCAAAATGTCCTTTATGCTCTCTGCATATTGAACAACTTCTTCATAGTCCTCGCGGAGACTCCTCGTCAAGGTCTCCTCGACTTGGGCGACTTCTATCTGGTCGCCCATCTCTCGATCCAAACCCTGATCATGCAAATCAGAGTCCGTCTCACTGCCACTCTCCTCGGCATCGCCCTCCTCGGCATCAGAGTCATAGAGCTCGTCGACGTCGACGACCACTGCCTTTCCTAGGTTACGGACGCTAGCATTTATGGGGTCAGGGGAGTGGATCCTAGAGTCCGACGAAGACGCCCTCTCCGACAAAACTAGGGCTAGACGATCAGCCTCGCCGGAACCAGCGGCACCACCATCCAACGGCGGCGAACCACCACCGGAACCGCCACCAACAACCATTTTTTCTTAAGAAAAGGGGGAAAATAGAGTTTTAAAGAAGAAAATATTTTGTTTTTACCTTGTTGCCGATCGGAAACCACCCAAACACGCCAGAAAAGCTTGAAGTAGAAAGCTTGGAAGAAAGCTCGAAAGGATTTCAAAAAGTGCAAAGTGAAGAAAGTGTGTTTGTGAGGAAGGAAGTCATATTTATAGGCGAAATTCGTGCAGGGACCTAATTGCAAAAAACGGGGTAAAATCCGTAATTTTCCCAAAAATTTGGGGCCATTTCCGAATTCGAATTCGGAGAGTGACCCTCACGCGCGACCTTTGAGGTCGGCACGCGCCCCACGCGCGCTTTTCAAATTTCGAGCGCCGCCCACGCGCCTGACACAAGTCACATCATACGTCATCAAAGTGCCTCGGAAGGCGAGCTCGGCGTAGGAAACGAGGCGACCGCCTCCATCTCACGTCATCAAGATCTCGAAATTGATTGTGTTGTCGAGAACCATTTTCACCATCGGAAAAGACGATCGAACTGCTCGCCTTACCATTCTACGAATACGAAGTAAGGCGACCAGGGGGCAAATGTTATACCTAGTCAAAGAGGTCAATCTTTGACAAGTCAATCCTAGTCACCATCTTACGTGGCGAGGACCAGTCAACAAAGTCGTGCGACGACTAGTCAATAAGACCAAGAAAATGTAATAGATTTAATGTATTTAATATATTTAAGTGCTCGTCCAAAGATGTTGGCGAGCACTGTCTTAGTTAGCTGCTCGCCCAAATGTGTGGCGAGCACGTGCTTATTCTTAGTTAACAGAAGTTTAAGTATTGAAGTCTTGGGGGACAGCATGGAGCGTGGCGACCACACTCCTCGAAGGTCCTTCGGCGACCACCATGGCCCATCTCCTCGGCATCTCGGCGAGGACGAGCACCTAAGGCGGTTTAGCATTAAATGCGCCATCAAATCACCTTTTCGGGCAGAATGAAGGTCCAATCTGAAGGCACCACGTGTAAAGGGCGGGCAGCCCTTGAAAAGCAGTATATAATGCCCATTTGGGCTCATTTGTAACACAAGTTAGAATTCCACCAAATCTCCCTACCCAAAGCAATAAACTCTCCCAAGCTTCTAAAGCTTTAGCTTCTCCAAGAAGCTATATCTTGTGTTCTTGTGTGTTCTTCATCAAGTTCATCACAAATCATCACTTTAATCCACGAAAACACGTAATAACCCCCGTTTAATTATACATGTTTGTATCGTACTAGCTAATAGTCCACATCCGAATCAACCCGTTTATAGTGCATACAACAGTCACATTAATATTATAAGAAACCCCAATATAGTAATTATACTCCTAGGACGAAATCTATTTGCAGAGCTTAACTCGAATCTATAGAAAAGGAGACACTATACAAATTACTGAGACACGCGTCCGAATCTTCGCAATTCTTACAATGACTCTTCAGTTGTGTCTTTTCGATTTGATACAAGTTTCAATCGAATCCAATGTTTTTTATGCTCATTTCTTCAAATACGTATGCTATTAAACATGAAAGGATCATTTTCAAAATGTATGGGTCCTCGTATAATGAAATCACCCTCGCATTTTTCGAAAGGGATTTATTAAAATCTATACATAAACTACTCATTATTTTGTTGTTCCAACTAAGATTTAATTAGTTATGATCTAACACGTAGGGTTGTAATTCGGGCCTCAATCATTTATATTTATAATTGGGCCTTTGTTACTCGAAAAATTAGGTTAGCTTCCCAATTTCTCTAACTCTTTATCCTAATTTATTCAATTTTGTAGCTGCATTCTTTCATCGATCAATATTTATTTCTGCAATTGATTTCTAGCTAATTGATGATTTGTATGAATGGACATTTGTTTCTGAATATTTAGTCATAAATTTGACTTGAAAATTGATCGAAATCATGAGATCTGGAAATTAATTTCAAAGAATTTTCGTTTTTTTTTTTCACCAAATTATTGGTTAAAACTCTGCCATTCATTTCCAAATTTCCAAATTTTCAATTGATTCCTTTTGCTACAGAGCTTCACTAATTGGGAAATTTGATAAAATAATTAAGATCGAAAGAAAAAAGAACACACTTCCTTAATTATTATTCCAAATTACTTTTTTTCTCTCTCATTGTTCTCGTTGTCATGGCCAAGAAAACAAAAGGCTTTCTAACGTTAACATGGCCCAGAAAACAAAAGGGCAACAGAAATCGAATTGAAGAAAATCGAAAACAAACCGAGTTTGCAAGTAGCATTCTCGAAACGCCCGCAAGGTTTATTAAGAAAAGCGGGTGAAATCTCCATTCTGTGCCGTGTCCAAGTTGCCATTCTTGGAAAGTCACCGGGCGAAAAGATTTTCTCGTACGGCCACCCCTATGTCGACGCAGTCATCAATCCTTTCTTGAAGGCGGGCGGAATGAGCCGCACGAGGACTTGGAATTGCGAGCATTTTTCATGGGGATTTTCAAGAAATTGATGATGTATTTTTTGATTGTGATAAACTCCTTAATTTAATTTTTAATTTCTAAGTAATCATGCATCAACTTATTAGTATTGATATGTTCTCAATATATTTAAAATTTTGATTTCGATAGTGAAAAACTGTTCAAATCATCCATCTTATAAATATTTATCGTGATTCTCATGAATCATCAAAATATTAAAAGAGATTAAATGAAAGAGTTTCGTAAAAATTAAATGGAGAAGATTACAATTTGAAAAGACAAATTAAATTAAAAGAAAGAAAAAGAGTTGAGGGAAATTATACAAGATTTAAAGAAACATAAAGAAAGAACTTGCACTAGTATTTCCAAATAATTTAATCTTTTTGATGATGGATGAATGATGATATAGAAACTCAATGATTTATAAGATATATGATTTGAAAACTAATTTTGTGCAGGTGAAAAATAAAAAAGTCATGAAGTTGAGATTAAGAAAGAGAAAGCAAGATAACAATCACAACGTTGTGATGAAAGGAAAGAAGATAGGAATGAGCAATTCATCAATAACTTCCAAAAAAAAAAAGGGTCTACAACCTTTTTCTTTTTCTTCAAAAAATTTTAAAAAAAAGCCAAACACTTATATACAATATTTCACCCCATCACTATTGTGCAATATAATCTATTCTTATGTTTTTATCCGGTATTCAGTCTTCTTTTCCCCTCTGTTTCTGTTTTCTACGTGTCATCTCTCTCCTTCTTCTCCTCTTCTTTTCTCTGTGCTGCCTTCTTTTCTGCGTGGGTCTCCTTCTTCACCGTGATGCAAAAATTTGCAGGGTTCAATAAATTTTAAAAAAAAAATCAGAAACTGTTCAGATTTCATTTCTGATCTGCTAATCACCAAACAACAGAGAAATTATTATTTTTGTTTTTTTTGAATGAATTAATTAATGAGAAAAAATCAATAATAAATTTATTCCAATTAATTGTTGTTTTTGTAATTGTAGATCGATAAACTATTCAACATAGTTGTGTTTTTCGTGTTTTCAATTATTGTTCTTCGTCTTTTAATGTGCGTATCTCATTCCCTCTCAATAATAACGTTTTATTTATACAGTAACACATCTTTTTCTATAAAGTAATACACTTGTGTTTATATAGTAACACATTTTTCTGTGTTACTTTAAAGTCAAATATGTGTTACTCAAAAGTCAATTGTGTGTTACTTGTCCTTACAGTAACACTCGTACAGTAACATATAATTGTATTTATAGTAACACGGATTAAAAACAATTTTTTCTATTTTATCATTCTTTAAATTAATTTGTATTAATATTTCCTGTGAAAAGTTGTTATTTGTACTTACATTAACACATATTTGGCCTTGCAGTAACATATAATTACCTTTATAGTAACACCGCCCTGAAACCCGTTATCCTGTTAGCCTCCTGCGCACGATTTTTAAGGAAATATTCATTTGACCGGTCAAACCCGTTATAGATCTGCGAATTTTGACCCTTTCTTAAATATACTAATATTTCACGTGAAATATTGCACACAAGTGCGGCCCAAAAAAATGATGTCATAAAAGTTAGAATAGGTTGTTTGTCAACAAATGAGAGAGATTCGACATGCTTTTAAATAATGGTGAGGATCAAATTTTGGATACTACCACGAAAGGACCAAATAATATTATGTATATGATTGAAAATTTATTGGTTATATGAAAATCTGAATAATTATCATTAAATGTTATATTTATATATAAATTCACATATCGCAAAAACTTTTGTGCAAATTCTTTAAGGCTCCGTTTGGATGGAGGGATTTGATCTATGGATTTCAAATTCATCATTCAAATCCACTTCCCTTCCCCTTGGATTAAAAATGAAATGAATGGATTTAAAATCCTAAGCATATTTTTTTAGTTAAAATTGAGAGGAATTTAAATCTTCTCTAAAACCATGTCATTTCAAATCCCTCTATTTTCAAAATCTTTCATTTAAAATACCTTCTCAAATCAAATCCCTCCATCCAAACACAACCTAATTGTAAATATGTGCAAATAGGTGCAAAATGCCCATTTAAAAGTTTTGGATCCATTTTATACATTCGGATCCTCATCTATTACACCCAAATTCCCCAAATTCTAAAAAGTCAGTTGCTCATATCTCTTTCCCTCTTTTCTCCGCCGTGCGGAACCCCAGTCAAGTCGTAATCGGACGATGCCGTCGCACTCCTAATATCGCCGCAAAGATGTCGTCGGGGGTTCTGTGGGCAGGGCGACTCCCTGTTGTAGGGATAAAGTCGTAACCCTTGTTTCTCTCTTTTTCAAACGATCGCATCTGCAATGGATTTTTGAGACCATCGTTTGCGGCGGCCGGTCGTCAATCAGAGGCTGTGACAGTCTGCGTCGGCCATGGCGGCTGGATTTTGGACTTCACGCTGCAATAGGAGCCTTAAGTTATAGTGGCTTGGTTTTGAGAATTTGATTCTCTTCAAGGTCATATATGCAATTAGACGACTTCTAGAAAGTTGCAGTTTAGTCTATGGAGGTTTTCTCTAATTTCTGGATTTTAGAAAAATTGCAAATGTTGGAGGATTTCTTCCATTGATTTTGGATATGTAACTTCAATTCCATTCTCCTCTGATTAGAGAAGGTATTATGCCGCCTTTTGCCTCTGATATTTATCAGCAACTGCTGCTTTTCTAGTTTTCATAACTATGCGGATGCATTTGAAGGCAATTTGAGACTGTGTGGGTACATTTACATACCCAGGAGAGTAACGGGCCATCATCTTGGATTTGTAAGTATTTGGGCATTAATCTTCATATTGTTTAATTGCTTATTGTATAATAATTGCTGGTTTTTCTAATTGTGTCCAGTGTAACTACCTAATATTAACATTGTTAAGTGTAATGTTATAATACTATTTTTTAAATTAATGAGGAAAAAAAAACAAGTTTGAATAGTGGATTGACTATTAATTATTATAGACCGGACATTAATAAATGTTGGTATAGATTCACCTTAGCTAATGAGTTGTAATTGTGTAATACTGTCAAATGTATTGTGCAATACTATCAAGTATAATGTTGTAATACTATCTCATAAAGTGTAATGTTGCAATACTATCAAGTGTAATGTTGTAATACTGTCAAGTGTATTGTGCAATATTGTCAAGTGTAATTGTCTATTACTGTCAAGTGTATTGTGCAATCAAGTGTATTGTTAAGAGAAGGTGCACTTGTGGTGAAAAAAAAGACAATAGATGTGTAAGCGGAATGAAAGGATAGTAAAGTATAATGTGATTATGGAAGAAGAGATTTGGTGATAAAAATAAATTTTTCAATGTGTAACATTGTCAAGTGCAATAATGTAGTACTGGATTGAACCCTGGTGTTTAGGGTAAAGTTCGTTAAGAACCACCACTAGGCTAAGTCAATTATATGTAAATAATATAACCGCTTCGCTATATATTCTGTGGATTTGATACTCTATTTTAAAAATTCGCATCTAATTACACCTAAAAGATTTGCACACAAGTCATTCCGTTAACATATATATGGTTTATTTGATAGTATAGATCGATTAGATTGAGATTATGATGCAATTTTAAATTTCTAAATTTTAAAGTATAATCTACTCTTAATCTAAATTATTAAACAATTTATAAAAGATGATATAAAATTAATCTAAATTTAAATTGGCAACTATTCCATATTACATAAACACTCAAATTTGTACACAAATTATTAACACAGTTTAATCCTAAGGAGTTGATCTAGTGGTGTAGGTTTGGAAAGATTTTCTTGTATGGCCACCCCTCTGTCGAGGTCGACGCAGTCATCAATCCTTTCTTAAGGGGGAGACTCCTCCGACAATGACGACTATCGTAGAAGGCGAATATGAGTACAAGGATGAGGTTTGTATGAAAAAGACGTCAAGACTAATGGAGAAGAGGTCGACGCAGTCATCAATCCTTTCTTAAGGGGGAGACTCCTCCGACAATGACGACTATCGTAGAAGGTGAATATGAGTACAAGGATGAGGTTTGTATGAAAAAGACGTCAAGACTAATGGAGAAGAGCAAATTAAGTTGGTGGAATGAACCCTACGAGGATTTGGAATTGCAGGAACTGGAGGAATATTTGGAAGCATTGAAGGTGTTGGCCGGATAATGTATCGAAGAAGGCGGATGAGAAGCAAATCGAAGAATTCTTGAATTTACCAAAATCTCAAGAAACCAATATTGCTTGTGATGAATTTTTTGATATTGATGAACTCCTTAATTTAATTTCTGTCCTTAATTTAATTTCTGACGTAGCGGAAGGATACACACGATAAGATGAACACCTTGAGGTGACGATCTTAACTTTATTCAATATTCAAAATCAACTCTTTATTACAATGCAACACATTGAGTATAAATAGTCTAAGACTTCTAAAACCCTAATAATTGAGGCTCAACACTATCATGGGCTAATACAAAAAATAAAGAATTACAATAGAAGGAAACATGCTCAAAATTAACAAAGTTGACTAATGTTGCAATATTAACGCTCCACAAAAAACCCAGGGGTGTGGAGTCCCCTGAAAATAGCCGAAGGGCACGAAGGCCTTTGAAATTGTTTTAAAGTTGCAGGAATAAAAAAGTTCATGATAACAGTAATTAAAGAAAGAGATCATCAAAATTGAGGGGAAACATCATCCCCAACCACTTCTTCTCCATCACCAGCTCCGTCAGCTTGACCGCTGGAGCCATCTCTCTCCTCCCTTGCCTCCGGGGCATCCAGGGCCACAGTGACCAAAGTGTCCGGGTTAGCCAAATGCACAGGGTACTCCAAGCTCTCTGCAGGCTTAAGATTCTCCACTCCCAAGGACAGCTCCTTGTGCTCCGATGTAGCCTTCTTCATTCCGGGCAGCCACCAAGGGGTTTTGATGTCCTCCTTAGGATCCCGAGGGAACTTTGGAGGAAAAGCCAGCTCATCCAAGCGGAAGGCGCGAGTGTAAGTGTCGTCAAAGCCATCGGTAGAATGCTCAACTACAGCATTGGAGAATCCATGATCGATGAAATGAAGGATGTGAGCCCCCATTGCCCCCAGAAAGTTTGCGCTTTTCATAAAAAAAACCCACTAGTCATTCCCTATGAAGGGTCCCCATAAATGTTTGCCCTACCTCAGTGGAAAACAAAGAATCGATTTGTAAATCCCCCCGGAAGGAAGCTCAGCCTCTAGACGCTGGAGCTCAGACCCTTGTTGATCAATTTGGGCACGGAGAGAGTAAGTCTCCTTAGATAGGGTTTGGACTTGCTTTTGGGCTTTATTCTTTTCAGACACCGCCGTCTGGAGCTCCACTTCTATTAGATCCTTCTTTAGACGCTCCTGGTCTACCTAACTTTGGAGGTCGTTGCAGCGTTGGATTGATTGAAGTGCCTGATCAAACACCTCCGAATAAAGGAGCCCGAACTACATGAAAATGAATAAATTTACAAATAAGAAGATTTTAAAAAAATTAGAAAAACAAATTTAATAAATAAATTCAAATAATATCATTAAAAATGAAAATTTACAATATCAAAATTAATAAATAAATTCAGATAATATCATTAAAAATACAATTTTATTGTTATAGTTTAAAATTTTAAGATAATATCATTAAAAATTTCAGAAAATGTCATTAAAAAAATATTCACTTTTATTGAATTAATATAAAATGGTATCAACTTTGGATAAAAAAATATCTAACATTGGATATTTGGCCGGAAGTCTCAATTTCATTGTACAAAATTGTAGATATTTACATATTTTCTCTAAAAACATTCATGTACAACTTTACGTGTTGCCCTAACTCCGTCATCATAGTTTGTCGTACTCTTGCCCAATTGTCTTCACCAAATCCCATAGTAGAAGCAATCGATCGAAAGCCACAGTGTCCGTCAGCACGAACATTAATACAATCCACCACAAATGGTTGGAATCTAATGGGTAACTGATCTCTCAACCCTGCGTTTGTAAATGAAGAGCGAGTACGCTTGCGAGCGACCATCTATGCACCAAGTACACCAAATACACAACATATAAATAACCAAATAACCAAGCCAAATAACCAAATAACTAAACAACCATAAAACCAAGAACAATTTAAAATAAATGAAATAACAGAGCCAAATAACCAAACACCTAAAACACAGAACAATTCAAAATAAATGAAATAACCAAGTCAAATAACCAAATAACCCTAAAACCAAGAACAATTCAAAATAAATGAAATAACCAAGCCAAATAACCAAATAACCAAACAACCATAAAACCAAGAACAATTCAAAATAAATTAAATTACCGGCGGACGCTTAACTGATTTTTTCTTTGTCTTCGACGTCGAAGGCTCCTCTAGATCAAAAACACCGGGGAAAGACATGTATTCCTTGTACTCGAATAAGCTCAGATCCCGTTTTGTCGAAAAAGGATAATTTTTCTTCTTATTTCCTTTTCCTTTCGGTCGACCACGTGTTTTTACCTTCGAATCAGGTTCAATAAGCGAAGTGGTCCTGGGATTCTGAAGCTCTATGGCTTGCCTCAACATTATCCTCTTCGACGTTATGGCCTCTTGCTCTTTATATGCAATCATTAAGCTTTTAATGATTTCCTCATATCGGGTGTCAAGATCTTCAGCCACATCGTCCTTCGCTTCGTTCTCGTCTCTCAAAGCTGGCTCCAAGTCAAGCTTTCTCCAAAACCTATCAATAGCTTCTATAGGTATCGGTTTGCCAAGCCGGTGATATTCGTCGAGTTCATTAGTGCATGACAATCCGCATACCTTTCTTAGATAGTGAATGCATATATCAGGACTGGATTCACCGTGTTCGATACGTGTCACTTCTTTGAATATCTTTTCCAATGCATAAATTGACACCACTCCTAATAACTCCTGATACAACACAGACTTGAACTTGTGTAGGGCAACATTCACACTCTTCTCAAACGAAGCTTTAATGGCATTGTGACTTGCTTGACATAAGGTATTTGTCTTTGTCCAGCAGATCTCAAAATTACCCAAGTTGTTACCAAGAGATCTCTTCAACGCTGCATGGTGACTCTCAGCCCTGAAATGATAATATTTTGTTAGATTAATTACACACATAGAAACTACACAATAACTAATAACACATAGACACATACTTATGAAATATTAAAACGTACCTGTTCGTAGTTGTATTTTCATAGTGCATGTACTCATCCGTCCATGCCGCTACAAACCTCTCCTTGAATGGATTTATCCACCGGTTCATGCAGTAGGAGTATGCCTCACTTTCAGTGTGCACATTTGCATATTCAGATTGAAAAAGCTGAACAACGGTATTGAATTCTTTTTCAAACGATGCATCCATCACATTCTTCCAAGAATAGAAGAATCTTTCCCAATCTTCCTTTGTCTCAAACTTCTCCTTGAATTTGGGCAAAACATTCCTATATATATGCCATCTACATAGGAAATGTTTAGCCTCTGGAAATACGGTCCCGACAACATTCATGACTGCCAACTCTCGATCAGTAAGAACCACCCTCGGTAGACAAGCATCCTCCAATAACTCACGAAGGACACTTAATGCCCAAGTATAGTTTTCCTTCTTCTCACGCTCGAGGAACACTGAAGCTACCGAGAAGGTCATGCCAGTCGACGTAAATCCAACCATCTCTAAATACGGCAGCTTATATCTATTAGTCTTGTACGTGCAATCCATTATCAACACACTCGGGAAAGCACGGTACAACTGAAGGCCGGTTGGGTGTGCAAAGAATACATCTTGTATAGTATTTGATACCGGACAAAAGTTGTGGCTCTGAAAATAATTATTTTCAATCAACAAAGTCATCAACTGTTGTAGTTGACTCTTTCCAGCAAAACCTGCCATCTTAAACTTGGATCGGACATTGTGCACGGTGCGGATCGTAGAATGGTTGTTCAGATTTCTCAGCTTAAGCAGTTTCAACACATCCTTTGGTGGAGCGTTACACTTGGTAATGTCAACAACCAAATATTCTTCAGTGGGAGTTAGCCTCCCAGCGTATGAGTGACCCTCGAGGTAGATAGCTACGGGTTGATTGTGAGTCCTGCATTTGACCTCCAACATCCATTCATTCGAAGATACTTTAATGCCTCTTAAGAGAAAAGGACATCCACACTTTTTCGACCCCGTTGTCCTTTTTCGTCCCTTATCATTTCCTGCAACAATTAGTTGGGTTCCAATCTTTGGTTTATTTTTCCGATAAGTTCCACCACGTTCACATGCCAATAACACTTGTGTCTTCTTCTTCCCACTGCCATTATCTGAGCGCTTTACAACGATGACGATGTTGTGTTGTAAGGCTACGTCTCGAACCCACTGTTCTAAGGCCTCCCGAGTTTCAGAGTAATTGAAATATGAGAACACATCGGTGTAGTCCATCATAAGCTCATTGCCCGGAGTATCCTCATTAACCGAAGCATCCTCATTAGTTGGGGCATTCTCCTCATTAGCTGGGGCATTCTCTTTATTAGCCGAAGCATCACATGGCCCCGATTCATCCTCCGAATAATAAAAGAAATCCGGATCAAAGTCTTCGTCATGAGCCAAATTCTGAAAAGAAACCAATATGTAAATTTTTTGGTTGTTAAATCTGGTGAATAAAGCGAATGAATTTCATATATCTCTCATTGATTACAAAGGAACAAAGGAAGCGCATATATATACACGCTCAATTCTAGTAAACGACTAATAAAAATATATCCAGTATCTAAGTGTATCTAACAACCGACTAATGAAGGCCATAAACAATCAAATACGGGTCGTGGTGTTAAATTAATATCGGTGGGCCTAAGGCCCATTATAATATAAATGGCAATTCCCAATACGCCTCCTCAAGTTGGAATGTGAAGATTTCGAACACCCAACTTGCCCCGAAGGTAACAAAATCGATAAATCGCAAGCGCCTTGGTGAATATATAGGCGACTTGATTTTCGGTAGAAATGGCGCAAGGGCAGATGACGCCATTTGTAACCAATTCTCGAACAAAATAGCAATCCATCTCTACGTGCTTTGTTCGCTCATGAAACACGGGATTCACGGCAATGTGTCGAGCCGCCTCGTTGTCGCAAAAAATAAGAGTTGGGCCGAAAATGTGCACATCAAAATCCATCAAGAGCCATCGTAACCAAACAACTTCACATGCTGCCGTGGCCATTGCTCGATACTCCGCCTCAGCCGACGAACGTGATACTACCGATTGCTTTTTTGTGCGCCACGAGACAGGCGAGCAGGCGATGGTGATAAGGTAGCCCATGGAGGATCGTCTCGTGAACGGGCATCCGGCCCAATCTGCGTCGCAGTGTGCGACCAAATCGAAATCGCATGTGGCACTGAGAAATATTCCCTGCCCTGGGGTCTGTTTAATATACCGATGCACGCGATGCACGACATTGAGGTGAGTTTATCGCGGTTGCTGGAGAAATTGGTTGAGCTGTCCAACTACGTACACGATATCTGGACGAGTGACGGTAAGGTATAGCAGTCGACCCACGATCATCCGGTATTGAGCCTCGTCCATGAGAGGGTTTTCATCATTGAGACGCAGCTTCAGGATTTGCTCTATGGGGAACGGACTCGGACGTCCTCCTTGGAGCCCACTCTCTTCTAGAATGTCTAACGCATATTTGCGTTGGCTCAATACGAACCCTTCGGGTGAACGTGCATTCTTTGATGTTGAAACGATCGTTCAAATGCTATTTGACGAGAGAAATTTGAGCGAAATTGTTTCCAGCCAATAAAACGTCGTCGACGTATATCAGGGCAACAATGTAGGTATCACCATCACGTAGGACGAACAACGAATGATCTGCACGGGACTGCTGGAATCCGATGGCAGTGAGTGCCTGAGTGAACTTTTCGTGCCAATTTCGGGATGCTTGTCGAAGGCCGTAGAGTGGTCTTTCATGCTTGCACACCCGGCGGTCACCCTCTTTGGCGAAACCTTGCGGAACATTCATATAGACGTCTTCATGTAAATCCCCATGAAGGAAAACATTATTTACGTCCAATTGATGGACCTCCCAGCGGACGGTGACGAGCTTTGGGCGGGGGCAAATGTCTCATGAAAATCAATTCCCTCGATTTGGGTGAATCCCTTTGCGACCAAATGAGCTTTATATCGCTCTACTTCGCCATCGGGTCTGTACTTAATTTTATAAACCCATTTCGAGCCAACTGCCTTCTTCTTGGGAGGTAAATTGGTCAACTTCCATGTGCCATTTTCTTCTAAGGCTTGGATCTCCTTTTGCATTGCTTCTCGCCAAAGTGGGTCCTTGATGGCCTGCGAGAAGTGTTTTGGCTCATCGCGGTTAGTGATTGCAGCCAAGTAGGCTTTGTGTTTGGTGGAAAATTTTTCAAAGGCGACAAAATTTGTGAGGGGGTATGCCACTGATGTCACGGCAGTCCGCGAGTGATCCACCGATGGTGATAAGTCCGTGACGAAGTCTGTGAGGTGTTTTGGTTGTAGCTTGGCTCTAAATCCGTCACGTTGGATAGGGGCACGCTGAGATGGTGCTGGGGTCAATTCGTTGTGGTCGGCGTTGGCGGATGTGTCGCCTGGGTTGGAGGCAGTGGGTTCGCTGGACTCGTCGCTGGCAAAAACAGCAGGATCGTTGTCAGGAGAAACTTCGGCCGTCTGTAGAACAAGTGCGTCTGCAGCCTCGCCGATGGGGGGTGGAGTTTAGCGGACGAAAGGTCGCAGTGGAGAAACTAGTGGATCTGAGTGGACGGGTTTCTCTTGAGTACGGGTGAGTGCACGAGCGACGAATTGAGCGAAATCTAGCTCCCCAGTGCCTTGGAAATGAAATATATCCTCAAAGAATGTGACGTCGCGAGAACTGTAAATTTTATAGGTTTGCAAATCAAACACAAGGTAGGCCTTTTGTCCACTTGGGTATCCTACGAACACACAAGCGCTGCCGCGTTCATCGAATTTATCCTTGCGACGATTCTCGTGTGCATATACTAAGCACCCAAATACGCGTAGGTGGTCATAAAAGGGTTTTCGTCGAAATAGAATTTCAAAAGGTGTTCTTTGTGAAGTAACTAACGACGGAAGACGATTTATAATTTAAACGGCCGTGAGAATGCATTCTCCCCAAAATTCAATTGGCAGATTGGACTCAAAACGCAATGCACGTGCCACTTCCAAGATGTGTTTGTGCTTTTGTTCCACGACTCCATTTTGTTGTGGTGTGTCTGTACATGAGCTCTTAATCAAAATTCCATTGTCGCCATAGTATTTGAGTAAGGAACTTGATCGGAACTCAACCCCATTGTCTGATCGAACGCGCTTAACCTTGAGGTGAAATTGTGTTTGGATCATATTGCAAAATTGCGCTAGAAGATTAACTACATCGGATTTGTGGCGACAAAGGAATACCCAAACCCCACGGCTGAAATCATCGACTATGGATAAGAAATATCTAGCGCCAGAAAATGTGTCACATTTATATGGCCCCCAAATACACAATGTATGAGCTCAAAACATTTAGTTGTAATACGAGTGCTTGCATATATGAAAAGGAAGACGGGACTGCTTAGCCCGGATACAAGAGTCACAAAAAGTAGTATTTTTCTTAAAAACTTGTAAAGAGTAAATTTGCCGTGGTTTTCCATCAGAAGCGTGTCCTAATCGTCGATGCCACAAACTCGAAGTTCCAACAACAGTCAGTGCTCGTCCATGTGTTAGCTCCATATAGTAGAGACCGTCACGATATTTACCCAGTCCAATCAGCGTCTTCGAGTGTGAGTCCTGTATAGTGCAAAAATCCACAAAAAACGTGAATACACACTTTAAATCCTTTGCAAGTCGGCTGACGGAAATAAGATTGCAATGGAACGATGGGACGTGCAATACATGGTTGAGTTGCAACCCATTATTCAATGCAATCTTTCCAACTGAGTGAACGGGTATAACGTCTCCATTCGGAATTTTTACGGGTGGTTCTCCACTGTTTGTTACAATGTCGGACAACAACGATTCTTCACAAGTTATGTGTTCTGTAGCTCCTGTGTCAATGATCTAAGAGCATCGATAAAGGTCTTTCATACCTGCCATATGTACAGCGGATCCAGGGGCAGTGGTGCCTTCACGTTCACTCCGTATGAATTTCGTGAGACGCTGAAATTGCTCGGCGTTTAGACCTGGTACTGGGCTCGGATCGGTGTCGATGTGTGCAGCGCGCGGCGTGTCGGCACGCCTCCCGCTATCTTTAGTCGGCGGCCGTTCGTCGCGTCCATTACGCCTTGACCTCGCCTGTTCCAATTTGGAGGATAGCCGACTCTTTCGAAGCACGTATCGTACGTGTGGTTTATCTTACCACAGTGGCTGCAGTGTCGCCCGTCTCTTAGCTTGCGGCTTAGATCGGCGGTTTTGTTTGACTCGAATGCCTTCTTGGACTGCAGTTGAAAAGCAGCTGCCTCGCTGGACGGTTTTCTCGATGTCGAGATTGTTCGGTGCTGCTCGTCTTCTGAAACCAGATGATACGCTGTGCTTAGCAAAGGAACTGGTCGCGTGCTTAGGATCTGTGTTCAGATGGAATTGTGAACGTCGTTGAGCCCCATCAAGAAGTCGTATAATTGATCTCTATCCATCCTTTGTAACAACTGTTTCGTCATATCTTACTTGCAACCGCCACATGTGTAGCCTGCACAGGAACACGCTGGAATTGGCGACACGGAACTGGCCTCGTCCCAAATTTCTCTCAGCTTGCTGTAGTACGCAGAAATTGTGTCGCTGTTTTGACGGATCATTCCAAGCGAGCACCGTAACTAATAGGCTTGAGGGGCGCTCTCCTTACCGAAACGCTCCTCGAGATCGATCTAAATCTCACGGGCTGTCCTGAATTTTACACTCCGTCGGATTTCGGGCTCCATACTGGTCAATAGCCATCCCCTTACCATGGCGTTCGCGCGCTTCCAATACGACATGTATGGATCGTCGGCCTGAGGTATTGTGATTTCACCATTGACAAATCCAATCTTATTCTTGGCATATAGTGCGTTGGTCATGTCGTCCAACCAGTCGCCGTAGTTTCCATCCTTGAGAGGTGCTCCCATAAATGTATCGCCAAGTTTATATGATGCGTGTAGATAGTAGGGGGACATGGGATCAATCACGACAGTTGCCGCATTCAAGCCGCTGCCGGTCCCGGTGCTCTTTCCATCGGCCATTATTTCTTCCCACAAAGGTCTTCAAGAAATGATCAAAGACAGAAAAAAATCTGTCTATCTCGGAAGTTTTACCAGGAAAGCTCTCGTTCTGGTACCATGTTAAATCTGGTGAATAAAGCGAATGAATTTCATATATCTCTCATTGATTACAAAGGAACAAAGGAAGCGCATATATATACACGCTCAATTCTAGTAATCGACTAATAAGAATATATCCAGTATCTAACAACCGACTGATTCGGTTGTAAATTGCATAAGATTTCATATGTCTTAGTGATAAACTTTGAGGGTTTTTCATGCATTTTAACACTAATATGCTTGATTTGATTGAGAAAGGTGTTTGAGCTCGTTTTGTAGGAATATGAGGTGAATTAGGCATTAAACTCGCAAAAACAAGTGTTCAATCATCATTTTCACTCACTGTACTGAAGAGAGAATTGCACCATTGGATTCGTCTCGAAAAATGGAGTGGAATGAAAGAAATAATCGAGTCAATCGGAGGTCGGAAGCTCGAGATATGAAGAGATAAAAAACTTGGCCGGGTGACACCACCCGGGCGGGTCACTTTGGCCCGACCATGCCATTTTCCATCAAGACCTTCGTATTTTGGCCGGGTAACCACCCGACCAAGCCCTATTTCACTCAAATGCTTCGTATTTCGCACCGGGTGGCATGCCCGGATGAAACACCCGGTCGTGTGAGATGAAATTCGGGGATTTTAGCCCATTTTCTCCATTTTCGAGGGACCTAAGTGCAAATTTCGTCCAAGACTTCTACCCCAACTATAAATAGCTCAAATTTGAGTTTTAGAAAGGACTTACTCCTTCTACAAGCAACTTCTACACACAATCACACATAGTATTAGGTGTTCTTGTTATTTTTGCAATTTCAATTCATAGTTAGCCTAGATTAGAGTTACAATTTACAATTCATGTGAAGATTTCCATTGGGCTTTGTAAGTAATTGAAGTTTGTAGCTACATTTCAACTCTTAAGGTAATATCTCTTTAATTTTCACTTTCAATTTGGTAATTTACTCATTTCTTGCAAATCAATTGTTAATTGTCATGGGTTTTGTGTATTCTTGTGTTTTAGCCATGGGATTCTCCTCTAGAACCATGGGCTAAACTTGAATTGTTTTGGGTGTTGATGTTTTGATGAGTGTTTAGTGTAATTGTGATTAATTGCATGATTAGCTTAGGATTTGAGTGTTAATTGTTTCTATTGTTGTGATTTGTAAGATTCAATTGGTTGATCAATCCTATTAGCTAGCATTTTAGATTATGTTAATTGCAACGAGAGTTGAGTTTGCATGATTGGGGTGTGGATGTGAGCCTTGATTAATTGATTGAAGTTTAGTAGTGATTAACTTAACCGAGAGAGGGTTAATTGTTAGACCGACAACTTTAGACACTATCTTGGTGAGAGTGCGTTTCATAAGCATTAGTAATCGTGTTGAAAGTGCTTATGAAACACTATCTTAGGGGCTTATGGTATTTGGTTAGATCCTATAATTGCTAATTAATGCACGTTGTTAGCCTATGCCTTTCGAGGGGGTTTGCACACATATGTGATAGCCTTTACCTTAATCCGAATTCATAACTAATTCATGTAATTGGTCCACTAGTTCGTTTAATTACTCACAAAATGGTAACACCCGAGGCAATACCCTTCTCTTGCACTTTCCAACGAAAGTTAGATAGTTTGTTATTTGTATTTCTCATTATTTTAGTTAATCTAGTTTAATACTTTAGTTCTAATTCCCAAAAATCCAAACAAACACGTGTAGTTACTACAATAGCATGCATACTCGTAACTTTAGGGATTCGCTTGCACTCAATTAAATCCTTGGAACGAACAAACTACTTGGTCGTACTTACGTACTTCAATCGGACTCATACGCTTGTGGGGATCGTATTGTTAAGTGCTTTAAAAAGTTTTGAAAAACGAGACAAGTCACCGACTAATGAAGGCCCTAAACAATCAAATATGGGCAGTGGTGTTAAATTAATATCGGTGGGCCTAAGGCCCATTATAATATAAACGGCAATTCCCAATATGGTTGGCCAAATTCTGAAAAGAAACAAAATTCAACACAAAAAAAACATAAAATTCACATTTCAGTCGACT
Organism: Galeopsis tetrahit; assembly: GCA_963675135.1. NCBI lineage: Eukaryota > Viridiplantae > Streptophyta > Magnoliopsida > Lamiales > Lamiaceae > Galeopsis > Galeopsis tetrahit. The sequence continues at coordinate 8,619,852 of OY776121.1, read as the reverse complement.
ATAGGTTGTCGACCACTACAGTTTTGGTCGACAACTGGTGCAAGAACACAATGTTCCCCGTCGACACCATATGGTCAACCGAAAGACACCTGGTTGACATCGCGTAATCGACCAAACACACTATCATCACCTAACCAGTGCCAACGACATAAAGACAAAATAAAGCAACTAATTGACCAACCTTGAATTCATTTTCAAGTATTCCGTCAATTTGATGGGAACACTTTTGACAATACCTCAAATCACCACCCTGCAGAAGAATTCCCAAAAACTTAGGATCAAAATTTTAAGTTCCTTGTCTTTCCACATCTCTTATCCAAGAAGAAAATACAAAATGAAAAATAATTAATCAAACATTTCAACGGGTTGATAAGATCAAGAAGAAAAATTATATGACAATTTATACATACATACTGTGACACAAAACTAGAACACGTAAGGAATGACTTCAGTCTAATAATTTTTTTTTTAATGATGACAGAATCATTAAGCTAAAAGTCGCGTCATTACCATTGCAGGAGGGTTTTAAAACTACATCCAAGAGTTTTCTTTTAAAACTATCCAGCATTACCTTATATGATAATATATGATTCTACAACAACAATCAACCAAATATACAAAAATTAAATGCTAAATGTGCCACCACCAATCAGCATCTTATCACTTTCAATCTTTGTGGATAAATCAGCAGCCGGTTAATTCAAATATTTCAGATCAAGCGATGAGAATCGAAATCAGAATCGCACCAAAAGCGGTTGATTGAACTAAAAAAAACTGAATCGTCGGCGTGCGAGAAACCGAACCTCCGACACTCGAAAAACTAAATCTGGCGAAACTTCAAATCACAAAAACTGAATTGCCGGCGTGAGATAAGCCGAATCGCCAAAACAGAGCAAGCCTCAATCAAATCGCGCGAACCCTGTGGCCGGAAACTCTTCTTCCGCCGTCATTCCTGCGTCGACGCCACCACCCTCATCCATCTCCGCCACTCACACGGAGTCCATCGTCTCGGTTCTCCATCTCACAAATTCCTAATGGCCGCCTCCCTTAGGTTTTGAATTTGGGTGAGTTTTGAAATGAAAAATGAGAAATAATGTGAGAGGTTGAAATGGATTATATTATTAGATTTAATTGTCGATTTAATAATGAAAGGGCATAAGTGGGTTTTTACGTGCTAATTTGATCTTAATTGAATTGTTGAATTTTTTTAGTTTTAATTGTAGTAGGGGTGTGGATCTTAGCTCTTAATATCAATAACTATATTGTATAGTACTAAGATTAATGTGGGTATAAAATATTATTTAATACATGAACTAATATTATACAATATGTTAACTAATACTATACTATATTTGAACTAATATATGAACTAATACTGTATTACTATATCATATTTGAACTAGTATCATAAAGTATGTAATGTTTTGTTCGAACCCATGACCTTAATTGAAGGAAGGAGCAGCCTAGATCTACTAAGCTAATCACTAATTACTCTTAAAAAATTGTTTTGAACGCTACGAACATATCCTAATATGGATCCATATTCTAATTGGTATGATCAGTGACGGAGCCAGGAAATCTCGATAGGGGGGCCCGATTAACATTACTAGGGGTGTGCAAAGTATGGTTCAGACCGATCAAACCGATCGAACCAAACCAGACCATTAAATATGGTTCGGTTTTTTATTTACGGTTCAGTTTACAGTTTTTAGAATTGATCTTTCTTTAGTATGATTTGATTTACGGTTTTCACTAATAAAAAATCGCAAAAAAGGGAACCAAACCGAACTTATTTTATATATATATAAATATATATTATATAAAAAATATATATAATATAGATTTATAGTCTCTATATTATATAATCCCTAAACTAGTAAACCCAAGACATTTTTCAAGCCTATAAGCCGCTCAAAGTCAGAAATCTTATCAATTCTCTTCTATTTAGTATTTAACGTCCCAATAAAAAAAGTGTACAAATAATTACGAGACAAATTGAGTATATATATTAAAAAAAAAAAATGGTGGGGGGCCACTGGGCCCCTCTGGCCCCAGCGTGGCTCCGCCCCTGGGTATGATCCAGATCCAAATCCAAATATGAATGTAACGTTATACTCTTAAAAAATTGTTTTGAACGCTACGAACATATCCTAATATGGATCCATATTCTAATTGGTATGATCCAAATCCAAATATGAATGTAACTTAGTTATAACTAGTACACAAGAATCTAGTTACATATCCTTATTCCTTTGTCTCACTTCACTTTCTTCAATTTTATTTAGTTAAAGTTTCTCATGTCTTCAACAAAATAAAATTAGGGTTTCAGAAAATTTGCAAAATTATATTTCTAAATAAAAGTCATTCCAATCCTTTAATTAATTGATTAGTTTTAGCCATGATAACAGCTTCATGACGTACCAAGAAATTGCAGAATGGCGAAAGAATTTTAGAGTTTACATTTTGTTTTGTTTGCAGCATAAATTAAGTTGAATATATATGTTATGTTTATGTTGATCAATTTGATTAAACTAATTAATAAATAAGATTTTTGTTATTGATTTATATTTATTTTAAGGATCTTTTAACACTTCCAAGATTATTTTTTCCAAATATAATATTGAAATTTCAGCAGGAAATGTTACAATGGTATGTGATATGGCAATTAATGTTAAAAGTGGTTTAAGATTTATTTATAAGTTTCCTTCTATTTTTTTTTATTTTTTTGAGAGATAAAGGTGACACGTATATATCAACACTGAGTGCAAGGGTACTCAAATCCATTACAGTAATATCGGAGAGTAAGCTATATTTATTAGGTTATACACGTCCAAGGGGCTATTTCACACTCATAGTACAAATTTACAATGACTTTGTGGGTCTTGAGCCATTTCCAAATACTTAATTTGATACTCTCCGCGATTTCTTCTAGACCATGATCTTTCGTTGAAAATTAGATTGTTCCTAGCTTTGCAGATTAGGCGGGAGATAACAAAACATCTCAATGTTGATTGTGCATGTGTATTTATTAGGTGTGCAAAAGTCAGAAATCACTAGTGGAACGATTTTAGATCGTCAAGTGCCTAGATGCTGTCTAGTTGGTCCATTTTATTTACCTAAAAATTATAGTAATATTAATACCAAAACTCATCAATTTGAATTATAGAAAAGCAATAATCAAAGTAATATTTTCAAATAAATAAGAAAAAATAAAAAATATAATACATGTGTCACCTCAAATTTAAGTGAAATTTTAAAATTATCCCTAAAAATACATAGCAACCGGTCCACCACTATTTTGACTTTATTTTTTTTAAATTTTAAAATTATCCCTAGAACTAGAGACTTGAACCCTTTAACACATTAAGTTAAAGTAATTATAGAATCGCATACAGAAAATTGATAGTTGAAAGGGTTAATTGGCAAATGACACTGTTTTAGCATCAAAATTGCTGGTCATTTACGAGACAGGTGGATTTGCGCTTTTGGTGAGGATCTGGGATAAGTAAGTAGTGTTTGAGAGATGTTGATAAACTCACTTGACTCTAAGCCATCAACAACGATCACCATCTCTTCCAAAGCAGGCGCTCGTCTAAGCAGAATTCGGGACAACGTAAGTAGTGGTTCACCATTTGAATCTGCAGAGTCCATAACTCTAATCTTCTTCAGATACAATAAGTCGCCATCCAAATCACTCTTTACATCTGAATCCAAATCGTCAATATCCTAAAATGAGAAACAATAAATTTAGATAAAGGTCTGCATTCGAACATCAAACGATCTGTATTGTATCCAGGATAAAAACTTGTATGAGACAATCTCATACATGGCACGTGTTCTCATCACATATAAATTCTATGACCCATAGACTTATAACTCTACTCGAATCATGTTTTGAACCAAAACAAGATGTAACTACTAAAGTGAACCGAACGTACCCTGTATCATACATGAGAATATTTCACTCATAATGTTTCACGTGATAGGTTTTAGACGTGAAGCATACAAAATAAATGTGTGACCAACATTTCTCAACATAGAAAATATTTCCTGTAATGGAAAGATATTGAACATCCCCTTTAGATTCTCTCCCTCCCTCCCTCTCTCAAATATACATATATACATAAACGAGAGCCACAATCATTGAAACTAAATATTGGCACACATATTCATGCAATTATTAGGACTTGAATACTTACCCCATCTGTTGCAAAACCATCTAAGAATAATGACTCGAGGTTTGGTGAAGAATCGAGCAAGCAGAAAATGCCAGAAATGAAATGCATATAGCTGAATGCACCTGCACCACAAGAATCTAATGTCAAATGTCGCATCCTAATTTCCGGTAGTTGCCAGCCTTCCACCACCATCATCGACAGAACCTAAGACCAAGTGAAAATACCAAGCATGAATAATTGTATAATCATTTACTCTAGAAATGAACTCATAGATATTGATTCAGTTACTTCACTTGGGGGATGTGTTCAATTTAGGATTCACCGACTGGAAGTGAGATGTTACGTCTTCCGTCGTTTTTCTAGTTCAAGATTTAAATTCCGAATTTTACCATCCAATTACATCTACCCCTAACAATACCTATAAATCCAACTGTTACATCACTCGCTCTTACAAAATTAAATTGACATAAAGTTACATTTTATCTTACTCAAAATCTCAAAACAAACACACACAATCAATATTCATCTCGATTTTGAAATTCAGGATTTCCACCATCCTAAATAATCCCAAATCAAACATCCTCTTGAGTCTTTTTACATGGTTCATGAATTAGGTTATCATTCAAAACCGTTGATTGTCATGAAAATAAAAATTAGTTGAAGACGAATACCAAATAAGAGCAGAAATACACATATCAAAGTGAAGCGAAATCATCAAGTCCATTAAAGCATAGATTGGAAGTGTGGTATAACCCAAGAATGTTAAACAAAACTAAGAGTAGAAATACACACCTCAAAGCATTTATTCCTTACGTGAAGATCGTTAACGTGCTTAAAGTTTTCAAGGAATTCCTTTACATAAGCCAACACCTCCACCGAGTAATAATCATCAGGTTCATCAATGAAATCAATAGAAGCTGTAACAACAGGTGAGATGTTTCTTAGCTGCCACTTTCTTCCTTCAGGAAACACCTTAATTTTCAAAAGGCGTATATAGGGTGCTAATACTTCCACAAATGGTCCGTCTTCAAATTCTTCAACAAATGGTCCGTCTTCAAATTCTTCAATTGTAAGGCTATTAAGACATCGAGAATTGACCTCCAAACGATTGAATCCACGACATGATTTTAACTCCAAATTATTTAAAACAGGACAAACTAGATAATATTTCATCAAGTGAATGCTGATTCAACTCCACCATGTAAAGGGTTAAATCGGTTAAAGATTGCCACTCAATTGTTCCTTCGTAAGCCATAATGCATCCTCTAAGATACAAGGTCGTCAAAGAAGAACAGGAATACATCACCTGAGGCGGTGTATAGTATTCATCCGTCGAGGTGCTTAACTTCAAAATAAGTTGTTTCACCTTATTCTTCACACAAAACTCAACCCACGAATCAACATCAGTAGCAAAGGTCTTGTTGTAGTGTAACAAATCAACCATGAATTTCTCCAAATATTTCCCCTCACGAATATCGATGGTCCTATTAACCCAAGACACAAAATTGAGTGTATCCGTGTCCAACCACTCTATTCCGCTTTCGAACTCCAACCTGGGCAACTCGGACCAAAGGTATTTCCATCTTTTCGACAATACACTCGTAATTCCAGCTGTTCGCACATCGAGAAAAGAGAGAATGTGAATAAGTAGTGAATCTGGCAATTCATGGAATGGATCAGTCGGCATCTTCATAATCCGTTTACTCAATGATGACAATGGCATAATTTCTCTAAACTCCTCTACTCCTTCTCCACCGTGTCCTTCTCCAAATTCTGTTGTATTTTCATCAAATCTAATTCAACATTAGAATACAAACAAAAATAATTAACAATTCCAAACCTCAATTTACCGAATCTAATCAAACCACTCTCCGTACCAGCGGCTTACATAAACGCTTTTCTCCGCCATTTTCCCCTTTACATGCACAGTTTACCCAAAATGAATACACTTTCACTTCATAAACTAAGAAATAATTAAGAGAATGCCTTTGACCTAGCTACCACATAATTTCTTTCTTCCTCAACAAACAAATATTAAGAAACTAATTTAGATCACAAAAACAAAAGGCCTAAAAAGGCACAATTAACCAACAACAGATCGGAAAATTATGATCGGAAAACCAGACAAAAATAACATAAATAAAAATCAATGCGAAGAATAAAATGACCTCAGAATTAAGATAGGTCGGGTTTAGATAAACGGGGTAAGGGGTTTCACTTTACGTTTTCTAACAATGTTTAGCAATTTCAAACCATAAATCCGTTCTATAATTAAGCATAAGTACATCAGCGAAACAACACCCCCAAAAATCAGACTAAAAACTACTCCTGTTAATAAGAAATTCAATAAATATCCCAACCCCAATTTGCAGTGAAAATTTACCTTAGTGGAGGAAGGCGACGGCTAAGACACCGGCACTGAATACAGAGATGACGGAAAACTGAAACAAAATTAAGGTCCGTTTGATACTAAAAATAAATTTATTCTGAAAATGAGTCCAAAGAATCATTTAATATAGGGTAGGTTAAATTTTGGGTGGGGGTACCCATGAAATTTTATACACACCCCAAATGTTAAACTCACCCCAATAAAATTTAAAATTCAATTTTAATTACTATACATACCTCAATTATTTCCTATTTACCCTTCAACCCTCTTAACTAATACAATAAAATTAAGTGTAAACTTTGAAAATATTTTAAAAAATCAGCTAAATTTTAAAAATCATTACTGACGCTTTTAATTACGTTGAAATGGAACAATCAATAAAAAAATGAAAATAATAATTAAAACTAAATAAAATCTGAAAAATAAATTAAATAAAAAAATAAGAATTAATGATTTTTTTAAATTAAATAAAATAATAAAGAAAAATCAACTCAATATTAAATTAAAAAATAAAATAAAGCTAAATAAATTTCTTAATTTTAATTAATTATTTTTTTACGATTTATTAAAAAATTTATTTATTTTTAATTGATTTTTGAATTTTGTATTTGAATAATTTATTTATTTTCTTTTTAAAAAAATACTCGGATCGTATTTAATTTTTTCAGATTATTTTTAAAAAATATTTGATTTATTTAAATTAATTATTTTTTAAGATTTTTTCAATTTTTTAAAAAAATTATCTTTAATTTGTATAAGGGTTACTTAGTCATTTTACAATTGTCTATTTTTATTTTTAAATTGATGGGGTGTGTATAACATGTTTTGGGGTGTTAGTAGTGGTACCCTAAATTTTAAAAAATTGGTAGGATTGATAATAAAAATAAAATACGCGAAAAGTATGTATGAAAACTTAGGTAGCTTAAAAGGTTGAATATAGTCTTTTTTATATTTTGCAATATTTACAATAATAATTTCAGCTATAATGACATACACTTGTTAGTGATGTTATGTTACACATATTAATTTGTTGTACTTTTCAGTTGTAGTGACTTACTATTTTCAACAATATTTTTTAGTTATATTGACTTACACTTTTTAGTAATGTTATGCTACACCTTTTAGTCATATTTTGTTGCACTTTTCAGTTGTAGTGACTTACAATTTTCAACAATATGTTCAGTTATAGTGACTTACACTTTTTAGTAATGTTATGTTACACTTTTTACTCGTATTTTGTTACACTTTTCAGTTATAATAACTTACACTTTTCATTAAAATATTGTGTTACACTTTTCAAGTATATTTTGACATGCACTTTTTAATAATATTGTGTTGCACTTTCTAGTTATACTAACTTGCATTTTCTAGTTATACCAATTTGCATTTTCTAGTTATAATGACTTATACTTTTCATTAAAAGTTGTGTTGCACTTTTCAATTACAGTGACTTACACTTTTTAATAAAAAAAGGGAAAATATCACTTTTGGTCACTGAACTTTACCACTTTTCACTTTTGGTCACCCACATTTCATCACTATCAAAATTGGTCACTCACTTATTTGTCAATATCAAAATTGGTCACTCACTTGTTCTTTCTCTATCAATTTTGATGCCGCTATAATCCGTTATTTACTAACGGATAAAAGGTTTTGAGCGTCAACTTTTATTTTCCCTCTTTTAATTCATTAACCCTAAACCCCCAAACCCTTTTTTTTTTTAATTTTACTTCAATTAATATTACTGTGGTTAAATTACTGGTGTATGGTTAAGAATAGATTATCAAACCCGAATAAGTATAAATGGGGAAATGAATTCTAATAATTAACTATTTTGAAATAAGTTTCTATTCACAATCATTATGCAAATTCAATATGAAAATCAGTAATTGAAATATTATTAAAAAAAGTTTGAAAACAGAGTATAAAAGAATAATTTTCAACCACAGTGAATACAATAATTATAAACCATCGAACTACACACCATAATTATAAAAACAGAGTACATAACTAGTACATGACCACCACAATTTGACTAATTTGGCTTATAATTATGATGTGTAGTTCGATGGTTTATAATTATTGTATTCACTGTGGTTGAAAATTATTCAGACTTGCTTTTGTACTCTGTTTTTCAGACTTTTTTTAATAATATTTCAATTACTGATTTTCATATTGAATTTGTATAATGACTAAGAATTAATTGAAGGTAAATTTAGTAAAATTAAAAAAAAAAAAAAAAAAAAAAAAAGCTTATAATTATGATTATGGTGTGTAGTTCGATGGTTTATAATTATTGTATTCACTGTGGTTGAAAATTGTTCAGACTTGCTTTTGTACTCTGTTTCAGACTTTTTTGAATAATATTTCAATTATTGACTTTCATATTGAATTTGTATAATGACTGATAATTAATTGAGGATAAATTCAGTAAAATTTAAAAAAAAAGTTTGAGGGGTTTAGGGTTAAGGAATTAAAAGAGGGAAAATAAAAGTTGTCGTTCAAAACCTTTTCTCCGTTAGTAAATGACGGATTCTCTAACAGCACATCAAAATTGATTGAGAAATAATAAGTGAGTGACCAATTTTGATAGTGACAAATAAGTGAGTGACCAATTTTGATAGTGACAAATAAGTGAGTGACCAATTTTGATAGTGATGAAATGTGGGTGACCAAATGTGAAAAGTGGTAAAGTTAAGTGACCAAAAGTGATATTTTCCCATAAAAAAATGTGTTACACTTTTTAGTAATATTGTGTTACACTTTTTATTAATATTAACTTACACTTTTCAACACACACCATTTCGAAAAAAAATTATCAATAAAAAAAAATTACAAAAAAAAAATAATAATAAAAAAAAAATTAACCAAGTCAAAATTGTTATTCACAATAATCTTGAATATTTAGGATTAACAATATTTTTGAATATTTAAGATTTAACTTAACCAAATCAATTCAATTCCTTATATTTAAGATTTAAGTTAACCAAATCAAATCAATTCCTTATAAGAAATTGATTCTATATAAGATCAATCCTTTAATATAAGATTGAGTGTATTAAGTAGCGGTATAAAGTCAAATTCTCGTCTCATAGAAAGTACAAAGAGTAGTATTAAAAATTATATATTATGTTAATTCTTGTATGATATCAAATTTTATTTTATTTAGGGTATAAAATTCTTTTTTATTTGATAAAATGCATAATACACATGGTTTGATATACAATATTATTTCTACAGCCTAGTAACATAGATGAATAAATCGTAGTTGCCCCACCTCTCTCTCACATATTTCCACTTCATGCTTCAGCTCACAGGTCTCCGACGTTCCGACACTGGTTCATCTCCGTCTTTCTTTTCTATTATTACTGTTGTCCTTCCTTTTGTCGGCGCTAATGTGGTTTGTTGTTCCCTGAAAATGTGTGTGCGCTATTCATTTCCACCTCTTAAGGCAGGGAGAATTAGGAATAACTGCAATTTGCCTTCAATCTTAGGAATAACAACAAACCAAATTTTTTATTAGTTAGAGCAACAAAAGTGTACATAAATTGACCATTATACCCCTAAATTGAAAAGCCTAAATAAAGTAATTCATTTTTTTTTGGCTGAAAAGTCTCTCCTCTGTCAAATCAAATCAGCCCTCTACTTCTATTTTATTTACACGTTTGTTTGTTTGTTTTTTTTTTTTCAATTATAGTAATAATGGAATTGAGAAATTAGTTTTTTTTTTCTTTCTTGTTTTTTTCTTTTTATATTATATATACTTTTATGTTTTATTAAAAAAAGAGTTTATTGTTGCTTAGGTACAATTTCCACCACCCAAACTCTATGTAGGTGTTACTTTTTTTAAAAGTTTATTTTAGGTACAAAAACAATGTGAAAGACCCAAAATACCCTTTCTTACATTCACATCTATTCTTACACATTCACATCTCTCCTAAAACTCAAATTGCCCTTATTAAACAATTCCTCCCATCTTCTTCTTTCTCCTCTCTCTCCTCACACATTCTTTTATTTTTGCAGATGAAGGCTCGGCGGCCATGGAGACTCAATAGCCATGGCGAAGGGTCGCCGCCAAAGTTCAAGGCGATGGAGGCTCGTCGGCCATGGCGAAGGTCACCATCTTCGTCGGAGAAAAGCACAGCAGCGACGGTAAGCCACGGCGACGGACTTCGTCCTCCCCGGCGGCCATGGCGAAGCAGCGGAGCTTGATGCAGACGGGCGGCGACCGTGGTGGGGGCGGCGATCTGAAGAAGACGAAGCCGCCTCCATGGCCGACCTCGCCGATCTGCTTCGGACGAAACAGCCGCACTGCGTCGGAGGCGAAGACTCGCTCGCCGGAGGTTCTCCCAACCGCAACTCCGACGATCTGCATCTTCGATATTGAAGAAGGCCTCCCCCACTGCGCCGCCGCCCACCTGTTCTCGCCTCCGACGCTGTACATCTCGCCGGAATTTTCTCAGACGGCGGCCTCGCCGGAGGTTCTCCCACCCGTCACTCCGACGATCTGCATCTTCGATCTTGAAGAAGGCCTCCCCCACTGCGTCGCCGCCCACCTGTTCTCGCCTCCGACGCCTCGCCGGAATTTTCTCAGGCGACGGCCTCAAAATTGCTAGGGCATGGACTAGGGTTTCCTCACCCCATTGGGCCTGTTAGTGGACTATTTTTTTTTTTGAATTTATTTTTTTATAGATGCAAATAAATTATTTGTTGGTGCAAATCTTTCTTTTGTTGATGCAAATTATATTTGTTCATTGATGCAAATGTTATTTTTATCTTTATTTTGTATTTTTTTTTATTTTGTGAGTTTTATATTGTTTTTTAATTTTTTGTGCATTTATTTTCGAATTTTTTGTTTTTTTTTTGTTAATTAAAATTGATTGTTAGAAAAAAATGAATCTCACCCATATTGTTTCCCAAAAATTGATTGTTACCCAAAAAAATTTACTAAAAAAAAAATAATACGGAGTATGCATCAATGTTTAAATGTTTAAATTTTTTTTTTCATTTTTCGAATACAAGATCATCGTTTTTTGTACATGCTTGACTCTGTTTGTTCTTTTTTTTCCCATTATTTCACAATTCAACCAAAATAAGCTCAACTTTTTAAAAAAAAAAATACAAAACTAAATTCTCAAAAAATACAAAGAAAAATTCAACAATGAAAAAAATAAATTTGCATCAACGACGGTAAATTATTTGCATCATCGGAGAAATTATTTGCATCAACAAATAAATTATTTTGCATCAACGAATAAATTATTTTGCACCAACAAATAATTTATTTGCACCAACCGTTCCAGTAAAAAAAATAACATTTTTATTTCATCTAAAAAGCAATTCTAAGTGTCTTCAAGGGTGTTTTAATTGAAAGAGTGGGGGCACATTAGGGGTGGGAAACCTTAGCCCACTAGCAGGCCCAAGTGGGATGTGGAAACCCTAGCACCTACCCTAGCCGCCGCTAGAGAAAATTCCGGCAACAATTTGTGGAAGAAAAAATCCGGCCTTCGTCTCCATCTTCATCGACCGTCATCGTCTTCAATTTGTGGAAGAAAAAATCCGGCCTTCGTCTCCATCTTCATCGACCGTCATCGTCTTCAATTCCGGCAACAATTTATGGAAGAAAATTCCGGCAACAATTTGTGGAAGAAAATTCCGGCAACAATTTGTGGAAGAAAATTCCGGCAACAATTTGTGGAAGAAAATTCCGGCAACAATTTGTGGAAGAAAAAATCAGTTACAAATCCAAAATAAAAAACCTCACCATCGTCTTCAAAAATCAAAAACCAAAATAAAAAATCAATTAACAGATACAAATCAAAAATAGAACATTTCAGATTTGGGGGCGGCGGCGGCCATGGCTTCTTCGCCGGAGTGCTGCAGATCGAGATCGTGAAAATGGGTGCCAATTTTAGGAGCCGATCTGTAACGGACTCGCCGGTTCATCTCCTTCGCCACCCACAGATCCATCATCGTCTTCAGATCCGAACGGCGGCGCCGCCATCAACCACCATCTCCCCGTCGTCGATCTGTCTCGGGGCTTCGTCTTCGTCGCCTTCGCCGGAGGTCGTGAAGACGAAGGTCGTAGCCCTGCCTTGGCCACAGATCGCCCGAGCTTCAAGGCGGACAACCATGGTGGGGGCGTCGACGACGATGGTGGTGGGCCGTCTTCGGCGGAGAGTTGAAGGCGGCGAAGTGGGCGGCCTTGAGAGAAGCTTCCATCTCTCCGACGAAGCTTCATCGTCTCCTTCTATAAGAAAATTCCATGGTGGGGGCGTCGACGGCGACGGAGCTTCAAGGCGGACGGCCATGGTGGGGGAGTCGTCGGCGATGGTGGTGGGCCGTCTTCGCCGGAGAGTTGAAGGCGGCGGCCATGGTGGCGGCTATGGTCAGAGTTTTGGGTTATTTGGGATTTTGAATAGGAAAGACGAAGGAGGTGGGCTGAAGGAGAGAAAGTGGAGAGAGAAGAAGAGAGAGATGGGGTGAGGGTGAAGTGTGTAAAAGTTTCATTCTACACTATAAGGGTAAGAATCTTATCTTCTCCTATAAGGGCAAGGATGTAATCTTGGCACCCAAATATCACCTATAAGAGATTTTTTTCTTTTGTAGCACTTAATGGGTTTTTCCAACTCTAAAAGACACTAGAATAGAAATGCCCCTTAAAAAAAACATTAACTAACTAATATAAATATTTTTTATTGTTGTGTGGACTTATATTATTATTAATTATCGTTTTAATTCATAATATTAATTATTAACCTTTAATATGTTTAATTATTTATTTTATAATTTAATTATTTATTTCAGTAATATTTGTATATCACTGACGTAATATTTATATAATATTATATTTTATATTAAGATTTGTATTCACATTTGATAAATTAATATTCTATATAATATTACATTATATTGTGTGTATATTTGTATACTAGCAACAAATAATGCATACACACATTGCATACTAGCAATAGATAATGCATACACATGCACATTGCATACTAGCAATAGACAATGCATATAGAGAGTGAATGATGCATATTTGCAAGACACATTGCATACTAACAACAAACAATGCATATAGCGAGTGAATAGTGCATATTTGCAACACATTGCATACTAGCAACAAACAAGACACAAAATTGGGCACAATTACAACAAGCAACACATATTTACTTACAAAAAGAAGTATAATCCTAAGTTTCCTCATTTTAAATAGTTGATCATGCTTCAAACATGGTCAATATAAAACTATTGAAAATAGAAATTAAACATTCTCTAATTTATTTACAATACTTTCTCATCTGAAAAGGAGGATTGTTCTTCATCACCAACTGTTGCATCTGAAAGAAGGTGCCCAGCTTTGTCTTGGGAGAGAGCCTCTTGGCTTCCTCGGTTATATATATGTATATCTTCTTGACCATGGTGCAAAATTCACTAAAAAAGCATTTGCTAAAATCATACAGCATAAAATTAGCATCTTTCAAGTATTACACTATCAAGTGAAACAATCTATTTAACGATGCAACGTTTAATGTCTCAGATTTACAAAAAACTACAATCATAAGCTGGAAACAACACTATAAATGCAAAATTAATAAGAGATTAAGAGGGAATTCACAAACATCAAGAGTTCAGCCATATTAGGCCCAATTTCATAATACTTGCATAATCAAATTATTGAAAACTAAACACAATAAAACATAGCAAATGGAACAAGAGTTTCAGAAACTTAAGAGTTTAAGAAAAAGAATATTGCACTCATACTCCGAATGTCATCAAACACATACAATTGGCTCTGATGTCCCTGTCTATCTTATCATCATTTGCAAAATCAAAGTTCCATTGCAACTACTATGGAAAAAAATAAAATTAGAACTACAAAACCATCTTTAAAAACTACTAACACAATAAATTATATTTCAGTTGAACATATTACCCAGAATTCCTCTTCTCGTATATCTTCTCCATCGGCTTCATTGTTTTCTGCAAAAGTCGAACAACTTTCCTACCCCAATACACAAATTAAGCAAAAAAAAAAACCAGAAATACACAGTTGTCAAATGTAAAGAATCATTAACTTTAAAAACACAAAATCTGAAACACCCTCCAGTCTCCACCTTTCAAAGCTGAAGAATTGAGATCAAGGATATATACCTTGAGAGAAAACACAAAATCTTTAAGGGAAAAGATGAAAGTGGGTCACACTTTTTAACAAACAGTAAATGGGCTTAAATCTAATTCAAAGAATCAGCAGTGGAGAAGATGAAACAAGAATGGTGTGATTAATTCATAAATAAATTATTATGGATTTCAACCTGAGCTCACACTACCAACAACATTCAACAAATTCCAATATCTTCAGTAAATAGAATAAATGCACCCCAAATAAATATCTTCGGATTGCTCAAAGCACTCTACAATAAAATCCCCAGAAAATGCAAGAAACTTAAAGAAAAGTTACAGAAGGACAAACACCTTAAAAGAAGACGAGATGAAACACATTTCCAAGAAGCTTCAGTTCCGACAATCGCACCACCTCCTCGGCCATTGTCGCCACTGTAAGTTCTGACCAAAATTCGCCATCCACTTCACAGATCTAGGGTTTGTAGCCGCCGTCGAATTTTATCCTCAGATCTGGGGTTTTTTCATTCCCGGGAGATCTGATGAGTCATGTGTCCTCTGTTGACGACGATTTAGGGTTTCGCGGCGCCGCCTCCGTCTTCCATCGTCGTTGTAGAAACATAGAACGACGTCCCCCTTGTCGAACTCTTCCCTTCTCTGGTTTTGTTCCTCTAGTTCCGCCCTAATCCGCTGCTCCACCCTATTTTTGAAGAAACCCATCGATCTGTCGCCCACTGTTAACGCCGCTCATCGATTTTCGCTGCCGCCGTCCCCATTCTGCCATCCAGAAGAAGCCCCGCAGCCGCATGCCATTTCTCAAAATATCGCTGAAAACCCCTTTCAGTTCCGATGAGAGAGAAGATTTGAGAGTTTCATATGATTTGAATGAGGGAAAGAAACGATGGGGTAGGAAGATGACTTTTGAGTGGAGAGAGAAATGAAAGTTTTAAAATGTAATTGAGGGTATAATTGGGTTTTTACATGAGTTTTGTTGTTTTAAATAATATCCAAATATTTTTGAGGTTTTGAACACTAAGGGTTTCCATTTTGAAGATCCTAGTAAATATTCACCTTAAGGCAAGTAGGTATGTTTTCTCCTCGTTTTTTCGGCAATGTTTCAATTTTTTGTGGAATGGTGACAAACACTTCATTTGAATATTAATAGAGAAAAATTTTGTGCCATTGTAAAAATATGGTCTCCGATTCACTGTTTACTAGGGTTTAATTGATTATTTGTTTATTATATATACCTCAATTCGCTCAATAGATGTTCTAAAATTAGACTAGTGACACGTATGTAGAACATTTTTTAATTAATTGGGGCTTGTTAGGGTTTATGTTTTTAATCAACATTGGATATTTGGCGAAGTCTCAATTTCATTCACATTGGTAAAAAATAATACTTGTAGATATACTGTATATATTTAGTAAATCACTCGATCGGTTTTCACACGATATTTTTATATAAAAATCTGTAAATAAAAAAAACGCATACAACATTAATATAGTTGGTTAGAACTCGATCCATTCGAGATATGATAGAAAGTAAATCTTGGAAATATATTCTTGTTTAAGTATTAACCAGTTATTTAAATTATTTTAAAACTATTAAAAATAAAAATATGAAAATATTTATAAATAAGAAATACGAAGTAAAATTTAACAAAAAAAGATTTATAGTATCAAAATTATAAAAGTAAGAAGAATTTTTAAAAAAGTTATAAAAAAAAATTTAATAAAAAAATTCAGATAATATCATTAAAAATACAGTTTTATTGTTATAGTTTAAAATTTTAAGATATATCATTAAAAATTTCAGAAAATGTCATTAAAAATAAAAATTCACTTTTATTGAATTAAAATAAAATGGTATCAAAATTGGATAGAAAAATATCTAACATTGGATATTTGGCCGGAAGTCTCAATTTCATATTGCAAAAAATTGTAGATATTTACATAGTAACAAAATCGGATAGAAATATAGTTAGAACTCAATCCATGTGAGATATCATATTCGTGTTTATAAATAAGCATTCCACGAGAAGGAAAAAGAACACACTTCCTTAATTATATATTATTCCAAATTTTCTTTCCTTCTTTTTTTTTTTTTTTTAAATACCCATCCTTTTTTTCCCCTCCCCATGACTCGAACCCAGGACCTAAGGCCTAGGTAGTGGTGCTCTAACCACTTGAGCTACTATTTTCTCTCTAGCTAGTTGTTCATGGCGCCTTCTAACGTTAAGACGGTCAAGAAAAGGCTACATAAGATCGAATTGAAGAAAATCGAAAAGAAGTCAAGTTTGCAAGTAGCATTCTCTAAACGCCACAAAGGTTTATTCAAAAAAGCGGGTGAACTCTCGGCTCAAATTCTCTGTTCCACTTCCCTGTTTCATCTACTATTCCATACTCTAGATTAATGACATGTGTAAAATTTACTAATATAATATAGATCTTGATTAATTAAGGTTAGTCCTTGTTTGTTTAAGCAAAATTCCATAAAAAATCTTTATTGATTTATAAATATTTACCTCAAATAAAATTTCTTATTTTATTAATTTAATCATATATGTTAAAAGTTTACCACAAATATAACATGACTAGTAATAAAAGTTTTGGAAGAACCAGGATCAAGACACCGAAAACCCTTGTGTTGGCTATTGTATCCCAAGAAGATACATGGTCGACTGCGAGGAGACAGCTTGTTCAAGGCATAGTCTCGGAGGTAAGGGAACACCCGACAACCAAAAGTTTTGAGATTTCCATAAAGGGGCACTAAACCGAATAAGACCTAAAATGGAGATAGGCCGCCCAAGACTGAGGACGGGATTCGGTTAATAAGATGAACAGCAGTGGCAAAGGCATCAAATCAAAATTTTGATGGGGCACGAGCATGAAAGAGCATAGAGAGTCCAGTTTCAGTTATGTGTCGATGTTTCCGCTCAGCGCGACCATTCTGCTGAGGAGTGTATGGGTATGACACACGGTGCAATATGCCATGCTCGGCCATAAAATTGCAAACAACTTTATTGACGAACTTCGTACCACCATCACTTTGAAAAACCTTGATGGTCGAGGAGAACTAATTGCACACAAACTTGTGACAGGCAACCAGGGTTGCGAAGAAATCTGACTTGGCACGGAGAGGATACAACCATGAGAAGCGAGAGTGATCATCGACAAACACAGCATAATAACGGAAACTGGAAGTGGCATTAACAGGAGTAGGACCCCAGAGATCGCAATGAACCAACTCAAGAATTGTAGAAACACGTTTTTCATTAATATTGAAAGATAATCGTTTACTCTTGGCCAACTGGCAAGAGGTACAAATATTAGGGTTTGGTAAAAGCAAACTAACAGATAGATGCCCTAATCTATCTAAATCCTTAATAATACTAAAAGGGACATGCCCCAAACGGGAATGCCAACGATCAAAGGAAGCACAAGCAACATAAGGCTGCTTCAAAGCAGCGACCAAAGCCGGGAGTGCTCATTCCAACACGTAAAACCCCTGTTTACAACAGCCCTGAGCCACCATCCTCTCGGTAGCTCGATTCTCAATGACAAATGAGTTGTTAGAGAAGCAAACATCAATTGGAAAATCAAAAGTTAGCTTGCTAATAGACAATAGGTTCTTGGTGATATGAGGAACAACATGAACATCCAGAAGACCAAGATCCTTAGAGACTGAATGTGAACCAACATGAGAGACCTGTAAGGAATTACCGTTACCAACAATGACTTGACCATTACCAGAATAAGGTGTCGAGGAGTTCAGATGTGAGGGACTGGAAATCATGTGGGCCGAAGCTCCAGAGTCCACATACCAGTCCGGAGTAGGGGATGAGGAGATAGTGCAGGCCAAATGAAAGGCCTGAGCAAGATTAGCAGATGGTTGAGCAGGTTGGCGGGGATCCGAGCCGCGAACAAAGCGTTGAGGACACTTATTGGCATAGTGCTCGCCGCGACAGATTTGACAGCGAGGGACGTAGGGTTTACGCCCTCCACGACCACCAGAGAAGTCGGGGCGACCAACACGAGGGCGCCCAAAAGGGCGACCACCAATATGGTCACGCTAATTCGAGCGAGCAAAGAAGGCAGCCGGAGCAGGTTCAACTGGATCAGGCTTATTCATGATCTCAAAGGCAATAGCCTGATGCAGTAAGTCACGGAAAGCTGGGACAGGCGAGAAGGACATTCTGGTGTCGGCAAATCCACTGAATTTGGGGCAAAGACCCCGTAGAAATCAGTGCGACATGTCAGATTTGTCCACTGGTTTACCGATGGCGGCAAGTTGGTCGCATAGTGCCTCAAAGCGCTGACCATAGTCGGCAACAGGCACTATAAAAAACACCTCAATTAACAACCAATTAGAAACCGTAAAAATGGTCTCTAAACGCATTAGAGACTGTTTTGAGACCGTTTTGGGTTGGTCACTATTAGGTTCGTTTTAAATATTTTGAGACCGTTTTCATGTATCGGTCTCAAATTATAGACCGATTTTTTTAGGTCTCTAAATTGTAGCGGTCTACAAACGGTCTCAAACAATTGGTCGACCCGAACTTTTTTCGGGCCCTGAGACGGTCTCAAAACGGTCTTTAATTTAGAGACCACCACATCCGGTATCGAACCCCGACCCACGCGGCCGAACTAAACCCACACTTGACCCGAACCCACGCCCGTCCTGACCCGACCCGAACCCACACCCACCTTGACCTGACCCACCCGACCCGAACCCACACCCAACCCAACCCGACCCGACACACCCGACCCGACCCCCATACCCAACCACACCCACTTTATTTAAATGACCATTTATTTGGTCTTGGTGGGAATTGATCCCCACGTTGACAAGTAATTGTCTTGTGTAATTTTTAAAATTAATTATATATATATTAATTAATTTCTTTATTATATACTCCATCCATCCCACTATAAATTCCACAATAAGTTTCTCAATCAATTTTTTTTTCATATTATTTTTTCTCTCTTCTCTTTCTCAATCACATCACTTATATTTTATTTATAATTTTATTATATTTAATCTCATACTCATCTAATATTTTTTCTCATCAATTTATTTTTCTCATCTTTTAATATTCTAGTATCAATTCTTTCAAACAGAATCTCAAAATAGAAAAACCCAAAAATTATCTTAACTTAAATTCGGTGGAGATGATTGATAACCAACAGGCGGCGACGAAGAGACGGCGTCAGCGATATCTTCTTAAGAACAGGGGCGGAGTTGGAGTCGTCGCGGCTAGAGCCGGCAATTTGGGCCCGATCCGATGGGCTGGCTCGGTCAACTCGAAACATAGTATGGGTTGAGCTCTAAAATTAGAGGCCCATATAGAACTGGGCCTATTTGGCCTGACCTGATGGAACCGGTGGGCCTAATAGGCTAGGCTGAATTTGGCCCGCTGGCCCATGGACAACCCGTTTGGCCCGATCAATATTTTTTCTTTAAACAAATAGATAATGAAAATAAGTAAAGTATTTTATACTTAAGTATTATTGTATTTTTATTTTATTTTGACTTTGAAATTTGAACTTGTGAATTATTTATAATTTTATTTGAAGTTTTTATAGAGTGTAATGTTATACTGATTATGACCGTTTATGAATTATGTATAGTTAATACTTTAGTATTGCATATTTTTAATTATTATTATTATTTGTATAAATAAAAATTATATGTGAGTATGTGACCAATACAACATTTATATATATATATATAATTTTTGCTAAAAATATTTTTCAAAAAAATATTTCATGGGCTGGGCCGGCCCGCTAGTCTAGTGGGCTAGGTTGGGCTCAAATTTTATAGGCCTGACAAATTCATGGGTCGGCCCGACCCAACCCACGAACATCGCTTGGCCAGATGGGCCGAGCCGGACGGCCCAATTTGCCAGCTCTAGTCGCTGCAAGAGAGTAAGAGAGAATCGCGAGGGCCGTGAGAAATTGCATAGGGTGAAAGAGAAAGAGGCGGTACAAATGAACTAGGGTTTATAGACGGGTTTATAAACGGGTTAGAGACCGTATTCACAAAACGGTCTCTAAATGAGCGGGCAAAAATGGCGGTCAAAATAAAATTTGGGAATTGGAATTCTTAATACCAATTAAAGACCGCTAATGCGGTCTCAAAACAAAATTTAAAATCAGAAATTTGATTTCAGGTTAGAGACCGCCAATACGGTCTCTAAACGGTCTGAATACATAAAATTAAAGACTGAAATGAAATCGGTCTCAAAATTCGTAATTTTTTCAAAATGGTCTCAAATCAGTCTTTATTTGAGACTGTTTTATGACGGTCTCAAAACTTTGGTCTCTAATTTAAGCATTTTTTGTAGTGAGGGAGAGAGTCACGCTTGAGGAGAATGAGCTCCTCACGAAGCTGAGTGATGCGGGACTGGGAGGAATGGCTGAAGGTATCTTCCAGGGCAAGTCAAGTTTCACGGGCCGTGTCACATTGAACCACTTCGGCTAGGGTTTCTTCAGTGAGAGAGGAGAGAAGAAGGGCAAGTACTTTATGATCCTTCGATTTCCAGGCAGCGAAGGTCGTGTGTGTGGCGTCAGGGGGAATGGATGTGCCATCCACGAGGCCATAGAGATCTGCACAGGTGAGCATCGGGACAACCTGCTTCTTCCATAGGAGATAGTTGGAAGAGGAGATTTTCACCGTAACCATATGAATAAGGACATTCATAGGGATTGAAGAGTCTGCCATTGAAATGAGATGGTCGAGGGGGACAAGCTCGACGAAGGAGTAAAGGGAGGCGGAGGCGGCAGAGAGGGAGAAGGAAGAATTAGGGTTAGGGTTTTTAGGTGTAGTTTTTAGGCTGATACCATGTGAACAATGAGATATGATCACCGTTAAATTGTATTTTGTTATTTATATCATTTTTAAATTGTATTTTGTTATTTACTATATTACTCTTCTTTTTTATTTAAATTATTTTTAATATATATATATATATATTAAGTAAAATTATTGTTCAACCCTTTCTTTATACAAATATTATTATTTTTAAAATTAAATAAATCAAATCCAAAATTTAATTAAATAATAGATTAGTTAAATTAAAAATTATGTTTTTTTTTCTTCCCCAATTCCAATTAGTCGGCACGTTTCTTAAGAGGTTTGAGAATGTCTTATTTCTCCCCAAATTGATTCAGTTTGAAGCTCTCAATCGCCATTATCAGGTTTGAAGCAAGAATTAGTTTTTCTCACTGATTTCTGTTTCTCCAATCCATAATCGCGACTCGCTCACTCCAAGAATCAAGAAGGGTTTTTCTCCGACCTCTCGCTCACTATGCCTCCCTCAGTTGCAAATTTTCTTTGAGGCATTTTGTCGAACACTTGTTGATCAATCAAGTTTCTATTTGATTTGAGTCAATTTAAAAAACAATTACTACTAAACAACTCAAACCCAAGTTTGAGTGTAGAACTCAAGAAATCGAGCATAGAACTCGTAAACAAAATCAATCAAAGAAAATCGAAAATTCTAACAAGAATTTCAAAATCAGTCGGCGGCGGCTGGCAGGCGGCGCGGAAGCTGAGCGGCGGAGGCTGGCAGGCGGCGGATGATGGGCGCAGGGGAGGAAAAAAACGCATGTATTAGCTAGGTTTTAATGAATTTGATTTTTTTTTGTTAATAAATTGATTTGATTTTTTTATTACTCCCTCCGTCCCGCTATAATCTTCCCCTTTCTTTTGGGTGTTTTGATTAAGAAATATGATAAAATAATAGATAAAGTATAAGTGATGTGATGATGAGAGAGAAAATAATAAATGGGTATTAGATGAAGTATGATAAAATAATAGATAAAGTAGAAGTGATGTGATTGAGAGAGAGAAAATAATATGCCAAAAATGGAATGAGAAACTTATAGTGGGACATCCATAAAAGGAAAGTGGGAAACTTATAGTGGGACGGAGGGAGTATTAATTTTATTAATAACATAAGGGTAAATATGTAATTTTAACATTACATATTTTAATTAAATTAATAAATATAATACATTTTTTTATTGTATAAGGATAAAAATGTAATTTTACAATAATATATTTTAATTAATTTAATAGAAAATACAAATTTATAACACATTACGACACATACGATGAATACATACCGTAAAATATACCAAAGGTGACAGATCATCAAGTTTAAGCCTTTAGATTAGATTTTTAATGGCTTAAATTAACTGACTATGGTAATCATTACGACACCATACGACACTCTGACTACATGTAAGAAGTCCAGTTAAAAGTGGTTTAAGATTTATTTATATAGTTATACACATATTGTTGAAATAATGTTTTATGGTAATTTAAATCTTTTGTGGCTTTGTTTAAATATAACACTTATTTTGTGCGAAAAAAATTAGTGCATCATTTGTGCAATGTTATTTCCCGTTTGTATGTGTTTTTAAAGATTTTATTTTGATTATAACAATTTTTATTGGAATTTAATTTGGGGATATTTATTTGCAATGTTTTGTTATTTAATTTTGGAATGTTTAATTGTTATCTTTAATTCTAAGAATTAATTTTGTTTATTTATATTTTTGGGAGGAGATTGAAATTCAAAATCTTTAAATTTAAAATTCAATTAAAATTGAATAAAAATAATCTTAGGTGTCATTTTGCACTTAATAGTAACTTTAAAAATTGAAGATAGATATTCCAGATTCTCATAACCTTTTTTTAGTTAAATCCGCTCTTTTCTGATTCCAAGATCCTGGCACTATCTTTTCGATCTGATTTTACCGATCTCGGTTTACGGTGATTGATTTTCTTGATTCGATCCGGCAAATTCTGTGGGATCCTTGGCACCTTAAAGGTTTATTAAATGGTGCGATTGGCGGAGCCCGAATGCACCACAATGGAAAATCTAAACATAGGCACGAACAACAGTGACGACTTGCTAATCGGAGCAGAGGACATTGCAGCCCCCGGGGGAGCGCCTCCACTCTGCCTAGTTGGCAAATTCCTAACCGAAACAAGCCTTTCCTTCAACCTTGCAAGAAGTAGAATTGCAGGGATGTGGCGACCAGCTCGAGGAATGGCGATTTCGAACATTGGAGAGGGTCGCTTCCTGATCCAATTCAATCACTTGATGGATCTACAGAGAGTCATGGAAGGAGGCCCTTGGATGGTGGGGGTCCACATATTGCTCATCCATAGACTTCAACTGGGAGAGGTACCACACCAAGTTCCTTTGGTGGCCGTGCCGTTTTGGATACAAGTCCATGATGTTCCTGTAGGATGGTTCACAGAGGGGGTGGGACGCCTGATAGGGAACTCCATTGGACGCTTCATGGCCTATGATAGCTCGAACAACGCTGCGGTATGGCGGAAATACATGAGAATCCGAGTTGAGATCAATGCTGCTGAACCCCTGAAGATCTCTAAAAACCTTCGACTGGCTAGTGGAGCTTCATCCGAGGTCTCTTTCCAATACGAGAGGCTCCAGATGTTTTGCTTCTTCTGTGGAAAACTGGACCGTACGCTCAATTACTGTACGGACCATTTCGATGCACCGCCGGAGGAAAAGATTCTCAAATGGGGGAAGGAGATTGTAGCACCTGACAGACGCCGCCCGGTACTAGCAGGGGACAAATGGCTACGCCAAACCACCACCTCAGACGGGGAAGCCAGTGCCGGCGGAGGGGGTGCATTTAATGCACACACTGATTTTGGGGGGAGTGACTTAAATGCGAACCCCTTTCCAGGCGGTGATCAAGGCAGTAATGAGGGTAACGACCGTTACCGCAATCATTCCGCACTGACAGTTACGCACTCGGGGGTTACTGAAACCGATTTCCATAATAATATAATTTTAAACCCGATGTATAACATGTCAGAATTTAATGAGGAGGAGCAGATGGAGGAGAACTCATTAGGGGAAATTAAGAAACGGAAGAGACGTGGGATTTTGCATGGGGAATCAAGTATGCTTGCTTCTGGACATGAACACCACCATTTTTTAGCGGCTGGTCCCGGCTCGGAGGCCAGCCGGGACTCATGAAGATCCTCAGTTGGAACTGTAGAGGCTTGGGTCAACCGAATACAGTTCCGGCCCTGTGTGAGCTTGTTGAAGCTCGGAGACCTGATATCACTTTTATCTCGGAAACTCATGCTTTTGGAGTTAGACTAGAAATGTTACGTGTCAAACTCAATTACGACTCTTGTTTTACTGTTGATTGTGTAGGCCGCAGTGGCGGTCTGGCTCTTTTGTGGAATAACAATGCTCAATGCACGATTTTGAATTACTCTTTGAATCATATTAATGTTGTGGTTAACGATAGGGAGGGTGAATGGCGGCTAACAGGTTTTTATGGCTTCCCTGAAAGAAATCGCCGACATCTGTCGTGGGACTTACTCCGCACTCTATCCAATATCAACTCTGCACCGTGGATTTGCATTGGTGACTTCAATGACTTATTGAGTCCGGAGGAGAAGAGGGGTCGAGTGGCACACCCCAACTATTTATTTCAGGGGTTTCGGAATGCTGTGGCAGATTGTTCTCTGACTGACGTTCGTCTCCTTGGTTACCAATACACATGGAGCAGAGGAAGAAACCCGGACTCGCTTGTCGAAGTGAGATTGGACAGAGCAATAGGGAACCCACATTGGCACGAACGTTTTCCTAATGCGGAACTTCTAAATTTGGTGGCACCCGTCTCAGATCACAACCCTATCTTTCTGGATACTTCTCCTTCGGCAGGGAGAGTGCAACGCAGAGGTTTCCGCTTTGAAAACAGATGGTTAGAGGAGCCCGAATTAAAAACGGTGGTGCGCAGATGCTGGGACGGGTTCCAGGATCTTAATATTAACCAGCGGCTAGCGGCGACGAGTGATACTCTCACGTCATGGGGCCGTAGAGCTGACGCGAAGTTTAGAGCCCATATTAAAGCTCTGGAATCCAGAATTCAGAGGCTACAAGGAAACCTTAGTGCAGAAGGCAGGCTGGAATATCAAGAGTCCAGGGAAAAACTAGGAGGTTTATTAAGGCAGAGAGAGACGTATTGGCGGCAAAGGGCTAAACTGCATTGGCTTAAGGATAGTGACCTTAACACTAAATTTTTCCATCAATCGGCCTCCTCTCGTAAGAAACGCAACCGAATCGACAGGCTGACTAATGATGCAGGCATGTGGGTGGAGCAGCAAGAGGGCCTGTGTGAGGTAATTCGGGAATACTTTTCATCCTTATTCACGGCGCCGATGGATATTAGTAGTAATGCTACTGGCAATTTCCTAGCCCCCACATCTCCAGTAATTACTATGGCCGATAATAACACACTTACTCGGGATTTTACACAAGAAGAGTTTGATAGAGCCCTCAAACAGATGAATGGAGACTCAGCGCCTGGACCCGACGGATTTAACCCGTCATTCTTCCGACATAATTGGGACATCCTTGGACCGGACATTTTCACAGCAGCTAACGAGTGGCTTCAAGCGGAGGCTTTCCCCACCGGATTAAATGCCACTAATATCACTCTCATTCCCAAGGTGGAGACGCCTCAATCGGTACGTGACCTGCGCCCTATATCCCTTTGCAATGTTCTCTATAAAATCCTGTCGAAAGTGTTGTGTAATAGATTGAAGGAAGTCCTGCCAAACCTTATTGACAAGGCCCAGTCTGCCTTCGTTTCGGGTCGTCTAATCCAGGATAACATTCTCATTGCTTTTGAAACTTTACACGCAATGAAGAATAGACGAACAGGTGGGCGTGGCGATGTGGCACTCAAAATTGACATAAGCAAGGCCTATGACAGGGTGAGTTGGTCGTACTTGGATACTATTTTGAGGAAACTGGGTTTCTGTGATAAATGGGTTAAATGGATGCTTCTCTGTGTCTCCACGGTTAAATACTCGGTCCAAGTGAACGACGAACTGGTAGGGCCGATCAGCCCAGGTAGGGGTCTTCGTCAGGGCGACCCTCTATCGCCCTACCTTTTTATTCTTTGTTCTGAAGGCCTATCGGCTGCCCTTAACCAGGCGAACGCTGCTAGAGAGTTACATGGGAATAAAATCTGCCGACATGCCCCAGAAATTACCCATTTATTATTTGCTGACGATAGCCTCCTGTTCTGTCGCGCAACGAGGGAAGAGTGTGGGAAGCTGCGGAGGATTCTGAATGAGTACGAAATAGTTTCTGGCCAGGCGGTGAACTACACGAAATCGGGTGTGTTTTTTAGCAAGAATGTTGGTGAAGAAAGAAGGGCCGAAATCAAACACATTTTGGGGGTTAGTAATCCAATCAACACGGGGAAATATTTGGGCTTACCTTCACTCATTGGAAGGAAGAAGAAATAAATTTTTGAGTATGTTAAAACCAGAATGTGGAACAAGCTGCAAAGTTGGCGCAAACGTAAAATATCCAAAGCTGGCAAAGAGGTTCTTATAAAATCAGTGGCACAATCAATTCCAACCTATTGCATGACGACATTCTTGCTTCCGTCCACACTACTAGACGAGCTCCATGTGATGATAAACAAGTTCTGGTGGGGGAACTCAACGGATGCGTCTAAAGGAATTAATTGGATGCGCTGGAATAAACTGTGTGAATCCAAAAGGGATGGAGGCAGAGGGTTCAAAGACTTTCATCAGTTTAATTTGGCTCTGTTGGGGAAGATGGGATGGAGGCTTGTCACTGACCCCAATGCCCTGGTGTCTCGAGTTCTTAAGGCGCGTTATTTCCCGAATGGCGAGTTTCAAAACTCAAATTTAGGTTGGAGACCAAGCTATACTTGGGCGAGTATACACGCGAGTAGAGAATTAATCCGAGCAGGCCTTAGATGGAAGTTGGGTTCGGGGGATGAAATTCGTGTCTGGGATGACCCGTGGGTGAGTGAACCTGGTAACTTCTATGTTCAGTCGGATAGGGTGGAGGGCCTGGACAACCTCGTCGTCTCAGCGTTATTTGATCAGGCCGAAAGAACGTGGGATGAGGAGCTGCTCACCCATCTGCCCCCCCTTGATGCAACCAGAATATTAAACATGGCTCTACCGCCGACAGGAGCTCGGGACGCTGTTATCTGGGATCCTTCTCCTAAAGGGAAGTATTCGGTGAAATCGGCTTACCGTTTGATCCGCTCGCAGGAAGGAACCACCAATAATCGAATGGATGGTGATTGGAACCTCATTTGGAAGCTGGTAGTTCCCCCCCGTGTGAAGGACTTTCTTTGGAGAGCAGCAAGAGAGTGTGTCGCCACAAGATGCAACTTGAGAATAAAACATGTGTTGTCTGACACGGCTTGTCCCCTTTGCGCGCATGCGGAAGAAGACAGTTTTCATCTGTTCCTAGAGTGCGATTATGCACAAAATTGCTGGAGATTAGCAGGTCTGGAGGATATGGTGGACCGTTGTAGAGCAGAGGCTGGTGACTTGAAAGGTGTAATCTTCGCGGTATTGAAGGATCCAAGAGACACAATCAAGTCGAGTTTTGGCATGGTCCTTTGGCAGATTTGGAAAGAACGTAACTCTAAAATCTGGAATGATGCTTACAAAACTCCGACGGAAGCTGTCCATGCATCGGCCGGCTTCTGGCTGGAATGGTCAGCGGCCAAGCATCACACTTTTGCTCCGCGCACGGCTGCTCATCGGACGCGACGGCAGTGCCTAGCATGGCACCCGCCTGCTGTTGGGATGACAAAATTGAATACAGACGCGGCCTTCTTCGCTGAGATGCAACTAACGGGTATTGGGCTAACGCTTCGAAATGAGGAGGGTGCCTTCATCATGGCAAAATCAAGGCTGTTTCGAGGCTGCGTCGCGGTGGATATCGGAGAGGCCATGGGTTTCTATGAGGCGTTATCTTGGCTTAAAGAGCACGGCTTGGATAATTGCTATATCGAAGGGGACGCTAAGATTGTGATTGAGGCGATCAAGGGATCGGAGACAATATCATCAACCTTGGGAGATTACATAACCGGCTGCAAACAACTGTTAGCTGAATTTACCAATGTATCTATCAACTATGTCAATAGGGCGGCCAATTCGATGGCCCATACTATTGCTAAGAACTCGCGTTACTTCGGTGCGCACCATACTTGGTTAGACCCGCCAAACTTTGTGGTTGGGCTACCAAACTCGATTTGTGAGTGCAATAATAGAAGCTAATCCTCCCTTGCTTCAAAAAAAAAAAAAAATGTCGTACCTAAATGAGTAACTCCCCCACGAAAAAATTGGCATATTTTGACAAACCATTGCCGAACTCTACACTCTTTTTCAACACTGGTTGATCGAAATAGAGTATAGATTTCGACACTGGCTAATTATAAAAAAAATCTAAATTTTGACACAAATTGATCGAAAAATATTCCCTTTTTTTCATGAGAATTGACAGATTTTGACAAAAAGTTATCATTGTTTTTTAGAGGTTTTCTAAGGATAGTCCAGGTGTCGTCTGAACTATCAACGGTCCATTAATTTGAACCATTAGATCTGAAATCTAATGATTTATATCTAATGACCTGCTACATGTTGCACGCAGATTCCATCGGTTTACATTGCACTTATTATCGTTTTTTATCACCTATTGCATTTTTAAATTAAATTTAATAATTTTAAATACATAATTATAAAATTACAAATTTATCCTCATATTAATTAATAAAAAATTTAATGAATAATATATAAACTTTATTTTAATTTTCATATCATTAATAATCATAATAAACAATATATTGCACGATAGAGCAGCAGAAACCTTCCTTCTTTGTGCCCACAATCGGTGACGGAGCCAGCTATTTGGAATAGGGGCCCCAATAACATTACGCTAAAAATGAAATAATATCAAAATGTGTAATCATTTTTTTTATTATAGTATAGTCCAAACATATCAAACTATATTAATACTATAGTTTATAAAATATACTCCCTCAGTTTTGTGGTGTCTCCGTGTCTGGCATACTTTGATCGGTTCAACTTTTAAGAAAATAAAATTTAGTGTTGTGTGAAGTAAAATAAATGAGGGGTGTTTTGAGTTATTTAGTGAGATTTAGGAAAAATAAAATGAAGTTTTGATGATATCAATTTTGTGGGTTATATTCATATTGAGAATGTGCAAGTATTATCCCAATAAAAAAAAGTGTACACGTAATTACGAAAAAAATGAAATAGCATATTATATGTATTTTCATATATAAATGTGCAAAATGTTGAACAAATATTAAAACTACAATCA
This sequence comes from Galeopsis tetrahit, assembly GCA_963675135.1. Taxonomy (NCBI): domain Eukaryota; kingdom Viridiplantae; phylum Streptophyta; class Magnoliopsida; order Lamiales; family Lamiaceae; genus Galeopsis; species Galeopsis tetrahit. The sequence goes on along the minus strand of OY776121.1, from coordinate 8,589,964 downwards.
AAATACAATAATAAATTTAAAAGAGGGAAAACAAAAGAAAAAACATTGAAATTACTAGAGCAAACAGGACGGAGGGAGTAATAAATTGTTGTACATCAGAATCGATACTGGGTTGTGTGGATTTTAACACTACAAGAAAATAATTAATTGGCTAGGGAATATTTTGTAGGCAATAATTCCAATTTTGTAGACATGTATATTTACCTACGGAATACCAACGAAAACCATTCGTATGGAATTCGCTCGTAGGTAATTCGGTTGCCCACGAAAATTTAATCCGTAGGCAAATTACCTACCACATTTTCGTAGCAAATCCATAACATTTCGGTAGGTAATATGATTACCATAATAAATGAAATTTCGTAGGTAAATATCAACTACGAAACATTTCGTTGGTAATTCCGTTGGTAAATTTGGCAACAAACATTTCAGTGGGAAATTTTTTAAAATATATATTTTAAATTTTATATTAATAAATTATATTTTTAACCTTAGCCTACAAAATAAATTCATTCAAAATTGGACCAGCCGGTTCAACCGGTCCAACCATGAATCGATCATAAAATCGATTCAAAAAGTGTTAAAATATATAAACATTTTTAAAATACAAACTTAGGTGCACATTAGGCCCCTTTTATAATGTTTTTCTCTCATGTTTCTTGTACTCCTTATTCGATGTGGGACAAAAAAATTATGTTTGTTGGTTACTAACTTATTAATACTACTACTTTTATATTGTTTTTTCTCTTATATTTTTTCTACTCTTTCGATGTGGAATAGGGGGCCCAATAACATTACGCTAAAAATGAAATAATATCAAAATGTGTAATCAATTTTTTTATTATAGTATAGTCCAAACATATCAAACTATATTAATACTATAGTTTATAAAATATACTCCCTCAGTTTTGTGGTGTCTCCGTGTCTGGCATACTTTGATCGATTCAACTTTTAAGAAAATAAAATTTAGTGTTGTGTGAAGTAAAATAAATGAGGGGTGTTTTGAGTTATTTAGTGAGATTTAGGAAAAATAAAATGAAGTTTTGATGATATCAATTTTGTGGGTTATATTCATATTGAGAATGTGCAAGTATTATTCATATTGTTTTTTCTCTTATATTTTTTCTACTCTTTCGATGTGGAATAGGGGGCCCAATAACATTACGCTAAAAATGAAATAATATCAAAATGTGTAGTCATTTTTTTTATTATAGTATAGTCCAAACATATCAAACTATATTAATACTATAGTTTATAAAATATACTCCCTCAGTTTTGTGGTGTCTTAAATACGAAAAAAATGAACAGGACCAGCCGGAGGGAGTAATAAATTGTTGTACATCAGAATCGATACTGGGTTGTGTGGGTTTTATATAAGAAGATGTGAAAACCATTGGGCCAACATCACATATATACATGCATATAAATTAAGGAGAATAAGCATATATATATTATAGAAATTAAGAAATTGAGTGGGCCCAGTGCCCCCTAGCCCCAGTGTAGATCCGTCTCTGTCCATCATACCCTCAATCCATCATACCCTCAATTTATCTATTTTATGAATAAACTAATCAATATTTATTAAAATACGTGTCCGAAGTGGACATTTTAAAATTGAACGGAGGAAGTAATAAAATCACACGTTAAAAAAATAAGATAATAAAATCAAGACTTCAAAATAAAATAATAGAACATAAAATAGAATTCATCAAAATAAGTACAACAATTCATCATCTTTTAAACTATCACTTGAATTCATATCCTCGACTGATATCGTCATATCACCTAACAATAAATTGCATCTATTTAGAATACAATTCTTCAAATTAAAAGTAGTAAAATGAATTCTAACGCATGCATTCTAATTAACTTGTGGCAATATACATATGTATTAAAAGTCATCATCTCATGTTTAGAAGTAGGGTTTCATTTTATTTTTTGTTATGTCTTTTTTGTATACAGTATACAGATTATTAGATTTAGAATATTAGAAAATAAAAAACCGGGTCAGCCAACAAAATCGGATTTGGCCCGGTCTGAGCCCGTTCAGCCCGAATGTTCAAGTGGGTCGGACCAATTTTGCCCGATTGTTTTTGGGCCACTGATATTACAGCCCAGCTCGTAGGTCGGGCTGGTCGGACCCATTTTGACAGCCCTAGCTATGGGTATGCGCTTGGTCCAAGTGTTTTTGGCAGGGAAGAAGGATATCGATAGTTTGCAATTAAGATAGGATATTGGCTCTGAACCAGCTATTCCAAATTACCCAGCGTCAACTGTTACAAATTACCCAGCGTCAAGCTCAACCCATCCAGCATTAAGCTCAACCCACCCTACAACCGGTTTTTTTATCAAAAGAATTAAAGCTGAAATAGTCGGATGTCGAAAAGAGCTAGAATAGACCCTTTGTGACTAGAAGAAATAAATTTGAGGAGTTTCTAAATGAGTTTGCTTCTCGCACACGAAAATATTCAGATTTTTTTTCAATATGTTCTCACTATATTTAATTTTTTGATTTCGAAAGTGAAAAAGTGTTAGTTCCACACTAAAAGTAGTATTCAAATCATCCATCTTATAAATATTTATTGTGATTCTCATGAATCATCGATCGAAATATTAAAAAAAAATTAAATGAAGGAGTTTCGTAAAAATTAAATGGAGAAGATTACAATTTGAAAAGACAAATTAAAACAAAGAAAAAGAGTTGAGAGAAATTATAGAGAATAATTAAAAGAAACATAAACAAAGAACTTGCACTAGTATTTCTCAAATAATTTAATCTAGCTTTTTGATGATGGATGAATGATTTATAAGATGTATGATTTGAAAACTAATTTTGTGCAGGTGAAGAATAAGAAAGTCATGAAGTTGAGATAACAATCACAACGTTGTGATGAAAGGAAAGAAGATAGGGATGAGCAATTCATCAACAACTTCCAAAAAAAAAGGGTCTAAAACGTTTTTTTATTCTTCAAAATTAAAACTAAAAATCGAGCTTGAACAATATTTACTATTTTGCCATTAATATATATAATTATATTTATATTCAAGTAATCGAGTCGAGCTCGAGTTTAATTTAGAAAAAATAAATTTTACAATTAATTCTGAAAAATTATATTAGTAATCGAGTCGAGCCGAGCTCGAGTTTATCGAGTTTCTTATCGAGTCTAGTTCGATCTTTAAAATTTTAGGCTCGACCGAGGCGAGGCGAGTTTCGAGCTTCGAGTATAACAATCGAGTCGAGTTTCGAGCACACTACTCGACTCGGCTCGTTTACACCCCTATCTTTGGGGTGATTTGTGATCCTTTTATTATACAAACACTCAAATTTGTACACAAATTATTAACACAGTTTAATTTCAAGGAGTTGGCCTTATCTAGAACTCCAATTCGAACATTTTAGGTGCAACCAATTTCTATAATATAATGGTAAAGTCTAGTATGCACTCGAGTGCATGTTGTGCACCCTAGTCCATGTTGCACTTTTCAGTGTAAATGGTGTTGCACTTTTCAATTAATAATTGAAAAGTGCAACACCATTTACCAAAAAGTGTAGGTCAGTAAAACTGAAAAGTGCAACATGGACTAGAGTGCACGCACTCGAGTCCATAGTAGACCAACCCTAATATAATATTTTTATAAAAATATCTGTAAAAAAATAAAATATATGAAAATATTTATATATAAGAAACACGGAGTAAATTTCAACAAAAAAGATTTATAGTATCAAAATTATAAAAATAAGAAGATTTAAAAAAGCAAATTATAAAAAAAATTAATAAATAAATTCAGATAATATCATTAAAAATACAATTTTATTGTTATATTTCAAAATATTAAGATAATATCATTAAAAAATCAGAAAATATCATTAAAAATAAAAATTCACTTTTATTGAATTAATATAATTATTTGGGCGGAAGTCCTGTAAAAAATTGTAGATATATGATATTTTTATAAAAATATCTGTAAAAAATAAAAAAAAAAATCGCATATATACATGCAAATATAGTTAATTAGAACTCAATCCATGTAAGATTTCAACTAGTTATAAATATGCATTCCACGAGAAGAAAAAAGAACACACTTCCTTAATTAATTATTATTTCAAATTTTCTTTCTAGCCCTATTTTTTCTTGCCTTGTGTTCTGATGTCAACATGGCCAAGCAAATCGAAAAGAAAAGAAGATGAGTTCGCAAGTAGCATTTTCCAAACACCGCAAAGGAAGTTGTAGGGAGGTTGACTCTGATGCCATAAAAGAATTTTGTCTTATCTAAAAGTTTGAAATTGTAGAAAGATTGGGAGTTAATTCTTGTATATTAATTTCTAATACGTTAGCCCATAATATAATGTATCAAAGAAGGCGGATCGTGAGAAACAAATCGAAGAATTCATCAAGATTAAACCATGAAAGGGAATTTTCAAGAAACCAATATTAATGCTAATTCATGTGATGATGATGATGTATTTTTTTTATTTCGATGAACTCCTGAATTTAATTTCAAAGTAATATTCATGAATCAACTTGTATACATACAATTCTTCTTTTAAAGCGTATATTTGATCGATGTCCTACGTTCTTAAATAATCATTTTAATCTCTCTCCTTTATTCCTTGTATCACTTCACTTTGTTGTTCGATTTTTAATTAATTAGAGTTTCTTAATTAGGTCTTCAACAAAAAATAAAATTAGGGTTTAGAAAATTTGCAAAATTATTTTTCTAAATTAAAATCACTCCAATTCTTTAATTAATTTCTCCTTAATTACTTAGTTTTAGCCATGATATAAACTCCACATGACCAAGGAATATGTTATGTGATCCTGATGAATTAGATTAAACTAATAAGTTTTCTTTTTTTTATGAGAAAATTTCATTTTACGTCCTGTAACTTAGGCCTAATCCAGTTTATATCCTTTAAATTTTCACTTTTTAAATTTACATCCTAGGGTGTCCAATTTATGTCCTTTTAGGTCCAATTTATGTCCTTTTCGCCGGAAAATTGGAATTCCGATCAAATAGTCCAATTTACGTCATTTAAGTTTGAAAATTAAAAATTAATAATTAAAAAATTCTTTAAAAAATTAAAAATATCATTAAAATTTATAAATTGTGTAAAATAAAAAAAAAATTTCTAAAATTAAAAAAAATTAAAAAATATAAAAATTCTAAAAATTTGAAATATTGGAAATTAAAAATATAAAATTTCTAAACATCTCATAAAAACATAAAATTCTAAATATAAAAAATATATAAATTAAAATTTAAAAAATGTTTAAAATAAAATTAAAAATTATACAATTCTAAAAACCTCATTAAAATGAATTTGACACGATTCTACAATCAATCAAGGCGTAGAATACAAAAAAATTTAGGAGTTCGAGAAAAACTTTAATGGCGGATGAGTCCGAATCAAGTCTGGTTTTTAATGACGTATTAATAATTTTTATTATTCGTATGGATTTTTCAAAATTTTAATATTTAATCTACACATTTTTAAAAAATTAAAGAGATTTTTAGAATTTTTAATGAGATTTTCGAATTTCTTAATTTTAAGTTAAACATTTTCGATTTTTTGAATTGTAAAATTTTTTATTTTTATTTTTATTTTACACATTTTATAATATTTAATGAGATTTTTAAAAAATTAAATAAGGTATTTTGAATTTTATTTTTCACATTTTATAGTTTTTAATTTTAATGATGTTTTCAAATTTTTAATAATATTTTAAAACTTTTAAGATATTTTTAGAAAATTTATTTATTAAATTTTAAAATTTCAGGACGTAAATTGGACTATTTGGTCGGAATCCCAATTTATTCCTCACATTCTGGTGAGTTTGAAAATTTTCCGGCGAAAAGGACGTAAATTGGACCAAAAAGGACGTAAATCGAAAAAGTGAAAACTTAAAGGATATAAATTGGATTAGACCTAAATTATAGGAAGTAAAATGATTTTTTCTCTTTTTTTATTGATTAATGGTTTTAAATTTTAGGTGAAATTCACGAAATCTTACAGATGGTCATTTCATTCCGTGATTTAAGATTTTAAGTTAGTTTCTTGCAGTTATTCTTATATGTGATATGTCAATTAGCACATGCATGCAGTGTTAAAAGTGGTTGTAAAGTTTTTTACCATCTGTATGTGTTTTTAAAAAAATTATTTTGATTATAACAAGTTTGTTCTTAATGGACTTGGAGTGGGGAATAAGTTTGTTTTTAATGGGCTTAGGGTTAGGACAAGTTTTCTATTATAAATATATGTTCTCTCATTGTAATCAGTATCCGAAAAACATAGTGAAATACCTGGCTTGGCATAGCCCCCAAACGTACTCGAAAGACGAACTGGGTAAATAAATCTCGTGTTATTTTCTTTTTCGTCATCGTGTGCGTGTGTTAAATCCTAACAATTGGTATCTAGAGCCTCGAGTTCAGAGGGAGCAATCACGATGAGCGACGAGAAGATTTCAATCAATTTGTTTGACTGATCGAATTTCGGGTTCTGGAAGATGCAAATCGAGGATTACCTTTACGGTAAAGATATGTATCAGAACCTACAACGGCGAACAAGGTTCACCTGATCAGACGGTTGTTCAACCTCAGGATGTCGGAGAGCACACCCGTGCAACAACACCTGAACGAGTGCAACATGAACATTGGGAAGTTGTGTTCTGTCGAGATCAAATTCAGTGACGAGGTACTTGCTTTAGTTTTGTTATCTTCTTTGCCTAACAGTTGGGCTGCCACAGTAACTGCAGTTAGCGCTTCATCCGCTAAAGATAAACTGAAGCTTGACGAAGTGAGGGATCTGATGATTAGCGAGGAGGTTCACAGGAAAGAGTCTAGATCCACTTCAGGGTCAATGCTGAACACAGAGGAAAGGGGCAGATCGAAGGGTAGGCAAAATCGTGGCAGATTAAAGTCCAGAGGAAAGAGTCAATCCAAGAAAGATAAAGACTTGATCTAGTGCTGGAATTGTGATAAGTTTGATCACTACATGAACTAGTGTTCAGCACCCAAGAAAAATAAGACGGGACAAAACGAGAAGAAGACAGCAAACACAACCATAGATGATATTGGAGACACGTTGGCTTGAGTTTCAGTAGTCCGCTAGAATCGTGGGTGTTGGATTCTAGAGTATCATTCCACTCTTGCAGTGATGCTAAAATAATGGAAAACTATGTGTTTGGCGAATTCGGACAATTCTACCTTGATGATGATGAGCCCTTGAAAATCGTGGAAAATGATATGTCAGGATAACCACACCAAACGGATCGATGTTGAAGTTGAATGGTGTGAGGCACATTCTAAGATTGAAAAGAAACTTGCTTTCAATCGGGCAGCTTGATGTAGAAGGATACTCAGTGACTTTCGGCAACAATAGTTGGAAGATCAGGAGAGGAGCCATGATAGTAGCTCGGGGGAAGAAGAAGGGTACGTTGTATACTACATCTAACCCCAAGGATTGTATTGACCTTGTGGGAACTACGACCAACGTTGATTTGTGGCACTGTCGGTTGGGTCACATGAGCGAGAAAGGGATGAAGGTAATGTGTTCGAAAGGGAGACTTCCAGGGCTGAAATCTGTTGAAGTTGGCCTTTGCGAGGACTGTATTTTCGGGAAACAAAGAAGGGTGAGTTTCTCGAGAGGTGGAAGAGTATTGAAGGCAGAAAAACTGGAGTTGGTACATAGCGATCTATGGGGACCAGCGCCCGTGAAGTCCCTTGGTGGTTCAGAGTATTACGTGACCTTCATCGATGACTCCACTCGAAAGGTATGGGTTTATTTTCTGAAAACTAAAACTGATGTTTTTGATACCTTCAGGAAGTGGAAAGCTCTTGTAGAGAATGAAACAGGGCTGAAAGTAAAATGTCTTCGTTCTGACAATGAAGGTGAATATGAACTCCGTGAGTTCAAGGAATATTGTGTTGAGAATGGGATTCGCATGGAGAATACTGTGAGAGGAACTCCCCAGCAGAATGGAGTGGCAGAACGAATGAACAGAACACTGAATGAGCAAACCAGATGCATGAGATTGAAGAGTGGGCTGCCTAAGACGTTTTGGGCAGATGCAGTAAACACAATAGCATACCTTATTAATAGAGGTCCATCAATTTCGTTGGAGAACAGAGTACCCGAGAAAGCATGGACGGGAAAAGAGGTAAATCGATCTCACTTGCGTGTCTTTGGTTGTGTTGCTTATGCTCATGTTAGCTTTGTTGATAGAAGTAAATTAGATGCTAAATCTATTAAGTGTACGTTCATTGGTTATGGTGGTGATGAGTTCGGTTATAGACTTTGCGATGAAAATAACCGAGAGATTATTCGCAGTAGGGATGTAGTTTTTAATGAATATGTTATGTACAAGAACAGATTGGAGGCATCAAATTCTGACAAAACCAATACCCAAGAGGTCGAGTTAGACATCTCAAACTCGAGTGGGAGTAAGGAGAGTCAAAATGAAGAAGAGGTTCTTATTGAAGAACCAAGGATCCCACCACCACCAGAGAATCCGCTGCAGAGACCAGTTAGAGAGCGACGTGCACCTAATAGGTATTCACCCTCTAACTACTACTTGTTACTCACTGATGGTGGTGAACCTGAATGCTATGCAGAGGCAGAGCAGGGTGTAGATAGACGGAAGTGGAGAGTTACTATGGATGATGAGTTAACATCTCTTTTATTGAACGACACTTGGGAACTTGTTGAGTTCCCAAAGGGCAAGAAAGTTTTGCACTGCAAGTGGGCCTACCGAATCAAGAATGAAGGTGATGGTAGCAAACGTTACAAAGCCCGACTGGTTGTCAAGGGGTTTGAGCAGCGACATGGTATTGATTATACTGATGTCTTTACTCATGTTGTGAAACTGGCCACTATTAGAATAGCGTTGAGTATGGTAGCTGCATAAAACTTGTTGTTGAATCATATGGATGTGAAGACAGCATTCCTCCATAGTGACTTGGTGGAGGAGTTTTACATGACACATCCTGAAGGGTTCGTAGAGAAGGGAAAGGAAGAACTTGTGTGCAAGTTAAAGAAGAGCTTGTATTGCCGGAAACAAGCTCAAAAGTAGTGGTACATGAAGTTTGACAGCTTTATGATGGAGATCGACTACCAGAAATGTCACGCAGATCACTGTTGCTACTACAAGAGGTTTGACAAAACCTTTCTTATTCTCTTGCTATATGTTGATGACATGTTAATCATAGGAGTTTCTGAAAGAGAAGTGAATAAGCTGAAGGGGCAATTGTCCAAACGGTTATCTATGAAGGATCTCGGAGAGGCCAAACAAATTTTGGGTATGAGGATTGAACGTGATAAGGCGACGGGAATTGTGTATCTTTCGCAGGCGAGTTACATTCAGAAGGTCTTAGAAAGATTCAACATGTCAGAGTCGAAGCCCGTGAGTGTTCCGTTAGGCAGTCGATTCAAGCTTTCAAGAAGGGAGTCCCCTAAGAGCAAGGAGGAACGTGCCCAGATGTTGAATGTTCTGTATGCCTCAGGGATTGGTAGCATCATGTATGCCATGGTGTTTACGAGACCAGACATTGCTCATGAAGTGGGAGTAGTAAGCTGGTTCATGAGTGATCCGAACAAGCAACATTGGGAAGCAGTTAAGTGGGTCTTGCGATACTTAAGAGGTACCACAGACAAGGCCTTGTGTTTCAAAAACAAGAGTATGGCGCTTGTGGGTTATGTGGATGCACACTTGGGGCATCAAACGACCTTGATTGGAGAAGAAGTACCTTGATGGGTTATGTCTTTACTTATGGTGGTACGGTTATATCTTGAACTTCTAAGTTGCAGAAGGTTGTTGCATTGTCCACTATGAGGCAGAATATGTAGTTGTGACAGAGGCAAGTAATGAGATGGTGTGGTTGCAGAATTTCTTGGAAGAACTTGGGAAGGAACATGAGAATAACACTATTTTCAGTGATAGTCAAAGTGTTATATTTCTTGCAAAGAATCCGGCGTTCCACTCAAGGACAAAGCATATTGGGTTGAAGTATCACTACATTCGTCACCTTTTGGAGAAGAAGATCTTGCAGCTTGTGAAGATCCTTGGAAGTGAGAATCCAGCAGATATGTTTACTAAGGTGGTGGCCTTAGAAAAGTTGAAGTTATGCATAGCTTCAATTGGCCTTGGAACTTGAAGATAATGCTTGGCGATGCCAGGCGGATACGGGAGGAGAATCAAGAAGATATAATTACATGGAGGATTCAGTCTCCAAGTGGGAGATTGTTCTCCAAGTGGGAGATTGTTGGAGTGTGGAGCCTGAATTGACCTAATGAGCTTAGAGTGGGGAGTAAGTTTGTTCCTAATGGGCTTAGGGTTAGGGAAAGTTTTCTATTATAAATAAATGTTTTCACATTGTAATCAGTATCCAAAAGGCATAGTGAAATACCTGGCTTGGCATTGCCCCCAAACGTAGTCGAAAGACGAACTGGGTAAACAAATCTCGTGTTATATTCTTTTTCTTCATCGTGTGCGTGTGTTAAATACTAACAACTATAACACGAACAATTAATTACAATTAACCAATAACATCATAATCCACGTAACATATCAACTAACTATACATATTTATCAACTACATGCAATTTTATACTAATCTATAACGTACTAATATGCAATTTATACTACAATAACTTAAAATTAATTACTCCTTCCATCCCGGATTAACTTTCATATGTAAGTGGGCACGTAAATTAAGAAAGTGTAATAATGAGTGGAGTTTTGAGGGGTAATTTTGTAAAACTTTATGTATAAAGTAAAGAAATGAGTTGACTATTGTGTATGTGTGGAGAAAAAAAGTGGGAATTATATTCAATATTCAATCACTGTTAATGAGATGATATGAGTGAGATAAACAAGAAAATAAACATAAACCATATCTTTGAGAATATATTCAAAGATAATGATTAACATAAATAAAAGATTGTTACATGTTACACCAAGTCAAAGAGTCAATCTTTGACAAGTCAATCCTAGTCACCAATACATGTGGCGACGACTAGTCAACCCTAAGTCATGCGACGACTAGTCAACATTACACCAGGATATAGAAATATGTGCTCGCTCATGTGAAGATACGGATAAACTATCGGCGAGCACGTGGATATTTTCAGTTGTGGAAGATAAGTAATTATAGTTATTTGAGATAGGCCGATCACGATCACCATTCAAGGAGAAGGTCGGACGATCAGTTCTTCCGGCGACCACGGTTACAAAGCTCCTCGCTGGAGACGAGGACGACCACAAAAGAGGCGGTTTAACATCGAAACAACCTCCAAGACGCATTAAATGCAGCTTCCCATCACCTTTATTTGATGGGATCTCAAGGCCAATTATAGTATGCCACGTGTAAAGGCAAGGCAGCCAAAATCCTACTCCCTCCGTCCCACGATTTTATGCACACTTTGACCGGCACGGAGATTAAGAAAATGGAATAAAGTGATGTGTAAGGTAAAATAAAGGAGGGGTATTATTGGTAATTAATTGATTAAAGTGAGGGAGATTTGACTAAAGGGAAGGAAAGGTAAAATAAATGAAGGGTATTATTGGTAAAAAAATATGTGAGTTGTTTCCTTTTTTGAAGTGTGCAAAAAATGTTGGGACGCCCGTTAAGGAAAGTGTGCATAAAATCATGGGACGGAGGGAGTACTATATGTAGATGTTGTTAATCCTTAAATGCCTTAACATTATCAACAACATCTTAATTTGACCTTCCGAGATTTTTTCTAAGTCTTTTCTGAAATGCTACATTAAATGTTGATCTAAATGTTGTCGCATTTTTGGCAGGATCTAGAAGCTTCTACAAGGATCTGGAACCTGGAAGATTCCAGAACATTGGAGAACATGCTAGAGTAGCCTGGAACCATTTAGAACGACCTGGAGCATACAAGAAGGATCTAGAAAGATCATGGAAGTTGAGCTCCTAAAAAATAGGACCTCAATGTGGAAGCCTCTAGAATTCGTATCCCACTTCTATAAATACCGAAGGAAGGCTTCATAATTCAGTGTATTCTATTCGAGCAATATCCTAGACCGAGCGTTCATCCCGGTTAGGATTTTTGGCCAATAGTTTTACATTTTAGATCATACGAAGTATCCCACCCATATGGCTGTGTGTCTTGTTATCTATTGAGAGTGTAATCATAGATAGACTAAGCATTTCGACAGTGTTTAATCTTATACACTTAGATCGTTTTCAAAACTTGGCACCTGCCTCGTTTATAGTTTCAGTTGTGAAGGTTATTGTTGTAACATTTCACACAACATTTGTACTTGAAGATAAGTATTGATTTACGCCATAAGGCAGACATAGATTTTTATTTATAAAATCTATGTTCAAAATATTTCCATTGTGTCACGTTTGTTTTTAGTGTTTCAAGTCTTCCGCTGTGTATTTAAATTTCTGATATTCTGTTAGAGTCAATGTTGTGCAATTTGTCTCAACATTTAGTACAACATATTTCTACTTAAACTAAAACACTTCATACACCCCACACACACTTTCAGTTGGTATCAGAGCCGATACCTGACGACACTAGGTTAGATCTTTGGTCAAGTGTGTTTTTAGTGTAGGTTAGCAATGGAAACACATCACATATCCACTGCACTTAGGCCACCCATTTTAGATGGTTCTAATTATGCTTATTGGAAGCCTAAGATGCGTATGTACATCAAGTCAATTGATGAACGTGCTTGGAGGACTGTACTTACAGGTTGGGAAGCTCCAAAGAGACCAGCAGATGCAGATGGTGAAGTTCAACTCAAGAGAGAAGTTGATTGGACGGCTGATGAAATAACAACAGCAGGCTACAACTCGAAAGCTTTAAATGATATCTTTACTTTTGTTGATGTTTCAATATTTAAAATTATATCTAACTGTTCTACTTCTAAAGATGCATGGGACAGGTTGCAAGAGCATTGTGAGGGTTCAGACAGTGTTCGAAGGACTAAGCTTCGAATGTTGGGGACAAAATTTGAGAATCTCCGAATGAAGGAAGATGAAACAATTTCATCCTACAATGAAAGGTTAAGTGAGATAATCAATGAATCACATTCTCTTGGTGACCCTATTTCTAATGTTAGAGTAGTTCATAAGATACGTATTAAGATTTGTTCCTAAAAGATTTGATGCTAAAATTTGTGCTATTGAAGAGGCAAAAGATAAGGATAAGTTAAGTCAAAATGAGTTAGTGAGTATTCTTAGAACATATGAAATAAACACTAATCAAGTTGATGAAACTAATGCTGATAAGAAAGTTGTGGTTTTTAAAGGGGAAACATCAAACATTTCTGAGTCTCAACCTATCATTACTGAAGTTGATTCAGATGAAGAATTGCTTGATAAATGTCTCAAGGATCCTAACAACATTGTCTTACTTACTAAGCACTTTAATAAGTTTCTTAAGAAATCTGTGAACATATCTAGTAACATTCAGCCTAAGATTCAAATCAACACATCAACACCTCAACCAGAAAGGAGGAAAAGTCAATTCACACCAAGACTATCAAAGAATGAAGGCAAACCAAGGCATGATCCTGAATTTCGAAAATCAGTTCAATGCAATGCTTGTTCTGGTTATGGCCATTATGCAAATGAATGTGCCAATACTAGACTTAAGCAAAAACTGAACTTTAGTGCTACCTTGAGTGATGATTCTGATGATGATCTTTATGAGTTAAATGAGAATGAATATTCTAATTTTATCAGAATTGATTATAATGATTCCTCAGATGATGATTTGGATGAAATAGATTCTGATGCTGTACCTGATGCTTCAACATCTACAGCAACATCAGAACAGAGTCACCCAGATTTGAACTGTTTTAATGGTTTAGTTGATGATGCAGGAAAAAGGACTGATGACAATGAATACCAAAAACTATTAGATGATTGGAAGAATCAGAAACTCACTCTTAATTCTTTGAATAAAAAGAATGAGGATATGATAGACACAATCATCAAGCTAGAAGATATTCTTACCAAAAGAGATCTGGAAATCTGTAACTTAAAGGAAAAATTGATAAATTCTACTTTATGTTTCAAAAAATATTCCAAGAGTGCTTCTGAGGTAAATAATGCTATAGCTACTGATAAGTCTAATAATCATGGTATAGGTTATGATAGTACTACTGCCTCTATTTCTGATAAATTTAGAAAACCCGTGAAGTTTGTGAAGGCAAATGTTGACACATCTGGTGTAACATCTACACAAACAGATCCTCACAAGGTTAAAAGGAAGTATATATGTCATTACTGTTTCAAAGTTGGTCACATTCGTCCTTACTGTATAAAGTTGTTTGAAGAACAGAAAAACTTGAAAATGCTGCATAAGAAACTGTCACCTCCTGGTAAACATTTTCTGAAATCTGCATGGAAACCAAAAGCTACCTGTAATGTTGTTCATACCTCCTTAAAAGCATGTCTACCTGATTTATGGTACTTTGATAGTGGTTGTTCTAGACATATGACAGGTCGTATTGATTTCTTATCTGATTATGTGACCTTAAATAGTGGTAGTGTTACATATGGTGGTGGTTCCAAAGGAAAGATTGTTGGTAAAGGAACTTTGAATGTTGAAGGTTTTCCTAAGCTTAAAAATTTCTTGCATGTTGATGGCTTACTTGCAAATCTGATTAGCATTAGTCAACTTTGTGATGATAATTTGCATGTGAAATTTGATAAACATTCATGTTATGTTCTTAATAAAGATGAAGTTTGTGTGATGACTGGTACTAGGTCAGCTGATAATTGCTATCTTATTGGAACAAATATGTGTAACTTGTCAAAACATGATGAAAATATTATATGGCATCAAAGATTAGGTCATGCAAATTACAGAGCAATGAAAAGGCTAATCAAAACAGATGCAGTAAAAGGAATTCCAGAACTGAGGTTTCACAATACCACTGTATGTGGACCATGCCAAAAAGGTAAGCAGGTAAGAATGTCACCCAAAATCCTGTCACATTGTACTACACATCGATGCTTTAAATTACTGCACATGGATTTGATGGGTCCTATGGAAACTGAAAGCATTGGAGGAAAGAGGTATTCCTTAGTTGTGGTAGATGATTTTTCTAGATATACCTGGGTAGAGTCTTTGAGAGACAAATTTGAAGCATTTGCTGCATTTAAAATTCTTTATAAGAGGTTCAAAAATGTCTTTAACTTGAAAGTTGGCCGTATTAGAACTGATCATGGTAGGGAATTTGAAAACAGCATGTTTAATGATTTTTGTGATAAAAAGGGTATCTTGCAAGAATATTCATCTCCTAAAACTCCACAGCAAAATGGAATTGTTGAAAGAAAGAATAGAACTTTACAAGAAATGGCTAGAGTTATGCTTACATCCAAATGTCTTGCTAAGAAATTTTGGGGAGAAGCATTGAATACTGCATGTCATATTATTAATAGGGTTTTTATTCGTTCTGGCACTAATCAAACACCTTATGAGATTTTGAACAACAGAAAACCTAATGTGAAATATTTTCATGTATTTGGTTGTGTGTGTTATATTCTGAATGATAGGGATCAACTTCATAAGTTTGATTCTAAAAGTGATAAAGGTTTCTTTTTAGGCTATTCTAGAAATAGTAAAACTTATAGAGTTTATAACCTTAGAACTAACACTGTTCAATAATCTGTTAATGTTGTGTTTGATGATGATAAAGGTCTTACAGGTGACAAAGATGAAGAAGATGTATCACAAGTTACTGACACTTCTGAGAATACACTGAAGTCTGAAAATGTTGTACCGAATGTTAACACATCTAGGTCAACATCTACAGAACAGTCAGTTGTAACTTCACAGAATGATCAGTACGTTCCTAAAACGAATCCTTCTTCAATAATAGGTAAAAGTCATCCTTCTGACCAGATCATAGGCGATGCTACAGTTGGAGTGCAAACAAGAGGAAGAGTAAGATCAAACAAGGTAGGTGTGGTAAGAACTATATGCATGTCTTCTATGTGTAATGTTGTAAATGCTGAATGCTATTTATCTGAAATTGAACCTAAGAGTGCTAAAGAAACTTTAACTGATGAAAACTGGATTAATGTTATGCATGAAGAACTTGGTCAGTTTGAAAGAAATGAAGTGTGGACACTTGTTCCTAGACCTAGTGTTGGGAATAAAATGAGATATGTTTTGATTAAATACCAAAACCCCCTGAGACATGCCTAAGTCAAGATGATTGTGTTCTAAGAGTGTTAGAACACATAGCATAAGGCTAGATGAGAAGCTGATATGTTAGGCAGCTCTTAGATGATTAGATGCACAATGTGAGGGGGAACCTATGCTTTGAAGATTATCAAGATCAAGTCCCCTCAAGGCTCAAATTCTGGAACAATCACTAAGGCCAAGCATACTCTATTGAAAACCAAATGCCTTGTTCAGGAGAGTTGTCTAGAGAAGTTGTCTCTATGCAAGAACAAGGTTGTAAATCTCAAAAGGACAAGTTTACTCAAATGCTCTGATCAGGAGAGTTGTCCAGAGAGGTTAACTATGTGCAAAAACAAAAGCTCTGAAGCTCAAAGGCAAAGTATGCTGATCAGGAGAGTTGTCCAGAAGAGTTGTCTCAGCAAAATTGAACCAGAACAAATATTCTAATGCTTGAAGGTCAACTATGCTGAAGAGAAAAAGACAACTACACCCTAAAAGACTTCATTATATCATGCTGAGATCATTTCCAAGTGAAGCAAATGGAAAGAGCCAAGTCATGTGAAGAAGAGCAAGCCAACCATGCTGATAAGCAAAGCTGCTGATAGTGATAAGGAGAGTTGTCCATTTGATAAGGAATGTTGTCCTATCATTGGATCAATCTTCAGAAGCCATGTCCAGTCTTAACAAGAAGTCAAACATTGGAAAAAGTGCTGCAGAATGAAGACAAAGTCTTAACAGCCGTTTATTACCCAAATGAGGACATGTCACTATCAAGAAACTGTCTTCCAGTTTGAAGAACACAAGGAAGACATTTACAAAAATTTGGGGCTGCCTCTCCAACGGGCAAATCCTCAAATTTGTCTATAAATACAGAAGTGTGAAGACCATTTGAAAGCATCCAACTATCCAACAGACCTCAAGAGAATCCAACTACTCAAGTATTCTGAACACTCAAGCTTTCAAAGACTATCTTAGTCTTCATACACTTCTTCTAAGCTGAACTTACTGTATATCCATACACAAAGCTTAGAGAGATATTCTATCCTTAAACACTGATCTTCATTGTAAAGGATATCTCATTAGTTGGAACCTTACTTCAACCCTTACCCCTTTCAAGTGAGAAAGTGAGAAGGTTGTAGTAGTAGAAGTGGTAGGAGCTGACTGTTGAGAGAAGAACAGTTCAGTTCTGAGTTGAGAAGAGGGTACTAGGACTCTAGACATCCTAGGGATCAATTCACCAAGGAGTGGTGTTCTTGATCAAGTGCACCTTGGCACTATAAAACAAGTTAATTCCAAGAGTGAAGGAATTATCCTGTTCAATCAGGGAAAGTGGATGTAGGAGCTTGAGTCTCTGAACCACTATAACCTCTTATGTTGATTTTCTTTACAAGTACTTTCATACATTCAACACTGCACACAAAACTGATCTTTCAAAAGATACATATTCAAAGACTGTGCAAAAACTGTATTGGACAAGTTCCCTGAAACTAAACTGGATTGCATTGAATTGACTAAGTGATTTCAGAAACTAAAGGAGTTTAAACTTAAAGGGCCAACCACTATTCCGCACATATAACTCCTCTAGATAGTTATTCAACTAAGTACTCAATAGTACTTAGTAGTTTGATTATCTTAGAAGAGTTAATCATCTTCAGCAGAGTTGTCCAAGACAACCTTGCTGAACTCTGGTTTGATCAAAAGTTGAAAAGAATTGCATACAAGTGTATTCCCCCCACCCCCCCATACACTTGTTATATACTCCTTTCAGGACCAACAAGTGGTATCAGAGCAGGGGTTCAAAGACCACTGCTTCTGAAAATCCATCTTGATTTTCAAAAATCACATATTTGTGTGGTCACTGAGCTGATCTCTTTCTGAAATCTATTACTTGTTGACTAACTGTTTATTATTGAGATATGGCCAACAACAATGTTGTTCCTCCACCTGCTGTTCAAGGATTGGACAACATGGCCACAAATCCAGTCAACCACATTTCACATCATAAAATGCCCATGTTTTCAATAGACAATTATGATTTCTGGAAAATTAGAATGAGGGCTCATCTTGCATCCCTTCACACTGACATGTTAAGAGTAATCACAAGAGGACCTTTTGTGTTTACTCAAACTAACCCCAGGATAACAGATGAGCAAAGAGCTGATGTAAGGGAACTGATTCCCAAAGATGAAGATGACTTCACTGCTGATGAAAAGAGGAAAGATAATCTGAATTATCTTGCCATGAACACCCTCTACCAAACAATTCCAGATGCAGTCATGGGTAGAGTCTACCACTGCACCACAGCCAAAGAAATTTAGGATACTCTTGCTGAGATGTGTGAGGGTACAAAAAAGATCAAGGAGAATAAGCTCCAAGTTGCTGTGCAGAAGTTTGAACAATTCTCAATGGAGTCTGATGAGTCCATTGACAAATTTGCTGGTAGATTCACTGATGTGATGAATGAAATCAACTCATTGGGCAAGGTGTACTCCAGGAGAGAAGTTGGATTGAAGATCTTGAGAAGTCTCACTCAAAAGTGGGATGTCTATGCTGTGATGATGCAGAATACCAAGGATCTCTCCTCCATGCCCATGCAACAAATCTTCTCAGAACTCAAAGCCTATGAGTTTGGCCTCAATAGAAGAAAACCTGTTGAGGAACCTTCAAATCCTACTAAGGGAGTGGCATTCAAGGCCAAAGTTGCTGAACCTGAAATGCAACCCACTCCCAGATCATCAAAGTCAGTCTCAAAGACTGAAATGAAGGAGGAACTAGCCTTGATGGCTAGAAGGTTTGACAAGCTCAACACAAGGTTTGGTAGATACAAGAAATTTTACCAAGACAACAAATTCAGGAGAAGGTACAACTCCCCTGAAGACCAGGCCAAGGACAAAAAGCCTGAAGAGAAAAGATCAGAGGACAAGTACTCTGATAGGAGAAGGTCCAGTAGAGCTGACCCTTCATCATCAAAAGGAAAAGATGAATCCAAGAAGGATGATGATGAAGACTTGTGCTACAATTGCAAAAAGAAAGGGCACTTCCAGTATGACTGCCCTGAACTGAGCTCTAAAGAAAGAAGAGAAAGACAAGCTAAAAGAGACAGAAAGTTCACCGATAGAAAAGCCATGATGGCTGGTGAAGAATCTGATAGTGCTGAAAGCTTCAACTCTTCTGATGGACTGTTCTCAAACAGTGATGATGATGTGTGTAACATGGCTCTTGAGGATGATGAGGTATCCTCCACTTCTAGCTCACCGTCATTCTTATCACAGAACACTAGTGAAGTCAACTTGAAACTTTCCTTTGGGAAGTTGATGGAAGATTTCACTAGATTACAAGAATTTCATGATAATTGTGTGAGAGAAAATGAAAGATTGGCTATTGAACTTGCAAAAAACTCTGAGGTAGATGTTGATGTCAAATCTACTGAGTTGTATCAACAAGTCTTGAGAGAGCTTAAGGAAGCAAATCTCAGGATAGTTGACCAACAAAAGGAGATTGATGATCAACTACTCTCTCAGAAAAGAAGAGATTTTGAACTGAAAATTCTAAATGCCAAGTTTGAGAACCTCTCACATGAATATGATATTCTTAAATCAAGTGAAGAGAGCCTGAAATTAAAGATGTCTGCTTTGAACAAATCCTCTAGAGCAATAGAGGAATTTCACAGTTATCAAAGACCTATGGCTCAAAGAAGTGGATTAGGTTTTGATCCATTTGAATCTTCACCTTGTCTTAGTGTTGCTTCTATAAGTACCATTAAGAGAATCTTTGTTAAGTCAGTGGCACCAACTGAAAATGAAAACAAACAGCCACTGAACAAAGGAAAAGGCAAAATGGATGAATCGCCTACTCTAGTGCCTCAGGAGACTAGGCCAAAACCTAAGGAAATGGCCAAAGCTCCTGATCACAAGAGGAATGTTGCTCAGCAGAGTAGACCCAATGGAAGGGCAACTCTCCTGAACAATGTTCAAAGGAGTTATCCAAGGTATAATCAGCCTAGGCCAACTCTACTGAGAAAGCCTCAGCTGAATAAACCTAAGGACAACTATCCTCAAAGGCAAAATAAAATGAGACAACCAAAACCCTTCATGCCAAAGGTTAATGGTCATAAAAATGCATTTCCTCAAAGATTTCATCAAGCTGCACAAAGAACTCATAAGTTCAGGAGAATTAACAACTCCCCTGAAACTTACAGAGTTAACACATTCACACATACTTTCCCCAAGACATTTAAGGGAAAGACAGTGTATGTTGATGCACAAGGAAAACAACTTAGCCACCTTGAATCAATCAGGGTGATTAGGCAAGTTTGGGTTCCTAAAGGTACAGCTAACCTCTCAGGACCCAAAACTCAAAGGGTACCTAAACCTATCTAATTGCAGGTATCATTGGGCCACAAGAAGAGGAGTATGAGCAAAAAGACAGCATGGTACCTTGACAGTGGATGCTCAAGGCACATGACTGGAAACAAGGAACTCCTCACTGATTTTATTGAAAAAGAAGGCCCAAATGTCACTTTTGGAGACAGCTCACAAGCAACAACTAAAGGTTATGGTACTTTGATGATTGGTAACATCAAAGTAACCAATGTATCTTATGTAGCTGGTCTCAAATATAATCTCCTAAGTATCAGTCAATTCCGTGATAAAGATTTCAATGTTGAGTTCTCAAGTGGAAAATGCTTAATTAGAGATAAAACTCAACAAATTCTATTGACTGGAACTAGGAAAGGAAATGTGTACTTTGTAGACTGGGACAAGTCTACTGATGCTGCATGTTTCATTGCTAAGAGCACTAGTGAACAAAGTTGGTTATGGCACAATAGGCTAAACCACCTGAACTTTAAATCAATGAACAAACTTGCTAGAAATGCATTAGTTAAAGGACTACCTAATGAGGTTTTCATTTAAGAACATGTGTGTAAGCCATGTCAAGAAGGAAAATAGATTAAAGCCTCATTCAAAGGTAAACCAGTCATCTCTACTGAAAGGGTACTTGAACTTCTACATATGGATCTTTTTGGACCAATCACCCCTTCAAGCATAAATGATAGAAAATACACATTGGTTGTAGTAGATGACTTCTCTAGGTTCACATGGGTAGTATTTCTCCTTAATAAGAAGGAAACACAAGTCAAACTACCTGAACTTCTCAAGAGACTATCAAATGAGAAAAGCCTTAGCATTATCAAGATAAGATCTGATAAAGGCACTGAGTTCATAAATTCATACATCAATGAGTATTGCACATCTAATGGAATAGCTCATGAAACCTCAGCAGCTAGAACTCCTCAGCAAAATGGAGTTGCAGAAAGAAGGAATAGAACCTTAAAAGAAGTTGCTAGAACCTTAATTGCTGATTCAAATTTGCCTAAGAGGTTTTGGGCTGAAGCTATAAACACTGCATGCCATACTCAAAATAGATGTTTGATTACTAAGGGACAAGGCAAAACCCCTTATGAACTCTGGAAAGGAAGAATGCCTAAAGTGTCATACTTTCACATCTTTGGTTGTAAGTGTTTCATACACAATAATGGGAAAGAACAGTTGAAAGCCTTTGACAGCAAAGCTGATGAGGGAGTATTCCTTGGATATTCTCAAATCAGTAGAGCTTTCAGAGTCTACAACAAGAAAACCCTTATTGTGGAAGAAACACCTCATGTTGTGTTTGATGAATCTATTCATGAGTCCAGGAATGAAAACTTGGAACCTGAAGAAATCACACAGAGGACAACCAGACTGAGCCTAAAAGACAAAGACACTGAATTCATAGATGTTGTCCAAGCCAACCTACCTGAAAATACTATATTGGACAACAATCCTGAAGGCAACATTCCTGAGACAAACCCTACTGATGGAAATGGTGAACTGAATGACCCAATCCCAGTTCACATCCAGGTAACAGCAACCAATGAAGAAGCAGTTCCTGCTGAGGTAGTTAATGGGTCATCAAATAATCTAGGGGGAACTCAAAATGTTGAAAATACCAATGTCCCTGACATTGAGGACAACACCCCTGATTATGATCCTGAATTAGATCCTGCATTCAATTATTCTGAATTCTATAACACTTGTGACTCAACCTTAGTAGAGGACAACTCTACTGAAGGGATCAGAAAAAGAAGGACTTGGTTGTATGACCATCCTACTGATCTGATACTTGGTGACCCAAGTATAGGAGTCAAAACCAGAAGTTTTCATGGTGAAAGTGCTATGTTCTGTTGTTTCTTGTCAGAACAGGAACCAAAAGACATTGATGAAGCACTTCAGGATGCAAACTGGACCACAGCAATGCAGGAAGAGCTCAATCAATTCACCAGAAATGAAGTATGGGAGCTGGTGGATAGACCTTCACATCAAGATGTTATTGGAACTAAGTGGGTGTTCAAGAACAAAAAGAATGAAAATGATGTGATTGTCAGAAACAAAGCAAGACTAGTGGCAAAAGGTTATTGCCAGCATGAAGGCATTGACTATGATGAGACCTTTGCACCTGTGGCAAGGCTAGAAGCAATAAGGCTCTTCCTAGCCTATGCAGCCCACAAGAGGTTCAAAGTGTACCAAATGGATGTCAAGAGTGCCTTTCTGAATGGAGTCTTGAAAGAAGAGGTCTATGTGGAGCAACCACCAGGTTTTGAGGTTGGAAACCAAGTATACAGACTGAAGAAGGCTCTATATGGACTCAAGCAAGCCCCTAGGGCTTGGTATGACACACTGTCACAATTCCTCTTGGATCATGGATTCACCAAGGGAACTGTGGACAGAACTCTCTTCAGAATCTCTGAAGGAGAGGACATCTTGCTTGTCCAAATTTATGTAGATAACATAATTTTTGGATCCCCTAATGAGAAGCTGTGTGAGAAGTTCTCCAAGCTCATGCAAAGCAAGTTTGAGATGTCCATGATGGAGTTGATGAACTTCTTTTTGGGTCTACAAGTCAAGCAATCAAAAGAAGGAATCTTCATCAACCAAGCCAAGTACACTAGAGAAATGATCAAGAAGTTTGGGTGTACAACAAGCAAGCCAGAAAGGATCCCAATGAACACAAATTGGAAGATGGATCCTGATGAGAGTGGTGTTCCAACCAACTCCACTGAGTATAGAGGAATAATTGGTTCACTCCTCTATCTCACTGCCAGCAGACCTGACATCACCTTTGTAGTAGGTGTTTGTGCAAGGTTTCAAGAAAATCCTAAGAAAAGCCACCTTGAGGCTGCAAAAAGGATCTTGAGGTATCTCAAAGGCACTGAAAATCTAGGCCTTTGGTACCCTGTTGATGACAATATTTAGTTAACTGGCTACTCAGATGCTGATTATGGAGGATGCAGAATTGACAGAAAGTCCACTTCAGGGACTTGTCAATTCTTAGGCAACAAACTCATATCTTGGTTTTCCAAGAAGCAAAACACAGTGGCTACCTCCACCACTGAAGCTGAATATGTTGCTACTGGAAGTTCTTGTGCTCAAATCCTTTGGCTGAGACAACAACTCAGAGATTACAAAGTCAACTCTACTGAAGGGCCAATATTTTGTGATAACAACAATGCAATTGCAATATCACAAAATCCTGTATTGCACACAAGATGCAAACATGTGGACATCAAGCATCACTTCATTAGAGATCATGTGGAGAAGAAGGATATCAAGTTGGTAAAGATCCACACAGATCATCAAAAAGCTGATATATTGACAAAGCCACTTGCAGAGGCAAGATTTCTGGAATTATCAGCAGAGTTGGGTCTACTTGATCCAGGGAAATTGGACAATTGAGTCCAAAGGAGTTCATTCATTAAGGGGGAACAAATTTCAAACTTCAGCAGACTTGGTCAAGTCTACTGAAACTCAGATAAAATGATCAGGACACTTGTCCATTGAATCTCAGGACAGTTGTCCACATCCTTTCAGGACACTTGTCCTAGTGGGGTCAGGTAAGTTGTCCTAGCTATCAAACCAAATCTTGGTCTGATAAGCACCTATTTTGGGTAATCATTGCCTATTTCGAAATATGTCCCATTCCAATTACAGATATCATCTTTTTGGGATTTAATTTGTCTCCCACCCAAAAGGTCACTTTCCATGCATTAAATGTCAAGATTTAACTCTTGTTTGCATTAAACTTTTTGGGACATGATCTATCTCGAAAATCCCCCAACCTTAAACAAACATTAAAACTCCACCCACGTTTTGAACAAAACATTTTTTCACTGTTACATTGATTTTTGACCATTGGATCAAAATTGGACAACTCCCCTGAAGACAATCCTAGCCGTCCATTTTGATTTCCAGTTTTGTTCACCTTTGAATTGCATCAAGACTTCACCAACTCATTGACAAACATTCTTTTTAGAATATTCATAAGTCTTAAGATCCCCCACAAACATTTCTTCCCCAAGTATTCGAAACCCTAGCTCAAATTTTCTTCAAACACTCTCAATCTCTGTCAAATTTTCCTTCTGTAAACCTTCAATGGCTCCCAAAGTTAGACCAGAGATGATCATTGATTTCTCTAACAAGGCTCTAGACCTTGATTTTGGATACTTGAGCAACAAAAACAATCTTCACTTTGAGCCCATAGTATCTTTTGAAAGTGAGGATCCTGAGATTACACCAACCCTGAGATGGTTGAGGAGAGCTGGATTGCAAAAGTTCATGGATGAAAGACCAAGTTCTTGCTTGGAAAGCTACATGGCTGAGTTCTTTGCCTTTCTCAAGTGGAGAGGTAAGCCTGAAGATGGTGGAATCTCTACAAAGCTTTCTTATGTAGCAGAGGGAGAGGAGGAAGAGAAATTTCATAGAGTGAAATTCTCTTCAGAAGATCTTGAAGGAGCTTTTGGATTGCCTTCTGAGGGAAGGAATCCTGAACTGTATGGTGTTGATCATGAAGATGAGATAGCACAAGAATGGCTTCTAGTTCCAGGCCCCATCTCTTCAACACAAAACAAGAAGACTCTCAAGCAAAAATTTCTCAATCTATTTGAGGTAATCACTAAGAGTCTTATGAGCAATACTGGAAGCTTGGAGCAAGTCAGTCATCCAAGAATCAGAATTATGGCCGCAGTTATTGATGCTAGTGACAAAGGCATCAAATTTGATTGGAGGACCTTAATCATGTCTAAGATGATGAAGGAAAAGGCCAAATTTAAGGTGAGAGCCCACAACAAGGTTGTGCTAGAAGGGAGACTCAAGTATTTCACCAGGGCAAGCTTGTTGATTGAAAGATTCTCCCATTATTCTCAAATGCAAACCTTTGCAAAACCCCTCCCAGCCCAAAAGATTCTGTTTCGAAAGCTCAGTAAGAAAACTGAGCAAAGGAGGATGCTTATGGCCAAACCTGCTGAAGAGAAGGTTGAAGAGAAGCCTAAAATGAAGAAAAGAACTAAGGCCAGGGCTGTCAAAACAAAGAAAGTGTCTCAAATATCTTCAAGAGAAGCCTCAGGAGCTTCAACTGAGATTGAAGAAGTTGCTGAAGAGGGAGTAAGTGTGCCCTCTGATCATTCAGAAGAATTAAGGCAGAAGTATAATGAGACTAGACAAAAGTCTAGAGGTGATAAGAGGATCAGGGAAGTTGTCCCTGAGAAGGAAGTGGAAGGCAGTGGGAGCAGTAGGGCCAGCAAGAGAAGGGCCAAGCCTACTGATAAAGTGTTGGAGCTTCAGGAAGAAAGGTCTCTCCAACTGGCTCTAAGAGAGAGCAGAGCTGAAAGCAGGACCAAATCCAAGTCAAGGACCAACTCATCTGGTTCTGGAACTCCAGAATCCAAGGTCCCTGAAGGTCAACCAATAGAGGCCAACATCCCTGAAATTCAGAATCCTGAGCCCAACTCCCCTGAAACCCATGTTACCCCTCCCAACCAACCCATCACCCCTGTAAATCTCACCAAGAGACTTTCTGCAGAAGGGAATGTGCAAAGAAGTGGGATAGATGTGCTAGCAGATATAGCAGTAGATGAGACAAGATTACAATCTCCCCTTGACTCATCCATGCTCAATTACTCAAAGCTCTTAGAAGCTGCACTCTTTGAACCAACCCCCTTGAGCAAAGCCCCTTCAGATTCATTGCTCTCTAAAGCAACTAAAGTACCTTCATTTGAGCCTAATCCTTCTGAAGCCAACCCTCCTGAACTTAACTTGCCTGAAGCTGCATTTGTTGAAACCACAGCCCACTCCCCTATAGCCCAAAGTTCTCCATCAAATGAGAATGAGGAGGAGTATACTTATGAAAGTATGCTCAGAGGTGGAGCCAAGGCCACTGTGGACAGTTTGTATCCACAACTTGCTGAATTTCCAAGAATTCAGAAGACATTTCATGATTTGAGGATGCTTGTGGATGTAAAAGACAAAACCTTAATGGAGATATCACAAGTCATCCAAGATAAGGGTGCAAACTGGTGGCAAGTAGAGGAGAGCAGATTGCTACACTTTGCTAGTGTAGTGAAAACAAGATTCCTCACTGATGAGGAAGTTTTTGCAAAGTTGGTAGATGAGAAGATCATTGAGGAGAAAGAAAGAAAAGCCAAGGGCATCAAACACCCTGATAGCAGCTCAGATGATGATGATTCCCCTGATGATCCCTCAAACCCTTCAAACCCCAACCCTCCTGAAACCCCTCAAGCCAATCTCCCTGAACCCTCTCAACCCAAGTCTTCTATAGCAGACAGACTTTCAAACCCTCCTAGAACCTATCATAGGAAAGGCTCTGTATCATCAGAGGTGTTGACCAAGGGTGGTAACACAACCAAAGACACATCTGCCAATGAAGGTTCTTATGAACCCAAGGCACAGCCTAAAGATGTTGAGGTTCCTATGCTAGAGGCTGGTTTGATTAAGGCATATTCAGTGTCAGAAGAGTTGGACACTGATCAGCCCTTAATCATTCAGGATGACTCAGTGGCTGCTGAAATAAGCACTGTGATCTCCTCACAACTGCCATCTTTGAACCTTGTTGAAGGTGAAGATGTTGCAGGTTTAGGAGAAGGGGTTGAAAAGGAAAATAGAATTGAAAAACCAGAGGGAGTTATAGATGAAAGAGAGGTAGTCATAACTAAGATTGTGAGTGTACCACCATATGAGGGTGGAATAAGTGAGGAAGGACAGGTTATTCTTGAAGTCAAATCTGAACTTCAAGAATCCCTTGATGAAAGGAGGCCTGATTCCTTGGGTGAGAACATTATCTATGAAGGGAGAAAAGAAAGAGTTGAAAATGAGGAGAAGGCTGTTCATGTATCAGAGTCTTATACAAAAGAAATTGAGGGTGATGAGTGTTTATTCCCTAACTTGTTTGATTTGTCTAACATTGCAGGTATTTCTCTTGACCAAATCTTTGCAGATGAATTCTTGACAGATGCCCCTATCCAAGTAGATACATGCTAAGCACAAGCCTTGCTTGGAATGCAATCAGAGAAATTGGACTCCTTGGCTCATCAAGTCCAATCTGCTCATGCTGAAACTTCAGGAGCACTGAATGAGCAAGGAAGAACTCTAGCATCTGTGAAGATGAGATTAATTGGCTCTGAAGATGTAGTACTCCCTACATTGGAAGCAAGGATAAGTGGAGTGGAAACTGGTCTCCAAACCATTTCCACTGAAGTGCAAAAAGCCAAATCCACCATGGAATCCATCTCAGAAGAGGTCAAGAAGGAACAAAAGCTGCTGAGAGACAATCATAATGCCAATGTCAAAGCTCTCAGGCTGACTGTCAAGCAAGCTCTTGGAAAGAAGACTGCATTATAAAAGAAAAGAGCTGAAGAACAAAGGCTTGCTATGGTGCAAGCAGCCTCTGAAAAATTTTCCCAAGAGGTGATGGCCAACACTGCTGAAAGTGCGGTGGCCAACCTCACTGAGCTCCTTAAAGCCCAACTTGATGCATCCCTGAAAGCAACCTTGGAGGAGGTTGTCCAACAAAAGATGAAGCCTGTTCTAGCTTTTCTTAGCTTGAGCAGTGATAGGATGCAAAATATACATGATGAAAATGTATATCTGTTGGAGGAAATGAAGTCTCTAAACTAGGCCCAATCCCTAATGGCCACAACAATGAGTGAGCTAAAACCCCAGTGCTTTGATGCTGCCAAAAAGGGGGAAAGGGAAAGAGCTAGAGCAAAAGGTGCCTTGGTAATTGGGAGCCCAGACAAGGGAAAAGACAAAGCTGCTGAAGTAAAAGGAAAAGAGCCTGCAGTGCTGAACTTAGAAGAATTGGATGAAGAAGAGCAACTAGCACTTGCCTTGAAAAATTCAGTGGCCTCAGCTCAAGAGGAAAGAATGAGGTTACAGCAGAGACCAGGTGGTGAGGTGTCTGGTTTGGACAAAGATGTTGAAGGTGTCCAAACTAGAGGAAAGATCAAGAGGGCAAAAGGAAAGAAAAGACAAGCTGAGACATTTACTGACTTTCCTAACAGCCTTGATCTTCCACCTGAATTCAGAATTGATCATAATGAACCTACATCAAAGAAGGCCAAAGCTGCTGAAGAGCCCAAAACTGCTGAAAAAGACAAGTCTTCTGAAATGGTCAACATTGCTGAAGGTGCCAAAGTTACTGAAGATGTGGAAGCTTTATATGAAGAGGGCTTTGGACCTGGACCAAAGAAGACAAAGATTGTGGTACTCAATGATTCATCAAAGTTGTTTCATGAAGGGTATGGCAAAGACCCTGAAACACAACAGAAACTGGCCATGATGAGGGCCCAAGAGAAAATGGATTTGATGGAAGAGGCCAACAGAGCAAGAGATAAGAGAAGAGCTAACTTCCAGAAACCAAGAAGAAGGAGAGAAACTTACAGCAAGATGAAGCCTCAGCTACTAGTCCCAATGGACACCAAATATCCACACTTGGATAAATGGGTGCCAATTCAGCTGAATGATACATGGGAAGAGGCTAAAAGGGAGTTTGTCTATGACTATTATGTCATTGACAGATGGAATGGAGGAGATGCCAACTCTTCCTTTGCTGAGTTCATGATAGAATACTACAGAGAGTTGTATCAACAATTACTTGCAGCTGCTGATATTGCAAGAATTGAACTCAATGCTCCCAAGCCTATCATTTACATGCCTCCAAAGCTTGATGGATGGATTGACCAAGCAAGGATCCTAAGGGAGTTCACAGAGATTCTTAAACTGAACAAAATGACCATTGGACCCAAAGGAACCAACCAGGAAGCCATGGAACTCAAGAAGAGAGTATGGGCACAATATGGGATGGTGCCACCTAAAGAAGATGATCTCTGAAATGGCTAAGTCTTCCTGACTCTTATATGCTGAAATGGATAAAAACTTAAGTTGGTTGCTAGCTTGTGTTTTGGTCAACTATTCTGAAGATGCTCAAGCTGCTGATATGATGTGCTCTGATACCTAAATGCTGAATGATTTAAGAGTATATCATACTTTTGTAGTAAATGTGTGCTTATTTGTAATATTTCTCATGCTCTGATATGTTTTTGTTCAAACTATCAACATGCTGTAATGATTCTCATTTGAATGATAGTTGAACATATTTTGAATCCAGAAAAACAAATCTCTCTATGCCTATTCTTGAAACCTATTTGCAACATGAATGGTGAGTACACTAACACATTTTCTTTCAGGGAAATTGACCTCAGTCATGTCTTCTGAAGATAAATGTAATAGGTGTAGTCAAGTCACTTTTGCATAAAATGTATAGGTTTTGGCATCATCAAAAAGGGGGAAATTGTTGGGAATAAAATGAGATATGTTTTGATTAAATACCAAAACCCTCTGAGACATGCCTAAGTCAAGTTGATTGTGTTCTAAGAGTGTTAGAACACATAGCATAAGGCTAGATGAGAAGCTGATATGTTAGGCAGCTCTTAGATGATTAGATGCACAATGTGAGGGGGAACCTATGCTTTGAAGATTATCAAGATCAAGTCCCCTCAAGGCTCAAATTCTGGAACAATCACTAAGGTCAAGCATACTCTATTGAAAACCAAATGCCTTGTTCAGGAGAGTTGTCCAGAGAAGTTGTCTCTATGCAAGAACAAGGTTGTAAATCTCAAAAGGACAAGTTTACTCAAATGCTATGATCAGGAGAGTTGTCCAGAAGAGTTGTCTCAGCAAAATTGAACCAGAACAAATATTCTAATGCTTGAAGGTCAACTATGCTGAAGAGAAAAAGACAACTACACCCTAAAAGACTTCATTATATCATGCTGAGATCATTTCCAAGTGAAGCAAATGGAAAGAGCCAAGTCATGTGAAGAAGAGCAAGCCAACCATGCTGATAAGCAAAGCTGCTGATAGTGATAAGGAGAGTTGTCCATTTGATAAGGAATGTTGTCCTATCATTGGATCAATCTTCAGAAGCCATGTCCAGTCTTAACAAGAAGTCAAACATTGGGAAAAGTGCTGCAGAATGAAGACAAAGTCTTAACAGCCGTTTATTACCCAAATGAGGACATGTCACTATCAAGAAACTGTCTTCCAGTTTGAAGAACACAAGGAAGACATTTACAAAAATTTGGGGCTGCCTCTCCAACGGGCAAATCCTCAAATTTGTCTATAAATACAGAAGTGTGAAGACCATTTGAAAGCATCAAACTATCCAACAGACCTCAAGAGAATCCAACTACTCAAGTATTCTGAACACTCAAGCTTTCAAAGACTATCTTAGTCTTCATACACTTCTTCTAAGCTGAACTTACTGTATATCCATACACAAAGCTTAGAGAGATATCCTATCCTTAAACACTGATCTTCATTGTAAAGGATATCTCATTAGTTGGAACCTTACTTCAACCCTTACCCCTTTCAAGTGAGAAAGTGAGAAGGTTGTAGTAGTAGAAGTGGTAGGAGCTGACTGTTGAGAGAAGAACAGTTCAGTTCTGAGTTGAGAAGAGGGTACTAGGACTCTAGACATCCTAGGGATCAATTCACCAAGGAGTGGTGTTCTTGATCAAGTGCACCTTGGCACTATAAAACAAGTTAATTCCAAGAGTGAAGGAATTATCCTGTTCAATCAGGGAAAGTGGATGTAGGAGCTTGAGTCTCTGAACCACTATAACCTCTTGTGTTGATTTGCTTTACAAGTACTTTCATACATTCAACACTGCACACAAAACTGATCTTTCAAAAGATACATATTCAAAGACTGTGCAAAAACTGTATTGGACAAGTTCCCTGAAACTAAACTGGATTGCATTGAATTGACTAAGTGATTTCAGAAACTAAAGGAGTCTAAACTTAAAGGGCCAACCACTATTCCGCACATATAACTCCCCTAGATAGTTATTCAACTAAGTACTCAATAGTACTTAGTAGTTTGATTATCTTAGAAGAGTTAATCATCTTCAGCAGAGTTGTCCAAGACAACCTTGCTGAACTCTGGTTTGATCAAAAGTTGAAAAGAATTGCATACAAGTGTATTCCCCCCACCCCCCCCCCCTATACACTTGTTATATACTCCTTTCAGGACCAACACCTAGTCATACTAATGTCATTGGAACAACGTGGATATTCAAGAATAAAACTGATGAATCTGGTAATATTGTTAGGAACAAGGCTAGGTTAGTAGCACAAGGTTACACCCAAGTTGAAGGAGTTAATTTTGATGAAACTTTTGCACCTGTTGCTAGGATATAATCTATTAGATTATTGCTAGCTATTGCATGTTTTATTGATATTAAACTTCATCAAATGGATGTAAAGGCTGCATTTCTAAATGGCATATTGAATGAAGAAGCATATGTTGAACAACCTAAGGGATTTGAAGATCCACAGTATCCTGATCATGTATATAAACTTAAGAAAGCATTGTATGGTGTTAAACAAGCTCCTAGAGCATGGTATGGTAGGCTTACTGACTTTCTTTTGGAATATGGATTTATTAGAGGAGAGGCAGATAGAACTTTGTTCATTAAGCACACTGAAGATGATATACTAATTGCTCAAATATATGTTGATGACATTGTGTTTGGTTCTACTTGTGATAAAATGTTGAGTAAATTTGTTGAGGCAATGACTGCAACATTTGAAATGAGTATGGTTGGAGACTTGAATTATTTTCTAGGTCTTCAAATCAAACAATGCAGCGATGGTATTTTCTTCTCCCAGAGTATGTATGCTAAGAACTTGGTTAAAAGATTTGGTCTTGAGAATTCAAAACCAATGAAAACTCCTATGGGATCCTCTTTGAAACTTTGCAAAGATAGTGCTGGAACAGATGTTGATCCAACACTCTACAGATCCATGATAGGTAGTTTATTATATCTAACCTCTAGTAGACCAGATATTAAGTACAGTGTGTGTGTTTGTGCTAGGTACCAAGCTAATCCAAAGGAATCTCACCTGAATGTTGTGAAGAGGATTATCAAGTATGTTGCAGGTACAAGTGGCCTTGGAATCTGGTATACTAAGGACACCAACAACATTTTGATAGGCTACAGTGATGCTGATTGGGCTGGAGATATAGATGATATAAAGAGTACGAGTGGAGGATGTTTCTACATGGGAAACAATCTTGTATTATGGCATAGCAAGAAACAGAATTGTGTTTCACAATCTACTGTAGAATCTGAGTATATAGCTGCTGGAAGCTGCTGTACACAACTCTTGTGGCTGAGCAAGATGTTCCATGACTATGGTATTGAGAATGGTATACTTACAATCTTTTGTGATAATACTAGTGCCATTAACATTTCTAAGAATCCTGTACAACACTCACTCACAAAACACATTAACATAAGACATCATTTTATGAGAGATTTAGTAGAGAAGAATATTGTTAAGTTGGAGTATATACCTACTGAGAAACAAAATGCTGACATTTTTACTAAGGCATTAGACCATGAGAGATTCTCTATCTTGAGGAAATCTCTTGGCATGAGCACTATCTGAAAAATTCGGATGGATGTTGTCACAAATGCGTCAGCATTTGGGACAACATCATGGGTTGTAGAAATTTTATAAGCTGAATCTATCTCTTACGTGGTTAAATAATTCCTATGTAAAATATCTACGAATCTAAGAACCTTGAAGTGCAAAAATAAACATGTCTCACACCTCTCAAATGCATAAATATGAGAATGTTATTAGCATACTAAAAGATGTACCAAATCACTGAGCAATTATGGAGCACGGAGTTCACTACTACGATGCCTTCTTTTCAAAAGGTGATATTTGGTAAAAACATTAATATATTTGTAATCCATTAAGTGAGTATGGGGCACGGAGTTCGCTACTACGATGTACTCTATAGGAACAATGGATCAATACAAATTAGATGTTATAACACAAAAAGAAAAATATGGTGCAACACAAATGAAGCAAATTCATGTAAAAACCGTGTTGAGGTGTTTGTAACAGTTTTGAGCACAACATTGCCTGATTCGAATTTATTTTTATTAGTTGTAATTATTTAATTGTTAATTGGGATTTATTTCATTTTATTTAATTACTGACCCACATTTTTTTATTTTTCAGATTATGCGAATTTTATTCTGGAAGCTTCTTAATTATTTAATTAAATTAATTAAATGGATTTTCCCCACTAATTACTCATGATCTAGATTGTGGCTAATTATGTGGAGCATTATCGAAAATTTCTGGATTATTTCATAAGTTTCATTTAACCTCCAACTACAAAACTCTCTCTATAAATATCGATCATAGAATTAACTCTCCTACTAATTGTGAATTTTTTATTGGGTTGAGTACCAAAATTGAAGAATTGTTTCTCGGCCGTGTATCTCTCAAAGTTTGTGTATACACTCCTCAAACCTACCTTGAAAATCCAACCGTCCCTTAAATGGCTGGAAACCAACCTCAATCCCACTAACAATCTCACTCTGATTCGAAGAACTCATCTCACTCTCGCACAAACCCTCTCGAAATTCTTGCTTCCATGGCTTCACAGAACTCAGCCTCGTCAAATGTTGACTCAAATGTTTCTGCAACACCATCAACAACCGCTCCCACTCCTCAAACTGCTACTCAAACCGTTCCACCAACAACCAACATTCCTCAATTTGCAACTGTCGAACAGTTCAATAAGGCTATCGAAGAAGTGTCTGACTCTCTTCGAACTACTGGTCATCTGCCCGTGATGACATTTGGAGATATCACTGTGGATATCTCAAGCTATTTGGCTGATCAAACCGCCCAAATGGCTGCTGCTTCAAAAAGCCCCAAATCACCTACTATTCACGTCCCGCAAGCTGAAAATGTGGAGGTTGCTGCTGAAGACGAAGCTACTGTTGCTTCCGACCCTGAAGACGTTGAAATGGAAGACGCAAACATCTCTGAAAATGGTACATACTCTTCACTCTTCGTTTCTGATGAATCTGCTCCCATTCCTTTCAAGAAGAATGCGCAGAAAGGCAAAAGATAGAGAAGCCTTGTACAAAAAAGGAGATCACACCGCGTGTTCACTCGTGTGGATTATTCTGAATCCATGAGGAAGAAGAAGAAAGCTGGAGCTGATGCTGGTGAACCCATCCAAGTGTTCACAGATTCTGGGGAAGAAGCTCCTGTTGTTGTTGAGAAACCCAAGAAATTTGTTGCTGAGAAATCCAAGAAGAAAGTTGTTGCTGAAGTGAAAGGAAAAGGAAAGGTTGTTGCTGAACCAAAAGGCAAAGAAAAGATGATCACTGAAGATGAACCTGCAAAATCAGATTCCAATTCTGATTCTGATGTGTGTTTAAGAGATATGTTGAATTCTCTTAAGAAAAATGCTGAGCATTTTGCTGCTGCAAAAGAAGCTGCACCAGAACCTGAAGATGATGGCAGTGGTGATAGCTCCTCCAGTGCAGAGAGCAGCTCTAAGGAAAGCTCTGCTAAAGATTCCACATCAAGCTCTAATGACCTTGCTTCTGAAGAGGAAGGTATTTCTGATTCTCTTGAGACTCTAAAGAATAGGTTGGCTATTTATTCTAAGAGAAGACTGTTGATAGAAAAGAGGATTAATATACCTGATTTTGAAAGTAAAGACATGATTAGTTTCTTAGAGGAAAGGAATTTGATGCATGTTGTGAACATTGGTGAATCTTTCTTGACAAATTGGGCTTATGAATTTTATGCTTGCATGAAAAAGAGTACTGGTAGGAGATCATCTAAGTGGCATGGGACTGTAAATTTTAGGGGGAGGGATGTACCTTTTACTCATGAATTGATAAATGAGTTTCTGCATATTCCCTATGTTGAGGTGGATGAAGAACCTGACATGGATGTGGTTATTGCTGTTATAATTGGTGGTAGGGTAGTTAAGTGGACTAGACAGATGCTAGCCAAAGACCTCACTTCCCTACATTCTGTGTTATACAAACTCATTATCTACAATTGGATTCCCACTACAAATACTACCAAGATCACAAAATACCAAGCTGTTCTTATGTATAGGATCTCTGTACTTAAGAAATTCAATTTAGGCCTCACTATCTTCCACCATATGATGAGATTTACTGGAAAAGTTTCTGAAAAAGGCAACCTACCCTATCCTGTTCTGATTTCAAATTACTTGAGGCACCATGTCTTTGTTGCCAAGAACATTGATGTGTTGAGGGGGAGAGTTCCATTACTGGCCATAACTCCTGCCTTACTCACTGGGGATAGAGTAATTGATCTGCCTTTTACTGCTCCTGGTACTGATCATCAGCACATGACTTCAACTACTGAACATCAGCAAAGACCTTCAACTTCTGATCATCCAGAATCATCCAGATCAAGACAAAGAAATGCACCCCCAAATGTTGAGAACATCCGTATCAACATTTCTGGTAATGTGTATCTTTCACAGGAATTCATCATACTACAGCTCAACCACTTGCAGGAAACAATTGATGAACTCCAGTTCCTGAAGGATAGGTGGACCAGTATGCTTTCACCTACAACAGGGGGAGTACCACCACCATCAAACTCCAATGTGGTGATTGAAGAGTTGAATGATGATGGAGTTCCAGCTGCTGCTGCTGGTGATGGACCTGATGCTGCTGATGCTCAAGTGACTGATGTAGTTGCACACCTTGCATCTACTTACTTTGTGGATGAAGCTGATGATGATGATGTTGACATGGAGACCGTGTATGGTGATCTTCACTAATGAACAGGGACAAGCTGCAAGACAGGGGGAGATCTGATATTTATTCAGTTTCAATCTCTGTAATTGATGTTTAAGTTTGAATTCTGAAATTCTGATACACTCGTTATTTATGTTTTTAGATGATGGGTTGTTTTTGTCTGCAACTTGCTTAAATTATGGTTACATTTGGTGATATTTGTTTACTGCCCTTGCGTAATTTGTTTACAGGTTACCATGTGTATACTACAGGTTGTATAGTATTAGTTTATGTCCATTTGTTTTGTTTATTGTTTTTGCTCTGATGTTTGTTATTTGATTTTTGTTAGTGTCTTACTTAGATTCTAA
Organism: Galeopsis tetrahit; assembly: GCA_963675135.1. Classification (NCBI taxonomy): domain Eukaryota; kingdom Viridiplantae; phylum Streptophyta; class Magnoliopsida; order Lamiales; family Lamiaceae; genus Galeopsis; species Galeopsis tetrahit. The sequence continues at coordinate 8,553,420 of OY776121.1, read as the reverse complement.
GTTAATTCTTCCAGTTCAACTTATGATCTTAGTAAAGTTACTTATGTTGTGAATAAGTGTATTGTTTATACTTATTCTATTTTGGATAAAATTGTTTTAATCATTTGGCACGGATCATTATGAAATTATCCTTGATCTTCATTTGATTTGATCCAACGATTACAACAGGTATTGTCTGACTAGTGCTTAGCAATGATGTCAACCTCAACTAAGTACATAATACTGAGTATGTATATAAATATATGTGCATCAGGTGTGTTGTAGTCGAAAGGTCAAATTGGGGGAGATTATAGATGTTGTTAATCCTTAAATGCCTTAACATTATCAACAACATCTTAATTTGACCTTCCGAGATTTTTTCTAAGTCTTTTCTGAAATGCTACATTAAATGTTGATCTAAATGTTGTCGCATTTCTGGCAGGATCTAGAAGCTTCTACAAGGATCTGGAACCTGGAAGATTCCAGAACATTGGAGAACATGCTAGAGCAGCCTGGAATCATTTAGAACAACCTGGAGCATACAAGAAGGATCTAGAAAGATCATGGAAGTTGAGCTCCTAAAAAATAGGCCCTCAATGTGGAAGACTCTAGAATTCGTATCCCACTTCTATAAATACCGAAGGAAGGCTTCATAATTCAGTGTATTCTATTCGAGCAATATCCTAGACCGAGCGTTCATCCCTGTTAGGATTTGTGGCCAATAGTTTTACATTTTAGATCATACGAAGTATCCCACCCGTATGGTTGTGTGTCTTGTTATCTATTGAGAGTGTAATCATAGATAGACTAGGCATTTCGACAGTGTGTAATCTTATACACTTAGATCGTTTTCAAAACTTCGCACCTGCCTCGTTTATAGTTTCAGTTGTGAAGGTTATTGTTGTAATATTTCACACAACATTTGTACTTGAAGATAAGTATTGATTTACGCCATAAGGCAGACATAGATTTTTATTTATAAAATCTATGTTAAAAATATTTCCATTGTGTCACGTTTGTTTTTAGTGTTTCAAGTCTTCTGCTGTGTATTTAAATTTCTGATATTCTGTTAGAGTCAGTGTTGTGCAATTTGTCTCAACATTTAGTACAACATATTTCTACTTAAACTAAAACACTTCATACACCCCACACACACTTTCAATATATAAGCCCAAAGAGGCCAAATGTAAACATAACCTAAATTTGCTTGCACAAAGACCGATGCAATAATACAAATAATTTACAAACTCCATTCAAACTTCTCCAAGAAGCTATCAAGCTTTCTTCATCTAGTTCTTCATATATTCATCATTGGATCATCTACTTTGATCCATTTAATCCACCTAAAACCCCCACAATATTATATGTTTGTTAGTGTTTTGACAAAGTCCACATCCAGCGTAATCGACAAAAGCACGTACAACATTTGGCGCTAGAAGGAGGGGTTCTTTTACGTGTTCTTCATCGAGTTTCAACCGATCATCGAACGATCGACATTTTAACTCGTTCATCACAAGGTTAATCGGTAGAAATACCTTTTTTATTCATCATCTACGTATTTCATTACGTTTTTGCTTGATTTTTACGTACTTTGTACGGCTAGGAATTTATTCCCCGATCATCGTGTTCTTGAATATTTGTGGTATTCGAGGCATATTTTGGAGTTTGATTTCCACGATAAATCTGTAAACATTTTTATTCGTCGTTACTTAGCAAGGTTCGTAGTTGTAATAGCTCGTTCTTCTGCATAAGAACTCTGATCTTGTGTTTTTTACGTCGATTTATAGGTTCTTTTCTTCAAATCTTGTAACCGATCCCCAGTAAAGGTCATTCACAAGAGAATGTCTCATCACTCCAATCGAGAGGAGGTTCCACCTCCCGGACAAAAAGTTCCACCGCCGGTAGCTCCAGCCAATCCGGCGGCCAACATCAACTTGGGGGCCATCTTGAACGATCCCCAAGGCTTAAGGGATTTCACGGACTACCTCAACGAATAGAGGAGGAAAAATGAGGCCCTGGAGTTGGAGAAGGCAAAGGAACAAGCCATAGAAAATTCCAGAAAGGCAAAAGCCCAGGTCCAGCACGATGACGAGGACGACCAGGTCTCATTCTTAGTGATCGGTCTACGCCGACATGCCCGCGACAAGGGCAAGGAGAAAGCTTATGAGCGCCCCCATCACAGTCATACGGGAGACTCACGAGACAGCCGGAACTCGGTGTTTAATCGTTTGGGAGAAAAGGAACGGGCAGCTCCTCGCCCAATACTTTTCAAGTTTGGTGCCCGACCCAATAAAGACGACCACGGAAATCATGGGGGAAGGAAAGATCATGGATAAAGAGTCTCCGCCCTCGATCGTGTGGGGAACAAATCACGGGGCTCGGCGAAGACGTTCCATAGCTACAAACCGAAGAGATCCCTCCATCACTCACCTGGGCAATCACACGGCGATCGCTATGACCGACCGGTCGAATCCCACAGGAGCCAGCGAGGCGAACACCATGTTCCTCGGCCTCAAAATGTCGAGGAGGGTCAAATTGCACAATTCTTGGAAACTTAGAAGCAAATGAAGCTCGAGATGGAGAATCTCCGAGCAGAAGTGGCCGCCACCAAAAAAGGAAACATACCACCAATAACTCTCTCTGTTTCACCTTTAAATATCATGGTTCTAACCTCCCCCATCCAGAAGAAGATCCAAATGCCTTCAATGGCGGTGTACGATGGCATGTCTGATCCCTGGATACATTTGTCAAAATATACGAACTACATGGCCTCGGTAGGGGTAACAGATGCAAATCAGTGCCAGAACTTCTCCCTGACCTTGGGAGATCGTGCCCACCGTTGGTATACAACTTTGGGAGCAGGATCCATCAACTCCTTCATCGAGCTGGGGCAGCAATTCCTAACTTATTATGGGTCAATTGCTGCTCGCCCAACAACCAAGTAGCGTTTAGAAAACGTGCGCCAGACCCTGACCGTCAGGGAAAGACGTCATCGAGCGTTTTGATAGATTGGTCATCGATGGGGAGGCAGTAAATGATTAGACCAAGTTGATCTCTGTTGTTTCTGGCCTAAGAATAGGCTCACGCCTATGGGAATCCATGCACACACTATTCCCAGAATCTTATGCAGGTTTTCCTAATCGGGCTGGAAATATCATCCAAATGGAGGAGATTATGGATGCCGTAAAGGCTAAAGAGCAGTCTGAGGCGGTCAAAAAGGTGTGGCTACCTAAGAAAAACTTTACAATTGGGGAGTCGTCCCAGCCAAAAAAGGCAGTGAATCAAGGGAACAATGCGAAGCCAGCTAACTTCAAACCGTTCGAGGAAGCACTGGAAATCACGCACCTAAGGGAAACCCTCACCATCGATCCCAGGGCCATCTTTGATGCGATCAAGGGGCAGAATATGCTTCCCCCGGCGAGGGCCATGCGTGCAGATGAGAATGCCTTGAACCCAAATAAATTATGCGACTACCACAACTCTATGGGCCACCGGCCCAATGGGTGCCGCGATTTAAAGTAAAATTTGTACAAGCTGTACATAGAAGGCAAACTTGCCCAATTCATCAAAGCCAAGGACGACGGTGGCGATCAGAGGGGTAAGAAACGTCGCGATGACGACGAGGATTTGAGGCAACAAATCACTCGCCAGCGGACGATCCCCCCAATGCCGACCGGACCACAAGGCGCCATCGATTTTGTGGGAGGGGGATGTCACATTATCGAAGGCCCAGTGGGGGGTATCTAGTCAGGAACTGCTCTCTCTGTTCACCGGCAGCAGAGTGAGATGCGAGCACTAAATAACGTGCATCAGGTGTGCATTGTCGCAGCCGTAGATAAGCCCATCTTACACCAAGTACTTTTCACAGAAGACGACCTCAATGGAGTGGTACAGCCAAACAACGATGCTTTGGTCGTCACCGTAAAAATCATGGGAACCATCGTCCATTGCATGATGGTCGACACCGAGGCATACACCAACATCCTTTTCAAGCACACATTGGATGCTCTCGGTGGTTTTGAAGCATACCTCGAGCCATGCAACGACACCATCGTGGGTTTCGGAGACGCCGCCTCTATCCCCATAGGAATGATAAGACTAGCCATCATCCTACAATACTTTTCTCGACCGACCTTTCTTTACTGAATTCAAGGCGGCCGTCTCTACTTATTATTATACTATGTAAAAATTCCAACCCTGACGGGCGATCAGGTTCAGGAGAGGGAATGTCTCGTCCGTTTTGCAAAACGTTATTCTAAGAATTCCCCCACTGAGGGAAAGTACATCGAGTATCATAAAGAAAAAATACACAAAAACTACTTAGAGGGTTTTCCCAACAAGTACCAAAGAGTCGAAATAGGGGAGTCAAGTCGGCAAGTTGACGACCAGCCCATGGAGGTGGACGAACACACCCCAATGGATCCGGATGAACACACCCCAATGGATTTCGATGAGCACATTCGAACGGATTTGGACGATCAACTTCCTGAGGCGATCGACAACCAGGTACCAGATTTGGACCCACCAGATTTGGAACCTAGGCTAGGCTTCGAGCCAGAAAACGGGATCGAGGACCCTCGTTGGAAAGAACCCAAAGAACGGGCAACTCCAATGGAGGACCTTGAAACCATCCACCTAGATTTAGCTCGCTCAGATCTAGAAGTCTTTATAGGCTCAAACCTACCAGAACCTCTACGATCGGAAATGATCACCTTTTTTAAGGAGAATATCGAAGTGTTCGCCTGGTCGCACGAAGACATGGTAGGCATCAGCATGAATCATGCCTGCCACAAATTAAATATTGATCCCACGAGGAGACCAATCAAGCAAAAACGAAGAAAGTTTGGGCATGATAAATATGCGGCTATGGCGGTCGAAGTTACAAAATTAATCGACAATAAATTGATCCAAAAAACAGGAACTGATCCCCAGTGGGTAGCAAATCCCGTGCTCGTCCGAAAGACGAACGGATCGTGGCGACTGTGTATAGACTTCACAGATCTTAACGATGCTTGTCCTAAGGACCATTTTCCAATGCCACACATTGATTATCTAGTGGATAGTGCGGCGGGGCACGAGATGCTAACTTTTATAGATGCTTTTGCTGGATATCATTAGATCGCGATGCATCCCGACGACCACAGGCACACGGCTTTCATGACAGCAACAGACATGTACAACTGGAAACGAATGCCCTTCGGATTGAAAAATGCAGGGGCAACATACCAAAGATTGGTAAATAAAATGTTTGATCAACACATTGGCGAGATGGTGGAAGTCTATGTTGACAACATTGTCGTCAAAAGTTTAAGAAAGGAGGATCACTTCCATCACCTCACCATGACTTTCGATATCCTCAAAGAGTACAACATGAAATTAAACCCCAAAAAATGCAGTTTTGGGGTTAGCTCCGGGAAATTTCTGGGGCACATGGTTAGCTAGACAGGCATCGAGGCAAATCCTACTAAAATTCAGGCGATCATTGATATGTAGAGCCCAAGGAATGTAAAAGAGGTCCAGAGATTGACAGGATGCCTAGCATCGCTAAACATATTTGTGGCTAGGATAAGCGATCGTTGCAAACCTTTCTTCGACGCTTTAAAAAAGGGAAGGTTCGAGTGGGCTGACGAATGCGAGAAAGCTTTCAAAAATATAAAAGAATATCTACCTGAACCAAAGGTACTATCTAAACTAATCCGGGGTGAAAAATTATACTTCTACTTGGCAGCCACCAAATGTGCGATCAGCTTAGTGCTCGTCCGAGCAGAGGGAAACACACACTTACCGATTTACTATGCCAGTCAATCATTGAGGGACGTCGAGTTAAGATGCACCCAATGGAAAAATTGGCTTACGCTTTGGTCATGAGCGTGAGAAAGTTAAGGCAATACCTTTTCGACCACGAAGTAGTGGTTCTTAGGACGTTTCCTCTCCGCCAAGCATTACATCGACCGGATACCACGGGAAGATTACAAAAATGGTCAGTAGAGATCGGGCAATTCAGACTCACCTACTAGACAAGAACGGCGACCAAGGACAAGTTTTAGCAGAATTCATCGTGGAGCTAACTTTCCCAAGTAAGGTGAACAAGGAAATCGAACTTCCTTGGACACTGTTCGTCGACGGCTCGTCGACGAACACCAAAGCAGGGGCAGGGGTCATTCTCACCAGCCCTTCCGGGAAAACCTTTGCTTCGGCAATCGAATTTGAATACAGAGAAACCAACAATGAAGCCAAGTACGAGGCTCTGATCGCAGGAATCAAGATGACAATGGTCGTGGGCACCAGAAAACTGAAATTTTTTTCAGACTCTCAACTAGTGGTGTGCCAAATAAATGGCGAGTACGAGGCTCGCGGCGACTAGATGATAAAGTACCAGGAGTTGGTGAAGGGATTACTCGAGCAATTCGATCAGATATACATCGAGCAGATCCCAAGGGAGCAAAATACGCAAGTAGACGCTTTGGCTCGGCTGGCCACCTCAGAGGGGGAGGCAGTATTTTCAGAAGTTACAATCACAAAAATCTCTTCCCCATCCGTAAATAGAAACCAAATGATGCAAGTTGAAGCGACCAGCGACGAGGAATGGATGACAACAATCATCAGATACATCAAGAGCGGCGAGCTCCCGGTAGACAAGATCAAGGCGACTAGATTACAACTCAGGTCGGCCAGGTACACACTTCATCTGGAAAAACATCATTTACAGATTCGGTCTACCACGAGCAATCGTGACAGACAACGGACGACAGTTCACCAGTCAAGATATGTTAGATTTCTGCTCGAAGTGGAACATCAAGAAACTTTTTTCAACACCATATCATACACAATCAAATGGTCAGGTAAAGGCTATAAACAAGATCATAAAGCACACCTTGAAAGCAAAGTTGGAAGGTTTAAAAGGAGAGTGACGGACGAGCTGCACATGGTATTGTGGGCATATCGGACGACCACGAGAAACTCTACGGGCGAAACCCCTTTCGCACTCGTGTTCTGGACAGAAGCTGTCATACCAGCAGAGGCGCAAGTTGCCATTTTCCGGGTAGTAAACTATGACGAGTAGCTGAATAACGATGCACAATTCACCGATTTGGATTTCCTAGAAGAACGAAGACTAACAGCGGACGAAAAAAATGTGGTATACAAGCAAAGATCAGAGCGATATTACAACACCAAAGTACGAGCTCGGGAATTTATCATTGGCCAACTCGTACTTCACCGGGCGATGGAGCAATCAATAGGCATACTTGGCCAGACTTGGGAGGGGTCGTGTTGGTCCTGAAAGGAGTATATAACAAGTGTATGGGGGGAATACACTTGTATGCAAATCTTTTGCAATTTAACCAAGACAGACTTCAGCAAGGTTGTCCTGGACAACTCTGCTGGTATGATCAACTCTTTAAAGATAATCAGACTACTAAGTACTATTGAGTACTTAGTTGAATAACTATCTAATAGAGTTATATGTGCGGAATTAGTGGTTGGCCCTTTAGTTTAAACTCCTTTTAAGTTATGAAATCACCTTAACAGTTTTTCCAGTTTCAGGGAACTTGTCCAAATCTGTTTTGCACAGTCTAAGGTATATGTCTTTGAAAGGTCAATTTGTGTGTTGAGTTGTATGAATGTAAATGCATGAAAGTAAATCAACACAAGGTTTATAGTGGTTCAGAGACTCAAGCTCCTACATCCACTTTCCCTGATTTAACAGGATAATTCCTTCACTCTTGGAATTAACTTGTTTTATAGTGCCAAGGTGCACTTGATCAACCACACCACTCCTTGGTGCCTTGATCCCTAGGATATCAGAGTCCTAGTACCCTCTACTCAACTCAGGATTGTACTATTCTTCTCTCAACAGTCAATTCCTACCACTTCTGCTACAACAACATTCTATCTCTCTTTTGGAAAGGTATAAGGGTTGATGTTGGGTTCCAACTAGGGTGAGATATCCTTTAGAATGAGCTCAGTGTAATAGGATAGGATATCTCTCTAAGCTTGTATGGATATACAATGAAGAATAGCTTAGATGAAGTGTTTCTGGAAATTGTGAATGTTCTAAGAAAGCTTGAAGGCTTTTAGTTTCTTCAGCAATGTAGGTGCTAGTTGGATGCCTTCAAATGATCTCCACACTTCTGTATTTATAGACAAAATTGAGGATTTGCCCGTTGGAGAGGCAGCCTCAATTGTCTATAAATGTCTTCCTTGAACTCTGCAACTGGAAGACAGTTTCTTGATAGTGACATGTCCTTTGATTGGGAAATAAACGACTGTAACTACTCTGTCTTCATTTTGCAGCACTCTTCCCAATGTCTGACTTCAAGATTCACTTGATCAAACATGGACATTACTTCTGATGATTGGCCTTTGAATAAGGACAACACTCCTTATCACTTGGACAGTTCTGCTTATCAGAATCAGCAGATTCTGCTTATCAGCAGTGCTAGCTCTAGCTCTTCAGATGACTTGGCTCTTTCCCTTTAACTCCTCATTTATGAGTCTTAAGCATACATTACTTTGATTCAGTGAGCTTGATCTTATCAGCACAGTTGGGATAGCCTTGTCACAGTTCTGGTACAAGGTTGTTGTATTTCAGATAGGTTGATCTAACTTTGATCAGCATAGTTGTCCTTAAGACAAATTTGATTATGAGCCTTGAGGGGACATGTTCTTGAATACTTCTAAGCATGAGTTCCCCCTCAATTTGTGCATCTATCATTCTAAAGAGTTGCCTAACATTCCAGCTTCTTAACTAACCTTATGCTACATGTTCCAACAATCTTAGAACATGATCATTCTAATCTAGACTTAGTTATTTGGCATGTCTCAGGGGGTTTTGGTATCTAAATCAAAACTCATTTTATTCCCAACAGCCCGTATCGCATAACGCGCACGTACTCAAATGAATCGTACGAGATAGAAGATCTTGATGGCAAGCCGACCCAGTACCCTTGGAACGTGGTCAAATTAAAAAAATACTACCAGTAAGTTTTTCAAGAAGGACTCAAAGACTTTTTTTTTTATTCTCACATGTATAGTTTGTATTTAGAATTGTTTCAATACATGCCAGCTTTACTTCTATCAGTTTTTAGCATAAACATTTAGATTTTTAGTTCAGGGCTCTGCGAAGCCAATTCCAATCGAGGAAACTCAAACACATACGGATATAAATTGAAAGGTAGATATTTTTGGAAACGAGCACAAACCGAAAGGTTTAAACTCGAACACATACGGATGTAAACCGAAAGGTTGAGATCTGGAAACGAGCACATTACGAAAGGTTTATACTTGAACACATACGGATATAAACCGAAAGGTAGAGGTCTGGAAACGAGCGCCAACTGAAAGGTTTAAACTCGAACACATACGGATATAAACCGAAAGGTAGAAATCCGAAAACGAGCATAGACCAAAAGGTTAAACTCGGAAACACATACGGACATAAGCCGAAAGGTAGAGATCCGGAGACAAACATACATCGAAAGATAAAAAACTGGCAAATATTTATGAGCATAATGAAACATTTCGGCGACAAACATTGCTAAATGAACGAACACATACCATAAATAAAAAGAGTTCAGTTAAAAATAAAAGGCCTCATAGGCCGATCAGATACAAAAAGACCTCATAGGCCGAGTAGGTACAAAAAAGGCCCTAAAGGCCGAATAGAAAGTTTATCAAGGGAGAGTTCCTTCAACAGGAGCACTCTCCTCACCCACAACAGCAACCTCCTCGCTAGCAGGAGCGACCTCATCGCTCATTTGAGCGACCTCACCGGCAGTCCCCCCTCCGACAGTTGGTTCATCAAGAGGGGGAGGACGGTCGAACATAACTTTATTTGCCAAAAGATGAGGAAACATAAGGACCATGTCCACTAAGTCGAGCAGAGGAAGAGAGGAGTCTTCCTTTGGATTCTCCTCAAGGAGATGGTCCTCGATGAACCCGGCAAAGGTGGACACATCTATTTCCGGATGAGTCTCTCTCAAATGACGGACGAACTCGTGCATAGTAAAGGCAGCCGAGGAGCAATCCCCTAATTCAACGAGATAAGTTTTATCATCCCGATCATGCCCAACACGAGTCAGCTCATCTTCAACCGTTTTCAGACGCTCCTGCATGGTGGTCGTTAGTGTGCGAGCAGCCGTAAGCGCACTGGAGGCCTCAACTTTCTCACCCTCGGCAGCACGGAGTTGAGTGCGAAGATCCTCGATCAGCTTTTCGCTCGCCTTCTTATGTTTCAAGGCGGCCCCAAGTTTCGCCTCCATGCTCGCCGCTTTCTCTTCGCTCTCGCTAGAGGCCTTCATCAGCTCCCCGATCACGATTTCCTTCTCATCATTTCCCTTTTTCAGATCGTGAATCTGAAGGGTAAGTTGTTCGGTAATATAGGCCGAGCGCCTGAGGTTTATGGCCACTTGACGAGCATTCTCGGCCGCAGTTTGACAATCAACCTTGTCGATAACAGACTTGGTCAGAGATCGGGGGAGATTTTTCATCGCATGATGAGTAAGCGCATCCAACGAGTCACCATCAGTCGGATCTCACGACCGATAAAAGTTGAGGAGATCTTCGCTGCAAAGAGCGGTCTACGAATGCTCGACAAGTTTGAAAAGAAAACAACCACTCAATAGGACATTCAGAAAAAACATGAAGACATGTCAAAGGGAGGAAACTCACTTGGCAACCCTTTCGGCACTCCAGCCGAACATTGTGACGTCTGCGGAGTCCCTCTCCCCGACCGATGAAGTCGCGACGACCTCTTATTGGCGACGAGTTTTACTAGGAGGCGGCGAGGACCTCCTGGCGGTGACTTTCTCGGAGGAGAAGGTCTCCAATCTGAAGTAGCGGAGCGATGACCTCCCCGAGCTGCGGTGGTTGCATTTTTCTTCAGGGGAGGTGTCGTCGTGTCCGCTCGCTCTTTTCTTTTGCGAGCATTCCCTTCGACAGCCTCACATTCACGATTGAGGGCCGCCATGCGAAGAGATCAGTTAGCCATCACATCTTTTAACTCGACAGCAGGGGGGAGATAGGTGGAAACCTTCGAAGGAACCACTACTAAAGTAAAGCGTCAGCAATCTATTGGAGTATATTCACATAAAACAAAATACTTAGGAGTATATTCGATACCTGGAGGAAATGATCTAGTGATGTGGTGAGGAGGGACTCGAAGACCAGCTTGTTCCCTTACGCTCTCGCGATTGAGAAAAAGACAAGATCTTTCCAGGTAGCGACGACGAGCAACACAACAGATGTGGTACTGAAATAAATCAGACAAAAAGTGGTCGCCGACCTTCGCGCGAGCAGTTGTACCTACAAAGATCAAGGAGTTATTCAGTATATACTAGAACGAGCACATATTCAAAGGACTTACTATAAATTCTTTTGTAGTCGGTTGCAATCGAGATGAACACACTCTTTCGCAGCCATTCTCAGCGGCCTCAAGGCCGAACACTGTGAGCAACCCTATCCACCCGTTCGGCGTCACTTGAGAAGGAGCCAAGCCGAGAAAGTTTAGATAAAAGTTAATCCTCGGATGCAGTGGAAATCTCAATCCAGCCTCCATCATGTCGTTATTAACGGTGACCATACCCTCAGGAGGCTGGTCGACCCTTTCATCTTCTCGCGGTACAAAGAAGCACACATCTTGAGGAAGGTGATACTTGTTCCGAAAGTTGTCCGGTTGGTTCGACGAAACTGTGCCCGCGTAATCACAGGCAGAATATTCTGATTGATATGCTTCCCGGAAAGGTCGAGGAAGCATCCTAGGCGGGTATTCGGCCACGTATTGGAAATGCGCTTCCCTTACAAGCTCATCCCCGCCTAACTCTTCTCGCCCGCTCAAAATGTCCTTTATGCTCGCAGCATAGCGAGAAATGTCCTCATATTCCTCGCGGAGACTAATTCTCAAAGTATTTTCAACCCTCGTCGGATTGATCTGCTCGCCGACCTCCACATCCAAATCCGGATCTCCCAGATTCGAGTCAACCTCTTCGGCATCGTCCTCGGCGTCATTGCTCTCATCGTCTCGATCAGTGTCGTCGCCAACACTCTCGTTGTCAACTACAACACCCATCACATTCAAAACTTTTTCCAAGCTATCGGTCGGAAGATTTGGAATCCCTACTCTAAGAGGACTGGTCGAAATGGTGTCAGTATCGGATAACACCACCCGTTTCCCCAAATCACGGCGGGGACCACCGTCGAAGCTCTCAACATCCTCATCGAACGGCGGCGACCCATCGTCCCTACCACCGCTGGAAGGTCCACCGGTCTCCATTTTTTGACAGAAAAGGGGAGAATAAGATTTTAAAGAAAAAGAGGAGAAGTTGTTTACCTTTCGCACCGATCGAAAGTGCACGAAATCGTCGGAATGCTTGAAGACTTACTTAAGAAGAAGGCTCAAAGAACTCTAAAATTTCAAGGTCTCGAAAATGGTTTTTTGAGAGGGAAAGGTCCTATTTATAGACATGTATATCCATGGACTAAAATGTAAGAAAACGGGGTAAATTTTGTAATTTACCCAAAATTTGGGGTTGTCCCCAAAATCGAGGCACCGATTGATGTCCATGCGCGTCTATTGGTTGCCCGCACGCGCCACACGCGCCAAATTCAAATTTCGTGCACCGTTTCACGCGCTTGACACTAGAGTCACGTCCGACGTCATTAAAGTGCTTGGGAAAGTGTTCTTTTTTACGGGAAACGAGGCGACTACTGGAAAAACTCATCATCAAATTTTTCGGACAAAACAAATACCAAGGATGAATCCCTATTAATCAAAGCGATCATATTGCCCGCCTTCCTATTCGAACACGAAAAAAGACGACCACGGGCAAATGTTACACCAGGTCAAAGAGTCAAACTTTGACAAGTCAATCCTAGTCACCAATACATGTGGCGACGACTAGTCAACCCTAAGCCATGCGACGAATAGTCAACATTACACAAGGATATAGAAATATGTGCTCGCTCATGTGAAGATACGGACAAACTATCGACGAGCACGTGGATACTTTCATTTGTGGAAGATAAGTAACTATAGTTATTTGAGATGGGGCGATCACCATTCAAGGAGAAGGTCGGACGATCAGTTCTTCCAGCGACCACGGTTACAAAGCTCCTCGCCGGAGACGAGGACGGCCACAAAAGAGGCGGTTTAACATCGAAACAACCTCCAAGACGCATTAAATGCAGCTTCCCATCACCTTTATTTGATGGGATCTCAAGGCCAATTATAGCCTGCCACGGCCCACGTGTAAAGGCAAGGCAGCCAAAATCCTACTATATAAGCCCAAAGAGGCCAAATGTAAACATAACCTAAATTTGCTTGCACAAAGACCGATGTAATAATACAAAGAATTTACAAACTCCATTCAAATTTCTCCAAGAAGCTATCAAGCTTTGTTCATCTAGTTCTTCATATATTCATCATTGGATCATCTACTTTGATCCATTTAATCCACCTAAAACCCCCCACAATATTATATGTTTGTTAGTGTTTTGACAAAGTCCACATCCAACGTAATCAACAAAAGCACGTACAACACTACCTATAATATATTATTTTATAATATTCTCTAATACCCCCGATCAAGCGAAGCTGGGAATGTAAATAAACACGAGCTTGGTACGCAACAATCTGAAGCGAGTTGACATCCACAAAACAATACACTTTTGTTGTCATACAACAGTAAAATAACGGAAATTCAAAATCAGGAAATAGAGCATGCCAAGGCGCATAAAAGTGGGAAGAAAATGGATCGAAACACCGAAGCCCTTTGAAGGACGAACGGTGACAAGAAATTAGACAAAAACCACTTGCAAGTGTATCGAAAGAAGTTGATTCGAGCACATATCAAATAGATCGGAGGGGCGAGCAACCAATGATATTGATCATGGGCTCTCCGGATAGAGAGGAAAGTAGAAGAAAAAAGATGTAGCTTGAGGTTATAGAGAAAATTATAGTGTAGGTGAGTGTGACTAACACCATATGAGTGAAACCGGTCATGGAGATAGCATGATCGGCCATGAGAGGGAACGAGGAGACTTGCTCGCTCGAGAAGAAGAAGTAGGGGGCGAGGAGACTTGCTCGCTCGAGAAGAAGAAGGGGGGAGACGAGGAGACTTGCTCGCTCGAGAAGAAGAAGTAGGGGGCGTTGAGTCTTGCTCGCTCGAGAAGAAGAAGAAGAAGAAGAAGAAGAGGGAGGGCGAGGAGACTTGCTCGCTCGAGAAGAAGAAAAATGGGGGATGAGGAGACTTGCTCGCTCGAGAAGAAGGGGGACGAGTAATACAAGTTCGTCGGTGGCGGCTAAAAGCGGTCGGGAGAGGGAACGAGGGAGACCAGCTCGTTCGAGATATAAAAAAAAAAAACAAGGCGGCGACAAGGGATACCTGCTCGTCGAGGACGGCGAAAAATTAAGAAGAAGGGGGAAGGGGCAAGGCGACGACGTGGGATACCAGCCCGTCGGAGACGCCGAAAAAATGGAGAGGGAGAGAGAAGGGTTTCAGTGTATTAGGCTGATACCATTTGAGAATTATATTTAATCATCGTTAATTAGATGATAGGAGTGATTCATTATATATAGGGATTACAAGTGAGATAAACAAGGAAATAAATATAAATCATATCCTTGAGAATATATTCAAAGATAATGATTAATATAAATAAAAGATTACTACCTATAATATATTATTCTATAATATTCTCTAATAAAAAGTAATGACATTTTTGTAAAATTAAGAATATTGTGAGGGTGGAGTTTATAAAGAGTTTTCCATTTTAATGGTGTGAAAGTATGAAATTTAGCGTGACTAAGGAAGTAATAATTTATAATCACAAATTAATAAGTGAAAGGGCATCTAGTTTTTTTGTGCTAATTTGAATGTGAGTAAGTCTAGTGTGGACTCGAGTGCATGGTGCACTCGAGTCCAAAATATTGAGTTAATATCTCTTTGTAAGATGGAAACGTTAAATGAATTGGGCCATGGCCTATTGATAAGCCCATACTTGTTTTCTTATAAAGACATAGGTTCGAATCCCACTTTTTACAAAAATTCAGTTTTATTGCATTTATTTATATTTTGACAAATTACTAAAGGTGCAACATTAATAATAAAAAATTGTGTTGAACTTTTCAATTATAGACACTTACATTTTTTAGTTATAGTAACTTACACTTTTTAGTGTTGCACTTTTCAGTTATAGACACTTACACTTTTTAGTTATAGTGACTTACACTTTTTAGTAATATTGTGTTGCACTTTTCAATTATTACTTTTTAAGTTATAGTAACTTACACTTTTTAGTGTTGCACTTTTCAGTTATAGACACTTACACTTTTTATTTATAGTGACTTACACTTTTTAGTAATATTGTGTTGCACTTTTCAATTATATATTGACTTACACTTTTTAGTAATATTGTGTTGCATTTTTTAGTAATATTGACTTACACTTTTTAGTAATATAGTGTTTCACTTTTCAATTATACGGACTTGCACTTTTTTATAATATTTTGTTGCACTTTTAAGTTATATTGACTTACACTTTTTAGTAATATTATGTTGCACTTTTTAGTTATGTTGATTTACACTTTTTAGTAATATTATGTTACACTTTTTAGTTATTTTGATTTACACTTTTTATTAATATTGTATTACACTTTTTAGTTATACATGTAAAATAAATTCAATATTTTAATAAGTATGTTAGTAGTATAAATGGTGGGGGTTAGAATTTTTAAGATTGAGGTAGTAAAATAATTACAGGCGATAAATAAAATAATTAATTAAAAAAAACTAATTTAATTAAAGAAAAAATTAAAAAATAAGTTTTGAATTAATAGGTTATTGGGCTGGGCCTAGATGGCAACTAGCGGAAAAAAAAACATAAAAAAGAAAAATAGCTGAAATAAAGAAAAAAAAATTAAAAAAAAGAATGACATGGCACTCGAGTGTACGCCGTACACTCGAGTGCATACTAGACTCTACCTTTGAATGTGATGTATAATATATTAGTAATGTTTAAAGACAATTGCTTATGCGTACCAGTTACATACATGTAGAGCTCTCAAATGGGCCGGGCCAGTCCGGTACCGATCCATCGGGCTTAACAGTTTTTCGGGCCGGGTCAGTCGGGCCCGGATGCTACCGGGCCTAGAAATATGAGGCTGGAAATAAATATGGGTTGAGTTTTTAAATAAGTTATGCCCCTTCTTTTTTTATAAGTTCACCCCAAACTTTTTTTTAAAAGAAAATCACGTGCAAAAAAAATTATATTTCATTTTTATTAATTAAATTAAAATACAACTTATTAAAATTCTAATTTTACACCCACCACCAAGTCAACAAAGAATCATCAATGACTTAGCATTAAGTCACATTTTATACCCTTTTTCAAATTAAATTTTCGAAAAAAAATACCGAAAATAACTATGAATATTAGAAAATTTTACTGGAAATAAATATGAATTTCAAAAATAAAATTTTTCTTCAAAAAATTGACCAAAATTTTGGAAAAAACTTCTGAAATTTATTCAACTTATAGATACATTTATTCAGCTTTTTTATGCAAGAATTTTATGCACGGGGTGAGTATTCTAGGCCCTAATACTATACTGAATGTGAAGCAACATTATAATTTTTTCAAGTTTAGAGCTTATAACACATCATATTATATTTCGAAACTCAAATACATTAGAACTTATACCTATATAGACACTATATACTATTATTGTATGCGAACTAATACTATAGTATATGTGAAATAATATTAAATTGTATATGAACTAATATTATACTGTTTGTGAAACAATACTATACATTTTTCAAACTTAGAACTTATAGCATGTCATATTATAATTCGAAACTCGTAGACATTATAATATACATTTGTATATAAACTAATATTATATTGTATGTGAATTAATACTATGCATTTTTCTATTGATATTCTACCATAACAAATATCATAATATATATAAACTAAAAGTTATGTTCATAATACTAAAATAAGTTTAAAACGAGGTGAAATGAAGTAAAATTTAAAAGGTGTAACTGAAAAAATAATTAAATGATGTAAAATGTTGTCTCAGGTTGCAAATATAGAAGTAAAGCCTTTTTAGTTAAGAGAGGTGAGAGTTCTTGAAAACAATAAATTGTTAATGTAATAGTTAATACTTAAAAAAAAATTAGTAATAATATAAACAATTAAAAGAGAAAAAATCAATAAATATAGTATTTTATTAGGATTTTATAAATACAAAAAATAAAAGTGATCAGTTAAAAAGAAGAAAAATATTATTAAAAAAATAAAAAGTGGTCAATTAAAAACAAATAGGGTGGGGCTATCTAACACCCTAAATAGTGTTATTCCAATCTCAAATGTTAAACACACCCCATTAAAATTTAAAAATCTATTTTTTTTTTTACTAAACACACCTCAATTTATTCATTTTCTACCTTTTTTATTTTAAAAGTTAAAACATTTTTTCTTCTTACATATTACTCCCTCCGTCCCAACTTAACTTTCATACCTACTTTTTTGGTCCCTCCGTCCCAGCTTAACTTTCATACCTACTTTTTTGGTCCTTTAGAAACTCTACTCATACAATATCACCACCATCAAGCTGTATAGAACAATATATGTATTTATTTCCGTAATAAATTTATTTATACCAGAATTTCGATCATGTGCTAAATTGATCTAACTGTACACAGGAGCACAACTCATGTTTAAAATACTTTCAACCTTAGTTTAAAATTTTAAGATAATATCATTAAAAAATTCAGAAAATATCATTAAAAATAAAAATTCACTTTTATTGAATTAATATAAAATGGTATCAACATTGGATAAAAAAATATCTAACATTTGGATATTTGTTTGGAAGTCTCAATTTCATTGTACAAAATTGTAGATATTTACATAGTAAATCCCTCCGTTTTTATACGTCAAATATGGTATTTTTATAAAAATATCAAAATCTGTAAAAAAAAATTCGCATACAACAAAATATAGTTGGTTAGATCGAACTCGATCCATTTGAGATATGATAGAAAGTAAATCTTGGAAATATATTCTTGTTATAAATAAGCATTCCACGAGAAAGGAAAAAGAACACACTTCCTTAATTAATATTATTCCTTAATTTTCTTTCATGGCACCTTCAAACGTTAACGCAGCCAAGAAAACAACAGGGCGATTCTCCAAACGCTGCAAAGGTTTTATTCAAGAAAGCGGGTGGGTGAACTCTCCATTATGTGCGGTGTCCAAGTTGCCATTCTTGTCGAGTCGCTGGGAGGAAAGATTTTCTCGTACAGCCACCCCTCTGTCGACGCAGTCATCAATCCTGTCTTGAGAGCGGAGGCTCCTTTGACAACGACGACTATTGTAGAAGGTGAATATCAATACAAGGACGAGGTTTTTATGGAGAAGGGCGAATTAAGTTGGTGGAAAATTTGGAATTGCACGAATTGGAGGAATATTTGGAAGCATTGAAGGCATTAGAACATAATGTATCAAAGAAGGCGGATGATGAGAAGTGTTGATAGTCGTTATATGATTGACTTATTCAAGCAATTATATTTGTGTGAAGGTGTATTAATCAAATTGAGTTTTTCCGGTGCGAGTTAATGTGTTCGAGCACAATGAGTTATAAAGAGCTGGCAGCTCCTAATTGGCCCACCTAAAAGCATGGTGGGCCTGTAATAATTTGACACATGTAAAGTCAGATATCTTGGTCCAATGTGCCAATGACACCTATCTCAAGCCCAAGAGTTTTCCATTGGGCTTTAAGAACAAGCCCACAAGAACCAAACTTAAAGACCCCCAAGTATAAAGCCTCGGCCCAATAAACTGACCTCCTCGTCAGTCTCAGTAGGCCAAACCCTTCTGATCGCCCAACCTAGAAAACCTTTCATAAGATTTCCTACCAAGGGTCAACCAAGATGACCAGACCCGGACAGACACTAGGCGAGCTGACCCCCACGCGTCTTCTTGCTACTGGACGGTCTTCGATCCGACGTGATCGAATCTCCTTATTATTGACCGAACCCAACAAGAAGCAAATCGAAGAATTAATCTTGAATTTACCATCATCTCATCATGAAGAAACCAATATTAATGCTAATTGCGATGAACTCCTTAATTTAATTTCTTCTAAGTAATTATGCATCAATTACTTGCATGTATACATAACGGGGATTATATGAAGAGAACAATTCTTTTTAAGCGTATATATATTTGATGTTCTATGTACGTACTTCAATAATAATTTTATCGATCTCTTCCCTTTATTCTATGTCTCACTTCACTTTCTTCTTCGATTTTTAATTAGTTAGAGTTAATTTCTTAGGTCTTCAACAAATTAAAAAATAAAATTAGGGTTTAGAAAATTTGCAAAATTAATTTTCTAAATTAAAATCACTCCAATTCTTTAATTAATTTGACCAAGGAATATGTTATGTGATCTTGTTGAATTAGCTAATAGAGTAAGATTTTTGGGAAATTCTCATATGCACACTGTGCATCAAATCAGTTGGGTGCACACACTTTTTTTTTTTTTCTCTTTCTCTTTCTCCTCCCTTCTTCTTCTCATTTCTTCCCCTTTCTTCCCCTTTCTTCAATGGTGGAATTGCTATCACTCCACCCAAATCAAAAACCACTTCCAACACAAATCGGAAGCTTCGGAGTATTGTCACGCAAACTTCCCCAAATATTTCACCCAACATTTTTATTTCTCGACGAATTCCAACTTCTCCGGCGTCTTCTCCGATCGAAATCCGTGCTATTTTAACACCGGCGTAATGGTAATAGATCTGGCTAAATGACGGCAGTTCGGCTTCAGGCGACGCATTGAACGGTGGATGGAGATACAGAAGACAAGTGTGGATCGGATCTACGAGCTCGGGTCGTTGTCGGCGTTCCTGTTGGTGGTCGTCGGACTTTATTATCATCTTCATACTTTTCCATTTGCTCTTTACTCTCATTTGCCCCCTCCATTAATTCTTCCTTTAGTTTTTGCTCTGGTTTATTAATTCATAAGTATTATTAGTGAAAAGTGTAATTATTATTGGTGAAAAGTGGTAACTATTATTATTAAAAAGTGTTAATTATGTTACTGAAAAGTGGACCTAAAGATTGTGATTGATTTTAGTAACCAGTTGAACATAAGTTAATCAGTGGAATGTTTTCGCCTTTATTAATACATACAGGATAGACTTGTGCATTAGTGTGCACGTACACACTATGCACAGGAGACTAACTCAAGTTTTTTTTTTTTTTTCATAAGAACTGACGGATTTTGACAAAAATAATCATTACTTCCTATGTGATTATTTGCACACTTTTTTTATTTGGACGTGTCAAATTACTTGCACACTCTTAATATGAAAATACCCACAAAATTAATACCCTTCCAACATCATTTTATTTTCAAAATTGCCACCATTTTTTTACATACATTTTATTTTACACCTCACCAAATCACCTAAAATAGCCCTCCTTTATCTTATATCATCAACCACTAACCACTAAATTCACTTTTTTTTTAAAACGTGCTGGTCAAACCGTGCAAGTAATCCTAGGACGGGGGAGTATTTTTTTAGGGGTCTTCTAAGGATAGTTCAGGTGTCGCCTGAACTATCAACTGTCCATTAATTTGAACCATTAGATCTAAAATCTAATGGTTTATATCTAATGACATGCTACCTGTTGCACTTGGTGTCGCATAATATAATCATTCGTTTTACATTGCACTTATTATCGATTTTTGTTGCCTATCGCATTTTTAAATTAAATTTAATAATTTTAAATACATAATTATAAAATTAATTATCCTCACATAATTAATAAAAAATTTAATGAATAATATATAATCTTTATTTTAATTTTCATATCATTAGTAATCATAATAAATAATATATTGTACGACAGAGCGGCAGAAAGCCAGAAACCTTCCTTTTTCGTGTGTGACAACGTTGGTGGGTAGGGCTGTCAAATGGGTCGGGCCAGCCCAATATACCGGTCCACCGGGCTGTTCGTCCCATTCCAACCCTGATCGGGCCAAAATAGCCCATTTATTTTATAATTTAAAAAAAATATAGTATATCTCAATATTTGAATGCTAATGTGATACAATAGTACATAAATTACATAATAGAATCACACGATAAAAAAATAAGATAATAAAATCAAGACTTCAAAACAAGACATAAAATAGAATTCATTAAAATAAGTTCAACAATTCATCATCTTCCAAACTATCACTTGAATTATATCCTCGACTGATATCGTCATATCATGTTTAGAATATACATATGTATTGATCATATATATATATATTAAAAGTCATCATCTCATGTTTAGAAGTAGGATTTCATTTTATTTTTTGTTATGTCTTTTTTATACAGTATACCGATTATTAGATTTATAATATTAGAAAATAAGAAAAAATAAAAATCAGGCCCGCCCAATCCTGAGCCCGTTCAGCCCGATTGTTCAAGTGGGCCGGGCCAATTTTGCCCGATTGTTTTTGGGTCATTGATATTACAGCCCAGCTCGTAGGTCGGGCTAGCCGGGCCCATTATGACAGCCCTAGCACTTGGTTCAAGTGTTTTTGACAGGGAAGAAGGGATTAAAATAGGATATCGGCCCTGAACAACTCAAACCATCCTCCTGCAATCTGTTTTTTTTTATCAAAAGAAGATGAAATACTCCGATGTCCAAAAGAGCCAGAATAGAATAGAGTCTTTGTAACGAGAGAAGAAAGAAATTTGAGGAGTTTCTAAATGAATTTGTTTCTCAATATGCAAGCACACGAAAATATCAATATATTTAATTTTTTTATTTCGAAAGTGAAAAACCGTTAGTTCCACACTAAAAGTAGTATTCAAATCATCCATCTAGATATTTATTGTGATTCTCATCAAAATATTAAAAGAGATTAAATGAAGGAGTTTCGTAAAAATTAAATGGAGAAGATTACAATTTGAAAAGACAAATTAAAACAAAGAAAAAGAGTTGGGGGAAATTATAGAAAATTAAAAGAAACATAGACAAAGAACTTGCACTAGTATTTCATCATCCATCAACACCAATTTCTATTCCAAATAATTTAATCTTTTTGATGATGGATGAATGATGATAGAGAAACTCAATGATTTATAAGATATATGCATGATTTGAAAACTAATTTTGTGCAAGGTGAAGAATAAGAAAGTCATGAAGTTGAGATTAAGAAAGAGAAAGCGACACAACAATCACAACGTCGTGATGAAAGGAAAGAAGATAGGAATGAGCAATTCATCAATAACTTAAAAAAAAGTCTAAAAACTTTATTTTTTTTCTTCAAAAAAACTAAAAAAAATTATGTTATAAAAGTTAGAATAGGTTGTTCGTCAACAAATGAGAAAGATTCGACATGTTTTTGAATAAAGGTGAGAATCAAATTTTGGATACTACACGAAAGGACCAAATAATATTATGTATATGATGAAAATTTATTGGTTATAAAAATCTGAATAGTTATCATTAAATGTTACATTTATATATAAATTAACATATGTATGATTTGTTTGATAGTAAAGATCGATTAGATTGAAATTATGATGCAATTTTAAATTTATAAATTTTAAAGCATAATCTACCCTCAATTTAAGTTATTAAACTATTTATAAAAGATGATATGAAATTAAACTAGATTTAATCTAATCTATCCAATATAACTTACTGATAAATTGACAATTATTCCATATTATCATGGTCCTCATGATCTTTGGGGTGATTTATGATCCTTTTTTTACACAAACACTCAAATTTGTATATAAATTATTAACACAGTTTAACTTTAAGGAGTTGGTCTAGTGGTTCTATCTAGAACTCAGATTTGAACCAGTGCTGAATTTTGTAAAACGCGATTTTTTTTAAAATTCAAAAATGAAATACAGTACATATATTCATTACAACTATACAATTATGCAACAACGTGGTTAAATAAAACAATAATAACATGAAAAATAATAAATTACAAAGAAATACTAAATTTTGGATGGAAGAAGAATGCTAAAAACATGTTTTTTTTTTTTGTTTGTTTAGGAATGAGGGGTGAACTCAGCCCACTAAGGTATTATAGTCATTTTACCTATTAGTTGAAAATATAAAACAGGGTGGAAGGTGAAGACATTATATGTAGGGGCCATTTATCCGTACCCTTAATAGACGCCATAGGCTTAGTACTCCCGTCTTTAGAATTTGTTGGCATAATATTTACAGGGTTTGGCTATATACCCCTCCACCTTTGTTAACTATACTCCCCTTTCCTATTTATTAATTTAGTATTCGTTTAAAATACCGAATTTACTCTTTTTAGTAAAATATATTAAGATAGATACACTCTCCCTAAACACTAACCATAATTCCTAACCTTAACCATAATTCTAGTAGAAGCAGCAACTGCCGTCGATAGGCGACAATCATCCTTCCACCTCCAGCGGCCGCCGTCGTCCAAATAAATTTAGAAATTAAAAAAAAAATTACATTTTTTCACTACAAAAAAGAGGTGTTTTACCGACGGTTATGCCGACGGATATTCAGTCGGTATTGGCTCTTACCGACGGATTTACCGACGGATTTTATCCGTCGTCAATGAATTGGTCGGTAGTGGTTACCGACGGAAAATATGCATCCGTCGGTATATGCCGACGGATTCCCGACGGATTCAAACCAACCCGTTTTCAAACCGGGTCGCCTGTACCGACGGATTCAATTCCGTCGGCAGTCAAGCCAACCCGTTTTCAAACCAAGTTTTCAAACCGGTTCGCCTGTACCGACGGATCCCAAAATCAATTTTTCGTCGGTAGATCCGTCGGTATATTTTGGACTTAAATTTTATTATTTTAATTTACCGACGGAATTTTCAGTCGGTAAGTATTAATTTTTTTTTAAAAAAATGATATTCCGTCGGCTCGCCCGTCGGTATTACCGACGCTAAACCGACGGAATAGTCCGTCGGTAAGTACCAAAAATTAAAAAAAAAATTATTTGCGATCGGGATCCGACCCGATCAAAATTGCTTAAATAATTCAATACACGATCAAAATTGCTTAAATAATTCAATACACAAATCTACATTGCATCCAACAGAATAAACAAAATCGTCGTCCTTTGCTTGAGCAAACAGCAAAAACTTGATGATGTAGACGAGAGTGCTAAGGCATCGAATGGTGTTCCGGAATTGGCAGAGGATCGATCAAGTAAGAAGCAAATAGAATTTTGCTGCTGATTATGACAACTATACCCCTCGCTAGAATGCTTGAAAATGCTCTGTGAAATATTAAAACAATGTAGTAAACATTAACAAAAACTTATATGAGAAATAATTTAACAAGAATGTGAGTATATTAATACGTACCGTGGAGTATATTAAATTGTCCTTCGCTGACTCGACTCCATCCCTGCCATTTCAAAATCAATTCCAAAGAATCAAGATTCAATTGTCATTTTATATATTTAAACATAAATTAAATTATCATAAAAATTGAACATACCTCAACAGAGATCAAGTAACTTCATTAGACTCGCATAGTTTCGGTTATGCTGGTAGTTCAAAGATAAGAGATTTAGAGTACAATAAATAAATCAATAATTCAAGGAAAATGGATATTTAAACATATCTCCATGAATACGTGCAGAATGCCAAAAAAATCACTGAGTTGCACATTTTACAAGTATTTCTCTATATTAATTTGTGCTAACCTATACTAAATCATATTCAATAAATTAAAACATATACATAGACTGTACGTGTATCATATGTGATACAAATATTAGAAAAGCATATATACCATAAAATTAGAGGCAAACAAGTTGTAGGGCCGAAGGCACGTGAAAAGCTTTTAGAATTATAATTAATTTTCAATTCGTATTTTCATACCTTATCTATGTGATTCTCACTGCATCTTATTAAATACTCAAAATTAACACATATCTCCATTTTCCTCAAATTATATAATAGTATTAAACATTTTTTTTTGCTCTTTTTAGGGGATATTTGGTAGTTATTCAAACCACATGATTCTTTTGGTAAGGTAAATGAATTTTCAGAAACCAAATACACTTGACCTCTCTCACTTTAGACTCATACACATCAGACCAAATTTAACAAACAAAAAAAAAACGTACCTTTCAAACGAAGACGGCGACAGCAGAGGAGGCGGTGGGCGACGGCAGAGGAGGCGGTGGGCGACGACATTCTTGGAGGAGAGGATGGGCGACGGCAGAGGAGGCGGTGGGCGACGGCCGCGACCACGGCAAGGAGGCTTTATATTCGGAAAGGAGGTGGAGTGGGGGAGAGGGAGAGGGAGAGACTAGAGAGATTGAGGGAAAATACGCGTGAAATGAGAGAAAGTTACATTTATAATCAGAAATGGCGACGGAAATGGCGACGGATATTTCGGTCGGCTTTGGCTCGTTGCCGTTAGCGACTGAAATGGCGACGGATATTTCGGTCGGTATTGGCTCGTTGCCGTTAGCGACGGAAATGGCGACGGATATTTCGGTCGGTATTGGCTCGTTGCCGTTAGCGACGGAAATGGCGACGAATATTTCGGTCGGTATTGGCTCGTTGCCGTTAGCGACGGAAATGGCGACGGATATGTTCCGTCGCCATTGGATTTTTATAACCAAATGATAAATAATTAAATTATAAGTTAATTAATAAAATAACCAAATGATAAATAATTAAATTATAAGTTATAACCAAATGATAAATAATGAAATCTTATAAATTGTACAAAATAAAATAGCTAGGTTACATTAATTTAATATTCATCTTCATCTTCGTCTTCATTTTCATTATTTGCCACATCTTCCTCTTCCTCCTCATCTTCTTCATCCTCATCTTCTTCATCCTCCCCCTCGTCATGTTCATCCTCCTCCTCATGTCCACTATCGTTTTCAATAACAATCAATTGTGGATTTGCAGCCGTCAAGTCTACCGAAAGATTAAAATCTCCCGCAAACACTTCAGTTTGATTCTCTATTTGTTCCATTTGAAACGGAGGTTCATCTTCATCGTTGTTTTCCTTTTGGGGGACCTCCACCATTGACCTTGCCTTCACTTTGCAAACAGCGTGCCATTCTGATCTATTACGTTTTCCAGCTCCTAGATACGTGCAGTAGTAGACTTGAGATACTTGAGAGGCAAATACAAACGGATCATCCCCGCTATACTTCCTTTTCGAATTAACATCCACAAGCTTGTACTCCGGATGAATTTTGGTTCCTAAAGGGGATGTGTCAAACCAATGGCACTTGAACAACATTACGGTGTTCACTGGATATCCCGGATATTCAATTTCAACGACTTCGTGCAACACCCCAAAGTAATCACTTGCATCTGCATTGTAATTCGCACCCCTAAGACAAACACCACTGTTGTTAGTCGTTCTTGTTGATGCATACTCTGATGTATGAAACCTGTAGCCTTTCACAATATAGCCGTTGTAAGTCCTAACACGCCGTAGTGGTCCTTGGCTGAGATCCTGTAAGAACCGGCTCTGAAAATCGTGCGATTGTCCCTATACGTACAGTTAAAATTAACATTAATCAAAACAATTATTTGTTCACGTAAAATTCAATTAATGATACTCACATAACGTTGGAACCATCGGGCAAATTGACGTTGAAGACTAGTATCTATGTCTCTATTTGAGATGTTTTGATCTGCATGTCGTAGTTCTTGTGTATACATCCTAATAATTCACAACACAATTAGATGATAAATGACGCACGTTTAGTGCTATTTAATTAGATGATAAATATATGAAATACTTACTCAATGTAAGGCTAAACTTCATCACAATTCAATAACACGTACGTTTGTGCTATTTCAGCCTCTGTGTGTGTTGACCAATATCGTTCAGTGGCTTTTCCTATAGGTCGCCCCTTAGACTTGAATACAGAGAGCATGCCATCGACTTCTTGTTGCGTACCTCTACCATCGAAGTTACGTGGTTCATTCCTGATCCTCGTGTTGACATGGTCTTCAAAATAATATGAACAAAACATGCCAACCTCTTCATTCAAATACGCATTAACAATCGATGCTTCGACGTTTGCCTTCTATTTAGCATTGCGCTTCAAGTTGTGGAGATACCTAAAATTATAATAGTTAACAAATTAAAATAAGGCTCCTTATACTAAAAACTAATTAAATGAGAGAAATAGAATTGTTCACCTCTCAAATGGGTACATCCACCTGTACTGCACTGGACCACAAATCCTAGCTTCATACGCTAAGTGAACAGGTAAGTGTTCCATCGAGTCAAAGAAGCTAGGTGGGAAAAAACGTTCCAACTTACACAAAATAACTGGAATGTCTCGTTCCAAACGATTCATATCATCAACCTTGATTGTTGTAGACGTTAAATCTCTAAAAAAGAGACTTAATTCAGTGACAGCCCTCCACACATTCAGAGGAAGAAATTCTCGAAACGCAATAGGTATCAAGCGCTGCATAAAAACATGACAATCATGACTCTTCATCCCTGCAACTTTGCCTTTTGTTGTGTCTACGCATCGACTCATGTTTGACACGTAGCCGTCTGGAAATCTTAACTCTTTAATCCACCTACACAATTCCTGTTTTTGTGCCTTATCTAGTGTGTAGCAAGCCTTTGGATATTTACCTGTACGGGTATCCTGTTCCAACTCATCACGGCGACAGATAGTGTTCAACTCTTCCCTGGACTTTGGAGTATCTTTCGTCTTGCCTTCTGTGTTCATGATTGTGTGAAACACATTGTCAAACACATTCTTCTCAATGTGCATGACATCCAAATTGTGTCGGAGCAATAGTGAACTCCAATATGGCAAGTCCCAAAAAATACCCTTTTTCTTCCAGTTACCTGGGATTCCTTTGTTGTGTTCTTCTGCATTTTCCTCCGTAGTTTTTTTCAAACCCGTCCACTCAATCTCATGTAACAGACTTTGTCCTGTACGATTAATAAATGTTAGAATAAATGTAACCCAAAAAAACATGTTAAAATAAATGTATAAAATACCATTTCGAAGGGGCGGTCGATTGTTTGTGACTGTTCTATTCTTCGTGAAGTCCACCTTATTCCTTCGAAATGGATGATCTCGAGGTAAAAACCTTCGGTGATTATCGAACCATGAAACTTTTCTACTCTTCGGGAGACTGAAAGCTTCAGAATATTCCATACAATACGGACAAGCTTGCTTTCCGGCTGTACTCCACCCGGACAACATAGCATATGCAGGAAAGTCGCTAATGGTCCACAATAAAGCAGCACGCATCGTGGAGTTCTGTTTCCTAGAAACATCATACGTTTGGACTCCGTTATCCCATAGGAAGATCAAGTCTTTAATAAGAGGCTGGAGATAAACATCAAGTTTATGCTTTGGATTCGACGGACCAGGCACCAATACAGTCAGAAACATTGTTTGAGGTTTCATGCACATCCATGGAGGTAGATTATACGGAGTCAGTATCACCGGCCACAAAGAATACTTCTTTCCATAACTCCCAAACGGTGCAAAACCATCAGTACTCAAGCCTAATCTCACATTCCTCGGTTCACAAGCAAATCGTGGAAACACGTTATCAAGGTGTTTCCAGGCTTCAGAGTCGGACGGATGTCTCACATCCCCAGCCTCAGTATCTTCAGAATTTCTTGCATGCTACGTCATGTGTTGAGCTGTAGCACTAGATTGAAACAATCTCATTAAACGAGGAATGATAGGAAGATAATACATCCTCTTGTGTGGCACTTTCTTTTTTGTCTTGCTCGATTGACCACCTGGTCCCTTCCGTCGTGGCTCTTTGTACCGGGGATGGCCACACATTCTACACATAAGAAGATCGCTATCGTCATCACCCCAGTATAACATGCAACCATTCACACAACAATCAATCTTCTCAACCGGCAAACCCATATTCTTCATCAGTTGTTTGCTCTGATGAAACGTCGTAGGTACTTTATTATCGACAGGACAAATCTCACTGCATAATTGTGTCATTTGCTCATATGCTCTGTTAGATAGCTTGTTCTCCGTCTTGATAGCCATAAGTCGAGCATTAAATGACAACTGAGAATGAGAATCACACCCTGGGTACAAATCTTGATCGACTAATTTGATCATCTCATAAAACAGAAATGCTTCATCCGTTGGTTCCTCCTCTATATTTGACATACCGGCTTCCATCACCATTGTTTGATACATATCGGGTTCTTCCACCCCAAACTCTTGATCGTTACTGGTGCCGACATGCTCAACGTGTACTGGTTGTTCATAAATTGCAGTAGTGTAATAGTACAAGACTTGATCAAAATTATAAGGCCACCGTTGTTCGCCATGACTTGTCCAATTATAGTAATTATCAACGAACCCATTCATAACAACGTGGCATAAGAC
Source organism: Galeopsis tetrahit (assembly GCA_963675135.1). NCBI lineage: Eukaryota > Viridiplantae > Streptophyta > Magnoliopsida > Lamiales > Lamiaceae > Galeopsis > Galeopsis tetrahit. The sequence continues at coordinate 8,524,015 of OY776121.1, read as the reverse complement.
TTCATCAATGCTTTTAAATGATCTATTCTTACATTTCTTAGCATTACACGGACACCTAATACAATCCTCAGACATGTAATGTGGGTGTAGCTTTGCAAATTCAACAAATGACACGAGTTTATCATAAAATTCAACATTCACATTTCCTAAAACGAGCCTAGGAGTACAATACATCCACCGACGATCCGGCAATTCCATCTGTTAAACAATTTGACCAAATTAAAATTACACACTAAAAATTAAACACTAAAAGTAAAAATTATGTAGTAAAATTACACACTAAAAAATTAAACAACAAATTAAAATTACACACTGAAAAACATACCTTAAATTTTCGCTCCAATCCAAATTTTTCCCTTAATTTTTTGTTCCACTCCAAAATTTTCGCGTGTTTTGAGGTTCTGGAACATTTTTCAATACTACATGCCGACGGAAATGTCAGCCCGTCGGTATATCACGCGCCGAAATTCCGTCGGTATTGCCAATACCGACGGATAATTTCAGTCGGTAACACATATTTCAAATGTATATCACGCGCCGAAATTCCGTCGGTATTGGCAATACCGACGGATAATTTCAGTCGGTAACACATATTTCAAATGTATGTCAAATCAGTCAGATTCCGTTGACCAAATTTCAGTCGGTAATTACATTGCCGACGGAAATTTCCGTCGGCATTAAAACATGTGTAAATACCGACGGAATCACTTTCCGTCGGTAAAAGACGCGTATAAAAAAAATTAAATTGCGTATTCTTAACACTCCAACCACACTCAAAACAACCTACTTCTTCACAAACATCAAAAATTAAAAAAATACAGAAACTCATGTCTTCATCTTCGACATCCATGAAAATTGTGGTATGTCATTGTAGAAAAGAAGCTCGTGTGTGCATGTCGAAGCAAGAAAAAAGCAGAGGTAGACTATTTTATACTTGCCCAGATTCACTAAATGGTTCTGGATGCTCCTTTTTTGTTTGGGCCGATGAACACGAAATTCACGGACAAGGAACGAGTTCACACGGAATGTTTCCGGGCATGGTGAGGAGAATTGACTCACTTTTGCTTGAAAATCAAGAGCTCAACAACAAGTTGAATCATGCGCAACTAGTTGGGGATATGTATAAGGATACATCTGACCAACTAACCTCAGAATTAGGATTTGAAGCTGGAAAAGTTGAAGAGCTAAAGAAGCAGAGGAACTTTCTTGTTGTGGCCATAGTATTCTGTGTTCTACCCTATGTGTTCAAGTTTATAGGTTGGATGTAATCCTAAGTTTATGTCTCTAATATGTATTGCTAAGTTTATGTAATGTTAAGTGTATGCATGTAATGTAACCACAACAACAGCCTTTCTTCAAGGCAATTTTCAATGAAAATGTTGTTTATCTATCACATAAAACATCCAAAATTAAATATACACATTCTTAACACATAAAACACACATAACTAAAATTAAACAACTGATACTTAAACATAAAAGTAAATAGTTCAACAAAAATGCAGATAAAAAATAAATAGTTCTACGAGACATAAAAGTAAATAGTTCTACGAGACATAAAAATAAAATTGTTAAACACATAAAAAAAAAATTGTTCAAAGTCACTTATGGACCAAAGTTCCACAAATCAATATCAACGTCGGCGCCACCACCGAACTGCTGACCCATGATGTCATCATCCTGCTGCATGGTCGGGACATAGGCTGAGGGGGCTGGGGGAACAGGCACGTTCACGTTGGCCGTCGGTGGAGGAGCTTGCATGGTTCTCCGATAAACCTCCTCGATCCTCTCGTCCGACCACCCCATCTCTCGACCCATATTCACATGCATCACATGCATGTAATGGTTGAATTGTGCCATCGTCACATCAGGAGTTGGGGTGGAAGATACGGAACCCTGCGATGCCGTCTGGGACGGACCAGCGCCGGACCTGACATCAGCGCTCATACGACCAAGGCCCAGAACTCGTCCGCGGGTGGTGGGGGCAACTTCCAAATAAGCCCGGTCCACCTCCTCGACTGTAGGGGCACTGCTGGTTCCGGCTTGAGTAGGGTCGACTTGAGTTCCGATCTCGGCCATCCTCCGGTTCATCTCCAACTACATAATTAATAATTTTAAATTAATAGAATAAATTATAAAAAATGTATTTAATTAAACAATTTTATTACTTACGTGGAGGTTAGTTGTGCGCCCGTATGTGGATTGCTGTGTATCAGCATTAAACGGATGAGCAATGCTCATCCGGTCCAAGTGAGTGGGTACACGCCCCGTATCCCGTTCCTAATAATTAAATTTATGTATTATATATATTAAATATATAATTAAATTTATTGAAATTAATTAAAAAAATAATAAACACTTACAATGACCATCGACTGCTCAAGGATGGACCGAGCTCCAGTCCGATGCCTGGACATCCCACCCCCAACGTCGGATCTCCGGTTGGCCTTAGCAATCTCACACTTCCTGATGTACTCAGGATCCAGTCACCCCCTCGTCAATGAATCCCACAACACAACATCATTATCATCCTTACCCAAGCTCTGCGTCGTCCCATCGCTCCGCCATGCCATTCTCCATTCGTACATTAAATCCTTATACCGCTCTTGCGCCGATTTACAGAAATACTTGAACATAGCCTGGTCTGAGTACATATTCCGATCCTAAGTGGCTTGTTTCTGCACATATAATAAATTGTTTATTATTGAACAAATTAACAAACATTAATTAAATAATTAAGTAATTAATTACTACCTGAAATTCCTCGAAGTACGCCAACTTTTTTTGTTTTGGGACCTTCAACCAAGTAATTGCACCCGCAGAGATCGGTAAAGAGCCAAAAGCAATCGTGCATGTCCTGGAGACCTCGTTACCAAGTAACAATCTGTGACATTAATTAACAAACAAAACACATTATAAATTAAAACGAATGCGAAATTAATTATTAAACAATAAAAGTATTTAATTACTTACACTCCTCCACTTGTAACCCAAATGCGCTCCCGGCCATCCCGAGCAGGAACAACAGGATGGTCCCGGACAGACGAATGAGACGACGACTGATCAGTCGACGGGTGTGGAATGGGTGGCGGAGGCGACGATAATGGTGTTCGTGGCAGTGTAGGCGCCGGCGCCTCGGGTCTAAGTTTGGATCGACTCTTCCTCGATCGGCTACGTGACCGGGAGGCCCCGTGAGATCCCGAGCCACCAGAGGCACCAGCACCATTTCCAGTCATCTATTTAATTTAAACATTTAAATTAATAAATTATATATATAATACTAATTAATTAATAATAAATTTCTTAATTTAATAAAAAACAATAATCTAATAAATTAAAATTTAATCCCTAAATAAATAATAACCTATTTTAATAAATAATTTTTTATTCAATCAACAATACCTAATTTAATCAATAATAACCTATTTTAATAAATAATTTCCTATTTTATTCAACAATAACTAATTTCCTATTTTATTCAACAATAACTAATTTATTCAATAATTTCCAATTTTAATTAACAATTTTCTATTTTAATTAACAATCTATAACCTAATAAATTTAGTAACAATTTTTTCTAACTTTAAAATAACAATTTCCTAATATAATTAAGTGAGCTGTCAAAATGGGCTAGGTCCGTTGGGTCGGCCCGCCTCCGCCTATTAAAAAGGTGGGTTGGGTTGAATAATACAAGCCCGTTTAAAACGCGGGCCCGTTTGGGCTAGACCGTATGGATTGTGGATTTTGGCGGGTTGGACCGCGGGCGGGGCGGGTTGGCCCGCGGGCTTTTTATTTTTATTTTTTAAGGTTTAATGAAACAGTAACGCGTTTTTATTAAGTTGAACTATGATTGTAAGTAAAAATGTGATATTAGAAATTTATTGATTCAATTCAACTTTAAATCAATATAAAAAATTATAAAATATCATTCTAAACAAAATTGAGATTTGAGAATGAGAATACACCACTGTCGTCCATGTATTCACATGACTCAGAGAGAGACTTGATAATTAACGTAGATTTGAATCTCTTTTTTAACTTTATCTATTTATAAATGTATAATTATCATGAGTAGATTGAAAGAGTATGTGGTGATAATGTCATATGTATATTCACAAATTGACATTTGTTACTGATAGTTGAGCTGATTTGTCCATTAAACTTTCGTTGAATATTCTATATTTTTGTTACTTATAGTTGAGTTGATTTGCCCATTAAACTTTGTTTAAATTTTAGTTCGATTGATTTGTCAGTTAAACAAAAAATCTTTTTTAAGGTTTAATTTTTAATTATAAGAGATTAAAATTATTCACGTGGTGAATTTAATTAAAGATTATTCAAATTTATTCATACTTTATTTTTTTTATTTTTAGTAATTATTAATGTATTGTTTAAAATTTATTATAAGAATAAATGTGAAAAAGTAAAAAATAAATATATTATATAAAAGCCCGTGGGCTAACCCGCAACCCGTCATGGGTTGGGTTGGGTTGAGTATTTTTCAACCCGTCTCCGCCGTGGACTGGCCCGCCAAAACCCGCAAAATGATGGGTTGAGGTGGGTTATGAACCGCACCGCCCCGTTAGCCCGTTCTGACAGCTCTATTTAATTAACAAAGCCCCTAATTTAATCAATAATTTCATAATTAGTAAATCAACAATATTAATCTAGCTAATTATAACGTACAATATCATAATTTAATTATGTAATTAACTCCACTCCAACGTATATGCAAATTAAACAATAATATCAACTATATATATAACATCAATTATGCAAAACATGCAATATCGATCTTAACAAATCACATCAATTTATTATAAATAACTATATACATCAACTAGCTATATATATAGACAATTATCCACTTACAATATCAACTAATTAATTAGATATATCAACTACATACATTCAAAATAATTAACTATATACATCAACTACAAACAATTAATTTCATATTAATCTATATAACAATTTAAATTAACACATGCAATTTAATTCATAATTATAGATTTATAGGCAATACAATATAATTTAAAAATTAATTACTAACAAATTAAGAAAGCGTACCGTATAGATTTTCTAATCGAGTCGAGAGATCACCTCGGCCGAGCCTCTTCTTCGCGCGATGAAGATGAAGACGGAAACAGGGAGGAGGGAGGAGGGAGGGTTTCTGTAATCTGTTCTTCAGTTTATATACAAAAAAATTTGTCTTTACCCAGATTTAATTTTGGTAGTTAATGCGGGTCGGCTACCGATGGACATTTCCGTCGGTAATGACCACATTTAATTTTGGGAGTCGATCAAGAAGGCGGTTAGTTAATGCGGGTCGGTTACCGACGGAATATTTACAATACCGACTGAACAATCCGTCGGCCGGTGACCCAAAAACGACACCGTGTAGAGAGTTCTGAGTGTCCGTCGGTATATCCGTCGGTATCCCGTCGGCAGAGTATTCTGACTTTGAATTCCGTCGGTAATCCGTCGGTACAGCCGTCGGAAAGGTAATCCGTCGGTATACGTCCGTCGGCATAAACGAGCGTTTTTGTAGTGTTTCGACAAATCGGTTCGACACTAGTTTGTCGACCATATACTATATATTTTTGTTGGAAACTGCTTACGCCGTGTAAACTGCAATATCGAAAATTCAGAATAACAAATAAATGCCACAAATAAGTCGAGTCAAGGGAATCCCTTTTCCCGCAAAACAGAATACGCCCAGAATAGTGCTCGACTGTTACAGCGTTCCGTTCCCAAGGGTAAAACGACTTTCACTTCTTACACAGTAGCACCACTGTATAAGAAGTATCGGCGAACGTACTTAGTACGAACTGAACACTCTCGGATATAAATCCGGCACAAGAAAGAACAGTGTAAGGCTTTCGGGAGCTCAACACACTAGGAGGGCGAATTTCAGCGTAAGGATGTATTAGGGAAGAGTCTGATATTTATAGGCAGAGAAACCCTAGGAGGGAGTTGGAAAAACGCGTGGGCCCAGGCCCGATTCTTGGGAATATATCGTGAAAATATCGGAGGGAGTTGGAAAAACGCGTGGGCCCAGGCCCGATTCTTGGGAATATATCGTGAAAATATCGCAGCGGTTGAGATAATATCTCGTACGTGGATAAGTCTTGAAGACCGAATCTTGAAGACCAAGTTTGAGACTTCCAGATAATTCTGGAACATTCTTGAAGTAGTTCGAATGGGCCGAGCCCATTCCTGAGTTGGGCTTTCGGAGTTTTTGGGTCTGCAAAAAGATAGGCGGGCCCCAAAGACCAATTGTCGAAGCCGAGCCGGGCGGGCGGGCAGACGCGCGCGCGCGCGTGTGGCTCTTAGAGGAGTGTACCTCTTTTAGATAGTTGAACTACCAAGCTACTTCAATACCTTTATACATCATAAATGTTTTGTGGGTTTCCTATGTGGGACAATTTCCCACATTCTCAAACTTCCAAGTTGAAACTCTTCAACTTCAACAATTAATTTCTCACTCACCTTAACTCGTTTTGAGATATTAAATATACCACGTTCATCTACTCCGCGAGTAGATCGACTATGTCACGTTAAATTATTTCTTAATTAACGTTTAGTCCATCTAATTAATTAAATTAGATCAGGGTGTCAAAACCCAATTAATTCCCATTAATTCCAACAATCCCCCACATGAGTGAAAATCGTATCTATACAACATCAGACTCAGTGTTCAGTTCAAGTGAGATCTCCGTGCGTCCGGATAAGTGGTTTTTGGCCTTGAACTTTCCGTAGCCAAACAATATGGGATATACCGGCGGCTTAGTGGACGCGACGCCTTGAACTATTCCTCCATAGTGTATTCCTCCATGGACGTCCTTTGTGTTCATAAATGTTTGGTCGAAGCGGCCCTCACTTCTCATTTATATAGGTGACTTCCTTTCGAGTATCCCGTTATACTCTAGGAATCATTAAGAGTCGAAGACTCAGCCTTTACCACATCTTACGGGTCGTTAACACTTGAGATAGTGCTGTCCGGAATAGTCGTATTTTTCAAGTGTTTTATCACTAACTTCCACAACTTCGTTTTCCCATTGAACCAAGTTCTTGGGATCTCTAGTCATCATGGTTGGGTTACCACTGCTTTAGTTTTTCTTGTGGGTTTTAGACCCATTCCTTCTACCAGCTTGTTCAATTGATCTCGGTTTATGCTCTTCGTGAGCGTATCCGCTATATTGTCCTTAGTATTGACATAATCGATGGACATTACTCCAGTGGAGATCAATTCTCTAACGGAGTTGTGTCGACGACGTATGTGTCTCGACTTTCCGTTGTACATGACATTCGTAGCTCTCCCAATGGCAGCTTGACTGTCACAGTGTACCGTCACCGATGGTACCGGCCTTTTCCAACATGGAATGTCTTCCAGAAAATTACGCAACCATTCAGCCTCTGCAGCGGCTAGGTCTAACGCTATAAATTCTGATTCCATTATGGAACGAGCAATACATGTTTGTTTCTTGGACCTCCACGACACTGCTGCTCCTCCAATAGTGAATATATATCCATTAGTGGACAACGAGTCTTTTGTGTCTGATATCCAATTTGCATCATTGTATCCTTCGACTACAGCTAGATGTCTTGTGTAGTGAAGCCCATAATCAAGGGTGTACTTTAAGTATCTTAATACCCTTTTCAACGCTTTCCAGTGCTCATGACTTGGATTGTTCGTGTATTGACTCAACTTGTTTATCGAACATGCAAGATCAGGGCGTGTACAATTTGGATGTACATCACACTTCCAATGATCCTTGCGTATTCCAGTTGAGCCACTGGTTCTCCTCTATTCTTTTTCAAGTGAACATTGAGTTCCAAAGGTGTCTTAGTAGGTGGATCGTCAAAGGCTTTAAATTGCTTTAGTACCTTCTCCACATAGTGAGATTGTGTCAAGGAAATTCCATTCGTCGTTTTCTCTATCTTGATTCCAAGAATCACATCTGCTAATCCCATGTCTTTCATGTCGAAGTTTCTACTTAACATGTTTTTCGTATTAACTATGATATCGTGATTATTACTCATGATTAACATGTCATCGACATATAAGCACACAATAACATATCCATTTGGTGTGTCCTTCACGTATACACACTTATCACATTCGTTAATTCGAAACCCATTTGACAGCATTGTACTGTCAAATTTCAAATGCCACTATTTTGGAGCTTGCTTAAGTCCATACAATGATCGAACGAGTTTGCACACCTTTTTCTCGTTTCCAGGAGCAACATATCCTTCAGGTTGCTCCATGTATATTTCAGCATCCATCTCACCATTAAGAAACGCCGTCTTAACGTCCATTTGGTGTATTTCGAGATTGTGCAAGGCAGCAATAGCGACCAACACCCGAATGGAGGTGATCCTTGTCACTGGTGAGTATGTATCGAAGAAATCATACCCTTCCTTTTGTTTAAAACCCTTTGCAACTAGACGAGCTTTGTACTTATCAACAGATCCATCTGCTTTGTACTTTCTTCTAAGGATCCACTTGCATCCTAAGGGCTTACAACCTTTAGGGGGGTCAACCAACTCTCATGTGTGGTTTAAGAGAATAGACTCATATTCACTTTTTATGGCTTCTTTCTAGAGGTGTGCATCTGGTCTTGCCATTGGTTCCTTGATAGTTTTAGGTTCTTCTTCCTCCAAAACATAAGTAATGAAGTCTGAACCAAAATCTTTATCAATTCTAGCTCTCTTACTACGTCTAGGTTCTTCACTCTCTTGAGTTGAAGGACTAACAGTGCCGTCTGTTGCTTCGAGAGTTCTTTTACTCGAGCTATCTTCCTCCTTTTCCTTAAGAGGAAATACGTTTTCAAAGAATATTGCGTTCCTTGACTCAATTGTAGTGCCTTCTGTTATATCCGGTACTTCGGATTTGTGAATCAGAAATCGATAGGCACTACTGTTTGAAGCATATCCTATAAAGATATAATCGACGGTTTTAGGGCCGATTTTAACTTGTTTAGGAGGCGGTACTTCAACCTTAGTCAAACACCCCCACACTTTGAGGTAGTTGTATGAAGGTTTTCGTTTCCTCCATATTTCATAAGGACTTTGATCCTTAATTTTATGAGAAATCTTATTTAGAATGTGGTTAGCCGACAGAATAGCTTCCCCCCACAAGTTCTGAGGTAGACCGGAGCTGATTAACATTGCGTTCATCATCTCCTTTAGTGTTCGGTTTTTCCTTTCCGCAACACCATTAGACTGAGGTGAGTAAGGGGCTGTCGTTTGATGTATAATCCCTGATTCAATACATAATTGTTCAAACGGAGCTACGTACTCTCCACCTCTATCACTACGAATTGATTTAATTTGAGTGTCCAATTGATTCTCTACTTCAGTTTTGTAACGTTTAAAAGCTTTTATAGCTTCGTCTTTACTCTTTAAAAGGTAAACGTAGCAGAATCTTGTACAATCGTCTATAAAAGTAATGAAATACTTTTTCCCTCCTCTAGTTTGTACAAACTTCAAATCACATACATCCGTGTGAATTAAGTCTAGAGGATCAGCAGTGTTCCTTTCAACAATTTTAAACAGTAGTTTGGTCATTTTTGCTTCCGTGCATATTTCACATCGTTTGGATGTATCAACGTTGTCAATTTTAAGTAAATCGAGATTTACTAATCGCTTTAAGGATTTTAGATTCACATGTCCTAATCTAGAATGCCATAAAGAGGAACACTCAACGATATAAGCAGAAGTGGAAGCAATTTCATTAATAACTTGTTTGCCTTTGGGGCTTACAACCATTGTGCTTAATTTAAACAAACCATTCTCGAGATAACCCTTCCCGAGAAAATGACCAAACTTACTTAGAACTATCTTATCAGATTCAAAGACTAGTCTAAATTGATTGCTAACTAGAAGAGACCCCGAAATCAGATTCTTCCGGATGTCTGGGACATGCAGCACGTTCTTCAATGTTAGCTCCTTTCCAGATGTCAGTTTAAGCACCACTGACCCAATTACCGCCACTTCAGATGAGGCTTGATTTCCCATGAACAACTTTCTCCCATCAGATGGAGAGTAGTCTGAGAATGCAGATCTCTCAGAGCAGACGTGGCAAGTGGCACCAGTGTCCACAAACTACTCTTTCTTGTTGTCCACCATGTTGACCTCTGTCACCACTGCGGATATGTCCAAATCCGTAAGGTTCACATAATCTTGTACTTTCTGTTTGCCCTTTCCCTTATCGTCACGACGAGGTTGACGACACTCACTGGACCTATGGTTCGGTTTCCCACATTTATAGCAATTTCCAGTGAATTTCTGCTTTGTGGCTGGACCCTTCCCCTTCACAATCTTCGTTGTGTTGGCAGCAGACTCATTTGGACGTCTCTTTTTCCTTGACGGACCCTCTTGTTCCATCAAGTTAGCTTTGTCTTAAATCTGGAGGGCAGATCCCTTGCCTTCTCTCTTTCAATTGTCCTCCTCAATCATGAAACGGATAATCAGATCCTCCAAGCTCATAAGCTTTCATTTGTGCTTTAGATATGATTTGAAATCCTTCCACGATGAAGGCAGTTTCTCGACCACGGTTGCTACTTGAAAAGCATCAGGTAACACCATATCCTCGGCAGCAATTTTATGGAAAATAATCTGCAGTTTCTGGACTTGATCCACTACAGACTTGTTATCATCCATCTTAAAATCGTACAGTTGTGAAACGACGAATTTCTTTAATCCGGCGCCTTCAGTTCTGTATTTCTTCTCCAAGGATTCCCATAGTTCCTTGGCAGATTTTATGTCACAGTAGACACTATAGAGTGTATCGGAAAGTCCTCCAATGATGTGATTTCTGCACAGATAATCATCACTCAACCACTGATCATAGAAGATCCTTTCTTGTTGGCTAGCACTTGCCTCAGGTTGTGTAGGTTTCGTTTCGGTTAGAAACCTATCCATTCCAAGTATGGTTAGGTAAAATCTCATCTTACTTTGCCATCTCTTGAATTCAGTTCCGGAGAATTTTTCCGGCTTTTCTCCTTGTACGACCATTGGCCTCGGCCCAGGTGCGGAGAAGGTAAACATCGGATCCCTTATGGGATTGTGGAAAGCAGGAAACGGTTCAAGCGGATTGCTTCTGTTCCTAACTCTTTCCGCATGATCACTTTGTTTTCCGTGTGATTCCACGTCGGAACTGTGCGACTCTGATCGATCAGGAGACGCTTCCTTATTAGCATCGTTGCTAATATTTTCAGTACCATGTACTGCTTCCGTATTAACGGGATCAACATCCATGTTATCATTCAACTTTGATATTGTAGTAAATTAATTAATTTAATTAAGTCCGAAAATATTAATTATATATTCTGTTCTGCGATTGTTGGAAACTGCTTACGCCGTGTAAACTGCAATATTGAAAATTCAGAATAACAAATAAATACCACAAATAAGTCGAGTCGAGGGAATCCCTTTTCCTGCAGAACAGAATACGCCCAGGATAGTGCTCGACTGTTACGGCGTTCCGTTCCCAAAGGTAAAACGACTTTCACTTCTTACACAATTGCACCACTGTATAAGAAGTATCGGCGAATGTACTTAGTACGAACTGAACACTCTCGGATATAAATCCGGCACAAGAAAGAACAGTGTAAGGCTTTCGGGAGCTCAACACACTGCGTAGGGACGAGAGGAGAGTAGAAGGGCAGAGGGGCGAATTTCAACGTAAGGATGTATGAGGGAAGAGTCTGATATTTATAAGTAGAGAAACCCCAGGAGGGAGTTGGAAAACGCGTGGGCCCAGGCCCGATTCTTGGGAATATATCGCGAAAATATTGCAGCGGTTGAGATAATATCTCGTACGTGGATAAGTCTTGAAGACCGAATCTTGAAGACCAAGTTTGAGACTTCCAGATAATTCTGGAACATTCTTGAAGTAGTTCGAATGGGCCGAGTCCATTCCTGAGTTGGGCTTTCGAAGTTTTTGGGTCTGCAAAAAGATAGACGAGCCCCAAAGACCAATTGCCAAATCCGAAGCCGAGCCGGCCGGGCGCGCGCGCGCGCGTGGCTCTTAGAGGAGTGCACCTCTTTTAGATAGTTGAACTACCAAGCTACTTCAATACCTTTATACACCATAAATGTTTTGTGGGTTTCCTATGTGGGACAATTTCCCACATTCTCAAACTTCCAAGTTGAAACTCTTCAACTTCAACAATTAATTTCTCACTCACCTTAACTCGGTTTTGAGATATTAAATATACCACGTTCATCTACTCCGTGAGTAGATCAACTATGTCACGTTCAATTATTTCTTAATTAAAGTTTAGTCCGTCTAATTAATTAAATTAGATCAGGGTGTCAAAACCCAATTAATTCACATTAATTCCAACAATTTTCGACTACAGTTTGTCGACGAAAAACACCATCGTCGACAACGTTTTATCGATTTTTTTTTTTAAAAACAAAATTTTCTATAAGAAATTACCATAAACATGGTGGTCGACTACAATTTGTCGACCATAATGTCTATTATCGACTATTTCATGTCGAAAACAAAAAAGTCCTACCTCCATGGCCGACGGGGAGGCGGAATCGAGCAGAAATTAAAAAAGGGAGGGAAGGGGATGGCGGCGTTGTGTGGAAATGAAAAGGGGCGGCAGCCGTGAGGTGGGGGGTCGTGACCAACCTCCATGGCCGATAGGAGGCGGGAGCAGAAATAAAAAAAAAAAATGGGGGAAGCAACGGGAGACCAATGCATGAATGGGGAAGGGAGAGGGAGAGGTCGACTGGTGGCCTGGGGAAGGGTGAGAGTTTTATATTTGGGGGATGTATCTAAACAATTTGAATTTAATGGACAAAATGGTAGATTAGATATTTTGTTGGGGGTACATCTAACGTGTGTCATATTAAGAGGGTAAAAAAATCGAGTGAAGCGGTATTTAACAAGCACTACAAGAAAAATGCAATTTAACTGCAAAAAAATTGTCGTTAATTCTAATATTTTCGTCTCTAACATGAATTAACGATGAAATAATTTTGTCGCGGGATTTGTTGCTATAAACCTGTCGCTAACGTGTTTGCGACAAATGTTTTAATTTTGTCGCAAATGTTTGCGAGGAAAATCAAACATATTTACGAATCGTTCTCTAAACCCACTTCCGCACTCGACCAACCCAACCCGCATCACACCCAATCAACCCAACCCAACACACTCGACCGCATAACCCCTTCCCCTTTTTATTTAAATGACAATTTATTTGGTCTTTGTGAACATATTTACGAATCGTTCTCTAAACCCACTTCCGCACTCGACCAACCCAACCCGCATCACACCCAACCCAACACACTCGACCGCATACCCCCTCCCCCTTTTTATTTAAATGACAATTTATTTGGTCTTTGTGGGAATTGATCCCGGGTGGGTAGGCGTCCATAGCTGGGCACCCACCACTCAGGCAGACAACTCTTTGATTTAGTTTTTAATATTAATTATATATGTATTCAATTGTTACTAATTTAGTTAATTTTACTCATTTAATTAATTTATTTCACATATATTAATTGATTAATTTTTAACTTGTAACAATTATATATATATATATATATATTGTAATTTTTAAAACAATTCCACTTGTAAAATATTAGCACGAAATATAATTTTCATTGTTGTTCTTATTATTAACAACAAACTAAAATAATTTGTTGCTAAGGTAGCCATGAAATATTTTAGTTTCGTCGCAAATTAATCCCAAGGAATTAACAACAAAAATTTATATTTCATCGCAAAATATTAGCTATGACATATAATTTTCATTGTAGTTCTGGTTAGTAAAAACAAAATAAACACAATTGGTTGCTAGTATAACGGTAAAATATTTTAATTTCGTCACAAATATTAATTCTAATAAAGTAGCCACAATTTTTTTTCATAGCAAAATATTAGCGACGAAATATAATTTTAATTGTTGTTCTGATTATTAACAACAAAATAAAATAATTTGTTGCTAGTTTAGCGATGAAATATTTTAATTTCGTCGCAAAAATTAAATCCACAAAATTAGCCACAAAAAATTGTATTTCGTCGCTAATATTTTAGCGATGAAATGTTATTTTTATGGTTGTTCTGATTATTAACATCAACATAAAGTATTATTTTTGTTAGTGTAGCGATGAAATATTTTAATTTCGTCACCAAAATTAACTACAAAAGTTTCTTTTTTCATAGCAAAATATTAACGACGAAATATAATTTTCATTGTTTTCCTGATTATTAACAACAAAATAAATTAATTTGTTGCTAGTTTAGCGATGAAATTTAAATATTTCATCGCAAAAATTAATTAAAAAAATTAGTCACGAAAATTTCTATTTCATCATAAAATATTAGCGACAAAATATATTTTTCATTGTTCATCTGATTATTAACAACAAAATAAATTAATTTGTTGCTAGTTTAGCGATGAAATTAAAATATTTCATCGCAAAAATTAATTTAAAAAAATTAGCCACGAAAATTTATATTTCATCGCAAATATTAGCGACGAAATATAATTTTCATTGATGTTCTGATTATTAACAACAAAATGAAGCAATTTGTTGCTAGTATAGCGATGAAAAATATATTTTTTGTTGAAAATATTAAATTTAAGAATTTGGCGACGAATATTTTTATTTCGTTGCTAAAAATTGATTTTAGCGATGATATTTAGATTTGTCGCAAAAGTTTCGTTGTTGTTTCCCTTGTTTCTTGTAGAGAGGTTGGAGGGGTATATAGTCAAACCCAATTTACAAGATGCTTCCGTCTTTAGAATTTATTGGGCTACGACGGACTGGGGAGAAAAGGAAGGGCATAAAATTTACCAGAAGCGACCTAAAGGTTTGACTTGACATTTTCAATAAATAGATTTGATTCGGAAAAAATCAATTAATTCAAAGTACCAATCTCACCATCTATTGATGAAAACCCTATTTAAAATTAAAACTAAACTTTTTATGAAATGACACCTTAAAAATTGTTTGTACTCTCACATTGGCCGAGATTCTAATTTAAACCTACACACAATGTTAGAGTTGGGACAAAATAAGAAAAATGTCAATTCTACCCACCCACCCTATTAGCATTTGTATATTGCTTCTATTTACTGCAACAACTTGTATGGCTACATTCACACTGTTCCCCTTTTTTTCACGTAATCTTTTGTGGTTGCAATCATTTATTTTAGATTTAAAATATATATAGGATTTTCGGCTAATTTTATCTGAATAGGGTTTAATATTTTTTAGGTAATGAAATTAATTTGGTACACAATTCTTCTCTATCACTCATTTTGGCTTCTATTAGACATCCCAACAAGGAGCGTATTTTGTGGAGAACAAAAAAAAGTAAAGTGACTGTCACATGACAAAAAAAAAAGTAAATTCCACTTAACGAAAATATATTATTTATAAGGATTTTGGGTTGTTAATTTTTTAGTCCAATTTATTTAAATTCAATTTGTTTTGAATTCAATTAAATATATATATATATATATTCTATATCGGTATATATATACAACTTATTTAAGATTCAATTTCTTTTATTACTTGCATACGTCCCTTTGGATCCCTGAGGGAGAATGACGACACTTTAATTATTTTCAATCTTTAAATTATCCAAACATATTCATTCTATCTTTATTATACTCCCCGTCAAAAAAAAAAATCTTTATTATACTCTTTCGTTTTAGGTTTACTTTCATAGGTAGATTATATAATAATTAGCATTTTTAGAATTTAATTTTTTTATTTAAATAATTTAATAACACTCTTAATTATTGTATTCTGATTTTATAATTATTTTACAAGATTTTAATTATTTATTATTATAATATTAAAAAATATAATTAAAGTCACATAATAAATAAAAGAAAAAAAATACATGTGAATAATGACATGACCAATTTAAAAAAAAATTGACAAAATAATGAACTGATTTTTTTTTAAATCCCATTTATTTTTTAAAATATATTTTACCATACTTATTTTTATCATTTCTTTATTTTATTCATAAACAATCAACATTTTTTTTAAAAATTTGTACAAAAGAAAAAATCACCACAACGCCTAGGTAGTGGTGGTCTAACCACTTGAGCTATCCCACTTTGTCACTATTTTACAAATTAAACTATAGTGCTTTTTTGAAAAATTAGTGAAGTTTCAATTGCAAATGCAACTTTACTCTCTATTAGTGATTTGGTCCCGCTTTTTACTACTAGTTGAAAAAACAAAATTAAGATTTTTATTCATTTTTACTACTTTCCGTTAAATTTCATAATATTCATTGGGTTGGACATGAATTTTAAGAAAAATTGATTATATAAATAAAAAGTGAAAGTTTAAATGAAGAGATAAAATAGAAATAAAGTAATGAATAAATGTAATATTTTCTTTTTAATTTTTTTTTTAATAAAATTGAACAAACAAAATAGAAAAATTATAAGAGAGGGATTATAATAAATATATAAAGATTGTCAATCACGATCATATCAAACTCAATAGTCAATATGCTTGGAATAAAATAGCAAGATTGCCCCTACCCTTTAATAAAATAGTCAATCACAATCCTATCAAACTCATATAATCTATTTATCTCTTTTTAAACTGTACATTTTATCAATATGGATGTCCCACTCAAAATTTTACATTTTTATTTTATTTTTGGTAAATTAGGTCTACATTTATTGGTGAGTAACTATCCATACTTTTACACAAAATTACATAAATTGTTATTCACCTTTTCTTTTTCTAGTCATCTTTTTACTTTTATTACACGTTTTCTCTCCTCAGATTATTTATTTTTTTATTCTTTTTCACTAAAGACTTTACATAAAATATTATACTCTTAAAACTTGTGTATATCATCCAAATATAAACTTTAGAGAGAGAGAGTGCGAAAGTATTAGACATGTGCAATATTATACTCCCTTCATCCATCAAATGTAGTTCCATGGAGGGTGAGCATAAGTTTTAAGAAAAAAGTAGATAAAATAAGGGTATTATAGGGTATTGTGTGGTCCATTGTGAATAAAGTGATTGTTTGTGAATAAAGTTGATGACAAATTGAGTAATTAAGTGATGGTTGAGGGGTGATGGTTTTCATAAAGTGTATGTGACTACATTTGGTGGACAAAGAATATGAGGCAAATGGGACTACATTTCATGGACGGAGGGAGTATAATTCATAGTAATAATTATTCATGAAGTCTAAGGTTGTATTTGTACGAGAAAAATTTATTTGAGGAGACATTTTAAATGAATGTATTTAAAAATATATGAATTTTAAATGATATGATTTTAGTAAGTATTTAAAATTCTCTTATTTTTAACTTAAAAAAAAGGTGGACTCAAATCTTAAATTTTTAAAAATCATTGAGTGAATTCGAATTATAGATTTTTGAGGTGGATTCATAAAAGTTTGTAGGCGGCAGGCCGGTGTGCGCAACATAAATGTGCGTTATTTTTCACCCATAATAATAATAATAATATAATAATAATAATAATAATAATAATAATAATAATTTCTATAGAGTAGGCATATACTAATCTATAGATACAGTTCACATGTATTTATTGAGCTCAAACCACACTTCGGGAACTACAAAACGACGTGTTCGAATTCCTTATCGCAAATCTCTTCTCCTTGTTTCCCCAAATTTCCTGTATACGCGGCTTATATAGACCGATTATTGACTTGTTAATCTACAATATTCTGCATTCTTTGCTGTAATTTTGTTGTTGATCTGAGGGAAAATGGAGGGAGTGGACTATCTTGCTGATGAGAGGAAGAAGGCGGAGTTCGATGTGGAGTCCATGAAGATTGTATGGGCTGGTTCTCCACACGCCTTCCAAGTTTCTGATCGTATTGCCAAGCTCGTAGCTAACGATCCGGTAATGTTCTCACTTGTTTTTGCTGTTGCTGTTGTTTTTTATGTTTAATTGCTTATTCTGTACTTGGTAAGTAGATGAATTTCGAGAATTGATGGGATTCTCTGTGTGATAAACTGATAATTGGTGTAATTCTAGTTATTCTGAGTGATTCTCTTTACCTTTTACTTTGGGGGATTTTTTTTTGGCACTTATTGATCTCACCAAAAAATTAGTCTAGGGCTTTTAATTTGTGATACGTTTGCTAGAAGGGAGATGTGAATAATGGAGTAGTATATGTCTGTGGAAGGGGGACACACAATGTAAATGGGTGAAAATTGTAAGTAACAAAATACTCAACGCTTAAAGTCTGTTTGAGTTATCATATCTAATTAGTAGTTCGTATATGCTTTCTCAAAGTCTGTTTTAGTCTAAACGTTCCCAACCACAGAACTCTTAAGTATGTTTATTTTAATCTGAGGATGTATTAACTACCAGGATTTTGGCTTTCACCAATTTAACGTGAGTTCATTTAAATGGTTATATTGGCATTTCATTTAAATAATTAACATTTCCACAAGCAAAATGCAGATTTGAATGTTTGATATTAGTAATTAATAGACAAAGTCTTAATGCAGTTGTACAAAGTGCATGGTTTACAGTGAAAATTATTTGTTGAGGTGGATGGGACTTGTTAGAATCGAAAATGGACTTGAAGGCCTTTTTAAGCAACAATAACCTTTTTGACAAACATTAGGAGTGAACTTTTATCTTTATTATTTGATTCAGGCATTTCGAAAGGATGACAGGGCTATGCTGCCAAGAAAGGAATTGTTTAAAAATACTTTAAGGAAGGCAGCTACTGCTTTTAAACGAATTTCTGAACTTCGTCTGACTGGTGAGCGCTTTCTTCGGATAAAGTAATTTCACTGCTTTTAATTTCTTAGGGAGAGTTGATATATATTTGGATTATTTTGGTGTTCATTGTTGCAGAAGAAGAGGCATCTAAGTTAAGGTTTTTTTTGGATGAACCAGCTTATACTGATCTTCATTGGGTAGCTTCCATTACCACTTTTTTTCCTAATGTTTTTTTTCATTGTTAAGTTGAATCATACTTTTCAACTCTCTCCCCTGAATGTTATATTAACATTCCTTTGCACTGCCTTTTATTTAGGGAATGTTTATACCATTTATTAAAGGTCAAGGCACTGATGAACAGCAGCAGAAATGGTTGTCGTTAGCCTATAAGATGCAAATAATTGGCTGCTATGCTCAAACTGAACTTGGTCATGGCTCCAATGTGCAAGGTCTTGAAACCACCGCTACATTTGATCTTCAAACTGATGAATTTGTGATTCATAGTCCGACATTGACTTCAAAAAAAGTAAGTTTCACAAAAGCAAAAAACTCTACACTTTTTTGACTGTTGAATAAAATGAGGTTAGGTGTTACTTTATCAGTTAAGTGTTATGCTTTACACAGCCACTGTGAAAGTTCATGCAGAGTTATATTTGTTTTTCTCATTGATTTCTTCAATCCAGTTCTTATTCTCTGATTATTTACTTAGTGGTGGCCTGGTGGACTGGGCAAAGTATCCACACATGCCGTAGTATTTGCTCGTCTCATTACGGATGGTCAAGACCATGGTGTTCATGGTACATATGAATTGTCTCTTTCTATTGGTTCATATAATTGATGTGCATTCCTTCGCAAGACAACATAATGATATGTGTTTTTTAGGTTTTATCGTTCAATTGCGCGACTTGGAGGACCATAGACCTCTTCCAGGAATAACTGTTGCTGATATTGGAATGAAATTCGGAAATGGAGCATACAACACCATGGACAATGGAGTGCTGAGCTTTGATCATGTTCGTATTCCAAGAAATCAGATGTTGATGAGGTATGTTGTCATCCAAATATACCATTTTATTGTTTCTTTGACAATCCAGTTACTTATGTATTTTTCCCATATAACCACACCGACTTGCCACGTGGAATCGCGAAGGAGGTGCTTGGTTTGCCAAGAGGAATTGGTAATTTGTATGGTCATTGTTATTAAGTTGTTTGGTTGGTAAATAAAAATGACTTATCATTACCATAGATGGTGATTGATTTAACGAAAATCTTTAGCAATAAGAATTACAATAAACTTTTTTTGATTAAATATTTTAGAAACTAAAGGTGCTTAAATATAATACATGAATTATAATTTAAAAGAATATGTATACATCAATACATGGATCTTGATTTTTGGGAGAGAAGTATGTATTTAAAAAAAAGTTGAGGAATAGGTATTCCCAAAAAGGTGGATTTACCATACCATTGAGGAATGGGGATTCCCCAATATTTGGATATAAATCTACCTTTTTGGGAATCATACCTTCCAACCAAACATTTGATTTTTATTCCATTCATATTCCCTACTTCTAAACCTACAAACCAAGCACCCCCTAAATTGATGCTTGCAATCATACAGCCTCGTAATGCTTATTCTTTGAGGAAGCAACTATGCATCTAATCTTATCTTCCGATTAGTACATTTTGTGGAAAATCAGGAAGGCAGGCCTAAATCCTAATAGTCAAAATTTTGTGTTTTGGGGGGTGGGGGTGTTCCAGTTCTTTATGGCCAGATCTTTTTTCTTCTATAGTGTTTGAAGTGTTAAAATTATTTATGAAATTTAAGAACATAAAAAATATTAAAATAGTTTATTAAGTGTTCAAATTAAATATGTAAATTTGATAAGAACTTAAGAAATACATAGTTTTGAAATGAATAAATCTAAACTGGTTGCTTTTTCCTCGCAATTTGTTCAAGCAGAAGATAGAAACAATGGACACATTTCCTTTGCACAGCTATTGAAATAAGAAAATAGCAGCAGCAGTGCTTCCATGCAATGCATTAAAACTATTCGTCTCAGAGAAAAGGATCGTCTCCATCTAGGAAAGTAGTTTATGCCCTATTTTTATTTAAAAGGTATAAGACCCAAGATCCAACTCAATAAGATCAAAATGTAAATATCACTCAGATAACAGTTAAAATCCCAATCAAAGGCATATCTCCCTATGTTTATCTGGCTAGGAGATTTTGAATAAAGTAGAAAAAGTTGTTTGTACAATTAGTTGTTAGAGTTAGCTGTGCTGCCTCATTACTCATAAATGAGATTATATTTTCAAGAAACAATTCCATTTTACTGAATTCTCTTTTGTCTTGGAACATTGAAAAGAGAACAGGAGACATACAGGGTAGAGTATTATTAAGAAGGTGAAGCTACAAAACGAATATCTTAATCTTCAAATGTTAAACAACTTACAGTCTTACAGAAAGTGAGAAAACACTAATAGCACTAAGGGCATCCCCTTTGATGAAAACTTCCATTATTTTCAGCTCTAAATATACAAGCTACAATTAATCCAAAAATGTAAGATCATCTTCTAGACTGGCCCTGTGATGAACCAAAAATAACACCAAGTACAAGAAGAGGATCCTAGTTTCTTTCTCTGTGCATCTTATTTTGTGAATCTTAAGAGTTTCTTTCTCATGAAAATGAAATGTATACTATCTGAATGATTATAAAAATTCTGTGGGTCTCAGGGTTTCACAGGTGACAAGGGAAGGAAAATATATGAAATCAGATGTCCCGTGGCAGTTAGTTTATGGGACTATGGTATATGTTCGGCAGACAATTGTGGCAGATGCTTCTTGTGCTTTGTCAAAAGCTGTTTGTATTGCTACGAGGTATAGTGCTGTACGTAGGCAATTTGGTTCGCAGAATGGTGGACCTGAAACCCAGGTACAATACTCTCTGTTTTTTTTTTTTTTTTGGTGTACTTTAGTTGATACCTTTTGGTTGGCATACCTTATCATTTTTACCAAAATAGAAATATCTTTATAATATTGAAGAAAGAATTAATTAGCCAGAGGTGAAATGTGAACTATTTTACTTGCTCAAGTTTCATTTTTTTTTTTTATATTTCGAAACACTCTTCTTTTGGTCTCCCTTTGTCAGTAATGTCTATTCTTACTTGAATTATTACTATGATAGATCTGCTCTGCTTGTTCCATAATCACCAGTAATGTAAAAGATAGAGTGGCTGTATTTGAGAAGTTGACACACTGTATCTTCATATACATCCGATGTTGATTTATCTCTGCCATATGTTTGTTTCTTAGTTATTCATCAAGGTTAACCCACCATATTTCGTTGTGTCTAAACATTGCATTGCTTATATTGGGGGTGTTGCGAACCCAAGTGAGTGGTGAGAAAATGAAAATAGAATTGTTTTGTGCAGCTTTTAATTGATCAAATGATTACTTTTAAGCTGATTATGAGAAGCAGCTATAGTGATTCTTATGTAAACACTACCCACTCCTCTTAAAAACTAAAAACACTTTATTTTTAAACACTGCCTACTTTTGATTTTACTGCAAATAATATAATTCAAATCACTTCTCCAAAAGCACAATCATTAGCAAATACCCCAGTTGCATTACTGTGATAAGCTTTTCTTTACCTTATAACATTCCAACTTGTAATTGCCAACCTTCAGTGGTCGATGATGTAATTATTCACTTTGTCTGCTTAAATATAAGGGGGACTTGTGTTTAGAATTAGAAGTATTACAGCCTTGGGTACTATGTTTGATCACATTATTCTACCACTAATTTTTTTTTTTGAATTGAACAAAGTATTTCAAATTCTGACACATGTTTACTTTAAAGGTCATCGATTATAAAACTCAGCAAAGCAGACTTTTCCCCTTGCTGGCTTCTGCATATGCCTTTAGATTTGTCGGCGAATGGCTAAAATGGCTGTACACGGATGTCACTCGAAGATTGCAAGCCAATGACTTCTCAACATTGCCTGAGGCTCATGCATGCACTGCAGGGTTGAAGTCCTTGACTACTTCTGCCACTGCTGTAAGTATGAATGACAATTTAGCTTCCTTAGTCTGTTGATATATGTTTCTGCTTTATGTTTGATGTGTGCACTCTTGTGCAAACTTGTGAATCTGTATATATGTTTTCTTCATTGAGCTTTATCCTTGGTGGGCATACCTAGTATCCTGAATGTAGAAGTTTATGAAAAAATTGAAAAGGGATTTTGTCGAACTGTTGTTTTTCTTCTATTGTTTATCCTTTTAAAGATTATTGTTTTGTGATCTAGGATGGAATTGAAGAATGCCGAAAGTTATGCGGAGGCCATGGGTACCTTTGCAGCAGTGGGCTTCCAGAATTATTTGCAGTTTATGTTCCAGCTTGTACGTATGAAGGAGACAATACTGTCCTCCTTCTACAGGTAGTGTCTTCAGACTTGCACATACTCACCTGCTTCTACTGGTGGTTTCTATTATTGTTGTGATTTTCTTTGCTTACACCTTTTAGTCTTTCAACTTGGTACGAATGTTGAATGATGAGCAGTAGATCATCCTAAACTTGATACTATTGCTGGTCATTGGTAAGATGTAATGTAGGCTTGAAATTTTCGAAAGTCTTCCCTTGAACAACTATTAGGATTTACCTATCAATCCATAGCTGCATTTTTTTTTCTTGTATTTGATGTATCCTTTATTTTCTCTTCATATTTTAAAATTTTCAATACATTTTGAGCAAACTGTTTGTATTGAGTCTCATAATTACTTCAATCCGTGATTGGAGTCTGATTGGTAGAACATGGATATACATGTCAAATACTCCCTCTGTCCACCAAAACTGTGCTCACTTTTCTTATTTGTATGTCCCCCAAAAGTGTGTCCATTTCTTTTTATAGAAACAATCACTTTTTCTTTACCCCACAACAAACCCTATAACACCCTTACTTTATCTACTTTTTATTAAACCTGTGCCAAAAAATATGAGCACACTTTTCATGGACAGAGGGAGTATATTATTCCTACTGTGTGTTTATGGAACCTGGGAATTAATCCAAGGTGATTCTTACTTTTGGTTTTAAAAACCGGGTTTTGGGTTTTAAGATCCTACACCAGTTTTACTTTGGGATTTAAAAATCGGTTTTAAAAAACCAGCCATATTAAACCTACTCATTGGTTTGATATAAAGATATAAAGTTAAATTTTACACATTGATTTGACATAAAGTTAAATCAATCCCTACTCAAAAACCTAAAAGAAACACACATATTACTATTCATCATGATTTCAAAAATCAAGAATTTCTAAAACCGGTTTTCAAAACCGCCCAAAACCCAAAGTAAACATCACCCAAATGTTTCAGCAATATGCATATGCTACTCGCGTCAAAAAAATATGGATATGAAAAAATAGTTTTAGAATATTTTCTTCTTTCATATCTAACTTGAGCTTTATGCAATTAATAAATTAGATAGATATCCCTTCAATGCAAGATAGTATAAAAGATAGGATCTTAGGTCTTGGTTTGTAGGATACTCTAAAGGCTATCAGGCCTTACTTTGTTTTGTGTGCACATGTTTGTGGAAACTAGAATTGCTCCATTGTGGTGCATGGTTAATATATTTAATTTGTTACTTTTATAGGACTTTATTAAGTGTAATTTCTTATGTATGATATATTTTATGTTTTTTTATTTTAAATTTCCATGTTATTAACTTAACTCACCATACATATGCAGAATTGCTAAGAATATCCTAATTCAATAAACATATTCGAATTCAACTGAAATAATAATTCAAAACTATAGAAGTCCACATTTAGATTTGAAATTTCGTGTTTAGGAATGCATTTTGTTTCAAATTAATGATTGTAAAAGATATTTAATTTCATATATTATGTTTTAACTGATGGATTGTGAAACAAAAAATTATTGTGTTTAAAATGTTTTCTAATTTGGTTGGAAAAAAAATTATAAAACAATAAAAACATATTTCTTGAAGTTCATGCATGTTTCTGCAGCTTTCCAACCATTCTGGTGGAATTTTTTTTGCAGCGTCCTGCAGCACCATTCCACGTGCCTTCTGTTTTTTTCTTTTTTTTTCTTCTCTAAAATGTAAAGCAAGTTTTGGCAGGATAGTCCCAAACTTACTATTTGGGGCATGGTTCTGCTCATTACATGCTCCAAGTGCTTGTAAGTCAGAAATAACTGGCAAAAAGTGATTGTTGGGTTGTTTTCACTGTATGTTGCTGTTGTCATATTTTGTTTTCTGCATCCTGTTCTTTATTTATTAAGCAATTTATGTGGAATTTAAAACGAATAGTGGAAAATGTCATGATGTGGGAGAGATAAAATAGTTTCATATAAGTTTAAATGTCCTCAAGTCTTGCACTTAACTTAAAGCTTTTAATTATGTTTATAATGCTATATACCCAAATTATAAGTTTTAACTAATAGATTAATTTTCTCGTGTAGGTAGCTAGGTTTCTCATGAAGACTGTGTCCCAGCTTGGAAGTGGCAAACAGCCAGTAGGGACGATTGCTTATATGGGAAGAATTGAACATCTATTAAAATCCCGTTGTAGCGTTCAAAGAGGTAAGCTAGGGTTTTTCTCTCCCCTCCTCCCCGGGAAAGTAGATGAATAAACCGCGTAAGAACATTATTTTAAGAAGGCATAGTGCACATGCTTGAAATCTATCTGATTGTACTTTTATCTAATATCACAAATAGCTTTTTCTTGTAATGTGTTTTATATTAGTAGTAAAAAAATTAGATAAATGCTTACGTATCACATTGCTGTTAGAAGCTATCAAAAACTACTCATTTATGACTAATATGAGACAACTTCTCTTGGTAAAATTTAGTTTGTGACTTGGTCTCTGTCATTTCTGCGATGCAGCTGAGGATTGGTTAAACCCTAGTCAAGTATTGGAAGCCTTTGAGGCAAGAGCTGCTAGAATGTCTGTTTCCTGCGCACAGAATCTAAGCAAATTTGATAACCCTGAAAAAGGTACTCTTTTTTTGTGGTAATTTAATATCTTTGGTCTATACTTGGAACATACATAGTACAAATTGTTATTTCAAATGAGGCTGCTATATTATATTTAGATGCCACTAGATTATAACCCAGACTGAAAAGGGGCCACATATAAAAGGATCTCCAAATTAAATAAATTATCTGCATGTTCTGTGAGACTTGAACAAGTTTCATCATCCTGAGAGTGAGGGTTCCTACTAATTATAATTAACAAAATGAATTATAACGGGTTAGTTGTTCTTCTACAAGATACTTCCTCCGTATTTTACTAGATTACTCATTTCCTAAAAGGAAAGTAACTTTATCACTTTAAATACTATTAAACACATTATCTATTCTATCTACTTTATCACTTTAAATACTACTCATATTAAACAGCTCTTACATTAAAACCCGTGCCCGGGTCAAATGGGTAGTCAAGTAAAACACGTAGAGGGTACATTTTATGAAGTCTATTGAATCATTATATGATGTTTGGGATAGGATCAAGTATATAGTTGCTTATTGCCTTGTAGTTGATGTAGTCACCCGTTAAGTCTAAATGTTTGTATTCACGGGAAGGGGTCTCTCATCCCTCACCTTCTGCCCTAACTAATAAACTTTTTTTTTCTAATTTAAAAGAAAAAACGGATCAGTTAATATTATAGTTTGAGCCTCTGTTATTGCCACTAGACTAGACCTGGCCTACTTTGACCTAACTGGTCTTGTTAGTAGGCTGTCATCAACTCAATAGGTTTCCTCTTTCATGTGTGTGGCTACAATGCAATCTTCTTGAATTTGTGTTGTGACCAGTTCATGTATTCTAAATGTGCTTCTCAGTTTACCTTTTCTTTCGTCTTTAGGCTTTGCAGAGTTATCAGCTGATTTAGTTGAGGCAGCAGTGGCGCACTGTCAATTAATTGTCGTCTCCAAGTAAGCCTTTTATTTTATACTTTTGTAATTGGTACTTTTCAAGATTAATCTAGATTTATCACTCGACCAATATCAATCTTTCACGATGTTTACATCATGTTTAAGTTTTTCTATGAGACCATTAAATCAACAAAATTATATACTCAAGGATTTCAAATGCGGGTAGTACTTGGTTACTCTTTTCACTTGTGAAGCCCGATTGGATTAGGTTCCGTTTTATTGTATGGTCCAAATTAATTTTAATTTTGTATGAACTACAATTGTCAGTATATTGCCTCCACAATTTTTTTGGTTCAAGCTTGTGGGCGTTTTTTTTTTCTTTTTCTTGTGTAATGTTCTCTCTATATAAATGTCGTATTTTCATTTAACCTGACTGGCAATGAAGCATGCCTTCATCATGATCTGTCGTGATTTAATTGAGATTGGGCCTAAAGGTCGTGAATTAATATATAATTAACCTTAATATATTTGAGATTAGAACTCTTTTAAATCATTTCTTGATGCTCTGAGAGTGCCTTTTTAATGTGTTGAATGCCAATCAATTTCTTTTCAACCCTCTTGTTGACATTGATATGCATGCTTCTGCATATTTTAATGTACACTCATTCTAGCTTTCTTTTTGCTCGAGTGATTGCAACTCAGCTAGGAGGAATGCTTTGTATGTCAAAGATTCTGTTGTTTGAATAAATTTTCATGAAAAAACATATGCCTTTGCCTATAGGTTTCTTGAGAAATTGGAACAAGATATTCCTGGTGAAGGGGTGAAGCAACAATTAGAGGCGCTTTGCGGCATATATTACCTCTCTTTGCTTCACAAGCATCAGGGTGACTTCCTCGTCACCAGTTATCTCACCCCTAAACAGGTTGCTCTTGCTAATGAACAGCTCAGAGCTTTGCTTACAAAGGTTTGTCCTTTACTCTGCGATTGAATTTTGAGGCATTTTTTGCAAATTAGACTTCTTCGCAGCCTCATTTGTGTTCAAATCAGACGTTTTGAGATTAGATCGAATTATAAAAATAATGTTATTTCATTAAGGAGGTGTCATGTCAGCAAGAAGTCTAAATTATGTTAGGTTCAGGCACAAACGAGTCTGCGAATAAGTCTAATTTGCAACAATATTTAAAGTTAGTGATTTTATACAAGGATTTGAGTGATTTCAAAATTCATTGTCAAGTGAATTTGAAATCCCTTAATCGAATTAACATGTCTTTCTGCAGAAACTGCTGTATCCCAATAATAATCTGATAACTTGGTGTTTTGTTTTAGGTTCGTCCAAATGCAGTTGCTCTTGTTGATTCATTCAATTACACTGATCACTTTCTTGGTTCAATCCTGGGGCGCTACGATGGGAATGTTTACCCCAAGCTTTACGAGGCAACGTTTAAGGAACCGTTGAACGACACAGTTGTACCTGATGGGTACCACGAGTACCTAAGGCCTGTGCTCAAGCAACAGCTCCATCAGGCTAAATTATAGATTGCTTATGCATGATTGATACAAACAATTGGAACAAGTGTTGGAACCGTTTGCACAAATATTAAAGGTTTGCTTGTGTGTTTGTTTCTTAAACTCAGTAAGGCTACTCTTGCTTTGCTGCCTAATATTATATTTATTACAGAAAATAAAGTACCTCCTCATTTAAACCATTATATGGCTGTTATTTTGTACTATTCCTACTTAATTTATAAAAAGGGTTAATTGCAAATTGTTTAACCCACTTTTAGCTCATTTGTAATCTAATCTAAATTTTTAAATAATTGTAAACAAATTATCATCTTTAAATCTTGTTGTAAATTAAACTTCTTGGCATTCTTATTTGTGCCCGAATCAGACGTTTTGAGATTTGATTGGATTAAAAAATAATGTTATTTTATTAAGAAGGTCTAATATCAGCAACAAACCAAAATTATGATAGATTTAGATACAACTAAGACTGTCAAGAAGTTTAAATTGCAACCATATTTAAAGTTTGTAATTTAATTACAATTATCATATTTGTAATAGAGGGATCCCCAAGCAAGATAAATAAGTATAAATGATTCTTATAACTGTTTGTTTGCTTGGTGAGGTATGGATGGGATGGATGACCGACCATCTTAGCCAATTTCATATTTGCTTAAATCGTTACTTGTTAAAACACTAATTTCTTTTAAAATGTTAAAACGCCGTGTTCAAATTTTACTATCTCCATTGTTCAGGCACAAAATTACTTCGACCAGTCACACACCTATGAGAGGTTTGAAACCCATCCAATTTTATTTTTTTTGTCTATGCTAGGATGTTGTGCACTACATAGCAAAAATGTGTTTTTATGTAATTGGTTGATTTCAAATAAAAAAATTACAAGTAAAGAAAGATGGTAATGACCTCCACATATATTTGTGAAGTAAAAGGAGGGTTGAACCGTGCACAACACTTTAGCATAGACTAAAAGAGGTTCATTTTTATACACTCAGTGTTCATTCACTCCACACTAATATGCTTTCATTTGTACTTTCCCTAAGCGGTCCAGACTTTTTCCAGTTGTTCAATGCTCCTCCACCACACATAGTTCTTCTGAATTTCTTTTGAGTTTTTAAATAGGAAAAAAATTAACTTTATATCAAATTAATGTGTAAGATTGAATGTAATTGTATTCAATTAGAGGATTGAGTAATAATTGAATTTATTATATTATTATACTAGTTTTATTATATTATTGTTGAAAGAGATTATAATGATTTAATTAAATTTTTTATAGGATGATTTTAAGCAAGATTACAGAAGTTGTAAATCGATAGTCGAGCAGATTGACACCGCCTAGCGTCTAGTCGGGGCCTAGGTGACGCCTAGTCAGCCTCTTAGATTTCTTTTTTTAAATTATTTTATCTTATAGTTTTCAAGAAATAAACACGAAACCCTAATGAACAAAAGTAAACATTGCAAAGGGATCCCCGAAAAAATTAAAACATGCAAAAATGACAGCCGGAAAAAAAATATACAGTTCTCACCTCTTAGACAATAAAATTTTACAAAAAAAATGTTACACATCATTGCACAATCACGTGTTTTGCTCAAAGCGTCGATTTCACTTGAAAAGGTGTGTTTATCGCTTGAACCGAACTTTGACTCCGGAAAGTCTAATTAAAAAAAAAAGTAGTCAAAAATTGCAAGACGGATGGTAGACCGGGACTTGCGCCTAGTCGGACCTAGACGCCGAATTTTGCAACAAAGAATTTAAGTGATTTTTTTTAAATCGATTTTTAAAATTCAAAAAGGACAATAAAAAGGTAGATCAAATAAAAGAAGAAAACTTAGAACCATAAGCTCACAAGTCGAGTCAGACCAAAGCACTAGTGGAGCCTAATGATGCACAATACGAGGAGGCCCACTATATGAACAACCAAAGAGAACAGAATTTTAGAGAAAGAGGTTGGGGAGAAAGGCAAACTCATGGGAACTATCTGTTAGAGTTAAGAGAATGAATACACACACCTCACTGAAAGTAAAGGAAATAAGATTGAATATATTGAAAGGAAAATAAGATAACACCGGGAATAATCCCGTCCAAGCCTAATGGTCGATTCCTACAGGAAAGATCCCGTCCCAAGCCTAAGCCGTAAATAATGATCTCTAAGATAATCTCTCTAGAGAAGACAAAGACAATATATAAAAGACTAAACCCTAGACTAAACGCTAGACTAAACCCTAGATTACTAAAGCCCATGGGCCACTTTATTAATTAAAGTAAATTACTTAGAGGGTGTTTGACTCAACTTATTTTAAATTGCTTATAAGCTATAACATCTTATAAGCTCTTAAAACAACTTATAAGATGTAATTTTTAAGTAGCTTATAAGTTATAAAAGTGTTTGGCTAATGGAACTTATAAGTTGTAAAAATATCAATATTCACCTATCAAAAAAAAAAAAAAACTTACCAATTATCAAATCTTCTCTTGCGATTAGGGAGGAGATATGGAGATCCAAATCTTCTCCTGCAATTCTCTCGTTCGATTAGGGTGGAGAGAGACCGTGCGATTGGGGATTAGGGTTTTGAGAGAGAAGCAACAGAGAAGGGAGAAAAGGGGGAGAGAGATCGTGAGGGGAGAGAGAGAGGAGAGAGAAAATAAAAAAATTATGATTAATGAAATTGTTATTTTTTGTATTAATATTCATGTAAATAATTAAAAGTATTAGGGATATTTTTGTAATTTACATATATCTTATAAGTTTCTAAAAAATAAGTTGGGGTTGTCCTACTTTTTATTTTGGAGCTTAAAAGCTTCAAGAAGCTTATTTATACAACTTATAAGATGTTTAAAAAAAAATTTGCCAAACACATTTACACAGCTTATAAGCTCTTAAACAACTTATAAGCTGTTTTAAGTAGCTTATAAGCTAAGCCAAACGGGCCCTTAATTACTATAATATTTTTGATGCGTATCAATTCCCTTCTCCTTCAAAACAGCCTTGCCCTCAAGGCTGAACAGAGGAACAAATCACGAGCAGGAACCTCAAGTAGGAAAATTTGATTTTCTTGAATTGACCCCAAGTGCACGATTCAACAATGAACCACAAATTTGCTTCAACAATGAACCACAAATTTGCTTTATTGTGTAACTCTTCTCCACTGCATCATTCGCTGTCTTTTCAATAACCTTTTTTGTTCTTCCCAGTTCTCATGTAAGAATCAATATTTTCTTTCACAACTTCACGAGGCCTATAATGAATTTCTTCTTCTTCATTCGCAAAAGCTCTTCCCTTTTTTATAACCTCGTGAAAAGTATTTCTTCGGAATTGGAAGGGATTGGTCATCATCAGGTTTTAGAGAGTCATCATGAACGATGCCCTCCTCACGACGGAGATGGCTCACCAAGATCTTTATCTTCTCGACTCCTTTGATTACCTGTTAGGAATTAATATACAAGAATTAATTCCCACCCTCTCTATAAGTTCAGACTTTTAGATGAGACATAATTCTTTCATGGTATCTGTCACATCCCGATTTTAGGGCCTAGATGAAAACAACATATTTTTACTATTTGAAGGTCAACTAAATAAAATACTGTCTTATTGTGATTTTCGAAAGGCATTGAAATAGATTAATTTATAAAAATATTTGCAGCGGAAGTAATATTAAAATAAATGATAAATTTGAAAAAAAAACTTAACATCAATCACTTCAAATAAATAAATCAATTTACATTAAAATACGATTTTTAATAAACAAAGGATGTGACTTTTTATTTAATTAAATACTCAAAAATTCATAATCACATATTAACTAATTAAATCGCAACATTAAAATAACAATCAATTTCTTGACATCCATCCACACCGTCCCTCCACCGCAACTCCTTTAATTTGTAAAATGTTAATATGATTGGGATGAGCAAAACAACTAGCTCAGTGAGATTCTCTATGTCACAGTTAAATATCAATGCAAAAATAACCATCAATTCACAAACATGCGTAAATAAGTCTTCCATAGTATAAATCTTCCATATATTGATCAAGTAAATTGACCAATCTGTATATTGACCAATTTGTATATTGACCAATTAAATTGGCCAATCTGTATACGGTGGAGTTGCCCCCAAGGATCTTACCATCCCGGACCGTAGTCCCCGCTAGCTATAATGTTGGGAATAAAATGAGACATGTTTTGATTAAATACCAAAACCCCCTGAGACATGCCTGAGTCAATATGATTGTGTTCTAAAAGTGATAGAACACATAGTATAAGGCTAGATGAGAAGCTAATATGTTAAGTAGCTTTTAGATGATTAGATGCACATTGTGAGGGGGAACTTATGCCTTCAAGATGATCAAGATCAAGTCCCCTCAAGGCTCAAAGTCTGGAACAAACTCTAAGGACAAGAAAAATCCATATGAAACCAAATGCTCTGATCAGGAGAATTGTCCAGAAGAATTATTTCTATGCAAGGACAAGATTGCAAAGCTCAAAAGGACAAGATTAGTCAAAAGCTCTGATCAGGAGAGTTGTCCAGAGAAGTGAACTCTGTAAAAGCAACAGCTCTGAAACTAAAAGACCAAACATACTGATCAGGAGAGTTGTCCCAGAAGAGTTGTCTCAGCAAGTTTGAATCAGAACAAAGATTCTAAATGTTTGAAGGTCAACCATGCTGAAGAGTTAGAGACAACTATTCCCTAAAGAACCTCATTGAAACATGCTAATATCAACTTGAAGTGAAAGAAAGGGAAAGAGCCAAGTCATCTGAAGATGAGCAAGCCAACCTTGCTGATAAGCAAATCTGCTGATAGTGATAAAGAGAGTTGTCCATTTGATAAGGAATGTTATCCTATCATTGGATCAATCTTCAGAAGCCATGTCCAAGTCCTAACAAGAAGTCAAACATTGGGAAAAGTGCTGCAGAATAAAGACAAAGTCTTACAAGCCGTTTATTACCCAAATAAGGACATGTCACTATCAAGAATCTGTCTTCCAGTTTGAAGAACTCAAGGAAGACATTTATAGCAATTTGGGGCTGCCTCTCCAACGGGCAAATCCTCCATTTTGTCTATAAATACAGAAGTGTGAAGACCATTTGAAGCACCTCAACCTTGATAAGAATATCCAACTATCCTACAAGACAAAGTTCTCTCAAAGTTTTAAAAGAGACTATCTTAGTCTTCATACACTTCTTCTAAGCTGAACTTACTGTATATCCATACAAAGCTTAGAGAGATATCCTAATCCTTATACACTGATCTTCATTGTAAAGGATATCTCATTAGTTGGAACCTTACTTCAATCCTTACCCCTTTCAAGTGAGAAAGAGAGAAGGTTGTAGTAGTAGAAGTGGTAGGAGCTGACTGTTGAGAGAAGAACAATTCAGTTCTGAGTTGAGAAGAGGGTACTAGGACTCTAGACATCCTAGGGATCAATTCACCAAGGAGTGGTGTTCTTGATGAAGTGCACATTGGCACTATAAAACAAGTTAATTCCAAGAGTGAAGGAATTATCCTGTTAAATCAGGGAAAGTGGATGTAGGAGCTTGAGTCTCTGAACCACTATAAACCTCCTGTGTTGATTTGCTTTAAAAGTACTTTCATACATCAACACTGCACACAAAACTGATCTTTCAAGGGATAAACATTTATAGATTGTGCAAAACTGATTTGGACAAGTTCCCTGAAACTAAACTAGACTGTATTGGATTGACAAAGTGATTTCAGAAACTTAAGGAGTCTAAACTTAAAGGGCCAACCACTATTCTGCACCTACAACTCCCCTAGATAGTTATTCAACTAAGTACTCAATAGTACTTAGTAGTTTGATTATCTTAGAAGAGTTTATCATCTTCAGCAGAGTTGTCCAAGACAACCTTGCTGAGCTCTGGTTTGATCATAAGTTGAAAAGATTTGCATACAAGTGTATTCCCCCCCCATACACTTGTTATATACTCCTTTCAGGACCAACAAGTGGTATCAGAGCAGGGGTTCAAAGACCACTGCTTCTGAAAATCCATCTTGATTTTCAAAATTCACATATTTGTGTGGTCACTGAACTGATCTCTTTCTGAAATCTATAATCTGTTGACTGACTGTATATTCTTGAGATATGGCCAACAACAATGTTGTTCCTCCACCTGCTGTTCAAGGATTGGATAACATGGCCACAAATCCAGTCAATCACATTTCACATCATAAATTGCCCATGTTCTCAATAGACAATTATGATTTCTGGAAAATTAGAATGAGGGCTCATCTTGCATCTCTTCACACTGACATGTTAATAGTAATCACAAGAGGACCTTTTGTGTTTACCCAAACTAACCCCAGGGTGACAGATGAGCAAAGAGCAGATGTAAGGGAACTGATTCCCAAGGATGAGGATGACTTCACTGTTGATGAAAAGAGGAAAGATAATCTAAATTATCTTGCCATGAACACCCTCTATCAAACAATTCCAGATGCAGTCATGGGAAGAGTCTACCATTGCACCACAGCCAAAGAAATCTGGGATACTCTTGCTGAGATGTGTGAGGGTACAGAAAAGATCAAGGAGAACAAGCTCCAAGTTGCTGTGCAAAAGTTTGAGCAGTTCTCAATGGAAGCTGATGAGTCCATTGACAAATTTGTTGGTAGATTCACTGATGTGATGAATGAAATCAACTCATTGGGCAAGGTGTACTCCAGGAGAGAAGTTGGATTGAAGATCTTGAGAAGCCTCACTCAAAAGTGGGATGTCTATGCTGTGATGATGCAAAATACCAAAGATCTCTCCTCCATGCCCATGCAACAAATCTTCTCAGAACTCAAAGCCTATGAGTTTGACCTCAATAGAAGAAAGCCTGTTGAGGAACCTTCAAATCCTACTAAGGGAGTGGCATTCAAAGCCAAAGTTGCTGAACCTGAAATGCAACCCACTCCCAGATCATCAAAGTCAGTCTCAAAGACTGAAATGAAGGAAGAATTAGCCTTGATGGCTAGAAGGTTTGGCAAGCTAAACACAAGGTTTGGTAGATACAAGAAATTCTACCAGGACAACAAATTTAGGAGAAGATACAACTCCCCTGAAGATCAGGCCAAGGACAAGAAGCCTGAAGAGAAAAAATCAGAGGACAAGTACTCTGATAGGAGAAGGTCCAGTAGAGCTGACCCTTCATCATCAAAAGGAAGAGATGAATCCAAGAAGGATGATGATGAAGACCTATGCTACAATTGTAAGAAGAAAGGGCACTTCCAGTATGACTGCCCTGAATTGAGCTCTAAAGAAAGAAGAGAAAGACAAGCTAAAAGAGACAGAAAGTTCACCAACAGAAAGGCTATGATGGCTGGTGAAGGATCTGATAGTGCTGAAAGCTTCAACTCTTCAGATGGACTGTTCTCAAACAGTGATGATGATGATGATGTGTGCAACATGGCTCTTGAGGATGATGAGGTATCCTCCACTTCTAGCTCACCATCATTTTTATCACAAAACACTAGTGAAGTTAACCTGAAACTTTCCTTTGGGAAGTTGATGGAAGATTTCACTAGACTACAAGAATTTCATGATAATTGTGTGAGAGAAAATGAAAGATTGGCTATTGAACTTACCAAAAACTCTGAGGCAACTGTTGATGTCAAATCTACTGAGTTGTATCAACAAGTCTTGAGAGAGCTTAAGGAAGCAAATCTCAGGATAGTTGACCAACAAAAGGAGATAGATGATCAACTACTCTCTCAGAAGAGAAAAGATTTTGAACTAAAATTTTTGAATGCCAAATTTGAAAACCTCTCACATGAATATGATATTCTTAAATCAAGTGAAGAGAGCCTGAAATTAAAGATGTCTGCTTTGAACAAATCCTCTAGAGCAATAGAGGAAATTCAGAGCTATCAAAGACATATGGCTCAAAGAAGTGGATTAGGTTTTGATCCATTTGAATCTTCACCTTGTCTTAGTGTTGCCTCTACAAGTAACACTAAGAAAATCTTTGTTAAATCAGTGGCACAACAAGCTGAAAATGAAATAATTCAGCCACTGAACAAAGGAAAGGGCAAAATGAATGAAATGCCTACTCTAGTGCTTCAGGAGACTAGACCCAAACCTTTGGAAAAGGTCAAGGCTCCTGAACACAAGAGGAATGTTGGTCAGCAGAGTAGACCCAATGGAAGGGCAACTCTCCTGAACAATGTTCAGAGAAGTTATCTAAGGTATAATCAGCCTAGGCCAACTCATCTGAGAAAGCCTCAGCTGAATAGACCTAAGGACAACTATCCTCAAAGGCAGAATAAAATGAGACAACCAAAACCCTTCATGCCAAAGGGTAATGGTCATAAAAATACCTTTCCTCAAAGATTCCATCAAGCTGCACAAAGAACTCATAAGTTCAGGAGAGTTGACAACTCCCCTGAAACTTACAGAGTTAACACATTCACACATACTTTCCCAAAGGCATTTAAGGGAAAGACATTGTATGTTGATGCACAAGGAAAACAACTTAGCCACCTTAAATCAATCAGGGTAATTAGGCAAGTTTGGGTTCCTAAAGGTACAGCTAACCTCTCAGGACCCAAAACTCAAAGGGTACCTAAACCTATCTAATTGCAGGTACCAATGGGCCACAAGAAGAGGAGTATGAGCAAAAAGACAGCATGGTACCTTGACAGTGGATGCTCAAGGCACATGACTGGAAATAAGGAACTCCTCACTGATTTTATTGAAAAAGAAGGCCCAAATGTCACATTTGGAGACAGCTCACAAGCAACAACAAAAGGTTATGGTACTTTGATGATTGGTAACATCAAAGTAACCAATGTATCTTATGTAGCTGGTCTCAAATATAATCTCCTAAGTATCAGTCAATTCTGTGACAAAGATTTTAAAGTTGAGTTCTCAAGTGGAAAATGTTTAATTAAGGATAAAACTCAACAAACTCTATTGACTGGAACTAGGAAGGGAAATGTGTATTTTGCAGACTGGGACAAATCTACTGATGCTGCATGTTTCATTGCTAAGAGCACTAGTGAACAAAGTTGGTTATGACATAAGAGGCTAAACCATCTGAACTTCAAATCAATGAACAAACTTGCTAGAAATGCATTAGTTAAAGGACTACCTAATGAGGTTTTCATAAAATAACATGTGTGTAAGCCATGTCAAGAGGGAAAACAGATTAAAGCCTCATTCAAAGGTAAACCAGTCATTTCTACTGAAAGGGTACTTGAACTTCTACATATGGATCTTTTTGGACCAATCACCCCTTCAAGTATAAATGGTAGAAAATACACATTGGTTGTAGTAGATGACTTCTCTAGGTTCACATGGGTAGTATTTCTCCTTAATAAGAAGGAAACACAAGTCAAACTACCTGAACTCCTTAAGAGACTGTCAAATGAGAAAAGCCTTAGCATTATCAAGATAAGATCTGATAAAGGCACTGAGTTCATAAATTCATACATCAATGAGTATTGCACATCTAATGGAATAGCTCATGAAACCTCAGCAGCTAGAACTCCCCAACAAAATGGAGTTGCAGAAAGAAGGAATAGAACCTTAAAAGAAGCTGCTAGAACTTTAATTGCTGATTCAAATTTACCTAAGAGGTTTTGGGCTGAAGTCATAAACACAGCATGTCATACTCAAAACAGATGTTTGATTACTAAGGGGCAAGGCAAAACCCCCTATGAACTCTGGAAAGGAAGAATACCTAAAGTGTCATACTTTCACATTTTTGGTTGTAAGTGTTTCATACACAATAATGGGAAAGAACAATTGAAAGCCTTTGATAGTAAAGCTGATGAGGGAGTATTCCTTGGATATTCTCAAATCAGTAGAGCTTTCAGAGTCTACAACAAGAAAACCCTTATTGTGGAAGAAACACCTCATGTTGTGTTTGATGAATCTATCTTTGAGATCAGGAATGATAGTTTGGAACCTGAAGAAATCACACAGAGGACAACCAGATTAAGCCTAAAAGACAAAGACACTGAATTCATAGATGTTGTCCAAGCCAATCTACCTGAACATACTATATTGGACAACAATCCTGAAGGCAACCTTCCTGAGACAAACCCCACTGATGGAAATGGTGAACTGAATGAGCCAATCCCAGTTCACATCCAGGTAACAACTACCAATGAAGAAGCAGCTCCTGCTGAGGTAGTTAATGGGTCAAATAATCAAGGGGGAACTCAAAATGTTGAAAATCCCAATGTCCCTGACATTGAGGACAACACCCCTGATTATGATCCTGATTTAGATCCTGCACTCAATTATCCTGAATTCTATAACACTGGTGACTCAACCTCAGTAGAGGACAACTCTACTGAAGGGATCAGGAAGAGAAGGACTTGGTTGTATGACCATCCTACTGACCTGATACTTGGTGACCCAAGTATAGGAGTCAAAACCAGAAGGTTTCATGGTGAAAGTGCTATGTTCTGTTGTTTTTTGTCAGAACAGGAACCAAAAGACATTGATGAAGCACTTCAGGATGCCAATTGGATCACAGCAATGCAGGAAGAGCTCAACCAATTCACCAGAAATGAAGTATGGGAGCTGGTGGATAGACCTTCACATCAAGATGTTATTGGAACCAAGTGGGTGTTCAAGAACAAAAAGAATGAAAATGATGTGATTGTCAGAAACAAAGCAAGACTAGTGGCTAAAGGTTACTGCCAGCATGAAGGCATTGACTATGATGAGACCTTTGCACCTGTGGCAAGGCTAGAAGCAATAAGGCTCTTCCTAGCCTATGCAGCCCACAAGAGGTTCAAAGTGTACCAAATGGATGTCAAGAGTGCCTTTCTGAATGGAGTTTTGAAAGAAGAAGTCTATGTGGAGCAACCACCAGGTTTTGAGATTGGAAATCAAGTATACAGACTGAAGAAAGCTCTATATGGACTCAAGCAAGCCCCTAGGGCTTGGTATGACACACTGTCACAATTCCTCTTGGATCATGGATTCACCAAGGGAACTGTGGACAGAACACTCTTCAGAATCTCTGAAGGAGAAGACATCTTGCTTGTCCAAATTTATGTAGATGACATAATTTTTGGATCCCCTAATGAGAAGCTTTGTGAGAAGTTCTCCAAGCTTATGCAAAGCAAGTTTGAGATGTCCATGATGGGGTTGATGAACTTCTTTTTGGGTCTACAAGTCAAGCAATCAAAAGAAGGAATCTTCATCAACCAAGCCAAGTACACCAGAGAAATGATCAAGAAGTTTAGGTGTACATCAAGCAAGCCAGTAAGGATCCCAATGAACACAAATTGGAAGATGGATCCTGATGAAAGTGGTGTTCCAACCAACTCCACTGAGTATAGAGGAATAATTGGATCACTCCTCTATCTCACTGCCAGCAGACCTGACATCACCTTTGCAGTAGGTGTTTGTGCAAGGTTTCAAGCAAATCCTAAGAAAAGCCATCTTGAGGCTGCAAAGAGGATCTTGAGGTATCTCAAAGGCACTGAAAATCTAGGCCTTTGGTACCCTGCTGATGACAACATTGAGTTAACTGGCTACTCAGATGCTGATTATGGAGGATGCAGAATTGACAGAAAGTCCACTTCAGGGACCTGTCAATTCCTAGGCAACAAACTCATATCTTGGTTTTCCAAGAAGCAAAATACAGTGGCTACTTCCACAACTGAGGCTGAATATGTTGCTGCTGGAAGTTGTTGTGCTCAAATTCTTTGGCTGAGACAACAACTCAGAGACTACAGAGTCAACTCCACTGAAGTGCCAATATTCTGTGACAATAACAGTGTCATTGCCATATCACAGAATCCTGTATTGCACACAAGATGCAAACATGTGGACATCAAGCATCACTTCATTAGAGATCATGTGGAGAAGAAGGATATTAAGTTGGTGAAGATCCATACAGATCATCAAAAAGCTGATATATTAACAAAACCACTTGCAGAAGCAAGGTTTCTGGAATTATCAGCAGAGTTGGGTCTTCTTGATCCAGGGAAGTTGGACAAATGAGTTCAAAGGAGTTTATCCATTAAAGGGAAAATAAATTCAAACTTCAGCAGACTTGGTCAAGTCTACTGAAATTCAGAGAAGTTGACCTTACTTCCTCAGGACACTTGTCCTCAACTCTTCAGGACACTTGTCCATGTAGGGTCAGATAAGTTGTCTTGGCTATCAAACCAAATCTTGGTTTGATAAGCACCTATTTTAGGTGATCATTGTCTATTTCGAAATCTGTCCCATTGAAAATACAGTTTTCACCTTTCTCGGATTTAATTTGTCTCCCACCCAAAAGGTCACTTTCCATGCATTAAATGCCAAGATTTAACTCTTGTTTGCATTAAACTTTTTGGGACATGATCTATCTCGAAAACTCCCCCAGCCTTAAACAAACATTAAAAACCACCCACGTTTTTGAACAAAACAGTTTTTCACTGTTGCATTGGTTTTTGACCATTGGATCAAAACTGGCCAACTCCTCTGAAATCAATCCTAGCCGTTCATTTTGGATTTCCATTTTTGTTCACCTTTGAATTGCATCAAGACTTCACCAACTCATTGACAAACATTCTTTTTAGAATATTCACAAGTCTTAAGATCCCCCACAAACACTTCTTCCCCAAGTATTCGAAACCCTAGCTCTAAATTTCTTCAAACACTCTCAATCTCTATCAAACCTTTCTCTGTAACTTTCAATGGCTCCCAAGGTTAGACCAGAGATGATTATTGATTTCTCCAACAAGGCTCTAGACCTTGATTTTGGATACTTGAGCAACAAAAATAACCTTCATTTTGAGCCCATAGTATCCTTTGAGAGTGAAGATCCTGAAATTACACCAACTCTAAGATGGCTAAGAGGAGCTGGTTTACAAAAGTTCATGGAAGAAAGACCAAGTTCATGCTTGGAAAGTTACATGGCTGAATTCTTTGCCTTTCTCAAGTGGAGAGGTAAACCAGCAGATGGTGAAGTTTCCACCAGATTGTCATATGTTGCAGAGGGTGAGGAAGAAGAGAAATTTCATAGAGTGAAATTCTCTTCAGAAGATCTTGAAGGAGCTTTTGGATTGCC
This sequence comes from Galeopsis tetrahit, assembly GCA_963675135.1. Classification (NCBI taxonomy): domain Eukaryota; kingdom Viridiplantae; phylum Streptophyta; class Magnoliopsida; order Lamiales; family Lamiaceae; genus Galeopsis; species Galeopsis tetrahit. Next base: position 8,482,839 of record OY776121.1, on the reverse strand, counting down.
TTATGAGGGAAGGAATCCAGAAGTTTATGGTACTGGACATGAAGATGAAATAACTCAAGAATGGCTATTAGTACCAGGTCCTCTCTCCTCAACACAAAACAAGAAGACTCTCAAGCCAGAATTTCTCAACCTCTTTGAGGTAGTTGCTAAGAGTCTCTTGAGCAACACTGGAAGCTTGGAGCAGGTCAGCCATCCAATAATCAGAATTATGGCTGCTATTATTGATGCTAGTGACAAGGGCATCAAGTTTGATTGGAGGACCTTCATTATGTCTGAGATGATGAAGGAAAAGGCTAAATTCAAAGTGAAATCTCACAACAAGGTTGTGCTAGAAGGGAAACTCAAGTATTGCACCAGGGCAAGCTTGTTAATTGAGAGATTCTCCCATTACTCTCAAATGCAGACCTTTGCCAAACCTCTACCAGCCCAAAAGATCCTGTTTCTCAGCAAGAAAACTGAGCAAAGGAGGATGCTTATGGCCAAACCTGCTGAAGAACAGGTTGAAGAAAAACCTAAGCTGAAGAAAAGAACCAAGGCCAGGGCTGTCAAAACAAAGAAAATGTCTCAATTGTCTTCAAGAGAAGCCTCAGGAGCATCAGCAGAAGTTGATGAAGTGGCAGAAGAGGGAGTAAGTGTACCTTCTGACCACTCAGAGGAGTTGAGGCTGAAGTATAATGAGACAAGGCAAAAGAAGAAAGGAGATAAGAGGATCAGGGAAGTTGTCCCTGAGAAGGATGGTGAAGGAAGTGGGAGCAGTAGGGCCAGCAAGAGAAGGGCCAAACCTACTGAAAAGGTGTTGGAGCTGCAGGAAGAAAGGTCTCTACAACTTGCTCTTAGAGAGAGCAGAGCTGAAAGCAGGACCAAATCCAAGTCAAGGACCAACTCATCTGGTTCTGGTACTCCAGAATCCAAGGTCCCTGAAGGTCAACAAATAGAGGCCAACATCCCTGAAATTCAGAACCCTGAGCCCAACTCCCCTGAAACCCACATTACCCCTTCCAACCAACCTATTACCCCTGTAGATCTCACTAAGAGATACTCTCCAGAAGAGAGTGTGCAAAGAAGTGGCATTGATGTGTTAGCATATATAGCAGTAGATGAGACAAGATTACATTCTCCCCTTGACTCATCTATGCTCAACTATTCAAAGCTCTTAGAAGCTGCACTCTTTGAGCCAACCCCCCTGAGTAAAGCCCCTTCAGATTCATTGCTCTCAAAAGCAACTGAAGCACCTTCTACTGCACCAAACCCTTCTGAAGCCAACATCCCTGAATTAAATCTCCCTGAAGCCACTTTAGAAGAACCCAGAGCCAACTCCCCTATAACCCAAAGTCCCCATTCAAGTGGAGATGAGGAGGAGTATACTTATGAAAGTATGCTCAGAGGAGGAGCAAAGGCTACTGTGGACAGTCTGTACCCACAGCTTGCTGAATTTCCAAGAATTCAGAAGACATTTCATGATCTAAGGATGCTTGTTGATGTAAAAGACAAGTCTATGATGGAGATATCACAAGTCATCCAAGATAAGGGTGCAAACTGGTGGCAAATAGAGGAGAACAGATTGATGAACTTTGCTGGAGTTTCAAAGACAAGATTTCTCATTAATGAGGAAATTTTTGCAAAGCTGGTAGCTGATAAGATTAAGGAGGAGAAAGAAAGGAAAGCTAAGGGAATCAAACACCCTGACAGTAGCTCCAATGATGATGATTCCCCTGATGATCCCTCAAATCCTTCAAAACCCAACCCTCCTGAAACCCCTCAAGCCAATCTCCCTATGCCTTCTGTGTCAGAGAGACTATCCAATCCTCCTAAGACCTATCATAGGAAAGGCTCTGTATCTTCAGAGGTGTTGACCAAGGGTGGTAACACAACCAAAGACACATCTGCCAATGAAGGTTCTTCTGAACCTAAGGCACAGCCTAAAGATGTGGAGGTTCCTGTATTAGAAGCTGGTTTGGTTAAGGCCTATTCAGTGTCAGATGAGCTGGACACTGATCAACCCTTAATCATTCAGGATGACTCAGTGGTTGTTGATGTAAGCACTGTGATCTCCCCACAACTGCCATCTTTGAACCTTGTTGAAGGTGGAGATGTTGCAGGTTTAGGAGAAGGAGTTGAAAAGGAGAAGATAGTGGAAAAACCAGAGGGAGTAGTAGATGAGAGAGATGTGGTGATCACTAGAATAGTGAGTGTACCACCAAATGAGGGTGATATAAGTGAGGAAGGGCAGGCTAATCTTGAAGTCAAATCTGAACTTCAGGAATCCCTTGATGAGAGGAGGCCTGTTTCTTTAAGTGAGGAAATTATTGAAGAAGGGAGAAAAGAAAGAGTTGAAAATGAGAAGAAGGATGTTGATGTATCAGAGTCTTATATAAAAGAAATTGAGGGTGATGAGTGTCTATTTCCTAACCTGTTTGATCTGTCTAATGTTGCAGGTATATCCTTTGACCAAATTTTTGCAGATAAGTTCTTAACAGATGCCCCTATCCAAGTAGACACAGGCTCAACTCAAGCCTTACTTGGTATGCAATCAGAGAAATTGGACTCCTTGGCTCATCAAGTCCAATCTGCTCATGCTGAAACTTCAGGAGCATTGAATGAGCAAGGAAGGACTCGAGCATCTGTAGAAATGAGACTCACTGGCTCTGAGGATGTTGTGCTACCCACTCTGGAAGCTAGGATCAGTGGTGTGGAAACTGGTCTCCAAACCATTTCCACTGAAGTACAAAAAGCCAAATCCACCATGGAAGCCATCTCAGAGGAGGTCAAGAAGGAGCAAAAGCTGCTGAGAGATAATCACAATGCCAATGTCAAGGCTCTCAGGCTAACTGTCAAGCAAGCTCTTGGAAAGAAGACTACATTGCAAAAGAAAAGAGCTGAAGAGCAAAGGCTAGCTATGGTGAAAGCAGCCTCAGAAAAATTTTCCCAAGAGGTATTGGCCAACATTGCTGAAGGTGCAGTGGCCAACCTCACTGAGCTTCTCAAAGCTCAACTGGATGCATCCCTGAAAGCAACCTTGGAGGAGGTTGTTCAACAAAAGATGAAGCCTGTTCTAGCTTTTCTTAGCTTGAGCAGTGATATGATGTAGAATATACATGATGAAAATGTATATTTGTTGGAGGAGATGAAGTCCCTAAACCAGGCCCAATCCCTAATGGCCACAACAATGAGTGAGCTAAAACCCCAGTGTTTTGATGCTGCCAAAAAGGGGGAAAGGGAAAGAGCTTGAGCAAAAGGTGCCTTGGTAATTGGAAGCCCAGTTCAAGGAAAAGACAAAGCAGCTGAAGGAAAAGGAAAAGAGTCTGCAGTGCTAAACTTGGAAGAATTGGATGAAGAAGAGCAATTAGCACTTGCATTGAAGAATTCTATGGCCTCAGCTCAAGAGGAAAGAGTGAGGTTACAACAAAGACCAGGTGGTGAGGTGTCTGGTTTGGACAAAGGTGATGAAGGTGTCCAAACTAGAGGAAAGATCAAGAGGGCAAAAGGAAAGAAAAGGCAAGTTGAGACATTCACTGACTTTCCTAACAGCCTTGATCTTCCACCTGAGTTCAGAGTTGATGATGATGTGCCTACTTCAAAGAAGGCCAAAACTGCTGAGAAAGCCAAGACTGCTGAAAAAGAAAAGTCTTCTGAATCTGCCAAAGTTACTGAAGATTCCAAGTCCACTGAAGATATTGAAGAACTATTTGCTGAAGGATTTGGACCTGAACCTAAGAAGAAGACAACTGTCCTAGCTCATGATCCATCAAAACTGTTTCATGAAGGGTATGGCAAAGACCCTGAAACTGGCCATGATGAGGGCCCAAGAGAAAATGGACTTGTTAGATGAAGCACAAAGAGCAAGAGACAAGAGGAGAGCTAATTTTCAGAAACCAAGAAGAAGGGGAGCAACATACAGCAAGATGAAGCCGCAGCTTCTAGTCCCAATGGACACCAAATATCCACACTTGGATAAATGGGTGCCAGTTCAACTGAATGATACATGGGAGGAAGCAAAAAGGGAGTTTGTCTATGACTATTATGTCATTGACAGATGGAATGGAGGAGATGCCAACTCTGCCTTTGCTGAGTTCATGATAGAATACTACAGAGAACTCTATCAACAATTGCTTGCAGCTGCTGACATTGCAAGAATTGAACTCACAGCTCCCAAGCCAATCATATACATGCCTCCAAAGCTTGAAGGATGGATTGACCAAGCAAGAATTCTGAGAGAATTCACTGAGATCCTTAAGCTAAAAAAGATGGTTCTTGGACCTAAGGGAACCAACCAAGAAGCCATGGCATTGAAAAGAAGAGTGTGGGCACAGTATGGAATGCTGCCACCTCCTGAGGATGATCTTTGAAATGGCTAAGTCTTCTGACCTTTCTTGATTGATCAACTATGCTGAAATATGGTCAAGATTGCTGATGTGGTGTGCTAATCTGTTTGCTCTGATTTGTTATGGATTGCTCTGATACAAGCTCTGTGCTCTGATGCTGAAAATCTTGTTTATGTCTTGAATTGTTAGAATGAAATGCTCTGATGTATTTTAAGTGTTATTGATTCATGCTCTGATATGTTAATTTCAACTATCAACATGCTTGTAATGATCTTTGAATGAATGATAGTTGAACTTATTTTGAATCAAGAAACACTCATCTCTCTATGCCTATCTATGAAACCTACTTGCAACAAAAACAGTGAATACACTAACACATTATTCTTTCAGGAATATTGACCTCAGTCATGTCTTCTGAAGATATATGTAATAGGTGTAGACAAGTCACTTTTGCATAGAATGTGTAGGTTTTGGCATCATCAAAAAGGGGGAAATTGTTGGGAATAAAATGAGACATGTTTTGATTAAATACCAAAACCCCCTGAGACATGCCTGAGTCAATATGATTGTGTTCTAAAAGTGCTAGAACACATAGTATAAGGCTAGATGAGAAGCTAATATGTTAAGTAGCTCTTAGATGATTAGATGCACATTGTGAGGGGGAACTTATGCCTTCAAGATGATCAAGATCAAGTCCCCTCAAGGCTCAAAGTCTGGAACAAACTCTAAGGACAAGAAAAATCCATATGAAACCAAATGCTCTGATCAGGAGAATTGTCCAGAAGAATTATTTATATGCAAGGACAAGATTGCAAAGCTCAAAAGGAAAAGATTAGTCAAAAGCTCTGATCAGGAGAGTTGTCCAGAGAAGTGAACTCTGTAAAAGCAACAGCTCTGAAACTAAAAGACCAAACATACTGATCAGGAGAGTTGTCTCAGCAAGTTTGAATCAGAACAAAGATTCTAAATGTTTGAAGGTCAACCATGCTGAAGAGTTAGAGACAACTATTCCCTAAAGAACCTCATTGAAACATGCTAAGATCAACTTGAAGTGAAAGAAAGGGAAAGAGCCAAGTCATCTGAAGATGAGCAAGCCAACCTTGCTGATAAGCAAATCTGCTGATAGTGATAAGGAGAGTTGTCCATTTGATAAGGAATGTTGTCCTATCATTGGATCAATCTTCAGAAGCCATGTCCAAGTCCTAACAAGAAGTCAAACATTGGGAAAAATGCTGCAGAATAAAGACAAAGTCTTACAAGCCGTTTATTACCCAAATAAGGACATGTCACTATCAAGAATCTGTCTTCCAGTTTGAAGAACTCAAGGAAGACATTTATAGCAATTTGGGGCTGCCTCTCCAACGGGCAAATCCTCCATTTTGTCTATAAATACAGAAGTGTGAAGACCATTTGAAGCACCTCAACCTTGATAAGAATATCCAACTATCCTACAAGACAAAGTGCTCTCAAAGTTTTAAAAGAGACTATCTTAGTCTTCATACACTTCTTCTAAGCTGAACTTACTGTATATCCATACAAAGCTTAGAGAGATATCCTAATCCTTATACACTGATCTTCATTGTAAAGGATATCTCATTAGTTGGAACCTTACTTCAATCCTTACCCCTTTCAAGTGAGAAAGAGAGAAGGTTGTAGTAGTAGAAGTGGTAGGAGCTGACTGTTGAGAGAAGAACGGTTCAGTTCTGAGTTGAGAAGAGGGTACTAGGACTCTAGACATCCTAGGGATCAATTCACCAAGGAGTGGTGTTCTTGATCAAGTGCACCTTGGCACTATAAAACAAGTTAATTCCAAGAGTGAAGGAATTATCCTGTTAAATCAGGGAAAGTGGATGTAGGAGCTTGAGTCTCTGAACCACTATAAACCTCCTGTGTTGATTTGCTTTAAAAGTACTTTCATACATCAACACTGCACACCAAACTGATCTTTCAAGGGATAAACATTTATAGATTGTGCAAAACTGATTTGGACAAGTTCCCTGAAACTAAACTGGACTGTATTGGATTGACAAAGTGATTTCAGAAACTTAAGGAGTCTAAACTTAAAGGGCCAACCACTATTTCGCACCTACAACTCCCCTTGATAGTTATTCAACTAAGTACTCAATAGTACTTAGTAGTTTGATTATCTTAGAAGAGTTTATCATCTTCAGCAGAGTTGTCCAAGACAACCTTGCTGAGCTCTGGTTTGATCATAAGTTGAAAAGATTTGCATACAAGTGTATTCCCCCCATACACTTGTTATATACTCCTTTCAGGACCAACATATAACGATCTTTCCGTCGAAATAACCCATAATATCGTAAACATAGGTTCATGTAGCTAAGCAACAATTAAATTCACAAATAACATTTAAAGGTGACAAAGTGAATACGTAAGTAAGAAAATCCCACCTCGATTTTATATCGTGGATGCAATGAAAATAACTTTAATGCTCTTGGAGTCGACCTCATGAATTGTGAGTAAAATAAATAAATGTATAATTTTTGGCATAAGAATATTAATTTTTGGCATAAGAATATTTGTATGGCGTGTTTTTAATTTATAAATAGGGCCTCTATTTATAGGGGGAAATATGTTTTCTTGTGAGATAAATTAGGAATTTAATTTTGAAAATCTTAAAATTTGATTACGAGTAACATACTACTTCCGATAAATTTATGGAATTTTGAAATAAGTAAGCAGATTTCTTGCTAAAGATTATTCTCCAAATTTAATTGATGAAATCATTCCGAAGTTTTAGAGTATATAGATTGAGAAATTCAATTTGTTACGACTATCAAGAAATATAAAAAGAAAATATATAATTAAAGATATTTTAAATATTAAATAAAGAATTAAGTTATCTTTAAAGTGAATATATTTTTAAGATTATATTCACTTTATACTTAAAATATCTCTTAAAGACGATGATGAAAATTTTATAGATATCTATTATTAAGTTTTATTCCATACAATCATTAGATAAATAGATTTACCATAATAATAATAATTATTATTATTAGCGAATTTTTTTTAAATAAAAAAATAGATATTGTGCATGATTTTCGAAAGTTCAAAGCAATTAGCTATATATATTTAAATTAGGAAATGGATATTTAGTACTCAGTGAATTTGAGTATTTTACATCAAAAGAGATGTATATTTCTAATATTTAACTTTTAATAGTCCAATGAGATAGAATGTTTGGAAAAAAAAATCATATTCAAACTAAAACTATATATGTATATCGTTATATATATTATTAAATTTTTTTAACAAACATATAGTTATATATATTATTAAATCTTTTAACAAGGAGATAATATCTCAAATAACATTATTCTATGTATATTCATATGACATAATTATTTCGTATTTATATATTAATTTATTTTAAATATATCATGCATAAAATTTTGAGAGATAATAATAATAATCTATAAAGTTTTTAAAATCACATAAAATCTTTTATTAAATGAAAATGAAAAATCTAAATGTGTTTTGAAAGTAACTTACTTGAGAATTTTAGGGGCGTTACATAATCAGAGCAAACCGGGCAAGAATTTTAGGGGCGTTACATAATCAGAGCAAACCGGGCAAACCAGCTGGGTTCGATTCCTGTTGAAAGCACTTCACCTATTTAAATTGTCCACTCGATGGCCCTCCTCCCCAAAAAGGGTAAGAGGTGTTAATCAGGCCCACGAGTGAGGGGGAGTGTTAGGAATTAATATACAAGAATTAATTCCCACCCTCTCTATAAGTTCGTACTTTTAGATGAGACAGAATTCTTTCATTACCATCGTCATAGTAGTCTCCATCTTTGCCACAGTAGATTGCATCTTTTCCATAATAGATTGCATCTCTGCCACTCTCTTCTCTAACGTTTCCTCACGAACCTCCATTCGCCTTATTAGGATCCGGCAGGTCGGACCAATTTGTTAGAGTTAAGAGAATGGATACACACACCTCACCGAAAGTAAAGGAAATATATTGAAAGGAAAATAAGATAACACCGAGAATAATCCCGTCCAAGCCTAATGGCCGATTCCTACGGGAAAGACTTAGGGGTGGGCATTCGGTTGGTTCGGTTCGATTTTGACCTTTTTTCAACCGAACCGAAATAACCGAAGTTTTAAAAAAATGAACCGAACCGAACCGAACCGAAATTATATAAAACCCGAACCGAACCGAATTACAATTTGGTTGGTTCGATTCGGTTCAAATCGAATTTTTCCTGCCTAAAATTAAAAAAAAAATTTATTTAAACAAATAAATATTTTAAGAAATTCAATTCTACATAATAACAAAAGTTCAGTCACATAATCTACAATATCATAAAGAATTCTACATAACAAATTCTACAAATTATAAACAAATAAAATATAAATATATTACTTTTTTCAATTTCTTCAATATCCTCAATACTTTCTTCAACCTCAACTGGAAAAAGTCTTTTTTTTTTGCAAAACAAACTTGAGCACAAATGAGACACTACAGACAGATTCTGAAGCTACTATTGAGATAGGAACAACAAAAATATCCGAGCAATTTCTGAGAGAGGGAATCGACAGAAATGGGGAAGAAACGACAAAAATGGAAATGAATGTTTAATTGTTTACTGTTAGATTAGATCTAGGGTTTTATTTATTTATATATATTTATTTATTAATTATATTTATTTTTATTTATAATTCGGTCGGTTCGGTTTATTCAATTTTTGGAAAATATAAACCGAACCGAAAAAACCAAAAATTTAAAAAATTTCAACCGAACCGAACAACCGAATAAACCGAAATTCGTCGGTTCGGTTCGGTTTTTCGGTTTTCTCGATTTTTTGCCCTCCCCTATCCATTCGCCTTATTAGGATCCGACAGGTCGGACCAATTTGTTAGAGTTAAGAGAATGGATACACACACCTCACCGAAAGTAAAAGAAATATGATTGAATATATTGAAAGGAAAATAAGATAACACCGGGAATAATCCCGTCCAAGCCTAATGGCCGATTCCTAGGGAAAAGATCCTCTCCATATATATATATATATATAAAAGACTAAACCCTAGATTACTAATGCCCACATGCCACTTTATTAATTATAATATCTAATATATATATAATATTTTATGCTTATCAATTCCCTTCCCCTTCAAAACATCCTTGTCCTCAAGGCTGAAAAGAGGAACCTAGCACAAGCGGGAACCTCAACCATTCACGTAGGAAAATCTGATTTTCTTGAATTGACCCCAGGTGCACGATTCAACAATGTACCCCTGTCAAAAAAAAAAAAAAAAAACAATGTACCACAGATTTCCTTGATTGTGTAACTCTTCTCCACTGCATCATTCGCTGCCTTTTCAACAACCTCTTTTGTTCTTCTCATGTAAGAGTTAATATTTTCTTTCACAACTTCTCGAAGCCTATAATGAATTTCTTCTTCTTGATTCGCAAAAGTTCTTCCCTTTTTCATAACCTCTTGAAAAATACTTGGTGATGTCTCTTTTATCTTTTCCTTGCCACTGGAAAACTCCAATTTTTTATCAACTCTCTCAATCACAGCTTTCTCTTTATGAATTTTGGCATCATCTTCTGATCTGTATTGCTCTGGAATTGGAAGGGATTGGTCATCATCAGGTTTTAGAGAGTCATCATGAACGATGCCCTCCTCATGCCGGAGTTGGCTCACCAACCAAGATCTTTATCTTATCGACTCCTTTGATTGTCGTTGTCATAGTAGTTTCCATCTTTGCCACAGTGGACTGCATTTTGCCACAATAGACTGCAACTTCTCCACTCTCTTCTCTAACGTTTCCTCACGAACCTCCATTCGTCTCATTAGGATCTGGCAGGTCGGACCAATTCGTTATAGTTAAGAGAATGGATACACACACCTCACCGAAAGTAAACGAAATAAGATTGAATATATTGAAAGGAAAATAAGATAACACCGGGAATAATTCCGTCCAAGCCTAATGGCCGATTCCTACGGGAAAGATCCCGTCCCAAACCTAACGACCGAGTCTCAAGCCTAAGCCGTAAATAATGATCTCTAAGATAATCTCCCTAAAGAAGACAAAGACAATATAGAAAAGACTAAACCCAAGACTAGGGTAATGATCTCTAAGATAATCTCCCTAAAGAAGACAAAGACAATATAGAAAAGACTAAACCCAAGACTAGGGTCTTTCTATTGTCAGGAAGGCTTCGTTCATCCTGACAACAGGAAGCTCTTTAAATATCATTGGATCAACGATCTAACGTATAGGATTTTTTTAACATGATTGCACTCTGCATTAATGTATTTGCCCTATGTCATTTGTAATCGCACTGCATCGCCCCGCTAATAAATTAAATAAATAAACATAAAATGTCAAAAATACCCTTTAAATTAAAAATTAGGAAAAAAAAAATAATAACATTAACAATAAAAAAATTCTTATTAAGATTCACTTTTTAATTAACGATCCTCAATATCTCCAGAAAATTATAAAATCATGAAAATCTCAAATCTCAAATATGTGCGACTGTGCCCTAAAAAACGATGTTCATCATCATTCAACTGCTCGGTACTGAACAAGAGGGGATGAGCGGAACATCTTTCACCTACCCAGTGGGATGTGATGAGCGACAAAGAGAAAGGTGTTATCGTTCATTTTATTTCAGTGCAAAGGTTGAGAGCGGGAGGAAGAAAAGATGTTGAAAATGGAGGAAACCAAGGACCCGCGCTTACTTATTCATAGGAAAACTCAAATTCTCATTCAATTTCTTTCAAACGAGACGATCAAGAATCGCAAGGTGATTTTTTTTTCTCTAAATTTAACGAAGTAATTGTTTCCTGCTAATTAATTTGCGGTCCTCTTCAAGAAATTGTCTTCTTCTCGACCTTTTGGCCATCTCTCACGGATGAGCAAAAAATAGTTGAACTAAATTGTTCGCAGGAATTTTCAATTAGTTCTTTTCTCTGTATGATTAACTTATCTATAGATGTATTGAATGGATTGCCCCTTTTTGTGAGAATATCAAATACAGTGAAGAAAATGTTACTTGTTTTCAATTTTCTTGGGTTTTTTTTATTTCTTTGTGTGGTTCAGCTTCTCTTTTAGAAGGATTTATATCTTAAGAAATCAATCCATATGTTGATTGTGTAAATTCTGATTAATTGATTGGGTGTGGTCAAGGATAGAAGTAAAAAAGAATTTTAGTTGGACAAAATAAGACTATCATGAGTTGAGTTTTTGGTTGGATGAAATATGATTAGGAAGACTGAAGCATGAGCTTTAGAATGGTTGGACAAAATAAGTGGTTGAATCATATGTTTATTGTGAAAGAAAACATGTGAAATGATGAAGGTTATTCCTTTAACTATATAAAATTCATTCACGACATAGCCTTTTTGGGAGTCCATCTTTCTAGGCTGTTGTCACCCCAATTAATCTATGCTCTTAATCTTCTACGTGCTCTTTTATTTGCTACGTGTCCAGGCTCTTCTTATTCCTCACTCGCTATCACATATTTGGTAATCTATAGGGCCAGTTTCTTTACTTTTTGCATACTTCTAATTTATTTTAATGTATATGTTTCTCTGATCCTCTCTTATCAAATGAGAAGTTGCTTTCTGTGTGTCGCTATTAATTGGAAAAGAACAAGTTTAAGCTAGTTAGTGCATCCTAATCAATTTATTGTGGTTTTATAAACTTGTGTGCTGATGGGGGAAATCACAGACGATATTCTGGAGGTGGACGAGCTTAGGCACATTTGGATCAAAGGAGTCCCCTTGAAGGCTATTAGCACGTTTTCTTGGAGGATGCTTCAAGACAAAATTCCTACATTATTAAACTTGAGGAGAAGGGGAGCATATAATGGTGTGGAGTGGCTGAGGAAAATACAGACCATATGCTCTTCTTATGTCACTGCACGTCCAGAATTTGGAAGAGAGTTTATGAATGGTTTGGTTTGATCTATGAGGAGGGGCGCTGCAGGTTGGCACACTTTAGTTATCATGGGGCAAAAGTTAACATCAAGTGGAAGCTTGCGTGGTTGCTACTATGGCATTGTATAATATGGTCAGTATGGAAGTCTAGGAATGAGACTTGTTTCTCAGGAGCTGATTTTGAGGAGAAATTTATTTTTTAAAGCATTACACATACAACTTTTCAATGGTTAAAGGCAAGAGATTTGGTGCATTCTTGGAACTCCTTGGATAATCGGAGAAGAGAACCGACATGATGTATTTGTTGAGTAGTGTTATTTATGTATTGAGAGCTATTTTATTTTGGTTTCTGTCATTTCACATATGAGAAAATTAAGTTCACACTCAGCTTCTTAGTTATCCATGAATTTGGTTTTCCTTGCTTCTGTCTTGATTGTACTCTACTTTTCTGTGATATTTATGTTAATCAATTTAATAATTGATAATTATATCATGACAATTCTGTCTTGATTGTACTCTACTTTTCTGTGATATTTATGTTAATCAATTTAATAATTGATAATTATATCATGCTTGCCAGACATGGCTCCTTATCATGCTTAATCAACATTTATAGCTCATGCCTGATGAAACGACATAAATTAAAATAAATACTTGAAACATCTTCTATGTAAAGTTAAATTCATGATCTGATTATCGTATTCCATGCATGTTCCCAGCTTTTGTAAACAATTTGCATTTAAAGTAGAGAGACAATTCAAATCAATATCATCATTGGGATAAATATAATTCTTTCTTAGAGATCACATAACCAAAGCAGCTGCAAGCGTTGATGAAGAATGACTCATGACTTGATTGCTGTGTGAAATTGCTTTGAATCAAACCAAATGGATAACAAACTCCATCCTGCAAGAAAGACAAATCATGGAAAAGTGTATCTTCCGTAGTAGCTTTTAATCCCCCTTGAGTGTTGTTCATTGATCTTTGCTTGTTCCAAATTCGTTTTAACTTGTTGCTCTTGAGCTTTCTTGAACAACTCTTCCATCCGTAAAAGTGTATCTTCCGTAGTAGCTTTTCCTTCCCCATTAGGAAGCCTTGCCCCGGGATCAAATCCGGGTGGATATTGCATTGCTCCTTTTGGGTTAGAATACGCCAAGTTGTCATGCCTTCGGAAGTTTTGATTTTGATTCCCTTGAAATGAGGTGGATGGCCCCCCTTGCATCGGGTGACTTTGATTGGGTTGGAGTGTTGAGGATTGACCACCTTGAAAACGATGTTGAGGAGCTTGATATGGACGACCACCTTGAAAGTTTTGTTGATGGTTTCCTTGATATTGTGGCCTACCCATGTAGTTCACATCTTCCATTGGATTCATCGAAAGCTCTCCTTGAACCATTGGTAATGGGCTTTCACTTGGTTGATTAGACGAAAGAGCATTCACCTTCTCAATTAACGTGGTGATCATTGTTTTCATGGCGTCCACCTCATTAACTTGAGCAACTCGATGCCTTCCTCCTCTATCAATCCTCATTTTAAAAGAATTGTTCGATATCCCCTCCATTATTTGCTTGATCTCTTCCGCCGACTTGAGCCATATCGAACCTCCGGCACAAGCATCCAAATGATGTTGGTCTTCTTCTCTCAAGCCACAAAAGAACCAACAAGTTGTTTGCTCCAATGGAAAACCATGTTGAGGGCAAGTTATGAGTAGGTTGGTAAACCTTTCCCATGCTTCTTTGAGGTTCTCATTAGCTCCTTGTTTAAATTGAGAGATATTTTGCTTTGCTTCCATTGTTTTGGAAGGAGGGTAGTACTTCAATAAAAACCTCTTCTTCAAGTCTTCCCAAGTTCTCACCTCTCCCAACGGAATGCTTGTTTGCAACCATGCTTTTGCCTTTCCGGAAAGTGTGAAAGGAAATAGCCTCAATTTCTTTGCATCTTCGGACACACCGTTTTGTTTGAGTGTATCGGATATCTCTAAAAATTGGGCCAAGTGCTCATTTGGGTCTTCTTCAAAGCCTTCCTCGGTCCTCCCTTCAAATTGCTTCTCTCTAAGCATTCTCAACAAAGAAGCACTAATCTCAAAATTATTGGCCTCCACATTTGGCCTTGCTATGCCATCATAATGCTCCCTTTGTTGAGGCTCAAAGTACTCTCTCATTGGCCTCCCATGTTGTATTGGAGGACGAGGTTCTTGTCTTTCCGGTTGAGGTGGAACGGGTACCTCTTGAGGGTATGCACCTTGGGGTAGATGGTATGGATAAGGGTGGGGGTAATACCCTTGCGGTGGAGGTTGATAATACCCTTGAGGATAATGTGGGTATGGATATGGTGGATAGCCTTGGGGATACCCTCCTTGTTGGACATTAGGGGGATACCCTTGAGGTTGTCCACCATAGTGGCCTTGATTGAACCCACCACCTATTTGAATATTAGGTGGGTGTTGCATGCCATTTCCTCCTCCTCCTTGCAATTGAACATCTCCTTGATGTTCCACTTGGAGATTTTCTTGAGTATTTACTCCTTCACTTTCATCATCTACCACGGCACCCGGCGGTTGATTTTGTCTAATCTCCGCCATTCTTCGATTTATAGCTCGATTCCTTCTTGCGGTTGCTTCAATCTCAAGATTGATAGGTTCAATTTGTCCACCACGTGCTCTTGTTATCATGCACCTATGGAAAATTGCAAATATCAAACTCTTGAAACAAAAATAAAAATAAAAGCAAGTAATTGTAGCTATCACTAGTATTCAACTAACTCTAAGTCCCACTTATAGCACTACGTCGCCTCCCCGGTTGCGGCGCCATTGACTTGAACGAAATTTTTAGTCACTATATTTGACTAACTACTTCCCCTCAAGCATAAGGGATCGTAGTAGTAATGGAAGTATTCGACCAAGTAGTATCGAACCACGGGAGGTGGGCTAGTGCAATGGATCCCTAGAGTTATACGTCGTCATAACTAATGTAGCTACGATTTCGGGAGTTGGATTTCTAAAATAAAGCTAAGTTACTACTAAATTTCAAGAAAGTAAACCAAACACCAACCTAGAAATTAACAAGTAAATTAAACTACTAAAAATAAGCAAATATTCAATAAGAGCAATTACCACAACTTAACAAAGAAAATTACTACTAAGCAAGAATTTAACAATTAAAACAAAGAACAACTACGAATATGATTCGAAGAAGTGCAAGGGTGAGAGAATGCTTCGGGTGTTCTACCTAGTGAAATAGAGAGGAATTGCTTTTATTTTGTTAATGCTTTAATCAATATTTGCTAAAAGCACCTAAATGCTAGGATGACAACCATTTCCCTTCGGGTAATATAGCCTTAATTCTAAGGTGTTCCCAAACTCGGTAATAAGGTTTTCTTCCTAATCCTCACCAACTACTCAAACAACCATTCAAGTAATTAATGTCCTTTAATGGGGTCCTAATACGATTAACTCTCTCTCGACGAATTAAAAGTATAACTAACACATTTGCATACCAACAACTCACACCATAAATATAGACATGTCCATGTAACTCTCGTCTACGCTACACATGCATCTAAATATGGATTAATAGAAGTTAACATACAAAGTACACATAATACCCATTAAAAGAAGCAATAAATCTAATATTAGCAATAACAAAGCTCAAACAATTCCAAACTTGATATTCACATGGTTTTAGAACACCCAAAGCATAAATAAACTTAGCCCATGGTGTTTTGAGAAACACCCATGGCTAAAACATCAAAAGAACTCAAGATGAACATTAAATATAGAATTATATAGAAAATGAGAGAATGGTTTGAAGTCACCTTGTTGTTTCTTCAAAATACCTAGCTATTACAAAAGTGTGGAGCCTTGTTCTTCAAAAACCTATGCTAAGTATCCTACTTTGAAGCTAAACTATGAATTAAATGGACAATAAATGTGGAAGATGGAGTTAAGAACTAGGGTTTAAGAGTTGTAATAAATGAGGGACAAAAAGTCCTTTACAAACTGAGTTTGAAGCTATTTAAAGCTTCCAAAAGTGTGTGAGACGAAATTAGCACTTTGGTCCTTGAAGTTCTTCAAAATTCGCGAAAAACCCCGAAACTGTAAGTTCACTCGACCGCCAGTGTGGGGTGAAACGGTCGGCCGAGTGAGAAAAAGTTCCAGAACCAAAAGTGGTTCCAGAACTCACTCGACCGCCCGTTTGGGGTCACTCGACCGGTCGAGTGAAATGAGCTCACTCGACCGCCCGTTTGGGCTCAAACGGTCGCCCGTTTGGAAATTAATTCCAGAAACTCTCCCACGACCAGAACTCACTCGACCGCCTGTTTGGGCTCACTCGGCCGGTCGAGTGAGATGAGAAACTTTGAAAGTTTCTGTAACTCGACTTCACTCGACCGCCAGTGTGGGACTACTCGACCGGCCGTTTGGATCCTGCACTCTTGGACGTTTTCTTCGATTTTTCTTGACTTTCCTTGCTCGTCCTTCCACCGAACTTCTATTCCAATGCGCCAATGCTCGTTTTCCCTTTAAATGGACTATTTCACCTCGTTTCCTACACTTTGAACACATTTCTTGACAACAAGGTTAGTAGCACCATTTCTAACAATTATGACCAAAATCACATCAAAATGCTACGATAACATAGCAATAGTGAGCACAAAAACGAGCAATCTCACACCCAATCAACCCCCCCAAACTTAGAGATTTGCTTGTCCCCAAGCAAAGAAAAAGAAAAACAAAAGGAGGGAGATTGTGAAAGATTTGCGAATGGATACAATGCATAGTAGGCATGATCAAACAATATCTCCAATGAATGGTTCATCAACACATGCAATTTCTCTACCATTTTCAAGACAAAATGTGATCCAAGCTAAGACAAATTCAACACACTTGATTCACCACTCTCTCAAGAAGTGTTTCTCTCAACACACAAGTGTATATTGGGCATGTAAGCTCTCAACTGTCAATCCACGAAAAACTCAAAGACCATAAGCTTGCTTTTCAACTCAATTCTCTACCAAATATTTAGGCATCGATTGTCAATCAAAGAGGTCTTTCAAGGGTTGTAATGTAGGCTTTTTGGAAGGGGTGGGATGAATTTAGAATTAGTGACTCATTCAACTTGTAGAGCAACAAATGTTGTATTTCTCTCATTTTTCATTCAACTCTCACACAACACTTGCTTTCTTTCTTTTCTTTTCACTCAAAATGAACTTCACCCCCTTTTTCCTTCTTTTCACAACATTTTGGAGCCATTTCTCTTCACTTTTGTGATTTGAGCTTTTGGGACTTTTTGTTTCCCTTTTATTTTTCACATTAAGCACAAGCTCATTGGCTCCTCTTTTTCTTTTTCTTTTCAACCCTTTTCCTTCTTTTGAATTCACTTTGATCAATACAAATCCACTCACTTCAATTCCCTCACCATGTCAACCAACATTGAAGCTCTACAAATGATAAAGGCAATTAGGCTCAAAAGATGTGGTTTCATGGTGACATTTTGTAGCTTGCCAAAGAAAATTGGTTTTACGGCTCAACGGGGCTAACTACGAAAATGTATCATTTGGTGGGATTTATTTGGCCAAGTGACTCAAATTCAAAGAAATGCCTCCTATCATTTTTGACAATTTCCTCCTAAATCAAGTTTCAAACAAGTCAAAGAGCAAGTTCTAGCAATGCATAATTCGTGGACGACTCACTCAAGAAGAATTGAACCGAAATGATATTTCGATTCAAGAAGGCTCTAGTCTCTCCGGCTTAATGTGGTAAACTCAAGTGTTTTCCTAAGCCTAACCCTTCACACAAAATGCAATCAATTGATAGAGTCATACATGCATTAATTTCCCAATCACCAACAAACATCACAAGATCAATTATAGTAAACTTATGCATCCATCCACAAATTCTCCAAAAATCCACCATCACATAAAATAAAATTCCCTAACATCCATCCAAACAAAATATCAAAAGAAAAACATCCCCATCAACAAAAATCCACAAAAATATCCAAAATACATGAACCCAAAATAAAGATCCAAAGGTACAAATAACAAAATGCTACGGACATAAACATGAACACCGAAAATGAGAGAAAATTAGGACACTTATACCACACCATCGTCGGGGTTTTGAGGCATCATTGAGGTGGTTGAGGTGGGTTGTAGTAGCCTTGTTGGGCGAGCCACTCAAAATGGGGGCGGAACATGTTGTTCATCTCGAGAAGTTGTGCATCAATGCTCGCGTAGTGAGTTTCCATGTTGGCTAGACGAGTGTCCACGTTGGCTAGACGAGTGTCCACATTTTCTCGCCACGCTCTATCTTCACGACTTGCTAGACCCAACTGCTCGATACTAGCCCTAAGTGACTCAAGCTCCCTGTCTCTTCTTTCGTAAATACGGGTAGCATTCCCTCTTTGATCCGGAGCTGCCCGCCATGGACTACCTCTTCCTTGCTCTTGGGGCCCTTGATGCTCCTCAGGCACAGGCTCAGGCTCGGGCTCGTCTAGAGGCATGGGAACCGCTTCATCGACTGGCATTCCGGCTGCGAAGTTATCTATCCAAGCGCGATGAGCACCAGATGTTAAATCCCAGCTTCCATATCTCCGTCGGCTCACCCTTGTCAGTGGCTTGTTGGGTAAGGGGAAAACTTCCTCATCATCAAGTCTCAGGCAATAAGTTCCCCTGACCATCTTGAGCACTTTCATCTGGATCAATACCCCAACGTCAAGCCTTGAGTCCCCCGCTAGTGGCTCATCCTCCTCTCTTGGCACCCACCCAAAGTGTTCCGCTATGTGAGTGATGAATCCCCCCATTTGCGATTTCCTAACTGGTTTTCGGGCTTGGCGTACCAATTGTGCCATGAGATATGAGGCCATGTTGACCGGTCTGCGATTGACCATGCACTTCATTACATATAACTCCTCTCTTCTCACCGCTCCAATCTCGGATCTAGCAAAAACTGAGTTTGCTAACACCCTCTGGACATATCGAAATACTGGACTACGGATGAGAGATGACTTCGACGTGCTCGGATTATAGACTGGAATGTCGTTCCTATCCTTTCGGGCTATTTTCACCCAAAAGTCTTGATCATCGAAGTCTTGGATACCCAAATGGACCTCGTTATCACCAATGTTGGGCACCCGAAAGATGTCATTCAACTCGCTCCCAGTCAAACTACGGTCCACATTCCCCAAGCGGAATGTGATCATCCGAGGCACGCGCTGTCGATCGCATTGCAGTTCAACTGTGGTCAAGAACTCCACCATCAACTCTTTGTAGGATGGCTTTTGGATTTGCAAAAAATCAGTCCATCCTATGTTTGCAAAGAGTTGATCAACGTCTTCCTTGATCCCCATGTGCCTCATGCAGTCATCATCAATGTATTTCGTGGGGAAAAAACTCATTCGGCTCACGTTTACGAAGTTGTCGGCAAATGACGCCCCTCTCTCTCCCAAATCAATTCCGAAATAAGAGGGGTAAGTGCCACACACTTCATACAAATTCCACTCGAGCCATTGGTTCTTCTCTTGTACATTTGGTCCGTCGTTATTCGCCATTTTCTACAACTCAAAAGAATAGAAACTCATTAGAATGTGCATAAAGTCTCAACTAAAATTCACCATTCATTAGAGTTCTAAGAGTTTAAGTTCATATGCATCCCAAATGTTTAAATTCACATTCTACCTCTCACTACTCAATTCTTCAACAACTATCATGCTCACAAGGTGTTTATCCAATTTTTACAAGAATTTCAAAATATCAAGACACCTTGCTTTCACCAATGTTAACTCTATCCTAGCATGTATTCTTCAAATCAAACACATTCACAAAATTACAACATCACATGCTCAAGAATTAAACAAAAGTTCAAAAATATCCCCAAAGTTCACCATTCTTGCAAAATTTCCTCAAATGTCTAGCCTAAATTCTCCCAAAGTACACCATGATAGCACAAAATAGGCATAGGTATGAGTTACCCATCATCAATAATCACCAATAAGCACAACTCATGGAAGAAATTTGCAAGAAATCAAGAAACCCACCAAAAATTTGAAATTTTCGTCACCTCCCTTATGTCATGCAAAAACTAGTATAAAACTTACACTATCATGCTTGTTCTTGCAAAATAAAAGAGGGGAAGGAGATTACATACCTTGGGGAGTGATTTCTTGAAGGTGTTGCAAGAAAATGAAGAGAAAAATTTAGAGAGAGAGAGAGTGAGTTTGTGAAAATGGGGGTAGGAATGTGTGTAGTGTGTGAAAAATTGAGGAAGAGTAGGGTTTTATGTGCACAAAATTCGCGTGGGTCGGGCTTCGGGTCGGGTCGACCCAAAAAAATTTTTTTTTTGAAAATTCTTACCTGTCGCGCTCCCAGATCCCAATCGACCGCCCGTTTGGGCTCAAACGGTTGGTCGAGTGACAATGAGTTCCAGAAACTTTTTGAATTTTTATCCCACTCGGCCGCCCGTTTGGGCTCACTCGCCTGGTCGAGTGGGTTCTGCTTCCAACCCAATTTCCCCTTTTTCAGCGTTTTCCTCCAAAATTCCTACAACAAATCAATATACACTACACCATAGCAATACTCAAACACCACACAACCTCAATTCACAAAAGTTTTGCCCCAAAATTCAGTGTAACGGTGCAAATGAAATTGTAAAAACGACCACACCGCCCCAAACTTAGACTTTGCTAAGCAAATCTAAGTTTGGAAATGAGTGTTTACCTTTGAGTTTGCACCATACACCATTCCATCTTCTTCTTGTATCCTTTCTCCTCAATAAAGAGTTCATGTCCAAGCTCCATTAAGCATCAACATCATACCTCAACCTACTAAACAAAACTAAACCAAAAAGATCAAAAAGCACTAAAACTAACTAAAACAAACAAAAACGAAAAGAAAGCAATAAACGAATGGGTTGCCTCCCATTTAGCGCTAGGTTTAACGTCCTATGCCGGACGGAACTCTTTCGAGTTCAAGTCTCTTCAAGAGACTTTGTACCTCCACCATCTTTTTGACTCGGGTTGAAGTAGAGTTTCACACGATGACCGTTCACGGTGAAGCGACTCCCATCTTTGCTTTGTAATTCGAGAAATCCACTAGGAAACACCTTTTTCACCACAAACGGACCACTCCACTTCGACTTCAACTTTCCGGCAAACAACTTCAAACGGGAGTTGAGCACGAGCACCTCATCCCCTTCTTCGAACTCCTTCTTCTTGAGACGAGCATCATGCCATTTCTTGGTCTTTTCCTTGAAAATCTTAGAGTTCTCATAGGCATGTTCTCGAAACTCCTCGAGCTCACTTAATTGGAGCAACCTCTTCTCTCCAACCAAGTCACAATCGAAGTTCAACTTCTTGATTGCCCAATAAGCACGGTGCTCTAGTTCCACGGGTAAGTGACAAGCCTTCCCAAAGACAATTTGGTATGGGGACATATCCAATGGAGTTTTATATGTCGTTCGATATGCCCACAAAGCATCATCCAACTTCAATGCCCAATCCTTTCTAGTGGTGTTGACCGTCTTCTCGAGAATTTGCTTGATTTGACGATTAGACACCTCCGCTAAACCATTAGTTTGAGGGTGATAGGCGGTTGACACCTTGTGCTTCACATTATATTTGGCTAGAAGGTTAGCCATCACTTTGTTCACAAAATGACTCCCCCCATCACTTATCAAAGCTCTTGGAACTCCAAATCGAGTGAAGATATTCTTCTTCAAGAATTGAATCACCACTCTTGCATCACTCATCTTGGTTGGAATAGCCTCGATCCACTTAGAAACATAGTCAACACCAACAAGAATGTAGGTGTACCCACATGATGGAGGAAATGGCCCTATGAAATCAATGCCCCAAACATCAAATAGCTCAACTTCAATGAATATGTTTAAAGGCATCTCATCCCTCTTTGTTATTCCCCCCATTCTTTGGCAACGATCACATCCTCGGATGAATGTTTGACAATCTTTGAAAATTGTTGGCCAATAAAACCCGGCTTGGAGAATTTTCATTCCCGTCTTTGAAGTACCAAAATGTCCCCCACAAGGAAGAGAGTGACAATGCTTGATTATGTCCTCCCATTCTTCTTGAGGCACACATCTCCGAAGCACCGAATCTACCCCTCTCTTGAAAAGAAACGGCTCATCCCATATGTAGCTTTTCACTTCCTTGTTAAACTTCTTTCTTTCATAGGGACCCAAATCTTCGGGGATCATTCCACTTGCCAAAAAGTTGGCAAAGTCGGCATACCATGGGATTTCTCCTTTCACTCCCATCACCGGTATAGTGTCGATCATCAACAAGCTTTCATCGGGAAAGCTTTCCTTAACCTCAACCACATCTTGCTTTTGCTCTTCATCTTGCTCCAACCTTGAGAGGTGATCGGCTATGACGTTCTCACTTCCTTTCTTGTCTCTCACCTCTATGTCAAATTCTTGAAGTAAAAGGACCCACCGAATGATCCTCGGTTTTGCATCCTTTTTGTTCATCAAGTAGCGGATAGCCGCATGATCGGTGTAGACAACGGTTCTAGCTCCCACAAGGTAAGGACGGAACTTGTCAAAAGCATACACAACCGCTAAGAGCTCTTTCTCGGTTGTAGTGTAATTGGCTTGTGCGGTGTTGAATGTCTTTGAGGCATAGTATATGGCATGAAATCTCTTTTCCCTCATTTGCCCCAAAACAACCCCCATTGCATAGTCACTCGCATCACACATCAACACGAACGGCTCCTCCCAATTTGGTGTCACAAGTATGGGTGAACTCACCAAGGCCTCCTTGAGTTTCCTAAAAGCTTCAACACACTCATTAGTAAAATCAAAAGGAGCATCCTTTTCCAACAAATGAGATAAGGGTTTAGAGAGCTTAGAAAAATCTTTGATAAATCGGCGGTAGAAACCCGCATGGCCAAGAAATGACCGAATGCCCTTCTCATTCGATGGTGGAGGCAACTTTTCAATTGCTACCACCTTCGCTCTATCAACTTGGAGCCCCTTGGATGACACATGATGGCCCAACACAATTCCTTCATTCACCATAAAGTGACATTTTTCCCAATTCAACACTAAGTTAGTGTCCTCACACCTTTGCAAAACAATATCAAGGTTAGTCAAACAAGATTCGAATGACTCTCCAAAGACGGAGAAATCATCCATAAAAACCTCCATGATACGTTCAATAAGACCATGAAAAATTGACATCATGCAACGTTGAAAAGTGGCGGGTGCATTACACAACCCAAAAGGCATACGCCTCCATGCAAATGTACCATACGTGCATGTGAAAGTGGTCTTTTCTTGGTCTTCCGGTGCAATCATGATTTGATTGTAACCCGAATAACCATCAAGAAAACAATAGTGTGAAAAACCTCCTAACCTATCAAGCATTTGGTCCATGAAAGGTAAGGGAAAATGATCTTTGCAAGTAGCCTTATTCAATTCCCGATAATCAACACACACGCGCCACCCCGTGGCGACTCTCATGGCTATTAGCTCATCTCCCTCACCTTGTACAACCGTCATTCCCCCTTTTTTAGATACAACATGCAAAGGTGACACCCATGGACTATCCGAAATAGGAAATATCATACCCGAATCTAGAAATTTTATGACTTCTTTCCTGATAACCTCTTGGATAATAGGGTTCACTCTCCTTTGGGGTTGGACTATAGGCTTCCTATCTTTTTCTAGACGGATCCTATGCATGTAAATTGATGGATTAATGCCCTTCAAATCTTCAATCGACCAACCGATGGCCGATTTGTGCTTACGTAGCACTTCAAGTAGCCTATCTAATTCATGTGATGAAAGAGAAGATGATACAATTACCGGATTCTTCTCGTTTTCTCCTAGGTAGGCATACTTTAAGTGCTCGGGAAGTGGTTTGAGCCCTTCTTTCTTCTCCTCTATTTTATGCTCTCCTTCCTCCGATTTCAACAAGGGTGGTAGAGTGAAATTCCCATGTTTGATCTCTAAAGTTTCCTCAATCTCCATTTGTTCCCTATCATCAAAGTCAAAATTGAAACTTTCATAAGTAGAGGAAAAATATGAATGAGAATCAATATCATTTAAATCATCAAAGAAAAGAGAGTAAGAAGGGTCTTCCAAAGATTCTTGGACACATAAGTCGACAATATCGACGAAGTTCAATTGTTCAACGTCCATGGGATGCTTCATCGCATCGTACATCGATATCTTCACTTCTTCTTTCCCAACTTTCAATGTGATCTCTCCTTTCCCAACATCAAGCTCTACTCCCGTCGTTGCTAGAAATGGCCTTCCAAGAATTATAGGCACTTGTTCATCTTCCTCCATTTCTAGCACCACAAAGTCGGCGGGAAACACAAACTTGTCCACTCTCACAAGAATATCCTCCACTATGCCCTTGGCAATTGTGATTGATCGATCGGCAAGTTGAAGTGCAATCGAAGTAGGCTTCAACTCCCCCCTTTCAAGCTTTTCAAACAAAGATAGGGGCATCAAGTTGATGCTAGCCCCCAAATCACAAAGAGCATTCCTCTTGATCCCATTTCCAATATCACACATGATGACAAAGCTACCCGGATCCTTCATCTTTTGTGGCATGTTCTTTTGGAGCATAGCACTACATGCCTTGTTGAACTTGACAAGCTCGGGTTCATCAATCCGTCTCTTCTTGGAGATCAAGTCTTTGAGAAATTTGGCATAGTTGGGCATTTGCTCTAAAGCATCGGAGAATGGAATGTTGATGTGGAGTTGCTTGAAGACCTCAAGAAATTTAGCAAATTTCTCATCCAATTTCTTCTTCATGAATCTTTGAGGGAATGGTACCATTGTCTTTGGTACCCCCCACTCATCACATGGTATGCTCTTTTCTTCATTAATCTTCTTCTCCTTCATCTTCTTCCACTTTGGTATTCTTTCTTCACCATCAACTTTCTTTTTCTCTTTTGACTCCATCCCATTTCCTTCCTCCTCTTCGGCTTTTCCCATCTCTACCTCTTCACACTCTTCTTCAATTTCACAATTTGTCTTGACATCATCATCTCCCGGTTGAGAGGGTATGGATGGACCCTCATATTTGGTGCCACTTCTAAGCTCTATTGCCTTGCAATGCTCTTTGGGATTTATCTCGGTGGTTGAGGGAAATTTTCCCTTGTTTAGCATTTGATTAACCGCCGTGCTCAACTCTCCAACGGACGTTGCAAGTTGCCCCACCGTATGCTCGAGATTTTTAATCCCCCTTGAGTGTTGTTCATTGATCTTTGCTTGTTCCAAATTCGTTTTAACTTGTTGCTCTTGAGCTTTCTTGAACAACTCTTCCATCCGTAAAAGTGTATCTTCCGTAGTAGCTTTTCCTTCCCCATTAGGAAGCCTTGCCCCGGGATCAAATCCGGGTGGATATTGCATTGCTCCTTTTGGGTTAGAATACGCCAAGTTGTCATGCCTTCGGAAGTTTTGATTTTGATTCCCTTGAAATGAGGTGGATGGCCCCCCTTGCATCGGGTGACTTTGATTGGGTTGGAGTGTTGAGGATTGACCACCTTGAAAACGATGTTGTTGAGGAGCTTGATATGGACGACCACCTTGAAAGTTTTGTTGATGGTTTCCTTGATATTGTGGCCTACCCATGTAGTTCACATCTTCCATTGGATTCATCGAAAGCTCTCCTTGAACCATTGGTAATGGGCTTTCACTTGGTTGATTAGACGAAAGAGCATTCACCTTCTCAATTAACGTGGTGATCATTGTTTTCATGGCGTCCACCTCATTAACTTGAGCAACTCGATGCCTTCCTCCTCTATCAATCCTCATTTTAAAAGAATTGTTCGATATCCCCTCCATTATTTGCTTGATCTCTTCCGCCGACTTGAGCCATATCGAACCTCCGGCACAAGCATCCAAATGATGTTGGTCTTCTTCTCTCAAGCCACAAAAGAACCAACAAGTTGTTTGCTCCAATGGAAAACCATGTTGAGGGCAAGTTATGAGTAGGTTGGTAAACCTTTCCCATGCTTCTTTGAGGTTCTCATTAGCTCCTTGTTTAAATTGAGAGATATTTTGCTTTGCTTCCATTGTTTTGGAAGGAGGGTAGTACTTCAATAAAAACCTCTTCTTCAAGTCTTCCCAAGTTCTCACCTCTCCCAACGGAATGCTTGTTTGCAACCATGCTTTTGCCTTTCCGGAAAGTGTGAAAGGAAATAGCCTCAATTTCTTTGCATCTTCGGACACACCGTTTTGTTTGAGTGTATCGGATATCTCTAAAAATTGGGCCAAGTGCTCATTTGGGTCTTCTTCAAAGCCTTCCTCGGTCCTCCCTTCAAATTGCTTCTCTCTAAGCATTCTCAACAAAGAAGCACTAATCTCAAAATTATTGGCCTCCACATTTGGCCTTGCTATGCCATCATAATGCTCCCTTTGTTGAGGCTCAAAGTACTCTCTCATTGGCCTCCCATATTGTATTGGAGGACGAGGTTCTTGTCTTTCCGGTTGAGGTGGAACGGGTACCTCTTGAGGGTATGCACCTTGGGGTAGATGGTATGGATAAGGGTGGGGGTAATACCCTTGCGGTGGAGGTTGATAATACCCTTGAGGATAATGTGGGTATGGATATGGTGGATAGCCTTGGGGATACCCTCCTTGTTGGACATTAGGGGGATACCCTTGAGGTTGTCCACCATAGTGGCCTTGATTGAACCCACCACCTATTTGAATATTAGGTGGGTGTTGCATGCCATTTCCTCCTCCTCCTTGCAATTGAACATCTCCTTGATGTTCCACTTGGAGATTTTCTTGAGTATTTACTCCTTCACTTTCATCATCTACCACGGCACCCGGCGGTTGATTTTGTCTAATCTCCGCCATTCTTCGATTTATAGCTCGATTCCTTCTTGCGGTTGCTTCAATCTCAAGATTGATAGGTTCAATTTGTCCACCACGTGCTCTTGTTATCATGCACCTATGGAAAATTGCAAATATCAAACTCTTGAAACAAAAATAAAAATAAAAGCAAGTAATTGTAGCTATCACTAGTATTCAACTAACTCTAAGTCCCACTTATAGCACTACGTCGCCTCCCCGGCAACGGCGCCATTGACTTGAACGAAATTTTTAGTCACTATATTTGACTAACTACTTCCCCTCAAGCATAAGGGATCGTAGTAGTAATGGAAGTATTCGACCAAGTAGTATCGAACCACGGGAGGTGGGCTAGTGCAATGGATCCCTAGAGTTATACGTCGTCATAACTAATGTAGCTACGATTTCGGGAGTTGGATTTCTAAAATAAAGCTAAGTTACTACTAAATTTCAAGAAAGTAAACCAAACACCAACCTAGAAATTAACAAGTAAATTAAACTACTAAAAATAAGCAAATATTCAATAAGAGCAATTACCACAACTTAACAAAGAAAATTACTACTAAGCAAGAATTTAACAATTAAAACAAAGAACAACTACGAATATGATTCGAAGAAGTGCAAGGGTGAGAGAATGCTTCGGGTGTTCTACCTAGTGAAATAGAGAGGAATTGCTTTTATTTTGTTAATGCTTTAATCAATATTTGCTAAAAGCACCTAAATGCTAGGATGACAACCATTTCCCTTCGGGTAATATAGCCTTAATTCTAAGGTGTTCCCAAACTCGGTAATAAGGTTTTCTTCCTAATCCTCACCAACTACTCAAACAACCATTCAAGTAATTAATGTCCTTTAATGGGGTCCTAATACGATTAACTCTCTCTCGACGAATTAAAAGTATAACTAACACATTTGCATACCAACAACTCACACCATAAATATAGACATGTCCATGTAACTCTCGTCTACGCTACACATGCATCTAAATATGGATTAATAGAAGTTAACATACAAAGTACACATAATACCCATTAAAAGAAGCAATAAATCTAATATTAGCAATAACAAAGCTCAAACAATTCCAAACTTGATATTCACATGGTTTTAGAACACCCAAAGCATAAATAAACTTAGCCCATGGTGTTTTGAGAAACACCCATGGCTAAAACATCAAAAGAACTCAAGATGAACATTAAATATAGAATTATATAGAAAATGAGAGAATGGTTTGAAGTCACCTTGTTGTTTCTTCAAAATACCTAGCTATTACAAAAGTGTGGAGCCTTGTTCTTCAAAAACCTATGCTAAGTATCCTACTTTGAAGCTAAACTATGAATTAAATGGACAATAAATGTGGAAGATGGAGTTAAGAACTAGGGTTTAAGAGTTGTAATAAATGAGGGACAAAAAGTCCTTTACAAACTGAGTTTGAAGCTATTTAAAGCTTCCAAAAGTGTGTGAGACGAAATTAGCACTTTGGTCCTTGAAGTTCTTCAAAATTCGCGAAAAACCCCGAAACTGTAAGTTCACTCGACCGCCAGTGTGGGGTGAAACGGTCGGCCGAGTGAGAAAAAGTTCCAGAACCAAAAGTGGTTCCAGAACTCACTCGACCGCCCGTTTGGGGTCACTCGACCGGTCGAGTGAAATGAGCTCACTCGACCGCCCGTTTGGGCTCAAACGGTCGCCCGTTTGGAAATTAATTCCAGAAACTCTCCCACGACCAGAACTCACTCGACCGCCCGTTTGGGCTCACTCGGCCGGTCGAGTGAGATGAGAAACTTTGAAAGTTTCTGTAACTCGACTTCACTCGACCGCCAGTGTGGGACTACTCGACCGGCCGTTTGGATCCTGCACTCTTGGACGTTTTCTTCGATTTTTCTTGACTTTCTTTGCTCGTCCTTCCACCGAACTTCTCTTCCAATGCGCCAATGCTCGTTTTCCCTTTAAATGGACTATTTCACCTCGTTTCCTACACTTTGAACACATTTCTTGACAACAAGGTTAGTAGCACCATTTCTAACAATTATGACCAAAATCACATCAAAATGCTACGATAACATAGCAATAGTGAGCACAAAAACGAGCAATCTCACACCCAATCAAAAATCAGCACCCCACAAGTTTATAAAACCACAAGAATTTGATTAGGATGCACTAAATAGCTTAAACTTGTTCTTTTCCAATTAATACCGACACACAGAAAGCATCTTCTCATTTGATTAAGAGAGGATCAGAGAAACATATAAATTAGAATAAATTAGAAGTACGCAAAAGTAAAGAAACTGGCCCTAAATATTACTGAATATGTGATAGCGAGTGACGAATAAGAAGAGGTTGGACACGTAGCAAATAAAAGAGCTCATAGAAGATTAAGAGCATAAATTAATTGGGGTGACAACAACCTAGAAAGATGGACTCCCAAGAGGGCTATGTTAAACAATACAACTACTAAGTCGTGAATGAATTCCATATAGTTAAAGGAATAACCTTGATCATTTCACATGTTTTCATCCAAAGTAAACATATGATTCAACCACTTATTTTGTTCAACAAAAAACTCAGCTAGCTTATACTCTTATTCTAAAGCTCATGCTTCGGTGTTGGTCCCAAGTTGAGTTAAGATTGAGTAAGCTAAGAAAGTCTAGAGGGGAGGGGTGAATAGACTTTCAAAAATCTTTCAAAATATCAGAGTTTATAATGCGGAATTTAGTCTTCTTATGTACTGTACTGTGCTTACTTAGCTCAGATCAGTACTTTCAAAACAGTATGGGCCTTACTAGTTTATACTCAACTTTTAATCAGATCTTTAACTTTGTAAATTCTACTGTTCTTGGTTAAACAAATATCAAACATAAAAGTAAAGAACACAGAATTTTATAGTGGTTCGACAAATGTCTACATCCACTCTCACAATCCCAGTTGTGATGTTTTATTAACTCCTCCTTGAGTTTCTTGTGGCTTAAAGTCCCAAGACTAAGACTTTGATCTTATCGATTACACTCCCAAGTGTATCTTCGATCAACTAGTAATTTCACAAGTAACTAGCACACTTGTTTACAACAACACAAACTTTAAAATGAAAAGTAAAACTTCTCTTGAATAGTCTTTGATTCTTCTCTTCAATTCAGTGGCTCTTCTCTTCTTTAAACTCCTTCAACTCTGTGATTTCTTGCTTGTAGACTTGCTCTTGATTTCTTCTAAGATCAGTAATTTCTCAGTAATAGCAGTCTTTCAGTAGTCTCTTCTAGTAGGAGATCACACAGTATTTATAGAACTTAGTATGACAGTTAGCGGTTTGTGAACTAACTCTCAACTAACTCTAAAACTGTTTTTGTAACTTCTTCTTGTAACCGACTTTGTAACTTCCTTTTTAAGTCAGCATCTCTTCAAATATATTCAGTTACACCTTACATAATTTTTCCAAACTTATTCTTCAAATTTACCAAATCAGCACAGTAACTTACTCTTCTGATTTTTACTCTTCTGAGTCAGTCAGCACAGTAACTTCAAAACTGTTTAAAACTTCTCCAGATTTCTTCTAAGCTCTTCTTCAACTCTTCTTGAAGTCTTCTTATTCTGAAGTAGTCCTCTGAGTCTACATTAGTCTTCTGGTCTTCATCTAATCTAGTGTTCTAAACTACTGTTCTGAACTTTACAATGCTGAATACAATAGAATACAACTTTACAAATATAAAACCTATCTATACATCAACTGAACTATATACAGATGAGTATATCTAAATCCTATACTATAAGCTGTCTATACAATACACAACATCAGCTTAGTACCTAACAGTTCATATATCAGATCAGTAAACTTAATAAGATCAATAAACACATAAGAACAGTAAACTTACATATAAGATCAGTAAGTATATATATAAGATCAGTAACTCAGATTCAAATATCTCATATAAGATCAGTAAACTTATATTCAGATATCATACTAAGATCAGTAAACTTATTTCAGTTTCTCATCAAGATCAGTAAATTTATATTCAGATGACTTAGTTAAGATGACTTAGAACCACATATATTACTAACTTTAAGTTGCTTTTGGCCATCAAAACATACTTTCATCAACTAGAACATTGTTTATAGGATTCATATCCCAACAATTTCCCCCTTTTTGATGAAGCCAAAACTACTTAAATGTTAATAAATCAGTAGTTAAGTATGTAGTCTATCATAACAGTTCATCAATTCAAAATTTCAGATTCATATTCAAGTTAGATCAGATAATGCACATATTACACATACTAACAAAATATGAAACAAACAAAAATACAGAAATAAAGATTAAGGTTAAGAAATGTTATCTTGTGAGCTTCTCCTTCATCTTCTTTCTTTATCTTCAGATCCTGAATGCAACATACATCCTTGCCTTGATATCCATCATATGTTGATGATCAGTGATTCCTTCTTCTTTGATAATCTCAGCAATTATGTTGTTAATCTCCTTGTAATCAGGTTCTCCATTCTCTAGTCTTGGAGGTTCCCAATTTGGTTCTTCAGGACATAAGACCTTTGTTCCAGCACGAGCAGCAACTTGTGCTATGTCTTCCCAAAAATCTTTGTCAATGTTCAGCATGAACTCTTCAAAATCAGCAAATTTAGCTTCCTTGCTTGAATGATCACCAAACTTCCTCACAATGAAGTTTGCAATCTGCCACTTCTTCTTCAAATTTTTCCAGTATTCCATATTCTCTGTTAGAACAATGAAATCAACAAAATTCTCATCTTGAAAATTTTCATCAAATTCTTTTCCTTCAGCTTTCCTTTGAGCATTCATCTTTCTCTTCAAAGCTGCAACTCTATTATCAAATCTTGTTTTTAAGAACTTAACATCCTTATTTTTCTTCTTTTTCAGCTCTGCTTCTTCAGCTTTCTTTTTCTTCAATATTTCAAGTTTTTCTTGCTCTTCACTTGAAACACCAACTTTCAATTTGCTTCTTGATCTGGTAAGTCTACCAGTTTCTTCTTCTTCTTGTTCTTCATCAGACAAGACTAATTTTCTCTTCTTTTGAACTGAACTTTCAGCAATATCAGGTCTCTTATCAACAATTTCTTCAGCTTGCTGTTTCTGTTGCTTCCTCAGTTTGATTTTCTCATTCAAACTTGCAATTTCTTCTTTCAACTCATCTTGACTCACAACCAATTGAGCTTGTTGTGACTGAGTTTGCTCCATTACTCTTCTTATCTTATCTTCCCCCTTTTTGGCTTCATCATGCCACTCTTTCATGGGAGTTAAGTGTTGTTCCATCTTATCATGCAACACTTTAGATAAGTTCTTCTCTTGAACTCTATGGAGATCATAAATCTTAGACATTGTATGCTCCATAACTCTGTCAATTGAGTTTTCAGAAATCATCTTATTCATTTTCTCAGTAGCTTCTTGGAACATTTTCATAGCTGCTTCCAACTTAGCTGTAAGCTCTTCATTCTGCTTTTTCAACATCTCAAAGCTCGAATTATCAGATTCCTTCTCAACAGGAACTGCTCTGATCTGTTCCTGCACATCTTCAGGAATAATAGGATCAGTAGACTGAAATGGAGTGCTTTCCATCTCTTCAGCATTTAAATCTTGCTTTTCCAAAGCTTCTGTTTCTTCAATCACAACAGTGTTCTCAAACACCTCTGTTGTATTGTCAACAGCTTCATCAACTTCCATAAAATCCTCTTCAACAACATTCTCAGCTTCATCAGCAACCTTTTCCATAGAATACTTAATTCATGTCAACCTTTCAACAAGTTGAACTATAGACTCTGGAGTTACTAGCTCAAGAAATGAGTTAACACCAGCTGCATGCATCTGCTCTGCTTCCCAATCATCAAAGATTGAAGCACCACCCATACCTTCCATAACAGCCAAATTCTCTTTAAGAGTACTCCTCTTAAGATACACCCATGTGCCAATCCTAAGGAGCTTCTCAAACTCAACTGAGCTTTCATCCAATCCAGGAAATTGCTTCAACAAAGCCAATCTTAAATCTATTCTGATTCTGTCTTCCTTATCACAGATAGAATAATCCATTAAACCAGCAGGTTTAGGGGCAAAATATTCTGGTTCAGGGGATGATGAAATGTCAATTGGTACAGTAGAAGGTTCAAATTCATGTTCAGTAGAGTGATCATGAACCTGTGTTGGTGAATGATGTGGAGTGGGTTGATGTTGAGGACTTGAAATAGGGGTAGGTTGGAAAGTAGTGTTCTGAGACACTGGAAAGTAGTGCGCTGATTCTTCAGAACATGAAGGTTGAGGGTTAATGGGATCTGCTGGGCTTGGATCAGAATGTGAAGGGGTAGGAGATACATCAACAAGCCTTCTCCTAGCACTTCTCATCTTGGTTCTCTTATGTAAAACAACAGGACTTGAATTACTAACCTCTTGCTCTTCAGAGCTTGCTTGCACTACAGTCTCTAAAAACCTGACTGTTGGCTCTGAGGCAGCTGTAGCAGACCTTCCTCTCCTTGGTCTAGTACTGCTCGAATCATGCCTCGCTTTCGATCTAATCTCTGGTTGATTATCATCAGATCGATACATTGAAGCTCCAGATTCTTGTGCTTCAGGTTCTTGAAGTTGTTCCAAGGGGTGTTCTTGTTCAAATCGAACAGACTCCTTCTTCATCAAGAATTTTCCATGATGGAATTTCTCGGGATTACTCCAGTACGTCTTCTTCACAACCAACTGAGGCAACAAGATACTCAATTTGTTCCCGAACCCTAACTTCGATTTAATCGAAAATTCCATTGTATCCTCATCGAACAAAACTTTTTCTTTCTCATTTATCAGTCTTTCTAAGAAAAATCTTTGCCAATCACCTTGCACTCGATCAATGATTGCGGCCATAATTCGGATTTTTGAACTTGATAGAGCATCGTGGCTATGATGTTGCCCTAACAGACATTTTCCAGCTATGTCCATCAAAAATTGAAGACCAGTAGGAAGAACATCCTTCTTAAGATTGCTTAAGGACTCTGTTTCAACACCCGACCATCTTCCTACGCATTCTTTCTCTTCTCCTGCTTTGTAGGTCATAATATCCACTGGGCCTTGGGGTAAATCCAGCATAACTTCCAGAATTTCTCTTGTAATCGCGACCTTGTGCCCTGAAAGCATGGAGTGGACACTATTTTTATCACCTTTAAGCTGCAAATAAAATTCCACCGCCTCTGGTTCGTATACATTCATCGGAGATGATTCAAGAAACTTCCTTAGCCCGCACTCTTCGCACATTGTCAGAATTGCTTGGTTCTCAGCACTGTGTCGGCCATTGAAGTATACAGCATTTTCTACAAAGATTCCTTTTTCTCGAATCCAAAAATCAGAATCAAAAGTACCTGCGACTTCGTTAGATTCATTGATAATGTTAATAATCGCCATTTTAGAATTTAGTAGAAGATAGAGTATTGATTTCTAAGCTTTTTCGAGGTGAGAGATTTCCAGGATAGTAAGTAATGAAGATGAAGTTATGAGAGATCGTGTTCAATACATTCAAACCAAATCTAGGGCTTGGATTGATTTTACTTAGCACGATGAGTGGTTAGGATTCTATCTCGAAATCTGTAAATTAAAAAAAACGATCCAAATTCTAAAATCCTTTCAACTCTTGGAACCAAATTGTGTTTGATAAATACACCAACAAAAATTAGGTCAAGAATAGAGGAGTGTACTAATCTTCTCTATTAGTAATCTAAAATTTGAGCAGTTTTTGACTTAGAATTATTCTAAGGCAAAATACTGTTCTGATGCATATCAGCACAGTAGTTTCCAACACCTTTTCACTTCATTTTCTTACTTTTGCAATATTAAAATGTACTTATCTGGATCAGCTGAGTACTGTGATCAGCTGAGTAAACTTCTTCAGACATCAGATCAGTAGTTGGGTCAGCACAGTAGTTTCAGATCAGTACCCAATACTTCTGATTTTACCTTTTTACTATCAGCACAGTAATCCTTAGATCAGTACTGTGTCAGATTAGTAGAATTCTGTAGACAGATTATTAGTAATCAAATCTTTCTGTAGACAGATTAGTAGTCAGATCAGTTCTGTAGAATAATTGAATTTGTAGTCAGATCAGTTCTGTAGACAAAGGAACTTTGTACTCAGATCAGTTCTGTAGACAAATCAATTTATTAATCAGAACATATCAGTAGACTAATATAGCCTGTAATCAGATCAGATTTGTAGACTTTCAAATCTGTTAATTAGATCAGTTCCCCCTTCAGTGGAGAATTCCTCTTCTGTGCCTGTTTCACCTTGGTAGAAGTGTTAGCACAACATGTATAAGTATAAAACAGTACAGATTAGTAACAATATGTTTAATTTAATGATCACATCAAGGTTTATGCTAAAGTGACTTAGTATTCTGAGTCAACAAAAGGATCTTTAAGAAATCACAGATTCCCCCTTAATGTATGTTCTCAGTGTCCCTCAGCTTTACCAGCTTCCTCATCGGGAGTAAGGTCACTTTAGTAACCTTGTTACCTGTTTTAGATGTAGTGGACTGACATGGGGTTGTCTCTTCTGAATTTTGAGTTTTGATGTACTGCTCTTAGTTTTTGCTTCATATTCCTCTTGGTATAAGATCAGTACCTGAAATGTTAGTACAGTTCTATATACATATGGAATCCATATCTATCAACCCTAAGCTAATGCATAACTCTCTAAATCTCAGTTCAGCCAATGGTTTTGTAAAGATGTCAGCTCTTTGAATATCAGTATGAATCTTTTCCATCCTAATATTCTTCTTTTCCACATGATCCCTAATAAAGTGATGTCTAATGTCAACATGCTTGCATCTAGTATGTAAAACGGGATTTTGTGTGATGGCAATGGCACTATTACTGTCACAATATATAGGTACATTAGATTCTACAATATTGTAGTCTCTGAGTTGTTGTATTAGCCAAAGAAGCTGACTACAACAACTACCTGCAGCCATATATTCTGCTTCAGTAGTAGAGGTTGCCACACTTGTTTGTTTCTTTGAAAACCATGAAATGAGCTTAGTTCCTAAGAATTGACATGAACCTGAAGTAGATTTTCTATCTATTTTGCAACCTCCAAAGTCTGAGTCTGAATAACCACTTAAGGATATATCATCATCTGCAGGATACCATAATCCTCGATTAATGGTCCCCTTTAGATATTTCAATATCCTTTTGGTAGCTTCCAGATGACTTTCTTTGGGGTTTGCTTGAAATCTTGCACATACTCCAACAGAAAAAGCAATATCAGGTCTGCTGGCAGTTAGATAGAGTAGAGAGCCAATTAAAGCACGATAATGAGGTTGGTCAGAAGACTTACCTCTTTCATCAGGATCCATTCTGTATGTAGGTTGCATGGGCACACCAACTGTCTTACAGGTTTTAATACCAAATTTATCTAGCAAATTCTTAGTGTATTTTGCTTGATTTATAAAGATACCTTCTGAAGTCTGTTTTACTTGAAGACCAAGAAAATATGTCATTTCTCCCATCATAGACATTTCAAATTTACTTTGCATGAGTGTAGAAAAGCTTTCACTCAAGTTTTTGTTGGGTGATCCAAAGATAATATCATCCACATAAATTTGAACAAGTAATATATCATTACCTTCTTGTCTTCTAAACAAAGTTCTATCAACCTTGCCTTTAGTAAAACCATTTTCAAGTAAGAATAGAGAAAGTGTATCATACCAGGCTCTTGGGGCTTGTTTCAATCCATAGAGTGCTTTCTTTAACCTGTATACTTGGTGACTAATCACTTCAAAACCAGGTGGTTGTTCCACATAAACTTCTTCAGCAAGTATACCATTCAAAAATGCACTTTTCACATCCATTTGATACACAGTGAATTTCATATGAGCAGCATAAGCAAGAAACAATCTTATAGCTTCTAGTCTAGCTATAGGAGCAAAAGTTTCATCATAATCAATACCTTCAGCTTGAGAGTAGCCCTGAGCAACTAATCTAGCTTTGTTTCTTACTATAAGATCATTTTCATCCC
Source organism: Galeopsis tetrahit (assembly GCA_963675135.1). Lineage (NCBI taxonomy): Eukaryota > Viridiplantae > Streptophyta > Magnoliopsida > Lamiales > Lamiaceae > Galeopsis > Galeopsis tetrahit. Next base: position 8,445,771 of record OY776121.1, on the reverse strand, counting down.
TTTTGTTCTTGAAAATCCACTTAGTGCCTAGAACATTATGATCATTAGGTCTATCAACAAGTTCCCAAACTTCATTTCTAGTTAACTGATTAAGTTCTTCTTGCATGGCTATAATCCAGTAACTATCACTTAAAGCTTCATTCACAGTTTTAGGCTCAATAGATGATAGAAAACAACACCAGCAAAATAAAGATTTACTAGGTTCTTCCTGGGAATCAAACAATTGTTTTCTAGTTTTAACACCTTTGCTAGAATCACCTAGAATCAGATCAGTAGAATGAGCAGACTTCCATGTCCTTCTATTCTTAACAGAAATGCTATCATCATTTATATCATGCAAATCATCATGCAGATCAGTATCATTCATATCAGCAGATTTGTTCATAGGAGAGCAGTCATTCAATTCTTGCATATCAGAAGATTTAGATAACTCACCTTTGTCTTTTACCTTTTCTTTATCAGAATTTTGATCTAGGACATTCAGGAAAGGATTATATGCTTGTACAGATTCATATATTTCTGCATCATCATCTTCATTGTTGGTTTGAAGCTTTAAATTGTCAATTTTCTTACTGAGCTGATGATCAGCAGAGTCCTGCACATACTCATCAAAGACTACATGGGGTGTTTCTTCCACACATAGGGTTGAGTAATTAAACACTCTAAATGCTTTGCTTACAGAAGAGTATCCTAAGAATATCCCTTCAGCAGCTTTTGCATCAAAAGCATTTAATTTACTTTTGCCATTGTTATGTATGAAATACTTACATCCAAAGATATGAAAATAAGAAACTCTTGGTTTTCTGCCTTTCCATACCTCATAAGGTGTTTTACCATGCACCTTATTAAGAGCACTTCGATTTTGGGAGTGGCAAGCTGTGTTAATAGCTTCTGCCCAAAATTTCTGAGGTGTGTTGAATTCTGCAATCATGGCTCTGCATGCTTCTTTTAGTGTTCTGTTTCTCCTTTCTGCAACACCATTTTTGTTGAGGGGTTCTGGCTGCACTTGTTAGATGTTGTATGCCAGACTTAGAACAGTAGTCAGAAATGTAACAGTTAATAAACTTTGTCCCCTTGTCACTTCTTATCTTGACAATGGGTTGTCCTTTTTCAACCGGCAACCTCTTTAATAGATCTGGAAGTAGTGTTTGTGTATCACTCTTTTTGTGTAGAAAGACTACCCAAGTAAACTTAGAATAGTCATCTACAACAACTAGAGTATACCTTCTTCCATTCAATGTAGGAGGTTTGATAGGACCATGAAGATCCATATGCAAGAGTTCTAAGACTCTGCTTGTTGAAAGAGTTGGAATGGACTTAAATGAAACCTTTACCTGTTTACCTTTTTGACAGGAGTCACACATTTGTGATTTGGAATAGATTTCATTGGGAATGCCCTCAACAAGATGTTCTCTAGCAATCTTGTTGATTATCTTAAAGTTCAGGTGGCAGAGGCGTTTATGCCAGAGCCAACTGTTTTCTTTAGGACTCTTAGTAATAAGACAAGCATTCTTAGGACAACTATTCCAATTCACAATGTATACACTTCCTTGTCTTGTGCCAACAAGTAGAACATTGTGAGTCCTTTTGTCTATTATTTCACATCTTCTGGTCTTGAACTGAACTTTGTATCCCTGTCACAGAATTGAGATACAGATAACAAGTTATATTTCAAACCTTCAACATAGGAGACATCTTGGATTTCAACATCTCCATTCTTGATGAATCCAAATCCTTTTGTGATTGCCATTGAGCTATCTCCAAAGATGAATTTTGGTCCTTCCTTCTCATGATAGTCAGTAAGCAAGGCCTTGGTACCAGTCATGTGGTGAGAACACCCACTGTCTATGTACCAGGTCTCACCAACTGAACCACATTTCTTATACAAGTCCAGTCGATCCTGCAAGGTAGTGATCTTAATAATTTAGGTACTCTTGTTTATTGGGGTCCTTGGGGGTTAGTGGTGAGAGGTACCCAAATAAACATTGAGGATTTGAATAGATGGGACCTCTTCAGTTTCCTTCCAAATTTATCACAAAACAGTACTTTGTTAACTAATTCAGAATTATCAGCAGACTTAGGATCTATTTTTCTGAGATAGCCTTTCCTTGGTTCTATCCCTTTTTCAGTAAGATCGGTATGCCTGTAATAATTTGAATAAGGTCTGAAAGCATGTGGACCATAAGGCTTATAGATGCGCATTGGTCTTTCCTCTCCATAGATATCATAGGATAAAGGTGGAGGATAAAGAACAGGTTTGTTATGATAATGAGGCACAAATCTCCTAGGTTTAGTTGAATATAGCTGAGACTGCCTTATAAAAGGAGGTCTAGGCTGTTTCCAACTTGCCTGAGCTTGTCTTGACCTACTGTTCTGAGTTTGTCTCTTCTGATACCAGGACTGATCTGATCTGGTCAGAGGAGTATAACTCTTCTGGTATGGTCTTGACTGTACTGGTCTTAATACATTCTTTATTTTACCATTCTTGGTAGTAGGAGGGATGTATTTAGACTGTACTTTGAGTTTTGGATCATCATCATAAATCATAGGTTCTTTCCCTTTATCTAGTTGCAAAGAACTTGAACTAGCTCCATTAGTGTTCTTAAATTCTGAAGTAGAGGAACTAGGCAGATCAGTACCTATTCCACTTTTGTCATTTGGAGCTCTATATCTGTCTGAAATTGTTTGATTAATCTTGGTAGAGTTAATCATTCCAGATAGCTTTCGATCTAGGCTCACTACTTCAGATTCTAAGAATCTATTGCGCTCTTCTAGTTTTTCACATTTGATCTTTAAATCATTGAATTCATTAGTCTCTTTGGCTTGAGTTTTAAGCATACCCTGATATAGTTTGTCAATGGATGCAAACTTTTCTTGGAGTTGAGACAACTCTTCTGATAGTCTTGCATTTTTAACAACTATATTAGGATCCACCTTCAACTGAGCTTCTTTCAGATTAATGATTTCTTGTTTTAAAGATATATTCTCATCACTAATTTCAATGAATGCTTTGTTAGCTTGTAGGAGGTCTTCTTCAGTCACTCCATTGGAATGATGAAGACTACTTCCTACACTGCTATCAGAAGCATCACTTTCATCAGTGTCAGAATTTTTGGAAGATTGACAAGAGTTAGCAGGTGATACCTCATCATTTATTTTGGCCATCATTGCCAGTCCATCATCTGCTATGAAGGCTTCATTCTCATTACTCGAGGGGTATTCAGATGAAGACGATGGCAACTCTTCTGATTCCGAATCAGAATCATTGTTTGCCATCATTGTCTTCTTACCCTTGGCATATTTTCGATCTCTTCTGGCTTTCCTTTCTTCTCGATCTTTAGAACTCAGATCAGGACATTCATAAGCATAATGACCTGGCTTATCACAATTATAGCAAACGGGATTATTAGAAGATCTCTTAGGAGGTGAATGATTTCGGTTCCTGTCATGCTTGTCAATAGAGTTCTTATCCTTCTTATCAGAATACTTTCTATACCTCTTATCAGATGAGTTCCTATCTCTTCTGTTCTCATTAGAGATCTCATCCCTTCTTTCAGAGGAGTTTTGATCCCTTCTGTTCCCAGAGGAGTCCCTGTTACTAGAACCCTTGGTTTCCTTATAGAATCTCTTGTATCTACCATACCTCTTATTTAGTCTATCAAATCTTTTGATCATAAGGCTCATCTGATCTTTCAAACTAAGATCAGAACTATCTAGTTCATCTTTTATGCTTGAGGCCTTAGACTTAGATGATCTAGACCCCTTTGAGGTAGAGGCTTTAAAAGCTATGTCCTTAGAGGCATCATTATCCTTATGACTAACAGTAATAGGATCTTCTTCATCTAACTCAAACTCATGTGCCTTAAGGGTCTGGAACATAGTTTCTGCTGGCCAAGAATCAATGTCTTGTGTGGTTTTAATGATCATCTTGACCATTTTCCACCTTTCATCCAAAGCTTTCAAGATTCTCAAGTTAATTTCTCTTTCAGTATAAGTTTTTCCTAATACATCAAGATCATTCATAATTTTGGTAAATCGAGTATCCAATTCATCAATTGATTCTCCTGGCTTCATCTTAAATGTTTCAAACCTTTGGACAGCTGTGGATAATTTGCTTTCTTTGATCAATAAAAAATTAGGAAAAAAAATAATAATAACCTTGATCATTTCACATGTTTTCATCCAAAGTAAACATATGATTCAACCACTTATTTTGTTCAACAAAAAACTCAGCTAGCTTATACTCTTATTCTAAAGCTCATGCTTCGGTGTTGGTCCCAAGTTGAGTTAAGATTGAGTAAGCTAAGAAAGTCTAGAGGGGAGGGGTGAATAGACTTTCAAAAATCTTTCAAAATATCAGAGTTTATAATGCGGAATTTAGTCTTCTTATGTACTGTACTGTGCTTACTTAGCTCAGATCAGTACTTTCAAAACAGTATGGGCCTTACTAGTTTATACTCAACTTTTAATCAGATCTTTAACTTTGTAAATTCTACTGTTCTTGGTTAAACAAATATCAAACATAAAAGTAAAGAACACAGAATTTTATAGTGGTTCGACAAATGTCTACATCCACTCTTACAATCTCAGTTGTGATGTTTTATTAACTCCTCCTTGAGTTTCTTGTGGCTTAAAGTCCCAAGACTAAGACTTTGATCTTATCGATTACACTCCCAAGTGTATCTTCGATCGACTAGTAATTTCACAAGTAACTAGCACACTTGTTTACAACAACACAAACTTTAAAATGAAAAGTAAAACTTCTCTTGAATAGCCTTTGATTCTTCTCTTCAATTCAGTGGCTCTTCTCTTCTTTAAACTCCTTCAACTCTGTGAGTTCTTGCTTGTAGACTTGCTCTTGATTTCTTCTAAGATCAGTAATTTCTCAGTAATAGCAGTCTTTCAGTAGTCTCTTCTAGTAGGAGATCACACAGTATTTATAGAACTTAGTATGACAGTTAGCAGTTTGTGAACTAACTCTCAACTAACTCTAAAACTGTTTTTGTAACTTCTTCTTGTAACCGACTTTGTAACTTCCTTTTTAAGTCAGCATCTCTTCAAATATATTCAGTTACACCTTACATAAGTTTTCCAAACTTATTCTTCAAATTTACCAAATCAGCACAGTAACTTACTGTTCTGATTTTTACTCTTCTGATTTTTACTCTTCTGAGTCAGTCAGCACAGTAACTTCAAAACTGTTTAAAACTTCTCCAGATTTCTTCTAAGCTCTTCTTCAACTCTTCTTGAAGTCTTCTTATTCTGAAGTAGTCCTCTGGGTCTACATTAGTCTTCTGATCTTCATCTAATCTAGTGTTCTAAACTACTGTTCTGAACTTTACAATGCTGAATACAATAGAATACAACTTTACAAATATAAAACCTATCTATACATCAACTGAACTATATACAGGTGAGTATATCTAAATCCTATACTATAAGTTGTCTATACAATACACAACATCAGCTTAGTACCTAACAGTTCATATATCAGATCAGTAAACTTAATAAGATCAGTAAACACATAAGAACAGTAAACTTACATATAAGATCAGTAAGAATATATATAAGATCAGTAACTCAGATTCAAATATCTCATATAAGATCAGTAAACTTATATTCAGATATCATACTAAGATCAGTAAACTTATTTCAGTTTCTCATCAAGATCAGTAAATTTATATTCAGATGACTTAGTTAAGATGACTTAGAACCACATATATTACTAACTTTAAGTTGCTTTTGGCAATCAAAACATACTTTCATCAACTAGAACATTGTTTATAGGATTCATATCCCAACATTCGGTCTTCCCAATAATATTTCATCCAACCATTTAAAATCTCAACTCATGATAGTCTTATTTTGTCAACCAAAATCCTTTTTTACTTCTATTGGATTTCTGCGAAGGATTCACTAAGTTCGTTTTGCTAAGTTGAAGGCATGTCTATATTTCCTAATAATTCTTCATCTTTTGCTTTATGCACATTTTCTAGGTAAAGTATGTTGAACAAGTGTCACTCAATGGCCAATTAACAACAGAGATATATGAACTCAAAAATACAATTTCTTCGTTGGTATTATCAGATGCACCAACTGTAATAGAAGATCATAAGGAGGATTCTATTGACAACAGCAATATAAAGGTAGCTGCTTGGTCATATAAATCCAAATCTTCTCCATCCTCACATTGGATTATATTTCTCCTACTTCAAGCTCATGATTGCAGAAAAATCCCAAGAAAATTGAAAAAAAGTAACATTTTATCCACTTCACAACAAGGGGCAATCCATTCGATTCATCTATAGATAAGTTAATCATACAAAGAAAAGAATTAATTGAAAAATCCTACGAACAATTTAGTTCAACTATTTTTTCCTCATCCGTGAGAGATGGCCAAAAGGTCGAGAAGAAGATAATTTTCTTGAAGAGGGCTGTAAATTAAATAGCAGGAAACAATTACTTCGTTAAATTTAGGGGAAAAAATCATCTGCGATTCTTGATCGTCTCGTTTGAAGAAATTGAATGTGAATTTGGGTTTTCTCCTATATATGAAGAAGCAAGCGCGAGTCCTTGTTTTCCATTTTCAGCATCTCTTCTTCCTCCCACTCTCGACATTTGCACTGAAATAAAATGAACGATAATACCTTCCTCTTCGCCGCTCATCCCCTCCCACTTGTTCAGCACTGGGTAGTTCCGCTCATCCCCTCTTGTTCAGCAACGACCAGCTGAAGATGATGAACATCGTTCTTGTTAGGGCAATTTTCACGGTAGATTGAAGATCAGTAATTTAAACATTAATAACATATATTATTATTAAGTAATTAATTAAAGAGATATTTAATTAAAAATATTATAAGGACATTTTTGTACTTTTATATATATTTTTAAAATATTAATTATTTAATTCTCTTGCAAAACTTGATCGCACTTCGACGAAAATATGTGACGCGTTAATTTTTTATTGGCTTCCTGTTGTCAGGAAGGGCGAAGGCCCATCCTGACCCTAGAAAACCCCCCAGACTAAACTCTAGATTACTAAAGCCCATGAGCCACTTTATTAATTAAAGTAAATTACTTAATTACTATAATATTTTTGATGCGTATCACTATCACCCTCCTAATCCGAACCAATATCATCCCGGCTTGAGAAACCATGAAAATTTCCCATATGCTAACCCACACAATGTCATTCAACCATCGTCGAACTTCAATGCATAAGATGGTGTGATCGAAGAGTTAAAACCTTGCCTAAAAAAAACCTCTTTAGAGACAAAACTAAGGTCGGAAAAAAGGTACACTACTTTAAAGATCAGGGGCGGACCCAGGATTCATGGTTAGGGGGGGCCGAATTTTTTTTAGTGATTTGGTTTCTCAAATATGTATATCATTATGCATGTCTTTAATTTATTACACTAACTAATTGAATATATATATATATGTGTGTGTTAAAAATAGTGATGTTAAATTGCAAGAAAATAATATAGTGAAAAAAAAATAAACACTCAAATTATGGAACAATGGATATATTATATTATTTTCAAAAAATGAACACTCAAATTATTGGAACAATGAATATATTATTTATATATTTTGTTAAATGTTATTTAAAATTAAAAAAATTAACAAATTAAACTATTAATTAATTTTTTAAGGGCTTAACATGAGTTAATAGGAAACATGTTTTAAAAATACAAAAGTCATTTTTTTATCAATAATAGTTTCAAACATTAAAAAATATAATTATTTTGAAACGTTAAAATACGTATAAAATAAATAAGTATAAAATAATTATTTTTATATATAAGCATCAAAAGTAAATACTATGAGAATTTTTTTAGCCGACTTTTATAATAAATTCATTATTAAAATAACTTATTAAATTAATTTATTAATAATTATATTACTAATTTTATTTAATTTAAAAAAAAAATTAAAAAACAATTAATATATATAGGGTGGGTGGGTAGGGGTTGGGGGGGGCCAGGGCCCCCCTGGGGTTATGCGTGGGTTCGCCCCTGTTAAAGATCAATGTCTATAAAAAACACAATAAAAATTATTGTGCAGAAATGAGAGTAAAAAAGACTTAAAAAAAGTTGAGAGTAAAAAATCAAAGTAACCCCTCTAGACACGGGGTGTGTTTCTCAAAAGTAAAAGATGTGAGAGAGAACAGCTTTATAAAAAAGTGATTTTGGGAGCAGTCGGGAAAAAAAAAAAAAAAAACACAGGAAAGATAACCTAAAAAGAAAATAGCGTGCACACACATTTCAAAGATGGTTGAAAACAGAATCACCCCCAAACATCGTAATCACACGTCCCGCGCCGCCACGTGCTCACCTCATTTCTCCCTCTACTCTACGCTACGTTAATTTAAACGCGCCATTTACCACTTCACACATTCAAAATCTCCCCATAAACCCCCTCCCCCTCTCTCTCTCTCTCTCTCTCTCAAACCCTACCCATTTCTCTCACCCACACCGCGCCCAGCTATACGTATACGCCTATACTGTATCTATATCCAATGATTCCTCACTCTTACGTAACGGACACCCAGACCAAGTCCATTGAGCTCGCCTCCACCGTCGCCGCCGCCGTTTCACCTCCCCAAATCGCCTCCGCATGTGACGCCGTCGAGTCCTACCTCCGCAAGCACACTCCTGACCAGCACCGATGGTTCTTCTCCATTACTTTCCCTGCCCTAATTTGCAGAATCTTCGGCTTCGATGACTCCTTGCCTCCTTCTGCCTCTACCAAGCGTCACCCCTCCAATGGATGGATTGACGTTTCTGCTTCCCAAAATGATTACGAACTCGCTGGTACGCGCTAATTTCTCATCATTTCGGTTTCCTAATTAGTTTTAAATCAATGTGTTTATGGAGGAGTTAATTTGTTGTTTCTTATCTAGTTTTCACAATATTAAAGGCTCGTTGCCCTTTTTATTTTCCTCCTTTGGCCTGAGCTCTATAAATATGTATTTCCGTACTAGTCGAACTTTTTAGGAAGATTTGTTTGTGGGAATCGACTTGTATCAGGCAAAAATGTGTTTGAATTCAACAAATGTTTTTGTTTCTTCAATATTTAAGTTCTTGCCTGTTATACTTTAAACAAATTTTGGAATAGGGGCAGTGTCAGTATGATAGCTGCTATCAATTTACATTAGTTGCCTTTTATTTTCCTCCTTTGGCCTGAGCTCTATAAATATATGTTCCATACTACTCGAACTTTTTAGGAAGGTTTGTTTGTGGGAATCGACTTGTATCAGGCAAAATTGTGTTTGAATTCAACAAATGTTTTTGTTTCTTCAATATTTAAGTTGTTGCCTGTTATACTTTAAACAAATTTTGGAATAGGGGCAGTGTCAGTATGATAGCTGCTATCAATTTACATCAGTTTATAGTATATGTTAACTTAGCATTCATATGTGTCTGAATCCTTACAGGTAGAATTTTCAATCTTCTGTCACCACACGGATTGCTTCTGTCTTCAATCACTGGAATTGATCGGCTTTCTCTGGTTAAATATGTTTTTCCTAATGAAAGATTGCCGGAGTGGGTTCGTTACATGCTACAAAATGAGCAGGATTGTAGTGTTTTGTCTGACTTGTGTCCTTTGTTTAAGAACAGGATTAAGGAAGATTTTGTTAAGGGCTCTCCTTCTCAGGTTCAATTGAATGTGTTTGAATATTACTTATTTTGGTTTGTGTATTACCCTGTTTGTAGGGGTAATAGCGAGGGTTCTGAGACAGTTAAGGTTAATCGGACTAAAAAGTTTAGGCTGGAAAACTGGTCCTATTCAATCCCTGGTCTTTCAAGCACTAAACGTGAAGTAGAAAAGAAGACCGAGGCTAATTTGTACCTACGCCTACTATATGCATATCTTCGTTCGTTTGTGCCTTTCCAGGATTTGTATGTGCATCAGCCTTACCGTAGTTCCTTACTCCATTATCCTCCTGGTTATGATGGTTCTGCAATAGAGCGAGCAGAGTTTGTGATTAGTGCAATGGTCCATTTTTGGCTGGTTGACAATGACTTTTCACCCTTGTCTCCGGGTTTGTGCAAGGCAGCTGGTGTGACATTCCCTTTCAAGTCTGTTCTTGGAGAGACCCCACCTACATCAGGTCTGGGTGATGTGATAAATGTTTTCATTAAGTATTTGAATCTGAGTTCGTTAGAAGCTACAAATGGGCCAAGTCAGAGTGAATATGCTGAGAGTCCTAGGTGGACAGTTTCAGGATCATTTGATGTTGCAAAACCAAGGGATGCTGTTCTGAGTACACATTCTATTGGATCTTGGAACTCGTTGATTCAGAGGCCTTTGTTTAGATTTATATTGAGAACGTTTCTGTTTTGTCCAGTGGAATCTTCCATAAAAAATGCATCACAGGCTTTTTCTGTCTGGGTCAATTATTTGGAACCTTGGTCAATTAGTTTTGAGGAGTTTGCTGATCTTAATGAAACTTTGGGATTGCCAACCGGAAGCTCAGGAAGCCATGTCACTAATTCATCTGCTCCTGGATATGGATCATCCTGGCAGGGATTTGTATTGGATAACTACCTTTTCTATAGCTCTTTAATCATGCATTTTGTTGGATTCGCGCACAAGTTCCTCCATACAGATGCAGAATTAATAGTTCAAATGGTTGCTAAGGTATGTTCCATTCTGAAATAACATTAAACTTCTCAGGTTCAATCCTTGTATTTACTGATCTGTGTGCTCTAAACTTGCATCCAGACTTGATTGTATTTTCCTGTGCTATCCGTACATTCTTAATAAAAAAGTCCGTCGTGGAAAATCATCAATCAAGTAATTAGTAATTTAATTTCTCCTGCATGAACTTCATATTATTATTAACATGTGAAATTTCAAAAGGTGTTCAAATGGTTGGGGTGCACCAAGTGGTAGATGTCAGGTCAAGTCATTGTGTATTCTATGCATTAGTGAAGAGACTGATGATGATAACCTTGCTGTATTTAATCCATTTAGTCCTCCCTGTAATATTGATGTAGAATTTGATATTACCACACGCTATTTCTTTACTTCTGTGATCTGTCACTCAGTGTTTCTCATGTCCTTTAAATCTTTGCATTTCTATGTCCTTAAATTATGGGCGTCAATTATTTGATTGCTACATGCATACAAATTTTAGAATTGATTTATGCCTTTGTACCAGTCGAAGGTTGTTCTATTAATTGCCAAGTGCCAACCGTAGTGTCATACATCCCTTCGCCTTTATTACATGCTATCTGCTCATCATATTTCATCTGGATTAGGCATCAACTATCTTGCATATTCTAAGCCTATTTCATTGTTAACACTTACTGTCTATGACACTCATCAATACCTTTCTGCACATGGATGCTGGAATCACCAGTGATCATCAGGTTGAAAACCAATTGCAATGTTGTGCAATGGAAGTATCCTCTTGAACCTCTCTTTCTGTTCTAAGGAATTAGAGTTTATGTTAATCCTTCTTTTGATCTTTCTGGAAAATAAAATATTTGTTTTAGGTGATGGTCTACTTATGGGGCTTTTCATGCTTCCTCTCCCCCCTCCCCCCTAGCTTTCTACCTTTGTAAGTTATGGATTAATTAAATTTTTTATGTCTGTTCTATATGATTGCTTACCACCACTGCCTCTCCCTAGCCCAAGCCGATCACCACCATTTCTGCCAAAGACCTGTGTTTTGCTTGCCCAGTCGTGCAGCTACATTGTCAGTTTCTTTGCTTATGCATGTGTATTTCAAATCTTTTAATACACGGAGAATTTGTCCGATTCTTTAGCATATATTAACTCCTTTCTTAAAAATAAATTGCACACATATTCAAGAAGTGTGTGCCTCGCGCCTTGGGTGCCGAACAGCCCCTTTGCACACCTCAGTGCACCTTTCACCTCTAATTACTATGAGTCTATGATATATGTCCTGAACTTCTCGAATAGATTAGCCAGATTTGTCTATTTATTCATTTATGTTTTAGTCTTTTAGATGCAACCATCTTCAGCCAATTCTGTTTCAAGTTGTATAACATTTGTTGAAATGCCATCATGTTGCTGTTTGATACCTCTTTTTATTGGTACATATGATGACACAACCATTTCTTCTCTAATTAAATCATTAATCCAATAGTAGAGGGTAATGAGCTTATGTTCTGAAGCAGTTATCACCCTTAAATGTTCATGTCTTGCATGTTTGCAGGTAATACACATTTTGACTTCATCTGTTGAGCTTATGGATCTCATAAAGAATGTTGACACTGTTTTCCATTTAAGAGCTGCTGAATCATCAAAATCAAAGCTTGCTGCATTGAACAGATATATCCCAACAATACGGCAACAGTTGCAGGTATGTTCTTCTTTCTGATAGTTTTCCGTTTTAGAATTTCTCTGTGCCTAATAGGACTCTAATTTAGTTGTACTTGTACAGTTGTACCTAATAGTGTAACCTTTCAGCCTTAAAAAAAACTAGAGCACATGAATTTTGAAGACATTTTCCTACTAGGAGGGGATTTTTTGAAATATTCTTCCCACAATACTGTTAATATTTTATTTTCAAAATTCAAACCCATCTTTCAATTTGCCTGCTTAATATTTATTTAATTTCATGTATCTGATTTTATATCTAAGACTTTGGGAAAATTGATAAGCCTGATGGGCTCAACATACTAGGCATTTGGTAGGCTGAATATTGACAAGCCTGCTACATTTCTACCACTATAGAGATCTGCATCTGCATCAGATTTCATGTTATAAACATGCATGGTACTCTTGGTTCTTGTGCCAATTTTCATTTTATAGCCTTACTGATAGTATATTGTCTGGAACAAACGAGTGATGGTGGTGTCTTATGAATTTAATAAAATTCTGATTATTATGGAGTTGGCCGTTTTAGGATATTAGTGTTTTCCTTAAAATCTCATCTTAATCTGATCACTTTCTGTTCATTTTCAGGATTGGGAATACGGACTGTGTGAGAGCGAAGCAGATGGATCCTTTTTGCATGAGAACTGGAACAAAGATTTACGACTTTTTGCAGATGGTGAAGATGGTGGTCAGCAATTGCTTCAGGTCTAAAATTATGCACAACCCTGTTGCTCTTCTCTACAATCTACTCATTATTATATGGTGTACTTGCTAATAAATCTCTTATTTGCAGCTCTTTTTGTTGCGCGCTGAATCTGAGCTGCAATCAATCTCCGGTATCAATCTCTCTCAGAATATGCAGCAACTGGACTCTCTTAAATCTCAGTTAAGCCAATTGTTTGGTGGTCCTATTACAAGATCCTTACCTGAAACACCTCAATTGAGAAATCGTCACCAATCACGCGAGGAAATTTTCAAGCCTAGAAATTTCAACAATGTAATAGGTGGTGAAGTGAAATACCAGGCTAGCTTCGTTCCTAGTCAAGATGAGATTGCATGGCTAGCATCGTTTCTAGTCAAGATATCGGGTAAGTTGAATGAGAAGCTGGGGCTCAATCGCAACCAAAGGGGGGATGTTGGTTGGAAGTATGTGGAAGTGGAAAGCGATGTGACACGTGTGTATGGAGCCAAGGGGAGCTTGAAAGTAGTCTTGTGTTGTCTTGTTTCTTGTGTGGGGTGGTTGGTTGAGGTTGGAGTGCAACTTATGAGGAAATTTGGTTTGCGGGTGAATTTGAGGATGCTTGCTTCTAAAAAGATTGCTTCGATGATACTTGTCGTTACCGCATTCTATGTTTTGAAGAAAGCGTTGATATAGTCTCTTGTCTACATATGAAATGGAACAATGTGAATACTAAAGAGTGGCCCAAGTCTGTATAGAAAAATTTCGGATGGCCTGTTAACAATTTTGATGGTGGTGAAGCTTTACAGTCATTTGATCATAATGTGATTTTTTGCATCTGGTAACCGATGGAGCTTTTTGTGAAGATAACTTAATAGGCAAAAAATTATATGCAATATTGTATGTGTAATATAAGCACCAATTAGGAAAGAGGAAAAACAAAAATTGTGGGTAGAACCGGGTTGAAAGTGGGTCATGCAGATTTGTTCAAAAAATTTGCAAAACTGTTTTTGGTCTTGTGTCTGTGCTTTATGTAATCCTCCAAAATTGTGCATATTTGAGTATTATTATACTTTTTAGTTTTGAAAGAATATTTTTCAGGAAAGCAGAACGAGTTATCTAGATTCAGATGCACTCGGATCATTATTAATAAATGTCGAAACTTAAAAAAAAAAATTAAAATAGAATGTTAACGATTTATCTTCCGTTGTTGAAACACTCAAGCCAGGCGTTTCATATATTTGACCTTCTCTCCAAACAACGATTTACTTACCATTCATTTTATAAGGAATCATGATTAATTGACTGAAAATCGTGGTCTTGTAGTGATTGATATGATTTTGTGTAGCGAATGTGAGATTTTTGGTGTGTTTTAATTTGTGGAAATAGAGGGGATGTGTACATGTACACTGTCGCGGAATGGGAAGTTTGAGCTCGTTTACAAATGTTAGATACACCATCCATTTTTATTCATTATTTTATTATGATCGTAAGACTAATATACCTTTTTAATTAAAAGGTATTAGTAAACACACACTCTCTTTATCCTTCCCCAAAAACCCTGTTTTTCTCCCTCCCCTCAAATCTTCCCTATCTACTCTTCCCCTCCCATTTTTCCTCTTAAAAAAAAAAAAGCAAAAAAAAAAAAAAAAAAACTCTCCATCAGCTCCATCCCTCCCCCCTCCCTTTAGAAAAGTATAAGCAAAAATAAAATATACTGTGTATTTCCTTACTGCAATTTCCTAGGATTTTCTTACAGTAATTTCCTCCCAAATTCATATATATTGTGTACAAATAACAACTCTTACAGTAATTTGCCTGAACTAATTCAAAACAGTAGCATTACATAATTAATAATATGAATTTATCTCACAACAATACATGCTTCAACGTCTTACAAAAGAATGTCTCAGTTTACAAAAAATGTACTCCACATCATACATCAACTTTTCCTATGCATTACATAATTTATCCCCTGGAAGAAGAAAATATACAACAATGATTTTCAAATGAATTCAGCACAAGGCTCCTCACTGACGACTCTAATTTATACAGGATACCACGACTAGAGAAACGAGGCGCGGATCGAAAGGACTATGAAGCCTTTACCTGATTTAGCCTAGTCGACCATATGGAATGCAGGATCATATGGAAGAGATCGTATCGAACAGGTTTTGGATTCCATAGGAAATGCCTCTGCAGCTTCTTGATATTGGTTTGCATCACAACGTATCTTTTGAGAGGGATTGCTAAGAGTATCTCCTTCAGCTTGGGAATGTCCTTCTCAGTTACAAACACAGAAAAGGCATCCCAATTCAGAACGTCGTTGAGAGGAGGAACAAAATTATCAGCAATAATGACGGGGACACACTCGTAGTATATAGCCTCCACGATTCTTGGGCTGTTGACCTCATACCCCATGGGACAAATGCAGTATCTGCTGGATTTCATGAGCTGAGGATATGACGTCACCCTGGATACTCTGTTGGGCAACGGCCCGTAAATCCTCATGTCGGCATCTTTGTCGCTCCAGTGCTTTAGAAGAATAGGCCGGACCCTACCATGCCTGTTTCCAGCAAAGAAGGCAAGTATGGGGCGCTGCGAAACTCGTCTTCCACCCACGTTCCTCTGAGGTTTTCTGGGATTCTTTATGGTGGTTTCCGGTAAGGATACATCCTTCCCCGGGGAAAAGAACCCCTCTGATGCATCTGCATTGCACAGAACTTTAATGGTGTTTCTCATAACCTCCTCGTGCTCCTTTAAAATATAAGGTCCCTGTAAGCATGGACGAAGGTGAGACAACAAAACTAATACTAATGACTAGTGTAAATTGCGATTTCCATTTTCACTTATTACAGCTGAAAAACAAGCGATAGCAATATATTGTTAGGCGTCAAATGAGCATACCCAATCGTGGCAAGCAACGAGAAAATGATCTGATCCATGAGTGCGGTTCCAGAATGGATACTTGGCAGCAAGCATGTTGACATAGTCCCGCAAAAAGATAGACAACGGCTTCATATTATGTGAATTTAGAACGTAAAGAGACTTTTGCAACTGGCGTGTACTATATGGAAGATAGAACAAGTGAGCCTTTTGTGGGTCCTTTGTTACAAATTGCCTGCTTTCTTCCATTAGCTTCATAAACCATCCTTCAGATGAGTAAATTCCATAAAGAAGAGGCTGATGAAAAATAGGTTTTTGTCCATCTTTATATATGTATACTTTTAGCATCCGCTCCATCCACGCATAACTCCTGGAATTTGAGTTATATCATAACAAAAGAAGAAAATGTGTGTCACTAGGACTCAGTATCCATTTGGTGCTAAGGAAACTGGAACACATTCACAATAAAGTACTCTGATAAGCAACAACTCGATCCTATGTGCATGTACACAACCACTAGCCTTTATCAAGATATGCTTCATACAAGAGTTAATATTACTTAAGAACAAGCTGAATGATACACACAATACAGTCTTCTTAAATGCTGAAAAAGTTGACGACCCAAAAAAAATCAAATATTATCATGGAAAATAATAAACAATTAAATTATTATGATACACAATATAGTCTTCTTAAATGCTGAATGATAACACACAATACAGTCTTCTTAAATGCCTGATTTCCACTAAAACTTGAGTCTGAGCTCCCAAAGCTTCCCAACTCGTTAGAAGTTCTTATGCATGTAACAACCATTTCATGGGTTAAAAGTTTCTAACTAGGTTTGTCCATGACATATTGATAAGACCTCAACGTATGAATTCTAGAAACCCAAGTCAAGACTTAGATTACCCTAGCAATCAGAACGAAAGCTGTAAAGAATGCAATTCTCATATATTCAACATAAAAGTCTCAAGACTACAAAGGGCGGTATATATACATCTATTCCCGCAGAAGGCCCAAAACTAACCTATCAATCTGACCAAGGCCCAAAACATGAAGTAAAAGAAATAACATCAGCTAAGATTATCATATTTATTCTCCAACCCCTTATATCCCTTTAAATAGCACTACCAGTGTTAGCCTTGCCATACCAAAAGGTAAGATTATGAAACTATATGACACCACCTCAAGAAATCTCAACTCAAAAAGTAGCAGAAAATTGTTCACACCAATTTATTAGCTTATAACCATTTGACTGCATGAAATATTTTTGTATTTAATGATTTATCCGGACAGATCAGGCAGTATTATCCACACAGGATATGTAGAAAAATGTCTTAAACCACCCTTATCATTTGGAGCATGATATAAGATGCAAGGAATTCTGTATATGATCCCTTTCTAACCCATATTTTAACTTCTTTATTAACTTCTTTTAGATGAAAAAAATTAGAGAAACGGCAGTTGCCTCTTTTTCTAAGCATTGTTAATGATTTCTGGTATATAAGACACATAATGTTTGATAGCTTAGATTAAACCAAGATTAACTATATATCATTTTTATTGGTTGTTTGATAACTTAGATTAAGGGTAGATTATGCTTTAAATTTTATAAAGTTTAGATATCATCCTAATCTTAGATAATCAATCTTTGCTATCAAACATGCCCATAGTGTTTCCATGATAACAATCAAGAGGCTAAATGCAAATCAACAGGGTCATACTTTCTATGGCAAAAATGGATCCTCCTTCTTAAGCCATTCTTCAAATCTTTTATTGAACCACAATTCTACTATTCAACCTAAATCTCTTCAGGTTTGTCATCGTCCTCTCCACACAGGGGAAAACATATGGGAAAGAATCTCACACGAGCAAATTAGTTGGGTATTTTCCAACTATAAGGTACTGAATCAGTTCTTTCAACTGTGCTCACGAGAAACTTGCTACTACATAGTCTATGTCTATCTGTACAAAGAAGAAAGTACAGTGTGTGACTGCATATATAACATTTTTTTAATTAATGGAGAACACACGTCCACATCACATCAGCCTATCTTCAACTTGAAGCCGTGCCTTCAATTTCTAAAGCAAATATATTGCATTTAATTTGATCAAAGTTACTGTGCCTTACAAGTTGTATATGGTTTATGATAAGCAAAGTAAAACAGATAAGACTGTCCCAAGTTCACAAGATATACCTCTTGAAAGTAGAAACATTGCGGAACAGCGGGGCGTATAATTCTGGGTCGTTATCACTAGCTACCGAGGTATTCTGAATATCTCTTTTAGCAATCACAAGTCCTTCATCTGGAGTCAATGAGGATAGGTACCTCTATAAATATTAAGAAAACCTATTAAAATAAGAAATATAACATGAAAAGACTGAAAATTTTATTAATAGAAAACAACAAACCTTATTACCTCCAAGTCACGGGGGAGACGCTTAACTATAGGAGGAGGAGGAGGAGGAGAAGATGGTGGCGGAAGCCTGACTGTATTTACACTGTTGCTTCTCCGTCTTTGTCGAGGTGCTTTTTTTGCCTTACTAGATATTACCGTGGGTTTATTTAGTTTCGAAGAATTAAGTGAAACCACTGTTGGTGGGTCTTTAACAGATTTAAGCTGCACACTCACCGCCAAAGAAGGACTCTTACCCAAATTTAGAGAACTATTCGGAGTTTTGAAGGATGAAAACACAGGGTGTGGCGGGGAAATCCATTCAGTCAGAGGATAAGGTAGTGAAGAAATCTGTATCAAAACACTCATTATGGTAAGAATTGCACAGGCAACAAGCAATTTTCTCCAGTCAATTCTGAATAGCAGAAAGACTACGCACACCCGTAACAGCTTTCTCATATCTATCCAATTTATTAGCTTGATTGGAGGCCTAGCATGTCACGGATTCAGAGTTGGAAAATTTTACATTTTGTTCATATAAAACACCTAAACTTGACATAAATGTTTGATTACGCCATTTTACGTCTCCAGCATGCCGTGTTTGCAGTAAAAACTCCAGATTCTGTCATTAAATTTGAAAGCAAATATCATTCTTTCAGCCAAAAATAAAGCTTTTAAGATAAAATGATATACAATGCTATTTAAAAAGAGTGGCTCTATTCATATAAATCACAACAATATTTACATTCACAGACTAGAATTTCTCCAGCAGAAACTAAACTCTGATAACAGCAGGCGCATTATGGAAATATTTAAGCTAACGGTCACACGACTATTATCAACAATGTTTCTATATGTGACTTCGCAATGCCATGGAATCCAATAAAAAACATGCAATAGTATTCAGTATCTCCTTCAGTGTTACCATTGAACTGAATCATTTTAACAGTAAATCACAGCTCAAGTTTTCACTCTCTTAGCTGAAATCTGACCAAATAAGATCATAAGCCACTGAAGCTGGAATGAAAAAGGGAGAAACATTCCAAGTAGGGGTGTAAATGAGTCGAGTAGTGTTAAGCTCGAAACTCGACTCGACTCGGTCGAGCCTAAAATTTTAAAGATTGAGCGACTCGATGTATACACAATAATTTTCAAAATTTAATTGTAAAGCATAATTTTTCTAAAGTAAACTCGAAGTCGACTCGATTACCTGTGTATATAAATAAATTATATATTAATAGCAAAATAGTAGTAAATATTATTCAAGCTTGATTATGAGCTCAAACTTCGAGCAACTCGGGTAGCTCAAAACTTGACTCAATTAATTTCGATTGGATTTCTATCTTTTTCCGAGTTGAGCAACTCGAGTTGGCTTGACTCACTTGGCCACTTACACCCCTAATTCCGAGTTATCCCTATATCCAATACTATAACTTCGGTGGAAAAAAAAATGGTTGAAAGAGAAAGTGTTAAGAACATGAAAAGACATATACTGCAGAGAAAGAATTTTCGTCAACAATATGAGCATATTAGCTCCCGAAAAAAAATAAAAAATGCAAACGATCATAATGCAATAAGTGCTCAAATGAATCATAAAAAGGAGATTTTAATAAACACATTCCATCTAAATCTGGAACCAAAGCTGAAACAACGATTCCCCAAACAAAAAAAATCACGTATAATTTACAGAGAAGAATATGAAAGTACCTGGAAAGGAAATCAGGAGCAGTTGGAACGACGTCGTCGGAGTGAAGAAAGGGGGAAGAAAATTGATGGACGAAAAATGGGAAAGGAAAGAGGAAAGTGAATGCAGAAAAGAAAAGAAAAAGAGGGAAGGGAGGAGGGAAAATAGCGACACTTGTTACCGGCTTCCATATTTTTATATTCTCCGTATATCCTATTTAAAATTTTAAAATATGGATTAAAAGGGATAATCAAATAGTTTCACACACATTTTTTCGCCAGTCAGTTTAACTAAAACGTGGATTTTCTTTCCTTATATTTTACTTAGTAATTAATTGAAATATAACTCCACTGTAAAATAATAGGATTTATTTTTGAGAATTTTTACCACTAGTCATTTTTATAGCACATTAAATAAATAGGAATTACAAGTTTAAAAAATTTCTATTAGAGTAAAAAACTCAAAACTACCTTTAATATACATATCTTACATTATTTTTAAAAATTAAAAATTAAATCAAATTTTAAATTCCATAATTTTTTATGCTCATCAATTCCTTAATTCACATATAGCAAGCAGCAGAAACGAGGAGAGAGAAATATTTTAATCTAATTTTAAGAAATGATTTGAATTATGCATAGTCGTCATACGTAAAATAAAATAGTCATCATATTTCAATCTAATTTTAGGAAATGATTTTAATTATGCATAATGTGATATGCAAAATAGTCATCATATTTCAATCGAATGCATTATACATAACGTGATATGTAATATAATCATCATATTTTGAATTATGCATAGCGTTATATGCAAAATAATTATCATATTTTAATCAAATTGTAAAAATTTATTTGAATTTTGGAAAGTTAATTAAATGCAGATGAATAAACTGTTAAATAAATTTGAAAATCTAATTAATTAAAAAAGTTTCAAATTATAAAATAATATGAATTAACATTATTTTAGGTGAATTATAATATAATGATTTAATTGTGAAGACTTTTTTTTTAAATGATTTGAAATTTGGAAAGGAATGATTTGGAATTTGGAAGGTGATGATTATACATTAAAATATATGAATTCAAAAAATATCAAATTTAAAAAATGGCAGATTTGTCTTATTAAGTCTAATTTGAATCTATTAGAAACAAAAAAAATAGTTAGTTTCTATTTGTAAAAAATATGAGTGAAATGAATCTAATAACAATTTTTACTTTATTTTTTATTTTTTAACTGTCAGAATTGGTTTTAGAGGGAGGGGTAGTTTCTCTCTTGAGTTGCTTCTCCCGTACTCCATTGCCCGCCATACAACATTACCAAAAAATGTACATCAATCAATATGACTTAAAATATTATTAAAAAGAGTAAGTCATAATTCATGAGTCTACCCACAAGGTCTACTCTTAAAATAAATTGATATTTCAAATTATCCTAAATTTTAGTTAGAGTATATCTATAGGGTAGGTCTTTTGGGCACTCGAGTGCATGTGATGCATTCGAGTCCAAAAACCGTTTATGTATTAGTAAGGACTAGGGGTGGAAGTAGATCGGGCTACCTGACAGGGGTCTACGGCCTAGTCTATTAAGGGTCTTGTTAGACCTAGCCTATTTATAATATGAGTCGGACTAAGACTTTTTAAAAAGTCTATTTAGTTAGTAGACTAGACTTTGGCTTTTTATAAGACCTTATAAGCCTAATAGGTCGGCCTATTTAAGATTATATATTATATTTATATATATTTTATAATAAACAATTCTTAAAATTCAGTACTAACATTTATATTAAATTAAATTAAAGTAAGTTAAATTTATTTTAGTACTTGAGAAATCGTTATAATGTTTGTATTTAAACTCATTGGTTTGGTAGTGAATTTTATTTGCAACTTTGAATATTGAACTACAATTCGTATTTAACATATTTAATAGGCTTCTAAAAGGTTCGTAGGCATGGCCTATTTACTAAAAAGGTCAGGTCAAGACTATAAAAAAAGCCTATCATAGATAACAGGTCAGGCTCAGACTCAATATTTATAAATTAGGCCCAAACCTTTTTAAGTAAAGTCTAGCCCAGCCCAACCTATTTCCACTCCTAGTAAGGAGTGCGTTATTACAAAAATCAGGTCGTGGCCCAATGATAGTCATATACTTAAATTAGCACAATGTGTTATAAAAGTGCAAGTACTAATTATAAAATGTGTAACATGAATAATAATAATAAAAGTGCAAGTCGAATTTGTTTTTATTTTCGCAAATATTTTTCTCATTTATAAAATTTGGGAAATATTTTTTCTGTTATAAAAGTGCAAGTACTGATTACAAAAGGTAACATTAATAATAATAAAAGTGTAAGTCGTTCTTTTCACAAATATTTTTTTCATTTATAAAAGTTTGTTTGTTTTTTGGCAAATATTTTTTCTGTTATAAAAGTGCAAGTACTAAGTATAAAAGGTAACATTAATAATAATAATAAAAGTATAAAAGTTTGTTTGTTTTTTGGCAAATATTTTTTCTGTTATAAAAGTGCAAGTACTAAGTATAAAAGGTAACATTAATAATAATAATAAAAGTCCAAGTCGAATTTGTTTTTATTATCACAAATATTTTTTTCGGTTATAAAGTTGCAAGTAGTAACTACCATAAAGTGTAATATTAAAAGTAGAAAATGTGCATGTAGTAAATAATAAAAGGGGTAAAATTAAAAAAAAAAAAAAATATATGATAATATATATTGTTCTTTAGTTAAATATTGCACTTATACTAAGTTGCACTTTTATAAAACCTTATACTCCCTCCGTCCCATTATTAATGGAACCATTATGGAAAAATAATTCCTTGATTGATTCCATTCTCATGATTGGTATACTAAAATTAAATGCAAAACGATATATATATTTTATTTTAAATGACTAAAATACCCTCTACTAATAATATAAATTAATAAATATAAAATAATTAAAATATAGGGAAAGTATCATTTTTATAGCTCATGTATATCTCTTTTCTGATTTGAATTAGTCATTAATTAACTAAAAGTAAAAATAATTAAAAATTAAGTAAATTAAATTTAAAAAAAAAAAACACGGTTCTTCTTCTCTCTCAACTGTAACTGCACCGTCGTCTCCCATCTTTCTGCCGCCGATCTTCATGCCGTCCCCCACTCCATATTTAATTCAAATTTGAGGATTTTTTAAAAATGAAAATCAGTTTATATCTATAGAGGACATCGATTGTTCAATTAATTTAACAAACATGAACAAGAGTGACAACATCTTCTCTTTGCACATATATAGAGAGAAAAAACAATACAAATTTTATATTCTCAGCGTCTTCTCTCTTGAATTAGGGTTGAAGAATATTGAATAATAAATGAAGTATGTAATTGTGAATTAGAGTTGGAGAAGTGGATTAATGGTTGAAAAGGATAATTATGTAAAAATAAATTAGAGTGATTATTTTAAAAAATAAAATAAAATATAATTCGATTCCACATAAAATGGAATGGGGAAAGACGTACAGGGGGTGGGGAGGAATAAGAATTCTTTATTTTTGGGAATCACCATAGCTTAAGGAATTGAGATTCCGCGTAAAAAAATATACCAATCGTGAGATTAGGAATGGGCCCATGAATGCTCATTCCATTCCAAGTCTATTACTGCATACCAATCATGCCCTTACTGTTTGCATGCAGTTTAATGTAAGAAGGGGTGATCTTGTGTGAAATATTGCATATATACACTAACCCAATTTACACCCACATTTTTTTATAATACACTCACTGATAGTCCAATTTACACCCACATTCTTTATAAATACCCCAACTGACAGCCCAATTCACACCCATATTTTTTATAAATACACCCACTGATAGAAACTATACCTGGTCGTCTTCTTCGAGCAGTTTCCGGCCACCCCAACCGCGGTCGGACGCTATAATTTACGACGGTCTTAATCTTTAAATATTTTCTATTTTTTTAATATTCTTTAATAATTATTATGCGTCAAGGTTATTTTGTATTACGCCATACAATAATATATGTTACTCAGTGTTGAATAAATCGGCGCTAGGCGACGGCATTCCGCCGCGATTTCGTCAAATCGATCAGAAAAATCGAATCTCAACTTGGCAGCGTTTGGGCGGCGCCAAGACGACCAAGTCGCCGTCTAGGCGGTCAACATTTGGCATTTTAATTTAAATAAAAATAAATTTACTGCTTCAAACGAATTGTAGATAGAATAGAACCTTCATAAATACTGAATAGATAAAAAAAATTATTCTCCACATCTTCTTCTCCAATTATTATCGTTACCTCCCGTTGTCTTCGTTGTTGCTTTTTGCCGTCGCCGTGACAGAGTTGCAATTGACATGTATGTATCGTTGGGGTTTATATCCTAAGCCCTAATTCTAATTTAATTTGTGCAACAGTGTTTAGAAATGGAGGGTTCGTGCGTCGCTGCTTTTGAAATGGAAAACTAGGGTTTAGATAACTCGGTCACTTGAGAGTTCAGAGGTTATATATATTATTATTTTCATATTTATTTATTTTTTATTAATTAATTTGTATTAAAAAAAAGTCTGATTGCCTAGGCTCCGTCTAGGCGGCCTAGGCGCTTGGCGGACGGAAAATGCCCGACTGACGATTTTCGATTTCTACAACCTTGATGTTACTACATATTATAATGTGAGTTACTACACCAAAAAAAATACTAGAAAAAAAATGTTTTACTATATAAAATAGTTTGTATTATTACTACATGTAATAATGTGATTAACTACATAAAAAACTATATGTTACTACATACTACAATTTGAATTACTACATTGAATAGACGTTTGTTACTATATGTAAATGTAACTACATAAAACAATATGTATTACAACCAGTGTTGTAAATGGCGGAAATCACTAAGCGGGCGTTTTCGGCCGCCTAGCGCCTAGGCCGCCTAATCGGCGCCTAGGCGCCGCCTAGAATTTCCAGTTTTTTTTTTTTTTTTTTTGTACTTCATACCAAATGAAAATATTAAACAATGCATCACAGTTCATACCAAATACCAAATTAAACAGGCTAATCATACTAGGCTCCAAAAGTCAAAAACATGCTACGAGTCTACGAGTACCAAATTCAAAAGTCTAAATTACACCTAATTCACTTTTAAACAGGCTAATCATACTAGGCGATGGGTTGCGCGAGAAGCTGCTGTCTTTCACTTTTTGTTTTTCAGAATTGAATCAATTGATTCAAAATGAATGAACCCTAACTTAATTACGTAATTTAATTTTTTTTTTTATTATTTTAACCAAAACGACGTCGTTTTGTGTATTTAAAAAAAAAAAAAATGCACCATCCTAATCGGTGCTCCGCCTAGACCCCGCCTAGGCCCGCCTAATCAGTCTGGCGCCTAATGTGGTCAGATTAGTAAAAAACTAATCTTTTTTTGCCGCCTAGCGCCTAGGCACCGCCTAGGCGGGCCTAGGCGCCGCTTTTTGCATCAATGATTACAACATGGTTATTGTGTTTACTACATGTGATAATATATGTTACTACACATTATAATGTGAGTTACTACATCAACAAAAACACTAGAAAAAAACGTGTTACTAAATAAAAGAATTTGTATTATTATATAAAATAGTTTGTGTTATTACTACATAAAATAATGTGTTACTACATATTACAATTTGAATTACTATATTTAATAGTCCACGTTCGGCAAATAAAATAAAATATATAAAAAAAATCACAGAAACATGTAAAATAAACGCCGGTCAAAATTAAAACACAAGTGAGCCAATTGACAAATAAAATAATTAACCCAAATGAATTAATGGTGACCCAAATATTGCATATAAGTTTTTGTGATGTAAGAATTGTGTATTGGAAGTAAAGGTGATAAAATGACTTTTTGGGAAGGATATAATGGGTAATTCAACTTTATTGGAGAGAAAAATTTTTTTTTTTATTTTTTTTTTATTGAAGTTAAATACCCATCCCTTTTTTTTACCCTCCCCATGACTCGAACCCAGGACCTAAGGCCTAGGTAGTGGTGCTCTAACCACTTGAGCTATCCCACTTTGTCGGAGAGAGAATCTTTAGTTAGTAGGTAAAAAGTAATGACATGTGGTGTAAATAAAAGATGTTTGAATGAGTTTTTTAAAATGATAGGAAGTTGTTTTTTCCAAATAAGGAAATGTTCCATTAATAATGAGACGGATGTTTTTGACAAATGTTCTAATAATAATGGGACGGAGGGAGTACTTTTTAGTAATATTGTGTTGCACTTTTCACTTATAATGACTTACACTTTTCACTAAATATTGTGTTGCATTTTTCACTTATAGACACTTACACTTTTCAGTTATAGTGACTTACACTTTTTAGTAATATTGTGTTGCACTTTTCAGTTGTAAATGACTTACATTTTTCATTAATATATTGTGTTGCATTTTTCAGTTATACTAACTTACATTTTTTTATAATATTGTGTTGCACTTTTCAGTAATATTGTGTTACAATTTTTAGTTATATTGACTTACATTTTTATTAATATTGTAATGTACTTTTTAGTTATACTAACTTATATAAATATTGTATTGCATTTTTTAATTAACAAAAAAAAAAAAACACAAATTTTAATTAACAAAAATAAAAAATGATAGAAGGGGATGAATGAAAGAAAGAAATAAATGATAGAAGGGGATGAGAAAAAATAGGGTGGAGAATGTTTTGATTCCCCCAAAAATAGAATTTGACCGGTTTTTTTACGCGGATATCATCCCAAATATATGGAACACGTTATAAAATAACTTATTCTATTGTATATTGTCTTTTTTATAGTCTATAAAAATATAATTAATTTTATTTTTTCTGTTAGAATAATTATAAGGTTGAATAGCATGAGACGCAACAATGAAGGGAAGTTTGCATGAAACTTGTTGATATTCACAAAGTAAATAAATTAGGCATCACATGTTGGTGTCACCGGTTGTCCAACATTCTCTAACCACTACAGCAACCCATTAAAAGCATAAGTTATCATATGAAATTTATACCAGCATACCCATATAAGAGGCTTAAAATTCAGAATATTAAATAACTTAACCATCCAACTAAGTTTCAGAATATAATTTTAGATATATTACAAACACTATGAGAAACTTCATATACTGCTTAGTTTACCTCAATGAAGAGAAATTGTGCAAAACTTGTCTCATAAAACGCATATATCCAATATCTAGTAATCCAACAAATTAAATATCTTAAGGGTGTGTTTGGATTGTTAGATTAGGGTAGTTATATTGGTTTATCCCAATTAACAAGTTGTTTGGTTTGAATGTTGAAAGCCCAAGTTGAAAAGAAGGCCCGAGTTAATTTTTTGGTTTAATCATTCATTCACGGGACTCTTTGTCAGGTTGAAGGAGGTAAGATTATTGATCCATCAAAGTTTTGGTTTCAATTAAAGAGGTGAATTGACGTCCCTAACCTCCAAACTTTGTAAATTTAGACCATGTTAGACTCAAATCCACAAGAATTTACACAGTTAAATATTAAAAAAAGAATAAAAACATTTATCGTGCCATTGATGAGGAGGAAACCTCCATCTTCATTCAATTTGCATCAACTCTTCAACATCGCTGTCAACCACTACTGTAGAGGTTCCATCGCCACCGCAGAAGAGTCGCCGCTTCAGTCGTCTTCTCCGCTGCAGATCTTCCATCGCCGTCGCTGATGCAGATCTTTCCATCGCCATAGCCGCCGCAGAGGTACGACATAATTTATCTTCTGCTTCCTGAGGAGGTTTCATCGATGTCGCCGCTTCAATCGTTTCCTCCGATGCAGATCTTCCATTGCCGTCGCCGATGCAGATATTTTCATCGTCCTCACCGCTGCTGCAGAGTAGGCATAATTTAGGGGAAATCACTAGAACACACAAAATCATTGACAAAATGACTAAAATAACCTTAACTCTCCTTATGATGTAAAATTGTAAAAGTCAATTAACAATGAAGAAAATACTTTTTGTCTTCCCCAAAACTCCAAAACTGCTACTACGCTATTCCCAATATATATTATTCCTCTGAATTTGTTTAATTTTATTTTTTCTCATAAATGTATTTTTTTAATTTAAAATATATATTTTTTATTTTTATTAAACAAAAAAATAGAGATTTCTAATTTATACTTTTATATATAAATTCATTATTTATTTTCATAATATTCATTCAGACTCATTCAAATAATTTTCATACATTCTCATATATACAAAATATTGAACATACCAAAAAAAAGGGTAAAGTCTAGTATGCACTCGAGTGCATGCTGTGCACCTAGTCCATGTGCACTTTTCAATTTAATGACTTACACTTTTTGATAAATGGTGTTGCACTTTTCAATTATTACTAAAAATATTATTATACAGTTTAATAATTGAAAAGTGCAACACCATTTACCGAAAAGTGCAACATGGACTAGGGTGCACAACATGCACTCGAGTCCATAGCAGACCAACCCAAAAAAAAGAGTTGAACATACGAAATAAAAAGTTAACAATTAATATTGAACATCACAATAAAAAATTTGAATATACAATCAAAAAAATTGAACACAACAACTAAAAGCTCCTAAATTAGATCAAAATCCACACAAATTTATCATTAATTTCAAACCTCCCAACAAACCAGAAATCCGATTCTATTTTAATTTACAAAAAAAAAAATTCACACCGTCCTCGATTAATTTACAAAAAAAAACATCAATTTTCACACCTCCCCGATTGCATCTTCATACAAAAAAACAGAGCACAAATCCATATTAGGTACCTTCAAGCCTGTAATACATCCAACACAAACCCAAATTAAAGCACAACACAATATCTTCACGAAGCACAAACCCAAATTAAATTAGATACCTAAAATTCCTAAAATCAGATTCCTAAAATCAGAGCCTCAAACCTGATTCAAATTCCTCTGTTTCCATGACTCAAAAAAAAAAAACCACGCGTAACAGAATTGCAAGAAAATCAAATCAAAGAATTGAGCAGAAAGAAAGAGGATAAGAATCAAAATAAAAACCGTTTATTTTAAACACTACTGAATACTGAAGCGACTGGATTGAAAAGTATATATATAAAAAAATAATTATATATTAATTAATTAAGAACATAATTTAATAAACACCACGGCGGAGTAAAATTTATCATACGCTTTCCTTCCCTAAATTGAATCAACAAATTAATTACTGAATCTCAGCAGATATTTACCTAAAACAAATTTGAAATTCCAATTCAGTGGGTCAGCCCACCCTAAAAACTCATAGATCTATGCCGCCATCACACGAGCGACGCAGATCGGTGAGCAGTGACCCCCCTCCTCGAATAAATTCACACACACTGAGTATGTCAACTCACTGAGTCAACCCACCAGTAAAAAAAACCTTAGATATGCGCCCTTGCCGCCTCTTCTGCAATGACGACTGATGGCCCACGATCTGTATTCGGCGGCGATGTGTGAGACAAGAAAGCAATCGGATAGCAGCCGAGGGTTCAGCTAATTCAGTGTCACCTTGCCGCCTTCTTCGTTCTCTCAAAAATCCCAAGCGGTGACCATTTTCTCACCTGATGCCCCGTTTGTAGCTTCAAACAACGGCGGCGGCCCACACTTGAAATGGACACTACCGTCATGCCGACGTCGATCTATTGTTTCCTGCGAACCTACCGCTGCAATGGAGGCTCGCCTCATATTTATCCCAACATTTCGTGTCGCCGGCATTTGGGCGACTTCTTAAGAGAGAGGGTGGTGCTGGACACTTTAATGGAGTTTTTGGAAGAGAGTGGGAGTCTTCACATTCACGGAGAGAGAAATGTGAGATTTCTAGAAAGAGACGTAATTTAGATTTTAGGAAGGATATTGTAGACAATTTAAGTCTCATTTTGTATCTAGTTATAACTAATTTTTTGGGCTGAGTCAAGTTGCAATAAGTCGTGAAATCGTGTGCCTTATAGTAAATAATCTCCATAATTCATCCGTTAAAGCATAAACAATTTGTTGCTCATTTGGATGATTAAGGAAAATATCCATCTCGTTAGTGTAGTGAAGATCTTTTACCTGACTTTTCAACTCTTTAAGTAGTTTTTGATTCTCCTCATCCATTTCTTTTGCAACTTGCAACTCGTCAACTTCAACGGTCCGAATTTTGCAGTGCTTAAAGCAATTCTAGATCGTCCTTGGTTTCACATCTATCGACCATGCAGCAACTGCATTTATCATTCCATCGAGGAGAGAGATCTTTGACGATTCCAAAACACGATCCTCGATTCGTTTCAAAAGTAGACGATTAAATCGCTGACGATAATAACCTTTAAAATTTCTAATGATACCTGCATCACATGGTTGAATCTTGGAAGTGCTATTTGGTGGTAAGAACATAACATTTGTGTGGTGAAGTGGCGGGAGATGTTCTTTCTTCCCATGAGCTGTACAATTATCCAAAAGAAGCAAGACATTTATGTCTAAACGACTATCAAACCACTTTAGTCATTCAACAAAGAATAAAGATGTCATCCATGCATTTGAATTTGCTCGATAAGTGCAATTGAGAGTAGAACGGTTAACATTCTTCAAGCATCTAGGATTAAGAAACTTACCAATGATCCAAAGAGGAACTTTGTCAGATCCATTACCATTGGTGCAAATGACAATTGTAATTCTCTCTTTGTTTTGCTTTCGTCCCTCGAGTTGCTTCGTTGCAAGAGAATTATCAGCTTGCATTCGATAAAATAAACCTGTTTCATCCATGTTGTAAATATCCTTCCAATCCCATTTATCCAATTCTTCTCTTATTGATGGCAAACTTGCTTCAATTTTCTCCATATCAACTGAGCCACTCTCCCCGAAACGCCGAAATGACTGAATTGCATGTCGATGCTTGAACTTCTCTAACCACCCATTAGAAAATTCAAATGAAATTGCTTCTGGATAGAGACTCTTTAAAATATGCGGCCCTTCTCCTTGAGTAATTCACCACTAATATTGACATGCTCTTGGTTGCATACAAACCATTCATAAAGATTATGAGTACTTCAACGGGTACTTCAACGGTCTCAAACGTTTTGCATTTGGATTAGAAAGAGTTTGTTGGTCGTCATTGTTGATTGACCTCTTGAACGCCTTCGATATCGCTGATTGCGATAGCTTAAGATTATGAGTATCCTCCAAACACTTGGCAAAATCTTTTTGCTTCCAACCTGAATGTAGTTCTTTCATTTTGCACATCTCCACACGAAATTTTTTTCCACCCATTTGAGTTCTCTTTTCTATTTTTGGTGCCATTATATGCGTGAAGAAAATGTTGATTTAATGTAATTGATAAAAAAAAAAATGTATTATACACAGTATTTATAGATGAAAAAATTAAAGCAATCAAAAGCAAGTACATGCATCTATGGTGGGTGACTCTTGAGTATTGTCTTTTCATATTACGTGAGTAAATTAGTTCAATTAAGTTCAACACATTACATAATGTACATGTATCTACTAAATGTACCATTATATAATATACATGCATTTAAAAAAAAAACATTATAACTCTATTTAGGAATAACCCCCATTTAGGAATATTTTTTTGTGGTCCCAAGGATATGACTATAGAGAGGTTTTACTGTATTACGAATTTACAACATGAAACTACCTACACACTTGGATTATAGAATTATATGCACATTTTTACTATTTGATGGATTCTCATCAAAGCTAATTTGTTCCTGCTGGTGATGCGCGCCCTAGGCTGATTCCTACGACAGCCACTGGGCATCTACCACACTTTCTTGAAAAATTAGGCTTTATTACTGCAAATCCTAGAAATGTAAAAGTATCTAAAATAATATTTGGACCTCCATTAAAGCTTAGGCATAAAAGAATCAAGCTAAGAAATTATTTAAAATGAACTGTCACACTGACCTACATCCTATCCTCTGTTTTGTCACCACTTGTTTCCTGATAATTTCCAATGAACCGGATATAAGATAAAAGCACATATTATAGATTGCCACTATTATCAAGAATCACAAGAAAAGTTTTATATACAATGTCAATTTCCCTTAATTTTGATAAGAAGTTTTGGAAAAGAAACAAAAATTACCTCCTCCAGCAGAAGAGAATTCAAGAAATAAACTTGATGGTCTTTCTTCTTAGTGGCAATTTCATAAACGGCTTTCTTCTTAGTGGCAATTTCATAAACACCATCGCTGCTCTTCTAAAAAGCATATAGAGGTAGCTTTGATTCTAACCCAACAAAAAATTCCAGTAAATTATACGAACTAAACTGAAAAATTGTAACACAATAAATGATTAAACACACAGTACATATGCAAGTGTACCTGGAAGCAGCAAGTTTTGAGGCAATTGCGGCCGCAGCCGGGAGCGCTGGAGTTTGGAGGAGTGATCCCGTCGCTTACGGGGAAAGAGATGTGGTGGAGTTTGGAGTAGCAAATGAAGGTATCTTTCGAAATTCTACATACATTATCCACCTAATTGCCACATTGCCACATAGAAATAAAAAGCCATGTGACAAGAATAGAAGAGCCACATGAAAAATACGTACTTTCATCAGATATCAACTAATATACTTTTGTCACCTACTGTAAATGTGGAAATGAAATAAGTTTTTCTTAATAATTTTTCTTGCCACCGTGAAGATCTTTTGGAGTGGGAGGAACATTGGGGATTGAAACGGGTAGTGATATCATGGAGCTACATGCATAGCAAAAGATATCACAAATGAAGATGCAATGCACTAAATTTAATTCACATATAATATGATCATATCATTCCCACCCAACAAAAACAAACTCGAATTGATGCTTGAATGCCCTAAAAGAAGAAGATTAAAACATCAAAGACGAAATACTAAAGACAATTGCTAAAAATATTATTGGTTGCAAGGAAAAGCTTACCGATATCACCTATAAGAAAAAGCTTGATGAGGTAATTGTAATATGCCCGCGCCCTTGCCGGTTCACCTTCTCACTGTTCAATCTCAGTCTATTCTCAGGTCTATAGTAGATTGAACATAAATTAATGAGAGAATGAACATACCAGACAAATAAAATAAGGCTCTGTTTGGATGGAGGGATTTGATCTATGAATTTCAAATCCACCATTCAAATCAACTCCACATGTTTGGATTAAAAAGTAAATGAATGAATTTAAAATCCTAAGCATATTTTTTTAGTTAAAATTGAGAGGATTTTAAATCCTCCCTAAAACCATGTCATTTAAATTCCATCTATTTTCAAAACCTTTCATTTGAAATACCTACTCAAATCAAATTCCTCAACCCAAACGCAACCTAAATGGTAAACAGAGATAACCACTATGTATGCCTGAATTTACCATTTAGATTGTGTTTGGATGGAGGGATTTGATTTGAGGAGGTATTTCAAATGAAAGATTTTGAAAATAGATGGATTTCAAATGACATGGTTTAGAGAGGATTTAAAATCCTCTCAATTTTAACTAAAAAAAATATGCTTAAGGCCTAGTTTGGTTTGCTTGATTAGGTTGAATTAGGCTTGATTGACTTTTTATTCCCAACGAATCAAACGTTTGGTTTGATTGATTGTGGCCCGGGAATAATGCAAGACCCGCTAATTTTGTACTATTTATCATGCATTTGTAGGACTAATAGTCCTAGGGGAGGGGAGAGTTAATTTGTCCCATGTTTTTCCATCCATTAATCCAAACTAGCCCTTAGAGTGGATTTGAATGATGAATTTGAAATCCATAGATCAAATCCCTCCATCCAAACGGAGCCTCAAAATAATGTTAGGATGGCTTTAAACCTTCATATTAGCTTTCAAGTTTCAATACACATAATACTAATTGATCCCTGACACATTGAATCCATGAATCCGACTAATTTTAGTTCTTTTTTTTTTACTTGCCGAAACTAAAACCCAATCTTTACGGACTTGAACTGGAAAAATAATACTGCGTTCATCAATGAAATAAAAAGACCTACTGAAGCTGAACAAATTCCAGAAATTAATAGTTATATTAGATGTAACAAAAAAACGCACCTTATTCGGTTTCAGCCATTTCTTTACAGATCCAGTTTCATAAGAGAGCGCGACTCACCAGACCTCCACCGTCGTCGCAACGAAAGATGTTACCGGCGAAAAGAGCCAGCACTTCCCCACTGCGATTAAAATCAGACATACATACGCGCAATTAGCGTCAATAAAAACATTCTAAATAGATAAACAACAGAAATTAGAACACTGATTTGGGCCCAAAGGTAAGAATGCTTCCAGAACCATGAATGCCATTGATGGAGATTAATTCTCTCTTTAGCCATGTTACAATTACAATTGAAATGGATGATGATTGACTCGAGTACTACGGGGAAAGCGTTGAACAATCTACATAATAGATTGATTGGAATTAATGGAAGCTTTCTGAAGAGTAGCCAAATGAGAGAAGTGGAACCGTCAATGAAAAAACGAAGAGTTGAAATGGAAAAAATTATAATGCACAATAAGGTGACACGTGGCGAAAGAAATAGATCCTCTAAATTGACACGTGGTAGAAGCCTGGAGAGTCTCATCCACCTTTTATATATAAAGATTCATTCCATTCAATGAACGATTTTTTTTTTAGGAAGCTAGATTTACAAGATTAACAAGATCATAACGAAATAAAATAAAAACTTCACGAGCAAAATTTTGATCTTCAAACCACTCCGAGTATCGTTGTCCCCTCCAATCGTGTGAAGAGGAAAAACGAGTGTCCCTTTACCTTAAAAAGGTCCAGGTCTTCAACTAGTGCTGTTATTCGAATCGAGCCTTAACGAGACTCGGCTCGACTTGACTCGTTAAGGCTCGACTCGTTTAGCTTAATGAGCCGAGCTCGAGCTCGTTAAATACTCGATTTACTAACGAGCCGGCTCGAGCTCGACTTGTTAGGCTCAATAACTAATTTTTTTTAAAAAAATTCACTAGGCTCGGCTCGACTCGATAGGCTCGTTAGACTCGTTAACGAGTCGAACCGAGCTCAATTTTTAACTCGGTAATGTTATCGAGTCGAGCTCGAACCTCAAATACTCGGCTCGACTCGATAAGAGCTCGAGTCGAGCTCGAACCTCAAATACTCGGCTCGACTCGATAAGAGCTCGAGTTGAGCTCAAACCTCAAATACTCGGCTCGACTCGGCTCGAATAACAACTCTATCTTCAACCTATAACCCGAGACAACCCCCACACTAAGGTGTTCTCAAATCAAGAAAATAAAATAAGACAAATAAAAAGACAAAGTTTCACCAAATACCCGAACCCAAATACCATATCCCAAGACTCTCGAGTCCATCTCAGAAGAGCCCCACTTCCAAAACAAGTCCCACAACCACAGTCATAAAGGAGAAGAGCACGCACCACAAGGGGCAAACAGAAACCCAGCAATCAAAAAACTAGAAGACTCGGAATCTAAACATCTATACTAGTAAAGGACCATAAAACTAACTAAAAAACAGAAAAAGGGGATCAACGAGAAAAGTACCCAAACGGTCACCGTGGCTTCGTTAGGAATACTTTAAACGTTGATCCTAACAGCAGACGAAGAACACTACATAAAAGGGGAAGAAACACGGCGGAGGCCGGTGACGGCGGCGAGAACTTCCGAGGAAAAAAGTAGACCTGAAGATCTACTACCTAAATCTTGCAAAATCTGAAAAACGAGAAAAAAATGAAGAAAGCAGAAGGCGACAACTGACCGGCGATGAACAAACGGAAGAAAGACAACGAAAAGACTATTGCCCCGATGAATCAGCAGAAGAAACGTAACGGCGGCGACGGGCGGCGAAGACCTGACTGTTCGATTGAGTAGGGGAGAAGCTAATAGAGGGAGAATCCCCTCTCTCTAAACTCTTAATTTCTAGGTATTTCCTTCAATGAACGATATTGCTCATGAGAAGTTAATAGAACCCTCAATAATTTTAACATATTCTAAATCTTTTTAATATTACTTCGCAAAACTCTACAAAATTATTTTAAAAAACTTATTCTTAAAAAGTTCTTCGTATATGAATTTTTTTTAATATTAATTCTACGTATGTTTTGAAGAACAAGTAATCCACTAAGGCCTTGTTTGGTTTATTGGATTGGGAGGAAATATTATTTTATCCATGGAATTTCCATGTTTAATTGATTGGAATTTGGTCCGAGATTAATTATGGCCCGATATTATTTTTTCACTTAATCACCTACATGCATGATTATTAGTCAAGGAGAGAAGGGTGAGTTAATTAGTTTTGGAGAATAAAAATTATGTGGTTTGATTATACCGTCCTTACCAACTAAAGTAATTACAATTTGCCACATATATCTTTTAATGTCAAAGGGTATTTTTGA
Source organism: Galeopsis tetrahit (assembly GCA_963675135.1). Classification (NCBI taxonomy): domain Eukaryota; kingdom Viridiplantae; phylum Streptophyta; class Magnoliopsida; order Lamiales; family Lamiaceae; genus Galeopsis; species Galeopsis tetrahit. Next base: position 8,409,371 of record OY776121.1, on the reverse strand, counting down.
CATTTGACACTAAAATTCAATTTTATCCCGCAATCCAAACAACTTGATTATAAATAATCATATAAACTTTAAAATTTAATCCATTAATCCAAACATGAATTTTAAATCAAAATTTCAAATTGTCCCACTAAATCCTATCCTAATATATATATTCTATCCTAATATATCTATCCTATTTAGTAAACCAGACAAGCCCTAAATATACAATGCTTTCATAATTGGACTTAGACACGGACGTTTTTTAACCGACAAAAAATTGGCCAAAAGGCAACAGATTTTAGCAAGGGCAGTGTACCGTTGCCAATTGACAACGGACAGAAAAAAGGCGACGGATGTGGATGCCCTTTCCTTTTGACAACGGAAAAGGCAACGGGAGTGGGCCCCATTGCGAAAAGGCGACGGATTATAACGCCCTTGCCTTTTGGCAACGGCAAAGGCAATGACGTGTTCTGCACTTGCCAAAAGGCGACGGGAGTGGGCCCATTGCGAAATGGCAACGGGACCCCACTCGCTAAAAGGCAACGGCAATGGGCCCGTCGCCAAAACCGTCGCCCTAATTGAATTAAAATTCGCCCACAACCCCTTTCTTCCAGAACAGAAGCGGCACACCCCCTCCTCCAAACTTCGAGTTTTACACCTCCAAACTCAACATCCACATTCGTTTGCAGATCGAACTCGGTTTTTGGCCATTTGTGTTCTACACTTCGACGAGAGCATTTCTACGGTAATTTTTTTCGTTTTCATTGGTTAAATTTGAAGTTATATGTATATATATATATATAGTTTTAGTATATATATATGTATATATATGCATATATGTTGTATGTATATATAAAATTGTTGAATATATATATAATTTTATTTTTAGAATTGTTTGAAATTAAATGTTAATTTTTATGCATGCATGTGTTAATTGTTAGAATTTAATTGTTAATTGTGTTATGTATATGTATGTTTTAATTAAGTTATATGAATTTATTTTTTAGGGCATGTTAGAATAATTATTGGAATATATTTGGAATTGTATTAATTAATTTTTATCGAGTTGGAGGAATGAGACGTTGGTTGTTTGTGTGTTGTAGACGTCGATTGACATGAATTATTCAAGTCGTAGTTGGTTGTATAGTCCAAAATTAGTGAATGAGATTATGAACCCCAGATTTGTTAGTGGAGTAAATGAATTTATTGAAGATGCCACTAGTAATCCGAATTCGATTTGGGAAGGAAAAATTAGGTGTCCTTGTTCGAAAACTAGATGTCGAAATCAAACTTATAGAGATCCTAATGAAGTGAAATCTCATTTATATTGAAATGGTTTTGCACTGAATTATTATAATTGGATTTATCACGGGGAAGAGAGTTGGAGTCCACGTCCATTTCAAAACACTAATGAATTTGTATCAACTTCAAACGACGTTGACCCAGCGGGACTTAGTTCGTACCACACTATGTTAGAAGAGTTAATGGGTGGCCCAAACATTGATTTTGGAATAAACGTGGAAGATGAGACACTTAATGAAGAACCCCCTAACGAGTATGCGACACAGTTTTACGACATGCTTCGTGTAGCGGACCAATACTTGTATCCTGGTTGTGAATCTTATTCGCAGTTGTCATTCAATTCCAGATTGTTGAACATTAAAACGGAAAACAGATTGTCTGAAAGGGGATACAATCAGGTCGTTGAGTTGATTCGTGAGATTTGTCCTCCCGAAAATAAGGTTCCCAAGAAATTTAACGACACCAAACATTTGATGAGTGGGATGGGTCTTCCGGTAGAAAGGATTGATTGTTGTGCACAAAATTGCATGTTATTCTGGGGTGCAGACAGTGAACTAGATTTTTGTAAGATTTGTTGTCGATCACGGTATATAAGTCGAGTAGGGTTGATGCAGATGGTCGGTTGAAAAAGAAACAGCTGGTTAAGGAGATGTTCTACTTTCCGATAATTCCTCGTTTGCAAACACGTGATACCCCTAGATATCCTAGTATGCTGAGAAATGTGAAAGAATCTAGTGTTTCTATCTCCGTCAGTCAACCACTGCAAACGGTTCCTCTGAGTGTAGTATTCCTGCCTGGCCGTCAACAACCCATCAAGATCAACCTGAGCCTGAATCTCTTCTGCAAAGGTGGCCTCAAAATCACCCTCCAACTCAATACGATGCTGAATATCAGCCAGGCGACGAGTGGCAGACTCGATCTGAGTGAAAACATTCCTGAACACAGTCTTGTTCCAAATCTTCAATGCAGACTTGAGCCTCTTCAACTTCCACATAAAACAGACAATGGAGTTTTGGTGCATCAACGGTTGGATCCATGAAGACTCTACAACTGATCTGAAGGAATCATGCTGACACCACATACTGAGGAACCGAAATGGACGACGAACCTGAACCCAGTCTGATTTGACAGTAAGGAGCAGGGGATGATGATCTGACTTGTGTCTGGGAAGAGCTATTACCTCCACGCCTGCCCATAGATCCAAAAAATCCTGATTAGCTAACACTCTGTCCAACCTAGCAGCTTGAAAGCCCCTAGGACCCCGGCGAATAGACCACGTGAACTGAGACCCAGCGATATCCAAATCAATTAAACCCGACTCATCCATGAATTCCCTGAAATCAAGAGAAGCTCTAGGAGTAGCCACAGAACCCGGACTTCTCTCATGCGTCCCTATCACCACATTAAAATCACCCAAAACACAGAGACTAGTAGCAGAAGAAGCTAAAACATCAGACCACATCAAACGACGAGTAATATAAGAATTACTAGCATGCGTAAAACCAAAAGACCAAGAACAAGTGGCATCCCTAGTCTCAATCAAAACAATCTGGTCTGAGCTATGACAAACTTTAGATGTAGGAACATGGGTAGGCTTATAGAGGATCCAAATATTGGGAGCCGATGCAACTCTATCGTTAACACAGTAAACACAACCAAATTCAAAAACTGCAAATAACGAGAGGGAAGGCTAGAAATCATAACCTTAGGCTCGTAGATGGCGACCCAATCAGGGTTATGAGTGCGGCAAAGCTCATGAAGGGCATTCCTCGTCCGAATATGCCCCGAAAAGGGTGAAACTAGACTGGTTGTTAAATGTATGGGTGGTTTGGTACGGTATATCGTACCATACGAACCATATCGTTATCATACCGAAAATTTCGGTATTGAAAAAATTCATATCGTTACCGTTCCGAAAATTTCGGTATACCATAATCTCGGTATACCGAAACTTCGGTATGTAAAAATTCATACCGATATCATACCGTAATTTCGTAATATTGAATTTTCGGTACGATATATCGGTATACCGTACCATTTCGGTATACCAATTCATATTGAAATTATTGAACCATCATTTCATATCGAAATATCGGTATACCAATTCATACAACAAATATTAAGCATCGTTTTATATTAAAATTAATTGTTTTAGGTTTATTTTATTTAAGTTTTAATAACTAAAGTTATTTTAATTTGAAAATAATATAAAATTATACATTATATTATAAAATTATTATTTTATTAAGGTTTCGGTATTTCGATATATCGATATATCGTTCCATACCGAATACTGAAAAAATTTCGGTATACCGAAATACCGCGGTATGATCATTTTTCAGTATGATCATTTTTCATATCGTTATCATACCAAAAAATTAGAGTAAATTCTTTTTCATGGTAAATGTTCATCTTCTAAAACATGTGTTCAAACATGAAGCAGCATCTAGAGTAAAAAGTAAAAGTGAATTGAAAATTCTTTGCCGCCAAATGTAAACATACACAAATGTTGTCTAATATAAAGTTGATTCCTAGCTCCTATGAATAAAACTAGAATTCTATATTTTGTTATTGTTTGTTTAATTATATAAATGAGGTAAATCTATATTGTTACAACATTTTTTTTCTCCATCGATCTACAAAAAGTATGCACAATCTTATGTCTTTCCATAAAAAATATGTTCATTTTGTTAAAGTACAAAATAGTTAATTTTTAAGTATTTTTTCTAGTTTACTAAGGGTATGTTTACTTTTGGTTTTAAAAACCTGGTTTTGGATTTCAAGATCCAAAACCCGTTTTACTTCGGGATTTAAAAACCAGTTTTCAAAATCCACTCAAAACCACCCCTATCAAATATATTGATTTGACATAAAGTTATATCTATATAATATTACTCCAATCATTATATTCTTTCTCAACAATAATATAATAATGCTATAATAATACAATAATATAATACATTTAATCATTACACAATTAATTAATTATTATAATCTCACCAAACAATAATATAATAATACAAACTCATTCAATCTTACAATTTGATTTGACATAAAGTTAAATCCTACACTATTTCAAAACTCAAAAGAAACACTCATATTACTATTCATCGGGATTTTAAAAACCAGGATTTCAAAAATCTAGTTTTTAAAACCACCCAAAACCCAAAGTAAACACCCCCTAACAGAGTTAATCATCCACCCAAGAAGACATGTTTCCAGTGGACGGAAGAAGTGTCTTTTATTAGAATAACAAATTGGCACAATCTTTAAGAAAGTAATAGGTAAAGTAGGTAAAATAAGGGTATTATAGAATATTGTGGAGTCCATTGTGAATAAAGTGATTTTTTGTGAATAAAATTGATGGCAAATTGAGTAATTAAGTGATGGTTGAAGGGTGATAGTTTTCATAAAGTGTATGAGACTACATTTGGTGGACAAAGAATATAGGGCAAAGGGGACTAACAGGAAGTTAAAAGGAAGTTAAAAGTCTATAAACTGATATCAATTTCAATTTGAAACCTAAAACCTAAAATATTTCGGTCAATATACACATAAAAATACTTTTTTTACTCAGGAAAAAAAATTAAAATATTGCGCCTGAATCAGCCATGGTGCATTGTCTAGCGCCCCATGCTCAGGCGCGCCATTAACAACAATGAATCACGAAACGGAGAGAATATCATTTAGAAAAGGGTTCACAGTTTATTCCAATTAAAAAAACTCCCTGTAGCCTGCAGTCCTCTCCTTCATTTAAATTATTTCATAAAGTAAATTGTTATGTTCTTCTAATCGTTCTAATTTGGGTTTATTGCATATGTAATCTCACAAATATTTCAATCTAATCCATAACTTTCAAATTTTTAATTTTTTACATACTCTGTTCTTACAATTTCCAGAATTTTTTATCCAACGGTCTCTGCTGCTAAGTACAACACCATGTTAGTTAAATTCAACACCACCTTATATAATTCTCAGTTACAGTAGTACTCCTAATTAAAATAGAAACCTGAACATTGTGGTTCAATGTATGTATTTCAGTTCAATAATGCATTTCACATGATAGCATTGTCCGTAGCATACTCGATAAGATAAAACACGACATTGAATATATTAAGAAACAAAATATCAATCCCTTAAAATTACAGGCTTAGTACAAAATACTAAAGGTCTATACATAAAGAAAATATACCTGTCATTTGCTTCATAAGAGAAGGGCAAATATGTGGAATTCTGACCAATTAAGCTCAACTAAGTCAAGGGTAACTTTTGATCCACATCGTGATTGGAGACCCCCAATGATCAACAGCCCTCTATGAGTCAATGCCTATTCTGCAAATTAGATGCAAACAAGTGCCATCACGGCTGCAAGAGGAATGTTCAAGATACTGATGAGCAGGCCTCACATAGTCACATCAACTAGTTAAATAAATTATGATATAATAGTAGGAAAGATAAATAAACAACCTTTGCTAATTAATAATGAAAGATAATTAATCCTTGCCTAATCTATAGGTAGATACACTAACAGCCTAATCCTAATCATCGGCTTCAAAAGTTTGATCAGCACCGATCCATGGCACATCATCGTCTTCGTCTTGAAAAGATTGCTTAATATGTGAACAAGATCCATACTTATTATTGGGTGAAGGGAATGTGAGTTTTTTAATCTGCTCAGAACATCTTTTGCCTAAAGCACCTCGTAGGTCAAGACCATTGCAATTGTAGAGATTAAGTAAATCGAGGTTGGGACAGCCATCAAGAATGGCTTCTAGTCCTTCATTGTCAATTGGATTAGAAATAAGACAAAGATTGGGCATGCTTTCCACAATTGCTAGAGCATACTCATTACTGAGTGAACCTCCTCTGGGAATAAATCTTCTGAATCGAAGAAAAAGCTCATACGGATTATATATAAATGATTTCAAATTTGGGCAAGAAATGCCAATATTTATAACATCTTGAGCATTGAGTTGTGGATTAAAAAAAACTTCCAACCCTTCCAAGTGTGGAAGTTTTTTAACTGCTTCAACCAAATCTTCCCCTGTAAAACCTTCAACGTCTAAAAGCGCAAGCGTCTTGAGGCCACTTGATCTGTTAAAACAAAACAATACAGCTCTACATCAGAGCTAATATATATACAATTCTTGATAGTGTCTAACACAGAAAACAGATGCCCCTTGATCAGGAATAGGAATTCTTATGCAAATGCAGTTTTTCCTATGCATATATAACTTGAGAAACACAATTGCTTGTAAATCATATATTACTTGATCTGTTAGAACAATGAACTAGAATATTACAAAAAAAACGATTCTTCAATCATTATACAGAAAATTAATGCTGGAGTGTTTGCAAGAGAAATTGAAAGTAAGCAAGTAAAAGATCTCAAGTAAGTAAAAAAACATAAAATTATACCTATTGAGGGCGTAGTTTATCAAGTTATTATCGCAAGAATTTACAATAGAAAGATGCGTCATCTGTCCTTGGCTACGATCTACTGCGCGACGCCACAATTTATTCTTCTTATTCGAGTTTTCAGGGTCCGAAATATGAATATTCATCAGAAGGTCTCGCCACATGAGGGGATCACTACAAATTCTCCGCCAAGTAGTGCACACTTTCTCAGCAATTTCCAGTCTCTCTTCAGCATCAAGCCTTTCCAAGATATTAGACATGATATCGTTAGGCAATTCAATCCATTGCGGAAACGCAGAGGATGACATAATAGAGGTGTATTCAATTGAGATTCTGTTTCATTTTTTTGAATCAGTGAATTTAGAAAATCCATAGACTGACTTTTTTATTGATTTATATGGATTTTCATAAATTTGACAAGATTTTGAAATACACATTTTTTTTAAATGGATTTTCATAAACTACGTCCCTAATAGTACTACGCCCCTAAAACTATTGATGCAAGCGTATATCGAACACACTTGTATATAAAAAAAATTATCTAAATTATTTAGAAAAAATATCAAAAATATATCTCATTGTTATTAGCAATACTTGTTCTCAATGCATTAGCTTGTTTTGGTTGGCTTCGAGAGAAAGCAATTCCAAATTTTCCTCTTCCACGAATGCGATGTGTAATCCAGTCCAAGCTCGTACTAACTCTGCTTGTGTTTGAAATGGGAACTTGTGATTTGAAAATACCAAAAATTCTCTCAATCACATTTCTTAATCATGCATGAGGAAGAAAGATTGAATAATTGCATTTTTGGAGTGGGTTTGAAATGGGAACTTGTGATTTAAAAATACCAAAAATTTAATCACATTTCTTAATCATGCATGAGGAAGAAGAAAGATTGAATAATTGTGTTTGAAATGGGAACTTGTGATTTAAAAATACCAATAATCATGCATGAGGAAGAAGAAAGATTGAATAATTGCATTTCTGGAGTGACGACCTTGACCACCAAATTTTTTTAGATGATATCGAACACCTGGAGTGACGACCTTGATATTGCTAACATAACGATATACTATAATTTTTAAAGAAAAAATATAATTTTAAAATACAGTTTTCACGATAATAATAATGGTAGTGAAGAATATGTGATGCTTATCGAAGAACATGGTTAGATTTTATTTTGTTTGAAGAAGAGCAGGAAGATGGACAGTTTTTCGATTTTGTAAACTATGAGGCTGTGTAGAATTTTGTGGTTAGAAATACACTACTTTCTTCTCTTTCAGAGTTTCTGAGAGAATCCATTGAAATCTCTACTTTTTATTTTTAGAAGAGATTTTGAACAGTGAAATTTATTTATATTTTTTAAGGAGAATCCAACGAAATCCATAGAGTATTAAAATCCATAGATTGTTGAATACCTAAAAATTTCTAAAGAATTTTTAAAATCCGTATTGAATACCTCAAAATTTTGAAAGACTTTTAAAAATCGGGATTGAATACCCCCAGATTTTAAAAGTCCAAAAAAATCCAACAGAGTCTCAATTGAATACACCCCCCTAATTCTCTTTCAATTTTCATGCCGCCCCAATCGATCTAGGGTTCTATGACTAAGGGGGTGTGAATCTGGTATTCAATCCCGATTTTTAAAATCTTTCAAAATTTTGAGGTATTTGGATTTCAAAAACTCTTTAGAAATATTTAGATATTCAACACGGTTTTAATACTCTATGAATTTAGTTGGATTTCTCCTTTAATAATATAAATAAATTTCACTATTCAAAATCTTTTCTAAAATCAGAGATTTTCAACAGATTCTCTCATAAGAAGAAAAAAAAAAGGGTTGGTCTGCTATGGACTCGAGTGCATGTTGTGCACCCTAGTCCATGTTGCACTTTTCTTTTTGGTAAATGGTGTTGCACTTTTCAATTATTAAACTGTATAATAATATTTTTAGTAATAATTAAAAAATGCAACATCATTTACCAAAAGTGTAAGTCAGTAAACTGAAAAGTGCACATGAACTAGGGTGCACAGCATGCACTCGAGTGCATACTAGACTTTACCAAAAAAAAACTTTGTTGTTCTTCGAACAAAATTTCAACTACTAACTTACTGCATTAGTCTCCTTCAAAATGCACTCGAGTGCATACTAGACTTTACCAAAAAAAAAACTTTGTTGTTCTTCGAACAAAATTTCAACTACTAACTTACTGCATTAGTCTCCTTCAAAAGCACTTGTTATTTGAAACAAAAAGATATACAACACAAAAACATTATAAAAGTTTTTATTATTTCAGAATTTTACATTATAAAACTGGTTCATGGCTATCCCATCCCAGAAAAGTTGAGAAAAAACAGACATTCTTGCTGTATTTCGAACCACAAAATCCTCAAAGTTTACAAAATCGAAAAGGCTGTACATCTTCCTTCTTTTCTTCCAACAAAATAAAATCAAGAAACGTAACTATGTTCTTATCACAGATTCTTCACCAACATTGTTCTCTCTTTAAAAATTATAGTATATCGGCACAGTTCACAATAATATATTCTCGATCGACCTCATTTATGCAAGTGAGTTATTTAATTGAGATCTCTAAGAACATTTATTCACAATGTTCTTGAGATCTTAAAGTTAGCACGTGGTGTTCGATAACATAAGATATTTTGGTGGTCAAGTCACCCCAGAAATGCAAGTAAGTTATTCAATCTTAGCCGTCGATTCACAATTTTCAAAACCCACCTCTGTTCCCATTTCAAACACAAGCAGAAGCTTGTGATTATATAACTTTCTTCGGAAAGAATGTCGCTCTGATGAATTTGCAGTCAAATATGAAGAAGATCAAGATTCACCTCATCTCGACATGGAAGAGAAAATTTGGAATTGCTTTCTCAAAGTCAACTACAACAAAGAAAAAGAACGAAAGCTAATGCTGGAGAACTAGTATTGCTAATGCTATGTGGAAAATGAGACCTAGGTATAACCGGAAATGAAGATGAAAATAATAATGATGAATAATAATTATTTTTTTGAACTAATATATTTTTGGTATTTTTTCTAAATAATTAAATAATTTTTTTTTAGAGATTATTCCCTAATAGAGTCATTTCTATAGAGTTTTAAGCAAGTAAAACCTACAACTTTTAAAATTCTCTAATAGGGTCAAATTAATGTAAAAAAACCTTAAATGCCCTTAATATTCATATAACTCCTTAATTAATATATTTTACCCATTAATACGAATTTTAAATTCAAATCTTAATTGCAGCACATCAATTCCCCAATTATAGCGCATATTCAAAAAAAATCTTGACTTTTCCAAAATCGCTGCAATTGGGAAGAACACATCGATGCATTTTGGGAGGAACGAAGGAAGTTACAGCAAAACCCAGGCGAAATTTATATTAAAAAAAAAAAACTAAAAAATCAAACGCTGTAACAAAAAAAGTATACAATGAATCCTCTCACAACGGAATTTCAAGTTCCGATTTGAGTAATTCGTGGAGAAAAGAGAGTAATCGGAGGGAAAATCATGTTGCGTTGACGTTTTCGAAGGTTGAGTGTTCTTCACGTGATGTCGTTTTGAGTTTTTGGGGTTTTGAGGAAGATTCAGAGATAATTGGAAATGGCGTTGGGGCGGAGAGAGAAGAGCGCTCTATCATCAGTTCGCGGATCGCGGATTTTGGCGGCGATTGGTGTTGGAATATTGGTCGGATGCGTATTCGCACTTTTGTTTCCCCATGGATTCTTCTCTTCAATTCAGCCTCCCCAAATTCGTACCGTTTCGAATTCCAATCACTTTTGTTTCCCCATGGACTCTTCTCTTCAATTCAGCCTCCCCAAATTCGTACCGTTTCGAATTCCAATGTTGAGTTTGATTCTGCATCATGTGATTCAAATGGGAGGAACGAAGGAGAATTCACCATTGTGTTGCTGGGCTACATAAACGATTCAATCTATGCTGCCATTGATGCGATTTGGGAAAAATCACAACCGGTTAGTCCTAATTTCTGCCATTGTTGATGAGCTTTTTCGAAATCTGCCATTGTTGATGAGCTTTGTTCGAAATCAGGAGAAGTTTCATGGATACAGCAGCTTGACATGGAGGTGAACATTAGATATGCACATTACCGTATGCATGTATACATGCATATCGTATAGTGCATTTCACATATGCACATATGTAAAATGCATGTACCCCGTTTTTCGTGTATATTAATATGCATATCCATGTATGAACCTTTTTCTAAGCTTATAAACTCATAATTTTATTATGACCCATTTCTACATACCAAAATTCATTTCACAGTTCATATTAAACTTCATAATCTATTTTCATATATGTATGCATATTCAAATAATCGGGAACTGAATCCACTATGACACGCTTATTTAGTCTTTTTGTGATTTAATTGTGTTATGAGTCTTGTGTAATTTAATTCTAGATCATAAATTAATGCAGAATTATTAAGAATCTAAGATCATAAAAGTTAAGCTAATCAATTTGAATTGCCTTATTTTTAGGAATATTTGAATTAAGGAAGGTGATAAATTTTAGCGTTTTTTAAGATTATGCATTTATAAAATTGATTTGATGTTAACCTGTCTAATATTAATTAATTTGAAATTATTTAAATGGGAAAATGGCAACTTTATTTTGTCTTCTTAAGTGTCAATTTGACTCTATTGGATAAAAATTAAAAACCTATTCCATATTAGATAAAAGTTTTAGTAAAATGACCTTATTAAGAATTTCCCCTTTTTTTTATATACAAGTGTATTCGATATACACGTTTGCATCAATAGTTTTAGGGCCCGTAGTTTATGAAAATCCATGTAAATCAATAAAAAAATGTGCATTTCAAAATGCTGTCAAATATATGAAAATCCATATAAATTAATAAAAAAGTCAGTCAAACTCCATATGGAGTCTATGGATTTCCTAAATCCACTGACTTTTTAAGGCAAAAACTTGTGTGAGACCGTCTCACGGATCTTTTTCTGTGAGACGGATCCTTTTAACCCATATTTCAAAATTTTGGGTAGAATAATCCATATTTTTTTTCCAGATTTTTGTTTGTAAAAAAAGTGATAATATTTTTAACAAAAGTGACTATCACTTTTTACTTAAACAGTATCACTTTTTGCTGAAATATTATCACTTTTTATATATGAAGGTCGTCTCACGGATCTCATTCTATGAGACGGTCTCACCCAAGACTAGCCCCTATTTAAAGTCCAAAAAAATCCAACAAAATCTAAATTGAATACACCCCCTAAATGAATAAATTTGAAACTTTTAGTATTATATAGGGTTAATTGCAAATTAAATCACCACCTTTTTCTGAATTGCAATTTAATCTAAACTTTTGAATAATTGCAAATAAAATCACCATCTTTCAATTTTGTTGCAATTTAAACTTCTTGATAGTTTCATTTGTGCCCTAATCTAACGTATCTAGGTTATGTGACACCTCCTTAATGATACAACATTGTTTTTTATTTCGATCTAATCTCGAAACGTTAAATTCGGACACAAATGGTATTGTCTAGAAGTTTAAATCGCAACAAAATTGAAAAGTGGTGATTTTATTTACAATTATTCAAAAGTTTAGATTAAATTGCAATGCAGAGAAAGGTGGTGATTTAATTTGCAATTAACCCTATTATATACTTGAGCTGGGCTGGGCTTCCATAGACTAGCAAACGCAAATTGGAAACGGTTATCAGCACACACTGAATTAGTTACTACACCCACTTTGACTTTTAACTATTTTTTATGAGTGCGTAGGCAAGTGGGAGTAATACTAATACTTGAAAAATATCATTTAAAAATGGCGATGGGGGGTGGGTCCTTGTGAGTACACTCGTCCTCCTTTTAATTGCAATGATACCTGAAAAAATCAGGGACGAACCCACGTTAACCTCCCCCCCTCACTTCCTCCCCCATTAACTTGTATAATATGTATACAGCATACCTGACCTAATTAAAAAAATATTACCGTAGTAGTTAATAATCTTTTAGTTACTAAAATTTGTTCGTTTCCATTTTTAGTTTTTACTACCTTTAATTTCTATATTGTTTTATATTCAATATAAATAATAATATATTTTTTGTTATATTATTTTGTTTCCAACATAAAGAATATGATTTTTTAATGTTATCCTTTATTCATTTTTTATATAAATATAATGATGGATATTGTGATACTTATTACAAATAACAATATATATTATTAATTGAGATAATTATTTTTTATAATTATATATTGTTTTGTCTCATAAATGTATGCACATTAAAATGGACATAAATTAAGAAAATGATAGATTGAGTAAAGTATTGAAAGAAAATTTTATAAATATTTATGAATAAAATAAATAAGTTAAGTTGAATTGAGTGTAAAAGTAATACTAACACTTTGCGTAAATCTTGTGAATTTGTGAGGGTGAAATAATGTAAAAGTTTCATTTTTTGAATGTACAAATTGTGACAGACGACTAAAATAAGTGTGCAAATAATTTATTTAAGTTTTGGCCCCCACCCTATCTAATTGTGGTTCCGCCCCTGCCTAAAATTCTATGAACTTAATTTTCTAGACATTTCGGATAATAGGATTAATCACAAGTTTTTTTTTGTTGAATTTTATATTTCAAACGGTGAGTTACGTACTAATTTAATACTCTTTCCTATTCAAAATATAATGCACATATTTAAAAAAATAAAAATAAAATTGATTCTTCATTTTACCCTTAATTTATATTTGTATTTCTCATTAAAAGAAGAACACATTTATATAAATATTTATTGATTTTAAGGATAAATTTAGAAGAAATGCAACTAATTTGCATTGAAAAATGCAAAACGCCATATAATTTGTAAAAAAAAAAAAACAAAAAGTCAAAACGACTTATATTATGAATACGAGGGAGTACTATACAAGGTTATGTTCGGTTTGATAGGAATTTTGATTTTTCACATTTTTCTTAATGAATAGTCTCATTTAAGACCGTCTAATTATTTAAATTTTATTTCCTTTTAATTAATTTGAGTTAATTTTTAAATTCTTAATTAAGTTAATTAAAATTTTAAATTCTTAAGTTAATTAAATTGCTTGTTAAATTATAATTTTATTTTTATAATGGTTAGGTATATATGTACCAGTGTAGAACCTGTGTATTATAAGGCATTTTAAATAAATATTTTAATATTTAATATCATATCTTTTAGTTATTTACTTTATTAAAATGTTTTTACTTTATATGTTTTTTTTTTACGGATTCTTTTTTAATTTGTGTAGTAATTCAATTGAGAATTTTAAAAACTTCTTTAGAATAAAATTAATGGTTGAGTTAGAGAGTTTTCATCATTATCTAGACATAGAATTTTTAAATTATTATGTATACTTTATTCCCCAATAAAAATACCCGAAATTATTCAAGCATTCAACCCATGATTTCCCACTTTTGTAATAATCAAGCTAATACCATTGCACAAATCTCATTTGTTATCCATGTTATTTATCGGAGGTCAAGTACACTTTCTATTCACCGGATATCTTAGACAACACATGTTCATTAATAATTAAAACAATTTTATGAGTCGAAGCTAAAATTGCCATATCTTCAAAATATCATGAGTGACAAAAATTAGTCTCAATCGATGGGTAGAGAGAATTAACTATTGTCTCAATGGGATCGTGTGCATCCATTATCAAATTATGTTATGGAATAATTTCTATTTGTGAACAACTATCATTATACTCTTCAACGTCTCCATCACCCAGTGGCGGACCCAGGATTTAAAAAATGGGGGTACGATTAGTTCTGTTAAACGAATTGAGCTGCTCGTGAACTCGATTCATTAAGACTCGAGTTCGGCTTAACTCATTAAACGAGTCGACCTCATTAGATACTCAATTTACTAACGAGCCGACTCGAACTCGTTAGGCTCAATATCTAAATTTTTCCTTTTAATTTCAATAGACTTTCAAGTCGGCTCGAATAACACCTCTAGGTACTATCAATAAATAATTTAAAAATATTTCATGTCAATCATATTTTTTAAACTAATAAACACTAAACATGTGAATGTCTCCAACATTTCTTTGAAGAAAATTATGAATTTTCAATTTCTTAAGCATAAATTGTCGAAGATTTAATTGTTTTATTATAAATTTCGATTTTGATGTTTCATCTCTCATTTTCTAATTAAATTATACAAAATGAGAATACAATTAAATGGTATAAATTACTACAATTCTATAATTATAAAAAACTCACAATACAAAATACAATGAGTCCTAAATTTTTAGCATCAATTTTATTAATTAATTTAAAATTTTAATTAAATAAAATTATATTTAGAAATAAATAGAATTAAAAAATTACCTACAACTCACTCACAGGGTAAGATCATGAGGAATTGTTGGATTCGATGCAAACGGGTGTGTTAAATATTGTCAACCCATATTATCTTTGGGCTAAAAGACTTTTTATTTTACTTCCGAATTTAATTATGGGCTAATTAATTGTATATAGTTAAAAAAAATGGATTTGGGGTACAGTTGTACCCCCATGTCTCTATGCTGGGTCCGCCAGTGCCATCACCAACCTTCAAAATCCAATCAGAGAATTCAATGTAGCTGGTTATTTGGCTCATCACAACTCGAGTCTCTGATGCTCATATATATTCCTCGTTAGTGTATGTACGTACGTTGCTTGACTTCCACAAGATATATAGCTCACGATTTTTCAGCACCAAACTCACATAATGACTGCATATTCCTGTGAATAAGAATATCATACACATCATTACATCAATTAAGATGTGGAACCAAAATACTAACATTAAGCTTACAAATCAAGCACTCAAGATAGTTAGTGAGGGGCGCTTGATTTAAATTCTCCAATGGATCAAAAAGTTAATTATAATGAGAATTATGTTACATTGTTATTGTCTATAATAAATATGATGAAGGTGATTTGATATCTTTTATTCTCGTTAACATGCAAGACGAAAAAATAAAAAGATTAGAAAGGAATGCAACCATATTCAGATGGCGTCATCTGTCCGTATATGGATTAAAAAAATAACGTTAAGAAAGTCTATTGTTGGGATATGAATCCTATAAACAATGTTCTAGATGATGATTGTATGTTTTGATGGCCAAAAGTAACTTAAAGTTAATGATATATGTGGTTCTAAGTCATCTTAACTAAGTCATCATAAGAGATATTGGAATCTGAGTTTACTGATCTTATATATGTTTACTGATCTTAGTGTGTTTACTGATCTGATATAAGAACTGTTAGGAACTAAGCTGATTATGTGTTGTATAGACAACTTGTAGTATAGGACTTAAATGTACTCATCTGTATGTAGTTCAATTGATGTATAGATAGGTTTTATATATGTAAAATTGTATTTTATTGTATTCAGCATTGTAAAAGTTCAGAACAGTAGATTAAAACTAGATTAGAAGAAGATCAGAAGATTATTGAAGACTACTTCAGACTAAGAAGACCTTCAAGAAGAGTTGAAGAGAAGTTTAGAAGAATTCTGAAAAAGTTAGAACAGTTTTGGAGAACTGTGCTTACTGACTAAGAACAGTAAAAGTCAGAACAGTAAGTTACTGTGCTGAGTTGGTGAGTTTGAAGAATAAGTTTGGAAAACTTATTTAAGGCGTAATTGAAGATATATTTGAAGATATGCTGACTTGGAATTAGTTGAAGGAAGTTACAAAGTCGGTTACAAAAGGATAAGTTACAAAAACAGTTTTAGAGTTAGTTGAGAGTTAGTTCACAAACTGCTAACTGTCATACTAATGTCTATAAATACTGTGTGATCTCCTACTGCTAAGACTACTGATCATAAAGCATTCAAGAGCAATCTACGTCTACAGAGCATTGAAGAACTCACAGAGTTGAAGAGATCAAGAAATCTGAGAAGAGCCACATTTGAAGAGAAGAAATCAGAGGCTATTCAAGAGAAGTTTTACTTTTCATTTTACAGTTTGTGTTTTGTAAACAAGTGTGCTAGTTACTTGGAGAATTACTAGTCGATCGAAGATACACTTGGAAGTGTAATCGATAAGATCACAGTCTTAATCTTGGGACTTTAAGCCACAAGAAACTCAAGAAGGAGTTAATAAAACATCACAACTGGGATTGTGAGAGTGGATGTAGACATTTGTCGAACCACTATAAATTCTGTGTTCTTTACTTTCTGTTTGGTATTTTCTGTTTAAATTTTGTTTAACCAAGAACAGTAGAATTTACAAAGTAAAAGATCTAAATCTAAGTTGAGTATAAAATTGAAACTGGAAGTACTGATCTAACTCAGTAAGAATAGTACTATTCAGAACACATTTCCGCATTAAAACTCTGATATTTTGAAAGATTTTTAAAAGTCTATTCACCCCTCCCCTCTAGACTTTTACTAGCTTAATCAATCTTAACTCAACTTTGGGACCAACAAGTGGTATCAGAGCAGTAGTTCTTTGGACTGCTGTTTCTTGATAACCTTGTAGACTGTGAGGGTAGTCTTACTGATCTTACTACTATTTCTTGATATTTGTCACTATCTGAATACTTGAAAATACTTGTTATACTACTGATCTTATCTGTTTGATCAAACATGGATGAAACTAATGTGAACAAACTTCCTAAGTTTAAGATTGCAGATTATGACTACTGGAAGCTGAGGATGGAGGCCATCTTTAGCTCAACCCATGATCTAATGGTTTCTGTGGTCAAAGAAGGACCAATCACTACCATGGTGCAAAACACTGCAACACTGGATCCATCTGAACCTGTTGGAGCACTAGTCCCTAAGCCAAGGTCAAAATTGACTTCTGAAGAAATGCATCAAAACAATTTGGACAGTCTTGCTAAGAATTATATTTTACACACCTTGCCAAATGAGTATCTTAGCAAAATGTTAAAATGTAAGACTGTCAAGCAAATGTGGGACAAACTAGCTGTTCTTTGTGAAGGCACTACGCTGATCAAAGAAAGCAAACTGTCCACAGCTGTCCAAAGGTTTGAAACATTTAAAATGAAGCCAGGTGAATCAATTGATGAATTGGATACTCGATTTACTAAAATTATGAATGACCTTGATGTGTTAGGAAAGACTTATACTGAAAGAGAGATTAACTTGAGAATCTTGAAAACTTTGGATGAAAGGTGGAAAATGGTCAAGATGATCATTAAAACCACACAAGACATTGATTCATGGCCTGCAGAAACCATGTTTCAGACTCTTAAGGCTCATGAGTTTGAGTTAGATGAAGAAGATCCTATTACTGATAGTCATAAGGATAAGGATGCATCTAAGGACATAGCTTTTAAAGTCTCTACCTCAAAGGGGTCTAGATCATCTAAGTCTAAGGACTGACCGATCAAAAAAAAATCTAAGTCTAAGGACTCAAGCATAAAAGATGAACTAGATAGTTCTGATCTTAGTCTGAAAGATCAGATGAGCCTTATGATTAAAAGATTTGATAGACTAAATAGGAGGTATGGTAGATATAAGAGATTCTATAAGGAAACCAAGGGTTCTAGTAACAGGGACTCTTCTGGGAACAGAAGGGATCAAAACTCTTCTGAAAGAAGGGATGAGATCTCTAATGAGAACAGGAGAGATAGGAACTCATCTGATAAGAGGGATTGGAAGTCTTCTGATAAGAAAGATAGAAACTCTATTGATAAGCATGACAGGAATCGAAATCGTTCACCATCTAAGAAATCTTCTAACAATCCTGTGTGCTATAACTGTGATAAGCCAAGTCATTATGCATATGAATGTCCTGATCTGAGTTCTGAAGATCGAGAAGAAAGGAAAGCCAGAAGAGATCGAAAATATGCCAAGGGTAAGAAGGCAATGATGGCATACAATGAATCTGATTCGGATTCAGAAGAGTTGCCCTCGTCTTCATCTGAATACCCCTCTAGCAATGAGAATGAAGCTTTCATAGCAGATGATGGACTGGCAATGATGGCCAAAATAAATGATGAGGTATCATCTGTTAATTCTTCTCAGTCTTGCCATAATTCTGATACTGATGAAAGTGACACTGCTGATAGTAGTGTAGGAAGTAGTCTTCATCATTCCCATGGAGTGACTGAAGAGGACCTTCTACAAGCTAACAAAGAATTCATTGAAATCACTGATGAGAATATTTCTTTAAAGCAAGAAATCATTAGTCTGAAAGAAGCACAGTTGAAAGTAGATCCCAATGCAGTTTCTCTAAATGCAAGACTATCAGAAGAGTTGTCTCAACTCCAAGAAAAGTATGCATCCATTGATAAACTATATCAGGATATGCTTAAAACTCAAGCCAAAAAGACAAATGAATTCAATGATTTAAAGATTAAATGTGAAAAACTTGAAGAGCGCAATAGATTCTTAGAATCTGAAGTAGTGAGCCTAGATCGAAAGCTATCTGAAATGATTCATTCTGCCAAGATTAATCAAACAACATCAGACAGATATAGAGCTCCAAATGATAAAAGTAGGATAAGTACTGATCTGCCTAGTTCCTCTACTTTGGGCATTAAGAACACTAATGGAGCTAGTTCAAGTTCTTTGCAACTAGATAAAGTAAAAGAACCCATGCCTTATGATAATGATCCAAAACCTAAAGTACAGTCCAAATACATTCCTCCTACTACCAAGAATGGTAAAATGAAGAATGTATCAAGACCAGTACAGTCAAGACCATACCAGAAGAGTTATACTCCTCTGACCAGAGCAGAACAGTCCTGGTATCAGAAGAGACAAACTCAGAACAGTAGGTCAAGACAAGCACAGGCAAGTTGGGAACAGCCTAGACCTCATTTTATAAGGCAGTCTCAGTTGTATTCAACTAAACCTAGGAAATTTGTGCCTCATTATCATAACAAACCTGTTCTTTATCCTCCACCTTTATCTTATGATATCATTGGAGAGGAAAGACCAAAACGCATTTATAAGCCTTATGGTCCACATGCTTTTAGGCCTTATTCAAACTATTACATACATACTGATCTTACTGAAAAAGGGATAGAACCAAGGAAAGGCTATCTCAGAAAATTATATCCTAAGTCTGCTGATAGTTCTGAAATGGTCAATAAAGTACTATTTTGTGACAAATATGGAAGGAAACTGAAGAGGTCCCATCTATTCAAATCCTCAATGTTTATTTGGGTACCTCTCACCACTAACCCTCAAGGACCCCAATAAATAAAGGGTACCTAAATTATTAAGATCACTACCTTGCAGGATCGACTGGACTTATACAAGAAAGGTGGTTCAGTTGGTGAGACCTGGTACATAGATAGTGGGTGTTCACACCACATGACTGGTACCAAGGCCTTGCTTACTAACTATCATGAGAAGGAAGGAACAAAAGTAATCTTTGGTGATAGCTCCATGGCAATCACAAAAGGATTCGGATTCATCAAGAATGGAGATGTTGAAATCTAAGATGTCTCATATGTCGAAGGTTTGAAATATAATTTACTATCTGTATCTCAATCCTATTCTAAGTGAATGAGTGTGTAACCATTCTTGATCAATCAAAGTTAAAGTTGTGTGTTCAGTGGCTATAGATCGCATTGATTGAACCACTTAAATCCTTGTGTGCTCTGTTTTCATATCTTGTTTTGTTTGCTTTTGTGAATTATCTTAGTTGGGTTGCTTCATTATAATCTGTTTTCAGTTGGATTTGAGACGTCTAATCTGACACACTTAAATTTGATAATATTCTGATACAGACTTGAGTTGATGACGGTGCATTTTGATTTTATTTTATTTTTTGAGTATTTTTAAAATGAATATAATATTTTTCTTAGTTTATGGGTGGAGAAAAAACACAGTTAAAATACTTAATAAACGAGTTAAATGAATCATAATTAATAATGAAGATTAGATTTATATCATTATCAAAACCCACTCCAAATTTGAGATTTTGATATGTGAGAGTCTCATCAATATAAAAATTCCATTTGGTCCGTACTAAAAATTAAACACCAAAGTTATATAAAGAACAAACACGGGATGTTAATAAGTCAACAAATTCAAAAATAATATCACTTGAATACATAATTGAGAATAGCAACTAGGATTCCAAATATAGAACCTACAAAGAACAATTTCAACACCAAAAAAGATTCATCATTAATACAAATTAGATAATTAAAACTTACATGAATTTTTTGAGACATGAAATCGGTGAATTGTAGAAGCTGAAATGGATGAAAGAGAAGAATGAGATAAATTAAAGTTAGGGTTTAGAGAAGTATATAAATAATGATGTGAATCTTGTAAAATGTAAGTTGATTCTTAAAAATATAAGTAGAGGTATATAGAAACAGATACAAAATTAAAATTCATTCAAAATCTCCAAAATTTTAAATTAAGGTAAACATCAAATTGACATTAGCAAAAAGTTAAAAAGACCGTCCTGACCCTTTCTTTTACTTCTATGTTTTTTTACTTTCTCTTATTATATATATGTGTTCAAATATCAAAATTGAAAACTCTTTTATTTTTTCTTGAGATCAAAGTTATGAAAAAAATATATTAAACTTTACTTAATCTATTAGATCAAATACAATCATCATCCCAAATCTCCCCCATAAATAACCAAGAACCCTACATTCTAAAGTTATTAATCATTTTTTGATCTAATGAATTGCTACGAGCACGTCGTCGATTACTGTGATAACCGAAAAGCTCACACCCTCGAAATCCCCATAAGGATTCTGTCCCATGTTCAAGGCTTGAGCACAAAAACTTAACTATCGAATTGATTTCAGAGATGATTTCGAAGGCCTGCCACGCCCCATGGTTGACAAAATATTAAATCAGCCGGAAGCTTTATTATTCCTCTCTATTGTACTGGGTTGGAATAACTACTCTACTTTTTATTAGATTAAGATTAATTTTAAAAAATCTAACTAATTCTTTTAAAATAACTAATTTAAATAAATCAACTATATTAATTGAAAAAATCTGGGAAAATTAAATAAAATCTGAAAATATTTTTTCAAAAATAAATATACTAAATAATCAAATAAAAAATTAAATAAATTGTAAACTTATTTTTAAATTTTAATAAATCATAAAAATTCAATTAAAACAGTAATAATTATAATTAATGAAAATTAATGTGAAAGTCATCTTCTAAAATGTAGGTCATTAAAAATAACCGCCCAGGATATGATTTCCTTTATCCTCCACGCACACGGTTTAAGTTTCCATCCAACCCATTTGGAATGTTTTTTTAAGAATGTAGATGTTGTTAACTCTTAAATGCTTTAACATTATCAACAACATCTTAATTTGACCTTCCTTGATTTATTCTAAGTCTTTTCTGAAATGTTACATTAAATGTTGTACTAAATGCTCTCACATTCAGGAACGATTCCAGAAGGTTCTACAAGAGTCTGGAACATAGAAGAGTCCAGAAGGTTGCAGAACGTGATAGAAAAGTTTAGAGCATTGTAGAATGACCTGGAAGATGGCAGAAAGATCTAGAGAGATCATGGAGGTTGAGGTCCTAAAAAATAGGATCTCATAATGGAAGGATCTAGAAGCTGAGTATTTCTCTATAAATACCGCCAGAATCTTTCATTTCAAAGTATGCACTATTCGAGTAACACCTTCTTGAGAGTTCAACCCTAGTTAGGAGTTATGGCCAGTAGTTGTATCATTTAACGTACGCCGAGGGATACCACACCTTCCAGTGTACTTAGTTCTAGTCTTGTATCGAGTGAGAGTGAATCATAGATCAGATTAGTTCTTTAGACAATGTCTTACACTTAAGTCTATTTACAGATTTAGGCACCTGCCTCGATTGTAGTTTCTGTTTGTGGAATGTTGAAGTAATTGCTGAGACATTTCACACGACATTTTTGTATAACTTAGGAACTAAGTTACTGTTTTCGCCGTAAGGCTTAGCATAGATTTTGTTATTAATAAAATCTATGTTAAAAATTATTCCATTGTGTCTTTATTGTGTTTAGTGTTTTAGACTTCCGCTGTGTTATGTGTTTACTTTTTCACATTCTGTTAGAGTTAATGCTACACTAATTGTCACAACATTCAGTGTAACATTGTTCTGTTTTTTTTACTTAAACACTAGATACCACCCCCCACACACTTTCAGTTGGTATCAGAGCCGATACCTGACGACACTAGGTTTAGATCCTTGCTTAAAGTGTGTTTTAGTTTATGTTAGCAATGGAAACACATCACATATCCACTGCACTTAGGCCACCCGTTCTAGATGGTTCAAATTATGCTTATTGGAAGCCTAAGATGCGTATGTACATCAAGTCAATTGATGAACGTGCTTGGAGGACTGTTCTTACAGGTTGGGACGTACCAAAGAATCCAGCAGATGCCGATGGTGAAATTCAACTCAAGAAAGAGGTTGATTGGACAGCCGATGAGATAACAACAGCAGGATACAATTCTAAAGCTTTAAATGCTATTTTTACTTCTGTTGATACCTCTATGTTTAAAATTATATCTAACTGTTCTACTTCTAAGGATGCATGGGACAGGTTACAAGAGCATTGTGAAGGTTCCGATAGTGTTCGAAGGACAAAGCTTCGGATGTTGAGGACAAAGTTTGAGAATCTCCGAATGAAGGAAGATGAAACAATTTCATCCTACAACGAAAGGTTAAGTGAGATTATTAACGAATCACATTCTCTTGGTGACCCTATTTCTAATGTTAGAGTAGTACATAAGATATTAAGGTATGTTCCTAAAAGATTTGATGCTAAGATTTATGCTATTGAAGAGGCAAAATATACTGATAAGATGAGTCAAAATGAATTAGTGAGTATTCTTAGAACCTATGAAATAAACACTAATAAAATTGATGAAACTAAAGATGATAAGAAAGTTGTTGTTTTTAAAGGAGAGACATCAAACAAATCTGAGATTCAGCCTATCATTACTGAGGTTGATTCGGATGAAGAATTGATTGATGAATGTCTTAACAATCCTGACAACATTGCCCTTCTTACAAAGCATTTTAATAAATTTCTTAAGAAGTCTATGCATAAGTCTAAAGGAAATATACAGCCTAAGATCCAAATCAACACATCAACACCACAACCAGAAAGGAGGAAGATTCAATTCACACCAAGACCATCAAAGAGTGAAGGTAAACCAAGGTATGATCCTGAATTTACAAAATCAGTTCAATGCAATGCATGTTCTGGATATGGTCAGTATGCAAATGAGTGTGCCAATACCAGACTGAAGCAAAAACTGAATTTTAGTGCTACCTTGAGTGATGAATCTGATAATGATGATCTTGATGAGTTTAATGAAAGAGAAAGTGCTCGTTTTACTAGAATTGATTATAATGATTCCTCAGATGATGATCTGGATGATACAGATTCTGATGTTGCACCAGATGTCTTCACATCTACAGTAACATCAAAACAGAGTCACCCAGATCTGAACTGTTTTAATGGTTTTGTTGATGATGCAGGAAAAAGGATTGATGATGAGACATATCAGAAATTGTTAGATGATTGGAACTCTCAGAAACTCACTCTGAATTCTTTGAATAAAGAGAATGAGGATCTGAAAGACACAATTGCTAAGCTAGAAGTCTTACTTACCAGAAGAGATCTTGAAGTTTGTAAACTGAAGGAGAAATTGATCAACTCTACTTTAAGTTTCAAAAAGTTTTCCAAGAGTGCTTCTGATGTGAATGATGCTATAGCTGTAGGTAAATCTAATAATTATGGTTTAGGTTATGATGGTGAAACTGCTTCTATTTCTGAAAATTTTAGAAAACCTGTGAAGTTTGTGAAGGCAAATGCTAGCACATCTGGTGTAACATCTGCACAAACAGATTCTCACAAGGTTGAAAGGAAGTATATTTGTCATTATTGCTTTAAATATGGTCATATTCGTCCCTTCTGCTTGAAAATGTTTAAAGAGTTAAGAACTGAGTTTATGCCATCCAGAATGTCTTCACATCCTAGGAAACATTCTGTGAAATCTGCATGGAAACCAAAAGTTACCTGTAATGTTGTTCACACATCCTTGAAAGCATGTTTACCTGGTCTATGGTATTTTGATAGTGGTTGTTCTAGACATATGACAGGACAAATAGACTACTTATCTGATTATGTGACCTTGAATGGTGGTAATGTTACATATGGTGGTGGATCAAAAGGAAAGATAATAGGAAAAGGAACTTTGAATGTTAAAGGTTTTCCTAAGCTTAAAAATGTTTTGCATGTTGATGGCTTACTTGCTAATCTGATTAGTATTAGTCAACTTTGTGATGATAATTTGCATGTAAAATTTGACAAAGAGTCTTGCTATGTTCTTAATGAAGATGATGATTGTGTAATGACTGGTACTAGGTCTGCAGATAACTGTTATCTTATTGGAACTAATGTATGCAATTTGTCAAAACATGATGAGAATGTCTTATGGCACCAAAGATTAGGACATGTAAATTACAGGGCAATGAAGAAACTAATCATATCAGATGCAATCAAAGGAATACCTAAACTGAGCTTCCTGAATACCACTGTATGTGGATCATGCCAGAAAGGTAAACAGGTAAGAGTGCCGCATAGAATGCTGTCACATTGTTCTACACATCGATGTTTTGAATTGTTGCACATGGATTTGATGGGTCCTATGGAAACTGAAAGCATTGGAGGTAAGAGATATTCCTTAGTTGTGGTAGATGATTTTTCTAGATATACTTGGATTGAGTTTTTAAGAGATAAAACTGAAACATTTGCTGCTTTTAAAGTTCTCTATAAAAGGTTCAAAAATGTGTTTAACTTGAAAGTTGGCCGTATTAGAACTGATCATGGTAGGGAATTTGAGAATAGCATGTTTAATGATTTCTGTGATAAGAAAGGTATCTTGCAAGAATATTCATCTCCTAAAACTCCACAACAAAATGGAATTGTTGAAAGAAAGAATAGAACTTTACAAGAAATGGCAAGAGTCATGCTTTTATCTAAAAGTCTTTCTAAAAGATTTTGGGCTGAAGCATTGAATACAGCATGTCATATTATTAATAGAGTTTATATTCGATCTGGTACTAATCAAACACCTTATGAGATTCTGAATGTTAGAAAACCAAGTGTGAAACATTTTCATGTATTTGGTTGTGTGTGTTATATTTTGAATGATAGGGATCAACTTCACAAGTTTGATTCTAAAAGTGATAAAGGTTTCTTTTTAGGCTATTCTAGAAATAGTAAAGCTTATAGAGTTTATAACCTTAGGACTAACACTGTTCAAGAATCTGTTAATGTTGTGTTTGATGATGATAAAGGTCTTACAGATGATAAAGATGAAGAAGATATATCACAAGTCACTGACAATTCTGAGAATACACTGAAGTCTGATAATGCTGCACCAAATGCTAACACATCTGGAGCAACATCTACAGAACAGTCAGTTGTAATTCCACAGAATGATCAGTATGTTCCCAAAACGAATCCTTCTTCAAGAATGGGGAAAAGTCATCCTACTGACCAGATCATAGGCGATGCTACAGTTGGAGTGCAAACAAGAGGAAGAATAAGATCGAATAAGGTAGATGTGGTAAGAACAATATGCATGTCTTTTATTTGCAATGTTGTGAATGCTGAGTGTTACTATTCTGAAATTGAACCTAAAAGTGTGAATGAAGCATTAACTGATGAATATTGGATAAATGTTATGCATGAGGAACTTAATCAGTTTGAAAGAAATGAAGTTTGGACACTTGTTCCAAGACCTAGTCATACTAATGTCATTGGAACAAAGTGGATTTATAAGAATAAAACTGATGAGTCTGGAAACATTGTTAGGAACAAAGCTAGGTTAGTTGCACAAGGTTACACCCAAGTTGAAGGAGTTGATTTTGATGAAACTTTTGCACCCGTTGCTAGGATAGAATCTATGAGATTATTGCTAGCAATTGCATGTTTTATTGATATTAAACAACATCAAATGGATGTAAAAGCTGCATTCTTAAATGGCATATTAAATGAAGAAGCATATGTAGAACAGCCTAAAGGTTTGAAGATCCACAATACCCGGATCATGTGTACAAACTAAAGAAAGCATTGTATGGTCTAAAACAAGCTCCTAGAGCATGGTATGGTAGGCTTACGGACTTTCTTTTAGAGTATGGATTTATTAGAGGAGAAGCCGATAGGACTTTGTTTATTAAGCACACTGGAGAAGGTTTACTAATTGCTCAAATATATGTTGATGACATTGTGTTTGGTTCAACCTGTGATAAAATGCTGAACAGATTTGTTGAAGCAATGACAGCCACATTTGAGATGAGTATGGTTGGAGACTTGAGTTATTTTTTAGGTCTTCAAATCAAGCAATGTAAGGATGGTATTTTCTTCTCACAAGGTAAGTATGCTAAAAACTTAGTCAAACGGTTTGGTCTTGAAAACTCAAAAGTAATGAAAACACCTATGGGTTCTACTTTGAAACTTTGCAAAGACAATGGTGGAAAAGATGTTGATCCAACATTGTATAGATCCATGATAGGTAGTTTACTTTATCTAACCTCTAGTAGACCTGGCATTATGTATAGTGTGTGTGTTTGTGCTAGGTACCAAGCTAATCCAAAGGAATCTCACCTGAATGCAGTGAAAAGGATTATCAGATATGTTTCAGGTACAAGTGAACTAGGGATATGGTACACTAAGGACACCAACAACACATTGATTGGATACAGTGATGCGGATTGGGCTGGAGATATTGATGACAGAAAGAGTACTAGTGGAGGATGTTTCTACATGGGAAACAATCTTGTGTCTTGGCATAGCAAGAAACAAAATTGTGTTTCTCAATCCACTGCCGAGTCTGAATACATAGCTGCAGGAAGTTGTTGCACACAGCTATTGTGGTTAAGTAAGATGTTTCATGACTATGGAATTGAAAACAATATCCTCACAATTTTCTGTGATAACACAAGTGCTATTAACATATCTAAGAATCCGGTACAACACTCACTCACTAAGCACATTAGCATTAGACATCATTTTATGAGTGATTTAGTGGAGAAGAACATAGTTAAGTTGGAATATGTGCCTACTGAAAATCAAAATGCTGATATTTTTACTAAGGCTCTTGACCATGAGAGATTCTCATTTTTGAGGAAATCTCTTGGTATGTGTAATATCTGAATAATTCTTGAGAGGATGTTGTCACAAATGCGGTAGCATTTGAGACAACAGCCTAAGGTGGTATAGTTATTATAAATGTGATTTATTTCTTATTTTCGTTGAATAATTCCTTTGTAAAATATTCTTGAATCTGAAATTTGTTTGTGCAAAAATAGACATTTACTACACCTCTCAAAAGCTTGAAAAATTGAGAATGTTACAGCATACTAAAAGATGTACCAATTCACTGAGTAACTATGGAGCACGGAGTTCGCTACTACGATGCCTTCTTTTCAAAAGGTGAATTTGGTAAAAACGTCAAGAGGTTCATAATCCATTAAGTAAGTATGGGGCACGGAGTTCACTACTACGATGTACTCTACAGGAACAATGGATCAATACGAATTAGATGCTGTAGCACAAAAAGAAGAAATGCAATGAAAAGAAAAATGCTGAAAAATTGGCTACATTGGATAGGTAAAACCTGTGAAAAACCAATGTTGAGGTGTATGTCAAATCCTTGAGCACAACATTACATGATTCAATTATATTTTTATAAGTTGTAATTATTTAATTAATTGTGGGAATTTATTTTATTTAGTTATAATTATACTAACCACGTTCTTTTATTATTTCAGATTATACACATTTTTATTCTTTTTTATTTATTCTAGAATACTCTTAATTTAATTAATTTATTAATTAAAATTTTACCCCACTAACTCACCCATGATTTACTTGTGACTGAATTTGTGGAGCATTATCCATTTAATCTAGAATTTTCTTTAAGTCAAGCATTAATCACACGTACATTATTCCAACTACTAAGCTCTCTCTACATAAATACTCCCATTTCATGATTTTCTAATCTTTGTAATTAATTGAGTAAGTTGAGTATTAATTTTGCAGATTTGTTATAAGCTAACTGTGTGTCTCGGTTCTTGTGATAATTATCCTTTCAAATTCTTGAGTATAAATGGCAGGAAACAAGAAAACCCACTCACAGAAACCAAACTCTCCCAACTCACAACCGTCATCTTCATCTCTCTCAAATCTTCATACACTTGCTTCCATGGCTGCTTCACATGAAAATTCACCCCCAACTGCCGCAACCGTCACACCCATTCCAGCTACTCCGACAACTATCCACATCCCAAACCAAGCTACACTCTCCGAGCTGAGCCAGGCGGTTGAGAATTTTTCTCAATCGATGAGATCACCTAATCCACCCATCCTCACGATTGGTGATTTATCCATTGACATCTCTCACTACTTGCGCACCCAAGAAGTGATCACTACTGCACCTTCTTCATCCACAGCCGAAAAGCCCCAAATTCCGAGCCCTAACGTTGAAACAGAGGCCCCGACTGCTGCCTCTATGGGGGAGACTGAAAAGGAGATTGAAGAATCCCCTGTTGCTGAGTCAAAGGAGCCGTCGAATGCGGAAACATCCCACAATGAGGACGCTCAAATGGAGGATGCTGAAGAATCCGACAAAACCGACTCTGACATCTCAAAATCCGACTCTGAACCGATTCCTTTCAAGAGGAATTCTGAAGAGAAGAAGAGAAAGAGGAGCCCAGTTCCAAGAAGACGATCAGGTCGAGTTTTTACTCGAGTTGATTACTCAGACTCCTTGAGGAAGAAGAAGAAGCTAGGTGGTGATGTTGCTGAACCAATTCAGGTATTCTCTGAATCTGAAGAAGAAGTGGTGATTGAGAAGCCAACTAAGAAGAAAACTGATCCTAAGGGGAAGGGAAAGGCAAAGGTTGATGCTGTTCGAACAATGCCTGAAGAACCAGAACATGATTCTGATTCTGAAATGGAGATTTGTCTCAAGGATATGCAGCAAGCCCTGAAGAAGAATGCTGCCTCACATGCTGAATCAAGTGCTCCAGCACCAGAACCTGATGATGGAGGTGATTCAAGCAGTGCATCTTCTGACAAAAGCTCTGAAAAGGAAGGGGAATCAAGCTCTGAATCAAGCTCTGAAGAGGTGAAAGAACCAAGCTCAAAGGACACTACTTCTGAGGAAGGTAATTCTGAAACTGAAGTAGAATCTGATATTGATGGATTGGTTGATAAGATAACTAGGTTGTCTAGGAGGAAATTGTTGATGGAAAGGAGAATTCATATTTCTGATTTTGAGAGTAAGAATTTAATTCAATTCTTAGAGGATAGAAAGTTGATGAAAGCTCTGAACTTGTGTGATACATTTGTTTCTGATTGGGTGTATGAATTTTATGCATGTTTGAGGAAGAGTAATGGTAGGAGGAGTTCCCGTTGGTATGGGAATGTACAGTTTAGGGGGAGTATAGTTCCATTTACACCAGAATTGATCAATGATTTCTTAGGCATAGAACCAGTACTTGATGATGATGAACCTGATTTGGATGTTGTTACTGCTTCTATGACTGGTGGTTTGTTGACTAGATGGAGAAATGGAATGTTGGCCAAGGACCTTACTTCTCTTTATTCTGTGTTGCACAAATTGATTGTTTATAATTGGATACCCTCCACCAACTCTACCAAAGTGACAAAGGATCAAGCAATCTTGCTTTATAGGATAGTGGTTTTGAGGAAGTTTAATTTGGGATTGACTATTTTCCACCACATGATGAAGTTTAGTGGTGATATTTCTGATAAAGGAAACCTTCCATACCCTGTGCTTATTTGTTCATACTTGAAGATGCATGGTTTTATCCCTAAGAAGACTGAAGTTCTTAGAGGTAAGGTTCCTTTATACACCATTTCACCTGCTTTACTCATTGGTGAAAGAGTGAAAGATCTGCCCTTGCACAATCCTGGAAGTTCTTCTCAAAGACCAGCTCCTGCTCAACCTCAACCTCAACCCTCATCAGCACAGAGACCTGAACAGAACACAGCTGCACCTAATGCTGCACCAGATGCTGAGAACTTTGGTGGTAATTTTGATACCATGTTCTCTGTTCCCAGATCTTTTATTTTACTGCAGTTACAGCACCTACAGGACCAGATTGATGAACTCCAATTCATCAAAGACAAGTGGACAAGGCTACTTCCCACTACAACAGGGGGAGTACCACCTTCCACTTCAGCTAGAGCTTCTGGAGTTGTGATTGAAGAGTTGAATCCTGAAGCTGGAGGTGTACCTGATGCTGCTACAGAGAATGGAGGAACTGTTGCTGCTAACAATGTTGTTGCACTATTTGCTTCAACTTGTTTTATTGAGGAACCAGAGGAGGCTGATGAAGACAAGTTTGCAGATGCTGCTGAAGATACTGAGGATATGGAAATCCTCTATGCTGATATCTAGAACAGATGATGCAAGACAGGGGGAGTACTGAAGTACAGATGGCACATGTGCAGGACCTTGATGCTGCTGCTATTGTTATAGCAATTCATGCCATTTTCAGTCCTACTTTTGTTTTTGTTATTCTGTTATGTTTAAGTTAAAATTCTGTTTATTCTGATACAATATTTACTGTTTCTAGTTGATAGGTTGTCTATATTTATCTTGCTTAAATTAATTTGCACTAATGATATTTGATTACTGCTTATTGCTTAATTTGTTTTCCTATCATTAATTGCTTACTGCATGATGAATATGCCTTGTTTAGTTTTTTTATTTTTTTATTTTTATTGTTTTGTTTGCTCTGGTTATATTGTTTAGTCATTGTTTGTTTTTGTTTGTCTGTTTTTGAGTCTTACATAAGTCTTAGAACTAATCTGGTATATACCCTTATATGCTCTGATTTAATCTTTGATTTTTTGTAAAAGTTAATTTGTTTTGTAAACAAGTGTACTGTTTATGCTTGTTTTGGTTTTGAATAAGATTACTTTGATCTTATGGCACGGATCTTAGTAAAATTATTCTTGATCTCTTTTTGATTTGATCCAACGGTTACAACAGGTATTGTCTTGACTAGTATTTAGCTTTGGAGTTCAACTCACCTAAATACATAATACTGAGTATGTATAGAAATATATGTGCATCAGGTGTGTTGTAGTCGAAAGGTCAAATTGGGGGAGATTGTAGATGTTGTTAACTCTTAAATGCTTTAACATTATCAACAACATCTTAATTTGACCTTCCTTGATTTATTCTAAGTCTTTTCTGAAATGTTACATTAAATGTTGTACTAAATGCTCTCACATTCAGGAACGATTCCAGAAGGTTCTACAAGAGTCTGGAACATAGAAGAGTCCAGAAGGTTGCAGAACGTGATAGAAAAGTTTAGAGCATTGTAGAATGACCTGGAAGATGGCAGAAAGATCTAGAGAGATCATGGAGGTTGAGGTCCTAAAAAATAGGATCTCATAATGGAAGGATCTAGAAGCTGAGTATTTCTCTATAAATACCGCCAGAATCTTTCATTTCAAAGTATGCACTATTCGAGTAACACCTTCTTGAGAGTTCAATCCTAGTTAGGAGTTATGGCCAGTAGTTGTATCATTTAACGTACGCCGAGGGATACCATACCTTCCAGTGTACTTAGTTCTAGTCTTGTATCGAGTGAGAGTGAATCATAGATCAGATTAGTTCTTTAGACAGTGTCTTACACTTAAGTCTATTTACAGATTCAGGCACCTGCCTCGATTGTAGTTTCTGTTTGTGGAATGTTGAAGTAATTGTTGAGACATTTCACACGACATTTTTGTATAACTTAGGAACTAAGTTATTGTTTTCGCCGTAAGGCTTAGCATAGATTTTGTTATTAATAAAATCTATGTTAAAAATTATTCCATTGTGTCTTTATTGTGTTTAGTGTTTTAGACTTCCGCTGTGTTATGTGTTTACTTTTTCACATTCTGTTAGAGTTAATGCTACACTAATTGTCACAACATTCAGTGTAACATTGTTCTGTTTTTTTTACTTAAACACTAGATACCACCCCCCACACACTTTCAAAGAACTCGACGGATCAACTCTTATACCAAGTGTACAAGTAGATGTACCAAGTGATACACAAACACAACCGGAACCTCGTTGTAGTGGAAGGGTTGTGAGATAACCTGAGCGATTCATGTTCGTGGGAGAGTCTTCGGACTTGGCCCTCGGGGAGGATGAATCTGACCCTTGGACGTATGACGAGGCAATCCAAGACAAGGATGCATATTCTTGGCAAATTGCAATGGAAGTAGAAATGGGGTCTATGGATCATAACAAAGCGTGGGAGCTTGTGGAACCACTCAAAGGCGTAAAGCCTATTGGATGCAAGTGGGTCTACAAGAGAAAAAGAGGATCAGATGGGAAGGTTGAAACCTTCAAAGCTAGACTAGTGGCAAAATAATATACTCAAAAGGAGGGAATCGATTATGAGGAGACCTTTTCGCATGTAGCTATGCTTAAATCTATATGTATTCTCTTGTCGATTGCAGCTCACCTAGATTTTGAGATCTGACAAATGGATGTCAAGACAGCTTTCCTAAATGGAAGTCTTGAACAAGAAATCTACATGCGCCAACCCGAAGGTTTCATTGAAAAAGGCCAAGAGAATTTTGTATGCAAGTTTAAAAGGTTAATATATGGACTTAAGCAAGCATCACGAGCTTGGAATCAATGTTTTGATCAGGTGATAAAATCGGATTTGATCAAAATGAGTTTGAGAGTTATGTTTATAAGAAGTGTAGTGACTTTTCTTTTTCTTTTTTTTTTTTATTTTGTTTTGACCCTTTCAAATAATTAAAAAATCTTTTTTTTTCTTCTTTTTATTGATATATTTGAAATTTTCTCTTTTTATTTTTTTTTTTTTATTTTAATACATTTGAAGTAATTAAAAAAAGTTTAACACAATATTATTAAAAAGTGTAAGTTGGTATAACTGGAAAATGCAACACAATATTAATAAAAAGTGTAAGTCATATATAACTGGAAAATGCAATTTAATATTAATAAAAAGTGTAAGTCATTATAACCGAAAAGTGTAATTGTCTATAACTAAAAAGTGCAACATAATTTTTATTAAAAAGTGCAAGTGAGTATAACTGAAAAATGTAACACAATATTAGTGAAAAGTGTAAGTCATTATAACTGAAAAGTGTAAGTTATTATAAGTGAAAAGTGGAACATAATATTACTGAAAAGTGTAACACAATTTTTAATGAAAAGTGTAAGTCACTATAATTGAAAAGTGCAACACAGATTTAATGAAAAGTGTAAGAAACTACAACTGAAAAGTGCAACACCGAATCTACACAAGACCTGATTAACTCAAGTTTTTATGAAATTGAAAAGTCAACACTGAAAATATTATTGAAAAGTGTAAGTACTATAATTGAAAAGTGCAATACAATATAAAAAAATAAAATAAAAAGTTCACCTAGTCAAGACCTACTTTTTTTTATTTATTTAAATGTTATATCAAAAAAAAAAAATTATTAGCAAAACGTTAAAAAGATGGTCATGACCATGTACTTTTACTTTTCCTATGTTTTTTTAATTTTTTTCTTATTATATGTGTTCTGATCCGTTGAAGATCGACTTGGAAGGGAAGAGTCAAAAATATATTGAAATTGAAAACTCTTTTATTTTTTCTTGAGATCAAAGTAATGAAAAAATGACATTAAATTCTATTTAATTTATAAAATCAAATACAATCCTCATCCAAAATTTTATCCATAAATAACCAAGAATTCTGAATTGCAAAGTCCTTTTTACTTTTTGATCAGCAAATGAATTTTATTAATAAGAATTCGAGGTAAGAGAACGTTACCCATAAATTACAAAAGCACTCAACCATATTACAACGTAGAGGTACGGCATAAGTGAAGAATTAGATATTACAAACATTTGATTGCTACGAGCCCGTCAACGATTATTGCGATGCCTGAAAATTTCACAATTACCTCAAAATCTCGAAAAGAATTTCGTCCAATGACGATGATATTGATATATTTTGCATTAATATTGAAATCGAGGCGGTAGTCAATGATGAAGATGAAGATTTAAATGGTGTGGAAATTGGAGGTCTTTTCATTTTCATTTTGGGTTAAGAATATTAAGATTAATTTTTATTTTATTCATGCAAGCTTTATACAATGAAACGTGAAATATCATTTCTTGAGTGATTATAATCTATTAAAATGGCACACAAAACCCCTACTAAGAATGTAGGGAAAATAAAATAAAAGGCAACTAACTACTTGGTTCCTCCCTTCTCTAGGAGCTCTATATTAGAAATGATGAAACGATTGTTAGGAAGATGTGATGTTATTTTTCATGAAAATTTATTGTTGAAAGTGTACGATAAATTTATGGGGAAAAAAAAAGTGAAATATTGACTTAGATTTCTGGAAACTTAGAGCTTAATTGAAATTCTCGGATTGAACACTGGCTCTAAAGTACTCGACAGGATTCAGTAAGTTTGAATGATGAACTTGCTCGTCTGATGGTGAGTTCTTACTTATAGTTTCATAAGTTGTTACTTGAACAACATCTTGTATTTATAGAGAAATACAAGTTGTGTTCTAACTAACTGTTGGATAAATTAGCCATTGCAACAAAATCTTTTATGAAGGGGTCGAGATCTTCGTTAACTTGATCTTTTCTTTGATTCTGGTACAAAAATTCCTAAAAAAGGAATGGGCATTTATTGTTCATTGTATTACTGATAATTATTTTTGGTATTATTGAATATAATAAAATGTGTGGAATTATTTGTTATTGTATAAAACTTTACTGATTATTGTTCTTGTTATTACTGATAATTGTTTTTGGTATTTTTGTGATAAACTAGTATTTCACTCGTGCGATGCACGGTTATGAATATTACTATGGAGTGATAAATAATTAATATCATGCTACTATTAATTCAAAAATACATATATTATGGTGTTGTTAAAACTTATTTTTATAATATAAATTGAAGAAATTATCTCAATTTAATTTATTTGTGGATTAACATTAATGATATTTTGTTTAAAATTTGAATACAGTAAGAATAAAATACGGTGTGAAAATGACCCAATGATGCAAGGAATGTGAATAAATCTTATTATAACTCTTCGTATTATTATGCAAAGCATATTCTTTTGCTTTTTAATTACTCCTGAATCAAAGATCATTTCAACTCAATTGAAATATGAAAAATAATCAATACACAATAAAATGAATTTATAAAATTGATATGAAAAAAGTGAATGCAGGTAAGGATCCTACCCACAACCAGAATAGCAACTAAATTTCAAGATCAATTGCAGCTAATCACAAGAATATAAGAAAGTTTAGGAAAATCCTTAATTTAAGAATGTATCATTTTCGGTCACAAAACCTAACAAATAAATCTGTCACATTTCTAGGAAACAAAAAATAGCACATACAACACCAACATAACTATTCACATAATAAAAGTTATATTTTCTTCAATGAAACTAACTCAAGAACACGACCAAATACTAAGCAGCACTTGACAGAGTTAAGTTGACCTGAGTGAGAAGTGCACCACCAATTTATGAACCCGTCCTTGAAAGAGCACTGCTAACCTGGCTTGAATTTACCTTTTGACATCTCGACCAGCATGCGACATCGAAAGTGGGAAATTAAGCTCATTGTAGAAGTTCTCTTTTGACTGCTCAGACTTACCTGATTCGTAGAGGTCATTGTTCAACTAATGAGAGGAAAATCAAGAACTCTGTACACCTAGAAAAAAATCATGTATTAAATGTCAATTCATATTCAACTTTAAAATTTAAAGTATTCGTAAAAAAAAAAAATCATTTTTGGAGCAGGTAAAACATTGATAAAAAATTAGTTATATTAGTCCATGTTGGCCAACTTACCACATCAATTCCAACAAAAAGAAAGTGGCAATACACGTGCTCAAATATTTATCAAAACTTTGAGAACCTAATGTGACTTAAAATGCATTAAGTCAATATGTTTCTCTGCAAAGTAAGCTATAAAATTCATTATTGACAATAAAATTATGGAAAAGAATGGTAAACAGATCAAACAAACATTATTCGAATCATTCCACAGAATTTGAGATAGCACAACCTAACTATAGCACCTTAGAATTTGAGTTTGGAACATAATCAATTTACAGACAAAACTCTAAATGATAGTTTGTGATTTGAGTACTCAATCACTACTTGGGTTACAGACAGAGCTCTAAATGATAGTCTGATTGAAGCTCAGCAATCCACTATTGAATGGGTGTGAAAACACCACCATAATAACTAAATAACTGAAGAAAAATCAAACATACCATGTTAAAAAAAAGTAACATAAATGATTTTTAAGGCTGTGATTGAAGCTTGGCAATCCCCTTCATATATTTTGCAATGACATTTGCAGGAACTCGACCTTTTTCCCTTAGTATACACTCTTTCCTGGTAAACAAATTATTTTAAAATAAGCAACAACTTAATTTTCCCATTAATTATGTGGTAGGCTTTGTAGAACTAATAAATATACTGCTATGTGGTAGGCTTTGTAGAACTACTAAAATAGTTCATAAGTTATAAAATTAAATAATAATGAAGTTATTAATAATGGCTAAAAACACTTAATTTTCGGTTGCACACCAAAAATTGTAAAAGAATTACACACAAAAAAAAAAATTAATAAGAAATTAATACTTGTTGAAAGAAAACTGCATTGACTAAACAATACTAAATCTTCTTTTTATTTCCACATATGTTGAACAAAGGGACACAAAAATATTTTTATAAGCAATAAGTGGAAAAAATATGGAGTGTGAATGATTATATATCAAACTCTATGATTATTAATTCAAGATTGAAAGTAATTGTTGAAAGTAAATTTTTTAATCAACTGCAAGTCTGCAAGGAAACACTTATTAATACTTAAGGCTTGTTTAGCTACATGCATTTAACTAACAATCTAGTGAAGCAACTTGGCTCATTGTGCATAATCCATTGAATTGAATGATTAATGATTTAACTTATAGTAGAAACTGCAACAACTACTACTGGTGTAAGATCATTAATCCAGTGTTATATATGGCTGCAAAAAAAAAAAAGATTCATAAAGAATGAAAAGAAAGGTTTGGGCATTAGGTCAATCTATGTGTGATAACTTTAAGAAAACACTATAATGGAACAATGTAATAGTTGAATATCAGACACTAAAGAATTGAATAACATGCTACGCATCCAAGATGTTTTAGAAATATGCATTATAATGTAAAATTATTGAATGAATATACTCAAGCAAAACATTAAAAAGCTTCTCATCAAGTTATAAAAGAAGGAATGAACTTAAATTATCTTAAAAACCTCACAGATGACTTCATCAACAAAGTGACAAACTTAGTTTGAGTAGTGCTTTCAAATATACAAATAATATAATAAATTGAGCTTTTGCATAAAATGTTGCATTATGCTAAGAAATCACCTAAAATATCAAGTTGTTGCAGAATTAAATTGAAAAAAAAAAGTGGGGAGATCATTAAGTATAATGGCACATGCCTTCATTTTTCTCGGTGAGTGCTGCATACCTATTCTGAAACTCTCAGAACAGCAACCCTGTTAGAGTTAAGAGAATGGATACACACAACTCACTGAAAGTAGAGGAAAATAGATTAAATACATTGAAAGAAAAATAAGATAACACCGGAAATAATCTCGTCCAAGCCTAATGGCCGATTCCTACGGGAAAGATCCCGTCCCAAGCCTAATGGCCGTAAATAATGATATCTAAGATAATCCCCCTAGAGAAGACAAAGACAATATATAAAAGACTAAACCCTAGACTAAACCCTAGATTACTAAAGTCCATGGGCCACTTTATTAATATAACTATATACGTAAATTACTATAATATCTAATATTTGATGTGTATCAATTCCCTTCCCCTTCAAAACAGCCTTGTCCTTAAGGCTGAATAGAGGTACAGATCACGAACTGGAACCTTAACCATTCACATAGGAAAATCTGATTTTCTTGAATTGACCCCTGGTGCACGATTAAATGCAAGTTCAAGCTCTATACCCCGAAACAAATGCAATGTGCCACATATTTCCTTGATTTTGTAACTCTCCTTTTGTTCTACTCATGTAAGAATTAATATTTTCTTTCACAATTTCTCCAGGCCTATAATGAATTTCTTCTTCTTGATTCGCAAAATTTCTTCCCTTTTTCATAACCTCTTGAAAAATACTTGGTGATGTCTCCTTTATCTTTTCCTTGCCACGGGAAAACTCCAATTTTTTATCAACTCTGTCAATCACAACTTTCTCTTTATGAATTTTGGCATCATCTTCCGATCTGTATTTCTCTGGAATTGGAAGGGTGGTCAGGTTTTAGAGAGTCATCATGAACGATGCCCTCCTCACGCTGGAGTTGGCTCACCAAGATCTTTATGTTCTCGACTCCTTTGATTATCGTCGTCACAGTAGACTGCATCTTTGCCAGAGTGG
Source organism: Galeopsis tetrahit (assembly GCA_963675135.1). Classification (NCBI taxonomy): domain Eukaryota; kingdom Viridiplantae; phylum Streptophyta; class Magnoliopsida; order Lamiales; family Lamiaceae; genus Galeopsis; species Galeopsis tetrahit. Next base: position 8,370,151 of record OY776121.1, on the reverse strand, counting down.
ACTGCATCTTTGCCACAATAGACTGCAACTTCTCCACTCTCTTCTCTAACGTTTCCTCACGAACCTCCATTCGCCTCATTAGGATCTGACAGGTCGGACCAATTTGTTAGGGTTAAGAGAATGGATACACACACCTCACCGAAAGTAAAGGAAAATAGATTGAATATATTGAAAGGAATAAGATAACACCGGGAATAATCCCGTCCAAGCCTAATGGCCGATTCCTATGGGAAAGATCTCGTCCCAAGCCTAATGGCCGTAAATAATGATATCTAAGATAATCTGTCTAGAGAAGACAAAGACAATATATAAAAGACTAAACCTGGATTACTAAAGCCCATGAGTCACTTTATTAATATAAGTAAATTACTATAATATCTTATATTTGATGTGTATCAAAGCCTGTATAAATGCAAATAGAGCCATAAACATCATAAGTTGTTTCGTATTGATGGTAAAAATATTCACAACTAAATTGAGAACTAAATATAAGATACATATACATAATAAAACAAAAGCAATAATTTGTTGTATTTTTTTCTAAAATGGGCGGAAACACGATTAATTTAAGCAGACATCTTCAAATGACCCGGGTATATAGTGATAACCACATACCAAATAGAAAGAAAAAATCATAATTAACCCACAATGAGATAAAGAAAGAGAAGAGAGGTAAAAATAGAAAAATACTTGTGATTCTAGATTGTCGATCCAAGCAAAACGTTGGTGTCATAATTTTGCTCGATCAAGAGTTGGCCCAGAAAATTATCCCCGGCAATAAATTTATATATTTGATGTAGCGGAAGCTAATGCGATCAAGAACAGGAACGCAAACCTTGCAACTCTCTTATTTTCTATAAACCCACATAACCAACTTTCATTTAAAACTCAAAAACTGTCTTACAAATGATTAAAGGAGATGTATGTATACTATTCCTTCCCGTTTGCAACTACTTAGATGGGCCACTTAATACAAAACTAAGGTTGTTACTAAAAGCCCATCTAGAACAATCAATTAAAATTTAAAAACAACGGCCCATTCACACGTTTCTTTCCTCATTGCCCTCAGCTTCCAACGACTCTTCTTCTCCATCAATATCCTCATTAACTGGAAAATCAAGATGTTTAGTGCTAAAAAGAATAACACTTTTAGATTTTGATGAAACAAAGTATGATACACTTGGAAGGCAGATTTTTTGGCATATACTTTGTCGCATAGAACAACTACGGGTGGGCTAATGAATCATAGTCTCGTCAAAGAGAAAATCCCAGTTTGCATCGAAAGAAAAAGAATGGAGAGCTAGGAGAGAAGAGAACACAAAGAATGAAGAGAAATAATATTGAACCACTCGAAGGAAACTGGTACAACGATAAAGAGAAAAGAGAAATTAATGGGGAAATGAATCGATTAGTGGGCTAGGAAGAAGTGATACAACAAACTAATGAAAGTATTGAAGTCCAAGCCCCTGAGATTAAATATGATTATTGTTTATCAAAATCTGCAACTCACAAATCTAGTCAAACGTTAACTAACAATACCAAGCAATGGAAATTCATAAAATTCTGCACGGTGGCTGAATCAGTCTCTTTTGTGGACAAACCCCTAAATTCCTCGGCATGTGCGCTCGATCGAAGAGTGAAATGGGAGGTGGCGACCAAGTTTTGTGTGCTCTGTGCGATGTAACAACGGCGATTTAGGGATGAATACAAAGAAAAAATGTGATTTGAAGAAGAATGCCAATGAGAGTGGCCAAAGAATGCTTCATTTCCACTGTTACTTCAAAAGTCGCATTCTATTTCAAAGGAGAATGTAATTTAGTCTGGAATGGTTTACTAATATTTTACAATGAGAGGCCCACTCTAACAATATTTTATTACTATAGAGATTTACGCGAGAACCCACTATTCTATTTTTATATATATAAATATATAGATATTTTAAATTAGTCGCAAATGTTAGCGATGAAACTCATGTTTTCATCCCTATTTTGCAATGAAACACATTTTCGTTGCTAATATATGTGATGAAACTCATGTTTTCATCGTTAATATTTTACAATGAAACTCGTGTTTTATCTCTAATACTTGGCGATAAAAATATAAATTTCATTGTAAATTTTAGCGATGAAAATATATGTTTCATCGCAAAATGTTAGTGATAAAACCCATGTTTTCATTGCAAATGTTAGCCATGAAAATACGAATTTCATCACAAAATAATAAAAATGTAAATATATTTTTCATAGTTGATTTAACAACGAAAGTAAATCATTCATCGCAAAAGTATTTAATTAACATAAAAAAATTATAAAAAAATTTAGTAATTAAATATTGTATATCATTACAAATAATAGCTACAAATTTTAAATTTCACCATAATAAAATTAATAATATCATTATATTTTATAAATAAAAGAGCATCCATCAAATACATCCAAAAATGTCAAATGCATCGAAAAAAAAAAACTCAAAATTAGCATAAATGAGAACAAACAATAAAAAATTTAGCAACACCTTAAAGGCTGCATAGCTAGCAACAAGCAGACAACACTAACAAAACCCACATACGCAAATAGTAGCAGAAATCCTCCTTGAACATCAACAACAAGCCATTAAGAAACCAACAACAAACTAACTCAAGATAAAAATAATGTAAATGTACCATCACAATATATACAGTCATACATATTACAACAACCAACAAACCCATAACAGCAGCAATAATCAGTAAAAAATTAAAAAAATAAAAGTAAAATAAACAAAAAAATTTGTAATGATCAATTTTATAACCGAACATGATCAATTTTATAACCGAACAATATACATTTTTTATTTTTATCTGAACTCTCGTAAACAGGGGATTGACCCCCACTTGAACAATATACATTTTTTATTTTTATCAAGCAAGCATACCTGCACAAAGTAAAGTAATTGTGAAACATAATAAATAAATAAATAAAACAACCCACATATATTGCATATTAAGTTAGTAATCAATCTGTCAAAAAAAAAAAAAAAAGCTAGTAATCAAAATTCCGTAAAAAAAAAAAAGTTAGTAATCAAAATCAATGTCATTGCAATATATGAAATCACAAACATATTATGTAAATACCTTATGTTGTTAAATACATTAGTCATTATCTTCATCAAATTGAAGTATTAGCTCATCTTCGTTGGTATCTACTTCAGTTTCAATATCTTCATCATTGCTAAAATCTTAAAAACCATTAGACTTTTGCATTTGTGTTGCCGCCAATTCCATATAATTAGGTTGAACTCCAAGGGAAGTTTTTATATCTTTATCGACCACTTAACTTATGTCATTAGATGATATATCTTGTTCGGGTTCATTGTTACCACCAGAATTATGAGGTTCACCATTACTTTCATCTTCCTCTTGGACTGCTTCAAAAATCTCACGATGTTGTACTTTCATGGCGACTTTCCAATGTCTTCCACGCTGAAACCAATCACACCAGAGAAATTGTAAAACACTTGCACGATCTCATTTACAACTCCAGAAAAGTCAAAATTCTCATCATCTTCGGATGATGGCACACTAATCCCACTATTTTGAGTCGTTCTTCGAGCATCACGAGATTTTGTATGATAACGAACACCATTTACCACACATGCATCATGAAGATGAACTTCGATATCCAGACCTAATGCTAGAGAGTATAGCTCATATGTTGCCTGTGGATGACTCACAGATCTTAGCTTCAACATCTTACCTCGAAACCACCTAGAGAATTCATCCTCTTGACATTTAAAATGCAATTGGGAGAAACTCTAGAGGAGAGAGTTTGCATATGTTCATTGCACATTAACACAAAATTGTTATGAACAATATAATATTACGGGAGAAATGAAGATATATTTACTCAATTTATATATTTTTCGACTTCCTTGCAATTATTAAGAATATACCAATGTGCTTTCTTTCGCAAATTCCATGACTAACTTGTGATTTCTATGGCCACTAAACATCCTTACTTGTTGTGAGAAAACAGTAAGTGTAGATGACATAGGTTGATTCACATCTATGTTTCGCTCCAGCCTTGTAAAGCTTGTTTCATCTATAAAAATACCCCTCTACAATGGAACCTTCTGGTCTCGATCTATTTCGAACATACTTTTTCAATGTACCCAAATATAGTTCAAATGGGTACATCCACTATGACGAAACAGACCCAGCTAGCATAGCCTCACGTGGTAGATGAACTATCAAATGAATCATGATGTCGAAAAATGCTGGAGGAAATAACCTTTCCAACTTACATAAAATGAGTACGATGTCCTCCTCCATCTTTGTTAAGTCTTCAATGTGTAGAGTTCTAGCGCAGAGTTTCCTAAAGAAATCACATAACTCAACTATTTTTCCACACACATCCTTCGCTAAAAAAAATCTTATGGGAATTGAGAGCAACTTTGCATAAAAACACAACAGTCGTGTATCTTTAACCCATGTAATTTACCATCATTCACGTTAACATTTCTGGAAATATTTGATGCATAACCATCTGGGAACTTAACCGATTTTAATAAACGACAAAATACTCGTCGTTCATCCAACGTCAATGTGTAACAAGTATGTGGCTTAATACTCTTTTCACCAATCTTCTTAATATGCAATTCACTTCTTATGCCCATATCTTATAGGTCTAATCGTGCTTTATCGGTGTCCTTAGACTTGCCATCAATACTCAACAATGTTCCAACTAACGCATCACAAATGTTTTTCTCAATGTCAAACCTTGCCAATATTTCAACTAAAAAAATATAGACTTTAACCCATTTAGCATTGCTTACTAAACGTTTTTGCTTTGCCGACACCGCATGATGTTTACCAAATATCACCTCGAGTAATGCATTTAATTGTGTTAAAATATCTTCCCAAGTGAATGTTCATGGAGGTTCTTTCAATTCAGATTTTCCATTGAAACTTCTATTTTTCCTCCATGGATGTTTGGACGTAAGAATCGTCGATGACATGTGTAACAAATCTTACTCCGTAGAGGACTCGATAGAGTATGTTCAAGACATACAAGGCATGCTTTGTAGCCTTTAGTGCTCCACCCGTATATCGTCCCATATGCTGGGAAGTCGTAAATTGTCCACATTTATGGCAGCATGTAATTGGAAAAAAAAAATAGTAAACATCAATCTCTTTTCCAGTGGCCTTAGGAGTTAGGACCAGGAATCAATAGAGGCATAATCGTGTGGGATTGTGTCATCATTTTCCAAAGCGGTAAATTATATGGCACAAGTAGGACTGACCACACACTATATAAATTAGATATGTTTCCAAATGGGTTAAATCCATAAGTTGCTAACCCCAAACGGATATTTCTAGGATCAGCTGCAAAAGAAGTATGTAATTTATCAAAGTTCTTCCACAACTCAACATCAGATGGGCGCCTTAATACCCCATCTGTTTCAATTTGATTATCCCAATGTCATCTCATTTCCATTGTCGTATGCTTCTTTAAGAACAATCGTTTGAGTCTTGGCTTCAATGGAAAATACCTAAGGAATTACTGAGGAATCTTCTTCTTTTTTGTTTCCTCGTACTTATAACGCGACTCTTTACACATCGGGCATGTATCCTTGTTCTTGTGTTCATCCTAAAACAAAATGCAATCATTAACACAACCATGTATAGACTCGTAACCTAAACCCAATTGTTTTAACTTTTATTTAAGTGCATCATGAGAGTTAGGAACCTTGTTCGGCCATGGAAATGCATCCCGTAACAACTCGAGCAACATGTTAAAGGACTTGTTGGTCCAACGATTTAATACCTTAACATGCATTAATTTCAATAGGAAACTAAATGCACTAAATTGTGTACACCCTGGATACAACTCTTGTTGAGCTTCTTCAAACATTGACGTATAACTTTCTCTCTAGTAGTTTTCTCAATGTCATCATCTAATTGAATCTCACTACTACCCACAATCTCTGGTTGCCTCAAATCATTAAACATATCAAAGAAAGTGTCATCTTCTCTTAATGCATTTAAATCCTCGTCTTCATTTATGAAATTAGCATAATCATTATGTTGACTTACTTCACCATGAGAATTCTACACTTGGTATAATGTATCAAAACCAAATCTGTAAAGGTGTCCTCTAACAAAGTTTAGGTCATACTTATATAAATTTCTACATTCGCGACAAGGACAACAGAACTTGGATAATTTTTCAGTAATCATAAAATTTTCAGCAAACTTAAGAAATTCATTCAAACTATTTATATATTTTGCACCTACACGGTTTGGTTTGGATTCATTATCCAACTTCGATCCATATTTGAGAATCCTATGTAGTTATCTAAACATGCAACAAAAGAATAAACGAAATTTAAAATTAAATCACACTACAAGAAAAACCTAGACAGAAAACTTTCAAGTCATTTTCCCATTGACTTTGAAATTAAAAAGAGTTTTTATGTTGTCTATTCACTAAACAAAACAAAGAGGAAAATTCACTCAGATAGAAGGGGAAACCTAAGATTTGCTGAGCTACGTACGCACAAAAGAGGGTGAGGTCGAAATTAGGGCTGAAATTTAGGATTAGTCAAATTAGGGTTTAGAAAATAAATTACGGCTTACCTAACGGTGGGGAAGGAGGACAACGCAAGACTGAACACGACGATAACAATAGACGGCGCAAGGCGTATGACGTGTGTTCGTGGCACACCGTTGTACACCCCTACCACAAAACACCTACGAAAACACTATTGTACACCCTTGCCACGAACACACATCGTGCGCCTCCCATCTATTCTCATCGTCGTGTACTCTTGGCCTCCTTCCCCGTCGTTAGGTAAGCCCTAACTTATTTTCTAAGTCCTAATTTGACTAATCCTAAATTTCAACCCCCTTCCCCCTCCTTGTTATGTTTCACAAGTTCACATCATTTTTTAAAGTTTTTTTTATATATCACACTCTTTTGTGCGTAGCTCAGCAAATCTTAGGTTTTCCCTTTTAAGTGAATTTGTCTCTTTGTTTTGATTAGAAAATACACAACATAAAAGCCTTTTTAAATTCAATGTTCCCAAGTGAATATATATATATATATATATATATATATATATATATATATATAAAAGCATATGTTATAAGATTTTGTGGAGATTGTTGTCAGCAATGAGAAAATGAGTTGAAAATTTTCTGTTTAGGTGATATATGTGCTTCATTTGAAATTATCCTTGTATCTTCACACCTCTTTGAAATGTATATGGTTTCATTATTCTAAGTATTGCAGTAGTCACATACATAGGATTGTATAATTGTAATCTTCATCAGGAAAGCTCTAGAAAATGTTTTATGTCATAATAAATTTTCTCAAGTATTCTTTCGGTTGGGGTTTGCTATGTTTTGTTTGCTTTTTGTTCTCAAATGAGATAGGATTTTTACTATGATTTTGGGGAAACAAACTAGAAACAAATGTATATAATTTTCAATTTTCTTGTTGTTTGATTTAATTCAAAATTTCGGGAAACAAATTAGAAACAAATGTATATAATTTTCCCTTTTTTTGTAGTGTGATTTAATTCAAAATTTCGTTAATTATTTTGTTTCATGTTTAGATCGCTGCATAGGATTCTCAAATATGGATCGAAGTTGGATAATTAATCCAAAACGTATAGCTGCAGAATATATAAATGTTTGAATGAATTTCTTAAGTTTCCTGAAAATTTTATGACCATTGGAAAATTATCCAAGGTCTGTTGTCCTTATCGGGAATGTAGGAATTTATATAAGTATGACCTAAACTTTGTTAGAGGACACATTTACAGATTTGATTTTGATACATTATACCAAGTGTGGAATTCTCAGGGTGAAGTAAGTCAAACTATTGATTATGCTAATCTCATAAATGAAGATGAAGATTTAAATGCATCAAGAGAAGAGAAGATGACACTTTCTTTGATTTGATACATTATACCAAGTGTGGAATTCTCAGGGTGAAGTAAGTCAAACTATTGATTATGCTAATCTCATAAATGAAGATGAAGATTTAAATGCATCAAGAGAAGAGAAGATGACACTTTCTTTGATTTGATACATTATACCAAGTGTGGAATTCTCAGGGTGAAGTAAGTCAAACTATTGATTATGCTAATCTCATAAATGAAGATGAAGATTTAAATGCATCAAGAGAAGAGAAGATGACACTTTCTTTGATAAGTTTAATGATTTGAGGGAACTAGAGATTGTGGACAGTAGTGAGGTTCAATTAGATGATGACATTGAGAACAGCGGTAGATGTTGCTCGTATAATTTCTCTAATTGACTTGATCACTCTTGCAGACTAATTTGAGGCCTAAGATTTTATTTTCTTCAATGTCGTCCCAATGTAAAGGTGACCTGCATTTTCATCTGAAGAGTGCTTCGTAGGGTGTTGTACCAATTGTTGTCTGGTAGTTATTGGTGTAAGCAAATTCAACCAAAGGTGGGAATTTCTCCCAATTTCCACCAAAATCGAGATTACATCCCCTTAATATATCTTCCAACGTTTGTCTGACACTATTGACTATTGAGATGGACACTTCGTGCAATCTGGTGATCTCTTTCAAGTATATTTGTGTTAACTTATCTAACTCAAATGTCATTTTTATTGATAAGAGGTGTGCAATTTTTTTCAGGCGCGGCCGACTAAGTCCATGGCCATGTGCTCCGACTATGATGAAATCGATCACGTGTTACGTTGTCGAGTGCTTGATTTGTCAGAAGTTGAAGGCGGACACTCGTTCCCCGGCCGGGTTGTTACACAACCTTTGCCAATTCTGGAGCGCATTTGGGAGGATGTTACCATGGACTTTATCTCCAGTCTTCCTCATTCCCAGCACTGGGACATTATTTTGGTGGTTGTGGACCGTCTTTCGAAAGTCACTCATTTCATGGGCCTCACTCATCTGTACACGGCTTGTGTGGTGGCCACTTAGTTTTATCGTGAGGTGGCATGTTCACGATGGATTGGGAAGGTGGCCTACAGGCTGCTATTGTTGGACGGCATGAGTGTGCACCCGATTTTTCACGTCTCCCAGCTTAAGGCATCACTTGGGGACCATGCGGTGGAGCCCACCCTTCCTGCGAACTGTTTTGGGGATTCAACTGTGTTCGAGCCCGATATAGTCCTACGTGGGCGTTGCATTTGGAGAGGAACGACGAGGGTCCCTCAGGTTCTGGTTTCGTGGCTGGGCAGGCCCGAGGAAGAGGCTACTTGGTTTGATGTTTCATTTTATCAACAGCAGTTTCCTTCATTTCGCCTTGAGGACAAGGCGCCTCTTGAGGGAGAGGGAATTGATACGCCTCTTATATTGTATAAGAGGCGTAAGTGAAGACGGAGGAGTTATTTGGCATGTTTTGCTTAATTTTTTGTTTATTTGTTTTTGAGTTATTTCCTTTTGAGCAATTTCCTTATTTTCTTTTGTGTTCATTGAAGCATTTGGCCCATGGATCATGAACTTATATCTACCATGTGTTTACCCTAATTGGGATTATCTACGAAATTATTGAATTGATCGGCCATTAGCTTGGACGTGAATTGTTCCCAGGAAACTTAGTGTTCTTCCTTAACTCCATCAAACACAATTTTGGACAAAATGGGACAGATAAAAAGGGACGGGGGACAATGAAGCTTAGGACCTGAAATACTATGGGGAAAATATAGTTTGCACACACATTTTTCGCTAAGATAATGTAAATTCACGGGTCCAAAACTGTAACATTTTATTTAATACATAGCAGAGAGTTTCAAATTATTACAGTGAAAATTAGAAAGAGATTACAAATCACTAACCTTCATGAGTGCAGATAATGCATTTCCAGAATTGAATCATACGTTTCTGGACCAGTTCCCACTTTTGCCTCCACTTTTGTGTTCAAGTCTTACATCTGTAATGAGAATATCTTTTGAAGCAGCTTTGCACATATCATACACTGTAAGACCAGCAACAGTTACTGCTGTCAATGCTTCCATTTCCACCCCGGTTTTCCCAGTTGAGGTGGCTTGACCTTTTATCTCAACGCTATGATCACGAGGATTGAGCGTTAAATCAAGATGAACATGAGACAAATTGATGTTGTGGCATAATGGGATAAGATTGCTCGTTTGCTTCGCACCACAAACTCCAGCAATCTTGGCTACACCGAGAACATCTCCTTTCTCCATCTGGTTAGCCGAAACCAAATCAAAAACCTTCTGGCCCAAAATAACCTTGCAACTAGAAATAGCCACTCTCTTAGTAATATCTTTGGACGAAATATCAACCATTTGCGCTTCACCTTTACTACCAATATGTGTCAAACCAGAAAAGGACTCTTTCTGTTTTACATCATTAGTTATATGATGTGATTCCTGAGCCACAGTTTGACTATCTAACGAACCAGCAAGGCCAGACGCAGGAGGTGCACCAAAAACATATTCCATTTCCTAGGGCCAAAATTAGCAAATAAACTTAGGGCTAATATTATACATCTCATTCATAATGCTGGAAACATTGCAACCTCAAAATGTAGATTGCCATTAACTATAATCACTTTTGAAAGCCTTTATTACTTAATAATCTTTGTTCCATCAATTTGTTTGATAAAATAATAGCATAAATTTTCAAATGGCAAGCACAACAAGCAAGGCACCATATTTCTGACTTCTGATTACTAAATATATTATCACTACAAGATATATTATAACAACAAATTTGTAATTATGAGAGAGTACAAAATGCCACCTGATTCAGCTCGGCAATAGTTTTAGAGATATCATGGCTACTGTCGCTGCTAAACAGCCTACTTCTTGGTGGCTCCTTGAACTTCAAGGCAAATTGACCAAGGATCGTCAATTTCTGAGCTTGCATTTCCTGTGGAGAATTAAAAAACAGGTGGTAAAAAACCATACGGTTCATAATTCACTAGGTTTTGTCAATGAGGCATATTCACAAACACTTGGATGAACTTCAGCTAATATGAATATGAGCAATGCATTGTATTGTCATTTCTGTCTGAGCTCAATTCATGAAATTTCTGTAAATTATAGCATAATAATAGAATTTTATAATTCAATTAGAGAAGATAGATTTGTATGTTGTTTGATCGATCTCATTAGCTTTGAGCTGTGCGTTCATTTTTCACAAAACAGAGCATAAAACTAAAATTTAACACTTAGAAACTCAAAATATACATAGATTGCAAGCAGCTTTCATATCATAGAATCTAAACCAAGCATCACGGAAGAAGAAAACTCACAAGAAACCAGAAACAGGAATTAAAAGTCACGGTAGAAAATGGAGATTCTCGGCGAATTAGAATCATAGAATATGAACGTCGGAGACCGACGCCCAACACGGAAAAGTGGGTTCAATTTCATCATGCGTACAGAAACAACCAAACAAATCCATGTATCCAAACCCTAATAAAAATCCCTACAAAAGAGAGCGAAACTTAAGTTGAAGGGGCGGAGCCAGGGGTGGAAATAGGCCGGGCCACTAGATAGGGGGTGGAAATAGGCCGGGCCACTCGATAGGGGCCTACGGCCTGGCCTATTAAGGGCCTAGCCTATTTATAACATGAGTCAGGCTCCTATTTACTTAAGTAGGCCGAGCTTAGGCCTTGTATAAGGTCTTATAAGCTTAACAGGCCGACCTATTTAAAATTATGTATAATATTTATATATATTTTATAATAAAATAATTCTTAAAATATAATACTAACACTAATAATAAGAGGGTGTTTGGCTCAGCTTATAAGCTACTTAAAACAGCTTATAAGTTGTTTAAGAGCTTATAAGCTGTGTAAATGTGTTTGGCAAATTTTTTTTTTTAAGGTAAAGTCTAGTATGCACTCGAGTGCATGCTGTGCACCCTAGTCGATGTGCACTTTTCAGTTTACTAACTTACACTTTTTGGTAAATGGTGTTGCACTTTTTAATTATTACTAAAAATATTATTAGACAGTTTAATAATTGAAAAATGCAACACCATTACCAAAAAGTGTAAGTCAGTAAACTGAAAAGTGCAACATGGACTAGGGTGCACAACATGCACTCGAGTCTATAGCAGACCAACCCTTTTTTTAAACATCTTATAAGTTGTATAAATAAGCTACTTGAAGCTTATAAGCTCCAAAATAAAAAGTAGGACAACCCCAACTTATTTTTTAGAAACTTATAAGATATATGTAAATTACAAAAATATCCCTAATACTTTTAATTATTTACATGAATATTAATACAAAAAATAACAATTTCATTAATCAAATTTTTTTTATTTTCTCTCTCCTCTCTCTCTCCCCTCACAATCTCTCTCCCCCTTTTCTCCCTTCTATGTCGCGATGCTTCTCTCTCAAAACCCTAATCCCCAATCGCACGGTCTCTCTCCACCCTAATCGAACGAGAGAATTGCAGGAGAAGATTTGGATCTCCATATATCCTCCCTAATCGCAAGAGAAGATTTGATCATTGGTAAGTGTTTTTTTTTATAGGTGAATATTGATATTTTTACAATTTGATTCGTGTGTAAAAATCTGTTCATATTGAATATTTTACAAAACTACATAACTGAGGGAGTTTATGTAATGGGAATAGTGAAGGAGATATGGTGTATGTTTATTGCTCTGGGTATTTTGGATTAGAAAGCGCCGACGATTAACTTTAGCCCTAATTCTCTCCCCATTTCCGCCTCTCTCTGTTTCTCTCTCCTCGAAGCGGCATCGAGAACCGGAAGAGAGAGAGAATTGCTCGCCATTCTACCGTGTGAGAGCAACTGTTGTTTCTTCAATCGGTATGTATTGTTAACTTGCACCGATATACAGTTTTCGGAGTTATGAATTTCTTAAACTCTTGGGTAGCACAACGCGTTTCTTTTGTTCCTTGACTCGCTATGCTGTTAAATTTGATGATTCGGAGCTTATGTTGCAGAGCTAAGTTTAAATTATCGATTAATTTAGGTATATGGTAGAATGTTTTTTGGTTCATTCTAGCAAATGTTTTTTGGTTCATGTTGTTGTTCCTTTACTTTTCATTTTTGGATTTTCTGAAATATGATATTGATGTTAGTTGTCTTCCACTGTTTCTCTGTTTTTTTTAATGGGTCTTCTTTGCATACCAAAATGGGTTGGCTTTTGATTAGTCAAATTCTGAGTTTAAGAAAGACAACTTTTATGTCTTGAAAGGTAGCTATTCTATTAATGGAGAATCCACATAAAGGAATTATAGGATTAGGAGTCCATCAAAATGAAAATTCAGGCAAGAGTACATCATCAAGAAGTGGTAGTAAAACCAATCCAGGGGCTGAAGGGATTTCTTCTGCAAGGTGGAACGTCTATCTAAATCGTATGCTCATCCAATCGTATGTGGAGGAAATTGGAAAAGGAAATAGACCAAACAGTCACTTCAACAACAATGGGTGGAATAACCTTATAAAAAGGTTCAATAAATTGACTGGAAAAAACTATGTGTACAAACAAGTACGGAATCATTGGGATGCAATGAAGAAGGAGTGGATACTATTTAAGAAACTAATGCTCAACTCTACTGGGATTGGTTGGGATCCTCTGAAGAACTCAATTGATGCTTCAAACGAGTGGTGGGAGAGTAAAATAAAAGTATGTGGTCTTGAACTTATAAGTTTTTATATTTCTTTATTTTGTTTATTAGATCTCTAGGTTGATTTGAAATACGATATTGCAGGAGAATGCAGATTATAAGAAGTTTAAGAACAAGGATTTATCCTTAATATGGTTTGAGTATGATAGGTTGTTTTCGGATGTTGCTGCCACTGGAGAAAGAGCACGAGCACCTACTCAGAGATCTGGAAATGAGGGCAGTGAGAATGAGATTGAGATCTTAGAGGATGGTGAGACAAAAGAAGTTGAAGACCATGTGGAGATTGGCGACAGCGATGACATCGTATTCACTGAGAATGATCCAAGTTTTGAAACCCAAGAAACAAACAGTATCGGTGGTGATAAGAATATGTTTCCATCTTTGGCATTGTTGGGAATAAAATGAGATGTGTTTTGATTAAATACCAAAACCCCTGAGACATGCCTAAGTCAAGTTGACTATGTTCTAGAGATGATAGAACATATAGTATAAGGCTAGATGAGAAGCTGATATGTTAGGCAGCTCTTAGTTACTTAGATGCACAATGAGAGGGGGAACATATGCTTTGAAGACCATCAAGAACAAGCCCCCCCAAGGCTCAAATTCTGGAACAACCACTAAAGCTCAAGAATGCTGATTAGGAGAGTTGTCCGGAGAAGTTGTCTCTGCACAATTAAAACAAGAACAAAGGTTCTGAAGCTCAAAAGGCCAAGTATATTCAAATGCTCTGATAAGGAGAACTGTCCAGAGAGATTGTCTATGTGCAAGAACAAAAGTTCAAAAGCTCAAAGGTCAAGCATGCTGATCAGGAGAGTTGTCCAGAGAAGTTGTCTCAACATAATCAAGATCAAGTACTCTGAATGTGCTTGAGGTCAACTATGCTGAAGAAATAAGAGACAATCACACCTTAAAGAACTACAATGAATCATGCTAAAATCACCTTCAAGTGAAGCAAAGGATAAGAGTCAAATCATCTGAAGAAGAGCTAGCCAACCTTGCTGATAAGCAAGACTGCTGATAGTGATAAGGAGAGTTGTCCAGTTGATGAGGAATGTTGCCCTATCATTGGATCAACCTTCAGAAGCCATGTCCATGTCCTAGCAAGAGTAGGAGTGTGCAAAATAAAACCGGACCGGAAAAAAGACCGGAACCGGACCGACCGGTTAGATTCCGGTCCGGTCCTCGGTCCGAAATTTTTTAAGATTCCGGGTTCCGGTCCGGTCTAAAACCGGAATTTACCGGTCCAGGACCGGAAACCCGGATTTACAATTCTTTTTTTTTTTTTTATTATTTGAATTTTAAAAATTACAAATCTCATTCCTCTGGCTCTTCGACTTCCTCTGGCTCTTCGACTTTCTTAAACCCAATTCCCTATTTTACCATTCTCAAAATTCTTCAACCCCGCTCACCACTCACCAGCCTCACACAAGGGCGACAACCCTTCTCCAATCTCCACTCCTTGACTCACCCATTTTGAGAAGGTAATAGAGCAATACTCCACCCAATCTTCTTGCAATGTAAATTTTCTTGAGTTATTGAGAAGGTTTAATCTATTTTACAGCTTATAATCGTAATAATTATTTTTAATTTCTTGTTTCAAAATTTTAGATGGATACAGTCACAATCTCAATCAAAAAGAATACCGGTGTTTTCTAATTCTCCCATCTCCACTCCTTGACTCACCCATTTTGAGAAGGTAATAGAGCCGACGCAATAGAATACTCCACCCAATCTTCTTGCAATGTAAGTTTTCTTGAGTTATTGAGAAGGTTTAATCTATTTTACAATCGTAATAATTATTTTTAATTTCTTGTTTCAAAATTTTAGATGGATAGTACTCAGTCACAATCTCAATAAAAAAGAATACCAGTGTTTTCTGATCAATGAAGAACTTGAAGAGTTCGTGATTTGCGTGATTTAGAAGAAATTGAGAATGGTAATGGTTTATACTTATCAAATATTTTTCAGCATGTTTATTTATTAGTTGTACCCATTTAAAAAATTTAACATCTTTTATATATGTTATTACAGATTTGATGAAACTACATTGGACGATGAAGACAATGTTATATATATATTGTAGACCCTTAAATTTGTGCATCATTTCATATTGGACTACTGTTTTTTTCATTTTAGACTTGAATTTTAATATTTTGGACTACTATTTTTTTCATTTTAGACTACTGCCTTTTCCCTTTTCATTTTGGACTTTAATTTCTATGAACATTTGCTATAAATTAAGTTTTCAAGTATATATATATTCTTGGACAATTGTGAATCTGTGATCAACTTGATCTAAGGGCATAACTTATTCTTTAGGATATTAAAAAGGAATTTATTATAAAGGTAAATATGAAGAAATTTCTAGATCTTCAAAAAAATATGATCCACTCTCCACTTCTTCTCATACACTAAGGAATTACAATAAATTAAAAAAAAAAAAAACCGGTCTGAAACGGTCCAAACCCGGACCGGACCGGAATTTACCGGTCCGGTCCGTTCTGGACCGGTTACATTCCGGTCCGGTCCTCGGTCCGTAAAATTTTAAGATTCCGGTCCCGGTCCAAACCGGTCCCGGTCCGGTCCGGTCCGGTTCTGGACCGGTGCACACCCCTAAGCAAGAGAATCTGAAAGTCAGACATTGGGAAGAGTGCTACAGAATGAAGACAAAGCTTATACAGCCGTTTATTTCCCAAATAAAGACATGTCATTATCAAGAATCTGTCTTCCAGTTTGAAGAACTCAAGGAAGACATTTATAGCAATTTGGGACTGCCTTTCCAACGGGCAAATCCTCAAATTTGTCTATAAATACAAGAAGTGTGAAGACCATTTGAAGCATCAATTCTACATCCAACTGAGCAATCATTCTGAAAGCTTCAAAGTCCTCAAAAGACATTCTTAGTCTTGAAACACTTCTTCTAAGCTGAACTTACTGTATATCCATACAAAGCTTAGAGATATATCATATCCTTATACACTGATCTTCATTGTAAAGGATATCTCATTAGTTGGAACCTTACTTCAACCCTTACCCCTTTCAAGTGAGAAAGTGAGAAGGTTGTAGTAGTAGAAGTGGTAGGAGCTGACTGTTGAGAGAAGAACAGTTCAGTTCTGAGTTGAGAAGAGGGTACTAGGACTCTAGACATCCTAGGGATCAATTCACCAAGGAGAGGTGTTATTGATCAAGTGCACCTTGGCACTATAAAACAAGTTAATTCCAAGAGTGAAGGAATTATCCTGTTAAATCAGGGAAAGTGGATGTAGGAGCTTGAGTCTCTGAACCACTATAAATTCTTGTGTTGATTTACTTTACAAGTACTTGCATACATTCAACACTGCACACAAAAACTGATCCTTCAAAGAACCTATATTCAAAGATTGTGCAAAAACTGTATTGGACAAGTTCCCTGAAAACTGGACTGTATTGAATTGACAAAGTGATTTCAGAAACTAAAGGAGTCTAAATTACAAGGGCCAACCACTATTCCACACATATAACTCCCCTAGATAGTTATTCAACTAAGTACTCAATAGTACTTAGTAGTTTGATTATCTTAGAAGAGTTAATCATCTTCAGCAGAGTTGTCCAAGACAACATTGCTGAACTCTGGTTTGATCAAAAGTTGAAAAGAATTGCATACAAGTGTATTCCCCCCCCCCCCCCCATACACTTGTTATATACTTCTTTCAGGACCAACAGGCATCAATCAAAAGAAAGTATTCTGGAGAAAATAGCAAGAGAAAGAAGGTTTCTGGAGCAGCTTCTATTAAAGAAAGTGTTAATTCACTCCTACATTTCATGGAGAACAAGAATAATGCCACTTCTGCACCTTCACAAGCGAACTTTGGAATTATGCTTGGAATTACCCCCACAAGCGAACTTTGGAATTATGCTTGCAACCTTTTGAGCAAGAAAGATATGAGAGAAGTGTTTGCTAGTCAACCGTCTAACGAGTCACGCCTATCGTGGCTTGAGTTTAATTATAGCCAATTCAAGAAAAATCAATGATTGTAGTTTTTTTTATTTTAAGTAAGTCTAGTAAATTTGGCATTGATGTATTAAAAACTCATGTAGAATGGTTTGTTGTTAACGGGATGGTTACTACTATGCTTCTTTTGTTGTTTCACTATTGAAGCTCTTCTTTAATCTTTTTCTGCAGATCTGTTTATTTTTTTTGAGTACTTTGCGCTTTATATAAGTAACATCTATCACCTTCTTCAATCTTGTAAACAAATCTTACATGGAAATGTGAAATTGCAAGGCTTATGATTTCTACTTCCTATGGTGTTTACTTATGATGTTCTTTTCTATGCAGAATATCTTTAGCTGCTGCCATTTTTGTGGAGTTTCTGATTTTTTCGTTCTGAGAACAATGGCTGATGGTTTTCTGTGGATTTCACCCTTAAAGAGCTGGCACTTGTGAAGTGTAAGTTGATATGTTGCTCAAAATTGATTTGCTGAATTGAATCTCCCATCACTGATTCTTTTGTAAACTTCTTTTCCTGATATATTAAACGAAAAACCATTTGGAAGGTAATGCCTCATGCAGTAACACACTTCTTTATAATTGGAACAGCTTTTAGTTGAACCATCTGAACATTTACTAAATAAAATATCATTTGTTGCCTTTTCTGTAAGAAGCTTCATTGTTAAACACCACTAATAATATGTATGTGTATGTTTGTGTGTATTTGTATATAAGAAGTATCGTCTTGTGCCATAAATGTGGGGGAAAAACAAAACAAATGTGCTGCATATTGGGGGAATGGGGGCAGAACTGCTGGGGAAGAAGTTTAAACACTCAAGAGTATAGTTTCCACTAATGATGAAACAAATAACTCAACTATATAGCCTCAAGGATGTTGTATGTTCATCTATTAAAACAAATTGCTATATGTTGGCCTTTCGTTATCGGCATTTGAACAGCCTAATTGGTGAATTGCTTATTGTTACTGTGTCTTGCAATTTTAATACAGCTGATATGAATATTGAATTATTGTCTGTCTGAAGCTGATATGAATATTTTTGTACAATTACTTCAATGCTATTTTTCCATATATATATCTTTCTTTTCTTAATACTTCTGCTTTTGTGTTCTTTCAACCATTGTTCTTGCTCAGTACATTATTTATTCTTCAATATAGGAATCATTCTTTTAATGGAACTCGAAGATATCAGTGACAAAACAGATTATACTTTGAAAGACTCATGGGAAGTCTCTCATTGTTCTTCAATACTTCCAAGTACTTTTCTTAACGAAGAAGTCACCGAAGATGAATATGATGTTCAACAGAATTCTGATTAGTCAGTCCTATGCCAAGTAACTGCACACAGCATCCTTACATATTATGAGAACTACATTCACAAGACTCCATGTCGAACTTCTATCCGAACAGGTCATAAATTCATGGAAGAGATTCTGAATGGAAGTGAGATAAGATGCTATCAAGCTTTTCGATTAACAAAACATGTGTTTTTTAATTTATGCTATGAATTGATCCATAAGTATGACCTACAACTAACAAGAGGAATGTCTACCCATGAGGAAGTGGGCATTTTTTTGATGACTTGTGCACATGGTGTTGACAATAGATTGTTGCAGGAAATATTCAATCATTCGGGTAAAACGATCTCAAGACACTTTCATAGGGTCCTAAAGGCTATTGGTAAGTTGGCCAATGATATTATTGCACCTCATCCTGAGTACAATGAGGGGAAAGGGTATCATAAGCCTCAACACCAACAATACATGTCATTCTTTAAGGTGAGTGTATATAAAAGTACTTATATATAGTAGGCTACTCGAGTAGTTCAGGATTATATATAGTAGGCTGCGGTGGTAATATGTGTTAATATGCATTTTGATGGACTACATATGGAACAATAGATGTGAAGTACTTTTGAATAGATAGAGGATATATGTTTAATTCTTTTTAATATTTTCAGGATTGTATTGGAGCAATAGATGGTACACATGTAAAGGCTCGATTGCCACAAGGAAAAGGAATACCATATATTGGACGAAAAGGGTATGCGACTCAAAACATTCTTGCAGTAGTTGATTTTAATATGTGTTTTACATTTGTTTGGGCAGGATGGGAAGGATCTGCACATGATAATAGGATTTGGGAGAAGCTATTCGAACTCCAAATATCAACTTTCCTATTCCAAAAGGACAAAAATATTATTTGGTTGATGCTGGATACACTCATATGTCGGGTTATATGGGTCCTTATAAAGGTGAGAATATAAGATATCATCTTGAGAACTTTCGTCGAGCTAGGAAAGGACAACTACGCAAACCGAGAAACTTAAAGGAAAAGTTCAATTACTATCACTCTTCATGTAGAAATTGTGTTGAACGCACTTTTGGGGTTTGGAAAGCTAGATGGAATATTTTGGCTGATATGCCTTATTTCCATATTGACACGCAAAGAGAAATTGTGTTAGCAACTATGGCGATCCACAATTACATAAGGAAAAAAAATATTCTAGACAAGGCCTTTGAGATAGCAGAGAACGAAAATTATAAGCCAAATGTCGAGCATGTTGGAACATCTGTGGGAGCTTCTAATGTAGAAGACGTAATTGGTCATCAAAACACCTACTGGATGGTTGATTCGGGTGGAATCTACACGATTTAGATGCATATTTGAAGCTCATTTGATGTTGATTTCATTGAATTATACAGTGAATATGATTGTTTAAGCCGAAATGAGAGAAAGGTTGTGTTTTGTCGATTGTGTAGGAAATACGATGGAATTTGGAGCAAAACACATACCACAAGTGATCGGGCCGGAAAGAGGAGTGCACGGTTGGATTCGTCTCGAAAAACGGAGTGGATTAGCCAAAGAAATCGAGTCAATCCGACATCCGAGGCGAAAGTTATGCATGGAACGAGAAGGGGAAGAGGCAATTCGACCAAGTAAGGTTACTCGGCCGAATCTGCAATTTTGCACTCTACTGCGCACTCGGCCGAGTGAGCCAACTCGGCCGAGTAAGGTTGAATGCGTAGCTCCTGGAATCGGACATCACTCGACCGAGTAAGGTTACTCGGCCGAATCTGCAATTTTGCATTTTACTGCGCACTCGGCCGAGTGAGCCAACTCGGCCGAGTAAGGTTGAATGTCGTAGCTCCTGGAATTGAAGACCACTCGGCCGAGTCTCGGCTGGAAAGAGTTGCTACACGCTTCTTAAGTGTTCCACTCGGCCGAGTGACCCCAACTCGGCCGAGTCACCCCAATTTCGGTGCCAAACTCGTATTTTCTCCATTTTTGAGGGATCAACTTGCAATTATGCCATTCAAACCCTTCCCAAACACTATATAAACTCCCTTTCTTAAAATCCAGAAAAACTCTCCTTTTACAAGCATTTTTCCCACACACACATTCACATAGTTGTAGGTGTTCTTCATTTTTAGTTTAATTTCTTCAATAGATTAGATAGAATAGTGGTTTTTACTTCAAATCAAGCTACGATTATCATCGGGCATCGTCTATTACATCGTTTTGTAGCTAAATTCGTATGATCAAGGTGATATTACTCTATTTTGCAATTCAATTTGGTATTTTCTTAATTTCTTCAATCTCTTGTTATTTTATTATGAGTTTGATGTTATTTGTTGTTGTAGCCATGAGATTCTCTTCTAGAACCATGGGCTAATCCTCAATTGCCTTGGGTGTGGATGTTTTGATGAGAATTTAGTGTAATTGTGGATTAATTGCATGATTAGCTTATAATTTGGGATTTTATGTTTCTAGAGTTGTGCTTTGATTGATTCATTTGGTTGATCAACCCTATTAGCAAGCATGTTCGATTATGTTTATTGCAACGAGAGTTGGGTAGCATGATTGGGAGTGTGAGTGTGAGCTTTGATCAATTGAATAGAAGTTAATTAGTAATTAGCTCACCCGAGAGGGGTGTTAATGGCTAGACCGACAACCTTAGACACTAAACAAATAGAGGTCGTCTAGGAGTTTGGTGAGAGGGCGTTTCATAAGCATTAGTAACCGTGTTGAAAGTGCTTATGCAACACTATCTTAGGAGCTTATGGTATTTGGTTAGATCCTATAATTGCTAATCAATGCACGATGTTTACCTATGCCTTTCGAGGGGGTTTGAACACATTTGTGATAGCCTTTAGCTTAACCAAAATTTGTAGTAAAATCATGTAATTGGTTCACTAGTTCACTTAATTGCTCACAAAACGGAAACACCCGAGGCAATACCCTTCCCTTGCACTTTCCAAAGGAAAGTTAGATAGATTGTCATTTCTTGTCACTAGTTCTTATTACTTTAGTTAATATAGTTTACTATTTTTGTTCTTATTCCCGAAAATCCAAACAACATCATTTAGTTACTACAATAATATGCCTACTTGTAACTTTAGGGATTCACTAGCACTCAATTAAGTCCTTGGAACAAAATTTTACTTGGTATACTTATCGTACTACTAACGAACCCATACGCTTGTGGGGATCGTATAGTTGTAAAAAGTGTGCAAAAATAAATCCAAGTCAATGGCGCCGCTGCCGGGGACTTAAGCGAGTGTTGTTAGTGAGACTTATAGTTTGTTGAGTGTTATTGATAGTAGCATTTCCTTTTGTTATTTTGTTTTTGTTCATCTTTGTGGGCTTTGACATTTTCCTTTTGTAGATGCATGATCACAAGATCACGTGGAGGAACTCTTGAACCATTAGACCTTGAGATCGAGGCACACACAAGAAGAAGGAATCGAAGTAGGAATCGACAAAGAGTCATAGAAGAACCATTTGAGATGGAAAACATTGAAGAGATGAATCCTCCACCAAATGGAGATGATGATCCTCAAAGAGAGAACCACCAAGTTGCAAACCAAGTTGGAGGGAATCCACCTCCAAACCAACCACCAAATCTCCATAACCCAAATCCACAATATCCACCTCAAAACCACCTTCCATATCAAGGATACTATCCTTACCCTTATCCACCTCCACAACAAGCCTACTATCCACCTCCACCACATCAATTTCCACCACCTCAACACCCTTACCCTCCACCTTACCAATACCCTCACCCTCAACACATTCAAGAGGAATACATCCCTCCCCCTCCACATATAGAAGAGCCTCAACGTGTGTACCATGGAAGGCCAATGAGGGAATATTTTGAGCCTCAACCAAGAGAGCATTACGATGGGTTGGCAAGACCAAGGGTGGAGGCAAACAATTTTGAGATTAGTGCCTCTTTATTAAGGATGTTGAGGGAGAGACAATTTGAAGGAAGGACGGAGGAAGGATTTGAGGAAGACCCGAATGAACACCTTGCTCAATTCTTGGAGATGGCCGACACTCTCAAGCAAAACGGAGTGTCGGAAGATGCTAAAAAGATGAGGTTATTCCCATTCACATTGACGGGGAAAGCAAAAGATTGGCAACAATCAAGCATTCCCGCCGGAGAAGTGAGGACGTGGGAGGAGTTGAAGAAAAGATTTCTATTGAAGTACTACCCTCCTTCAAAGACTATGGAAGCCAAACAAAAGATCTCTACATTCCAACAAGGTCCAACGGAGGGAATCAAAGAGGCATGGGAAAGGTTTACGAATCTTCTCATCACATGCCCCCATCATGGTTTCCCAATAGAACAAACAACATGTTGGTTCGTTGGTGGGTTACGATTGGAAGATCAACACCACATTGATGCTTGTGCGGGGGGTTCAATTTGGATGAAATCGGTGGAGGAGATCAATGACATAATAGAAGAGATATCAAGCAATACTTTCAAGATGAGAGTAGACCGTGGAGCACAAAATCGGGTAGTCCAAGTGGATGTTAATGATAGCATAAAAGCAATGATGACTACACTCATTGAAAATGTGATTGTTTTATCTCAAACAAGAGATAATCATTTATCCTTTGGGCAAGAGAATCTTCAAATGGGACCTATGGAGGATGTGCAATACATGGGTCAACAAGGATACCCACAAAATTTTTAAGGGAATCGACAATATCAAGGTCAACCACCATATCAAAATCGCAGTCAAGGATATCAAGCTCCTCCTCAAAACCGATTCCAAGGGCAATCTTCATCATCTCAAGGACAAGGGGGACCATCCCCTCAATACCAAGCTCCTCAAAACTCGAATTTTCGGAGGAATGAGAACTTGTCATATTCCAATCCTAAGGGTGCTATTCAATATCCTCCCGGATTTGATCCCGGTGCAAAACTTCCAAGTGGAGAAGGGAAGTCCTCCACGGATGAGCTTCTTGCACTCCTCATGAAGAGAATGGAGACAAGTGAGAAGAAATCTGAAGCATCCGACTCCATCCTTGCCCAACTCATGAGTAACCAAAAATCTACCGACTCAATGCTTGCTCAACTCATGAGTAACCAAAAGTCCACCGACTCAATGCTTGCCCAACTCATGAGTAATCAAAAATCGATGGAATTTCAAATGGGACAATTGGCAACTTCCATTGGATCTCAACATACAAAGGGTAAATTGCCCTCAAACACCGAGGTAAACCCACGTGAACATTGTAATGCTATTACAATTTCAAGTGGTGAACATTATGGAGTTTCTTCAATTGAATTGGAAGAGGGTGAAGTGTTGAAGGCAAAAGAAAGGGAGGAAGAGGAAAAGAAGAGGATAGAAAAAGTTGGAAGTGGAAAGGTTGCTCCAAGAATTCCAAAGTGGAGAATTGCCAAAGATTTGAAAAAGAAGAAGTTTGAGGTACCTTGTGATAGATGGGGGGTGCCCATTACATATGAGCCACTTCCATACCCGGGAAGATACATGAAGAAAATGGATGAGAAGTTCGGGAAGTTTTTGGATATCTTCAAGAAAATCCACATTGATCTTCCACTTTCGGATGCTTTAGAGCAAATACCTCATTACATGAAGTTTCTAAAGGATGCAATAGCAAACAAAAAGAAACTAGTGGATGATGAGAAGATCAAGTTGACCGAAGAGTGTAGTGCTATCCTTCAACGAACTCCTCCCGAAAAGCTCAAGGATCCCGGTAGTTTCACTCTCCCATGTGAAATTGGTGATGGTCCCATGATGAAAGCTCTTTGTGATTTGGGAGCTAGCATCAATTTGATGCCACTTTCAATCTTCAAGCGTTTGGGACTTGGAGAAGTAGTGCCCACATCAATTACTCTCCAATTAGCGGATCGTTCCATCACCCATCCTAAAGGGATCATTGAAGATGTATTAGTGAAGATTGACAAGTTTATCATTCCGGCGACTTCGTGGTGTTAGATATGAAAGAAGATGCAAATATCCCATTGATTCTTGGGAGGCCATTTCTTGCCACGGGGGGAGCAAACATCGATTTGAGAAAAGGGGAGGTAACATTGGAGGTGAATGGAGAGAAAGTGATTTTCTCCAAGTATGGCTCAATTGAGAATTCCCCAAGAAAGAAGGAATCCCCCTCCATCCAAGAATGTGACATTTATGTGAAAGAGTCATTACCAAAAGTCCCATTGAAAGATCCGGGAGATGATAACAAATTGAAGCAAACTCCCAAACTTGAGCAAAACTCAAGTTTGGGGGAGTTTTATAAGGAGAAGAGTTTTGATAAGTTCCTTGAGGATAGTGAATATGAAGAAAGGAAAATGAAGAGTTTAAAGGAGAGGAAGATCGAAAAGGGTTTTGAAATTGGAGATAAGGTGGTATGGGGCACCTTGGGAGTGATGGAAGTCCTTGGAAAGATGAAGATCAAGGAAAGGAAAATGTTGGTCATGAAGAAATTGGTCTATGGAGGAGGCATTGCGTTAGTTGGAGAAGCTTGGATCGAATGGACGATTGGAGATCGATAGTGGAACTTTGAGCTTCGAAGAAGGTGTAGCTATAGCAATCGTGAGAGGTACGCCACTCCAAACTTAGGAATTGCATAGCAATTACTAAGTTTGGGGGGTAGTGGAATTTATATTCTTGTTCATAATATTGATTGCTTAGCTACTCTTAGGTTAATTGTTGGGATAGTGGCCCATGTGTGTAGAATTGTATGGTTAGCACTTGGTGTCAATATCAATGCAACACTATTTTTTCAAACTTTTAATTGCTTTGCAATGAAAAGTTTGGGGGGGTATGTTCGTTTTTACATTTTCTATTGACACCAATGTGTACTCTTGTGTATGTGTGTAATTTGAGCTTTAATGATCATTGAGACACATTTTATAGTGATTTGTTGTGAATTTGATTCCTTGAATGTGTACATGATTGTAATGAATCATTTTGTTTGTGTTGTTGTCATCTTGTTGCCTATGGATGTTTTGCATGCACAATGAGTTATGTTTGGTGGTGATTGATGAATGTTTGAGTCTTTAATGAACCGGTGAGAGTTGAGCTTTGAACCGAGCATTAATCCGGTTTATTTCATTTGTGAGTGAATCAATTCATTGCTTGTTTTTCTAGAACTTGCCCAAGTTCTTGCTTGAAACCACAAGTGTGTGAAATAATGGGATATGATTTAGGCCATCTTTTGTTATTAATAGTCACTTAGCCAAATATTCCCATACCAAAAAGAAGTTTTCGTAGTTAGCCAATTTGAGCCTTAAAACTTGATCTTTTGGCAACCTACAATGTTTAACCTCTTGAACTTATTAAGTCTTTGCCCTTTACTAGTGGAGGACAAGTGAAAAGTGGAAAAACATGAATTTTGATTGAAATGTGTGTGGGGTGTTTGAGCAAAGAAAAAAAGAGAAAGAAAAGATGAGAAACAAAAGAAAGGGATAAAAATGGGAGCCCCTAGAAAAGAGAGTGAAAAATAAAATAAAAAGAGAGAAGAGGGGATCTCCCAAAAACATGTGCTTAAGAGCAAAAAGTAGACTCTTGAAAGAAACAAAGGAAGAAAATTCTTGAGAATGAAAAGAAAAGTGAGGATGATGGATGGTTTGTTTTGAATGAAATGAGAAAAATGAAAAGAAAAAAAAAATGGTTCGTTGTCCTCCACTAGTCGAGTCACATTTCCCAAATTCTTCCCACCGTTTCCAAAGAGCCAATGTTACGTCCTTGGTTAAGCCCTATTGATCTCATTGTTGAACATGTTTGTGGTGGAAAGATGGTAGAGCTTGGGCAAGCTTATGGCAATTGCAATGCATGATTTGATTGATGAGTGCTTATTGTCCTTAATTTGTTTGAGTGTTTGAGTGAAATACTATTTCTTGTAAGATAAACTTAAACATCTTGATATTGTCATCACCATCCCTTGTTGTTGTGTGTAGAGCATGTGTGAGTAATGAGTTGGATCTTCAATATTGAACTTGTGATCATTTTAAGAATGTATCTTGAGGTAGGAGAATTCATTTCATGTCATTTGATACGTGGGATCTTTCATTGATCATCTAGTTGTAAATTTCACCCTCATGTTGTAATTCTTTCGTTGCTCGAGGACGAGCAACACATTAAGTTTGGGGGAGTTGATTCGGGTGGAATCTACACGATTTAGATGCATATTTGAAGCTCATTTGATGTTGATTTCATTGAATTATACAGTGAATATGATTGTTTAAGCCGAAATGAGAGAAAGGTTGTGTTTTGTCGATTGTGTGGGAAATACGATGGAATTTGGAGCAAAACACATACCACAAGTGATCGGGCCGGAAAGAGGAGTGCACGGTTGGATTCGTCTCGAAAAATGGAGTGGATTAGCCAAAGGAATCGAGTCAATTCGACATCCGAGGCGAAAGTTATGCATGGAACGAGAAGGGGAAGAGGCAACTCGACCGAGTAAGGTTACTCGGCCGAATCTGCAATTTTGCACTCTACTGCGCACTCGGCCAAGTGAGCCAACTCGACCGAGTAAGGTTGAATGCGTAGCTCCTGGAATCGGACATCACTCGACCGAGTAAGGTTACTCGGCCGAATCTGCAATTTTGCATTTTACTGCGCACTCGGCCGAGTAAGGTTGAATGCCGTAGCTCCTGGAATTGAAGACCACTCGGCCGAGTCTCGGCTGGAAAGAGTTGCTACACGCTTCTTAAGTGTTCCACTCGGCCGAGTCACCCCAACTCGGCCGAGTCACCCCAATTTCGGTGCCAAACTCGTATTTTCTCCATTTTTGAGGGATCAACTTGCAATTATGCCATTCAAACCCTTCCCAAACACTATATAAACTCCCTTTCTTAAAATCCAGAAAAACTCTCCTTTTACAAGCATTTTTCCCACACACACATTCACATAGTTGTAGGTGTTCTTCATTTTTAGTTTAATTTCTTCAATAGATTAGATAGAATAGTGGTTTTTACTTCAAATCAAGCTACGATTATCATCGGGCATCGTCTATTACATCTTTTTGTAGCTAAATTCGTATGATCAAGGTGATATTACTCTATTTTGCAATTCAATTTGGCATTTTCTTAATTTCTTCAATCTCTTGTTATTTTATTATGAGTTTGATGTTATTTGTTGTTGTAGCCATGGGATTCTCTTCTAGAACCATGGGCTAATCCTCAATTGCCTTGGGTGTGGATGTTTTGATGAGAATTTAGTGTAATTGTGGATTAATTGCATGATTAGCTTATAATTTGGGATTTTATGTTTCTAGAGTTGTGCTTTGATTGATTCATTTGGTTGATCAACCCTATTAGCAAGCATGTTCGATTATGTTTATTGCAACGAGAGTTGGGTAGCATGATTGGGAGTGTGAGTGTGAGCTTTGATCAATTGAATAGAAGTTAATTAGTAATTAGCTCACCCGAGAGGGGTGTTAATGGCTAGACCGACAACCTTAGACACTAAACAAATAGAGGTCGTCTAGGAGTTTGGTGAGAGGGCGTTTCATAAGCATTAGTAACCGTGTTGAAAGTGCTTATGCAACACTATCTTAGGAGTTTATGGTATTTGGTTAGATCCTATAATTGCTAATCAATGCACGATGTTTACCTATGCCTTTCGAGGGGGTTTGCACACATTTGTGATAGCCTTTAGCTTAACCAAAATTTGTAATAAAATCATGTAATTGGTTCACTAGTTCACTTAATTGCTCACAAAACGGAAACACCCGAGGCAATACCCTTCCCTTGCACTTTCCAAAGGAAAGTTAGATAGATTGTCATTTCTTGTCACTAGTTCTTATTACTTTAGTTAATATAGTTTACTATTTTTGTTCTTATTCCCGAAAATCCAAACAACATCATTTAGTTACTACAATAGCATGCCTACTTGAAACTTTAGGGATTCACTAGCACTCAATTAAGTCCTTGGAACAAAATTTTACTTGGTATACTTATCGTACTACTAACGAACCCATACGCTTGTGGGGATCGTATAGTTGTAAAAAGTGTGCAAAAATACATCCAAGTCAATGGTGCGCAATGCGAGATTCAATTGCTGTGGAAATTGCTAAGCAAAGTTGATAATCTTGAATTCGATTAATAGGTGATGGTAATTATTATTTAGTATTTGAAAATTTTTGTTTAACAAAGTTTATGTGCTTGTGCGTTCTAAAGATTTTTTTTGTTGAATTTAATATATTTTTAGCACTATTTTAATCAAAGTAAATAGTTTTTGCTTTTTTTTTTAATTATTATTTTGGTTTAGATAAAATAAAAAAATCAAATTTGAATTTATTGAATTTATATTTTAAGATTTTGTTAAGTAGTAACAAAAAAAATCCAAATTTAAAAAATTAAAAGATTAGATTTTAAATTGTTTAGTAGTATTTATTAAAAACAACAAGAATGATAATAAATTCAAAAAAAGATGCGTTAACAAATTTTGTTTAAAAAAAAAGACTATTTGCATTTTTCGAGAAAAGAAAAAATGAAAAAACTATCTAAAATTATTGCGTTAACAACAGATTTTGTTTAAAAAAAATTGCATTAACCAAAACATGGAGTAAACATGTCCTTTTTGGTAATTACAATACTAAAAATAGCTTATAATGCCAAACACATCATCATCTTATAAGATTGTATAAGAACTTATAAGTTCCATTAGCCAAACACTTTTATAACTTATAAGCTACTTAAAAATTACATCTTATAAGTTGTTTTAAGAGCTTATAAGATGTTATAGCTTATAAGCAATTTAAAATAAGTTGAGCCAAACACCCTCTAAATTAAAGTAAATTAAATTTATTGTATTACTTGAGAAATCATTTTTTTAGTTTTTATTTGCACTTATTTTGATCGTAAATTTATTTGTAATTTTAAATATTAAATTGCATTTTAAAATTTTTCGTATTAAATAAATTTTAAATAGGCTTCTAAAAGGCTCGTAGGTCTGACCTATTTACTAAAAAGGTCGGGCCAAACCCATAAAAAAAGCCTATTACAGATAATAGACCAGGCTTAGGCTTATTTTTTTTAAATAGGCCCAGGCCTTTTCATGTAAAGTCTGGTCTGGCCTGACCTATTTCCACCCCTAGGCCGGAGCCGCAAAGGGAGAAAAGTGCATATTTAAGTGTGGCAGAGGAAGTGGGTTATATCCCACTTTGTTTAAGTAAATAAATGACGGTGGGAGAGTTAAAATAAAATAATATGAATAATATTATTTTTTTTTAAAATGAATCTAATAAGGTAAAGTCTAGTATGCACTCGAGTGCATGTTGTGCACCCTAGTCCATGTGCACTTTTCAGTTTTACTCACTTACACTTTTTGGTAAATAGTGTTGCACTTTTTAATTATTAAACTGTATAATAATATTTTTAGTAATAATTGAAAAGTGCAACACCATTACCAAAAAGTGTAAGTCAATAAACTGAAAAGTGCAACATGGACTAGGGTGCACAACATGCACTCGAGTCCATAGCAGACCAACCCATCTAATAAAATTGAACATTTAGAAAAAAAGAAAAGTTAGAATAATGAAATTGAACTATTAAGTGAAACTACTATTTCCTAATATCCCTTGGTATAAAGATTAATACTATTTTATAATGCATTTGAGTTGCAAGATACAATCAGTGAATATAAATATTTGTCTATAGTTCAAATAGAGGTGATTATTATTATTATTAGAACAACTACTACAATTACTAGGTCTGACAAATTTTGTTATTGTGTCGTTTTTCGCGTAAACGATGGTAACACGATATGATAAAGTCAATCATGAATACAACACGATAAGGATATATGTAAACATTATGATGTACTCTGTATTTGTTTTTTGAATTATGTAGGATAGTGGAAATTTGGATGGAAAAATTATGATGAATAATGATTGTGTATGTTTGTTTTGAAATTCTGAATAGGATATAATGTAATTTTATATCAAATCAATTGTGTAAGAA
Organism: Galeopsis tetrahit; assembly: GCA_963675135.1. Lineage (NCBI taxonomy): Eukaryota > Viridiplantae > Streptophyta > Magnoliopsida > Lamiales > Lamiaceae > Galeopsis > Galeopsis tetrahit. The sequence continues at coordinate 8,339,315 of OY776121.1, read as the reverse complement.
TGATTGACGATGTGAGTACCATTTTTTTGAAAAGATGTAGTAATACGTATTTTTAGGGGCAAATGTAGTTGTATGGTGAAATCCGGATTTTAAATTTCGAACTAGAACAAGACGGAAAATGTAACATCTCACGTCTAGCCGGATGAATTTCAAAACAAACATGACATATACTCCCTCCATTTTTAATTAAGTGTCACTTTGTCTTTTTTAATATTTTCAAAACAAGTGTCATTCTACACCATTTTCTTGAATTTTGACAATTTTATCCTTATACATTATACTCCCTCCATTTTATTTACCTTGATTTAAGTTTTTTCACTTTTGAATATAGTACTATAACATAAATCATGGATAACCCTTAATTATTGTATACATGAATATCACCTACAATATTGACCAAATTCATTACTAAACATAAATTTAATATTAAAATTAGTGAGTATTAATTAAGGATAAAATGGTCCATGATTATATATCTTAATTTGTTGAAAATTGTTAGAATGACACTTAATTAAAAGTGGAGAAAGTATGTTTTATGTTTACACGACACACCACGATAACGACCCAATATTTATTTTATTAACGCATTAAATAAAAAACACTTACTACTAGTTAGTGCAGATGTCTCTCATAACTAACACGTGTCATTACCATGATTTTTTAGCATGCATATTTTATCATTTTTGCATAAATTGGTGCCTAGGCGCTGGGCCGACGGCATTCCGCCACGATTTCTGGCAAAGCGGCCAAAACAATCAAATATGGACTCGACGACGCCTAGGCTTTTGAGTTTTGGCATTTTAATTAAAAAAAAAAAAGCATTCAGATGCGGTAAAACTGTCATAAGCGGAAAATAACTCATTTCTTCTCCACTTGTCGCAGTCAACGTCGCTCCCTCGCTGCCGACACCGTGACAAAGTAATAGCCAACATGTATGCAGTGGCGGGTTTAATCTAAGCCATTAGAGGGAAAATAATACTACTAAGTATGGTTGAATGAAAAGAAAACTGGAGGCGCATCAACCGTAGGCTGTGTGCTGTTTTGAATGAAAATGAAACTAGGGTTCTAACTTGAGAAACTATATATATTTTACATTTTTTTTATTATTTAATTTGTATTTAAAAAAATAATGTTGAGCGAGCGCCTAGTTTCAAAATGCTCAACCGGCAATTTCCGCCCTTGTATTTTATTGATAAAGCTCAAGGGAACATAATGAATGCCCGAGACAATACAATAGTACAGAACACATACAAACAGGGAGATCATAGAGTGCCAAGTAATAAAACCATCCTTTGCCTTAATCCAAAAAAAAAAAGAAAAATTACTACATACTCAGAGACTATGAACTTTCGAGCCTCCAAAAATAATATAATTACGTAACATCCCAATGTGTCAAACCGTGCAATGCCAAATAAGATCCTAGACACTATTCCACTTCGGGTCGACAAGCGCACAATGATTAATATTGTGTTATTAACGAATAGTGTTATAATCGTGATAAATGATATCAATAACATGTAACTGAGGTTATTAACAAGTTAATGTGTAATCTGCTTCATGTTTACTGGGTTGACACAAATCCAGCACAAACACGACATGAAATTTGTATCGTTATCGTTTTGCCACGATAACAACACAAACACAAAAAGGTCAAACACTAATACAACACATTTTTCGTACCCTTTTTTGTGTCTGTCTGAAGTAAAACCTAATTAGGAACAAAAGTAGCTGGCTAACAATGTCCAAACTATTGTCTAGGTGCAGTAGATAGAGCGGTAGTAAAGTAGAAGTGAGCATTGAACATGGTAAGTTACAAGATGTAATGTTGGGATCCTTTACATGAATGGTTGAAATTTTATAATTTAAGTGCCACATCAACACTACGTAAAATATTCCGGAACGGCAAGTAGGTGTAGGTTATATATCTGTCAAGATTAGTGATGAGACAACAACAACGTATGCTAGAAAGAAAAAGATGGCTATCTGGAAGAAAAACTTTGGATTCTCCCTCATATTCGGAGATGTAACTGCCCTGTAAACACAATTAAATGACCAAATTCAGCAATTAGCTTGATTCCAGAGAGAGAGAGAGAGAGAGAGAATAGGCACCTAGCGATTCGCTGAGAAAGGCGATGAAAAGGCATGCTCTGTATGAAGACAATACCAGGACCCGTCATAACACCCGTCACCAGATTGTCGCCCTGCCACCAAACCCCTCCCGCAATTAGAATGCAGCACATTCACACATATTTTCCAACTCTATTCAATAATCATATCCACATTCCAACTCCATTTCTCATAATGTACAAACAATCCCTTTATAGCAAGCTTAGCTTTGTTCACAATTTCTATCCAATTTTCTCTCTGACAAGCTGCTACACACTATTTCTCCTATATGTAAATAGCCCTAATTGCAAGAAATTAAAAAAAAAAAAAAAACATTTTAAGATTTTGCTATTTTGACCAATTCTTTCAAAACTATTAAAACAGCTTTTTTTTTTTTTTTTTTGTCAATTTGGTGTGGTTTTAAGGGTCTTAGTTGCATGTCATCTATATAAAAAAAAAAAGGGATCAGTCAATCAATGTGTGCCTCCCACGTTATTGCACTGTCATTTCTCATTTCACAAGTTGGCCAAGATTGTTAATTGACAAAATTATGGCTGAACTAACGATTTTAAGAGAATTGGCCAAAATAATAAAATCTTATTAAGGTTTGATTTTTTTGGCTATTAAGTCTTCTAAAATAAAATTTTCAACTTATCACAAGTATGCATTGGAGATGAGGGCAAAAAGGATTCTCACCCCAAAGACCACCCTTCGTATGGGACCGTTATACTTGATCTGTACGTTTACTGTTGCTGACACTGCAACAATGCTTGAGACATCAACTGATAGAACTTCACCCACTTCCAGATTTTTCTGAACAACTAAAAAAGCACCACAGAGGAAAAAGTAAACAACTTGATTAGTACAGAATTAATAATAATGTGATCTGCGTTTCTAATCAATGAGTGGTTTCTTGCCCTCACTACAGCAAGAATAATGATCATGTTGACCTTTAAAACAACCAAACTGTTTAAATCAAATTACATTATAAACTGGAATAATTCTGGTATAAACGTCACTAAATTGAAGTGCTCTTCTAGAAAGTTAAGATATGATAACATTAAACTCCACAAAAATCATAGCAAAGTCCATGTCATAATGATTTCTGAATTTAGAACCCTGACCCTATGTCAGATTAGATATGAAGGCATATGCATACTCAATTACAATGTTAAAAATTAGGTTAATTGAAGGGCTAAAAAAACTAGAATTCTAATCAGCAAGGATTCTCTTGATTGCCGTAGAAACAAGGACAGATTCTAAAGATTTAGAAACAAGTCTCATATTTTAGAACCCCTTGACAGTTAGGCCTAACTCTAAAATCCATAATAGTATAAAACAAAGAAACTCAGAAGCACATGCGTGGGCTAATTTTGAAAGTGACCAACCAGGTTAGTTTCACAAACATTTTCCTTGGAATCGTATTCATCTTCTCTGTCATAGATAACAAAATAAAAAAAATTAAAAGTAAGAGTATGTGCATATATCTGAGGTCACACATCTAAAGTTCAATACCAAAATGTATAAAACATTGCATAAAATGCTTCTATGCTATGATAAAGGCTTCTTCAGAAAGAACTGAGACAAATTTTATATTGCACATGGGACATGGTATATTCACCTTAACTTGTTAGTATGTGTAATTTAATACTACAAAAGTTAGTTCAAAGCAAGGGTACATTTCTTATCTGACAAATGTTTAGAGTCTTTAGACAAATAAGTCCACTTGAGTCTGAACAGATCTACCACAACTAAGGAGTTTTTTCTAAGATTTCCAAGTATTAATATATCCAAAAAGGCTGAGCCACTTATTCCAGAAGACCAGAAATATAAAATAGGAGTTTTAAGGGATTCCAGATTCAATTATTTTATCACCCTCTACCTCAGTAGTTGTGCATGTATACACAAATTTGGCTAGAGCCAAAAATGGTCCACAAGTGCATTTTATATCAACCCATTCGACAGATACGTGGTCCTTGTATGTCAGAAGTTGGATTTTCCGAGCAGTTCATTTTGGTTTTATCATCAATCACAAATGCTCGTACTAGAATTATTCTCACATTATTAATGAGGTGTATCGCTTCCTTCAAATAAACCAACAATTTCATGAGTTATTCTCCTTTTCCCTCTCTTCCTTTCTTGTTTACTTCTGGGCAGGGGATTAAGGAAATGTAGTATTGATTTAAAAATAATAGTAATGTAGTTTCACTCTGACTCTATACAGGAGCCTGATTATACCACCGAATTAATCATTCAACCAGATGTGAGAATGCGAACAGAATTGAAAATAGAAAAGTAATAACTATATGGAGCAAGAAAGCTGGTAAATAGTGCCCATAAAAGCCTCAAAAAAATCTTTGTAATAGCAATCGTAACTCATGGAACATACCAGAACCACCACCGACTATAAATGCGAGCCCTTGACCAGATATTTTCTGCCTCAAAAATCCCTGCAAGCAATACAAATTCATGAATCATGTATGTTGGAAAGTGATAGCCAATTAGAATAAAGGGGAAAAGAATCAAGATCTAACCTCAGCACTCGCAATAACATTACGTGGTCTCTGATCAACTGTATTGTTTACTTTGACATCATTAATTGAGCATAGAAATGCATCTGGCTACAATAGGAAGGATTAATTGAGCATAGAAATGATAGTTAACTGTAAATAGGAAGAATAAATAGTAGGAGTAAATCAAGGTAATTTTCAAGTAAAATGTTTACCTGGCACAACATTTGACCACCAAATATTGCTAAATCAATCTGCAGCAGAATTGAAAATAGAAAATTAGGTAAACCCTAATAATAGGTAATGAAATCCTCTAGCAAACCAACACTCCAGGGAAACAACTGACCGGGAGAATTCTTGCAAGAGTAGGCGCAGCAATTCCCACAAACCCATCTACCGAACCAGTATTATGAAGAACTATGCTAGTAACACTCTTTCCAAGAAGCCACTGCCACACACCTGCTTCATTTTCGGGCACATAAACATTTTCCATTTGTATAGACCCAGACATGTAGCACATGGAACCTGCCATACACCAGTAAATAAATTTATGCACCAGTTTAGAAAAATAAAAAGAAGTAACAATTCCAAACAGTAAAATCAAAGAAGTGATACTGTTAGAGAATTTTTTTAGAACTATACCAAGATTTCACCCTATGTCTGTAGGTCACCTACAAACTAAAAAGGCTTTGGTAATATTATTAGGCAAGATAACTATCAAAACATAATATTGTTAATTGTGAAACTTCACGATATTATATAGCACATAAAATTAAGTGAGTTAGAACAGGGTACTGTAGGAGGAATGGCATGAAAGAAAACCCAGAATTCAGAAGATTGCTTTGTGGAAAGGACATCAACATATTCTGAATAGATTTAACCCAATGAAAACCCATTAGTGAAGCTTACAGAGTATAACATGTAAAAAACAAAAAAGGTCAAAGCTTGTGGTTAAGTCACATTGAAAATCGTCCTTTATTCCCTCTACTATATAGCAGAAGTCGGAAATCACTAGGCGGGCGGATTTGGACAGCCTAGGCGCCACCTATGCGGTCGGATTTTTTTTTTACTGTTTTGAGTCTGTTTCACTGCAATTTCTCATCTGTTCCTTTTCTATTATAAATTCTTAAATCAAGAATTATGTTCTTATTCCTAAACCAAGGCAACTTCTTAAATCAAATAAACAACACACTCACATAAATAATTAAATACTACACCCTCTAATTTCAATTTCCCATCGCAATCGCATATTCATATTATAACCAAAAACTCACATTTAGGAATAGAAGGAAACAAGTTTTTAAAGCAACAAGTACATGTGCCGCAATGGAAACAATGAGCACGGCAGCATGACCTTCTCAATTTTAAGAAAAATTTTACTAAGCGACGAAAATGAAGAAACAACAAAAAAAATCTAATACTTGTGGCTGAGCCAAAAAAATCCCAAAAAATAAAATTTTAATTGTTTTAAGTCTAAAAATGAGTATTCATCCTAAAACCCTAGTTATTTGCTTAACCTAGATTATATATTTTATTCTTTATTTCCAGGCCTTAACTTAAAGAAACGCATGGGAGACTAGGACAGAGTAAAAGCATCAGTATCTTTAAAAAAAATGACCAAAATATGTGTAAAACTTGCTGTGAAATCGTTTTGACTAAGAGGCACCGCCTCATCCGAGGCGTAAAAAGGCACGAGCCTGCAAATCAGCACCCAAACAAACTCAAAAAAGGCTCATAACCTATAGCCTTATGTGCCTTGCGCCTTTCAAAACTATGAGTAAACATCTATAAATATGTTCATTAGTGACCCTTACCAGAATGTGAAAAGTGAATATCTTGTTATAGACATAATTTTGGTAATTCATTTTCTATAATCAGTCTTTAAGTTATGGATATTGTCTAAGATTCTATAGACATGCAAAGTGCTATTTGTATTTTACCACCCCTCATGAGAATGTGGCATAGAAGGTAAGCACTCAATTTGAATCTAAATCAGAAACTCTGATTGTTAGTTAAAGGACAACAGAAAGTCAACGGATCCAAGTCACCAAAATATAGCATTTTCAGTTAAATAGATACACAAATGCTAATATTAGATATACTCATATACTTAATAGCATACCAGGCTTTGCGATAACTTTTTCTTGTGGCTTCAACATTATCTAAAGAGGAGAGAAAGCAAAGTGAATGTCAGTTTTATTGAATATATCCCAATTTTCTCTGGAAAAAGTACCAGGACATTTTATGTTTGAAAGCACCTGAACTATTTGAGCTTCCCCACCCAATATCTGAAAAGGTGTCACAGCATCTTGTGGGCTCTGAAATACGATACAACATGAATAATGAACATGTGAGCTAACAAAATAAACTTGTTTCTCATGTAAATTAAGATTGAAATGCACAAAAACTTATTCTGTGCACAAGCCACATAAATGATTCTTTCATTATCTAACAATGTAACACTACAAATCAAGTTCTTTATATTATCATAATAAGTTGTAATTCTGTGCGCAAGCCACATAAATGATATTTAGAAGAAAAGTCACTGACACTTTTATTCATCCCTCCACCCTACAAAATGTGATTGTCGACCTAATGATCTGATCTTTGTATCCCAAGAAAAGGAAATGTGTCCTTAACCAACCACAATGCAAAATATGCAGGTCCACACGATCAAATCATATAAAATTATATAATTTCCATCGCCAAAGTAACAAATCTCCAACGCAAAGTGGGTAACTATAATATTTAAAGTGCAAACACATTCAATGAGCTGTATTCTGATAGCAGTGTACTTCCCAACTGCCATTCAAAAATCAAAACCACAACATTTTTCAACATGCTTCTGCTCTACATTTCACCACATTACTTCACTTCTGCTCTAAACAGCCTGAAGAATCGAGATTATATCTACCATTCGCTCATGATCAACAATGCTGCCAGACAAATAATTGTACACAAGCCACCAAGAAAAATACTCTAGCTTAACTCATAGTGAAAGTCCAAATAAGAAGAATTTATTCAATTTAGGCTCCGCTAAAGTTGAAAGTAAATTTCCATTCAACTTCTTCATTACCATCCACACATGAAATCACGATCAGTGTTGAAGATAACAAATTCGAAAATTAGGGAAGTAAAACCCTAAACCGAGTAAAAGAAGAAATCAATTCTGGTAAACCCAGGCACGCGCACACACACACACACACATACATGTATACAACACAAATCCGCAGATGTTTTACATGAGTAGAAGTGGAAATTTACCTGATAAACAAAAGGTTGGAAAGGCGTTGAAAAGAAGGGTGCAGCCATTGGGCACGGATCAGAGCTCAGAATTTGCAGATCGATCGATGGATCAATGAAATTGAAAAGTAAATTAATTTGGTTCTTTCCATACGTTGTTTGTGTGTGCCCAGGGTTTTTGGTTTTTAACGATCTACCTGCTGAAAATTGGATTCCAAGAGTGCCCTTATTTGTTTGCTTAATTTACGTTCGAGTTACTGCTGCTTCTTGTGTGACTGTAATAAAACCCAGGGGTAGTCTCGATAAAATCGTCGTTAGCAGAATCTGATGTCATCGATTGATGAATGATGTGGCACTATATTATTGGCCACAAATCCCACATAGACGTGGTCTAGAGTCTATTTTCTTTTTTTCCACAATTACAATTTCAACAAAACTATGCTTCTACAATAATTACTTCAGGTCTGTCATAATAAATGATAGAGTAAACGGCCCCTTGAGCCCAACTTATGTGATTTTCAATTATTGACTCGGAATATATATATATATATATAAATGTGTATACTATAAATTCGTCTCTGATCTTTACTATCCGTCGAACAATGTTAATTTTCGAACCTCCAAGTTCCATGCAAAGTTTTAGGACAGAGCTATAATGCTTGCTTGGAATCATTGTTGATCTCTATCTTATCGATTCCATTTCTTCTAGCCAATATTATGGCTGATTCAATAGCACCATAAGTTCGCTCCTAAGGAGATCCTTTGAGGGTTTATTTTATTGGAAAAAGTAGTAACAATGTCGCATAGGTGATTGTACATGACGCCCCCACCCCATACATCCTCTCATCCATGTTAAGATCGAGCACCATCCACTTCGAGGGTCATAAGGTTGGCAATTGGGGAGTGATCATCCTCCATAAGTAAAGTCTCTTCTTCATGTTTCGATTTCGATATCCGCTTGCCATTATCTTGAAAGTCATGGAGATAGCGAAGTACCCCGACTTCCTGTTTTTCTAGTCTCAATATTCCTCCAGCTCTCTTGATTGTGGGTAGCTTGACAACGTTAATTCCAAATGTCCCATGTCACCATGATCAATTGTTCAAATTCCAACCGAGATGGTCTATTTTCATACTCCATTAGTGTAATCCTTGTGTGTTCATATAAACCTACATGTTAAGCGGACATTGAATTGTTTATTCGGGTCAGACTAGCCTAGATAAATGTAGAATTATATTTGGTAAATTCTAGACTCGTTTAAATTTAAATACTTTTTACTCAGACTGAATAGTATGTGTGCTAAACGGGCTATCCCGATTAATGGAGTATTATTTTTTATTTTTTAGGGAAAGTATTTTTTTTTTATAAGAATTCATGATTTGAAGATTAAAAAGGAAAAAAGATGTTATGATTTTTATTTCTTATTGAAATTTTTGTAATGTAATGAGTCATATTTCATAAGGTCGGTCTAGCACAAACTATTCAAACACCAGCTCAATACAACAATATATTCATACCATCAGCGGACTGAAAGCAAGCAAATTATTACGTAATTTTTTTTTGTTTCAAAAATTGAATTAGGCTTATTAATTTATTATCATATTATTCTATGTCAAACCTACCATCTGAATATCTCAAAACGTTATTATCTCATCTACACTTGTTCAAAATTTTACATTAGCCATCAAAATTGTTTATTGATTATACATAGGAATAGGTTAAACAGCAAGTTGTTTTTTACTTAATAATTACACATTCGAAGATGAAATTTGGAAATTCAATTTGCTTTAAAAAAAAAAACTGATTGATTAGTGGTCCGTATAGCTCGTGACCCGCTAGGTTTAGGTCCCGACTTTTGCTACACCGTTAAGTGGTTCTAATATATTTCCAATTGTTCAATTGGATTGTTGATCTACCGTGTTAGAACCAAGTTAAAATTGTGGTTCAATTGCAATATACAATTGGGTGGCACAAGTGTAACTCTTAAAAAGTTTATATTTTTACTGTCCAAACTTATAATTCAATGTAGTGCGCGGGTTAAGAGGATTCTAGTACAAAATTTAATTTATATTTTCAAGTTTAAAGCGACTTAGAATGAAGAAGAAGGGGGCATATTCAGGTGGCTCTGACGGGAGGACTTCGTGAATTGTTATGACATAAATTAACCTTTGCCGACGGATTATATTCCGTCGGCATTTCCGACGGAATGCCGACGGATTCGTGTTGTTTGAAAAGTCAACGTACTTGCCGACGGAAATCCGTTCCGTCGGCCTATACCGACGGAATATGCCGACGGATCTTTTAAAATATGCATGCCGACGGAAATGCTGACGGAATATCCGTCGGCATTTGACCCGTTAATTTCGCACCGCCTCGATTTCCAAAAAGATAACCGTTGGCATTAAAGTGGGTGGTTACCGACGGAATATCCGTCGGCAATTCCGTCGGTAAAAAAAAAATTATATAAGGAAGCGATTACAGAAGGCTTTGTTTGAAAAAAAAAACGAGTGATCGAAGGATTCGAGGGGGCAGACGAGGACGAGGACGAGGCTATTCAATCAAATTTCTCCGATTACATTGATACGGTACGTTTTCTTAATTAATTTTATTACTTAGTTTTAATAATTATATATGTTTATGCATGCATATATGTAAATATGAATAATTTAATGTTGATTTGCATGTTATTGATTTAGTTAGTTGTTAAAATATTATGATCATGTTAGTATGTTATTTAATTTGTTGATTAAGAATAATTTTGATAGAGTAGTTTTTTAAGGTTAATTAATTGATTGTTATATGTATAGTTAATGGTGTAATTTTGATATAGAATATTTTTAATGTATAGGTGGTGCATGTTTGATCAATCAATTGTTTAAATTATTAGTTAAATATTAGATGGTTCGACCGTGGTATCACGTTGTAATTAGGTTATATATTGTTTTGATTTAAATTAGGAATATGTTGATTAAATTAGTAATTATTGATTAAATTAGGAATATGCTATATTAGTAAAAAATTTAAATTAGGAATATGTTCATTAAATTGATAATTATTGACCCAATTAGAAAACTATTATTTTAATTAGGTTTAGGTTTGTTAATTTAGGAATATGTTAAATTTTTTATTATTGATTAAATTAGAAAAATAATAATTAAATTAGGTTATTGTTGATTAAATTAGGAATATGTTGATTAAATTGTTGATTATTGATTAGATTAGAAAATTTAAGGATCAAATTAGATTATTATTGATTAAATTAGGAATATGTTGATTACATTTTATATTATTGATTAGACTAGAAAATTAGTAATGAAATTAAATTATTGTTGATTAAATTAGAAAAATGTTGATTAAATTGGTAAATTGTTGATTAAATTAGGAATATGCTACAATTAAACTAGTAAATTATTGATTAAATTAGGTTATTGTAAATTAAATTGTGTATTTTTTATTGATTGAAACAGATGAGTGAAGTACCGAATAAGGGTTCTAGACCTCAGGTTCACGTAGGCCATCTGGGTCACGTGCAAGGAGGCCTCGGGGTCAATCAGTACCTGTGATGGCTCCTCCTCCTGTGGTAGTGTCGCCGCCGCCGACTACGATGTCGTCTAGTTCGTCGACAGCCGCAGGATCCTCTTCTCGTCAGCATCCCGTTCGATCCGTAGACAGTAGGCAAAAGATTTATATCCATTTAGGAACGTAAGTCAATAATTCTAATGTTTAACAATATTCAATAACAATTAACTTTATTTATTTATTTATAATGTGTTAGTTTATAAATTTGTTAATAATTTTACAGGTTGTTGCCCGGTAATGAGTTGTCCAGGATCTGTACAACATCCTTTCTGAAGTGCAAGATTGCTAAGGGTGCTATCACTTGGTCGTTGGTGCCGCAATCTAAAAAGGATGAATACTTCGAGGAGTTCCAGGTATATAATTACAATAATTAAAGTTTATTAAATAATTAATTAATAGATAATTTATTATACATATTATTTGATAAATATGTTGAATATTTGTATAGAAAAAGGCTCGCTGGGATACAGCGATCTACTCGGACGACACTATTTACGATAAGTGGTACGATGTTTGTTCTACTCGGTACATGAACATGATGTACGACTGGAGATTCGCCTGGCGCGAAAGTAACAAGGAGCGTGGTATGGGGAAAGACGAGGATGGTGTTGACCTATGGGAGTCGTTGGTTGAGAAGTGGATGGACCCGGCTTACCAAGAGAAGTGTGAGAAAGCTCGGGCCAACCGCAGAACCGACGTTGGAGGCGGGATGGCAAGGCATCGAGGGGGATCCCGGTCCGTCCTCGAGCAATCAATGGCTCTCGTAAGTTTTCATTAATTTTAAAAATTAAATATTTATATTTAATTTATTTATATTAGTTATCTAAATTAATTTGTATATGTTTATTTGATACGTAATAGGAGCGGGAGACGGGACGTGCACCCACCCACTTGGATCGGATGAGCCTTATTCATCCGTTTGATGCCGAGACACAGACGTCCACCTACGGGCGCACTACTGACCTCCACGTAAGTTTAATTAAATTTATGTATTAAACTATATATATAGATAATTAAATTAATTTTAATTTTGTAATTATGTAGCTGAACGTCCGGCAGAGGATTGAAGAGGTCGAGACGCAAGCCGCGACTATTGCTGAATCCGGAAGCAGCGGTCCCCCTCTGGCTGTTGACGTGGACCAGGCTTACCTTGACGTTGCCCCGACCTCCAAGGGAAGGATCCTTGGCCTTGGTCGGATGAGCAACGTCATGAGGTCATCAAGTGGTCGGTCCCGGAGTGCATCGCAGGCGTCTGTATCCTCCACTGCCGTCCCGGATCCGAACGTCATGGCAACGTTCGAGAACTACTTCCGCCTCTGGAGTGCCAACACGGGTCGGACGTTGGGGATGTCTGCTGAGCAGATCGAGGCCGTCTATCAACAGACGATGACGCAAGCCCCGCCAGCTGCAGCTTCGGCTCCAGATCAAGCTCCAGGTCCAAGTGCAGCGCAGGCCGACGACGACGACATCAACGTCAATTTGGATGGCGATATGGATGAGTTTTTTAACTTTCGTTGAACAATTTAATTATGTGTTGAACTTATTTACTTTTTTGTGTTGAACTTATTTATCTTTCTGTTGAACTATTATCTTTATGTAGGTTTTTAGTTTTTATACAACGTAACAATTATATATGTTAGTGTTTTTAGTTTTTATACAACGTAACAATTATACATGTTAGTGTTTTTAGTTTTTATACAACGTAACAACTGTTAAACAACTTTTATTTTTATACCAAAAAATGTTTATTTAATATGAAAAAAAATCGAAAAATAACATTACCGACGGAATATATATTCCGTCGGAAATTGCAATTTGAGAAATACCGACGGCAAATCCGTCGGTTGGATGTCATGCCGACGGAATATTGCGCGGGCAAAATGCCGACGGAATTAGCATTCCGTCAGAAATCTCAATTTGATAAAATGCCGACGGAATGTTATTTCCGTCGGCAAAAAAAATTGTGAAGGATAATCCGTCGATTTGACGTCAAACCGACGGAATATTGGGCGGGCAAAATGCCGACAGAAGCTAAATCCGTCGGGAACATTTATCCAAAACTTTCTACTACCTAATTTTTTTCTTACTTTCATATTGCAAAATTTTCACCAAAACTTTCTACTGCCTCATTTTTATGCTCTGGTATTCAGAAACATCAAATTACGGTACATTTTCTACCATTTTTACTATATACATAAAATTCAATATAATGTAATTACATGTTTTGTATTATAAGTTTTGTTTGAATTTATTATAAGTTTAGTTTAGTAATGTCTTGCTTATATATATTAAATGTTTAACAAATGGATTTGCCTGACCGTCGTTGGATGTACTGTACTCCTAGATTGGTTTTAGGAAATGTGAATGTTGAATTTTATAATGAACTCGTGTTATTTGTTGAATTTGCAAAGCGCCACCCACATTACATGATCGGAGATTGCATTAGGTGTCCGTGTAATGCTAAGAAATGCAGAATAAGCAATATAAAGAGATTGATGAGGTCCTAGTACATATTGTGAAGAATGGTTTCGTTGATAATTATTATAATTGGACTAGTCATGGTGAAGCACGTTGGCCTTATAGATTTGATGAAGTGTTATACTATTACACTGTTGGAATCTATCAACAAGAAGCAAATTTCGATCATGTTGGCACTAGTAACGAGGTAGAACAACAGTTTGGGGACGAAGAACAACAGTTTGGGGACGAAGAACAACAGTTTTGGGCAGAAGAACAACAGTTTGGAGCAGAAGAACAACAGTTTGGAGCAGAAGAACAACAGTTTGGGGAAGAAGAACCGAATATGTATCAAACAATGATCAGGGAAGCTGGTTTTTCAAACATGGAAGAGGAGCCGACGAATGAGGCATTTCGGTTTTATGAGATGCTCAAATTATTCGAAGAAGATTTATATCCGGGTTGTGAATCTCACTCACAATTGTCATTTAATGCACGACTCATGGCCATTAAGACCGAGAACAAGCTTTCTAACAGGGCATATGAGCAAGTGACACAATTATGCAGTGAAATTTGTCCTCAAAATAATAAGGTGCCTACGACGTTTCATCAAAGCAAACAAATGTTGAAAAATGTTGGTTTTCCGGTTGAGAAGATTGATTGTTGTGTGAACGGTTGCATGTTATATTGGGGTGACGAAGATAGCAGTCTGAAGATGTGTAGAATGTGTGGCCATCCCCGGTACAAAGAGGCACGTCGAAAGGGACCTGGTGGTCAATCGAAGAAGACAAAGAAGGAAGTGTCGTATAAGAAGATGTACTACCTTCCTATCATTCCTTGTTTAATGAGATTATATCAATCAAGTGCCACAGCACAACACATGACGTGGCATGCTACAGATTCCTCTTCGGCTGAGTAGAGGGAGATGCGGCATCTGGCAGACTCGGAGGCCTGGAAACACCTTGACAACGTGTTTCCAGATTTTTCTTGTGAACCGAGGAATGTGAGATTAGGTTTGTGTACTGATGGTTTTGCACCGTTTGGGATGCATGGGAAGCAGTATTCTTTGTGGCCGGTGATACTGACTCCGTATAATCTTCCTCCGTGGATGTGCATGAAACCTCAAACAATGTTTCTGACTGTATTGGTGCCTGGTCCATCGAATCCAAAGGACAAACTAGATGTTTATCTCCAACCTCTTATAAAAGACTTGATCTTCTTATGGGAGAATGGAGTCCAAACGTACGATGTGTTTAGAAAGCAGAACTTCACGATGCGTGCTGTTATTTTGTGGACCATTAGCGACTTTCCTGTCCGGGTGGAGTACGGCCGGAAAGAAAGCATGTCCGTATTGTATGGAGAATTTTGAAGCTTTCAGTCTCCCGGTGAGTAGAAAAGTTTCATGGTTCGATAATCGCTGTAGGTTCTTACCTCGAGGTCACCCGTTTCGAAGAAATAAGCAGAACTTCATAAAGAACAGAGCAGTCACAAACAATCGACCTCCACTTCGAGATGGTATTTTATACATTTATTTAATGATCGAGTACTAAACGTATATTTATTTATTGCTTTTAGTGTCATTTATAATTTACTCTCCGTACAGGACGTAGGTTGTTATATGAGGTTCAGTGGACGGGGTTGAAAAAAAGTACCGAGGAAAATGCAGCGGAACACAACAGACGAATTGAGGGTGGTTGGAAGAAAATGAGTATTTTTTGGGACTTACCATACTGGAGTTCACTATTGATACGACACAATTTGGATGTCATGCACATTGAAAAGAATGTGTTTAACAATGTGTTCCACACAATCATGAACACGGAAGGCAAGACGAAAGACACTCCAAAGCCTCGGGAGGAGTTGAACACTCTTTGTCGCCGTGAAGAGTTGAAAAATGATATACGTACAGGTAAATTTCCAAAGGCTAGCTACACACTAGATAAGCCACAGAAACAAAGATTGTGTAGGTGGATAAAAGAGTTGAACTTTCCGGACGGCTACGCGTCGAACTTGAGTCGATGCGTAGACACAAAAACGGGTAAGGTTGCAAGGATGAAGAGTCATGATTGTCATGTATTTATGCAACGCTTGATACCGATTGCGTTCCGAGAACTTCTTCCTCACAATGTGTGGAGGGCTATCACTGAATTAAGTCTCTTTTTTAGAGATTTAACCTCTACAACGATCAAGATCGATGATATGATTCGTTTAGAGGAAGACATTCCAGTGATTTTGTGTAAGTTGGAACAAATTTTTCCGCCTAACTTCTTTGACTCGATGGAACACTTACCCGTTCACTTAGCGTATGAAGCGAGAATTGATGGTCCGGTGCAATACAGGTGGATGTACCCATTTGAAAGGTAAAATCTTACTTATTTTATTTCTTTACAATTACACATGCATTCTTATAATTTATATATATATATATATATATATATGTATATCAGGTATCTCCACAACTTGAAACGCAACGCTAAACAAAAGGCAAACGTTGAAGCATTGATTGTGAATGCATATTTGAATGAAGAGGTTGGCATGTTTTGTTCTTATTACTTTGAAGACCACGTCAACACAAAGTTAAGAAGTGCTCCACATAACTTCGGTGGTACATCCGCTGACGATATCAGTGAAGAGGTCGATGGAATGCTCTCCATATTCAAGTCTAAGGGACGGCCAATAGGAAAACCCGTTGAACGATATTGGGAGACGGACTCGGAGGCGGAAATAGCACATACGTATGTGTTATTGAATTGTGATGAAGTTCAGCCATACATTGAGTAAGTATTTCATATATAAATCGTTTATTTAACTACCACTTCATTTATGTCATTTAATATTAACCAAGTTTTTGAATGTTGTGAATTAGGATGTACACTCAAGAACTACGACGAGCAGAACCAAACATCTCAGATACATATATAGATGCTCGTCTTCAACGTGAATTTTCCCGATGGTTCCAACGTTATGTGAGTACCATTTAATTATGTTTTACGTAAATAAATTAATATTTATTTTAATTAATTTTAAATTGATACGTATAGGGACGGGATAACGCTCTTGACAGTCGATTCTTACGAGATCTCAGCAAGGGACCACTACGTCGTGTAAAGACTTACAACGGTTATATTGTGAAGGGCTACAGATTTCATACGTCTGGGTATGCATCGAGAAAGGCGACTACCAACAGTGGCGTCTGCGTTAGCAGTGCGAATTACAATGCAGATGCAAGTGATTACTTTGGGGTGTTACGGGAAATCGTCGAAGTAGAATATCCAGGATATCCAGCAAAGACTGTAGTGTTGTTCAAGTGTCATTGGTTTGATTCAGGCCATTTAGGAACAAGAATTCATCCGGATTACAAACTCGTTGATGTTAGTTCGAAAAGGACGTATGTTGGGGATGATCCATTTGTATTTGCCCATCAAGTATCTCAAGTATACTACTGCACATATCCGGGAGCTCCACGTGGTTATGAATGGCATGCTGTTTGCAAAGTAAAGGCAAGGTCAATGGTAGAAGTCCCTAAAAAGGACAAAAATACTGAAGATGAATCTCCATTTCAAACAGAACAAATAGAGACTCCAACTGAAGTCTTTACGGGAGATTTCAATCTTTCTGTACCCTTGACGACTGCAAATCCCCAATTAATCGAAATTGAAAACGATAGTGGAGGTGAAGAGGAGGGGATGAAGAAGAGGATGAAGAGGAGAATGAAGATGAAGATGAAGATGAAGAGGAGAATGAAGATGAGGATGAAGAGGAGAATGAAGATGAGGATGAGGATGAGGAGGAGGATGAGGAAGATGATGAGGAGGAGGATAAGGATGAAGAGGAGGATGAAGACGATAAAGATGAAAATTAATGTAATGTATTTATTTTTATTTTATAAAAGTTAATTAATTATTTATCATTTAGGTACAAATTATAAAAATTAAATTTACTATAAATATAAGCCACAACCAATATATTTATTAATATATGTGGAAGAAATGAATTTTGTGATTTTTTTTAAAAAAAAATGAGTAAAAAAGGTTTAAATATGCATATTTCAGAATTTAAATATATAAATTAAAAAAATTAAATTTACTATAAATATAAGCCACAACCAATATATTAATATGAAAGAAATGAATTTCGTGATTTTTTTTAAAAAAAATGAGTAAAAAAGGTTTAAATATGCCTATTTCAGAATTTTAATAAAAATGTTAAAATTAAAATATATAAATTATTAAAATTAATTTAATATAAATATAAGTTAAACAATATATTCATTAATATATGTGAAATAGATATAATTTCTGAAGTTTAAAAAAAAAATGGGTCAAAAATGAGTTCAAATACAATTAATATTACAACTATAAAAAAAAAAAAAACAGACTTGTCCGAGTGGTAGGCGCCCCTCACTAGGCGCCCACACACCCGGGTTCGAGTCTCAGCAAGGCCGAAATATTGGCCAATTTAATACAAAATGCTACAGGATCGGGTCGGGTCGGGGCCTCCCCGGTCCCATCCATATTTTTTTTTAATTATTTTGTTTTACCGACGGAATATCTGTCACTATAAAGACGACGGATATTCCGTCGGCATATTCCGTTCCTATATGAATTTGGGAAATAAATTTATTCGAAATTAATTCTGTCGGAATTCCGTCGGTATTACCGACGGAATATCCGTCACTATAAAGGCGACGGAATTGCCGAGCGAATATCCGACGGAAAATCCGTCGGCAATACTGACGGGAATACTGACGAAAATTAATTTCTTTTTTAATTATTTTAATTAATTATTACCGACGGAATTACCGACCGAATATTGACCCGGTTTATTAAACGGGTTGTCTGGATTACCGACGGACATATTCCGTCGGCAAATATGACTGAAATATTTCGTCGGTATGTCCGTCGGTAATGCCGACGGAAGTAAAAAATTCATCGGTAAAAAAAGCCGACGACATGAAAGTAGACGGACAACATTCCGTCGGTAAGCCTGGCGGCCGACGGAAATTCCGTCGGTAATTCCGTCTCTAAAACGCGTCTTTTTTGTAGTGTATATATACCAAAATATGGGCTACTTTTAATGGGTTTACCGTTGTCATCAAAATCTATGTATTGAAAAAGTTTATATTTTTTGTATTTATATGTTTGATAAGCTTGATATACCGAATTTTTTTAGTATTTTTCCCACCCATAACAAATCTGAGGTGACAAAAAAATTCTACCTGAGTATAGGAATGATAGAACACGCAATTGAAGATAGAGAAAAATAAGGTAGAAGGATTTGAGTCAGCAACAATTGAACCAAAAATTTGACTTTTGGTCTACACTATTGCAAAAGTGTTTTTTTTAATTAATAATATAGTCGATAACACCCCTGCGCCAATTTATTTGTCTAAATTTTGATTAACACCCAAAAATTAGTCGTTTTTTACTGTTGTGATTTTTTTTAATTTCAATATTACATATATTGATTGATGATAGTTATTTTCAATTTTATTTTACATTCTCTTTACTTGAAATCTCAAAATGAAAAATAATTTTTTGTCGAATTTGTTTGGATTTTCCAATTCGAAAGGGAATTCATATTCTCGAGACTTCAATATCCATCCCCAAAATTTCACTGTCCCTCATCCAAATTTCAATGTCCATCCGTACAATTTCAATATTCGTCCCCACAATGTTTTATTTTATCCAAACCATCAAACAAATACGATAAGTGTTATTGGTGGTCCGTATTATATATATCCACCTGAAATGTATCAATATATCTCTTTACGAAATAAGTCATTCGACATGACCACATATGACTTACAAATCATCTAGAAGAGCTAGTACTGGTGGAACAAGCACAAACAAGGGCTGTGCAACGCCGTCTTTTGGTTAAGACTTTCTTTTTCCACCAAATTCATCTCCATCGGGTATCGATGCCATTAATCTAGATGCAAGTAAAGGTTTTGATGATTTGGGCCCAAAGAAGCATGCTTTTGTTGTTAGGTACACCGTTTAGAAAATTAAACTTTTGCAAAGAGTTAGGTGACTGTCAGTGAATATGTAATTGTTGACAATGATCATAAATTGGAGGCCATGTGAAAAATGATTGTTGATGATTATAACTAGAGCCGACTTGCGAACACCTCACTGGACATTGGAAACTTTTAAAATCACATTTTTATACAATTCAAAGGTCTGTGAGTGCCTTTAACAAATTATAAGATCAAATGGAGAAAGATTGAAGAAGTGGCAAAATGATACTAATATACTCGTGCATGCCATGAAAGAGTGGGCATCAACCCACAATAACAATGTGTTTGCTCACTTAGGTATGTGGATGATTCTCAAGGAATGACCTAAGTGGATTGCACAACAAGAACATGATCATTGTGGTAGGAAGAAGACAAAAACTTCCAATGAAGGGGATACACATCTTCTTCTAATGTGGAGAATGTTGATGAAGAACACATACGTCTGATCGGTAAGGAAGCAACGAAGAGGAAGGCTAAGGTGGAAGTCTTTAATCACTCGAAGGATAACATATTAGAGCAGTTGAAACAAAGCATAAAAAAACATGCATGAATATAAAACAATAGTTAATGCGAAGTTGAAGGAACAAAAATAAAATAAAAATGGGAGTACGAAGTCATCATGAAAGATACCACACAAATGACACCAAAGGAACTAGAAATGCATCTAAAGATAGTAGAAGAAATGGGAAGTCGAATTATACTAGTCGTCGTTTATTGTCTTGTTTTATGTTATTTTATCTTTTATTTTAGATTCCGTTGTATTATTTAAATTTTTGTTGAAGTATTGGAATTTCGTTGTATTTTTTGAAATTATGTTGTATTTTTTTTATATTTCTTAATGAACTATTTGTTATGAACAAGCCATTATAAACTAGTCGTTGTAGACACCATTATATATATTGGCCCAAATATTTCATTTCTTTCTACAACCCTAAAAAAAATCTTCTCACATTGTTATCTACTCGTGGTTAAGATCTCTCAAAACACAATGTCTTCAGATTCTAACCATAACGCCAACACCAACTCCAATAGTGAAAAAGATTTGTGGAATGATGATTCAAATGATCGAATGTTTTTCAAAATTTTACAACAACAACAAATGCTTATTCAACAAATAAAGAGCTCTTCTAGTTCTCCACAACAAAGAAAAAGAAGAAGAAATGTAGAGCGTGATCGTGAAGGTGGTCATAGTCGTCTTATAGATGTCTACTTCTCCAAAAATCCAACATACCCAAGTGATGTTATTCGTTGTCATTTTCGTATGAGAAGAGATTTATTCACACGCATAGTCGATGTCTTATCTTGTGATTACTATTTTAAGTGGAGAGTTAATGCAACGGGAAGGAAATATTTTTCACCACTTAAAAATGCATGATTGCCATCCGTCAATTGGCGTACGGAGGACCTGGAGAACAATTCAATGAGTATCTACATATTGCTGAAATAATCGATATTAATTGCTTGTTCAATTTTTTCGTTGTGTAATCAACACATTTACAGAGAAAAATACTTGAGAAGGCCAACTATTGTTGATTGTGAACGTTTGCTCCATATGCATGAGCAAAGACGCGGATGCCCCCAAAATGTTGGGTAGTCTTGATTGTATGCATTGGAAATGGAAGAATTGTCCAATTGTTTGGAAATGACAATATACTCAGGGTGATCATGGAACACCAACAATAATGCTTGAAGCGGTATCATTTTTTTACTTATGGATATTACATGCTTTTTTTTGTCGTCGCAGGGTCCAATAATGATATTAATGTGCTTAATCAAAGCCCTCTCTTTAGCAATGTTTTAAGAGGGTATGACCCAAATATTAACTTCACAGTAAATGGTACACAATATACTAGAGGATACAAACCGATGGACTTTATATATCTGGAATGGGATACTTTCGTCAAGAGTTTTTAGTGCCCTCATGATACTAAAGAAAACATTGTTTAAGCAAATGCAAGAGGCTGCAAGAAAGGATGTCGAGCGGGCATTTCTTGTCTTATAAGCTCGTTGGACGATGATTAGAGGACAATGACGATTTTGGTAACAATGTAACTTGAAGGATATCATGTATACATGCATTATTTTGCATAACATGATAATTGAGGATGATGAGTGATTGGGTGTGAGATTGCTCGTATTTGTGCTCATTTTTTATATATTATTGTAGCATTTTTATGTGATTTTGATCGTAATTGATAGAAATTGTGCTACTAACCTTGTTGTCAAGAAATGTGTTCAAAGTATAGGAAACAAGGTGAAATAGTCAATTTTAGAGGAAAACCGAGCATTGGTGCATGGGAAGTGAAGTTCGGTTGGAGAACGAGCAAGGAAAGCCAAGAAAAATAGAAGAAAAAATCCAAGGAGCAAATATCAAACGGGCGGCCGTTTGGATGCACACTGGCGGCCGAGTGAGGTGGACTTCCAGAAACTCTCAAGAATTCCCAAGTCAAACGGGCGGCCGTTTGTATCCAAACTGGCGGCCGAGTGACTTCAAACGGGCGGTCGTTTGGATCCACACTTGCGGTCATTTCAGTTCTGCAACCCAAAATCCCATTGTATGTTCACTCGACTCGGTTGACCGTTTGGCCCACTCGGTTGACCGTTTAAACTTAAATTTTTTGGGGAATTTCGCGAATTTTGAAGAACTTTAAGGACCCAATTGCTAATTTTAGTCTCACACACTATTGGAAGCTTTAAATAGCTTCAAACTCAGTTTGTAAAAGATCTTGGTCCCATTTATTGCAAAACTAAAACCCTAGTTCATCTCTTAGCATAGTTTAACATTTATTGCTCATTTAATTCTTAGATTATCTTCCAAGTTAAGTATTTAGCTTGGGTTTTTGAAGATTAAGGTTAAACTCTTTTGTAATAGCTTGGGTATTAGAAGAAACATCAAGGTGACTTCAAACCATACTCTCTTTTACTATTTAATCACAAGTTTAATGTTTATTTCATTCTCTATTGTTGTTTTGTCCATGGGTGTTTCTCAAAACACCATGGGCTAAGTTTATTTTTGCTTTGGGTGTTCTGAAACCATGTGAATATTAAGTTTGGAATTGTTTGAGCTTTGTTATTGTTGATATTAGGTTTATTGCTTCTTTTATTGGGTATTATTGGTACTTTGTATGTTAACTTCTATCAATCCATATTTAGATGCATGTTTAGCGTAGACGAGAGTTACATGGACATGTTTATATTTATGGTGTGAGTTGTTGGTATGCAAATGTGTTAGTTATACTTTTAATTCGTCGAGAGAGAGAGTTAATCGTATTAGAATCCCATTAAATGACATTAATTACTTGAATGGTTGTTTGAGTAGTTGGTGAGGATATGGAAGAAAACCTTATTACCGGGTTTGGGAACACCTTAGAATTAAGGATATATTACCCGAAGGGAAATGGTTGTAATCCTAGCATTTAGGTGCTCTTAGCAAAACTTAATTGAAGCATTAACAAAGTAAAAGCAATTCCTCTCGATTTCACTAGGTGGAGAACACCCGAAGCATTCTCTCACCCTTGCACTTCTTCAAATTATATTCGTAGTTGTTCTTTGTTTTATTTGTCAATTTCTTGCTTTGATAGTAATTTTCCTTCTCAAGTTATGGTAATTTCTCTTATTGGTCATTTGCTTACTTTTAGTAGTTTAAATTATTTGTTAGTTTCTAGGTTGGTTTTTTATTTAATCTTTTAAAGTTTGGTAGTAACTTAGCTTTATTTTAGAAATTCAAAAACCCGAAACCGTAGTTACATTAGGTATGACGACACAAAACTCTAGGGATCCATTGCACAAACCCACCTCCTAGGTCGATACTACTTGGTCGAATACTTCCATTACTACTACGAACCCTTATGCTTGAGGAGAAGTAGTTAGTTAAAATCATATTGTCTAAAATTCGTTCAAGTCAATGGCACCGTCGCCGGGGAGGTGACATAGTGTTATAATTGGACTTAGAGTTAGTTGAATACTAGTGCTAGCTACAATTACTTGCTTTATTTTGTGTTTGTTTCACGAATTTGATATTTGCAATTTTTCATAGGTGCATGATATCAAGAGCACGTGGTAGACAAATTGAACCTATCAATCTTGAGATTGAAGCCACCGCAAGAAGGAATCGAGCAAGAAATAGAAGAGTGGCGGAGAATAGACAAAATCAACTGTCGGGTGCCGTGGTAGATGATGAAAGTGACGAGATAAATACTCAAGAAGATCTCCAAGTTGAACATCAAGGAGATGGCCAATTGCAAGGAGGGGGAGGAAATGGTATACATCACCCACCTAATGTTCAAATGGATGGTGCGTTTAATCAAGGCCACTATGGAGGACAACCTCAAGGGTATCCCCCCAATGCTCAACAAGGAGGGTATCCTCAAGGCTATCCACCATATCCATATCCATAATACCCTCTAGGATATTATCCACTACCTCAAGGGTATTATCCTCCACCTTATCCATACCATCTACCCCAAGGTGCATTCCCTCAAGAAATACCCGCTCCATCTCCACCGGAAAGACAAGAACCTCGTCCAATACAACATGGGAGGCCCATGAGAGAGTACTTTGAGCCTCAACAAAGAGATTATTATGATGGGATAGCAAGACCAAATGTGGAGGCAAATATTTTGAAATAAATGCCTCTTTGTTGAGAATGCTTAGAGAAAAGCAATTTGAAGGGAGAACCGAGGAAGGTTTTGAAGAGGATCCAAATGAACACTTGGCTCAATTTCTAGAGATATCTGACACACTCAAACAAAATGGTGTGTCCGAAGATGCAAAGAAGTTGAGGTTATTTCCTTTCACACTTTCCGAAAAGGCAAAAACATGGTTGCAAACAAGCATTCCGACGGGAGAGGTGAGAACTTGGGAAGAATTGAAGAAGAGATTTTTGTTGAAGTATTATCCACCTTCAAAAATAATGGAAGCAAGACAAAACATCTCTCAATTCACACAAGGAGCTAACGAGACCCTCAAGGAAGCATGGGAAAGGTTTACCAACCTACTCATAACTTGCCCTCAACATGGTTTTCCATTAGAGCAAACTACATGTTGGTTCTTTTGTGGGTTGAGGGGAGAAGATCAACAACATTTGGATGCTTGTGCCGAAGGTTCGATATGGCTCAAGTCGGCGGAAGAGATCAAGCAAATAATGGAGGGGATATCGAACAATTCTTTTAAAATGAGGATTGATAGAGGAGGAAGACATCGAGTGGCCTAAGTGAACGAAATGGAGTCGGTGAAGACAATGGTCGCCACTTTGATTGAGAAGGTGAACGCTCTATCGTCTAATCAAACACGTGAGAGCTCATTACCTGTGGTTCAAGGAGAGCTTCCTATAAATCAAGCTGAAGATGTGAACTACATGGGTCGACCCCGATCTTAAGGAAGCTACCAACAAAATTTTCAAAGTGGCTGCCCATATCAAGCTCCTCAACAAAATCGTTTTCAAAGTGGTCAACCCTCAACACTCCAACCCAATCAAGGTCAACCGATGCAAGGAGGTCGATCCACCTCATTTCAAGGGAATCAAAATCAAAACTTCTGAAGGCACGACAACTTGGCATATTCTAACATAAAAGGTGCAATGCAATATCCACCCGGATTTGATCCCGGGGTAAAGCTTCTGAATGGTGAAGGAAAAGCTACTACGGAAGATACACTTTTACGGATGGAAGAGTTGTTCAAGAAAGCTCAAGAGCAACAAGCAAAGATCAATGAACAACACTCAAGAGGAATTAAAATCTCGAGCATACGGTGGGGCAACTTGCAACTTCCATTGGAGAGTTGAGCACGGTAGTTAATCAAATGTTAAACAAGGGAAAATTTCCCTCAACAACCGAGGTAAACCCCAAATAGCATTGCAAGGCAATAAAGCTTAGAAGTGGCACCCAATATGAGGGTCCATTCATGCCCACTCAATCGGGAGAAGACAAGGTGAAGGAAAAAGAAGAGAGTGAAGAAGAATGTGAAGTGATGGAGTTGGGAAAGAGTGAAAATGAGGAAGAAGAGGGAATGAAGTCAAAAGACAAAAAAGGAGTTGTAAGTGAAGAAAGAATCCGAAAGTGGAAAAAGATGAAGGAAAAGAAGATTAATGAAGAAAATAGCATACCATGTGACGAGTGGGGGGTACCAAAGACAATGGTACCATTTCCTCAAAGATTCATGAAGAAGAAGTTGGATGAAAAATTTGCTAAGTTTCTTGAAGCCTTCAAGCAACTTCACATCAACATTCCATTTTCCGATGCTTTGGAGCAAATGCCAAATTATGCAAAATTTCTCAAGGACTTGATCTCGAAGAAGATAATGATTGATGAACCCGAGCTTGTCAAATTCAACAAGGTGTGTAGTGCTATGCTCCAAAAGAACATGCCACAAAAGATGAAGGATCCGGGTAGTTTTATCATCATGTGTGATATTGGAAATGGGATCAAGAGGAATGCTCGTTGTGATTTAGGGGCTAGCATTAACTTGATGCCCCTATCTTTGTTTAAAAGGCTTAAAAGGGGGGAGTTGAAGCCTACCTCAATTGCACTTCAACTTGTCGATCGGTCGATCACAATTGCTAAGGGCATTGTGGAGGATATTCTAGTGAAAGTGGATAAATTTGTGTTTCCCGCCGACATTGAAAAATGATTCGAAATTGGAGATGAGGTAATATGGTGCAACTTTGGAGTGATGAAAATTCTTAGAAAGTTGAAGCTCAAGGGACGTAACACGTTGGTTATGAAGAAAGCGAACTTTGAAGGAAATCTTGAGTTGCCAAGTAAGGAAGACGATCTTTTCATCACCGATGAGCATAATGTGAAACACTATCATCTTCCATTCAAAGAAAGATTGTCAAATACCGAGATCGAAAGAGAATTTTGAACTTTTTTAGTTCCTTCCGGCATAGGACATTAAACCTAGCGCTAAATGGGAGGCAACCCATTCGTTTATTGCTTTCTTTTCATTTTAGTTAGTTTTATGTTTTTTGATCTTTTTGGGTTGGTTTTGTTTAGTAGGATGGGGTATGATGTTGGTGCTTAATGGAGCTTGGACATGGACTTCTATGTGAGAGAAAGGATACAATGAAGAAAGATGAAATGATGTATGGTGCAAACTCAAAGGTAAACACTCATTTCCAAACTTAGATTTGCTTAGCAAAGTCTAAGTTTGGGGGGTGTGGTCGTACAATTTCATTTGCACCGTTCTACATTCGTCTATTGCTTGAATGGTTTGGTTTGATATGAGAATTGTTGATTATATTGAGTTTTTTTTTTTTTTTTTTTTTTTTTGAGAGCTACATTGAATAATTTACATGAATTAGGGGCAAGATTTTTTTTATTTTTTTTTGGAGAATTTGTTGATGGATGCATGAGTTTACTTTACATGATTTTGTGATATTTCTTGATGAGTGGAAAATTGATGCATATGTGACTCTATCATTTGATTGCATTTTGTGTGACGGGCTAGGCTTAGGAAAACACTTGAGTTTACCACATTGAGCCGGAGAGACTTGAGCCTTCTTAAATCGAAATATCATTCCGGTTCAATTTTTCTTGAGTGAGTCATCCACGAATTATGCATGCTAGAACTTGCTCTTTGATTTGTTTGACACTTGATTTATGAGGAAATTTTCAAAAATGATAGGAGGCATTTTTTTGAATTTGAGTCACTTGACCAAATAAATCCCACCAAATGATATATTTTCGTAGTTAGCCCCATTGAGCCGTAAAACCAATTTTCTTTGGCAAGCAACAAAATGTCACCATGAAACCACATCTTTTGAGCCTAATTGTCCTAATCATTTATAGAGCTTCAATGTTGGTTGAAATGGTGAGGGAATTGAAGTGAGTGGATTTGTATTGATCAAAGTGAATTCAAGAGAGAAGAAAGGTGAAAAAGAAAAGGGTTGAAAAGAAAAAGAAGAGCTAATGAACTTGTGCTTAATGTGAAAAATTAAAGGAAAACAAAAGTCCCAAAAGCTCAAATCACAAAAGTAAAGAGAAATGGCTCCAAAATGTTGCGAAAAGAAAAGGGAAGAAAAAGGGGTGAAGTTCATTTTGAGTGAAAAGAAAAGAAAGAGAGCAAGTGTTGTGTGAGAGTTGAATGAAAAATGAGAGAAATACAACATGTGTTGCTCTACAAGTTGAATGAGTCACTAATTCCAAATTTATCCCACCCATTCCAAAGAGCCTACATTACAACCCTTGAAAGACCTCCTTGATTGACCTAAACGATTGGTAGAGAATTGAGTTGAAGAGCAAGCCTATGGTTTTTGTGTTTTTATGGATTGACATTTGAGAGTCTACATGCCCATATACACTTGTGTGTTGAGAGAAACACTTCTTGAGAGAGCGGTGAATCAAGTGTTGAATTCGTTTTAGCTTGGATCACATTGTGTCTTAAAAGTGGTAGAAAGTTGTATGTGTTGATGAACCATTCATAGGAGGGATTGCTTAATCATGCCTATACTATGCATTGTATCCATTCACAAATCCTTCACAATCACCCTCCTTTGTTTTTCTTTTTCTTTGCTTGGGGACAAGCAAATCTCTAAGTTTGGGGGGTTGATTGGGTGTGAGATTGCTCGTATTTGTGCTCATTTTTGCTATATTATTGTAGCATTTTGATGTGATTTTGATCGTAATTGATAGAAATTGTGCTACTAACCTTGTTGTCAAGAAATGTGTTCAAAGTATAGAAAACAAGGTGAAATAGTCTATTTTAGAGGAAAACCGAGCATTGGTGCATGGGAAGTGAAGTTCGGTTGGAGAAAGAGCAAGGAAAGCCAAGAAAAATAGAAGAAAAAGTCCAAGGAGCAGATGTCAAACGGGCGGCCGTTTGGATCCACACTGGCGGCCGAGTGAGGTGGACTTCTAGAAACTCTCAAGAATTCCTAAGTCAAACGGGCGGCCGTTTGAGTTCTGCAGCCCAAAATCCCACTGTATGTTCACTCGACTCGGTTGACCGTTTGAACTTACGTTTGTTGGGGAATTTCGCGAATTTTGAAGAACTTCTAGGACCCAAATGCTAATTTTCGTCTCACACACTATTGGAAGCTTTAAATAGCTTCAACTCAGTTTGTAAAAGATCTTGGTCTCATATATTGCAAAATTAAAACCCTAGTTCATCTCTTAGCATAGTTTAACATTTATTGCTCATTTAATTCATAGATTAGCTTCCAAGTTAAGTATTTAGCTTGGGTTTTTGAAGGTTAAGGTTAAATTCTTTTGTAATAGCTTGGGTATTAGAAGAAACATCAAGGTGACTTCAAACTATACTCTCTTTTACTATTTAATCACAAGTTTGATTTTTATTTCATTCTCTATTGTTGTTTTGTCCATGTGTGTTTCTCAAAACACCATGGGCTAAGTTTATTTATGCTTTGGGTGTTCTGAAACCATGTGAATATTAAGTTTGGAATTGTTTGAGCTTTTTTATTAGGTTTATTGCTTCTTTTATTGGGTATTGTTGGTCCCAAGTTGAGTGTAAGATTGATTAAGCTAGTAAAAGTCTAGAGGGGAGGGGTGAATAGACTTTTAAAAATCTTTCAAAATATCAGAGTGTGTAATGCGGAATTTAGTGTTCTTATGTACAGTAGTGTACGTGCTTATGCAGCTCAGCTTAGTACTTCAGAAATAATGTGAGCCTTATTAGTTTATACTCAACTTTTGATTTTGAACTTTACTTAGTAAACTTTACTGTTTTTGGTATAAAGAATATTAAACAAAATATCACAACAGAAAGTAAAGTGAACACAAGATTTATAGTGGTTCGACAAATGTCTACATCCACTCTTACAACTCCAGTTGTGAAGTTTTATTAACTCTTCTTGAGTTTCTTGTGGCTTAAAGTCCCAAGACTAAGACTTTGATCTTATCGATTACACTTCCAAGTGTATCTTCGATCTACTAGTAATTTTACAAGTAACAAGCACACTTGTTTACAAAATACAAACTAAAAATAAAACTTCTCTAATTGTAGCCTTTGAATAGTTTTCTTCAAATCTGGGCTCTTCTCAGAATTGATCTCCTTCAAACTCTGCGAGTCTCTTGAATGCTTCTTACACTTTAATTGCTCTTGAATGCTATTAGATCAGCAGTCTTTCAGTTTTTCAGTAGTATTAGCAGTAGTCTTTTCAAGTAGAAGATCTCTCGGTATTTATAGACTTTAGTATGACAGTTAGCAGTTTGTGAAACTAACTTTCAACTAACTCTAAATCGTTTTTGTAACTTATCCTTTGTAACCAAATTTGTAACTTCTTCTTATTCCAAGTCAGCATATCTTCAAATATCTTCAGTTACACATTTAAATAAGTTTTTCAAACTTATTCTGCCTCAGCACAGTAAACTTACTCTTCTTAGTTTTACTGTTCTTACTCCAACTCAGCACAGTTCTCAACTTCTGTTCTGTACTTCATCAGAATACTTCTCTTATATCTCTAAGCTTCATTTTTACTCCTCTTGATAGTCTTCTTACTTTGGAGTAGTCTTCTGATCTTCTCTAATCTAATGTCCTGAACTAACTATGTTGATTTACAAAACAATACAAACTTACAAATATAAAACCTTTATATACTTCATCAGAACTACATACAAAAGAGTACATCTAAGTCCTATTCTATAAGCTGTCTATACAATTCATTATCTGCTCAGTTCCTAACAGTTCATAATATATTCACATATAAGATCAGTAACTCAGATTATAAGTTTTCTCAAGATGATTTAGTTAAGATGACTTCCAACCAAATATATCATTAACTTTAAGTTGTTTTTGGCCATCAAAACTCAATCTCATCAACTAGAACATTGTTTCAAGGATTCATATTATTAGAATATCTTAGAATATATTGTACACACTTAAAATATATTCTATGATTTGGTCTTATATTATGATTTGACTAAATCAATGTAATATTGGTAAATATTTGGTTGTAATTATCTCTTTGTAATTATTGATAAATAGTGGAAAAATCACCTCACCTATTCATGATGAAACAATTTTGTTTCTTTCATGGTATCAGCTTAAGCACCGAAACTCTAACCCTAATTTTTTTTTCGGCCTTACTGCTCTATCTCCGTCACCGCCCTCACGGCAATCTTCTCAGCCCTCACGGCGCATATCTTCCTTCTCCGACTTCGTCCCTCTCTCTGTTAACACACGTTCCACATCGTGATGTCTACCCCTACTCCTGCTGTGGCCGACCCGGTTCCCGTCGCTACGATGGTTCACATGGTGACCATCAAGCTCTCCTCTTCCAACTTTCTTCTTTGGAAGAGTCAAGTAAACCCTATGCTTGCAGCGTTCGATTTGCTCGGACATGTTGATGGTTCGGTCTCCCCTCCTTCAACCACCATCACCGTCGCCGATGTTGAATCGCCGAATTCGGCCTATGCTGTTTGGCGTCTCAAGGATCAGAAGATTTTGGGCGTTATTTGTTCAACTCTCACCGAAGAATCCATGGCCGAAGTGGTTGGCTGCACTTCTGCTCATGCGGCGTGGCTTGCTCTCGAGTCGGCATTCTCTCATGCATCCGCGTCTCGTGCGAATCAACTTCGTGAAGAATTGCTCAACCTCCGTCGCGGTACTCTCTCTGTTGCGGATTACGGACGGAATTTCAAATCCCTTTGTGATCAACTTGCCGACATTGGCAAATCTGTGGAGGAATCGGATAAGAGTCATTGGTTTTTGCGAGGCCCCGGTCCTCACTTTGCACACTTCTCCGACACCCGCATGTTTCAGGATCCCGTTCCTCCCTTTCACGATCTCCTACATCAAGCACAGCAATTTGATATCTTTACTCGGGCACTGGATGGTTCTTCATCATCATCTCCAGCGGCGTTTTATGCATCCAACAACTCTCGCCAGAACTCCGGAAAATCTGGTCGCTCACCTAACAGTAACTCCGGCGGAAATCGAACCCACAATTATGGCCGATCGAACAACAACAATTCAGGCCGCCATAATCATAATAACTCAGGTGGACATCGGTCACACAACAACAACTCCGGCAGCAACCGTTCGCCAAATCACAGCCAGTCCAACGGCGGTGATCGGTTTTCTGGGCAGCGTCGTTCCTTTGTGCCCCGCTGTCAGATTTGTGGTGCAGACCACTTTGCTGACAAATGTCCACTATATCTTCAAGCCCGTGCGGCGTCTCAACCTCCGACTGCTCACCTTGCACAGGCCTTTAGTAATTCTTGCAGTGTCTCTGATCAGTCGTCTGCGGTTTCTGATTGGTATGTCGATTCCGGGGCTTCTGCACACATGACATCTCAGGCTTCAGATTTGGATGTCATCGAGCCGTATAATGGTAATGGTAAAGTAATGGTCGGTAACGGTTCTGCTCTTCATATCTCTCATATTGGTTCTAAATCTTTATCTAGTGCTATCAGTATGTTGGATGTTTTGGTCGTTGTTGGGATATGAATCCTAGAACAAGTCCTAAATGATGAATAAAAGATAAAAGATGAAGTTTTGATAAGCCAAAAGAAGACTTGAATATTTTCTAAGTATTGATTGATCTAGTCTAGTTGAGTTGAAGTCATCTTGTACAGATCAGTAGAATTCACAAGACAAGTACAGTTTTATAATACAAGTATTATTGAAAGATAAGTACGATTTATAAGTACTTCATATTTGTATATGTTAGATTGTTATTGAGCTATAATTATTGTATAGAGCTCATGTTTCTATATGTAATAGATAGATTCATTGTATAGTTATAAGTTGACTAAGCTTTGTTATAAAAGCTTAATGTAATGTAATAGTCTTGATAGGTTAGATGATAGGACTAGATTAGTTCTATTAGAAGTCTACTGCACAAGAAGAGAAGACCAGTCTACTACTCAAGACAGGTGGACTACAAGTCAAGTGCATCTACTAGACTACACAAGACAAGTTAACATGAAGTTAGTTACAAATACGCGTGAAAGATAAGGATGGAGAAGTTAGTTATGGAATAACTAATTCGTAACAAGAAACGTGTTTATGAATAAGAAGATTCAGTTGAAATCAGTTATCAAGAAAGGTTGGTTACAACTACCTGAATTCTTGAAGTTCGAAGTCTATAAATACTTGAAGGAGTTTATCACTTGAAGACTACTGACGACTGAAAACAGATTACTGATAATCGAGATACTGATTACTGAGATATTGATACTGCAAGCATTGTTGAAGATTCAAGTGAAGTTTTCTCTCAGAGATTGAAGTTCAGAAAGTAAAGCTACACAAGACAAGTGAAGATCAGAAGGCTACTACTGGACGGAAGAGAAGTTTTATTTTTCTTTTGTTATTTCAAGTTGCTAGTTACTTGTAAATCACTAGTAAGATCGAAGAGGCACTTGGAAGTGTTATCGAGAAGATCTAAGTCTTATTTCTTGGGACTTAAAGCTACAAGAACATATTACTCGATTGGAAGAGTTAATAAGAATTTCACAACTGGGTTTGTGAGAGTGGATGTAGACAAGTTGTCGAACCACTATAAATCTCGTGTTCGATTTACTTTACTGTTTTGTTTGTTGTTTAATTGGTTAATTGTTTAGTTGATTGAATTACATAACTAATCTAGACTAGTTGAGTATACATAAAACAGAGTTCTCGAATTAAGTTGAGTATAAACTTTAATTGGGCTCATTGTTAATTTCGTATTCCGCACAGTGTAATTCTGATATATCGAAAGATTTTAGAAAAGTCTATTCACCCCCCTCTAGACATTTTCTTTAGCTTCCCTCGATATTAACTCAACTTAGGGACCTACAAGTGGTATCAGAGCAGTAGTTTACGAACTGCTGTTTCTTGATAACCGACTTAAGACTTAGGGTGAAGTCTTGGTCCTTGATTGTTCTTGTATACGTGTTCTTGATCATATTCTTGTAACATCTGTTTTCGTTCTCCCGGTTCGTGACTTATCTGTTATTCTTGATCATAACTCTACTTAGCACTTATTTCTTGAAATCATGTCTCTTGAGATCAGCGCTAACAAGCTACCTAAGTTCCAGGTACAAGACTACGACTATTGGAAGCTAAGGATGGAAGCCATCTTCAGCTCCACTCACGACTTAATGATCTCCGTCGTCACTGAAGGTCCAATTGTGACCATGTTCCCCAATATAGCTGCCCTTGATCCAAATCAACCAGTGGGTACTCTCGTCAAGAAACCAAGGTCAGAACTAACCTCTGAAGAAATGAGACTGAATAATTTGGATAGCTTGGCCAAGAATTACATCTTACACACTCTTCCTAACGAGTATCTGGGAAAAGTGTTAAAATGTAAAACTGCCAAAGAAATGTGGGATCGCTTAGCTATCATTTGTGAAGGGACATCCCTAATCAAAGAAAGCAAGCTTTCTACTGCCGTCCAAAGATTCGAATCATTTCATATGAAAGCTGGTGAAACAATAGACCAGTTGGATACTCGTTTTACTAAAATCATGAATGACTTGGAAGTCCTTGGTAAATCTTATACGCCACGTGAAATCAATCTTAGGATTCTCAAAAGCCTTGATAGTCGATGGAAGATGGTAAAAATGCTTGTTA
This sequence comes from Galeopsis tetrahit, assembly GCA_963675135.1. Taxonomy (NCBI): domain Eukaryota; kingdom Viridiplantae; phylum Streptophyta; class Magnoliopsida; order Lamiales; family Lamiaceae; genus Galeopsis; species Galeopsis tetrahit. The sequence continues at coordinate 8,304,889 of OY776121.1, read as the reverse complement.
AGAATACCCAAGATATAGACGTATGGACAGCAGAGACTATGTTTCAAACTCTAAAGGCTCATGAGTTTGATCTAGACGAAGATGAACCCATAGTAAGTAGTGACAGAGAACATGTTGTATCTAAGAACGTTGCTTTTAAGGCTAGTTCGTCTAAGATAGACAGGTCTAAGACTAAGACTAGGTCTACTTCTGTGAAAGACGAGTTAGATACTGATCTTAGTCTGAAGGATCGGGTAAGCCTCATGGTTAGAAAGTTTGATAGGCTGAATAAATGTTTCGGAAGATATAAGAAGTTCTATAGAGAACATAGAGGGTCTGCTTCTAAGAACTCGTCTGAGACCAGACGAGACCGAAACTCGTCCGAAAGGAGAGACGAAGTCTCGAAAGGTAACAGACAAGATAGAGAGTCTGATGGTAGGAAGATTACTCGTTCTGATAGACGCGATAAACGAAGGAACAACTCTCCTATTAAAAGGGCTACTAATGATCTCGTGTGCTATAACTGTGAGAAACCAGGTCACTACATATATGAATGTCCAGACCTGAGTACTGATGATCGAGAAGAACGCAAAGCACGAAGGGAAAGAAGATACAACCGTGATCACGATGAAGCTTTCATAGTAGATGATGGTCTATGCTTCATGGCTAAAATCGACCAAGAGGTATCATCTGCTACATCCTTTCAATCTTGTGATGAATCAGAAACTGATGAAAGTGACACTGCCAGTAGCCAAGTAGGGAGTAGTCTTCAGCACTCTACTAGTGCAGTTGAAGACGACCTCCTACTTGCCAACAAGGCATTCATTGAAGTCAGTGACGAAAACATCATCTTAAGACAAGAAATCATTGATCTTAAGGAAGCCCAGTCTAAAGTAGATCCTAATATAACAGTCCTAAATGAACGCTTGCAAGAAGAGTTGAGACAACTCAAAGACAAGTGTGCATTAACAGACAAGTTGTATCAAGACCTACTTAAGACACATGCTACTGAGAAACATGAATTCAATGTTTTACAAAGCAAATTCAAAAAGCTTGAAGAACGTAATAAGTTCTTAGAAACCGAGGTTGTCACTCTAGACCTTAAACTTACTGACCTGGTTAACTCATCTAAGGTTAACCTTGAACTGTCAGATAGGTATAGGGCTCCTGCTGACAAAACAGGCATAGGTGCTGAGACACCCAGCTCGTCTACTCAAGTTCCTAAGAACCCTACTATTTTCATCTCAAGTTCTTTGACTAATGATAAAGGAAAAGAACCAATGATATACGATATTGACACTCCATCTAAAGGTACTGTACCAAAACAAGCTAAAGTTAACATTCCAAATACCAAGGGAGGTAAAAAGAAAGTTAACAACAAGCCTGTTCCGTTTAAGACAAGTCAACAAAGGACTAGGAATCGTGGACGACCAAATCAGGTCAGATACGAGGACTGGTATCCTGAGGAGACGAGTACTAAACTAGTACAGACTAGACGACAAGAGTCTAGACCTCCTTTCATAAGGCAGTCTCAACTCTACTCGTCTAGACCTAGACAGGAAGGTCCAAAATATCGTACACAAGTTGTTCTATATCCTCCACCTTTGTCATATGATATCAAAGGAGAAGAAAGACCTAAACATGTCTATAAACCGTATGGACCAAATGCATACAAACCTTACTCTGACTATCATAGACAAGTGCCTGCTCAAGTAGAGATTAAGTCAAAAGGCTATCTCCAAAGAGTAGACCCGAACTCAACTGATAGGCCAGATAAGGACAACAAGGTCTTATTTTGCAACAAATATGGTCGTAAGCTCAGAAGATCAAACTTGTTCAGGACTCCAATGTACATTTGGATTCCATTGAACTCGACTAACCCCCCAGGACCCCAATAAACAAAGAGGGTACCTAAATTATGTATTGTCATCCGATGCAGGGTCGACTCGATCTATACAAGAAAGGTGGTTCAACAGGAGAAACTTGGTACATAGACAGTGGCTGTTCGCACCACATGACTTGTACCAAGACTCTCTTATCAAACTACCATGAGCAAGAAGGACCAAAAGTGATATTTAGTGATAGCTCCATTGCTGTTACTAAAGGATTTGGTTACATTCAGAATGGAGACATAGAGATTCAAGATGTTTCTTATGTTGAAGGCTTGAAATACAATTTACTCTCTGTTTCACAATTTTGTGATCGTGGATACAAGGTGCAGTTCAAGAGTCAGAAATGTGAAATCATTGACAAAAAGACACACACAGTCTTACTGGTCGGCACTAGACAAGGAAGTGTGTACATAGTGAACTGGAACAGTTGTCCGAGGGACACCTGTCTACTTACTAAGAATCCTAAAGAACTCGGCTGGCTCTGGCATAGACGCCTTTGTCATCTAAACTTTAAGGTTCTTAATAAGATAGCCAAAGACTACCTTGTGGAAGGTATTCCCAATGAAGTCTACTATAAGTCACATGTATGCACGTCCTGTCAAAAAGGTAAACAGGTAAAGGGTTCTTTTAAATCTATTCCATCCCTCTCAACCAGTAGAGTTCTTGAACTTCTACATATGGACTTACATGGCCCAATAACTCCTCCAACTTTGAACGGTAGAAGGTACACACTTGTTGTGGTAGATGACTATTCTAAGTTCACTTGGGTAGTCTTCTTACACAAGAAGAGTGATACACAAACACTTTTGCCTGATCTGTTGAAGAAGTTACAGGTTGAGAAGAATCAGTCAATTGTCAAGATCCGTAGTGACAAGGGTACTGAATTCATTAACTGCTATATTAAAGAATTTTGTTCTAAGCGTGGCATCCAGCACCTTACTAGTGCAGCTAGGACACCACAGCAAAATGGAGTAGCAGAACGAAGGAACAGAACTCTTAAGGAGGCCTGCAGGACCATGTTGACAGAGTATAATACGCCTCAGAAATTTTGGGCAGAAGCCATCAATACTGCATGCCACTCACAAAATAGAAGTGCTATCAATAAAGCACTAGGTAAGACGCCCTATGAGGTATGGAAAGGTAGAAAACCCAGAGTGTCATATTTTCATATATTTGGATGCAAGTGTTTCATCCATAACAATGGGAAAAACAAGTTGAATGCATTTGATGCTAAAGCAGACGAGGGGATATTCTTAGGATACTCCTCGACTAGCAAAGCATTTAGAGTATTCAACTACTCAACCCTTTGTGTGGAAGAAACACCACATGTGGTTTTTGAAGAATCTCAACAGGACTCATCTACCAACAAGATCAGTGAGAAAGTTACTGAGCTAACTGTCGAATCTGACAAAGACTCAGAGGTATATGAATCCGTTCAAGCATACAATCCATTCATGAAAGCTCTCGAGTCAGATGACCAGAAGAAGGTAAGTGTTCAAGGTAACTCTACTAGACCAGTTGACATGCCTAAACTAGTCGACTCGTCTACTCCCATTAAATCTTCTGATGATAATGATGTTGACATGCATGATGATGTACATGATATAGATGATAGTACTATTGTTAAGAATAGAAATACATGGAAATCAGCGCATAATACTGAAAATATTATTGGTGACTCTACTGTTGGTGTTAAGACTAGACGACAACTCTTTGAGTCGCAAGAACAATCTAGTCCATCTTTGTTTTGCTGGTGTTGTTTCCTCTCATCTATCGAGCCTAAAACCATTAATGAGGCATTGGCTGATAGTAATTGGATCATTGCTATGCAAGACGAGTTGAATCAGTTTGTTCGAAACGACGTCTGGGAACTTGTCGATAGACCGAAACATCATAATGTAGTTGGTACTCGATGGATTTTCAAGAATAAGAAAGATGAGAATGATGTAGTTGTTCGTAATAAGGCTAGACTAGTAGCCCAAGGCTATTCACAAGCTGAAGGCATAGACTATGATGAAACATATGCTCCTGTTGCTAGACTAGAAGCCATTCGATTGTTCCTTGCATATGATGCTTACATGAAATTTACTGTATATCAAATGGATGTTAAAAGTGCATTTCTTAACGGTATTCTTGCGGAAGAAGTGTATGTTGAACAACCCCCAGGTTTCGAAGTCAAAGGTAACCAGGTATACAGATTAAAGAAGGCCTTATATGGACTAAAGCAAGCTCCAAGAGCCTGGTACGATACTCTTTCTCAATTTCTATTAGAAAATGGTTTTACTAAAGGCAAGGTAGATAGAACCTTGTTTAGAAGACAAGAAGGGAAAGACATTTTACTCGTCCAAATTTACGTAGATGACATCATTTTTGGTTCACCTAACAAAAAGCTGAGTGAAAGTTTCTCAACACTCATGCAAAGTAAATTTGAGATGTCTATGATGGGTGAAATGAACTACTTTCTTGGACTTCAAGTAAAACAGACCCCAGAAGGGATTTTCATAAATCAAGCAAAATATACTCGTAATCTACTAGACAAGTATGGTATTAAAACATGTAAATCTTCTGGAGTACCTATGCAACCTACTTACAGGATGGATCTAGACGAGAATGGTAAATGTACTGATCAAACTCATTACCGTGGTCTTATTGGTTCATTACTCTACTTGACTGCTAGTAGACCTGATATTGCATTTTCTGTTGGTGTATGTGCTCGTTTTCAATCCAATCCAAAAGAGAGTCATATGGAAACCACTAAAAGGATTTTGAAATATTTGAAAGGAACCATCAATCGTGGTATATGGTATCCTTCAAATGATGATCTATCTCTAAGTGGCTACTCTGATTCTGATTTTGGTGGTTGTAGAATAGATAGGAAATCTACATCTGGTTCTTGTCAATTCTTAGGCACAAAACTCATTTCATGGTTTTCGAAAAAGCAGACAAGTGTTGCTACCTCTACTACTGAAGCCGAGTACATGGCTGCTGGTAGTTGTTGTAGTCAATTATTATGGCTTATTCAACAGCTTAGAGATTATAATATTTGTGAATCAAATGTTCCTATATTCTGTGATAGTAATAGTGCTATTGCCATTACACAAAATCCTGTTCTGCACACACGTTGTAAGCATGTTGATGTGAAACACCATTTCATACGTGATCATGTAGAAAATAAGGATATTCGCATGGAAAAGATTCATACGGATTTTCAAAGAGCTGATATTTTCACAAAACCATTAGCTGAGGCACGATTTCATGAATTATGCATTAGTCTAGGACTAATTGATCTTGATCCTACTAGTATATAGCAATGTACTAACCAGACAGGTACAGTCCTAAGAAGAAAGGAGAAATAGACAAGTTACCACAAAAGGCACAGAGCACTCATCTACTCACTCAACAGACAGGTATACAAGGTCAGACAAGTTGACCAAACAACCCAATGAGGAAGCTGGTAAAGCTGAGGGTAATACTAAGGGAATAAACTTTTAAGGGGGAATCTTTGATTTCTTAAAAATCCTTGTGTTGACTCTTTAGTTTGGTAACAGTCATCTTGTTTGAACCTTGATCATTGATTTGAATTGATATTCATTCTATATATTCTACTCGACTATCTGTCGTACTAAATAAGACAGGTACATAAAGCTGTTCGACGTTCAGACAGATACGCACAGTTGAAGGGGGAACTCATCAGGTGGATATAAGACTACTCGTCTTGTGCCATTAAGCCTACTCGTCTTATGAAGCTTAGTCCTACTCATCTGTTCTGGATGGACTCGAACAGACAAGCTAAGTTTTCTTTGATTTAGATAGGATATGTGTTAAAATGTTTACTCGAAACAACTTAACGATGTTAAAGTAATGTGATAGTGTTGAAATTTGGAAATCCTAGAATTGGATTTATACACCACTAGTTAATGAGGTGTACACATTCAATTCATGCCAAAACATGACCTAGATTGGTCAGATGAGTACACTCTTTAAATTCTGCAAATAAGAGAGGCGGATTTCATTTTGTACAAAATCAATTCACATTGTTGTCTTGGTTCCGTAACCGAATGCCAAAGGTCTCAACCGTTGGATCTAATTTTTCAATCCTGACCGTTGGATCAAAAAAATTCAGTTTAAAACAAAGCCCAACATTTGCACACGTCTTGCTTCACATTATTCATAACTCCTCTACTCGCCTAACAGTGATTTCCTGCATAATCCATTGTTTGTGTTCATTACAAATCTTTTAACATGTCGATTCGATCTATCTTCGATGTTAGTACCAACATACAGGCACCGTTTGATCTAGGAAGATACATTAATGACAACAAGGTGCATGTTGAACCGTCCCTGTTTTTTGGTGGAAATCACACAGTCGGAAATGAAGAAATTCTGACCAAGTGCACAAGATGCGGGCTAAAACCCTACTTGGAGGCGTTTCCTAAGGTTGTTCTGGAAGAAGAGGTTCTGGAATGCTATGCTAATGCCAGCAGAAGAGGAGATGTCATCGAATCTTTTATCGGTACAAATCGAGTGGAAATCACTCGTGAAGCTCTTTTTGAAAGATTGAGGTTGCCCATCGGAACGATTGATGTGGAGAAGTATGCGGAAGGGCAAGAGATGAGATATTTAAGCATTTTCTGTGGAAGGAAGATGAAGCTGAAACCAGATGGTAAAGCTATTACAGCCAAGAAGGGTGAGCTCCTAGAAAAATATCGCACTCTACTGGACATAGCTAGCAAGATGCTTCTATGTGCCACTGGATCTTTTGACTCAGTCACCCAAGTCAAAACAAGGATTATGGCAGCTATCTACGATGGAATTACTGAGGGTAATTGGTTTAAGTTAATAGCTGACAGGATGATGCACTTCGAAAGAAGTGTTAGGGTGGATATTGATACTCGGAACTGGGTGGTCTCTCAAGCAGTTGGATATGGAAACAAGCTGAGCATATTACTCCCACTGTTGATGCCCAACAAGACCAATTGGAGCAAGGGAAAGCCGTTTCATCCTCTTAAGTTCTATCTAAAGAAAGAGGCTCTGAAGAAGCAGGTTGCTGGAAGGCCAGCTGCTCCTAGACAGGTTCAATTTGATGAATCTGAAGTGTTGCCATATGCGGATTCGGACAGTTCTTCACAAGCCGGGTCTAAGGAAGCTGAGTCCAGTGCAGACGACTCGGAGAAGACTCAATCAGATGGCGAGTCAAATCAAGAGGAGGAGTCGAGTGACCAAGTACCTGAGATGTATACTCTTGTGAGAGTTGGAACCCCACCTCCACCAGAAGAGTCGAGTCACCAGGTTGGTACCTCTTCACAAGCTTTGTCAATACCCTCTCTCTCTCTCTCTACTGTTCGAACCAAGGCTAGATCACATCGATCTAGGCCTCGTCCTTTATCCTCAACCTCACATGTACTGGCGGCATTACCGCTTAGAGCCAGTCATCCCCAAATCACTCCCAAACATGATACAACTGATACTTCTACAGTTGTCATACCTGACCAAGCCACATCAAAGCCCACAGAAACCACAGCCTTTACTCCCTCTCCCTCACCAGAATATGGTGAACCCCCCAACCCATCTACTTCAGACAAGACGCCAGTTGCCACTGCAACAACTGAGTTAGAGACCCCATCTACTCAGAACCCGTCTGTTGTTAGATTTGAATCCCTAGTGTATTATCCAATGTGTCTACGAGAGAAGAGGATTCGTGCTCGAGTTTCAAGAAATCTTCAGAAGACGCTCTCAACGCTTGACATCGACACAGCTTCTGAACAGTTTGAAAAGCTAGTCAGGGTTTGCACATGGTTCGCTTTGAAGAAGTCTTCTACGGATGATCTTTTTGAAGTCATTCAAGGCATGGGCGGAATCTCCAATTTTATGGATTGGGAGATGGAACAAAAAGAAACTAGTGGAGTTAAGGATCACTCCGAGCTATTCCCTCGCAAAGCCCTGGTTGATCTAGTCAAAAAGCTTCTGCATATTCCAGATGGTGTTATTGAGGATGTATTTGCTTTTGACGTTGGAACCCAGACTGATCTGGTGGAAGACGAGATCAAGCCAGAAGTAGCTGAGATAGCAGTCCAGACTTCAGACCAATTGGAAGAAATTGTTGAAAGTGATGAAGATGAAGTCGACTCACTCATGCTTGGTAAAGAAGATGATGAGTTTTTGGATGCTGAGATGTTTGATGAAGAAGAACTCAAAACCATTGATAATGTTGTTGGAACTTCCAGTTCTACTCAAGCTGTGCCAGACAGATTTCTGGATGATTTGAAGATTGATCTGAGAAGTGTTGTTCATACTGCCATAGACGAGTTCTTGAACTTGAAAATGAAGGGTGTGCTAATTGCACAAAATCAGTCACTTGTTGACCAATCCAGAGACTTATTTGTTGGTGAGATCAACAAGATGGACTCGACTTTCCGAGAAGAGCTGTTTGCTCAAGTTGAAGATTTTCTGAAGAAACAAGTTGATGTTTCAGAAAAGAGATCAATCTCTTTTGCTCGATCGCTAGCTGAAGAGTCAAGTAAAATGGAGAGACTCTACAGTGTTAAAGTTGCCATTGCTGATGAACAGAGAAGAGAAGCACAAGATCAGTTGGTGCGTTCTCGGGCTGTTCTACATGAGTTGACTGAACAGAATACTCTTCTTAGACAGACGGCTACTCAATTGAAAGATGAACTAGTTTCCTGTACACAGAAGTTGGAACTGGTTACTGATCGCCTAGACAAGATGAGTAATGCGGAATCACATCAGAAGCACATTGAGTCAGCTGCTGAAGCAATGAAGGAAGCTTTGAAGGAAGAAATGACTCGCTTTACTTCTCTTTTCACTCTTAAGGCAAGTGATGAAGCCAAAAAGGGGGAAGAGACAAGTAGAATTGAAGATATAATTGTAAAATCTGCTAGTACTGAACCGGAGATGAAAGCTGCTGCTATTGCAATTGAAGAACTAAGAAGGCCTAAAAGAGGCAGATTAGTGAAGAAGGCAGAACTAGAGCATGCTGAAACTGAAAAGCAGAAAAGATTAGAGAAAGGTAAAGCTGTTGCATCGTCTCCTGAAGCAGAGATTCAGACCAGACGAGTTAAGAGGAAGCTGAGTATTGAAGAACTTACTGCTACTGCTGTAGTTGAGAAGAAACAAAGAATTGCAGATGATGAGATTCATTATGCAAGCAAGAAGAAAATTACAAAACATATTGAAAGGCTACAGAAGTTGAAAGCTGATGAAGACAAGATGGAAGACAAGTTCATTGATTACTTCATAGATAATGAGCATAGAGCTGAATGGATTGAAGTAAAGAGTCAATGGGAACTTGATCATTGGATCATCAGGAAATATGGTAATGCTGAAAGCCAAGATGAATTATACTCTTTATTTGACAGGTTCATGGAAGGACAATACAGGAAGTTATGGCATTTAATCCTAAGGATTTCTGCTAGTGCTAATTTCAACATTCTTGTTCCTGAATTTCCTAAATGGAAATGTCTCATGACAAGCTCAGGAAAAAGGGTTGATGTTAATCAAATCAAGAAATTCGAAGAAGAGCTGCTAGATAAAGAGAAGATTGAAGATGAAGATCATGTCAGTCTAATTCACAAGAGACTCCTTGATGCATTCTGTGTTCCAAACCCAGAAGGAGGTACTCTTTCAGATTAGTTTTTTTTAAAAAGATAGTTTTTTTGTTCTGATATTTTGTTATTCAAAGTATGTGTAATCTACTGATCTATTTTGAATGAATGAAAGATAAGTACTATTTGATGATAAAAGACAAGGTAACTACTTAACTAGTCTACTAATGAGAAAAGATTCAAGTAGTTTTGGCTTCATCAAAAAGGGGGAAATTGTTGGGATATGAATCCTAGAACAAGTCCTAAATGATGAATAAAAGATAAAAGATGAAGTTTTGATAAGCCAAAAGAAGACTTGAATATTTTCTAAGTATTGATTGATCTAGTCTAGTTGAGTTGAAGTCATCTTGTACAGATCAGTAGAATTCACAAGACAAGTACAGTTTTATAATACAAGTATTATTGAAAGATAAGTACGATTTATAAGTACTTCATATTTGTATATGTTAGATTGTTATTGAGCTATAATTATTGTATAGAGCTCATGTTTCTATATGTAATAGATAGATTCATTGTATAGTTATAAGTTGACTAAGCTTTGTTATAAAAGCTTAATGTAATGTAATAGTCTTGATAGGTTAGATGATAGGACTAGATTAGTTCTATTAGAAGTCTACTGCACAAGAAGAGAAGACCAGTCTACTACTCAAGACAGGTGGACTACAAGTCAAGTGCATCTACTAGACTACACAAGACAAGTTAACATGAAGTTAGTTACAAATACGCGTGAAAGATAAGGATGGAGAAGTTAGTTATGGAATAACTAATTCGTAACAAGAAACGTGTTTATGAATAAGAAGATTCAGTTGAAATCAGTTATCAAGAAAGGTTGGTTACAACTACCTGAATTCTTGAAGTTCGAAGTCTATAAATACTTGAAGACTACTGACGACTGAAAACAGATTACTGATAATCGAGATACTGATTACTGAGATATTGATACTGCAAGCATTGTTGAAGATTCAAGTGAAGTTTTCTCTCAGAGATTGAAGTTCAGAAAGTAAAGCTACACAAGACAAGTGAAGATCAGAAGGCTACTACTGGACGGAAGAGAAGTTTTATTTTTCTTTTGTTATTTCAAGTTGCTAGTTACTTGTAAATCACTAGTAAGATCGAAGAGGCACTTGGAAGTGTTATCGAGAAGATCTAAGTCTTATTTCTTGGGACTTAAAGCTACAAGAACATATTACTCGATTGGAAGAGTTAATAAGAATTTCACAACTGGGTTTGTGAGAGTGGATGTAGACAAGTTGTCGAACCACTATAAATCTCGTGTTCGATTTACTTTACTGTTTTGTTTGTTGTTTAATTGGTTAATTGTTTAGTTGATTGAATTACATAACTGATCTAGACTAGTTGAGTATACATAAAACAGAGTTCTCGAATTAAGTTGAGTATAAACTTTAATTGGGCTCATTGTTAATTTCGTATTCCGCACAGTGTAATTCTGATATATCGAAAGATTTTAGAAAAGTCTATTCACCCCCCTCTAGACATTTTCTTTAGCTTCCCTCGATATTAACTCAACTTAGGGACCTACAGTCGTCCCACATGTCACCAAAAATTTGTTATCCATTAGCAGGCTCACATCAGATTTTCCTGCTATTGAGGTTGTCTTTACTAACAAATCTTTTCACATCCAGCACCGAGAGACAAAGGCTATTCTAGCTCAAGGTAGATGTGACCAAGGACTTTACGTGTTGGAGAGAGGAGTTGCTGCTTTGGTTGCTCAGTTAAATTCTAGGCGTTTGAAAGCTTCCTTTAAATTGTGGCATTTACGTTTGGGGCATATCCCGTTTAGTACTATTTCTCTTTTACAAAAACAAGGTGTTTTATCGGTTTCTTCAGTTTTGCCTACTCCTGGTGTTTGTTCATCTTGTCAACTTGCTAAAAGCAAACGTTTACCATTTGCTTTAAATGAAAAACGTGCTTCTCATGTGCTTGATCTCATTCATTGTGACTTATGGGGTCCTGCACCCATTGATTCTGTTGATGGTTATCGATATTACGTGGTTTTTGTCGATGATTACTCTCGATTTTCGTGGTTATATCCGTTGCATGCCAAATCTGAATTTTTTGATGTTTTGACTCGCTTTCATACGTTTGTGTGCAACCAGTTTTCTGCATCAATGAAAGTCTTTCAGTCAGATGGGGGTACTGAATTTGTGAATAATCGTGTTCATAATTTTTTGGATTTACATGGGATTCATCATCAAATTTCTTGCCCTTATACACCTCAGCAGAACGGTCGTGCTGAGCGCAAGCATCGACATATTTCTGAAACAGGTCTATCCATGTTGTTTCATGCTCATGTGCCTACTTGTTTCTGGTTTGATGCTTTTGCCACATTTGTATTCACTATTAATCGTTTACCTTCGTCGGTTCTGGGTGGTATTTCTCCGTTTGAGGTTTTATTTGGTCATGCTCCTCAATATGCAAACTTCAAACCCTTTGGTTGCAGGGTTTTTCCTTATTTGCGTAATTATGCGGATCACAAGTTGGCTCCTCGTAGTCGTCCTTGTGTTTTTCTGGGCTATAGCAGTTCTCATAAAGGGTTTCGGTGTCACGATCCGGTCGCTTCCCGCACCTTTATTACCCGACATGCTCAATTTGACGAGAATTTGTTTCCTTATACAGGTGTTTCTAATTCGGCTCCAGCTCCTCTTGATTACACTATATTTACCGAATCTGGCTCAATATCGTCGCCAACTTCCTCTCCGCCTGCGGCTCCGGTACAACAGCTTGTGCCATTACCATGCACACGTTGCATTGATCATGTGTCTGAAGTACAGCCGCCTTCTGCTCACGTGCTTGATGACGTGGTCGATCCACCGTCGCCAGATGGGCCACCCTCTCCGGCATCTTCTGCTCAAGCAACACCATCTCCTGGGCCTGTGCCATCTCATCCTATGGTCACACGTGGGAAAGCGGGTATTTTTCGTCCTAAATATCCAGTACATTTTGCATTCTCTGATTTACTATCTGCTTTGGTTGCTTCTTCTGAACCTCGAGGTGTAAAATCCGCTATGAAGTCTCCACATTGGGTTGCCGCCATGCAAGAAGAACTTGATGTTATTCGTTACAATTGCACTTGGGACTTGGTTCCTCGTCCTCCTGGCACTAATGTTGTTGGTTCGAAGTGGGTCTTTCGAACTAAGTATCATTCTGATGGCTCTATCGACAGACATAAGGCTCGTCTTGTTGCTCAGGGCTTCTCTCAGATTCCTGGCACTGATTTCTCCCACACCTTCAGTCCGGTTGTTAAAGCTGCTACTGTTCGTGTTATTTTGGCTCTCTCAGTCCACTTCAAATGGGATCTTCATCAGTTAGACGTAAAAAATGCCTTTCTCAATGGCGTTCTTCTGAAGCCCGTTTACATGTCTCAGCCACCTGGTTTTATCGATCCAAAGTTTCCTGATCATGTCTGTCGTCTCAAGAAGGCCCTTTATGGCCTTCGCCAGGCTCCATTGGCCTGGTATCGTCGCTTCAGTGATTTTCTCCTTAGTCTTGGCTTTCGTGAAAGCCGTTCAGATTCTTCCCTGTTCTACTTTAGACGTGGTTCATCCTTTATCTATCTACTTCTTTATGTCGATGACATAATTCTCACTGGCAGTGATTCTTCCTTGCTTCGAAGTTGATCGATCGCATACATAGGGAGTTTGCCATCAAGGATCTGGGGAAGCTGAATTATTTCTTGGGCCTCGAAGTTTCCTATACTTCAACGGGTTTGTTTGTTGGACAGTCCAAGTATGCCAAGGAAATCCTGGAGCGTGTCGACCTCCTCGATTCTAAACCTGTTGCTACGCCTTTGGCGGCAGGTGAATCGTTTACAAGCAATGGAAAGCTCTTTCATGATCCTACCCTCTATCGTTCGGTAGTTGGCGCATTACAGTACTTAACAATTACTCGACCCGATTTATCTTATGTAGTCAACTCTGTGAGTCAGTTCCTGCATTCAACACACGAGGATCATTTTTTGGCAGTCAAGAGAATTATTCGCTATGTCAAGGGTACTATTCACTTTGGTATTTCCTTTACTTATTCTCCTGATTTGCCTATCACTGCTTATTTTGATGCTGACTGGGCTCGCTGTATCACCACCCGCCGTTCCACGTATGGTTACTCCCTTTTTCTTGGTGGTAATATTGTTTCTTGGAGTGCAAAGAAACAGCCTACAGTGTCTCGCTCGAGTTGCGAGTCTGAATATCGAGCCCTTGCTAATACTGCCTCTGAAGTCGTCTGGTTAATCAACCTTCTTCGAGAACTTCAGGTATCTCTTCAGCATCGTCCTGTTTTGCTCTGTGACAATAAAAGTGCAATCTTTTGGAGTTAAAATCATGTGGCTCATAAACGAGCTAAGCATCTAGACATTGATTACCACTTCGTTCGAGAACTTATCTCTTCCGGCAAGCTATCAACACAGTTTGTTCCTTCACACTTGCAGTTGGCGGATATTTTTACGAAGAGTCTCCCTCGTCCAGCTTTTGAATTTCTACGTTCCAAGCTGTGCGTTTGCCTTCACCCCACGCAACGCTTGACGGAGGGTATTAGAATATCTTAGAATATATTGTACACACTTAAAATATATTTTATGATTTGGTCTTATATTATGATTTGACTAAATCAATGTAATCTTGGTAAATATTTGTAATTATTGATAAATAGTGGAAAAATCACCTCACCTATTCACGGTGAAACAATTTTGTTTCTTTCACATATCCCAAACAGGTATTATTGGTACTTTGTATGTTAACTTCTATTAATCCATATTTAGATGCATGTTTAGCGTAGACGAGAGTTACATGGACATGTTTATATTTATAGTGCGAGTTGTTGGTATGCAAATGTGTTAGTTATACTTTTAATTCGTCGAGAGAGAGTTAATCGTATTAGAACCCCATTAAATGACATTAATTACTTGAATGGTTGTTTGAGTAGTTGGTGAGGATAAGTGAAGAAAACCTTATTACCGGGTTTGAGAACACCTTAGAATTAAGGATATATTACCCGAAGGGAAATGGTTGTAATCCTAGCATTTGTGTGCTCTTAGCAAAACTTAATTGAAGCATTAACAAAGTAAAAACAATTCATCTCGATTTCACTAGGTGGAGAACACCCGAAGCATTCTCTCACCCTTGCACTTCTTCGAATTATATTCGTAGTTGTTCTTTGTTTTATTTGTCAATTTCTTGCTTTGATAGTAATTTTCCTTCTCAAGTTGTGGTAATTTCTCTTATTGGTCATTTGCTTACTTTTAGTAGTTTAAATTATTTGTTAGTTTCTAGGTTGGTGTTTGATTTAATATTTTGAAGTTTGGTAGTAACTTAGCTTTATTTTAGAAATTCAAAAACCCGAAACCATAGTTACATTAGTTATGACAACACAAAACTCTAGGGATCCATTGCACAAACCCACCTCCTAGGTCGATATTACTTGGTCGAATACTTCCATTACTACTACGAACCCTTATGCTTGAGGGGAAGTAGTTAGTCAAAATCATATTGTCTAAAATTCGTTCAAGTCAATGTGATACGACATTCAATTGGTCGGAAAAACCTAACGTCAACAATAATACAATTAAAAAATTAGTCCATGCCCGTCAAAGGATTTATTGAGTATATTAAAAAACGTGTTGATCTACGTGATAAACAAATGTATCAACAATTTCGACAATACTTGATTGAGCACGCCATCAAAATTAGTAGAAGTGATTTAACTATCTATTTTTATTTCATGTATTATTGTAATTTATTTTAACACTATCTTCATTTTTCACTTCTAAAAAAATTAATTTTTATTTATCAAAGCTTTGTGCAAAAATTATAATTAGTTAACTTTTTTAAATAATAATAAAATATAGGGTTAATTGCAAAAAAAATCACGACCTTTACAGTTTTTATCAATTACAACATATCTTTTTTTTCTTTACAATTTGATACACCACCTTTTTAATTTTTGCAATTCAATGCATGTGTCAATTTTCTCACAACAATTAAATCATAATTTGATTGTCAGAGTTGTCGAGGTGCCACATAGATGTCACAAATGATGAATATATATATTTTTTAATTTTTAAAACGTTATTCACTTAAAAAAATACTAAAAAAATCGTTTTAAAACTAAAAACAATACTAATTTTTTTTAAAAATAAATCATAAACCAATTTAATTATTACGGAGTATCATTTTCTTCCAAAACTCAAAAGTATAAGATCGCGTTCTTCAAATCACAGTTTACAAAAAATAATGTGATATTTTTCATATTGTTTTTATTTAAAAACATTTTTAAAATACAAAATATAAAATAAAAAATATATAAAAAAATTTTTATTGATCAATCATGGCATTTACGTTGGCATTTGTGTAGAACCTTAATGTGGCTTGGTATATACATCATTCATGTGTTGCCTAAAAATAAACACATGCATCAAATTGCAAAACTTAAAAAGGTGGTGTATCGAATTGCAAAGAAAAAAAGAATATGTTGTAATTGATAAATACTATAAAGATCGTGATTTTTTTTGCAATTAACCCTAAAATATACGATTAAAATTAATTAATAATTTATTTTAATAAAAAAATCAAATTTAATTATTTTATTTATTAATTAAGATTAATATATTAAAATAAATAAAGTAAGAAATACTCCTCGAATTATAAATATTGAATGATTTAGATGATATAGATAGAATAGTAACAGTTGTACCTAGAGTTGTTATTCGAGTCGAGCAGAGTACTTGAAGTTCAAGATCGACTCCATAATATTGACGATCAAAAAAATGAATCTGACTCGACTTTTAACGAGCCTAATGGAATTACAAGAAATTTTTTTTAGCTATCGAGCCTAACAAGTCGAGTTCAAGCCGACTCGTTAGTAAATCGAGTATCTAACGAGTTCGAGCCTTATTGAATCGAGCTCACGAGCAACTCAATTCGTTTAACAACACCTCAAATGATTGAGAAGTAGAACTATAGAAGTAATAAATAAATATATATATATATATATATATAACACAAATTTATACCCGATAATGTATAGACAATTGGAGATGCTATAATTTAAACAGGCAAGTGTGGATTAAAGAAAAAAACATCTTTCAATTATAAACATAAAGAAAATATTTTTTTATTATTTTGAATAGAAAAGATATACTCTCCTGTCCTCCTTTAACTTTAAATTTGAAAAATGATACTTACATGTTTTAGTGAATATACTAATACTAGTGGAAGACCTACATATTACACAGAATTATAAAAATAATTTTAAAAAATTTAGTTTTATTTATTTTTGGGACAGAAATACAGAAAATGATTGAAAAAAAAAAGTAAAGATTTTAAAAATGTAAATGGGTGAAGAAGATAGAAGAGGGATGAAATTATTACCGATTAAAAAAAAAAAAATCAACACTAACAAAATTTAAAGAATTTTAAAATGGAAACCACTCTTAACACCCCAAAAAGTATTAATCACACCCCCAAACATTTTAAGACTAAATTAGACATATGTATATTTATTGACTAAGTTGTCCTTTTAAATTTTCCAAAAAAAAGTTATAAACCCACCTTAAAATGTTTATCTACACCCCAGATCTTAAATCCCTCCATCATAATTCATAACCAACTGCTTCTTTCTTCAAACCAAACCTTTTGTTTTAAAATATGCAAATTCCATAATTTATGAACTATACCAAAACTTCGCTGGTGAATTACTCTATTGTTCTCCCTCCAATCTTTTCAATTCAGTTTTCTACCATAAAAATGTAGTTGAATTGAGTAGAAATTTCAACCGTGAGTTGTAACGCCGCCGTTTCGAACCATATCTGCCTCTTCACCAAGACGTCCACGGCCATTGCCGTAAAGTTCTTGCGCTCCGCCGTTGGACGTTATGGCACCCATGCCGTTGCCGTCGCAGCTCTTGCGCTTCGTCGATGGGCGCCATTGCCGTTGCTGGAGCTATATCAAGGAGCTTTTAATCTGCGTTTTTTCTTTTTTTCTTCTTCTGGACGTTGATTGATGAGGAGAGAAAGGGGTGAAAGGGAAAAAGAGGTAGAAGGGTATAATTGGAGAAAATGGGGTATGTTTAGTAATATAAACTTATTTTAAAATTTTATTGGGATGGGCTTAACAATTGGGATTTAATTAATATTCATTAGGATGTTAGTAGTGGCTCCCTTTTAAAATTGACGCATTTAAAAAAGCTACATCATAAACAAACAAGTTTTAGAATTGGTATATAGGAAAAATTATAATTCGAAAAACTATTTTTTATTTGAAAAACATAATCCTCATCTTTCAATTTAATAGAATTGACTAATTTTTTAATTTTAATGGAAATAAGTTTGGCCTACGATGTGTTTTAGCAAAATAAATAAATATTGAATACATTTTATATTATGGGGTGAAATCATAATTAGGGATGACAATGAAACAGATCTGAAACGAGTATGCCCTATTGATCCTAGAACTCGTCCTGTCAATTTTTTTTTATCCCCGTCCTGCTTAAAGATCTGTCGGTTTTACCCGTCCCGTCTCGCATAATATATTTTTTTTAATTATTTTTAATATATACAATATTTTTATTTTAATATTACATAATTTAAATTAAATATATAATTTAATCACGTAAGTGTGAATTAATGAAAAAAAACATCTTTCAATTATAAAAATAAAGAAAATAATTTTTTATTATTTTAAATAAAAAAGATATACTCTTCTGTGCCCTTTAAGTTTAAATTTGGAAATGATACATGTTTTAAGGAATATACTAATATTTTAAATAAAGTTGTTAGTGAGAATGAGAAGTGTAAGAAAAATAAAAAGTAGAGAGAAAATGTAAGGTAAAATGAAAAATAAAAAGTTGAGACAAAAAAGGAAAAGTAGGTGATAATTTGTGAAATCTATACTAATATAATACAACTACGGTTTTCCTTTTTTAATTTGGGAGGGGAACTTTGTGGTCCGTTAATCATTTTTCTTGATCATCATCTTCACCGTTCATTTAGTCTTCTTGATAATTATGGTATCTATACTAATATAATACAACTACGGTTTTCCTTTTTTAATTTGGGCGGGAAACTTTGTGGTCCATTGATCACTTTTCTTGATCATCATCTTCACCGTTCGTTTAGTCTTCTTGATAATTATGGTATGATTTGAATAATAATCATCATTAATACATTTCTTTTATTTTACTTCTTTTTAACCGTTGATGATTTCTTGATGAAATATGACCTTAGGATCAAAACGTAAAACTAGGAACCGTTACAATTTTTTTCCTATTTTTTTCTGTTTTTTTAGATCATTTTCATCTTCTCAAGTTTCTCTCTTTCGATTCTAATGTAATTAGCTATGATTTTTTTCTGATGTATTGTTCTAGAATAGAAATGTATAGAAAGATTTGTTGTAGTATTTTATTATTATTATTTTGAAATGATGTAGATAGAAGTGTTAATCGAAACATGTATTCTTTAGAGATTGAAGAAATGTTGAAGATTTTTTAAAGGGATTTTAAAGATTTGTTGAAAATTTTCTAAAATTTCATGTAAACGAATCCAATCGAAGCGAATACCACTATATTCGATTTGTGAAAAATATTCGAATATTCGTATTCGTTTTTTTTTTCGAATAATAAATTCGATTCGATTTTTAAAGCATATTCTAAATAATATTTTTCGAGTATTTGATTCGAAAATTTATAAAATAACCAATATATTTAACTAATAAAACACTTAATAATAAATACTAAATTGACAATTGTATTGTTTCAACTCCCTTTGCAAGCCACAAATTCAAAAGTTTACATTAACAATAAAACAAAACTCTTCATAAAAATCATCAAAGAGCACCAAAGACATCAACCATTCAATCTTCCATCAAACTTGCAAATCAAGTGGTTTGCACTTGCATCAAAATATGAGAATAATTATTTACAATTTTCTCATTAACTCATCCAAAACATAGTCTCTCTTCTTCACAATTTAAAAAAAAAAATGGACAAAGTATGTATCCCAAAACAACTTAAATCACACTAAATAATCAAAGAAGGCGCAGCTAATCTGAATTTTTTTTTACAACAACTTATAATATGTAAAATTTTATGATCTGTATCAAAATAATTAATCAAAAAATTTACAGCTAATAATATGGTAAAATATTTAACTGAAAACTGTTCATTTTAAATTTATTCATATTTTACGTCTTACAAGCATATGGTTTTGGTTGCTGGAAAAACCTTGGAAAATATAGTCGCGAAAATCTTGGTCAATTTGGTTGCAGATGTATATAAATCATTTTGGTTGACTAAAATCTTAGTCATTATTCCATAATAATCTAATTAATATATTGAAGAAATTGTAAAAATATGAACTAATTCATCTTGGAAAAATAAAAACAGCACCTACAAGGTTACAAAAAAAAAAAAAAAAAACAGCACCTGTGCGCGCTTGCGATTGTGCCGCCTGTTTACGCGGTTGGTGGCCAACTGACCGTAGCGTCGTGGGAGATCAGATGCGGGACGGTGAAAAGTGAAAACAGAAAAAAATGAGAGGGGGGCGACGGCATTAAGGATGTACAGTAGAAATGAAAATGAGGGGGAAATGTGGAATTGAAATTAATTAAGACATTAGGGTTTTGACTTTTTGACTTGTAAGTACAAATCGGTATACAGTAATTGTATCTGCAGTTTTTACTTTTTAGTA
Organism: Galeopsis tetrahit; assembly: GCA_963675135.1. NCBI lineage: Eukaryota > Viridiplantae > Streptophyta > Magnoliopsida > Lamiales > Lamiaceae > Galeopsis > Galeopsis tetrahit. The sequence continues at coordinate 8,284,700 of OY776121.1, read as the reverse complement.
ATTTGTTACTATTAGTTATTGAAAAAAAATATAATAGGAATATATTTTTAATTTAATATATAATTTACTCCGTAAGATTTATATAATATATATATATATATATATTATCGAATACTTACAAATATCGAATTGAACATCATGATTTTGTATTAGTTTATTAATCGAATCAAAAAAAAATTGTATTCGAATTCGAATCATAAAATTTCGAATACGAATACCGAATTGACCAAAATTATTTAGTTCGTTTACAACCCCTAGATGCAGGTGTGAAGATTTTTCCTCTTTTGTATTCTCGCATTTAATTGTAATAGAATTATATAGAGTTGTATCTCGAATATAATTTTCAATATTTATTTATAATTTTTTTTTTTTTTGCAAATTTAGTTATCGGTAGACTGAAGATTTGGAGATTTGAAGATTCTTCATAAATTTTTGAAAATTTATAAACAAACGATTGAAGATTTCACCGTCAAATTCGTCAACTCTAGAAGATTTGTTCAAGATGTCATCCTTTCTTTTGATATTTTAAAATATTTCGGTGTTGTTCATCAAAATATTTTTGAACATTTTTTCAGGGTTTGAAACTTTTTATTAGATTAGGTTATTGTTATATATATATCTTCATTGTGTAATCCTTATATTTGTAAATCTATTTTATTCATTTTTAATGGTTCTATACATTTTTAGAGTTGGTTTTTATTGAATCACATTTTAATATTTGTTACAGTATTTTATATTTTATGTATGTATGTATTCAATATTTTGAATTCATATTCTTGTAAAATTTAGAGGAAATCAGAGCTTCAAGCTCTGATATTCAATTGAAGTTTTTGTTATTACTTATTGTATTTTATGGATTTATTATTTATAATTTATTAATTTTATAATTGTTATTATTTTGTATATTTATTTTAGATAAAATAGATATCAACATGGTAATTAAAGCTCAGTATGAGAATGAATTTGTAAGTTTAACTCTCTCATATTAGTATTTTATTATAAGTTTTTTTTTTGTACATAATAATTTACATTGTATATTTATAATTCATATTATCTCACCGATATTTTTTCGCACTCATTTTTTTTAAGTTTGTCATCTATGAGTAGTGGATGGTCATGATGATGTTTCTACTTTTCAAATATATAGTGATGGTTGAAATTTTTTAGTAAATTTAGGAAGCTTTATTAACATGTTGGTTATTAATATAGTTAAATGTATGACTTCTATTAACACTTTTTTGTATTATTGTGTATTTGATTAAAATGTATCCTCAGTATAAATGGTCGTGTATATTATATTTCAATAAAGTTAACAATAATTATATGTTATTTCTTATTTTTTTACTTTAATGATTATATAACAATTTTAGATAGTTTAGTTTAAGGTAGTCAGCAAAAGTTTTTCAAAATTTTCATAAATAATATTATATGTTCAAATAAATTTTCTCCTCAAACTATTAGTGAAGACTATTTGCGTCATTGGAACAAGGCTGAAAACATGAAACAAATCGAAAATGCAAGTTTGTACATTATAAAAGTTACATGGTGAGATATTTTGTGTTAATTTGTTTTTTTAATGTCAATTTTTTTTTAATTATATAGTTTATAAATTTAATTTTTTTTAAACAATCTCGGTTGAATACTGTTGTTGAAATTTTAAAAAAAGATTCTGGATTCATTGCATAGAAGTATTATTTCTCTAACTGGACAAGTTTACTTTGTTAAGTATGTGCAAAAATTGATTAATTATAGTAATTCTCATAGAATTCGAGTATCATATAACCGATGCAAGTTAGTATCAAATGTTTGTATTCGTAAAAATGATCAAATCATATTTTGTAAAGTTGATGGCAATGATGTTGGATTTATTGGTTCGTTCGCGTGCATTTCCAATTGCAAGACTTAGTTCTTGATTTTGAGTTGTTTGCTTAGCTTTTCGTATGACAATCACACTATTTTGTTGAATTTTATTAGTATCATCAATTGAGTTATATTTATTCTGTGTTTTATTTGAATTTTGATTTTTTGTGTTATTTATTAGTTTATGTGTTGTTGCAACTTATTTATTTTTTATTTGTTGAAATGTTATTTGAATGTTAATTTTGATTGTGTTTTATATAATATTGAAGTTTCAACTTTATTTAACCTAATTGAAATATATAAAATGTAAGTTAGTGATAATTTTTTTAATTATTTTATTTATATATTTGATACTTTTCTTTTATTGTCATTATATGAAATATATTTTTCAATATTTTTGTGATATAATATATGTATATTTTAGTCAAAGTTTTTCAGTGGGCATACGCTTCCTAGCATCGGAAATACTAATACTTAAATTAGCGAATTCGATATAATCACCTCCTTTAAAAACAACATTTTTTTAAGGTCATGTGTAAGTTTTTAGTTATATGGATATTTATATTTTTTAAATTAATTTTATGTTTTACTTTGATAATAATTTCAATTAATTTATTTTTTTATGTACTAATATATTTTTTAATTCAATAACTTTTTTATATTGTATAATTTTTAATTTTTTTATATTTAGAATAATCTTTTAATCCTAGATTTTGATTATTGTATTATTTAGATTTAAGTATTATTTTTATATATACAACATTATAAATATTATTGACTGAAACCAATTTAATTTCAATTGAACATTAACTAAAGATGATAATTTATTATTTACATTTATTATTTTAATATATTTACAATTATTTATATATATATATATATATATATATATATATGTATGTAATATAATAAGTCATTTTTTAAGTGGTTCATGAGATGTATGTTGATGTTTTTCCACAATCAATATTTATTAAGAGATCTGATGGAAAATAATGGTTTGTGGAGTTAGATTTTTAAAATTCAATTTGCAAGTTTGTTAAATGATGAAATTCTTTTATTCGTAATAACAAGATTATTTAATAATTATATGGATTGTTTACTTTTTATGTAAATATTTATTACAAGTATGATTGTTTGATTCCTTTATTATTGAAAAAAACTCGATATGTGGAGCAAGGTGTGACATTTTTTTTTTGTATGTTTATATATATAATATATTTTTTTAGTTTGATTCATTTTTTTAATGTTATTCAATTTCTAAATGTTTTAGGACCGTTCAGGGTTTAATTCCACTGAATTTTGGTTCTTATTCATTCACATGTGTCATAATAAGTTCATCTATTCGTAAATGTTGGAATACATATTCAAAAGGGTAATTCTTTGAATATGGGTTGCAAGTGTACTTTTTATAATCTTGAAGATTCGAAATTAAAATTTAGGGTTTAGTTAAATAATAATATTATTTATCAATATTTTTTGAATAAATAATGATCTTTCCGCTTAATAATTTTGGATATATTATAATATTTTGAATTTCAATTAATTTATATAATTTTTTAAAATTTATTACCGTCATTTTCTGGTAATGTAATTATTATAATTTATTTAACACTTCATAATGAATTTGAGTGTTATTGATCATGAATTAAATCTAAAAATTGGAACTCATCCCTTTTTTTTCCCCTCCCCATGACTCGAACCCATGACCTAAGGCCTAGGTAGTGGTGCTCTAACCACTTGAGCTATCCCACTTTGTCTGAGTATGTGTAGGTTGATTAATTATAACTAGATTGAGTAATACGTTCTTGAAGCTAGGGTTATAATTGGGAGTAGGACATTAATTAACATTGTTATCCATACCAACGTTGACTACTTCTAGATTGCTTTCAAGTTTCAACGTAGATAATTTTCATTGAATGTGTCATATGATATGTCTATTAATAAAAGTTAGGGACAATCGTTTTCTTATGTAGGTATATTTTGGCATAATTTTGTATTTAATTATACTTAATTATATGTAACTGTGTTTAGAATAATAAATTATCATGGTTGGAAGATCTTACTATGTCATGACAACAATCGTGATTGCAATATCACAAAAAATGTAATGTTTTATGATATTTTTAGTTATATATAATTTTATAATAATTTAATTATTTTACCATGTTATAAACATAATTATATCTCAATATTTGACATTAATTTTATATACTTATAATGAATATAAATATTATAAAAATAAATGTAAGATATTGATTTAATTAGATTTCAAGTATAAATTATTAAATCATTTTTTTATATTTTATTTATTATAATAAATATGAGTTAATAATAATTAATGTTATAATTATGATAATAAATAATACTCCCTCCATCCACCAAATGTAGTCCCATTGGAGCAGGCACAAATTTTAAGAAAAAAATACATAAAGTAATGGTATTATAGTGTATTGTAGGTCTATTATGAATAAAATGATTGTTTGTGAATAAAGTTGATGACAATTTGAGTAATTAAAGCGATGGTTGAAGGGTGACCGTGTCTATAAAGTGTATATGACTACATTTGGTGGACGAATAATATAAAGCAAATGGGACTACATTTCGTGAACGGAGAGAGTAATATATATATATTTGTAATATAATTTAGTGATAATATAAAATGACACTATAAAAAAATAAAATTTAAAATGCTGTGACATTTTTCAACATATCAGGCCGTGCGCCAGCACGGGTGCCCCACTAGTTTTACTTTAAAGCAGGGATAATTGTTAATAAATATAAGCTAAAAACTTATATACAATATTTCATCATAGTCTTATGGTGCAATATGACCTATTGTTATGTTTTTATCCGGTATCCTGTCTTCTTCTCTCTTCTGTTTTCTGCGCCGCCGATTACTCCTCTTCGTTGCCTTCTTTTCTGCGTCGGCCTCCTTCTTCGCGATGCCTTATCTTCTGCGCGCGACCAATTTCTCCTTCTTTGCGATGCCTTATCTTCTGTCCGCTGCGAGAAATCGCAGAGTTCAATTAAAAAAATAAAATAGAAACGGTTCAGATTTCTGATCTGCTAATCACGAAACAAGCGGATAAATTATTATTTTTGTTTTTTGAATGAATTAACGATAAACTATTAAACATAGTTTTGTTTTTCGTTTTTTAATGTGGGTATCTCATTCCCTCTCAATAACAATGTTTTATTTATACAGTAACACATCTTTCTTAATACAGTAATACACTTGTGTTTATATAGTAACACATTTTCCTGTGTTACTTTAAGGTCAAATATGTGTTACTCAAAAGCCAATTGTGTGTTACTTGTCCTTACAGTAACACGTATTTGTCCGAACAGTAACACGTAATTGTATTTATAGTAACACGGATTAAGAACAAATTTTTCTATTTTATATTTTCTTAAATTAATTTGTATTAATATTTTATGTGAAAAGATAATTTATGTGTTATTTGTACTTATAGTAACACATATTTGGTCTTGTAGTAACATATAATTGTCTTTATAGTAACACAGACCTGAAACCCGTTATCCTGTTAGCCTCCTGCGCGCGACTTTTCTGCGATTTTTAAGGAAATACTCGTTTGACCGGTCAAACCCGCTACAGATCCACAAATTTTGGTCTTTCCTTAAATGTACTAATATTTCACGTGAAATATTGCACATAAGTGTTGCCCTAAATATAATTCCAATTCGTTAAAAAAGGAAATTAAAAAAGGGACGGTAGAAATATTTTTAAAAAAAGTACAATAATACTTTTATTATGCTATTTTTGATAATTGTCATGGTTCATAAATCGGGCCAAAATAACCCGAACAACCTAGAAGTTTTTGTCCTTCCAGGCAAATGACACCATATATAAAGCTGTCTCCCCCCACACATTTTTCATCGTTTCAGCGTATAAACTTTACGCTCTTTCTCTCTAACAACACTCTCGAAACCCTATTTACCATATATATGCGGATTGAGTTTCGATATCGTTAGTTCCGTCAATCGTTGATCAATTATTCTCCGATTGGCTTTATTCGGCCGATTTACGCTGACGTTGGAGAAAGAGGATTAACCATGGATGCGTGCAGTACCTGTTGATTGTGCTTTCATTTTCCTTCAATTCGGCGATTGAATTGCGCAATTCGAGCGTATTCGATACGGAAGCTAGGGTTTTGTTCGAGAACATCGATTCAAAAATCTATACAGCAGATTTCAGAGTTCGTGGAAGCGGTGGTTTGGCGATTCCGTTCGGCTTCCGGAACAGAGGGCTTTTCGGAGTTTTGCACAGATCTATTGGATCTGTGTGGTTTCCGGTGAATTGGTGGAGCCGTTGATCGAGATTGATATAATCACTTCGCTCCGTGGAAGCTTTATCAATTTTTGTTGAATTCGGATGGTTTGGAGTTCCTGAAGGATTAGAAGGCCATCTTTAGTCGGTTTGATTGATATTTCTTGATTAATTGCAAAAAAAAAAAAAAAAAAAGGAAAAAAAGAAGAGAAGTAAAAGAACTTCTTGAGTTTCCGTTGTACTTGTGTTATTATTTCTTTTTGAATTTTGAGTTGAATGCCAGCCAGGCCTTTTAATTTGTATTACTTGACGGCCTCTTTATTTGTTTGTGGTTGATTCTCTCTGGTAGAGAGAAGAAAGATATACAAAAAGAAAATATGGCTGTTTACTATAAATTTAAAAGTGCAAAAGATTATGATTCAGTTGCGATTGACGGCCACTTTATATCCGTGGGACACTTGAAAGAAAAAATATTTGAACTAAAGCACTTGGGGAGGGGTACTGATTTTGACCTCGTGGTCACCAACGCCCAGACCAATGAAGGTTGGTTTGATTCTTTGCAAAATTTTGTTCAAATTAATCAAAATCTTTAAATATAAGATGGGTTTGTGTTTTTATTATATTTTGAGCAGATATTTCTGCTAGTACTTAGTGTAATACGAATGTGATTTGGTAAATGGAGAATTGGTGTAATGCTATTTTCTTAGGAGGTAGGGATAGTTTATTATGTTGTGAAGATTGAATTTGATGAGTTTATACAGACTATTACTGTAGTTTTCATGTGTTCTGTATGCTAATAAAGTCAATCCCTTAGGAATCTTTTGATTAATTTTGTAGTTGTTTTTTTGGTGTTATTTTGTGGTTGATTTCATTGGATTTAGAGTAGGAGGGTGGTAGTAGAGTATGTGGTTCTTTTGAGCAAGCTAGCTAATATTAAGTGTTATTCCCACATTCCTTTTGGCTTGTTCAAATATAGGTGAACCTGCTCTTTTTATATTCTGATGATGCAACTGCACAATCAGTGCTTAAGATTGTATACACATCTTTAACAATCTTAGGATGTTCAGTTAGTTATTTTTATATATTAATATTAATATTGCATTTACAAAGAAAAAATTGTGTAGATGCATATTTTAATTTGTATGTGTACATTATGTATCTGGTTAAAATGGGTTTTGGATTTCATATTTATCCTTACATGAATAATGTTCATTGTGTACATACATGCATATATTCAATATCTGAAGCCTGTAATGGTTGTACCTTACTAAGACTATTTTGTTTTGCAAGTTATAATTTTCTTAAGAAAGTTCTTCCCGGTTTAGTAAGATTCGGATGGTGAAGGGGTATATTTTGGGTATGATGAAGGGGTGGCTTTGTGGCAGTTTTGGCTATGGGTGTTGTCTTTGGTTGCATTTATATGGTGGTTTTGTGGGGTTTATACACTTCTCATTTTTTTGTAATTACAGAGTACCTCGATGAAGGAATGTTAATTCCCAAAAATACTTCAGTTTTAATTCGCCGTGTTCCTGGTCGTCCTCGCAAGCCCATAGTTACTGCACCTGTTACTGAGCAAGAAGAGTATTACCTCAATCCTTTTAAACTTTATTGATTTGGTTTGCTTGTAAAAAGAAAAAAAAAATATATATATATATATTTAGATGTTAAATACTTCCAAATTTGCGTGGATATTGGCTTTGATATGGTTTGAGCATTTATGGAATCCCACTAATTCTGGTGGATTGTGGTTTTGACTTTGCGTGAGACTTAATAGGTTGACCATGCATGGAAGGAAGAACCACCACCAATTATCACACACTCACAAAGAAAAAGAACATTTACAGTTTCAGCCTTTCTAGAAATTTAGTGCTTAGTTGAGTATTTCATCATCTACTGTGTAGGTCAAATCTAGAGAATATTTCTGATGATGTTCAAGCTGTAAAAGGTAGTAGCTTTGCTGGAGCAGGTCAATCTGCCATGAAATATGTAAGCTTTCATTCATTAATCTTCTTGAATAGTCTTCACACCTCCTTAAGTAACCAAGAAGCTTGGATAGCATTTCCATACCAGCTCTACTGTTCAAGTGCATGAATGCATGAATTCTTGGTCCTTGTAGGCTGACGATTTGGAATGGGATGAATTCGGAAATGACTTATACGCGATGCCTGAAACTGTAGCTGTTCAATCTAGCAACCCAGTTCAGGATGCTACCCCTGTTAGCAAAGAGGATGAGGAGAGCAAGATCAAAGCTTTGATTGATACTCCAGCCTTAGATTGGCAGCGGTGAGTCTTTCTTGGTTATTATTTATAATACTAAATGAATTATGCCTTCAGTTTATTTGCTTTAGGCTCACCTTCTGTAACATAATCCTTTTGCAGTCAACCTTCTGATGGTTTTGGTCCCGGTAGAGGTTTTGGACGGGGCATGGGTGGGAGAATGATGGCTGGTCGTGGTTTTGGTGATTTTCTCATCCCTTACATTCTATCTATCTGAAGTGCTCACTTGTTTAATCATGTCATTTTATTATCATTTTCATAATATTGTGTGCTTTTAGCTATTTCAGGAATTTATTCTATTGATGATTCTCCGCGTGCCTGTAGTTTAAGTTGCTTATGTCTTCCAAACTTAATGATTTGATTCTGCAGGTCGAGGAGGTGGAGGTGGAGGTGGGTTTGAGAAGAAAACACCACCACAAGGCTATATATGTCACAGGTGCAAGGTGCCTGGTATGTTCTTTTCCTGAGTAGTTGGATCTACTTTACCATTGGACCAAGTGAAAATATATTATCAAGCATCTATTGATGTTGTATCCCAGATTTTGTAATTTGGAAAATGACACTATTAATTTATGTCATACTTTTATTTAGGGCACTTTATTCAGCATTGCCCAACAAATGGGGATCCCAATTTTGACATCAAGAGGGTCAAACCTCCTACTGGAATTCCGAAATCCATGTTAATGGCCACCCCAGATGGATCTTATGCATTACCAAGTGGAGCTGTTGCAGTTTTAAAGCCAAATGAGTAAGTTGTTTCTGACCAGCTATATTTATTTTCATGTTTCTGCAGTGGTGGATAGTAGTAGTTTATTGATAGCTGTTTTATTGTAGGGCTGCCTTTGAGAGAGAGATTGAGGGGATGCCATCCACACGATCAATTGGTGAACTTCCACCCGAATTGCATTGCCCACTGTGTAAAGATGTAATGAAAGATGCTGTCCTTACAAGCAAGTGTTGTTTTACTAGCTACTGTGATAAATGTAAGATTGCTCTTTGGTTAATAACTTATTTCCTGTGCCTCGTCAGTATTATAACAATGTTGTTCTGTTTGCTTACTATTGTGGGCATGGAAAACCAGGTTTATGGGATAGGCGTGGGATGCCATTTAAGTCCCTGGATTTCTCTCAAAACATTTACCTATTTTTTTTTGGTCCTCCCTTCAGGTATACGAGATCACATTATTTCAAAATCAAAATGTGTCTGTGGGGCAACAAATATTCTTGCGGATGATCTTTTGCCGAACAAAACATTGAGGGATACTATCAATCATATTTTGGAATCCAATAATAACAGTGGTGAAAATGGTGGGAGTGCATTTCACGCTCAAGGTTTGCGCTTGTTTTATTAGTGCTGCTCATTTATCCCCCCCCTCTCTTTCTGGTTTAGGGGTACTGATCTATTTACATGGTCCTCTCTGAAACTTCTGTATGTTGTCTTAGACATGGAGTCACGCAATCCACAAGCTAAGGTTCCATCTCCCACACATTCTGCTGCCTCAAAAGGACAGAATGTGCCTGCACCACCACCTCAGCGGGAGGAAACTCCAAAGATTCTGGAGACTGTTGAAGAATATAAATCTGCTAATGAGCCACAGTGTTCTGATAAAGGTAGAGTTACAAAAGTGCCGGATGTATCAGAAGCAACACATGACTCAAAACCTGTTAACGATGCTGGAAGTACTCCGTTGGCTGATGAAGAGGTGCAGCAGAAACCAATTTCTGGGGACGCAGGTAAATGAGATACAGTACTTTTATTTAAAAGAAAAGAAGTACCATGAACAAGATAATACAAATGGATGATAAATCCATCAATGTTAAGTTGCATAGAGACAATGAGATACATAACTTACTACCTATATTCATATAGATCAAATGCTCTAATGCTATTGTTCGATTTCTGGCTGGTTCTCTGCTTTCTGTCTCATCCATTACATGCCTACACACCATCATTCTTTGGTTGATGTTGATGTTTCATTATCTCCTAGGAATATTCTAGCGCGTGATATGATTAAAGAACACTGCATTTTTTTTATCTTTCACAAACATTAACTGAATATAGCTGCTATGCTGTTTTCATGACTAGCCTACAAATCTGTTGAGATTTTTCACTTATGATCTCAAAGCTGTAAATATGATTTTTTTCTTCTGGATTACTATGACATGATGATTGTGCACTGATATTCATCAGTTTCCTTGTAAGGGCTGAACCCTGATTTTGTGCTTTTCTTTTGTGTCTTACAGGAAAGAAGAAGAAAAAAAAGAAAATCCGCGTTCCTCCTGGCGGTATAATCTTGTTTTACTCTGCTTCAGATTTACTCCTGAGTCTTTTACACTGAAGCTCATTCATAGTTATATTAATATTTTTTAAAATTTGTGAATCCCGTGCAGCTGCAGAGATGCAGTGGAGAGGTCCCCAAGACTTTGCACCAGATAATTATATGATGCCTATGGGCCCTTCTGGTTTTAATCAGTATTGGAATGGCGGCATGCAGCCTGGACTAGATGGGTTTATGCCTCATTATGGTGGTCCAATGCCATACATGGGTTATGGATTCAATCCTATGGATCCTTCTTTTGGGGGTGTTGTACCACATGATCCATTTGGAGGGCCGGCCTGTATGTTTCCCCCTTATGGCCATCCTCCTCCTCAGAGGTATGATTAAGTTTGTTTTTCCGTGTGATCTCTCTCCTCTCCAACTTGAATTTAATTTATGTTCTTTAGTTTTTCTTTTATTAGGAACGTATGATTATTCTTGACCTGGAGTGTGTTAGTTGAATGATGTATTATGCACTTCCTCTTGGAGATTGATACTTGTTTGACTTTTTTGAGAGTTTGATGCCTAATGTTCATTTCTTTTGTGGAGATCAGGGACCTTGCTGAGTTAGCAATGGGATTCAATGCTGGACCCCCCATAATGAGTAGAGAGGAATTTGAAGCCCGCAAAGCAGATTTGAAGAGGAAGCGCGAAATGGAGAGACGGGAGGAAATGTAAGCACACTGAATATTCTCTCTCCCTGTCCTTGTATACTTGGCTATATTTGAGCATTGACATAATATTTATAGATACTCTCTTGTTAGACCGTCTCGATCAAAATTCATATTCATCAAAGTAGTAAAATTAAAGTGGGTGAAAGTACACTTAATTATAAAGCTGGCTTGCAGATATCTAAACATTGATTTATTATTGACCTGAAAGCTATTACTCCATAAAGAAATGACCAAGTTTGCTACTACCCTAATTAGGATCATCCAATTCCGTTTGTATTAATTTTTCTTGCCACTAGACAAAATGACAAGGTTGCCATTGTGAAAGGTTTGAGCTGACGATGTGTGATATTGACTTTGGTGTATCAGGGAAATGTCTAAAGATCGGGAATATGGAAGAGAGGGGAGCAGTACAGTCCATGTTTCGTCGAGGCCCAAATCTGTATGTACCTTCTTCATTGTTCAACTATTGTCCACTAAACTAGTATCCTACCAAGACACGTCCAGGCTTTTCCAATTTCTTGTTAAGCAGTTATTGTTTATTTTTATACGAATTGAATGTCTGTGCTGGAGTTTTGTGGAAAGCAAAGCAGACACAATTCTGTATCCTGTTATTCTTTTCTCTATATAACGTTTTTGCATTAATTTCTAATTCATTAGTTTCCAAGTGATAACAGTATTATTTTGCCTGTGCGTCCTGAGAAAATATTTTGGACAAAATTTCTGAAATCTACATTTTTAATTTTTCTGGGGGTGAATCAGAAACATCATTGATGTAAAGATATCAAAAAAAAAAAAAAAAAGGACTTAAAGCAAGCCGATTAATAAAATATTAAAGGGTAAGCATGGACTTGGGTTGAAGTAAAGTATGGGCCACGACACTTTGTGGGCCAGTATGTCACTAGGCCCAAGTATTATCATTTTGTTTTAATTATTCTTGGCCTTGCCTGCCTAAGTTTTTTTTGATGAAATTATTATGTATCTGGTTGGTGCAGAAGTCGACCCCCCATCATCCATCATCTGGTGGTGCGGATCATCATCGCCACCGTTCTGAGAGGCATTCACCGGAACGTCGGTCGAGGGACCCAGAACTCCCACGCCCATCTTCCAAGAAGAAATCAGAGTATGAAGATCTCCACCGCCACCGCAACACCCACAAACGTCGCTCTGAGTCCCCGTCGGAGCAAGCAGCTGCAGCAGCTGCTGAGAGAAATAGAAAGGCAAGTGTATTCTCTCGCATCAGCTTCCCTGATCATGACCCCTCAGCACCGACCAAGAAAAGGAAAACCTCGTCGGAACCACCTGCTACTGGCACCACTAGTCACCGGGCCGTGAATGGGCACCGTGAGGCTTCGTCTGGATCAAGAAAGAGTGCTGCTGTAGATGATAGCAGTGACGATGAGAGGCATTTTAAGAGGCGGCCGTCGAGGTATACTTCATCACCGCCACCACCTGCTGAGGAGGAGCACCGCCACTCGAGAGGGTCGAGGGAACAACGTGCAAGTCATAGCAGCAAGCATAGATAATTATGAGCCAAGGGGGGCAGTATTAGAATGCTTTGTCGTTTAACTGTGGAGATTTGGGCATAGAGAGATGTTTTGCTCCATATTTGGCTTAAACTTGTAATAAAAGATTTTTATGTACTAGCTGTTCGTCAATTTTATTGAATGAATGAACCAACTATTCTCGTCGCTTCTTTTTAATTGTTTCATTTTCTAGTGCCTGGTCCGTCTCTTTATGTGCAATGACACTGAATTCCAAAATGGGTAGAATCATTGGCCAATAAAAATATCCAACAAATGAATACTCTTAGGCTCGATGGGGCCGGAAGCAACTGTAACAAACAGGATTTTTTTTAAAATGTTCATTCCCGACCCCGAAACTGAATTATATATTTATCTATTATTATTTTTTTAATAATTATTATATCTCCTTAAAAAAGTTATTAATGTTATTGAGAACTAATTAATTAATTATTTAAAAAATTATTTAAAAGAATAAAATATACTATAATTAAATAACATTTAAACATACATTGATGTATATACATGTATAAATATAAGAAAATATGTATATAATATATATGGGGGCGGGGCATATAAATATCGTTCCCACCCCGTTTCCGATTAAATGTTTTTTTATTTTTTTGAAAATCGAATCGAATTCGATAAATAGATAAAAAATTTGTTTCGATAGCATTTGACTTTTATATGCATGTGTAAAAAATGAACAAATATGCAATAAGTTCATAAACCTAAGGTTTACAAATTTCAACCCACCAAACAAAACCGTATAGGGCTATCAAATTTGGATTTTTGTAATCTACCTACAATAATTTGTATTTATATTAGAGTTGATTCTCAATTTTCACGTCAATTTTTTATTTTTTATATATCATATTATTAATACTCCGTACTATCTTAATTTTTATTTAACATATAGTATCTCATTTTTCTAATTTTACTACTAGTAATTAAATAATTTAAAGAATAAAAGTTATATTTAAAATAAATATAAATAATAGGAGTAGTTTATATAAACTTATATAAATTGGGTCACATGAACTTAAAATGATTTTTTCCCCATTTTATATAGTAGTTAACTAGTTATTGGTAATAACAAATGATCACGTAAAAACTATTTTTTATCGTTTATTGAGACATGCATTCTATTTTTTACTTTATTGAGACATACATTATTTCTACATTATATGTTTTTTGGAAAAAATATCTGGAGAAGGGATGATGAAAAAGAATAAAAGCTTTTAACTTTTGATTTGAATGTTATCGTTTAGATGTTTAGGTTTTTGACAAAATTGAATTGGCTTACCTAAAAATATTTTTATATTTTAATTTTTGTGCCTTACATAATAACTTCTAACTATTGATCATGAATATTTAATTTATTTGCATATAAGATTTCAGGTTTGAGCTGAATAACAACTCACAAAGAAGACCAACTTCATCTTTGAAGATTCTGAATAACATAAAATAACTTTAGATTGTGTTCAGATAAAGTATTTGATTTAAGAAGACATTTTAAATAAAAATATTTAAAAATACATAGATTTTAAACAAGAGAATTGGTAAGTATTTAAAATTCTTTTATTTACTTTTTAATTCAAAATAAATTTAATTTGGGGAGAGACTGTTGATGTTTTAGTGTTAGATCCCAAGATCTCCCATCAATACAATACAATGCAAATCGGAAACATCAACAGATCGAAAAGTAAGCATGGATCAACTTCCAACACAAAATACTTTGTTGATATTCTTTCACAGAAAGCCATCTTTGGACCATCTTTTTTGCCATCATCAAAGACAGCCAAATAGTCCATTCTGAAGCAAATAAAATCAGAAATGAGGAAGAAAACGTTGAAGACACTGTGATTGTGAATTTGGATGATGTTATATACATTATATTCAGTCAACAAGTCAGCATTTGTTTTATTGACTGGTCAACAATTCAACGAAGAAAAATCAAAGTCGTCAAGCCTAGTCAGCCAGGTCAAAGGCGAGCAACCAATAAGAAGCGAGCAAGGTAAGCATATGTTTAATGGTCAAACAGGTCAAAAGTGTCCACGTGACAGCGAGCATGAATCTTCATGTTCGACGAGCAAGAGTAATTAGAGATGATGGCAAAATGATATATGTGGGGTCACAAGTGAAGATGGTCGGCATAATAAAGGATGACGAGCAATGTCATTGGCGAATAAGGTGTCTTGAAGATGTGAAAAAGACAATTACATAAGAAGATCCAAGTCCAGGTGCTCGCCTTAAGCCCATAATAGAGCAGCATTGACCGAACAAGGATGGAATTCATGTTTCGAACATTGATAAGTCAAAGGCGGTGCAAGTGGTATGATCGGCGCTGAGTATAACGATGGATGAGACTTAAATTGGCTAAATGCAGAGGCATTTAATGCAAAGTAGATGCATTAAATGCATGGAATGATTACACTAATAGCAGTTGTATTTACATTTAATAGCAAGTATATTCAATTAATGGGTGGATTAATGCTGAGTTGCCAACAATGAATGCATGCAAATTGTAATCTAGTATAAAAGCCCATTGAGGGCATAATAAACTGATCCAAAATTCATTTTCTTACTTACAAAACCCTAATTTCATCTTCTTTCTCAAGCTTCCCAAAGTTCTTCATAAAAAACAAACCCTAATCTTAAAGAGTTCATGAAGAACATCTTTGATCATCTTTCGATCCGTAAAACACCACTCATATATAAATGATACTGTTTGTTACCGGTTAATCGATACACCCCGACAAAAATCGGTACAAAATTTGGCGCTAGAAGGAGGGGCTTTTACGGTGCTATTGGAAGATCTTCAGTCAAGTTTTTTCTCGAGCTCAAGAACGGTTCGTTCTTCAGTGATTAATACGTTCGTATAAGTTTCTAGGAACTTTGTACGGTGAAATAATATCTAAGTTATAAACTAAAGTTTTCTTTTCACTTTTTGTAATAGATCTTTCGACTTAAACACTAGTTGTGTTTAAGGTTTTCAAATCTGTAAGTTTTTCTGGGTTTTTTACTTTTGGTGTTCTTAAGTGTTCAAGAACACCTTTAAATCTTCAAGTTTTTGCCAGAAAAAGTGTTTATTCCTTTTTTAATCTTTCATAGAAGCTTCACAAGATGTCTCAGAATCAATCTCATCAATCTCATCGATCACATAGAGAGGACAACCCACTCTGGGTTAGAGATCCAATCCGCGGGAAAGGTCCTGAGAACCCACCTATAGGGGGACACCCACCAGCTCCAGGAACTCCGGTAGCCTTCATGGCCGGAGCAACGCAAAAAATGACAGCTCTTTTGAGGGATCCTCTAAGGAGGAATGATTTTATTAACTTTTTGGCTGATGAACAAACCAGAGAAAGGGCAAATCTTGTGCCACCTCCCGCCCGCGTCGTAAATGACAAAAATGTTCCTGAAAGAAGTGGGGGACAACGACCAACTCGATATGGTGAAAATCAAAGGGAAGAGTCTGGGGACTCACATCACAGCCGGCGATCAGTGCGTGATCGCCTAGGCGAGCAAGTAAACGACGGGGCTCCTCTTGTTCGAAGAAATTTATTCCATCGGAGGTACGATGGCCAATATGTCCATGTTGAGGACAATCGCCAAGAGCAACAGCCTGCTCGGCCAGAAAGAGTCCACATTAGGAACGATGGACAACGATCAGTTAATGACAGAGTGGCTGGTGATCACCCAACTATTTCGGAAAGAGCACGTCGTCGTGCGAGGAACGATGGTCAACCATCAGTTCATCATCGTGTAGGGCCCTAACCCGCAAGATCGGGAAATTCAATCAATGATAATGAAGTAAGTCTCGCCCGGCGAGCAGCCCGAGTCCAACCTGTTGAGGCTGAGGTCGAAGATAATAGGATAATTATCATGGCGCAAAATCAAGATAGACTGCAGAGGCAAGTAGAAGGTTTGTTGCTCGAAGTCGAGACAAACCGAGGAATGGCGATACCGATCACCATTCCTGCTTCCCCTTTGAATATAATAATTCTCACAGCTCCGATTCAGAAGAAGATACATGTGCCGACCATCCCACCTTATAATGGAGAAACAGATCCAAGAGTCCACTTGGCAAAATACACTGATAACATGGCCTCGGTGGGGGCTACAGATGCGACCCAATGTAGGAATTTCTCTCTTACATTGGGGGACCGGGCTCATAGATGGTACTCTATGTTGCCCGCGGGAACGATCATGTCATTCGCCCATCTAGGGCAAGAGTTTTTAACATATTACAGTGCCATTGCTACTCGCCCATCATCAAAACAGAGATTGGCCAATATGAGACAAGAGGCTGATGAGACAGAAAAGGCCTTCATCGAAAGGTTCAATAAGGTGGTGATGGACGGCGAGCCCATTAACGATGACTCCAAGGTCATCTCGATCGTTGGAGGTCTGAAAGTTGGTACAAGACTATGGAAAGATGTAAACATACGCTTTCCGAAATCATATGTAGAGTTCAGAAACCGGGCTGGAGAGATAATCCAGATTGATGAGATGATGCGCACCCAGAAAGCGCCGACCAATGTAAATCAGGCTGAGGCCTCAAAGAAGCAATGGGCAAATACGGGGGAAATTAATAACAATAACAATAAGCGAGCACCCGTGCCAGCTCCGGCCCCAGTAGTTCGACAACAAGCAGCTGCTCCTATCCCAATCCCTCAACAAAATCAACCTTATCAAAGTCCGGGAAATTTCAAGGCATTCGATGGCCCTACTGAAGTCGAGATGATCAAGCAAGTTTTCCAGGCTGCCGGGATAAATGCAAGGGCGTTGTATGAAGCGGCTAAGTATGATGAAAGGCTCCCAGCAGCAAGGCCGATGATGGCCGACCCTGGAAAGTTAAACTCGAAGAGATTTTGTGCTTATCACCAATCGATTGGCCATCGAACACATCAGTGCATAGATTTATTGACCAACCTCTACAAGTTGTACGAAGAAGGTGCTTTGGATCAATATTTAGATGGTTTGGGGCCTAACGCGAATAACCGAGGCCGGGGACGAGATGACTACGATGATGAAGAAGATCGACCCCCACGACAAAGGCAAAGGGCGAACAACAATCAAGCTCTTCGAAATCAGGGAAGACTCCCACCTCCAAACAACCTTGCAAGAATTGGGGCTCCACCAGTGGCTCCTCGCAATAATCGAGTGGTCGACAATGTCAACCAACCGGGGGCATTGAACATGGGCATGATCGATGGCCCAGTGGGGGGTCTAGAATTGAAAAGCAATCTCTCAAACCGACACCGTCGTATGGAGGAACGAGCTCTGGATAATGTGCATCAAGTATCAGTGGACCGTGGTCGCAGCAGTCGAGAAACCTCCATCCCATCAAGTTACATTTTCTGAAGATGATCTCCACGGCATAGTGATGCCGAACAATGATGCGCTCGTCATCTCGACAAGGATAATGGGAGTTACCGTCTATCGACTGATGGTCGATTCGGGCTCCTACACTAATATCATGTTCAAAAGCACTTTGGACATGATCGACAACTTCAACGAATATATCGAAGAATGCGAAGATGTAGTGGTTGGCTTTGGGGATGCAGTATCGCACCCCATTGGAAAGATAAGATTGGTCGTGAAATTAGAGTCGTCGAATGGATCTGATATCGCTGTAACTAGGATGTTAGATTTCATTATCATGGATGGGCCATCTTCCTATAACTGTTTTTTTAGGAAGACCCTTTTTTAATGAATTCAAGGTTGCGGCTTCGTCGTACTATTATTGTGTTAAGGCGCCTTCTCGAAGTGGAACGATCACAGTAAAGGGCGACCAAAAAAGAGCAAGACTTTGCATCTGAAGTATCGCGAAAAAGTTCATAGAAGATCACTGTCCAAACAATAAGGGCAAAGCGGTAATGACAATCACCTCGACCGATGTGCCTAAAACGATGACATCATATATTGAAAGGTATGAAAAAGGCGGGTCTAGTCGCACTTTACACGTGGGCTACGACGGAAATAATACCCTAATTACAAAGAATAATAACCTAATGGAGATTGACGAACAATCAATTCTCCAAACTAATGACGAGTCTATGTAAATAAATGATAAAAACGAGTCTACGAAAGTAGATGATAAATACGAAACTATGAAAATAAATGAGAATAACGAACTTGGTTCTGATGATAATGATCTGGAACCAAGGGTAGGCTTTGAACCAGAAGAGTACGATCCAAGTGTAAGGCTTTCAATTGATGATCAAAGTATCTATGAGCCTAATCGGTGAGCAACACCAGTTGAAGAACTGGAGGCCATTCAGGTCAGTCCCGAGCATCCTGAATGGGAAGTCTTCCTCGGCATCAACTTGCTAGAGCCTTTGCAAATTGAAATTCTTGAATTTCTGAAACAAAATTTAGACGTGTTCGCTTGGTCGCATGCGGACATGACAGGAATCAAGACCGAATATGCTTGTCATCGGCTGAATGTTGTTGCGAGCTGCAAGCCTATTCACCAGAAACGAAGAAAGTTTGGTCCAGAAAAATATGCAGCCTTGGAAAGCGAGGTGAAAAAGTTGGTGGGTAATAGATTGGTAGAAATTGCGGGTACAGAGCCTCAGTGGGTCGCCAACCCAGTGCTCGTCAAGAAGCCAACAGGTACTTGGAGATTGTGTGTAGATTTCACAGATTTAAACAAGACATGTCCGAAGGATAATTTCCCTATGCCGCACATAGATTACTTGGTCGACCAGACTGCGGGTCACGAGTTATTGACGTTCATGGATGCCTTCGCCGCGTATCATCAAATCGCAATGCATCCAGACGACGTCAAGCACACGACTTTTATGACAAAGCAAAACATGTATGTATGAAAAATGATGCCCTTAACATTCCCCTGAAGTCTGAGTTAAGGCCCATTTAGTAATTAGTATCTGAGGTTTGGCCCAGCCTGATTAAAGTAGGGCCAACCTATTTACACCTCCATTTTGGAATCCCTTTTAATTTATTAATTAAATAATGGATTTGACTATTTACACCTCCATTTAGTAGAGATGCACTCCCCCTTTCAATATATTAATAAAATAATCTTTATATATAAAAGGAGGATGAGGGCTCTCCAGAATTCGACACGTGTCCATTTTAGATGTCTTCTCCTTTTGGCATGTGTCAATTAGATTCTTTCAAAAGTTTTAACGGGAAGGTCCGTACTCCGACTATGAAAGGTTAGACTCTCATTTTTTTTCAATAACATTCATCCATTTTACTAACAAGTTTCTTTTGGACTTTCATTTTTGTTAATATTTGCATCCTAGATGCCTAAATTATGGCGTACTCATATATTGACTGTGACCCAATTCCTGCAATGCAAGGTAATTACCCCTATTTCGATCGGTACATTTCTTCTTTTTCATTCATTCAGTTTCGGAAATAAGTCACATTCAGTGGCCAATGTTCCTTTATGGCAAGTCCAAAGGTGTTAATTTTATGAATAAAAATTTTCATAGTCATCCTAAAAAAATAACCTGTAAAAAAAGAAAATAGAGTTGACGAAGGGTTGCAAATCTACACAATTATACTCATGACTGAGATATTGTTTCTTCTAATTTATTTATTTTTGGGAAATATTGTGACGTCGTCTAGGTATAATAGATTGTGAACATATGTGGTTTTATGTTAGTTGTGTTTGTGATTTTTGTTAAATAAGCTCTATATTTTAGATCATTTGATTCATTTGCCTATCTTTTTTATTTATCCTTTATCATGTAGTTTGATAATGACTTAAGAGAGATATTGTTGCTTGCTTAATGTCATGATATTCGGCTGTGTAGATAGCTTTGTAAATTGAAATGTAAAATAGGTTGCCTTATTACTAACTAATCACAATTAATTTTTTTTTTTTTTTTTTTTTTATATAAACTAATGTTAAACTGAGTCTAATAGTTATAGAGTATAGGTGGAAGGAAGGGAGCATACAATATGGATATAAATGAAAGAGGTTATATTGAAAGGAAGGGTAGCATGTATAAAAATGAAAGGGGTTATATTGAAAGGAAGGGTAGCATGCACGACAGCGGTGACTGGTGAGGAGCCGATGAACGGGGTGCAACTGCAATTTCTGAAAGGTTTAGTTGCATATATATATTTTTATTGGGAAAGGTCAGTAAAATTTTATGTATATAAGAGTTTACATTTTTTATTTTGATGTGAAGTAATGGACTTTTTGAAGAATGGGGAGGGTGAAGAATTTCCATGAAGTATATTTCATAAATATATACTCCAACTTTTATATTGTTGGTAGGGAGTTGAATTGACGGTATTTTTCGTGAATCAACGTATTTCAATTCTTTTCACTTTTTCGACTATTAGAATCAACGAAATTAGTGTGTATTCCTTGAATGTTCTTCGTATCTACATTTTATAAGCTCCTAATGTCTGCATCACTATAAATTGGTCTTATTATAATTTAAAATATTCTGAGAAAATCAAATATACAAATATTGGGCCGAATTTATTTTTGAAACAATTATACATGTGCATGTCTATTAATATATTGTTATTTTATTTAAAAGATAATTACTAAAACTAATCACAACAATTGTACAAGTGGTGGCCATCAAGTTAATTTTTTTGTTATTTTTTTTTATTTTTTTAAAAATGAAATTTAGTTTAACCAAACTAATTTAGAGCCAACATTAACACTATAAAACAATGGAAAGTTTTATTCCTAAACACATTTTACGATATATTTAAGGACTATAAAAAAATTACAAAAGACCCGTGCATCGCACGGGCAAAAAACTAGTAGGGTAAAAATAAAAAAAATACACTTCATTAAAATATAGCATACTAGATCTGAACGCACCCCCTATTGTCATTTCTTTAGCCTTCCCCCTAAACCACTACTTCCGACCGCCACCGACACCATTTTCGGCGACTATCAAACCAAAAAAAAATCCAAAAATTCTAAAATATACTTAAAAAAATTACAATTTTTTTAATAAATTTCGACCAACCAGTGTCGATCATATTCACACTCATCAACAAATCGTTGTCGACGAGAGTGTATATGGTTGACATTGATTGGTCGGAAAAAAAATCAACCATTTTAGATTGACCAAATACACTCTCGTCGACAATAATTTATCGACGACAGTATAGATTTTCGAGCCTTGTGTGTCGAAAATAAAAAAAAAATAGAAGAAAAGGAATTGTGAGAGAGAGAAACATACCTGCTGCCCGTGGGTGTGGGTTGGTGGGTGCGACGGGCAAGTGGGTTGGGTCAAGGGGTTGGGTGGGGTGTTTGAAGAAAAAATAGAAGAAAACAAAAAACGGAAAAAATAAAGAAAGAAGGAGAGAGGGGAGGCTGGCGGCGACGAGCAGCGGCTGAAGGTTGACGGCAGTGGTTGGGGATGGAGATGAGGAGGGAGGGAAGAAGAAAAAAGAGAAAAAAAGATAGCAAAAAAAAAAAAAAGGAAAGAGAGAGTGGCGGGTGACGGTGGACGGCGGCTGGCAGTGGGGTTTTTGAATTTTGAAGGAGGTAAAATTAGGGTTTGGGGTTTAATTTATTTATTGATTTGACAAAGTGGGATAGCTCAAGTGGTTAGAGCACCACTACCTAGGCTTTAGGTCTTGGGTTCGAGTCATGGGGAGGGGAAAAGGGATGGGTATTTAACTTGTAATAAAAAATTAGGGTTTGGGGGTGTGGGTTGTAATAGGAATTTTATGGAGATAATGGCATTTATGACAATAAGGGGAATGCATCTATTCTAGACCAATTTTAGGGGGGTGCATCTATTCTAGACCAATTTTAGGGGGGTGCATCTATTTTAGACCAATTTTAGGGGGGGTGCATCAATCGGGGGAGTGCATTGACTTGAACGAAATTTTTAGGTCAATAAGTTTTGACTAACTACTTCCCCTCAAGCATAAGGGATCGTAGTAGTATACATGCAAGTATTTCGACCAAGTAGTATCGAACCACGGGAGGTAGGCTAGTGCAATGGATCCCTAGAGTTGTACGTCGTCATAACTAATGTAGCTACGGTTTCGAGAGTTGGATGCAAAACTAAAGCTAAACAATAAACTAAAGACAAAAAATTAAAATAAACACAATGCTAGTTAGTAAATTAACTACTAAACTAAGAAAACGAGAAAATGACAATTAAAGTAAAGAACAACTACGAATCTAAATTCGGAGAAGTGCGAAGGATGGGAATGCTTCGGGTGTTCTCTACCTAGTGAAATCGAGTGAGATTGTGTATACCATTTTTATGCTTCAATTTGAATTTGCTAAGAGCATCAAGATGCTAGAATGAAAATCGTTTCCCTTCGGGTACTATAGCCTTACGTCTAAGGTGTTCCCAAACCCGGTAATAAGACCTCTTCCTAATCCTCACCAACTACCCAAATAACCATTCAAGTAATTGACGTCTCTTAATGGGGGTTCTAATACGATTAACTCTCTCTCGACGAATTAAAAGTATAATAAACGCATTTGTATACTAACAACTCACACCATAAATTTAAACATGTTCATGTAACTCTCGTCTACGCTAAACATGCCTCAAAATACGGATTAATAGAAGCTAATACACAAAGCACCAATAAAACTCAATAAAAGAAACAACAATCCAAATATCAACAATATTCAAAGCATAAACCATTCCAACACTAAATATTCACATGGTTTTAAACACCTAAAGCATAAAAACCTTAGCCCATGGTGTTTGAGAAAACACCCATGGCTAAAACAACAAAATAAAACATGAAAATGAAATTTACCAAACAAAACTTAAATAAAATAAAAATAGCACCTTGAGAGTCTTGAAATTCTTCCATTTTTACATGAAAATGAAATACCCAAATGACTCTAAACTAAAAGACATAAAAACTATCTAATAGAGAGTGTGTTTGAGGAGAGAAGCTCCTCACACCCTAATCTATCTACTCTTCTACTTATCTCATGTTGTGTGTGTGAAAAATGAGTTGGAAGACGCTTAAAAATCTGATTTGGGGTGCTTCTTATAGTTGGGAAAAGTGTTGGAGACGAAATTTGCACTTAGACCCTTGAAATCCTTTAAAATTCTCGAATTTCCGCGCAGAAACGGGCCCAAACGGTCGACCGAGTGAGATGGAAGTCCAGAAAATGCTCTGGAAGCAGATTTCACTCGGTCAACCGAGTGGGTTGACTCGGCTGCCCGAGTGGATTCTGCTGCAATTTCGCATTTTATCGTTTCGATCGTATCTTGTGCTTCCGACCTCCGATTGACTTGATTCTTTTTTTCATTTCACTCATTTTTTCGAGACGCATCCAATGGTGCAATTATCTTCTTGACTTCATGAATTCTCAGACACGTATTTTACCTCCAAATAAGTTCAATTTACCTAAAAAATAGCAAAACACATACCTTTCTCATGTCAAGTACAATTAGTCATTTTAGTGTGAATAATGCAACAAAACCCTCAAAATTATGTAAAATAAACACATGAATTTCAAAAAAAATTCACACTAATCATGCATCCATCTGAAATGGAGATGTAAATAGTTAGACCCTTAAATAATAATGTAAAAAATCTAAAATATTGTTTGAGTAAAATACCACTACTAAATGAATCACTACTGCTAAAATTAAAATTGCAAAGATAATGTTTGTTGTCCACAGTTATACGCACACACAGACTTATTGAGTACACCCAACTTTGAAAAAAAGTCAATTAAAGGGTAAGTGAAATGTTCAATATATCTTTTGATGAAATTTTGAAAAAAAAAAAAGACATATGATTACGCCCAACCATTCATTTCATGGAAAAATTGTCCCCACCATCACAATAACATAAAAAAAACACCAACCATCAAAATATTCAAACAACCAAATCACCTGATGTGCTGTCGCCGATACCCAAAGATAAATGCCTTAAATACCCAGTAATGAAATAGGGTAAGTAAAGATCGAATCCATAGGAAACAATGAAACTCAATTGAAATATTTGGTGTTATAAAAGCAATAAAATGGGGAGGGGGGAGTTTGGTTTGACTAACTAACTATTAGAAAACATGAAAAATAACAGGAATCAATAAAAATAAATATGAATAAAAATTTGAAAACGGTCTAGCTCTCGGATTGCTACCCCTTTAACAATTTTACCAATTTAATTAGGGTTTAGTCTAGTATATACTTGAGTCCATGTTGTACACCCTAGTCCAATTTTTTTATTATTATTATAAAAATAATTACATGACCTATAAAATAGCTCTTTTTATTTCATTTTTTTTCTTCATTTTACTTCATTTTTTGCTTTGTTTTTTCTTTTTAATTAATTTTTTTTTACCTTGTTTTTTTACTTGAAAATATACACATTCTCCATTTAAATTAAATTTTTCAGGAAAATTTGTATTCAATAAAAAGTGCAGCACAAAATTACTAAAAAATGTAAATCGATATAACAAAAAAGTGCAACACCATATTTACTAAAAGTATAAGTTAGTATAACTAAAAGTGAAATACAATATTTCTGAAATGTGCAAGTCGGTATTACTGAAAAGAGCATCACAATATTAATGAAAAGTGTAAGTCAATATAATTAAAAAGTGTAAGAGTCTATAACTGAAAAGTGAAACAAATTTTTTTACTAAAAAGTGCAACACAATATTATTAAAAAGTGCAAGTCAGTATCACAATTTTTAATGAAAAGTGTAGGTTATTAAACTGAAAAGTGCAACACAATATTACTAAGAAGTGTAAGTCACTATAAATAAAAATATTATTATACAGTTTAATAATTGAAAAGTGCAACACCATTTTATCAAAAAGTGTAAGTCATAAAAAAGTGCAAGTCAGTACAACTGAAAAGTGCAACATGGACTAGAGTGCACAACATGCACTCGAGTCCATAGCAGACCAACCCTTTAATTAGTGAACCCGGTAATATCAATCTAATCTCAAATCTTATCCCTAAGCCAAAGGTACGACCAAACTAACTCAAATTGTTTCTTATGTTTAATTAATTAGAAAGTACGACCCTCAATTAATCTATTCCTACGAATAACCTCAAAACATGTATTTAAGGTTCAACTCGACTCCTAAAATGTTCTGCCTTAGTTTCTACGATTTTTACAATATTATAACAATTACGAATTATAAATTGTGAATTAACTAGAATTGACAACAAATGAATTCGAATTACCATTTCTAATAAATCTATTAATCAAAACATGTTTCACATAAAATCAAATAATAACAAAATTGAAATATAAATTGAGATAAACTATAAATCACTTAATAAAAAAGTACAACTATATTAATGTTTCACATCCTCGAGCTAGCAAAACAATTTACCTACAAAATATAATTAATAGAACAATCGAAAAAATAAAATCAAACACATTCTTTCCACTTTTCCCCTTTCTAGCTGCTTGCTTCCAATCTCTAGCTACAAGCACAAATTTTAATTCTCTCTTGGGCCCAAATGCTAGGCCCATAATTAGGATTAAAAGAAAGGAGTGGTTATACACACACCAACCTATTGAGGACACCCATCGGATGAGTACACACACCGTAAGATTAGGACACCCACGTGTAAAGTTCTAAAATGTCCCTCCCTTCCTAAACCCTAATTAATCCCTTTCTCCCTCATTTTCCTCATTTTCAAAAGACACCCACCACCTCCTTCTCTTCCTCCCTCGCGGCGCCGGCCGCCTCCCTCTCCATCCGCGCCGACCGCCTCCCTCCTCAGCCGCGCAACAGCGACGTCAGCCTCCCCTCTCCACTCTTCAGCGTCGCCGGTGTCCCTTTTCCCCACGCAACAGCGATGCCGGCCTCCTCTCCACCCTCCTCAGCCGCGCAACAGCTACGCCCCTTCGCCCACGTTTTCAGCGGTGCAGCGCCGCCCAACCGGCCGCCTCCCTTCTCAGCCACGCAACAGCGACGCCGACGTCCCTCCTCCTCCCCAAGCAACAACGACGCCGACCTCATCTCCACCCTCCCCAGTCGCGCAACAGCAGCGCCCCCTCCCCTTTGCCGCGGTCGTCATGCCCCTCCCCTCGCCGCCGCCGCTACAGGTAAGTTTAGATCTGAAAAATTAGGGTTTCTGAAACCCTAAACCCTAAACGGTGGCGGTGTCGGCAGCGGCCTGGTGGTGGTCCGTAGGGACGTTGTTGGCGTGAAATGGGGGTGGGTGTACTCATCAAGAAAAAAATATTTAATTTTAGCTGAAGGGTAGAATTGACATTTTGCACGTAACTAAGTATTTTGTAAAAAAATTCTCTGTGGGTGTACTCAATAAGTCTGTGTGTGTATAACCGTGGCCTTAAAAGAAAATTTCCAATTATAATTGGCCCATATCAATCCACTCCTTTCTCACACAATTACACAGAAATAATATTAAAGCATTTGAAGGCCACAAAATAGTAAATTGGGAAAATACAAGGAAATATCGAATTAATTCTCATTAAATAATTAATTAAAGCACAAAAATATGTAATAATCTCGACTCATCAAATTCTCCACACTTAAACCTTTGCTTGTCCTCAAGTATAGAGAATTAAAGCACACAAATGCTAATTTTAATGGATAATCAACTCAAGAAAAATAATGAAATTTGCATGTAGTAATTGAAAATTCAAAACAAGAAAAATTGGATTATTTTCTATAATTCTATTTAAGCTACAACTTCATGCTTATTGCACAAAAACAAAATATACTACTAATTCTTTACAATTTCGCAATATCAAAATGAGATGATTTTTAAAGCAAAAACAAAAGAAGGAACAACAATAAATAACCCTATACTCTTTTATGAAAAGAAAATATAAATTCATAACTAGATTTAATTATCAATCATAATTAAAATATTTCCTACGAATTATGTTATACTAGCTACTAATAAGAATGGCGGTGAAAATTGTTTTTCATGCCAATATTTTAACTGCAAATTTAAAAAGTTCGTAACTAAATTTTAAAATATTTACATAATGTTTTTTTATTTCATCCCTATATGAATGACGAGTGACAAAGTGGGATAACTCAAGTGGTTAGAACACCACTACCTAGGCCTTAGGTCCTGGGTTCGAGTCATGGGGAGGGAAAAAAAGGGATGAATATTTAACTTTCCATCTATA
The DNA here is from genome assembly GCA_963675135.1 of Galeopsis tetrahit. Lineage (NCBI taxonomy): Eukaryota > Viridiplantae > Streptophyta > Magnoliopsida > Lamiales > Lamiaceae > Galeopsis > Galeopsis tetrahit. The sequence continues at coordinate 8,256,682 of OY776121.1, read as the reverse complement.
TGAATGACGAGTTATTTTATAGGACTTTTAAGGGTTCTGAATCCGTGGCTAATAGCGACAGATATAATGAGAGATTAAAAATTTCAGAATTTAACGAGAGCTTTTACAAGGTTTAAAATATAGCTAGAGCCGCAGGCCCTCTGCAAACTTTAAATGCGAAAATTAAGTTATACACCCTCCGTCTAGGGATGATTTGTAGGATTTGATCGATACATTTTTTAAGAAAAAAATTGATTTAGTGATTAGTGGTGTAAATAAATGGGGGATATTTTTTTAGATGATTTAATAAGATGTAAAGTAAAATGTATGTAAAAAAAGAATGACACTATTGAAAATTAAATAATATTGAAAGACTATTAATTTTGTGGGGTGTTTTTATATTAATATTGTGCAGATAATCTTAGAGGTCGCGGTTATACACACCCACCAACCTATTGAGGACACCCATCGAATGAGGACACACACCCTAAGATGAGCCTAAGATGAGAACGCCCACACGGAAATCTCAAAAATACCCCTCTCATTTCAAATCCTAATTAAATTCTTATCTTCACCATTTCTCTCACATTTTCACACAAAGTTACACCCACCTCCCCCTCCCACCCAATTGGCGCCGCCGCCCACCTCCCCTCCCTCCTGTCCGCGCTGCCGCCCGTCCCCACGACGCCCTCCTCCCAACGGCGCGCTGTTCGCACCCCTCTTCTGTCCTCTCTCCCAATCGGCGCCGCCGCCACCCACCTCCACTACCAAGAAGCGCCGCCACCCACCTCCCCTCCCTCCAGTCCGCGCTGCCGCCACCCACCTTCCCTCCCTCCAGTCCGCGCTGCCACTCGCCCCCACAGCACCCTCCCCTCCCCTTCCTCCAGTCGTCGCCCTCCTCCCAACGGCGCGCCGTTCGCACCCCTCTTCCGTCTTCTCCTCTCCGCCGCCATCTCCCTCCTGTCGCCGCAGATACACCGCTGCTTTAAAGAAGGACGCGGCTGCCGTCGCTCTCCTCCCAGCGACGCGGCCGTTCGCACTCCTCCTCCCTCTCCGTCACCATCTCCCCTCGCCTCCGACGCCGCCGCTTCAGGTAAGGTTAGGTTTCTGAAATTTTCGAAATTAGGGTTTTTTCAGTTTGTCGTGTTTGTTCATGAAAAAATTTAGAACATTTTAACTTTGTTTGGGTTAATATTTTCGAACACCTTAAGAAATTTTTTATTTTTATTTCTGTTGAAATTTTGTGTTTTGAGGAGTTTTTTTTTGTTGAAGTATATTGTTTGTGTTTAGTGGTGATGTTGGGGATGATTCTGTAGTGATATGGAATGAGTGGGTGTACTCATCTTCATTTTTCTTTAATTTCACACGAGGGGTAAATGTGACATTTTACATGTCTTGAAAGATGAAAAAAATGTTTGGTGGGTGTACTCAATAGGTTGGTGTGTGTATAACATCACAGATAAGAAAAGAATGCTTTAAAAAGCTCCGGTTAAAAAGCCCATTTATTCATTTCAGTTTTTACCACACGATTCTTGTAGCCCTAATTATCATCGGCGCCGTCCACACTTCCCCTTGTAAAATCGAGCCCCACAATCTGCTTATCTGCCCCACCCATCTTCCACACTTTCGTCGCCGCCGCCGGAAAAAGGCATCGTGCTCCACCGCTATTGTGCACAGCTCCGCCACCTACGTGTTACTGGAAGCCTTCTACAGTAAGTTCATTTGGTTTTGTAAGCATTCTACAGTATGTTTATTTGGTTTGTTATTGGATTTCTCTGTAGATTTTTAGAAATTTAACATAGCAAATAGAGGTTTAATAGAGCAAATAAAGGTTTAATAACAGAGCAAATAGATCATTATTTTGACGTTTTATGATTTCATCCTCATAATAGTGTAGGGTAGTGAAGAGGAATTGGAGAGGGAAAGTTGAAAGAATGAGAATACTTGGAGGGCCAACTCTATGGGCGTCGCAAAACCATATTCAGACAATTCTGAGAAAGAGCAAGGGGCTTAATGGCCATCAAGCCAGTGGCAGAGAGACTTAAGAGTGATGAAATTTTGCATAGAATCTATCAGTTTGAAATACATCCGGTAAGCTAATGTTAATGGTTGTTTATTTGTAGGTGTGGATTGGTTAATTTAATTGCATTTCTATCTTATTTTTGAAGTTGATAAAGCTGGAGAAGGTCTCAAGTAATCTTGGTAGTTTGGGGTCTGTTTTGTATATACTTGTAATTAAGTTTAAAAGAGGGCCCATTTTGTAACCAACAACAAGTTACCCTTTTGCCAACAACAAGAAATTAATATTATTAATGAACCAAGTGGTTTTTGGAATATTAGCATTATTTTCGTCATGTTCGTGGTTTATTTGTTGTTTCTATACATTACTTCCTTTCCTACGCCCCACAACGGTTTGGACATTTATCTTATTTGTTCATCTTACAATTGTTTGCACACTCATATATAAGGAAATTCTTTTATAAATTTCAAATTTCAACCTTACAATATTTTAATATTTATATAAAATGTCATTACTTTTACCCTCTTTTTCAACCGCTTTTTTACTTTATTCATATAACTTTACAAAATTACCTCTCAACACTCTAATCATTACACTTTTTTCTTAAAAAGTGTACCCATTTTGTGGTGCAAACACTTATGGGACGGAAGAAGTATTAATTTTTGACATATTATGAAACACTGAAACAAACCGTTACCTCTTAATTGATTGATGTGTGAGGCCTGACTTTTCTCTTCCTCTCTTTTTACCCTCGGTTTCTTTTAGTATTATTGACATTGTATTACTCATTTGCCATTGCAAAATTTTGATCTTGCAGATAATTCGGGACCAAATTTGCATAATCTAGGAGGCTCAACGGCGGGTAATGTATTCACATAAACCTTTTTAATCGATCAGTTATTTTTTTATTTTTTTGGGGGTGAGGGGGTGGGGGACTTCCTGATCTTTTATGATTTATCTTTTTTTTCTTGATGTAACGCCCCTAAAATTCTCAAGTTAGTTATTTTAAAAATACAATTAAATATATTTTTTTAAGCAAGAGATTTCATGTGATTTTAAAAATGGTAAATTTGGCAGCTACTTTAGGTCCAAATAGTGCAGCGATACCGCACGACCAAGGAGCCGTCACACAAGCAGGGGATATTTCCTCAAGACCTATTAACCTGGAAACTGAATTTGTCCAACCGACTGTGCATTACTTCCAGCTCTAGAATGCAGCTACAAGTAATTCACGTCTTTCCTCGGTGTTGTTGATCTAGAGGAGCATTCGACGTCGAATACAAAGAAAAAATCAGCTTAGCGTCCGCCGGTTATTTAGTTTATTTTGAATTGTTCTTGGTTTTTTGGTTGTTTGGTTATTTGGTTTGGTTATTTGTCTTGGTTATTTAACTGTTGTTGTGTATTTGGTACATAGGTGGTTGCTCGCAAGCGTGCTCGCTCTTCTTTTACAAAAGTAGGGTTGAAAGATTAGTTACCCATTAGATTCCAACCATTTGTTTTGGATTGTATTGATGTCCGTGCTGACGGACACTGTGACTTTCGATCGATTGCTTCTGATATGAGATTTGATGAAGATAATTGGGCAAGAGTACGACAAAATATGATGACGGAGTTAGGGCAACACGTAAGGTTGTACATGAACGTTTTTAGAGAAAATAAGATGTTTGGTAAAATTTTGAAGACCCTCAATTGTTTTTAAGTTACTGCATCGTTCGAAAACTAGTTTCAGTTGTCGTACATGGGGTACCTAGTGGCATCGATGTACAACATTGTCTTGATCACGTTGGACAATGATATATCGCTTACATACCTTCCCCTGAGAATGTCGTCATTGGAAAATCCCAAGAAAATTTGTATAGGTCACGTCAACGGTAATCACTTCATCCACGTCCACTTGTCTGACGATTGTCCACTTCCTCCCATTGTGGCATCTTGACCGATCTGAAAATTAGCAGTCGTGGAAGCATATAACAAAAAACTTATTAATTAGGTTTTATGTTGTCATACTTTTGGAAACTTTTGTACATTTGTTGATTGAGAATGACTTAGATTAGTCATACTTTTGTAATGTTTTTGAAATGAATTAGATTAGTCATACTTTTGTAACTTCTTGGTCAACGATTGTATATTTGAAATCGTTTTGTGTTGAATAGCAAACGTTTTGTGTTGAATAACAATGTTACGTTTTGTGTTGAATAGCAATTTTACATTTGTAACGTGTTAAATACATCTAAAAAAATGAGTAATTATTGGAAGATTTCGACACCAATGTGTCGACCAAACCATCCACCATCGACACCTTAATTTTGCACAGAGGCACTACGGTCGACACATAGTTGTCGATCGACATCATAATGTCGACCAACGAAGCAATAGTTGACAACTTAATTATGCACAGAGGACTTATGGTCGACTTTCCGATGTCGATCGACATCGTACAATCGGCAGAAGATGCTGAAGTCGATCATATTACTAAATGCACCCCACCTTAAAAATATGTTTTATAATGTCGTCGACTACTTAATTTTGCACAGAGGACTTATGGTCGACACTCCATTGTCGATCGACATAACACAATCGACTGAAGATGTTCCTGTCGACATTTGAAAGTCGACCATATTACTAAATGCACACCACCTTAAAAATATATATAATAATGGCCGACAACTTAGTTTTGCACAGAGGACTTATGGTCAACACATAGTTGTCGATCGACATCACACAATCGACTGAAGAAAGTATGGTACCATGTGTAATAAGTACAACTCAAAGACCAAACTCAAAAATTAAATTAAACATCATATTGAAGTATAAAATTAACATTGAACTTAAAATCCAAATATCCAAAAAGATCTATAAAATAAACATTCTACTCGAATATTCAATTAAACATCTAAAATAAACACAAAATCTAAGTAAAGAAAATTAACATCCAAATTAGTTCACAAATTAACATCAGAAAATTAACATCCAAATTATGCCCTACCCATTTTCCTTCCTCTTCCTCCCCTGCCCCTTCCTCTTGGTGGCCTTGATGATGATGCAAAATAGTCTGAGCTAGAGATTACAAATTTATTTGTTTTTAGTATCGTAGTTCTCATCAATGTATTTTAACTGAAATTCTGAAATGAGATGTGGTAACTAATTCTTTACTATGGGCCACACAGAAATAATATTTTAATATTCTAGTATTTGAGCGAAAACTTGCTAGAGAAGTCACTATTATGTTATTATATATATAGATACTCCCCCACCTCAAGTTAGATTGCCCATTTTTTTAAGATTTTATTTTATCCACTTAATTAAGTATTTACTTTTTATAATAGCTTTGAATTATTTTATTTACATCTTTCATTGCTAAGTTTAGACAAATATTTAACTTTTGATGGTAAAATATACTTTAGCTATGAAATAATCCTCAATACGACTAATAGAGAGTTTAGAATACTTACGTGTTGTATTTATATCAGTAGAATAGAGAATTTAAAATGCTTACGTGTCGTATTTATATTAATTCTACTTATGTGTCGTTCTTATATTAATTCCGTTGATGTGTCGACATCTTAAAAAAATATGATTTATAAATATGAACTACAAAAAATAAAAGGAAATATGATTTAAAAGAATAATATTACAACAAAATATAACTTTTACTCTTTAAACTATTTAACCTTATTATATGCAATGACATTTATTAGCATTTTGTTAGCCAAATACTTGTATGCACTCGCATGCATGGTGTATACCTCAATTTTAAATTATTTGCACCCATTCATTAAATTAGTTCACCTTTTGAATTATTTTTTACTATAATTATCTGCACTTGCACATTTAATGAGTTCACCCCCAAATCTTTTTTTACCACGTTATTTGTACTCGCTCATTTTATGAGTTCACCCCCAAATCATTTTTTACCACGGTTATCTGCACCCACCATTTTATGAGTTAACTCCCAAATTATTGTTTTATCACGATTATCTGCACCCGCTCATTTTATGAGTTCACCCCAAAATACTTTTTAAAAAATAATCACATTTAAAAAAATTATATTTTTATTAATTTACACAAAATACAATAAAATAAACTCTAATTTATATATTTACAATATGCAGACGAGTTATTGTTGAGTTACCGTCGATTCACCACCAAGTCATCTCGATTTTTTTCTTTTAAAATTTTTTCTCATCATCTTTTCCTTTTTTCTTCCCATTTTTATTTTTTTTTCCAAATTTTTTATTTCTTCGTTTTTTTTTTCTTTTATTTTTTTTTCCTGTCTTTCTTTTTCATTTTTTTCATGTATATTTTTTTAATCTTAATACAAAATAATATTATAGGTATGATTTTATTATAGTCGATCGGCGAGACACCTGAATTTCAATTTTAATTTGATGAGTAAAGGACCTGTCGAAAATCCATGTCGGTCGGTGGGTGACCCAACCACACCATATCCGACCACCCCTTCCACGGCGACGGCGGCGCTTCCGTCCCGGACGCTGAAGCCCAAGACCCCTTCTCAAATCGCAATCGAGATTCTTCAATTCCATGACAATCGACATCATCTTCCATCTCGGCCACGATCCATGGCGGCCGAAAACCTCTACTCATTTCGACCACCGACGCGACTGCTTCGATCAATCTCTTTTGTGTTTGCGATCCAGGAGCTTCTCCGACATCAATGGCGCTCGCCTGCAACACTCAGGTCGATGCCGCTTCGCTCTCATTGTTCATCTTTGTCCAAATCGAAGCTACATTGCTTCGTCTTCTTCACCATGCTCCTGCGCAGCTTCTTCCTCCGGTTGACGACGGTCCGACGGAGGACTGTGAGTATGTTGTCGATGGATCTCTGATCGGTCGGCACTCGGAGCCGGTGACCTTGTCGATGAAACCTCAGGCGTCGACTGCTGACCTAGGGTGCCCTTCTATTTGGCTAGGGTTCTCTTCAATTGGGCTTGGTAATGTGCACCCCCTATTTTCTTCACTACACCCCGATCTGCACTCCCTCCACTTTTTTATGATATTATTGTTATTGGTATTAGTATTATTATTTATTGATTGTGGTATTACTATTAATACACTATTGAATTAATATTAATGATTATTGATTACGGTATTATTGATTATTAATTGTGGTATTACTAGTTATTGTTTGTGGTATTACTGATTGTGTGAAATTATTTTTTATTGCTTAAGGCATTACTGATTATTATTATTATTATTATTTATGATATTATATATTATTATTTATGGTATTACTGATAATTGTTTTTGGTATTATTGAATATAATTTGATTTGTGAAATTATTTGTTATTGTATAAGATATTAATGATCAATGTTCATGGTATTACTAATTACTGTTCATGCCTTCATTTCATGGTATTACTGATAATTATTTTTTGGTATTACTTTATATAATTAGATGTGTGAAATTATTTGTTGTTGTATAAAATTTTACTGATTAATATTAATGGTATTACCGATTACTGTTCGTGGTATTACTAATAATTGGTTTTGGTATTATTGAATATAATTAGATGTGTGCAATTATTTGTTATTGTATAAGATATTATTAATTATTATTAATGGTATTACTGATTATTGTTTATAGTATTACTGGTTATTACTTATTGTATTAGCGACTATAATAAAATCATACATATAATATTATTTTATATTAAAATTTTGAAAAATACTAAAGAAAAAAAAAGCTGGAAAAAAAATTAAAAAAGAAAAAAAATTGAGAATAAAAAAAAAAGTTTAGAATAATAACTGAAAATGAAAAAAGAAATTAAAAAGAAAAAAAATTGAGATTTGAGACTAATTTCGATAGTTTTTTTTAATTATATTTTTAGGATTTTATTTTTAAAAACATGGGTGATTTAGTGGTGAATAGACGGTAACTCGGCTGCAAATTGTAAATGTATAAATTAGGGTTGATTTTATTATATTTTGTGTAAATTAATAAAATGATAATATAGTTTTTTAAATGTAATTATTTTTAAAAAAAATATTTGGGGGTGAACTAATAAAATGAGTGGGTGCAGATAATTTGGGGTGGACTCATAAAGTGAGTGGGTGCAGATAACTGTTGTATAAATATAATATGGGGGTGAACTCATAAAATGAACGGGTGCAGATAATTGTGGTAAAAAAATAATTTGGGGGTGAACTCATAAAATGAGTGGGTGTAGTTGTAAAAAAATGATTTGATGGGTAAATTCATAAAATGAGTGGGTGCAGATAACTATAATAAAAATATGATTTAAGAGTGAATTTATTAAATTAGTGGGTATATGTAAAATATAAATAAAAAATTAAAATTAGAGGGTATGGTCCATACGGATGCACACAAGTGTTACCCATTTTGTTAACGTTCCTTTGCTCATCTAGTTACTCCATAATTCATACAGTAGTTAAAAGATCGATGGGAAGAAATGTGAACTATCCGCTAAAAATACAGTAGCGAAATAGCGACCAATTTATTTTATTGGTAGATAAAGTTACGAATTAGCGAGATGAAATTATATTTTCAATTTTTATTGGGGTTGTGTTGCTTGCTCTTCTCTTTCACTACTTTCAGTCTTTTACCCACTTGCCTAGCAAACACATCGTGGATAGTACACACCCGTGAAAAATAAAAAAAATCCTCTTGCTCCTTATAACTCTTATTCCTTTCCTTCATTCCTATTTTCAATTCTTATCAGCACCCCCTTCCTTTATGCGTCTCTTTCCCTTCCGCCTCGCCGCCCCCGGTTCGCCAATTGCCGTTGTACCTGTGCACGCAGCGATAGTGCCGCCGTCCCTTTCCACATCGCTGCGGCGCAGCTCCGCCCCCCTCTCCACGTTTCCACCTCGCCGCCCTCCCTCTCCAGGTCTCATACGCCGTCGTACCTCCGCACGCAGCGACAGCACCGCCGTCCCTCCCCACGTCACCGCGGTGCAGCGCCTCCACTCCCCACGCGGCGCTGCCGTCGCCCTCTATCCCTATGTCGCCGCGGCGCAGCTCCGCCCCCAAGGGTGGAGCCTCCTTATGGGATTTTTCTACTATATATTTTATCTATTCTGTGATTTGTACACTTATCTTATTGAGATGTTACAAAATTACTTCTCTCAATATAAAAATGTCTCACACAATTAATATACTCCCAATATTATTTTATTTTTAAAATTATCACTAATTTTTTACCTACAGTTTACTTCAAACCTCACTAAATCCACTTTACACCTCACTAAATCATCTAAAATACCCCACATTAATTATTTTACTTCACCAACTACTAAATTTCATTTTCTTAAAAATTGCAACTCATATACAACCCGAATCGGTGTTTTTTACATAAATAAAATAGAGTTTTTACCACAATCCATATTCGTTTTTGTTAAATTATTTGTAAAATATACACATTTAACTATTTACGTAATTTAAAATTTCAATTAAATAATAACCTCCAAAAAATTTCAGGATTTATCAACTATTTTTTAACTATCCAAAAAGTTAGTCGAGAAAACAAGGTGCAATCATATAATTCGTAATCAATTAACCTTGTTTTGACACCTCTTGTTACCATTGCCACGACCAAACGAACATTTTCAATAATGAAGCATGTCAAGAGTGTAATTCGAAAGAAAATGGAAAGGGATTAATTTATCAGATTATATAGTTGTTAATATTGAAAGAGAATTGTTTGAAAACATTAATTCCAACTTTATTATCTATGAATTCTATCGAATAAAAAATCGTATGCTGCAACTTATGTAAAAAAAAAAATATTACTTTTATATTTTGTATTGCATTCATTTCAGCCCATCCTAAAAAAATTATTTGCTCCGCCCTTGTCCGCCCCCCTCTTCACGCAGCGACAGCGCCGCCTCCCTACGGATCGGAAAAAATCAGGTTGGAAAAAATAAGATTTCAAAATATTTCTATTTTTATTTTTTTAATCCATGTCGAAAAAATCAAATTAAGATCTTGAAAAAATCGAGATCTATAATATTATTGTCGAATATTTTTGTCTAAATTTAGGTAATTTCGAAACTTTGTAGTATTATTTTCGAGATTTATGATTGTATTCTAGAGTTTGTATTTTTTTGTTTTTGTTTAAACTGTAATGTTTGAGTTGAATGAGAGACGATGAAATGTATGTGGGTATTAGGGTATACTTATATAATTAGATTTTTTTAAAATTTTAGCTGAGGGTAGAACTGATATTTTACATCTCACTAATTTGTTAAAAAAAATGGGTGGGTGTCCTCAAGAAGTCTGTGTGTGCGTATAACCATGGCCTAGTTTTATTCTTGTTTGGGCTTACTTATTATTTTGTGGCCAATGCCTTATTATAGGCCACGGATAAATGCCCCCTATTTATTATGTGTTCACCCTATCGATGACTTCACCTCCAAAATATGAGTTTACCCCCATGAAATACCACATATAACCTTTTCCCCTTCACTCATAATTAATATACAATACAAAATGTTTTGAGTTCACCCACAATTCAAAAAAACTTCTCTTGGAGCGAAATCGTACAATTCCCGCTACGTCGACCGCCGCCGTTTGCAGCTCCACCATCGTGTAGTCCGTCGCCTACAGCCCCAACTCCTTGCTCTTCTGTGGACAAAGGTAAGTTAGGGTTTATGATAGTTTTTTTCAAATTTCTACCTTCTAATTTTCATATATAGATTAGTTTTTGTTGTTTAATACTCCCTCCATATCATAAAGTTTGTCGCATTTCTCATTTTGTATAAAATTAAGGAACATATTTTTTTGACAAATTTACCCCTCGTTATTTTCTCCCCCTTTCTTCTCTTTTTCCTTTTATTTTTCACCTTCCTTTTTCACCATTCCTTTGACCTTTTCAAAAAAAATCGTAATTAATATATTTCCAAAAGAATAGGGGCAATTTAGGGAGATCATTGATAAAATTAGGAAAAGCGACAAACTTTTTGAAACAAATTTAAAGTCCAAATGCGACAAACTTTTTGGATCGGAGGGAGTAGTTGTTATTGGGAATGATTTAGATTTTTAGTTGTTAAAGAAACTTGGTTTTTGCACAAAATGGGGCATTAGGAGACGAAAACGTCGAAAAATGATTTTTCTATTTCTTCTCGAGCCTGGTTCGTCAAGTTAGGTGACAAAACTCGGCCAAGACTTCCACATTTTTGCATAAAACTCGGTGACAGACTTCCACATTTTTGCATAAAACTCGGTGACAGACTTCCACATTGTTGCACAAAACTCGGTGACAAACTTCCACATTTTTGCACAAAACTCAGTGACAAACTTCCACATTTTCACACAAAACTCGGTGACAAACTTCCACATTTTTGCACAAAACTCGGTGACAAATTCCCTTATTCGCAGATTTCCCATGCTCATCTTCATCATATTCTTCATGTATCTAATCTTCCTTACCATCAATCAACCTCTGTTAAACAAAAACAAAACAAAAATCTTAATTTGCTATTGTTTGAAAAAAAAATTCAGAAAAGTGAAACATAATGTGGAACTATTTTCCGAAAATTGAGACATAATGTGGAACTATTGTTCGAAAATTGACACATAATGTGGAAGTATTTTCTGAAAATTGAGACGTAACGAACACTTCGTTTTTCAACTATTATTATCAAATTTCTTCAAGTTGGCTTCATAGATTAATATTAAAAAGTTTGAATTTTTTTTTTTACATGGAGGGACGGTAGTTTTGAGAGGAAGGGAAAATTGCAAAGTCTTTTTGTTTAAAGTGGGGTGAACTCAACACCTAAGGGTAGAATGGTCATTTTATCCATTAGTTTAAAATCTAAATTGGAGTGGAGGGTGAACACATAAGAAATGGGGGCATTTACCCGTGGCATTTATTATATTATCAGGCCTGTTACTGTTAGAGCTTCAGATACACACTTTGTATATGGCCACGGGAGGTGAGGTTCAAAGGCTGGATACTTGGAGGGCCAACTCTATGGGCTTGGCAAAACCATATTCAGATAAAGGGGATTAAGGGTTGGGTATATACTCCTCCAGCTTTGTTTAATGCACACTCCCAACTTTATATAGAAAGGATACATGCACTTCCCCCAAATTACCTTTTATATCTTTTTCTCTTAAAATTTCTAAGATAAATACACTCCCCCACAAAAGCCCAAATTTTACTAAACTCTAATTTTTTCCTTTAATTTCTCCCCCAACTCATTCTTTCTCCTCTCTTCTTCATCCTCAACTTGCCGCCGCCATCCGCCCACCGTCGCCGCCCTTCATCCGTCCACCGTCGCCGCCCTTCGTCCGCCGCCGCACGAAGATGCAGTAGGTAAGCTTTTTTTTTTTATCTTTTTTCTCTGTTGCACAAGGCAGCGACGGCGGCCGATCTCCCGCTAACTAGCGCCGCCTCCGCTCTTCGCCCCACCCCTAAGAAGCGCCGCTCGTCCTCCCCCTTCGTCCAGCCTCCGCCGCTCGTCCGTCTAGGTAAGTTTTTTTTTTCTGGCTTTTCTCCCGTCTCTAGCTTTTTTTTTTTTTTTTAAATTTTCGACTATGATTGAGTCTACCAAAACCACTCCCGTCGATAAATTATTATCGATGGGAGTGTTTTTGGTCGACTCAATATTGTCGAAAATTTCAATTTTTAATTTTTTTTTTTTAATTCTTTCGAAAAAATCTTATTGACCGGAGTGTTTGTGGTCGACAAACCAGAGTCGACCGGAGTGTTTTTGGTCGACTCTGGTTTGTCGAAAATAAGATTTTTTTTTATTTCTAAAATTTTATTTGGGGCGGCGGTAGGTGCCGGAGGTTGGACGGTGGCGGTGGCAGCTGGAGGTTGGGCGGCGGCGGCGTTCGGTGGGCGGCGGCTGACTAATAACTCTCGAATTAGGGTTAGGGTTATAATTAGGGTTAGGGTTATAATTAGGGTTAGGGTTAATTTAATTTATAGAGAGTGTATGTATCTTTTGTATTTTATGAAAAGGACAAAATAGACATTTTATATGAATATTTAATTAATAAAAGTGGAGGGGGAGTGTATTAAACAAAGTTCGAGGGGTATATACCTCAACCCGGGGATTAATGGAGTGAAGGACGTTAATGCCTTTATTACGAAAGGAAGAAAGCCGGTGGCAGAGAGACTTACAACTCTTGGTTACTCACACCACATTCATGATCCCCAAAAAACATTGACTTCGGATTACTAGACTCAATTTTCCTTTAAATTTTAAATCATATGGTATCCTTTTTCAATCAATTTTTCTTTTATGTTGCATATTTTTTTTTTCAAAAAGGTCGGCAACTTCAATAAAGTAGGCAACTTCTCTAAAGTAGGCTCGACGATCAACTTCTCTTTTACGTAATAGGAGTAGAATAATTCTCTCTAGTTAGTGGCATTTTGCATTGAGAAAAAGTCTTCTCTCCAATTAAGATCTTTTCATTCCAAGACAGCCATTGCTTGTCAGTGTAAAGCTCATTCAGTAGTTTAGCATATCTCAAAATTTGCTTTGTCGCCTCAACTAATAGTATGTTGATCTCAACCCTTCGAAAGACATTGACTAGTTGCTGATCCTTGGCATCTTTCTCGACCTTTTTGAGCCTAAAGGGAAAGGGAGCTGCATGAGTAATAACAGGAATTAATTCATGAGATTTTACCTCATTTTTCTATTCAGATACACTGACACTGAGGGGGTCAGTGTTAGTGAAAACTACATCTTTTTTTTGTATAACTTCCTCAGTCTCAACCGACTCATCTCGTGCCTTATTCTGATCGTTAAGAACCTTAAGATGCTCATCTAGTTCAACTCGGTTAAGATTTGCAACATCTTTCACTAGTTTTTCAATCAATTTTATTTAGAATTGGCTTATGACATTCGTCATTTGGCTCAATTGAACCTCCATACGCTTTTGTTCATTAACCATGACCTTAAATTTTATTTGGATACTCTACTGATAACTCAACATGCTCGAAGCCATAGATTTCACCATATCTTCCAATGATGGTTCAGACTTTTACTCCGAGTTAATCCACCCACCATCATCATAAATTCTCTCATAATTTCTGAATATTTGAGGCCTTTGATCATGGTATGGTTGCTAATAATCGTCACCTGAGTAAGTGCTTTGATAGTTCTCATACCTAAAATCATATGTAACACAAAGAATAGAGAGAACAAAACTGCAGCACATTCTATAAAACCTGAACAAGGAGACACTGAGAGGGTCAGTGTTAGTACTAATTGCAGAATAACACAAAACAGCACCAACGTGAATTTTTTAGATTTTTTTTTTTTTTTTGGAATTTTTCAGAATTTTTTGACCGAAATAAAAAAAACACACAAAAAAAAAATCAATCAATTTACAACCATTCCCCGGTAGTGGCGCCAAAATTTGATGTGATGTCGTCGACACCCAAAAACTTTAAATACCCACTAATGTAGTAGGGTAAGTAAGGGTCGAATCCACAGGGAATAAAGAAACTCAATTGAACTATTTCGTGTTACGAAAGCAATAAAATGGGGGAGTTTGATTTGACTAACTAACTACTAAGTAGAAAATATGAAAAATAACAGGAAACAATAAAAATAAATAAGAATCAAATATTGAATACGGTATGTTGGTCCTGAAAGGAGTATATAACAAGTGTATGGGGGGGGGGGAATACACTTGTATGCAATTCTTTTCAACTTTTGATCAAACCAGAGTTCAACAAGGTTGTCTGGACAACTCTGCTGAAGAAGATTAACTCTTCTAAGATAATCAAACTACTAAGTACTATTGAGTACTTAGTTGAATAACTATCTAGGGGAGTTATATGTGCGGAATAGTGGTTGGCCCTTTAAGTTTGGACTCCTTTAAATTTCTGAAATCACTTTCTCAATCCAAAACAGTCCAGTTAAGCTTCAGGGAACTTGTCCAAATCAGTTTTGCACAGTCTTTGAATATGTATCTTTGAAAGATTAGTTTTGTGTGCAGCGTTGAATGAATGTAAGTACTTGTAAAGTAAATCAACACAAGAGTTTATAGTGGTTCAGAGACTCAAGCTCCTACATCCACTTTCCCTGATTTAACAGGATAATTCCTTCACTCTTGGAATTAACTTGTTTTATAGTGCCAAGGTGCACTTGATCAAGAACACCACTCCTTAGTGAATTGATCCCTAGGATGTCTAGAGTCCTAGTACCCTCTTCTCAACTCAGAACTGAACTGTTCTTCTCTCAACAGTCAGCTCCTACCACTTCTACTACTACAACCTTCTCACTTTCACTCTTGAAAGATGTAAGGGTTGAAGTAAGGTTCCAACTAATGAGATATCCTTTACAATGAGGATCAAGGTATAAGGATAGGATATCTCTCTAAGCTTGTGTATGAATATACAGTTGGGTTCAGCTTAGAAGAAGTGTATAAAGACTAAGAAAGTCTCTTTGAAAGCTTGAGAGCACTTGTCAACTTGTAGGATAGTTGGATATTCTTGTCAAGGTTGAGGTGCTTTCAAATGGTCTTCACACTTCTGTATTTATAGACAAAATGGAGGATTTGCCCGTTGGAGAGGCATCCCCAAATTGCTATAAATGTCTTCCTTGAGTTCTTCAAACTGGAAGACAGATTCTTGATAGTGACATGTCCTCATTTGGGTAATAAACGGCTTGTAAGACTTTGTCTTCATTCTGCAGCACTTTTCCCAATGTTTGACTTCTTGTTAGGACTTGGACATGGCTTCTGAAGGTTGTTCCAATGATAGGACAAAATTCCTTATCAACTGGACAACTCTCCTTATCACTATCAGCAGTTTTGCTTTTCAGCAAGGTTGGCTTGCTCTTCTTCAGATGACTTGGCTCTTTCCCTTTATTTCTCTCTAAGGTGATCTTGGCATGTTGCATTGTATTTCTTTAGGGCATGGTTGTCTCTAATTCTTCAGCATAGTTGACCTTCAACCTTTAGAGCATCTGTTCTGATTCAATCATGCTGAGACAACCCTTCTGGACAACTCTTCTGATCAGCACTTTTGGTCTTTTATCATCAGAGCATTTTACTCATAGAGTTGGCTTCTCTGGACAACTCTCCTGATCAAAAGCCTTTGAGTAGTCTTGTCCTTTAGAGCTAGGTAAGCTTGTTCTTGCATATGGACAGCTTCTTTGGACAACTCTCCTGATCAGAGCTTTTGGTTTTCCATAGAGTGTCCTTGTTCTTAAGTGATTGTTCCAGAATTTTGAGCCTTGAGGGGACTTGATCTTGATCATCTTAAAGTAAGTTCCCCCTCAAATTGTGCATCTAATTGTCTAAGAGCTGCCTAACACTTCAGCTTCTCATCTAGCCTATATTCTATATGTTCTAACATTTCTAGAACATGTTTATCTTGACTTAGGCATGTCTCAGGGGGTTTTGGTATTAGATCAAAACATATCTCATTTTATTCCCAACAATTTCCCCCTTTTTGATGATGCCAAAACCTACACTATCTAAGCAAAAGTGACTTGACTACACCTATTACATGTATCTTCAGAAGACATGACTAAGGTCAATATTCCTGAAAAGATAATGTGTTAGTGTATTCACTGTTTTTTTTTTTTTTTTTGTTTGCAAGTAGGTTTCAAGATAGGCATTGAGAGATTAGTGTTTCTTGATTCAAAATAAGTTCAACTATCATTCATTCAAAGATCATTACAAGCATGTTGATAGTTGAAATTAACATATCAGAGCATGAATCAATAACACTTAAATACATCAGAGCATTTCATTCTAACAATTTAAGACATAAATAAGATTTTCAGCATCAGAGCACAGAGCTTGTATTAGAGCAATCCATAACAAATCAGAGCAGGCAGATTAGCACACCACATCAGCAATCTTGACCATATTTCAGCATAGTTGATTAATCAAGAAAGGTCAAAAGACTTAGCCATTTCAAAGATCAAATCTCAGGGGGTGGCATCATTCCATACTGTGCCCACACTCTTCTTTTCAATGCCATGGCTTCTTGGTTGGTTCCCTTAGGTCCAAGAACCATCTTGTTTAGCTTAAGGATCTCAGTGAATTCTCTCAGAATTCTTGCTTGGTCAATCCATCCTTCAAGCTTTGGAGGCATGTATATGATTGGCTTGGGAGCTGTGAGTTCAATTCTTGCAATGTCAGCAGCTGCAAGTAGTTGTTGATACAACTCTCTGTAGTATTCTAGCATGAACTCAGTGAAGGCAGAGTTTGCATCTCCTCCATTCCATCTGTCAATGACATAATAGTCATAGACAAACTCCCTTTTGGCCTCTTCCCATGTATCATTCAGCTGAATTGGCACCCATTTATCCAAGTGTGGATATTTGGTGTCCATTGGGATTAGAAGCTGAGGCTTCATCTTGCTGTAAGTTGCTCTCCTCCTTCTTGGTTTCTGAAAGTTTGCTCTTCTCTCATCTCTTGCTCTGTTGGCTTCTTCCATCAGATCCATTTTCTCTTGGGCCCTCATCATGGCCAATTTCTGTTGTGTTTCAGGGTCTTTGCCATACCCTTCATGAAACAGTTTTGATGGATCATGGGCTAGAACAGTTGTCTTCTTCTTAGGTTCAGGTCCAAATCCTTCAGCAAATAACTCTTCAATGTCTTCAGAGGACTTGGTACCTTCAGCAGTTTTGCCAGATTCAGAAGATTTGTCCTTTTCAGTAGATTTGGGCTCTTCAGCAGATTTGGCTTTCTTTGATGTAGGCTCATCTTCATCAATTCTGAATTCAGGTGGAAGATCAAGGCTGCTAGGAAAGTCAGTGAATTTCTCAACTTGTCTCTTCTTTCCTTGGGCCTTCTTGATCTTTCCTCTAGTTTGGACACCTTCAGCACTCTTGTCCAAACCTGATACTTCACCACCTGGTCTTTGTTGCAACCTCATCCTTTCTTCTTGAGCTGAGGCCATAGAATTCTTCAAAGCAAGTGCCAATTGCTCTTCTTCATTCAATTCTTCCAGATTCAGTACTTCAGGCTCTTTGCCTTTTCCTTCAGCAATGTTGTCTTTCCCTTTGACTGGGCTCCCAATCACCAAGGCACCTTTTGCTCTAGCTCTTTCCCTTTCCCCCTTTTTGGCAGCATCAAAACACTGGGGCTTGAGGTCACTCATAGTTGAGGCCATCAGGGATTGGGCCTGGTTTAGGGACTTCATTTCTTCCAACAAATATACATTCTCATCATGTATATTTTGCATCTTGTCACTGCTCAAGCTAAGAAAAGCTAGAACAGGTTTCATTTTCTGTTGAACAACCTCCTCCATGGTTGCCTTAAGAGATGCATCCAATTGGGTCTTCAGAAGCTCAGTGAGGTTGGCCACTGCACCTTCAGCAATGTTTGCCAATACCTCTTGGGAAAACTTTTCAGAGGCTGCTTTGACCATAGCTAGCCTTTGCTCTTCAGCTCTTCTCTTTTGCAGTGCAGTCTTCTTTCCAATAGCTTGTTTGACAGTTAGCCTGAGAGCTTTGACATTGGCATTGTGATTGTCTCTCAGCAGCTTTTGCTCTTTCTTGACCTCCTCTGAGATGGCTTCCATGATTGATTTGGCATTTTGAACTTCAGTGGAGATGGTTTGGAGACCAGATTCCACACCACTGATTCTTGCCTCAAGGGTTGGTAGCACAACATCTGCAGAGCCAGTGAGCCTCATTTCTACAGATGCTAGAGTCCTTCCTTGCTCATTCAATGCTCCTGAAGTTTCAGCATGAGCAGATTGGACTTGATGAGCCAAGGAGTCCAACTTCTCTGATTGCATTCCAAGTAAGGCCTGAGCTGAGCCTGTGTCTACTTGGATAGGTGCATCTGTTAGGAATTCATCTGCAAAAATTTGATCAAGAGAAATACCTGCAACATCAGACAAGTCAAACAAGTTAGGAAATAAGCACTCATCACCCTCAATTTCTTTTGTATAAGACCCTGATACATCAGCAGTCTTCTTCTCATTTTCAACTTGTTCTTTTCTCCCTTCTTTAATAATGTTCTCACTCAAGGAATCAGGCCTCCTCTCATCAAGGGATTCTTGAAGTTCAGATTTGACTTCAAGAATAATCTGTCCTTCCTCACTTATTCCACCCTCATATGGTGGTACACTCACTATCTTAGTGATGACTACCTCTCTTTCATCCTCAACTCCCTCTGATTTTTCAACTATTCTCTCCTTTTCAACTCCTTCTCCTAATCCTGCAACATCTTCACCCTCAACAAGGTTCAAAGATGGCAGTTGTGAGGAGATCACAGTGCTTATCTCAGCAGCCACTGAGTCATCCTGAATGATTAAGGGCTGATCAGTGTCCAACTCTTCTGACACTGAATAGGCCTTAATCAAACTAGCCTCTAGTACAGGAACCTCAACATCTTTAGGCTGTGCCTTGGGTTCAGAAGAACCTTCATTGGCAGATGTGTCTTTGGTTGTGACCACCTTTGGTCAACACCTCTGTAGATACAGAGCCTTTCCTATGATAGGTTTTAGGAGGGTTTGAAAGTCTGTTTGCTATAGAAGACTTGGGTTGAAAAAGTTCAGGGATGTTGGCTTGAGGGGTTTCAGGAGGGTTGGGATTTGAAGGGTTTGAGGGATCATCAGGGGAATCATCATCATTGGAGCTACTGTCAGGGTGTTTGATTCCCTTGTCTTTTCTTTCTTTCTCCTCCTCAATCTTATCAGCTACCAGCTTTGCAAAAATCTCCTCATCAATGAGAAATCTTGTCTTTGAAACTCCAGCAAAGTGTAGCAATCTGTTTTCCTCTATTTGCCACCAGTTTGCACCCTTATCTTGGATGACTTGTGATATCTCCATCATAGATTTGTCTTTCACATCAACAAGCATCCTTAAATCATAAAAGGCCTTCTGAATTCTAGGAAATTCAGCAAGTTGTGGATACAAACTGTCCACAGTAGCCTTGGCTCCTCCTCTGAGCATACTTTCATAAGTATACTCCTCCTCATCTCCACTTGAGTGGGGACTTTGGGTTATAGGGGAGTTGGCTCTAGGTTCTCCTACTAGGGCTTCAGGCAAAATAAGTTCAGGGATAATGGTTTCAGAAGGGTTGGGCTCAAATGAAGGTACTTCAGTTGCTTTAGAGAGCAATGAATCTGAAGGGGCTTTACTCAGGGGGGTTGGCTCATTGAGTGCATGCTCTAAGAGCTTTGAATAATTGAGCATGGATGAGTCAAGGGGAGACAGGAGTCTTGTCTCATCTACTGCCAAATCAGCAAGCACATCAATGCCACTTCTTTGCACATTCCCTTCTGGAGAATATCTCTTAGTGAGATTTACAGGAGTAATGGGTTGGTTGGAAGGGGTGACATGGGTTTCAGGGGAGTTGGGCTCAAGGTACTGAGTTTCAGGGAGGTTGGCCTCTATAGGTTGACCTTCAGGGACTTTGGATTCTGGAGTTCCAGAACCAGAAGAATTAGTCCTTGACATGGATTTGGTCCTGCTTTCAGCTCTGCTCTCCCTTAGAGCCAATTGAAGAGACCTTTCTTCTTGATGCTCCAACACCTTCTCAGTAGGTTTGGCCCTTCTCTTGCTGGCCCTACTGCTTCCACTTCCTTCCTTCTCAGGGACAACTTCCCTGATTCTCTTATCACCCTTCTTCTTTTGCCTAGTCTCATTGTACTTCCTCCTCAACTCTTCTGAGTGGTCAGAAGGCACACTCACTCCCTCTTCTGCCACTGCATCAACTTCAGCTGATGCTCCTGAGACTTCTCTTGAAGGCAATTTAGACATCTTCCTTGTTTTGACAGCCCTGGCCTTTGTTCTCTTTTTCATCTTAGGCTTCTCTTCCTCCTGTTCTTCAGCAGGTTTGACCATGAGCATCCTTCTCTTTTCAGTTTTCTTGCTAAGTTTTCTGAACAGGATCTTCTGGGCTGGAAGGGGCTTTGCAAAGGTCTGCATTTGGGAATAGTGGGAAAACCTCTCAATCAACAAGCTTGCCCTGGTGCAATACTTGATTTTCCCTTCTAGCACCACCTTATTGTGGGTTTTCACCTTGAATTTTGCCTTCTCCTTCATCATTTCAGACATGATGAAGGTCCTCCAATCAAACTTAATGCCCTTATCACTGGCATCAATAATGGCAGCCATGATTCTGATCCTTGGATGACTAACCTGCTCTAAGCTTCCAGTGTTGCTTAAGAGGCTCTTAGCAACTACCTCAAAAAGGTTGAGAAACTCTGGCTTGAGAGTTTTCTTGTTTTGAGTTGAGGATAGAGGGCCTGGAACTAGTAGCCATTCTTGGGCTATCTCATCTTCATGGCCAGTACCATAAACTTCTGGATTCCTTCCCTCATAAGGCAATCCAAAAGCTCCTTCCAGATCCTATGAGGAGAATTTTACTCTGTGGAATCTCTCCTCCTCCTCTCCTTCTGCAGTGTAAGATAATCTGGTTGATACTTCACCATCCTCAGGTTTGCCTCTCCATTTGAGGAAGGCAAAGAATTCTGCCATGTAGCTCTCCAAGCAAGAGCTTGGTTTCTCCTCCATGAACTTTTGAAGTCCAGCTCTCCTCAACCATCTCAAGGTTGGTGTGATTTCAGGATCCTCATTCTCAAAGGATACTATTGGCTCAAAATGGAGATTTTGTTTATGGCTTAAGTAGCCAAAATCCAGGTCTAGATCCTTGTTAGAGAAATCAACAAGCATCTCAGGTCTAACTTTGGGGGCCATTGAAATTTGCAGAGAGAGCTTTGAGAGAGTTTGAAGAAAATTTGAGTTAGGGTTTCGAATACTTGGGGAAGAAGTGTTTGTGGGGATCTTAAGACTTGTGAATATTCTAAAAAGAATGTTTGTCAATGAGTTGGTAAGGTCTTGAAACAATTCAAAGGTGAGCAAAAATGGAAATCCAAAATGGACGGCTAGGATTGATTTCAGGGGAGTTGTCCATTTTTGATCCAATGGTCAAAAACCAATGTAACAGTGAAATAACTGTTTTATTCAAAACGTGGGTGGTTTTTAATGTTTGTTTAAGGCTGGGGGTTTTTCGAGATAGATCATGTCCCAAAAAGTTTAATGCAAACAAGAGTTAAATCTTGGCATTTAATGCATGGAAAGTGACCTTTTGGGTGGGAGACAAATTAAATCCCAGAAAGGTGAAAACTGTATTTCAATGGGACAGATTTCGAGATAGGTATTGATCATAAAAAATAGGTGCTTATCATACCAAGATTTGGTTTGATAGCTGGGACAACTTATCTGACCCTACATGGACAAGTGTCCTGAAAAGCTGTTGGACAAGTGTCCTGAATTTCAAGAGACAAGTGTCCTGAAGAGATAAGGTCATATTTCTGAGTTTCAGTAGACTTGACCAAGTCTGCTGAAGTTTGAGTTTATTTCCCCCTCAAACAATGAACCTCTTTGGACTCATTTTTCCAACTTCCCTGGATCAAGAAGTCCCAACTCTGCTGATAATTCCAGGAACCTTGCCTCTGCAAGTGGCTTAGTTAGTATATCAGCTTTTTGATGGTCTGTGTGAATTTTCACTAGCTTGATATCCTTCTTCTCCACATGATCTCTAATGAAGTGGTGCTTGATGTCCACATGTTTGCATCTAGTGTGCAAGACAGGGTTTTGTGATATAGCAATGGCACTATTGTTATCACAGAAAATTGGCACTTCAGTAGAGTTGACTTTGTAGTCTCTGAGTTGTTGTCTTAGCCAAAGGATTTGAGCACAACAACTTCCAGCTGCAACATATTCAGCTTCAGTGGTGGAAGTAGCCACTGTGTTCTGCTTCTTGGAAAACCAAGATATGAGTTTGTTGCCTAAGAATTGACAAGTTCCTGAAGTGGATTTTCTGTCAATTCTGCATCCTCCATAATCAGCATCTGAGTACCCAGTTAACTCAATGTTGTCATCTGCAGGGTACCAAAGGCCTAGATTCTCAGTGCCTTTGAGGTACCTCAAAATCCTCTTTGCAGCCTCAAGATGGCTTTTCTTAGGATTTGCTTGAAACCTTGCACAAACACCTACTGCAAAGGTAATGTCAGGTCTGCTGGCAGTGAGATAGAGGAGTGATCCAATGATTCCTCTATACTCAGTAGAGTTGGTTGGAATACCACTCTCATCAGGATCCATCTTCCAATTTGTGTTCATTGGGATCCTCACTGGCTTGCTTGATGTACACCCAAATTTCTTGATCATCTCTCTGGTGTACTTAGCTTGGTTGATGAAGATTCCTTCTTTTGTTTGCTTGACTTGTAGACCCAAAAAGAAATTCATCAACCCCATCATGGACATCTCAAACTTGCTTTGCATGAGCTTGGAGAATTTCTCACACAGCTTCTCATTAGGGGATCCAAAAATTATGTCATCTACATAAATTTGGACAAGCAAGATGTCCTCTCCTTCAGAGATTCTGAAGAGAGTTCTGTCCACAGTTCCCTTGGTGAATCCATGATCCAAGAGGAATTGTGACAGTGTGTCATACCAAGCCCTAGGGGCTTGCTTGAGTCCATATAGAGCTTTCTTGAGTCTGTAAACTTGGTTTCCAACTTCAAAACCTGGTGGTTGCTCCACATAGACTTCTTCTTTTAAGACTCCATTCAGAAAGGCACTCTTGACATCCATTTGGTATACTTTGAACCTCTTGTGGGCTGCATAGGCTAGAAAAAGCCTTATTGCTTCCAGCCTTGCCACAGGTGCAAATGTCTCATCATAGTCAATGCCTTCATGTTGGCAATAGCCTTTTGCCACAAGTCTTGCTTTGTTTCTGACAATCACATCATTTTCATTTTTCTTGTTCTTGAACACCCACTTTGTTCCAATAACATCTTGATGTGAAGGCCTATCCACCAGCTCCCATACTTCATTTCTGGTGAATTGGTTGAGTTCTTCCTGCATGGCTGTGATCCAATTTGCATCTTGAAGTGCTTCCTCAATGTCACTAGGTTCTTGTTCTGACAAGAAACAACAGAATAGAGCACTTTCACCATGAAATCTTCTAGTTTTGACTCCAATACTTGGATCACCAAGTATCAGATCAGTAGGATGGTCAGACAACCAAGTCCTTCTTTTCCTGATCTCTTCAGTAGAGTTGTCCTCTACTGAAGGTGAGTCATTTTGATCATAAAATTCAGGGTAATGTAATGCAGGATCTAATTCAGGATCATAATCAGGGGTGTTGTCCTCAATGTCAGGGACATTGGTATTTTCAACATTTTGAGTTCCCCCTTGATTATTTGACCCATTAACTACCTCAGCAGGAACTGCTTCTTCATTGGTAGTTGTTACCTGGATGTGAACTGGGATTGGATCATTCAGTTCACTATTTCCATCAGTGGGATTTGTCTCAGGAAGGTTGCCTTCAGGATTGTTGTCCAATGTGGGTTTTTCAGGCAGATTGGCTTGAACAACATCTATGAGTTCAGTGTCTTTGTCTTTTAGGCTTAATCTGGTTGTCCTCTGTGTGATTTCTTCAGGTTCCAAATGATCATTCCTGATCTCAAAGATATACTCATCAAACACAACATGAGGTGTTTCTTCCACTATAAGGGTTTTCTTGTTGTAGACTCTGAAAGCTCTACTGATTTGAGAGTATCCAAGAAATACTCCTTCATCAGCTTTGCTGTCAAAGGCTTTCAACTGTTCTTTCCCATTATTGTGAATGAAACATTTGCAACCAAATATATGAAAGTATGACACTTTAGGCATTCTTCCTTTCCAGAGTTCATAGGGGGTTTTGCCTTGCCCCTTAGTGATCAAACATCTATTTTGAGTATGGCATGCAGTGTTTATAGCTTCAGCCCAAAACCTCTTAGGCAAATTTGAATCAGCAATTAAAGTTCTAGTAGCTTCTTTTAAAGTTCTATTCCTTCTTTCTGCAACTCCATTTTGTTGGGGAGTTCTAGCTGCTGAGGTTTCATGAGCTATTCCATTTGATGTGCAGTACTCATTGATGTATGAATTAATGAACTCAGTGCCTTTATCAGATCTTATCTTGATAATGCTAAGGCTTTTCTCATTTGACAATCTCTTAAGAAGTTCAGGTAGTTTGACTTGTGTTTCCTTCTTATTAAGGAGAAATACTACCCATGTGTACCTGGAGAAGTCATCTACTACCACCAATGTGTATTTTCTACCATTTATGCTTGTAGGGGTAATTGGTCCAAACAGATCCATATGTAGAAGTTCAAGTACCCTTTCAGTGGAGATGACTGGTTTACCTTTAAATGAGGCTTTACTCTGCTTTCCTTCTTGACATGGCTTACACACATGTTCTTTAATGAAGACCTCATTAGGCAGTCCTTTAACTAATGCATTTCTAGCAAGTTTATTCATAGATTTGAAGTTCAGGTGGTTTAGCCTCTTGTGCCATAACCAACTTTGTTCACTAGAGCTTTTAGCAATAAAACATGCATCATCAGTAGACTTGTCCCAGTCTGCAAAATACACATTTCCCTTCCTAGTTCCAGTCAATAGAGTTTGTTGAGTTTTATCCTTAATTAGGCACTTTCCACTTGAGAACTCAACATTAAAATCTTTATCACAGAATTGACTGATACTTAGGAGATTATATTTGAGACCAGCTACATAAGATACATTGGACACTTTGATGTTACCAACCATCAAAGTACCATAACCTTTTGTAGTTGCTTGTGAGCTGTCTCCAAAAGTAACATTTGGGCCTTCTTTTTCAATGAAGTCAGTGAGGAGTTCCTTGTTTCCAGTCATGTGCCTTGAGCATCCACTGTCAAGGTACCATGCTGTCTTTTTGTTCATGCTCCTCTTCTTGTGGCCCAGTGGTACCTGCATTTAGATAGGTTTAGGTACCCTTTGAGTTTTGGGTCCTGAGAGGTTAGCTGTACCTTTGGGAACCCAAACTTGCCTAATAACCCTGATTGATTCAAGGTGGCTAAGTTGATCTCCTAGTGCATCAACATACACTGTATTTCCCTTAAATGCCTTTGGGAAAGTATGTGTGAATGTGTTAACTCTGTAAGTTTCAGAGGAGTTGTCCACTCTCCTGAACTTATGAGTTCTTTGTGCAGCTTGAGGGAATCTTTGAGGAAAGGCTTTCTTTTGACCATTACCCTTTGGCATGAAGGGTTTTGGTTGTCTTATTTTATTCTGCCTTAGAGGGTAGCTTTCCTTGGGTCTATTCAGCTGAGGCTTTCTCAGATGAGTTGGCCTAGGCTGATTATACCTTGGATAATTCCTCTGAACATTGTTCAGGAGAGTTGCCCTTCCATTGGGTCTACTCTGCTGACCAACATTCCTCTTGTGTTCAGGAGCCTTGACCTTTTCCAAAGGTTTGGGTCTAGTCTCCTGAAGCACTTGAGTAGGCACATCATCTATTTTGCCCTTTCCTTTGTTTAGTGGCTGAATCACTTCATTTTCAGTTTGTGCCACTGACTTAACAAAGATTCTCTTAGTGTTACTTACAGAAGCAACACTAAGACAAGGTGAAGATTCAAATGGATCAAAACCTAATCCACTTCTTTGAGCCATAGGTCTTTGATAACTCTGAATTTCCTCTATTGCTCTAGAGGATTTCTTCAGAGCAGACATCTTTAATTTCAGACTCTCTTCACTTGATTTAAGAATATCATATTCATGTGAGAGGTTTTCACATTTGGCATTGAGAATTTTAAGTTCAAAATCTTTTCTCTTCTGAGAGAGAAGTTGATCATCAATCTCCTTTTGTTGGTCAACTATCCTGAGATTTGCTTCCTCAAGCTCTCTCAAGACTTGTTGATACAACTCAGTAGATTTGACATCAACAGCTACCTCAGAGTTTTTGGCAAGTTCAATGACCAATCTTTCATTTTCTCTCACACAGTTATCATGAAATTCTTGTAACAAGGTGAAATCTTCCATCAACTTTCCAAGGGAAAGCTTCAAGTTGACCTCACTATTGTTCTGTGAGATGAATGATGGTGAGCTAGAAGTAGAGGATACCTCATCATCCTCAAGAGCCATGTTGCAAACATCATCATCATCATCACTGTTGGAGAATAATCCATCAGAAGAGTTGAAGCTTTCAGCACTATCAGATTCTTCACCAGCCATCATGGCTTTTCTATTGGTGAACTTTCTGTCTCTTTTGGCCTGCCTCTCTCTTCTCTCCTTAGAGCTTAATTCAGGGCAGTCATACTGGAAGTGCCCTTTCTTTTTACAGTTATAGCACAGATCTTCATCATCATCCTTCTTGGATTCTTCTCTTCTTTTTTATGATGAAGGTTCAGCTCTACTGGACCTTCTCCTATCAGAGTACTTGTCCTCTGATCTTTTCTCTTCAGGCTTTTTGGCTTCAGCCTGTGCTTCAGGAGAGTTGTATCTCCTGAATTTGTTGTCCTGGTAGAATTTTTTGTATCTACCAAACCTTGAGTTCAACTTTTCAAACCTTCTAGCCATCAAGGCTAGTTCTTCCTTCATTTCAGTCTTTGAGACTGACTTTGATGGTCTTGGAGTGGGCTGCATCTCTGGTCCAGCTGTTTTGGCTTTGAATGCCACTCCCTTAGTAGGATTTGAAGGTTCCTCAATAGGCTTTCTTCTATTGAGGTCGAACTCATAAGCTTTGAGTTCAGAGAAGATTTGTTGCATGGGCATGGTGGAAAGATCTTTGGTGTTTTGCATCATTACAGCATAGACATCCCACTTCTGAGTGAGACTTCTCAAGATCTTCAATCCCACTTCTCTCTTGGTGTAGACCTTGCCCAATGAGTTGATTTCATTCATCACATCAGTGAATCTACCAGCAAACTTACCAATGGACTCCTCAGACTCCATTGCAAACTGTTCAAACTTTTGCACAGCAACTTGGAGCTTGTTTTCCTTGATCTTTTCAGTGCCTTCACACATTTCAGCAAGGGTATCCCAAATTTCTTTGGCTGTGGTGCAGTGGTAGACTCTACCCATAACTGCATCTGGAATTGTTTGATAGAGGGTGTTCATGGCAAGATAATTCAGATTATCTTTCCTCTTTTCATCAGCAGTGAAGTCATCTTCATCTTTGGGAATCAGTTCCCTTATATCTGCTCTTTGCTCATCTGTTAATCTGGGGTTAGTTTGAGTAAACACAAAAGGTCCTCTTGTGATTACTCTGAGCATATCAGTGTGAAGAGATGCAAGATGAGCCCTCATTCTAATTTTCCAGAAATCATAATTGTCTATTGAAAACATGGGCAGTTTGTGATGAGAAATGTGGTTGACTGGATTTGTGGCCATGTTGTCTAATCCTTGAACAGCAGGTGGAGGAACAGCATTATTGTTGGCCATTTCTCAAGAATAATCAGTTAGTCAACAAGTAATAGATTTCAGATAAAGATCAGTTCAGTGACCACACAAATATGAGAGTTTTTGAAAATCAAAATGGATTTTCAGAAGCAGTGGTCTTTGAACCCCTGCTCTGATACCACTTGTTGGTCCTGAAAGGAGTATATAACAAGTGTATGGGGGGGGGGGGGAATACACTTGTATGCAATTCTTTTCAACTTTTGATCAAACCAGAGTTCAACAAGGTTGTCTGGACAACTCTGCTGAAGAAGATTAACTCTTCTAAGATAATCAAACTACTAAGTACTATTGAGTACTTAGTTGAATAACTATCTAGGGGAGTTATATGTGCGGAATAGTGGTTGGCCCTTTAAGTTTGGACTCCTTTAAATTTCTGAAATCACTTTCTCAATCCAAAACAGTCCAGTTAAGCTTCAGGGAACTTATCCAAATCAGTTTTGCACAGTCTTTGAATATGTATCTTTGAAAGATCAGTTTTGTGTGCAGTGTTGAATGAATGTAAGTACTTGTAAAGTAAATCAACACAAGAGTTTATAGTGGTTCAGAGACTCAAGCTCCTACATCCACTTTCCCTGATTTAACAGGATAATTCCTTCACTCTTGGAATTAACTTGTTTTATAGTGCCAAGGTGCACTTGATCAAGAACACCACTCCTTGGTGAATTGATCCCTAGGATGTCTAGAGTCCTAGTACCCTCTTCTCAACTCAGAACTGAACTGTTCTTCTCTCAACAGTCAGCTCCTACCACTTCTACTACTACAACCTTCTCACTTTCACTCTTGAAAGATGTAAGGGTTGAAGTAAGGTTCCAACTAATGAGATATCCTTTACAATAAGGATCAAGGTATAAGGATAGAATATCTCTCTAAGCTTGTGTATGAATATACAGTTGGGTTCAGCTTAGAAGAAGTGTATAAAGACTAAGAAAGTCTCTTTGAAAGCTTGAGAGCACTTGTCAACTTGTAGGATAGTTGGATATTCTTGTCAAGGTTGAGGTGCTTTCAAATGGTCTTCACACTTCTGTATTTATAGACAAAATGGAGGATTTGCCCGTTGGAGAGGCATCCCCAAATTGCTATAAATGTCTTCCTTGAGTTCTTCAAACTGGAAGACAGATTCTTGATAGTGACATGTCCTCATTTGGGTAATAAACGGCTTGTAAGACTTTGTCTTCATTCTGCAGCACTTTTCCCAATGTTTGACTTCTTGTTAGGACTTGGACATGGCTTCTGAAGGTTGTTCCAATGATAGGACAACATTCCTTATCAACTAGACAACTCTCCTTATCACTATCAGCAGTTTTGCTTTTCAGCAAGGTTGGCTTGCTCTTCTTCAGATGACTTGGCTCTTTCCCTTTATTTCTCTCTAAGGTGATCTTGGCATGTTGCATTGTATTTCTTTAGGGCATGGTTGTCTCTAATTCTTCAGCATAGTTGACCTTCAACCTTTAGAGCATCTGTTCTGATTCAATCATGTTGAGACAACCCTTCTGGACAACTCTTCTGATCAGCACTTTTGGTCTTTTATCATCAGAGCATTTTACTCATAGAGTTGGCTTCTCTGGACAACTCTTCTGATCAAAAGCCTTTGAGTAGTCTTGTCCTTTAGAGCTAGGTAAGCTTGTTCTTGCATATGGACAGCTTCTTTGGACAACTCTCCTGATCAGAGCTTTTGGTTTTCCATAGAGTGTCCTTGTTCTTAAGTGATTGTTCCAGAATTTTGAGCCTTGAGGGGACTTGATCTTGATCATCTTAAAGTAAGTTCCCCCTCAAATTGTGCATCTAATTGTCTAAGAGCTGCCTAACACTTCAGCTTCTCATCTAGCCTATATTCTATATGTTCTAACATTTCTAGAACATGTTTATCTTGACTTAGGCATGTCTCAGGGGGTTTTGGTATTAGATCAAAACATATCTCATTTTATTCCCAACACGGTATAGCACTCGGATTGCTTCCCCTTGAACAATTTTTACCAATTTAATTAGTGAACACGGTAATCTCAATCTAATCTCAAATCTTATCCCTAAGCCAGCGACCAAACTAAGTCGAATTGTTTCTTATGTTTAATTAATTAGAAAGTACGCCCCCAATTAATCTATTCCTACGAAAACCTCAAAACACATGTATTTAAGGTTCAACTCGAGAAACACATTAAAGAGCTAAAACAATATAATAATTAGACTATGAATACGAGACACTCGTTTCATACAACCTAAACGTTATTATCTCCTAAGGTGTTCTGCCTTAGCTATTACGATTTCCACAATATTATAACAATTATGGATTATAAATTGTGAATTAACTAGAATTGACAACAAATAAACTCGGATGGTCAATCCTAATAAATCTATTAATCAAAACATGTTTCGCATAAAATCAAGTAATAATGAAATTGAAATATTTTGGTATGAATTGGTATACCAGTATTTCGATATGAAATGATGGTTCAATATTTTTGATATGAATCGATATACCGATATACCGTATCGAAAATTCGGTATACCGAACTTACGATATGAATTTTTAGTTACCGAAAATACCGGTATATACCGAAATTTTCGATATGATAACGGTATGAATTTTTCCAATATTAAAATTTTCGATATGATATCAGTATGATTCGGTATAGTCGATATACCGTATAGAACCACCCCTATACATGCTTGATTCATCAAACTTTCCACGCCGAGGCTGGTCTCAAAGATGTTCATTGCCTAAAGCAGTTCATTGTCATTAGGAGAAGACCACAATTTCAAAAAGTTAAAAAAATGATGCTAAAACAGAAAGAAAACATACAATTCTTTATCAATAATAGTTTAATGTGATGTAAAATTAACAAATTAAACTACTCCCTCCGTCCCGTAATTACTTTCACACTTTTCTTTTTAGGACGTCCCACAATTACTTTCACACCCTTAAAATGGAAAACCCTTTATATACTCCACCCTCACAATATCCTCTAATTTACACAAATGTCATTACTTTTTTTCCACACATACCCAAAAGTCAACTCATTCCTTTACTTTATACATAAAGATTTACAAAATTACCCCTTAAAATCCCCATTAAATTCATTTTTCTTATTCCGCGTGCCACTTCACATGTGAAGATAATCGCGGGACGGAGGGAGTATCATTTATATTTTCTCTATCAATTCTTTTTTGAAGGGTTAAGTTATTTATTTATACTATTATATGAGTTAATTTGTAAAAGTATTTTAAAAATACTAAAGTAATATAAAAATAATCCTCTTTTTATCAATAATAGTTTTAAACATGTAAAATATATTTATTTTAAAATTGATTTTACATTTAAAATACTTACAAAATAACCACTTATATATATAAGTATTAAAAGTGCAATAAAAAATTCATTTTTAAGACGATTTTACAATAGATTTACTATTAAAATGATTTATTAAATTAATTCATTATTAATTTTACTTAATCTTGAGGCAGGATTGGGTGCCCCTGGAGCACAACGTGCGTCCGCCCCTGATCACCAACGATGCTAGTAGAAAGGATCAGGCATGTTATATGGACATTGCTCATATATGTTACTTCCTCCGTCCAACAATAACTTTCACACTTTTCTTTTTGGGACGACCCACAATAACTTTCACATCCTTAAATTGGAAAACCCTTTATAAACTCCACCCTCACAATATCCTTAATTTTACACAAATGTCATTACTTTTTCTTCACACATACACAAAAGTCAACTCATTTCTTTACTTTATACATAAAATTTTACAAAATTACCCCTAAAAAATCCACTCATTATTACACTTTCTTAAATTATGTGCCCACCTACATATGAAAGTTAATCCGGGACGGAGGGAGTGCTAAATTACTCATCAATATATGTTACTAAATTTTATTGAGAGGTTTTAAAATTATTTGCACACTTTTAATACGAAAATAATTCACAAAATTAGTACACTGATCACTACATTATTTTATTTTTAAAATTGCTATTCATTTTTTACCCATATTTTCCTTTACACCTCACTAAATCGTCCAAAATACTCTTCCTTTATTTGACCTCACACCCCCACTAAATTCATTTTTCTTAAAAGTGAGCCCATGAAGCAAGACATCACGAGACGGGGGAGTATAATTTAAACTCTACATTTAATTATCTAAGTGGGATAGCTCAAGTGGTTAGAGCACCACTACCTAGGCCTTAGGTCCTGGGTTCGAGTCATGGGGAGGGGAAAAAGGGATGGGTATTTAACTTCCATAAAAAAAAAATACTAATAGGGTATGTTTACTTTTGGTTTTAAAAATCAGGTTTTGGATTTCAAGATCCAAAACCCGTTTTACTTCGGAATTTAAAAATCGGTTTTCAAAATCCACTCAAAACCACTCCTATCAAACATATTGATTTGACATAAAGTTATATCTATATAATATTACTCCAATCATTATATTCTTTCTCAACAATAATATAATACCACTACAAAAAAATTGAGAAATGGCATCGGGGAAGGCATCGGATCTGCCGTCCCCAAAGATGAAGGCAACGGCAAAGGGGACGGCAGTGTGCCGATGCCAATATGGTCGATGCCATTTAAATGGCATCGGATCTGGGGAAAACCGTTGCCTTTTGGCATCGGCAGGTCGCCGTTACCAAATGGCATCGGGGACAGCCGATGCCATTTCGCATCGGGGAAAGCACCGTTACCAAATGGCATCGGGGCACTGCCGTTACCAAATGGCATCGGGCCCACTGCCGATGCCATTTTGCCGATGCCTTTTTTTTTTTGAAAACAAGTAAGCTTAGTTTTCATTATTGCAAACGCAAAGCGTATTCGAGAGCCCGTCCACATTCATCGGAGGGGTCTCCCAACAATAGGAATTATTAAACTGACGGGCGCTTTTTGCTATGGCATGGGCCAAAGTATTAGCACTCCGTTTGACATATGTAACTGTGACATTCATAAACTGATTCTTTAACTCTCTGCACGCTCTAATAAAATCTCCAAAAGTAGAGTGTAGGTCTTCCATCGAGTTAATTGCATCCACCACAACCTTTGCATCTCCTTCAATTATGCAATCGTCTTTCGCTTGATTCTTTAGCCACGATAAGGCTTCATAGAAGCCCATTGCTTCCCCAATCTCCACTTCGAAACACCCGTGCTTCACTAACGATTTCCCTCCCGTAATGATGCCTAGTTCGTTTCGCTGAACAAGGCCCACTCCTATTTGATTCGTGTCCTTGAAGAAGGCCACATCTGTGTTGATTTTCAGTAATCCTGAAGGAGGCGCATGCCATGCCATGCCATGCATTTAATCTGATCACTTGGTTCTGTTTGACACGTAGCTATATTAGCAGCTTTCCATTCGCGCCAGAAGGAGACCGAGATGTGCACCTCTTCGGCTGGACATTTTTTTGTTCCTTCCCAAACCATGGCATTTCTCTCCTTCCAAATCTGCCAAAAAACCATTGCAAAACTTGCTCTAATTACCTTTATTGGGCCGCTGCACATATTGAGAATCCAGTCTTTCCACACTGGAAATTGTGAGGCCATTTCATCCACCTTGGTTAGTAAGCTCGCTGTTTTCCAGCACTCCCGTGCATAATTGCATTCCACAAATAAGTGCCCCTCATCCTCCTGTGATGTCCCACAGAAAACACATTGTGGATCAAGCACCACTCGTTTTTTAAGGAGGTTATTTTTTGTAGGTAAACATCCACGCCCAGCACGCCATAGCATATCCCTGACTTTGGGGGGAACCTCCAGGTTCCAAATTGCCCCCCAGTCGCCTTCCACTCGAGGTGTAGGGTGCAGCCGTCTCTTAAAGCTTAATTTGTACGCTGATTTCACATTGTATTTACCCTTTCTCTCTGCGCTCCACACTAGTTTATCCCTCGCTCCTACCGGTGGCAGTGGTATATTTAATATGTACTGAGCGTCCTGCGGCAAGAACTCATTCAATAATGTCATGTCCCATTCTCTAGAATCGGCGTCAAAGAGGCCCGAAACCCGCATCTCCTCCAGGCCCTCTATCGGGCCAGATTCTACTCTTCCAGTGTCAGAATTCGATAACCAAGGGTCACCCCAGACGCGCACTCCCTCGCCTGTGCCCAGTTTCCATCTTAGGCCATCTCTGATAAGTGTTTGTGAGGCATGAATACTTGACCAAGATTAGCTTGGATTTCCTCCCAAGTTGGCTGATAAGAAGTCCCCTCTCGGGAAATAACGAGCTTTCAAAACTTTGCAAACCAGAGCCTCAGGTTCTGTGATCAACCTCCATCCCAGTTTTCCAAGTAAAGCCAAGTTGAAGTTGCGTAAGTCTCGGAATCCACGACCTCCTTCCACTTTGTCCATACATAGTAGTTCCCATCTGAGCCAATTTATGCCTCTTGTATCTGTAGCAGAAGAACCCCAGAAGAATTTATTGATCATAGTTTGAAGTTCATTCAGGAGGGTGATCGGAAGTAGGAAAACTGTCATGCAATACACATGCACTGCTTGCGCGACAGTTTTGATAAGAATTTCTTTCCCGGCCTTTGAGAGTTTCTTACTTCGCCACCCTTGTAATTTTGTCCAAAGACGATCCTTGATGTAACCGAAAATATCTCTTTTGCTTCGCCCAACAAGAGAGGGCATCCCAAGGTATCTCCCTCTGTTTAAGTCATTGTGTATCCCCAGGATGTTCATGACAGTAGCTTGTTGTTCCTGGTCAACATTCTTGCTAAAATAAACTCCGGATTTCGAGTAATTGATCGCTTGGCCCGAAGTCTGTTCATACGAGTTCAGTAAGTTCTTTAAGGTCTGACTTTCCGCTATTGAAGCCTTGCAAAAGAGTAGACTGTCATCCGCGAAAAGGAGATGAGTGATTGGCGGTGCGAGACGGCAAACCCTATGCCCATGTAAGCTGCCATTCCTGTTGGCATGTTTCAAAACTGCTGATAATCCTTCCGAGCAGAGGATAAAGAGGTAGGGGGACAGGGGGTCCCCCTGACGGAGCCCTCTCTCGGGAGAAATGGGGCCGATTTCGTCTTCATTTACCTGTATTGTGTATCGAACAGATTGAACGCACATGGCCATCCAAGAAATCCATCTGTCTGTAAAACCCAGTTTTTGAAGGATTGCAAGAAGATAAATCCAATCGACGCGATCGTAGGCTTTGCTGATGTCGATTTTCACCGCCACATTGCCCCTGGATCCGGTTCTTTTATTCTTCATCGCATGAATGGCTTCAAAGGCTATTAAAATGTTGTCTTGGATAGCTCGCCCCGAAACAAAGGCCGATTGGGCTTTGTCGACGAGGTTTGGCAATACTTTTTTCAAGCGATTACAAAAAACCTTTGAAACAATTTTATAGACAACATTGCATAATGAAATCGGTCTCAAGTCACGTACCGATTGGGGTGCATCAATTTTCGGCAGAAGGACCACTTTGGTGTTGTTCAGGTTTGGAGGGAAGGCTCCACGTTGTAACCATGCCAGGCCTTCTCGATAAACATCTTCCCCCACCAGCTTCCAGTGATGTTGATAGAAGAGAGGGTTAAAACCGTCAGGACCCGGAGATGTGTCTCCTTTCATTTGACGCACTGCGATGTCAAATTCCTTTTTGTTAAAGTCTCTAGTTAGCTCAACATTTTGGTCTTCAGAAATTACTCTTGTTACCGGTTGGAGGAAAGTATCGTAGTCCTCTGTGGTCGGATTCTGCTTGAAGATGGTTTCAAAATATTCATGAATAATTCCGCATATTTCTGCCTGCGAAGAAACCCACTCGCCTTGGTTGTTTTGTAGGCGTTGAATTCTGTTTTTCCTCTTACGGGATGATGCCGACTGATGAAAGAATTTGGTGTTTAGGTTACCCCCTCTAAGCCAGTGTATTTTTGCCCGTTGTCTCCAGTACACCTCTTCTTGTTTTAATATTCTCCCCAGCTCTGCCCTAGCCAAAGAATAGTTTGCCCTGCCCTGTTGACTCATGTTACCCTGAAGGCATGTGATACTGTGCTCTAATTCCTTTTTCCTTTTCTTGAATGTTGCGTCCACATTTTCCCCCCATTTCATGAGTGATTCACTTGTCGCATTTAGTCTTTCAGTCACTTCTAACTCCTTGAAATCCAACCAACACCTCCAGATTACCTCTTTCAAGGACGGTTCCTCCAACCATCGATTTTCGAAGCGGAAAGCCCTCCGTCTGAGTTGAATCGTATTTGGTGACGTTGATAATAAAATCGGGCTATGATCTGAAACTGGAGCTATTAGGTTGAGGAGTTCTGCAGATTGAAAACGGTCGTGCCATTCCGGGTTTGCCATAGCCCGATCAAGCCTTTCTTCAACGGCCGAGTTTGGTTCTCGTCCTCTACTCCAAGTGAAGCGGTGACCTTGCAGTGGAATGTCTGTTAGGTGGCAGTCGTTCACGGCCTCTCGGAAACCACGAAAGAGGGCCGGAGGGTGTGGGACCCTGCCTCGTTTATCAGCTGGAGTGAGGAGATCATTGTAATCTCCGATACATACCCACGATAGTGTGTTTATATTAGCAAGGGTACGAAGTAACGCCCATGACAAGTGACGGCGAGTGCGTTCCGGATAGCCATAATACCCTATAAGCCTCCAATCTCCATTTACATCATGAACATGCATGTTAATATGATTCTGGGAGTAATTTAAAACTGAGCATGTATTATTATTCCAAAACATGGCGAGTCCGCCACTGTGACCGATACAATCAACTGAAAGACATGAAGTAAAGTTCAATTTTATTCTGATAGCTTCTAGACGAATCCCAAAAGATAAAGTTTCTATAAGAAAAACAATGTCGGGCTTCCGAGCTCGGACGAACTCACATAATGCTGGAACGGCAGTGGGTTGACCCAAACCCCTGCAGTTCCAACTCAAGATTTTCATTGGTCCCGGCTGGTCACCGAGCCGGGACCAGCCGATAAAAAATGTCCAACCTCTTCGTGTGCCGTGGACGGTTTTTTTCCTTGCAGAATATCTTGACGTTTCCTTTTTTTAAGTTCCAGTGTTGCCATGTCATCATTTTCCATTTCGTCTTCAGTTGTTGTGTAAATTGGGTTATTAATGATGGCATTATGGCCAATGAAGTCCCGTGGATGACTCCATTCTGTAACCCCTATATTTTGGAATTGATTGACTTGGGTAGTGGCTATTGACCTGCCATGATTCCCGCCTTCATTAGCCGTTTCAGAATTTGAATTTTCCCTTCCATTATTAGCATTTACTCCTTCCCCTCTTCTCACCGTCGGTTCTGTATCATCGTCGGATCCCGGGCGCAGCCATTTTTCTCCTGATTGGGTCTGCTTCCTGCGATCAGGGGCGACTAGATGTGGACCCCATTCGTACTTCACCGGCTCCTTTCCCAAATCATATCTCGCCGTGTAGAGGCTGACGGTGTGATCTAGTAGGCCACAGAAAAAGCAAAAGGATTTTAGTCTTTCATAGTTTCATACTTGAAGGTAACTTTGGCAGTGGCGCCATTGTCAAGTCTGAACTTCCTGGATTCTTTCAGCGGGATTGTCACGTCCACATCTACTCGAATACGCATGAAACGCATCCATGATGCTCCTTTGTTAGAGTTATCATATTCCATGAACCGACCAATGAAGTTGCCCATCGACCTCCCCACGTTTTCTGAGAAATATCCAAAAGGGATATCGTATATTTGCACCTAGAAAGGGGCCAATTTCAGAGGTATCTGGGTCGGAATATCTCCTCTGGATAGTTGGTGAACAACTAACATGTGGTTGCCGACATGCCATGGGCCTCCCTGGAGCACTCTGTCCATGTCCATCCTATGGTGGAATTGGCATATGACTCGGCCTTCTCCGGCGTCTTTTATCATCATGCCCCGAGCCGGCCTCCACATGGTTGCAATCCTGTTTTTGGTGAGGCTAAATGATAGATTGGGATCAGATAAGAAACGACCCACCAAACTATTATTAGCCCCCGCCCGAGATTCTTGTGCATTGCTAGTATCCTCTTCGAGGAAAGACTCTGCGTCACCTGCAGCCGGAGAAATGTTAAAGTTCTCCATTGTGGTTGTAAACGATTCTCAAATCCGCATAAAAAGCAGTGAGATGTTCACTAAAAAGGAAATGAAAATCAGCAGCTTCAATGCTAAGAGGATATCAAATCTCCAACGGATCAATTACGATCGGAAAATCAAGCCAGGCTCTCAACTTGGAGAGAAAAATAATATTATTTTTACTTCTTAGATTTGTTAAAATTTAAAAAAGACGAATCTCGGTGACCAGCCGGGACCAATGAAAATCTTGAGTTGGAACTGCAGGGGTTTGGGTCAACCCACTGCCGTTCCAGCATTATGTGAGTTCGTCCGAGCTCGGAAGCCCGACATTGTTTTTCTTATAGAAACTTTATCTTTTGGGATTCGTCTAGAAGCTATCAGAATAAAATTGAACTTTACTTCATGTCTTTCAGTTGATTGTATCGGTCACAGTGGCGGACTCGCCATGTTTTGGAATAATAATACATGCTCAGTTTTAAATTACTCCCAGAATCATATTAACATGCATGTTCATGATGTAAATGGAGATTGGAGGCTTATAGGGTATTATGGCTATCCGGAACGCACTCGCCGTCACTTGTCATGGGCGTTACTTCGTACCCTTGCTAATATAAACACACTATCGTGGGTATGTATCGGAGGCTGACGGTGTGATCTAGTAGGCCACAGAAAAAGCAAAAGGATTTTAGTCTTTCATAGTTTCATACTTGAAGGTAACTTTGGCAGTGGCGCCATTGTCAAGTCTGAACTTCCTGGATTCTTTCAGCGGGATTGTCACGTCCACATCTACTCGAATACGCATGAAACGCATCCATGATGCTCCTTTGTTAGAGTTATCATATTCCATGAACCGACCAATGAAGTTGCCCATCGACCTCCCCACGTTTTCTGAGAAATATCCAAAAGGGATATCGTATATTTGCACCTAGAAAGGGGCCAATTTCAGAGGTATCTGGGTCGGAATATCTCCTCTGGATAGTTGGTGAACAACTAACATGTGGTTGCCGACATGCCATGGGCCTCCCTGGAGCACTCTGTCCATGTCCATCCTATGGTGGAATTGGCATATGACTCGGCCTTCTCCGGCGTCTTTTATCATCATGCCCCGAGCCGGCCTCCACATGGTTGCAATCCTGTTTTTGGTGAGGCTAAATGATAGATTGGGATCAGATAAGAAACGACCCACCAAACTATTATTAGCCCCCGCCCGAGATTCTTGTGCATTGCTAGTATCCTCTTCGAGGAAAGACTCTGCGTCACCTGCAGCCGGAGAAATGTTAAAGTTCTCCATTGTGGTTGTAAACGATTCTCAAATCCGCATAAAAAGCAGTGAGATGTTCACTAAAAAGGAAATGAAAATCAGCAGCTTCAATGCTAAGAGGATATCAAATCTCCAACGGATCAATTACGATCGGAAAATCAAGCCAGGCTCTCAACTTGGAGAGAAAAATAATATTATTTTTACTTCTTAGATTTGTTAAAATTTAAAAAAGACGAATCTGGGTTTCGAACCCAGGTCGATAGGCCACCAACACCCACCCCCATCGCTGGACCACCCCATTTTCGCAATTTCTGGCCATTTTCGCGATTTCTGGGGTTCGAACTCGTGACCTCGCGGTCTCGAAGGCTTTTGAGCGCCCCATGTGTGCCGTTTAGGCTAGGAGCTTTTAGTCGACATGTTGTGAATGCAATTAATATATATTCAATTTAATTTGAGTTTTTAATTCTTTAATTAATTCAATTCATTCTAACTTTAATGGTTACTTATTAAATTATTTATCAAAGCATATCATAATTATTTCTAAATTATGTTTTTCAAATTAAATAATTTATTTACGGTATCAATTATTCACACTATTTAAATTTATTCTAATCTTCAATTTACAACATTTAAATTCATTCTAATTTTTTATTTCACAACATTATAATTACATACAACATTGAATATAATTATTTTCACTTATACATTTAAATTTATTCTAATCACATCATTTAAATTCATTCTAGTTTTCAATTCACAACATTAAATATATATAATTATTTTCACTTATCCATTTAAAAATATGAATTCACTTATCCATATAATTAAAAAAAAATTCATC
Organism: Galeopsis tetrahit; assembly: GCA_963675135.1. NCBI lineage: Eukaryota > Viridiplantae > Streptophyta > Magnoliopsida > Lamiales > Lamiaceae > Galeopsis > Galeopsis tetrahit. Next base: position 8,216,385 of record OY776121.1, on the reverse strand, counting down.
TATTATAAAATTATTCTCTAGTTCATTTTCAATTAAAATAACATCATATCACAAACAACATTAATTATAATCATAATTAGCATGTTCACGTCAATTAAAATAAAAATTAATCCTCAACGTCAATGTAATATAATAACATCACACGTAACAAAGTAATATAAAAATGTATCACTCCTCATCACCACCACCATCATCCTCAGTATCATCCCGATCCTGAACCTGGCTACTATCATGAACGTTGTGCGACGGCCTCGGCCCCCCACCTATCCCACCCATCTGTCCCATCATCAATGCAAGCTGGTCCTGAAACTCCTTGCGTAAGCGCTCCTCCTGCCGCCGCATTTGTTCCAGTAAGCGCTGCTCTCTATCTTCATTGACTCTCCGTTCTTCAGCAATAGCATTGTTTATGTCTTCCTGGGTGAATCGTCCATAAGTCGTACCACTTGACGTCTCACCAGGACCGGAGGAGACCCGTCTGTTCTTGCCTACTTGTCCAAGGCCCCTAACACGTCCATGAGACCTGCCGACCTTCTTCACGTACAGTTCAGACATATCGGGTAAAGGTAGGGCCTGGGAACCATCCTCTGAACTAGGTTCATCTGACGGATCTCTTGTAGTATTATTGGTGAACTCGTCATGTATCTGGTCCTATACGTGCACATTTAAAAGTGGGTTAATACATTTTCAAGTACAATTAAATATATATTTGTTATATAATGTAATGTATATATATATAACTTACAAGTATATCACCCATATAGCCACAAGTGTATGTCCCGTTTTCGTAACGGTGGTAATATTCAACTATCTCCCAGTCGTACGCAGGGCGTCCCGTCCTCTCCTCCTGTATTTTGAATCGAAGACATATACGAATAAATAAACTAAATAATTAACTAAAATTAATTATATATAATTGACCACAAATACTTACAATGCGCCGTGCGACCTCTGCTGCTCCACGAGCTCCGCCTTTATGAGTACCATGGCCAGTACCCGGACCTCCAGGCTCGGATAAGCGGTTCTTACGAGCCTGCTCGCTCTTCTTAATTGTTTCGGGATTGTTCCAGTGACGAACTAAGGAGTTCCAAACATTCACATCCCACAACGGCCTCTTGTTATCCCTCACCCACGCTTTCTTGATTTTTGATAACATGTTAGTGTACCGAGTTGTAGCTCTTTGAAGAAAGAGTCTGTACACCTCTGTAGAAGATGTGGCTTCAGGGTCCCACCTGACCTCGGTCTGCAAAAAAAAATTAATTAACGAAGTAATATAACAAAAAAATTAATTAACGAAGTAATATAACAAAATAACTAAATGTAAAGTTATTTTATACCTGGAATGTATCCCAACACCGCTGTACCGTGCCGGGTGATACCATAGCCCAGGTGTGTGCACCAAGCTCCATATTCCGGTACATTATCGATCTGATCGTCCTCGAAATTAAATTTGAAGGCATCAACCTGTTACACGTATTTTATAATAAATAAAAAATTATTAATAAACATGTTATACATACGTCTAATGAAATTTAAATATAATATACTTACGTATCCCGGTAGATAAACAGTCGGATGCGACTGTCGGGTGCATCAGTCGACATGCTGGCCTGTGTCCCGACAGACGGATGTCTAACTGGCGAATGTATCGGTGGAGGGGATTGTTCCTGTGGATGTGGAACCATATGAGGCAACTGAGGCACCTGAGTGTAATAGGAATTAGGGTTCATTCCGGGCATCTGGGGCAACATTATCCCAGTCATATCGGGCATATACAAACCCTGTGGTGTCTGCACAGTCGGTGTCTCATCCACCGGCTCTCCTTTACCTCTACCTCTACCTCTACCTCGCCCATGTCCAGAAGAACCCTGTCCTGAAGAACCCTGACCAGAGCCATATCCAGAACCATGTCGACTACCACTCATCTGTCAAAATGAACATTAAAACATTATTAACATTGAACATTGTAACAATTAAAAAACATTATATATGAACATCACTGTAACGATTAACACTAAAATATAAATAAGGAATATAATTAAGGAATTAATATTTAGATAACATTGTCTAACAATTAATATTTAGATAACATAGTCTAACAATTAACAACATCATTCATCTTCATCTTCAGCTTCGTCGTCTTCTTCTCCGTCTTCTTCTTCATCTTCTTCATACTCTGCCATTTCCATCATTGTACCGGTGTCATCAGTTAACATGACAGGATCATCATCTACTTGCACAATCATTTGAGTTTCTATGTTATCCTCTTGCCACGCGGGAACTTCATCTTCAGTAGTATCTTTTGCATCCACCAAGTATCTCGGTTTGACTTTGCAGACAAATATCCAATCAGTACGGGATCCGGGGTATGGACAATAGTAGACTTGTGTGGCTTGACTTGCTAGTACGAATGGATCGTATCGGCCGTAAGATCGCCTCTGATTAAGCTCCACGAGCTTGTAGTTACGATGAACTTTTGTCCCATTGTTTGAGGGATCAAACCACTGACACTTGAACAAAACCACTTTCTTCTCGTGGTACCCCTGATAGTCCAATTCGACTACTTCCTCGAGTTTCCCATAGAAATCTTCCTCATCCGCGTCATAGTTTTTTCCCTTGATACAAACCCCACTGTTTGATGTTGCTCTAGATGCACCATAAGCCATGGTGTGGAATTTGTACCCGTTCACGTAATACCCTGCGTACGTAAGAACTTGACCAGACGGACCAACCGAAAGATCGTATAAAAACCTGTCCTCGACGTGATTTATCTTCACCTATATATATATATAAGCCGAATTAATGTGAGAATTTCTATAACTTAACACTTTACACAGATCGTTATTTTAGGATAACTTACAATGTCTTCAAACCACGACGCAAATCCATCTTGTAGTCTTAAATCTGATTCAGCGGCCGAGAGATTTGGTTGAAGAACTTGAAGTTGTTGTATGAATAGCCTACGTACGATCGATATAAGATTAATAAGACATTTCAACACTAAGTATTTGATTGACAAACATTTTGGTCGGATTGACTTACTGAACATATGGCTGCACCTCATCACAATTCAACAACACGTACGTATGAGCAACTTTTTTCTCCTCGTCTAAAATCCATCTTTTCTTAGGCTTTCCAAATCGTTTGCCAGGCGCCTTAAATATGGAAAAAGTGCCCTCGACATACTCGTGTACTTCGTCCCGACCATCGTAATTACGAGGTACATTGTGTATCCTTGTCGTAACATGGTCCTCGAAATAGTGAGAACAAAACATTGACGCCTCTCTAGTTAAATAGGCATTTGCAATCGAAGCTTCAACACATGCTTTGTTACCCACACTTAATTTCAAGGTGCGAAGATACCTGATTAAATTTTAAGAATCGTAAGTTCATATAATTTGAAGAATCGTATGAGAAATTAATTAAATTACCTCTCGTATGGATACATCCATCTGTATTGAACTGGACCACACACTTTTGCTTCATATGCAAGGTGCACAGGTAGATGTTCCATAGAGTTGAAGAAGCTGGGTGGAAAGATACGTTCCAACTTGCACAAGATGATTGGGATATCTGTTTCCAGTCGAGTCATGTTGTCAACTGTGATGGTTGTAGAAGTCAACTCCTTAAAAAATAGACTAAGCTCAGTGATTGCTTTCCACACAGTGAGCGGCAGAATTTTGTAAAAAGCAATCGGTAGTAGTCTCTGCATAAACACGTGACAATCATGACTCTTCATCCCATACAATTTCAATTTCGACCAGTCAATGCAACGGGACATGTTAGACACATATCCATCTGGAAACTTCAACTCACTTATCCACTTACAAACAACATCCTTCTGCTTCTTATCAAGCGAAAAAGAAGTCTTAGGATACTTTGATGTACGTGGACATTTCTTGAGAGAGGGACGACGACAATAATCATTCAGCTCATCTCTTGATTTAGACGTGTCCTTTGTTTTCCCCTCCACATTCATCACCGTGTTGAAAACGTTATCAAACACATTTTTCTCAATATGCATCACGTCTAAATTGTGTCGTATCAACAAGGTACTCCAATACGGCAACTCCCAGAAAATGCTTTTCCACTTCCACCCTCTAGAAAGTTTTTTGTTGTGAGCCTCAGCACCATCCTCTGTAACCTTTCTATATCCCAAATGATCAATTTCGTATAGGAGACTTGCACCCGTTCGAATAGGCGGTGGATCATCTGTGACTACTACTCCGGCCATGAATGCAGTTTTATTCGATCGCCACGTGTGATTCGGTGGTAAGAACTTTCGGTGGTTGTCGAACCACGACTGCTTTCGACTTTTATTCAAATAGAATGCATCGGTGTACTCTCCACAATATGGACAAGCAAGCCTTCCGGCTGTACTCCAACCAGACAACATTGAGTATGCTGGGAAGTCACTAATGGTCCAGATAAGTGCAGCTCGCATCGAAAAGTTTTGCTTTCTAGCAACATCGTAAGTTTGCACCCCATTTTCCCATAAAAATCTCAAATCTGCTATCAGTGGTTGCAAAAACACATCAAGTTTGTCCTTCGGACTTTTAGGCCCGGGTACGAGAATCGAAAGAAACATGAATTGATCCTTCATGCATAACCACAGGGGTAGATTGTACGGAGTAAGTATAACTGGCCATGACGAATATTGTTTTCCCGTCATTCCAAACGGTGCAAAACCGTCTGTGCTCAAGCCCAACCTCACATTCCTAATTTCAGATGCAAAATTAGGATACGAACGGTCCAAATGCTTCCAAGCCAGCGAGTCTGCCGGGTGACGCATAACACCAGAGTCATCAGAAGCGCACGAGGCATGCCATGTCATATCCTTCGCAGTGGCCTTGGACATGTACAATCTTTGCAAACGAGGAATTATCGGAAAGTAGAACATCTCCTTAACCGGGCGTTTCTTTTTCAACCGACCATCTACATCAACCCTACTCGGCTTATACCGTGATCGACCACAAATCTTACAAAAATCTAGTTCGCTGTCTGCACCCCAAAATAACATGCAATTCTGTGCACAACAATCAATCCTTTCTACCGGAAGACCCATCCCACTCATCAAATGTTTGGTGTCGTTAAATTTCTTAGGAACCTTATTTTCGGGAGGACAAATCTCACGAATCAACTCAACAACCTGATTGTATCCCCTTTCAGACAATCTGTTTTCCGTTTTAATGTTCAACAATCTGGAATTGAATGACAACTGCGAATGAGATTCACAACCAGGATACAAGTCTTGGTCCGCTGCACGAAGCATGTCGTAAAACTGTGCCGCATTCTCATTAGGGGGTTCTTCATTAAGTGCCTCCTCTTCCACGTCGATTCCAAAATCAATGTTTGGGCCACCCATTAACTCTTCTACCATAGTGTGGTACGAACTAGGTCCCGCTGGGTCAACGTCGTTTGAAGTTGACGCATATTCATTATTGTTTTGATACGGACGTGGACCCCAAATCTCTTCCCCGTGATAAATCCAATTATAATAATTCAGTGTAAAACCATTTCGATATAAATGAGATTTCACTTCATTAGGATCTCTATAAGTTTGATTTCGACATCTAGCTTTCGAACAAGGACACCTAATTTTTCCTTCCCAAATCGAATTCGGATTACTAGTAGCAAATTCAATAAATCCATTTATTCCACTAACAAATCCAGGGTTCATAATCCCATTTACTAATCTTGGACTATACATCCAACTACGAATTGAATAATCCATGTCAATCGACGTCTACAAGCACACAAACAACCAACGTCTCATTTCCAACTCTATTAAAATCAATTAATATAATTCTAATTATATTCTAATAATTATTCTAACACCCTAATTAACAAATAAATTCATATAGACATATAACACAAATATAATTCTAACACTCTAATTAACAAATAAATTCATATAACTTAATTATTAAAACATACGTACATATAAATACATGCTTATAAACACAACATAATTAATTAACAATTTATAAATTCTTACAATTAACACATGCATGCATAAAAATTAACAATTCTAACAATTTTATATATACATACAACATATATGCATATATATACATATATATACTAAAACTATATATACACATATAACTTCAAATTTAACCAATGAAAACGAAAAAAATTATCGTAGAAATGCTCCCGTCGAAGTGTAGAACACAAATGGCCAAAAACCGAGTTCGATCCGCAAACGAAGGTGATTTTTGAGTGGGGATGGCCAAAAACTCGAAGCTTCAATTTGGGGGAGGGGGGTTGCGGCTGTAACGTTCTGGAAGAGAGGGGGTTTGGCCAATTTATATTTAATTAGGGCATCGGAGAAGGCATCGGGCCCACTGCCGATGCCATTTTGCATCGGGGGGCCGTTACCAAATGGCATCGGGGCCCACTGCCGATGCCATTTTGCATCGGCCATTAAATGCCGATGCCATTTCGCATCGGGGCCCACTGCCGATGCCATTTTGCATCGGGCATTAAATGCCGTCCCCTTTTCGCATCGGCCGGCCTGCCGATGCCATTTGCCGATGCCTTTTGGGAAATATTTTGTAGTGTACATTTAATCATTACACACTTAACTAATCATTATAATCCCACCAAACAATAATATAATAATACAAACTCATTCAATCTTACAACTTGATTTGACATAAAGTTAAATCCTTCACTATTCCAAAACCCAAAAGAAACACTCATATTACTATTCATCGGGATTTCAAAAATCAGGATTTCAAAAACCTGGTTTTTAAAACCACCCAAAGCCCAAAGTAAACACCCCTTAACAAAGATAAAAGGTAGAGTGTGAGTGAGACATTAACATTTAAAAAAATGTGTTAATTATGTTGGAACTAACTTACTTCCTTTGTTCAGTAATTACTCTGACGATGGGTGACCAAGGGCTCCGCCGACGCTGGCGAACATTCATTTGGTGTAGTCTTTGCATATCTGCGCCATTTTTCACAAACCTTGTATATTTTCTTGCTCTTTTTAATTGAACTGAATTATCATGAAAAAGAAATTTGGCTGAGATTATTGAAAATAAAAGAAGGTTATGTTTGTAAATTTTTTGTATTTTTAAAATAATATTATAAGGATATTTCAGTAATTTTATAATTTTCTTTATAAAAATTAAATATTTTATATCATTGCGAAGAGCGATCGCACATGACGAACTAAAATGACGTGGCAACTTATTATTGGACGTCTTTTATAAGACAGAGCGAACCTCCTGTATGTAGAAAGACTCTACTTTGATACTTTTCTTTTTAAAATATTTCACAATTACTTTCACATCCTTAAAATAGAAAATTATATTATATACTCCATCTTCACAATATTCTTAAATTTATACAAATGCCATTACATAATCAAATGTAAACTCAGTATTTTATTTTAATTATATATAAAAATTTACAAAATTTCCATGCAAGTAAAAGGATGGAGGGTGTAAATGAGATATATTTACAGATTGACAGTACTCTAGTAGTAGTCGCCACTCCTCAATGGCAATGGCAATGGCGGCAGCGCTCTCTTAATTTCAATCTATCTGGGCCGCCTACCAAAAACCCTAACGTTCCTTAATTCTTTGTCTCCTCTCATGCATCTCCCGCCAATCCCTCATTCAAAACCCTCAACCTCGATCCTACTTGTCGATTTGTAACCGCTGCCACCACATTCCACGGTGTCGTCGGGGACAACATCGATCGACACCGATCAAATTAACCCCGACGAATACCAAAAACTCGGTTCCTATCGGATTGCCTTCCTCATACCAAAACCAAGTACTCGATTGAAGCCAATTGGAGATGCTGGTCCTGTTATTGAAGCGGCCGGGTGGGATTTTCGCTTATGCTAGGAAGGCAGGGATGATCGCTTCTCGGGATGCTTAATGAATGAAGGCTAAGTAAGTATTAATTGGCTATTTGCATTTGTCGTTGGTTGGAACTAAGATAGACAAAATATAATGCTGTTGAAAATATTCATGATTCCCGTGTTTGGTATTTTCTTGTTAAATGTGCACACTTAGTAATGTAACCCTTCATGGATTTAGGGAGTGCTTTGTTGTTGGTTGGTGGGGTTCAAGATGAAGAAGGAATGGTAATGATTCCATGCATAATAGTGCATTAATTTAATATCCCATTTTATGAGAATCATCATCAATCCTCATGAATGAAAGTCATCCCCGTTTCCATTCCCCTCTGAATCCAAGTAATTCAGCAAAAGGGGATTTACTTTACTTCGATTAAAGTTGTTTCTTAATAAAGTGTATGAGTGCTGGATTAGGTACTATTCAGAAAAAAATGAGGGACATTGGTGTCTAAAGGGGAAAGTGAAGTAGAAAAGACTGCCTTACAACAAATCTTGCTCTGTTGTGGATAAGCATTTTGCTCATGTAGTGATATCAATATGCGTTTAGATGATGTATTGTTAGATGCATTTAGATTACAGAGAGATGTCAAGATGCATTTCGGATTTTGCTCATCTGAAGACTCCTGATCAAGATTTAGACCTGTTGAGTTAATGATTAGGGTTTTTGTTTGTAGTTTATTTTGATTTTGAGTTCTCTTCTTCAATCTTCTCCAAAAAAGACTCAAGGCATGATTTGCTTTGCTGAAGGAAAAATATATTGGTCTATAGATGCATTTGGAACTCTAAACTTGCTTGTTGTACATTGTGGTGCCAAGATCTCTCTGCACCATATTGGATGGATTATGCACTACAACTGAATTACTAGGCCATATCAAAACACATTTGGTTATGCTCGTTTGCAATTCAATTCAATTCCCATGAGATAACAGAGAAAGAAACACCGTAGTTAACTCGAGCAGGGCCCAAACTGCCCGGAGTCCCAATCAATCGTGATATTAATGTCACATTTTTTTCTTTTTGCAAGTATCCAGAGGTGTGGTTAAAATTGCAATTAAGTCAAACACCATGATTTAAAAAGAAACTACGTATAATTTTTCCCTTTTGTCTTAAGAATCAGTCATGTTGGTTCTTATAGAAAGGTAATTTTTCATGTTAGTCATTAAATAGAATATACTAGTGCAGAAGACTAAGTGGGTAGAAACTGTAAAATATGACCTTTCTTCCCCGGTGGAGCACCCCAGTTGGGGCGGTTTACGAATGGTGGCGACTGTGGTGATGGGAACAGTGATTTCAGATGTTGGTATAAAGTTGAAGCTCAACCTTTTCAATTTCTGTTGTGAACAGGTCCAGATTTGTATCATTGTATGACAAGTAAGGGGAAGTCAATTGCTTGCGTAAAATTTCATTTTTCTCGTAAATCACACACACATGCTGTAATGTCCTGTTATTGTTTGGGCTGTTAACTTAAACCACCTACTGATTAAGCCTCCAGCTCTATATTCCCATCTAGTTTCAAAATGCATAAGATCCACGTCCCTAGGCATTTTCACTGTTGCAGTTGCAACTAAATAAGATCCATTATTATCTGTATAATGCCATGCCTGATGTAGTTGAGTTGTTTGTTTTCCTGCAGGCCTTTGTGTCCATGTATGCTTACTCAGGATCTATGTTCATGTTAAAAAAAAAAAGGTTCAAGGCAAGACAGTATTATTAGACTAGACAGTGTTTTATAACAGAATAATGTAATTTCAGTGTCATGGTTTTTGTTTGTATCAGCTCTTTTAACGTATCATCTTTTTTCATTTCCTTGGGTGAGATGTCAAGCGTTATGATGAGCTTTATTATTTTTTTAATAACACGTTTGATTTTTTCACAAGTTTTAAGAAATATAGTACTCCCTCCGTCCAATTTCATTATTCCACTTTCCTTTTTTGATTGTACAATTTTATTATGTCCATACCCTTTTTTGAAACAATACTATTCATACTACTTTATGTCCACCTTTCTACCCTCACTTTCATTCACTTTATTCATAAACAATCATTTTATTTACAAATGGAACTTACAATACCCCATCATACTCTTAACTTATCTACTTTATGAATAAACTAAGCAATATTAATTAAAACCCGTGCCCAGAGAAGTGAGCGCAATAAAATTGGATGGAGGGAGTATTAAAATAGAATTAAGTTGGTGAAAAGTAAAAGGTAGGGAAATAGTAAGAAGCTGACTTTTAGGAAATGTGTTAATTAAGTTGAGATGAAAAAAAGGACAAAATAAGTCAATTAACATGAAATTTTTTGCTCCAAAGACGAAATCCTGAATCCTTCCCTGATCATGTGAGAGCACAATAGAAGACTATGTTTCGAGTTGAGTTGAAAAAAGTAGTTTAATTAATGTGTTGAAAAAAACAGGTCTGATGGCCAATTTAAGTCCACTAACTCTAGCTCCCCTTGTAATATTTTTTTTTGGATAAGATACATCTAGATCCTTAGTACTTCCTCCGTCTCCTATTTGATAATTCATTTTACTATTTTGAATGTTGATTTTACCATTTTGGATATTCCTTACGCGATGACACGTTAACCAAAATAGTAAAAACACTTTTAAACAATCTTTTTAAAACATCACAATATTACAATAAATGTCACTATTTTACTACACTAAAAATTATTTTTATTACTATTTATAAAGTTGAAAAGTTTTTACTACTCTCACTTTATCTTTCATAATACTAATAAACAATTCATTCGATAAAATTCGTGTTCAAAAGTTATGTGTCTTCAAGACGGGGAGGGATGGAGTATTACAAGTACATCTAAGTTCTTAAAAGTGTTTTTTTTAGTGCATTTAAATTCCTCCAGTATTTTTGTGGGGTTAAATAAGCTCTTAAAATATTTTCTTTCAAGTGCAAATATGCTTTTTTATCTTTCAAAATTGAACAAAAAGACATTTCCATTAACATTAATGTATATTTTTTCAACTACGGTGGTTTAATAGTAATATGAGGAGGGTATAATTGTAATTGTGTATCCATTTTTGTAGTGCATAGTAATACATTTTCAGCTATGTACTCCACAGTAAAAAGAGGGTTTACATATATTTTTTCTAATATATGTAAAATGTAAGTTATGTTTTTAATTCATAGGCACTAATCTAACACCAAACATTCAATAAAATAAATATTTGTATAAGACAATCTCATGTACGAAATAAATCTTATTTACTCTATTACTATGATTCATGTACGAAATAAATCTTATTTACTCTATTACTATGATATATGGATTCATGGATCGATTCACATTTAAAAAAAAAATTGTTGAGTTATGAAGCCCTGATGGACTGTAATCGAAAGGGGATATAGTTTATGTTGGAAAGTTTGTACTATTAGTTATGATATTTATGCAAAACACTCTATAATGTGAATTAAGCTATTTGAATCAGTTGTTCTAGTATAGAACTTAGGAAGAACTCAATTGATCAACTAAGCAATGTAATTAGACTAGCTCCACACGTGTATCTACAAAATGAAGACCGGTTTAGTGGACATAAGACTTGAAGACAAAAGATGTAGAAGACTAGAAGATGTAAAAGATCGAAAGAGAATAAGATTATTGAGTATTAGACAACTTGAAATCTAAGTTCAAACAGATTGAGACTCATTTGATAAACCAAGTGTATTTTCAATTGTTCTGATAATAACAACTGAATATAAGACGACTTATGATGGTTAAGTCTAAAAATACTATTGTTCATTCAAGACAAATTTAATATTCAGTTTGCGTGTCAAATAAATTAAAGAATCAATGCTAGCCGAAGATAAAAGGAATTCAAAACAAAAAGCTGATAAAGATGAGAATGAATTTTAGTCATTTGTATATTGGACCCATCTACCTAACTAGCTGATGTAGAAAAATGAGAAGATGACAATTTACATCTAATGTGACATGAAATTGAACTAATCCAAGCAACAATGCAAAAGTACATGAGACAAACATAAATTTATCTAATCTGGTATGAATAAATTCGAGGTAGGGTAAAATGCAAGTTTGGTCCCAAGAGAATTTTTCAAAAACAATTTTGGTTCCACGTTCTTTTTTGGTCCCATTTTTTGCAAAAATGGTCCCAACCGTTAAATACTTAACGGTTTCCGTTAAGTGATATTGCAAAAATAGTCCCAAAGCAAAAAAAATGAGAAAAAAATGAAACATTGCAGATTTTTTTAATAATTTATGTAAATTTGAAAAAATATTTATAATAATTTATATCAAATTTAAAAATTAAAAATTTATAGAAAATCTATAATATTTAAAAAGACAAAAAATAAAATAAAAATCAAACCAATTAATATTTTAGGTAAAATATGTCAAATTAAAGAATTTGAATAATTAAAATTTGAATATATTATTTTTTTATTTATAAAATCATAAAAATTTACCATATAGATTTTTTTAAAATATCACATAAAGTCTTTAAAACTTAAATTTTGAAGAATTCAATTTAAAAATTACAAATTCCATCAAAATTTTAAACTAAAATACAAAAAAAAAATGTATTCATATATCTATCATTAACACTGTTCTTCTCCCCATCATTGACAGAAAATCGGAAGATCTTTCAAAAATTCATTTTACATATTAAGTCATCTCAAACAAAATAATTATCCTTTCAAAATCTAATCGCAAGATTTGTTTTTAAAAAATTGATAATATATCTCAAAATTGAAAATTTCGGTTCAAGCAATACCACACCCCGAACCCATGGTGATCACCAACACGCACCACCAGCCCCAACAGAGGAAATATTAATTGAGATAAAATGAGAAAAAATCAAGAACGATTTGACGTGTAATTTCAGTGAATGTGGTTTGTCTACTTCGATTTGGGGGGTTTAAGTGAGGGTTTACGATTTGAGGAATTTAAGTGAGGGTTTGCGATTTGGGAATGCTTAATGAGTGTTTTACCTTCAATTTTTTCTAAATTTTCAAGTTTGATTTGTGTGGTTTTATTTGGGGAAGAATTTTTTAGGGCTCTTTTAAAATTAGAGGTGATTTTGGAGCATTTGATTAAAATAGAACATTTGGAGATTTTATTTTAGATGGTAAAATCTCGTGGGACATTTTTTGTACAAAATGGGACCATTTTCGTCAACACGAATCTTTTGGGGCTAAATCTGCATTTTCCTGATCTTTTGGGACCAAATATGCATTTTCCAGATCTCTTGGGACCAAATCTGCATTTTTCCGTTTTTTACCTTAACGGCGTGTGTGCTTCACATGAACAATTCCGTTAGTTTTTTACGGAAAAATCTCGTGGGACCATTTTTGCTCAAAATGGGACCATTTTCGTGAACAGAGATTCTCTTGGGACCATATTTGCATTTTACCCATTCGAGGTACAACCAAGGTTGCAAAAGTCGAAAATCAGCCGTTGTAGCACCCATAATATTATTTACTATTGAAAACAAGGAGATATAAATATATATATATATAAATATTTGGGTAGGGCTGCTGTGTACTCAAGTACACGGTGTACTTGAGTCCAGCTATATAAGAAATATAAATTATATATAGGATATATAATAAAAAAACTTAACAAAAGTCCTTGTAGCCTAGTGGCTAACCTTGATTGTATTACCCCCATGTCCCAGGTTCAAATCCCACCTCACACAATTTTCGAAAAATTTATTTTAATTGTTTTAGTGCAATTAATAAATAATAATAATGTTCCAGGTTCAAATCCCACCTCACACAATTTTCGAAAAATTTATTTTAATAGTTTTAATGCAATTAATAAATAATAATAATTTTAAAAAGGTTCGAATCCCACTTCTAACCATTTTCAAAAATTTTATTTTAGCAGTTTTGGTGCAATTAATAAAAAAAAAAAATTAGCAAACAATTTTTTTTATACATTATAAAAGAGTGCAAGTACTAGTAATATCATTAATTGCACTTACTAATAATATTATTAATAGTAATAAAACTGCAAGTAAAAAAATAATAAAACGTGTAAAATTAATAACAATTTTTTTAAAAAAATTTTGCACCAGTTTTTCTAAATTATGAAAGTGCAAGTACAAATAAACAAAATGTGTATCATTAGCATACACTTTTCAATTATAATATCATACACTTTTCAATTATAATAACATACATTTTTCATTAATATATAACTTACACTTTTCATTAATAGAACATACATTTTTTAGTTATAATATCATACACTTTTCATTAAATATATCATACACTTTTTACTTATAATAACATACTTTTTATTAAATATATCATACACTTCGCAGTTATAATAACATACACTTTTTATTAATAAAACATACACTTTTCATTAATAGATCATACACTTTGCAGTTATAATAATATATAACTTACACTTTTCAGTTATAATATCATACACTTTTCAGTTATAATAACATACACTTTTCATTAAAAACAATGTTGCACTTTTCAATATAGTAACATACACTTTTTATTAAAAAAATAAAGATACACTTTTTAGTTATAATAACATACACTTTTTTTTTTAAAAAAAATCGAAAAAAAAATAAAAAAAAAAATCGAAAAATAAAATAAAAAATAAATCAAAGTTTGACCGTTGACCGGTCAACGGTCAACATTTGACTAGTAAAAGTCTACTCAAGTACATGGTGTACTTGAGTACATACAAGACTTTGGCTAAATATTTATATTATTTATTAATTTAAGATTTATTATAGTAAATTAATAAATGAATTTTGGATAAGATATACCAATTCTAAGATATACGTATAAAATATTGTATAATATATTATATTTATTTTAAATCATTATTTCATTATTATTTTAATTAGCGTGAGTTTCTCTTCTTCTTAATCATTTTATGATTTAAATGTTCAAACCCCACCACAGTTGAGGGAAGACTTCTAACAAGCCATAATTCCCATAATTTTTTTCAATGGAGTAAACACATCTAAACTCACTCTCGGTTGATGCCCTCTATGCAAACTAACAACATGGAATCAAAGAATATTTCCTCTTGATTCCACTTATTCAAATGGCAAGGACTAATAATTTCTAGTACAAGTTTGTTATTTGAATGATAGGTGTCAACACATTATAGGCTAGGAGATTCTATATATAGGTATTCTTGTTTTCCTCTTTCCATCATTAATGAAAGCTAAAACCCTATCAATGAATATGGCAGCCAACATTTACCTTCCTCTCTACCCTTTTACAAACTTCGTCAAGTAATGAGACACCAAATTCCCCTGTAGTGTGTTGTGTTCTCCTTGGATAAGATTTTTGTGGTCGCGACCTCTTATTAACAGCAGCCAGCAGTGGCCCTCCTTTCTTAGAAGACACTGTAACTGTTTTCTTCTCTCCCTCTTATATTTATGCCCTCTCTTAATGTTTTCCTGCATTGTATAGGCTAGTGTATTTACTGAGTTAAAGTTATGTTGGGACAAATCATTTTTTTTGCAAAGCCAATTTCTGTTTGTGTTAGATTCTTCTACCAAATGACCTTCATAGTATAGATGCTTATTAATTTAAACACCTTTGATTTAAGCTAAAATCTCCCACAAGGGATGTCCGTTTTGAAGCAGCAGAGGTTTCAAATAAATTTTCAGATTTAACTATCATTAAGTAAATGGGTAATCTATGCAGATTGTTCTTTAATTCTCTAAAGACCGGTCAAATCAGATTTTAAAGTTGTTTTTATTATTTTATGAATTATGTCTACAAATACTTATAAGTCGTACTCTGCTCTCTGCTTGTATTAATTTAGTGAGTAATGCTTTTGTACAGATATAATCGGTCTCTCTAGCTAATTTAAGTAGATAAAAGACTTACTCATTTTTATTTTTATATTTATATTTATTATAACTATTATTATATAATATTTTTTTGTTCTACTTTTATAAATTCCATTTATTTAGTACAGATTGTCGTAGGTGTAGGTTTATAGGTATCATGGAAGTTTCACACACCCATTAGTATAAATGTAAGATAGACAATCTAAACAAGATAGAAAAAGTAAGATAAATAATTTTGTGTTTGATAGACTTCTTTTACATGTGAGATAAGAGAATAGGTTAAGCCTTTTGTTTTGAGTAAATGACCACTTTGTCCTCTTAAAAAATTTAAAATACCAATTTCACCCATATATATTTTTTTTAAAAATACCAGAAAATATATTTAAGAATACAAAATATACCCGTATAGAAAAATACAACAATGCTTTCTCTCACTTTTACAAATTCTGCATTCAAATAAAAAACGTTTTCTCTCACTTTTGCAGATTCTGCATTCAAATAAAATTCTCTAAACATTGAACTAAAAACCACCAAATTAAATGTTCTAAAGCATTTTGCATCCTTTTTTTTCCATTAGGTCCTCATCCTCTGAATCTCATTTGGAACTCAACGTGATGGCAAGACATCCATTGTAATCACTGAACACAAAGAAAGTAACAACAAAAATTAGGTAAACAAACAAAGCACTCCAATTAATTATGTCATGTAAATACCAAGTTATTCAACCAAACTTCAATTGGTAACTAACTCATAGGAAAAAGAAGGGTAAAAAATCTATATCCCTAACATAGGAAAAAAAAAGAAAAAAAAAGGGGAAAGCAGCAATATCAAGTTACATCAATTTTGAAAGACAAAGCCAAATCATTATCATCAATGGTGGAATTAAATAATGTCTTCAAAGGGGACGGGATCTCCTGTTACACAATGGTGTTACATCTCTTGTTACACTAATCGGATGAGTGACACGTGTCCAAGAGAGAGATTATGCGGACGGTAAAATTAACAGCTTTAAAATAATATTGGAAAAGGTAATGTTACTATTTTTAGAAAAACAGAGTTGGACAAATCTTTTCTCCGGCGTAATCTTGGGCAAGAAGATCAATATGATAATCTCAACCATGAAGATAGAAAGAATTGATTGCAGCAAATCTCCATATTCTCTGACCCTGAAGAGTTCAGCCGTGAAAGAAAAATTAAGATTTCTCTTAATTCTGAAGATTACCGTACCCAAGCTTCGACGGAGATTGTCGGCGTCAGAAAATTATCGGTAGGCTCTTTTTTCCCTCCTTTCGTTTTCAGGTCATATGATCACTCTCTCAAATTATCAAATTCAAATATGTAATGAAAACTGAGATTATGTATAATTTAAACTAAAGACAATGTGTTTGATAAAATGCCTGAATGAACATTGTTTGATTGTCTGGTTTTCTAAGTCTTCTAGTGAAGATTTTATATAACACGACATTATAATTACTATATTATTGTTTAGGAAATTCTAGTACGCATGATGCTGCAGATATAATTGCTGCCACAAAATATTCATTTAAAATTAAGCAGCACACTAATTCTTGATAAATGATGGATGCATTCAAAATTGAAGTTAAAATTAAGCAGCACATTAATTCTCCTTTTTTAATTAGAAGCTTTGCTTCCTTACTATGATACAAAATGGAACTTGTGCACCTGTGGTCATTCTCAGTTTCATCTGATGTTTTTTCATTTGCATTCAACAATCTGTTTTTTCTTTTTTCCTCTCCCCCGTGTTCATGTTTTAATTTTGTTGGTGGTGTTTTTGTACTTTATAAATTGCAGATAAGATCATTATTTCCCAATATTTATGACCTTTTAAGAGATGATAAAGGAGAATTTATGGCTAGCAAAACCGTACTGTTCTTGAGATTGCTGGACGTGGATTTAGGTGAAGCAATGGAGCTTACAGAGACATTATCATGGCTATAAGAAATGTAGATAGATCCAATCTACACATTATCCCTTTTATTTTATTTTTAAGGTTGCACATTAGCATTGTTATTTCTACTTAATATATACTATTAACTTGTAATTTTGCTTCATATATTGATTTTGGAATTGTACGTACTACCACGTTCTCTTATTTTTCATCAATGGATGATCTTTGGTGTTTTATTGCAATTTTTCTTTATACTGTGAACTGTATGAGTAGTACAAGTGTAATAATAAGTAAATTTACATTTATATACTCATTAGCAAGAATATGTTTGTTTATGCTACGATAAAAGTCACATTTTTTGTTTTTTGGACTGGCAAAATGACTTTTATTGCACAACATATTAGACACCAGTGGTGCCAATTACATTAAGGTTCAGCAATAATATGAACAACAAGTGCACAAGATACAATATCCATAAGTGCTCAGGCCTCACGTAAGCATTACCACAAAAATTGAAGTCCTTCGTGAATGTTTTGGAACTTGCAAAAACATTACTTAAATGTGTGGCTGCATTTTGATATATGTGCCAGATACATAGTCGATGACATGTTTCTGGCCATTGAATGGCTAAGGCTTTTGCCATTGCAGCATCTTGATCAGTAAGAATGGTTCTTGGTTGTTTTCCAGACATGGCTCTAGCAAACGAATCAAATAGCCATGTGTATGTCGCTGCAGTTTCATCATACAACAATGCTGCACCAAAAACAATTGTTTGCCTATGGTGATTCACACCAACAAAGAGGGAAAATGGTTTACCTTCTTTATTTTTTTTGTATGTCGTATCAAAACAAACTACATCACCAAAATAAGTATAATCAACTTTCATTAGAGCATCAACCCAAAGAATATTAGCAATCAAATCTTGTTGATCAACTTGAATTGCATAGAAAAAATTAGGATTGTCAAGCTGCCTCTGTTGTAAGTACTCCAAAATCCCTCCAGTATCACCAGCCTTCATTTCCATGGTCCTCTTTGATTTCAAGTAATTTTTGAAATCTTGAAATACAAAACCAACATTTTCGGGACCTCCAACTTGCTTTGACAATAAGGCAAAACCCGATTTTGGTGTTATTCCAGAATTGTCTAAATCATCTGCTTGTGAAGCTTGAATATTAGATATCCTTCTGTGGGATCTTTTCATATGAATCTTTTTTGGACTCACCAATTCATGGCCACTATGTTCTGAGATAAAATTGACAACTCTGAAATTACCATTATACCTAGCATTAATCTTTATTTTTGCTTCACATCCTGTTCTTGTTTCTGGACAATGAGACTTGATCAATGCACCTCTTTTATCTTTTGGCCTGTTTCCCTGACATTCGCAACAAAATATTCTATCCAGTGTTCTTCCATTTTTATCTCTATGAACACTGTGCTTTCTAATGCCAAATCCAAGTGCTTTAGCGTATTCATTGTAGAAATTATAAGCATCATCCTCACTCTCAAATTCCATACCAATTTTGGGAATTTTCTCTTCCAAAATATTTAGCTGTCTTTCAATTCTAAGCTCCTCTCCACTTTCATTTTCAAGTTCTATACGTTCATCAGCCTCATCAAAATTTAGTTCACATCTTGACGTAGCATCAACACGACTATTTTGCTCCATAGCTTATTGAGCAAATGAAATCTGAAACTTACATACAGTAAAGAATAATGGAGAAAAAGAATTACCAAAAGTGAAACACGGGAGTCATTTCATTACAAAAAAAAAAAAAAAAATACATAAAAGGATCAATTTTATTTGTTAGTGTCTAAATATCATGCATATGATACCTGCTTTCCTTTATGAATTTTGATGCAATGAAAGCAGGTGTGGTGTGATGTGCTGCTTAATTTTAAATGAATATTTTGTGGCAGCAATTATATTTGCAGCATCATGCGTACTAGAATTTCCTAAACAATAATATAGTAATTATAATGTCGTGTTATATAAAATCTTCACTAGAAGACTTAGAAAACCAGACAATCAAACAATGTTCATTCAGGCATTTTATCAAACACATTGGTGTCTTTAGTTTAAATAAATTATACATAATCTCAGTTTTTATTACATATTTGAATTTGATAATTTGAGAGAGTGATCATATGACCTGAAAACGAAAGGAGGGAAAAAAGAGCCTACCGATAATTTTCTGACGCCGGCAATCTCCGTCGAAGCTTGGGTACGGTAATCTTCAGAATTAAGAGAAATCTTAATTTTTCTTTCACGGCTGAACTCTTCTGGGTCAGAGAATATGGAGATTTGCTGCAATCAATTCTTTCTATCTTCATGGTTGAGATTATCATATTGATCTTCTTGCCCAAGATTACGCCGGAGAAAAGATTTGTCCAACTCTGTTTTTCTAAAAATATTAACATTACCTTTCCCAATATTATTTTAATGCTGTTAATTTTACCGTCCACATAATCTCTCTCTTGGACACGTGTCACTCATCCGATTAGTGTAACAGGAGATGTATCACCATTGTGTAACAGGAGATCCCGTCCCTCTTCAAAGTTACCTTATGAAAAGAAAAGAAAATACATAGTACTCCCTCTGTCCCACAATTGTTTGCACTCTTTCCTTATTCGTACGTCCCACAATTGTTTGCACTTCTCAAAAAGGAAATATTTTTTTAAACCCCACCCTCACAATATTCACATATTTACACAAAATGCCATTACTTTTACCCTCAATCCAATCACTTTTTTACTTTATCCATATAACTTTACAAAATTACCCCTCAACACTCCACTCATTACATCTTTTTCTTAGTTTGCGTGCCCATAAAGTGGTGCAAACAATTCCGGGACGGAGGGAGTACCAAATAATTAAGGATGGGGCTAATAACACCCCATAAAATGTTATACACACCCGAAATGTTAAACACACCCCATTAAAATTTAAAATTCAATTTTTATTACTATACCCACCCCAATTATTTCATTTTTACCCTTCCTTCAACCCTCATAACTAATAAAAATTAACTAAATCTTTAAAAATATATAAAAATTAAAAAAAATTAAGAAAATAAAGAAAATGAAAAAAAAATAATTAAACCTAAATAAAATCTGAAAAATAAATCAAATAAAATAAAAAATTATCGATTAACGAATTTTTTTAATTAAATAAAATAATAAAGAAAAATCAACTCAATATTAAATTAAAAAATAAAATATTTAAAAATAAAATAAAGCTAAATAAAAATTAAAAATTTCAACTAAAATTTAAAAAATAATTAAATCAATTATATTTTAATATTTTGAATTAATTCTTAAGATTTAGGTGATTTTTAATTTTTTAGATTTTATTTATCATTATTCGAATTCTTAATTTTAATTAATTTTTTAATTAATTATTTTTTACGATTTATTAAAAATATTTACGAATTTATTTATTTTTAATTTTTTTATTTGAATAATTTTTTTTTTCTTTTTTAAAATATTTAAAATACTTTTCAGATTTTAATTATATTTTAAGATTTTTTCAATTTTTTTTAAAAAAATTATCTTTAATTTGTATAAGGGTTACTTAGTCATTTTACAATTATCTATTTTTATTTTTAAAATGATGGGGGTGTGTATAACATGTTTTGGGGTGTCCATAATTAAACTCAAGATTTCAAAATGAAAAAAAAGAAATTGAGAGAAAAAAGGGACTGAAAACATATGAATGAACAGAAAATACATAGGAACTTTACTCTCCACACACAAATCAACATACTTGCTGAAGCCTATAAACCCAGGAATAGAAATGAGAAGACAATACTTAATGAGACTACCATATATATATATGGGAGTAACAAGAAGGTAGCACAAGTAACTAGCATATCAAAGGACAAAAGCAATTCAACCAATGCATCCATCACATCAATTTATATGGAGTGTGTTGAAACTAACATTTTGAAACCAGAATGTGATAGAAATCGAAAAAAAAAATCAATCTCATACACCAGATATATGATGAAATCGGCTCAAAATACTCAGTAACTCACAAAACATACCCATTGGCAAAAATCTGTGTTAAAATCGGAAGAAATCGGCCTAAACCAACAGATCTAACCATACATCACAAAATATCAGATCCGAACATCAGACACTGTGACGAACACAAACACCTTGAAAACCCTAAACTCGTCACACACACAAACAAGAGATCAAATCATAGTTTGAATAACAAAGATCTATCCACAAAATGCCCCAAATCCAGGTAAAGGTACCTGTTTATCAATGGGTTGTTCATCGAAGTAGTGAATCGCCTCGGGAGCAGAAGAGAGAATCGCAGATGAAAAAGTGAAACATTTTCTTTTCGTACTAGGATTTTTTCTTTATATATGAGGGGCATTTTGGTCAATTACGTCCTCAGTCGGGGTTTCAATTTTGCGCCGATAACATATCTTCGTGTTTTTGGGGAAATTGGTCCACCATTTCGAAGTGCGGGCTTGGTGCCTTGTCATGGGCCTACAAGATTGATAATAAGGTCTATCAAACATCTGTTTGGGCCAGATAATGACTTAATCGGATGCTAATCAGACCTATCAAAGAGGGCCTTACAGTATATAATACTCTCTCCGTCCAATTTTATTATGCCCACTTCTCCGGGCACGGATTTTAATGAATATTGATTAATTTATTCATAAAGTAGATAAGTTGAGGGTATGATGGGGTGTTGTGTGGTCTATTTATAAATAAATGATTGTTTATGAATAAAGTGAATGGTAAAGTAGGTAAATAAGTGATGATAGGAGGGTGGAGATAAAGTAGTATGAATAGTATTGTTTCCAAAAAGGGTATGGGCATAATAAAATTGGCCAACCAAAAAAGGAAAGTGGGAATAATGAAATTTGACGGAGGGAGTATTACTTACTAATTTAATAATAATATATTTCTTATCTACTAAATTATTAATGGTAATAATTCTAAGTTATATTAATTTTTTATTTTAGGTGACGAGACTCTCTCGCGTTAAATCAATCCACGTATTTACGAGACTACTAAAGATTTAAGGTGTGATTTTCTTATTATTTGATTGGATATATACTTTGTCAATTTTAAATATTTTCGTGTGATTAATTTCGTTGCTTGCTACATCTTACTACTTATGTCATGGTTGGTTTATCCAACAACTTATGTCATTATGGTTGGTTTATCCAACAAACTTATGTTATTATGGTTGGCATTGCCAACAAGCTTATGAAATTGTATGTATGTTTGTGAGTTAATGATTTTATTTGCATGTGATATTTAAGGTGACAAAGGGAATCCCACTAAGCTAGTTTTTGCTCATCCCAATCTACTTAATTTTTACAGATTGAAGGAGTTGCAGTGGAAGGACGATGGATCCAGTACGTGCCATTAGGAAAATGCATCTATGAAATGTTATTTATTATTTGCATTTAAATTTCGAACTACTTTCATCTTAGGTATTTTCCAACTCTTTAAAACTAGTTTAGTACTCATTAGTTGAATTAAAATTTTATTTTGAGTATTTATCTTCTAGATTAATTCCGCTGTCAAATTTTATAAAAATATGCATGTTTTTATTAGTGTAATGTGGTAACATGACATTTTGCTAAATTATTTTAAAAACTAGTCCAAATTACATCCTATTAAATTTGGGGTGTGACAGCCGTCGAGCAGATTTCAACTACCCAACTTTTTTTTTTTTTTTTTGCTTTTTTTACATTCTTAATGAAGTTTTCACCCCTTAAACGATGAAATTTGACCAAAAAAGACCGTACACGATCATTTTCTACTTAGAGCCTCATTTCTACCTTGAAAAATGTATATGATCGCTCAAATCAGACACCTACGCAAAAAAATACATTAAAAAATCAGGGTGTCTAGGCGACCACCTAGGCCAATTTTTCTCTCTGAAATCGTAAAACATCTAAAAGTCGAAAATCGAGTCGGTCAAGGACCGCCTAGACTGACTTTTGAATCAGAGTAAAACTCCCAAAGAAGATATACATCAAAGTGTTTAAATTAGCTATCCAACATCTAGTTTGGAAATCCTACTATAAATATTCAGACAAATATTATCTAAAGCTTACACATTTCTACAGTCGACTTATTCTGATATTCGTTCAATTGATAGACTTTCGAGCAATCAATAGGTTATCAGTTTGAGCCTCACAACTATTACTTGCCTGCTGATTTAATTCCCTAAGTCAACAACTCAATTGTTCACAAAAAGATTTCGTTAAAAAGTCTATTCACCATTTTTTTCTAGATATTTTACTCTCACTCAATTATCTCGAGACCTACAACTGATATCAGAGTAGTGGTTCACAAGACCACTGACTTTGATTGTCATTAGTTATTGAGGAAAAACCTTTGTGGTTGCTTGAACAAATCTTTCAAAAACTCATCTCACTTGTTTAATAAAATCATGGAAACTAACAACTGTTATCTTTGTAGGTTTTATGGAAGACTATTATTTCTGAAAATTTAGGATGAAAACTCATCTTGGATCCATACATGACTTGATGTGAAGTGTTATAGGATGGAAACTCATCTAGAATCCATAAATGACTGGAAATTCCAAATAAATGTGTCCACTACATAAAAAAGAAAAATGATCACTGCTCTAAAGGCCTCCAGCTCCAAGCATACACGCTTCCTTAAGATTTTGCAATGCTTCCCGAATAGAATCACCATCTTGGTTGGAGTATTTGAGGCATACAAGTCTCTGAGCAACACGGTACGCCATTTGAAGATCATCATGCTGTCGGAAATTCACCTCCATTCGCTTCACTCCCTACGCACAGATTATAAATAAATAGCATGCCAAGAAAATTAATCCCAAACTGCAGTTGAAGTTAACACGATACAGTTAGCAGCTCAAACTAATAACCCGAGGACGAGTCCAGTTAACAGCCTAGCCTAGCCTATAATGACGACGATTAAAAGAAGAGTGATCTAAGCATGATTAATTTTTTCTGATTTTTTTTAACAAACTTGGAGCCAAGGAGAAATACACTCCTGAGGGCATAACAGACAAACTTCAGTATCGCTAACTCTTCTACGTTGAGTTCAAGATTCCTTCTTCGGTGACACTACTAAAACAGAGTTACGATTTTAGGACATTTTTTTTTAGTTACTAAGCATCAAACAGAATGAGATGTTGTAGTATTGGTTTAGAAAAATACCCTTTGGGTAATCATTGATGTGATGGTCCTGGCGGACTCTATAACTCCACTTGGTAATCCAGCTACTTCTGCTAGCATGAGGCCATAATGTGCAATGTGACGTGGTCCATCTTTCAGTTGAAACTGGGAAACATAGTTACTTGACTTTAATTAGAAGCTGCAATCATGCATCACATAAACAAGATTCATTTGCTCCAACATCTTACCTTGAAATCCATGCGCTTGTTCATAATCTCAACATCCAAGTGAACAATTTTCACATTCGGATAAATTGTAGCCAACTCCGATAAGTTTTCCATATGGGTAGCAAATATAGTGTACCTAAAACCAAAAGAATACAATGTTTCTTCTTTGGGGAAGCAGTAATTGGAGGGAATCATATCTTATACAGTTATACGTAGTAACATCTTTTTTTCTTTTAAATCGTTATAGAAGCATCTTCTACGTTCCAAACTATCATATAAGAAGACGTAAGAGCTTACGAGATCTTTCTTATATACCTATTCACAATGTTTCGTCAATGACAACTTAAACATAATAAAGCTTATGAATACTAGTACAGCAACATATTAACATTTTCCTATTCATCTACCTTATAAATTCATGTCATCATTAGTCACTAATGTACAGACACGCAGGAGTCATCAAAGCCTTCCTTAAAAAAAAAGGTTCCACTTGAACACCTAAAGAGAGTGATACTCTTTTTCTAGACAGTACTAGAAACAGGCAGCGTATTGCAATTATTTTTGTCAATTGAAGAATAAGACAGAAATTTACGCTCTTAAAGCCAGTAGATGCTCACAGCAGCTCCATGCAATTGCAAAGCCATCAGAGGAAGATGTTGCTCTCCCCAATTCATCCACAACAATTAGACTTCTGCATGCACCATAGAGAGCTGCATGACACATATCATTGAAGAAACCAGTCCAAGCATTAACCATCAGATACCAGTTATCTAATATACCTATGAGAAGCATTTTGCAGGATAAAAGCCGTCTCTTTCATCTCTGTCATGAACTGCATACAGTACAACAACGATACCATTCATCTCATAATCTTTAAGTAGAAAATTCCTAATTCAAGAGGATATAGGTTGCTTTGCATGATGATATGGCAACGTGATTAGTCTCTTAGTTTTGCAATTAAAGCTATATTTAACCAAGCATGAGTTCCGATGTCCACAGCTACTTTCAAGAGTCCGGTAATTAATTTTCAGCCTTTCAGCTTAATATAGACTAAGAATGATGTTTGAAGGGTTGTCTAAAGATCAAGTAGCTGAACTTTATGTCTGCTCTAAAGAAAAATTTCTGCTACAATCTGACACTATGAAATGTCTATGGCATAACATATGAAACTATCTTAAATATCTTCCTTGTGAGACAGCCAGCCTTCGCACTGGAACACGAAATGTTGCCTTTTCCATCAGCAATAGGACAACTCAGATGACTCAGGCCAGCATTCAAAGAGTAAATAATAGGTCTCTTTCTGAATAGATTTAACTTATATCTGCTCCGAAGAGGAAGGCTCTGAAAGAGAGTTCGACCTTCCCATTTGTCATTTAAAACACCATAAGTGGAGTCAATGTTGTTCACAAAAAACCTACTGCCTGATTCTAGAAAGTGGACATTTAAGATTGCAAGAATCAAGATTATGAAACCTGTTCTAATTTTTAGCTAAGATTTCAACAATTAGAAGGGGCTTTTAGCGTCCTCTTTTAAGTATTAAAATGGGTTGATTACCTACAAATTTGTGAAATTTGGTTTGATTTTTTTCTTTCAGAACACCAGAATTCACCACTTTTTTTTTTCTTTTCAATTTGATACTCCAATTAGGATTTCGGGATCCCATGTTAGATATTATAGCCCCAAACCCTTGCTGGTATCAAATTGAGAATAAATTCTTTTGGGTGCGGGTGGGAGGATCAATTGGTCCATAACACCATAATCAAACATACCATAAGCCAAGTAGAACCAAAATTTCATTTTTGAACTCTAAATATGTTCTAATTTGGAATTTTAGAATCCGTTTTTTAAAAACCCAATATATCCTTCACTACAAATACCTATAAACCCTACAAAAAACATTTTTTTTCTCCATCACACTCTCCATTGATTCATTAATCAAATATGATTTTTTATCCCCTCTCGGCCTCTATTCTTTTATTCATCACTTTGCACAATTTTTTTCTCACTTTTACAACTTTCAATAAAACACACTAATCATACACTGTCGTCAAATCATTACAAATTTACAATTACAGTTCACAATAATATAATAATACAACATCGCACATTCTTACACATCGATTTAACATAAAGTTAAATCATACCCTACTTAATGTCAGCCAAATGAGTTTGTGGGGTATGTCTTGGTGGAATGGGGGAAGAGAATGTTATACTTCATTAAATTCATGATGAAAACAATAAAAACATTGAATTGCAAGATTAAATATTTTACCGTGCTCGAGTTTGACTCAACACTGTCCATAGTTCCCATCCTAGTAAATATTCGATCAACTACTCTGAGTGTTGCAAAGCGAGCAGGAACATAACAACCAATTTGAGCAAGGATGACTACCAAGCAAACTTGCTGAAGAAAAGTACTCTTCCCACTCCTATAGGTAAAAATAATGATTAAATTATGCAGAAAAATCAAAGATTTAACTTATGCTTAATCAACTAAAAGTGGTTTATGGCCTGGGCTAGCCACCCCTATCAAAAGTCACATCAACTATGAAGTGGCTC
The DNA here is from genome assembly GCA_963675135.1 of Galeopsis tetrahit. Taxonomy (NCBI): domain Eukaryota; kingdom Viridiplantae; phylum Streptophyta; class Magnoliopsida; order Lamiales; family Lamiaceae; genus Galeopsis; species Galeopsis tetrahit. The sequence continues at coordinate 8,188,852 of OY776121.1, read as the reverse complement.
AAAGGCAATGCTTCCCTCTTAAACTGCCAAAAGAAAATTGTCTTCAGATCAAAGCTCCCTAAACCTTCTCGATTAAAGCATTACAGGCCAAAATCTGAAACTTAATTCTAGAGTCTGTAACTGCAAGTCAATTACGAAATTAGATAGGTCTCAGTTTGTCCTGTGTAACAAATTTAAATTAATTTATCTGCCACCTTTTAGCTCCCACCTAAACTAACTGACACTATTTACTCTCCAATTTCATGCAGTCCACAGCAATATCTATTAGTTCATTTAGACATTTAAAATCTTCAATGGTTGAGGTTTGGCAACAGCAACTTATTTCATTATACTCACTTAACTATACTCTTCTGTTCACCTGATGTAGAATTCTAAGAGAACACTAATTATAGTCTGTACCCGTGAAATAATTCTAGAAAAGGATCTTCAAACTGTCAAACTTGGGACACTTAAAAGAGAAAAGGAAAAATAAAAAGAAAAGCCCATGCCATTCAGGACTGCATTTTCTTACATGTTTGGGCCCGTGACAATTACCATATTTGATGCTTCAGAAAGAAAGATGTTGTTGGCCTGGACAAGCAAATTAGAAAATTATCTCAAATGTATACGTCATGTTTTTATAAGACTTAGAAAATTAGCAAAGCATCCAAGCAAGGAAAAAAGTGGTTGTCATTGTCAGAATATGAACTTACAACAAACTCATTGTGAATGCTTTCAAGGATGGGGTGCCTTCCTGAATCAATTGCCAATGGACCATAATCTACAAGAAATGTATGGACATTGTGCATTCACTTTATCAAAATCTTGAAGTGATTAACTAGTACCAGTCAATGTAATGTTGATTCTTACCTGTAAACTGAGGTCTAGTATATTTGTCAACAGTTTTTGTGGATATTGTATGAGCAAATGAATTTACTATCAAATCAAGAAGGCATAGGACCTCAGCAAGAAGAGTCAGCACAAATACATCCTCCCGTATGAGATCCATTAGTGCTTCATGTTAATAAATTGATCACAGGTGTTAATAATAATATTTTCCAACAAAGACTGGACCAAAGCGTATTGAATTAATTTTGAGTTGATGGTTAATTTGATAAGGGAGACATGCTGGAAGATACAAAACATATAAGAAACAATGAGAAGATTATCAGTCAGGCAAACAACCTTGTTGCAGATATATATATATCCAATTACATATGCCTTCCTGACGAGACTTTCAGATACCCAGTGAAAAGTTAAAATGCAGACAACAGAGCAATGCTATAATATGGATAGTAAAAAAAATGTAGTATTATGGATCAAGATAAGCGATTAGAAACTCAAATAGTTTACTTAATCTTGGCCCATTATCCACGTTTGCATCCATACATGGGAATAGAAAACTTTGTTTAGAGATAAGATTTTGTCATAAGAATGGAAGATAGATTAATAATTGTGATTAACATCTCTAAGATTATACATCTCAATCATCATTTTTATTTTAACATGGGCTCTGTCCCAAAAACCCTTGGTGAATTTTCTCTTGGAGTCCACCGGACTCTGGGTTGGCTTGTAGCCTGTGGATGGTTTTTAGTAACCCATATAACTTAAGAAAGACATGCAGATGATATTTTTACTTGAGGGAATGCATATAGGTGCTCCGTTGAGTCAACGGGAAGTGTTGGGAAAGCGACATGTACAGAATTACTCCAAGTAATGTTGCTTTATGTTGCTGCAGAAATATTTCCTAGCTGTGTTGTGTTCTTCTAAGAGTGGTTAAAAATTTGAAATAACAGAGCTATAAATGATAGGATTCAATCTTGATTAGGCATAAGCTACTATAAAGGAAATTTAGGAGCACTATGTCTATCCATATGTATGTAATACTGCATAGCAAAGTAAACACAATTCCAATCAAGAGATTACTCTTTAAAATAAAAATATTATATCATGAGATTCACTCTCTTGATTCATACTTCCCTTTTCTTTGCTTTCATAGTATTCCTAATTACAATAAAGAAGCCAACCGAAAGAAGTGTTATGGTTGCACTCAATAAATGGCTCATGTAGGTGAGCTTTGATCTTCTAATGTGGACTGATATCCCAGGCATCATGATTCATTCAACCATCCCTATGTCTTCGAATTTCTAGCAGTCCCAAAAAATGATATGCACATCTCTCAGATCAGAAACTAGACAAAATGCAGAGGGATGGTAACTTGTGGCTTATTTTTTAAGTACTCGTGTATAGCAATTTTGATTGAAAATAGAGTATAAAGCACTCATGCTTCAAATATAATTGGAAAAAAGAAAAGAAAAAAGAGAACATTTTGAAGCAAGATTAGATCACAGACATCGTAGTGAAATAAAACTAAATAAAAGTTGTGTGGCATGCAGTTAACTGCTCAAGATGAAATGCAGAAACTAAATCAACCTTTCACATTATCATCCCAAATTAGTGGATTCTAATTATAAGTAGTCATGACTTTTACAAGATAAAATGCAGACACCATATATGAAAGTTCCACTTCAGATTGCCGACCTTGTTGTTCCACCAGAACATGTGTGTTTGAGTTGAAACAAAAGTTTCAAGCATTTGTAAACTTCAATCATAATGGGAATAAAATTAGGAAGAGAACTGTCTGAGCATATTTTAACCAGGGTTCAGGTGCACTAAAATAATATTGAAGTAGATAAAGTTGTTGTAGGCCATGAAACTTTCGTGAACTGAATAACCGCACCGCTTGAGATAAAATGACAAAAATCCGATCCACTTGTTATATAACGGGACCAAATTTGTGGACACTAATTGTAGCAAAAGCTTGTTTTACCAGCAGTATGCAAAAAGTATGTACTCCTAGAGATGCAATAAGTGAGTTATGTTTAGACAAACCTTCCAGGCAAGATTCTGTCCGGATATAGCACTCTTTAGCTGCAGACTTGTTCCTTACATTCAACTGCAAAAAAAGAAAAGAGAAGAAGAAGAATAAAGGCTAGTACACATGGGTTTGGATCTAGGAACATATAGTGGAAAATAAAGGTACCAAATTATTAAAACGGGGATTACTTATCGTATCATAGAGAACAACAAGGACTATGGAAATTCTGGTAATAGCATTTGTTCAATTTAATCTTTCTTCCACCTTAATTAATTGTGTCATTAGAGTTATATCCAGTCATATGATACTAGCACACCATGGATCTGCTACATTTGGAATCACATAATTTAGTTCAAAGTAGTCACATATAGTTTCAGAATGATGCAATATGCAATAACTTGCTTTTCATTCCAATGAGCCAATATGGCTCACCCAAATAATGATCACATGCTGTAACTATAAAATTATATAATAATATCATGTCATAGACATGAATTGCATAAAAGTTTTCATAAGGTTAAAACATTTCCTGCCTAGATTTCAAAATGGTCATATTTTTTGCTGGAATATAGCATAAGATATTCAACCCTCTTACCCCTTTGTAGGCCCACAAAAAAAGCACAATACAGTTCTCAAACTTATTCTAATCAATTGTAAGTTTCCTGATTCTCCCACATGTGTTTACGTAGGATAATAATTCCTACATTGGAACCACAGTATAGCATAATATTTGCCTAACATTCATCGAAATCTCTCTCTCTCTCTCTCTTTACTCATTTTATCCTTTTAGAGTGTTTAGAGTGGTAGCTAAATAATTTTCATATCCCACCAATCTTCACCCAGACTTAATGTAAAATGTATCACAAGTTATCTCTGACCTATCAACAACAGCAACAACAAAATATCAACTATCTCACTCAAGCTAAATAAATTTATGATAGAAAGCATACCAAAACCAGATAAGTGGGTAAGTTACAACATTCCTGTCTTGTGCTCATTTTTTTAATGAGATGTGTACTTGGATTATACATTTGATTTTTCAAATACTAAACATTCAATATAAGTAATAATTAGAGGTTAACACTATGAGAAGCAAAGTGATAAATATACTCACAGAAGCCAGTTCCAAAGAAGAGCAGTGTATGTTGTTTCCATGTTTTATGACCTGGTAATAGTCATAAGGAGAATGTCAGGGAAAATGGTTGAATGGGGTCTTTATAGAGCACAAGTATATATTTCTTTAACCTGGATAAAATTGCTGGGGAGTTTTCCATGTATGTCTTTCTGAGGTATGCTAAAGTAAAAACCTTGCCTGCTGTTATATGGAATTTTCAGATTTGGTAGCTTAAAATTCTCCCTATATTTGTTTGCCAAGTTGTATATCGCTGCAAAAAATGTTTATTAGAATGCTGGATGTGGAATAGTACTTGGTGAAAAAATTCATCCCTTCGTCTTGCAAAGAAACCTTCACTGGTGTCACAGAAAGATCTCCGTGCAATATCTAGAAGTCCATCTATTCCTGCCTTGACAGCAAAACATTGTTGTGTTCGGGCAACAAATGGAACACGTGCATGAAGAATATCTTCATCAATCATCTCTCCGATCCTGAAACAGACATGTATCACCATTAATTTTACAAACTATGCATTTATGCAACTGACATGAAATTGCAAAGTAATAAGGTTATAGACTCATCTAATGGCTGATAAGGCTGTGATGGATCATTGAACAGTGAACATATTGAATTAGAAAAAAAAAACACTATTGGCTGACCAAAAGGCTTCTTGAAGTATTATAACTTTTCTAGCTTAGATATTTAGCAATCAAGTTAAACTATTCAACAACTTTTCATACAAACACTAAGTCAGTTTTATTGTTGATGTGCATGAACTGTAAAGTAGTTTATAGCCAAATGACTGAATATTATTCTTTCGTTCTGGATATATATATAAAAGAAAAAGTAAAATTCTATCTTTTATCTTACAAGTTCTAAAAAATCCAAAATTTAAAGTAAATAAATAAAAGTATATTGAATCTGACTAGTTGTGCTACAATTGAGTGTTTCTGTCCAATCGCTTGCTTACAGTGATAGGATAATCTCACGATACTCACCATATACCTTTTCATTTATAACACAATAGGGAAGGAGTCAGCTCATAGGGCAGAGAAGGCTCTTATCCTAGTGTTATTCCGTTGTCTGTCATTATAGATAGCATGAACGAGGAGAAAGTGACGGGCTGCTTAATTATTTCTAACATCTAGCGATCTCGCGGCGGGGTTGACTGAAACTTCGATTCTTTCTGAACAACTCATTTTCATATTAAAATATCCATTTGTGTTCCACATACGAAATTGCAATGGGATCGATGCATGAAAAAGAATCGCTTCAATACATTTCTCATGCATCCATAGCATTCAAAATATCCGATTCAAGTAGACAAAGAGATGGTTGATATGAATGTGCTATCATGTTCGAGTCAAGTACCCATAGCATTTCTTATATGATAGTATAGTTTTGTTTAAAGTTCAATTTTTTTAGAGGGCAATATGAATGTGCTATCATGTTCCATCAACACACTAAAAGGATGTTGGCTTTTAGGTTGCATAAAGATGAAATATGAACTTTAGATATATTTGAATTTTATCTAATGGTTGAGCATACTGTGGGCAGCCTTGATCGTAGTCAATAAAAAGCGTTTGTTGTCAATTAACTACATACACAAGAAATTTAGTTGACAATGGAGTGGTGTGGATTAAGTAGAAAAAGTAGTTATCAATGGCATTTTTGAGAGTTTACTTATAGAAGCAGAAGAAACTAGATCTATGAGAAAAAAAACATGCACATTTGACTTTTTAATGCGCTTAATGGAATCTCTAGTGATAGATACAAAGTCGTCTATTTCTCCAACAGACCAAAAAGAAACTACTTTACTGATAATTATTATTCATTTGCTTTCAAGCTACAACAAGCAAAGAGGAAGAGCTTTGTGGATCTGTTGGGGCAAATAAGACGTGACATGGAAATTGTAACATATAAGTTCTTTCCCATGTTAATGATAATGACATTAAGAATAATATGTTGCATGTTCCTCCACCAGAAGAAGAAAAATCATTGATGTTGAGCATTAAGACAAAGATGAACACTTACAGCATAAAACAGATAGCTAGGAGGTTTACCTTTTCCTCATGGAAGAAAATTTTTCATTCTCACATATGGACTTGTAGATGTTTTTAAGTAGATAACAATTGGCATCTTTAAGCACCTAGAATAACCGAAGATAAGAAATTCATCCATACAAAACTCAAAGCACATACTGAGAAAGGTTAACGTACCTTGGAAAGTAATGGTAAGGCATCAAGAGCCGTTTTGAGAACAATAATGCTTGATATCAAGATTTGGCTCTTTCTGGAACTGTCACTAGCCATGACTGCATTAGTAACTTTCTTTTGCTTAAAACAGAAGTGACAGAGGACCTTATCTGGACACATCATGAGATTTCATTATTGTACCAAAGAACCAAGTCAACAAGAATTACAAACAAATTTATCCAGTACTTACCAGTTTCTTTTGGGAACTTACGAAGAGCCTGGGACAAGCCAAAAAACAGCTGCTCACTCCCCATCAGCTCATCCTGAAATAAAATTCAACCAAAATAGTATATTTGAAACTGCTCATTTTTTTGGTAAGATATTATAATATGCTGAAGACTCTGAACTAAAACATCTCTGTCATCTTAAACTTTCTGATGGGGTGGTTAAAATTTCAATATCATGTTTAACATTAACAAAAAAAGGGACTCAGTATTAAGCCTACCACACAGGCCACAGCTACCAATTTGTTTTATAATTACACTTGACAAGTTTTAAAAACTGCACTTGGGATCCACATGAAGACAATTTCTCTTCTCTGTACGCACCTGTGTTATAAATGAGGTTGCAGTTAATAATCTGAATTTTGAGGTTTGGGGGGCACTGTATTTATTTATTAGGAGTTTAATCTTTTTTTCTTAGTTCACATGAGGAATTGAGGATTTAAATTTGGGGTAATTTTTCAGATTTGACTACTTGTAGAGAGATCAATTGGAATAAGAGCCTGGTTATACAAGGGACGCTTCTCAGATCCACAATAGAAAAGCATATGATAGCACTCTAACTGTGAAAAAATTGGCATTGTAATTAAGGAGCTAATATGAGATGTTGGCAATGAAAAAGCAGTCCCTCTGCTCTTTGAACTGGTATATTTTACAGAGATCTAAATGAACAAGATGATAGAACAGCACAAAACTGCACGAGAATCATGCAAAGATGGCCAACCCTACTGGCCATGACACCTAGAACATAGAGTTGCAAACTTATTACTAAAATTATTCTACATTATGCTTTGGTTTCAGAGAATTTTATAAGCCCCTGTTTCCAGCTTCAAACAGTAAAACATGGATATATAAGTAGCAGTATCAAATTTAGTAAATCATGTGATTTGTAAGTTTTAGTAATCCATGGTAGAACAAATTTATATTCAGTATCAACACATGCTATTCTAATATAAGAACACAGCAGTCATATTTCGAGTTATGAGGAAATCATACTAATACGTACAAGGCAATCAAGTCGGGCATTGATAGTCTCAATGTCTCTAAGAGGCTGCAAAAGATTGGCTCGCAAAAGTCTTGTCCTGCAAACATCTAGATATATAAGATTTCTGATTGAAATGTGGCAACCTATTCTGCAGTCCATTATGTTTTTAAATATGCAGCGGGGTATCTCCCTTACAGAGGAATAGCCTTTCATAGTCAGCCTTGAGAGCTTTACTGTCTTATATTGTTATGTACTAACATACATTTTACTACCTTTACACGTGCCAATTCATTTCAGAATAGCAAACTGTATGGGTGAATTTCTTTATAGGGTTAAAATTTTGCACAAACTAAACTATGCATGAGCAGTATCCTACTATCCTATGACCTGTTATACATACGAGTGGCCCAACTTTATTCATTAAAATGCTATTGTGCCCTTCACTAATGCATTTGAAACAAATATAAAATTATTAGTATGTTGCACTGCAGCTCGAGAAGCAGAAATTTACATCACTTTTCAAGAATACAAAATAGGACCTTGTCAATCTTTTTACAATGAATAGCCAGGTGAAAGCATAGCTGCTACTCATGATTTTTTTTGATGAAGAAATAGATCATGTCAATTTACAGTGATGAAACATTCAACTAGCAATTATGAAAGCTAATATGCATACCCTCCCACAGTTCGTGTTGTCTTGAGCATGTGAAACAGACTTCTCTTCTTGTTGCTGGAACCCCAAAGACTAGAGTGCATTGGCTCAATGATTTCCAGGTTCTGGACACTGCTATCAAACTACATTACAACTTTACTGGCAACATGGTGCAATAAATGATGTGCAAGGCTATCCTTATTCAAGAAAATAATTGAGGGAGGAATAAAAGAAGGACCAAAAGGAAACACAACTCTACTAATTCCCAAACATCTTCTGCCCTGTAAAGCTAATATTTTGCACTTGTAAAACAAGACATTAATAAATCAAAGCAGTGAAGTAAATTTCCCATGTATAAGTATACCTAGTAGCATCTATATTCATGTGGTCAAATGATCCATTAAAAGTAACCTGTAGACATCAAAGTAAAAATTGGGTATGATATGAGCAGAACTTGGATAAGTAATCAATTCAGTAAACATATTGCGAAGTAAATCTAAATATATGTGAATTACACTTACAGGATCACATAGGCAATAGCTCATCTTTATGATAATGCATAGAGCAGACATAAATTACAATTACATAATGGATCAAAAAGAGCAAAATTTCTACTAAGAACCTCAAGAAAAAAGAGGGATTACAGCTAACCATGCTGGACAAAACAAACTGTGTGTTAACAATGAGATACTCGTATAATCCTTTTGAGCCCTATAGAAATATACTTTCTTCTTAGAGAGTGTAAGGTAATGTAGATGATTTACTCTGCCAACAATAATATTAATTGCCATATTACACTCTACTTGGCACTAAGAAATCACATTGAGAATGCAGAAGTTCATGATTATTCACATATAATTGAGGAGAGAAATGAGCACAAAGATGTACTGTGGTATGGTCATTTTGACCTACATGAGTTAACATTATAATAAGTACCTAATATGTAGGTGAATTACAGGGGAAAAAAAAGAAGAAAAGAAATGGAGGACAAGAACATACAGATAGCGAGTGCTTAGTGATGATCAGCCCTTTCTCTGCTTCTATCCTGTGCATAGCCACATAGATTTTTGAAGAATGAAATTTTTTGTAGCAGTTCAAGAAAAGGTAGCATATATAATGCTGGCAAGAATACTATTGGGAGTTATTTAATCTCAGCAGTCAGCAATTTGTAGAAAAATATTTCTGATTGTATTTTCTTTTGTTACTGTTGCATATGAAAGTTGATGCAGCATTTACAAACAACAATTACTTCCATCAGCAGGTAAAATTAGATTCATTCAAATTATTAATTGTTAAACTATAAAATAATGTTGCCAAGAACAGAGAGGGCAGCCAAGGACATTTAAAACAGAGGAATGCCCAAAGGACCTTGAGCAGATGGCAGCAATAGTGTGGAGAAAAACTAATTGATGAAATAGAAGAAAATGTGGGTCAAGAACTGGGATCTAACATATTCTGAAACATTCAACCTGACCAATTGATAATGAGGAAAAACTTTATAGAGGGCTCATTATTGAAGATATAACATGCTACTGCTAGATGAGCTCCACAAACCACTTGGTTTACTATATCGTTATTATGTTAATGATTCTAAGATGCGTAAATGGGAAATGATGGATAATTAAAATGAACCATAAAATGTCACTTTTCGGGCAGAGACTAGATCCAAAGATATAGTTTATGCTGCATTGAAAAGGCAGGGAACAGTTCATACCTTAGAACATGATTAGTATCTTTCTTATTATCAAACTTTCTGTTTCTAGATCAGGTGAAGAAACACTTTTGAATTCAGAGAAAACTAGACTGAAGAAATACCATTTAATGGTTGCAGCAGCGGCGGCCAAGCAAAGATAATATTGCTTGGAATAACTATCCAAACCCAGAGCAGATGGTTCATTAGCGGCCAAACTTTTCACTAGTGCAGCTCCCTTATAAGAAGATTACAGCAACTTATGTTATACATGAGCTGTGAATGCATTAAGGAAGGATATAAATCCATAGCTATGTGGCTACCCTGGTGTCATCAAAGCAGCCACGAGCCATTATAACCTGCAGATGTATAATGAAGTTAACATTACTAGATGAGGCACTAAGAGTAACACAATCCAAACACACATGCAGATTACCTTTGTGGTTGAAGAGCAAAATCTATCAACCAGCTCAGAGACTCCAACCATACCGTCAGGAGCCATCTTAGCAGGTGTAACAATAATTACCATAGGATCGTAAAAATTCAGTAGCGTCTTTGTGTTCTGATAGGAGCTGCTGGTCTCAATATACTGAGAAAGATCAAATGAAGCTGATCTAAAGTCAAATGCAGCCACTCCAACCTGAAAGATAGATTGCTTGATAGTCATTAATTTATATTAATGTAAACAAAACTTAACATCTTTACATGGCATATGAATGCATTTTACAAAAAATCAAGTTTATAAAATGTGTGAAGGTAATTAAAGAACTAGATTGTGGTCTTCCTAGAAGAAGTAAAAATATATCAAGGAAATTCAACCAAAAGGCCTTCAACATAACAAGCGTATGCCACTTATATCCTGATCAGAAACTGTTTAAAAATTATGTGCCCACATTAACAGCGAAATGGAAACTTTTGAATGTTAGAACAGGTAACAGATTCCATACGCACTCTAGAGTCATCAATTACACAAATTGAAACTCTTTTGCTTCAGGTCATGAGCTATGCTTTGCACCCAAATAAAGATTTATACAGTTTCGTTTCATCTCTGTGCATTTCATAGAGCAATCTCTGTGGAATATACAAAAGTACAAGTGGACTACAGTATCACACTGAAATTGTCTTTAATTACCAACAATCACATTCATGTGACTTTACAACAGTAACACATGAAACTACAAAATCAATTCTATGCAACTACACAGTTACTATCATATAGGCAATCATAAGAATCAGATGCTCGGTTCTTCATTTGATGGGAAATTTAAGCTTCACTAAGTGGCACACATAATAAACTCTTTTAGAATAACGCATGTAGTCCATATTCAACAGTCGCCACAAATGAAATTTCAGATAACACCAGCATCAAAATCAAATCAACCATTTGACACAGACACACAGTTGTAAGCTCAATTGAGCTCATCCGAACAAAATTCGCCAAATCAATGTTACTCTGTGTATCCAAAACCCTAGATTCTTTCATACACTGTTTTGAATATATTCACTTACACCGGATACGTAGTTAGTGAAGCACGTAGATCAGATCAATCAAGCAAGTGAACAACTATTCCAAAAATTTAATAGTCTGCAATGGCAATAAGATCGACGGTGTTGTACATGCAATATCAAATCATTCTTCGGCATATAATAATCGATAAGAGTTCCGAAACACGAATGGTAGTGAGTGGGGTGTATATACGAACAGATTTAGAGAGAGAAGGGGGAAATCTAGACCTCTTTTGCTCGGTTCTCGATAAGGCCAACGATGAAGCTGGATTTTTCTCCTGTATCGTCTTCCATTTTTGAAATACTCAGTTTGGAGAGAAGCAAGGGAATACCCGCTCTGATTTAATAATGAAATGCGCGCGGTCACCGTATTTATACTACTCTGGGGGGGGGGGGGGGGGGGCTTTTGAAATTGGCCACCGTATTTCTAGACATGGGCGGTCCGTCGAAACCCGGTTTCGATTTTGCAATTTCTTAACTGAAATCGAACCGGCAAACCGCCGATTACGGTTTTCGAACCGGTGGTTCGACGTTTTTTTTTTGCTCGCTTTTTCCATTTTGTACTCATTTTTCGTCTCATTTTTTTATTCGTTTTCACTTTAAACAAGTTAAAATTATACTTATTACTTAGTTGTAAATTGTATTTGTAATAATTGTAAATTTGTAATGCATTACAATTTAATTTAAATATTGTTAATTGTTAAAATTTATAAAATAAATTACCAACTAACATTGAAACAAATTTAAGTATATAAAATTATAAATATAATACAACAACACCAAGTAATATAAATTATAATTTATAAACTTACAATTTACAAACCACTTTAACTTACAAGTTACAACTTACAAATGTCAAATGTTATAAAAAATAAAATTATAATTACAAACTTACAAGTTACAAATGATAATATAAAATTATAAATTACAAACTTTAAAACTTACAAAATAAATTACAACAACTTTGTGCGGGGAGAAAGAAATTGGACTTGAGCTTAATTTTAAAAATTAAATTTAGAAATTCTAAGTTCAAAATTTAAAATTAAGTTGACTACGTATCCAAAATGTTAGAATCAATGTCCACGTAGTTCTCTTACCTCAACTTACCTCGTTGACGTTGTTGTTGATTGATGACTCGGTTCATTATTCTTCACTTCAACCGGTAGAGGTCCATTCTTCGTCTTCTTCATTATCCTCTTCCAACGTTTGAGATCTTTTTTCGGCTCTTACCCAATCATCAAGTAAGCATTGACTCTCTACGTTTTCAACGGTCATATTGGATCTCGTTGCATCCAAAGTATAACCTCCTACACTAAAAGCTTGCTCAACGACAACGGTTGAGGCGGGAGCCGCTAAAATTTTCCTTGCAACCATTGACATATACAAAAATACATTTATCACCGTCAACCAACACTTTAGTATGTCAAACTCTCCATTCATATTTTGCATTGTCGAATTCATTTCATAATTTTCATAATCTTGAAGATAAGATGACCTTGATCTTTTAAAATTACGTTCCCAAAGAAAACTATCAATATCATCCATAATTGTCTTCATTTTCAACGTTAAAATTAACACTAGAACTAGAAGTAGAGGAACCTTGTAAATCAATTTGTTCCCTAATTAATGATAATAAGTTGTTTAACTTCAATTATGATTACTTCGGGATCCGATCGATGAGAATAATCATCAACTTCGGGGTCAGGATTTAATTTTCCATAATACAACGTTAAAAGACGATGTAAACCATCCAACTTATATTTAGGATAAAAAACTTTAGCAACTAAAAATATAGAGGGAGTGTGATTAAAATATTTTTTCCATTTTTCTAACATAGGATCAATAACATCATGTAATTGTGCATCATTTTTGTAACGTGTTAAAACTTGAACAATTTAAAGACAATGTTCAAGTGCCAAATGAGCAGTAGGTTCGTAAACTTTAGACATAGCAAAAGTAGCATTATTAAAAGTTTCTAAAATCTTAATAATTTTTATGGAATGATTCAAATCTTGAGGATATAAACGAAAACCACAACTTTCGGCAGTGAAAAAACCACATAAAATTTCTTTATAATCAACCGATTCTTTTAACAATTTATAAGTAGAATTCCACCATGTTGACACATCAAGATAAATTTTTTTTGGATGCACATTCTTAGTTCTACAAAACGCTTTCCATTTTTTCATCAAATTACTACGCCTCGTCAAATAAGTAATAGCATCTTTAATAGGACCGATATGTATTCTCAAAGCATTTAAACCATTTTGAACACATAAATTTAAAATATGACCCATGCATCTAATATGAAATTTTTTTCCACCAACATACGGTTGACTCTCCTTTTGAAGTCCCTCGATACTAGCGTTATTAGCACTAGCATTATCAAAATCAATATAATTTTTTTTTTTTAATTTAAACCATAGTCATTTAAAATATCAACAATTTGATTTTTAATATTTTTGGCATTATGAGTATCATCAAAATCCTTATAAGCAATTAATCTTTTGTTTAACGTCCAAGATTCATCAATCCAATGACAAGTAATTTCTATATACGAGTGTTTTTGAAAATTATCACTCCAAATGTCGGCACAAATAGAAACTTTACTTCTTAATGAATGAAATGTAGTGATCAAACCAATTTATATTCACCAACAACATTAGCAATATCACGAATAATTGTAGAACGAGAATTTTTTTTTCATGCATGGTTGTAGTGAAAGTTGTACCATATCATTAAAAGCAAAATTTTCCACAAAACTATAAGGAAGATGTTGAACACTTATCATTTTAGCTAACATTCTTATAAAATAAGCTTGATCATATTTAAAAAGAGAAATTGAATTCCTTACCTCACCTTAAATTCCGCCTCCGGAGAACTCGGTAAATCCTCGTAGTTGCGTTTGGCTTGTTTCAACTCCCACTCTATCCGGATGGTGCTTTAGCAAATGGAGGCGAAAAGTTCCATATCCTTCCCCCTTCTTAAATTTATATTTCGATGGAAAATAATTACAAAAAACTTCAAACCTATCGGCAATCGTGGTTAGCATTTTTCTAAAGTGTCGTGTAAAAATTTCGGCCTTCAAAATTTAGGGTTGTGAAGTCCGACCACCAATTTCGGTTGAAGCACTTTCTTGAGTTCGACCACTAGCCTTCACCTTCAACTTGCACATCATCATCATCATCATCAAGAACATCACACACATTGTAGACAATATCGTCACCAAGAACACGTCGAATACGTTGTTCCTCCTCCACTTCATCAAATAGTGGAACTCGATCAACTTGACGTCGAGAAGATTGCGAAGAAGATCCGACACTCTTGCCCCTCCTTGAAGATGCCATATTAGATGAAAATAAAATGAAATTAAAAATTTGGGAGAATAAGAATATTGAGAATTTGAGATTGAAAAATGAGAATTAGTAAGTAAAGTAGATAAATTAAATCGAGATTGAATGTTGAGACTTGAGAATTGAGAGAGAGTGTAAGAGAATAAGAGATTGAGATTGAGTTTGGTGTGAAAAATGAGTTGGGTAGTGCAAAATTCAGAATTAAAAATAAAATAAAATTTCCGGCAAACCGTTTGACCGTTCATCCTGGCCGTCGAGATCAAACGGTCGAATAATCTCGACCGTTGATCTTCAACGGTCATAAAATTTTGAAAATCCCCAACCGGCCCGAATCGATGGTTAACCGAACCGATAATTAAACCGCCGGTTTTGACCGTTATTATATTTTATTTTTTATTTTAATCCCCGAATAATCTCGACCGTTGAGATCAAACGGTCAAATAGTCTCGACCGTTGATTTCCAACTGTCAGATTTTTGAATGCCCAAAATCGGCGGTTAACAGGCCGAAAATTAAAAAAAAAAATTATTTAAAATATAGAATTTTGAAATTCTCAAATTCTCCCCTATAAATACCCCTTTAGCATTAGGCTTTAACCAATTCATTTTTCACTATATCTCTCACATTTTCTTCAAATTTCAACACTTCAAAATTTCAAATGGCATCACAAGGATCATCAAATTTAACAAATGTCAATTATACTGCTACATATGAAGAGGAAGTCGATCAACCGTCGCCGACGGTTCGAGTTCAACAACCCGATTTTCCTTTCCCCCCAATTTTCGTTTTCACAATTCCCTTCGAGCTCACTTTCGTGTAATCGGCCAAAATTCCATTGATGGGTCATATCAAGTTTGTTGCAACTGTTGTGATAAACAATATAAATTTAAGCGCGGGGGAGGATACGGAACATACGCGCAACACATGCAAAAGAGGCATCTGGAAAAAACTTTTAAGTACCAAGTCTAAGACTTCGATCTTATCGATCATACCACCATGTATATCTTCGATCTAACAACTAGTAATTCAGTCAAGCAACTAGCACGCTTGTTTACAAAAATAAAAACACAAACTAAAAAGTAAAACTTCTCTTGATTGTATCGCCTTTTGAATATGCATGCTTCTTCAAAACTGGGCTCTTGTTTTGATCTTCTTCAAACTCTGTGAGTTTCTTCGAATACCTCTTGAATGCTTTAATCTTCAGAATATCAGTAGTCTTTTCTAGTAGAAGATCTTACTGTATTTATAGAACTTAGTTAGGTAGTTAGTAGTTTGTGAAACTAACTCCAACTAACTCATAACCGCTTCTTGTAACTTCTTTCTCCAACTAACTTCACTTGTTCAAGTCAGTCTTCATAACTTCCAAACAGTTATTCAGTTACGTTTAATAAGTTTTCCAAACTCATTCTTCAACTTCGACCTTAGCACAGTAAAATACTCTTCTAAAATTAAGCACACTTCTTATCTTCTGTACTTAGCTTCTTCAGAATACTTCTTCAATACCTCTGAGTCTTCATCTATACTCTTCTTAAGTTTAGTCTTCTTGCTCCAGAGTAGTCTTCTTAGATTGTAGTCTTCTGAGTAGTCTTCTGATCTGATTAACTATGCTGATTACAATACAATACAATACAAACTTACAAATATGAAACCTATCAATACTTCATCTGAACTACATACATGAGAGTATTTCTAAATCCTATACTGTCTATACAGTTCATAATCAGCTTAGTTCCTAACAGTTAGAATATATATCACATATAAGATCAATAAACTCAGTTCTTATGACTTCACAAGATGACTTAGTTAGAATGACTTCTTCCACATATATTATTAACTTTAAGTTGCTTTTTGGCCATCAAAACTTATTATCATCAATTAGAACTTTATTTTTTTAGGATGCATATCCCAACAATAATGTTACTAATGTACTAATGTTTAGTAATCTTAGTTTATGTTTACTCGTTGTAATTTTAGTAATGTTTATTCGAATGTATAATAATGTTTACTTGTTTAGTAATTTAAGTCATTTTGTTTATGTTTATTTGTTGGTAACTTTAGTTTATTTATTTGAAATATTTTAGACTTTTAGTAATTCCATAATGCACATTGACATTATTATTTATTAATTAACAATTTTAAACAAAAAATAATGATTAAAAAGTCTAAAATTACAACTCAAAATATAAATTATCAAAAAAAAAAAAAAAATCGGCGGTTTAACCGAAACCGCTGATTTTCTCCCCATAACAACCGAAATCGAACCGTCAAAATGCGGTTAAGGTTAGGTTAAACAGCCGAAACCGGCGGTTCAGCCGGTTGGCGGTTTGAAAACCGCCCGTGTCTAGTATTTCATGGTTCGATTTCGATTCCAATAGTTTAAGGACGGTTCACGTTTTGAATTGACGGTTTCACAAAAAAAAAATATCAAATTACATATATGTCAAAATAACGGTAACATTTTAAAATCGACAACCCAAATTTAATTGTGCAGTTACCATTGGGAATTGAAACCAGTGGCTCCATGCATCAAATCGGCAGTTCGAATAGGAACCGCCATTCCAGACTTTTTTTTTTATCCTAAACTAGCCACTTTTTATCCAAAGATTGAAATAAACCATCCCTTTTTATAACGCTATAAATTTTAAAATATATTAACAAAAAAAATTAATAATTAAAAAGAAAAACTAAATAAGTATAGACCGGACCATCTAAATGAAGCCCTCATAGAAACGCATCCTCCTCACAACATCAAATAAAGAAAATCCAGAAGATTGTATCGAAAGCCTTTATCATATCAATCTTTAGGGCTATGTAACCCACCGAACGGGGATTATCTAGGATATTAATTGCATATGAGGCTAGAGCAATGGAGGAATGAATACACTTACTTGGGACGAAGTCGAACTGGTATTAAACGTAACCTCGACTTTCCCATCTCATGTTACGAAACTCGTCTCGTGGCCAAGGGCTTTCATTAACGACTCCTGACATCGACTTTTATGAAACTTTTAGTTTCATTGTCAAGTTTACCACAATTCGCATCTTTCTTACTTTTGCTCTATCGTACTCTTGGCCCATTCAACAACTAGATGTTAACAATGCCTTACTTCATTGTACACTGCCTAATACGGTGTACATATCTCCACCGTCCGGTTTCTATTAACAATTTTGATCTTATGTTTGTCGCCTCAACAAATCTATTTATGGTCTTCGTCGTCAAGCTCCTCAAACCAGCTGGTATATTGCACTACACTCATTTCTCCTCGTGTACGGTTTCACCAAATCTCCTTTTGATTCTTCTCTTTTTCTCTATTCCAAAGAAAACATCACATTTTACTTCTTCGTCTATGTTGATAATCTTTTAATCATTGGTAACAATGTACTCCCTCCGTCCCATAAGTGTTTGCACCACAAAATGGACACACTTTTTAAGAAAAAAGTGTAATGAGTGGAGTCTTGAAGGGTAATTTTGTAAAGTTATATGAATAAAGTAAAAAGGTGATTGGAAAGAGGGTAAAAGTAATGATGTGTAAATATGTGAATATTGTGAGGTTGAGATTTATGAGTGTAATACCCAAAATTTAATAATATGAATTAATTCAATAAGTCAATAAATTATTATGTCAAAATAAAATTTATAATATATGAATATATGCGCATACTCAATAGTATATATTAGAAATTGTAAGGTTGTGTTTGGATGAGGGGATTTGATTTGAGAAGGTATTTCAAATAAATGACTTAAAAATAGATGAATTTCAAATGACATGTTTATAGTGAGAATTTAAAATCCTCTCAATTATAACTAAAAAGTGTGTGAGCAAAAATCTAAGGTTGTGTTTGGATGAGGGGATTTGATTTAAGGAGGTATTTCAAATGAAAGGATTTAAAAATAGGCGGATTTCAAATGACATGGTTTTAGTGATGATTTAAAATCCTCTCAATTTTAACTAAAAAGCATGTGAGCAAAAATCTAAGGTTGTGTTTGGATGGAGGGATTTGATTTGAGAAGGTATTTCAAATGAACGGTTTTGAAAATATATGGATTTCAAATGACATGGTTTAAGAGAGGATTTAAAATCCTCTCAATTTTAACTAAAAAAATATGCTTAGGATTTTAAATCCATTCATTTCATTTTTAATCCAAACAAGGGGAATGGATTTGAAATCCATAGATCAAATCCCTCCATCCAAACGGAGCCTAAGGTTGTGTTTGGATGGATGGATTTGATTTGAGGAGGCATTTCAAATGAAAGGAGTTAAAAAGACATGAATTTCAAATGACATGGTTTTAGTGAGGATTTGAAATCTCTCTCAATTTTAATTAAAAAGTGTGTGGACACAAATTTAAGTATTTGAAATCCATTCTAATCCAAACATATAGAATGGATTTGGGATGTGGATTTGAAATCCATAAGCCCAAATCCACCTAACCAAACGCAACCTAAGTATTTTAAATCCATTCATAATCCAAACAAGTGGAGTAGATTTGGATGGTGGATTTAAAATCCATAGATCAAATCTCTCATCCAAATGGAGCCTAAGTATTTGAAATTCATTCATAATCCAAACAAATGGAGTGAATTTAGACGGTGGATTTAAAATCCATATATCAAATCCCTCCATGCAAATGGAGCATAAGGTTGTGTTTGGATAGAGGGATTTGATCTATGGATTTTAAATCCATCATCCAAATCCCCTCTACTTGTTTGGATTAAAAAGTAAATGAATGGATTTCAAATACTTAGGGGGTGTATTCAATTGAGATTCTGTTGGATTTTTTTTGACTTTAAAAAGTCAGTGGATTTAGAAAATCCATAGACTCTATGCAGAGTTTGACTGACTTTTTTATTGATTTATATGAATTTTTATAAATTTGACAGGATTCTGAAATACACATTTTTTTATTGATTTACATGGATTTTCATAAACTACGCCCCTAAAACCTAGTTAAAAAAAAATTATTATTCATCATTATTATTATCATCTTTATTTTCATCACGGTTATACTCGGCCTCATTTTCCACGATGTGGTGAATCTTGATCTTCTTTATATTCGACTGAAAATTCATCAGAGCGACCTTCTTTCCGAAAAAAGTTATGTAATTCAGCACACTTGTGTTTGAAATGGGAACTTGTGAATCGCAATTTGAAAATACCAAAAATTCAATTGAATAATTGCATTTCTGGGATGACGACCTTAACCACCAAAATCATTTCTGGGGTGACGACCTTGACCACCAAAATCTTTTAGATGATATCGAACACCACCAAAATCATTTTTGGGGTGACGACATTGACCACCAAAATCATTTCTGGGATGTATCGAACACCACGTAATGGGAAATTGACGTCGATTAAATATTATTGCTAACCTATGGTGTCCGATATACTATAATTTTTAAAGAAAGAACATAATTTTAAAATATAGAGATGTAATCTTTTTCACGATAATAATGGTGGTGAAGAATCTGTTATGCTTATCGAAGAACATAGTTAACAAGGTTTTTTTTTTCTTCCCAGAGAATCTGTTGAAATCTCTACTTTTTAGAAGAGATTTTGAATAGTGAAATTTATTTATATTTTTGAAAGAGAATCCAACGAAATCCATAGATTGTTGAATACCTAAAGATTTCTAAAGACTTTTTAAAATCCGTATTGAATATCTCAAAAATTTGAAAGACTTTTAAAAATTCGGATTGAATACCCCCAGATTTTAAAAGTCCAAAATTCCAACATAATCTCAATTGAATACACCCCCTTAGTATATTTTTTTAATTAAAATTGAGAGGATTTTAAATCCTCACTTAAACCATATCATTTGAAATCCATCTATTTTTAAATCATTTCATTTAAAATACCTTCTCAAATCAAATCCCTCCCTCCAAACACAAGGTAAAGGTTCTCATTTATTACCACTACACTTGAGTACTCCTAATTTTTCCCATGCATTTTTTCATTATAAAAATTTATGAAGAATGAATCTATTAATTGAGACGTTTTATTTAACTTACGTATCCTACCACTATTTATACTAGTTTTTTGCTCGTGCAATGCACGGGCTTGTTAGTTTGTAAAAAAAAAGGGAACACTAATTTATTTTTATGGGTTGGTCTGCTATGGACTCGAGTGCATGTTGTACACCCTAGTCCATGTTACACTTTTCAATTTAGTGACTTACACTTTTTGGTAAATGGTATTGCACTTTTCAATTATTACTAAAAATATTATTATACAGTTTAATAATTAAAAAGTGCAACACCATTTACCAAAAAGTGTAAGTTAGTAAACTGAAAAGTGCAACATGGACTAGGATGCACAACATGCACTCGAGTGCATACTAGACTTTACCTATTTATATATATATAAATGATATGGAGCCCATTAATAGCCTACAGAGCCAAATGATGACTTGGCATTATCCAAGTTATCATATTAACTTATTCAATTAATCTAAAATATGAAAAATATATAATTGCACGTATACCTCAACCTCTATCCATAAAATTAGGAAATAAAATATTTGAATATTTTTTAAAGACTATGTTTAACGGGTTTTAGAATTACATAATTAATAAATATTACACGTTTAATGTATTTATTGTACTTTACTTAAAAAAATCATTCATTTATATATTTATTTTTTTAATAACAAAAAATTAAGATTAAAGTTATAAAAAATAATGACTACATTAATTTACTTAACTTTAAACCCCTAACCCATAAACCCTAAACCCTACAACCCCTAGATCCCTAAACCCCTAAACCATAAAACCCTAAAATTAATGGTTTAGGATTTAGAGATTTAGGGTAAATTAATGTAGTCATTATTTTTTATAATTTTAATTTTTTATTATTAAAAAAATTATTTAAATAAATGAATAATTTTTTTTAAGTAGAGTACAATAAATAAATTAAACATGTAATATTTAATAATTATTTACTATTAATAAAACCCGTTAAAAATAGTTTTTTAAAAATCTTAGAATATTTTATTTTCTAATTTTATGGAAAGAGGTTGAGATATACATGTAATTATATATCCCCTTATATACTAATAGGGAGTTTAAATTGATGATGTGTCATTTTGTGGTTAATTTGGCTTATGTGTCATTTTGTGGTTGATTTGGCTTATGTGTCATAATTTAATGAAGTTGTTAATTCTAAAAAGAGTTAATTGCAAATTAAATCACGACCTTTCGCTTATTTGCAATCTAATCTAAACCTTAGAATAATTGCAAATAAATCACAAACTTTAAATATTAGTGCAAATTAGACTTCTTAGAAGTCTACTTTGTCCCTAAATCATACCTTTTGATATTTAGTTTGATTGAAAAACAATATTGTTTTATTAAGTTGTTGTTATGTCATTAAAAAGTCTAAATTATGTTAGATTCGAACACAATTAAAATTGTCAAAAAGACTAAATTGCAATAATATTTAAAGTTTGTGATTTATTTGCAATTATCTTAAAGTTTAGATTAGATTACAAATGAGGAAAAGATTGTGATTTAATTAGCAATTAACTAAAATATTTAGAGTTTATTAACATTAAGAGCTAAAATCCACACTCCTACTACAATTAAAACTAAAAAATTTCATCAATTCAATTAAGACCAAATTAATACTTAACATACCTAATATGCCCTTTATAATTAAAATATCGATATAATCAAATTTTAATATTTTAAACCTATCCCACAAATCTCGCTCATTATCCCATTATTATAGGTGACCTTCTCATTATTTCACAAATCATTCAAGCGCATCTTTACCTTCTCACGTTGCCGGATCTGGTGCACCGTCAACCATTCACGGCGCCGATCGCGCTCCTCTAGTGCTACCATTCATGGCGGACGATGATCGCGGAGGTGGATTCAGACGGCGATGGATTTATCGATCTAGAAGAATTCATTGAGTTGAACACCAAAGGCATTGATTCAGATGATATTTTGGAGAATCAGTTTGAATTCGTTCGCATTGAATCGGTCTAAGATCCGGATCTGGTGCGCCGTCAACCATTCACGGCGGACGATGATCGCGGAGGTGGATTCAGACGGCGATGGATTCATCGATCTGGAAGAATTCATTGAGTTGAACACCAAAGGCATTGATTCGGATGATATTTTGGAGAATCGGTTTGAATTCATTCGCATTAAATCGGTCTGAGATTTTGGAGAATCGTCAATGGAGGAAACTAAAGGACACATGTGGATTGGCTGCTGCGGCCAGTTAACTCCATGGAGTTTATAGATAAATGAATTGGGGGAGTAGTTAGGATTCTTGCAGAAACCTACAAGCTGGTATGTATATTGGTGCTGCAAGCACTCTATTTAATTTGTCGTGTTTCTTGTGCTGTCAACATTAGAAAATGTTATGTAATAATTGTTTTTAGCATTGCATATAAATAAATTTTTTTTTTTTGTCATGAAGTGGGCCTAAAAGGTTTTTTTATGGTTTTTCGAGTTCGTTGACGTGTTTACTAAGTTCATCAGTAGCCATATTGAAAGTTGATCAGCATCATCTAGATATGAGGATCATGTGATTTAGTTTACAACAATAATGTTTGATTTAATGCATACTGTTAAAATAGTGTGTATGTTGCTAAAAATTTGGTGATATGATTAATTTATGTAGACTGCCCATATTACAAGTTTGTTTTTTTGGGCAAATCATAGGATGAAAGCGGTTGTTGATAAAAGACTCAAAATCGTCATTGTTGATCAACATCTTTGTAATCATTTATGCAATTATATTTAAGTGTTATGCAATTTTTTTTGTTGCTTTATGCCATTACAGCATGCAATTAACTATCAAAATTATTGCATATATTATATATATATATATATATATATATATATATATGCAATATATTCTCACAATATTTTGCATACGAAACGTGTCTAAGTTCGTTTTATAAATTAATAAATATAAAAATTATAATTACATATATTTTAACTATATATGCAATTAAATTAAAAAATAATTGTATATATTTTATATATCAAATATATATCAAGATAGTTGCATCTAAAATATTTTATAAATTATATATGCAATACATTCTCACAATAATTTGCATACGAAACGTGTCTAAGTTCGTTTTATAAATTAGTAAATATAAAAGTTATAATTTCTATGCAGTACCATTGCATCAACAACAAAGTATTTAATTAGAAAATAATTGTGTTTAATAATCAATAATACTACGGTTGTTAAATGCAGTTATGGAAGTATAATATGCACTCATGGAGTATTGATATGCATTTGTCCATTCAATAAAATGCAGTTTCCACATACTATTGTGCAGTTTGTTATTGCATACTTGAATCAAAATCATCCAAAATAATAAAATGACATCTTAATCTACACTGGACTAGGATCTTATTGTTAACAAACTTTTCAATATTATATAACCAATTTACGTTCATCAATAATGTACCTCTTGTATTGTAATGTCTTGTTTGAACATTATATTCCCTTGTCCTCTTCCTTTTACGACTAACTTCATCTCCATCAATACGTACTGGAGTTCTCTTAATTCTAGTCATATATGCAAATATATATCAAGATAGTTGCATACGAAACACATATAAAATATTTTATAAATTAATAAATATAAAAGTTACAATTGCATATATTATAAATATATATATTCAAATATATAAAACCAAATATAATTACGTATCTAGGCATGTTTAGTTTTAAAATGGAGGAAATTATTATGATTTTGATTTTCAAATATTAAATATGTTGATTTAAATTTGTTTGAATTGAATGCTACACAAGTTTTTGGAAACGTTGTGGTTAAGGAAATTAATTGTCTTAAAATGCCGTAACTGATTAGAAATTTAAAATTTCAATTAATTTGACTAATTCAGGATTATCAAATATAATGAATGCAAGGGTATTTGTGTCCATCAAATTTCGAATTTGGCTCTAATTGCTTTACCATAATTCAATTGGATTAATTAGCTTAAACACTTAGTGGAGTGTCTTTAGGTGCAACTCCCCCAAATATTTATTTATTTAAGGCTCTGTGTTTGATATTGAAGAGTCTTACAATTTATTAAGAGTTATTTTAATATTACTTAAATTTTTTTATTTTCGTAATTTATAAATTTTTTAAAAAGTTTTTTTCATATTTATTAAATGTTAAAAATTCAACGTCTCATTTCGTCCGATTCTCAAAAAATTTATTTAGAATTTACTTTATAAAATTATTTAATTATATGAAGTATAATATAAATATTTTTTTTATTGACTTTTCGCATAATACGCGGGTGCTAATCTAGTTTATCATATTTTAGATTAATTAAATAAGTTAATATGATGACTTGGATAATGTCAAATAATTATTTGACTCCATAAAGAGTCCATTAAGGGCTCCATATAATTTTTAAGGATTTCTTTCACAGTTGGCTTGTAATAGAGTTTTCATGTAAAATCTATTAAATTTAATGGAGTAAAACAACTATTAAATTATGCATATTGATATTCAAAGTTACGTTTCCCATGGCATGAAAATTTGTAAAATTGTTTTAAAAACATTTATTTGTATCGTACCAATCCATATGCCCGGTCAATTTCATTATAATAACTTAACATGATATGTTTGGAAGAAATAATTGCAAGCCAATCAGTAACAAACTAATTGGAAAAACTCTAATTGGTCAATCACACAATAATTGCAAACCTGATTTGACAACTACACATAAACATATCAAAAAATATATGATAACATAAATTTATAGCTATTTTCAATTCAAGAAGAGGAGCAAGCAGAGGATAAAACTGTTTGGCGATCTGATGAAGAATTTTGTACAGAAAAGTTAGGAGAAAAAAACTATTTACGCCCCATAACTTTTACCTTTTTTGAAAAACGTCCCAAAATAGTTAAAATTTTAATTTACGTCCCATAACTTTTTCAATTACTTAATTTAAATTCAATTTTCACTAGAAATCCCCAAATTTATGTTAATGGGACGTAAATTGAGCAATTAAAGAAGTTATGGGACGTAAATTAAAATTTTAATTAAAATGGGACGTTATGCGAAAAAGATAAAAATATTCAACAAATGTGTACAATTCACTATAAAATTAATGTAGTTTATGTTATACAATCAAATAGAAAAATAATTCATAAATTCACAAATTAATTAATTATTATACAAATCAATTAACTTAGCTAATTCATTATTAGGAAAATTATTAACTTGCATAATTAGAAAAAAATTATAATTACAATATAAGTAATATAAAATAAATTATGAATATTAATTAAAATACTAAATAATATTTTAAAATATATGAAAATAAATTTAGAATAATATTTAAATAAGTAAATAATTTTTCATAATATCAAAAATAATATAATATCAAAATATTTTTTTAAAAATCAATTAACATACTCAAATAAATATAAATTTTATCTTTAAAATAATAAAAATCCCAAATAATTTTTTTTATTAAAATGGTCAAAAACTCTTATTAAAACTTAACAATTATTTTAATATTTTAAATAAATAAAAAATTTCATAAATATTTAAAATTCTCAAATAAATCAAAAAATATTCAAATATATCCAAAATTCTCAAATAAATCCAAAATTCTAACGCCTTACCCACGGTAATTGAAAGATGATGATGAACAATATACTTTTTAACAATTTGTTAATTTTTTTTTCATTTTTATTATATAATTTTTAATTTGATATTAGTTCGTACAAAAATATGTTGACCTACTTTGTGTAATGCTTAGATTAATTTTTATATTTATTTGATTACTTTAAAATAAATAATTTTATAATATTTATATTGTAATTATGATTTTTTTCTAATTAGGTAAGTTAATAATTTTTCTAATAATAAATTAGGTAAGTTAATTGATTTTTATAATAATTAATTACTTTATGAATAAATAAATTATTTTTTTATATTAAAATAAGTTAATTTATGAATAAATGAATTATTTTTTTTATTTGATTGTATAACATAAACTACATTAATTTTATAGTGAATTGTACACATTTGTTGAATATTTTTATCTTTTTCGCATAACGTCTCATTTTAATTAAAAATTTAATTTACGTCCCATAACTTCTTCAATTGCTCAATTTACGTCCCATTTACATAAATTTGGGGATTTTTAGCAAAAATTGGACGTAAATTAAAATTTTATCTTTTTTGGGACGTTTTTCAAAAGAGGTAAAAGTTACGGGACGTAAATAATTTTTTTCTCGAAAAGTTAGTACAAATAAATCATGCTGCAAATTTAGCTCACAAAATAAGAAATAAACAACAAAAAGAACTTGCTGCTTAACCTTCATATGCAAATGCTGCTAGAAAAAGAGAGCACATCATATATGATGCTCATAAAATTTATATTATTAAGGTAATGTGATATTAAAGTTTCAGAAGTTCAACTGCTAACAATCCAGCAAGTTTGTGCTACTTTTAAGTTTGTGATATTAAACCTTTCATCCAATAAACTTAACAAGACTTTATTCTTACTCATAATTTTTTTATATTGCATACCATGGGAGCCCTCTTTTCATTGACAGGTGAATGAAATCCCAGTAAAAATATAATCCACATCATTTAATTTTTTTTGATGTCACATATTCAGACCGACTAATTTGAGGGGACCAATCCCACCGTGGAATGCATTTAAAGCCAGAACTCTGCGCTCTGTATGAACATACATGTTCACGCCTCTATTATGGAATGACAACTCCTTGCAACTTCAAAATCTCTTAGTTATGCATTACCCCCAAATTTCGTACAGCACCACAGGTGTGAAGATTCAACATATAAAAAAAAATGTACTACAGTAATTGATTAAGTTTAATTAAATATAAATCAGAATATAAATAGGTCTACCACATTGTGTCCATGAAATTTAATTTTCAATTCATAAACATCTCCATGCAAAAAGCATTCTCAGCATTTAATCATACACATCAACAGTTTATATGACTAAGGTCAAATTTTCCAGAATGAGGCATTCACAATTCTTTAAAATACCCATAGAACTCATACAGGTTGATAGAAATAAATAAATAAATAGAAAAACACACTTGTAAAAGAAAGTGTATGCAATAGCCACCTTTTCACTGGTTATAGTAAATTCATCTTTCCCAAGATTGTATTGCTTTCCAGCCAACTCTCAATCAAGCAAAGACTGCAAAGTGAGGCTTACATAAGTCAAACCCCTTCAACACCATTTTCCTATTTTTAATTTATACAAATTAAACTCGATCGCAAGGTTCATCTGCCTCCATTCTCCTTGAAAAACGCATAACCTTCTTCAACATTAAACTCTCCCCTTTCAACCCTATCACCTATCTCATTATAAAACTTATTTTCCACCTTCTTCTTGATCCCATCTAAGAACAATTTTGTAGAATTTTTCCAACAAATCATGTTAATTAAATACGATGAAATTAATCAAATAATTTGAAGTTTTAAATTCTAAATTGTTATGTAAGCCAATACAATGTAAATTGAGTGAAATATATAGTCCAGAAACAATAAGAACTCAGGCCATAAAATACTGAGATCGCGCGGACGTCCACTATAAGTAGCCTCTATACTACTGGCTGCACCCAACACACATAGTAGAGAATATTTACCAACCCATAAGCAGAAAACTTAGCAATGAGGAGTACAAACTTATTTTTAAGTTATTACCTATTTTTTCACTACGATATCGGCATCCTTCACGCTGCTCACATACTCCAAGAATCCATATCTCTGTAATTTGTAGACACCTATCATAACAACACCCCAAAGACTAGAAATAATTCATGTAGAGTCAAAGAGAATCCAAATTTAAATTCTGATAAAGAACAAATGTGTTTTACCTCCCATAAATTGCTGCACTCAGGAAATTACAAGTACATTGATCAAGCTATTTGAACAAATTACACAGATAATCCACCTTTGATCTTATTGTATAGAAGCAACGCACCACATCTAACATGAAAATCAAACAAAATATCCCATGAAACTTCTCTCAAGCTAGATAACAAATATCAATCGATCAAAAGAGGAAGTAACAAAGAAATTTTGTCACAAAGTGAGATGGAAAATCTGCAGAGCTGTGTGGAACTTCATGCAATGACCGGACCGTCAACACATATTTAAATACACATGAGAAAGGAAAAATGTTGAATGCAATTGATTAATTAATTTATGAGTACCCCAGAAGCGTTTTTTAAAAAATTAAATCTGGAATTTCCGTAAAGCGGCTCAAGTCGCCAGGCAGTGGCTCTTCACATTCACAGCCAACCAAACGTCATTCAGTGCATTTGGGTGTAACACAATAAATGTTTAAACACACAGAGTACATATGCAAGTGGAATGGCCTGTTTTTCTTTTTCCTAGGGAGAATGTGAACAGTTGTTTGTTTTAAGAAGACAAAGAACCACCACATCAGCAATAGAAACGTATGACATGGCAGAAGGAGGAAGGCTCTGAAATGCACACGTGTCGAAATCACGAGAGCCTCATCCTCCTTTTATTATATAAGATTCTTCACCATGTTAAAGCCAAATGTGAAAGAAACAATTTGCTTAGCATATATGTATAGTTTTACATTGTAGTTGGACATGAACAATCGAGGTGGGCTTTTAATTGCTTTAATCTCTACGGTGGTTTGTAGTATAGATGAATAAACAATATTGGAAATATGATTTCTTGATTAGTTACAAAAGAGATTTACAAGAGGTATTTATACAAGAGAGAATTAGGTCTAACCTAACCCTAATGGGCTTTATAAGAGAGCCCATATGAAACTAAGATGGGCCTATACAATAAATAAGAATGAGAGTGTATTTACTAATATAGGTCCAATAGGCCCCCTCAAGATGGAGTACCGTAGGATAGTCCAATCTTGGTCATAAGAAGCTGAAGGCGAGCACTGGAGAGAGGCTTGGTGAGGGCATCGGCAAGCTGGTCGGCAGTGGAGACATGCGAGATGCGGAGCCGAGCAGTTTTGACGAGGTCACGAACAAAGTGGAAGTCAATGGCAATGTGTTTCATTCGTGAGTGAAACACAGGGTTTGAGCATAAGTAGGTGGCCCCAATGTTGTCACAGTAGATGACTGGCACCGGAGAGTCAGGGAAGTGTAGTTCTTTAAGTAAGGATGTTAGCCATTGTACTTCAGAGGCCGCTGCGGCAATGGCTCTGTATTCGGCCTCAGTGGATGAGCGAGCAACAGACTTCTGCTTTTTGGACGACCATGAGATAGGATTGGCCCCCAAAAAGACGACATAAGCACTTGTGGAAGTGCGATCATCACAGTCGCCTGCCCAGTCAGCATCCGTGAAGCAGTGGAGCGAGGAGGATGAGGATGGGGTAATGTTGATTCCAACATCCCTTGTACCATTGAGGTAGCGGAGTAGACGTTTGACGGCATTCCAGTGTGTGATGGTGGGTGCATGCATGAACTGAGATAGCTTATGGACGGCAAAGGCGATGTCAGGTCTGGTGAGCTGGAGATACTGAAGGCTGCCGAGCACTTGACGATACTGAGTGGAGTCAGTGGGAGAGGTGCCATCCGAGAGAGTAAGGCGAGCAGAGGTGGATAATGGAGTTTGGACTGGTTTAGAGTCGATCATGTTGTATCGGGCGAGCAGATCAGTGACGTATTTGCGTTGGGAGAGCAGGCATGACGTTGTAGAGCGAAGAACTTCAACTCCCAAGAAATAGGATAGAGGACCAAGGTCCTTGACTGAAAAATTTGTACTGAGGTCGGCAGCCACCCGGGCGAGCATGGGCGAGGAGTTGCCCGTCAGTATGAGGTCGTCAACATAAACAAGGAAGTAGGCGACCACCCCATTGTTGTTGTAGACGAACAAAGATTCATCAGAGTGAGTAGGGATGAATCCAATTTCTTCGAGAAAAGTGCGAAGAGCATAGTACCATGTGCGAGGAGCCTGCTTTAGTCCATAGATGGATTTGCGAAGCTGACAGACATAGGTGGGAAATGTCTTGTCTTTGAAGCCCGGAGGTTGAGCCATGAAGACAGTGTCAGAGAGCTTTCCATGGAGAAAAGCGTTGTTGACATCGAATTGGCGAAGGGGCCAGTTGTTAGTAACCGCAATGCTGAGGACTGTTCGCACAGTGGTGGGCTTGACAACGGGACTGAAAGTTTCAGTGAAGTCAACACCTGATCGTTGATGAAAGCCTTTGGCGACCAGACGAGCCTTGTATTTATCCAAGGTGCCATCAGGTTTTCGCTTAATACGAAACACCCACTTGGAGCCAACCACATTTTGAGATGCATTGGGAGGAACTAAGTCCCAGGTGCCGTTTTGGAGAAGGGCATCAAACTCAGCCGACATGGCTGCTCGCCAGTTTTTGTCCTTGAGTGCCTGTGACACACAGCTCGGTTCAATGTCAGAAGAGATGACAGAAGTAAGCCCATACCTCGGATTTGGCTTGAACACGTTGTTCTGAGCTCGAGTTACCATGCGAGATGCAGGAGGTCGTAAGGGAGCATTGGTCGGCACAGGGATGTCGGATGTGGTGGCGAGCAGCTGGGAGGTAGGTGGGGTTATGATCGGCGGGGTTATATTCAATTGGTTGACCAGTGTGGGGTGCTGGGGAATGGTAGTGGTCGGCACTTGGTTGTGATCGAGGACGGTCGCGGTAGAGTGAGGTGGCAAGGGTGTGAGAAGAGTGGGCGAGGAGCTGAGGTCAGAGGAAGTGTGCGGCGAGGAGGTGGAGGTCGGCAAGAGAGATGGTTGAACAATGGGAGAGGGGGTGGAAAAGGGAAACGTATGTTCAACAAATTGAACATGCCGCGAGGTGTAGATTCGGTTTGTGGAGCGATCAAGACAGAGGTAAGCACTCTGTGTGGGCGAGTATCCAATAAAGACACATGGAGTAGAGCGAGGATCAAGTTTGTGGGTGGTGTAAGGGCGAAGCAGAGGATAGCAGAGACAACCAAAAACACGGAGTTTGGTCAGATTCGGGGGGCGAGCAGTGAGTTTTTCATAGGCAGAGATCAAGTCAAGGTTAACTTTGGGAAGGCGATTTATGGTGTATGCTGCCGAGCAGACGGCATAGGGCCAATAGGTGAGGGGCATAGAAGCATGATGAAGGAGAGCAAGGGCTGTGTCGACCACATGACGATGGCGACGTTCAGACATGCCATTATGTTCGGGAGTGTGAGGTGGGGTGGTGAGATGTGCAATGCCATGAGTTTGAAGAAAGGGGCGAAGAGCAATGAACTCTCCCCCATTGTCTGAGTAGAAGGTTTTGATTGTGTTTTGATAGTTGTTTTCAACAAGAGTTTTGAATGTGATAAATGTGGGGAGAACATCTGATTTTCGTTTTAGAGGATAAACCCATATGTATTTGCTGAAGTGATCAACAAATAGCACGTAATATTTGAAATTATCAGGAGATAAGACAGGCGACGACCAGACATCAGAAAAGATAACATCAAGTGGTTTAGTGGACACAATGCTTGAATCATAAAAGGGTAATTTGTGACTTTTGATACAAGAACAAGAGTTACAATTGAAGTGTTTGGAAGGTGCACTGGATAAGCTGAGCTTGGAGATGGTGTGAGCAAGGATTTTTGTCGATGGATGACCAAGGCGAGCATGCCAGGTAGTCGCTGTGGGGTGTTGAGTGGTGAAGGCTTGCGGGGAGGTGTTGGACATGTGTGCCGGCCAGACATACAAGTTATTGATACGACTCCCAACGAGGAGAATGCTCCCCGAGTGACCATCCCGCACCTGAAAGGAAGATCGATCAAAGACAATGTTAACATTATTATCACGACAGAGGCTAGAGACCGAGATCAAGTTTTTCGAGATGTGTGGGACAACCAGGACATTCGAAAAATTGAGAGACTCAAGTTGAGAAAACCGCATAGAGCCAGTGTGGGATATGTGTAAACCTTTACCGTCACCAATTTCAACATTGTCAGGCCCATCAAAAGGTGAGTGAAGAGAAAGGTTGGCGAGGTCGTTGGTGATGTGATGCGAAGCACCCGAGTCAAGAATCCAGTGCTCGGCAGGCTGTGCCGAGGAGGCTGAATGAGCCGAGTACGCCGGGCGAGCACCTGTTCGATTGTGGCGAGGGGTCGATGGATACTGTCCAGGTGGGCGGCGAGGACCAGTGGTTGGAGCAGTGGGCGACGAGGGAATCTCAGGGCAGGTGCGAGCAGTGTGCCCCGGTGTACGACAATATTGGCAGGTGCCAAGGTAGGGCCTTTGCGAGGGCTGGCGAGGACGAGTGTCAGCAGTTTTTGACCTCGAGTCAGGTCGCGAGGAGCGATGATGAGGTTTACCAGCAGTGAGCGCAGATGCAGGTATGATGGCCGAGGCTGGTCGCGAGGCAAGCTGAACCTCGGTACTGAGGAGCTTGTCGCAGAGCTCGGCAAACGAGATGGGCTGTTCGCGAGCTTGGATGGCATTTGCTATGTCATTGTAGGACTCATCAAGGCCGTTTAGGACCTGGAGGGTGATGTCCTCGGCATCAGAGGTAACGCCGAGGAGGGCAAGCTCGTCGACCACGGAGCGAACTTCCATAAGGAAGTCAGAGATCGGGCGAGCACCTTTGGACAGAGAGCGAAACTTAGTTTTGAGGGCAAGGATACGACCTCTGGAAGGTTTTCCAAACATACTCTCAAGCATCGACCAGGCTTCACAGGAGGTTTTGGTGGATGCAACAAAGGGAATAAGTTCAGGGGACATGGATCCAACCATGGCCGAAAAGATAAGGTTGTCCTGACACACCCACAGGTCGTGTGCAGGGTTGGGAACTGTGGCGGTGGTGCCGGCGACAGCTGGAAGTGTGGGAGGTGGGCATGGATGCGTGCCCAATACATAGCCAAAGAGGTTGTGCCCAGTAAGAAGAAGGCGAAGCTGAAAAGACCAAGCACCATAGTTGGTGGAGGTGAGCTTCAAGGACATGTTTGCAAGGCCTTTAAAGGCGATTGGTGCCGGCAACTGAGAGGGGGCGGCCATTGTATCGAGTAGAGCAGCGGAGAGAGTGGAGAAGCGGTAACGAGCTGGGCGTCGTACGACGGATGGCGGCGGCACCTTAGAGACGAAGGCGACGGCGTGAGTGAGGAGCGGCAGCAGCGGCTGGGGTTTGCAGCAGCGACTGAATTTTGTGGCGGCTGGAGTGTGCAGCGGCGGCGGCGGCCGGAGTGTGCAGTGGCGGCGGCGGCTGGAGTTTGCAGCGGCGGCGGCGGCTGGAGTTTTGGATCAGGCGTGAGCCAGATGACTCGATGATACCATATAGATGAATAAACAATATTGGAAATATGATTTCTTGATTAGTTACAAAAGAGATTTACAAGAGGTATTTATACAAGAGAGAATTAGGTCTAACCTAACCCTAATGGGCTTTATAAGAGAGCCCATATGAAACTAAGATGGGCATATACAATAAATAAGAATGAGAGTGTATTTACTAATATAGGTCCAATATGTAGTGCTTTTAATTGTTTGCTATGTGAATCCATTTCTATTGTTATTATATTGGCAAAGTTTGTGGTAAAATATATTATATATTGACAAAGTTTGTGGCAAAGTTATCTAATAGCCAGAAGCTCCAAATGGGGACCGGGGCCGACGGGTCTTTGGCTCACTACGTGTCACTACAAGAAAACTACAATTTAGCCGCGAAAAAATTCGTCGCTAATTCTAATATTTTCGTCGCTAACGTGAGTTAGCGATGAAATAATTTTGTCGCAGGATTTGTTGTTATACACCCGTCGCTAACGTGTTTGCGACAAAGAAATTAATTTTATCGCAAATGTTTGCGATGAAAAATTGAGTTTCATCGCAAAATATTAGCGAAATCTCGTGATGCTCGAAGAACAACTCAAAATAGTGGAATTAGTGTGCCATGATTCGACGATGGTGAGAATTTGAACTTTTTTGGAGTTGTAAATGAGATCGTGCAAGTCTTTTACAATTTCGGACACGGAGTTCAGCTATTTTGGTGTGATTGGTTCCAGAGTTTGGTCTCACATGCATAGATACATCTAAGACATGGTATGAGGATGACCCTTTTATTTTAGTGTCTCAAGGACAACAAGTGTAATTACATGGATGACATAAAGCGTGGAAGACATTGAAAAGTCGCTATAAAAGTACAACATCGTGAGATTTTTGAAGGAGTCCAAGAGGAAGATGAAAGTAATGGTGAACCTCATAATTCTGGTGGTAACAATGAACCCGATCAAGATATCTCATCTAATAACATAAGTTTAGTGGTCGGTGAAGATATAGAAACTTCCCAACTTGACATGGCAGAAGTTCAACCTAATTATATAGAATTGGCGGAAACACAAATGCAAAAGTCTGATGATTTTCAAGATTTTATCAATGACGAAGACATTGAAATCGAAGTAGGTAGCGATAAAGATGCATGAGCCAATACTTCAATCTGATGAAGATAGTGACTGATTTATTTAACAACATAAGGTATTTACATAATATGCTTGTGATTTCAAATATTGCAATGACATTGATTTTATTTACTAATTTAATATGCACTATATGTGGGTTGTTTTATTTATTTATTACGTTTCACAATTAGTTTACTTTGTGCAGGTATGCTTCTTAAGAGAGTACACAATCAAGTTAATTGTTCAAGTGGGGGTCAATCTATTGTTGAGTAGAGTTCAGGTAAAAATAAAAAATGTTTACAGTTTGGTTATAAAATTGATCATGTTGGGAACTTGCTTGATGGATATATAGATTTTTTCTAGTTTGTAATTACAATTTTTTTTGTTTATGATTACTAATTTACTTTTACTTTTTTAATTGTTAACTTATTATTGTTGCTGTTATGGGTTTGTTGGTTGCTGTCATATGTATATATTATGACGGTACATTTACGTTATTTTCGTCTTTAGTTTGTTTGTTGTTGGTTTCTTAATGGCTTGTTGTTGATGTTCAAGAAGGATTTATGCTACCATTGCGTATGTGTGTGTTTCCTGCTGATTTTTGGTGCTGTTTCCTGCTGATTTTGGTGCTATTTCCTGCTGATTTTGGTGTTGTTTCCTGCTGGTTTCGGTGATGTTTCCTACTGGTTTTGGGCTGATTTCCTACTATTTTTTAGGTCTTTTTTTATACGGAGGCTTTTTTTTTCCTTTCCTTTTTTGATGTACGTATTTGACATTTGTGGATGTAATTTTGATGAATGCTCTTTTATTTATAAAATATAATGATATTATTGATTTTATTAGGGTGAAATTTAAATTTGGTAGCTATTATTTGTGATGATATACAATATTTAATTACTAATTTTCCTATTAAATTTGCATGCTGATTAAATACTTTTGCTATGAATAATCTATTTTCGTTGTTAAATCAGCTATGAAAAATATATTTACATCGTTATTATTTTGTGATGAAATTTTTAGTTTCGTGGCTAACATTTGCAGTGAAACATAATTTTTATCGTTAACGTTTTGCAATGAAATCTATATTTTTATCGCAAAATATTAACGATGAAAACATGAGTTTCATCACTAATATTAGCGACGAAAATGTGTTTCATTGCAAAATGTTAGCGACGAAAACATGAGTTTCATCGCAAATGTTAGGCTTGTTAGCGACAAAAAATATGAGTTTCATCGCTAACATTTGCAACTAAATTAAAATATTTATTGCAAAAATATTTGTCACGAAGTAAGAAACTACTATTTTAGACACGAAAAAATTTATCACTAATTCTAATATTTTCGTCGCTAATGTGAGTTAACGATGAAATAATTTAGTTGCAGGATCTGTTGCTAATTGCTATACACCTGTCGCTAACGTGTTTGCAACAAATGTTTGATTTCACTCGCAAACATTTTGCGATGAAAATCATATTTTCGTCGCTAATATTTTTGCGATGAAACTTAATTTTTCATCGCAAACATTTGCGACAAAAATAATTTTTTTTGTCGCAAACATGTTAGCGACGGGTGTATAGCAATAAATTTTGAAACAAAATTATTTCATCGCTAGCTCACATTAGCGACGAAAATATTAGAATTAGCAACGAATTTTTCCGCGGCTAAATTGCAGTTTTCTTGTAGTGATATCAATGAAAAAGTATATGTGGCAATGTGAATGTTATTTACTAAGTTGCAATTACTTGATTATTTATTTTTAGCATTAATTATTGAATATGACTTAATCCCACTGAGTGTGCTTGCATGCTCACCCCCAACAATACAATTTCAAGTTGAAGAGTTGGACAGCGAGAAGTGATGATTGGAGACGATTTTCATGCATGTATTTAAGAATAAATGAATATTTTATGTTTGCCAAAGTCTTATGTGCACTCAAGTACACGTTGTACTTGAGTGTACCTTGACTGGTCAACTGTTAACCGTTGACCGCTCAACGGTCAAACTTTAATTTTTTATATTTTTTTTTCATTTTTTTTTTGAAAAAGTGTATGTTAGTATATTGAAAAGTGCATCTTTGTTTTTTAATGAAAAATGTATGTTAATATATTGAAAAGTGCAACATTGTTTTTAATGAAAAGTGTATGTTATTATAACTGAAAGTGTAGGTTATATTAATGAAAAATATATGTTATTATAACTGAAAAATGTACTCCCTCCGTCCCAGGGAAAGCTACCCAACTTTTCTTTTTCGTCCGTCCTAGGGAAAACTACCCATTCCTTTTTTTTTTGGTAACTATTCCCCTCACATTTCATTATATTTTTCTCTCTCTCAATCACATCACCTCTAATACATCTAGTTATTATATTAATATTTCTTAACCTTCGTGCCCGGAGCTCATGGGGAGCTTTCCCAGGGACGGAGGGAGTATGTTATTATAACTGAAAAGTGTATGATATTATAAATTTATAACTGAAAATATTATGATCTATTAATGAAAAGTGTAAGTTATATATTAATGAAAAGTGTAAGTTATATATTAATGAAAAGTGTATGTTATTATAATTGAAAAATGTATGATTTATTAATGAAAAGTGTATGTTATTATAACTGAAAAATGTATGTTCTATTAATGAAAAGTGTAAATTATATATTAATGAAAAATGTATGTTATTATAACTGAAAAATGTATGATATTTTAACTGAAAAGTGTACGTTAATATTAGGAGTGCACAAAAAAAGACCGGTCCGGTCTCCGGTCCTTCAAATTTTGAATTCCAGTTTGGACCAGAATTTTTTTTTTTATTTTTTCACTAATGCACTCTCATTTATTTTTCAAAATCATGTAATTAGTGAGTATGTGAGGTAAAATTGTTGAGATCTATTACATTTTTTCAAATATATAATTTAACAAACATATTTAATTTACTTTTAAGGTTAAAAGATCATTAATAATAAATAATGTAAATAAAATTCACATTTGTGTAGATTGATTTCAAATGAAGAGTCAACACTTTAATTTCCATACACAAATTATCAATCTTATTCTTACTTCCATAAACTTGAAAAAAATTCTTTTTAAAAAAAAATCCTCTCCAAATCTGGACTGGATTAATTATGTTCCGGTCTCCGGTCCATGCATTAGGATTGATTCCGGTCCCAGTCCGGTCAGGTTTTGGACCGGTGCAAACCCCTAGTTAATATAGTTGAAAATAACATTGAAAATTGTAAATTTTCTGTATTAAAAAAAAATCGAAAAAAAGTCAAAGTTTGGCCGTTGACTGGTCAACAATTGACCAGTCAAAATCCACTCAAGTACACCGTGTACTTGAGTGCTCGAGAGACTCACCCTTTATGTTTATTCACTTGGATATTGATTTTCTTTAAAAAATCTTAGTAAAATAATTAAATGGTAATTTCCACTTGAATTATATTAAATTCGTTTCTACTACAATACTTAACGTGATTTTAATTAAATTTGTCGTTACGTCCTTTATATTACCGTTATAATTTTAAGATTAAATTATTTAGCGCGTTAAAGTTAGTTATTTTAACTAATTTTTAAAAGTGTTTATTTTCAAATTTGGGGCGTAACAATGATAGAGTTTCCTTTTATGAGGGTGCAAACAATTGTGGGACAGACAAATAAGGTAAGTGTGCAAACAGTTGTGGGACGGAGGGAGTCTTCATTACTTTCTTGGGTTGAACCCCGGACTCGATCTTTCTTAGTCAACACAAATGCATCTATGACTGCTTATCTCGCTCGGTGCTAAAGAAGTCACCACATCCATATTTTCCTCCCAGTCT
Source organism: Galeopsis tetrahit (assembly GCA_963675135.1). Classification (NCBI taxonomy): domain Eukaryota; kingdom Viridiplantae; phylum Streptophyta; class Magnoliopsida; order Lamiales; family Lamiaceae; genus Galeopsis; species Galeopsis tetrahit. Next base: position 8,150,032 of record OY776121.1, on the reverse strand, counting down.
CTTACACTTCTTGATGGTTCCCCGTCAACAAATGTTCGAGCCTATCGCCAAATTGTGGGCTCCCTTCAATATCTTTCTCTCACTCGTCCTGATATAACTTTTGTTGTGACTTGTGAGTAAGTTGTCTCAGCTTCGTGGGGTGCCCTTTATCTCTCATTGCCTTCACTGACTCGGGCTGGCAACGACGATGATCGCTCTTCCCTTTCTACCTATATCACCTACATTTGTAAATGTCATTTTTTCATGGTCTTCGAAAAAACAACGAACAATTGCTTGTTCGTCTATGAAAGTGGAATACCAGTCCAATCTCTTACCACATGCTCAACTGAGGTATGGTAAAAGAGATCTCCACAACTAAAACTAAAAGATACCGAAGATAGGGCACCAAATCACAGATCATATTTGATTATTTTATTGTAAGTATATTATATATTCTTCTTCTAGTTATTTTTTAGAATATTCTAAAAACATTTGATTTCTCCATAGATTAGAAAATACATTTATATATATTGTGGTAGTGCTATCGAATCAATTTACCACAAATCTTTATTATCTACGTATATATCATTAAAAATAAAATATAAGTGAAAATTACGTTGTTGATGGATACACTAGAAATAAAATAAATAAATCACCGGTCTTCGACACTGATGTACATTGAATAAAATAAAGAAATCAAAATCACGGTTGTTTGATGGTAAACAAATATTATTGAAAAAGTCTCAACTAATTTAAATCAGAAATAAAACTATTAAAAATAACTTTTTCAAAATATCCACAAATCAGAAATAAAACTATTAAAAATAACTTTTTCAAATTATTCACCTATGCCACCCATCCATCAACCTACTAAGATGTCTATAAACACATTACAATCCTAGATGAGTATGGCTACCTGTCTAGAAGTGTCGATAAACACAGGATCACCGAAAGGTCGGGGACATATGGAGGATAACGGGACATAGGATCACCGCCATGAGGATAAAGGGTCACTGTAACTCTGCTACGTCATAACAAGTTAATTTATAATGTATGAAAAGAAAAACTCTTTGAAATTTCTTCCATTCTCAAATTTAATATGTCTCAAATTTCTAAATTATGAATACGTTATTGTTTGTACTATGTCTATGCTATTTCACAAGGTTATTAGGACATGATATAATGGAATTAATTTAAGGTTGAATATAATGGAATAAACTCAAGAATGGAATGAGATCGAGAATGGAATGAGATCGAATGGAATGAGGTTTGAATGACAATTTCATGATTGATATTGATTAAGAATGGAAAAATAATTTCTTCATTGATTTCATTCTCATGATTGGTATACTAAAATGAAATGAAAAATAATGGTAAAGTCTAGTATGCACTCGAGTGCATGTTGTGCACCCTAGTACATGTGCATTTTTCAGTTTACTGACTTACACTTTTTGGTAAATGGTGTTGCACTTTTTAATTATTACAAAAAGTGTAAGTCAATAAACTGAAAAGTGCAACATGGACTAGGGTGCACAACATGCACTTGAGTCCATAGCAGACCAACCCAAAAATAATATATATATTTTATCTTAAATGACCCTTCAATATATATTTTATAAATCATATTAAATTAATGAAAATGCTATTATTTTAATAACAAAATTTGCATAAATAATTGTTTATTTAAACTCGATGTTCATTCATTAAATATCATTGGATCAATGATCATTGATCCAATGTATGAAATAATTGCACTGCTCTACTAATAATATAAATTAATAAATATAAAATGATTAAAATATAGGAAAAGTGTCATTTTTTATCACTCATGTATATCCCTGATTTGAATTGGTCGTTCAATTAACTAAAAGTAAAAATAACTAAAAATTAAGTAAATTAAGTTAAAAAAAAAAAAACACGGTTCTTCTTCTCTTCCAATTGTAATTGAGCCGTGTCTCCCACCTTTCTGACGCCGACCTTCATGTCGTCCCCCACTCCCATATTTAATTCAGATTTGAAGATTTTTTTTTAAAAAAGAAAACTATTTTATATCTATAGAGGACATCGATTGTTCAATTAATTTAACAAACATGAACAAGGCTGACGACGTTTTCTCTTTGCACATATATAGAGAAAAAAATAATACAAATTTTATTTTGTCTTCTCTCTTGAATTAGGGTTGAAAAATGTTGAATAATCAACTGCGTATTTAATTATGAATTAGGGTTGGAAATGTGGGTTAATTGTTGAAAAGAATAAGCCAAAAACTTATATACAATATTGTACCATAAGCTTATGGTACAATCTGCCCGAATTTGGCTGCCCGATTTTTAGATCATATACGATTTTTTTTCAAACTTTTCACACTTATTGCTTGTTATTCTTCACGTTCCATCATCAGCTTAAACGTTTCCTCTCTCCCTTTCCATCAGCGATTTTCCGGCGACTCTGTGGTTTTTCTTTGCGATTTCTAGTCTCCTTGACTACGCGAGTAAGTTATTTCTGTATTTTGTATGTTTTTTCACGGCGTTTTCGTTTTGAGAGGTTTTTATGTTTATAGCGGTTGATTTTCCTATTTTTCCGGTCTCTTTGACGGCGGTTTTCTCCCTCAAGTCTGTTGTTAACTCTTGGATGCGGTTTTTGCGAACTCCGTTTGATTTTCACTCTTTAAATAGGTTGTTTTCTTTCGTGTTATCTCTTTTTTCCAAATCAATATTTCAGGTATTTTCCTTTCTATTTCTTTGATGTTTTGTTTACATTTTGTTTGTGTTGCTTTTTTTTTTTGTTCGTTTTACAGTTTTGTTGAACCCTAGTTTTTTCAATCTGTTTGTTTAATTTTACATTTTTCTGTTCTGTTTTTGAATTTTTTTTATTGTGTGTGATGATTTTCGTTTAAGATGATGTAGTAATACACTTGTTGTTTGTTGTAATGTAGGTTTTGTATTGTAGTTTTTCTGGATTTAGTTTAATAAGTAGTAATTACTGTCTTTTTTATGGTATGAAATTGTGCTGTTTTTTTTGGCGCGCTAATTTTGTGTAGAAGTAGTAACGTTTTCTTGTTGTAGTAGTAACGTTATGTTGTTCAAGTGGTAATGTTCTTTTTCTTTGTTTAACTATTTTATTTGTACATGCATTTAGGTATAACAATGGGCAGGAAATAGTTTGCTTTGAGGAGATCTGGAAGATCATTTTTCTTCTAATTTGTTGGATGGATCTGCTTCTAAAGATCATGTTTCTAATCAATCCTCCAAGAGGCCTAGAAGTGATGATGGTGAGGATGTGGATGTTTGTACGAAAAAGACTAAGAAAACTGAATCTAAGGCTGCTGCTTCATCTCAATCGAGGTATTATTTTACATTTTTACATTTTTAAACTATTATTTTTGTACTAAATCTCCTTTTTAATGATTTTTCCTTTTTATTTTTTTTAGGGATTTTGTTCCTCATGGTAGGCCAACTGGTCTTTTTGAACTTATTGATTTATTAAACTCTAAACAGAAGGAGGCTGTTGAGAGTATTGGTTTTGGTGGTTTGTTAAAGATACTTATTTCTAGACTAGATAGTTATAATATGTTGCGGTGGTTGGTACAAAATTTCAATCCTTCTAGTCGTATGTGTTATATGTCGCATTTTCGTAGTTTTGTTCTTACCCCTGATGATGTTTATGATATTCTTATACTATCTAGAAATGAGGAAAATGATGTATTGTTGTACAATCGGAGTAAGGAGACTCCTGTGATTGATAGAATGAAGGATAAGTATGGGATTAGTCCTAGTGCTAAGTTGAGTGAGTTGGCTAATGTTTTTAAGGTTCATTTGAAGGATGGTGGAGATGATTTTAAGCGCATGTTTGTGTTTTACTCTATGGTCTCGTTGTTTACCCCTGCGTCAAACCATTTGATTTGTATTAATGTTTTGAAGTTTGTGGAGGATGTTGTTGTGATATGTAAACTTGATTGGTGTACTTATGTTTTCAATAAACTTTGTGAGAGTGTTGAGTCCTATAAGAAGGGTAATATGAATGTTAGTGGTTGTTTATTGATTCTTCAAATTGCATACTTATACGGTATGAAATGACGTGCTATTGTTGAGCCATGTTTCATCCCACTTATCCAGCATTGGGATGATGTTAAGCTGCGCCGTCGGTGTAAGGAGGAGCTAAAGAAGATGGTTATAGTGATAGTGAAATGGTTGTTGATACTTATCTAATAACTTTTAATGAAAATGTGAAGCAGAAGTTTATTACTTTTAATGTTCCAAATATTAGTTGCTTGGCTGATAAGGTTTGTATGTGTTCTGATTTTTTTTTTATGTAGTAGCACATATATTTTCTAACTTTTTATATGTTTCCTTTCTTTTTTGTAGGAAGATGTTGTTAATTTGATGAGTGAAATTTCGAATGTTTCTAACAAGTGTCTGGTGAAGTTTTTGGATGTGAAGAACTCAAATGTCGGCTCTTGGTTTAATAAGCATGTTCAGGATCCAGTTTCACCTGTGACTGATTCACATAAATTTTTTGCTTATGAGAATGTTTGGAAAAAGATTGAAGAACTAGTTGCTACTTTATTTATTATTTTATAATACTACATCTCACACTTATCTATTATTTTCTCACCCACCATCACATCACTTGTACTACATCTATTATTTAATCATATTTATTAATAAAAACAACCAAAAGAAAGGGGAAATTTATAGCGGGACGGAGGGAGTATATATTTTATTTTTGTATATTGTTTAGTTTTTTTTTTTTCTTTTTATTAATTATTAATTTTTCAGGGTGCATTGGAAAAAAATATGTGTGGTTCAATGGCAATGGATGATGATGAGAAGGAGGTTATGGGTGCTTGGAAACATTAGGTCGAGTTTGAATCGAACAAACATTTAATGTCTGTTGATCTAGTAATTTTTGTTTCACGTAGTAATATAATATTTTTCATACATTAATACACATTTGTTCATGTAGTAGTAGTAATTTTTATTTTTGTTATGCAGATTTTTGTTCCTTTATGTCTTCATCATCACTATGATGTAGTTGTTATAAACTTTCGCCGAAAGGAACTGCAATATCTTGACAATTTAGAGCATGTTCAACCTGAGACTTATTATGATTGTGCACGTACTCTGGTTAGTTACATAAACTCTTATTTTTATTGCTTTTTTGTGTAACTTTATTTTTATATGTTTCGTTGTTATTTTTTGTAGCAAAAACTGTTGTGAAAGTTCTTGAAGGAATGGACCACCCTAAGGTTGATAGGATGTTGAAGTTCCCTTTGGTAGATATCCATTTTAAATGGCTTTCTGCTCAAAGTACTAATGATTGTGGTGTATTTATGATGCATCATATTAAACACTTCAATGGGGAAATATATGATGAATCAGATCTGTCTAGGGTAATTATTTTTATATCTTTTGTACATTTTTTTATTTATTCTATAATCTTATTTTATTTTGAATTGATTTTTTTTTTTAGCCATATTATAGAACAAGACTTAGAGCTGAAATGTGTGCAGATGTGATTTCGTGTGATTTAAATAGTTTTAGGTTGGATGTGATGAAGAAAATTCTTAATTTTTATGTTGGGAGCCTGGAATGTTGTTGGATATTTGTGCGAAGAAGAAGACAGATGTTGATGCAAATTAAGAAGAAAGAACAACGTAGGATTGTAGCTGAGCGTAAGAAAGGGCTCAGGAAAATGTTGTTGGTTAATTACTGAATTACATTTTATTGGAAAATTTGGTACATACATTTAGATGATGTAATTAGGTTTTTGTAGTTTTGTGTTAAAATTATCATGATACTTATGTATGTTTTTATGATTTTGTTTTCTTTTTGTTTATCTGCATTTTTTATTTTGTTTATATGAATAATATAATACTCCATCCATCTACAAAATGTAGTCCCATTAGGGTGTGACACAAGTTTTAAGAAAAAAGTAGATAAAGTAAGGGTATTGTAACTCTTCCTTACCATATTATGTCGCCACGGAACTGAACAATCAATCTTCAATTCAGATGGATCTTTTAATTTTTCCCAAATAGCAGTTTTTTCCTGTTTAGTCCACCTTCTTTGAATATATGTATCTAGTATCTTCTGGACTGGGTTTACATGTAGTACTCTTAAGCAATGACAACACAAGATGCCACGTTCTTCATATCCCTTGCAGCTGCACTGAACATGATTCATTGAGTAATCATATGTTACTCGTCTTGTCACACGATACACAATAACATTATATATGACATTGCTCTCTTCAATTGAAACCACTATTGAAGTACTTGATATGCACTTTAAGAATTCATTCTCAAATTTCTTGTACACTGTCAGTGTGTAGATTTCATGCCTTACAAGATCATTCATTCATAGTTCAAAGTCTGGTTTTGTCCATGAGCATTGAGACTCATCTTGTTTTTCTTTGTTCCTCCATTCTTGAACTGTCTTCTGGATTATAGAATAGAAGTCCGTCAAGCCTGTTGTCTTGTTTGTTTTGAATGAGATTGTACTGTTTGTACTCTCACTTCTTTGGAAAGACAGAACTCCAGCAGAGAAGAGGTCTTTGCTAAGTGCATTGCACCACTTTTCTTTTAAAACATACAACCTTGTAAGCCATTCATTATTTTCCAAATTATATGCATAAATCATATTCTTCCAACAACTCTCGAACTCTTCTTGATCATTGCATCCTACCAAACATTTGTTGAAGATTTTCATGAATGTTTCATCAAACTTTATTGCCCCTAGGTTGCTCATTGCATTTTGATGTATGTGCCAAATACAAAACTTGTGTCTTATTTCTAGAAAAACCTGCATTAGTAACACATATTAAATTGTGAAGTAACAATCAACATATTTATGAGGTAACACTAATACTCATACCTTTTCTATTGCTTTGGAAATTGCTAGATTTTGGTCAGTGAAAATAGTTAGTGGACATTTTCTTCCCATTGATTTTTTGAACACTCTAAAAGTCCACTCAAATGACTCTATTTTTTCATCAGACAATAATGCATAGCCGAACTTTACATTTTTCCTATAATTATTTATTCCAACAAATGGTGCACACTTCAAATTGTATCTGTTTGTCTTGTATGTTGTGTAAAAGACCACTATATCTCCATATATTCCAAAATCCTCCATCATCATAGAATCTCTCCAAAATACATCTTTCAGTCTTCTATCATCATCCATTTGGACTTTGAAGTAGAATTGGTCCTCTTCATCTGCTTGACTCTGTACTATTTCCATGAATGTTTTTGTATCACCACCTTCAATTCTCTTCATGTTCAGCCGATTTGCAAAGTTTAGGTGGTCCTTCATTGTATGGCCAACATTCTCACCTCCTCCTGCATTGAATTCTAGATACCTATAAGAATCAGATGGTCTAATACCAAAAGAAATCACGTTCTCTATAGAAATTGCTTTCCTCTATTTTATTGCTCTTTCTAAACGATGGAAATGACTCTATTCTGTTCTTGATAATTGATGGTTATGTTCCATTACGTGTTTCACCACTTCATACTGCCCACTGTCAGTAAGTTTTACTCTCATTTTTGCTTTGCAATAAGTCCTTTTCAGTGTACATGGTGCTCTTTTCCTCTTCACTTCATCCCTTTTCCTTTTCAAACCAATGCAAGAGCATACAAACAGCTTAGATATTAATGCATTGTTGTCATATCTAGAGAATATTCCTGTTGATTTACGTACACTAAATCCAATAGAGTGTGCGTGCATACGGTATAGTTCATACATTTCATCCATCGTCTTTCTTTGTATTCCTATTAATGAACAATTGAATTCATCAAAGTTATCTTCCTCAATTTCTCTATCACCAGAATTTTCTCTCGATCCTTCTTCTTCATTGATGCATTCTAAATCAGAATATGCTCCATCCACTACAAAAAAGAGGTGTTTTACCGACGGAAATAAAGACGGAAACAGTGCTTTCCGATGGAAAAATTCGGTCGGTGCTAACCTCGTCGGTAATTTTTATCGACGGAAATTTTCATTCCGTCGGTAATACCGACAATTTTTTTTTTAAATTACCGACGGATTTTTTTTAATTATCGACGAAATATTCCGTCGGTCAACCAAATTCAAAAAAAAAATTGAACATTGAACCCGGGCCCAAGCCCGCGAAGGCCCGAGCATAATTGGCTGAATATATTCGGCCTTCATGGGACTCGAACCCGGGTGTGTGGGCACCTAGTGAGGGGCGCCTACCACTCGAACAAGTATGTTTTTCATTTATAATTGTAATATTAATTGTATATTTACTCATTTTTGACAATTTTTTTTTTAAATTCACAAAATTAATTTCTTTCTATATTAATATTATTAAATTTGTGATTTATAACTATTGTAAAATTAAAATTTTTAATTTATATATTGTAAATCTAATTTATTTATTTTGTTTTGATTAAAATTCTAAAAAGTTCATATCAATATACATGTTTTACTCTTTTTTTTAAACAAATCTATTTAATAATTGAACATTCTTTTACTTATATTAATCACTAAATTTGTGATTTATAACTATTTTAAATTTAATTTTTTAAGTTTATATATTGTAAATCTAATTTATTTATTTTTTTGTGTTTTGATTAAAATTCTAAAAATTTCATATCATATATACATGTTTTACTCCTTTTTTTTTTAACAAATTTATTTAATAATTGAACATTCTTTTACTTATATTAATCACTAAATTTGTGATTTATAACTATTGTAAATTTAATTTTTTAAATTTATATATTGTAAATATAATTTATTTATTTATTGTGTTTTAATTAAAATTCTAAAAAGTTCATATCATATATACATGTTTTACTCTTTTTTTTAAAACAAATTCATTTAATAATTGAACATTCTTTTACTTATATTAATCACTAAATTTGTGACTAATAACTATTGTATATGTGTGAATCTTATTTTCAAATAATATATTAGTAATTTGCATCATATTTTTATTCAAAAAAAATTTAAAAATAAATTCATTTAATATTTGACATTCTTTCACTTATATTAATCACTAAATTTGTGACTTATAATTATTGTAAAATTAACTTTTTAATTTATAAATTGTAAATAAAATTTTTTTGTTTTAATTAAAATTCACTTGTATAATTTGTTTTTGTTTTTATTTTGATTAAACATTATTTCACTTATATTAATCACTAAATTTGTGGCTTATCATTATTGTATTTTTTAAAATTTATAAATTGTAAATGTAGTTTTATTTTTAATTCTTTTGTTTATTAATAATTCTTTTATTTGTTAATTCACACAACAAAGACTTAATTATCATATAAAATTAAATTGATATAAAAACTAAAAAAATTATGTCCCAACAATATAACATAAAAATTTCGAATTTAACCAATAATTTTCTAATTTAATCAATAATTTTTTAATTTAATATAAATTTTTATAATTTAATAAATAATTTCCTAGTTAACTTAATCAACAATTTTCTAATTTAATCGACATGTTTCTAATTTAATCAACAAATTTTTTATTTCAATCAATCATAATTTCCTAGTAACAAATTTTCTTCTTTAATTAATAAATTAATTTTTGCACAATTTTTTTTTTTATTTTTAATTTTGTGATTAGCGACGGAAATTTCTGTCGGTAATCACAATTTTTTTAAATTTTTAAATTTTTTTTTTTTAAATTTTGTGGTTAGAGACGGATATTTCCTCGGTAATTTTTTTTTTATTGCCGACGGAATATCCGTCGGTGTAATTACCGATGGAAAATAAATTTCGTCGGTAAATCAGTTGACTTTGTTAATCCGTGGTAAAATTCTGTCGGTACTTCACAGTTTTTTTGTAGTGATCTGTACCCTATTTGTACCTATATTTTCTACATTAACTCATTATTAATAATGTAGTGACATAATATTTGTTATATAGTAATACAATTTTTTTTGAAAGTATGCGGTAACACTAGAACTATTGTATATTAATACACAACTTTACATTAAGTAGTATATTTCATTCGACATATATTCATTAACAAGCAATGAATAGTATAGTAATAAACACTTTTATGTGGTGTTTGTGTGTACATGACATAACTTTTTGCTCTGTTTTTGTATGATCATTATAAGAATATGGAAGAGTCGAACAAATTATAGGAATATGAATAGTTTTGTTTACCTGTTCTTTCTGAATTAGGAGAATTTGTCTCAACAATTTGGTTACCTTCGAAATTTTCCATAGTGTTTTCTTTTGAGTGAGTCATTTTTCCTCCGATTCAGTAGATTTTTATTTCGATTCAGTGTCGTCGTGCACGATTTCTTTAGCGCCGTCGTGTGCGATTTCTTTCAATGTCGTCGTGCGCGACTTTTCTCTCTTGTTGCGGTAGTTCGCGCGAATTTTGGAGGATAACAGCTGAAAGTAAAACCTAGTTTTTTATTGAAGGAATCTGCTCGGGCTGCCCGCATTTTTTTAGGAAAGGCTAACCTTTCCTTTTAAGTTGTCTAATTTCACGTGAAATATTGCACATAAGTGCGTCCCAAAGAATTATGTAAAAATAAAATTTGAGTGATTATTTTAAAAAATAAAATATAACTAGGTTCCACATAGAATGGAATGGGGAAAGACATGGGGATGGAGAGGAATCAAAATTATTTATTTTTGGGAATCACCATTCCTTAGGGCATGTTTGTTTTGGGATTTTGAGGATTTTGAAATCCGGATTTCAAAATCCTAATGTTTTTTGTATTTTGTGTTTGTTTTGGGATTTATGTAGGGTAGGATTTAACTTTATAGTATAGGATTATAGGTTTTATAGGTGGTTTGTAGGTATTTATAGGGTTGACTTTTATAGGGTTTATAAGTATTTATATGGTGGGATTTTGAAATCCTGAATCAAATTAAATCTCAAAGTGTAACACTGTAAGGGGTGGAGTTTCGAAATCCTAAATCCGGATTTCTCATCCCAAAACAAACATGCCCTTAAGGAATTGGGTTTCCACGTAAAAAAATATACCAATGTTGAGATTATGAATGGGCCCATGAATGCTCATTTCATTTCAAGTCTATTATCACATACCAATTATGCCCTTTCGTGTTTTTTTATTAAATTAAGGAATATGGACTTTTTTTTACCAATTTATCTTTGGAAATTAAGAATAACTTACTTCAATTATCATTAAAGAAAGTGTATAATTTTTTTATTTAAATGCAATATTTACGGTATAATGGTAATTTTGGGAAAAATGTTAAAAAATAGCTAAAATTACAAAAAAATTGAAAAAAAAAGTAAAAAATGACAAATAATAAATAGTCTAGCCCAAACCAGGCGGTAGGCCCCTGGTCACTTGGTGGCCCGAAGGTACTAAGTTCAAATATTTTGAACACTTATTTTTTATTTTATTTTTACGAATTTGAAGTTGTATATTTTTTGGATTTTTTGCCCTATAGTTTAGCTATTGCAATAGCATATTTTTGGTGTTGTACTAGTAAAATATTTTGGGTTGGTCTGCTATGGACTGAGTGAATGTTGTGCACCCTAGTCCATGTTGCACTTTTCAGTTTACTGACTTACACTTTTTGGTAGATGGTGTTGCACTTTTCAATTATTAAACTGTATAATAATATTTTTAGTAATAATTGAAAAGTGCAACATCATTTACCAAAAAGTGTAAGTCAGTAAACTGAAAAGTGCACATGAACTAGGGTGCACAACATGCACTCGAGTGCATACTAGACTTTACCAAATATTTTATGTTACTATAAAACAAAAATATATTACAATAAGATAAAAAATATTTTACTATTACAAGACAAAATTTATGTTTTTTTTTTTTGAAGTTAGTAGAATTACAGATGGGGGGGTTAAATTACATATCACATTCTCTCACATATTCTCACCTATCCAAACAGTAAATTCTACCAAAAGATCACAAATTCCAGACTCAATCGTGAGAGGGTGTAAGGATCAACGAACAACCGGCATACCTCGAAACTCCGCGATCTAAGAAGATAGCAACGGCCGTGCTACAAACCTCCCAAACCATATAAATACGGACCCAAGGCCTACCAGCTCCAACAACAGGCACAACAAAGTGCCACCATGGGAAAACCCAAAACGGGAAGAAAACCCATCATAACCAGCGGGGAAAGGAAAATACCACAGTGGGTACAGGGAGAATACCGAAATCAGAAAATAACAGTACAGGAAGAAGAAAAGAAAAACTGATCCTAAAAACACCAGATCTAAACAAAAAGTAGACTAAATTAACATACAAAAAGGAAAAAAAAAAACGAAAATAAAATGGGATCAGATGGATGACTCACCCGATCGGTCACCGTGGCTCCGACGGGGAGATCCACCCATTGATCCCAACTAAATTTCTAAAAAAGACCCATTCGCCCAACAGAAAGGCGGGACAGCGGCACTACAGGCGGCGCCTCTGGAGGCGGTGCGTTGAACGGTGGCTTTGCAAGCGGCGCGGCGGCTGTGTATCAAGCGGCGCGGCGGCTTCTACCTTCTATGCGGAATTAAATGCTGGTTTTGGGAAGCAGAATTGGGGGAGAGGCGGTGGGTTTGTTAGGCGGTGGAGGGTAACGCAGGCGGTGATAGACAGCTTATTTTTTAAGCAAAGCTGTACTTCTAACAAAATTTATGTTATTACAATACTAAATTATTGTCAACAAAGTTAAAAGTGTATTAATACAAGTCTCAAAATATTTTGGACACCTAATTTTAATTTTTGGGGAGAATTTGAAAGAATATTTTTGAACATGTAGTAGTACTTTTTGACTTGTAGTGATAATATTTTGATCTTATAATAACAATATATTGATCATATAGTAAATCACTTGCTTGCGATTCACAATTTTTTTGGAAAACTCGAATTTGAACTTATGACCCACCTGAACTTATGACCCACCATTTTTAAAAATTATTTTATTTAAATATATTTCATGTATAAAATATATTTTATACTCTTCGGTCCTCAATCTTTCAAACTTAATCAATTCAGGCTTTTAGAATTTAAATAAGTTAGTCCAAAATCAATAATCACCAATAGACTATACAGATTCAATCACGATTCTAGATCTAATAAGAACACAACTTTATTTAAAAAAATTCAAATTGTCAATTTGTATATTAAATGGGGTTAATTAAAAAAAAAATCACTGTATTTATCGATTACAACATTTTTTTTCTTTACAATTCGTTACACCACCTTTTAAGTTGAGTTTATTTACCAATAAGTGCATTTCACAAGTGTCTAAAACATTTAAATTCAATCTTTTTTTAAGAATTATTATTAAGTGCAAAATAGATGATAAAATACCATTTATACCCTTTATAAAATAAGATCACTCTCACTCATTATTAGATCGTCAAAACGGATTGTCTTACTTGTTGATTCTTTTAAGAACTACTTTCTTAGTTGTTGGGTTATCATCTGTTTCTGACTTCTTCGTACTCGTAGTTTCCTTAACATAAACATTTAAAATTATGTTTTTATTTGTAAGTTGAATTTTTCTTAGCATAGTATTAGTCACAATGTCGTAGTGACTATATGTAGTCATAGTGTCAAATCGTGCCATGTGTTGTTATAGTCTGTCCTACTAATCTATTACTCCCTATTGCACAAGTTTAACATTTTTAAAATTGCATTTGGTTATTTACTGTTAGCATGACATTTGTTGAGTTTCACCTAAAAATTGAGAGAGAATTTTTTAGAAATATGTAATAGCGTGCAGACTAGTTTCTCACGTCGTTTCAGTTCGTCGGAGCTCTATATATTGCAGTGCTGCTTGGATAGAGACAAAAACATCTCATCTTAAGAAACACCATGTCGAACTTTAAGCACCAGCCGTGTGTTTTGCGAGCAAAAAGAATTCGTCCATGCCGATTTGCTTTGTTCCTATTTTGTTCGTCCGTGTGCCTAGGGAATAAAACTTGGTTACTGGCAGTCCACTTTGTGGCATAAAATTTTGATACAAATGTAGAAGCCAAATTAGGTTTAGCCCGACGAATAGTCTTAGGGCATGAGACTGATTCTTTGAATGGTAGACAAGTTTGTACATCAGTTTGTCTAGATTTGAGGTTGTGTTTGGATGGAGGAATTTGATTTGAGGAGGTATTTCAAATGAAAGGTTTTAAAAATAATGGATTTCAATGACATGATTTTAGTGAGAATTTGAAATTTCTTTCAATTTTAACTAAAAAGTGTGTGGACACAAATTTAAGTATTTGAAATCCATTCATAATCCAAACATATTGAATGAATTTGGACTGTGGATTTGAAATCCATAAGATCAAATCCACCCAACCAAACGCAACCTGAAAGAATTTCATCTTATCTGAAAAATCAAACTTATATAGAGAGGTGAATAATTAATTCTTGTACATCAATTTTGGTTTCAAGTCAAATAAGTTGAAAAGCACATCGATTGTCATAAATAACCAAGTTAATTATGGATCCTAACGTGAAGTGAAAGACACCTATAAATAAGTTGCATCACATTTATGGATTTCACCTGAAAATTGAGAAAGAATGTCTAGAAATTCAAGATTCAGGCAAATAACCTGTCATTTCTAAAACCTGTGCTATTTTCAGAAATTTTAATTTTGTAATTTTTCGAATTTCTTTTGTTGTAATTTTCATTTCAATTTTATTTGGTTTAAATTCCTTAAATTAACATGGGAAGTAGGTGTGGGAACAAGTCAACCTACCCTACATATACCTACGGCCCGACCTAAGCTCACTTCGACTTTTTTAATAAAATGTTGATTGTCTTGAATCGATCGACATCGGGATTTAAGTCTTTTAGACTATGTTTATCTGTATTCTCACAACCTGGTTATGCATATAAGATAAAAAAATAAAATAAAAGGAAAATTGGATATCAACCCATGACCATGGTGGGCTGACAATCGAGAACAACCCAATGTTTGAAGAGTTGATCTCCTACGCATAATGTGCATCGTGCACACTAATGCACAGATCAGTCAATATATAATATTTCAAATTAAATTTTAAACATGGTAACTGTTGTTTTCGCTGTTAGTGTGCATGTGAAGTGAGTATAAGGTTTTGAAACCTAGGGTTGTCTTTTTTTCTTTTCTTTTTTTTTTTACCATTTTATTTCAGTTTTTTTTTTTTACCACTTTTTAAAAACAAAAATCACCACTTTCAATAATAAATTTAACACTTTTAAATAATAAACCATAATAAATTTACTGCTTTTCATTTTTTTCAAATAACAACAATTACCACTTTTCAATAATAAATCATAATAAATTTACAACTTTTTCATTTTTTTTCAATAACAACAATTACCACTTTTCAATAACAAAAAACACTATTTTCAATAATAAATTCACCACTTTTCAATAACAATAGTTACATTTTTCAATAACAAATTTACCACTTTTCAATAATAACATGTTATGGACTCCAAGAAAAGGCCAGCTGCGTTTGTTGATTAACTTGGGAATGAAGATGAGTTTGATCTGAGTACAAGATAGAGTTTGGATCTGACACAGGGGAAAAGTTATGTCTGAAAGAAGATGAGGAAGCTCAGCCGTTGGATGGGAATTGATGGATTACATCTAGTCCATTTATTATTAATTATTTAGTTTATGAAAGAACTTATATTATCTTGCATTTTAGTCATTTTGTTTTAATATATTTTCTTGTAAGGGTTGGTCCCCCACTGCTTGTTATTATGCCACAGTTGGCAAATGAGCACGGCAGAAAAATTCAGTAACAAATTTCTCTTTCTCAATTATCTCTCATTTCTCCATCTTATCTAAACATCATCATCTTCTTTATAAAATATACAGAAAAAAAATACAAAAATATGTTATAATCTCCATCAGAATAGAACATAACATTACCACTTTTCAATATTAAAATTATCACTTTTCAATAAAAAAAGAACTACATTTTTCAATAACAAAATTATCATTTTTCACTAATACCAATTACTATCACTTTTCAATAAGAAAGAACCACATTTTTTAACAAAATTACAATTCATGTGCGTGTTTTGTGCCATCTGATTTGAATGTGATTTTTGGGTACGAGGATGGTGATTGATCACTGAGGGTTGGAAGAAAGAAAGAAGAATATGAATTAGTAGAAAAAAGTTTAGGTGGGCTATTTTTATTCCCAAAAATCTAAGCATATCGCGTGTCCAGTTTTTACTCATCGATTATATTTTTTTTTAGATAATTTTCGATTTTATTCACTTATTTACTTAACAAAAAATCAAAATTCATAAAATATGGACGAGTAAAAACTGGACACTTAAATTTTGGGAGATAAAAATACCCTACCCAAACATGAGTTGTTCTCGGTTGTCAGTCCACCATGGTCACGAGTTAATATCCATTTTTTTTTATCTTATATATCTAACCAGATTTTGAGAATACCAATAAACATAGTCTTAGTTATAGATAGAACTATATCCATTGTTGGTCGCGACCAATGGGGGACTTAGTTCGAGCTCTTGATTCATTCTATGGCTAAGACCGTAATAGGTCGGTTCAGCACTTCAGCTGTCTCATATACTTCAACTTAATAAGACCCAACCCAAGAGCGTGATTGTGCCAATATAATTTTCTCTCTGTTTTTTAATAAGTGATTTTTTTTTAAAAAAAAATTATTGGAATTAAGAAATGATATGTATTATCAAATATACCCTTAAATAATAAAAAAGATCTCTAATGCACATTTTCCATAGTGCACATTATATTTCAAATCTTTCCAAGTTATTTAACCAATTCTATCATCTTTTTTCAAGTCTTTTTAATTTTATGTCTCAAATAATTGATTTTTAAAAGTTAAAGGAGGATTTATTTGAAATAAACAGTGTAATAAAATTCTACAAAAACACTTAATTGTGTACAAGAGAAAAAAAAAAACTAAAACATCATTTATTGAAAAAACGGAGGGAGTATCCTTTACAAACCATCACTTGTGTAAATTTTCATTTTTACCTTTCCAAATATGTAACTTGTGATTTCTAAATTTTAATTCACACCAAGTAATAAAATTGATTTTGTAAATGCTACATGTAAAATTTGTTGGAATATCGAAGAAGAATCTGATAACAAGTCGAGTAAAGGGAATCCCTTTTCCCGCAGAATAGAATACGCCCAGGTAGTGCTGGACTGGTAACGGCGTTCTGTCCCCAAAGGTAAAACGACTTCTACTCCGAATACAGTAGCACCACTGTATACGAAGCCTCAACGAACGTACTAGGTACGAACTGAACACACACGGAAAAGTATTCCGACAACACACAGAAATAATTCCGGCAACAAGACAGAACAGTGTATTCTTCTGGGAGATATACATTGCAGAGAGAGGAGAGGAGAAGGGAGAGCAGAAGAGGGGCGAATTTCAGCGTAAATGAGGAATGAAGGAAGAGTCTGTATTTATAGACAGATATCAGGCCTAGAGGTTGGAGAGAATTGTGGAGATACTTGCGCCTAAATTCACGCACACGTGGGAGGTGGCTCTTGACCACTAATCTGAGATTCCAGATTAATTTCTCACTCATTAATTCCAAAAATCCCCCACATGAGTGAAAATCGTGTCTATACAACATCAGACTCAGTGTTCAGTTCGATTGAGATCTCCGTGCATCCGGAAAAGTAGTTTTTGGCTTTGAACTTTCTGTAGCCAAACACTATCGGGTACACCAGCGGCTTAGTGGACGCAGTGCCTTGAACTAATCCTCCATAGTGTATACCTAATCAACAGTGTCAGCACACTTCAATCTCGTCTTCGTAACGTTCTCACATTCTTGTCCGTTTTGGCTATGGACGTCCTTTGTGTTCATAAATTTTTGGTCGAAGCGGCCCTCACTTCTCATTTATATAGGTAATCTCCTTTCGAGTATCCCGTTATACTCTAGGAATCATTAAGAGTCGAAGACTCAACCTTTACCACATTTTACGGGTCGTTAACACTTGAGATAGTGTTGTCAGGAATAGTCATGTTTTTCAAGTGTTGTATCACTAACTTCCACAATTTCGTTTTCCCATTGAACCAAGTTCTTGGGATCTCCAGTCATCATGGTTGGGTTTCCACTGCTTTGGTTTTTCTTGTGGGTTTTAGACCCATTCCTTCTACCAGCTTGTTTAATTGATCTCGGTTTATACTCTTCGTGAGCGGATCCGCTATATTGTCCTTTGATTTCACATAATCAATGGACATTACTCCAGTTGAGATCAATTCTCTAACGGAGTTGTGTCGACGACGTATGTGTCTCGACTTTCTATTGTACATGACATTCATAGCTCTACCAATGGCAGCTTGACTGTCACAGTGTACCGTCACAAAAGGTACTGGTTTGTTCCAACATCGAATGTCTTCCAGAAAGTTACGCAGCCATTCAGCCTCTGCAGCGGCTAGGTCTAAAGCGATAAATTTTGATTCCATTGTGGAACGGGCAATACACGTTTGTTTCTTGGACCTCCACGACACTGCTGCTCCTCCAATAGTGAGTACATATCCACTAGTGGATAACGAGTCTTTAGTGTCTGATATCCAATTTGCATCACTGTATCCTTCGACTACAGCTGGATGTCTCGTGTAGTGAAGCCCATATTCAAGGGTGTAATTCAAGTATCTTAGGACCATTTTCAGTGCTTTCCAGTGCTCTTGACTTGGATTGTTCGTGTATTGACTCAGCTTTTTTACCGAACAACAGGATCAGGGCGTGTATAGTTCGTAATGTACATCACACTTCCAATGATCCTTGCGTATTCCAGTTGAGCTACTGGTTCTCCTCTCTTCTTTTTCAAGTGAACATTCAGTTCTATAGGTGTCTTAGCAGGTGGATTCTCAAAGGCATTAAATTGCTTTAGTACCTTCTCCACATAGTGAGACCGTGTCAAGGAAATTCCATCAGACGTTCTCTCTATCTTGATTCCAAGAATCACATCTGCTAATCCCATGTCTTTCATGTCAAAGTTTCTACTTAACATGTTCTTCGTATTAACTATGATATCGTGATTGTTACTCATGATTAACATGTCATCCACATATAAGCATACGATAACAAATTCATTTGGTGTATCTTTCACATATACACACTTATCACATTCGTTAATTCGAAACCTATTTGACAACATTGTATTGTCAAATTTCAAATGCCACTGTTTTGGAGCTTGCTTAAGTCCATACAGTGATCGAACGAGTTTGCACACATTTTTCTCGTTTCCAGGAGCAACATATCCTTCAGGTTGATCCATGTATATTTCAACATCCATCCCACCATTAAGAAACGCAGTCTTAACGTCCATTTGGTGTATTTCGAGATTGTGCAATGCAGCAATAGCGACTAATACACGAATGGAGGTGATTCTTGTCACTGGTGAGTATATATCGAAGAAGTCATACCCTTCCATTTGTTTAAAGCCTTTTGCATCTAGACGAGCTTTGTACTTGTCAACAGATACATCTGCTTTGTACTTTCTTTTAAGGATCCACTTGCATCCTAAGGGCCTACAACCTTTAGGGAGATCAACCAGCTCCCATGTGTGATTTAGCAAAATTAAATCATACTCACTTTTTATGGCTTCCTTCCAGAGGGGTGCATCTGGTCTTGCCATAGCTTCTTTGATAGTTTTAGGTTAACCTTCCTCCAAAACATAAGTAATGAAGTTTGAACCAAAATCCTTATCAATTCTAGCTCTCTTACTGCGTCTTGGTTCTTCATTCTCTTGAGTGCAAGGACCAGCAATATCATCTGTTGCATCATGAGTTCTCTTATTCGAACTCACTTCTCTTTTTCCTTAAATGGAAAAATGTTTTCAAAGAACATTGCGTTCCTTGACTCAATTGTAGTACCCTCTGTCATATCAGGTATTTCAGATTTGTGAATCAGAAATCGATAGGCACTACTGTTTGAAGAATATCCTATAAAGATACAATCGACTGTTTTAGGGCCGATTTTAACTTGTTTAGGAAGTAGTACTTCAACCTTAGTCAAACACCCCCACACTTTGAGGTATTTGTATGAAGGTTTTCATTTCCTCCATACTTCATAAGGAGTTTGATCCTTAGTTTTATGTGGTATCTTATTCAGAATGTGGTTAGCCGACAAAATAGCTTTCCCCCACAAGTTCTCAGGTAAACCAGAGCTGATTAACATAGCGCTCATCACCTCTTTTAGTGTTCGGTTTTTACTTTCCGCAACACAATTAGACTGAGGTGAGTAAGGGGTTGTCGTTTGATGAATTATTCATGTTTCAACACATAATTGTTCAAACGGAGCTACGTACTCTCCACCTCTATCACTACGAATTGATTTAATCCGAGTGTCTAATTGATTCTCTACTTCACTTTTATAACGTTTGAAAGCTTATATAGCTTCGTCTTTACTTCTTAAAAGATACACGTAGCAGAATCTTGTACAGTCATCTATAAAAGTAATAAAATACTTTTTCACTCCTCGTGTGGAGCTTTTACACGAATGTGATTTTTCAAGATGAACAAATCCACATAACTTGTGGAAAACATTCCACTGATTCAACCATTTTAGTTTTTTCCATATTTAGCTTTAAGGTCACACCTTAGCTACCCCTTTTCATTCAAACATGTCGACGGAGGTCTCTCTCCCTCACATTCGAATGTATCCATGTGAGGAGATGCATTTCCCCACATTCGAGTTGCTTGCCACTTTATTTGTGAATTTCTCTTATTCACCAAATTTGGACACAGCCTCGATACTTTATAAAATCGAGCATTGATTTTTCTTTTATTGGAATTATTTCCAACTTCAAAATTAATTTAATCTTTAGTCAACATACCAAAATTAAATTCAATTTCAAATGTGACTTTTATTGTCACCCTTGACTCGAGCATAATTTTCGATCAAATTATACTAGTAAAAAACTTTTGAACTAAATTCAAAATAAATTTATGCTTTCGACCACAAATATTTAATTTCATATCAAAATATAATTTGATACTCCTTCTTTGAGCACAAAAATTAATTCATTAAATTTTGTTAACAGTCTGAGATTCAGTCAATTTGAATCAATCATGAATTGATGGCTTACAACCAAAAGTTCAATCCAAACTTTTGTATACTGCAGTTGTGATAACTTCCCACTATTGGACCAATTTTCAAATAATATATGACTTATTCGAAAATAGGATAATTTAATCCTATTGATTAATTGATGTAATTAATCAATCAATTCTCCCTTTTGATTTGTCAACACAGGTGCAATTTAATCCTCTTGATTAATTGATGTAATTAATCAATTTATCAGCACATCCTCTTGATTAATTGATGTAATTAATCAATTTTTTTAGCACATGTGCAATTCCAATTTAATTGGGTCTCAGAATCCTTTTAATTGAATCTCAGAATCCTGCATAACAGGGTATTGATCCAGATTAAAGCCTTAGACTTTATAGACCAACTCCCAGAACTTTAATCTAGAGCTTTAGACCAACTCCCAGAACTTAATATGGAGTCTTAGACCAACTCCCAGAACTCTGGAGCATTAGATCAACTCCCAGAACTTAATCTGGAGTCTTAGATCAACTCCCAGAACTTTAATCTGGAGCCTTAGACCACTCGGCCACTCTTGTATCTCATTTCTGCTCGACTCCCAGAACTTTAATCTGGAGCCTTAGACCACTCAGCCACTCTTGTATCTCATTTCTGAAAGAAATTCAGTCACTCTTGTATCTCATTTCTGGTATACCAAGAAATTCATAGAATAATCAGGCAACAGGCCTTTTCTATTCTATGGATAATGGTGGTAATATATATTAATTCCAAGAGATAATTAATAATTAAATAATTATCCAAAAATTAATTAATTATCAGTTAAATTAATTAATTAATTAATATATCTCTACTGACAAAAGTCAATTCTGTTCTCAGAATACTGGGCCACGAAGATGCGCCTATGACTTATCAGGCGAAGCCAGGGCTCCAATTCCGCCGCCACCAGATTGCTCTCCATTCCAATTCCGCCGCCACCAGATTGCTCTCCATAATATCAATCTCAACATAAATTAATCCACCAATTAAAATCTGTTTTCTCTCTTTTTCTAGATATCCAGTGTCAATAGAAATTAATCCACAATTAAAATCTGTTTTCAAATTTAATTAATTAAGTCCGAAAGTAGATTAATAATATTCAGTTCTGCGATTGTTGGAAACTATACGCTATACTGCAATATCGAAGAAGAATTTGATAACTAGTTGAGTCAAGGGAATCCCTTTTTCCGCAGAAAAGAATACGCCTAGGTAGTGCCTAGGTAGTGCTCGACTGATAACGGCATTCTGTCACCAAAGGTAAAACGACTTCTACTCCGAATACAGTGGTGCCCCAAAGGTAAAACGACTTCTACTCCGAATACAGTAGCACCACTGTATACGAAGCCTCAACGAACGTACTAGGTACAAACTGAACACACACGGAAAAGTATTCCGATAACACACGGAAATAATTCCGGCAACAAGACAGAACAGTGTATTCTTATGGGAGATATACACTGCAGAGAGAGAGAGAGGAGAGGAGAAGGGAGAGGAGAAGAGGGACGAATCAGGCCTGGAAATTGGAGATAATTGTGGAGATACTTAGATAATTGTGGAGATACTTGCGCCTAAATTCACGCACACGTGGAGGTGGCTCTTGACCACTAATCTGAGATTCCAGATTAATTTCTCACTCATTAATTCCAACCACGCACACGTGGAGGTGGCTCTTGACCACTAATCTGAGATTCCAGATTAATTTCTCACTCATTAATTCCAACAAAATTTATCGACAATGTTCGGTACTTCAGTTGTCCAATGTTTAAAATTCACAATTGCATTCACCCTAAAAATTCTGATATAGTTGCACCGTGTACTTGTTTTAGACAGAAATAGAAGTTGCATTTTCTTTGAAAATTCAATTGTGTTGTATAACAATTTTTGTTCAAACCTAATTTAAATTTTGTGTTACTGAATCAATTCAAAGTCTGCATGATTGTGGATGATTTTTTTTACTTAATCTAGTTCAATTTAAATGAAAAATGTTATACTCTATAATTGAAATATGCTGCACAATACTACTGAAAAATACAACACAAGAGAATGCCCTTCTGCTTTGGCCTGTTTAGAAAATGGATCCAAGTGCATGTATACACTCGAGTGCATACAATATCCTCTATTTTCTTTTAATAAATGGGTGCAAGTCCTTTATTTGCAAAGCAAAACGACTGGGTTTCTATTCAGCAACAATGAAGAAAAAGAAGATGAGCAACAGACTATTTAACTCACTCAATAGTCCTGGAAAAACTACACAAGCCTTCTTCAAAGGCTCAAGCCTTTAAATTGATTTTTGTTGTGCCTGAAAAATAAATAAAATTCCAGAGAAGCCAGCCAGGTCTAACGACTATGGAATATCGACTTTAGATGGTGGATACAACATGGTTCTCAGGTCTAACGACTATGCAAGAATTCTTGATTTTAAATATCTGAAATTTGTGAATACCAACGACTAGTAGTGAACTGTTGAATTCGGAACTAACAGTGGTTTAATTTTTGGCCCCAAAACCACGAGGACTAGACCTTGGCGATGAGTCTGCAAATTGCTTCCTTGATTCTGATCTTTTCTTCCTCCTCGCTGTACCAGGGGGGGGCTGAAGATGAAACAATATAGGCCGTAAAATGAGAAACACATTTTAATTTCAGAAAGTTTGTTCATTAAAGTGAATAGAAGCCAGCCAGCATACCTGTTCCTCGACCTTCATGGCCTCCTGGAGATTGCTCAATGAAGGAATTGATCCACCTTCCATTACACCCATCAAGTTCTTCATTTTTACTCGCATTTGGAAAAGTTGAGCTACGAGTTGACTGACCTGAAAAGTGAAAGTAACACTTGAAGCTAAATATGGGAAAGAGAGAAAGAGCGAATCCATTATTCCTGGCTATCAACTGCATATGTACCTGTTGCTCTGTTTTGCCAGACTCTTGAGCAATTCTTTTCCTCCTTTCAGGTGACTCCGCCAACAGTTCCGGTTTTTCCCTTTCCTCTGCATACACGTGATTAAAATCAGATCACAACTACATATTTTTTTTATACGTCACGATATTCAGCTAATTTCATGTGTGAAATAGGAGAAAATAGTCAAACATCTAGATTTTTCAAAATTATCAGTAAGCTATACAGCCTATACTGGCAACTTGACAATCTTAAAAGCTACATGAATCAGAGCATTACGTTCATGTTTTCCATGTAGGTTTTGATGAATCTGTCGTGCCAATTAAACGAAAATTAAGAAGCAGATGAGTTACATGGCCAAAGACAAAAGATGTTAATAAGACGATACGATAATGTTATGCATCCTTAGATGTGAGTTTGGTGGAACTGAAAAGAATACTAAAAGCAACAGGATTGACAGTAACTCCTAGGAAAGTAATGTTGAAGGTACAAGTGTCCTGCAAAATTTGTTAGTTGAGAGAGAGAGATAGAGGTAATAACCTGGGGTCATCACTTCGATCATTGATTCCATTACTTTCACATTCTTTTCTGCCTCTCGGATTTGTGCAGGAGTAACCTGTATGAGTTTCATGAATTTGGAGATTTGTTATGATTCTGAAATGCATTTTAGGTTTTTCTATCACATTTCAACATTTTTAAGCATTATTTTTTAAGTAATGAATCATCTCCTAAAGTAGCCTAAAGAGAATCATCTCCTGAGTTGCCATTTCCAAAAAAAACATAAACCGGTGTATGGATGAAGGAGACAAAAATTATTATCGGAGCAATATAATGAAATCAATCTAGAGTACTAGAAACAAATGGCTTTTCCCTTTCGGTTAGGACAGACAGTTGAAGTCATAAGCTCATAACCTAGTAAAGATGAGGTTTAAATACCTTGCCCATTCCCGGCATCATTCCAATAACACGAGACATTGAGCCCATCCGTGCAACTGCACGAGTTTGCTTTAAGAAATCATTGAAATCGAATTTGGCACTCATTATCTTCTTCTGCAAATCTTCAGCATCTTCTTGACGCATCTACTCATTTTATCACAAGACATTAAATAGTTTTAGCATTGCATATTATTGATCACATATAAACAATTTCAACTGTTTGGTACTCACTACTTCTTGGGCTTTCTCCACAAATGATAAAACATCACCCATTCCTAAGATGCGTCCTGCCATGCGGTCTGGATAGAAAGGTTCAAGGTCTTCCATACGCTCCCCTCTTCCTACAAGCTTGATTGGCTTCCCTGATACCTAAGGTACAATTGCCAATTACAGTTTTAACTTTATCACATAAATCAAGTTTTTCCAAAATTTACTCAAACAAACTCAAAATTAAATTCACAGAGAATCTCTACGTATCACGTGTAGAAGTCAGGCTAGAAAACTTGCATGACTACAGCAGTGATAGTGAATGATATCAAATATTCAAAAGTTACATTTTGGAATAATTTCACTCACATATTGATGGAGATCAATATCAATATTTAATTTATTATGTTTAAGAGATTTGTTTTGATTTCATTATATTTAGTGGAGTAGTATTTTTTTTTTTTCTTATTCCCCAATTTTATTTCATATTATAATTTTATTAGGGAAGTTGAATGAATAAATTAAAAGTTTGGGTTTATTCCTTTTTATTGTGTTTTATTTGTGTTCTTCAGGCATTCATCTCGAATCAATGGATTATCACGCGTTTTACGTACAATATTAGGTACTCTTGCGAGAAACCTCAAATTTTTGCATTTGTTCATGTGCATATTCCAGAAATTCTCAGAATCAAAGGAAACTCACATTTTTATCACGCTTTTGCCTGCTTCACATATATATTTACAAATACAAATTCAATTGCAAGTACCCTTACTATTTTTTGGAATATTTCACATATCTATTTACAAATACAAATTCAATTTCAAGTACCCTTACTATTTTTTGGAATATTTCACATATCTATTTACAAATACAAATTCCATTTCAAGTACCTAACTATTTAAGTTACACATTTGCATGACTACAGCAGTGATGGTGATTGGTGAATGATATCGAGTATTAACTTGCATTTTGGAATATCTCTCATATATATATTTACAAATACAAATACAAATTCAATTTCAAGTACCTTACTATTTCTTGTAATATAAATATATAATTCAGGGGTTGCAAGCCTAAGGCATCTCATTTCATTTTATCAGAATTGTTTCTTATTCTTCTTAACTCACCAACAAATGCACTGGGGTCCAAGTATTAGCAAAGCCAAAAGAAACACCTCTTAGAAAGTTTAGTTACCCAACTTGCCCTTGTTTAACATATATCTTACATATATATTCATTCAGACAACAAGAAAATACAATACATAAAAAGGAAATTCAAGAAGATTCGATTGACTGACCTCTTTAACACTCAAGGCTGCACCACCTCTAGAATCTCCATCTAGCTTTGTTAAAATGGCACCAGTAATTCCAATTTCGACATTGAATGTCGTGACCAATGCTAAATATCACGAAACATTATGATAAGCAAAGACAAAAATTCTTCAATCACATAAATTATTGTTAAAGCACGACTTTACAGATCATCAGCATGACATGAAGAAAGTACATTCATGTTAGTTCAGGAGCTGATACCAGCCAACTAAGTACATGTTATTGAAGTTATCTAATAGAATGCTGTAATATTTTTGGCATAAAGAATTAAAACTTAGCCCTCTAAAACAAATCAAGAAAATAGGGAGGATAATAACCTTTGATGTATGTTTCCATTAGAATGGTTGCTCGACTTTTAACCAATAATAAATCCTGTTAAAGGCTATGTGAAGCATACATACCGGCAGCTTCTTGGCCAGTCATCGCATCAACAACAAGCAAAACTTCGGTGGGATTTAATACTCTTTTAACTTCTTTTAGTTCATCCATCATTCCTTTATCTATCTGACAAGATAAATTCAGTTTACAGCTTAATGTGTAACTTGAATATTTTTAATCATATATTTGAGCTCTCGTGGCCGACTAATCTCACCTGAAGCCTTCCTGCAGTATCCATTATGACTACGTCTACTTTCTTTTTCCTGGCTTCTTGCAAACCTTGTCTTGCTATTTCTGCAGGTTTAATTTCCGTTCCTGCTGCATAAACAGGCACCCCAACCTGCATAAAGTTTATATGTGAATAATTAATGAAGTCAAGAGCATGCCTATAAAGGATATGACACAACAAACCAATTAGCTTGGAATTCATTGTTTGAAATTAGCTTGCAATGTTTTACAGAATATTTTTCCAGCAACAAAAACAAGATGCATCGTCTGTGTATTTATGAGATTCACTAACAACAATAAATGGGAGTCATTGAGAACAGGAAAGACTCCTTCAGACCCCAGGGTTAAGATAAGTTACAAAAATATCTTCTCCGACAATGTATAAACCAATCAAGATTTTGTGTCATACAACTTGCGATCCATCCTACCTATTTTTACTATACATTTTACATAAGTTTACCTATTCACAAAGGGTAAGCTTTTAGGCCCATACCATGCAAGCATTTATACCTTCAACACAAAGATCTAATTGCTAAATGTTCCAAAACTAATCTGGGCTAATTATAGGTCTTGTAAAAGTGTAATTAAAATAATACAGTAATACAATAATAAAAATAATGAAGAGAACAAAATTGTGGTTGTTTAGAGTGGAGCCACTGAGAACCTAGGTTTTCCAAGTAACTGACAGTGAGAAAAAGAAATTAAACATGCTGATATCCGTTCTTAGTATTAATTGTGATTCCTGATTTTTTCTGTTTTCAATTATATATATCGCCCCCCTGATCACATTAAATACATCATATCTCGTTTTTTCATTTATAGGAGGAACGGAAAGTGTAGCAGACTTGAAATATCATCATGTCTGCTAGCTATGAATTAATAGGCACCCTCTTCAATACTCAAAAAATGAGCATGTGATTATTTTGGTGGCGTGACAAATAGATTGGCCATGAGTTTCACTCTCGAGATACCCACAAAAATATCCACATTATATATTCATCTAGGCATATTTACCTTATTCTCATTTTCAGATTTACTATTTCCATGTAATAGACAACAATGATGACATTAATCATTGACAGAATCTTTGACATTAATTATCTGAGAAAGAAGCAACTTCCAGAGAACTACCTGTTCACCTAGAATAACCAGTTGGTCAATAGCGGCAGGTCTATACACATCCCCTGCAATTAGCATGCAACTCTTTCCCTGTAGGCCATATCATTATAGCTCAAGTAAGGTTAGGTCAAACATAATTTTGAACTGCAGAATTTATAGTGGGAGACAGGTCTTAGTACAGAAATATGGATTCAAGATGAGCACCAGCTTTTTAAGGTATAGAGCTAGCTTTGCACTGACAGTTGTCTTTCCAACACCTTGCAACCCAGCCAACAAAATGACAGTTGGATTAGTATTTGAAAAAACCAGCTCGGAAACTTCTCCTCCCATTAGCTTTACTAGCTCATCACGAACTACCTGCATTGATTAAAGAAAATTAATAAAGTGTGAAATGTCTAACCATAGGCAGCAAATATAATCAGCATTCACACACCGTCCCCATTTGGCAAATAGAACTGATTTGTGTAATCGAATAGCACTTTTACTCAATATCTCATTTGGCATTTCAAAGTAGTAAAAAAAACCTGATTGTAGCCAATGCATCACATAAGTTAATCAATTAATTTTACAAACTACAATTATGATATATTAGCTACAAGCAATAATCAATTCAACTTTGATCAGCCTGTTCAAGGCAAATCAAGTTAATTTTGGATCTTATTAGATATGCATATCATGGGAATTAGATATAATAACCAAATAGGGAAATTTTTCATGGGAGAGACTGCAGTAGGGATGAGGTACCTCTGTTTCACCAAATGAATTACTTTCTAAGCAACAGTGCATATCAGTAAAGAGATTCAATAAAGGCAAGCCTTTAATTTATATAATAAGACCCTCCAAAACACATAATAAGACCCTAACTTAAGTTCCTAACAATCCACTGAAATGGCAGATACACATAATAAGACCCTCCAAAACACATCCAGAGAAACTATAGTGAGGATGCTTCAGTGTAAGGCTTCAAAATAGGAGAAACTAAATATGATGTGTTAGGTGCCTGTATAGCAATTGTAAAGGCATACCTTAACTAATTGCTGATCTGGTTTTACTCCTCGGATCACTCCAGTACCAACCGCTTGATCGCTTACGACCTGGACAAATCTTCTAACAACAGGAAGGCTGACCTGCCAATCGAAACTAAATGTATATGGGACACAGATTAGAAAATTAGAATACAAATGTTAAACAGTAACACTTACATCTGCTTCCAAAAGAGCTCGCCTGATGTCTCTCATAGGTTCCACAATGTTTTCCTTGGTTAAAACCTCTGTATTGCATATAATGCAGAAATACATTAGTTAAGTATGAAGGATTCCTGCATATGGCTTTTTCAAACGAGAAAGGAACGTGAATACAAGAACAAGAGTACAGATGAATCATGTCCAGATTCCGTCAGACAATCAAATAAATAGCATATTGGTACTTTGCGCATGGGAAACGGGTTTGTCCTCATCTCAACTTACTCACTCCAATGTGCATATATTCCTAAACCGAAAATTTTCATGTTTCCTTTTATCTTGATTGAGCTCTTATGGCTTCTTTTACAGATATTCTAGGCACAGCCATCCATACAATGGAGCATTGATCTGTTAGACTCCTCTTATGATCTATACAACCCACCCAGATCTCTAGTATCGCAGTAAACTGCCCAACTAGTTCTTTTGTAGTGTAATCCTTGATAGAAATTAGCCATACTGCATGATAAGGCATATCTATATATTAGTTACGTATAGTAGACGACGTAGTGGGAACTGGGAATGCTCATGTGCATAATAATAATAGGTAGTTGGGCTTCATAAGTTGGGCCGGTTTATATCTGGGCCTTGGGAACAATTTTTATAAATAGTTGTGTTCAGATTCTGTATTGGTTGTTGAGTAATATTGAATTCATTCGGCTTCGGTTTGGGCGGAGAAATCCGATTTACAGTTTTGATTGTGTCTTCCTTGTGTTCTTGAGTTCTTGGAGTCTTTCTGCTAACAATATTTCAGAGCACTTTAAGTTTTCACTTCTGTTATTTGTACGTGTAACGATATATGACAGATGTAAAGCAAAGTAGTACTATTACTGATGGACTTGGAAACTATTTGAGGATTTTCCACTTTCAAGAGCAATTAAACTGATGTATGGAGATTTAAGGATAATTCATAACTTTATGATGCGCTAAAATGGAAGTACCAAAGATATCAGATACACCATAGATGCTTTGTAGCAGCACTGTTACCTAAGGTTGTAAGCTATGCAAGCTACAACTAGGAAACTGTTGCATAAGAAGCTTCCATTATAGTTTAGTTTCAGTTATTGATTAGTTGGTCTTCTAATATTGTTGTGAGAAGATTAGTTAAAATAGTGTAGTGTGGGTTTTATTTAGCAGATAGAAAATCAATCCAACTTCTTCATTCTTTCATATTTCCTATCTCACTTCTTGTTTTTTCTCAAATTACTACGCATCAGTTAGCTACTCAGGTTATCTATGTATGAATCATGATCCTTATGGAGAGAAATAAAGTAAAGCATTCTTCAAAAACATATCGATCAAGAAAATTGTCCACAAAGCTCAAATCATGCATGATTCCGATGTAAGACTAAATCTATTTACTTGATTAATCAAATTTGTATGAGCTATACATTCAAGTTTATAACTGTACCAACATGTATATTGAATATAATATGTTATTTACAGTCAATACTAAAGAACTAACATCAAGTATCGAGGTTAAAATCACCTCACTAGAACAGAGTCCATGTATGAACGGTATTTTTGTTGATCAAGACTGAAACTGAATTAGTTAAAATTGCATGAAAAATTAAAAAACCTTCTCCCTTGAGCTTGTTCCAAGCAGCTTCGAGACCACTAGTGAGTTGCCCAAACATCTCCGCTCTCACAACGCCTCGCATGTCCCTTCTCTGAACGACATTGCTCTTTGAATTTATCGCTCCCCATAATTCTCTCTACATAGAACCAAAATAAATTATTTAAAATACACAAATAATGGCAGAAGCGAGTGAATTGAGCAGCGGAACTCACCGTGAAAGAATTTCCGGCGGAAAAGGCGAGTGACTGAGAGGAGCAGGTCCAGGAAGAGGAGGTCCGGGGAAATATGGAGCTGGTGAGTGGCGCTTTGTGGATTGAAAGTGAGGAAGAAGAGGGGAAATGGCGGGAGGCAACGGTTGAGAATTGTGCAGAGGCCTCCATGAATGGAGCTTGGATGCCAGATTATTTTATCCACTATATTATCCGTTTTTGTGTCATTTTTATAGTGGCTCTAGGTTATTCTAGTGCATCGCGGCCTACCGCCTTATCCTACTACCTCTTTCCAACCTCCAATATACTTCTATTCAATTTTAATTTATTATTTCTAGTATTTTTTTTCCCTCTGAAAAAAAAATTATTATTTTTTTGAAAATAATATTATTTGTACTAGTTTATTTTGAAATTCTCAGAAGTGGCAATTGAACTCACCTCCTGTATTGTATGGGTTGAGTCTAAACTTGATCAAGCGAATATGGAATGGATCGCAGTTTCGGCGAACCCACCCCGTCGGCTCGTCTTCACACTAACACAGCGTGAACAGGGTGACGGTAAGAGAGATTGGATAAAACTTGGATTTTCTAAACTATCATAACTGGTGTTCAACAATGACAAATTGGATCATAAATAAATGTAGAGATTTTTTTGGGTAAATAAAGCCCAAAATGAAATAAACTAAACAACAACAATGATAAAGCCCAAAAACGAAATAAAACCATAAATAAATTATTAATTCACGATATCTTCTCTATCATTTCCTTCCTCATTGGAACGATTCGCTCTCGAATCGGGATGAATCTCTTCTTCATGAGCATATGAGATCATGTGCTTAACATTAAAGACGTCTTGCGTGAGCGCATAGTGGGAGGGGGCACGGCCGATAGACATTAGGATTAATCTTCTTAACTATTACAACCATATCAATCTTTTGTGACAGTCAACTTGTTTTACTTGTGAACTAGAAAATGATCATTCGTGAGGACCGCTCAAACAAGGTCACCAATCTCGAACTTAAGATGTCGCTTCTTAAAGTCTGCATACCATTATACCGTGCATTGCTCGCGGTCAAATGAGCATGAGTCGGATCATGAACATGCATCAACTCATCTCAATATTCTGTTTCTCGAAGATCCACGTGAGTGCTAGATGGCAACATCAGCAAATCGATGGGTCCACGGGGCACCCGACCATAAATAATCCGAAATGAGAAACGTCAAGTGCTACGATTAACAGCCAAATTATGAGCAAACTCAGTCTAACTCAACTTAATGTCCCAAAATTTGATATGATTACCGAACAAGCATCGAAGTAAATTCCCTAAAGAGCAGTTAACAAGCTCAGTTTGTCCATCCGTCTGAGGGTTGTAAGCGTTACTAAAATGGAGCGCAGTATTAGCCAAACACCACAAGCTACGCCAAAAGTGGCTCAAGAAACGTGTATCTGATGCATACCAAATGATGCAGCGGAGCTTCTAGAAGTATAAGCGAACGAGCAAACAAGACGTTGATTCGAGAATGAATGCCGTCGAGATGCGATAAATGGAATACGATCCAATTAAATTGTAAATCAATCAACCAAACTAAAGGTCACGGTTGTTCCCCTATTTATAGAAAACATAAGGAAACAACTCAACAACTGAAAAAGCGCAAATGAGCTAATAAAAGTGCTGAACTATAAAAGAACCTCTAAAAAATAAAGCAAACAACACAGCAACTATCTTGTAGTTGTATCTCCATCGGTATCTCTATCCAAGATAATAGAAGAAGAAGATAATAGAAGAAGGAAGACCATGTAAGCGATAAACATTCTGGAAATATAGTTGGGCAACATGAAGAGCATTTCACTTACACAGAATGAAGTGAATCATCTTGTTGAACTGATCGCAACAACGAAGATAGATTCAAGCCTCTGTTGGATACAGGGAAGGCCAAGGATGAAGTCCATGTTCACGCAGAGTCATGGAGTGTCCGGGTATAGCCCGACATTCGTCATTGTGCTTTTCGACACGAAATGTGCCACATCATGCCTCAATGTGGGCTAAAAGTAACGCTTGGGAACCCGATTTGTTCTATTGGATTCCATTTAGTTTTCAAGAGAGGACATATGGTTTGTCATTCGTTTTAACTAAAGTCAATCATGAATACCTTTTTAACTCTCAATCATATGTTTGTATGTAGTTTCAATGCTTCTGCAGTTATGTGTTTACCTGGAATTATATTACTTCAAGTTTTTATATATTTACAAAGGAACTACGGAGTATTAATTAAAGTTGTATTTTTTTTTTGTCACTCTTAACTCATGCATACCAAGTGGATGAGTCATGGATTCTCACTACCTCTTTCAACGTTCAATGATGCTATACATTTACAAAACCAAACACCCAAGACCTGTGATCAACCTTAGTCAAACACTGATCCGAGCTAAAAATAATAACCGAGGTATTATCAAATTTAAACTCGTATAAAATCCAAAAAACATTTTCAGCAAACAAGTACTATAAAATAAGACTGGGGTTCTGAACTGTCTTACGAAACAGAGTGATCTTTGTAGATTGCTCAAAAACAGACAACACAATATATCAAAGATCCTTATATGAAATAATTAGACAAGAGAGGTGAACTGAAGCTAGAATCAGTCTTCTGAGACAAGTTCTCATGATCGTCTCGACTGCTTTGATCTCTGCGTTCGTTTCTCTATGTTCTTATGACATGTAGATCTAGAGTGACCCACAACATTGCATATGAATTGGCGGGACTAAAATTTCATGGAATAAAAACAAGTGGGTCTTTTATCATAGAATCATACAAGATATAAGGTGTTCTCATTAATAAAAAAAAAAGGCTGAAAGTGCCCCCACCTAACATTAGAGTAAGAAAAGGCAGAAACACATTGCCTCAAAGAAAAGACATGCCCTGACTAATAAATCCTATGCAACAAAATACCAGCAAAAGCTTTCCACGCCGCCGCCTCCTCAACAACTTTAAAATTAGTCTCTGCACATTTACAACATTGGGTACATAGTGAGTACAGAATTGCAAAGTTTGTAGTAGCTTCTAACGACTCAAATTAGGAGTTGTACCTCAAAATATAATAAGTTTTCTTCTCGCTGCGATATCTTTTCTTTACCGCCATTGGTCTTTCACGATTCACTTCTACTATGCACAAAGATGGATTCAAGAAAATATTAGCAATTCAGGTTGACAAAGACCATGTATGATAAACTGAAGGATGCTTTTCCTTGTAAGGGATTATAATATCATCAAAATTATGTAAACACATGCAAGTTACCTAGAGATAAAATAATCTCATTATCCCCGGAATCAGTCATAGAGTTGTCTCGACTTGGGATTGAAAAGGAAAATTGTGACATTTCAACATCATCCTCTTTGTACTTTGTGAACTTTTCAAGGAATCTTGACCGAGGGCATCATAAAATCAAACAATTACACA
This sequence comes from Galeopsis tetrahit, assembly GCA_963675135.1. Taxonomy (NCBI): domain Eukaryota; kingdom Viridiplantae; phylum Streptophyta; class Magnoliopsida; order Lamiales; family Lamiaceae; genus Galeopsis; species Galeopsis tetrahit. The sequence goes on along the minus strand of OY776121.1, from coordinate 8,115,430 downwards.
TGAGGATAACATTGATTGTAAATTCTAGTTATATAAAGACATCAAGGTTTTCATTATACCCTGCAACATCGACCATAGAACGAAGTTTCTGCTCGTTTGCTGGTGGAAAATAGTATCTGTATACATTAATGAAAAGATGAGAAAAATGAATACTATATTAAATCTGATGCACGCAAAAAAGATTAAACACAAGTTTCTCCATTAAAAAACACAACAGTGAAGCGATTCAAGTACTTTACCACTTCCTGCTAGAATTCCTCTTTCAAGAATTCTAGGAAATTTACTTATATCAAAAGAGTTGGTGAGTGTAGCAAAGTCCATAGCAAGTCTAAGAGTTCCGTTGATAAAGGGTGCAGTTGCTCTTCTCACTTTTCATGAGTATCTCTCTTTGATTACTTATTTAAAAGAAACTCTTTTCATGCTCAACAAAAGTTCCAAACTGAAGTTATGTCGATGTCTTTTACAAATCATATAACCACCACATTGATTCATCAAGACATACTTAAAGAGGTGCTAAGCCTCATAGAAAAATAAACTAGGTTGGTCCTCCTCTAAACTCTACTCAATAATTAACTTCACCTTTTGGCAACTTATCATCTCACATGAACATAAATTGATAACAAAGAAAAACTGATTAATTGAGAACTATGGACAGAGAAAGAAGAGTGTTAACAGTTCAGAAACTAGTCCTTTTGTCACAATAATTGTTCCAACAATTTGATATAAAAATGACAAGTTTTCCATTTTTGCTTTATCATGATATCACACAAAGAATAAAACACTCTTTTCTTGTTAAAAGGCTACTCCTATATTCAAGTATTTCAAGAGAATTCCCCTTCATTTTTTTCTCAATGATTTAAAATATTAGCTATACTTAGCAACGCTAGACTTCAGGTTATTGGAGAACAAAAAAAATTGGATGGGGAGAGAAACAAATACAAGCAAAAGATATAGAATACATACACATCTGCAAGCTGTCCTGTAAGAGGTCTACTTCTGAATTGCAGAAGTCGATGCCAATGAGGAGGAGGCAGAGGAATATTAGGCTTATCATTTACCCAAAACCAATTGCCATCCTTCGTTATGTCAGGTCGATCATTACATGAAATACCGGGACTCCATTTTCGCCCCATTTCACAGATGAAAGGACATTCGATAATACATGCTCTTATTTGTGCATATCTTTCATTCGATGGAACCAGCCTCCACTTCGAACAAGCATAACACTTTATGGCGAAAGCCCCAACAGATGGAAAAGAATTGCTGACAGATACCTCAAATTCCAAATTGTTGGCAAGTTCTGATGACTGTGGCTGCATCCTCTCTCCTTATGGACCTAGATATGGAATATATAGCTTCAATAACTGCCAACAGAGAATAAACTATAAAACGTTTTAAGAAACATCTTCTAAAGATAACAAATAAATAATTAAGGGAACCTACTAACCCTAGTACAAATCTGCAAAGCTGAGTAGAAAATAAACTTATAAACATCAATGCTTCAGAGTAGTATGCATTCACATTGGAAGCAGTCCAATCATGGAAAGAAATAGTATATGAGCATTGCATTAAATAAAACAGAGGTCAAAACAATTTTTAAAACACTCAGTATTAGTAGTAGTTGAAAATTATCACCAAACGATTGCACTGTGTTGCACGAAGTGTGAGGAATCACTTATGAGTTAAGGAAGAAGAGCACGTAAATTCCCAGGAGCTACTCCCGTCCAAGCCAATGGCCGAAAACTCTAATAATTTGATAGATAGATTTTCCCAATAGGGCAGCACACAATACTTATAAGTTCATGGCCCGTGGGCCAATTGCTTCAATACACATAAAAGGAAATAGCAGAATAACTCAAAAGGAAATAGCAGAATAACTCAAAAGGAAATAACTCAAAAGGAAATAACTCAAAAGGAAATAACTTAAAAGGAAATAAATCGAATACTAAGGAAAACATGCCAAAACACTCCTCCGTCTTCACTTACGCCTCTCATACACCCTAAGAGGCGTATCATTGCCATAATCAAAATTAAAAGGAAACGTACAATTTATCACGGCAAGCGAGACATGGAAATAGTAACAAAAGCCAGAATTACTCACCCTGGTGGCGGATACCGTCAATTGAAGAATAAAGATGGGGCAATGAAAAGAACGAGCCGATAGTGCGAATGCAAAATGGTTACAGAGAGTTAGAGTGAGAGTGAGAGTGAGGGAGAAATAGAATATTATTCCACAGAAATGAAATATGTTTTTCGATACTGAATAAAATGTATAAATAACCCATTACAAAACGACAGCGTTTAGTCTAATAGCGTAAATCAATTAAAAGAACTAATCATAAACAAATGCGATTCTTTTCCTCTCGAACAATCATCTTCTTCATTGCACTTCCTCCTCGTAACAGGCAACAATTGATCCGTAAATATGACTGGCCAGAAGAACAAATCAACGTTCGTACAGAGAGGGAGGCGGATGGAAATGGAGAATGTGCAACTGATTCAATGTTCTAGGGTTTGCGAACACTAAAGGCTATTTTAGTCATTTACTCACTCCCAATCATAGACACCTGTTTTATATCGATGAATTAACTACGTCTTGTGGTCAGATTGCATCCTAGATGCATAACAGTAGTTAGATGAATTTATAGACATAATCACGAAAATAATAATTACTCCCCGTTCCATAATAACTTTCACACTTTCCTTTTCGGTACGTCCCACAATAACTTTCACAAGACTTTGAACCTGCGAAACAGATTCAGGCACCCAAGGCTTGGACAGATATTCACTTCTTTGTTCTTCAGGTTCCAACACGACTTCTTCATCGTACTTAGGCAGCCTACCATACTCATTCTCCGATTCTAACCCATCCTGGTGAAACGGATTGGGATAAGTCGCAAATGGATTCTCACTCTCCCTCGATTCGTCTCGTGGTTCACGGTCGTGATAACATCGCCCTCTATCACCACGATTTCCTCTCCTTCACAATCCTGTTTGGTCTCCTTAACAGCCTGTATGTATCATGGTCAGTACGATCACCGCTACCATGACGCTGCCGCCATTGAACATCCCCGAAGCTCGTGTTTCTGTCTTCGCGCTGCTGGTTCCAGTGAGTTCGTTGGACATGGCCCTCATCTCGCCAATGATGCAGTCCGTTGGTTCGAGGATGTGTCGATTCACGGTCTCCCAGTTGCAGCGATACAATCTGCAACATGTCGTTCAACCTCTCTATCAATGTTTCGATGTTTTCGAAACGTTGGCAATTCAAAACCATTATATTTCGCGCGTGGATATCTCAATTGAAGAGGGCAGCAAACTGTACCCACCGAGCTGAAGGGCTGTCGTTGCGAGGACGAAGGGGGACCGTACGTCTTGTTGATTCGTCTGGCAGCCCTGATGGCAGTATGGACATCGGCCGTCTCTTGTTCAGTAATACGATTACGGATGGAGGGCTTGAGACCCCCTAAGACTAAGAACATACCCAAATATTGATCTTGAGGTAAATTCAGAACTTGGGCAACCCACTCCGCAAAAAGGGCCAAGTAATCCTCAAGAGACCCAGATTGACGAGTGACATTTGCCTAATATGCGTTAATGGCAAAAGTGTCGCTGAAACGCTCAACGATTTCTTGTGAATAGCGCTCCCAAATAATCATAGGTGAGTGTCGGAGAACCGACTGCACCCAGAACGTCACCCTACCTGACATGGCGATCAGGGCAAGTTGGACGCACTCGTCAGGAGGCGTCTTGTTCACCAGAAGTATTGTCCGGCCTGCGCAAGCCAAGCCATGGGGTCCGAGCTGTCAAATATAGGAAAATCCAACTTAGCTGCTGCAGTAACCGCCACAAACCTGGGTGGCAGGTTGGGCAGCATGCCGACGTGCGATGCTGGCGATAGGGCAGGAGTAACAGCCGCCTGCGCAAAAGTACCCATCGCGTCCAATTTCTCGAGCACAGAGGCAAACAGCTGCTTTAACCAATCAAACTTCTTGTCAGACAAGGACGCTTGGAGGGAGAAAGCCTCCCAGAACTCGCCCGGTGTCTTATCTATCGAGTCGATTTGTTCTTTCTGAGTCATAGCGAAAGAGACCAACACTTATAAACTTAAGTAACAGCTTAGGATCTGCTGCTCTATCAATATGCACCTTGGTCGTATGATTCTAGAAATGTGTAATAAATAAATATATGAAAATAAGAAAATAAAGAGTAAATACAAAGAGTGTATTGGAAGAAGTGAAATATTCTTTAATATAAGGAATGTATTGGAAGATGTGAAATATTCTTTAAATATAAAGAGACTCTTGAAGATGGTCTAAGTATTTTATCCACTATTTATGTGTGTGTGTGTTCATGTGTGAAATCATATGAACAATTATAGATAGAATTCAGTATTTGTAGCACTGAAAAAAATAATCAAACAAACTACTTTTTACACTCTTTGCTTTAAGTTCTTTTTGGCTTGGGAACTGATTTGTGTTCTACAGAGGACAGTTAGAACTGATCTATCTAGATATTGAAGCTACTTGTCATCAAACAATTACAGAAAGAGTTAGAAGAACCTTATTTGACGAGATGAAAGAGAGTCAACAGAATAAACCACTGAACATGGATCTTTGAATCCTGCACCTGCAGGAGAAAGAATTTGTGACCACTGTAGACCAATGACCAAAGGATTCAAGATGTTATCATCAAAATTCAGAATTTTTTTGCAAGCATGGACTATACCTTAAAGAAGGTATGTGAGGCGTCTTTTACTTTGTTTCTTCATGATTACTTCAGCCTCATATCAGATAATATTTCTCTGATGTTGATTCTCTCTTTTCTAAGAATTTAATATTAACAATAAAGTGCCACTATTATCATAGTGGTATCTCGGCAGACATCTCAAGCAAACCTTTGCAAGAAAATATAAACTAAAATCGAACAACTCGCCAATGATACCCATGCATTTACATTTTCATCATTGGCAAAGTAAGAGGCTGTCGTAAGAATTATTGCTCACCCAGAAACTCCTCCCTTCAATTAGACGACACATGTTCGATCCAAAAGCTGCCTTTCTGTTTACAAGGTCACTTTGATCTGCAGGTATACCTTTCTCCAGATTTGAATTTAACTTCTCAGCAAATCCTTTAACCTGGTGCCATGAAAAAGGGAAAGAGCATCAGGATAACATAAAAAAAAAAAAAAAAAAAAATATATATATATATATATAAAGAATGCGAAGAACAACCTATATATGAGCAAGTCAAATTGCAGAGAATTTGCCCATCCATTTTGCTGCAAAATCAAGTTATCATGCTCCATTGATATTGAAATTAGTTCCTCTGAGCTGATACCAAATTAGCAGTTTGTGTAGAGCTTAAAGGTAATGTTGAAGCTCCTGAACCTAAATTGCAGAAACAAAGAGCAACAAGTATGGCTCCAATAAAGAGCACTAAGTCAATGCTCCAGTCTACAGATGCAAAATGAAACTAACACATGTTACTCAGATGAAGATCACGTTAATTGTCAGCATAGAAATAAATTTGAGCAGAAATTCAACCTTAAACAATATAAAATGACATCGAAAAGCAATGGCACAAATTAAGAAAATGATGACACTAATGACAGTCGTTATGTAGTGATCCCATCACTACACTCAAATTCCATATATATTTTTGTATGATTTTCTGGAATAATAATTGAATAGATAGAAAAGAGAGAGATATGGAGAAAGATTAGAGAAGAAAGAGTTGGAGAGAGACGAGAATATAGAATGTATTTTTCTGCTTGCCTTCTTCCTTCCAACAACACATATTTAAACCTAAATGTAAATGGGCTTAAAACACAAGATATTAAAAGTCCAATAGAAACTAATTAATTAAATGGGCTAAACTCAAATGTGGCCATATCTAACACTTAGGCTCATGACAATACTTCCCCGTTTTTTAGATCCTTGTCCCCAAGGATCTAGAATAGAAATGATTTTGATATGCATCACCATTACTGTGCTGGAAAATAATTTGGAAAATGTTCAAACTCTTCATGCTCAATCTTCTAATCAACAGGTAGAACGAGTTTGAAGCTGATTTGTTGGGGAAATAAAAAAGAATCCATAGTAGTGGTTAAATGCTTTGAACCTCACAACCACAGTATACCACGCAGAGGCCATCAGTGGACTTCTTGCCACTCTTAATTCAATAAGAGACAAAATAGGAACATTAAACCCAATGCTCTACAATTCCCAATTGTCTTTGAAACTCATACAAATACTTACTTTTAATTAGCATATTAAATCTCACACTACTCATCATACCCATTCTTAACTCTATCGTCCCATACATTTACCATCTTGTAAGAAAAATATCAAATCTCACATTTAAGCCAGGGAAAGCATAGCGAAATAACAATGAAACCATAGGGGGTGGCCAATACTCGTCATAATTCATATCTAATAATGGTGTTCTGTAGAAATTAGAGAAGCAAATCCTACCACAATTGTTGGGAATTGAATTAAAAATTAGAGGCTGCACAAATACCTCTTCTCCATGGGCCTGTGCAATCAAGCTGGAATCTCTTGCCCATGTATATGGAGGCGGGTAGATGGCCGATGTATCTACCGATGGGGTTTCCGTAAGTTTCCATCGCGATTGACATCGTACAGAGGCAGTGGTTGAATCGGTCAGATTAGAGCAGTTTGGAATAAACAAATCGCCTGTGAATTTTGAGATTTGTTGAGATTTATTATTGAGGTCCTCAAGGAAGCTAGAACACGGTTCTTCAAGGATTGATTCTTCTTCCAAAACCCAATTTCTCTTCTGTGACAATTGATCTGATTCATCTTTGAGAACCACATTCCCCTTGTGAATATTTGTTAACTGCGACATCATCGACTCTAGAATTTCTGTAATGTGGTCAAGTTTGCTATCCACCTTCTCTAATTTATCTTGTAAATTAGAACCGAAAGTGATGATCTGCTCTTGTAAATCATGCCCTCCACCATGCCCAAAGATGGGTGGCTCTGGATACCATTTGTAGTGATCCCATCACTACACTCAAATTCCATATATATTTTTGTATGATTTTCTGGAATAATAATTGAATAGATAGAAAAGAGAGAGATATGGAGAAAGATTAGAGAAGAAAGAGTTGGAGAGAGACGAGAATATAGAATGTATTTTTCTGCTTGCCTTCTTCCTTCCAACAACACATATTTAAACCTAAATGTAAATGGGCTTAAAACACAAGATATTAAAAGTCCAATAGAAACTAATTAATTAAATGGGCTAAACTCAAATGTGGCCATATCTAACACTTAGGCTCATGACAATATCACAGAACCAACTCTTACTAAATGAATCAAAGAAATGATGATAAAAATGGAAGTGGTGGAAAATGCAGATTAGAAACAGAACCAATGTGGCAAGAACAATGTCATGATAATGTTATTTATCATGTACAGATGTTTCTCTTGAGCTTAACAAGAACAAATTTATTAACTGAGACATAGTCGAAAACATATTACCATGTTGTTTCCTCTCTTCTTCTTTCTTCAAGTCCAATGTATACCACAGTCTCCATGAAGCATTCAGGACAAGTGCAGCTTGCTGAAGCAACTAATTTAGAGCATTGATAAAACAGCTTTGGATTATCAAGACCCAATACGTATAAGAGTGATGGATATAGTGTTAAAGCAAAGTACAGATAAAGATTTTTTTTTAAGCCACCCAAATAAATCAATCATAGAAGCTTCCAGATTGACCATCTGCCACCTTAGCACTCCTTACCAATTTTATTCTACATCAAGGAGTGTTTATGGACATACGGAATCCAGTAGAAATGACCTTGCTCAGCAGATTCAGTGAATGAATGGACAGACACATGTGAATCCTGGGGAAACCATCAGTTCATTGTTATAAAAGAAAAAAAGAATGAAGCTACTGCAACCAATCTCCAAAAGGAGAAGTGTAATCCAGACTAGCAAGTGACAACTGAAAAGGAAGAGCAAGAAGTGACCATCATGCTACAAACTTATTAATAATCTCACTGAAAATTCAGGTGGAATGATTTTCTCATATAATCTCCTTTACCCTAAGCAAATACTTGAGCCATTAAATCTCTGAAGAGGTTTAACAACTCCATTTCTAACTTGCACATAATCACTTTGAAGTAATGGAGCTAATAAAGTTGTCTCACTGACTTGGTCCATCATTTTAATCTTAAGGCGATATGACCGATGATATCTCTCATTAAACTGGGGAAGAAATAAAAAAACACAGATATTTGAGATGACTATTTGCTGAAGACACAATGGGATATTACATAGAAAAACACGCAGAACAACAATTACATCAAGCAGGAATAAATGGGCAGGACTGAATTTACTCTTACAACAGAAGCCATACTCAGGTAAAAATGACATAAACCCCAAGAAAGATGACATATGGCGAGTATCAAACATCTTAAACAGCAGTAACCAAGAGAGAATGAAGAATATCTGACACGGTTGTCTATGGGTGACGAAACTTAAGAGCAGAATCTTCGAAAATAATTCTCTCCCAGCAAGGAGTCATAACTGCTTGAACTTATCTCCCATTCTAAGCATAATCATGGTTCAGATTACAATTGGCAGCTAACTTGAACTAATATAACTACCATCAATGCCTTCAATTCTTGATTTCTTCCTGGGTCCCTAACAACGAATGAAGGAATTCTAATTTGTGAAAATGAATTCCTCAATTCACATATCTATCTTCCATATGATCCAATAATTCCAAATGCATATAATGATACTTCAAAATGCCCTGCTCAAAAGAGAGAGTCTCAGATCAAAAAGTCCAACCTCGAAATTTAACATATGGATAAGAGTGGTAAAAAGTATATGAGGAATCAAATCATATTATGCACGCTTATTTTGTCATCAATACCAACACATTTTCTAAAATGTCAACATCCCTTTTTACCAACTTAATATCATTTTAATACTATAGCACACGTATCCAAACCCCAAGGAGTTGGTCTAGTGGTGTAGGCTTGGGACTTAAGAGTACGCTCCTCTCTAGGTCTCAGGTTCCAACCCTCTAAGGTGCAAATAATTTTCTATAGGGCCATGTCCATACAGCTCTGGCTTTAAACAGGACCCTAGGTCTCAGGTTCGAACCTTCTAACCTCTAAGGTGCAAACAATTTTCTATGGGGCCATGTCCATTCCATACAGAGCGCAAAGCTCTGGCTTTAAACAGGACCCCGCACGTTCCTAGAGCGGATACCAAGACTTCAAAAAAAAAAAAAATAGCACACGTATCCAAAACTCAAATCAAAACTTTCAGAGGCCAGAAAACTAGCATCCTTCATTATCTGATAGAAACCAAACAATTATTATTGAACATCATGTACACTCACACTTGCCCATCGAAACTTTGAAGAGGAAATACAATTAACACAAGCAATCACTAACCCTAACAACCGAATTTCGAGAATTAAAACAAGGAATTCAATAGAAGGTAGAGAAAGATTTACCTGTGAATAAAAACTGCGATCAGAAAACAGTGGGTATTTCCCGCCGCTTCAAGGTACGGCTCACTCATACTTAACCTACTTTTGATCAAATCGCTTACTTGTCCCATGATGTTCAATCCAATGCAAATTTTTTAACTTTCTCATATATTATCCTACGTCAATAAATTGAAGTTTATTTTTTAATAAACGATAAATTTAGTGTGAATTCATCATAAAAAATAAAAAAAAATACAATGAGCACACAATAATTACGTGTGCTTCTATGTCCAACTCCTTATACAATTTCAACCTGATCAAATAATTTATCGCATATACTTATGAATATATACTATGAAATAAAAACAAATAATAAAACTTATTTAACACGATATACTAATAGAACAGTACATCACTTCTAAGTAAAGTCAAATAATATATTTCAAAGAAAAAAGTAAAATATAAATAATAGTATATGATCTTGATCTTTATTCTTCAACATATGTCAACACAACAATGAATGAATTTTTTTTTTTTTTTAACGCTGTCTAATTCGTCCGAATATCATCGATCAGATGCTTCTATTAAACAACTCAAATTTATGGACATACGCCTGCTCATCTATGAATTCTGTTGTTTCTTGCTATTTTTTTTTTATGTCGCTCATCTATGAATTCTGTTGTTTCTTGCTTTTTTTTTTTTTGTCGCTCATCTATGAATTCTGTTTTTTTTTTCGCTCGAATCGAATGTGGAAGAAATTGTTCAAATAGAGAGGTTATTGTTTTTCTCTTTTAATGATTTGATGAAACAGGTACATCAACTTTTATTTAAAAAAAAATAGAAAGTTAATACAAGTTGAAAAAAATACATTATAATTTATTTGTTCATTATTTTTAATTCTTTAATTTAATATTTCATTAATATAATACTCACAATAATTTTCATACTGCACTTTCTTAATATACATATATTTATACAAAATATCATTACTTTTGACACTCATACAAATATACAAATCAACTCATTTCTTTACTTTGTACATAAAAGTGTACATAATATTACCCCTTAAAATCCTACTCATCATTACATTTTTTTCTAAAATTTGTGTCCACTTGAATATAGTTCCAATTTTGTTCTAAAGTCGCTGAATATACTAATCATCGTGATTTTCGATCATACAAAAATCAAACTGAACTAATATTTTTTTTTTCTCAATGATTTAATAAAAGCACATCACATCATTGTTTTATTGAAAAACCCCAGTTAAAACATAAATTTTATTTCCTGAAAAATAAAACATTACATATATTAATGGTAGATATTGTTCCCAAAACCCCCCCTAAAAGTTTGCATACCTTAAAATGTAAAAAAATTCTGCAATCCTCACCATCACAATACACACATATTTATCATTTATATCATTTTGCATTTTCATTCTAAGGGAAATTCTCAAATGCATCATGTGCACCAAATCTGATTTGGTGCACATGCTTTTGTCATTATCCTCTCATTCTCACTTATTATCCCTTTTCTCTACTTATGATTATAATTTCAATTTTTTCTTCACTTATTAATTAATTAATTCATAATCTATTACTTAATTAATTTACCATTCTCATTTTTATCGATCAATTTTTATAATTATTAATTAATTTACAATTCTCATTTTTATAGATCAATCAATCACTTAATTAATTAAGTTACAATTATTAATTAATCTATAGTTTTCATTTTTATTTTGCTTATGCTATCATTGTTAATTTAATTATTTAAAATTGGTATATTTAATTATAAATTGTACCGTTAAAATTATTATTAAAATTAAAAAAATATTATTCTTATTATTGAAAAGTGGTACATTTTGTTATTGAAAAATATAATTATTATTATTGAAAAGTGGTAGATATTTTAACTGAAAAATTTAATTTTTATTATTGAAAGAGATTGATATTTTAACTGAAAAGTGTAATTCTTATTATTGAAAAGTGGTAGATATTTTAAATGAAAAGTGTAATTCTTTTTATTGAAAAGTGGTAGATATTTTAACTGAAAAATGTACTGAAAAGTGTAATTTTCATTATTGAAAAATGGTAGATTTCGTTACCGGAAAAGTGTAATTCTTATTATTGAAAAGTGGTACTGAAAGTGTAATTCTCATTATAGAAAAAAATGGTAATTTTGTTACTGAAAAGTGTAATCTTTAATAGTAAAAAGTGTAAATTTTGTTACTGAAAAGTGTAATCTTTAATAGTGAAAAGTGGAAATTTTGTTACTGAAAAGTTGTAACTATTATTATTGAAAAGTGGTAATTTTCTCATTTTGTTACTGAAAAGTGGTAACTATTATTATTGAAAAGTGTTAATTTTATTATTGAAAAATGTAACTACTATTATATTGAAAAATTGTATTTAAAATAATTTTTGTGAAACAAGGAAAAAATTACAAATAGAAATAATGGAAAAACTACAAATATAAAATTGTATTTAAAATAAAAAAAATACAAACAAAATAGCAAATTAAAATTAAAAAAAATTACAAATTGTATTTAAAATAAAAAAATTAAACAGATATAGCGAATTAAAATAAAAAAATTACAAATATACTCCCTCCGTCCTAAGTTTCCCATTTTACCATTTTGGTCCGTCCGTCTATAAGTTTCTCATACCCTTTTTGGTAAGTATTTTTTCTTACACATCACTTTATATCTTACTTTTCTTAATCTTTGTGCCAAAAAGCAACGGGAAGCTTATAGGCGGACGGAGGGAGTAAATTGTATTTAAAATAAAAAAACAAACAGAAATAGAAATCGAACCTTTGACTCATTGGTTAAGAAAGGTGTTTGAAACCACTTGGACAACATTAACTTAATTCAATATTTCCGCCCTTAATCATATATAGAGAGTTAACATGGGCATTAGTGTGCACGTGCACACTATGCACAGGAGAATAACTCTCATTCTAATTAAATTAACAAAACAAATCAACCCATTACACCTAAACCCAACCCATTACAAATTAATTAACCCAACCTATCACACCCAAGTAACCCAACCTTACTCAACTCACTATCTCTCTCTATTTCTATTCTGAAACCCTAATTTTTCCTTTCTCGCCTCTTCATCCATTTGAAACCCTAACTTTCTCTTTCTTTCTCATCGCCTCTTCGTCCATCTAAAACTCAATCTCCACCACGAACCCTCTCTATTCTCTAGCTTCAATTGAGTCGGATTCACCCCCTCAATTTTTTTATTCTCCCTCAATGGAATGAGAATCCATTGTGAACGAGACACCCTCTAACTCTCCATCGGAGTTGGTGTCCATCGATCTTTTGAATTCACCTATTTTTTATATCAACGATGTCATGGTTCTCGATTTCGAAGATGGGGAATGGTTTCATGTCCTTGAAACGAAGGCTCCAAAGTGCTACAGGTCAATGACAGTTGTTGGGATATGATTTATATTGATAAAAGTGTTGATGTTGAAATAAGTGTTTTATAAAATGATCCAACACACAAGACAATATTGATTCAGTGTTGTAATTTATGTTCCCCAACACTTATGACAACATAAGACAATAAAAGGTAGATATATAAAAGAAAAGAAAACCTAGGACCATAAGCTCACAAGTCGAGCCAGAGGCCGGAGTGCCATTAAAACCTTGCCTGGGAAAATCCTCCTTAGGGATAAAACCCAGATCAAGGAAAAAGGTACACTCCTCTAAAATTCAATATCTATAGAAAACAGTATGTAAATCATTATGTAGAAATGAGAGTAAAAAGTCTGGGGGGTAGCCTCTCCAGACACAATCAAGGCCAGTCTTGGCCACAGTATCCGCCGCCTGGTTGGCCTCTCTGAAGACGTGTGAGTATTTGATGTGCATGTCATGCGTAAGAGGGTGGATCTGGCTCCAAAGGCCTTGCAGACGCCAAGGAATAAAGGGATTTTTGCTCATAAAAGTGTCAATCGTGAGTGTCGAGTCGGACTCAATCCAAAGGAAGTGACATCCCTGATCATGTGCATACTTGATGGCCATAAGTACCGCTGCCAACTCAGCCTCAAGAGGGAGGCCCCAACCCACCTTAGTAGCGACCGCGGCCACGAAGAAACCCCTGAAGGTCTTGAAGACCGCCCCCGCATGCAGACTACTCGGGGAAGAAGAGGCACTACCGTCCGTGTTAACCTTGTACCAACCTGGATCAGGCGGCAACCAAATCACAGATGAATCGTGTCTCGTTGGCCAGTATCTACTCGAAACACCAAGAGTCCTAGAAATTAGTAGATCCCGAACCGTGTCGTCCGAATATCCCCTAGCTATGTTGTTGGCCTCCCTGATGACTGAAATGATCTGAGCCATACATCTCTTAATAGAGGGCGAAACTCCATCGAATATCACCCTGTTCCGCAGAGTCCAAACAACCCAAATAGAAGTGACGAAGCCCGCCCTCCACATCTCCAAAGACTGTGGACCCAATCGAACTCTAGTGGCCTGAAGAAAGATGTCTAGGAAGCTGACCCCTGTGTGAATCGTGACCCCAAACATGTGAGTCAAGCTGCGTAGAATCTCCAATGTGAACGGACAATGGGCAAGTAGATGGTCCAGCGACTCAGAATCCCCGCGGCATAGCATACAGATCGACGGACCCTGTATCCCAAAAGACGAGAGCCAATCCGCCGTGGGCAGTTTGCCCCAAACCGCTCTCCAAATCGCAGTGGAGCGACACATGGGCATAAATGTGCCCCAAATCCATAATGCCCAACCAAGCCTGGGCAGGGGTGACCTGAGCAAATCATATGCCATGCTGGAGGAGAGTTCCCCTGAAAGAGAACCCTCTCAAATACGTTTGTCAGGTCCCCTAAGCACCGTGATTTGTAGGATATCCCTTACAATCTCCGTAAATCTTATGATAAAGCACCTCAGGAAATGCCAACAATCATCATAGAAGATATCCCCAACCGTGGAAGTGAGGGTAGAAGCGAACCAGTCAGGCAGACCCATCCTCTCAAAGATAGTATAACCGAGCCAATTGTCGTGCCAAAAGCTGACACGGGATCCACTACCTATCAGCCACCTCGAACCATCTCTAAGTCTTGTATCATGCGGACGAAGGCTCGGTCCAATAGAAGAGACTCTACCATAAGGTCTCAGCCTGTGCTCTGAATTAAAGTGCCTTCGATGCAAGAGTTTCGTATCTTGCGATTTGTTCTGAAGAATATCCCAGCTCAACTTACAGAGAAATGAGTCATTCGCTAGTCGGATAGAACGAACCCCAAGTCCTCCTTCCCCTAAACGGGCACAGACCCGCTGCCAAGAAACCGAACAAGCCCCATTCTTGCGATTCACATCCCCTTTCCAAAGGAAGTTCCTCATAGCCGATTCCACCTGTCGTAGTAAAGAACTGGGCCATTTGTAGACCATCATCGAATGTACCAAAGAGGTTGTGATGACTGAGTTAATCAGGCAACGACGACCGACAAGGGACAAAGTGCTACCCTTCCACCTACTAAAGTTAGCTATGACAGAATCTGCAACTGGCGGAAAATGCACTTTCCTTGGACTGCCGCGGAAGATTAGAACCCCTAGGTATGTGAAGGGAAGTGAGCCCTCAGTAATGCCAGTAATCCTGAATGTCCTACGACGCAGCCTCCGGGGTACGACTCTCCCAAAGAACACCCTAGACTTCGGAGGACTGTAGATCTGACCCGACAGTCGCCCATACCCTTGCAAGATGGAATGCAGGTTCCTGACGTTAGCCTCTGTGGCCCGTAAGAATATCATGATGTCATCCGCGTAGAAGAGGTAGCGAGGAACATTACGAATGGGCTGGAGTCTACCTCTGTCTGTCTCCCAATCGATCCATCTTCCAAGAGCCTCTTCCGCGATACAAAACAATAAAGGAGACAAAGGATCACCCTGACGGACACCCCTCGTACAAGAAAAGTAACCTTTCGGCTCCCCATTAACGAGAATCGAGATTCTAGCTGAGTCTAGAACTCCCCAGACCATGGAAATGAAGTCTGCTCTGAACCCCATCCTAGCCAAAACCGCCTCCAAAAACTGCCAGGAGATCGTGTCGAAGGCCTTAATCATGTCCACCTTCAGCGCCATATACCCATGGATCCTCGGATAGTCTAGTGTATTAATGACATCTGAGGCTAGTGCAATACACGTGTGGATTCGCTTACCTGGAACAAACCCAAACTGATAAGTAGAAACACAACCGCTGATGAAAGTACCTAGTCTCGACGACAAAACCCTGGTCATGACTTTGAAGATGAAATTACCCATCACAATCGGTCTGAACTCCTCCACCCTAGTGGCTCCCTCTGTCTTAGGAATCAATGTCATGAAGCACGAATTCAGCCCAGGTGGCAGAAATCTGCTAGTGAAATAGTGTCTGACAGCAGCTATCACATCATGATCCACAATGTCCCAACAACTTTGAAAGAAGGATCCCCCAAAACCATCTGGTCCCGGAGCGCTTGAAGCATCCATTCCAAAGACTGCACGCCGAATCTCTTCAATCGATGGAACACTCAACAACAAATCGTTCTGATCGGTGGTCACCACGGTGTTCATAAAACTATCAAGAATGGAGGCATCAAATGACGCAGACGGATCATTAGCAAACAACTGAGAGTAGTAGGAAACCACGTGGGCACTAATGGTATCCATATCCGTGGTGAGGTTCCCATCAACAACCATCGAAGCAATACTACCCCTGAAGTTCTTAATACGTTGGGAGATATGGAAGAAGCGAGTGTTCCTATCTCCATCAGTCAGCCACTGTAATCTATTCCTCTGAGTGTAGAATTCATGTCTGACAGAGAGCAGTTTGTTCAGATCGACCTGAGCCTGAATCTCCTCCGCAAAGTTAGCCTCTGAGTCCCCTTCCAACTCGATACGATGCTGAATATTCGCAAGATGTCGATTTGTCCTTTCTTTTCACACCAACTCTATCTTACACTTGTTGTTCATAATGTACCTAGTGAAGTTTGAAAATGTGGACATCATCCAAATCATGCGGTTGCACAAGAGTGAGAAGTTTTGAGCATGATATAATAAGTTCCTAAATTCAAGGAGTTGGGGAAAGAAGTTATACCCGTGATCAAGGGAGTTGAGAGTAGTTCGAATCATTAAATCTATAAATAGAGAGGTTGCCTCAACACAAGAGACACAAGAAAAAAAAAGCTAAAATAGATTACTACACTATTGAATGCATTCTCACTTCTAGATAGAAAAAAAAAACTTTGTTTCTTCTTGTAGATTGATACACTATTGTAACCCGAACAATTAGTGTCTATCGTGTCGTATTTGCTAGGTAGGATCTAGTGAATTTTGCAAACTCATTCAAGTTGTAGTTTTTCAAACCTCTAAGAGGTTGTAGTCAAGTTTCACATATTAAATATAGTGAACCGTGTAGATTATTTATAATCTACGCAAACTTTGAATATCTCCATTTACAAAGTGTTTTTTATTTCCCGTTGCTTAATGTTGTCTGGATAGTGTCAACACAACAGACAACACCTCTAATTTCGCACGCACAGACACTTTCAAAAAGGAAATTTGATTTTCATTAGATACCAAAACCCTAGTAAAACCACAAGTATGATGAATTTCCAATATTTTACTTAGAATAGATTTTTAAAAATTTATGACATTTTACCTGAGAATCAAGAGCTATGAAGACAAGAAGACTAAATGCACAGAGTGATAGTCCAAAGATGTTTCATTGAAATTGACCTACAAAAGACTTAGCAAAATCTCAAGTGATCAAGAGCTATGAAGTTACATAAGACGATGGTCAAGATACATGAAGATAAGTTCAGAGTACTTTGACATGAAAGAAGATCAAGAGTAATTGTCAAGTCAAAGGGACTCCAAGTCACATGAATGCAAGCTTAAAATAAGACACTGCAAAAAAAGCCTCATTTATTGCGATGAGAACTAACCAATAGACCACTATCACTAAAAATTGATTCAGAACTATTGAAATCGAAACATCTAAAATTTCTCTTGCTATCTTTTATAAATGAGTATGACTCTTGTGTACTAGTTACATACATGTAACTGAATCTAATTTTTTTAAATGAGTTATTAGTTATTTGCCCCCTATTTTTTAATAAGTTCACCCTCAATTCTTTTAGACAAATACTTATGTGTATCAAACTGGATCATTCTAATGACATGGACTTGACGTCCTCGTGAATGTTTGTGATCATCTTACCTTGTCTATGATAAATAATGAGCCCATGAGGAAGGGCTGGAAAACCTAGAGGTGCTCGGGGAACTCGAGGAGCTCGAGAGAGCAGGATTACAAAAGAGAGAGCAGGGTCGGGAAAAACCAGACGAGTAGCTGGACCATGACACCTAAACCTATTATTGGGTTGATCCCCAAATGAGGAGTACACCGGGACGGCGGGACCGACAGTTAGTACAAGTATTTTATAAATCTTGAGAGGTTAGATCTCTTCCATTTATTTGATGTCATAATGAGTATCGCATGGATATGTTATGACTTTCATTGAGTTGAAAAAGCTGGTACATATGGTTTATATTTACTTTCTTATTTGATAAAGTATGACCCTCCTAATTTTACATAAATGTTTCTCCTAGATACTTTATATGTGATGCTAGAAATTGAGAATGACTTGAAATTATAGAAAGCATGAGTAGGCAACTCGCATATTGAGTTTATGTGATTACTATATGCTTTAGAACCCATGATTGAGGATTGATGATGATACATGCTTCTAAACCACGAGGTTAACATACTTATCTTTAAATTATGTATGATTGACATGCCACGATGTTCTATATATGATTTTAGTTTTCAGATTGAGCTTGTCCAAATCTTGTGAGACTTTTGGGTAAGCCTGGAGATCAGGTGTCAAAGTTGAAACACCTGAATAAGTTCAGATGGCATTGACTGAGCTATCCTGCTCCGAATGAGCTCGGACCTCCGAATGGCTCGAAGGTTGATTTATTCAGGTACTGAATGCTAAAACACCCGAGAAAACCGAGGCCCAAGAAAGGGCCTGAAAAGATGTCAGAAGACTCTGACTTGAGCTGATATTGAGGGCCAACCACTTCAGTCCCAGGAACAGAGCATGATCCAGATTCGAGTGGGATGAATAATGTCAAAAAGCATTTGAGGAGCTGAAGCCCCATCGAGCCCAGCTGTTGAAGCTCCACCGGGCCAAGCTGGTGAAACTCCACCGAGCCCAGTTGTTGAAGCTAACGAAGCCCTCCCAGGGGTGCTGAGATCCGATATTAAAAGTGGAGAATATTGCCTTGGCTTTGCTGATTACAGCTCGAAGAAGATATTCGCGGATCCCTCCATGCCCATGATTGGAGGTGGAGCTGGTATGGTGTTGATTGACCCTCAGGGGTTGGAGATCCAGTTTGCTGAGAAATTGAAGTTCCGAACTTTCAGCACCCTCCAGGTTCTGAACTCTGAGCACCCTCCGGGGTCGAAATCGCCAGCACCCCCAAGGGTCAAAAAATCGCCAGCACCCCAAGGGTCAGAAATTTGCCAGCACCTCAAGGGTCGAAACTTAACTTTGGGACGGTATAATCCCCATTTCCTCATAGGCCGAATGGCCTCCTCATAGATCGAATGGTCTCCTCATCAAGGTTGTAGAAATTGGAAATTGCTAGTCGGGCGTTTTCTGACCGCCTAGCGCCTAGGCGATCCAATTTTTTATTTATTTTTTTAATTTTTTTTTAAAATACATGAATATCAACACTAAAAAAATAATTTATTTATGTATTATTAATTTGTTTCCCAAATTCACATTTGTAAATGTAATTAGTAATTTTTTTAGTTTTTTTTATTTATTTACGGGAATGAAACGACGTAGTTTCGAATTTTTAAATTAAAAAAAAAAACCCGCCTAGGCAGCGCCTAATGAGCCAGCCGCCTAGATGGCCCGATTAGTATAAAATCCCATCGGATACCTCCCGCCTAGCCGCCTAGACCCGATTTTTTCTACAACCATGCTCCTTATAGACCGAATGGTCTCCTCATAAGCCAAATGGCCTCCTCAAGGAACGAATGGTCACCTCCTTGGCCGAATGGCCCCGTTGACCAAATGACCCCCTTGACCGAATGGTACTTAGCCGAATGGCCCCCTTTGACCGAATGGTCCCTGGCTGAATGGCCCCCTTTGACCGAATGGTCCTTGGACGAAAGGCCCCTTGACCGAATGGTCCTTTGGCCGAATGGCCCCCTGACCGAATGGTCCCTTAGCTGAATGGCCTCCTGAGCTCTGAAGCTCCCTACAAGTCGAATGACCTCCTAAGCTCCGAAGCTCCCTACAAGCCGAATGGCCTCCTGAGCTCCGAAGCTCCCTGCAAGCCGAATGGCCTCCTGGGCTCCGAAGCTCCATACAGGCTGAATAGCCCCCCCACATAGAGGTAAATCAATATCCTACTCCTCGAAAGTTTCAGGTCAATAACCTCTAAATGGCGGCTGACATAGTTGATCAAAGCTAGCATAGCTGGGGAATGAACAGAAGTGAACTACACTCCAAACCTAAAGTCTCACAATATAGGCTTCGGGGCTTGAGGGGGTAAAGGTGGAATAACCTAACTCTTCCAAGACAGCTAGCCACAAACTTAGGCCAAGTAAGTAAAAAAGTACTACTTTCTACTTATTTATATCTCATTATTTACTTATTTAGACCACTATCCAAAACCTCTAAGTTTATATATACCCAAATGTGGAGCATATTTAGGTATTAAGAGAATTCAACAAAATGCAATTAGGACACTTATAATTCTATATACTTGCAATCTTGGCTCAATTTATATAAAACATGCAACAAACATCTGCGAGCATAATGTTTGTGGCATATGTTTATGAGCTTAATGTCTAAAACCTATTGTAAACCTACTTGCAAACATATATATGCAATTGTGTAAATACATACAAGAGCAGAAAATACATGGTAAGCCTAAAGGAAGGCAGATAAGAAATGTGAAACGCCCTCCGAGGTCTGAAATGTTGATGCCTTTCGAGGTCTAAAAATTCAGCACCCTCCGGGTCTGAAATGTTGATGCCCTCCGGGGTCTGAAATGTTGATGCCCTCCGGGGCCTAAAAATTCAGCACCCTCCGGGGTCTGAAATGTTGATGCCCTTCGGGGCCTAAAAATTGAGCACCCGCCGGGGTCTAAAATGATGATGCCCTTCGAGGTCTAAAAATTCAGCACCCTTCGGGTCTGAAATGTTGATGCCCTCTGGGGTCTGAAATGTTAATGCCCTCCGGGGTCTTAAAATTCAGCACCCTCCGGGTCTGAAATCCTAACACTCTTCGGGGTCTGGAATCATGACACCCTTCGAAGTCTGAATCCTTTGACACTCTGAAGGGCCTAAAAATCTGCCGCCCTCCAAAGGCTGAAGAACTTAACAATACAAAGGTAAACCAAAATTCTTTTTTTGAGATTTCAGGTTAAGAATCTCCAGACTAAAGGTGGCATAGCCGGAACAAGAATGGAAGTGAACAATACTTCGAAGCTAAGTCTTCCAATATAGACTTCGAGGCTTGAGGGGGGGTGAAGGTGGACTAACCTAACTCTTTCAAGACAACAAGCCAAGAGCTCAAGTAAGTAAAAAAGTACTAAATTTTACTTTTTTACTCTCCTATATCCTACTCTTCAACATAAAAAGATGTTTTAGATCATTGTTCAAAACCTCGAAGCCTATATATGCTTAATATGATCAAATGCTTAGAACCATTGCTTGATAAAGCCTATATATGCTAAACTCCCTTCAAGACAAAAAACCAACCTATCTAAGTCTAAAAGAAAACTCACAAGTTACAATTGAGCTACTTGTAATCTTCTATTTGATATACTTGCAACCTTCTGCTCGATAAACACTAATAAGAATTGACCAACTACTTATGATTTCTTACACATCTATGAGCACGACATTTATCATATATACAAAACATTTATGAGCTTGATGTCCAAAGCATATCATGAACATTGTTGTAAATATATATATATATAGCATGAAATTATATATGAGCAGGAAATGTACAGACATGAAGAAAAACAGGTACGAAATTACGAGGCCTGAAGCCTCAACCATTCATAAAGCAAAACGGGGGATGTGAAAATCCCCCACTATCTGAAGAGGCTGGAGAACCTCACCGAAACCAGGGCACGAAAGCCCCCAGGCCAAAACAAAGAGGTTATGAAATACCTTAAAAATTGTTCAAATGTTGCAGCAGAAAAGTAAATTGTTCAGTACAGAAAATAAAGAAACAAAATAAAGCCTTCAATCCTGAGGAGAATGCTTGCCTGCAATTAGGGGTGGGAATAGGTCAGGCCTTAAGATAAAAAGCCTGAGTCTGGTATATAATATTTGGGCCCAAGCCTGGTTTGTGGCCTATTATAGGCTTTTTTAAGAGGTTATGTCTGGCCTTTTTAGTAAATAGGTTTGACCCGAAAGCCTTTTAAAGGCCTCTTTAGTGTTATTCAAAATTAATTTTTACCACACTTGTATTACCATTAAATTATAAAAACTAACTTTTTAAATCTCAAAATGAAGAAATAAGAACAATAAAAATTAATCAAAAGGTCCATAAAATTTTACTCAAATGCAAATGTTCATATCAATTATTTTTAACTATTACAAAGAAAAATAAAACAAAAAAATATATATAATTTCTTCAAGATAATCTCATCATATATTGAATATTATATTATATATTTATTGTATTTTTATATATTATATATTTATACATATAGAAATAGAGTTAAATAGGTCGATCTGTTGGGCCTAAAAGGCTTACGAAAAAGCTCAAGCCCGACCTATTTAATTAAAAAGGCTTAAAAAAGGCTTGAGCCTGGCTTGTTTATTAAACAAGTCGAGCCGAGCTTCAGAAGGCCGAGCCATAGGCCCTTGTCGGGTAGCCTGGTCCATTCCCACCCCTGCCTGCAGTCACCCCCTTCTTCCTCATTGTCCTCACCGCCTGGAACGCCCTTGGGTGCATCTACAGGGTACTCGAGGGCCTCCACTGGCTTCATAACTTCAAGCCCAAACTCCTAGTCCTGTAGTTCTTAGACAGTTCTTTACATGTCAAGAAGCCACCAAGGAGCAGTGATTATCTCCTTAAGGTCACCTAAGAAAGTAGGAGGAGGAGTCAAGTCGTCCAGAAGAGCACTCCTGTCATATACCTCCTCAAAGCCCTCAGACTGATGTTGGGCCATGGCTTTATCGAACCCATGATCGACAAAGTGGAGGATAAAGCATCTCATGACACCTAGAAAGCTAGCACTCTGCAGGTAAGACTCTAACCAGCCTTGATGGAGGGTTTTCAAGAAATGTTGTCCTAGCCTAGAAGAGAACAGAGAGGCTGCACTAGACTTGAAGAGAGATATGCATCTAATGAGTATGTCAATTTCCAAGAAAAAGTGATTTGATGGCATAGCTGCAAAGATTCGCGCGGAAGCCGAGCTGTCACACGCCTGAAAACTTAAATAGATTTAACTCATCCTCCGAGTCTAGATAACTCCCAACACCTCGAGGTATTGGAGGTCCCGAGATCGGGGAGCACATATTTAACGCATATGCAAAAGATTATTTCGTCCAGGCCCGAACTTGGGACTCTCCAAGGATCCCTGGGTCGCTAGACACGAAAGTGTCACACGATACTCTCAAAAAGAGTCTGATCCTTATTATTGTAATACTTCTTGGGTATATGCTTTGAAATTTGAAACAGGGTCTCCCCGGCACCAGATTCAAAATC
The DNA here is from genome assembly GCA_963675135.1 of Galeopsis tetrahit. NCBI lineage: Eukaryota > Viridiplantae > Streptophyta > Magnoliopsida > Lamiales > Lamiaceae > Galeopsis > Galeopsis tetrahit. The sequence goes on along the minus strand of OY776121.1, from coordinate 8,092,199 downwards.
ACACATAAGACCTCTATGTACTGGAGGTATGAAAGATAATCGACACATTCATTTCCTACTCTCATAAGTGTGACTCACTTTACGAGAGTAGGGGGAAGTGGTTGATGTGGATAAAATGCGTCGTCCTATCACATATTGACACGTGGTCTCCAAGTAAATTATAATTAATTCAATTATATATTTATTCATCCTTATTATATTGATCATGGGCCTTTAGATATTGAATTGGGCCTAGAATGGACCCAAACACATGAAGATCAAGGCAAATGGGTTAGACTAGCCCCAAGAAGAACGAGTCAAAAGCCTTTCCACCTTTGCAGGAGAGCAGTTCGGCCAGAACCTGGATTCTCGCTATTCGGACCTGGAGAGCTTGAGCACCTCCAGATCCCCAAGGTTTGAAATCCCAAAACTTGAGCCCCTATCTTTGACCACACTATGCAGGTGATTAGTGGGCGAGATTCTCGCCCCATTCCCCCTATTTTCGGAGTACAGATGCAGTAACAAGAGTAATGAAGTTGTGGGCTTAGCCCATAATGTGGGAAGTTGAGGAAAAAGGGGAAGTGGATAACCCTTTCCCAAAAAGGTACTCCCTCCGTCCAATTTTATTATGCCCACTTCTCCGGGCACGGATTTTAATGAATATTGATTAGTTTATTCATAAAGTAGATAAGTTGAGGGTATGATGGGGTATTGTGGGGTCCATTTGTAAATAAATGATTGTTTATAAATAAAGTGAATGGCAAAGTGGGTAAATAAGTGATGGTAGAAGGGTGGAGATAAAGTAGTATGAATAGTATTGTTTCCAAAAAGGGTATGTGCATAATAAAATTGGACAACCAAAAAAGGAAAGTGGGAATAATGAAATTGGACGGAGGGAGTACTATTTAAGCTTTTACACGCCTTTTCTGGAATATCAACGACCAATACACTGAACCAATGCCAATATACAGTCTTCCACCGGAAAAGTGCCCTGACATTATTTCTGGCGGAGCTGTAAGAGCTAAACTTAAGTTGACCTACCTTGAAAGCTTGTTTTCTCCAATTACTACTACTTTGAGCTATAATCAAGCTCCTTATACACGAGGAATCTTCCTCACGAATACTTTCCGATCACCTTTCTGACTTGAGCGTCGGAGGCCCAACGCCGGGGACCTCTCCAATAGGGTTTTTACAGATTTTCAAGGTCTTTGGAGACGAAGAAGTGCGGTCATTATCAAAGGGACGCTTGCGTAATCTTGACTTAAGGTTAGACAACCGTCCCAACCGTTGTGCGTTCTTTTTCGACACATCACTTGCTACCTTAAAAAATAAATTTGAACAATTGCAAATATAAGATATTAATATTTTTATTTGATTCAAATAAATTAAAAGAATGCTGCAAAAATTTAGGAAATACTTTGAAGCATGAAAACTCTTTAGATATTGATTCAAATAAGGATTATAATTTTTTTTTAGTCATTTAAGTTGGACTAGTTTTGAATTTGGTCCTGATAGAATACACATTTTGATTTTGGTCCCATAAGTTGGCCCAAATTGCAGGTAAATAAAACGGTTCATTTACCTTCAATAATAGTAATTGAACTGAATTCAAAAATTTAGGCCAACTTATGAGACCAAAATCAAAATGTGTATTCCATCCTAACCAAATTCAAAATTAATTCATCTTAGGACTAAAAAAACTTTAATCTCATTCAAATAATTTATTTTCAGAACTAAAAGTGTTGCAAGTAACTCTATCAACAAGTATAGAATATTATTGATTATTCTTGTGATTGTAGCATCAGAAGAAAGTTTCTCTAGATTAAAATTGTCAAAAACATATTTACGATCCACTATCTCACAAAAAAGATTAAATGAGCTAACTACTTTATGTATTGAAAGAGATATACTTGAACAAATTAACAATGATATTATTGATGAATTTACTTTTCAAAATGCTAGAAAAATCGTTTTAAATAATTTATTTTTAAGGTAAAGTCTAGTATGCACTCGAGTGCATCTTGTGCACCCTAGTCCATGTTGCATTTTTCAGTTTTACTGACTTACACTTTTTGATAAATGGTGTTGCACTTTTCAATTATTACTAAAAATATTATTATAAAATTTAATAATTGAAAAAGTGCAACACCATTTACCAAAAAGTAAGTGTAAGTCAGTAAAACTGAAAAGTGCAACATGGACTAGGGTGCACAACATGCACTCGAGTCCATAGCAGACCAACCCTATTTTTAAACGTTCATTTGTTTTAATATATGCACACACACATGTCACTTATTTTATTTTATTTAGAGAATTGATCTAGTATTTTTCTTGTTTGTCCGAACTTACAAAATCTCATGACCAATTAAACCAAATAATACACGAACCACAACATATTTATGTTGTATCGTTTCAAGATAACACCAAAAAATGAGTTGAAATTCTCTAATGTACTCCATTACAAGCACAAGATCAACCATTCAATGACCAAAAAAGCAGAACACGAGAAAATGGAATGGAATTAATAGTTTATAACTTTATACGACAAAGCCATCAATTAAGAGTAACACTCAGTGTGTTTTTTTTTTAAGTCTCGGTATCTGATCAAAGGACCGGTTAATTCAGAGGATCAATCTCACCGTCTACTTGCATGGGCCCCATTTAAAGTCAGAGTTTTGCGCTCTGTATGGACTGACCCCATACAAATTGGTTGCACCTTAGAGGGTTCAAACTTGAGACCTAAAGAGGAGCACACCCCATACAAATTGATTTACACTCGCACGGTTATGCATATTTTTAAACAGTAACACTTCGTATACATAACAACAATAGTTTATATGCATTGCAGTAATACTTAACACAAAAAAAAAGTTCGAAATCCATATCAAAGGGAGCCAAAATAAAATAAACTAAAATCCTTAGGTACCAATACCATGAAACACAAATTCAAACACCTATGCAGTGACCTACGTATTTTAATATAAAATGACATTTCGAATCAAACACCCACAAGACTCGATGCCTATAAAAAGCATAATAGCACACTCGACAAAATATGTAAAAACCATTGTGCAAATCATTACCCGAATCGAAGTAATAGACAAGTTCTACTCCACCAACAGGATAAATAACACTAATTCAGCCACAGCTCTGATAATGGCTTCCCTTTAAGGCATGTCTGCACACAATCCGTTACGATTTGTTGCACTTGTTTCTCAACTTCTTCCATTGGAAGGGTCGCGTCTACTATCTACAATGAAGAATTCCAAATACGATCAAAATATATAATCTTATGCCAGTATGCCACTGATGTTCTATAATTCAGCAGATTGAGACACATGTAACATCATCGGCAAGAATGTGGTCTGCCTACTCCTCCTTAATTAGAGAAAATTTCGTTTTACGTCCTGTAACTTAGGCCTAATCCAGAATATATCCTTTAAGTTTTCACATTTTCAATTTACGTCCTAGGGTGTCCAATTTACATCATTTTCGGTCCAATTTACGTCCTTTCCACCGGAAAATTGGAAATCCGGTCAAATAGTCCAATTTACATCCTTTATGTTTGAAAATTAAAAATTAATAATTAAAAAATTCTGAAAATCTCATTAAAAATTTAAAAATCTCATTAAAAACTTATAAATTGTGTAAAATAAATATAAAAAATCTAAATTTTTTTATAAATTGTACAATTCAAAAAATCCGAAAATGTGTAAATTTAATTTTTTTTTCTTCTAAAAACTCATAAAAATAAATAAAAAATCTATAATTTCTACAATTAAAAAAAATCTGAAAATATGTAAAAAAAAATCTTTCTAAAAGCTCATAAAAATAAAAAAAATCTATAAATTAAAATTTTAAAAATATTTAAAATACAAAATTCCACAATTTTAAAAATGTCGTGAAAATGAATTTAGGACGGTTCCAAAATCGATCAAAGTGTAAATGGAACTTCCACTCAACCTCGACGGTGAGTTGGAAAATCTCGTGGGACCCAAATTTTTAGGAGTTCGAGCAAAACTTTAATAGCAAACGAGTATGAATCAAGTCTGATTTTTAATGAAATGTTAATAATTTTTATTATTCCTATTAGATTTTTAGAATTAGTAATTTTTAATCTACACATTTTTAATAAATTAATGAGATTTTTTGAGTTTTTAGAAATTTTAATGAGATTTTGAATTTCTTAATTTTTAAATTACACGTTTTTCATTCTTTCAATTGTAGAATTTTTTATTTTTTGTATTTTCAAAATATTAGAATATTTTATTTTTGTTTTACACATTTTATAATTTGTAATGATATTATTCAAAATTTTATTGATATATTTTGAATTTTATTTACACATTTTATTTTTTTTTTAATTTTAAGGAGATTTTTGGATTTTTAATGATATTTTAGATTTTTTAAATCTTTAATGGGATTTTTAGAAAATTTTAATTATTAAATTTTAATTTTCAAACTTAAAGGACGTAAATTGGACTATTTGGTCGGAATCCCAATTTATTCCTCACATTCCGGTGAGTTTTAAAATTTTCCGGCGGAAAGGACATAAATTGGACTAAAAAGGACGGAAATCGAAAAAGTAAAAACTTAAAGGATATATTCTGGATTAGGCCTAAGTTACAGGACGTAAAATGAAATTTTCTCCCTTAATTATTAGTTACTGAATTATCCATTTGATTAAAAACATTATTGTACTTTAGCATGTCCAAATAAAAATTTAGTTCCCTGATATGAATTGATGATAATATAGAGAAAGAAGAGTTTGAGAACACTACCTTCCATTTATCATCACAAAGCGTCTTATATAATTGAGAAACCCTTTTCTGAAACTCCAGCTTTTCATATCTCTCACCTCCATAACCTCCTCTCTCAGCAGCTTTCTGAATATTTTCAACATTAGTTCAAGTTCAGCCTAGAAATAGAATAACTTGAAACAGCAAAATCTGACAAAGGCTTTAATCAGAAAGAAAGCATAACTGATGCAATGTTCCGTATACACAATTATGAGAGCAAACAAACAAACAAATTGAGCCTTTAATCCCAAATGATTGGGATAGGCTACATGAACCAATAATAGAATCACATTGGGTCGTGTGCAAGAATTAATCTTTGCCACGTGCTTCTCTCTTTAGGTAGATCTTCATTAAGAGCATTTTATGAAAAATGGTGAGTTTTCCAATCATATAATATGATAGAATTGATAATATTTTGCATATAAAGATAGCAATCTAGATCAGTTGCAATAGAATAGCAAGTAAGACACTAAATTTGCATATAAGACACGAATCTTATGGAGAAGTGTACATAAAGCATAATGCACCTCTGGTGATATGTCAAGGTAAATAACTACATCTGGAGATAGCAATCCTGCATCTGGTGCCTGCAATCAGTGATAAAAGTGAAGCATAATCAGTCCCATACCCTCAATGAATTTAAAAAATATATATACATATTAAAAAACTCCACCTTGCACCACTCCACATCAAGTCCTTTGGCAGATGAGAAAGCAACCCCAGAGAAGGAATAGCGATCCACGATGAGTGTGGTTCCACTCCTCAGCTTAGTCTCCATTAATGATCTAAGGAGAGCAAAACAGTGATCCAGCATTAATGTTTGCAAACAAAATATCAGTATGATGTTCCAATATTTGGGAAGGGCAATAGGTTTTCTACCCCATAGGCATAAGATAACATGTTTTATACCCACTTTTTTTTTTTAAAAGTGTTTCTTAAACAAAACCAATGAATTTAAGGTCTTCCAAAAGAGGGTATAAATCATTGTTCATTAAAAAGCGGGCACAAAATATCTTTACATAGGAAACTGGTAAAAGCCCACATTATCTCTTCACTGGAACAAGCATAACTCATTTAATGAAAAATGTAAAAAATGCAGTAAAATTAGAAAAGCAAGTGATCGGAACATCAACTTGTTTAAGTTTTATCAGAAATTTTCCGCATAACCACACAAAACACAAAAGACTCCTACATCAGTTGAATAGCACAGAGAATCAACGAGAAGAGAAAAACTATCAAGCCTTTAAAAGAATCTCTCTGGATTATATGTTCTGCATAAAAGCATCCGTATATCTGTTGTTAATTGTCCTAACACATATAACAAAGCAAATTATAATTCCCTCCTTTCAGTTAAATGACTAAATGTTTAATATTTTTTCTACCAATTAATTAGACAGATATGTTTAGGTCTCTATTTACTTGAATATTAGAAGTTTAAGAAGATGTTAACCTTTTCTCCCAACGATTTGCACTGAAGAGCAAATGGATTGCATGATCATTTAATTGAGAGTCATTGGCTAGATAAGACGAAATCATTTGTCCGACACCTGTGCTTCTATCAGGGAATCTCCATGACTCAACAGCATGTCCCAACTCTTGTAGGTAAGACAGCAATCTGCTGCATTGAGAGGTCTTCCCACAACGATCTAAACCTTCTAGAACAATAAGTGCACCCCTTGAATCACTTTGCTTACTACTTTCCATGTGGATATTTCTCAACGAGCACTTGGGCAGGTAAGCTATATTGCCACAAGGATTTTGCGATTGTTGCACAACTACTCTAGTAAAATTTCTGGAATAGAAGACATAAATAAATGAATATGATCTAAATTCCTGAAATATACACATAAGAATTTGAATCTTATGAACATAAATATGGAACATTAGTTTCATAAGAAATGGCAAAGTCACTCCCTAGAGAGTTTCCAATAGATATGTATAACAACAAAGTACATAAATTTTATTGAAGTATTTGACCAGTAAAAACTTCAAATTTAATTTAGTACTTTTCCCTTTGGTAAATAAATTTTATACGATAAAAAAATGACATGGTACTTTCCCTTTCGAAAAAAGCATTATCAAGAGACAATAACAAAGTTTTAAGCCAGAATATCATAAGGACATTTTAACAAACAGCTTATGGGCATCCAACTTTTGATGCCAAATATTAAACCATAGAGCAGCGGAAATGTAGCAAATTGCAAGTGATAGAACTTACAAAGCCTTAAAAACGGTGAAATAACAAGCACTTGTCATGTCCTATCGTTTAAACCCTACAAATAATTCCGTACACATTTCAAAATGACCAAATTCCATTTACAGAAACTAATATTGGAATCTTCGTGGATCAAAACATAACAGTATAGAAAGAAATAAGGACAAGTTCAACCAACCAAACTGGCAACTGAACCAATTTAAATCTGTTCAATTGGGGAAATAACCAAAATTTACGTTAGTTTTCAGTAAACTCGAGTGAGTTTTAAAAGAGAAAAGAGATGGAAAAAGTTTCCTAAAGAAAAAAAAATTAGTTTGGAGTTCCACGATTACCATATTTATTCGAGTCAATGAATTTAGTACATAAGCTTGTTGTGATGGCACTTGGCCTCCCAAAGTTGGTTTTTTGGCATGTTGATTAAAAAATGTAGTATTGTGAGTTGTTGAGTTAAAGAGGCATAGGGAAAAAAAAAGTAGAGAGATAGTGAGTTTTACAAAAAAAAAAAAAAAAACGAATAGCTTTTGATAGGACACTCAAAATGGCAAAACGAATAACTTTCGAAGGGACAGATGGAGTATAAGACATCACTCATCAGTAGCTTTAGATATAGAAGTGAGTGCTGCAAACAGTTGGTTCTGTGTGATCAATCTATAGCACAAATAAGAGATAAATTCATAAATATAATTAATGAGATGGCACCTCATGTGTTTACCTAAATTTGTAATGTTATATTCAATTTTTTGTTTATTAATACTAATAGTTAGTAATTTTGATTCCATAAAATAAAAATTGAAGAGGCTGAAGTTGAGGTACAAGCAAACATCTTTGAGAGAGTGGGAAGAATTGAAGAACAAAAAAGAGAATAATTAGATTATTATTGCAAAGATCCATTGTCATATTTACTTAAATCAAATACTTCAGTATCAATCATGGTCTTGTAATGTGTATGAAATTATTTGAGTTGTTTTTGGTCGATTTCTTCTGAATTTGTTGATTTTTTTGGGTGTATTTTCTTCCTGCTTTATGGTCACCATTGTTTTTGAATGAAGAGTGTTGTTTTTGTTTATGGTCTTTATCCCCACAAGAATTAACCCCATTGAATCCAAAGAATCAAGAATACAAAGTTTTTGTACTTGGGAATTTTGACAGATGGATTTTTTCAAATATTGCAGGGAAGTGGCAGGAGTAGTTGAAACAATCTTGTCTCAGACGAGTTGTTCTCATCTTTTGTAATGGACATCTTGAGACAACAAGGGTGGCGATTGGCAGGGAAAGCGGCCTCTAAGACAGCATAAGAAGAAGACAGTGAGGAGGACGAGTATTATTAGGGCCATGGAGTCGAAGGGTGTGGTTGGATCAAAAGGTCTTCTAGCGGGGGTGCCATTGAATGCAAGGTTTTAAAGAAAATTTGAAAAGGATAAGATGAACGCCTAGACTCACCTGAAAAGGCACAAAAGTGTTGGGTTTCTAGCCAACATAATTGGGAGGCCCAACATCTGGAGTTAACTTACCCTAGAACACATTGGGCAAATAGAGAAAATATGAATTCACGTTTTTTTAGAGAATTTCAAGAGTAAGAATTTTGCAGATGCAATATCTTGAATTTCAACCGTTGGATCAAGCTGAAATTTGAACAGTACGTTCAAGACTCGTCGAGGTACATTTTGAACGGTGGAGATTGTAGTTGGAGCTCTGTATTATCAGGAATAGCCACGAACAGGAGAATTTGTTTTCTGGACGATTCACTTATGCGCAATTGAGTTTAAGAGGTCGTTCCTCACAAACCAATCTTTGGATCGAGCTGTACCTTGTTGGACAGCTCGTTCAGGAGGCATTGAAGTTCATTTTGGACGGTGGAGATCGAGTTCTGAACTTTTAAGCGTCGAGAACAGTAGACGGACAGTTTGGTGTTGTTGTTGAAATCCTCTTTATCTCATTGCAGTTATCAAGTATTGTGTATCTTGATAAGTTTGTGGTTGAATATCTATTGTGACAGATAATACTTGAATTCTTGTCATACTGAAGGTTTTGGGTGGACTACGGTCCTGTGGTTTTTACTCCTCACATTGAGGAGGTTTTCCACATAAAAATTGTTCGTGCTATTGTTGTGGTGATTGTGTTATTGTGCATTGTTATTTAGTATTATTTCCTGCTAGATTCACACAATAGAGGGATAATTGATCATTCTTGCTAGATTCAATTATCCCAAAAAATAATACTCCACTAAATAGCAATGCACAATACAATGAGATAAGAATAATCTCACCAACAACACCAAACTGCCTATCCCAACGCTCAAAAGCCCTGAACCTGATCTCCACTGACCAGAATGAACTACAATGCCTCCTAAACGTGTTGTCCAAGTTACAGCTCGATCCAACAATTGATTGGTGAGAAACGACCTCTTAAACTCAGCTGCGCAAAAGTGAATCGCCTAGAAAACAGACCCTTCTGTTCATGGCTATTCCCGACAATACAGAGCTCCAACTACGATCTCGACCGTTCAGAATGTATCTTGACGAGTCTTGAACGTGTTGTTCAAATTTCAGCTCGATCCAAAGGTTGAAACTCAAGATATTGCTTCTGCAAAACTCTTACTCTTGGAATTCTTTTAAAAAAACGTGAATGCCTCTTTTCTCTCTCAACCCCAATGACTTTTAGGGTAAGTAAACTCCAAATGTTGGGCCTACTTGGACCTCCCAAGTATGTTGGTTATTGGGAAACCCAACCCAACAAAAGGCGCGCGCCTTAGAATCTGCGCCTAAATAAACACAAAAAGGCGCACAACCTATAGCCTCAAGCGCCTCGTGCCTTTTAAAACTATGCCAAACTGGGCCTAAAATTCCTAGGACTTGATGACCAAAGAGCAAATCTGAATTTCATCCATCCCCAAGCATCTTCTATTGACTCGATTGAACTCTAAAAAATTATATTATCTCTCTCAAACTATATGGACCAAAAATAAAACAGGTAAAATAATTGTCCAAATAAAACTTCCTCTCTTGTTACTATGACTGCACAAATTAATAATTTATTAATAAATCTGAAGCTGATTTCGGTTGTCACTGACAGAAAACCCAATTTCATTGAGTACATTATCCTTAGGACATTCTAGTAAACTTAAATAATCTAAGATAGGTGTACCTTAGTTGCATAACTCAGCTGATAAATATACCTTCAAACTTAGAAGCTACGGCACTTCAAAAGGTGATAATTTTTTATGCAATTAACCATTTACTTTAAAAGGTTTTACTTACATTGGTATGTGACGGAACATCCTACAAAGAATATCATGTATGACTGCTTCTTGATTTAACTTGATTATACGGTGACAGATAACTCAAATAACTAAATTTTGGTCTCTATTGTTGATTGCAGGTTTCAAAAACCTGCTTTGGATATGGCAAGACGACCGTCAATATACATATATAATGGGTGTGTGTGAGAGAAAATGAACTCCTTCCTCGATAACAGAAGGATTAAAGAATATAAATCAACAGGGCCACGACCACAAGGGCATGTTCAATTAATCCAAAGGTATCCAAGTTAATAAACATGTGTTGCAGCAGGGAGTTGATTGACTTCAAATGTTTAATGCAAAAATTGAATAAAAGAGGATAGTGTTTGCTGTTAGATAATATATTCTACAATCTACTATAACTTCTCATTATAAAATAACCAAAATCTACAAGCTCTTATAATCTACATGTCTCTGCAAATAATGGTTATTTCACAGGATTTAAGGGTCAAATTCAAGAAATATGCTAATTTATTTTCTCAGTTTTTTCCATGGCAGAGGATGATGATTATTCTAGAGGTGGGTATCTAAGCTGCGTGAATCCTGTTGAACATATGAGACGGAATAAACATTACAGTGCAAACCCAGATCAAAGTGAGGAGAAAGGGAATCGAACCCTAAGGTACCCTTCCTGGGAATCATAACAAAAAAAAATTATGATACTGAATCTATTAATCAATTGTCAAGAATTGAAGCCAAAACCACAGGCATATTCGCCAAAATGATACTCTAAAAACTCTTCTGGGTGATTGGAGCAATTCATCAAACAGATAGAGCACGTGAACAAAAAAATCAATTCTAAATATAAAAAAATGTCTAAATACCTACAGATATGCAATCAGTCAACAAACTAACATTCATATGATGAATAGAACAAAGGGGTGAAGAGAAGAATTACTTGTTGGTCGAATTTGAGTCTGAGTAGTGAGAAATCGATGGAATGCTTTTTGTAATACTGTGTACGAGTTTTTTCTTAAATATTGAAAGATCCTATAACTTTCAAAAGTAAAATATATCATACCAAAATTATATAGGCGGGAATAAGAGGAAATCTAATTTTTGGGCCAATATTTGAAACTTCCACGTCAAGATTGAAATACAGTACGTTTTAGAACGGGTCGACCGGACGGTTGTTTGTACCACGATCCATCTTTTTTTTTTAGTTCTCGGTTCGGTTCATAGGGGGTTGGGCTAGAAACTACTCAATTCACGAGTGAATGAGAGGTAATAGGAAATTAATATAAATTAATTAATTTTACATCTCTCTACAAGTTCGAATTTTTATATGAGACTAAATTATTTCATGGTATCACAAACTAATTGAGTTCGATGACCTCCTCCCCAAAGGATAAGAGCTGGTAATTCGACCCACGAGTGCGGGGGAGTATTAGAGAATTAATAATGAATTATAATTCTCGACCCCTCTACAAGTTCAGACTTTTAAATTTTAGATGAGACATGATTCTTTCAAAGCGTTTTGGGGGACTTGGCAAAGGCAAAAACTTATACGGAGTATTCAATATTTCATACATGCAATCTATATATATATAATAATAGGATAGTCTGTTGTAAATAGTAATCCCATTTTCCCGCCCATTTGCACTTACTATTTCTAGAAAACTTTTTTTTTTTTTTTAAATTTTATCCTCCACGGATGCCCATTGCCCCCACAGCCAATACATCATTGTTTGTTACCTGCAGCATGCACCACAACCAATAAGCACCTAAAAAGTAGGCTAAATTGATCTTGAAACCTGCGAAATAATAATTATTGTCTACTGCTCACAGTTGTTTCAAATCCTTGCAAAGAATCATAAATTTAAATTCAAATTACAGATTAAAATCATCAACCTTTTCATATTCCACCTAAAATATAAAATCATCTTTTTTATTGCATTCTCACCCAAAACACATTGATGTTTAGTGGAGTAACATTTACTAAACATTCACCATGCTTAAAAATCTTGCAGTGTTCATCTTTGAAGTTTCAACATTTTTGTTTTGTTAATTTACCGTTATGTTTTTTTATTCCATTCAAACTATTCTTGCCATTTTCGATTTCTTTTGCAGATGACCCCTCTTTTCCTGTTAATCAGGAAACCTACTCTTCCGCAACGCAGTGGCTCTAATGATCGTATACCTCTGCTTATGGAAATAAGAAATATAGTTAGAGATGTGTTGAACGACTTACAGGTATGAAAAAGTTATAATACTACATATAGTGTTTAATTACTTCTACATTTACATATTCATTTAATTGGCTAAACGCCATTCATATACACTCCAACACCAACCGATTGAAGAGCAAATAACTATCAAATGAAGGAGCTTACAGGATCTACTATTCCGTACAAGAAACTATGAAAGTCACTATGGTATGTCCATTTGTACATCTAGCTTCTTCCATCATTGTCATTTTTCAAGTTACGGTTCATGAATCATGAGCACATAAATTTAAAATCTATTATATCTTCCTATTCCTAATGATGAGGAATGATTATAGAAATTTTATGAAATACTACCTTTTATTTTGTTTTTAGCATCTAATTTGTATGCAACATTAAATTTTTGACAAATAACTGCAATAAAAATGTTAAATGGTTTTCTGAAAATGTAGAAGTAATTAAACACTATATGTAGTATTATAACTTTTTCATACCTGTAAGTCACTATGGTATGTCCATTTGTACATCTAGCTTCTTCCATCATTGTCATTTTTCAAGTTACGGCTCATGAATCATGAGCACATAAATTTAAAATCTATTATATCTTCCTATTCCTAATGATGAGGAATGATTATAGAAATTTTATGAAATACTACCTTTTATTTTGTTTTTAGCATCTAATTTGTATGCAACATTAAATTTTTGACAAATAACTACAATAAAAATGTTAAATGGTTTTCTGGAAATGTAGAAATATTTTCGAAAAAAACTTTCGAAAATGGCGATTAGTTTCAAAAGGCCAAACATAAATTATATCTTTAAGATTTGTGTTATACTTCTTAATTGCAAAGAAACTCGGTCTTTTTTTCAGGTGAAGGCAGTCTCCTTCTCTTGAGCATTTTATCGAGCACATAGTGTGCGTGAAGGTTGGAGCAGCGTACCCGTTAGCGAGTGGAGACGGGGCTGACTCCTTCTCTAGAGCATTCTATCGAGCAGCTTGTGTGCAAGGTATATTTGCCAGCGACAACAACAACTTTGGACGGCGACGCGCGCGGAGGGATGTGCGGTGTGGAGGCATCGACCTCACGCTGGCAACGATGGTGTCATGGACGGTGTGGGCAGGGTGAATTGAAAGAATAAAATGAGACGGCAGTGTGGAACTAATTAGGGCTCTAAGATAATCGTTGGCTTTGAGATACTGTCTTGATTTCAATTCAGGTAACCTTATTATCAAAATATTAATGCTTATTTTGTATGTTAATGTTAATTTTTGTGATAATACTTCAATGATATTTATTTTAAAGTTCTTGATAACCCACTGTAATAATTTATCTGTAATTGTATTTGAGATTTATAATTTGTATTTTAAAATTTTACCATGTAATACTTATAATTTTGTACTTATAATTTCTACAAAAGTTAACTCTATAATTACTTACAAATTATTTTGGAGTTAAACTCTAAAATGGAGTATCATCCTCCTCCAATTGTACTCTATTTTATTTTGAATTTTTAAAATAGAGTTTTGAATTGTGAACGTATATTTAAAGGTACACTAATCAAAACTCTATATTTTATATTTATTATATTATTAATATTTACAATTTTATATTAATAATTAGAGTTTGTTAAATAATTACAATTTTATTGTTGCACTAATTTATAATATGATTTAAATTATGTAATTTATATTTACAATTTTACGTGTCATTATGTTTTCGTAATTTTATATTTAAATAAAAATAATATTTGAAAATTATAAATTTATTGACATTTTATGATTTGGATAAAACCAATCATATCTAATTTTATAATTTAATTTACTAATTGAATATTTAATTGTATAAATTAATTTAAATATCAAGATAAATATATTATTTAATGATTGTAATAGAGTAATGAAAATGAATAAAATAATAAATAGAGTAACATATAAAGTTTTATGGTTGGATAAGGTTTTTAAAATATAGTACAAAAAAAAGTATTTTAAAGTTTAAAAATTTTCATTTTAAAGTTTGCTGCTAGAGATGAACTTGCCATTATTGATAACTCACCTCTAAACTGTAATGACATTATTCAAAATTATTGTTGAGAAATTATATGCAGATTTGTTTTAACATATGTATCTTATGTAATATTTTAAAGTGGTATTTGGTAATTGATTCAACTGTACAAGTTTTAGAATTGAGTGTTCTTATTTTTTTCTGTCTTTCTTTAAATCATAAAAATTTGAATTGGGGAAAAAAGAGTCATGCATGTATGAGTTATAGAATGATTGGAGAAAAATAAGTTGCTCTTAGTATACAAGATTAAAAAATGCACTCTTAAAAATCACTTAGCTTGACATTAGTTCTGTGATTTATGGGTAAAAAATTATACTCCGTTTGTATAGTTTAGTGGTATAAGTAGTGATAATTTGGTGAGTTTAATGCAATTAAGTATTTATAAAAATATACTCCCTCCGCTCAATTTCATTATTCTCACTTTCCTTTTTTGGTTGTCCAATTTTATTATGCACATACCCTTTTTGAAAACAATACTATTCATACTATTTTATCTCCATTCACTTTATTCATAAACAATCATTTATTTATAAATGGAGTCCACAATACCCCATCATACCCTCAATTTATCTACTTTATGAATAAACTAATCAATATTCATTAAAATCCGTGTTCGGAAAAGTGGGCATAATAAAATTGGACGGAGGGAATATTAAATTGTACATTAATTAAAAATAAAATTATCAGTAGCATAATATTAAAATATTAAACTGTGCATTAATAAAAAAAATCAAACTCTTAAACCGTGCATCGCACGGGTGAAATACTAGTATTGACTAATTAAGATAAATTAAGTCAAAATTTGTGGGTCAAAAGCGGGTCAACACTGGTCAAAGCGGGTCAACTTTAATTATAATATTATTTTACTACATGACAAAAAATATGTTACTACAAGGCCAAAAGTGTATTACTGCAAGTCCAAAAATATTCTGGACACATTTTTTATTTTTTTGGCAAAATTACTAAAATAATTCTGACTTATTCGGCTACTACGTGACTAAAACAGTGTTACTACAAGACCAAAATTTTATCACTATAAGGTCAAAAGTGTATTACTACATGTCCAAAAATATTCTGGATACTTAATTTTTTTGGTGAATTTGTCAGAATGTTTTGACATGTAGTATTAATTTTTTTGTCTTGTAGTGGTAATTTTTTAACCTTATAGTAACAATATTTTGGTCATGTAATAAATCAAATGTTTGCGACCCGCGAATTTTATGGGCAACCCGAATCAGGGCTTATAACCCGCGAATTTTTTAATATTATCTTAATTTGACTTTTGAATTAAATGGGCTTAGGGTTTTGACTTATCTAATTGGGATGAAATGGCAAATTAGCTCACAAGCTTTTTTATTAATTTTTTTCTTTTAACATGTATTATTTATAATAAATTTTAAATAGTACTCCCTCCGTCCCATAGAAACTTGCACACTTGGGTGGGCACACAATTTAAGAAATGTGTAAGAAAAGGTGTAATGAGTGATGTTTTGAAGGACAAAGTGGGATAGCTCAAGTGGTTAGAGCACCACTACCTGAGGGGAAAAAAAAGGGCTGGGTATTTAACTTCCATAAAAAAAAAAAGTGATGTTTTGAAGGGTAGTTTTGTAAAGTTTTATGAATAAAGTAATCTAAAAAGTAGATTGAGTTTGGAAAAGTAATGGCATATGGGTAAATAAGAGTATTCATTTATAGAAAGTGTGCAAATTTCTGTGGGACGGAGGGAGTACTTCCTCTGTCTAATGATCACTTATGATCACTTTCACGGTTCAATGACAATCAACACATTTTTTAAGAAAAGTTGATTTAGTGATGTATGAGGTGAGGTAAAATAAATGAGAAGTATTTTACTCTGTCTAATGATCACTTTCACGGTTCAATGACAATCAACACATTTTTTAAGAAAAGTTGATTTAGTGATGTATGAGGTAAAATAAATGAGAAGTATTTTAGATGATTTAGTGAGTTGTAAAGTAGATTTGGTGAGATATAAAATAAAATGTGAAAAAAAGTGACAATTTTAAAAATTAAATGATGTTGTACATCAATAAACATAAAGTCTCAAAATAGCATCCAAAGTTCATAAACATAACTACATAAAGCACAAAATCTCAAAACATGCTTTTAAGTATAAATACACCAACATTTTCTAAATTCAAAATAATTTCCTTCTCGTTCATTCTCATTATTCTCAACAACAGTAAAACCTCTATAAATTAATAACCTTAGGACCATGAAATTTTATTAATTTAAAGAGATACTAATTTATCGATAAATTAATATTTTATTAATTAAAAGAGAGACTTTTTTAATTCGGCAAATCTAGTACATATATATTAAAAATAAATGAGTTTATATATGTTTCATTGATTATATTCATGTATCAATCAATTCTTTGTAACTAATTAAATATATTCATTTATAATATCAATTCATTGTAGCGTGTGCATCAATTCATTGGAATTACTTAAATATACATGTTTACATTAATTTGTTGTACTTAAATTACTATTATATTCAATTAAATATATTCATGCATGATCAATGAAACATATATACTATATAAATCTCAAAATGGAAATAAAATAATTCATAACACTCAGTCATGTCTTTTCATCTAAATTAGATCGCAAAATCATCAATAAATAATCAAATGCGTAAAACATTATGTGAGTATAAGAGATCGAGAGTCGAGACCATCTCACATGCACTCAAAAAGATTTACAAGAGTGTGGTTTGATGAAAAAGATTTATAAGAGAGACCATGCCATAATATTTATGAATTATTAATTTAGAGTTTTAATGAGATCTAATATTTATAAAGGGATTTTTCGAAAAAATTATTATATTATTATCTTTTCGAATTTGATGATTTTTTACAAAGGTCCAAGTTGGGACCGAAAGATTTTATTATTTTAAAGAGTTTATTAATTTATGAAATATTAATTTATAAAGGTTTTAGTGAACATTGCTTGAAGATCCTCACTCAACAAAGTTTATACAGTACGTGTACAATTGTTATCTACATATAAAAGACAATAGTTGAATATGAAAAAAAAAATGACTTAATTGTAATGTAATTTATCAGTAGATGTAAAATCATGCAACCAATTACAAGTGAAAACTAAAGATATAAAATGAGGTTTTACGCGTCTTTACTCTTTAGTCAAAATAAAAGGCCCACGACCTACCCTACCCAAGCCCGCGGCCCACGTGGTCCAGTTCGTGGAGACCCACTCCAGAAGAGAAAGACGGAGAGATAACACCACAAAGAGTTGACCTACCTGGAATGACCTTCCGTGGTCGCAACAAAAAAACACGTTTCGAATTATGGCAAATTACAACCTATGTGAAGGAGAACGTTTCAATTTGGTCAAACACGATCGAGAAAAAAAGGGGACGCCGGAGAAGAAAGTGTTGACGAATCCAACTAATTTGTCGGAGAAGAAAGTGAGGATCAAAATCGTGATGATTGCACTTTTCCTTCTCAAATCCAACCTGAGTCGAGAAAGAAATTAGCGCAAATAACATCTTGGAAAAAACATAATTGTAGCTAACCATCCACATATTTGTTCTCGTGCGCGAGCGATAGCCTAACTTGCCCATTTTGGGTAGTTAACTCAACCATAGGTAAATAGTGATTATAAGCGGACCATTAAACTAACACAGACCCACCAAATTTACACCAAACATCCCATTAAGCAAAATAGCCCAACTAACATGGGTTATTTGGACTACCAAACAAGCATTTGAGGTACAACTTATACTTGTATATTGACAAATTAATATTTTCTTATAGAACAATTGATACTATTAACAAACTATTGATATTTTTCTTTGAAGTCTCGGGGTATCCGATTCTATGACCGACTAATCTCGGGAGACCAATCCCACCGCCCACTTGCGGGGGTCCCGTTTAAAGTCAAAGCTTTGTGCTCTGTATGAACATGGCCCATAGAAGTTCTTGATATTTTTCTGTGAAACAACTAATACAATTTAACAATTGTATACAAGTTCTTGACTTCAAAACAAAATATATATATATACTTGGAAGTACTGACTAGGGATGTATTTTGAGGCATTCCCTATCATTGAATTCTTCAAGTAATTCGTTATTCTCGTCCTTTTCTTCCTGCAGGCGATATTTTGATAGAGATGCATACAACAGCTTCCCCACGATGAAAATAGCACAGCTCATTATTCCAATTACTGCATAAACAGATGAGATTTCATTTTTTAAATAAAACAGAGACATCATCAACTTTTGGGAATAATTTTTTACTAAAACTATAACTAGGACAATATGTTTTTAATTTGACAAATGAAAGGTTATTCATTTTTTTTCCCACACATTTAGGCCCATAAATTTTTTATTTTCAAACATATAAGCCCGTAAATGTGGGTGTGTCGGGTCAATTTGATCTAAATGTACAAATATTAAAATTATTAACTAAAATGTGCGGAAATGATAAATTAATAAATTATTTTCAATTACTATGGTCCCAAAAAAACATTATTCCATCAATTTATCAAGGAATACGCCTAAGACAATGTTTACTTTGATTTTTAAAATTAGGTTTTGAATTTTAAAATCCAATATTGATCTTACTTTGGAATTTAAAAATTAATTTTTAAAAATTACTTGATGATATGACATAAAGTTAAATTATTATGATCTCACTCTAATCATTAATATTCCACTCAATAATAATATAATATTTCTTTCACTCATATAAAATATGTTTGTTTTTTTTAGTTGTCCACATAAAACGTGTTTATTTTGTTTTTTTAAAAATATACCTCAACCCACTTACTTTATCACCTCTTTACTTTATCTACGTTATTCATAAACAAACAATATTCATTAAAACATGTGCAAAAATAAACAAACACACTATACATACATGGACGGGCCCGACGTACGGGAGAGTAATACAATTTCATTCATTTTTTTTATAAATTAATTTGATATAAAGTTAAATCATCTTCTACTCAAAAATTCAAAAGAAACACACATAAAAAAACCCAAGATTTCAAAAAATCACTCAAAACCCAATTAATGTAAAAACGACACCTAATATATAATTCTGAAAAAAAATAAGGTAGTAGTTAATTTACCTCTTAAATATTTACTTGTGTTCCATGTTCCTTGTTGCTCGACTCGAGTGGAGGCCCATGTTAAGGAAAGACCAAAGCTGCTATCAGATATATAAGGACTATAACCAAACGGAATTTCAACCGTTTTAACTGATTTGCAAGAAACCGGCGTCGAATCGGACGGCCGTACGATGTACACGTGGTGTTTAGAATCACTTAAGCATGGAACTTGTTGGAAATAATTGGAATCCAGTTTGTCTGAACAGTTAATATATGTGTAACTTTCAAGTTTGTAGTAATAAGTGAAAGGGGTAAACGAGAGATTTAGGTTCAAGAAAACTTCATGTACACAATTGTTGGGGTCAACAAGGTTGAGTCTTGGTTTGTTATATGAGATTGATTTGACCGATAAATCTCCGTAGTTTGGGAGATGGATCGTCGTTGTGTTTTGTTTGCAAAAGAGATTGAAGTGCGGGAGACCGCATTGGTGTGGTTGAACGTTGTCGAGTTGGAACGGGAAGCGAATTTCGGGCGAGAAACGGGTGCATTTAGCCGGGGAGCAGCTAGTGGTGGATTCGATTAAAAGGAGAAGACAGCACAAGGTTCTGAGTAGGATGGAAACGTCCATGGGATTATTTGATTTGGGAATTGGGAGGGCAGAGTGAATATAAGGATTTGTATTGCAAGTGTTGTATATTGTACTATAAAGAAAAAGTGGTAATGGGAAGTCCCAAGCCCAAGGAAAGAATCAAACACCTTGTTGCGTGGAATTTATTTTATTGACTTGGTCTTAGGTTGGATCGCGGAATAAGTTCCGTGAGATGGGTCTTCATTGACCCAAAATATTATAATGTTTAAGTAAAAAATGATAATGTTTTTTTTTTAAAAAAATATCAGTTTTTCAAAAAATATTATCACTTTTCAAGTGTAGGCCACAAAATATATTGAGCCGCAATTGGTGAACTTAAATCTGGAAAATTGGTTTAAAATATACCCGTCTCACATAATGAGATCCGTGAGACGGCTCCACATCATTTTTTTTTTATTATATCATTTTGGTCTGACAAATCGTGTTATCGTTTCATGTATAATACCAACATGATAAAATTAAATACAAACACGACACAATTTCAATACATGCAACACGAATACGATAATTTTCGTGTCAACACAACACAACAAGATTTTTTTTGTATTTGTTTAATATGACACGATAACGACATGCGACGCGTTTAAAACAAAAATTAAAATTGTATTTAGATATATACAAATTAAAATAAACAAGGACTATTTCGTGGAAATTTCAAGTCGTAGACGACTTTAATTTAATTTCATTTATGAATGAGTTGCAAATAAATTCATGATTTTTTTTAATATATTATGCACTTTTTTTCCTTATTTTTTGCAATTTGATATATATGTTAGTACTATTTTATAACAATCTTCAGCTGATCGACGTGCATGACAGTCGATGTTTTTTCTTATAATGAAAACTCATTAATTTATTGCAACCAAACTGCTAATATTTTTATTTGAGAATATAGTTATTCTGTTTAATACGTACAAACATATTCGTAATTGAGACGACTCGATATATATATAGTATAAAATTTAGAAGTCAAGAATATTTATATTTTTGTATAGGAAAGCAAGTGTAGTGGGTGTTGACTGTTGACCAAGCAATAAAAGGGCAAATGGGTATATTTGTATTCCAAATTAACGATACGTCGTGTCATACGTCATGAGGTTTCTTAAACGATAAGTTTATGTATGAGGTATGATTTTTATCGTTATTTCTTTTGATCGTTATACCAATCTACACTCATGGAGCTCACCTAATTACCTATAATTTTAAAAGGTGATTTGATGTCTCATAGACATAATTCATGAGGTATCCCGGAGTATTCGTCTCAATGATAATTATACATGAGCTATTGATAAAAAAGAAAATTAAAATATACGATAACGATAGAATAAGTAAATGTATTAGAGATACGTGATGTATTTAGAATAAAGAATAATATAAATATATGTGAGATAGTAATTTGTAAAAAAAAAAAAAACTTTCATTGTGAAACTAAAAATACATACCGAATAACTTTCATTGGATGGAGATTGGAGGGTGTACAAATTTTTTCAAAATAATGCTTTATATACTCCTCAATTCATGTAAAATATTCTTGCATATACTCCCTCCCTTGCGTAATTACTTTCTTTTTAAGACGTCGTACAGTTACTTTCACACCCTTAAAATGAAAAACCCTTTATATACTCCATCTTCACAATATACTCAAATTTACACAAATGACATTACTTTTTCTCCACTCATACTCAAAAGTCAACTTAATTCTTTACTTTATACATAAAAGTTTATAAAATTACCCCTCAAAATTCTCACTAAATTCACTTTTCTTATTCCGCGTGCCACTTCACATGTAAAGATAATCATGGGACGGAGGAAGTATCTTTTTGCACAATTTTTAAAAAATATTTTTTATTTATATATAAGATAGACAAAACAAATATAAAATAAAATTAGTGTGATGAAGTATATTAAAAAAAAAAATAGAAAAATTTATATAAACAACCCAAAAAGAAAATAGAATCGCTATTGAAGGAGGGAGTATATGTTTGACATGTAAATTTTTGTGATGCTATTAATTAAAATTTGTGGTGATTCTTGAGTCATTCCTCAGCTGGGTCTTCACTGACTTTTGACTTGATCCAACCTCTACCACGATAATGATTGAGATATAATTTCTTCACATTTCCTAATTAACTTTTCAAAAAATTTAAATAAATTTAAGTTTTTCTATTACATTCTAAATTTAATTAAGTTTACTTTTTAATTTATGTCTTAAAATCGTCCAAAATTGTCAGAATCATCAAAGCAAATGTCACAACTATGGTGTATTACTACATCAATTTAATATTTTCAGAAACTTTGGAACGTAAATTAAAAAATTGGATAAAATTTGAGCGTAACTTAAAAACTTAACTTTATTAGAACAATTTTTAAAAAGTTAAAAAACTATGGGACATAATTTTTTTAATTACATAATGTTTTGATGAATATATCACCCATTTAGAGCACACAAATTTATTTTCAATATTCCTCAAATTTCATATCCTTTGATAGGAAAATAGTACTCCTACATATTATTTTTTATTTATCTTATTTGATTTATTGATATAACGATAAATAGATACAAGTAGAATCCAATGAGTATGCCCATGAGTCCATTATTACGAATATAATATTATAAAGATTTGTATCTTTTTTTTTATGTGATGGAAGTTAAATACCCATCCTTTTTTTATTTGTATGTTTTAATATTATGATTCATTCTTATCTCTTAGAATATTTAATGTAAATATTTATCCATATCTTGTAAATATAGATAGGTAAAGTCTAGTATGCACTCGAGTGCATGCTGTGCACCCTAGTTCATGTGCACTTTTCAGTTTTACTGACTTACACTTTTGGTAAATGATGTTGCACTTTTCAATTATTACTAAAAATATTATTATACAGTTTAATAATTAAAAAGTGCAACACCATTTACCAAAAAGTATAAGTCAATAAACTGAAAAGTGCAACATGGACTAGGGTGCACAACATGCACTCGACTCCATAGCAGACCAACCCATATAGATACACTTTGTATCTATAAATACATCTCTTGTAAACACTTTACAATTACTCAATGAAATTATAATTTCACAATTCATTGTTTCTCTATATCCATGACCCCCGATTATCAATATGATAAACCTTTTGACCAAGTCATACTATCGTTGAATACTCTATTTACTAACGAGTCATCTCGACTTTGATTCGTTAGACTCGATATCTTTTTTTAAAATTTTTTTATTAGACTTATTAGGTTAGGTTCGATTCGACTCGACTTGATAGACTCGTTATCGAATCGAGTTCATTTTTTAACTCGTCAATATTATCGAACCGAACTCGAATCGAACTCGAACTTCAAGTACTCAACCCAGCTCTAATAACCGCTTTACCAAATGGTTCAATCTCATTAAAAATTTAAGTGAATTGAATCTTGAATATATATTCACATCCAACCTTTTATAAAAAATAGTCACAATATAACAGGTAATCAATGAATTATACTTATTCAAATACCATTACATGACAAATTTGCTAATCACAAGTTAAATTCTCACCACAAACTTTCATGCAAATCATGATCATTGTCCTAACAAATACTCCCTCGGTACCAAAATTATGGTCACATTTTATTTTTTACACAAATCAATAAAACAACATTTATTTTGCTTACAAATTTAAATTTGGCCTATAAACTTTCAAATATTCATTATGTCGGCGTAATTTTGACATTATACCCACTTTTAAAATGAAATGAGACTATATTTTGACACAAAAATTTATATGCAATATTGCATACATGCAATATTGACTAATTAAGTCAATTTGGCTGAAAATATTGACTTATTAAGTCAATGGACTGAAAATATATATTATTGGGCCACCATTAATTCATTTGGGTTAATTCTTAATTTATTTGTCAACTGACCCGCTTGTGTTCTAATTTTGACAAAAAAATTTAACCCGTTTATTGTCAATTTCTGTGATTTTTTTTATCTTTTATTTTATTGCCGAACGCGGGATATTAAATGTAGTAATTCAAATCGTAATATGTAGTAATACACATTATTTTATGTAGTAATAACACAAACGTACTATTTTATATAATAATACAAATTCTTTTATTTAGTAGCCCATTTTTTTTTAGTGTTTTTGTTAATGTAGTAACTCACATTATAATACGTAGTAATATATACTATCGCATGTAGTAAACACAATAACCATGTTGTAATGCAAATCATTTGATAAAAGTAACAAACGCATATTTAATGTAGTAATTCAAACTGAAGTATGTAATAACATATAATTTTTTAAAGAATATTTAAAGAAATATAAAATATTTAAAGATTAAGGCCGTCGTAAATTGCAGCGTTCGGCCGCGGCCTCGGGTGGCCGAAAACTGCTCGGAAAAGATGACTAAGTACAATTTCTGCTAGTGGGTGTATTTATAAAAAACATGGGTGTGAATTGAACTGTCAGTGTGTGTATTTATAAAAAATGTGGGTTGAACTGTCACCGGGTGTATTTATAAACAATGTGAGTGTGAATGACTGAAATGCATATATGCCATATTTCACAAAAAACTAGCTCATATTTTAGAATTAAAAAAAAAAAAGAAACACGAGGTCATAATTTTGAGACGGGGATCAAAGTACGTAATATTCATACACCACTTAAAGCATATTCACACGTTAAACCAAAAATTTCAAAGCACATTATCCAAATAAACAAGTTGTTTCCCCATATTTTCTTCACAAACCAATTAGAAAAACCACATACATGCAAATCCGACCATAGATCCACACATCTTATCATCAATATCGCTAAAACTTGTTGATTCCCACAATTTCAGTCACATCTTCATTCTACACTCAAAATAGTTAGAAATAACAGATTCATTTAATCCCCCACACATTCATTCATGTTTTTTTTTGCATAATATTCATCATTCAAGAAAGGAAAATCGAAAAAACTAGCTCACGACTATGTCCAATTTCTCACCAACAACTCCAGTTGATGTGGGTTAAAATAAAATCTAACTATTGTAACTATATGTTATATATTCACTCATGTATATTATCTCTTGTAATTAGTTTATCTCAAATTCATTATCATAGATCAGTATACAATACTTGTATATATATCTCTTCTACATATGAATAAAATAACTTTTCATTACTCTCTACATGGTAACCCTAAAAAGGCAAACACCTCAATCACACGATCCTTTTTTTTTTTTTTTTTTCCGGATCCATCACCTTCGTGGGCCTCTCTCCCACTGCAAACCCTAGCCCGCCTCACGCAACCCACGCACGGCCGTTGCCTCACTCCACTGTGCTACACAACCTTCATGTCGACATCATCTGCATCCCAGGTCGTCAATTCTGGATCTACGGCACCTACCACCCTCCTTGACCTCGTATCCATGCCTCTAATCGCGTTCAACACCCCCTCACAATTCCCACTCAAACTCACCTCTGTCAACTACGTCGCCCGGAGTCTCCAGTTTCGCACTCTCCTTTTCGGTTACGTTCTTTTTCACTACGTCGATGGCACCTTTCCCTGCCCATCCGCCACCATCACCACCGCTCCACACTCATTGGGTTTGCCAAGATCAATTGTTGTTCAGTGTTATTATTGGCGCAATCACTC
The DNA here is from genome assembly GCA_963675135.1 of Galeopsis tetrahit. Classification (NCBI taxonomy): domain Eukaryota; kingdom Viridiplantae; phylum Streptophyta; class Magnoliopsida; order Lamiales; family Lamiaceae; genus Galeopsis; species Galeopsis tetrahit. The sequence goes on along the minus strand of OY776121.1, from coordinate 8,066,300 downwards.
CCAATCTCATCTCGTTCGTCGCCGTTGCCACCACCTCTCATGCCGCCTGGAAAACACTTGAAACCATCTATGGCAAATCATCCAGGGGCGCATATTGGCCTTGAAAAATCAGATTCATAACCCCCCAAAAGGCGACAAATCCATTACTGAATTCTTGCTGGAAATTAAGGGTGTCGTCGATGAACTGTCTCTTCTTAGCACCGCCACCGACTCCGAGGACCTTGTGCTCAAAGTCCTCAACGGTCTTGATGGTTCCTACAATGAACTAAGTCAAGCGATCCAGGCCTGTGACAACCCGATCTACTTTGATGAACTCCATGACAAACTTTTGAGTGCCGAAGCCCAACTCGGCACCGGTCACTGCCTTCCCGACCACATCTGCTCCTCGCTAGTCGACTGGTCGACCACGCTTCCAGCGACCACAGTCGGGCTTAGCTGCTCGCCCGCGCCAGCAACCGCTCTTCTCGTCCCCTCCACCTACGCACTCTCCTAGACCATATCTAGGTAAGTGTCAACTTTGTGGCACTCCTGGCCACTCTGCTCGTCAATGTCCTGAAAATCAGCTCGTATGCACCACCTTCCAACCCTACTCGGCAGCCTGCCTCCCCGGCATACACCTTCCCTTCGGCCCCTACGTCTTCCGATTGGATCCTCGACTCCGGGGCTTCTCACCACATCACCACTGATTTGGCCAACCTCTCTCTTCATGCACCATATAATGGCTAAGACGATGTAAGTGTTGGTAATGGTACTCAGTTATCCATCTCTCATACTGGTTGTCTGTCCTTTAATATATGTGCTTCTCTCACATTTTCGGATACCTTGGTGGTGCCCTCTATGGCAAGAAACTTGATTTCAGTTTCTCAATTGTGCAAGCAAAATAACGTTGTGGTTTTATTCTCTGCTAATGATTTTCAGGTGAAGGATTTTCGTATGAGGGAAACTCTGATTCAGGGTCGACGCGTTGATGGATTATACGTGTGGCCTGCTACTGCGTGCTCTTCACCTCCCTCTGCTTATGCCTCGGTCAACCAACCATCCTCTATTTGGCATGCTCGCTTTGGCCACCCCTCTACAAAAATCTTATGTTTTACTCTTTATAGCAATAAAATTTTGTCCACCAATAAACCTATTGATTTATGTTGTGACTCTTGTAAGTGCATTAAGAGCCACAAATTACCTTTTGCTGATTCCACTCTTACTTCTGTTATGCCCTTGCAAATAATTTTTTCTGATTTTTGGACATCTCATGTTTTATCTCGTGATGGTTACAAATATTATGTTATCTTTATTGACCAATTTACTAAATACGTGTGTCTTTATCCATTAAAAGAAAATTTGATGTCTTGCATACTTTCGTTGAATTTAAGGCTTTAGTCGAAAATTTTCTTAACTCTAAAATTATCACTCTTTACTCTGATAATGGTGGGGAATACATTGTTCTTCACCCCTTCCTTTCTGCCCATGGTATCTCTCACCTCACCTTACAACACCTCCCCATACCCTTTAACACAATGGTGCCTGAGCGCCGCCATCGTCACATTGTTGACACCACTCTTCTCCATCAAGCCTCTATGCCTATCACTCTCTGACCATTTGCCATCTCCGCTGCAACCTACATCATCAATCGCCTACCCAAAGTCGACCTTAACATGGTATCCTCCTTAGAAAAACTGTTCCACTCTCCACCAAATCTTACCAAACTCCGAGTCTTTGGCTGTCAATGCTTCCCCTGTCTCCGATCCTACACCTCACATAAGCTTGCTCCCTTCCCCTGTATCCTTCACCCAAAGTGCTTATCTATGCCTTGATACAACCACCTACCGCGTATACACGTCCCTCCATGTTGATTTTGTGGAGACCAAATTTCCTTTCTCCATGATCTCGCCTCCCTTGCCCACTCCCGTTCTAGATGACCCTGGTCCGGTCCCTCTACCCTCACCTGTCCTGACTCCCCTACCGCATCTGCCTCTTGCACCTACAGCTGCATCCCCCGCGTTGACACCCCCCGTCCGGCTTCTTCACCACCACCGTCCGTTGTGGAGCCTCTTTCTTACCATCCCATAATCACATGTGCCCGCAACAATATCACCAAATCGAATCCGAGGTATGGTTTAACCTCCACTGTTTCCTCTGATATTGAGTCCAATACTGTCACTCAGGCTCTAGCTGACTCTCGATGGCGAGAGATCCTTGGAATTCACTGCCTTGCTTAAAAATGGGACTTGGGACCTTGTTCCACTTGATACCTCTCAAAATATTGTTGGATACAAGTGGGTGTATCGTATCAAGAAAAAAACTGATGGGTCGGTTGATAAGTTCAAAGCCCGTCTTGTTGCCAAGGGTTTTCATCAACGCCCTGGTATTGACTACTTTGAAACGTTCAGTCCTGTTGTCAAACTAGCCACATGCAGTTCGTATAGTTCTAAGCATTGTTGTTGCTCGTGACTAGCCACTGTGCCAATTTGATGTAAATAATGTCTTCCTTCACGACACACTTCCTGATGAGGTTTATACGACCCAACCACCTGATTTTTCCGATAAGAATCATCCTTTCTATGTCTGTAAGCTCCGCAAGTCCATCTATGGCCTGAAGCAAGCACCGCGAACCTGGTATAATGCACTACGTGCCTTCCTTACTTCAGTTGGCTTCGTCTGCACAAATTCGGATGAGTCTCTCTTTATCTACAACCGTGGTGATGTCCTTGCCTATTTCCTCATATATGTTGATAACCTCATTCTCATAGGCAATGACGACTCCTTCTTATCTCGGGTGGTCTCTGACTTGGCTACTCAGTTTCTAGTGAAGGATCTAGGCCTTCTCTCCTACTTTCTTGGGGTGGAAGTTCTCCGCACTGCTTCTTCCTGCTGCTACCTATCCTAACGAAAGTATATCACATATTTACTCTCCCGCCATGGCATGTTGAATGCCAAGCCTGTTCAGACACCATTGGCCACCAGCGCCCGCCTCTCACTTCACGATGGCAGTGCCCCGTCTGATGCTACAATCTATCGACAAGTTCTTGGCATCCTACAATATCTTCTTCTTATGGGGCTTGACATCGCCTTTGCTGTCAACAAACTCTCTCAGTTTATGCATGCACCAACGTCAATTCACGGGGGTGCCGTCAAGTGCCTTCTTCGATACTTGAGTGACACTTGTCATCACTATCTTCATATCTATCGGGCTTCGCCACTATCACTCCACTGTTTCTCTGATGCGGACTAGGCTGGCGATTGTGATAATCGTACATCCAAAAATGCCTTCATCATTTTTCTTGGGGCCAACCCCATCTCTTGGTGCTCCCGAAAGCAACGATCTATTGCTCGACCCTCCACTGAAGTCGAGTATCGTGCCATCGCCGCTGCAGCTGCCGAGCTGCAATGGACCAAATCTATTCTCCCTGAACTTGTTGTTCCGCTAGTATCTTCCACTCCTACTCTCTTCAGTGACAACATTGGTGCCACATATCTATGCTCTAATCCAGTCTTCCACTCCAGAATGAAGCACATTGCTATCGACTATCACTTTGTCCGAGACTTGGTGGAATCTTCCCATCTTCGAGTAGCTCAAGTTTCGTCCGCTGACCAGCTTGCTGATGCCCTCACCAAACCGCTCACCTGAGGCCGACTCTCTCTACTTATGTCCAAGATCGACGCACTTGATCGACCGCCGTCTTGAGGGGGCGTATTAGGACTATATGTTATATATTCACTCATGTATATTATCTCTTGTAATTAGCTTATCCTACATCTGATTCATTATCATAGATTAGCATACAATACTTTTATATATATACATATATATATATATATATATTCTACATATGAATAAAATAACTTTCCATTACTCTCTACACTAACATCTAACAAAGATAAAAAATATAAAATGTGAAAATGAGTTTTAGGATATATACAAATATGATATTGTAGATATTATTTTTATATATTTTTTCATATTTTTTATAAATGAAAAGATCTATTTTCATGGTATCTATATAAGTCACCCATGTAACCTCTCTCATTACTTATGTAAATATAATGTAAATACAATATGCTTGTTTGTATATTACCCATGTAACCTCTCTCATTACTCTCTACACTAACAAAGATAAAAAATATAAAATATGAAAATAAGTTTTAGGATATATACAAATATGATATTGTAGATATTATTTTTATATATTTTTTCATATTTTTTATATATGAAAAAATCTATTTTCATGGTATCTATATAAATCATCCATGTAAACTATTTTTGTCCTTTTTAAAAAAAAAAAAAATTAATGCACAACACTAAGAGCATGATTAATACTCCCTCTTATTCATATTATAAGTCGTTTTGCATTTTTCAATGCAAATTAATTGCATTTATTCCAAATTTATCCTTAAAATCAATAAATATTTACATACATATATATTTTTTTAAATGAGAATTACAAGCATTAATTAAGAATAAAATGAGAAGCCAATTATTTTCTTAATATATGTGCATGAATTTAGGATGATATATATTTTGAATATGAGGGAGTATAATTATCAAAAGATAGTATGGATGATATATATTTTGAATAGGAGGGAGTATAATTATCAAAAGATAGTATGGGTAGTTTTTAAATCTAATAGTTAATACAATTTCAGTAAAATAATTTGTACTAATTTATATTCATATATTATTTTATCATATACGGACAAAGGAGTATATGATATTTTTGAAGCATACACTTCACGTGCATCACACATTCACACGTACCTACCAAGTGCCCCATTTAGATAGGAGCATAATACAATAATCCTTATGGATATATCCACAATTCCCCGCACATGTTTTTCCGACTATTTCACTGCAGATCCCTTTCACCCTACCTTTGGTCCACAATATTTAAATTTCATGCGGACCCTCGTTTTCTGTTTGTCTCATTAACTCAGATTTTTTAATACTCTTTCTTTACACAATAATTTTTACATTTTTCTTTTTATATCTATCACAAATGCTCACTCCGTCCGACTATTTAAGAATAAAAACTTAAAAATATTTACCAAAAAAGGGTTTGATAAGTTTATAGACGGACTGACGGACCATAATGATAAAATGGAAAGCTTATAGATGGAGTATTTACCAAAAAAAGGGTTTGATAAGCTTATAGGCGGACGAACGGACCAAAATGATAAAATGGGAAACTTATAGATGGACGGAGGGAGCAGTTTCACATTCTTAAAATAGAAAACTCTTTAAAAATTTCATCAATTTTATACAAAATGTCATTAATTTTAAGCACATACAAGTCAACTTTTTTCTTTACTTTATACTTCCTCTGTTTCACTATAAGTTTTCAATTTTCTTTTTATAGATGTATCATAATAAGTTTCTCATTCCATGTTTTACTAACTTATAATGGAACGGAAGGTGTACGTAAAAGTTTACAAAATCCAATTTTAAATGAGACGAAATTTTTTGAGTGTCCACTTTATGTGTGTGAAAGATATTGTGAAACGTGTGAGACGGATGGAGCATTGCATTATGATGAAGTAGATATTATGCTATCCTTGTCACAACTTATTAGACACCACACAAATTTGGCCCCAATACCTAATTTATGATTTCAATCATACATTACATGTCTCTATTTGGTTTTTCATTAAATATAAACAAACTTCACTTCTCTCACTCCCTGTATTTTGTGTTCTCCTTCACACCATTGTTGTGCCTTTTCTTAGTTTTCACCGTACGGTGAAGAATCCCACGGAAAGTTTCTTGTTTTCAAAAGGAATATTTCCAAACAATATAAGATAAATCATTCTGCGATCTGTTCTGTTCGATTTGAAAGTAATTAAAATGGAGCGGACGATTTTAGGAACCAAGTCATTTTCTTCGATGATGCTTTCACGCCCTTTTCTTAACTCTACTCACATTTTCAGACTCAATTCACCTCAGATTTGCTCCTGCACAGGTAATTTCCTAAACATCATTTCTCTCACATACTAATGTACCAATTGTTGTTGTTTGATGCCTTGAGGAGTATTATTGAAAATGTGTTTGGAGAAATTTAATTTTAATGTTGTCAATAACAGTATCTAATTTAATGGAAAAAATGTTTTTAGTTGAGTTATTCTTTATAGATGTGCAAACGCTAGAATAAATATTTTCATTTATACAAGTGTGTATATTAAGTGTGAACAATCAAAGAAGAAAAGAGTGCATATTTAGTGTTGACGGAGGGAGTATTTAGTTTAGGATTAAGAGCTCTGTTTGTTCGTTTGATTGTGTGGGTTGAAAGATTTTCGATTCTTATCTAAAAGTTCGAAGTGGTAGAGAAGTGTGTAATTAATTCATTATATTAATTTCCTATCGGATTATTGTCTCTATCATCGGGGTAGTATGCCCATCAAGTAGACAATTTAGTATGTGTGAAGTTTGCTTTCAACAGGACGAGTAGACGTGAGCCTACGACTTTGATACGATGAAAGAAAATTTCATCTCATCTAAAAGTCCAAACTGCATGTTAATTCATTTAGTATATTAAATTTCTGACATGAGTTCCAATCCTCTAGGCATTCGTACGGGAACAAGTGCAATAAGGCAACATGATTTTGTAGATTCTTATTCACGTCGATTATTCGTGGAGAAGGAGAAGGAGAGAGTCGAGCTGGATGCATTTGATGACGAATATGAAGGAGTTATTGTGAATCCAGACACTCTCCCAACTAACCCCAATGTATTTGCATCAACACTTCGTTCATCTATTTATAATTGGAAAATTAAGGTATATATTGACAGACAGACAGACGATCGAATGAGAAGTATTCATTTCATTGTTTATAAATGAATGACAAAATATATATGATATTTGATGCACACTCAGGGAAAGAAGGGAGTGTGGCTCAAAGTGCCACTAGAAAGGTGTGATTTGGTTCCTATCGCGGTGAAGGTGACTTATTAATTCATTCTACGTCTCGTTTTTTAAAGAAATATGCACGAGAGTTAATGTAGACGTATTGATTATTGTAGGAAGGATTTGAGTACCATCACGCGGAGAAATCATACATCATGATGACGTATTGGATACCCGATGGACCTTCTTTGCTTCCTTCTAATGCTTCTCATCATGTTGGAGTCGGTTCTTTTGTCATCAATCGTAACGATGAGGTGCATATATACTCCTATCTTTTGTCGAAATTTGTAGAATGTTGTGTTTTTAGCATTTAATCCTGTATCATACAGGTGCTCGTAGTTCAGGAAAAACATTGTACCCCGGATCTTCATGGTCTCTGGAAAATACCAACTGGTTTCATTCATGAGGTATGTATGTTTTTATCGCGTGCTGCTACGAATTGGGGATTATATATAGTGTTTGCTGATGCGTGTTATATCGATCAATCAATTCACTCATCAGTCGGAAGAAATATACACTGGAGCTGTACGAGAAGTGAAAGAAGAAACGGGAGTAAGATTTCAATATCCTACTTGTGTAGTTGTGTATAATAGTATCACCTTTGCAAATTAATCTTTATGATGGAATCCCTGTTTTCGTTTTCCAGATCGATACTGAATTCGTGGAAGTCGTAGCTTTCAGGTTAGTTTTACTCAGGGGAGTTTTGTTACTGCACCTTTTCGTGTTTCTCTAACCAACACCAACACCTCTCTCACTTCAGGCACGCCAAGAACGTTTCTTTTGATAAGTCGGATTTGTTTTTCGTATGCATGTTGAGACCCTTGTCGACTGAAATTGTGGTCGATGATCTGGAAATTCAAGAAGCGAAGGTAAGCATGCTTAATTTTGTTAGATATAGGATGTTATAAATCTTTAAACTCTGACCATATGTGCTTGCTTGCAGTGGATGGCTTTGGGGGAGTTTGTGAAGCAACCATTGATACAAGGGGACATCATGTTCAAGAAAATCATCGATATTTGCATTGCGCGAATGGGAAAGCGTTACTGCGGATTAGCTGTCCATCAGCTCGCCTCTACGTTCGACAGCAAACTATCGTCTTTGTACTTCAACATTGTCGAAAATGAGTCTGATTGTCAGGCAAGCTGAAAGGCATACGTACGTATGGCGGTATGGGCCGGGGTGTATATAACTAAAACGTGCATTGAGTAGCATATGTCTTGTAATTGTGTATTAATTAAGGCATCCATGTTTGTACATATTCAAACCAACTAGTCCATCTGTTAAAACATTACAACTAAATTTGAGTGCAATGTGAACAAAAGTTCAAAATGCAGTTAGTTACCTGATCTTGATCAGCACATTTCCAAGTATGTAAGAAGGTACTCCCTGCGTCCAGCGCTTATTTGCACAATTTTTTTTGACCCGTTTCAAGATTATTTGCACACTTTAAATATGAAAATAACACATAAAATTAAAAAAATTATTTTTTAAAATTGTCATTCATTTTGACCCCAAATTTTACTTTACAATTCACTAAATTTTCTTTACACCCTGGGGTTGAAGTGACCCTCCCTCTCAATAATTTTATCAAGTACTCATTTTGTTTAATTTCATTATTTGCATTCCCTTTTTTAAAATAATACTATTCACTTTACTTTATATTTACTTTCGAATCATCACTTATTTACTTATATGGTTATTCACTTTATTCATAAACAATCATTTTATTATAAATGAACTCCAATACTTCATTATACCCTCAACTTATCTACTTTATGTATAAACTAATCAATATTCATAAAAATTCATACTTCTAAAAATATGCCTAATGAATTTGAATGGAAGGAGTATTATCTTTTATTTCTTGATTCCTTGTTTTTGCCAGAAATCTATATTTTTATTTTGAGAAAAGATTTGTTGGACCGAGGATTCCCTTAGATATGATGCAAAATAGATATTTTTCTATCTTTGATCAGAGATTTCTCTATGAAAAATACGAATTGGAGTTTGAAGAAGGGAAGGGGGAAGGAGCCCTCGACCCGAACAGATAGAGAAATATTTATTCAATCACATAGTTTGGGCTCCTAGAATATAGCGCTCTTAGACCTTTCTGTTTGATTGTATCGAAAGGCCCATTGAATTGAAATTTCCCTATTGGTCCAGGTCATTTCGAGGTTGCTAACTCTATTCTTTGTATAAATAGGATCTCTTCATGGGTTGATTCCCTTCTTATCACGCAATTTGAAAATATAAAAGGCACGATTACATGGCCCCCCTTTTCTTATATCTTCATTCTCGAGTTGAGCTTTGATATCACCCCAATGGAATACCATAACTATCCTCCCCCACTTACTCTCTCGCATACCTGCTTTCCCTTCCTCCATTCAAACTTTTTAAATTTCAAACTAGTTAAATATGATTTTTTTTTTTAATGAATTTCATTGACAAAATATGATTTTTTTTTAATGAATTTCATTGACAAAACTAGGTATTTGCACGAACATAAGTGAAAACCGTAAAATTTTACAACAGTGTTGAACCCGACACTGGTTCGCTGTGAAATAGAAAAAAAAAGTTCGAGTTTCTAAAGAATTCTCCACCAAAAATTTCAAGTTTTTGTAAAAATAAAATTTCAACTTTTTGTAAAAAACTTAGAATTATTTTGGAATTTTGTAAAAAAACTCAGCAATTTTTTTGAGAGATTTCCATGAAAATTTTTTTCGAAAAAACTCAGAAATTTCAATATAGAATTGTGAAAAATTCTCGGTGAACCTAAACCGAGTTTTTAGTTTCGCGAAATTTGTTTAAAAAAAATATAAATAACACTTACATATGTGTACCGAAAACTCTATTTTCAACAATTGAAACCCAAAACGAATCCCTCCACGTTTATATTAAAGTTCTTTCAAGGTTTCTATATATATGATGCGTCAAAAAAGAACGCACAAGATTAGTAATCTCGCATCGCACCTGGGATTTGTCGATCACATGCTGGATTTTTTTTTGAACGGTAAATGATACTATATATTTCACTCGAGTACTCGGGGTACTCAACCCGTAATAATTACAACTCTATATTTAGCATTTTAGCTATCAATTGTAACTGTAAATAGTTCACATCCATTCACACCACTCCAAACCAGAATTTGAGATAAGAACACAAAAGCATTATGAATACAGCATATTGGCATCCTCCTTTAGACTTCCAGTTTCTGTCTTCATGCTTGTAAAGGGATCAACACACCATGCAATAATGGATGAATTTGGCCTAATAAGTCCACGTCCTTCCAACCAAGCCCACAATCTTTATGGTATCTAGTATCTACTGATCTTTTCATCACAGGATCAACATTAGAGAAGACCTTATTATTTCTACATCTCCAAATTTTCCAAACAATACCCACCCTATTAAGAATAGTTTTATTCTCAAGATTGGGCCTACTTGTTTCAGCCCATACTTATTTTTATTTATATTCGGCCCATTGGATTAGGGCTTGATTTGATATATTTCATTCCTTTTGTATATGTACGCTACTGCTATGCTGCTTCGTGCACTTCAAGATTTATCAGAATACAATTTTCTTTCTTCAACCTTTTTATGACTTTCATCAATTGTTAGTTTTATCATGGTACCAGAGCAGATGATTCGCTCGCATTAGTAAAAAAAAAAAAAAAAAAAAAAAGAGAAGAAGATCCTTTTCCGCTGCAACTCAAACATGGCCGGTGATGACAAGATCGGCGACAAAGAAACCAGCGATAGTTCCAAATCGGCATATGAGTTATGTCGTGAACAAACTGTCGTGCCTGGCCTGACTGCCGATCAGATGGCCCGATTAGCAGATTTCATGCGTTCGGAATTTCAGACCAATCTTGGCACATCGACGACACCGACAACGAATATGGCAAGTACTGCGGTGCATTCCTACGAACCTTGGATCATAGATTCGGGTGCAGCCGAACACATTACGTGTCGTAGCAATGGCTTGATTGATAGTGCAATTGCTCACTCAGCACCTTCGGTGAAAATACCAAACGGTGACATGGTTGCGGTGCATTCGATTGGAAGAATTAATTTGGGAAACAGACTGAATTTAAATCGAGTTTTATTCATACCACAGTTTCATTGCAACTTGATTTCTGTTAGTCGCCTTATTGATGAATTGAATTGCGTTTTCACATTTTTTCGTGATTTCTGCATATTACAGGATTTACCCTCGAGGAAGCTGATTGGAGTGGGTAGACACTGTGATGGTCTATATTACCTTGAGCTGTCCAAAATTGAGGGGGCTGCCTTAGCCGTTGTTGGAGATTCGACTCTATGGCATAAACGTTTGGGCCATGCGTCCGAAGGAAAATTAGAACATATTTGTTGTTTGAAACCCCGTATAAGAAATCTTAATTTTTATGATTCTTGTGTTCGAGCAAAGCAGACACGTCTACCTTTTCCCACCAGCACCACTAAATCTTCTAAGTGTTTTGAATTGATTCATTGTGACATTTGGGGCCCTTATAAATGCGATACATTTTCGGGTGCACGATATTTTTTGTCGATTGTAGATGATTATAGTAGAGGAGTTTGGGTTTATCTTATCCCACGAAAATCTGAAGTTGTAAAATTCTTGATCCAGTTTTGCAATATGGTTAAGACGCAGTTTCAGTTGCACGTTCAACGAGTTCGTTCTGATAATGGCCTTGAATTTCAAACAACTGCATTACTTGACTATTATGCTCTTCATGGAATATTAATGGAAAGTTCTTGCACAGATACGCCACAACAAAATGGGGTTGTGGAACGCAAGCATCGACACATATTGGAGGTTGCTAGGGCACTCCGTTTTGAATCCGGGTTACCAGTTGAGTTTTGGGGTGAATGTGTGTTGACTGCAGTTTACATAATTAATCGGTTGCCTTCACTAGTTATTGGCAATAAGACACCTTTCGAGATCTTATTCAAACGACAACCCGAATATCATCACTTTAGAGTCTTTGGTTGTTTGGTTTATGCTCACGAGAACCGACGCAAGGATAAATTTGATGAAAGAGGAAGCGCATGTATCTTTGTTGGATATCCAAATGGACAGAAAGCATATCGGGTTTTTGATTTGAAAACACACAAATTTTATAGTTCTCGTGACGTCACATTCTTTGAACACGTATTTCCCTTCAAAGGGTGTGATACCATGGACCTGTCGGATGCCATATGCCAAGCACAGGCCTTTCTTCGTGGAAATCTCGTGCCTCCAGCTCGCGATCTTCACTCGGATCGTCCATTTATCCGCCGAGCTGCTTCACCCCAGGTTACTAATGACGCGGGACAGCCTGCCTCCATTGTGCCAATACCGTCGCCCAGCACAGAGACACCATCGCCTGGACCCGTTCCCACTGATTCCCCCATGACCGATATAGCACCTCGTGTCAGCCATCGCGCAAGGACACGGCCGAAACATCTTGACCCCTATGTGGTGGATCTTCCCCCCTCAATAGACCATGCACAACCCACTACCAATGCAGTTCACTCGACGGTACATCCTCTCTCTCAATTCCTTTCATATAATAAATTCTCTTCGGCTCACACCACTTTCCTAGCAGCCATCACCTCACGTGATGAGCCAAAGTATTTCTCTCAGGCCGTTCGAGATCCTCTATGGAGAGAGGCTATAGCGAAAGAAATTCAAGCCTTAGAAGAAAATGGGACTTGGACATTAACTTCACTCCCCCCAGGGAAGAAGGTTGTTGGATCCAAATGGGTTTATAAGATTAAGTACAAACCTAACGGAGATGTCGAGAGATACAAGGCACGCCTCGTTGCAAAGGGGTTCACACAGATTGAGGGTGTTGATTTCCATGAAACCTTTGCACCAGTGGCAAAATTAGTTACCGTTCGCTGCTTATTATCCATAGCCGTTAAACGAGATTGGGAGGTTCATCAGTTGGACGTAAACAATGCGTTTCTTCATGGAGATCTCCATGAAAATGTCTACATGAGTATTCCTCAAGGTTTTGCCAAAGATGGTGATACAAGGGTTTGTAAGCTTCAGAAGTCTCTCTACGGCTTACGACAAGCCTCTCGAAATTGGTATGAAAAGTTTACCCATGCTCTCATCACCATTGGGTTTCGTCAGTCTCATGCCGATCATTCATTGTTCACCTTTCGAAAGGGGACCATTTTTATCGCTGCGTTAATCTATGTTGATGATGTCTTACTTGCCGGAAACGATTCACACCATATTGCCCATGTGAAACGATATTTGGACGAATAATTTAGCATTAAAGACCTGGGCCCATTGAAATATTTTTTGGGCATTGAAGTTGCTCGTTCACCCGAGGGTTTCGTCTTGAACCAACGAAAGTATGCTTTAGACATTTTGGAGGAGAGTGGCCTACAAGGAGGTCGACCGAGCTCCTTCCCCATGGAACAAAATCTGAAATTGGATGTTGATGATGGTAGTGCACTAGTCGATGCATCACAATATCGTCATTTAGTCGGCCGACTTCTATATCTAACAGTCACGCGTCCAGATATCACATACGCCGTGAGTCAACTGAGCCAATTTCTCGGCAAGCCTCGGTCGACACACTTAGTCGCAGCCCAGCGTGTCCTCCGGTATTTAAAACAAGCTCCTGGGCAAGGCTTGTTCCTTCCGGCAGCAGGAAACTTCGACCTCCGTGGGTATTGCGATGCCGATTGGGCCGGTTGTCCCTTTAGTCGACGGTTATCCACGGGATATTTCATCTCCCTTGGTGGCGCACCTGTCTCTTGGCGCACCAAGAAGCAATCAGTGGTAGCTCGTTCTTCGGCGGAAGCGGAGTATCGAGCAATGGCAACGACTACTTGTGAAATTGTGTGGTTACGATGGCTATTGAAGGACCTTGGTGTTGTACAACATGGTCCTACCCCTCTATTTTGTGACAATCAAGCGGCTCGTCACATTGCCGTGAATCCAGTTTTTCATGAACGCACCAAACATCACTACAAGAAAAAAGACATAATACTACATTAATTTTAATACACTATAAAAGATGTGTATTGAAAGCCATACTATTCTTACACTAATTTTTTATAATCTAAAACTACACTATTCTATGACCTGTTAATACATTATTAACTAAGTGTCCTAATACAACATATTATGACATTTTGAATAGTGTATTATTAGCATTAATTTAGTTTTTAAAAATAAATAACTTTATTTTAATTAATATAGGTTATTTAAACCCTTGAAAACCGCAATAATTGTTAATGACTCTTATTTAAACGAATGATTTTTTTTTCTTTTACCTGTTCTTGAGACTCTTATTATTATTATTATTTATATATAAATTGTACTATCTAATATCATTAATATCTATGATTTTATATCAATTTTTAAATAAGTAATAATTAACTAAATTGTTTTTTTTTAATGGTACGGAGTAAAATCGTTCTATTTTGGTGTAGAACCAATAAGTGGGAAGCCATTATTGGGCTTTGTGAGCAAACTGCAGCTGATTTTATTTTAAGGAATTGAAGGGTAATAAAGCGTCTTGGTATAATAAAGTATAAATAAAATGGTCCCTAATTATTGGAACGCTTTGTGGAAAAAAGAGGAAAGGGGGGAGGGGGGTTGGAGTCTTGGAGAACCCCAGTAACACGCAAATTAACCGTAATTGTTTCTCTCTTCTTCCCGCGAATCCAACTTATTTTCCTGTTTTTGTGCACCGCCTTGAGAGCCCTTTAATCGACGGAAAAGATTAAGAAATTGGCCTGGAGGAGGCGCTCTAAATCGAGGTATATTCTTTTCTTGAGATTTTTTTTTCTCTATATCTTTGATCATCTTTTTGGTGGATTATTTGGTCTCACCCCCTTCTTGTTTCTTGCTATCGTATCATGCTATCGTATCATGCTACTGTGATAGAAATTGAATTAAAATGTAGAGAGGGGCTCGAATAAATAATTTTGAAATTCAATTATCAATTGATGGAGGGGTTGGATTTCAGGGGATGAACTAAATCAATTATCTCAATCAATTGCTGGAGAGTTAGGTGTTTAAGCACACTAATTTTTAGTTTGTGTTATAGTTTCAACTGTTTTCAAGTTTAAATTATCAGAATATTATAAACTAGTGCATGGATTTGTGATATGAAATTTGGGGTCTTCTTCTTTACTCATGTTTTTTCCTAAAGCTTTGCAACCTTCTGACATTAGCTTGGTAAGAATACTTAATTCATCTTTTTTGAAACTATTTTTTTGTTGTATGTCAAAATTAATTAACTTTGATATTAGCTTGGTAAGAAGGCTTTATTCATTTAATTACATCAGTTGGATTAGCTAGTAAAATCTGCTAGGGTCGACCTTATCTTTAAGGGTCACTTAGTCCCCCATCCTTTTAGGTCGATCGAGGGAATCCTTTAGGGTAGAACCTTATTCATTGCCTCACGAATCCTTCTTACCTGACTTGCTTATGGTATCTGTCAAAGCTATAGTCAAAGTTTTGTATACATAGAAGCATCAGTCAAATGATTGAGGAATTCTATGGATTTGAGCCGCTTTTCCTTTGCCTTTCCTTCCTTTAATCCTTCAGCATAGATATCAACCTTAGTTCTCTTGATTTCAGCTTCCAAGCCAAAAACCTGGTTTTCATAGGAGGCATACTGACCAAGCCTCTTTTTCCTTCTCCTTGCTGCGAGCTACCATATCTTCAGCTTCCAAGGCAATGACTTGGCTTTCATAGGAAGCATGCTGAAAGATGGTATAAATTCTTGTAAACAACTCTGAAATTAGCATCTATGAATTCACATTTTAAATTACATTATGTTTAACCTACTTTTCTAGGGCAATCCCACTTGAAATGATTTTAAGCTTTTGTTAAATACACATAGCAAATGAGATAGATTTGAAAATTTTGTGTTGAATGGCTTTAGGTTTCACACTAAAGATTTTGAGAGTAGTGGGGTAATTGTCAAGGCTACAACATCAAGCTTTTCAAGTAAAAGAGACTAAAATTCTGTATTGAGTGAGTTAGATTATTATGGAGTTTTAAATAATATCATTAAACTTGATTATGATGGTGGGCGTAGAGGGGTATTGTTTGATTGTGACTGGGTGTCGTAAGGGAAACCATGGAAACAGGATGATGAAGGGTATATCATCTCAAGCTACACAAGTATTTTATGTACAAGATCCAATTGATACTGAAACGTACTTGCAATCCTCCCGTGAATAATGATAGTGATGAATTTAATTGGGTCAGTAATGATGTTGAAGGAATTGAAATTAAAACTACTGTTTGACGAGCTCGCTGATGGTTTTTGTTCATTCCCAAGGTAATTTAGCATGCTATTGATACTTAATTAATAGTTGTGGTTCAGTAACTCTGATTATTTGCATGCCATGTACATTGGATGGAAGGTTATACATGTTTATTAGCTTCTAATGTTCTAATGTAGCACCCTGATGATTGATGGTTTTTGTTTATAATATAACCACTTTCTCAAATTTATTCTAATCTAATGTATGGTGTTTGTGTGCAGATATCTTAAACAGTAGATAGTTTTAAGACTGGGTTGAATGGTATTGTCACTTCAAATCATTCTCAAATGACAGATTCTTGAATCATTTATTCTTCTCACCCCCACCATTCTATTTTGTTCCTTTGTTATAATTTAGTTCTACAGTTGTGTACGAATTTTTTGTTTAAAAGTTTTTTAGAATAGTTTTGGGAGCTGCAATCTTTTGAGTTTGTATTACCAGTTTGTATTATTTGAGAGAAAATTAATGTTCCATCTCATCATATTGAGTTCAAACGGAAGCAGCAAATGAAATGCCACCAAAATTCAAAAATACCATGCACATGGAAATGACATCTTAACATAACCCATGTCTCTTCTTGTTTCTCTAGAGACTTGCACCTAAATGAGTCTATGCAATATGCGATACATCTTTCCACCAGTGAATTATACATCCTCAAGCATACTCATTTAATTTGTTAGCTTATCCCCCTTGGGCTCAAATGAGGATTACTTTTAAATATACATGTACACATGTTCAATATGTATGAACGCTCTCTTTGTCAAACTTGGATTTCTCCACAAGACAATTTTTTTTATTTCACTATGTAGTTCAATTGTAATTTGTTTTACTAAAAGATACTCTCTCCATTCTAGTGAAAGTTTTCTTTTTGTCCGTCCCTATCAAAATTAATGATTCATTTTTTGGCAAAATTCTTACATTTCATTACGTCTCTTCAAAAAAGTTGTCAATTTACTTTTGACACATGTAGTAAGAAAATATAGTATTAAATGTGTGGTGAATTGTTAAGGCAGAGAAGATAGAAAAAAGAAAAGGTAAAAAGAGGTAGAAAAGAGAAAATGTAGAGAAATATATGAAAGAGAAGATATAGAGAGATGCATAACTTTGGGTGGGATGTCCAAAATGACAAATGGATAACTTTTGAAGGGACGATGAAAATATTATTTTATCTGTCAATTCATATCACCGCTAATATATCTACTTATTATATTATTATAGTATTTCTTAATTTTAGTGTCCAGAACTCATGTGTAACTTTCATAGAGACTGGAGGAGTATTAATTTGTTAGTATTTGTCGTTTTTACTAAAAATGTTTTAGAACAATTGCACTTGAGTTACGAAGTGAGTTATTCTCCCTCCACAATTAATCAAACAATGGAAGTACCAACAAATCAAACAAGTAGTTTTCTACAATTAACCAAAGTTTCTTTTTAGATTTAGGATTTAAGGTTTATGGTTTTCAACTACGAAGTCACCACACTAAAAGACATCTAGAATGAGCTAGACAAATGTTCCAACACCATTGCTCGCTCGTAAACTAACGAATAATCTTTGTTTATCTTCAAGATTAGACTGGAATGGAGATTAATCATTAGATTGAAGATCTCTTGCATAATTGACATTGTGTTTTATTTTTTTTTACAATTGACAGTCTGTTTCTTAAATATATATGACACACTATTTAGTTATTTTTCAATCAAAATACAATGCTTATTGATTAAAGTTAGCCCTTTAACATGGACACTTCAACATTTATACCTAACTATATATTGAGTAAATTATTTGAGTACTCATACATATAATAAGATTGTAATTTGACAAAATGTTGTATACATTTATTTTCACGGAACATTAACATTAACATTATTAGTTTATTAATATTAATTGTTTTAAATGAAATATTATTAGTTGTGCAATACAGATGGTGTACAAGGGACTTTTTACTTGTGTAATTTTTCGGTTAGTTGGCAGCACTGTCGGACCCTTCAAGTTCCATATATATCTTAATGTTTATTTAACTTTCAATATAATATTTGAGATGTATATTTTGTTATTGTCTTATCAAATTTATATATTGTGATTTTTTTTATTAAATTAGAATAACTTATAAATATTTTAATTTATTAAAATTCAGTGACTTGATCTGCTTAATGGGGACATTTACATTTCATTATTATTATGAGTTAACTTTAATTTATAAAGAATGTGTGTATGTAACATTCTTAATTTATTATTATTTATTACGTGTCTTGATTAGTATTTAAAGCCCTGAAATATAGAAACCGCCGCTCAATCTCTTCTTTTCCCCTCCGCTTAACTCCTGCTTTGCACTCAAATTTTCTTTAGTATCTTCAAAATTAAATTAAAATCGCGGGAGGAAATCCGACCAAAAATCAAAAGGAAAATCATGGATCGTGGGTTATGGCTTCCTCCACGAAAAAATCAAAGTTTCACAGTTCCAAAATTGTTCAAATGTTCGTCCTCTGAATAAATTGATGGTAATGAGCAGATCAATTGTTCGTCCTCTTTAACTATTATGTATCAAATCGTTGAACGAATAGTTCAATTATGAGGGATGATGGTTTTGCTCGACTAGATTTTTAAGCAAAATCAATATCTTTGAATTAATATATATATTTTTTATTTTAGGGGGAAGTTTTGGATTTACAGATTGCAGAATCACAAAGAATTGATAAGGTATTTCATTTTTATTTCCTTCTGTTTCAATGTTATTGATAGTAATGAAAACTTATATCTGAATTGCTAGTATTTTATTGGTTCATTGGATATTTCAAAATTTGTTGTGTTGATTTTATGTTAAGGTCCTTGGGAGTGATGAACATCATCTATTAGTGAAAGGGGATTTAAACCAAATTTACACATTTTAATTATGATATAAAAGATTTAAGATTGGGATAACATTACAACTTGAAAACTATGTATGCCACAATGACTGTGTAGAAGTTTCCAAGCTACTTGAAATAATTTCTCAGTATGCATTACCCAATTAGCATTAGTCTGAACGACATACGTCTAGCCTCATCTATTGAGTATGACCATGAGCTTCCTGGATATAAAAATTACACAAGCTTCCTTGAAGAGTTGGGTATTGTGATCTGAGATTAACAGAGAAACTATCATGGTTCAATAGCTTTGCAATAATTGAGAACCAATAAACATATGCAAGTTTTAGGAAAGCTATTCCTGTAATGGTCTAATATATATTAATACACTACTACAAAATTGAGCTTGGAGAGCTTTGAAAAAGGGCCTTGGAGAGCCTTTAAAACCGCTCTCCAAGCGACAGCTCTCCAAGCTAAGAGAGCGGTTAAAAACCGCTCTCTAAGTAAGAGGACTTGGAAAGCGGTTTTAAACCGCTCTGCAAGTGAGGCCCTTGGAGAGCGGTTATGAACCGCTCTCTAAGTATAAGAGCTTGGAGAGCGGTTCAAAACCGCTCTCTATATTAATTTTTTTTTTTATTAATTTCACTTGGAGAGCGGTTCAAAACCGCTCTCCAAGTAATATATATTTTTTTCGATTTTACTTGGAAAGCGGTTTTAAACCGCTTTCTAAGTATTTTTTTTTTGTATTATTTTTTTAATAATTATTTTATATTTTAAAAATCCTATTTATATTATTTTTTTAATAATTATTTTATATTTTAAAAATCCTATTTATACAAAATCAAAACTTAATTAAATTCAAATAAATAAACGTACAAAAACATATATAAACCAAAAAGATGAAATATCATCACATCACAAATATATAAGTTAATACATTACATTCTACCAAAAATTATACTAATTTAATTATATGTTTACAAAAATCGATTGTAAAGGTACCCTGTCCAATCTTTTTTCCATTTGTCCATTCTTTTGTCGTTGTAAGTTTTGAGCGGACGGTTATAGATAAACTGCAAACAACGATCAATAAATATAGTTAGATATATAGTATATGAATTTTTATTCAATGAAAAATAATTTAAATAAATCGATAAATTGACTTACCGTGTTAGGAATCGTCGTTTGATAAGTCTTGATTATATCCTCAATATAACAACATACAAAATGTCCACAATGATAACTATCACGTTGGCTCGGAACCTGTTATATATAATTAGCAATTATAAGTATGCATTAATAGTACTATTATGATTATTTTCTATTAATTTGATAACTTACTAAATTAAATTACCTTAACATCTATCCAGCTCACTCTATTGAAAGTAGATCTTGAGACTAGATTGTGAAGGCGACTTCGATACATCGTCATCACACTATTATTATTATAATAAGAAGAAAAAAATAGATTAAATATGTATAATTTAAAAAGTAATTAAAACAAATCATTATATTATAATATTAAAAATGAACTTACGCTTCCATGTATGACATGAGATCGGGACGATTTGCAACCACCCCATCCAAAGCTGGGTCCATAAAAAAGACACTTAATGTCTTCATATTTATGGCAACCAACACCCAATGACTCCTATATTATATTAAGAATATATATTTAAATTAGCTGCAAATATGCAAATAACATATTATGCATACAAATTTTAACGAAATGTTTATTGTACTCACCCCACATTTGTTGGCCAAAAAATGAGATGTTCTCTCCCAGTATGACTCAGCATATGTTCGACTATCCCCTCCATGCCCTCTGCCCTATCACTACTCAATATGCAAGACACTTGGGGGGAGATGAAGGAATACAATCCACATGCTCGGTTATCTCTAGAGAGATATACCTCACCCAAATATCTTTAACCAACATATATACGCTAATTAAAATTTAAAAAGAAAATTAAACTGTATAGAAAGTAAATACTGATAATTAATAAACACATACTTGAGGTAGAAGACTATGGTGGTTGCACTCAACCACTGGTCGTTCAAGACTTCAAGGACATTTTCCGCACCGATGAATTCCTCAAAAAAATGCTTGTGAAAGTAAGAAGTCATCGGAACTGTGATGGTATTGAAAGCACCGGACTGCACCTTCGTGTTCACCATATTCTGTACGGCGGGGCCGTGATCTAAGTGTCCAGGCAATGGATAACCAAGTACGCGTGCCCGAATACCCACGTCCCTCGTTCTCTCCATCCGACTATCTACGACATCTCTTGATTTCTGTTTAGGCTTTTGTCGTG
Source organism: Galeopsis tetrahit (assembly GCA_963675135.1). Classification (NCBI taxonomy): domain Eukaryota; kingdom Viridiplantae; phylum Streptophyta; class Magnoliopsida; order Lamiales; family Lamiaceae; genus Galeopsis; species Galeopsis tetrahit. The sequence continues at coordinate 8,044,958 of OY776121.1, read as the reverse complement.
GAGATAGTGTCTACAATCAATTTGCAACATTATTTAGAACGACATATAAGATAATAAATTTTAATAACATATATTTTACCTTCGCGGTGTGCGAGACCAAGTGTCTCGGCCATTCGATGAAGTGTCTGATCGCTGTTCCGACTGTGACAGCATCATCTACTGGTTTCGGCAAGGGTGAATCTAATTCTTCGTCTATGGGTACTTCTAGTGTGACCCTCACGAAACCAGGAGTGAGTGGACAACCATGAATCATTTGATGGGAGTTGTTGTGCAACGATCCCGTGGCCACCAACCGAAAAGGATCCTCCAAATAAAGGTAGCAAAAGGTCGGTGGCTGTTCGAATAAGATATTAGTTAGAAAATTTTAATACACTACTCTTTAATTAAAACAAAGGCGAGACATGCACATTTTGATACCTGAGAGATGTTTTGAAGTGCCTCAATAAAGTCGTCTCCACCATCAGCCGAAAACCTAGCATCAACGACACTATTCTCACAGCTTGCTCCACTCGACGACAATCCGTGACTAGATTTTTTCTCAGACCTTATAGTCTCCATTTCTCTAGTCAACTTGGCAACCTGTTCTGAAAGAATACCCACCATATTCATGGCTTGAAGGGCAGGTGCCATAGCTAACGAGGTCTTCGTCACGCCATATCCCAAGCTCCGAAAGCGGCCGGGATGCTCCTGACGACCTACAACCCGTCCATACAAATCATCAGTGCCGATAGCGCGGATGTCGTCGGGTGTCATGGTCTGAGATATGCGCTCCTAAATCACAAAAAAAATCATTTAATTATTTGTTTAGAAATAATAGTTTGTAATTGAAAGATAAATTAATGGATAGATTACCGCTTCTTCGATGATCCGCTGTGCATTGGAATCGGGAATACGCCCATCTCGAGTCTTTCTTGTAGCCTGAAATAACTCGAAACGGGTAACAAGAGGCGCATTCTCTCCCGATTTCCTTCTTTCTTCCTTCTACAATAGTGATGAAAGTGTCACTTTATTAGATATATTAAAAGTGAACATATAAAAAACAATTAAAAGTTAGAATTCTGATCTCACAATATTTTCGCTTATGCGTGCATATCCTTTGTTCGATCCACGATATCGAGCCTCCATCTTCTTGGCTTGTTCGCGATTTTGATGACTTTGCCTCTACAGTTGTATTATAAATACGATAAACACTGAAAAGCATAGGACATAAGGAATTGAGGAAAATGACATTGATCAATTTTACCTGAAAATCTTCATCCATAGCTCTACGAATAAAGTCCTCCCAATACGGGGCCACCATAGGGTTATTCTCATACTGCTCAGACGGAGTAGCCGAGTAAAGTCCGGTTTCCGGATCTAGTGCGTTATTTCTCAACCAAGCCCGAAAATTCTTGGCCAGTACTCCAGCTTGCGACAGTATAGACTTCTTGTGCGAATGTTCAAGACCGACGAATGTAGTCTATACGCATATAACATGACAATTTAGTAAATTTAGTAATTATACAACAACTTTCAATAAGCATATAATTAACATACCGTCAGTTCGTCCCATAATCTGTCCTTCAAAGGAGCCATTTGGTTGCTGCGCCAGTCCTTGGATGGCAGCACAATAGGGATCACACTCCTGACTGTAGCTCCAAGGAAGAAGGAGAACTTCTCACTCTCTTTTCCTATGGGCTGTCCATACTCATTGAACGTCACCTGCAATAACATAGTATTTAATTAGGTTCAACGATCAAATAATGTAATTACAATTTCAACTGTTCAATTGTAATAAAATTACCTTAGGCATTTTCCCATGGCTACGAGCCCTCTTAATAGCAGACATCGTCACTATGCCTCTGGCGCGCTTCTCCCCAGAGCTGCTACTGGTGGGAGCATCAGTGAGACCCTCTCTCAAATCATCATCTTCATCAGAATCTCCAGGATGTTCCAAAAAAGACATGATCCTGTAAAGTAGAAGAAACAACATTTAATAAACAAAAAACAAACAATAATCAATAAAGCAAAAGAAATAACATACAATAAAGCAGAAGAAACAACATTCAATAAAGCAGGAGAAACAACATTCAATAAATTCGTACATTTCTTTTTAGCACTTATTTTTCTTTTTCTTTTTTTGGTTGACTTTTCTCGTTCATGACCATGAATGTTAACAAGATCCGGATTGCAATATTCATCCTCATCTCTAATTATTCTCTGGTACGGGCGTAGATTTGCAGGATCATCGAAAGAGAGTACAGGATGAGTGAAGTTCTGAAAAGGATCATCTTCATCGACGTGGTCGCTATTCTGGTAACTATTGTTCAATTTGTTTGACATAACCACAATGGACCATTTCTTATTAATTGGGTCGGGGACATAGAAAATTTGTTGAGCTTGACTGGCCATTATGTAAGGGTCATCTCTGTATCCCACATTCTTCAAATCAACGCGTACGATCCCAGAACTTTCAACATGGACCCCGTTAGGGATCCTCACCCAACTACACTCGAAGATTGGTTGGCGGTGAACAACATATTCGAGTTCCAAAATGTTGACAATCTGTCCAAAGTAAGTAGTCGATTGATCCCCTGCAGTTGCAGTAATGGACACCCCACTATTCTGCATTGTACTTGTGGCATCATGATCTCTGGTATAAAATGTGTATCCATTAATAAGATAACACTTGTATGAATACACATGTCTATCAGGCATTCTGGATAACCACTTAACTCTTTCTGTCACTGAATCTTTATCCTGTGACAACATACTTCGTACATGACCGTTGAACCAGTCAACAAACGTTCGGTTGTGCTCAATTTCAATCCATGATCTATCTCTGGTGGGAAACGTCTCAGCAAGTGCTTGCATGTGCAAGTCAATAAAAGGAAGCACGTCGACCGTGTTATGAAGTACGCACAAGTGCATTCGTGTTAGTTCCTCCATACTAACACTTACATGTCGACCACCAGTAATGCCTTCACCATCCATTCTATTGGTGTGCCGGGTAATTGGAAGTCCAATTGCATCGACATTCGGAATAAATTCAGACCAGTACTCAACTGCTTCTTCTACTAAATAGCGTTCTGCAATGCATCCCTCCGGACTGGACATATTCATCACATATCCTTTGAGCACTTTCATATATCTCTCTACACCATACATCCATCCCATACGAGCAGGACCACACATCCTTGTCTCGTGTACCAAATGAACGGTTAGATGAACCATTATATCAAAAAATGATGGAGGAAAATACATCTCAAGCTCACAAAGCGTCCCCACAATCTGTCTCTGAAAACCAACCAATTTTCTAGGATCTATGACCTTGCTACTCATTGCCTTGAAGAACCAACATAACTTTGTTATGGTTATGCGCACATTTTCAGGCAAGATAGAACGTATTGCAATTGGCAAGAAAGTCTCCATGATGACATGATAGTCATGCGATTTCAGATTCATCAGTCTCATCCCATCATCTGATACAAGTCTCTGTATGTTGGACGAATAACCCTCCGGTACTTTCACATCCTTCAGTGTCTGTAGTAACTCTTTTCTCTCATTGTTGGACAAGGTGTGTGCAGCAGGAGGTAAGAACGGTTTGCCCTTTTCTCTAGGCACAGGTGTTAGTTCTGATCTTATTCCCATATCAATCATATCCATTCTTGCATTGTAACCATCCTTGGACTTCTTATCAGCTAGCAGAGTATTGAGCAAGCTGGCACAAACGTTCTTCTCAACGTGCATTAGATCAATGAAGTGTCTAACATACAGCTCTTTCCAATAGGGCAATTCAAAGAAAATTATTTCCCTCTTGAAACCACTAGTGGGGACACTTTTTTTGAAGCTCTTTCCGTATTGTGTTTTGATATTCTTCATCTCATCCAATACATCCGAACCTGACAATAAACGTGGTGCTATATCTGTCTCGATTGTGCCATCGAATGCATCAGCCATTCTTCTGTACTTGTGCGTTGGTTCCAACCACCTCCTATGTCCCATATAAACGGTCTTCCTAGAATGACTCAATCGAATGTGATGTGTCTTCTTGGTACAACAAGGACATGCATCGGCCCCCTTCACACTATATCCAGATAGATTCCCGTAAGCAGGAAAGTCATTGATAGTTCCAAACAACATTGCCTTCAACTTGAAATTCTCCTTTCTACAAGCATCATACACATCGACACCCTCATCCCACAGGAGCTTCAAGTCTTCTATCAAAGGAGCCAGATATACATCTATGTCGTTACCAGGTTGTTTGGGTCCCGATATCAACATAGACAACATCATGTAAGTGCGCTTCTTGCACAACTCGGGTGAAAGGTTATAAACTAACAGAATCACTGGCCATGTACTGTGGTTGGTACTTTGAATACCGAACAGATTCATTCCGTCAGTTGAGAGTGCAAGACGCAAGTGTCGTGGCTCGTTGCCAAATTCTGGATACTTGAAATCGAATGTCTTCCACTGGGGTGAATCAGCAGGGTGTCTTAGCATTCCATCTTTGATCCTATCATCATGATGCCAAGTTAAATTTCTAGCATCCACAACGCTACTATACATTCTCCTGAATCTTGGTATTATTGGAAAGTACCACATCACCTTCGCGGGAGATTTGTTTTTCTTATATCGCTTCTTCCCACACTTGGGACATTCATCGAGATCTGCATACTCCTTCCGAAATAAGATACAATCATCCGGACAAGCATGAATTTTCTGATGTGTTAACCCGATGGACTTGAGCATTTGTTTAGCTTCATATGTTCTCTTAGGCAGTACATTTTCATCAGGCAATAGACCACTAATTACTTCCAGCATACTTGTGAAGCACGCATCAGATAACTCGTGAGTTGCTTTTAAGTTCAACAATATCAACACAGCTGACAGTTTTGTTGCCTTCGTACACCCGGGCCAAAGGGGTAATCCAGATGAATCCCTTAACTGCTCTGACATGTACGGGTGATCTGGCAGATCATCGTCATCCCCACTCGATGTATCAACAGTAGGTACATCATCCACTGTATTTTCAAACCTAAAGTCAGTTTTTAGGTTTCTTGAGCTACACCCATCTCTTGTCTCACCATGAAATGTCCAAACGGTATATGCTTTATCAATACCGTTAATCACCAAGTGGGTGAACAAATTTTTTCGAGCTCTAACAGTTTTTCCATTCATACATTTCCAACAAGGACATGGAATGTAATGATCGTCGGAGCAGTGTCTAATTGCATGATTACAAAACTCTTCCACCCCATTCCTATACTCCTCTGATAATCGATCAGCTCGAACCCACTTTCGATCCATATAGAACTATAGATGCCTATAGTAAAGACAATATAAGTGTTTCTAAAGACAATTAATGTATCCTAATGTATTCGTGAATGTATTTAGTTGGTTACTGGAGTATTAAATACTCGAAATCATTTCAATTATTCAATTTCATTTTCTAAATGTTTCGCCTTTAATTTCTAGTTGAAGGATTATCTTCTGTAAATAAGTCTATGGGCAATTAATAAGTCTATATACATAATACCTTTTTTTTCAAATAAATTTTAAAACTTGAAAAGGAGATAAATAATTGTCATAAAAGATGCCAAAATCTCTAACATAATGGGTAGTTTTTAAAAAAAATTAAGTTCGTCGTCATCCAAAAAATCTCACTTTGATGAGTTTGTAATTTTTATATAATTAATATTTTAAGAGACAATTAATAATTTTTGTAGTAAGATTTTAAAAGTATATAATCAATCATGTTGTTTTTCATTTTAACCAAAAGAAGATTTAGCTCTCGTAAAGAATTCTCAAAATTCTCAAGATTAAGAAAACTAAACTAAACGTACTTATTTAATTTTTAAAATATATAATGATTCTCATCTTTATAAACTAATGTACAGTATATATGTTTGAGTATATATGTTTGACAGATACCACGGAAATAAATTAAATATATTCACCTCACCCTCAATTCAATTTCAAAAACAAGGAAAAGGAGAGGGATTGAAGCTAGGTATTACAAATCACTAGAAAACTGCCACATTATTCAAATTCAAAAAATATTAAAGAAGGGCTATAACAACAGTATTGAGTGCTAAAATCATTACAAACAGTTGCAAAAACATGATCTATTGACTTATTTCCCCTGTCTGATTCATCTAAAAGCCTACCATTCAAATTCCACAGCAAGAAAACCAATACACAGTAAATCAAAACGGCAAGAAAGCCTACCATTCAAACATGATCTATTGAACATGATCTGAACAAAGATTCAAAACGGCAAAGAAAGCAAGAAAACTCCTAAAACAGTAAATCAACACCCATTTTACTGATTCAACAACAAAAAACCTCAGTAGATACAACAATTCAGATCTGAAAAACTTACAAGAATCAACAAATTAAGCTGCAGCCTTTTTCTGTCTGATGCTTCAAATCCAGAAACCCCGTTTGTTCAAATAAAAATCCCTATGAAATTGTCAAAGAAGGGAAGGGCTTTAAAAACTCAAGAAATTACCAAACACATTCGAAAAAGAGAGAGGGACCCGTGTTCTTGAAAAGGGAGAAAAGGGGGCAATATATGTGTGTACGTACCTGTACCTACAGCGGCGACGGAGAGGGAGGCGATGCGACGGCGACGGCTGGAGAGCAAGTCGACGGCGACGAGGAGTACGGCGACGGCGACGAGGAGTACGGCACGGCGACGGCAACGGAGAGGGAGGCGATGCGACGGCTGGAGAGAAAGTCGACGGCGACGGCACGAGGAGGGAGATGGAGGGAGTAAGGCGACGACGCGAGAAGAGAGAGTGAGGGAGGCGACGGTGACGGCGACGCCGCGAGGAAGGAAGCGACGGTAACTGCGACGCCGCGAGGAAGGAGGCGACGGTGACGGCGACGCCGCGAGGAAGGAGGCGACGGTGACGGCGACGCCGCGAGGAAGGAGGCGACGGCGACTGTTAATTTGGGGGAGAAATTAGGTTGCAAACGCGTTTTGAATGTTGGAGCCTTGGAGGAGGAGAATGAATGTTGGAGGAGAAGAATGAGTAGAAAACGCGTCGAATTAATTGAATTTGGGGGATTTAGGGTTATGACCAGAATTTGGGCTTGGAGAGCGGTTATGAACCGCTCTGTAATCTGTCTTGCAAAGCGGTTCTCAACCGCTGTCCAAGAGTTTCTCTTGGAGAGCGGTTTTGAACCGCTCTCTAAGTTAATTTTTTTTTTTTTTTTAATAAAACCGCTCTCCAAGTGTTCACTTGGAGAGCTGATTGAAAAAAGAGCTCTCCAAGTGGAGCTCTCCAAGTGAAAATGTGTAGTAGTGTGGTCAGCAATGTTGATCTCTGAAAATATTACATTCCTCCTTATTTTGTTATTACTTTATCATGGTTTTCAAGTTAAATTATTTTGTTTTATATAGGTAATCATTTTTTACATTTTGCAGATATGGCTAATAAAAAAAAGTACATCGAAAAACTTTTTTCTTCGAGATGAGCCAATTTCGCAACCACCTAGAATCTTGGAAACAAGAGCTCATCCTCAGAGTTCTCATGGTCAATTTGACATGTCAAATTGTTGGGACAAAAGTATGAATAGACTCTACTCTATATACGTTTCAATTACATCATTATAAACTAGTAGTTATATTTCATTTGTAATTCAGTCACATTATTTTTTTCTTATTATAATTCTGTAATTTATAGTGATGACAACTAAAACTCAAGAGCACATAAGACGTTACTCAGATTGTGCGAAATAAAGGAAAGACTTCAATTTGTTATGCTAGGGGTTGTAAATGTAGTCATCTTTTTAGCAATGCATGTATTTTTCTTTTTAAATTGTTTAACGAATCTATCTAACTCCCGACATTCTTCTTCTTGGTGTTGACAGAGTTTTGTTTGGAATCTTCTTGGTGCTCTGAATTGATGATTCAATTGCTTAATTTGTTCAAATGATGGGCTTTTGTTTTTTCTTTTCTATTTCTTTACAGACTCTATTCCTCTTTTTTATCAATAGTAGCATATTTTTCTGGTTTTGCTGCATTTTATCACTGATCTATACTATATATTTGAGTTTTTTTGTTAGTTTAATAACATGAATGTGTGATTCAATTACTATTTCACACTACTACACATTTGAGCTTGAAGAGCTCCACTTGGAGAGCTCTTTTTTTGAAAAGCTCTCCAAGTATACACTTGGAGAGCGGTTTTATTAAAAAAAAAAAATATTAATATATAGAGCGGTTGAGGACCGCTTTGCAAGCTACAATAGATAGCGGTTTAGAACCGCTCTCCAAGTAAGAACTTGGATAGCGGTTCATAACCGCTCTCCAAGTCAGTTTTGTTGGTCAAATTAAACACGCTAGCTCACTCCCCATTAATCACTACGCGTCGAAGCAGCTTCTCCCCCAAATCCCACAAAGTCTAAACCCTAAAATCACGACGCGTTGAACTTGTGAAGCCAAATCCACCGTGGCCTCCTTACTCGCGCCGTCGACGTCGCCTCTCTCCCTCTCTCTCGTCGCGCCGTCGCCGTCGCCTCCCTCTCACTCCTAGTCGCCGTCGACTCTCTCCAGCCGTCGCCGTCGACTTCCTCTCCAGCCGACACCGTTGCCGTCGACGTCCCACTGGAAAAAAAACCCTAACACTTCGCCGGCGCCGCACGGCCGCACTCAGCGGCCAGTCGCTCGTGTCCGCCGCTGTCATAAAGGTAAGTACCTCGAAGCAAACAGATTATCCCACTAATTGGATTGATAGTTTCTGCACAATAAAATAAGTTCTAATGTTTTGTGGTATCATAGTTTTGAGTATGAACTTTGAGTAATTTGAGTTTAATTGCTAGATTTTCAGTAATTAAATATATTATAATTGTACAATTTCTGATTCAGGGTTTATTATTCGGTTTATGAAATGGTGCGTAACGAAGGCCGATCGTTGGCCGAAACACCCACATGGCTTTCTACTTCATGGCGCTTTGAAGAAATTTGGGGAGGTAATTAGTACTAATTTTGATTTCTTACGGTTTTTAATTAGTGGCGTTTGAATAATTTTATGATTTTTTCAGTGTGTTGTTGTGTGGTAGTGGCTGGATAGGACTAAGCGGAAGCATCTGTTTTCTGCACTGGAGAAGATTATGGAAGGTTAGGAGGAGATATGTGTTTCTTTCATGGTGTTAATTTAATTACGAATTTGTGCTATTTGTCTTTAATTAATCCTTTTTTTGGTAGTATTCATTTCTTGATATGTTAGTTAAATTTGGTCTGAATCAGAGTTAATGGTATTTGGGCTTCTGTCATTGCTGATGGGGCATTGGATCGTTTTTGTGGCTAAAATTTGTGTTAAGTCTTCTGCGTTGAGCAGCTGTTTCTATCCGTGTACACCTCCAAATTATTTAAAGACACGAGCATTTGAAACTCACATGGATGTTTTATGGTCCAATTCCTCGATTTCACGGTTGTTGTTGGAGGACTCGAAGCACGAGTTTTGTCCCAAGGTACCCTTTCCATATGAACAAATTAAGTATTCTTTCATCTCCATCTTCTTGTGCTACTTGTCATGTATATGGGGATCGTACATGTTTTTCGTGTTCAAAGTTGTTCAACTGCTGTATGTGTTAATGTTATTATATTGTAAACATTTCCTGATCGATTATTGATATAGACGAGTCGGATAAATGTATTTAGGGGCACTTGGTTCAAATTCTTCAGTGAGAATGGTGATGAGAATGAGTGTTTTGCTCTAATCTAGGAATAAATGAGGATAAAAAATTATTGAACCAAATGCCCCCTTAATTTGTTTCCTTACTTGTTCGGTAATGTGTTGGCCAATCCTTTGATTGAATGCATTGGTTTTACATAATTCAGATGTCCAAAATTTACGTCTTTTTTCTCCCAGGATCATGAACCATTCGCATCACACGAGAGCCTTGAGCAGCTGCACAGCTTCCTATTCGTCCTTGGTCCTTGAGCAGCTGCACAGCTTCCTATTCGTCCTTGGTATTACACATGTCTCGTATAGTTTTCTAGCTATAGCTCTAGCCATGATCAAGGTTAATCAATATCATCTTCAAAGTTACCTCTTGTAAACGTATAATTAAATTAGTATAACTTTTGGTAGAATATATGTAATGTATTAACTTGTATATTTGTGATGATATGGTTGTGTACGTTTATTTATTTGATTTTTTTTCGTATTTGACGTATATATATATTGTAGTGGTATAATTAAGTTTTGATTTTGTATAAATAGGATTTTTAAAATATAAAATAATTATTAAAAAAAATATATAAATACGATTTTTAAAATATAAATAATTATTAAAAAAAAATATAAAAGAAAATATATTACTTAGAGAGCGGTTTTGAACCGCTCTCCAAGTGAAATTAATAAAAAAACAAAATTAACATATAGAGCGGTTTTGAACCGCTCTCCAAGGTCTTTTACTTAGAGAGCGGTTTTTAACAGCTCTCTTAGCTTGGAGAGCTGTCACTTGGAGAGCTGTTTTAAAAGCTCTCCAAGGCCCTTTTTCAAAGCTCTCCAAGTCCAATTCTGTAGTAGTGTCATGTTCCTATTACCGCATAGAAGTGAGTTTTGTCATCCATTAGGGATAAATGGAAACATTGTTTGAAAGATAGTATTAGGAAGATGTGGGTGTTCCTTTGGTTAATTTTATAGAACAGAAACTGGATAAAAGGATAGCGCTTGATCAGTGGATTGATTACTCGTTACGTTTTGGAGCTCAGATGAAGCAAATGTTTGTTATGATTGTGAAAGGTAAAAAATAAAATAAAATAGCATCTGCATCTATTAATTTTTTTTTTCTTCAATTCAATTGCAGGAAGTAAGCAAGAGAAACAAGAAAGCTAGATCTAAAAAACTCATGAAGCAAAGAACTGGGAAGAGATCATTTGCCCAAGTTTGATCTAAATTGGTAACACAACTGCTGCAGTTTTTATTTCAGCAATAAATTTTTCATCCTCAAATCATGTTTGTGCAGTATTTAAAACTTAAAAAAATGCTACGTGCTTTTGTAAGCTTGGGTATGGCAGAGGCTCTATGATTGGGCTTTACAAGGAGCAGATTCAGTTTTGAGTTGCGTGGAGGGTTGTGGGGTTTATTGCCTTATAAGTTTTTCTCTTTTGCTTGATGGGTTTTATAGTTCAGTTGTTTGCCTGGCCAACGGTGGGTTTGGCTATGGCCCCTTCAACTAAGTGGAGATCAGTTTGAGCATTAGGATTGATATTTGTTTGTTTAGTTTGACTTTAACTTGTGGGGGTGTTGATCCAAAGTGCTACTACAATATTCTTAATTTACTGTCATGAGTGGAATTGCATGAATTTAATTATCTACATGGTTAGTGAAGTTGAGTGAACCATGTATATTGGAATGCTTCTGAATGAAATTGACTTAACAATGATATGTTATTTTTTGTATCTAAGAATTTTCTAAATATGTTTTTTTTTATTTATTTATATGCCTATTGAAAATTTATTGTGGTCCTTTAACTAAATGTCGATTTTATTCATCTATTCAGGATTCAAGAGTAGCAGAATGTTCGAACTTAAAAGGAAGAAGATTGTCGATCTGTTCATCTCTAGAGAAGTTATTAGCAAAAAAGACCGGACGATGAAGTTTGTTGATTTGTTCATCTTCATCCACAATTCAATTTTTTTTCTTTTCTTAAAATGATTTATATGTAGAGATTTATTGGGTATTTGTATATAAATGTTATCAAGTTTAGTTAGTCAGATGACTTTGTTAAATTTTACTATAGTTATTGAGAAGACATTTTAATACTATTCTTTCATATAAAACATTTTCTATTTTATTATTATTGTTGTTATTATTTAATTATTCTCAATATTATTATGAATTTGGTGATTATTATTGTAATTAAATATATATGTATTATATATATATTATTAAAAACAGTTAATTATGATATTTAATAGTGTATTATTAATTAATATTGAAAATTTATAATAATAAAAAAAAAGTTTTTAAATGAATGTAATATGACACTTAATCATGTAGTTTTAACTAATATCGAGAACTGGGTTAATAAAAATAATTTTAATAATAAATCTATCATGACATTTAATAGTGTATTATTAATTAATATTAAGAAATTATTAGAGTAATTAAGTGTAGTTTAAACAGGTTTATCAATACATTTAAGAATGTCAAAGTAGGTTGATGTCTATCCTTACATTAGAATGGATGACATTTTTATTAAATGTCATGATAGTTTGAAAGTAGTATTAGGTAAACTAAAATTACATTTCCAAATGTCAACATAACCCATTTTTCTTGTAGTGCATGTAGAGATGGATTGTTATTTCGTTCGTGAGAAGGTGGCCAATGGAGATATACATCCTAGTGAAATTTCCACGACAAATCAGATTGCAGATATTTTCACGAAGGCACTTGGAACTGATCGTTTTCAATTTCTTCGGGGCAAGTTGGGTGTTCGTAACCTTCACACGCCAACTTGAGGAGGAGTATTAAGAATAGTTTTATTCTCAAGATTGGGCCTACTTGTTTCAGCCCATACTTATTTTTATTTATATTCGGCCCATCATTGGATTAGGGCTTGATTTGATATATTCCATTCCTTTTGTATATATACGCTACTGATATGCTGCTTCGTGCACTTCAAGATTTATCAGAATACAATTTTATTTCTTCAACCTTTTTATGACTTTCATCAATTGTTAGTTTTATCACACCCAAAGACTAGCCCCTATTTTCTTGCACCAGGCTGGATTATAACTGAGCTCTTTGTCTCCAAAATACCTTAACACCTGCAAAAAAACCCGTCGGAGACCGATGCTCAAGTCAGAACCGGCGATCTCAAGGAAAAGAATAAAGGGCAATCTGTCGGGAGAAAGCCCCTCAATAATATTAGTTTAATATTCCTATTTTTCAGGAGTATTTCAGGTGTGTTTCAGCTTATATCAACGCGCCGAAAAGTATGTCAGGGAACTTTTCGGTGGATAAGTGTATCCGAATATTAGAATTTTGTTGGTGTGATTAGATATCTCAAATAACCCGCGAAGGGGCGTATAAATAGTACCTTTGGGGAAGGGTTGTACACTTCCCCTCTTTCTCTCAACTGACACAATAATGGGCTTAGTGGGTTTGTCCAAGGCCCTTTACCCACGAAGTGATGTCTCTGCACGCCCTTTACCCACGAAGTGGGGTTCATGCTTGATGCACAAGTTCCGCGATTTGACTCTCCAGGACCTGGAGGCCCTCGAGAACCTCTAGATTTGAACTCCGGAAATATAGGTCCAAGCCCAACAATTCCCCTGAAAAGGTGGAAGGCTTATAACCTGTTCATCTTAGGGCCGATTCTCATCTTTATCTGGCCCAGTGGTTTTAATCTCTATGGGTTTGGGCTTGAACTAGACCCAATCCATTATCTCAAGTGTCCAATATCAATATGCCAATGATAGTCGTCAATTCGTCATAATAATCGATATAAGTAAATGAATAATTGTGTAATCATATCCAAACCTCAGCGGATATAACTCATCCGGACGCCACATGTCATTTTCTCATATAACGACACATTTTGTCCACATCAATATATATATATATATATATATATATATATATATTTTGACGAACTGTGGCCTTGTATAAACCTTAAATTTATGAACCCTTCCCTAATTTTTGTTCACTTTTTTACACCTACGATATATATAAAAGTCCAATTCTATCAAATATGAGAGTAGGCACTACAAAAAATTGTCTAGAAGGCAACGGATTTTAGCAAGGGCAATGTACCGTTGCCAATTGGCAACAGACAGAAAAAAGGCGAAGGATGTGGACGCCCTTGCCTTTTGGTAACGGAAAAGGCAACGACGTGGGTTGCACTCGCCAAAAGGCGACGGATTATAACGCCCTTGCCTTTTGGCAACGGAAAAGGTAAGGGCGTGTTCTGCACTCGCCAAAAGGCGACGGGACCCCACTCGCTAAAAGGCAACGACAGTGGGCCCGTCGCCTAAACCGTCGCCCTAATTGAAGTTAAATTCACTCGTAGCCCCTTTCTTCCAGAACAGAAGCGGCGCTCCTCCCTCCTCCCTCTCGAGTTTTACATCTCCAAAATCAACATCCGCATTCGTTTGCATATCGAACTCGGTTTTTGGCCATTTGTGTTCTACACTTCGACGGGAGCATTTCTACGGTAATTTTTTTCGTTTTCATTGGTTAAATTTGAAGTTATATGTATATATATAGTTTTAGTATATATATGTATATATATGCATATATGTTGTATGTATATATAAAATTGTTGAATATATATATATATATATATATATAATTTTATTTTTAGAATTGTTTAAAATTAAATGTTAATTTTTATGCATGCAAGTGTTAATTGTTAGAATTTAATTGTTAATTGTGTTATGTATATGTATGTTTTAATTAAGTTATATGAATTTATTTGTTAGGGTGTTAGAATAATTATTAGAATATATTTAGAATAATTATTAGAATAATCGAGTTGGAGGAATGAGACGTTGGTTGTTTGTGTGTTGTAGACGTCGATTGACATGAATTATTCAAGTCGTAGTTGGATGTATAGTCCAAGATTAGTGAATGGTATTATGAACCCCGGATTTGTTAGTGGAGTAAATGGATTTATTGAAGCTGCCACTAGTAATCCAAATTTGATTTGGGAAGGAAAAATTAGGTGTCCTTGTTCGAAAGCTAGATATCGAAATCAAACTTATAGAGATCCTAATGAAGTGAAATCTCATTTATATCGAAATGGTTTTACACTGAATTATTACAATTGGATTTATCACGAGGAAGAGAGTTGGGGTCCACGTCCATTTCAAAACACTAATGAATTTGCGTCAACTTCAAACGACGTTGACCCAGCGGGACCTAGTTCGTACCACACTATGGTAGAAGAGTTAATGGGTGGCCCAAACATTGATTTTGGAATAAACGTGGAAGAGGAGGCACTTAATGAAGAACCCCCTAACGAGAATGAGGCACAGTTTTACGGCATGCTTCGTGCAGCGGACCAAGACTTGTATCCTGGTTGTGAATCTCATTCGTAGTTGTCATTCAATTCCAGATTGTTGAACATTAAAACGGAAAACATATTGTCTGAAAGGGGATACAATCAGGTCGTTGAGTTGATTCGTGAGATTTGTCCTCCCGAAAATAAGGTTCCCAAGAAATTTAACGATACCAAACGTTTGATGAGTGGGATGGGTCTTCCAGTAGAAATGATTGATTGTTCTGCACAGAATTGCATGTTATTCTGGGGTGCAGACAGCGAACTAGATTTTTGTAAGATTTGTGGTCGATCACGGTATAAGCCGAGTAGGGTTGATGCAGATGGTCGGTTGAAAAAGAAACGCCCGGTTAAGGAGATGTTCTACTTTCTGATAATTTCTCATTTGCAAAGATTGTACATGTCCAAGGCCACTGCGAAAGATATGACATGGCATCACTCGTGCGCTTCTGATTAGGGGTGGGAATGGGCCAGGCTACCCGACAGGGGCCTACGGCTCGGCCTATTAAAGCTCGGCTCGGCTCGTTTAATAAACAAGCCGGGCTCAAGCTTTTTTAGAAGCCTATTTAGCTAAATAGGCCGGGCTCAAACTTTTTCGTAAGCCTTTTAAGCCCAACAGGCCGGCCTATATAACTTCACACTCACATATATATATATATATATATATATATATATATATATATTGTATATATTATAAGTATATACGTACTTATATAATATGTGATTTTCAAATAAATAAATAAGAAAATTTAGTAACACTAGTTATATTTTTCTTTGTAATAGTTGAAAAAATAGTTGAATATTTTTTTTTGAACATTCTATTACTTCCATTTCTTCATTTTGAGATTTAAAGAGTTAATTTTTATAATTTGATGATAATACTATTGTAGATTTTTTTTTTTTAAATACGCTAATAAGATTAAGAGGTCTTTAAAGGCTTTCGGGCCAGGCCTATTTGTTAAAAAGGCCAGGCTTGAGCCTTTAAAAAAAGCCTATGACAGGCCATGGGCCAGACTCGGGCCTAAGAAATATATAACAGGCCAGACTTTTTTTCTTAAAGCCTACCAAGGCCTGGCCCATTCCCACCCCTACTTCTGATGACTCTGGTGTTATGCGTCACCCGACAGACTCGTTGGCTTGGAAGCATTTGGACCGTTCGTATCCTGATTTTGCATCTGAAATTAGGAATGCTAGGTTGGGCTTGAGCACAGACGGTTTTGCACCGTTTGGAATGACGGGGAAACAATATTCGTCATGACCTGTTATACTTACTCCGTACAATCTACCCCCGTGGTTATGTATGAAGGATCAATTCATGTTTCTTTCGATTCTTGTGCCCGGGCCTAAAAGTCCGAAGGACAAGCTTGATGTGTTTTTGCAACCACTGATAGCAGATTTGAGATTTTATGGGAAAATTGGGTGCAAACTTACGATGTTGCTAGAAAGCAAAACTTTTTGATGCGAGCTGCACTTATCTGGACCATTAGTGACTTCCTAGCATACTCAATGTTGTCTGGTTGGAGTACAGCCGGAAGACTTGCTTGTCCATATTGTGGAGAGTACACCGATGCATTCTCTTTGAGGCTCGGTCGAAAGCAGTCGTGGTTCGACAACCACCGAAAGTTCTTACCACTAAATCACACGTGGCGAACGAATAAAACTGCATTCATGGTCGGAGTAGTAGTCACAGATGATCCACCGCCTATTCGAACGGGTGCAAGTCTCCTACACGAAATTGATCGTTTAGGATGTAGAAAGGTTACAGAGGAGGGTGCTGACAACAAAAAACTTTCTGGAGGGTGGAAGTGGAAAAACATTTTCTGGGAGTTGCCGTATTGGAGTACCTTGTTGATACAATACAATTTAGACGTGATGTATATTGAGAAAAATGTGTTTGATAACGTATTCAACACGGTGATGAATGTGGAGGGGAAAACAAAGGACACGTCGAAATCAAGAGATGAGCTGAATGATTATTGTCGTCGTCCCTCTCTCAAGAAATGTCCACGTACATCAAAGTATCCTAAGGCTTCTTATTCGCTTGATAAGGAGCAAAATGATGTTATTTTGTAAGTGGATAAGTGAGTTGAAGTTTCCAGATGGCTATGTGTCTAACATATCTCGTTGCATTGACTGGTCGAAATTGAAATTGTATGGGATGAAGAGTCATGATTGTCACGTGTTTATGTAGAGACTACTATCGATTACTTTTTACAAAATTCTGCCGCTCAATGTGTGGAAAGCAATCACTGAGCTTAGTCTATTTTTTAAGGACTTGACTTCTACGACCATCACAGTTGACAACATGACTCGACTGGAAACAAATATCCCAGTAATCTTGTGCAAGTTGGAACGTATCTTTCCACCCAACTTCTTCAACTCTATGGAACATCTACCTGTGCACCTTGCATATGAAGCAAAATTAATTTCCCATACGATTCTTAACATTATCTGAACTTACGATTTTTAAAATTTAATCAGGTATCTTCGCACCTTGAAATTAAGCGTGGGTAACAAAGCATGTGTTGAAGCTTCAATTGCAAATGCATATTTAACTAAAGAGGCGTCAATGTTTTGTTCTCATTATTTCGAGGATCATGTTACGACAATGATACACAATGTACCTCGTAATTACGATGGTCGTGGCGAAGTACAAGAGTATGTCGAGGGCACTTTTTCCATATTTAAGGCCCCTGGCAAACGATTTGGAAAGCCTAAGAAAAGATGGATTTTAGACGAGGAGAAAAAAGTTGCTCATACGTACGTGTTATTGAATTGTGATGAGGTGCAGCCGTATGTTCAGTAAGTCAATCTAACCAAAATGTTTTTTAATCCAATACTTAGTGTTGACATGTCTTATTAATCTTATACCGTACGTAGGTTATTCATGCAGCAACTTCAAGTTATTCAACCAAATCTCTCGGCCGCTGAATCAGATTTAAGGCTACAAGATGGATTTGCGTCGTGGTTTGAAGAAATTGTAAGTTATCTTAAAATAACGATCTGTGTAAAGTGTGAAGTTATAGAAAATCTCACATTAATTCGACTTATATATATAGGTGAAGATAAGTCGCGTCGAGAACAGGTTTTTATACGATCTTTCTGCCGGTCCGTCTGGTCAAGTTCTTACGTACTCAGGGTATTACGTGAACAGGTACAATTTCCACACTATGGCTTATGGTGCATCTAGAGCAACATCAAACAGTGGAGCTTGTATCAAGGGAAAAAACTATGATGCGGATGAGGAAGATTTCTACGGGAAACTCGAGGAAGTAGTCGAATTGGACTATCAGGGGTACCACGAGAAGAAAGTGGTTTTGTTCAAGTGTCAGTGGTTTGATCCCTCAAACAATGGGACAAAAGTTCATCCTAACTACAAGCTCGTGAAGCTTCATCAGAGGCGATCTTACCGCCGATACGATCCCTTCGTACTAACAAGTCAAGCCACACAAGTCTACTATTGTCCGTACCCTGGACCCCGTACTGATTGAATATCTGTCTGCAAAGTCAAACCGAGATACTTGGTGGATGCAAAAGATACTACGGAAGATGAAGTTCCTGCGTGGCAAGAGGTTAACATAGAGACTCAAATGATTGTGCAAGTAGATGATGATCCTGTCATGTTAACGGATGACACCGGTACACTGATGGAAGTGCCAGAATATGAAAAAGATGAAGAAGAAGATGGAGAAGAAGACGTAGAAGAAGACGAAGAAGAAGACGAAGATGAAGATGAAGATGAATGATGTTGTTAATTATTAAACAATGTTATCTAACATTAATTTTATAAAATATTAATTCCTTATATTCTAGTGTTAATCATTACAGAGATGTTCATATATATGTTATTTTAATTGTTACAATGTTCAACGTTAATAATGTTTTAATGTTCATTTTGACAGATGAGTGGATAGGGTCATGGGCATGGTCGTAGACATGGTTCTTCTGGACAGGGTTCTGGTCAGGGTTCTTCTGGACAGGGGCGAGGTTGAGGTAGAGGAGAGCCGGTGGATGAGACACCGATTGTGCCCATACCACAGGATTTTTATATGTCCGATATGACCCAGATACTACAGTTGCCCCAGATGTCCGGAATGAACCCCAATTCCTATTACACTCAGGTGCCTCATATGGTTCCACATGCATAGGAACCATCCCCCTCCACCGACACATTCGCTAGTTGGACCTCCGTCTGTCGGGACACAGGCCAGCATGTCGACTGATGCACCCGAGAGTCGCATTTTACTATGGATCTACATTGATACGTAAGTATAATATATTTAATTTTCATTAGATGTATGTATAACATGTTTATTAATAATTTTTCATTATTATATAATACGTGTAACATGTTGATGCCTTCAAATTTAATTTCGAGGACGATTAGATAGATTATGTACATGAATATGGAGGTTGGTGCACACGCCTTTGCCAAGGTATCACCCGGTACGATACAACGGTGGTGGGAGACATTCCAGGTATAAAATCACTTTACATTAACATTTTGTTATTTTGTTATATTAATTCATTAATTTTTTTTTTGCAGACCGAGGTCACGTGGGACCCTGATGTCACATCTTCTGCAAATGTGTACAATCTCTTTCTTGAAAGAGCAGCAAATCGGTACACTGACATGTTATCAAGAGTCAAGAAAGCGTGTGGGTGAAGGATAAGAAGTGGTCGAGGTGGGATGTCGATGTTTGGACGACTTAGTTCGTCACTGGAACGATCTTGACACAATTAAGAAGAGCGAGCAGTGTCGTAAGAACCGCTTATCCGAGCCTGGAGGTCCTGGTACTGGCTGTGGTACTCATAAAGGCGGAGCTCGTGGAGCAGCAGAAGTCACACGATGCATTGTAAGTATTTGTGGTCAATTATAATTAATTTGAGTTAATTATTTATACGTATATGTCTTCAATTCAAAATACAGGAGCAGAAGATGGGACGCCCTGCCCACGACTGAGAGATAGTTGAATATTATCACCGTTACGAAAACGACACATACGGATATGGTTATATGGGTGATATACTTGTAAGTGTGTACATATATATATACATAACATTATATAATAAATATATATTTAATTGTACTTGAAAATGTATTAACCCACTTTTAAATATGCACGTATAGGACTAGATACAGGAGGAGATGACCTATCAATCAGGAGAACCGTCAGATGAACATACTTCAGAGGATGGTTCCCAGGCCCCATCTATACCCGACATGTCTGAATTGTACTTGACGAAGGTCGGTAGGTCTCATGGACGTGTTAGGGGCCTTGGACAAGTAAGCAAGAACAGACGGGTCTCCTCCGATCCTGGCGAGACGTCAGCCGGTATGACTTATGGACGATTCACCCAAACCGACATTGACCATGTTATTGCTGAAGAACGGAGAATCAATGAGGAGAGAGAGCAACGCTTACTCCTACAAATGCAGCAGACGGAGGAGCGCTTACTCAAACATTTTTAGGATCAAATGCAAGTGATGATGAGTCAGATGGGTCAAGTGGGTCAGATGGGTGGGATGGGTCAGATGGGTGGGGCACCGAGGGCGTCGAACAACATTCAGGATGGTAACCAGGTTGAGGATCAGGGTGATGATGAGGATGATGGTGGTGATGAGGAGTGATACATTTTTTATTACTTTGTTATATGTGATGTTATTATATTACATTGACGTTGAATATTGTTTATTTTAATGTTGTGTGTGATGTTATTTTAATTGACGTGAACATGCTAAAGATTATAATTAATGTTGTTTGTGATGTTATTTTAATTGAAAATGAACTTGAGAATGATTTATTTAAAATGAAAATATTTTTAATTAAATGGATAAGTGAATTGATATTTTTAACTGGATAAGTGAAAATAATTATATTTAATGTTGTATGTCATTATATTGTTGTGAATTGAAAATTAGAATGAAAAGGCAACGAATACCTGGATTCGAAACCCAGGTTCGCATTTTTTTAAAATTGATAAACTGACGACGGCATAAAAGGCAACGAATATGGGCCCGTTGCGAAAAGGCAACGGATGTGGGCCTGTTGCGAAAAGGCGACGAATGTGAGCTGTTGCCAATTGGCAACAACTGTCGTACTCGCCAAAAGGCAACTGCTTGCACGCGCTTGCAAAAAGGTAGCAACCACCTGCCGTTGCAAAAAGGCAACAGATTCCCCAATTCCGTTACCTATAAAATGGCAACGAGTATATTGGCAATGGGGAAAATCCGTTGTCTTTGCCGTTACCTTGATGATTAGTGAGGGGGAATCCGTTGCCTTTCCCCTCGCCTTTTGGCCATTTTTTTGTGGTGAGGTGTGTTTACACACTAAATCCAACCATCAATCCATCAAAGTAAACGAGGGCAGTCATAGTGCATCAACATATTTTGTAGGGAAAATGTATTGTTATACTCAAATTATTGAAATTTATTATTCCCATGAATGTAATTTTATGATAAAAATTTGTTCACACGAAAACTATCCTTAAAAAGGGATTTTGTGAGAAATGATTAGGGCATCTCCAATGGGTAAGCAAATACCCTATTTGCCACAAGAGATGTCCTCCAATGCAGTATCACTGTTCGTGTCAATTTGTCGCAATTCACTTTTTAGTGACAAATTTGCCACCAATTCAAATTTATACTCAAATTATTTTGTTGCCTATTTGTCATCCTCTAACACATTTTTCTCTGTTTATATTTTATTTTCATTTTTTATATTAATTTATTTAAAATTTATTATTTTATAATTGTTATTTAAATTAAGAATGATACTTGGGTGCAATACATTTTGAATTAGACTCCAATGAATTGAGTCAAATGTTGAGGTTAACAATTAAATTGAACATTAAAATTTAAATGTATTTATACACTCAATTGTATGAAATTAAAAATTTGCCTTAAATTAAATAATGAAACAATTTAGAATTTTTATATTAAATATATCACTTTTTTTTGTTTAATTAATTTAATATAAATATGTAGTACTCCATATTATATATCTGATGATAAATAAATATTTAATAAAATATAAATAAAAAAAATAACACTAAGAATATACTAAAAGAATATTTCTATTAGTTAAAAAGGGTTGAATCGGTAAGACGGTGCTCCAATTAAGGTGAAACAAACCTTAGGTTGTCAGGTCAATAGGTCATGGCTTAAAATAATGTGACTGGGCCAAAAAAAAGACCAGCAATATCAAATTGGCCACCGTTAAATGACTTTTTTTTTTTTTTTTTTTGTTGAGTTACTCCTAATTTAAAAAAAAAAAAAATTAAACATAAAAAGACTATATTATCTTTTTGACAAAAACTTATATACAATATTTCACCATAGTCTTATGGTGCAATTTCACTAATTGTTATGTTTTTATCCGGTAACCAGTTCTTCCTCCTTTTCCCTTTTGCTTCTTCTCCTGCTTCTTCTCCTTCCTTTCTCTTCTCGTGTTTTCTTTCTTCTTCTCTTCTGCGCTTTCTCCCTCCTTCTCTTCTGCGCTTTATTTTCTTTTCTTCTGCACAAATATGCAGCCCAACTTTCATTAAAAAAAAAAATCAGATCTGATCTACTAATCACGAAAGAGGAAAATCAATTCAAATCTGATCTGCAAATCACGAAAGAGAAAAATCATTATTTATTTTTTGAATAAATTTCTGAATGAGAAAAAATCAACAATAATACCACACACAGATTTATTTCAATTAATTGTTGATAATTATGTTTTTTTTTATTTGTAAGGATCGATAAATTATTCAACATGGTTGTGTTTTTCGTGTTTTCAATTATTGTTCTTTGTCTTTTTTAATGTGGGTATCTCAGTCACTCTCAATAATGACGTTTTATTTATACAGTAACACATCTTTCTTAATACAGTAATCCACTTGTTTTTATATAGTAACACATTTTTCTGACATCTTTCTTAATACAGTAATCCACTTGTTTTTATATAGTAACACATTTTTCTGTGTTACTTTAAGGTCAAATATGTGTTACTCAAAAGTCAATTGTGTGTTATAGTAACACGGATTAAGAGCAAATTTTTCTATTTTATCCTTCCTTAAATTAATTTGTATTAATATTTCCTATGAAAAGCTATTTTATCCTTCCTTAAATTAATTTGTATTAATATTTCCTATGAAAAGTCAATTTAATGGTTATTTGTACTTACAGTAACACATATTTGGTCTTGCAGTAACATATAATTACTTTTATAGTAACACAGACCTGGAACCCGTTATCCTGTTAGCCTTCTGCGCGCGACTTTTGCGCGATTTTTAAGGAAATATTTGTTGTTATCCTGTTAGCCTTCTGCGCGCGACTTTTGCGCGATTTTTAAGGAAATATTTGTTTGACCGGTCAAACCCGCTACAGATCCGTGAATTTTGACTCTTCCTTAAATATACTAATATTTCATGTGAAATATTGCACACAAGTGCGGCCCTATCTTTTTATTAATTTTATAAAATATAACATAATCAACCTAATTTATGGTAAAGTTTAGTATGCACTCGAGTGCATGTTGTGCACGTAGTCCATGTGCACTTTTTAGTTTTATTGATTTACACTTTTTTGGTAAATGGTGTTGCACTTTTCAATTATTATTAAAAAATTATTATACAGTGTAAGTCAATAAATTGAAAAGTGCAACATGAACTAGGATGCACAACATGCACTCAAGTACCAACCCGAATACCAACCCCTAATTTATACATTAGTAATCTGTAGTGGAGTCACCATCGAATCACAGAAAAAAAAAATGATATCATATACTCACTCATGTGTAGTGAGTCATCGTCGAATCACAGAATAAAAATTAAAAAAAATAATTTTATAAATTTTATAAATAAAAAAATTATCTTTTGTAAAATTTATAGATATTTACAAAATAAAATCTTTGAATTATAATTTTTAAATTTCAAAAGTAAAACAGAGAGTTAATCCGATTTTACATGACATATGTTATCCATAGAGTTGACCCAGTTGCCCTGGCCTTGAAGGAAGTAGCATGCAGTTTCTAGAATAGTGGAGTAGCTAGTAAAGGTTTGACATTTTGATGCTATCATATGCAAGCAATTATGAGGTAGTTGCACATTTATGTTTCTACCTGTATTATAAGAAATTGCCTTCTAGAACAGATCCTTCCATTTCCAGGAATTATTATATTTACAATTGCAATAATGATATTATACAGTAATATGGTGTTTTGCGAAAGACCGTCACATACATAAGAAAGATCTTCACTTTAATATATATTTTGATTTAAAACATGATTAATTAGGTATTCTATTAACTCATGGACCATAATTATACAATAATTAAAAGGTAAAACACGTTCTATGCATGAGACCGTCTAACGCATCACAAACATGACATGATACTACAACGGAGATTATGAAGAAATTCCAGTTTTTCATTGGAGAAATTGGTTTTTAATAAAATTTCTTAATCTTTGGTAATTAGTGTTATCAATTAAATTGAGGGCATTATAATATAATTTTCAAGAAAAATTAAATGGCGTATGATCGTTCTTCTTTCGTATTAAATGATTGTAGTGTATTTAAAATGTCAAAATCGAATTTCGAAGAACGAGAAATTAATACACAAAGTTGAGACATTAAGTGATACTCCCTCCGTCTCACAAATAATTACTTTATTTACAATGGACCCCACAATACTCTATAATACTCTTATTTTATCTACTTTATCTATTTTTTTCTTAAAATTTGTACTCACCCCCATGAGACTACATTTGGTGGATAGAGGAAGTATAATTTATTAGCTAAAATGTTACTCCCTCCGTCCCAGGGAAAGCTCCCCATGACCTTCAGACACGAATGTTAAGAAATACTAATATAATAAGAAATACTAATATAATAAGTAAATCTGGAACGGAGGGCATTAATCAACTAACTCAAAGAAAGAAATACTAATATAATAAGAAATACTAATATAATAAGTAAATCTGGAACGGAGGGCATTAATCAACTAACTCAAAGAGTTGATCTGGTGGTTTCTACTTGAGAAGCAAAAATGTGCTCTTTTATAGATTTTAAGTTTCAAACTCTCAAAGAATAAAGACTTTCTTGTGAAATCAGTCCATGCAAAGCCTCTACTCTCTTGTCTTGGTGTAGTTACGTAGTGACACATTTTATCGGATTGATTTTTTTTCGTTTTGTTCACTACGTGCTTAGATAGTTAGCCATTTGTTTTTTTATTATTCAATGTTGTATACTAAACTGTTTTTTATAATAAAAATTACCTTGCTTAAAAAAAAATGATGAATTTGTACGACATAATATTCTCGTATTATCAAAGGATATAGGAATAAGATAAAAAAAAAAAAAAACCATTTATGTAATTTATCGCTACGAGCTATGGATGGGGAAATGTGGAGATAACTGCCAAAATGACGGCGTCAAAGGCGCCCAATCCTGCTTGTTTTCACTCTTCACCTCCGATTCACACGATCTCCCCATTTTCTGCTGCACAACACCTTCCTCCGCCTCTCTCCGCCGCTTCCCCGCGGCGGCAGATTGAATTTCGAGCGGAAAATTAAGAATAGCCTTACTTCCCCTCATTTCGAAGGCGGCTTTATCGTAAGCCTTAGCCGCCTCCGCCGCAGTATCAAATGTCCCCAACCAAACCCTAGATCCCCGCCGCGCCGGGTCGCGTATCTCCGCAGCGTATTTCCCCCACGGCCGCCGCCGAACTCCCCTGTAGTGGCGCTCCTCCTCTTCCACCGCCGACTCAACCGAATTGGATCCGAATTCGATCCACTCAAACTTGTTTAGCGGCGAAGGAACCTGGATCTGCAGCGATGGCTTCGATTTAGGGCTCGTAAGATCGATAAAATTGGGGGAATTTTGATTCTGGAAATTGAAAATGTAATCAGAATCGGATTCGGAACTGCTGTAACTGGTGGTGGGTAGATCATCAGATTCAGATAATTCGCCCAAAAGATGCATTCTGATTTTCTGAATGGTTGAGAATTCTTCAGCTTGATTCGCCATGGGAATTGAAGATTTTGAAATTGAAAAAAGTAAACTGCAGATTAGTTTGAAAAATTGTAAAGATGAGGAGAGAGTATATATACTATACAGTGAGGACTAAGGAGGTTTCCCTGGTCGCTTCGTGAGTTTTGGTCAAATCGGTGATGAAAATGTTGAGTAAGTCTTTTCTGGATTGTAAACCGTTGGATTGGAGGACTTTGTTGACTGATCAGTATACGGACGGTTGAGATATGTATAAACGCCATTTCGAAGAAACTTCTACCCTCACATGTACCGTTGCACTTTGGATTCCCGAAAAAAGAAAAAAAAAAAAAAAAAGTCCTTCAATTCCTTTTTATTTATCTCATTTTATCCATTAGGATAATACTTGTATCCCCTTCTTTTTAACCATTTTATTCAAAATCATGTTCTAAAATTGAAAGTAGATAGTGTTTTAAAAATAAACATTTTTAATAAATTTTTTAAATGTTGTGGTGTATATCATACAAATCACTTTTTTATAATTTTACAAAAAAACACCCTTATTACATTTGAATAAATAATGGGTAAAAATAAAATATTATTTAAATTCTGAGGGCAAAATTGTAAAATTAGTTAGTGTGATGATTAGAAGCATGGGGAGGGGTGCTTGACTAAAACTGCTTTTAAGTAATTAATTTAATCACTTACTTGTGTTTACCAACACTTCAAAAGTGATTCTATTTAAAAAAGAAGTGCTTTTAAGCACATAGTTTTATTTGCAAACACCCACTAATTGTCACTCCACTAATATCAAAGTAAATTTATCATATTTCTTTCAACAATTCTCCTAATAAATAGTAGTAGCTTCCTCATAGCTTCTTCGATCTCATAATAATTTTTATATGCAAGTGAATACACATATTAATAAAATGTAATAATGAGGAGGGTGTTGAGAGAAAATTACGAACTGGTACCATAAAGTATATTTGTAAAGTATATTTGAACTAGTACTATACTATACTATATTTGAACTAATATTATACTCCCTCCGTCCCGGTATAAGTTTCCCCTTTCTTTTGGTTGTTTTGATTAAGAAATATAATTAATAGATGTAGTACAAGTGATGTGATGGTGAGAGAGAAAATAATAGATGAGCGTGAGATGAAGTATGATAAAATAATAGATAAAGTGTAAGTGATGTGATTAGGAGAGAGAAAATCATATGCCAAAAATGGAAAAATATTAAATGGGAAACTTATTGTGGGACATCCATAAGGGCATGTTTGTTTTGGGATTTTGAGAATTTTGAAATCCGGATTTCAAAATCTAGTGGATTTCAAAATCCTAATGCTTTTTGTGTTTTGTGTTTGTTTTGGGATTTATGTAGGGTAGGATTTAACTTTATAGTATAGGATTATAGGTTTTATAGGTGGTTTGTAGGTATTTATAGGTGATTTGTAGGTATTTATAGGGTTGACTTTTATAGGGTTTATAGGTATTTATAGGGTGAGATTTTGAAATCCTGAATCAAAATCCCAAAGTGTAACGGGGGTGGAGTTTCGAAATCCCAAATCCGGACTTCCCATCCCAAAACAAACATGCCCTAAAAGAAAAGTGGGAAACTTATAGGGGGACGAAGGGAGTACTATATTTGAACTAGTATCATAAAGTATGTGAACTTGAAACTCGAAAACATTAGAACTTGTACCAATATAAACTAATATTATACTGTATATGAACTAATACGTACAATACTGCATATTAACTAATAATATACTCCCTCCGTCCCCCTATAAGTTTCCCACTTTCCTTTTATGGATGTCCCACAATAAGTTTCCCATTTCATATTTTTCCATTTTTGGCATATGGTTTTCTCTCTCCCAATCACATCACTTACACTTTATCTATTATTTTATCATACTTCATCTCACACTCATCTATTATTTTCTCTCTCACCATCACATCACTTGTACTACATCTATTATTTAATCATATTTCTTAATCAAAACAACCAAAAGAAATGAGAAACTTATACCGGGACGGAGGGAGTACTATAATACTTATCAACTGTTATCATAACACTTAGGGCTGGTTTGGTTTTTGGGAAAAGGCTGGAAATATTGAATTTTCCCAGCTTTTCCCACGTTTGGTTTATTGGTTTATGGCCCGAGAAAATTGTTGGCCCGAGTCAATTTTCCAACATAAACCTGCCATAGCGTGATTATTGGTCTATGGGGAGAGGCGAGATTATTTAGTCCAACTTCAGCCCCATTTAAATAGTAATGTGAAAAGTCGATTTTGTCCTTCAACTTAATAAGATTAATCCGAAAATACCCTCCCTCATCAAGTTAATTACATAATGCTAGAAAAAACCTAAAATCAGCCCCATTTAAAGAATATACACTGTCAAATACTTAAAAAAAACCTATTTGTCTTTTTTTTTTTTTGAATTACATTAAACACCCTCCCTTTTCCCCTCCCATACTCGAACCCAAAACCTTTAGGTCTTTAGGTCTAGGTAGTGGTGCTCTCACCACTCACTTGAGCTTATTCCACTAAAAAAAAAAAAAAAAACCTACTTGTCGTATCTTCTTTCTTCAACCTCCAAACTCTCTTCCGTCGCCGTAGCCACCGCGGAAGAGGTTCTGTCGCCACCGCAATAGAGGTTTTGTCGTAGTAGAGCTTCCGTCGCTGATTTTGTGTCGTTTCTGTTGTAAACTTCCGTCCGTCGCCGCTGCAGAGCTTTCCATCTCTGTTGCCGCTGCTGAGTTTTGATTGCTCAAAGATATGAATATAATTAGCAATAATTTTATGTCCTGCTTCCTCGAGTAAACCTTTTCAGAAATTGGTAATTTGGAGTTTGAGATGGAGATCGAATTCATGACGACTGTGTAATTGACAAAGGTTGGGCTAGGTTTGAAAATCCCAAAAACAAATGATGAAAAGAGAGAGAATTGAAGGAATTTGATAGTTGTAGTTGGGAATTGAAGGGACTGGATTGTTGAAGAAGGCGAAGAAGGTTCTTGAATCTTGACCTTCTTTTTTTATTTTTGCAATTCTAATTCATCTATGAGGGAATAAATGAAAAAAACAATCACAAAAAGTATAATAAAATATACTCCCTCCGTCCCATATTAATCTTCATAGGTAGATGGGCACGCAAATTAAGAAAGTGTAATAATTAGTGAAGTTTTAAGGGGTAATTTTGTAAAACTTTATGTATAAAGTAATTAAATGAGTTGACTTTTGTGTATGTTTAAAGATAAAGTAATGGCATTTGTGTAAATTTTAGGTTATTGTGAGGGTGAAGTTTATAAAAGATTTTCCATTTTAAGGGTGTGAAAGTTATTGTGGGACGTCACGAAAAGGAAAGTGTGAAAGTTATTGTGGGACGGAGGGAGTATATAAAATCTAATGTTAAAGGGTATATTTGACTTTTAACCTACAATTCAATTTTATCCAACAATCCAAACAACTTAAGTATAAATAATCATGTAAATTTAAAAATTTAATCCATCAATCCAAACATAAATTTTAAATCAATTTTTTAAGGTGAACAGTGCAATCTCACTCAATCCTATCCTATTATAAACTAAAAATTGTATTCATAAAATACTAAAATACAGTGATTAAAAAATGAAAGTTCGAATGAAAATAATAATTAAATAATGTAAAACGAAGTAAAATTTGTAAGAAATAAAGTAAAATTTTGAAAGGATAAGGTGAAAATCATATACCAATTAATTAAAGTAAAATAGTACCAAAGAGTCATGAGTTTTATTTTTTAAAATAAATTATTATTATACTGTTTAATATTTAAAAAAATTAATATTATTTTTAAATTTTTTTTATTAGACTTTAAAATTTTAAAATAATTATTTGCAGTATGTGAAAAAAATTATCATTTAAAACACAAATGATAAATAGGAAGAAAAATAAATTTAAAAAATAATACTAAAAAGAAAAATATAAATACCAAATGGAGTAAAATAAAAAAATAAAATTTTAAAAAATTAATGGAGCATTATTTGTTAATGAAAATTAAAAAAAAAAATTGAAGTAAAATAAAGGCCATGAAAATAACTATGTGCTAAATTGATATAGTAAATAGGTCATGTGTTATTTGTAATGAGTTATTGGATTGAATATAGTAAACGAGTCATGTAGTAATGAGTTATTGGATTGGATATAGCAATGAATTATTGAATTGGATATAGTAATGAGTCATGTATTATTTTTAATGGGTTATTGGATCTTGTAACTGGTACACAGGAGTGCAATGCATACTTCATTCATTCCTTTCTAAACTTCTCACCCACTTATTTTGAACATCCCTTTATAAATTATTCATTTCTTAAGAATCTATAACTATTCATTCCTAATTTAAAAAAATAGCAATTAATTCTATTTATAATATAAATCGTTTTGACCTTTTATTTAATTTTTTGCGAATTATATGACGTTTTGCATTTTTCAATGCAAATTAATTGTATTTCTTCTAAATTTACCTTTAAGATCAATTAATATTTACATAAATGTATTTTTTAATGAAAAATGCAAACATTAATTAAGGATAAAATGATAAATTAATTATTTTCTTAATATAACTTCATTCATCCAAAATGAATTATATTTTAATTTGAATAGAAGTTAATATAACTTCATTCGTCCAAAATGAATTATATTTTAATTTGAATAGAAGAAAGTAATATTTACACGCGCTACTTTATCTTTAATCTCAAATGTTCACCTTTTAGTTTTTATAAACAATTAATTTTTTTTTTTTAAAAATATATGTAAACTCAATTGAAAAATATTAAAATGAACGGTAGTATATTACATACTGACATATATACAGGCTCAATAGAAGCCAAATTTCATATGCGAAATGGTCAATGGTATAGTAGACAAACCTCCTTAAATAAAAAATTCACATTACACTTACTACGTAACATCAATTGCGACCGCTGTTATAAATTAATTTGAGAAATAGTGTGATATGTTGACTAATTTATTTAAAATACTGTATTTTTAATTGGGTTTTCACATACAGTATGTAGTGATTTATATTTCGTTTTAAAATTAAATTGATGGACGAGTTTAATGTGAACTTGTTACTCTAAATGTTTGAAACTTAGGGGTGTGCTTCTCTTTAGGTCTCATGGTTCAAAATTCCTGAGGTGCAAACAATTTATATGGTACCATATCCATACAAAACGCAAAACTCAGACTTTAAACGGGATCCCTTCAGACTTGAACCGAATACTGTATCATGAAAAAAAAAAAAAAAAAGGTGCGAGAGTATTGCGAATTTGTTGTGGTTCTAACATGATATATAGGCTAAGGGCACGACTCTTGCTGGCGTGGGATATATAGAGATGAAGAAGAATTGAACAATTTAGATCAATTTGGTTTGAAATTTTACACCACAATTGAGGAGTATTAATTTATTGGGCGTAAAAAACGTCTAGTTTTTTTTTTTTTTTCTGACGTTTAATAAAAGGTAAAGTCTAGTATGCACTCGAGTGCATGTTATGCACCCTAGTCCATGTTGCACTTTTCAATTATTACTAAAAATATTATTATATACGGAGTAGTTTAATAATTGAAAAGTGCAACACCATTTACCAAGAAGTGTAAGTCAGTAAAATTAAAAAGTGCAACATGGACTAGGGTGCACAACATGCACTCGAGTCCAGACCAACCCTTAATAAAAATATGGCTAGTTTTTGGTTCAATATAAAATCAAATAAAAAAATATGCATTCGAACCAGCGATTCCGATTCAGAATCAACAGTTTGGGGCTTGGAACCGTCGGTTGCATCCTCCAACGACTACAATCTGCTCAAATCTCAACCGTCCATTTCGAATTCTGACTGTAGGGGATATAAAGAAATTAATTTTGGAACAAGCGGTTCTAATTTTTTAGAAGAGAGGAACCGAAAGAAAAATCGTTACACAGTTCCTATTATAGGGCAGTTCTAGTTTCATTGATTTCGGTTCTAAATTTAAATAGAGGACCGACGATTTGGAATCGATTAGGCAACTATAACTATCCCAAAACTGGTTAATTACATGAAGTAGTTTGCATATAAATAATTTTATATATGTATTATTGTTTTTTCACTAAAGTATACATAATTATACACTGATTTGATCAGGAGGGCTGTCAAGAAATATTTGAACCTGAATTGAACTTTTAAAAAAGGCCCCATTCCTTCATATTTTTTATTCTATAAAAACTTATTAAATATAAAATACTAACAATATATAATTTTTTTACCCATTTTAGAATTTCTAATTTTTAATTAATATAATTTTAAGATTTTAAGTTATTTAATTTTAAGAGATTTTTCAGATTTTTAATGTAATAATATATTTTTTTTTAAAATTTAATGAGATTTTTAGAATTTTTTATTTAGACAACTTTAGATTTTTGGAATTTTAGATTTTTCTTATACGAGTAATTTTTAATTTTAATGAGATTTTTAGAATTTTTTAATATTATATTTTTATTTTGAAATTTAAATGATGTAAATTGAAGTATTTGCTCGAAATCTCATATTTTCGACAAAAATGATGTAAATTTGACCAAAAAAGATGTAAATTGAGCACTCTAAGACGTAAATTGAAAAAGTGAAAATTAAAAGATATAAACTGAATTAGACTTGTTGAGACTTTTTTCTTCTAGTTTTTCCTCCCATTCTCATTCATTATTTTTTACTTTTTAGCACTTCTCTTTATGAGTCTTATATAATTATATAAATAATATATAATATATATATATATATATATATAAATAAAAGATATCTTAAAAAATGGACCCCTAAAAAAAATTGAAATATTTCTGGGCCTAAATCGATAGCCTTGTTGGCCTCACATTATTATGACCGGGTCTATTGATTATCCAGTTTTAATTCTAGTCTTGTGCCGCAAGTAATCACACGGTTAATCGTGCAATTACATTGCACATGTTGATATTGCACAACACCAGATCCAAATCAGACGGTGATGGACTGAATTTGGAAAACCTCTATTTGATCCGTTTGGAATGTACATGTGATGCGTCGAAAAAGAACGCTTACAGATATAGGCCGTTCTCTTACGAGCACTATTAATCACGATCTTAATCACTCGTTCGCCTTTAACAATCTTTGTGTAAACCTTCCCGTAAGTCCAAAATTGACCTGCAAAAGTACACCGGAGGGGGCCTCCGGCGTAGAAGCTCCGACGCTCAAGTCAGAATTTATCGAAGGCGAAATCAAAGAGGAATTCCCCTGTTGTCTAGGGAAATTCCGGCGAATAACGGAGTTCGTCCTCCAAATCAATGTATATCGTATATCAGAATGTATCAAATGAATAAGACGTATCCGTATGTTTTTGAACCTCCCCCTCAAGATATGGAAATAACTTTGTTTTTATACCTGGCCCCTCTCTGCGGAGAGGGGAAGACTTCTTCTCCCTGAATTCTCGGCATATCCCTAGGAATCCGGCCTATCTCCCCGAAGACTCAGTTCTTCAGCTTATCGGCTCCCCTTTTCGTGGGTTTGAGCGATTCCTTTGACTTGGCTAAGAAAGATGGACTGTAGTTCCATCTTTGGGCTAAATCTTTCCCAGCCCAAGGTCTATTGATTACTCCAAATATGGGCAAAAGGCCCAGTTACTCTGATTTCTCTGATTCCCCTGCTTAAGCTCAGGGGTGTATTAATCCTGTTCCTCTGACGTATTGGCCTAATCACAACTACCACAATTCATCCCGTCTCCACGTGTCGACTCCTTAGGGAGCGACATATTTATCTACATCAACCACTCCCCCCTACTCTCATAAAAGGAATAAACTTTAGGAGAGTAGGAAAATAATGACACTAGGATAAATACCAAAGAAATATTTTATTTCCTTTCTTAAAACTTAAAATACCCCTCGAAATATTTTCAGTGATTTGATTCCCTCTAGTAATAATTACTCTCAGAAAGCGTCGGGTCTTTTACACTTCCACACGCAACTGTGCCCTCGAATCCCGCAGTCACGCGCCTATACCCAACATCAGGCCGCCGCTTTTCCTTCACGCGTTTCTCAATTGGGGGGATCATTTAATTCTCCTCGGTCCTCTCTTTTCTCTTTCCAGCGTAATCATTCAAAATCTTCTTTTTCCACCAAAACCCTTTTTTCCTTTCATTTCAAGTTTATCTATTCTCTATCTTCGTTTTCATCTCTGCGATCCTAACTTCTCCGTGCACGTCCAGCGGCCGTTTCGTCGTCACTTCTTAAAACCGACTTTTCTTCAGGTACCTATTCCTTCCCTTCTTCTCTCATTTACAACATGTCATCTTCTTCAGACTCCGTTTCCATGGAGAGTTCAACTTCCCATCCTCTTTCTATCTTTCCTATAATCGACCCTGCTTTAAAAAATACCATCGCTGGTTCTTCCATACTTCCTCCTGAGCGCGTTGCCGCTTTTCTCCGGTCGGGAATCTTTCCCACCGATTATATCGTTAGGGCCGCCCATAGGAGGGAACGCCCAAATTCTCCAGGCCCAAACACTTTGGCCTTCTGGGAGGCTCAACTAAAAGCGGGTCTCCGTTTTCCGATCCATCCTTATTTCTCCGAGATTTCTACTTATCTTCGCATACCCCTCAACCAATTCACCCCCAATGCTATTCGAGCCATGCTAGGTTTTTACATTTTACTGAAGGGGAATGGTGGCGAACCTTCAGCCCAGCTTTTTCTGACTCAATACATGTGTAAGTACGCAGATGGGTTCTTCTATACTTCTGGTCGTCCTTCCAGGGCTGGGAAATTCATGGAAAAGCTCCATGAAGGAGTCCAAGACTGGAAGGACTATTATTTCTTTGTTACAAACCCAGCTCCTTGGGATTTTCCTCATGAAGGGTGGATTTATGAAAATCCTGGGGTACCCCGTCCTCCTCTTTCCGTTTGTTCTTCTCTGAATCTGGATGTGATGAACCATTTAAACGATCATGTTTCTACCCATGGCTTTTTTGATGTAATGGGTATTTGTAAAAATCCTAGAGCTCTCTCTCATTTTGGTTTCGGTCGCTCCGATTATCCTTTAGGTCCTGATGATGGTAATGCCATTTCCTTTTCCGAGTAGTGTCTTTAAAATTGGAGATGTCTTGTTTATTTAATGTTGCTTCATACTTCTTCATGCAGCTATGAGTTGGTTAACTCAGATTTCGCGCGATGCTGCCCCTCTCTCGATGGTTAATAAATCTCCAGCTCCTGCAAGTTCCTCAAAAGTTCCAGTTCCTCCTTCTCCTGTGGAACCTGCCACTGGGTCCGTTGCTAAGCGCACCCGTTCCTCTACCGAGAAAGCCATGGTCTCTGTCTTGCCTCCTGTCTCCGATGCCTCTAAGAAGAAGAAATCCAAAACCAAATCCTCTCTGCCTAATGTTGCTTCCGATGCTCCAGACGAAATCAATATCAACCATCTTTTGACTTTTATAGAACGCTACACTCCGACTTCTACTACTGAGGCTGTTAATGCTCTGTCCTTCGGAGAACGGGTTGTGCATGCCGCTCATAGTTTTACCCAGGTATTTTCCTCGTGCAAATACATTTCTAAGCAATTTTAATAAGAAAGAGTACACTTGTCTGACTTCTTTAAATAATTCATTATGTAGTTCGGTCTCCTGTTTTCCAATGTGTCTGAACGAGCCCTTCAATCCCTTCAACTGGTGGATGACCTCCACAGCCAGGTAGAGTTGGAGAAGGTGAAGAGGGATATCCTCGAAGCGGAGTTACATGATGCTAACCAAAGGTACAAGGTGCTCCAGACGACACTTTCGGGGGAGATTTCTTCATTGAAGAAAGAGTTTGGTAAACGGGTGGAACAGCTGGAAGTCACTCTTCCTCAAGCTGGTATGAATTTGTGCTTGGACTCCCTGTTTACTTCTGTCGCAGGTCAGAAATTTCTGGGTACCTTGCATCAGGAGTGGCTGGAGGCCTTTCTTCAGAGTAGCAGCTTTTTGGGGGCGATGGGTGCATACATTCCTCACTTCATCGATCATGGATTTTCTAATGCTGTGGCTGAGCATTCCACTCCTGGCTTTAATGGTCAATATACTCGTGCCCTCCGGCTAGAAGAATTGGACACTCCCCCCAAGTTCCCTGGAGATGCTAAAGAAGACATCAATACTCCATGGTGGTTACCTGGGATGAGGAAGGCGATCTTGGAGTTGAAGGACGCTTCCCTAAAACTGGATGACCTCGTACCGGCCAGGGATATAGCTTTTCCTGTTCATGTGGAAAATCCGACTCCAGTGGCTACCGTAGCAGCAGGTGCTCTGATGGAGAAGGTGGAAGGAGGCGGTTCCAGTGGACGAGCGGAGGAGACCGGAGCAGGCTCTGAGGGGAAGAATGATATTCCCCTCTCTTGATAACTTTCATTTCCCTGATAATATTTTGGTACTTTTAAAACACTCTTTATTTTGTTAAGGCCTTTAAGGCCTCCTTTTGGTATTTTCCGGAGACTCCACACTCCGGGTTTTTCTGTGGAGGGCTTTAGGCATGGTGCCCTAAGTCTTGAATATTCCTGCTTTTCTTCCGTTTGACATTGTACCTGCACATTTATCATTTGGCATGCATATATACATATATCTCTGACTCTGTTTGTTAGATGTGTAATATGATATTCGTCCTGCTTATGCATCTAGCATGTTTTCAGCATTTTATTAACACGTAAAGGCTCTAAAGCTCCTAGAGGAACCTTAATGAGGAGATAGGGTTGATATCAAGTAAGTACAGGGATTTATTAACCATCTTTTCCTTAGTACTAGGGTCTTTAGGGATATTAGGGATCATCTTTTCCCTTAGGCTGTTTATACTCGTAAGAGTTAGTTTATACTCGTAAGAGTTCGTTTATACTCGTAAGAGTTAGTTTATACTCGTAAGAGTTCGTTTATACTCGTAAGAGTTGTTTATACTCGTAAGAGTTAGTTTATACTCGTAAGAGTTGTTTATACTCGTAAGAGTTTGTTTATACTCGTAAGAGTTTGTTTATACTCGTAAAAGTTAGTTTATACTCGTAAGAGTTAGTTTATACTCGTAAGAGTTCGTTTATACTCGTAAGAGTTCGTTTATACTCGTAAGAGATCGTTTATACTCGTAAGAGTTAGTTTATACTCGTAAGAGTTAGTTTATACTCGTAAGAGTTAGTTTATACTCGTAAGAGTTCGTTTATACTCGTAAGAGTTAGTTTATACTCGTAAGAGTTAGTTTATACTCGTAAGAGTTGTTTATACTCGTAAGAGTTGGTTTATACTCGTAAGAGTTTGTTTATACTCGTAAGAGTTAGTTTATACTCGTAAGAGTTCGTTTATACTCGTAAGAGTTAGTTTATACTCGTAAGAGTTGTTTATACTCGTAAGAGTTTGTTTATACTCGTAAGAGTTGTTTATACTCGTAAGAGTTCGTTTATACTCGTAAGAGTTAGTTTATACTCGTAAGAGTTAGTTTATACTCGTAAGAGTTCGTTTATACTCGTAAGAGTTGTTTATACTCGTAAGAGTTTGTTTATACTCGTGAGAGTTTTGAGAGTCGCCAGGGATAGGGTTTCTGGACAAGTTCATTATGTCTTCCGCTACTGTACCCCCTACTCCCCCTAGCTTTAGAGGCTGTCGTGAATAGAAACTTTAGGAGATTTTCCTAGGTATTCTCCATTCGAGCATTTATGAGTCGGTGTAAATTTCTCTATCTTTGCAGTATCTCTAACATGCTATATTTCAGTTTCCAAAACATATTCGTTATTTCAGTACTCATCATGCAGGCCTTCAACAGTTATCTTAACACGGTATTAACATATGAGAAACATTTCATCATAAAATTAGCGCATAAGAGTCATCTCATCACAATATTAACATGCATTTAGGGAAATTGCTGAAATTTTATCCAAACCGATGCTCCATTGATCGAAAACGTTTATCAACATAGGCAAATAAGGGGAACCTATGCCGGCCTCATTAAAAACCTCTCCGTGGTAAAACCCCAAGGGGAAACCCACGTAGAGGCAAAAAGAGTGCCGGTGAAGCAATTATTCGAACGAGAAGTAAATATTAAAAATTGTTCATAAAGAAAAAGGAAGCAGGGGAATTAAACCTTCCTCAAACATAAAATCTCTTCAAGTGGCACACGTTCCATGGCCTTAGTATCTCTTTCCCTGTCATGTCTTGGAGCTTGTATGCTCCACCTTTGAGTACCTGTATTACCCTGTATGGGCCTTCCCAATTGGGTTCCATCTTCCCAGTGTTCTTCAAAGCATCTGCCCTCCGAAGGACTAAATCCCCAACTTTAAAGGAACGAGGGATTACCCTGCGGTCATATGCTGCTTTGATCCGACTCTTGTACCTTTCTGCTTTTAATCTCGCCATCTCCCTCTCTTCATCTACTAGGTCCAGCGCTTCCCTCATCAATTCTTCATTTCTCCTTTCTTCGAAATAAGTGATCCGGTGTGATTTGAGTCTGGCTTCAGGAGGTATCACTGCTGCTGCTCCATATACCAAGTAGAAGGGAGATTCGCCTGTAGCTGTCTTAGGGCTAGTTCGGTATGACCAGAGGACGTTGTCCAACTCCTGCACCCATTTTCCTCCTACCTCTGCCAATCGTGTTCGAATACCATCGACCAGGATCCTGTTTGTAACCTCTACCTGCCCATTAGCTTGGGGATGGGCTACTGAAGTAAACCTCTGCGTGATGTTCCATCTCTCGCACCATCTTCTTATTTTCTCTCCACTGAATTGCGTTCCGTTATCGGAAACCAAGATTCTAGGTACTCCAAACCTGCAACAAATATGTCTAGCAAGAAAAATAATTACATT
This sequence comes from Galeopsis tetrahit, assembly GCA_963675135.1. NCBI lineage: Eukaryota > Viridiplantae > Streptophyta > Magnoliopsida > Lamiales > Lamiaceae > Galeopsis > Galeopsis tetrahit. Next base: position 8,006,144 of record OY776121.1, on the reverse strand, counting down.
GTCCTCTTCGATTTTAGCCAAGGGCACAGCCTCTACCCATTTACTGAAATAATCCACGGCTACAATTAGAAATTTTCTCCCTCCTGGTGCCAAGGGGAAGGGTCCTACCAGATCGATTCCCCATTTAGCGAAGGGACAGGGCGAGTACATAGCCCCCATTTCTTCTGCAGGTACTCGTATCAAGGGTCCATTCTTCTGACACTTCTCACATCTCTTCACATATTCTCTAGCGTCTCTGATTATATTAGGCCAGTAGAAACCTGCCCTAAATACTTTCTTCACCATGGTCTGGTACCCTTCATGGCTGGATGCGCAACCTTCATGGATGTCCTTGATCACTAGCTCTGCTTCTCTCTTTGAAAGGCATTTCAAATAAGGTTGAGTGAAGGACCTCTTGTACAATTGGCCTCCCAGGATGCAATACTTCCTTCTCCACGCCTTTGCCTCTCTGGACATCGGGGTTACTGGGCCCCTATTCAGTTCTTCCCATATTTCTTTCCTCCAATCATCCCCTGCTGTTATCTCTCCAATCAGGGTTTCCGTAGCTACTTGATCTGCCACCAACAGGGTTATCTTTCCGTCTCCCTCGAATTCAGTGGAACTAGCCAGTTTTGACAGTCCATCCGCTTTCGTATTTTCTTCTCTTGGTACCTGTACCACTTCAAAAGTATGGAATTTATTTTTTAGTTTCTTTACCTCTTCTAGATAAGTGATCATTCTCTCATCCTTAGCGAGGTACTCCCCCATGACCTGCTGTACTATCAGCTGTGAATCGGAGTACAGGGTGACCTTCTGTGCCCCTAACTCTGCAGCCATGCTAGCTCCTCTGATCAGGGCCTCATATTCTGCTCCATTGTTTGAGGTGGAAAATCGGAATTTGACAGCCACCTGCACTTCTTGACCTTCAGGGTCAATCAGTAATATCCCTGCTCCACATCCCAAGGCGGATGCTGAGCCATCCACATATACCTTCCATCCTTGTTCTTCTTCCACTCTGGTAGACTCTTGAATAAAATCTGCTAGAGCTTGAGCCTTGATGGCTCTCCTGGGTTCATAATCTATATCATACTCCTGTAATTCCACTGCCCATCTGACCATTCTCCCTGACAAATCTGCTCTCCCTAATGTCTGCTTCAAAGGGAAATTGGTTCGCACCATAACTTTATAGGAGAGGAAGTAGGGGCGTAATCGCCTAGCCGTTACCACCACCGCCAGGGCTGCCTTCTCTACCTCTGAGTACCTCATTTCCGCCCCTTGGATGACCTTGCTCACATAATATATGGGTTGCTGTGCAGAACCTTCCTCTTTCATCAGGGCGGTGCTCAGGGAGTGTTCCCCTACCGAAAGATATAAGAGCAATACATCTCCCTGAGAGGGCTTTGTCAGCTTCGGAAGCTGTTCGAGGTGAAGCTTGAGTTCCTCAAAAGCTTTCTGACACTGGTCGTCCCATTCGAACTTCGACCCCTTCCTTAAGGTTCTGAAGAAGTGATGACTCTTTTCTGCTGACCTTGATATGAACCTACTGAGAGCTGCGATCCTGCCGTTCAGGGTTTGCAATTCCTTCAAATTCCGAGGGGGTTGCATGTCGAGCACCGCCTTTACCTTAACAGGGTTCACTTCTATCCCTCTCTGAGTCACCATATATCCCAGAAATTTCCCTGACCCTACTCCAAAAGAACATTTAGCAGGGTTTAATTTAATACCATTCTCTCGAATTACCTGAAATATCTCCTTCAAGTCGTCAATATGTCCCTCTGCCTTGATACTTTTAGCTAGCATATCGTCCACGTAAACCTCCATGTTCCTGCCTATCTGCTCTCGGAACACCGAGTCTACCATTCTTTGATAGGTTGCTCCTGCATTTATCAGTCCAAAAGGCATACGTACATAACCGAAAGTACCACATGTCGCTATAAAGCATACCTTCGGTATATCGAGGGGGTTCAGCTGGATCTGATGGTACCCCTGATATGCGTCCATCATGCTGAGTAATTCAAACCCAGATGTGGCATCCACCAGTTGGTCGATCCTGGGCAAAGGGTAGTGGTCTTTAGGGCAGGCTTTGTTCAAGTCCCTAAAGTCAATGCACATCCTCCACTTGCCAGCTCCCTTGGACACCAACACTGCATTCGAGAGCCATTCAGGAAACTGGACTCTCTTCACGTGCCCTGCATTCAACAATTTATCGATTTCCTCTTTTACTATGAGGTTCTTCTCTTTACCGAAGTTCCTCAACTTCTGTTTCACGGGCCTGGCTTTGGGATCCACATTCAGGTGGTGCACTGCTATTTCTGGAGGGATACCCGTCATATCCGTCGCCGTGAATGCAAAGATGTCTGCATTCTCCTGGAGGGTGAGTACCATCTTTCTCTGGAGTTCAGGATTCATATTCGTACCTATCCTGGTTGTAAATCCCTCCTTTCCTGGGTAGAGCTCGATGCTCATTAACTCCTCATCCGCTTTAGCTTTGGGTTGCTCTTGCATTAGCTCACCCACTTTCTGTCTCTTCAGCTCAGGGTCTCCACCCTTAAACCTCTCTATTCCTCGGAACACAGCCTTGTCTGCTATCCTGACCGATTCTACGTAACACTTCCTCGCCTGGTATTGATCGCCACATATCTCTCCCACACCCCCCGAGGTAGGGAACTTCATCTTCATGTGGAAGGTGGAGATCACTGCCTGAAAAATATTCAGGCTTGGCCGTCCCATTATTACGTTATAGGAAGATGAGACATCTACAATCAAGAACTCTATGATTTGTACTCGACGGTTAGGGGCAACTCCTAACCCTACTTGTAGTAACGCTGAACCAAGGGGTTGAATGGCTCCCCCTGAGAATCCATACAGAGCTGTTTCCACCGGTCTAAGCTTTATATTCAAGTCCATCTTCTTGAAGCACTCCAAGAACATGATATCGGCAGAGCTTCCAGTGTCTACAAAAATTCTTGCTACATCGTATCCTGCTATATCCGTGGTAATGACCAGTGCGTCATTATGAATTTCACTAGGCTCCCCAGCGTCTTCTGGACCGAAATGGATGTCTGGGCCCTCTGCCATCTTTCCCACTTCATGGTGCTCTATGTTCCTCTCATTCTTCAGCGACCGAACGCTCTGCTTCCTCTGCCTGAAGGAATCCCCATCAGCAGGGCCTCCCATAATCATATGAATAGTTCCCCTCTTTTGAGGAGGGGGTGGTGGTCCCTCATTGCCCTTCCTCTGGTCTCTCCTGTCGTCTTCCTGCTTCCCCTCGGGGTCCTTTCTCTTTTGACCCCTGGGGCCTTGTCGATCTCTGAAAATAAACTCTTTCAGGTGGCCTGCCTGAATCATCCTCTCTATCTCATCCTTCAGATGCCAACATTGGTTGGTATCGTGGCCATAATCGTTATGGAACCTACAAAACTTGTTTGACTTTGGGTTTTGGGGACCCCTGCTTCTTGAGTAGGGAAATTTCATATCTGGATGGTCCCCTGCCACCTCTAGGACTTCGGCTAGCTCTATCTTCAAAGGGGTATATCTCTTCGCCCCTCTCCTGGGATTCCAGGGTGCAACTTCCTCTCTTCTTACGTTTTCCAGTCTCCTGGAGCTCCGATGTCTCTCTGGACTTGGCCTTCTAAGTGGAATTTCTTTCCTCCTTTCTCCATTACCCACTATAGCCCGGGTCTCCGATCGTTTAGCTTTCCTTACCTCCTCCAGGGTGAGGTATTTCTCTGCTCTCCTCAACAATTCATCGAAAGTCCGAACCGGCTTCTTAGCTAAAGAGGTGAATAAATCTCCGTCACGCAACCCGTTGGTGAGGGCATTGATTTTAACCTCCGAGGAGGCTGTAGGTACCTCTAAGGCCGCTTGGTTGAATCTTTTCAAGAAAGCCCGTAAGCTCTCATTCTCTCCCTGGCGCATGTTGAACAAAGTAAGGGTAGCTCTAGGCTGTCTCCTAGCGCTGGCAAATTGGTGCAGGAACAATTCGCTGAATTCGGACCATGAGTGGATAGTATCTGGTCCTAACTGTGTGAACCATTGCTGTGCAGCCTTGGACAGGGTAGTCAGAAATACCCGACATTTGACACCTTCCCCATACCGGTGCAGTAAGGCCGCGTTCTCAAATCTCATCAAGTGCTCATAGGGATCCGAAGTGCCATCGTATTCAAAATTTAAAGATTTGAAGTTAGAGGGCAATTCGTCTTGTAAAATAGTAGATGAAAATTGATATCCAGTGGTGTAAGAGGGTTTACTTACGTTGTCCGTAATATGTCTCTGCATATCCCTCATCTCTTTACGCAGAGCTTGTATCTGATCACTGACGGCCCCTTGATACGTGTCGTCCGTGCTTTCTCCCATCCCCGTATCCAGGGTGATATCCCCAGGGACTCTCTCTGCATCCCTCCGAAGGGGTCTTTCCAGGACGCTTCTCTCAGCCTGGGAAGGTACTTTCTCTTCTGGGTTTCGAGGGAGATCTTCGTTCCTGGAAGGGATTGGGACCGAATCAATGACATGTTCGGGTGGATTTGGTCGTGTGCCCTTATGAACAGGTTCAGGAGGGCGAAGTCCTCGAGCAGCAATTATCCTCTCCACTGATTGCGCTATCATCTCATCCAACTGATCTCGAGAGACGGTCAAGAGTTCTGGTTGAGTGTTAAGGTTATCCTTATTGATCCCACTCCCTGATGCTCCTGAGATACCTGGTGTGTCTCCTTCCTGAGTGGGAGGGATATCCTCCGGTGTGTGGTCTGCCGGTTGTTTCCCTAGATTTCGATTTGAGGGAAAACCTGGAGGAGGAATATCTTCTGATGTGTGATCCATGGGACGTTTCCCTAAATTCCGATTTAAGGGAAATCCTGGAGGGGGCGGAGGAAGAGGAAGTGGAGGAGTGGAATCTCCTTTCTCCTTTGTCTGTCTTGTTGGATCTTGTCCTCCACCCATATCAGTACGGAACTTTTCTCACGCCTTAGCTTGAAATGTTCCCACAGACGGCGCCAGTTGATGCGTCGAAAAAGAACGCTTACAGATATAGGCCGTTCTCTTACGAGCACTATTAATCACGATCTTAATCACTCGTTCGCCTTTAACAATCTTCGTGTAAACCTTCCCGTAAGTCCAAAATTGACCTGCAAAAGTACACCAGAGGGGGCCTCCGGCGTAGAAGCTCCGACGCTCAAGTCAGAATTTATCGAAGGCGAAATCAAAGAGGAATTCCCCTGTTGTCTAGGGAAATTCCGGCAAATAACGGAGTTCGTCCTCCAAATCAATGTATATCGTATATCAGAATGTATCAAATGAATAAGACGTATCCGTATGTTTTTGAACCTCCCCCTCAAGATATGGAAATAACTTTGTTTTTATACCTGGCCCCTCTCTGCGGAGAGGGGAAGACTTCTTCTCCCTGAATTCTCGGCATATCCCTAGGAATCCGGCCTATCTCCCCGAAGACTCGGTTCTTCAGCTTATCGGCTCCCCTTTTCGTGGGTTTGAGCGATTCCTTTGACTTGGCTAAGAAAGATGGACTGTAGTTCCATCTTTGGGCTAAATCTTTCCCAGCCCAAGGTCTATTGATTACTCCAAATATGGGCCAAAGGCCCAGTTACTCTGATTTCTCTGATTCCCCTGCTTAAGCCCAGGGGTGTATTAATCCTGTTCCTCTGACGTATTGGCCTAATCACAACTACCACAATTCATCCCGTCTCCACGTGTCGACTCCTTAGGGAGCGACATATTTATCTACATCAACATGTAACATGACTTAGCACTACAATATAAAATTCTGTAAAAAAATAAAAAAGCACTACAATATAAAATTCTGTACAAAAAAAAAAAAAGCACTACAATATAAAATATGTTACAATTTTATTTTTCCCTTTCATACTTCCTGAAAGTGAATAGGATAGGAAGAAATTTTCAGCCTGCGAATGGTTTTTAATAGAGAATTAATAAAAATCAATTAATTATTCACCTTTTTTAAAATTTGGATTTTTAGTTGAGACAATTTCTTTTCATAGTATGACACATGTTCTGGGTCCATTTGATGGGCCTTCTTCCCACACTCTAAAAATTGGACTTTAAAATGAAACAAAATTATTTAATTTTTTTTTTTTTTTTTTTTGCAAATTTGAAGAATTCAAGCTTGAAATAAAGGTTTATATTTGAGAAGGTTGACATGGTCAGTTCCTAACAGAATCTCGTGAATGCAAATGCCACATATGTAGCTCTAAATTTCAAGATTTAAAAATTAATCATCATGTAGTCTACTTCATAAAATTACTTTTTAAATTAATTTTAATTTTATATTTTTGTACTTTACTTATATTATTCGATTCTGTCGGATTTGCTCATAAAAGTCGTACGAATATAGAAATGGATTGGAAACGGTATTAGACCGTCAACACATATAATAAACATTTTGTAAAACCCCGACTTTATATATCCGGTTTCGTAGATAAGGCAAAGTAACTTTATCCAAGCTCGATTCAAACTCAATCAAATCTAAAATTTTTAAGCTCAATCTCAATTTGATAAGAAATTCAATAAATTTAAAATCGGTTCAATTCAACTCGACTCAATTCTTGTACAATTTTACAAAATTAGATGTAAAAAATATATGTTTCCTAATATAATTAATTTTGGAAGTATTGTAGAAGCTCGATTAAGCTCTCACAAGTCTTTCGATCCGAGTATTTAAGAACTAAACTTAATTAAATTTGAGTCGATTTCGATATTTTTTAGAGTCGAACACGAGTAGTTCATAAGTTGAAGGAAATATTTTAATTTTCCGTATGATCCATTTTAAATATTGCGCTGTTACTCGAAAAAAGATTTTACAGTTTATAATCTTTCCCTAATTTTATTTTTATAAATTAATATAAAATATTATAAGAAAAAAAAATTAAGGATGGGGAATATTCTTAAAATTAAAAAATTGCATATATAAACTTAATTTCAGAAATTTTGATAACTAATTAAACTTCATTTTGCAAATGGACCAACTGTTCAACAAAGTCGGATTGAGCCTACCTTATTCGAAAGAGACCATCACCATCACCCCCATGTCCCAGGTCTAATAAGTAGGAATCTTACCTGTTTTAGGGTTGTAAATGAATCAAATATTTTTTGTAGATTTGATATTCGTATTCGAAATTTTATTATTTAAATTCGTATATGATGTAGATAAATATGTCGCTCTCGGAGGAGTCGACACGTGGAAACGGGATAAGTTATGATAGTTGTGATTAGGTTAATATACTGAAGAAACAGGATTAATACACCCCCTGGGCTCGAGTAGGGAAATTAGAGGAATCAGGGGAATTGGGCCTTTGGCCCATATACGGAGAAATTAATAGCCTTTGGGCCTGAAAAGATCAGGCCCACATATGGAACGCGTAATCACTCTTTCCTAGTCAAGATAAATGAGTGAGTCAAACCCACGAAAATAGGGGATGATATGCTCCAAAACCGAGTCTTCAGGGGAAAGCCCGATTCTTCAGGGGCTTGGAAGCTGGATTCTTGGGAATGGACCAAGAATATAGGGAGAAGAAGTCATCCCCTCTCCGCAGAGAGGGGCCAGGTATATAAAGAAGGTTATTTTCCATATTCTGAATTAAGTTCTTTACGATACAGATACGTTTCTACAGAATACATACTTTCATACAAAATATACACTGATTGGAGAAGAAACTCCACTATATTCTCTGGAATTTCCCTAGATATACAGGGGAATTCCTCTTTCATTTCGCCTACGATCGAATCTGACTTGAGCGTCGGAGCTTCTACGCCGGAGGCCCCCTCCGGTGTACTTTTGCAGGTCAATTTCGGACTTACGAGAAGATTTACGCGAAGATTGCTAAAAGGCGAACGAGTGATTAAGATCGTGATTAATAGTGCTCGTAAGAGAACAGCCTATATCTGTAAGCGTTCTTTTTCGACGCATCAACTGGCGCCGTCTGTGGGAAACTAGATCTAAGACGTGAGATTTATTTCCTAACTATTGGAGGTGAACATGAGCTTGTTAGACGAACTACTAAAGAGGGAAAGAATATATTTTCCTCCCCTATACGACCTGAATTGGGAATTCCAGTGGGAGGAAGAACTCCACTACCTATTTTCCTTCCTCCCCCTCCGAAGAATTTGGTTGAAAGTTCAGGAAAATGACTCGCATTCGTTCCTTCAGGGGAAAATCCGCCCCTTACACCAATAGAAGTCCAGAATCTGAGGGAAGAGACTCTAGACACTCCTATCCTTACTGAGGGTGACATGTCTGGAGCCCTCGGGAGTGGACCTAGCAGGGAGATACCTCCAGCAGCTACAGGTTCAGAATTGCTGGTATTGACTACTGAACAACTGAATGTTATAATAACACGATCCAGGGAGAAGGTGATGGTTGTCCAGGGCACTCCAGCCCCTATAGCCTTCCCGAGGGCGACTGAGGCTGTAGGTCAGAAATGACCTGAACATATACCTGGAATCTCACAAGTCTTTTCGAGGGTTTGGTGAACATATACCTGGAATCTCATAAGTCTTTTCGAGTATTTGATAACTTAAGGGAGGTATCTCTGCACTCTTTATGTAAATTGAAATTGAAATATCACTTGAAAGACGTTTTTGTTGATGATCTAGTGTTAAGTACTTCTGAAAAAATTAGTTTGTATAGGAAATATAAGTCTATAATGAGAACATGTGTGTAGTCTGATAAAAAGTGATTGTGATAATATTTGCATCAACAGTCATTTTCTGACTATTATGTTGAAAAATGTGATATATGAGGTAGCATGCATTGTCTTGGCTAATTGATTGATACTAATCTGATACTTGAATGAGACTCGTCAATATGCATGAATGTGAGTGAGAAAAATAATTTATCTGTGATAGATAGGATCGAGATAAACTATTATATGCTATGACTTGCATAAATGATGTGGAGAAGGATGTAAATCTTTTTAGTTTAGCGTGGATGTTAATCGTTTCAATCAATATGTTGCGAAAATATGAGACGTATTGTATATGTGGAAAGATTCGCACGAGAATACACCTTTTATTGAATGAGCATTAGAATATTGACAAAACACGTACTAAATCTTGGTACAAATTGTTATTTAACCTTTTTGTTTCGAGAAATTTTGAGGAGGTCCAGCCCAGAAATCCTTAAGAACTCTGGGAGTGCTGAAAACGCAAGAGGTTCTGGAGAGATATAGAGTATTCCAGTCCCCGAGGGCTGGCAGAGATATGAAGTATTCCAGTCCATGAGGGTTACCGGAGATATGAACATAAATTGGCCAGGACCTAAGAGTCCATGAGGGTTACCAGGGATATGAACATAAATTGGCCAGGACCTAAGAGCCCAGGTCCGTGAGGGCTAGCAGAGATATGTTGAGTACATTAGTACCACTGGTTAGTACAAGTGTTAATTCTTGTAGATATTATTATGAGCATGTCTTTAAGAAATTGACATATATGATACGAGGCTACTCTTTTCCGTTGAATTAAGAAGGGTCCCCTTAAGCTTACACGATTGATTTATGTAGATGTTTTATAAATGATATTGGAATTGAGAATTACTTGAAATCTTAGAAGCATGAGTAGGTGATTCATATGTTGAGTTCTATGACTACTTTATGTGGGAGAATTGATGATGACTATGGTTCTGGAAACGAAAGCTAGCATAACTATTTTCAAATTGTGTATGATTGACATGTTTCTATACTTTAGATATGATTTCAAATTATAGATTGAGCTTATTCAGGTCCTTGAGATCAAAAAATGAAAAGTGCTACTTCTTACCTTTTTATCTTTAAACAAGGATATGTCTTGAGTTATGTCCTCGTTTAGGACCTTGAAGCTTGCATGTACTAGAAATACTCATTTATGATGAAACGTGGAGAATTGAATATTCATTGTAATTTTCATTTGAAGAGACTATTTGAGAGAGCATGATCCACTTATTTTTTACTTTTAGAGTGGGAGTTGATCTGTTTTGTTGGTTCGATGCTATGAAGTTTTATTTTCGAAAAGATAATGAATTTTCAATATTGCATGAGATGATTCTTTTAGAGTGATGAAACATGATTTGAGCGTTTGAGGGGTTTTAGGGCCAGCAGCCCTAAATAAAGTGAAATAATAAGCCTGAAAATTAGAGTTGATAAACAATGATCCCATGAGGAGGAGTTGGAGATTCTAGAGGTGCTTGAGTAGCCCGAGGGAGCAGGATTACAAAAGAGAATAAAGAGTGAGTTCAGGGGAACCTTGGAGAACCCCCAGATTATTATGAGATTCGAGATCCTAAAGAGCGAAACCAAACAACGTTGAGAAGCTGGAAGTTCAGGAAAAGACCATGTGCAATGAAGCTAAACCTCGACCTGCTCGAGGAGTTGTAAACGTACGAGAGATATGCGCAATTGCGAAGACGAATATTGAGGTAATAAGTTAATTCATATTACTTGTGATTGTTATGTTCCGATAGCCAGGAAATTGATGGCTAAGATGCCTAAGACCAAAGATGGAGAATACTTGACTGGCTATGAAGTCAACTTAGTATATCCGTGGGGCAATACCCCTGAACGGCCAAGGTCAAAGACCATATCCCTGGAGGACTGAAAGTAATATCCCTGAAAAGGGGACAGAATAAACCTACAGGTACCCTAATTCAGGAGCGAAAGACACTATAAGATCGCGAGGCCAAGAGAAGATTAGAGAACCTGCGAGGTTTACCTCACCTTGAGGAATTGCGAGGTTTATATAAACCTCACTGGAAGAGACAGCGAGATTTACACCAACATACGAAGATTCGAAAAGAAAACACCTAAAGTTATGTGATTAAAGATCTTCATTCACGATAACCTCTAAAGCTAGGGGGAGTAGGAGATACAGAGGGTAAGATATGATTAATATGCCAATTACCAAATGATTAATCATTTATTTATTTTGTTGTTAAGGGAAACATATGTGGATCATATCCTATTAAACCTCAGTACGAAAGGAGCCTGGAGATTTACATGTCACTCTTAAGCTGAACCAGAACATAATGAAAGAGTTTCCCTAAAATTGAGTTGAGTATCCAAGACCTTGAGGTATATCAGAGATAAGAGTACACGTGTGAACAGTTGAGGGACGTCGAGTCCCTGAGAAATTCGATGGGTAATTTTACCCTCTCGGTAGAGGGGGTAAGGCAGGTGACATGAGTCAGGTATGACTTGCATTTATTGTTTGTGAATTTAATAAGATATGATGTTTTGAGATATTCATGTGATTCTTTGCATGAGATAACTGTTAGGGGTCCGCATAATGAGTGCTGAAATAACGAATGTGTTTTGGAAACTAAAACATAACATGATAGAGATATTGCAAGATAAAGAGACTTACACCAGCTCATAAAGATTCGAATAGAAAATGCCTAGGAACAATTCCTAAAGTTTCTATCCACGACAACCTCTAAAGCTAGGGGGAGTAGGGGGTACAGTAGCTGAAGACATGATTAACTCGTCGATAAACCCTATCCCTAGCGACTCTCAAAACTCTTACGAGTATAAACAAACTCTTACGAGTATAAACAAACTCTTACGAGTATAAACAAACTCTTACGAGTATAAACGAACTCTTACGAGTATAAACAACTCTTACGAGTATAAACTAACTCTTACGAGTATAAACTAACTCTTACGAGTATAAACAACTCTTACGAGTATAAACAACTCTTACGAGTATAAACAAACTCTTACGAGTATAAACACTTTAACTTCAGGGAGAGTATAATCCCTAAGAACTCTTACGAGTATAAACTAACTCTTACGAGTATAAACGAACTCTTACGAGTATAAACTAACTCTTACGAGTATAAACAACTCTTACGAGTATAAACTAACTCTTACGAGTATAAACGAACTCTTACGAGTATAAACTAACTCTTACGAGTATAAACGAACTCTTACGAGTATAAACTAACTCTTACGAGTATAAACAACTCTTACGAGTATAAACTAACTCTTACGAATATAAACGAACTCTCACGAGTATAAACTAACTCTTACGAGTATAAACAACTCTTACGAGTATAAACTAACTCTTACGAGTATAAACAACTCTCACGAGTATAAACTAACTCTTACGAGTATAAACGAACTCTTACGAGTATAAACTAACTCTTACGAGTATAAACAACTCTTACGAGTATAAACTAACTCTTACGAGTATAAACAGCCTAAGGGAAAAGATGATCCCTAAGATCCTAACCTCTGGAGGATATAATCTCTAAAAACCCTAGTACTAAGGGAGAAAATAGAAGCCTTACCAGATTACTAAGTGCAGGGATATGAATCCTATCTTCTCATTAAGGTTCTTCTAGGAGCTTTAGAGCCTTTACGTGTCAAGAAAATGATAAAAACATGCTAAATTCACAAGCAGGACGAATATTACGTTACACCTCTAATAACAAGAGTCAGAGATATATATATATATATATATATATGCATGGCAAGTGATAAATGTGCAGGTACGATATTAAGCGGAAGAAAAGCAGAAATATTCAAGACTTAAGGCACCATGCCTAAGCCCTCCACAGAAAAACCCCGGAGTGTGGAGTCTCCGGAAAATACCAAAAGGGGCCTTAAAGGCCTTAACAAAATAAAAAGTGTTTTAAAAGTACCAAAGTGTTATCAGGGAATTAAAGTTATGAAGAGAGGGGAACATCATTCTTCCCCTCGGAACCTTCTCCTGCCTCCTCAGCTCGCCCACTGGAATCGCCTCCCTCTGCCTTCTCCGTCAGAGCACCTGCTGCCACGGTAGCTACTGGAGTTGGGTTTTCCACATGAATAGGGAGGGCCATATCTTTCGCCGGTGTAAGATCATCCAATTTCAGGGCAGCACCCTTCAACTCCAAGACCGCCTTCCTCATCCCAAGTAACCACCAGGGAATATTGATGTCTTCCTTAGCATCTCCAGGGAACTTAGGGGGAGTGTCCAGTTCCTCCAACCGGAGGGCATGAGTATACTGACCATTAAATCCGGGAGCAGAATGCTCAGCCACGGCGTTGGAAAATCCATGATCAATGAAATGGGGGATATATGCACCCATCGCCCCCAAAAAGCTGCTACTTTGGAGAAAGGCCTTCAGCCACTCCCGATGCAAGGTACCTAGAAATTTCTGACCTGCGGCAGAGGTAAACAGGGAATCTATGCACAATTTCATACCAGCCTGAGGAAGAGTAACCTCCAGCTGTTCAACCAGTTTACCAAACTCTTTCTTCAGCGAAGAAATCTCCCCCGAAAGCGTTGTTTAGAGTACTTTACACCTCTGATTAGCGTTATGTAACTCTGCTTCGAGAATATCCTTTTTCACCTTCTCCAACTCTACTTGGCTGTGGAGATCATCCACCAGTTGAAGGGACTGAAGGGCTCGTTCAGACACATTGGAGAATAGAAGACCAAACTCCACAAGAAACAACATCAAGAAGTAAGATGTCTATATTTTCTCCTATTAATCATTCAAAGCAATATGTACATTGAGAATCTACCAGTGTAAAACTCTGAGCGGAATGCACAATCCAGTCCTCTGAGGACAGAGCATTAAGGGCTTCGGCAGCAGGGATAGGAGTATGTCGATCTATGAAGGCCATGAGGTGATCAACACTGATATCCCCAGGGGCATCAAGAGTAGCATTGGCCGAAGAAGGTAAAGAGGACTTGGTTTTGGACTTCTTCTTTTTGGAAGCATCAGAGGCAGGAGGCAGAGTGGAAACTAGGGCCTTCTCAGTAGAAGACCTTATACGTTTAGCAACTGACCTAGTGGAAGGTTTCACTGGGGAAAGAGGGATAGGGGCCTTTGAGGAGCTTTCAGGGGCCAGAGATAAAACACGGAAAGTCGAAAAACGTTCAAGATGAGGGATATTTGCGTGGGTTCTTGATATGAACCCAACTCCTGATATATTTGCGAGAGTCCTTGATATGAAACAGAAAATGGTGTTGGTAATTCTATGACCCAACAGGTGTCCAGTTCCCAAAATGATTAAAGAAGAAGCTCTACCCATTATATCCCTCGAGGCTTGAGGGAAATAGATGACATCCAGAGTCATAAGAGGTTTTCAAAACTAGGGATATAGGACCCTAGCCATCCAAAGGAAAACTCAGAGGTATAAAAGCAGGATTAAAGTTTCTTACGATCGGAGAGTGAGGCCGAGGGGAATTAGAGAGCCCCTCACAATTCTGAGATTAAAGAGATGAACTGTTTCGATTTAAGATCGCGCGACTAGACTCATGAGATTGTAAATGAGAAACACTTATGAGATTTTGAGGTTCAGTGTATGAACCACCTTGATTGAACTAGCCAAGGTATAGTTGGAGATTTTGAGGAGTGTAAATCATTTAAAGAGTCCGAGAGGTTTGAGATCTAAACCATATTGAGCCAGGATATGGCTGAGAGTTTCTGAGTGATAAGTGTTAGCCACTTAAGAGTCCTTAAGGTTCAGAGTACGAGCCATAACACCTAATATCCCTGAAGTGGGGAATTTTTAAAGAGTTTTGAGCTCCCTAGGGCTCAAGGGTTTCAGAGAGGGATATAATTTCCCAGGGCGACATGATACACTCTCTGAAACTTGGACTTGGGTGTATCCAGGAATGGAAGAGAGTATTGAAGGAAAGGTGGCGAGGATCTGTACGAAGGGGTGTTCAGGTTAATTCATCTTGTTATTTCCTACTCTCATAAATTTGAGGTATTTTACGAGAGTAGGGGGGAGTGGTTGATGTAGATAAATATGTCGCTCTCGGAGGAGTCGACACGTGGAAACGGGATAAGTTATGATAGTTGTGATTAGGTTAATATACTGAAGAAACAGGATTAATACACCCCCTGGGCTCGAGTAGGGAAATTAGAGGAATCAGGGGAATTGGGCCTTTGGCCCATATACAGAGAAATTAATAGCCTTTGGGCCTGAAAAGAGCAGGCCCACATATGGAACGCGTAATCACTCTTTCCTAGTCAAGATAAATGAGTGAGTCAAACCCACGAAAATAGGGGATGATATGCTCCAAAACCGAGTCTTCAGGGGAAAGCCCGATTCTTCAGGGGCTTGGAAGCTGGATTCTTGGGAATGGACCAAGAATATAGGGAGAAGAAGTCATCCCCTCTCCGCATAAAGGGGCCAGGTATATAAAGAAGGTTATTTTCCATATTCTGAATTAAGTTCTTTACGATACAGATACGTTTCTACAGAATACATACTTTCATACAAAATATACACTGATTGGAGAAGAAACTCCACTATATTCTCTGGAATTTCCCTAGATATACAGGGGAATTCCTCTTTCATTTCGCCTACGATCGAATCTGACTTGAGCGTCGGAGCTTCTACGCCGGAGGCCCCCTCCGGTGTTCTTTTGCAGGTCAATTTCGGACTTACGAGAAGATTTACGCGAAGATTGCTAAAAGGCGAACGAGTGATTAAGATCGTGATTAATAGTGCTCGTAAGAGAACGGCCTATATCTATAAGCGTTCTTTTTCGACGCATCAGTATACAAATTTTCTTTTTGATTCAATTAATAAATAAATACAAAACTATAATATTTGATTCAATATTAGTAAGTATCCCATTATATTTATAAATATATATACATAAATATAATTTTAAATGTATATTTAACTCATGTTATTTAAATTATTATTTTACATATTTTCTCCATAAAATTTCAAATTGAATACTTAAAAAAAAAAAATCGAAATCAAATTTACTATTTGAAAAATAAACGAAAATAAATACAAACATCCAAATACTTCAACAGGAATCGAATACCGAAGTGAATACAACCCTATGCTAAATCAACAAAACAACACGCAATGTAAATTAATCGTGTTTTACACATCAGACATATTGACCCTCTAATTACCGCAAAATGCAACATTTGAAAATTCCTAAAATTTAAACCAACTTCATTCAACTCCCCATTTTGCCCTCCAATCATTTCTTAAAATAAAACAAAACAAAAGTTGACAACTGAAACTGTATTTTATTCTTCAAAACGAAAAATCAATTTGAAAATTATTTAACAAAATAGAAAACCCTAAAAAACACCAACATTAATAAATCGTCGTATCAAAGAAAGGAAAAAAACCAGAAGAAATATATTCAAGGGTAAAAAAAGAATTTGGGGATTTGCTCAGATTCTATGGGTGTATAGTAGAGTCTATCATGCAATTTGCATTCAGTACGAGGAATTATTTTATAATCACCGCAAATCCGCCAAAATCTACAAAACCCAAAGGAAAAAAAAAACATACTTAATATAAGCAGCAGAACATGATTGAAAGCTTAAACACATATGGACACGATTGGAGGCGGCTCAAACACAAATAAAAAATATCGAATCGAGAAATGATTTATATCTGATAACACAAAAACAAAGAGAAATGGGATTCATACCAGAAAGTTTTGATCTATTAGAACTGATGGGAGCTGCGTAAGTTAAATAGTAGTGGTGGATTTAGGATTAGGGTGCTACACATAGACATACCCTAATTTAGTTACAGCCCATTGGGCTTTTTAACTCCAAATTCAGCTGGCCTGGGTTATATGCCCCTCCATGAATGAATGAATGTTAGATGCACTCCTCCTTCATTTTTATTAATTAATTAAATATTTATGCAAAATACCGATTTTGCCCTTCTAGTAAAATACAATTAGGTAGATGCACTCCCCCTAAAATTCAGATTAACCCTAATTGGAGAGGCAGCCGCCGCCCCTAAACAAATTTAGAAATTTAAAAACAAAACTTAGAAATTAAAAAAAAAAATTTAATTTCGACAAACTAGAGTCGACCAAAAACACTCATTGACACTGGATTGTCGACCAAACACACTCCCGTCGACTCTGGTTTGCCGACCAAAAATACCTCGTCGAAAGATTTATTTTTTTTTAAATTGAAATTTTCGACAATAAAGGTTCGACCATAAACACCCCGAACCCACTGTGGTCACTGACACACACCACCCTGGACTGTTGTCGGAAAATATGCTTTAAGAAGAGGAATTTGAAGATAATTTGCCCACAAATTTATGCAAGGAAGTTAATGATGATACATCACCACTAAAAATAAAATTTAAAAAATAAATTAATTGAACTCCACAGACTCGACTCCTGAACCAGGAAGATCAATGAAAAGGACTTTGCCATTATACTACAAGACATTAGTATTAAATAAATGAATGAATATAAATATACATATAAAATCCTTTTAAATATTGTATATTGTGGTTATTAAATTAATTTAACATATTGATGCGGCCTAAAAATGTCGTCCAATAAGAAGTCGACACGTGTATAGAGGATAAGATAAAAGAGGAGATCTGGGACTAAGGAATACTCTCCGTATAAATAATCCCTTCTGGAGGTCCCTCCGGAGGGAGCTCCACCTGGGGAGAGATATCAGGAGGACTTAATCTTGATAAGAATTATTAGACCAAAGATCTAGGAGAATCCCGTAAGAAACGACTTGAGGTCGAGCAAAGGAAGACTCATTCCTCCTTTATTTCAGTGGATGGAGTCCACTAGGGGGAGTGGTCCTATTCTTCAGGGAAGTAGGAGAGTTGAGGACCTTGTCAATGCAGCAGGGCCGAGTCCAAAGGGGAGCTCCGAAATAGAAGGAAACCCTAACTTCCTCTTAGGAGGAAGCTCCCTATAAATAGGTAAATCTGAATATATTGTCAGGTGGGAATCTCTAATTTTACTTGATATATTACGCTGCTTACAACAATCTCTTGACTTTCCTTTGAGAATCTCATTGATAATCAAATGACTCTTTAGTCCTTGCCATACACTGAATTACCGAGACTGACTTGAGCGTCGGAGTGTCCGCGCCGGAGTCCCCTCCGGTGTGTCTTTTGCAGGTTCTTGGAGGATCATTCCAGAGGAAGCAGTGTACCCGAATCATTCATACGCGTTCGGGAATTTGGATATCTGACTCCAAGGATATCCAATCCATCCGTGCAAATTTTGGCACATCAACTGGCGCCGTCTGTGGGAAAGATTTAAAAGATTTTCTCACGAATTTCTATCTGTTCGAGTGATGGGTGGAGGAAAGAAGACTCTGCCAGGGGAAAATCCCCCTTTGCCAACTGATCCCACACTGAAGGGAGGCCGAGGGAAGGATCCAGTTCATACCCCTTCCGAATCAAATCCGCCACTAACACCAACTCTAGGAAGAGGCTCGAGACACCCCTATCTCTACAGGGGGTGATATTGTTGGCACGTCTAGAGCCCTCGAGAGTGGACCTGGCAAGGAGATACCTCCAGCTACTGTAGGGGATGATAACATTTGTGCCCCTCCACGAGCAGCAGAGTATTCAGGATCCCAGGATCGGATCTGGAGGTACGAGGTAGAGTATTCAGGACCCCGAGGTCCAGAATCAAAACTTAGAGGTATGAGGAAGAGTATTTAGGGCATCGAGATCCAAAATCTAAACGTGGGAGTACGAGGCAGAGATATGATAAGTGCATCGGTACTACAGGTTAGTACAAGTGTTTGATAGAGCCTAAAATATTAGATCTTTTATAGTAATTTGATATTACTATGAGCATATTTTAATGATATTGACATATATGACACGAACTTATTTTTTCCATTGAATTAAGCATGATTCTCCTAAGCTTACATGATTGATACTCTAGAAACGATCTTAGAATTGAGAATTACTTGAAATCGTAGAAGCATGGTGATGCGGCCTAAAAATGTCACCTAATAAGGAGTCGACACGTGTATAAATGATAAGATCGAGAGAAAAGGATTGGATTATCTAGTACTCCCTGAATAAGGAATCCCCTTTAGAGCTCCCTATGGAGGGAGCTCCATTTGGAGAGAAGCATCAGAAAGAAGCAGTCTTAACATGAAGTCATAAGCCGTAAATGTAGAGGACTTCCGTCATTTCCGGTCCAAGCTGGGTAAAAGAAAGACTTTATCCTCCTTTATCTTAGGGGATAAAGTCCACTATGAGCACAGATTGCCGAATCTTCAGGGAGTATAGAAAAGGGAAGACTTCTTCCACTCAGCAGGGCTGAGTCTTAGAGGCAGCTCCGAGATAAGGGGAGGTTCTAACTTCTCTCCACGAAAAAGGCTCTATAAATAGGTAAATCGAAGGAGATTTCCAGGTTAGACATTCTTATACTACAAACTTGATATACTAAACACGAAACACCTTTCTGATATTCTTTGAGAACTATTTTGATACATCAAGGATCTTGATATCCTTGGGAGATATTGATAAGCCCTATACTGACTTAGGCATCGGAGTGTCCACGCCGGACCCCCCTCCGGCATGCTCTTTGCAGGTTCTTGAAGATTTCGAGTGAAGGCAGCATATTTAGAGTGATTGTACGTGTTCGAAGAGTGGGACATCCAATCCAGAGGACACGCAATCCTCTCGTGCAAATTTTGGCACATCAACTGGCGCCGTCTGTGGGAAAGAATTGAAAGATTTTCTCACGAATTTCTACCTGTTCGAGCAAATGGGTGGCGGAAATAAAACATCTACTTCTGGAAAGAAGAATCTTCCAGAGGAAAATTCCCCTTTGCCAACTGATCCCCCATCAAGGGGAGGCCGGGGGAAATCAGCCGTTGGCACCTACCCTAGGCTTGGGCGACGAAAGTCATCCCCTACCGGTCAGGGAGGGAATAGCAGGGAACCTTGAAGACCCAGAGCCCCAGACCGTGGATCCTCAGCGAGAGGTTATCCCAAACTCAGGGCCACTCCTGATCTCTCCCGATAAATTGAACGCCCTCATCAAGCAAGCCGTAGAGAGAGCCTTCGCGGATCAAAGAGATCGGGTTCCCAGAGCTGCACCAGGGAACCTGGAGGTACCTGTCCCGAGACCCCAAGATGAGGCACCTGGAGCCTCCCAAGTGTTGTCCAAGGAAATGGGGGTGCAGGCAGAAGAAGACGATAAGGTGCCCTCCCGAGCGGAAAGAAGCATTCCCCTTCGGAATACGAGAAGGAATGCAGATCTGGCACCCCGAGAGACAGAACTCCCTGAAACAGAAGAAAGCACCGATGATACCTATGGAGGGCCAGTCAGCGACCAACTACAGGCCCTACAAAAGGAGATGAGGGATATGAGGAAGCAAATGAACAATCGAAACAGTAGATCCGCTCATGTCTCTAGATGTCAGTTCTCCCCTAACATATTACAGGACGAACTGCCATTCAATTTCAAGCCCCTTAATTTTGAATACGATGGTACGGCAGACCCGTACGAGCACCTAGTAAGGTTCGAGAACGCTGCGTTATTACACCGCTATGGAGAGGGAATCAAATGTAGGGTATTCCTAACCACTCTAGCGAAAGCCGCACAACAATGGTTCACTCAATTGGAACCCAATACAATCCGATCCTGGGAGGAATTCAGTGAGCTATTTCTTCATCAATTTGCAAGTGCCCGGAGACAACCGAGGGCCACTTTGACCCTCTTCAATCTGAGACAGGGGGAGGGCGAGAGCTTAAGAGCTTTTCTCCGGAGGTTTAATCAAGCAGCTCTGGAGGTCCCTACAGCCTCTCCAGAGGTGAAGATCAACGCCCTCACTAATGGATTGCGTGATGGAGACTTTTTCTCCTCCTTAGCCAAGAAGCCAGTTAAGAACTTTGATGAATTGCTGCATAGAGCAGAGAAGTACCTCACTCTAGAGGAGGTTCGAAAAGCAAAGAGACTGGAGATCAGGCCACAAGATCGAGAGAGGAGAAGGGAAGGCCCCTCCAGATGATTCAGTCCAGAGGTCCCTCGGACCTCCGGGTCAGCAAGAGACAGAAATCCCTCCGGAGGTCCCCGGTCTGGCCCTCGCGGGAGGTTTGAGAAATACACGCCCTTGAGGATTGAGCCTGCCGAAGTACTGGAGGTAGCAGGAGATCATCCAGACTTGAAATTCCCATATTCCAGAGGTCGAGGACCTCAGAAGCCCAAGTCTGATCGATTTTGCCGATTTCACAATGAATATGGACATGACACAAATCAGTGTTACCACCTGAAAGACGAGATTGAAAGGATGATCCAAGCGGGCCATCTGAAAGAATTTATATTTAGAGACAGGCAGGGCCCTCGGGGGCAGAAGCGAAAAGAACATGAAAGAAAACCGGAAGAGAAGGAAACCAGAGAGGCGGCCGAAGATATGCCCCCTCCACCACCGAAAAGAGGAGTAAGCCACATGATTGTGGGAGGGCCAGCTGATGGAGATTCCTTTCGGAAGAGAAAGCAGAGTGTCCGAGCTCTAAAAGCAGAGCAAGGAGGTCAGTTAAGAGAAGTAGGACGTATGACGGAGACGCCCAATATCCGATTTGGGCCGGAGGATGTGAAGGGAGTTAAGGAAGATCACAACGATGCTCTGGTGATCACTACTGACATAGCTGGGTTCGATGTTGCTCGAATCTTCGTAGATACAGGGAGCTCAGCTGACATTATGTTTTTTGAGTGTTTCAAGAGAATGGAGCTGAGTGTGAAGCTGCGACCTGTAGACACCTCTCTGTATGGTTTCTCCGCAGGTGCCATCCAACCCTTGGGATCAGTAATGTTACAGGTAGGATTGGGGGACGCTCCAGCTCGAAAGGTCCACTTGGTGGAGTTCCTCATTGTAGATATCCCCTCATCATACAATGTAGTAATGGGACGACCTAGCCTGAACCTCTTTCAGGCAATCATCTCCACATTTCATATGGAAATGAAATTCCCTACAGCCACCGGGGTGGGAGAAGTAAGAGGAGACCAGTACCAAGCACGGAAGTGCTATGCAGAGTCTGTAAAGATGGCGGACAGAGCCCTGACCAAGGGCCTGGAGCGGACGAGAGGAGATGACCCTGAGGTCAAGAGAAAGAAAGTAGAAGGAGTAGCACCTGAACAGGTGAATGTTAAAACAGACGAGGATTTGATGAGCGTGGAGCTCTTCCCAGGAAAACTCGGCTTTGCCACTAAGATAGGTACCCAACTGGGACCTGAACTTACAGAGAAGGTAATCTTTACATTACGTCGAAATTCCGATATATTTGCATTTTCTCCAGCTGACATGACAGGGGTCCCTCCGGAGATAGCATTACATTGCCTTAATGTTGATCCAAAAGCAAAGCCCGTGAAACAGAAACTACGAAACTTTGGAATTGAGAAGAATAACATCGTGAAAGAAGAAGTCGAGAAACTACTGAAAGCAGGACATGTGGTGAAAGTCCAATTCCCAGAATGGCTATCCAATGCTGTGCTAGTGCCTAAAGGGGGAGGAAAATGGAGAACGTGCATCGATTTCATGGACCTTAACAAGGAATGCCCTAAAGACCACTATCCGCTACCAAGGATAGACCAGTTAGTAGATGCAACTTCAGGCTTCGAGCTGCTAAGCATGATGGATGCATACCAAGGATACCACCAGATCCAGCTGAACCCTTCAGATGTCTCCAAAGTGTGCTTCATAGCAGCGTGCGGAACGTTTGGCTATGTTCGGATGCCATTCGGATTAATCAATGTCAGAGCAACATATCAAAGGATGGTCGATGCTGTCTTTCGAAGACAGCTGGGAAGGAACATGGAGATATATGTAGATGATATGCTGGCTAAGAGTGTGAAAGCAAATCAGCATGTGGAGGATCTAGAGGAAATTTTCCAAGTAATCCGAGAGAACGACATCAAGTTGAACCCAGCCAAATGCTCTTTTGGAGTAAAATCAGGGAAGTTCCTCGGATATATGGTCACTCAAAGAGGTATAGAAGTGAATCCAGCCAAGGTGAAGGCTGTACTGGACATGCAGCCGCCGAGAAATGTAAAAGAGCTCCAGACGCTCAATGAGAGGATTACAGCATTGAGTAGATTCATAGCCAGGTCTACTTAAAAGAGTCATCCCTTCTTTAAAATTCTCAAGAAAGGGACCAAGTTTGAATGGAACGAAACATGTCAAAAGGCCTTTGAAGACCTGAAGCATCATTTGTCTCAGCTGCCGAAGCTGACAAAGCCTTCTCTGGGAGATACCCTCATTTTGTATCTCTCCGTAGGGGAATTCTCACTAAGCACCGCCTTGGTCAAAGAAGAGGGATCTCTGCAGCATCCTATTTATTATGTCAGTAAGGTCATTCAAGGGGCCGAAACTCGATACTCAGAAATTGAGAAAGCTGCTCTGGCCGTGGTAGTTACAGCGCGAAGGCTGCGCCCATATTTCCTTTCTTACAAAATACTGGTCCGCACTAATTTCTTGTTGAAACAGGTTATAAGGCGAGCAGACCTCTCCGGAAGGATGGTGAGGTGGGCAATCGAGCTCCAAGAATATGACGTGGATTTCGAGCCGCGGAAGGCTGTAAAAGCCCAAACTTTGTCCGATTTCATCCAAGAGTCGACCAAACCAGAGGAAGCCGAGGGATGGAAGGTGTATGTAGATGGCTCAGTGACTCTGAGCAGATGTGGAGCAGGGATTGTGCTAGTGGGCCCTCAAGGAGAGGACCTACAATTTGCAGTGAGGTTTCAATTCATGACCTCAAATAATGGAGCAGAGTACGAAGCTTTGATCAGAGGAATGGAGATGGCATTAGAATTGGGAGCTCCAAAGGTAACTCTATACTCAGACTCCCAATTAGTTGTTCAGCAGGTGAATGGTGAATATGTAGCCAAAGATAGCAGGATGGCTGCCTATCTGGAACGAGCCAAAGAAGTGATGGAAAAATTTCAAGAGTGCGAGGTGGTCCAGATACCTCGAGAGAAGAACATGTAGGCGGATAGCCTCTCCAAACTCGCAAGCTCCACAGAGTTTGATGGACAAGGAACAGTAACCTTGGTAGTTGCAGAAAGAGAGACCCTGGAGAACCCCATTGGTTCCATTGAAGAGGAAGATGATTGGAGAAGAGCTATATGGAAGGAACTCACCAAGGGAGCAGATGCCCCTACCACCAGAGAGACCCGTGCCCTTCGGATCAAATATTGTATTATCGGAGGGCACTTATACAAGAGATCGTTCACACAACCATATTTGAGGTGTATATCAACCCGAGAAGCGATGTACACACTCAAAGAGATCCATGAAGGTGATGCAGCTAGTCATGAAGGATACAAAGCAGTGGTGAAGAAAGTTTTAAGGGCTGGATTATATTGGCCCTCCATGACAAAAGACGCTAGGGAATTTGTGAAAAAATGTGTCAAGTGTCAGAAAAATGGTCCATTGATAAGGACCCCTGCGGAAGAGATGGGAGCTATTCACTCTCCCTGTCCCTTTGCTAAGTGGGGAATCGACTTGGTAGGACCCTTCCCTCCAGCCTCCGGAGGGAGAAAATTTCTGATAGTAGCAGTGGACTATTTTAGCAAATGGGTGGAAGCTGCTCCTCTGGCTACGATAGATGAAGAAAATGTGATTAAATTTTCTTGAAAAAACAGATTTGTTGTAGGTTCGGAGTACCCAGAATATTGGTCTCTGATAATGGAACACAGTTTAACGGAGAAAATGTACGAGGATGGTGTGCAAGACTAAACATAATACAGAGATTCACCTCTGTAGCTCATCCTCAAGCTAATGGACAAGTGGAGGTTACTAATCGAACGATAGTAGATGGAATTCGAACAAGGCTGACGAAGATAGGAGGAGGATGGGTGAACGAGTTAGATAATGCATTGTGGTCATATAGAACTAGTCCAAAGACAGCAACTGGAGAGTCCCCATTTCAGCTGGTCTACGGAGCTGCGGCGGTGATACCTCCAGAGGCCGTGTTGCGGTCGCACCGAATTGCCCAATTTGAAGAACATCAGAATGAAAGATTGATGAGAGAGGCTCTAGATTTAATGGAGGAAGAAAGAGAGATGGTTAGAGTGCGTGCTGAAAGATATAAGAGCAGAATTAAAGCTGCATACGACCGAAGGGTGATCCCGAGGTCCTTCAGAGCAGGGGACCTGGTGCTAAGGAGGGCTGATGCCCTAAAGAATACAGGAAAATTAGAGCCCAACTGGAAGGGGCCTTATAAAATCACACAGGTATTGAAGAGAGGAGCCTATAGACTGCAGAGCATGGAAGGGGTCGACATAGCTAGACCTTGGAACGTTTGCCATTTGAAGAGATTCTTTATTTGAAGAAAGTGTAAGGTCTTGAGACCATTTATGACTTTTGCTTTGTGATTTTTTGCATCGATTCATATTTTGCTTAATGTATTTTGTGGCTTCACCGGAGCTCTTTTTCCCTCTCTACGGGTTTCCCCTTTGGGGTTTTTCCGTAAAGAGGTTTTTAATGAGACCGGCGTAGGTTATCTATGGCCTATGTTGAAAACTGACAATAAATCAATGAAGCCTTATCCCTTTTTGAAGAAAGATTTATTCATAATTATTGTGTCTTGATTATCTTTCTCATATTTGAATATGCGATGTATGAATATAAAAATAAGAGTGAGAAACACTCAGAGGCCTAGAGGCCAAGGTGCTCCAGAGAGCCCTCATCTTACTTGAGACCCAAGTGGGTTACTGAAATGAGAAGATTTTATGAATCAAAATCTTTTAAAAATAAGAGTGAGAAACACTCAGAGGCCTAGAGCCCGAGGTGCTCCAGAGAGCCCTCATCTTACTTGAGACCCAAGTGGGTTACTGAAATGAGAAGATTTTATGAAACAAAATCTTTTAAAAATAAGAGTGAGAAACACTCAGAGGCCTAGAGGCCGAGGTGCTCCAGAGAGCCCTCATCTTACTTGAGACCCAAGTGGGTTACTGAAATGAGAAGATTTTATGAATCAAAATCTTTTAAAAATAAGAGTGAGAAACACTCAGAGGCCTAGAGGCCAAGGTGCTCCAGAGTGCCCTCATCTTACTTGAGACCCAAGTGGGTTACTGAAATGAGAAGATTTTATGAATCAAAATCTTTTAAAAATAAGAGTGAGAGACACTCAGAGGCCTAGAGGCCAAGGTGCTCCAGAGAGCCCTCATCTTACTTGAGACCCAAGTGGGTTACTGAAATGAGAAGATTTTATGAATCAAAATCTTTTAAAAATAAGAGTGAGAGACACTCAGAGGCCTAGAGGCCAAGGTGCTCCAGAGAGCCCTCATCTTACTTGAGACCCAAGTGGGTTACTGAAATGAGAAGATTTTATGAATCAAAATCTTTTAAAAATAAGAGTGAGAAACACTCAGAGGCCTAGAGGCCAAGGTGCTCCAGAGAGCCCTCATCTTACTTGAGACCCAAGAGGGTTAACTAACGAAACGAGAAGATTTTACGAACTAAAGTCTTTTAAATAAGAGTGAGAAACACTCAGAGGCCTAGAGGCCGAGGTGCTCCAGAGAGAAAGAAAAGAAAAGAAAAGATCGAGGATGTCCCTCTACAGCCAAGTCACCTGAAATCAAAAGACTGTACAACCAAGAGTTGATTCCAACGTAGCCTACAAGACCAACAAAAAGGGGGGGGGGGAGGGGGGGAAGAGAGCACACCTCCAACATATTCTTTGCCGGTCTTGTAAGTTACTCATGCAAGCAGAAAAGAAAAAGACAACAAACAAGCAATATCAAGCTAACGCGATCACTACAAAAAGCCCCCACATATCCAGGAGTGTGGGGTCCCCTACAAAGTATGAGAGCAAGTATTATAAGCAGAAAATAAAGAGTATAGCAAAACAAGAGAAAAGTAAATTGTTTGTTGTGACCATGGAAATATGAAATTTAAACTGCTTTTTCAGCAGCAGCTTCCTCAGCAACAACCCCCTCGACCTCAACTCCTTTAGCTCCTCCAGCAGCGCCCTCCTCCTCAGCAACATGGTTGCTAGATCCTCCGCCCTCCTCTGGACCCTCTGTACCTCCCACAGTATCCACAACGCCTGTCCTTCCATCCACCTATGTTGTCACTTTTGGAGCAGAAACATAAGGATAAACAAGATGCTCCAGAGGCTTTAGCTCAGCCATGCTCACCTTGGCAGCCTGCAGCTTGGTGATGGCCTGACCCATTCCGGGTAACCACCAAGGACTATCGGGGCTCTCCTCAGGATCCCCCAAGAATTTTGGAGGAGTGGCGAGTCGATCCAGATGGAACTCACGAGAGTAGGTTCCATCGAACCCCGGGGCTGAATGCTCGGCTACGGCATTGCTGAAGTCGTGGTCGATAAAGTGAGGGATATGCGGCCCCATGGCGCAGAGGAAGCTTGAGCTCTTTAAGAAGCTAGACAGCCACTGAGTATGAAGAGTCCCCAAGAACTCTTGACCCAATGCGGAAGTGAACAAGGACTTAATGCAAGCCTGCACTCCGACATCCGGCAGCTCGCGTTCCATCCGTCCCACCTCCTGTACCAGATATTTGATCCTAGCCGCATCTTGCTTGCTTTGAGTCCGTAGGAGGGACAACTCCTCAGATAGAGCTTGAGCTCGTTTATGGGCTTTGTCCTTCTCCGTAGTGATACCCTTAAGGGTTGGCTGGAAAGAGGACGCTTCAGCCCGGAGAAGTTCGAGCTCAGCCACCATCTCAACCCCTTGATCGAGTATCTTAGCATAGTTAAGGCCAAACTACAGAGGAAAAAGAAATGATGCTTAAGATATGAAGAAGGCAGAGACTGTGAAAATGGAAAATAATAGAAAGTACCTCAGAAAGAAGGTGAGCACCACGGAGCAGTTGATCCTCAAGAAGAGGCGGGTCGGATAACTCAGCAGTAGGAGGAGCAGGACATCGGTCAATAAGGCGATGGAAAGGCTCGTACACAGTAGAAGGGGGAGCTTCCTTCTCAGCGCGGGTAGCTTTTCCCTTCTTCTTCTTAGAGGTGCCGCAGTCAGAGAAGAAGGCGTTGGCAGCTGAGCGGGTTCTCCTGGGAACTGAACCAGGGACTTGAGTAGATGAACTGGGGAGAGGAGGAACCTTTGAAGGACTCTCTGGAGCCGGAGTCTTTGCTGAGCTCTCGAGAGCAGGAGACGGAGGAGCCTTTGGAGGATCTTCTGGAGCGGATAACACAGGGGTCTTCACTATGCTGAGAGCAGGGGCATCTCGGGAGATATGAGTTAACCAACTCATTGCTACAGATAACAAAGAAAATTCTAAGAACTTAGAAAATAGCCACATGCAAGAACCAAAATACAGTAATAGAAGATTTTTTACCATCTCGAGAATCTAAAGGAAAATCTTGAGGACAAAATCCGAAGTGGGAGAGGATGCGAGGATTTTTGCAAATGCCAATAATATCGAAATAATCGTACAAACAGATGTGAGTATTGAGATTACTCATAACAGTGTGATTGGAAACAGAGTAGGCTTTCAGAGGAGGAGGAACTACTCCTGGGTTGTGGAATATCCAGTCCTCATGAGGAAACGGCCAGTCGGTGGGGCTAGTAACAAGAAAATAATAATCTCGCCAGGATGAGTCTTCTTCATGGAGTTTTTTCAGAAATTTACAAACACGGGACCTTCGCCCACTAACATAGAAGAAGCCATCGTTCACATTACAAGAATGTTGGCTCAGAAACAGTTCGGCAGACGGGTCACCCCCATTCCCTTTCACCAGGATGAAAAAGCATATCATGGTGCGGATAGCATTCGGAGTAAACTGGTTAAGAGGGATCTGCATACGGGTCGATATGGCAGCCAAATAGGGATGAATCGGAAATCGTAGTCCTGCCCTAAGTTGAGCTTCGAAAAAAGCAAGAGTTCGGGGTTGGGAGAGATCTGGGCGTTCATTCGAGCGAGGAACGCGAAAGGTATACTCCGACGGAAAACTATAGGCATGAGCAAGGCTAACTAGGTGAGAATGGTCGATTTGGGAAGAAGGGGAAACCCTATTCTCTGGACTCCCCATCAGAGAGGGAGTCAATTCGGAGGAATTTTGGCCAAGAGTTTCAGGCGGAGAAAGAGGGCTTGACATCGATTTACAGTGCTAATAAAAGAAAAAAAAGAAGGATAGCTGGGTTACCTTGATTAGAAGGACTACGGAATCAGTCGGGGCGGCCGGCGACGGCGAAAACTCGGGAGGAAGAACACCGAAGAAGAAAGATGAAGACGACGAGAGACTTTTGGGAGGAAATGAAATTCGAAAAATGAAGAAAAGAAAAGAGGCGGTTGCGTGGAGTAAATGGGAGAAGATATGGGGTGGAATCGAGGATTTTCCTCGGGATGATAACAAAGGAGAGAGAAAAGCGATCGCGTAGGGCCCACGTGCGGAAGCCGAAAAGTCTCCCAAGTTGGAGGCGGGAAAAGCCTTCGGAGAAGGACATGTTTTGAAACTTCCTCTCCGAAGCAGGAATGATACACGTCTCTCCAGAAAGACCTTTGTACTAGGTTCTAGGAAATTTTTCTACTCTCACAAAAGATGTCCCCCTTTTACGAGAGTAGGGGGAGTAGATGATGCGGCCTAAAAATGTCACCTAATAAGGAGTCGACACGTGTATAAATGATAAGATCGAGAGAAAAGGATTGGACTATCTAGTACTCCCTGAATAAGGAATCCCCTTTAGAGCTCCCTCTGGAGGGAGCTCCGTCTGGAGAGAAGCATCAGAAAGAAGCAGTCTTAACATGAAGTCATAAGCCGTAAATGTAGAGGACTTCCGTCATTTCCGGTCCAAGCTGGGTAAAAGAAAGACTTTATCCTCCTTTATCTTAGGGGATAAAGTCCACTATGAGCACAGATTGCCGAATCTTCAAGGAGTGGAGAAAAGGGAAGACTTCTTCCACTCAGCAGGGCTGAGTCTTAGAGGCAGCTCCGAGATAAGGGGAGGTTCTAACTTCTCTCCACGAAAAAGGCTCTATAAATAGGTAAATCGAAGGAGATTTCCAGGTTAGACATTCTTATACTACAACCTTGATATACTAAACACGAAACACCTTTCTGATATTCTTTGAGAACTATTTTGATACATCAAGGATCTTGAGATCCTTGGGAGATATTGATAAGCCCTATACTGACTTAGGCATCGGAGTGTCCACGCCGGACCCCCCTCCGGCGTGCTCTTTGCAGGTTCTTGAAGATTTCGAGTGAAGACAGCATATTTAGAGTGATTGTACGTGTTCGAAGAGTGGGACATCCAATCCAGAGGACACGCAATCCTCTCGTGCAAATTTTGGCACATCACATTGGTAAGCAATTCACATGTTGAGTCTTGTGATTACTTTATGTGGTAGAATTAATGATTAGTCGTTGATGATGATTATGATTTTGGATGCAAAGATTAACATAATTATTGTTTTTATTGCACACGATTAACATGTTTCCATATTTTAGATATAATTTCATATTACAGACCGAGCCTATCCAGGTTCTGGAGGATCTTTGGGTAGGTTCAGAAGATTTCAGATTATAGATTAAGTCTATCCAGGTTCTGGAGGATCTCTGGGTAGGTTCAGAAGATTTCAGATTATAGATTAAGTCTATCCAGGTTCTGGAGGATCTCTGGGTAGGTTCAGAAGATTTCAGACTATAGATTAAGTCTATCCAGGTTCTGGAGGATCTCTGGGTAGGTTCAGAAGATTTCAGATTATAGATTAAGCCTATCCAGGTTCTGGAGGACCTCTGGGTAGGTTCAGAAGATTTCAGATTATAGGTTGATTCTATCCAAGTCCTGGAGGATTTCGGGATAAGCTCGGAAATGGAAAGTGAAGATTGAGCCTATTTAGGTCCCTGAGATCAAGGCCAATAGCCCTAAACAGACAAAACGATAAGTTCGAAAACTAGAGTGGGTGAAGAGGATGATTGATTACCTGAAGCGGGTAGAGAATGTGAGAATCTTCAGATTCGAAAAGTATCTCACCCTCAAAGAGGTGAGGCAAGCCAAGAGGCTGGAGGTGAAACCAGCTAGTGGAGAGAGGAAGAGAGTATCTACAGCAAGGAGCTCCAGCCCAGAAGCTCCCCGAAACTCCGGAGGAACATGAAACCGCAATGCTGCGGGAGGATCCCGATCTGGGCCTCGAGGGAGGTTTTAGAAATATACCCAACTGAGATTGGAACCTACAGAGGTCTTGGAGGTTGCTGGAGATCATCCAGATCTGGAATTCCCTTATTCGAGGAACCGAGGTCCTCAAAAACCCAAGTCGGACCGATTTTGTAGACCCCACAATGAATATGGGCACGAAAACAATCAATATTACCATTTGGAGGATGAAATTGAGAGAATGATTCAAGTTGGACATCTGAGAGAATTTGTTTACGTAGTTGACCGAGGCCCTCGAGGGCAGAAGAGGAGAGAACTTGAGGACAGGAAGACCAAGAAGGAGGACGTAAGAGGTTATAGAACATGATGCAATTCACTACCTTCAGGAGTAATTTTATAATTATTTTTAATTATAAAAGCCGACCCCCTCAGTTGATATTCCTGAGTTGAGATCCGGGAAGAATTTCAGAGCTCGCGAGGACGTAAGAGGTTCGAGGATCAAAGAAAATGATCATCTTCTGAGATTTGAGATTAGAGAGACTAATCATCTTGTCAAGACTGGAGGTCCTGGAGAGGGTACAAGTTTCAGGTTTGAGATCAAAAGAGACTTGATTTGCATTCTTTAATTATTTCATATTTAAATTATATATAATTGAGGCTTATGACGAAATTTAGATCTAATAATGCTGCTGGTATGAGTCAATTTACCTGGTCTATGACGAATAATGAGCTCATGAGGAGGGGCTGGAGAACCTAGAAGTACTAGAGGAGCTCGAGAGAGCAAGATTACCGAAGAAAGAATGGAGTCATGGAAATCCAGCCGAGTCGCTGGACCATAACACCTAACTTGTTATTGGGCTGATCCCCAAATGACGAGTACATTTGGGACCACCGGTTAGTACATATATTTGATAAAGTTAGAGAGGTTAGATCTTTTTACAATGACTTGAGGTCATAATGAGTATGACATGAATGGGTTATGATTTTGGTTGATTTGATGTGACTAATATATGAGAACTGATGCGGCCTAAAAATTTCACCTAATAAGGAGTCGACACGTGTATAAATGATAAGATCGAGAGGGAAGGATTGGATTATCTAGTACTCCCTGAATAAGGAATCCCCTCTAGAGATCCCTCTGGAGGGAGCTCCGTCTAGAGAGAAGCATCAGAAAGAAGCAGTCTTAACATGAAGTCATGAACCGTAAATGTAGAGGACTTCCGTCATTCCCGGTCCAAGCTGGGTAAAAGAAAGACTTTATCCTCCTTTATTTTAGGGGATAAAGTCCACTAAGAGCGCAGATTGCCGAATCTTCAGGGAGTGGAGAAAAGGGAAGACTTCTTCCACTCAGCAGGGCTGAGTCTTAGAGGCAGCTCCGAGATAAGGGGAGGTTCTAACTTCTCTCCACGAAAAAGGCTCTATAAATAGGTAAATCGAAGGAGATTTCCAGGTCAGAGATTCTTATATTACAAAACTTGATATACTAAACGCGAAACACCTTTCTGATATTCTTTGAGAACTTATTTGATACATCAAGGATCTTGAGATCCTTGGGAGATATTGATAAGCCCTATACTGACTTAGGCATCGGAGTGTCCACGCCGTACCCCCCTCCGGCGTGCTCTTTGCAGGTTCTTGAAGATTTCGAGTGAAGGCAGCATATTTAGAGTGATTGTACGTGTTTGAAGAGTGGGACATCCAATCCAGAGGACACGCAATCCTCTCGTGCAAATTTTGGCACATCAACTGGCGCCGTCTGTGGGATAGAGTTGAAAGATTTTCTCACGAATTTCTACCTTTTCGAGCAAATGGGTGGCGGAAATAAAACATCTACTTCTGGAAAGAAGAATCTTCCAGGGGAGAATTCCCCTTTTCCAACTGATCCCCCATCAAGGGGAGGCCGGAGGGAAGATCCAGTCCATACTCCTTCTGGATCAAATCAGCCGTTGGCGCCAACCCCAGGCTTGGGCGACGAAAGTCATCCCCTACCGGTCGGGGAGGGAATAACAGGGAACCTTGAAGCCTCAGAGCCCCAGACCGTGGATCCTCAGCGAGAGGATATTCCAGACTCAGGGCCACTCCTGATCTCTCCCGATCAATTGAACGCCCTCATCAAGCAAGCTGTAGAGAGAGCCTTCGCGGATCAAAGAGATCGGGTTCCCAGAGCTGCACCAGGGAACCTGGAGGTACCTGTCCCGAGACCCCATGATGAGGCACCTGGAGCCTCCCAAGTGTTGTCCAAGGAAATGGGGATGCGGGCAGAAGAAGACGATAAAGTGCCCTCCCGAGCGGAAAGAAGCATCCCCCTTCGGAATACAAGAAGGAATGCAGATTTGGCACCCCGAGAGACAGAACTCCCTGAAACCGAAGAAAGCACGGATGATACCTATGGAGGGCCAGTCAGCGACCAACTACAGGCCTTACAGAAGGAGATGAGGGATATGAGGAAGCAAATGAACAACCGAAACAGTAGATCCGCTCATGTTTCTGGATGTCAGTTCTCCCCTAACATATTACAGGACGAACTGCCATTCAATTTCAAGCCCCTTAATTTTGAATACGATGGTACGACAGACCCGTACAAGCACCTAGTAAGGTTCGAGAATGCTGCATTATTACACCGCTACGGAGAGGGAATCAAATGTAGAGTATTCCTAACCACTCTAGCGAAAGCCGCACAACAATGGTTCACTCAATTGGAACCCAACACAATCCGATCCTGGGAGGAATTCAGTGAGTTATTCCTTCATCAATTTGCAAGTGCCCGGAGGCAGCCGAGGGCCACTTTGACCCTCTTCAATCTGAGACAGGGGGAGGGCGAGAGCTTAAGAGCTTTTCTCCGGAGGTTTAATCAAGCAGCTCTGGAGGTCCCTACAGCCTCTCCAGAGGTGAAGATCAACGCTCTCACTAATGGATTGCGTGATGGAGACTTTTTCTCCTCCTTAGCTAAGAAGCTAGTTAAGAACTTTGATGAATTGCTGCATAGAGCAGAGAAGTACCTCACTCTGGAGGAGGTTCAAAAAGCAAAGAGACTGGAGATTAGGCCACAAGATCGAGAGAGAAGAAGGGAAGGCCCCTCCAAACGATTCAGTCCAGAGGTCCCTCGGACCTCCGGATCAGCTAGAGACAGCAATCCCTCCGGAGGTCCCCGGTCTGGCCCTCGTGGGAGGTTTGAGAAATACACGCCCTTGAGGATTGAGCCTGCCGAAGTACTGGAGGTAGCAGGAGATCATCCAGACTTGAAATTCCCATATTCCAGAGGTCGAGGACCTCAGAAGCCCAAGTCTGATCGATTTTGCCGATTTCACAATGAATATGGACATGACACAAATCAGTGTTACCACCTGAAAGACGAGATTGAAAGGATGATCCAAGCGGGCCATCTAAAAGAATTTATATTTAGAGACAGGCAGGGCCCTCGGGGGTAGAAGCGAAAAGAACATGAAAGAAAACCGGAAGAGAAGGAAACCAGAGAGGCGGCCGAAGATATGCCCCCTCCACCACCGAAAAGAGGAGTAATCCACATGATTGTGGGAGGGCCAGCTGATGGAGATTCCTTTCGAAAGAGAAAGCAGAGTGTCCGAGCTCTAAAAGCAGAGCAAAGAGGTCAGTTAAGAGAAGTAGGACGTATGACGGAGACGCCCAATATCCGATTTGGGCCGGAAGATGTGAAGGGAATTAAGGAAGATCACAACGATGCTCTGGTGATCACTACCGACATAGCTGGGTTCGATGTTGCTCGAATCTTCGTAGATACAGGGAGCTCATCTGACATTATGTTTTTTGTGTGTTTCAAGAGAATGGAGTTGAGTTTGAAACTGCGACCTATAGATACCTCTCTGTATGGTTTCTCCGGAGGTGCCATCCAACCCTTGGGATCAGTAATGTTACAGGTAGGATTGGGGGACGCTCCGGCTCGAAAGGTCCACTTGGTGGAGTTCCTCATTGTAGATATCCCCTCATCATACAATGTAGTAATGGGACGACCTAGCCTGAACCTTTTTCAGGCAATCATCTCCACATTTCACATGAAAATGAAATTCCCTACAGCCACAGGGGTGGGAGAAGTAAGAGGAGACCAGTACCAAGCACGGAAGTGCTATGCAGAGTCTGTAAAAATGGCGGACAGAGCCCTGACCAAGGGCCTGGAGCGGACGAGAGGAGATGACCCTGAGGTCAAGAGAAAGAAAGTAGAAGGAGCAACACCTGAACAGGTGAATGTTAAAACAGACGAGGAACTGATGAGCGTGGAGCTCTTCCCAGGGAAACTCGGCTTTGCCACTAAGATAGGTACCCAATTGGGACCTGAGCTCACAGAGAAGGTAATCTTTACATTACGTCGAAATTCCGATATATTTGCATTTTCTCCAGCTGACATGACAGGGGTCCCTCCGGAGATAACAATACATTGCCTTAATGTTGATCCAAAAGCAAAGCCCGTGAAACAGAAACTACGAAACTTTGGAATTGAGAAGAATAACATCGTGAAAGAAGTCGAGAAACTACTGAAAGAGGACATGTGGTGAAAGTCCAATTCCCAGAATGGCTCTCCAATGCTGTGCTAGTGCCTAAAGGGGGAGGAAAATGGAGAATGTGCATCGATTTCAGGGACCTCAACAAGGCATGCCCTAAAGACCACTATCCGTTACCAGGGATAGACCAGTTAGTAGATGCAACTTCAGGCTTCGAGCTGCTAAGCATGATGGATGCATACCAAGGATACCACCAGATCCAGCTAAACCCCTCAGATGTCTCCAAAGTGTGCTTCATAGCAGCGTGCAGAACGTTTGGCTATGTTCGGATGCCATTCGGATTAATCAATGCCGGAGAAACATATCAAAGGATGGTCGATGCTGTCTTTCGAAGACAGCTGGGAAGGAACATGGAGATATATGTAGATGATATGCTGGCTAAGAGTGTGAAAGCAGATCAACATGTGGAGGACCTGGAGGAAATTTTCCAAGTAATTCGAGAGAACGGCATCAAGTTGAACCCAGCCAAATGCTCTTTTGGAGTAAAATCAGGGAAGTTCTTCGGATACATGGTCACGCAAAGAGGTATAGAAGTGAATCCAGCCAAGGTGAAGGCTATAGTGGACATGCAGCCGCCGAGAAATGTAAAAGAGCTCCAGACGCTCAATGGGAGGATTACAGCATTGAGCAGATTCATAGCCAGGTCTGCTGAAAAGAGTCATCCCTTCTTTAAAATTTTCAAGAAAGGGACCAAGTTTGAATGGAACGAAGCATGCCAAAAGGCCTTTGAAGACCTGAAGCATCATTTGTCTCAGCTGCCGAAGCTGACAAAGCCTTCTCCGGGAGATACCCTCATTTTGTATCTCTCCGTAGGGGAATTCTCACTAAGCACCGCCTTGGTCAAAAAAGAGGGATCTCTTCAGCATCCTATTTATTATGTCAGTAAGGTCATTCAAGTGGCCGAAACTCGATACTCAGAAATTGAGAAGGCTGCTCTGGCCGTGGTAGTTACAGCGCGAAGGCTACGCCCATATTTCCTTTCTTACAAAATACTGGTCCGCACTAATTACTTGTTGAAACAGGTTATAGGGCGAGCAGACCTCTCCGGAAGGATGGTGAGGTGGGCAATCGAGCTCCAAGAATATGACGTGGATTTCGAGCCGCGAAAGGCTATAAAAGCCCAAGATTTGTCCGATTTCATCCAAGAGTCGACCAAACCAGAGGAAGCCGAGGGATGGAAGGTGTATGTAGATGGCTTAGTGACTCTGAGCGGATGTGGAGCAGGGATTGTGCTAGTGGGCCCTCAAGGAGAGGACCTACAATTTGCAGTGAGGTTTCAATTCATGACCTCAAATAATGGAGCAGAGTACGAAGCTTTGATCAGAGGAATGGATATGGCATTAGAATTGGGAGCTCCAAAGGTAACTCTATACTCAGACTCCCAATTAGTTGTTCAACAGGTGAATGGTGAATATGTAGCCAAAGATAGCAGGATGGCTGCCTATCTGGAACGAGCCAAAGAAGTGATGGGCAAATTTCAAGAGTGCGAGGTAGTCCAGATACCTCGAGAGAAGAACATGCAGGCGGATAGCCTCTCCAAACTCGCTAGCTCCACAGAGTTTGATGGACAAGGAACAGTAACCTTGGTAGTTGCAGAAAGAGAGACCCTGGAGAACCCCATTGGTTCCATCGAGGAGGAAGATGATTGGAGAAGAGCTATATGGATGGAACTCACAAAGGGAGCAGACGCCCCTACCACCAGAGAGACCCGAGCCCTTCAGATCAAATATTGTATTATCGGAGGGCACTTATACAAGAAATCGTTCACACAACCATATTTGAGGTGTATATCAACCCGAGAAGCGATGTACACACTCAAAGAGATCCATGAAGGTGATGCAGCTAGTCATGAAGGATACAAAGCAGTGGTGAAGAAAGTTTTAAGGGCTGGATTATATTGGCCCTCCATGACAAAAGACGCTAGGGAATTTGTGAAAAAATGTGTCAAGTGTCAGAAAAATGGTCCATTGATAAGGACCCCTGCGGAAGATATGGGAGCTATGCACTCTCCCTGTCCCTTTACTAAGTGGGGAATCGACTTGGTAGGACCCTTCCCTCCAGCCTCCGGAGGGAGAAAATTTCTGATAGTAGCAGTGGACTATTTTAGCAAATGGGTGGAAGCTGCTCCTCTGGCTACGATAGATGAAGAAAATGTGATTAAATTCTTGAAAAAACAGATTTGTTGTAGGTTCGGAGTACCCAGAATATTGGTCTCTGATAATGGAACACAGTTTAACGGAGAAAATGTACGAGGATGGTGTGCAAGACTAAACATAATACAGAGATTCACCTCTGTAGCTCATCCTCAAGCTAATGGACAAGTGGAGGTTACTAATCGAACGATAGTAGATGGTATTCGAACAAGGCTGACGAAGATAGGAGGAGGATGGGTGAACGAGTTAGATAATGTATTGTGGTCATATAGAACTAGTCCAAAGACATCAACTGGAGAGTCCCCATTTCAGCTGGTCTACGGAGCCGCGGCGGTGATACCTCCAGAGGCCGTGTTGCGGTCGCACCGAATTGCCCAATTTGAAGAACATCAGAATGAAAGATTGATGAGAGAGGCTCTAGATTTAATGGAAGAAGAAAGAGAGATGGTTAGAGTACGTGCTGAAAGATATAAGAGCAGAATTAAAGCTGCATACGACCGAAGGGTGATCCCGAGGTCCTTGAGAGCAGGGGATCTGGTGCTAAGGAGAGCTGATGCCCTAAAGAATACAGGAAAGTTAGAGCCGAACTGGGAGGGGCCTTATAAAATCACACAGGTACTGAAGGGAGGAGCCTATAGACTGCAGAGTATGGAAGGGGTCGACATAGCTAGACCCTGGAACGTTTGTCATTTGAAGAGATTCTTTATTTGAAGAAAGTGTAAGGTCTTGAGACCATTTATGACTTTTGCTTTGTGATTTTTTGCATTGATTCATATTTTGCTTAATGTATTTTGTGGCTTCACCGGAGCTATTTTTCCCTCTCTATGGGTTTCCCCTTTGAGGTTTTTCCGTAAAGAGGTTTTTAATGAGACCGGCGTAGGTTATCTATGGCCTATGTTGAAAACTGACAATAAATCAATGAAGCCTTATCCATTTTTGAAGAAAGAATTATTCGGAATTATTGTGTCTTGATTATCTTTCTCATATTTGAATATGCGATGTATGAATATAAAAATGACGAGTGTGAGAGACACACAGAGGCTTAGGGGCCGAGGTGCTCCGGAGAGCCCGCATCTTACTTGAGACCCAAGTGGGTTACTGAAATGAGAAGATTTTATGAATTAAAATCTTTTAAGAATAAGAGTGAGAGACACTCAGAGGCCTAGAGGCCGAGGTGCTCCAGAGAGCCCTCACCTTACTTGAGACCCAAGTGGGTTACTAAAATGGGAAGATTTTATGAGTTAAAATCTTTTAAGAATAAGAGTGAGAGACACTCAGAGGCATAGAGGCCGAGGTGCTCCAGAGAGCCCTCACCTTACTTGACACCCAAGTGGGTTACTGAAATGAGAAGATTTTATGAATTAAAATCTTTTAAGAATGAGAGTAAGAAACACTCAGAGGCCTAAAGGCCAAGGTGCTCCAGAGAGCCCTCATCCTACTTGAGACCTGAGAGGGTTAACTAACGAAACGTGAAGATTTTACGAATTAAAGTCTTTTAAATAAGAGTGGGAAACACTCAGAGGTCTAGAGGCTGAGGTGATCCAGAGAGAAAGAAAGAAAAGAAAAGACGGAGGATGTCCCTCCACAGCCATGTCGCCTGAAACTAGAAGATTATACAACCAAGAGATGATTATGGTGTAACCTACAAGACCAATAAAGGGGGGGGGGGGGAAGAGAGCACACCTCCAACATATCCTTTACTGGTTTTGTAAGTTACTCATGCAAACAGAAAAGAAAAGCACGCCAACAAACAAGCAATATCAAGCTAATACGATCACTACAAAAGCCCCCACATATCCAGGAGTGTGGGGTCTCCTATGAAGTATGAGAACGAGTATTATGAGCAGAAAATAAAAAGAGTGTAGCGAAATAAAAGAAAAGTAAATTGTTTGTTGTGACCATGGAAATATGAAATTTAAACTGCTTTTTCAGCAGCAGCTTCCTCAGCAACAACCCCCTCGACCTCAACTCCTTCAGCTCCTCCAGCAGCGCCTTCCTCCTCAGCAACATGGTTGCTAGATCCTCCGCCCTCCTCTGGACCCTCTGTACCTCCCACGGTATCCACAACGCCTGTCCCTCCATCCACCTCTGTTGCCACTTTTAAAGCAGAGACATAAGGATAAACAAGATGCTCCAGAGGCTTTAGCTCAGCCATGCTCACCTTGGCAGCCTGCAACTGGGTGATGGCCTGACCCATGCCAGGTAACCACCAAGGACTGTCGGGGCTCTCCTTAGGATCCCCCAAGAATTTTGGAGGAGTAGCGAGTTGATCCAGGCGGAACTCACGGGAGTAGGTCCCAATGAACCCCGGGGCTGAGTGCTCGGCCACGACATTGCTGAAGCCATGGTCGATGAAGTGAGGGATATGTGGCCCCATGGCGCATAAGAAGCTCGAGCTCTTTAGGAAGCTGGACAGCCACTGAGTATGAAGAGTCCCCAAGAACTCTTGACCCAAGGAGGAAGTGAATAGAGATTTAATGCAAGCCTGCACTCCGACGTCCGGTAGCTCGCGTTCCATTCATCCCACCTCCTGTACCAGATATTTAATCCTGGCAGCATCCTGCTTGCTTTGAGTCCTTAGGAGAGACAACTCCTCAGCTAGAGCTTGAGCTCGTTTATGAGCTTTGTCCTTCTCCTTGGTGATTCCCTTGAGGGTTGACTGGAAAGAAGACGCTTCAGCCCGGAGAAGTTCGAGTTCAGCCACCATCTCAACACACTGGTCGAGTATCTTAGCATAGACAAGACCAAACTACAAAATGAAAAGAAATAATGCTTAAGATATGAAGAAGGCAGGGACTGTGAAAATGGAAAATAACAGAAAGTACCTCGGAAAAAAGGTGAGCACCCCGGAGCAGTTGATCCTCAGGAAGAGGCGTGTCGGATAACTCAGCATTAGGAGGAGCAGGACATCGGCCGATAAGGCGATGGAGAGGCTCGTACACATTAGAGGGGGGAGCTTCCTTCTCAGCACGGGTAGCTTTTCCCTTCTTCTTCTTAGAGGTGCCACAGTCAGAGAAGAAGGCGTTGGCAGCTGAACGGGTTCTCCTGGCAACCAAACCAAGGACTTGAGCGGATGAATTGGGGAGAGGAGGAACTTTCGAAGGACTCTCTGGAGCTGGAGTCTTTGCTGAGCTCTCGAGGGCAGGAGACTGAGGAGCTTTTGGAGGATCTTCTGGAGCGGATAATGCGGGGACCTTCACTATGCTGAGAGCAGGGGCATCTCGGGAGATATGAGTTAACCAACTCATTGCTACAGATAATCAAGAAAATTCTCAGAACTCAGGAAATAGCCGCATGCAAGAAATAAAATACAGCAACAGAAGATTTTTACCATCTCGAGAATCTAAAGGAAAATCTTGAGGACAAAAGCCGAAGTGAGAGAGGATGCGAGGGTTTTTGCAAATGCCAATAATATCGAAATAAT
This sequence comes from Galeopsis tetrahit, assembly GCA_963675135.1. Taxonomy (NCBI): domain Eukaryota; kingdom Viridiplantae; phylum Streptophyta; class Magnoliopsida; order Lamiales; family Lamiaceae; genus Galeopsis; species Galeopsis tetrahit. The sequence continues at coordinate 7,965,264 of OY776121.1, read as the reverse complement.
CGTACAGACGGATGTGAGTATTGAGATTGCTCATAACAGTGTGATTGGAAACAGAGTAGGCTTTCAGAGGAGGAGGAACTACTCCTGGATTGTGGAATATCCAATCCCCATGGGGAAACGGCTAATCAGTAGGGCTCGTAACAAAAAAATAATAATCTCGCCAGGATGAGTCTTCTTCATGGAGTTTTTTCAGAAATTTACAAACACGGGACCTTCGCCCACTAACATAGAAGAAGCCATCATTCACCTTACAAGAATGTTGGCTCAGAAACAGTTCGGCAGACGGGTCACCCCCATTCCCTTTCACCAAGATGAAAAAGCTTATCATGGTACGGATAGCGTTTTGAGTAAATTGATTAAAAGGGATTTGCATACGGGTCGAGATGACAGCCAAATAGGGATGAATCGGAAATCGTAGGCCTGCCCTAAGTTGAGCTTCGAAAAAAGCAAGAGTTCGGGGCTCGGAGAGATCTGGGCGTTCGTTTGAGTGAGGGACGCGAAAGGTATATTCTGACGGGAAGCTGTAAGCGTGAGTATGATCGATTTGGGAGGAAGTGGAAATCCTATTCTCTGGACTCCCCATCGTAAAGGGAGTGGACTCAGAGGGGTTTTGGCTAAGAGTTTCAGGCGGAGAAAGGGGGCTTGACATCGATTTACAGTGCTAATAAAAGAAGAAAAGAAGGATAGCTGGGTTACCTTGATTAGAAGGACTACGGAATCGGTCGGGGCGGCCGGCGACGGCGAAAACTCGGGAGGAAGAACACCGAAGAAGAAAGATGAAGACGACGAGAGACTTTTGGGAAGAAATGAAATTCGAAAAATGAAGAAAAGAAAAGAGGCGGTTGCGTGTAGTAAATGGGAGAAGATATGGGGTAGAATCGAGGATTTTCCTCGGGAGAATAACAAAGGAGAGAGAAAAGCGATCGCGTGGGGCCCACGCGCGGAAGCCGAAAAGTCTCCCAAGTTGGAGGCGGGAAAAGCCTTCGGAGAAGGACATGTTTTGAAATTTCCTCTCCGAAGCAGGAATGATACACGTCTCTCCAGAAAGACCCTTGTACTAGGTTCTAGGAAATTTTTCTACTCTCACAAAAGATGTCCCCCTTTTACGAGAGTAGGGGGGAGTAGATGATGCGGCCTAAAAATGTCACCTAATAAGGAGTCGACACGTGTATAAATGATAAGATCGAGAGGGAAGGATTGGATTATCTAGTACTCCCTGAATAAGGAATCCCCTCTAGAGATCCCTATGGAGGGAGCTCCGTCTAGAGAGAAGCATCAGAAAGAAGCAGTCTTAACATGAAGTCATGGACCGTAAATGTAGAGGACTTCCGTCATTCCCGGTCCAAGCTGGGTAAAAGAAAGACTTTATCCTCCTTTATCTTAGGGGATAAAGTCCACTAAGAGCGCAGATTGCCGAATCTTCAGGGAGTGGAGAAAAGGGAAGACTTCTTCCACTCAGCAGGGCTGAGTCTTAGAGGCAGCTCCGAGATAAGGGCAGGTTCTAACTTCTCTCCACGAAAAAGGCTCTATAAATAGGTAAATCGAAGGAGATTTCCAGGTCAGACATTCTTATATTACAAAACTTGATATACTAAACACGAACCACCTTTCTGATATTCTTTGAGAACTTATTTGATACATCAAGGATCTTGAGATCCTTGGGAGATATTGATAAGCCCTATACTAGAGATGTCTATCGGGCTGGCCCTAGCCCTATAGGGCCAGCCCTACAGGGCTATGGGTTAAACGAGTTAGGTCCTTAACCGGTTCATATTTAACGGGCCTACAATTGTTGGGACCTAACCCTAACCCTAGCGGGCCACGGGCTAAACGGGCCACTAACGGGCTACAATAATTTTTTTTTCTTTTAAAATTAAAGGTCTCAATTGACACGTCCAACAAGCAAATTAAATAGAAAAATACATAATTAGTTAATGATCAATAAATGAGAAAAAAAAATTAATTTAAACACAATTCTAGAACTCAATGGGCCTTAATATGACCAAATAAAGTTAAACAAATATTGTAATCTAATAAAAAATAGTAATAATAATTAATGGATGGTAATCGGCTTCTTAATGCTTATAGTTATGGTTATTGGTCAAATGACCCAAAATTTATTCTTAGTTTATTTATTAAAAAAAAGAAAAAAAAATGTAACAACTCGGGCTAGCGGGCTGGCCCTGTAGCCCTGCGGGCTGGCCCGGTTTAGCCCACGGGCTAACCGGTCCGGGTCAAAAAAGCCCGGTTTTAAACGGGCCTATAATTCATGAACCTTAACCCTGTATTTTTCAGGGTTAAACGGGCCAGCCCGGTTAGCCCGGCCCGGATAAACATCTCTACCCTATACTGACTTAGGCATCGGAGTGTCCACGCCGGACCCCTCTCCGGTGTGCTCTTTGCAGGTTCTTGAAGATTTCGAGTGAAGGCAGCATATTTAGAGTGATTGTACGTGTTTGAAGAGTGGGACATCCAATCCAGAGGACACGCAATCCTCTCGTGCAAATTTTGGCACATCAAGAACCATGCTTATTTTTTATTGGATTAAGTACAACCCCCGTGAATTTCTATGATTATTTTGCGTAGGTGCTCTGAATATGAGAATGACTTGATGATCTCAGTAAGTATGAGTAGAAAACCCGCATGTTGAGTTTATGTGGCTATTATATGCTTTATAATTCATGATTGAGGATGTATGGTGGTCCATGCTTTTAAAATATGAGGCTAAATATCTTTGAATTATGTGTGATTGACATGCCTAGATATTCTAGATATGATATTAGATTTCAGATTAAATTCGTCCAGATCCGAGTGTAAAAGATTGGGTCGAAGAATATGAAGACTGACAGTCTGTCAAAGCTGGCTAGCTCCGTAGAGCCTGGAGGGGATGACTAAAGGAAAGAAATTCTGGAAGAGCTGAATAAAGGACCAGCCCCTGCAGCTTCTGGAGAAGCTCGAACTTTGCGGATAAGATACTACATCTTGGGTGGCCAATTATACAAGCGATCGTTGACCCATCCCTATCTAAGATGTCTCCCGAAGGAGATTACGTGATAAAAGAAACCCATGAAGGATGAGCAGGTAGTCATGAGGGCTACATGGCTACTGTAAAGAAGGATATACCCAAGAGTCGATCTATTTGGTGAGTAAGATCATCTAGGGTGTTGAGATGCGATATTCGGAGACGAGCATGATGACGGACCTTGCAAATGTCTTACACTTCGATGCTTAAAGGGGGCGATGAAGGGTCTAGGCCTATTACCTCCGAGATGCTGATATGGAGCCACGTAAGTGAAAAATGTATATTTTACTTTTTTACTTTAGATTTTACTTTGTGATATGATATGAGTTACCTAGACGTAGTTGTTTAGAGCATAAAACCTCAAAGCATATGAGCATTTGCTAAAGCTTCAGAAATGATTGATTTGAGAAATGCTAAGGTGATTACTTAGGAGAATTTCGTGATTGAATCGAGAGAATGATTAAGAATTTAGGCATGGTTAAGAACGTGTTTTTGATTAGTGATGAGTCTAAATTATGTTAAAATGTATGTTTATCTTTGATGAATATTTGAAGATTTTATGAGATATGATGAAAACATTTGGAGATTTTTGGAAATTTGTATGAGCACATATTTCCTAACAATTTAAGATATGATTCATAAGCATACTTTGAGCATTCTGAAACGTGTGAGGGCTAACCACCCTGAGTAGCCGGATGGCTAAGTTTGAAAATTAGGAGTGATGAAATGATGAAGGATCTGTAGATCACCGAGCATATATGAGATATGAGAATTCAAAAGTGAGAAACACTCAGAGGCCTAGAGGCCGAGGAGCTCCAGAGAGCCCTCATCATGTTTGAAACCCAAAAGGGTTAATCAATGAAATAAGAAGATTTTATGAATCAAAATCTTTTAAGAATGAGAGTGAGAAACACTCAGAGGCCTAAAGGCCGAGGAGCTCCAGAGAGCCCTCACAATGTTTGAAACCCAAAAGGGTTAATCAATGAAATGAGAAGATTTTATGAATCAAAATCTTTAAAGAATGAGAGTGAGAAACACTCAGAGGCCTAGAGGCCGAGGAGCTCCAGAGAGCCCTCACCATGTTTGAAACCCAAAAGGGTTAATTAATGAAATGAGAAGATTTTATGAATCAAAATCTTTTAAGAATGAGAGTGAGAAACACTCAGAGGCCTAGAGGCCGAGGAGCTCCAGAGAGCCCTCACCATGTTTGAAACCCAAAAGGGTTAATCAATGAAATGAGAAGATTTTATGAATCAAAATCTTTTAAGAATGAGAGTGAGAAACACTCAGAGGCCTAGAGGCCGAGGAGCTCCAGAGAGCCCTCACCATGTTTGAAACCCAAAAGGGTTAATCAATGAAATGAGAAGATTTTATGAATCAAAATCTTTTAAGAATGAGAGTGAGAAACACTCAGAGGCCTAGAGGCCGAGGAGCTCCAGAGAGCCCTCACAATGTTTGAAACCCAAAAGGGTTAATCAATGAAATGAGAAGATTTTATGAATCAAAATCTTTTAAAATGAGAGTGAGAAACACTCAGAGGCCTAGAGGCCGAGGAGCTCCAGAGAGCCCTCACCATGTTTGAAACCCAAAAGGGTTAATCAATGAAATGAGAAGATTTTATGAATCAAAATCTTTTAAGAATGAGAGTGAGAAACACTCAGAGGCCTAGAGGCCGAGGAGCTCCAGAGAGCCCTCACCATGTTTGAAACCCAAAAGGGTTAATCAATGAAATGAGAAGATTTTATGAATCAAAATCTTTTAAGAATGAGAGTGAGAAACACTCAAAGGCCGAGGAGCTCCAGAGAGCCCTCACCATGTTTGAAACCCGGGAGTGAGAAACACTCAGAGGCCTAGAGGCCGAGAAGCTCCAGAGAGCCCTCACCATGTTTGAAACCCAAAAGGGTTATTCAATGAAAAGAAAGATTTTATGAATCAAAATCTTTTAAGAATGAGAGGGAGAGACACTCAGAGGCCTAGAGGCCGAGGAACTACAGAGAGCCCCTCACCATACTTGAGACCCAAAAGGGTTATTCAATGAAAAGAAGGATTTTATGAATCAAAATCTTTTAAGAATGAGGGGGAGAGACACTCAGACGCCTAGAGGCCGAGGAGCTACAGAGAGCCCCTCACCATACTTGAGACCCAAAAGGGTTATTCAATGAAAAGAAAGATTTTATGAATCAAAATCTTTTAAGAATGAGAGTGAGAGACACTTAGAGGCCTAGAGGCCGAGGAGCTACAGAGAGCCCCTCACCATACTTAAGACCCAAAAGGGTTACTCAATGAAAAGAAAGAATTTATGAATCAAAATCTTTTAAACGAAAGTGAGAGACACTTAGAGGCCAAAGAGGGCTGGGGAGCATCTCCCCATAACCAAGACCCAAGATGGTTACTTAGAAAACAAAAATTTTGCAAGCCAAAGTCATTTGCCAAGACCTTGTCTAAACGAAAGAAAGGATAAATAGAAGTCTGGAAGTCAAGGAAAACCTCTTCGAGCCACCTGAAACTAGAGGTGATCCCTTGAAAGGGTGAGAGGTTCCCTGAGTTTCTTGAGAAAATTCTTTGAAGGTTATGTAACCAAGAGACGATAATGGTGCAACCTACAAGACCAATAAGGGGGTTAGGATCGAGGCTTCTCCTCGAGAAACTAGCAAGAGAGAGAAAATTGCGACTGTGTGGGACCCAGGCGCAGAAATCGAAACGTCTTCAGAATTGGGGGCGGGAAAAATTTTCGGAGGAGAGCATTTTTGAAATTCCTCTCCAAAGCAAGAATAATACACGTCTCTCCAGAAACGCCTCTGTGCTAGACTCACTTGAATTTTCTACTCTCATAAAAGATATACTCCTTTTACGAGAGTAGGGGGGAGTAGATGATGCGGCCTAAAAATGTCGTCCAATAAGAAGTCGACACGTGTATAGAGGATAAGATAAAAGAGGAGATCTGGGACTAAGGAATACTCTCCGTATAAAGAATCCCTTCTGGAGGTCCCTCCGGAGGGAGCTCCACCTGGGGAGAGATATCAGGAGGACTTAATCTTGATAAGAATTATTAGACCAAAGATCTAGGAGAATCCCGTAAGAAACGACTTGAGGTCGAGCAAAGGAAGACTCATTCCTCCTTTATTTCAGTGGATGGAGTCCACTAGGGGGAGTGGTCCTATTCTTCAGGGAAGTAGGAGAGTTGAGGACCTTGTCAATGCAGCAGGGCCGAGTCCAAAGGGGAGCTCCGAAATAGAAGGAAACCCTAACTTCCTCTTAGGAGGAAGCTCTCTATAAATAGGTAAATCTGAATATATTGTCAGGTGGGAATCTCTAATTTTACTTGATATATTACGCTGCTTACAACAATCTATTGACTTTCCTTTGAGAACCTCATTGATAATCAAATGACTCTTTAGTCCTTGCCATACACTGAATTACCGAGACTGACTTGAGCGTCGGAGTGTCCGCGCCGGAGTCCCCTCCGGTGTGTCTTTTGCAGGTTCTTGGAGGATCATTCCAGAGGAAGCAGTGTACCCGAATCATTCATACGCGTTCGGGAATTTGAATATCTGACTCCAAGGATATCCAATCCATCCGTGCAAATTTTGGCACATCACATATTATTTTATTAAAAAAAAAGCTTGTGTATACCAGATTTAAAAAAAAAATTATAATATATTTTTTGTTGATTAAATATTAAAATTAATTTTATTTATTCTTAAAACTTTATAATTTATGAATATAAACTTTTTATCTGAGTAAAAAATAATTTTTTTTAAATTAATTAAATTAAACTTGTATTTATATTTTTTAAAATATTATTTATCAGCTAATATAAAATGAAATTAAAAAAATAATATAATTTGATTTTTTTTATAATTCTAACATAAAAATGTGGTATTAGAGTTAATATTAACACAACTTATTTTTCTTAGTGTGTAAATAACATACTTATTGACACATTTAAAATATAATGTATTTAAAAGGTACTTATAAACACATCTATTTTTAGTGTGTTAATAAGTGTGTGAAAATAAACAATGTTTTTTATTGTGTGTGGTAATTGAGTATATGTCTGCACACTTATTATTCAATGTCTTTAAAAATATACATATTAACACACTAAATTTTTTAATGTGGCTACATGATACTTTTTACAATATCTATTTTATAATGTGATAAAATCAGTGTGGCAAAAAGCCTTTTTTCTTGTAGTGCATCTTCGGACACCACCACATTTTATAGGACGTTGATGGTGAGTATTAAGGAATGATTGACTCATTCCTTGTATATATCTTTATTCCTTGTATATAACACTCATTATATTTAATTTCCCTGCAATCATGTAAATCAGTTATTGTAAACTTTACTATACATACAAGTCTTCACAACTCACCAAAGTTAACGGTATTGTTCAAATGGTATCAACCTAAACACTACACCTTAAAACCCTAACCCTAACCTTCTTTCTTCCTCTCTGTCGCCGCCGCCTCCCTCTACCTCCTCGTCGAACTTGTCCCCCTCGACCATCTCCTTCCCATGGCAGACTCTTATATCTAGGGGTGTGCACCGGTCCAAAACCGGACCGGACCGGGACCGGAATCTTACCAAAAGGTCGGACCGGAGACCGGACCGGAATTATTATTTTTTTAATTTTTTTTTAAAAATTTATGGAAGCAAGAACAAGATTGATGAATTTGTGTATGAAAATTAAAGTGTTTGCTCTTCATTACGTCAATGTGAATTTTATTTACATTGTTATTAATGATCTTTTGACCCTAAAAATAAATTAAATATGTTTGTTAAATTATATATTTGTAAAAAATGTAATAAGATCTCAACACATTTTCACAAATTACTTGGTTTTGAAAAATAATTGAGAGTGCATTAGTAAAAAAATATTAAAATTTAAAAAAAAAATATATATATCCGGTCCAAACCGGTCCGGACCGGAAGACCGGAATCCAAAATTTCACGGACCGGACCGGAATCTAACCGGTCGGTCCGGTTCCGGTTCCGGTTTATTTTTTAACACTCCTACTTATATCCCTATGAATGTCCTTATTCATATGGTTACGGTGAAACTTTCTTCTTCCAACTATCTTTTGTGGAAGAAGCAGGTTGTTCCTATGCTTACATGTACCGATCTCCTTGATTTCGTGGATGACACTTTCGATCCTCCTGCTGCCACTCTATAAGCAAATTAAATTTGCACCCAATTAAATGGCGACATGTGGACAAATATATATTAAAATCAAATTAATTTACTATTTAAATTTTGGGAATTTAATTAAATTAATTCTCGAACTAAATAGTTAAATAAGTGATATTTAATATACACGATAAAAGCCGGTCAAATTATACGAGTATCAAAATACTCATAATTGGTAAGAATAAATGTGACTTACCATATATGCGGGAAATCAAATCACATCTCTTCAAAAAGGGAAGAGAATTAAATTAAAATCAATCAAGCCAATCAAATCAGCATCTGCCAATAAGAAGGCGTCACGTGGCATGGTAAGGAGGGAAAGTCTTCACTCCCCCACCCTATAAATAGGGTCCTCCCCTCATTCATTTGAGAACACACAACATAAGAACCATTCAAGACTTTAAAACTCTCTGCAGAGCTTTAAAGTGTTCTTGAGCATTCGAAGGAGTTTCAAAGGCGTTCTTCGTACAAATCGACCAAAAGTAACGTTCGATCTGGAATTAAGGTGTTAAACCCTTCATTTCGACGTTCTTCAACTTAAATTCAAAGACGTTCTTCACATCAGACTTCAAGAACTCATCTATTGCTGATTTCACCACTTGTATTAGATCCTCTTTCGACTGATCTACCGACGCTTCAGACTGTTGTTTGAACATCTTCAGCAACAACATCTTCCATCACTTCATCAGCAACAGGCACTTCAACCAACTTTAATTCTGACTCATTAGACAAGACCTCGTCTTCTTCTACTGGTAGAACACTTCCTGTTAAAGCTTTTAGATTTATAGGAGGAGAGTAAGGAACAATAGCTAACCTTGCAGCTTTCACTCTTCGTTCAGCTTCATCGGAATCCTTCTTAACCATAGCAGCCAATTTTGCAATATAAGCACACTTTTCTGCCGGAAATGTTGGTTCAACTTGTCTCGTGATCTGCCCAACATCAGTTATAGGGTTGTGAGCATGTTCAACTTGAAACTTGAACACTAATCCTCTCAACTGGTCTGATGGATTCTCCAGCTCACTTCTCGGATCAGTAGACTCCAACTCTTCTTGTTCAGTTTCCATTAACAACTCTTCTTTAGAAACTTGAACACCAGCATCTGTTTTATCAATTGACTTAGTCGATTCCTCAACTTCTTTCATTGGAATGACCTCGTCTGGAACATTCAACATTATTTTGACTAGAGCAGTCAAGGCCTCAGAAAATAGTAGATCAATGTGACTCTTCACTCCACTATTTTCTTGTTGTTCCATCTCCCAATCTTGAAAGTTTGCGATCCCACCCATGCCTATTATTACTTCAAACATATCCTCAGATGGGCCTTTCCTCAGTGCAACCCATGTGCAAATTCTGATTAGTTTCTCATACATCTCTGAAGTCGTATCGATCTCTACTGATGGCAGAATCTTCTTGAGGTTTCTGGTCATTTGTGCACGCAACCTCTTCTCACTCATACACATTGGATAGTCAACCAGGGATTCGATTCTGTTTTTGGGAGGGGTCTGAGTGAGTGGGGTCCTCAGCTCAGTATCCGAAGTGTCAGCTTGTAGAGTTCCCGAATTTTGGGTCAACATTTTCTGTTGTGGGTAGGAGTAAATTTTGGGTGGTGGTTTCTGGGGGCTGTAATGTGTCTTGGTTTAGTATGTCAGCTGTCGAAGTATCAGTTGAAGCAAATATGGTAGTGTCTTGGGTTAACAAAGAGCTAAGGTGTTGCACGAACTTCAGAGTGGTTTGGGAAATAGGCCTGACACGAGAACGTAGTGTTCTTGCCTTGGTTTTGATCGGAATAGATGAAGGAGAAAGCATAGGAATAGTAGAAGTACTAACCAATTTAGCCTTCTTGGATGGAGAGGAACTTGTCTCTGCCACCAGACGAGTAGGAGGAGGAGGACCAGATAAGTCACCCCTTGGAATTTGACTTATCCTCAAGTTGTACTCTTCTTCCGTCTCCATCTCTTCTTCCGTCTCCATCTCTTCTTCTGAAGACTCACCTGTCTCCGTCTCTTCAGAATCCTCAACAAGTTCTATCTGAGCCTCATCTAAAACATATTCCACCAGTGCTCCACTGGTTCCACCTTTTTGAGCAGCCTTGTCTGATGCCTCAATCTTCTATCATCGCATCCTTGGGGTTGATTCTGTACTGTTCACGCTCAATCTTCCTTTCATTTGTCTGTCTATCAACAACATCCTTCTTCAAGTAGTATTTCAAGACGTGAAAAGGCTTGCCCTTACTCCAGTCCTTCTTGTTCGGCAACAAGACTGGTAGAAGAATACTTAGCTTGTTCCCAAAGCTAACTGTAGCAGACACCATCCATTCTCCTGAGTCACTATCTACTTTAACGTTTTTCGCAAAGCACATCAAGCGATCCATAAACAACTTTTGCCAATTTCCTTCAGTTATACCATCATAAATTGCAACCATCACTCTCGTCTTCTATAGAGTGACCGAGTCATAACTTCCAGTGATACCAAGCAACATCTTGCTTGCAATGTCGAGTAGAGTCTTGTATTTTGGCAACAACTGCTTCTTCTTAACTGCCAGAATTTTGCCATCATTATTCAGCTTCAATTTCTTGCCGCAAAAGATACTCAAGTATCTCAGCTCTTGGCCATAAGCGTAGAGTTCCACATCGATTGAATCCTGCTTCAACTCAAGCGTGTTGTCTAGCACCTCTCTGGATAGCTTGATTCGCTTTCCACCAATAAAAGCTTCTATGTACTCACAGAGTCTCTGGATAGCTTGATTCGCTTTCCACCAATAAAGGCTTCTATGTACTCACCTCTGTGAGTGGCAGTATCATAGAACTCCAAAACTTCTTCTTCATAGACTACTTCTGGAACAGCTTCCAGAAACGACTTCAACCCACATCTGAAACATTTGATGAGGATCTCCTTGTTGTCTTCAGAGTGCCTACCCTTGAAGAACACTGAGCTCTCCACATGCACTTTGCCTTTAGAGGCATACTTTCCAAGATCGAATCTAGCTTGAATGTTAGCTCTCGAAAATTGGTTCAATTCAACTAGACTCAATTCTTGTATAATTTTACAAAATTAAATGTAAAATATATGTTTCCTAATATAATTAATTTTGGAAGTATTGTAGAAGCTCGATTAAGCTCTCACAAGCCTTTCGAACCGAGTATTTAAGAACTAAACTCAATTAAATTTGAGTCAATTTCGATTTTTTTTAGAGTCGAACACGAATAGCTCATGAATTGAAGGAAATATTTTAATTTTCCGTATGATCCATTTTAAATATTGCGCTATTACTAGAAAAAAGATTTTACATTTTAATTTATTGTATTATGCAATATAATATGTGTGTTTATAACTATTTTAACTTTAATCTTTCCCTAATTTTATTTTTATAAATTAATATAAAATTATTATAAGAAAAAAAAAGTAAGGATGAGGAATATTCTTAAAATTAAAAAAATTGCATATGACCTTCATTTTCAGAAATTTTGATAACTAATTCAACTTCATTTTGAAAATGGACCACCTGTTCAACAAAGTCGGATTGAGCCTACCTTATTCGATTCAAGAAGGCATGCTAAAAAAAGAGACCATCACCATCACCCCCATGTCCCAGGTCTAATAAGTTGGAATCTTAAAAGGGTTTATTGTTGTAAATAAATTAAATAATTTTTGTAGTTTTGAAATTCGTATTCGAAATTTTATTATTTAAATTCGTATACAAATTTTTTTTTTGATTTGATTAATAAATAAATACAAAACTATAATACTCCCTCCCTCCACCAAATGTAGTTTCATTGAGGTGGGACACAAGTTTTAAGAAAAAAATAGATAAAGTAAGAGTATTATAGGGTATCGTGGGGTCATTATGAATAAAGTAATTGTTTGTGAATAAAGTTGACGACAAATTGAGTAATTAAGTGATGGTTTGAAGAGTGATAATTTCCATAAAGTGTATCAGACTACATTTGATGGACAAAGAATATAAGGCACGTGAGACTACATTTCATGAATGGATGGAGTATTTAATTTAATATTAGTAAATATCCCATTATATTTATAAATTTATATACATAAATATATTTTTAAATGTATATTTACCTCATGCCCAATATTATTTAAATTATTATTTTACAAATTTACTCCACAAAACTTCAAATGACTTCAATTTGTTTACAACCCACAATGTAAGTTAATCGTGTTTTACACATCAGATTATTTTTTGAATTTTGAATTTTGAATTTAGTCCATTAGGTTAACATTTTTTGAATTTTGTGTATTAAGTTTCGATTTATTTTGATTTTGATTCAGTTACCTGCTACAGCAAGTTTAACAAGTCATTTTTTAAATCCACCCCATAAAATGTTATACACACCCAAATATTAAACACCCCACACTAAAATTTAAAAATCATTTTTTATTACTATACACACCCCAACTATTTCCTATTTAATAAATTGTCAAAAATAATTAAATTAAAAAAATAAAAATTTAAATTAATATGAAAAATATAAATAAAATCTATAAAAAATCGCCTAAATCTTCAAAAATTAAACAAAGCTAAAAAAAATTAATTAATTTAACTAGTTTTGAAAATTTAGTTGATTTTCTACTATTTTTAAATTTTATTTACCCTTATTTTAGACTTTTTTTATAGAAGTTAAAACGCAAGTAAAACATTAATAAAGCAATGGAGTTTTAAATATTTTTTAAAAAATATTTCTTTTATATTATCTAAACCTACTAACACCCCATAAATTTTAGGCAAATACTTGTATGCACTCGCATGTACGGTGGATACTTCAATTTTAATTTTAATTTTAAATTTTAATTTTAATTCATCAATTAATTTTAATTTTATCTACACCCATTCATTTAATGAGTTCACCCCCAAATTATTTTTTACTATTATTATTTGCACTCGCTCATTTAATGAGTTCACCCCAAACTCATTTTTTATTACGGTTATCTGCACCAGTTCATTTAATGAGTTCACCCCCAAATTATTGTTTTACCACGATTATCTGCACCCTTTCATTTTATGAGTTCACCCCAAATTGTTTTTTTTTAAATAATTACATTTAAAAAACTATATTATCATTTTATTAATTTACACAAAATATAATAAAATAAACTCTAATTTATATATTTACAATATGCAGCCGAGTTACCGTCGATTCACCACCAACTCACCCATATTTAAAAAAATAATCGTAAAAATATAATTAATAAAAAACTATCGAAATTAGCCACAAATCTCGATTTTTTTTCTTTTTAATTTTTCTTCCTCCTTCTCGTTTCCTTTATTTCTTCTCATTTTCAGTTTATTTTTCAATTTTTTTATTTATTCATTTTTTTACTTTTATTTTGTTACCTTTCTTTTCCATTTTTTTACGTGTATTTTTTTAAATTTTAATACAAAATAATATTATAGGTATGATTTTATTATAGTCGATCGGTGGTGCACCTGAATTTCAATTTTAATTTGATGAGTAAAGGACCTGTCGAAAATCCATGTCGTTCGGCGGGTGACCCTGCCACCACCATGCCAGACCACCCACTCGACGGCGGCGCTTCCGTCCCGGCCATTGAATCCCGAGACCCCTCCTCGAATCGCAATGACGATTCTTCACTTCCATGACAATTGACATCATCTTCCATCTCGACCGAAAACCTCTACTCATTTCGACCACCGACGCGACTGCTTCCATCAATCTCCCTTGTGTTCGCGATCCAGGATCTTCTCCGACATCAATGGCGCTCGCGTACAACACTTGGATCGATGCCGCCTCGCTCTCGTCGTTCATCTCTGTCCAAATCGAAGCTACATTGCTTCGTCTTCTTCACCCTGCTCCTGCACAGCCTCTTCCTCCGGCTGACCGCGGCCCGACGGAGGACTGTGAGTATGTTGCTGATGGATCTCTGATCGGCCGGCTCTCGGAGCCGATGAAATCTCAGGCGGCGACTGCTGACCTAGGGTGCCTTCCCATTGGGCTAAGGTTCCTTTCAATTGGGCTTGGTAATGTGCACCCCCTATTTTTTTCAGTACACCTCGATCTGTACTCCCTCCACTTTTTTTATGGTATTATTGTTAGTGGTACTGGTATTACTAGTTATTGATTGTGGTATTACTATTAATTCACTATTGAATTAATATTAATGATTATTGATTACGGTATTATTGATTATTACTTGTGGTATTATTGGTTATTGTTTGTGGTATTACTGATTATGTGGAATTATTTATTATTGTGTAAGACATTACTAATTATTAGTATTGTTTATGGTATTACATATTATTGTTTATGGTATTACTGATAATTATGTTTTGTATTATTGAATATAATTAGATTTGTGGAATTATTTGTTATTGTGTAAGATATTACTGATCAATGTTCCTGGTATTACTAATTATTGTTCATGGTATTACTGATAATTGTTTTTTGTATTATTGAATATAATTAGATTTGTGGAATTATTTGTTATTGTATAAAATTTTACTGTAATTAGATGTGTGTAATTATTTATTATTGTAAAGATATTACTAATTATTGTTAATGATATTACTGATTATTGTTGTTTATGGTATTATTGACTATAATAAAATAATATATATAATATTATTTTGTATTAAAATAAAAAAAATACTAATGAAAAAAAAACAGGAAAAAAAATGAAGAAATAAAAATTGTGGAATAAAAACTGAAAAATGAGAAGAAAAAAAAATTGAGATTTGTGCCTAATTTCGATAATTTTTTTTAATTATGTTTTTACGATTTTTTTTCTAAAAATATGGGTGATTTAATGGTGAATCAATGGTAACTCGGCAATGACTCGACTGCAAGATTGTAAATGTATAAATTAGGGTTGATTTTATTATTATATTTTGTTTAAATTAATAAAAAGATAATATACTGTAATATTTTAAATGTAATTATTTAAAAAAAAAATATTTGGGGTGAACTCATAAAATGAGCGGGTGCAGATAATTGTGGTAAAACAATAATTTGGGTGTAAACACATAAAATGAGCGGGTGTAGATAACCGTTGTAAAAAAGAAATGATTTGGAGGTGAACTCATAAAATGAGCAGGTGTAGATAACTGTAGTATAAATATGATTTGGGGTGAACTCATAAAATGAGCAGGTGCAAATAACTGTAGTAAAAAAATAATTTGGGGGTGAACTCATAAAATGAGCGGGTGTAGATAACTGTTGTAAAAAAATGATTTGGGGGTGAACTCATAAAATGAGTGGGTGCAGACAACTGTAGTAAAAATATAATTTGGGGGTGAACTCATTAAATTAGCAGCTGCAAGTAAAATATAAATAAAAAATTAAAATTAAAATTAGGGGGTACGGTGCATACGAGTGTATGCAAGTGTTACCCTAAATTTTATATACACTCCAAACGTTAAACATAAAAATTCAAAAATCAAATATAGTTAAATAAAACCATAAACATATTTAATAAATTGTTAAAAATAATTTAATTAAAAAGTAAGAATTCAAATTAATATTAAAAATATAAATAAAACCTATAAAAAAATACATAAATCTTCAAAATTTTAATAAATCTAAAAAAACAATTAATTTAAGGGTTAATTCTAAACAAATACACCATTAATGATATGGTTTGTCGGAGCTTGCCACGTCAGATTACACATATTTATTTTTCACATCAGATTAAATTTTATATAAATAAAAATAAAATTTTATAAAAATAAAAATAAAACTTCCGCTTCAGGTCAAGCATTCAACCCTTGAATGGTAGAAGGATGTGGAAGATGGAATATAGGTCTAGAGGAAAATCCTAAAAAAATTATTTTTATTTATATAAAATTTAATTTGATGTGGAAAATAAAAAAGAATATGTATAATTTGACGTGACAAGCTCCGACAAACCACATCATCAATTGTTGACAGAAGAAAAAAAATGTGTATCTAATTCCAACTCGATAAAAGGTTGAGATTTTTTATAATAATCGTAAAGGTCGTGATTAAATTGATACTAACACTAGGTGGTGTATTTATTTAGAATCAACCCTGAAAGTGTGCGTGGGGTAGTGTCTAGTGTTTAAGTGAAAAACAGAACAATGTTACACTGAATGTTGAGACAAATAGTGTAGCATTAACTCTAACAGAATGCAAAAAGTAAACATAGTACACAGCGGAAGTCTAAAACACTAAAACACAATAAGAACACAATGGAATAATTTTTAACCTAGATTTTATTAATAACAAAACCTATGCTAAGCCTTACGGCGAAACAATAACTTAGTTCCTAAGTTATATACAAAAAATGTCGTGTGAAATGTCTCATCAATTACTTCAACATTCCACAAACAAAAACTACGATCGAGGCAGGTGCCTGAATCCGCAAATAGACTTAAGTGTAAGAACACTGTCTAAAGAACTAATCTGATCTATGATTCACTCTCACTCGATACAAGACTAGAACTAAGTACACTAGAAGGTGTGGTATCCCTCGGCGTACGTTAAATGATACAACTACTGACCATAACTCCGAACTAGGGTTGAACGCTCAAGAAGGTGTTACTCGAATAGTGCATACTTTGAAATGAAAGATTCCAGCGGTATTTATAGAGAAATAGTCAAGTTCTAGATCCTTCCATTATGAGATCCTATTTTTTAGAACCTCAACTTCCATGATCTTTCTACAATGCTCTAAACTCTTCTAGTACGTTCTCCAACCTTCTGGAATCTTTCAGGTTCCAGACTCTTGTAGAAGCTTCTAGAATCGTTCCTGAATGTGAGAGCATTTAGTACAACATTTAATGTAACATTTCAGAAATGACTTAGAATAAATCAAGGAAGGTCAAATTAAGATGTTGTTGATAAAACATTTAAGAGTTAACAACATCTACAAACCCTCAAGTTAATTATTTTTAAAAATTTAGTTGATTTTTAATACTTTTAAAGATTTTTTTTATTTAATTTAATAATTTTTTCAAGTTGTTTTTTTTTTAAATTTATTAAAAATCTTTAAAAATAGTAAAAAAAATCAATTAAATCTTTAAAACTAATTAAATTAATTAATTTTTTAGGTTTGTTTAATTTTTGAAGATTTTAGTGATTTTTTTATAGGTTTTGTATATAAAATTTATGAGGTGTTAAGAGGTTCATGTAATATAAAAGAAATATTTAAAAAAAAAAAATTTTTTAAACTCCATTATTTTATTAATGTTTTATTTGCGTTCTAACTTCTATAAAAAAAGGTCGAAAATAAGACTAAATAAAATTTAAAAATAGTAGAAAATCAACTAAATCTTCAAAACTAATTAAATTAAGAGAATATTACCTAATAAGGTCACTTTTATAGACTATTAAACAACTAAAACATACAACTTTTAAAATTTCCTAATAAGGTCATTTTTGTGTCAAAAAACCGTATTTACCTTTAATATTCATATACTCCTTTAATTTATATATTTAAAATGTAATTCGAAATTTAAATTCATAATTAATTGTTATCAATTAATTCCCAAATTATAGGTCACATTCATTCCCCAAAAAACAAAACTCTAGATCCCTCCCCCACCCCAATCGGTCGAGCTCCCTCCCCACCTTGGTCGCCGTCGTCGCTGCCCATGACCTCCCCGCCGCCCCCTCCATGGCCACGGTCGTCGCCCCCTTCGCCATGGCTGATCTGTTCGCCGTGGACTCCATCTCCCACGCTGAGTCGCTGTAAACCTTCGCCGGAGGTCTTCCCCCACCATGGCTGTGATGTTCAATCTCCGGTAAAATTCAATCTCCTCATTCCCCAAAAAAACAAAACCCTAGATCTAATGTTTCGTTCAGGAAAATCTCTCCACCACAACCATAGGGCCGCCGCCTCCGCGCTGCCGAAGCTGAAAAAAGAAGAGTATAGCAGTATATACACATATAAAGCTTGAATTGAGGGTTTTAATGGAAGGTTTGCAGAGATCTGATGTTTCGTTTAGGAGACAAGGCTCCTCCGGATTAGTATGGGACGACAAATTCCTCGCCGGCTTGTCTCAGCTCGCTAACCAACAGAAAGAGGAGAGCAGTAAACAAGCACAATCGGAGGGGAGTAAAGACGATTTCGTAGTCACCGCCGTGAGGAAATCGCCTCCGGTCGCTAGATTGACGATCGAGAGGAGCCGATCTACCGGCGGACGAGGATTTCGTACAGGAAAAGTGTCGCCGGCGATTGAGGCGCCGTCTCCTAGGGTTTCCGCCTGCGGATTTTGCGGTGCGTTTGGGAAAAAGAGTAACAAGACGCGCCGCCGTCCACCGAAGTCCGGTAAGCGCGTGATGTGAAATTCGTTGGAGTTTGAAGAATTTTGAAACTTTTTTGAACGAAAACAATCAAAACATCGCACAATCATGCTCTTTAATCTGCTTTTCTTATAGTGAAGGAATAGTTTTTTTTTTTTTTTTCAATTTGTTGCGTTTGTGTAATATATGTGTTACTCTATTCTTGTTTATCAAGAAGATTGCTGATGATTATGAGCTTAATCTCCCCTTTTTTCCTGATTAAATTTGGCCGATTTCGATTCTGGAATTGGCAATCCTCTGGCACCAACAAAATACACAATCTAGCCTGCTTATATGAAACGACCTTTATTTTTATTCACATGTTGTTTGGTTTACAATCAGCTTTTCCAGCTTGAATTTCGATAGACTTATTATTCAATTGCTATTCGCAGTGCATCTGAAAGGTGCATATACTACTCTTACAACTTCATATCAAAATGAACTTTCCATATGAAACATGGATACCCATGTAGGCATTATCATTTAATGTCTTCGTCTTATTATTCTGAACAATTCTTTTCAATGATATTAACTGAATTAATTATGAAATCCCTACATCACAACAAACCGCTTTTTGAATATGTCATTTACAAATGTGCACATCTATTTTGCATATTGATATGCATGTCACTCTGTGCACATTGGTTCATGTTATTTTATGCATACCAAAAAATTCAGTCTTGTATACCGTTTTAAACTTCATATTGAAATGAACATATGTCTTCATAACCCATTTCTACATACCAAAATTCATTTCACTGTTCATATTAAAATTCATAATCTATTTAATATATATATGCATATTCAACATATGGGGAATTGTATACTCTATGACACGCTTATTTATGAATCATAAAATGCAGATTTTTTAACTTTTTTTGTTTGGATAATTAACAATTAATTCGAATTGTTTAATTTTAGGAATATTTGAATAATTGGAAGGATCATAAAATGCAGATTTTTTAATTTTATTTGTTTGAATAATTAACAATTAATTCGAATTGCTTAATTTTAGAAATTTTTTAATAATTGGAAGGTGCGTATAACTAGGAACTGCATTAATTCAAAATTATTAATATTAATTCAAAATTATTAATTTCAAATTATTTAAATTTTGTTTTGCTTCAATCTACACAGAATTTACACCATTTATGTATATGACTTACAGGTTTTCGAATTACGCTGAAGATAAGAAGAAAAAGTCACGCATGCAAGTGATCAGAATACCTTTTCTCACCGTAGTATGATTTTTTTGAATGATTTTCGCCGGAAACAATGGGTCGGCCGACATATGCAGAATATTTGGTAAAGATTGTCTTCCAGCTAATTAATTCGAGCTTGCTGCAATTTAGGAACAAATGGGAAGGTGATGAAGCGCGTAAAACGAGGAATGCATTAATTCAAAGGATTTCATGTAAATTCAATTAATTTTTATTAATTTCAAAATTCTAAATGGGTAAAGGGCAACAACGTCTTATTAGGTGCCATTTTCACCTTAATAGATTAAAAAAAAAAAACATATGCCCTATTAGATAAATCTCTTAGTGAAATGACCTTAACAATAATTTCCCCTTAAATTAATTATTTTAGTTTTGTTTAATTTTTAAAGATTTAGGTGATTTTTTTATAGTTTTTATTTAAATTTTTCATATTAACTTGAATTCTTATTTTTTTAATTTAATTATTTTTAGCAATTTATTAAATAGGAAATAGTTGGGGGTGTGTATAGTAATAAAAAATGATTTTTAAATTTTAGTGTGGTGTGTTTAATATTTGGGGTGTGTATAACATTTTACGGGGTGTATTTTAAAAAATGACCTGTTAAACCTGCTATAGCACGTAACTAGACCAAAATTAAAATAAATCGAAACTTAATGGACTAAATTCAAAAAGTAGTAACCTGATGGACTAAATTCAAAATTGTGGTAACTTAATGGACTAAAAAAAATATTGATCCTTTAATAATCGCAACATTTGAAAATTCCTAAAATTTAAACCAATTTCATTCAACTCCCCATTTTGACCTCCAATCATTTCTTAAAACAAAACAAAACAAAAGTTAGACAAAACTGTATTTTATTCTTCAAAACGAACAATAAATTTGAAAATTATTTAACAAAACAGAAAACGCATCCTTCCGATAAATTAAATATAAATTAAATAAATCGTCGTATCAAAGAAAGGAAAAAAATCAGAAGAAATATATTCAAGGGTAAAAAATAATTTGGGGATTTGCTCAGATTCTATGGGTGTATAGTAGAGTCTATCATGCAATTTGCATTCAGTACGAGGAATTATTTTATAATCACCGCAAATCCGCCAAAATCTACAAAACCCAAAGGAAAAAAAAAAAAACATACTTAATATAAGCAGCAGAACACGATTGAAAGCTTAAACACATATGGACACGATTGGAGGCGGCTCAAACACATGTACAAATAAAAAATATCGAATCGCGAAATGATTTATATCTGATAACACAAAACAAAAGAGAAATGGGATTCATATCAGAAAGTTTTTGATCTATTAGAACTGATGGGAGCTGCGTAACTTAAATAGTGGTGGTGGATTTATGATTAGGGTGCTACACATAGACATACCCTAATTTAATTACCGCCCATTGGGCTTTTTAACTCCAAATTCAGCTAGGCCTGGGTTATATGCCCCTCCATGAATGTTAGAGGCACTCCTCCTTCATTTTTATTAACTAATTAATTAAATATTTATGCAAAATACCGGGTTTGCCCTTCTAAGTAAAATACAATTAGATAGATGCACTCCCCCTAAAATTCAGATTAACCCTAATTGGAGAGGCAGCTGCCGCCCCCTAAACAAATTTAGAAATTTAAAAACAAAACTTAGAAATTCAAAAAAAAAAACTTAATTTCGACAAACTAGAGTTGACCAAAAACACCCGTCGACACTGGATTGTCGACCAAACACACTTCCGTCGACTCTGGTTTGCCGACCAAAAATACCTCGTCGAAAGATTTTTTTTTTTAAATTGAAATTTTCGACAATAAAGGTTCGACCATAAACACCCTGAAACCACGGTGGTCACTAAAACACACCACCCTGGACTAGACATGTTCGCCGGTTGAAAACTGCCGGTTTCGGTTTTCGGAAATGGCGATCCGTAACCGAACCGCGAACCGCCGGTTACGGTTTTTGAACCGGAGGTTCGGTTTGAAAACCGCCGGTTTGGCGGTTTTAGTTTTTTTTTTTTTAATATTATCTCCGTTTTCGCTCTTTTTCACTCCGTTTTGGTTCGTTTTTTATTCCTTTTAACTCATTTTTCAGAAAATACATTACTAGAATTGAATAAAAATTATATAACTTAAATTTATACATTAAAAATAGAAGAATTATGTATTAATTTTTTTTTTTTTAAAACTGCCAAAACCGGCGGTTTGCGGTTTGTCAAAATGTTAAACCGTAACCCAACCGCCATTTTTCGATTACAGTTAGGTTTGTAAACCGTAACCGGTGGTTTGACCGGTTGGCCAATTTGACGGTTCGATTTTGCGCATGTCTATCCTGGACTGTTGTCGGAAAATATGCTTTAAGAAGAGGAATTTAAAGATAATTTGCCCACAAATTTATGCAAGGAAGTTAATGATACATCACCACTACAAATAAAATTTAAAAAATAAACCAATTGAACCCTAGAGTGGAAACATGGTCAAGCTTTCTATAGAGGTAGCAAAAGTCAGAAAGTCTTTCATAACGAAAGATAACAACAGTTCTTTCTTTCTCCACAGTAATAAAGAAACATCTACAGAGAGGTTGAGTGATATCCACAAGCACCTTCACCCTAAGGCACTCCCCCCAAGCTTCGTCCTCTTCATTGGCTTCCACTTCGATCACCTGACCAATAATACTCCCTGCCTGGACCCCAATAGCTCTTGACATAGCGTGGAACTGAAGACGATGAACTTGTACCCAGAAGGGAACATAATTAAGTTGGATGCCAGATGGATTTTCAGGGCCATGCAACCGCTTCAGGACCATCAGGTTCCTCTGTAGATTCCACGATTGTTTGTGTAATACTGTTTGAATTTCCATCTCATCGGAAAAGACCAAGAGAAAGCAACCATCACCAAAAGCGGAAACCTTCAAATTTGCACGGATCTTCCAAATCTTCTTGAGGGTTTCTCTAAGTTCTTGAAGGTTGAAGAACTTTCTAGCAACAAATCGCATGACCAACACATTTGTGGGGACAACAAGATCTTTTTTCTTGGCTATAATATGAGTGGATTCTTGATCGGAGAGAGAGATTTTTTTAAAGCGCTCATCAAGCAAATCTGCCATGGGAGAGAGTGGAGAAAAGCTTTCAAGAACACAAGGAAAGATGAATCGTTTGTGGAACCATTTAATCACAAACGAGATATTATATAGACACTCCACCGACTCAAAACTGTGGGTGGCGTACAACTGCTCCCAATGTAAATCCCCCAAATATTTAGTGGAGGGACAAAGCAAAAATAAAAATTTTGTAAGGGGAAATAACTCAATCGTCATAGCAAACCCAACTAGATAATCCCCCCTTGACTTGAACGAATTTTAGGCAATATATATTGACTAACTACTTCCCCTCAAGAGTAGTATACACGTAAGTATTTCGACCAAGTAGTATCGAACCATGGGAGGTGGGTTAGTGCAATGGATCCCTAGAGTTGTACGTCGTCATAACTAATGTAGCTACTATTTCGGGTTTTGAATGCAAAAAGGCTAAACAATAATCTAAAGACAATAAATTAAACTAAACACAATTCTAATAAGTAAATTAACTACTAACCAAGAAAATAAGGAAATGACAATTAAAAGCAAATAACAACTATGAATAAAATTCGAAGAAGTGCAAGTGTGGGAATGCTTCAGGTGTTCTCTACCTAGTGAAATCGAGTGGGATTGCTTATACCGTTTTTATACTTCAATTTAGATTTTATAGCTTTTTATAGCTTGGAAGAGTGCTTGAGACGAAATTTGCATTTAAGCCCTTGAAATCCTTTAAAATTCTCGAATTTTCGCGCATCAGCAAGTTGACTCGGTCAACCGAGTGAGTTGGAAGTCCAAAAACTGACCTGGAAGCAGATTTGACTCGGTCAACCGAGTGGGTTGACTCGGCTGCCCGAGTAGAATCTGTTATAGTTTCACACTTTCTTGTTTCGATCATATCTTGAGCTTTCGACCTCCGATTGACTTGATTATTTTTTTCATTCCACTCAATTTTTCGAGACGCATCCAATGGTGCAGTTATCTTCTTGACTTCATAAATTCTCAGACACGTATTTTACTTCCAAATAAGTTCAATTTACCTAAAAAATAAGCAAAACACATACCTTTCTCATTTCAAGTGCAATTGGTCAATTTAGTGTGAATAATGCAACAAATTCCTCAAAATTATGCAAAATAAACACATGAATTTAAAACAATTTTCACACTAATCACCACTCAAAGGTGGACTAGTATCTCCATTGGTATGAAGTCTTTTGAGGAAACCTAAAAAACAAAGTCATGACTCATAAGGGTTTCATCAATCTAAAACGGAGAATATCATACCAAGTGAAATACTATTGAGGGTCCAAATCCCAAAAAATCTGCAATTACACCTTGGTACCACTAACTATTGTCTTTAGAAACACAACATATATATAAATATATATGTTTGTTTGTTTTTTATGAAAGAGTTTTTGTTAGAATTTGGTTAGTGTTTTTTTTAATCTGTAGTATGTATTGTAGTTCCCCAAACATGAATATCGCAACAATCCAACAATTCTTGGAAAATGCTTATTTATGTTGTTTATTTAAGGCTAGGTTATTCAATTGCCAAACTCTACTACACTTGATCTTAGCCAAAAGGCCTAGAAAGGTATATTGCCAAACTCTACTCCTATTAAGGTAAATCCAAAATTCCAAATTATCAATGTGTCACTCTCTGGGTGCATTCGTGACATGTTTTGGCCATTGCCTCATTATATGACTCGTGAAATTGTGATGCATCAATCTACTAAAGAAGAAAATTCAAACACACCTAAATAATACTTTCTCCGTCCCAAAAACATTTTCATAGGTAGATGAGCACACATATTAAAAAAGTGTAATAATGAGAGATAATTTTGAGAGATAATTTTATAAAATTTTATGTATAAATTTGAGAAATGAGTTGACTTTTATGTATGTGTGGAGAAAAAGTAATAACATTTGTGTAAAATTGAGAATATTGTGAGAGTTGAGTGTGTGAAAGTTACTGTGGGACGATTCGAAAAGGAAAGTGTAAAAGTAATTGTGGGAGGGAGGGAGTTTAATTTTATTAAAGGATTGAAAAAACATTGAAAATCCCGTAAATAAGTGATGATTTGGGGGTGTAGATAAAGAACATGTGTCATGTTAAGGGGGTGTATTCAATTGAGATTTTGTTGGATTTTTTTGGACTTTTAAAATCTGGGGGTATTCAATCCGAATTTTTAAAAGTCTTTCAAAATTTTGAGATATTCAATACGGATTTTAAAAAGTCCTTAGAAATCCTTAGGTATTCAACAATCTATGAATTTTAATACTTCTTGGATTTTCCTTCAAAAATATAAATAAATTTCACTATTCAAAATCTCTTCTAAAAACCAAAGATTTCAACGGATTTTCTCAGAAGACAGAGAAGAAAAAAAAAACTTTGTTGTTCTTCTAACAAAATTCCAACTACTAACCTAATGCATTAGTCTTCTTCGAAAGCACTTGTTATTTGAAACAAAAAAATATACAACATAAAAACATTATAAAAGTTTTTATTATTTCAGAATTTTACACTATAAAACTGCTGTATTTCGAATCACAAAATCTCTCACAGTTTACAAAATCGAAAAGCTGCCCATCTTCCTGCTCTTCTTCAAACAAAATAAAATCAAGAAACGTAACTATGTTATTCGGCTCTTTAAAAATTATAGTATATCGGCACAGTTGACAATTAGCAATAATATATTCTCGATCGCCACCTAATTTAATTTATAGCATTAATGTCAAGTTTAAGATCTCAAGAACATTTATTCACAATGTTCCTGAGATCTTAAAGTTAGCACGTGGTGTTCGATATCATCTAAAAGATTTTGGTGGTTAAGGTCGTCACCCAAGTGAGTTATTCAATCTTCGCCATGCATCATTAAGAAATGTGATTGAGAGAATTTTTGGTATTTTCAAATCGCTATTTACAATTTTCAAAACCCACCTCCGTTCCCATTTCAAACCCAAGCAGAGTTAGTATTGACTTGTGCTGGATTATAACTTTCTTCGGAAAGAATGTCGCTTGATGAATTTCCAGTCGAATCTCGATATGAAAGAGGCTCCGGAAAGAATGTCGCTCTGATGAATTTCAAGTCGAATATGAAGAAGATCAAGATTCACCACATCTTGACATGGAAGAGAGGAAAATTTGGAATTGCTTTCTCAAAGCCAACTACTATGCTATGTAATGCGGGAAATGAGGCCGAGGGCCGAGGTATAACCGTGATGGAAATGAAGATGAGAATAATAATGATGAAAAATAATTTTTTTTTTGAACTAATATATTTTTGGTATTTTTTCTAAATAATATAGATAATATTTTTTTATATACAAGTGTGTTCGATATATATTTGCATCAATAGTGTTAGGGGCGTAGTTTATGGAAATCCATATAAATCAATAAAAAAATGTGTATTTCAGGATCCTGTCAATTCTATGAAAATTCATATAAATCAATAAAAAAGTTAGTCAAACTCTGCATAGAGTCTATGAATTTTCTAATTCAACTTACTTTTTAAAGTCCAAAAAAATCCAACAGAATCTCAATTGAATACATCCCCTAAAAAATAATCAACGTCCTATAATATTGGAAACAACTCGTGTTAAAGATTCAATAAATTAGAATACCAGTGAAACACGAAAATATTCTAACTTTCTTATAAGGATTTAAGATAAACTATGTTGCCTCTATTAAGGCCCGTGGCGAACCCAGAAATTTAGATTTGGGGTACAGTATTTAAAGTCTTACTTGTTGATGTACATTAATGATTAGAGCTTTGGAATTCGAAAAGGAGGGCAGACCCGACTAAGGGGATATACAGACTTAGAAGTAGAATTAAATAAAAATATAAGACACGTTATGATAAAACACTGAAAAAAGGCCGAAATTCATTGAGCTAACCGTTCAAAAAAATATATGTATATGAGTAAAAATTAGTAGATTTATAAAAGGGGTAAAAAAAATACTTAAATTATATTTGGCTCACACAAGAAGTTTTATAAGAAAAATATACCCATTTTGTTCAAATTCATTGTCAATTTTTTCGAACATGAATTTTAAATATTTAATAAATATTGATTAATTTGAGATAAAATAGATATGTTGAGGATATGATTGAGTATGATGAGATCTACTTATAAATAAAGTGAACATTTATGGGTAAAGATAATGACAATTTGAGTAAATAAGTGATAGTTTGAGAGTGAAGATAAAATACTAAAATAGTGTAAATAATATTATTTTCAAAAGGGGAATGAGAATAACAAAATTGAAGGGAGTAATAATTAGAGGGGTAGTTAGTATATAGGACATTTCACCTATAGAGTTTAAAAATAAGATCAAATTTTTTAAAAGTTAGAAATAAGGTCAAATTTGAGTGTAAATGTACAAATATAACCTTTTAATTAATTATTCACGAAATTATATTTGTACATTTAGAAGTCAACAATTAAAATGAAAATTTTAAAATTAATAAACCCCCTCGAAATTCGCGGACAATAATTGACTTTCTAAATATCAAAAGTTTTCCTAAAATCGAAGTCTCAATTTGAAAAACCCACAACTATTGCATATCAATTCCAAAATTTTCTCAATTCTTACATTTCTCGTCTAATAACAGAGAAACGATTACATATCATCGAGAGAAGAAGCGATTTAAGGTATGGATATGCAGCTTGTCTTCTCGAAAACAAATTTTCATTCTCTATTAGTAGGTTAATCCAAGATCGATTTTAGTTTTGAACTCGAAGTAAAGGTTAATCCAAGATCGAAAGATTTCATATTTTTGAAAGCTCATTTTTCGATTTTCCTTAGACTCTGTTTTGGTTTAAAACTAGTAGTTTTATGTTTTCATAGATTCTACTCGTTTGCTTATGTAACAAATAATTTGTTAAATTTATAAACCCTAATGCATTTGATTTTTTGCATTGTTAAATCTGGTGTGAATGTATGTAATACAATTATCTGTTTGAATAAGATTTAAGGTTTTATCTGCTAAAAAAAGTAGATCTGGATAGGAACTAAATGGAAGTTTTTCAGATATATTGTTACAGTGGAATAGTGGTATGCAGCATGATAGAGTATTTCTACAGAGGACAAGAACTGCCAAGTGGTAACTTTGATACTGTGCAAGCAAGCAACATGCGGGTGAGGGTTGTTGGAGTATTCATAAACCCATTTCAGTATGTTGCAGTTTAAAGATGACTTTTTAACTTTATTTCAGAGGATGTTTAAGTAGTATTGTTTGAATTTTAATGTTTTTTCTAGCATGCAAACTCTATACTGGGTTTTTTATTTTTTTTTGTTGCGGTAGATTATCCAGTTCATATGCTATGAATTTTAGGACATGTGACTTCGTGTGGATGTTCTTGATAACATTTGGTTGACTTTTGCTTGGTTATTTTTGTACTGAATATTAAGTTGTATAAATGAACAATTCGGGAATGTTATAATGCCCACCGGTGGGCACTATTTTTTGTGCCCACCGCTTACGTGGCATGCCACATCATATTATTGTATTATGCAATTTTAGATTATTTATTTATTTTGTATATTTTCCATAAATAAAATCTTTCCTTATCTTTTATCCTATATTAAATTATATTTCCATGTAAATAGGAATAAAATATTTCCATTTACAAATTAAAAATACGCATATCCTTCTAGCTTTAATATTTTAATATTTTGGTCCCAGCCCGATTTTTCAATTTTGGCTTCTTTTGTTTATTTAATTGTTGTTTTAAAAATGATAAATTTATTAACTCTACGTACATATCCCATTTTTATACTCTCTCCATTTTTATTTTTTTGTTTTGTTTTCTAGCACAAAAATTTACGTAAAATTATTAACAAAAATTTATTCATTGGGAGTGATACTTGTACATATCCCATTGGAATTGAGTGTACTTGAGTCGGCTTATTCATTTTTTACTTTGCTTTCATTGGGATTTCCATACTTTTTTTTTTTGACAGGTCATACTTTCATTTCTATTGTTATGTAAATTTATGAGAAAATTTATAAAAATGACCATTTAGACACCTAGCTTCTTAATAAAGGACAACTATTATAATCTTTTTAAAAAAGGACAAAAACGCATGTTAATAACCTATTATACCCTTATATTTAAATATGGAAATTAATTTATTAATTTAATAATTAAATAACAAGTCTTCATCTTCCTTATTTGTCGCCATAGATTCAACCACATACCTCTTCAATTGATTATCAACATTGGCAAATGTTACCTGATCCAGGCGCTCATCATCATCATTCTCAAAGTTTCTGCTGCGTAAGGTAACGTTAGTTTATTGCATCGCCTTCTTCACAACGAAATCGTCTATTGCCTCAACGAACCCTTTCTTTTGATAATTAATTGCACTCTCAGAATCCAAATAAATGTTTAGATTTCCTGCACAGTCAGATTCTTCGATCGGCTGCTTGTTGCTTTTAGGGATTGGAATCGAGATTAGGGGTTCACGATCGGCGGGGTGATGCTTAGAGGCTTCTTCCTCTCTTTCAACGACGGTCATGGCTATAAGGTCTCGTCTCCTTTGCTCTTCCATAATTGTTTCCTCGATCTGTTCTTTCAACTGCACATGATCAAGAGACTTTCCACGCGATCGTTTCTTTATATTCCTAGGGGATTCAAACTTCACCGATTTCTTCATTATGGATGACGGACGCGAAGCCGCCGGAGATACAGTAGTCTTCCCCATCAATGTCCAGAATCCGGAGGTGGCGGAGGTGGGCCTTTGACGACGATTTTATCGCCTAGGAGTGGGGCGACGCAGCGTATGGTCCACATGGGAACCATTAATCCGGTCAGATGAAGAGTTTTGCCAAGGGTATGATTATTAATTCCACACGTACACACATAATTTGCAAAGAATTTAGGATTTTTTGAGATGATTTTAATTTAGGTTCAATGTTGCTCTGTTTTCGTGTAATTGTGATGATTTACGTGCGCGTTGCTGAAATGTAGTTCATGATTATTTGTTATTGGTTTGGTCAAGGGATAATGCAGATCTTATTTTGCATATGTAGACACCGTACTATTTTTTCTGCATTATTCATTTTATTATGCAGTTTTAGATTTCATTGTTCTGCATTATTCATTTTATTATGCAGTTTTAGATTTCATTGTTCTGCATTATTCATTTTATTATGCAGATTTAGATTTTATATTAATTTTCCAAACATGGTCTAGGGAGCAAAATGTTCTTCTCACTTCTCACTTCGTCTTCTTCCGTACTTCACGGTTTCCTTTCTTCACAAATTGAAAAATCCCAAAATTCTGCCCAAAATTCTGCCCAAAATTAAGGACTTCTGTCCGGTGTTGTTTAGGAAGTTTAATTTTTGGAAGGTTTTAATTAATTGCGTAATTCGGGGGGATTTAATGAGCTGATAGACTTGGCTTTAAATTTCAAACATTTAAATATTTTCTCCATATTAATTCCGAATTTATGTATTAAGGGCATGATGGTACATTTATGTTCCATTTTGTCCTTATTCTAAAACTATTTCAAATCATGTCTTTATTTAAAAAAACATTAGGTGAAATGACCTTTTATGTGAAATCCCCTAAATTTATTTATTTTTGCGAAAACTTTACTTATGCATATGTTTTACAGGCGTAGAATGAATGTGTATGGTATCTTCAATTATTTACAAGCTCTGCTACAATGGATATGATTACAGAATTGATACTGTGACATGAAAAAATTCTGAATACTTTGATTTATAGAGAAACAAAAAAAACTCAATTTAATACGCAACATTCAAAGAAATACCGAATAAATGTTGACAAGTGTGTGAAAGAAATATAGAGCAGCTACAAAACTCAATTTAATACGCAACATTCAAAGAAACATAAATAAGATACAAATTGACAGTAACATGCTTCGTAAAGTTGATACTCATCCAGCTGTTCCCTACGTACTAGACATACCGGCAGCAAAGACGTGTCTAACATATGCAGGCACCCATCGATGTCGAATTGCATACATATTACTCAACCATTCATTATGTTTAAGCTCAGTAGAATTCATCAACTCCAACCACTGATTTTCGAACTCCTCGACTGATTCTGACCACTTAATAATATGTAATAGTTGTTGATAGTGATCCTTGAATACACGAGCATTCAATTTCTCAGAAAACTTGTTAAGTATATACCATAAACAAAATCGATGCATAGTATCAGGAAACACCACTGAAATGGCTCGTGATATTGCTGCATCCTGATCAGTAATAATCACACGTGGAGGTGTCTGGGTTGGCATGCATTCTAAGAACTTCGAAAATAACCAGATAAAAGAATCTATCTTTTCATCACTTAACAATCCACAACTAAACATAGTAGTCTGACGATGATGGTTGACTCCAACCAATGGGGCAAAGACCATGCTATACTTATTTGTGTTATACGTTGTATCAAACACTATAACATCACCAAAATATGCATATGATCTTCTAGAATCATCATCAGCCCAAAAACATCTAAGAAAAACCCCAGCATCATCTGTTTCATAAGCAAAGTAAAAGTTTGCATTCTTCTCTTTCTCCATCTCAAAATGTTGAAGCAATGTTTTAGCATCATGTCCGAAAAGCTCACTTTCAACCCTTCTTTTCTGATTCCTGATATCCCTTTCCAAACAACCAACCATTGACGGACCTCCAGCATCAATCTCTAACAAACGCACTTGCTGACAGGTGGGTATATTAGCTTCTGAAAGTTGTTTTGCAAGATCTTTTTGTACAATTGTCATTTTTCGATGCGATCTTAGTAGATGAACTCTACTAGGAGTCGTCAAAGCATGATTATGTTGCTCAACAAAGTAACTAATAACCCATATATTATCCTCCTTAGATCTCTTAACTGTCATTTTTGCTAGACACTCACATCGACTATATCCTCAATTTCTTTCCTCTGCCGATGTCACATCATATTTCTTTTTCTGGCTTTCATTTACCTTTCCTTCTTTTGAGCACACAAACATTTTCCAAGAAATATGTCCCGTAGCCTTATCCTTCTTACTGTTTCCAATACGTATGCTAAAGCCTCCTCCTTTCGCATATGTATTATAAAATTCAAATGCATCTTCTGATGTTTGAAATTCTTGACCAACTTTCGGAATAATATTAGTTGTAACCTGTGGAATAAAGACTGCATCGTCTTGTTCTTCTTTCATTCCTGTTTATCTGATCTCCCAAAAATATATATTGCTAGTAAAATTAACAAGCAATAAAACCTTTAAACTGTTGGTAAACTAAAAAAAAAAATCCTAAATTATTCCTAGAAACAATTACATACTTCGAGTAGGGGTGTGCATGGTTCGGTTTGGTTAACCAAACCGCACGTAAATCGTAAACCAAATTATAAATCGTTCTTTTTTTTCAGAAACGTAAACCAAACCGTATTTATAAAAACCGTTCGATTTGAAACCATAATATTTCGGGCGGTTCGGTCGGTTTTGACCGAACCGTAGTTTTGCTCATTTTTTTCCTTATACACAATAATTTATAAAAATGTAAAACACAATCTCAATAGAATAGACAAATTGAAATCCAATAATCCAAAATATAATTCGAATAGGCAAAATGCTATTACAACGTTCACAAACTAGTTGTTAAAAAATAACTAAATAACCATAAAAAGAAACAACAAACTTTTGTCTTCTTCGAGATTTCAGATTGATCATATTGAGTGAGACTGTGAGAGGTTGTGAGCGTCATGCACGTAGAGGCGCTAAATACTAAATAGAAGAGAATGAGTAGAGTTTCTGGCTATGAGCTTGTCGGCTTGAAAAATGTCTTGAGTTTACTAGTTTAGGGATTATATAATATAGAGACTATAAATCTATAATATTTATTTAGATAATATTATATAATATATATATTTTATATATATATATAAAACAAGTTCGATTTGGTTCGGTTTTTTGCGGTTTTTCATTAGTAAAAACCGTAAACCATACTAAAAAAAAAATCAATTCTAAAAACTGTAAATCAAACCGTAAACCAAAAACCGAACCATATTTAATGGTTTGGTTTGGTTTGGTTCGGTCGGTTTGGTCGGTCTAAACCATACTTTGCACACCCCTAACTTCGAGTCAAATTTATTAATTGCTATCACATGTGCCAAATATTTATCTAGCAAATTATATCCCATTCTTTTGCTAAAGCAAATAAATAAAGTAAACATCAAGTCCAAATTCAAGAGTACCTTAAATTTCCACCAAGAACCAATATCCCCAACTAATATACAATTAAATGAAATATTTGCAAGATCGACTAATTCTTAATTTCTCTAGAATTTCTTGCCGTCAATTTATTTCTGGGGATTGTTCTAATTTCTCAGATATTCTAAATAATTATGTATCTCCATCTCACAAGAGTATATTTCCAACAAATTTGAGGCTAGATATTATCAATATTATTTAAAGTTTCACCAATATTAAACATTAAATTATCTAGGTGAATTCTTTTGTCATGTAACCCTTTTTTTTTTAAATATCAAGATTCTTGTTAGTATCACATACACGAATCTTTCATAACTCATGATAGCCAATTGAAAAGGGGGGGGGGAGGGGGGGTGGGGAAGAATAACATACTAGTTAGTGATGAAAATCCAATCAAAATTCAAGGTTGATAAAATTGTATGGAAACAACACACTTGTAACCACCAGATCGAGATACGTATCTCAAAGTAATTGGAGAACGATGAACCTTCTTCTTGTCAATGAATTGAAAAACTCGAACCTAGCTTCTTCTTGTCAATGAATTGAAAAACTCATCTTTGTAAAAGGAACTCTGAAATATTTAAATATTAAAACTAGAAGAATATGCGTATTTTTTAATTTGTAAATGGAAATATTTTATTTCTATTTACATGGAAATATAATTTAATATAGGATAAAAGATAAGGAAAGATTTTATTTATGGAAAATATACAAAATAAATAAATAATCTAAAATTGCATAATACAATGATATGATGTGGCATGCCACGTAAGCGGTGGACACAAAAAAATAGTGCCCACCGGTGGGCATTATAACATTCCCGATGAACAATTATAACTTTTTTTTTTTAGAATTACATTCGAAAGTTACCTCTACATTTAATATAATTTATATTATTCAAATTAAGATTTGATAAAATCACAAATCATAAATTCAAACTTTCCTAAAACTACCAATATTAATAATAAATGATTGTCATGTTAATGATAATTATAACTTCTCCATTAAATTAGGAATAACTACCAATAAAGCATTAATTTCGCGATTAATAATGACTTAATGTTATCATTAGGGGAAATAAAAAAACCGTTTAAGAACAAGAATCGACAAGATTAACCAAGCTGGATGGAAAACCATATAAAATAAAAAATAAAGAAGAACATACGAATTAATTAATTAATTATCGAGTAACAGAATATATGCTTGACTACATGCTAAAATAATATGCACATTTTAATATATGCTTGACAACATGCTAAAAAAAAAAGGTAAAGTCTAGTATGCACCCTAGTCATGTTGCACTTTTCAGTTTTACTGACTTACACTTTTTGGTAAATGGTGTTGCACTTTTCAATTATTACTAAAAATATTATTATACAGTTTAATAATTGAAAAGTGCAACACCATTTACCAAAAAGTGTAAGTCAGTAAAACTGAAAAGTGCAACATGGACTAGGGTGCATAACATGCACTCGAGTCCATAGCAGAGACCAACCCAAAAAAAAAATACACGGTGTTATCTTTATTCATGATTAATATAATCATTGTATTATTACATAAATCATGGTGTCATCACCTAAAAAAATATATAATATAATGTAAGAAAACTAAATATTCTGCAACTATAAAATTGTTCCACATAATTTATATTTGTTTATAGTTTAAATATATAAACAGATTTTTTAGATAAAATCAACTTATAATATTATTCTATTAAACTAATTAACTTGTTATCAGTTGCGTAAAAGAATATATGCGTGGTGATATGATAGAACGAAATGCACATTTGAAAATATGGAACATATATGCAAATAACATGATATTATCTTTACATATAATTAATATAATCATAGTATTATATAAAATATTAGGCATCAACATAAATGTTGGACATAATTTATCTATATTTATAATTAATATATATAAAAGAGATTTTAGATAAAAAATTTACTCATAATATTAAATATTTAAATAAATCGAAATATAAACATTGTTGTGTATTATATTGAGGTTAATTATTAAAAAAAATAAGTGTTTAAAATCAAAATATAAAATATATAATGTAATATATAAGAAAAGTAAATATTTTAAATAAATTATGGATATCATTGAAAGCATATAATATATTACATACAATAGTCAAAATATTATTATAACGTGAATATTATTTAATGGGAAGCAAATAATATTCTGCATATGTACATTTTTCTAATTTTAGTAGTTATTCAATTAAGGAAATTTTGGTAGTGATTGAGTAATTATCGGTTGTTAATTTTAATTTAAATTGATTTAAAATTTAAAATCTAATTTTAATTTCCATTATTATTTAGTGTCTTATAAAAATAAGATCATTTGGTTATGAATTTGACCTAAATTCTAATACTATAATTTTTTGTCTCTATTTCTAGTTGTGTCTATAGAATTGTCCCTTATCTTAGTTAAACTCATAATTAAATAAAGAGTCACACTCAATTGCATAGTACAATTGATGCAATTGAGTCACAATTTTGACTTGATTATAATTTGATGGGTTAAAAATTCTATTAAACAATTGATAATATATTTAAATCACTTAAAATTCAATTACATTATATAATTCAATTGCACACAAAAATTTACCTAAAATAAATTATAATTTTTTTATATTTATAATATGGCAAATACTTGAAAAAAAAAAATAAACTCACATTTTTTCTCAAACGTGTTCTGTATGATATTTTACTAGATAATTTTTTTATATTTTGTGGGTACAGTTGTACCCCCACCTCTCCACGTACCCATAATTTAATGTGTTGATCCAATTCAACCAGATTTTGATTAGTAACGTTTTTTTCGCAACTTTTATTTATAAAATATTTTACGTTTTTTTAAAAAGAATATCTAAAACTTTTTACTTCAAAAAATAGCTTATATATAAACTCATAACTTCGTATAGATAAAAAGATCTAATATTAAACTATTGCTAAACAGAATATATTATATATAAATTCACACATATTAGTGCATGGAATTTTTATTTTGTTTTAAATTAAGGGTACATAGGTTGTAGTATATAAGTCATTTTATAATGGGAACCACATTTTGGATGATTTTAAGAATTTGAAGGTGAAAGAAGAGTGGATTAAGTTTATTGTATTATTAAAACTAAGAATATGAAAGAGAAAGAACAACAGAATGTATGTAATTACAAGTATGAGATAAGAGAGAGCTAAGTCTAAAATTGCAGGAGAATGTCAGGATAAGAGAGAGCTAAGTCTAAAATTGCACAATAAATAGCAGAAAAATGTCTAGTGTCTGAAATAAATAGCAGAAAAATGTCTGGTTTCTGAAATAGCAGGAGAATGTCTGACTGAAATAGCAGAAGAATATCTGCATATGAATGTCTGGAGATAACAAGTGAGTAAGTTTGAGATGTCTGGAGATAACAGGTGAGTAAGTCTGAGATAACAGAGTGCTAAGTCTGAAATATAGCAAGTCTAACAGTTAAGTCTGAAATTAACAAAGTCTGAGATATTCCCTGCATATTTTTTTGCAGAATGTATGCAGTAAGATTTTATTATCACTGAATATTTTCTGTTCTGGAACAAGTCTCCAGAATGTATGCAGTTAGATTTTGTTACCACTGCATATTATTTGTTATCCCACTTATTTCATGGTGATTTAATTTGATTTTCATTTTTTTTAAAATAATTGGTTAAATGTTTTTTTTAAATGGTAATATATTTTTTTAACTAAACTAACTTAAAGGGACCTTCTAGGAACCATTAAAAATCAAATCTAAATACTTAAACCTGATGACCTATTACCTTTTGCATTTTGTGTTGAAAATATTTATGGTATGTGTCGTATGATGTCTTATGTTTGTTTTTTATATTTAATTTAATTAATTAAAATATATAATTATAAAATTACATTTTTATCCTTATGTAATAAAATATTTTATTATATTTATTAATGTAATTAAAATATGTAATGTTAAAACTATTCATTTATCCTTATATTATGAGATATTCCCGGCATATTTTCTCCAGAATGTATGCAGTTAGATTTTGTTATCACTGGTTAAATTGTTACCACTGCATATTATTTGTTACCCCGCTTATTTCATGGTGATTTAATTTGATTTTTATTTTTTTTTAAAAATAATTGGTTGAATGTTTTTTTTTAAAAGGTGACTACATTATTCAATTCTTCTCTATTATTTTTTTGCTTTCTCTCTTTAAAAAAAACTTTCACTACTATCACCATCACTAACACCAACATGATCCATCCACCTCATCTTTCCCTTCCCCCTTCCCCCTTTTATCTCTTTAGAGGGTCTTCCTTTATAAGGCACCACCACAACACTCTTTAGAGGGTCTTCCTTTATAAGGCACCACCACAACAATTTTCGTCGTCGCATCACTGTTGTCGTCCCATTCGTCAAGCTTTAAATTTATTAGTAAGGTCTTGGATTGCTAAATTTTCTAAGAAAGAAGAAGCTTTTTACAAACTTATTGATTAAGAGGTATTGTTTTTTTTTAATTCGTACATTTTTCATATTATCTAATTTTCATAATACATTTTTTATGTTGAACTATATTTATTTTTGTTTGTAACAAGGTTAACAAATACAAGCATCTGTTACAAAATTTGAAAATATTGTACGTGATGGCGTAAGTTACCTACTATCAAAATTCTTCATGATAACGAGGAGGTAATTTGTGATGCCTTTTAAATATATGGATTTAGGGAAACACTCATATGAAATATTAGTACATTTAAGGAAGGCCAGATCCGAAAAACACAACCATGTTAAATAGTTTATCGATCTCTACAATTATAAAAATATACTTATCAACAATTAATTGGAATAAATCTGTGTGTGTTATTATTGTTGATTTTTTTTATTAATTCATTCAAAAAAAATAATGATTTCTCTGGCTTGTAACGTGATTAGCCGATTAGAAATTTGAACAATATAATTGATAACTAACAAATTTTCTGAAGGTATTTTTTATATGAAAGCCGGCAGATTTTCGCGCAGAAGGAGGCATCGATGAAGAGAAAGTTTTTAAAGTTTTTTTAATGGAAGTCTGCAGATTTGAATATAGGCGCTGAAGAGAAGGCAGAAGAGAAGAATGGAGCGCTGAAGAAAGACCGAATATTGTATATAAGTTTTTGGTATGAATTTATACTTTTGTTATTTTCAAACTAACAAAATAATTTTTACAATATTTTTTATTGTTTTGATATATTTTATAGTTTTATTTTTTCCCATTTTCCCACTTTGCTCAATCTCCATTTTCATCATAAACTGCCGCAAAATTATTTCTTAAAATAAAAATAAGAAACACCAAAAGTTGAGCCATTTTTTTGGTTAGAGAAGTAATTTTCCTTTCATGAATTGGGGTCCTCCTTTGTGGTTAAATGTCTTCACCTATTTATATTACAAGATTGGTGCACCATATTAAACATGCATGACTTTATATGATGACATGTGTCCTATGAGTTTATCATTTTCATTAATAAAGATGGTGTTGTCAATACCATATTAGAGTATCCACAATGGGGGTAGAAGTCCCATGTGGATTTATATGGAGGAGAGAAGAAAAATTGGGTAAAAGAACTTCTACCCATTTCAAGTGGTCCCCAACTTTTATTTCTTATTTTTTTCATTTTAATTTCTTATTTATTTACTTTTTATTAATTTATATTTTATTTTGTTTTGTTTTGTTTTCATGTTTTTTCATTTATTTTATTTTAATTTATTAAGAATTTAATTATTATTTTTAATTATCTTTTAATTTGTATTTACAAATTACAATTGATGAGTATTTTTTATCTTGTACTTTTGGTGTTATTTCAATAATATTTTGTCAGGAAATATATTAATATTAGAGCATCCACAATGGGGTAGAAGTCCCATGTGGATTTATATGGAGGAGAGAGGAGAAATGGGGTAAAAGAACTTCTACCCCATTTCAAGTGGTCCCCAACTTTTATTTCTTATTTTTTTCATTTTAATTTCTTATTTATTTACTTTTTATTAATTTATGTTTTATTTTGTTTTGTTTTCTTTTCTTTTCATGTTTTTTCATTTATTTTATTTTAATTTATTAAGAATTTAATTATTATTTTTAATTATCTTTTAATTTGTATTTACAAATTACAATTGATGAGTATTTTTTATCTTGTATTTTTGATGTTATTTCAATAATATTTTGTCAGGAAATATATTAATATTATTTATTCTTATAACTTAAATTTTATAATTAATATTTATTGTGATTTTTAATTGTAAAAGTTAAATTATAAATAAAAATAGTTAATAAATAAATATGAATGAAATAAAATAGAAATTTAATAGTGGGACCTATGAATAATTTTGAGGTAGAAAGCATTGGGAGGGAAATGAATTATTTGAGGTAGGAGTAGAAAACTAATGAGGTGTCACATATGTGGTAAATTTCTACCCCAAAATTCCTCACTTGCATTGGAGATTCTCTTAAACATAGCTCTGAGTTGTCATTTTCACTATTAAGGATGGCGTTGTCAACACCATATTAAACATAGCTCTATATGATGACATGTGTCCTATGAGTTGTCATCTTGACTAATAAAAAAAATAAAAAATGACAAACATATATAGGAGGAAAACATTAAAAAAAAATTATATCCCCCCATTGAAAAGAATAGAATAAACATAGGAGGAAAACATTAAAAAAAAAAAATAGAGTTAATAACAAACAAACTTATGAAAAAAAATATTAATTATAAAAGTAGTAGTGTGATAGTAACAAGTGTTGGTAACAAATAAACATATAAATTTTATTATGTCCCACATCGAAAAAGTGGAAGTGGAAGAAGTATGGGAATTTTCTTCTATAAAAGTAGTAGTGTTATAGTAACAAACAAATATAAAATTTTATGACCCACATTGAATAAGAAGTGGAAGAAACATGATAAAAAAAAAGGTTGTGAACCTGTCTGACCGTTTTTTGACCGGTCCAACCACCAAAGCGGTTTTTAGATCTTTTTCGGACCGGTTCCGTGACTGGTTCACGGTTGGACCAGTTGAACCGGCCGGCCCGATCCGGTTCTGAAAACAGTGCTAATAAGACTTAATATATGATTATTCAATTACAACTTATGACTTGTGAGCTGGGTAACCAGAGTAGATGGACGACCAGGTAGTTGACGACCTGGGTGATAGATGACGACCACAGTAGAGGCCGTCCAGGATGGTCAAACGACCAGAGTGGCTGAACGACGACCAGAGTAGAGGCCGTCCAGGATGGTCAAACGACCAAAGTGGCTGAACGACGACCAGGAAGATGGTCAAACGTCTTCTCCGGTTTCGGGTCCTCGTTCGAGAAAATCTTCTTATTCCGAACACCCCAAATATACCACACCGTCAGACTCCAAATGCACTCCAAGATTAATCTCTTACGTTTAGTTTCGAGTATACCACAGAATTGATGGAAGTGGGCTGCAGATCTAGGCTGGAACGACATGCTGCAATTGAACTAGAATTTAAGTAGCCTCCATATGCTTAAAAATATAATAATACATTCGATTACATGATTGAAGCACTCTTATATTAGAATCTCGAGATTGGTTATATATGATTAAATTGCGTAATACAAACACTACTCCCCCGGTCTCAGATCTACCTTCACAAGAAAATTAAGAAAATGTGATAAAATAGGATACTAAAACCGCCCCTGCCCATCGGCCGTCGCCACCTCCCTCCCTCCTCTCTCCCTCTCCCTTCCCCTCTTCTCCTTTGTTTTTTTTTTTTTTTATGTGATTTTCCCGTCGCCCCCACCCCTACCAACCCACTCGCCGTCGATGGACCACCCCACCCAATATGCCACCGTCGGCCTCCCACGCAAGACACCGCCCTCCCAAACCAGATCCAGACGACGACAGCTCCACCGTCGGCCTCCACAAGTTTGATTTTTTTTTTTTGTATTTTTTTTAATTTCGATAATTATAGGTCGACCATATACACTCTCGTCGATAAATTGTTGTCGACGAGAGTGAATATGGTCGACATTACATTGTCAATTTTAAAAAAAAATTGATTTTTTTTTACCTTTGTAGGTCGACCATATACACTCTCGTCAATAATAATTTATCGATGATAGTGTATATGGTCGACACTGGTTTGTCAAAATTTTTCTAAGTTTTTTCTGAAATTTCTGATTTTTTTTTGTTTGGTTTCTATGAAAATGGTGGTGTTTGTGGTGGTGGTGTGGCGGCGGCGACGACTATAGCGGCATAAATTAGGTTTAGGATTCAAAGGTTGAGCAAGGGGTGTAGTTAGTAGTGGTGGTGCATTTAGTAGTGTAATATTATTCAAAGGGTATTTTGGGGTTTTAACACGATTATTAAATTAATAAATTGTCTGGGATGTGTTCTAAACCGAACTGGAGGTGTAAATAGTCCGCCCCTTTAAAAACTAAAGAAAACTCTATGCATGTAATTATGTAAACACAAAGAAAAAGTCTTATATACACTATACACACCAAAACTAATTGGGCGCGGTTATACACACACCAACCTATTGAGGATACCCACTGGATGAGTACACACACCGTAAGATGAGGGCACCCACGTTAAAAGTTCTAAAATACCCCTCCCATCCTAAACCCTAATTAGACTCATTCTTCCTCTCATTTTCTCAAAAAATTTAAACACCGACCTTTCTCCATCCTCCTCCAAGCGGCGCCGCGTCTCCCAGCGGCCGCGCACGCCTTACGGCAGCGGCCACCCACCTTCTCCCTTCCTCTCCCCATTCCGGTAGCAGCCGCGCACGCCGTCCAGCTCCCCTCCCTTCGGCGCCGGCCTCCCCTCGCCGCCGCCGTCGGTCGTTCACACCCAACTCCAGTGGCGTCCATTCGCAGCCCCTCCCCGTCGAGCCACTTCCACCCCTCTCCGTCGAGCCACTTCCACCCGTCCCCGTCGCGCCGTGTCCGCTCACGTTGCCTAGCCTCGTCGCCGCTCACGTTGCCCAGCCTGCCGCCGCGCACATCGTCATGCCTCGCCGGTAAGTTTAGAAAAATTAGGGTTTTAGATTTTAGATCTAAAGTTATTATTTTTTCGAATTTGTGGTGTTTGTTGGAAATTTATTGCTGAATCAAACCCAGAAATTTGTCTCAAATGTATTATTTTACAAAACTAATAATGTTGAATTTGTGTTTGTTCATTGATTTTTTTCGGACAATCGGATGTTGTTCATGAATTATTTTTGGACAATATGTGTTACGTTTGTTCACTTTTTTTTCGAACACTGTTGATTTGTTCGAAAAAAAATTTCGAACAACTCTTTTTTATTCGGACAATGTTGATTTGTCCGAAAAAAAATCCCGAACAACTCTTTTTTTCGGACAATGTGTATTTGTCCGAAAATAAAACACGAACATCTTTTTTTTTTATTTTTTGTTTGTTAAGATTTTTTTTGAAGATTATGGTGATGGTGGGGATAATTATGTCAAAATAAAATGGGTGGGTGTATTCATCTTCGTATTTTTTAAATTTTTTTACAGAAGGGGTACATATGACATTTTACATGTCCTTTAGGATAAAAAATTTGTCTAGTGGGTGTACTCAATAGATTGGTGTGTATAACCGCGTCCAAACTAATTTGGTGCACGCAGTTTTGACCGGACCCTAACTGTGACCCGTCTTTGACCGCATAGTTATACTCTTTCCCAAATTAAGAGAGAGAAAATAAACCCAGAACAAGTGATTTCAGTTCAGATATAGATTCATTTATGGAGCTGAAGGGGAGGGCCACTCATCGTTGGTGACAGGCACCAGCGAGCTGAGCCGATACAAATCGTAGAAGCGAAGTGATGGAGCCGAATTCGGCGGCCCCGTGCGGGTGCCCGTGGAAGCAGGCGTGGTCAGCTTGGAAACGCTGATCGGACGGCTGAGAGCAGCGTACGAGGAGAACGGCGGAAAGGCGGAGTCGAAGGAGCTAAAGCAGTTAGGATTTATCTGAGAGAAGTGAGAGAAAGTCAAGCCAAAGCAAGGGGTATTCCTATGACAAAAAGAAGTGTAAGAGACTGTTAGGAATTAATATACAAGAATTAATTCTCAACCTCACTACAAGTTCGGACTTTTAGATGAGACGGAATTCTTTCATGGTATCAGAGCAAACCGGGCAAAACGACCTGGGTTCGATTCCTGTTGAAAGCACTCCACCCATTTAAATTGTCCACTCGATGGGCCTCCTCCCCAAAAAAAGGAATTCTCAACCTCACTACAAGTTCGGACTTTTAGATGAGACGGAATTCTTTCAGAGACCCTCTTCAGCTGCTACGCCTACAGCCGCTGACAGCGACGGCGGAGTTGACCGAAAGAGACCCTCTTCAGCTGCTACGCCTACAGCCGCTGACAGCGACGGCGAGGGTGTTGGAGATGTCGGTGGCTGCAATGGAGTTGACCGTGGGATGACGGTGAGATTCTCAGTTAGTAGCTACTGGTGAACTAGTATAACTTAGTATATCATCACACGTTCTCCAATTCTTTATACAAAGCTACCCAACTATCCTTTTTCGTCCGTCCCAGTGAAACCTACTCATTCCCTTTTTGTAACTATTCTCTCTCACCTTTGATTATATTCTTATCTCTCTCAATCACATCACCTCTAATACATCTACTTATTATATTAGTATTTCTTAATCTCCTTACCCGAGCTCATGGGAACTTTCCCCTGGACGGAGGGAGTACATTATATTCTCTTAATTGTAAATTATGAATTATTATATTTACTCAGTGTTTTCCTACTTAATTATGGTTATATACTTATATCAACTTGCACTTTTCGTTAATATTGTGTTGCACTTTTTAAAATTATTTAAGATGGGCTCAAATAAAAAAAAAAAAAAAATTCAAAACGGGTCAATAAAATAAAGAACAAAAAAGTTTTTTTTTTTAATATTGTTTGAAATGGTCAAAATAAAAAACAAACAA
The DNA here is from genome assembly GCA_963675135.1 of Galeopsis tetrahit. NCBI lineage: Eukaryota > Viridiplantae > Streptophyta > Magnoliopsida > Lamiales > Lamiaceae > Galeopsis > Galeopsis tetrahit. Next base: position 7,921,290 of record OY776121.1, on the reverse strand, counting down.
AATTAGCCACGTGGGGCCGAGTTCTTATTTAGACTATGGACTCCATATCATGAGAGTTATGCTTAAATTAAAAGCAATGCATTATTCACAATTAAGGTGAATCAGTGATCGAAAACTAGTGCACTTTAATATATATATATAGTATCATCATGGATTCAAAGAAATAATTTCGATAAGGGTTAATACCTCTGCAACATAAATGGAAGAAAGAGGAGAAATAGAACTAGCGAACGAATTCGTCAGGAGCTCGAAAAAGCAAATATTAGGAATTAATATTTAGAAATTAATATACAAAAAATAATTCTCAAATCTCTAAGTTCGGACTTTTTAGATGAGACATAATTCTTTCATGGTATTTGAGTTCGATTCCTGATGAAAGCAACTTCACCCACTTAAATTGGGTTGGTCTGCTATGGACTCGAGTGCATGTTGTGCACCCTAGTCCATGTTGCATTTTTCAGTTTTAGTGAGTGCATGTTGTGCACCCTAGTCCATGTTGCACTTTTCAGTTTTACTGACTTACATTTTTTTGGTAAATGGTGTTGCACTTTTCAATTATTAAACTATATAATATTTTTAGTCATAGTGACTTACACTTTTTATAGTAATATTGTGTTGTATTTTTCAGTTTAATAACATACACTTTTTTTTTAGACTATGGTGCACAACATGCACTCGAGTGCATACCAGACTTTACCACTTAAATTATACGGAGTTAGATGAAGTCTCCCCATCGTGGGTTTCTAATTTCAAATGGTTAATTGATGCATTGGTTTGGGATAAGAATGTATCTGCACATCTTAGGGGGTGTATTCAATCGAGATTCTGTGGATTTTTTTGAACTTTAAAAAGTCAGTGAATTTAGAAAATCCATAGACTCTATGCAGAGTTTGACAAATTTTTTTATTGATTTATATGGATTTTCATAGATTTAACAGAATTATGAAATACACATTTTTTATTGATTTACATGGATTTACATAAACTACGCCCCTAAAACTATTGATGCAAACGTATATCGAACACACTTGTATATAAAAAAAATTATCTAAATTATTTTGAAAAAATACCAAAAATATATTAGTTCAATTTTTTTTTTTATTATTCATAATTATTATTCTATCTTCATTTCCATCATTTCCCACACATAGCATTAGCAATACTAGGTCTCCATGCATTAGCTTCAGTTCTTTGTTGTAGTTGGCTTTGAGAAAGCTATTCCAAATTTTCCTCTCTCATGTCGAGATGTGGTGAATCTTGATCTTCTTCATATTCGACAACTTTGTTGAGATGTGGTGAATCTTGATCTTCTTTATATTCGACTGAAAATTTATCAGAGCGACATTCTTTCCGAATAAAGTTATGTAATCCAGCACAAGCCAATACTAACTCTGCTTGAGTTTGAAATGGGAATGGATTTTGAAAATTGGGTTTTGAAAATTGTGAATGCGATTTCAAAATATCAAAAATTCTCTCAATCACGCATGGCGAAGATTGAATAACTCACTTGCATTTTTGGGGTGACGACCTTGACCACCAAAATCTTTTAGATGATATCGAACACCACGTGCTAACTTTAAGATCTCAAGAACATTGTGAATAAATGTTCTTGAGATCTTAACCTATAGGGCGATCGAGAATATATTATTGCTAACTTAACGGTGTCAACTGTGCCGATATACTATCATTTTTAAAGAGATAACATAGTTTTAAAATACAGAGATGTAATCTTTTTCACGATAATAATGGTGGTGAAGAATCTGTGATGCTTATCGAAGAACATAGTTACGTTTCTTGATTTTATTTCGTTTGAAGAAGAGCAGGAAGATGGACAGCTTTTAGATTTTGTTAAATGTGAGGGATTTTGTGGTTCGAAATACAACAACAATGTCGGTTTTTTCTCTACTTTTCTGGGCTGTGATGGCCATGAACCAGTTTTATAGTGTAAAATTCTTAAATAATAAAAAAATTTATAATGTTTTTGTGTTGTATGTCTTTTTGTTTCAAATAACAAGTGCTTTCGAAGGAGACTAATGTAGTAGGTTAGTAGTTGAAATTTTGGTAGAAGAACAACAAAGTTTTTTTTTTCTCTCTTTCAGAATCTTCTGAGAGAATCGTTGAAATCTCTTGTTTATAGAAGAGATTTTGAATAGTGAAATTTATTTATATTTTGAAGGAGAATCCAACGAAATCCATTGAGTATTAAAATCCATAGATTGTTGAATACCTTAAAGATTTCTAAAAACTTTTTAAAATCCGTATTGAATACCTCAAAATTTTGAAAGACTTTTAAAATATTAAAATCCATAGATTGTTGAATACCTTAAAGATTTCTAAAAACTTTTTAAAATCCGTATTGAATACCTCAAAATTTTGAAAGACTTTTAAAATATTAAAATCCATAGATTGTTGAATACCTTAAAGATTTCTAAAAACTTTTTAAAATCCGTATTGAATACCTCAAAATTTTGAAAGACTTTTAAAAATTCGGATGGAATACCCCAAAATTTTAAAAGTCCAAAAAAATCCAACAAAATCTCAATTGAATACACCCCTTAATATATTCACATATTTAATATCCGTCTTATTATGTATACGTATTTAAACTACCGCTCATTAAAAATAATAATAATATATTATGCATTTTATAAAAATCTAGTTACCGGCCAAGAACCCAAACACATCTCATTTTCATTGTCCTCCACATCCACTGCTTTGCCTTTCTCGGAACATAATTAAGTTGGATGTCAGATGGCTTTTCAGGGCCATGCAACTGCTTTAGGACCATCAGGTACCTCTATAGATTCCACGGTTGTTTGTGTAATAGCATTTGAATTTCCATCTCATCGAAAAAGACCAAGAGAAAGAAACCATCACAAAAAGCGGAAACCTTCAAATTTGCACGGATCCTCCAAATCTTCTTCAGGGTTTCTCTAAGTTCTTGAAGGTTGAAGAACTTTCTAGCAACAAATCGCATGACCAACACATTTGTGGGTACAACAAGATCTTTTTTCTGGGCTATAATATGAGTGGATTCTTGATCGGAGAGAGAGATTTTTTTAAGGGGCTCATTAAGCAAATCTGCCATGGGAGAGAGTGGAGAAAAGGTTTTACAACCTAAAACGGAGAATATCATACCAAGTGAAATACTATTGGGGTCCAAATCCCAAAAAATCTGCAATTACACCTTGTTTCAGAACAGAAAATATTAAGTGATAACAAAATCTAACTGCATACATTCTCTAGAAAATATGCATGGGATATCTCAGACTTGTTCTATTTCAGACTTAACTGTTAGACTTGTTATATTTCAGACTTAGCACTCTGTTATCTCAGACTTACTCACTTTTATCTCCAGACATCTCAAACTTACTCATGTTATCTCCGACATTCCTTTTATCTGCAGACATTCTACTGCTATTTCAGACACCAGACATTCTCTTGCTATTTCAGACATTCCTGTCCAGACATTCTCCTGCGATTTTAGACTAAGCTCTCTCTTACATACATTCTGTTGTTCTTTCTCTTTCATATTCTTATTTGGGATTTTCTTAGGATAGTTCAGGTGTCGCCAATGTCAAATTGTATCGCTCTGTGTCGCCCTAACTTGATATCTGTCGCCTTTTTTTAATATTTTAAAATAATTATTTAAATTTTATTTTATTATTTACTATTTTATCCTTTATTAAAATTAATAATAATATTATTTAAATTAAACAATATGAACGTAAAATTAGATTTTTTTTAACAGGATTAAATTATTATTTTATTTATATTTTATACACCTATTCATTTAATTAGTTCACTCACAAATTATTTTTTTTACTACGCACCCGCTCATTTTATGAGTTCATCCCAAATCATTTTTAACCATGATTATCTACAATCGCTCATTTTATAAGTTCACCCCAAAATTATTTTTTACCACAGTTAACACTGCTCATTTTATAAGTTCACCCCAGAAGATTTTTTTTAAAAAATAATTACATTTTAAGGACTATATTATCTTTTTATTAATTTACACAAAGTATAATAAAATCAACCCTAATTTGTAGGGTGATGCTCGGGTACATGCAATTTTAATTTTTTATTTATATTTTATCTACACCCACTCATTTAATGAGTTCACCCAAAAATCATTTTTTTACTACGATTATCTACACCCGTTCATTTTATGAGTTCATGCACCCCCAAATCATTTTTTTATCACGGTTATGTGCACCCAGTTCACCCCTAAATTATTTTTTTACCACGTTTATCTACACCCCTCATTTTATGAGTTCACCCCCAAAATATTTTTAAAAAAGTAATTACATTTAAAAGACTATATTATCCTTTTATTAATTTACACAAAATGTAATAAAATCAACCCTAATTTGTAGGGTGATACTCGGGTACATGCAAAATATACCGGTACACACCAATTTTAATTTTTTATTTATATTTTATCTACACCCACTCATTTAATGTGTTCACGCAAAAATCATTTTTTTACTACGGTTATCTGCACCCGTTCATTTTATGAGTTCATCCCCAAATCATTTTTTTATCACGGTTATGTGCACCCGCTCATTTTATGAGTTCACCCCTAAATTATTTTTTACCATGTTTATCTACACCCCTCATTTTATGAGTTCACCCCAAAATATTTTTAAAAAAGTAATTACATTTTAAAGACTATATTATCCTTTTATTAATTTGTAAAAAATATAATAAAATCAACCTTAATTTGTATATTTACAATCTATACTCGAGTCATTACTGAGTTACCGTCGATTCACCATCAAGTCACCCATATTTTTAGAAAAAAAATCGTAAAACATAATTTAAAAAAAAAAAAAAAACTACCGAAATTAGACACAAATCTTGATTTTTTTTCTTTTTAAGTTTTCTTCCCCTTTCTCTTTTTCTCCCATTTTCAATTTTTATTCTAAACTTTTAATTTCTTTGTTTTTTATCCTTTTACTTTTTTTTTTTCATTTTTTCATGTGTATTTTTTTAAATTTTAATACAAAATGATATTATAGGTATGATTTTATTATAGTTGGTGATGCGGCCTAAAAATGTCATCCGATAAGAAGTCGACACGTGTATAAAGGATAAGATAAAAGAGAAGATATGGGATTGTGGAAGGGGCTCTGGATAAAGAATCCCTTCTGGAAGTCCCTCCAAAGGGAGCTCCTGGAGCCCCTCTGGGAGAGACTTATTTGGAGGACTCGATCTTGATATGAATTGGTAGACCGAGAATATAGGAGAACTCCGCAAGAATCGGACTAAGATTGACCAAAGAAAGATTCTCCTCTCCTTCATTGTAGTGGAAAGAGTCCACTAGGGAGAGTGGCACCGAGTCTTCAGGGAGTGGAGAGAAAAGAGGACTTCGTCCACTCAGCAGGGCCGAGTCTTATGGGCAGCTCCGAAATAAGAGGAAGGCTTGACTTCCTCTCCAAAAAGTATCTCTATAAATAGGTAAATTCGAGGAGATTTCCAGGTTAGACATTCTGACTTGACAAAACTTAATATACTGAATATAATACACATTTCTGATATTCTTAAAGAGCCGATTCTTGATAAATTGTGGATCTCGAGATCCTTATGAGATATTGATAAGCCCTATACTGACTTAGGCATCGGAGTGTCCGCGCCGGACCTCCCTCCGGCGTGTTCTTTGCAGGTTCTTGAAGATTTCGAGTGAAGGCAGCATATTTAGAGTGATTGTACGTGTTCGAAGAGTGGGACATCCAATCCAGAGGACACGTAATCCTCTCGTGCAAATTTTGGCACATCAACTGGCGCCGTTTGTGGGAAAGAGTTGAAAGATTTTCTCACGAATTTCTATCCGTTCGAGCAAATGGGTGGCGGAAATAAAACATCTACTTCAGAAAAGAAGAATCTTCCAGGGGAAAATTCCCCTTTGCCAACTGATCCCTCACCGAGGGGAGGCCGAGGGAAGGATCCAGTTCATACTCCTTCTGGAGCAAATCCACCAGTGACGCCTAATACAGGCTTGGGAGAGGAAAACCATCCCCTCCCAATCGAAGAGGGAACCACAGGGAACATTGAAGCCCCAGAGTCCCAGACCGCGGATCCTCAGCGAGAGGATATTCCAGATTCAGGGCCACTCTTGATCTCTTCCGATCAATTGAATGCCCTCATCAAGCAAGCTGTAGAGAGAGCCTTCGCGGCTCAAAGAGATCGAGTTCCTAGAGCTGCCCCAGGGGATCTGGAGATACCTACCCCGAGACCCCAGGAAGAGGCACCTGGAGCCTCCCAAGTGCTGTCCAAAGAAATGGGGATGCGGGCAGAAGAAGACGATAAGGTGCCCTCCCGAGCGGAAAGAAGCATTCCCCTTCGGAATACAAGAAGAAATGCAGATTTGGCACCCCGAGAGACAGAGCTCCCTGAAGCAGAAGAAAGCACCGACGATACCTACGGAGGGCCAGTTAGCGACCAAATACTAGCCCTACAGAAGGAGATGAGAGATATGAGAAAATAAATGAATAATCGAGCGAGTAGATCCTCTTATGTTTCTGGATGTCAGTTCTCTCCTAACATATTACAGGATGAACTACCATTCAATTTTAAGCCCCTCAATTTTGAGTACGATGGTACGGCAGACCCCTATGAACACCTAATAAGGTTCGAGAACGCCGCGTTATTACACCGCTACGGAGAGGGAATCAAGTGCAGGGTGTTCCTGACCACCCTAGCAAAAGCGGCACAGCAGTGGTTCACTCAATTGGAACCCAATACAATCCGATCCTGGGAGGAATTCAGTGAGTTATTTCTCCATCAATTTGCAAGTGCTCGGAGGCAGCCGCGGGCCACTTTGACCCTCTTCAATCTGAGGCAGGGGGAGAACGAAAGTTTAAGAGCTTTTCTCTGGAGATTCAATCAGGCAGCTCTGGAGGTCCCTACAGCCTCTCCGGAGGTGAAGATCAACGCTCTTACTAACGGATTAAGGGATGGAGACTTCTTCTCCTCCCTAGCTAAGAAGCCGGTTAAGAACTTTGATGAGTTGCTACATAGAGCAGAGAAGTACCTCACCCTGGAGGAGGTTCGGAAAGCCAAGAGATTGGAGACTAGGCCCCCAGATCGAGAGAGAAGAAGAGAGGGCCCCTCCAGACGTTCCAGTCCAGAGGTCTCTCAAACCTCCGGGTCACCAAGAGATAGTAATCCATCTGGAGGTACGAGGCAGAGTATTCAGGACCCCGAGGTCCAGAATCAGAACTTGGAGGTACGAGGCAGAGTATTCAGGACCCCGAGGTCCAGAATCAGAACTTGGAGGTATGAGGAAGAGTATTTAGGGCCTCGAGGTCCAAAAATCTAAACGTGGGAGTACGAAACAGAGATACGATAAATGCATTGGTACTACAGGTTAATACATGTGTTTGATAGAGTCTAAAGTATTAGATCTTTTATAGTAATTTGATATTGCTATGAGCATATTTTAATGATATTGACATATATGACACAAACTTTTCCAATGAATTAAGCATGATTCTCCTAAGCTTACATGATTGATACTCTAGAAACAATCTTAGAATTGAGAATTACTTGAAATCGTAGAAGCATGGGTAAGCAATTCACATGTTGAGTCTTTTGATTACTTTATGTGGTAGAATTAACGATTAGACGTTGATGATGATTAATGATTAGACGCTGATGATGATTATGATTTTGCACACGATTAACATGTTTCCATATTTTAGATATAATTTCATATTACAGACCGAACCTATCCAAGTTCTGGAGGACCTCTGGGTAGGTTCAGAAGATTTCAGATTATAGATTAAGTCTACCCAAGTTCTGGAGGACCTCTGGGTAGGTTCAGAAGATTTCAGATTACAGATTAAGTCTATCCAAGCTCTGGAGGATCTCTGGATAGGTTCAGAAGATTTCAGATTACAGATTAAGTCTATCCAAGCTCTGGAGGATCTCTGGATAGGTTCAGAAGATTTCAGATTATAGGTTGATTCTATCCAAGTCTTGGAGGATTTCGAGATAAGCTGAGAAATGGAAAGTGAAGATTAAGCCTATTTAGGTCCCTGAGATTAAGGCCAATAGCCCTAAACAGACAAAATGATAAGTCCGAAAACTAGAGTGGGTGAGAGGAGGATTGATTACCTGAAGCGGGTAGAGAATTTGAGAATCTTCAGAGTCGAAAAATATCTCACCCTCGAAGAGGTGAGGCAATCCAAGAAGCTGGAGGTGAAACCAGCTAGTGGAGAGAGGAAGAGAGAATCTACAGCAGGGAGGTCCAGCCCAGAAGCTTCCCGAAACTCTGGAGGAACAGGAAACCGCAATGCTGCGGGAGGATACTGATCTGGCCCTCGAGGGAGGTTTTAGAAATATACCCAACTGAGATTGGAACCTACAGAGGTTTTGGAGGTTGCTGGAGATCATCCAGATCTGAAATTCCCTTATTTCATATTTAAATTATATAATTGAAGCTTATGAAGCTTATCTGAGCACTCGAAAGCCTGTGTTGGAGGCCCCTTTTTCTTTTTGGTGTATCTTTACAGGATCAATTCGGGATTGATATACGAGTAAACCTGGAGAACCTAGAGGTCCTGGAGGAGCCCGAAAGAGCAGGGAACTATGGAGAACCAAATGAGTAGCTGGATTATGATACTCAGCCTGCTATGGTGCTGACTCCCAAATATCGATACCACCGGGTGCTGAAATTTGATATTCAAAAGTTGAGAAGAGCTGAATAAAGGACCAGCCCCTGCAGCTTCTGGAGAAGCTCGAGCTTTGCGGTTAAGATACTACATATTGGGTGGCCAATTATACAAGCGATCGTTGACCCATCCCTATCTAAGATGTCTCCCGAAGGAGATTACGTGATAAAAGAAACCCATGAAGGATGAGTAGGTAGTCATGAGGGCTACAAGGCTACTGTAAAGAAGGATATACCCAAGAGTCGATCTATTAGGTGATTAAGATCATCTAGGGTGTTGAGATGCGATATTCGGAGACGAGCATGATGACGGACCTTGCAAATGCCTTACACTTCGATGCTTAAAGGGGGTGATGAAGGGTCTAGGCCTACTACCTCCGAGATGCTGATATGAAGCCACGTAAGTGAAAAGTGTATATTTTACTTTTTTACTTTAGATTTGACTTTGTAAAATGATATGAGTTACCTAGACGTAGTTGTTTAGAGCATAAAACCTCGAAGCATATGAGCATTTGCTAAAGCTTCAGAAATGATTGATTTGAGAAACGCTAAGGTAATTACTTAGGAGAATTTCGTGATTGAATCGAGAGAATGATTGAGAATTTAGGCATGGTTGAGAACGTGTTTTTGATTAGTGATGAGTCTTATTTTTTCTAAATTATGTTAAAAGTCATGTTTATCTTTGACGAATATTTGAAGATTTTATGAGATGTGATGAAAACATTTGGAGATTTTTGGAAACTTGTATGAGCACATATTTCCTAACAATTTAAGATATGATTCATAAGCATACTTTGAGCATTCTGAAACGCGTGAGGGCTAACCACCCTGAGTAGCCGAATGGCTAAGTTTGAAAATTAGGAGTGATGAAATGATGAAGGATCTGTAGATCACTGAGCATATATGAGATATGAGAATTCAAAAGTGAGAAACAATTAAAGGCCACGAGGTCGAGGGAAGCTAGAAAGTTCCTCACCCTACTCTAAATCCAAGCGGATTACTTGAACTTGAAAGGTCTTGATATGATCAACACCTTGAATTAAGAGTGAGAAACACTCAGAGGCCTAGAGGCCGAGGTGCTCCGGAGAGCCCTCACAATACTCGAGACCCAAGTGGGTTACTGAAATGAGAAGATTTTTTGAATTAAAATCTTTTAAGAATAAGAGTGAGAAACACTCAGAGGCCTAGAGGCCGAGGTGCTCCAGAGAGCCCTCATCCTACTCGAGACCCAACTGGGTTACTGAAATGAGAAGATTTTTTGAATTAAAATCTTTTAAGAATAAGAGTGAGAAACACTCAAAGGCCTAGAGGCCGAGGTACTCCAGAGAGCCCTCATCCTACTCGAGACCCAAGTGGGTTACTGAAATGAGAAGTTTTTTTGAATTAAAATCTTTTAAGAATAAGAGTGAGAAACACTCAAAGGCCTAGAGGCCGAGGAGCTCCAGAGAGCCCTCACCATGCTTGAAACCCAAAAGGGTTAGTCAATGAAATGAGAAGATTTTATGAATCAAAATCTTTTAAGAACGAGAGTGAGAAACACTCAGAGGCCTAGAGGCCTAGAGGCCGAGGAGCTCCAGAGAGCCCTCACCATGCTTGAAACCCAAAAGAGTTAGTCAATGAAATGAGAAGATTTTATGAATCAAAATCTTTTAAGAACGAGAGTGAGGAACACTCAGAGGCCTAGAGGCCGAGGAGCTCCAGAGAGCCCTCACCATGCTTGAAACCCAAAAGGGTTAGTCAATGAAATGAGAAGATTTTATGAATCAAAATCTTTTAAGAACGAGAGTGAGAAACACTCAGAGGCCTAGAGGCCGAAGAGCTCCAGAGAGCCCTCACCATGTGTGAAACCCAAAAGGGTTAATCAATGAAATGAGAAGATTTTATGAATCAAAATCTTTTAAACGAAAGTAAGAGACAAGTAGAGGCTCAGAGGCCAAGGAGAACTGGGGAGCATCCCCCCATAACCAAGACCCAAGATGGATACTTAGAAATTTCGCTAAAGTCAAGGAAAACCTCCTCGAGCCACCTGAAACCAGAGGTGATTCCGTGAAAGGGGGAGAGATTCCCTAAAGTTCTTGAGAAAATTCTTTGAAGGTTATGAAACCAAGAGTCAGGCCATTGCCAAATTACAGGCGGCCAAGGCGGGAAAAATCTCCGAAGGGGAGCACTTTTGAAATTCCTCTCCGAAGCAAGAATAATACACGTCTCTCCAGAAACGCCTCTGTACTAGGCTCATTGGAATTTTCTACTCTCACAAAAGATATACCCCTTTTACGAGAGTAGGGGGGAGTAGATGATGCGGCCTAAAAATGTCATCCGATAAGAAGTCGACACGTGTATAAAGGATAAGATAAAAGAGAAGATATGGGATTGTGGAAGGGGCTCTGGATAAAGAATCCCTTCTGGAAGTCCCTCCAGAGGGAGCTCCTGGAGCCCCTCTGGGAGAGACTTATTTGGAGGACTCGATCTTGATATGAATTGGTAGACCGAGAATATAGGAGAACTCCGCAAGAATCGGACTAAGATTGACCAAAGAAAGATTCTCCTCTCCTTCATTGTAGTGGAAAGAGTCCACTAGGGAGAGTGGCACCGAGTCTTCAAGGAGTGGAGAGAAAAGAGGACTTCGTCCACTCAGCAGGGCCGAGTCTTATGGGCAGCTCCGAAATAAGAGGAAGGCTTGACTTCCTCTCCAGAAAGTATCTCTATAAATAGGTAAATTCGAGGAGATTTCCAGGTTAGACATTCTGACTTGACAAAACTTAATATACTGAATATAATACACATTTCTGATATTCTTAAAGAGTCGATTCTTGATAAATTGTGGATCTCGAGATCCTTATGAGATATTGATAAGCCCTATACTGACTTAGGCATCGGAGTGTCCGCGCCGGACCTCCCTCCGGCGTGTTCTTTGCAGGTTCTTGAAGATTTCGAGTGAAGGCAACATATTTAGAGTGATTGTACGTGTTCGAAGAGTGGGACATCCAATCCAGAGGACACGTAATCCTCTCGTGCAAATTTTGGCACATCAGTTGGTAATACAATAAGTAATAAAGAGTAATACCATAAATAGTAATCAGTAATACCATTAACAGTAATTAGTACGAATAAACACTAATCTTATTCAAAGTGAGATGGTCTCATGGTGACACTGTTCATAAATTAGTAGAAATAAACACTTATTTTTTCCAAAGTGTTAAAACATCAGTCTCAAACTATGTTTTGGAAAGCAGAATTTTGGTGAAATCAGAATAAAAAAACTTTAGGAAATGTGAATAGAACTATAGGAAAACGTCATGCTTAGACCATCAATTAGTTCTAAAAAATATGTGTCCATATAATGTTGCTTACGAACATTGACCTAAAGTTCGATTTGTATAATGCAACTAGATTGACTGTTACCAGGCTTGAAAATTACATTATTGAGGACACATTTTTATTTTGGAAGAAATGTTGGTAGTAAAGTTTTTATTTTGAGAATAATATTGAATGTTTCGATGACACGACTCCCATAAAGTTTCGAATAAGATAATTTCTTATTTTATTGTCTTTTGCAATGACGATAAATAAAAGTTAAAGGCCAGTCTCTTTTCATGGTAGGTGTGTAGTGTTTACCTTCTGAAACATGTTCATGCATAGACAATTATATGTTGCAACCTCTAGAGTTAAGAGTGGATTGAAATTCAAATGAATAATAAATTTACAAATTTATACTATGGAGTACATGTTTCAAATATTTTTTTAATTGACAAATTAAAATATATTGTAAATTTATTTAAATTTCATACGGGAGTTGCCCATTGTGACATTGTCCCTTCTTTACGTCAAAGAAAACAGAAAATTGTGATCAAGAGCAAACCGAGTAAGTGGAGACTTTTTGGGCCAACAATGTTAGCCCATTTAATTAAAAGTGGGCAGCCCAATTATTTTATCAAAGAAAAGAAACAAATTGACCAGCCCATTTCTTGAATTGTGCGGGAGCAATTAAGGCCACGGATAAATGCCCCCCTTATATTAGGACTTCACCCCTTAGATGTCTTCACACCGTATAGTTGAGTTCACCCACCAGTTTCTTTCCAAAATTACTCTTTCCTTCTAACATAAATCCTAACCCTAATTTTATTCAATCATTCCTCATTTTCAACTGCCTCCAACTCTCCTTCTCCTCTTTTCATCTTTCTTTTGCCGTCGACCAGCGTCTCCACCCGTCCGCCGCTCGCCGCCTCCTTCCCTCCACGCATGGCCCATGGCATGGCCTTTTTAATAAATAGGCCAGACCTGAAAGTCTTTTAAAGGCTTTTTAAGTGTATTTCAAAATAAAATAAAATACAATAATTGAACCACTACCACCAAATCATAAAAAAACAATAACAAAAGTTCAAAAAAAAAAATAACAAAATGTTCTTTCAACAATTACAACGAAAAAATACATCAATTTTTCAAGATAATCTCATCTTCATGTTGTGCCCTCTAAAATATTATAAAACATGTTGATATTTTATAATGAATGAACAAAAAATTCCTCAAAATTATTCCACACAATTGATGTTTTTTGCCTTTTCATTTTAATGACAAAATCATTGTCGTTTTTATCTTAGGTATTATTAGATGATGAAGTTGTATCATCATTCTCATGTTGAGAAGACATACATTAAAAATAAAATTAATGAATGTGAGAATCTTACAACATTCATAAGTAAAATCATACAAATTTTATATGAATGACAATTTACATTTGACAATATTGCGTTAATAATTTTTTTTTTTTTTAAATCAATGGAAAACTAATGAAATTATATTGAAAATGTGATTGTCCAGAAAAAACAGAATATTAAAGAAACACGAAAAAAAAATGAAAAGTTCAATCAGATGATCAATATCACATATCATAACAACAAGTTACCCAGTAGATTACATATTATCAAACATTTGAGAATACTTCTTTGTAGGCGTATTAATATGTTAGATTCTAATAATTCTGAAATGTAAGTAATATAATATTTTTGGTATTTTCTGGTATAATGTAAAGAACAATTTGAATGTTTGAAGATGATAGAAAGGAAAGAGAGTATTGAGAGAGAAAGTAAAGAAGAGAGAGAATTGGTTAATTTTTCTGATAGTATACTCTCTGCAAAAACTTGCATAAGTAACAACCTGGGGGACCATATGCCCAATTTTTGATTTAAAAGAAATACAAAACTAAGTTTGCAAATAAGATAAAATTACTGTAGAAAGCAATTAAACTAAAATATTCAAAAGTCTTCAATGCGCAATCAATTTCAGCCCAAATAATTTCACTTTGGCCCATTAGCAATTTGGCCCAAATTGAGTTGGCCCTCTTCTTCAATCTTCACGAAACCATTCATCTTCAGACCAAATCCAGTAGCCTCTATTACTGATGCTTCCGAAACTGAACTTCCAATTTGGTCAACCTTCATTTCTACACACGATTTCTCAATACCAATACCTTCAACCAACCTCTCCGGCACTTGGTCCATGACAATACCCGGCGGAACGAGAGATCCTTGTTCCCAAGGATGTTTCTCCGAAAAGTGCGTGAGGAGATAAGTAACATCCTCCCAAAAAGAGATACCCCATGAGTTGTTCACCCAACTAACCTTGATCTGTGCTTTCATTCCAGGGTGTGAGGGAACTTCGCGATGCTCCAGGACAGAAACGGGAAAGATCGAGAATGTTCCATCCTCTCCGACAGGCGGCAACTCAGTAGAAGGTACGATTAGCTTACCAATGTATTTCTTTAGTAGAGAAACATGAAAAACGGGATGGATCTTAGACCCTTCTGGTAGATCTAACTTGTATGCAACACTGCCCACCTTCTCAAGTACTTGATATGGCCCAAAATATTTAAACGAAAGTTTAAGATTCCTCCTTAAAGAAACTGAGTTCTGCCTGAATGGTTGTAATTTTAAAAACACAAAATCACCAACCTGAAAAGATCTTTCTTGCCTGTGTTGATCTGCAAAGAATTTCATTCTGTGTTGAGCTTTTTGTAAATTCTCCTTGATTAGAGCAGTAGCCAAATTTCTGTTTTCTAGTAGGTCTGTAACCTCTGATTTGTTAGCTTCCAAATAAGGGCCTATAGACATGTGGTTAGGGGAATAACCATAGAGAGCCTGGAAAGGGGTCATCCTCACTACAACATAAGTTGTCTATGACAACACCTAAAAAATGTTATCTAATAGCTATATAAAGTGTTATCATAGTAAATAGGTAACACATTTAAGGGCGTCGCATTTGCCAATGCAACCTAAAGTCCAATGTAACACTTAAAGAACCTACTGTAACACTATTAATATTATGTTTATACTTGTAACATTTTTTTGTATCACTTTTAAAATGTTACATTTAACTTTATATGTATCACTTTTTTGTTTAAATATATCACTTTTTTATTTAAACAAGTCACTATTTTGGCAACACTTGTAAAATGTAAGGCAACATTTTTTTAAATAGTTTGTAACATGGTTAATTATCTTATGTATCGCTTTTAATTTTATAATTTAACATGTTTTAAATAAATATGTAACACCTTTAATCTTATATTACATTTTTAAATAATTATGTAATTCATCTTAAATAATTATATAAGACATCAAATTATGTTCTACTTAATCACATTGATTAAAAAATTAAATATATTAATAAATCACTAAAATTTATAATCATGTCAATAAACTAATAGTTAAAATTTCAAACATTGACATAACAAAGAAATATATAAATTACATAGGTCGTTGAAATAAACTAGTTTTATAACTACTCTACAAGATCTTGCACTTCGTTTTTCGCTTTCCCGGTCATCCCATCTTTCTTGATCACATGGTTCTCGCTTTCCCGGTCATCCTATCTTTCTTGATCACATGGTTCGTTGAAGTCTACAAGATCTTGCACTTTGATTCTCATTTCCACATACTTTTCTTGGTCATCTCATGGTTCACTTCAGCTAAAAAAAAAAAGAGTTTGAACATTAGCTTGTAGGGCAAGTGGTGCCAACAACACAATCTCAGTGAAATTTTAAAGAGTTTGAATACTTACTGGTGGGAAAATTACACCTCTCTTATCTGCATATTCCACTTAACGAGATACAACAAGTGTTTCTCCTTTCCTCACAAGACCATCTTGCCAGTGAAAATCTGTCAGCATTAGCATAAAAGTAACTATTACAATACACCTTGTCAAGGTTCATTAAGTATTAATCCAAAAAAATTTTGCCTAGTTTTCAGATACTCCCGGGTTAACTTAAGAATTACTTAAGAAGCACATGTCCTTCAAGCTAACCCAAGATATGAAGATATTCAACAAATTTTTAACAAGACAAATGGACTCTGATCAATACATATCATAAGGATCAAACATTCACAAAGTACCCACGTTGTCTCTAAACCACCATTCAGATAAAAAGACAAACATGTGGTTATAAAAAATTCACAATGTTAACCACAAAAGGTGATAGAAGCATAATAAATATAGTGAAATAACAAGAAAAATAGGAATATACCCACTTAAATCAATCACAACTAATGTAGAACTCCAGAAAGACGACAACCAATTGAAGAATATTCGTCGGGAAAGACAACAGAAAAATGTTCTTGACAGCAGAAAACTGATTTTTTTAGCAGCAGATAACTGTTTGTGACAACAGTTTTTTTACAGCAGAAAATCTGTCTTTTTACAGCAGAAAATTGACCTTTCTCAGGCTTATTTGAAGCTTATCAAGAAAGTTGAAGTACAACACACTCACTATGACACTAAAAGTGTCTTTAAAATTTATAGGTCCTTGTCAGCATATATAACATGTACTACAACAAGCAACTATGCATGCATTGTCAGTATATTAAGGATAAACATTGTGAATAAGTATAAGAGAAACTTCAGAGATTACCCTTTTCTTTTAAGAGCTTCAGAAGATGTGAGTAAGCCAACAAAAGATGTGAGTAAGCCAACGTAATAAGTAACTAAAATGCAGTAATCAACAAAAGGAAGTTATGACACAGAACAAAATCAAATTTCTAAAGTCAACATTGTTGTTATATATGTACCTAAAGATGTCAGAGTAGGCTGGGTAATATGGTTGGCGCTTGAGGAGTTGGTTCAAAACCTGGGAACTTTGTACATGCTGAATATGACATTCTCTGAAAAACACCTACTACTACATCAACATTTGGAAGTAAAATTAAGGGGATATACCTCTCAATCAAATTCCAGCCTTCTGATATCACATCAACTCTTATGATTCAGTTGACAACTAAAGAAGATGCAATTAGAACATAAAGAGACTCCTGACAAAATAGGCAGTTCTGAATAAAATAATCAAACCACACAATCAAAATAATCTGTAATTACTACATTAGACTCCTGACAACTTAAGAAGATACAATTAGATATAATGAAGACATAAAGAGGCAAAATAGAAGAACACGTCATAGAATTAAGTGCTATTTGATGCACATAGATTCTAGCTACGAAATTACCTGTAATAAGTCTTCCTGTTTAAAGGGATCAACACCTGGAGATGTATACCAAACCTGTAAATGAGCATCTTCTAGCATTAGCGATTGTAGTGTTTTTTCATAAATTGAAGATGATAAAAGAACTAGAAGAGCATGTTTCCCAAAATCTGGTTTTCTAATTACTACATCAGACTCCTGACAACTTAAGAATATACAATTAGATATAATGAAGACATAAAGAGGCAAAATAGAAGAACACGTCATAGAATTAAGTGTTATTTGATGCACATAGATTCTAGCTACAAAATTACCTGTAATAAGTCTTCCTGTTTAAAGGGATCAACACCTGGAGATGTATACTAAACCTGTAAATGAGCATCTTCTAGTATTAGCGGTTGTAGTGTTTTTTCATAAATTGAAGATGATAAAAGAACCAGAAGAGCATGTTTCCCAAAATATGGTTTTATATTTGGTGGTAAAAAAATCATTCTACTTAATTGAATTTGGTAAAAAATTTGCTGAGGAGTAATGCTGTCTTCTTAGAATGGGCCAATAATCCGTGTTCTGCAATAGGTAAAAATTTGGTGTAGGGAGTTAATGTTATTTCTTAGTTCTCGATCAGTCCTGTAACTATGCAAGGGTATTTCTTATACCCAATGAATTTTGTGATCAATATAATTCAACTTTTACTGATCAAAAAAATTGAATTTGGTATTAAAAACTTGATCTAAATCTCTATGAATTTAAGGTAAGACCCTTTTAAGAAGCAAATATTATTTTATATGGTCAACTGAGTTTAGTACATGCCAAATTGAGTGAATAGGAGGTTGGACGTTATAAAAAATAGAGTATCAGGAGATTAAATTGTATGTTAATGTGCATTATATTATAGATATCTACTAGTCCATGTTATAAATTAGTGGAAAAATTAAAAGTGCCTAAATGAGGGCAGAAATTAAGCTCTTAGGGGTGCATACACCAACAACATCAAGGTTATGCAGTGAATGTAAGATAATGGAACACACCTTTTACATTCAAAGCATTCATATGAATACATAAAACTAAGGAAAATAAGGTACCCTGACCTGATGCTTAAAAGAATCCACAATGTGTATTTCCCAGCATAGTCTCAAAGCAAATAAAAATGTCTTTAACATCTTTAGAGCCTACATGGAGCAATACATTTAGTTCGTTTATTATAGTTCCTACAACGGGTCCTGATCTCCAAGTTTAGTTAAAATGGATAGACAACCATATTTTAGATGTTTTGACTAGTAAAGAAAGATGTATACACAAACTAAGTAATACAAACAAAGTTTTTTTTCATATGCAAAAGTTTTCATTTTTCTAATATGCCTCTAGTTCTCAATCTTCAATATTTTTTTTATGTAAAATATATATTTAAGTAGTCAAATTATGATGAAGTTCCACGTACAGCAGTTCCTGTATCAAAAAATTCAATGGATCTATACCTAACATTAAGAAGAGTGACTCTGACATAGAGAACCAGTCATTATAATTTCCACTTCAAATAAAAGTAAAAAACTATTTCATCAAAAGTATAAATTAAGATAAATTTCAATATATTTACTAAATTTTCCAGTCAGTAATCATCATACTTGATATTTCGTTGAAATTTGAAACCTATATCAACTAACAAATCAAACACTGATTAAAGATCCATACAACAAATCTATATAAAACTACTTAACATTAATAAGAGGTTTAGCATCAAATTACTACTCCGTCTATCCAACGCCGAAAAACTCACCGGAATATCGCAGGTCGGACTACTAGTTCACCGAACCGTGCCGCAGAATAGCCTAATCGTTCGTTGATTAGAAACGATTTGCTCCGTAAAAGAACTCTTAGTCTGGTTAGAACTGATTAAATCTATCGAAGTATTAAAGTGAAAGATATCACACCATCAAAATGAAAAATAAGAACTAAGGACTGGAGTATTGTACCTTAATCCAAAAGGATTAACAACGAGAGAGTGTGAGACGGACGAACTGAAAAATTAGTAAGAAAGCAGTAGAGTTTTTTCTCGAGCGTGGTGGGTCTTTTTCTTCTCACGATCAAGCACGGAAGGTTTTCACCCTCAAATATTGTATGCTGAAATTAGGGAAATTTGGAATAAGGGTAAAGGGTTTTCACTCTCCGTTTTGGGGGGAAATAGTGGAGGCAAATTTTCATTTCATTTTCATTTATGGGGGTAATCGACTTTGTGGAGAAGTGGGGGTTGAAGCAATACCTTTTTTATTTCTTTTTTTTTTTTTTTTTCACTGAAAAAAGATTATCAAGCATGAATATACCAAATTTGACCTTTTAAAATAATCTTACAAAATACTAGTTTTTTTTTTTTTTTAATTCATTTGATTTGATAATGGAGAGAGAATTGAGTCATATCGCACTCAATTTTAAAGAATTGAGAGTAAAAATAATAAAGAAATTTAAAAATAACATTTTTTTTGTTGTAAAAAAAAGTGATTTTTTAAAGATATGATAAATATTGTACGGAGTATAATATATTGAAAATATTTATTTTCTTAAAAACATAAAATAATTTTAAAGATGTAGTGAATATTATAAGATAAAGTTGAAAATAATAAAATTTGTAAAAAATTATAGATATTTATAGATAAATGTGAAAAATTACAGGTACAAATTATAAGTATTATGAAATGAAGTATCACTATTAATATTATGTAGTATAACTGTTTCTACTAAATGAAATATCACTCTATGGTGATACGAGACCAACAAAGCAAAGTATGTTAGCGTTGGTTCATTGATCGGTTTCACTATAATATGGTTTATAGTGATCTAGGTTACTCTATGTACGGTGATATGAGACCAATTAAACGGAGTACGTTAGTTTCGGTTCACTGATCAGTTTCACTATAATGTGGTTTCCAATGATTTAGGTTACTGTACGGTGATATGAAACCAATGAAATAAAATATGTCAGTGTCACTTCACATACTGAGCGTCTATTCACTGATCATTTTCACTATGATGTGATTTCCAATGATTTAGATTGTTTTATGGTGATATGAGACCAACAAAACGAAATGTGTTAGTGTCGGTTCACCTATATAGGCCAATACATGTTGTCTGTTAGCGGGAATTTTCTATAAAAGTCACTTCAATTACATATGCGTATGTAAATATATATATGCAATAACTAAACATATTACTGCAAATTACTCGTTGTGCACGCTCAACAAAGTTTCATCAAACTTGAATTTACAAATCGAATATGTTGTTAACTAGAAAAAGTATGAAAATGACTGTAAAAAAAAAAAAGTATGAAAATTATTGAAGTAGCTTATAATTTTTAAAATACGTTTGAATGGCTAGAACTTGACATCATCTGAATAATAATTTAAGTAGAAGTCTTTAAGACTAATCTCGAGTAGTTTGTGAGCAACTCCTATTCAATTACAACTACAGATGTAAATGAGTCGAGTCGAGCAGTGTTGAACTCGAAGCTCTACTCAATTGTTATACTCAAAGCATTCGATTTGACTCGACTGAGTCTAAAATTTTAAAGATCAAACTTGACTCGATAAACTCGAGATTGGATCGATTCGACTCAATTATCTATATAATTTTCAAAATTAATTGTAAAACATAAATTTTTCTAAAATAAACTCGAGTTCGGCTCGATTACTTGTATATAAATAAAAATTATATACTAATGGAAACATAATAAATATTGTTATGAGCTCAAACTCGGTAGCTACTCGAGTAGCTCAAAACTCGACTCGACTCGATAAACTTCGTACCGATTTCGATCTTTTTTTGAGTCGAGCATGAGTAGCTTGCGAGTTGGCTCGACTCACTTACACCCCAATTACAACCCAAAAATCAAAACACATTAATTGAATTGTCCTTTTTTATTATTATTATGTTAATGTTCATTATAGTTTCTAGATTTTTCAATTTTCAAATTCCTCAAAATATAAATAGTGTCGAATTGTAATTCGATATTGATCAGTACACAGACGCGACTATGAATACAATATTTCCTTGGTAATTTTGTATTTTATTTTTTTTGAAAGCAAAAAAAAATAATAATAAGGAATTAGTTTACTGGGACAGGGCTCTGTTCATAAACGCGGCAAAACCGGTAAAAAAAAAAAAAAACTTACGCGGCAAAACACCCACTCTTTTTTTTTCCCGGTTAATTCGTGAAATAACCGTCTACTCTCTAATCTCTATTATGCAAACCCTTGCTCTCTATCTCCAAGTTTTCGGTTCAAGCAGCACAAAACAGAGCTCATAGAATCCCTAAGCAGATTCTGACCGTTCGAGACCGATTTTCGTTGCAAGTCACCGTGTAGCCGCCTCCGTGCACGGCCAAGTGGCGTCATGAGCTTAAGATCAGTAAGCAGCCCTGCCGTTCATCTCGCCGCCGCTGCCACCAGGATAGTACCACCTCGTTTTCAGATTCTCTGCCGTTCCTCCGTGGAGCTCAGCCGTCTGAGCAAACAAGATCGACTGTCGTGCGCAGTGGTAGGGGCCGAAGCAGGGGGGTCATGAAGCTCGTCAAAGTCAATCGTGGTGTCACGAGACTGAATAGCGTGAGATAATTCCTTATAGGAGTCGTCAAGACCGGTTCACACCGTAAGGGCTAGATCTTCAGCGTCGGTAGTAACACCGAGCAGGGAGAGTTCATCAACGAGACCCCGAATCCTGAAATGGAGCGATTAACTTTAGCGTCGGTAGTAACCCCGAAGCTTGGTTTTGAGAGCAAGAATGCGACCACGGGAAGGCTTACCGTAGGTCTTGACAAGGATTGCCCAGGCTTTGGCGGAAGTGGTGGCGCCGGCAATGAGGGAAATGAGAGAGGGGGAGATGGCGCTGAGGAGGGGATGGAAGATCAACTGATCTTGGCGAATCCAGGCCGTGTGAAGAGGATTCGGTCGAGTGGTGCTGCCTTCTGTGGTGGTCTCCGGCGGACAGGAATCGGTGCCGTCCAAAAAAACCGAGAAGACCGTAGCCGGTAAGGAGACTGCGGAATTGAAGGCTCCAAGGTGTGAAGTTGGTGGAAGTGAGTTTGTGGGGGAATTGGGAGGAGACATTGAAGGCTATTAGCGGAGAGGAGGTGGTGGTTCCGGCGATGACAAGCGCAGGTGGGGTGGGTGTGCCGGTCATAATTCTGCAGATCCACAAATCACGGAGGAAGATTGTGGTGGGTGGGGAAAGTTTGACCGCTTAAAAAAGGGAGGAGGATCAAATTTGGGACGTGCATAAAAAATTGGCTCTGGTTACCATAAAGAGGATAATTGAAGAGATGATTTCATTGATTCTATAACAGAGTATATAAAGAGTTACAGATGGGCTTATGTGTGTACAAAGAGACTAATGGACCTAAATATATTTATACAATTATATACTTAACATGCGGAAGGACGAAGGATGGTAACAACGAAACCCTTTGTGAGAGCAGTTGTAGCCTAGGAAAATACATGCGTTGCTACGGGGCTCAAATTTGGTTTTGTTATAGTCCATTAGACATGGATAAACCCTGCAAGCAAAGGGGTGAAAATTCCCAAAATTCGGTGCAGTTGAAAATAGCAATTCATACGCGGATTTACCATCAAGAATTTTAGTTGATAAACGATTGATTATATAAACAGCACTACTAAATGCATCTACCCAGAAATTCATTGGAGTGTGTGAGTGAAAAACATGGCAAGACCTGTTTCAATTATATGCATATGTTTGCGTTCAGCCCTACCATTTTGAGCAGGCGTGTAATGACAAGAAAAAATATGACGAATGCCTTTACTTTGAAAAAATTGTTTCACTTTATTGTTAGTAAATTCAGTACCCCCATCACTATGAAAAGTTTTAATCTGACAAGAAAACAGATTCTCAACAAACTTACTAAATTGAAGGAGCACCTCAAAAATATCAGATTTTTGTCGCAACGGATATAACTAAGTAAAACGTGAAAAATCGTACACAAAAATAACATAATAACGAAACCCAGAATCAGAGCACACGGGCGCAGGGCCCCACAGATCACAATGAATAATATCAAGAACAGAGGACGCACGCTTAATATCCAAATTAAAAGGTAGACGTTTTCTTTTAGCTTGTTCACACGATCCACAAATCACGGGTTTAGGTAATAAAACAGTAACAGTAATAAAACCAAGTTTTTGCAATAACGAAATTACATCAAAAGAAACATGGCCTAATCTTGAATGCCATAACTCAAATGAGGCTTTAGGAGAACTAGAAGCAACCAAAGCCAATTGCATAACATCCAAAACGTAAAGTCCATTTCTACGGCTGCCCCGATCCAGTATAGCCTGAGTGTCCCGATACTGAACCAAAAAATAATTATCATTAAAAACAACAGAAACTGGCAAATCAGTTGTTAATCTGCTCACAGAGAGCAAATTTTTGGTGAGGCCCGGAACAACCATAATATTAGATAAAGAAATAGAAGGATTTAAGACAAGAGAGCCAATATGAGAAATAGAGAGAGAAGCGCCATTACCAACGACGACAGAGTCCAAACCTGTATATGGAACGAAAGAGTCCAACCGAGATGTGGAAGGAGTCATGTGAGCCGAAGCCCCAGTGTCAAGATACCAATCAGACGGGGCATCAGAAATAGAGCAAGCGACATGAAAGGCCTCTACAATATTAGCAGAGGCATCACCAAGAGAGGCCGGAGGGACGGGGATCGGACGGGCAGGTGGAGCAGGCATGGCCAGAGGGCTGTTTGAAACGATCTAGGCAAGTATTTGCATAGTGTCCATTGGTACGACAAATCTGACAGTGAGGAGGACGACGTTGACCAGTGCCACGACCCCCCGACTTACCATTAAATCGGACAGGATGAGCAGTGTATGCAGCCTGGACGGGAGCAAGTGGGTCTAGTGCCTGTTGAAACATATCCCAAGCCTCGGCATTTTTTTGGAGATCGGCAAAGGTAGGAAGAGGTGATAAAGCCATTTGTGTAGCAGAGAAACTCGAGAAAGCAGGACCAAGACACTTGAGAAATAAATGTATTTTATCGGTGTCATCCACACGGCTACCAATAGCCGATAATTGATCGCAAATAAGCTTGAAATCACGACCAAATTCAGCTACTGATTTTTCACACTTTTTGATTGTTTGAAGTTGTCCCTTTAGACGAAACTCACGGGCCTTTGTGTGGTGGCTGAATGAATTTTCGAGCAAGCCAAACCTCCCGAGCAGAAGAGCAACCCACCACAATGGACATAGCCTCCTCAGTCAAAGAAGAGAAGAGAAGACTTACAAGTCTCTGGTTAGCAACACGCCAGGTGGCGTAGGCCGGATTTGGGACGGTCTTTCCGGCGGACTCAGTTTCAGATGGTGGCGGTGGTCGCGTACCATCGACAAGACCGATGAGACCCTATCCAATTAAGAGAGGTGATACTTGACTACGCCAAAGAAGATAGTTTGTAGATGAGAGTTTAATCGTGAGCATATGTATTAGACTGTTATATGGTAGTGCATCAGAAGAATCAGATTGGGCGGCCATGGAGATTCAAAGAATCAGAAAGTGAGACAAAGATATATGCGTGTGAGAGGGAGAAGAGATATATGGGTAATGATTAAAAAAGAAATAAAAATAGAGGAAAAAGGGGAATTGTGAAGATTAGGTTGAAGAGGGACGGTGATTGAAGAAAGAGAAAGAGAAAGAGAAAAGTAGGTTGTGAACAAAGAGAAAGTAAAACAGAGTACTGTCACTACTGTGTAGGCGCGAAGGAGAAAAAAAAGGTTTCGGTGCCCTAATTAATTTAGGCTGATACCATAATAATATGAAAATTGTATTTATTTTATTGAATGAATTGTGAGGTAATTACATTGGTAATATATATACAAGAGTGGGAAACTACTATGGAAAGTCAAAGGATATAATTACAATCTCTAAATTAGAGAGGAATAATTAAGAATCAAATCATCTTGATTTATTTGATATATAAATAAAAAAATACTTAACCCTTAATAGTTTAATTTGATAATGTCTTTAATTTTAAATAACATTTAACCCCATAATTTACCCGTGCACGAACATTTCTTTTTTCTGTAAATATTTTTTCTAGATTGAATGTATATTGTTTTTTTATATTATTAATTTCTGAGTTTTTCTTGATTGACAGTGTGGAATTTGGTTGAAATGTGATGGATTTAGAATATATTGTTACCTTATTAGTCATTTTTCCTTGTACATATTTACCATATCTTCTATTAGCCGTTGTCATTCACAGCTCAATTAATTAGCCTTAATTGCTGCTAATTGAATTCTAGAGACTTCTAATAAGTCTATATATATTCTGTATCCTTTCTTCCGATTTAATTCAATAGAAACATAATATTCAAAATTCCAATTACTATTCTCTTCAACCATTAAGTTTTAACAAAAGGGGAGACCGTGTGCCTTTGTTGGATATCCTAACGGTCAAAAGGGGTACCGTGTACTTGATCTACAAAGCAAAACTATCTTTACCTCTAGAGATGTTAAGTTTTTTGAACAAATTTTCCCATACGATAAAGATGCTACCCTAAGTAGAATTGGAGAAAAACGCCTGCAAGAGTGGCAGCCAGACCAGTTGGTAGAAGAGATGTTGGAGCATGAGCAAACAAATGAGCAGCCACATATTGAGATTGTTCAAGAAACTATACCTAACCATAGTGAGGATATAAGGCAGTCCGGACAAGATATTCCAGAGATTAATGGACAAGTGCAGAGACATAGTGGTCGCATAAGAAAACAGCCCAAACACTTGGAGGAATATGAAGTAAATCTCCCACGATCTATAGACCACTCGCAACCCATGTCCGAATCAGGATCCTCGACAGTACACCCTTTGTCTCAATTTGTTTCATATGATAAATTTTCCCATGCACATAAATGTTATCTTGCGGCCATCACTTCACGTGATGAGCCTAAAACTTTTTCACAGGCAGTTAAACATTTAGAGTGGAGGGAAGCCATGAAAAGGGAAATTGATGCACTTGAGGCAAATAAGACGTGGACACTGGAGTCATTACCATCGGGCAAACGAGCTATTGATTCCAAATGGGTTTACAAAATAAAATACAAACCAAATGGAGAGATTGAGAGATTTAAAGCGCGACTTGTTGCTAAGGGATTCACACAAGTGGAAGGCATTGACTTCCATGAAACTTTTGCACCCAATGCAAAACTCGTCACTGTGAGAAGCGTCCTTGCAGTGGCAGCAAAGAAGAATTGGATAATTCACCAACTTGACGTTAACAATGCATTCCTTCATGGAGATTTAATCGAAGAGGTATACATGAAGATCCCACAAGGTTTTGCTAAAGATGGAGATACTAGGGTCTGTAAGCTCCAAAAGTCCTTGTATGGCCTGCGACAAGCATCCAGAAACTGGTACCACAAATTCACACGAGCATTGTTGGACATCAGTTTTCAACAGTCAAGGGCAGATCACTCATTTTTCATATTTAATAGAGACGATACATATGTTTGTGCCCTCATCTACGTTGACGATGTCATATTGGCAGGGAATAACAAGGAGCACATTCAGTTTGTGAAAGAGTACCTTGATCGACAATTTAGTATCAAGGATTTGGGACCCCTCAAGTATTTCCTTGGAATTGAAGTGGCGCGTTCATCACATGGGATAGTTTTGAGTCAGAGAAAATACACTCTAGACATTCTTGAAGACAGTGGACTGCAGGGAAGTCGCCCGAGTACCTTTCCCATGGAGCAGAATGCACGTTTTAATCTCGATGAAGATAGCCCACCTGTGGATTCATCCAGATACAGGCGACTCATAGGTCGGTTATTATATTTGACAGTCACAAGGCCAGATATCCAGTTTGCTACCAACATGCTAAGCCAGTTCATTACTTCACCTCGTCAAACACACATGGATGTCGTTTGTCGTGTACTGCGTTATTTGAAGGCTACACCGGGACAAGGTATTTTCTTTCCGGCCAATGGGGACCTGAAATTAGAGGCCTTTTGCGACTCGGATTGGGGAGGTTGTCAAATGACAAGACGCTCCAGCACTGGTTATTTTCTTTCTCTGGGGGGATCACCAGTTTCTTGGCGAACGAAGAAGCAGTCGGTAGTTTCACGGTCGTCAGCAGAGGCAGAGTATAGAGCCATGGCCACCACAGTCAGTGAGATTTTGTGGCTTAGATGGTTATTACGTGACTTAGAAGCAACACAGAATGTAGCCACGCCATTGTACTGCGATAATCAAGCAGCACGACACATAGCTAATAATCCTGTTTTTCATGAACGCACCAAACATGTTGAGATGGATTGCTACTTCGTACGTGAAAGAGTTGAATCCAAGGAGATAGAGCCAAGAAAAATATCTACGACTGACCAAGTGGCTGACATCTTCACTAAAGCACTTGGAACAGAGAGGCTTAAATTTCTAGTTGGCAAATTGGGCGTTCGTAATCTTCACGATCCAACTTGAGGGGGAGTGATGGATTTAGAATATATTGTTACCTTATTAGTCTTTTTTCCTTGTACATATTTACCATATCTTCTATTAGCCGTTGTCATTCACAGCTCAATTAATTAGCCTTAATTGCTGCTAATTGAATTCTAGAGACTTCTAATAAGTCTATATATACTCTGTATCCTTTCTTCCGATTTAATTCAATAGAAACATAATATTCAAAATTCCAATTACTGTTCTCTTCAACCATTAAGTTTTAACATGTTTTTGCACAACGCAAAATATTTTAGTGGCACGCGTGGGCATGCATCCTTTGCAGGATATATATTTATTCTTCAATTCACGGTATCCGCCACCAGGGTGAGTAATATTCTGGCTTTCGTTACCATTTCATTTATTTCATTTCATTAATTTTATGGGGAGACTGGGTTTTTGTCATTTTGAGTTGGAGTTTCAACTCAGTTTTCCTTTCTGTGAAATCTGTTTTGGTTGAATTTGTAAGATCGAGGTCTTTGTTTTCTCTCCTATGGCCATAAATAAATGTTTGCTGAAAAATTAATAAGATTTTCAGCTCCGAGATCTTAAGTGCAGCAGATATCATCATGTAAACTCATCTTGTTCAACCACTATTTGGGAATCTTCTTCTTTTTTCAGTTGGCTTCAGTGATATTTTCAAATTTTTGTGCAGATTATATCTGAGTCTAGAGTATTGTTGAGATTTCTTAGAATTGGTGGAAACATGGATAGGCCCATGCATGTCCAATTGATTATTGATTATTCTTCACTCAATTGTAATTGTTATTAGGTATACCAATTATTCAATAATTATGGTGTTATCAATTTCCATCTTACACCATTCACATGTCCAATTGTTCAATAATTATTAGTGTCACGTGTTAAATGCGAAATTCGTGCGCATGACATCCTTTGCAAGATGCATATTTAGTAACACTTTAAACAAATCCAAGTACCTAAGCAGCCCACGATGTCTAGCTTTGTCTCTGAAGCTCGCACTTCTTGATTTCGTTGCAATTCGATATGCATGTCTTTCTAGCTCCGAGAAACTATAGTCAGTTCTCCTGCGATCCACGCAATAAGGGCATCGGAGGTACTTCCCATGCAGCACCACTGATTCTGACTTGTCCATCCCTCAACTCTCTAAATCTTCCAACTCAGAGTACCTTGTGCCACTATTTTCCCAGCTTCTTCCATACATCTTCAACTCTTTAATTCCTTAGAAGACAAAATAGTAAGTCAAAAGTGAATTGGAAAAATAATATATGTAACACTAAATAGATTCAAATAAGCTGCATTTTATTAGTTTGTTTACATATGCAAACAAACAGAGAATTATGAACTCTTGCTTTAAACCAACATAGCTTTATTAATTGTTTTCTCCAAACAACCTCAAAACATGAGATTTTGATTTTAGCTTCTGTTGTACAACTTTTATTTCTTCACCAGCATCTTCAAACAGTAATTTATTTGCATGAATAAGGAAAGAAATCAAGCCATCATTACAGATAATTAAGGGAACCCTAGTACAAATCTGCAAAGCTGAGAAGAAAATGAACTTATAAACATCATCAATGCTTCAGAGTAGTATATATGCATTTTAATTTTTTGATCTATTCTCATATTACGCACGTTTTTTAATTTGATGATTATTATTGCACGCACTAGATTTTATATGTTGATTTGAATTTAGATTTGCACAAGAAACCTTAGCTTAAGAGATCGAAGCAAGTTTAAA
Source organism: Galeopsis tetrahit (assembly GCA_963675135.1). NCBI lineage: Eukaryota > Viridiplantae > Streptophyta > Magnoliopsida > Lamiales > Lamiaceae > Galeopsis > Galeopsis tetrahit. The sequence continues at coordinate 7,891,926 of OY776121.1, read as the reverse complement.
AACATCATTCCAGAAACGTCCTCTAAAATGTGATGGTGTCGATCAGAAGGTGATGTATCATTAACTTCCTTGCATAAGATTGTGGGCAAATTTCTCTTCTTCAAACATATTATTTGATAACAACAGTCCAGGTAACGCAAACGTCAGTTTGTTCAAACCAATTCCATATGAGATCAGAGAAATGAAATATATGTGAGAGAGAGTAGTTTACTAAAAAAGACTGGGAAGCTTTTATTGGTACAGGCAACGGATGGAATATTAATATTTTGAGACGTTTATCGATCTTGATTAGTGTGGAATTAATTAGAATATATTTTTGTCCAAGACATGCACGTTATATTAGTATCCAAATTATCTTGAATCTGATAATTGTGTATTCCACTTTGAAGAATAACTATGGGCCGGGGTAATGAAAAGAACGGGCCGATAGTGCGAATCACTACTACATATTTGACTTTGGAGAGCTTTAAAAAAGGGTCTTGGAGAGCTTTTAAAAGAGCTCTCCAAGTGGGAGCTGTGCAAGCTAAATTGCACTTGGAGAGCTCTTTTTAATGGCTATGCAAGCGAGGTCTTAGACAGCGGTTTTGAACCGCTGTCCAAGCATAACCGCTGTCTAAGTGAATTTTTTTTTTAAACGCTTGGGCTTGGACAGCGGTTATGAACCGCTGTCTAAGCCAATTTATTTTTTTTCATTTCACTTGGACAGCGGTTATGAACCGATGTCTAAGTTTTTTTTTTTAATAATTATTTTATATTTTAAAAATCAATTTTATACAAAACCAAATTTATTTATATACCAATAAATAAATTTTATATTTTAAAAATCCATTTTATACAAATCCATTTTATACACGTCAAATACCAAAAAATTAAATAAATAAACGTACACTAACATACGTTCAATATACACCAAAACACATTAAATATAATCACAAATGTATAAGTTAATATATTACATGCAACAAAAGTTATACTAGCTACTTTAATTATACATATACAAAAATCGATTGTAAATGTACCCTATCCAATCTTTTTTTCATTTGTCCATTCTTTTGTCGTTGTAAGTCTTGAGCGGACGGGCATAGACAAACTGCAAACAACGATCAATCAATATAGTTAGATATATAGTATATGAATTTTTATTCAATCAATAATAATTTAAACAAATCGATAAATTGACTTACAGTGTTAGGAATCGATAAATAACCGAAGAAAATTAGGTAGACCAAGATGGCCTTAATCCATACCATAATTCCAGCTCTTTTGCATCTAATCGATATTTTCATTCTGTATTATCCAATTAACTTTACAAGGGTAATTTGCATTAAAATTAACCACGTTTATGATCATCCAAACACACTAACAGGGTATAATTATGGCATAAGACATTCATCCACACAAATAGCTAGGATGAAACCCACAATCTTTTCATAGATGTCCATTCAGTATTTGCAACCAGAAAGCTAATTATTTAAACAACAAATGACGCTATAAATAGGTAGCAAGTATGATATGGAATCAAGATACTACAACCACACTGTAATAAATAAGCTATACAGAAATTGAAACTGAAATAAACCATTACAAAGAGGGAATTAAAGTGGGGGAGAAATAGAAAATTCATTCCGCATAAATGAAAATATGTTTTTCAGACACTAAATATATTGGATAATTAATTACACTTCCTCCTCGTAAAAGGCAACAATTGATTGGTAAATTTCACTGGCCCTTACAAAACGGCGTAACTCAATTAAAAGAACTAATTATAAACAAATGTGATTCTTCTCCTCTCGAACAATCATCTTCTTCATTGCACTTCCTCCTCGTAAAAGGCATGCAACAATTGATCGATAAATATCACTGGCCAACTGCCATCCTTCGTTATGTTAGGTCGATCATTACATGAAATATCGGGACTCCATTCTCACCCCATTTCACAGAAGAATGGACATTCAATAATACACGCTCTTATTTGCGCGTATTTTTCATTCGATGGAACCAACCTCCACTTTGAACAGGAGTAACACTTAATGGCGAAAGCCCCAACAGATGGAAAAGAATTGCTGACAGATACCTCAAGTTCCAAATTTTTGGCATGTTCTATTGACTGTCTCCTTATGCACCTAGATATGGAATAGCTTTAATATCTGCCAACAAAGAATAAACTGTAAAACATTTTAAGAAACCATTTCTAAAGATAACAAATAAAGGAGAGAAGAAAGGTGTTAAAGCGAAGAAACCAGGTCCTAGGTGCCTGTTTTAAACCGTAAATAGCCTTATTAAGGCGGCACACATAGTTCGGCGAGCGGGATCAGTGTAGCCGGAAGGCTGGTCCATGTAGATAGGTTTAGTAAGCTGACCATGAAGAAAGGCGTTGTTAACATCTAATTGACGAAGCGGCCACTTGTTGAGGACTGCAAGGGAGAGAATGATGCGAACAGTAGACGCTTTGACGATCAGACTGAAGTTGTGTTCGTAATCAAAACCAGAAAGTTGAGAAAACCCTTGGGCAACGAGGCGAGCTTTGTAGCGATCAATGCTTCCGTCAGATAGGAATTTAGTTCGGAACACCCATTTAGAGCCTATGAAGTTTTCAGTCGTGGGGCGAGGAACAAGAGTCCACGTGTTATTGGAATGAAGGGCATGGAGCTCGGCATCCATGGCTGCGACCCATTCTAGAGATTTGGAGGTAGATTTGATGCCCTTAGGTTCTTTGGTGGAATGAATGGAGGCGAGAAGGGAATTGGTGGCGAGGAAAGAGGCATTTATCGGATGTTTTGGCTTGAAGATTCCATCCTTATAAAGCGAGTGTGCATAACATGTGTTGGGCGAGGAATATTCTGCCAATGGGGAGAAGAGCGAGCAGGAGGAAAAGGAGGATGGCGAGAAGTAGGCAGAAAAGGTGGTGCAGGCGAAGGAGCAGGAGCGGGAAAATAGTCATCTGCAGATATGCAAACGGAGCATGGCAAGAAGGAGCGAGTAGTAGAGGGCTCCATATAGGTTGAGAGATCGAGAGAGGTAGGCAAGGACGAACATAATTGAAGAGTTTTGAACGAAAACTGTTGTTCATCAAACTGAGCATGTCGAGTAACATAGATCTGAGACGAGGAGGAATCTAGGTAGCAGAACCCTTGATGGCGAGGACTGTAGCCAATGAACACACACGGAATGCTACGGGGAGAAAGTTTGTTAGGAACATAGTCACGAAGGAAAAACACGACAACCAAAAACATGTAAGTTATCAAATTAAAGCGAGGGGGAGAAGAGAAAACAAGTTCATGGGGAGTTTTATCATTTAAAACAGAAGAGGGAAGACAATTAATGAGATAAACGACTGTCCCAAAGGCTTCAACCCAATATTGGGAATGAACCAAAGAGTGAAATAAAAGGGATAGGCCAATTTCAGTAATGTGTCGATGTTTTCTCTCTGCTCGGACATTTTGAGCAGGAGTGTACGGACATGACATAGTATGAAGAATTCCAACTTGTGAAAACAAGGTTTGAAGTTTATTATTAGTGAATTCAGTACCCCCACCAGAGTGAAATCTTTTAATTTTAGTGTTGAGTTGATTTTCCACTAATTGTTTAAATTGGACGAACACAAAGTAAAAGTCAGGTTTTTGTTTGAGAGGACAATAATTAATAAGATTATTTATTTATTTATTTATTTAAAATATGATTTCTAGCTTACAGAAACAATGTCATACCCTTGATATTTTAATGAGTCACCATTTTGTTTTCCAATTTATTATTTATATATGATATTTTTATAGTATATACCGATCTCTTGAATTATGAATAATTATAAGACACGTTATTTAATTGTTTTTTATAGAAAATTCAGTATACGAGACACATCAGTAATAGGATTGCATTGCAGAATTTTCTATCGGCATATAATCGAGGTGGGGATTTCTATTATTAAATGCGATATGTTATGGGGAAGTTACAGTATAGGACAATCCACCCTTAATCTTTAAGATTAAAGACAATTTTTATTAGAGTTTCAATTAAGAACAAAATACCATTTAGATGTACCATTATACCCTTAAGTTACAATTAATTTCGAATTTTAAAAATATTTAATTCCATTAATCTTAAATATACAAAGTCAACCAAATAAATTTGAAAAAGCTGGAATTCCTCAATTATCACACTAGATTTTAATTCAAAAAACTTTCCTAATTGTTCAAAAATAATTAATTTCTGCATAATCAATTCACAAACTTCGACCATTCTATCTTTTCTTTGAAGTTGAAAGAAGAAACAGGAATAAGACGAAACCTTGTGCCCAGAAATCATTCAAGGTATTTAGTTTAAGAATCATCTTCTGCTTTTGTCAATTATAATTTAATTTTTAAATCATAAATTAAATTATGTTTTTTTTGCAAGAAGGGAGAGTGAGGCGCGTGTGCTTGGTCAGAAACACTCTAACTGCTGCCCTGAACGGCTTAGCGTCGCCGGAAGTAGGGAACGTAAAAAAATCACTAATATCGGTGGTGATTCGCCTCTTAACCAGCCTTTTCGCGGGCCTCCCGTTCACCACCATTGTTGTTCGGTCAGATCTCGACAAGTGGGTGTTATAATAACTTACCACGTCTCAGATCTAGGACGATGACAGATAGGACGACAAATATACTAGGTAGAACGGATTCAAGTAGATAAAATCAATGAAACAATAAAATAGGATGAAGAAAAAGCATAAAACTGCAGAAGGCGAGAGGATGAAGAAGCAGAGGAAAAGGCAGAACGTTAGTTTGGGAGAGAGATTATTATTTCTCATTTCTTGAACGGTGAAATAATATTTAATGTATATAGGCATAACATCTATGAATTCCTTTAAATCCATTTATTTAATTTATTCCCGCTAATATTTGTAAAACTGGGTATTTTGGCTTGTTTTATCATTGATTTTGCATGCAGTTGATTTTAGAGTGATTTGTTAGAATACATATGCATACAAAAATTCATATTATATCAAATCATATGCATATTTATAATAAATATAATATAGTATATGCATGCATTAATATATATAGCATATTATATGCATTGAAATAATATGTATACAATATATTATGCATAAATACAAAAAAAATTATGCAGATTGAAATTCATATCTAACTTGTAAAAAATGTAGCTTCAAAATCAGTTTTGGTTATGTTTAATTGAAAAAGTTTGAATTTATTTGTATATATATTTCATTTAAATAAAATTAATTAGAAACACAAAAAATTACCTACAAAATGTATAAGTACTATTATTTGTGAATATAATTACTATAAAATAAATATGCATAACCATAATACATATGCATAGAATAATACATATACCATATAATATGCATAACTATAATACCTACAAGATCGCATATATATCCCTTAATTTAATACATTAAATATTATTATTATTTGAAAATATATACAATAATAATCTAGATACTATCATTGTAACTCTGTTCTTAATTTAATACATTAAATATTATTATTATTAGTTTGCTCACCCTTCATTTAAACATTTCAGATTGACTAGGAGTTGGTGGCGGGAGTGGCGATGGATGTCAATTAGTTACATTATTTACTAATAATTAAGGATCTTGAGTTCTAAGGATCTTGATAAACTCGTTTATTTGAATTTTTAGTAATCCAGTTGTAAGATTTCTTTTATAATATTGTAAAGGATTTTGAATGATTGATGTTAACTTTCTTTTTCAAAAAAATTCATTATTTTAATTTAATATTTACTTCCGCTGTAAATATTTTTGTAAATTAATAAATTTATCTGCATATGCCTTAGAAAATCAAGTTAAGACAGCATTTTATTTACTTGCCCTTCAAAAAGTAAAAATATGGTGTTTTCATCTAGGCCCTAAAATTGGGATGTGACAAAGTAAAAGTCAAGTTTTTGTTTCAGAGGATAGAATGATAGAACCATAAAAACTGCCCTTTTACATGCAATAGCAGATCACCATGTAGGTCAACTTTCATTTTTTTTTCTTTTTACATTTTTTTATATCAATTAAAGACTAATTTATATTTATTAAAAATTATAAATATTAATTAAAATACTAAATAATATTTTAAAATATCTGAAAATAAATTGAGAATTATATTTAAATAAATAAATAATTTCTCATAATATCTAAAAAATTATAATATGAAAAAAAATCAATTAACTTACCTAATTAATTATTTAAAAAATAAATTAACTTACCTAATTAATTATTTAAAAAATAAATTAACTAACCTAATTAATTATTTAAAAAATAAATTAACTTACCTAATTAATTATTTAAAAAATAAATTAACTAACCTAATTAATTATTTAAAAAATAAATTAACTTACCTAATTAATTATTTAAAAATAAATTAACTTACCTAATTAAAAAAATAATAATTAAACAAGCAATTAACATACTCAAATAAATATAAATTTTATCTTTAAAATAATAAAACTCCCGAATAATTTTTTTTAATTAAAATTGTCAAAAAATCTTATTAAAACTTAACAATTATTTTAATATTTTAAATAAATTCAAAAATCCACAAATAAATAAATAAAAATACTCAAATATATCCAAAAGTCTGACCCCTTGTCCACGGTAAATGAAAGATGATGATGAACAATATATTTTTAACAATTTTTTTATTTTTTTATTTTTATTATATAATTTTTAATTTGATATTAGTTTGTACAAAAATATGTTGACCCATTTTGTGTAATACTCAGATAAATTTTTATATTTATTTGATTATTTGATATTAGTTCGCAACTCATGATTTCATGATGAAGATGAAACAAAGTATGATGATTCTCGTGTGTGCATTTGTTTTGCAAGCCATTCTTCTTACATCAATTGCCTATGAACTCCCAACAACTCCTTCCAATGGACAGTTGCCCAAAAATTCAATGGAGTACAACACTTGGCCGTCTAGACAAAAGTTAACATTCAAACAACTGTAAAAAAATGTACCAATACCACCAACGGGTCCATCTCGGAGAAGTAACGCACCACCAGCTCCTCCAATTCCATTATCTCGTAAGACGATGATATTCAGACAATTGCCCAAAAATTCAACGGAGCACAACACTTCGCCGTCTAGAAAAAAGTTAGCATTCAAACAACTGTCAAAAAACGTACCAATACCACCAACGGGTCCATCTCAGAGAAGTAACGCACCACCAGCTCCTCCAATTCCATTATCTCGAAAGACGATGATATAAATAGCATCATCATCTACTCATTTATAAGTGAATAGACAACAAAAAAATAATGTGTCTTCCTTTAATTTTAATTTTTTTATATATCAATGAATTCATCATAATAAAAATTAATATATACTTCCCATGTCTCATTTTTATTTGATCGAACGTTGGTAAATAAACATTTTACATTTGTCAAAAACTCCTTACTCACCACCAAGCTGGACCCAAAACGCGAGGAAGTAGGCGAGGGAAAAACCCTCGGAAACCGGACATGATGACACGTTACCTAAAATTAAATAACAAAAATATTTTTAAACAATCCCCTTAAAATATCAGAATATTACATCAAATGTCACTATGTTATTACACTAAAAAGTAATTTTATTATTATTTAGTACTATTGATAATATGAAAATTGTATTTATTTTATTGAATGAATTGTGAGGTAATTACATTGGTAATATATATACAAGAGTGGAAAACTACTATGGAAAGTCAAAGGATATAATTACAATGGTCCAACGCACAACTTGTCCCTAAAGAACTCGAACAATGGTCGAGGTAGTGCCTTAGTGAAGACATCAGCAATCTGGAGATCTGAAGAGATAAATTTAGTTTGAAGGTAACCGGCCGAAACAAGCTCTCGGACAAAGTGATAGTCGATATCTATGTGCTTGGCACGTTTATGAGCACTTGGATTTTGACTGAGAAATATGGCACTGTTATTATCTGAGTATAACGTGGGCAAAGATGGAGGTTGTACATGAAGCTCGCGGAGAAGTTGAAGAATACAGACAAACTCCGAGGCGGTGTTGGCCATAGCACGATACTCGGACTCACAACTTGAGCGAGAGACTGTAGGCTGCTTCTTAGCGTTCCAAGAGACAAGATTTCCACCCAAAAAATTGAGTATCCATAGGTTGAACGACGAGTTTCCACACAGCGGGCCCAATCAGCATCCGAGAATGCATGAATAGCAGGAGAGGGGCCCCTCGAGAAGGAGAGTCCATAGGAAGGAGTGTGTTTCACATAGCGAAGTATACGTTTTACGGCCTGGAAGTGGGGAACAGTAGGGGCATGTAGGTGCTGACTGAAAAGGTTTACAGCAAAGGAAATGTCCGATCGTGTGATCGTTAGATACTGAAGCGCCCCCACTAAGGATCGGTAGAGAGGCGGGCCGCCAAATAGGGGACCATCGGTTGGTAGCTGGCATCCAGCGACTAAGGGAGTGGAGACGGGTTTGGCATCCTCAAGAGCGGCTCGTTGAAGAATGTCACGAGCATATTTAGCCTGATTCAAGAATAGACCCGAAGAAGTGTAAGTAACCTCAAGACCTAAGAAATAACTTAGCTTACCCAAATCCTTGATTGCAAACTCTTCACTCAAACGAGCAATAAACGAGGAAACTTCTTTTGGAGAGTTCCCTATAAGGATAAAATCATCAACATATACCAAAAGAAAAAGAATTGAAGAATTACGGATAAAAATAAATAGGGAGGAGTCAGAACAACTACAAATAAACCCATACTCAATAGAAAATCGCTGAGCCATTGAAACCAAGCACGAGGGGCCTGCTTCAAACCATATAGAGCTTTCTTGAGATGATAAACGTGGTTAGGAAATCGAGAATCAAGAAATCCAGGAGGCTACTCCATAAAAACTGGTTTTGGGAGAACACCATTTAGGAACGCATTTTTTACATCAAGCTGATGAAGGGGCCAATTCCGTAAAACAGCAAGAGAGAGAACAACCCGGACAGTAGAGGCACGAACTACAGGACTGAACGTGTGAGAGTAGTTAAAACCGAGGAGTTGAGTGAAGCCTTGAGCAACGAGGCGAGCTTTGTGACGATCAATTGAACCGTTAGCCAAGAATTTGGTGCAGAAAATCCATTTAGAGCCCACAATATTCGTATTAGTAGGACGAGGCACAAGATCCCACGTCTAATTTTGAGACAAAGCAGAGAGTTCCTCATGCATAGCAGCGACCCATTCGGGGTGCTTCAAAGCAGTCTTAATACCACGGGGTTCGCTAACTGCAATAAGGGCATGAAAAAGAGAAGAATGAGCATAATATGTAACATGTTTGGGTTTAAAAATACCAGACTTAGCACGGGTGGGCATAGGGTGTGTAGCCCGAGGGGGCGAAGCATTAGGCGTCGAATTGACAGGTGGGATACTGATAGCCTCAGCAACAGGCGTATGATCGTCCAACGCAATAATGGGCGTATGAGATGTAGAATCTAGCGAAGGACACAATGAACAAGGAAGACTAGGAGAGCCTCAACAATCGGCGGTGCAAGAGCTGGAACATGGCCTGACAATCTGAGTGGCTCAAAAAATTCTGAAATTGGCAAAGAAGAAGAGTTTGTTAAGCTAGGCATTTTAGAAAAAGGGAAAAAAAGTTCATCAAACTTAGCATAACGAGAGATATAGATGCGGTAAAGAGGATAATTGAAGAGATGATTTCATTGATTCTATAACAGAGTATATAAAGAGTTACAGATGGGCTTATGTGTGTACAAAGAGACTAATGGGCCTAAATACATTTATACAATTATATACTTAACATGCCCCCTCAAGATGGAGTGGTATCGACAACTCCAATCTTGGACGTAAGAAGGCGCAGCCGAGCGCGAGCAAGAGGTTTGGTGAGAGCATCCGCAAGTTGATCTGACGATGAAATATTTTCACCGTGGAATTTAAGATTTCTATTTGAGCAAAATTGGGTGTCGCATCTCTCCTTTGCCAATTACAATCTCTGTGAGTGTGTAATTTTATACTCCAATTTTACTTTATCGAATCATTAGGCTTAGTTAATTTAAATTATAGTGTTATTTTTATTTAAATTCTTCCTAGCCGAAACACATTTTATGTCAAAGTAATTTGTCTTTAATTTGTCTTTATTTGTCAGAGTAACATTAAAGTTGAAGACATGCATAACCTTCCCAGTCTTCTCGGGATCTCCAAAGCAATGTTGGTAGTCATCCTAGTAAAAAATAATAATACTATTAATATTCAAAATGCACGCGTACAAATTAAGTCTCACCATTATTCGAAAGTGGAGTCCCATTATTCAAAATCCTTCAAATTAAGCTCATTTTCAACAACGAGGCGACTGATATCGAGAAAGCTATTGGTGAATGTTGTGTAAGATCGTGGTCTTGGATCAAAGTGAAATCGCATAAGCCTTTTCCTTATAGTTTGAATGATTTGATTTCTAATCCTAAGGTGTGTGATTAATGTCTAATTCAGGTCCTTAGATCTCAGTCTGGGATAGTTTTGGTTTTTTTTTTTATTATTTTTATTTTCTGGGTAGTCCCGATCATTGTACTTCTTTGTAGGGTTGGAGTATATTTTCATTTCATTTTCATTGATGTGGGAAGGTAAAATGTATAGTAACCACTCTTGTACCGGGCAATATGATTGTGCCTGCAGAAATTAAAAAAATAATATTAATACAAAAAAAAAAAAAAGCGTTACATTTATCTATTTTAAAATAAATACTTAACAAAAATAAATTAGATCTATTAATGAATTAAAATTCTTTGTTTAAATTGTCTTGGTCAATCTGGATATTAAATATATATCTTGCAAAAGGATGCATGCGCACGAATGACGCATCTAACATGTGCCACTAAAATAATTGCAAATATATATAAATTCAAATCTGCAACGTATAAAAGGTAATGGCTAAATTGGTATCGATGTTCTTGTGAGAAAATGTAAGCTCTGGCATATGAGTGCATACAGACCATGGGTGGATAATTGAAAATCTAAATATTGGACCTATATTAGTAAATACACTCTTATTCTAATTTATTGTATATGCCCATCTTAGTTCCCTATGGGCTCTCTTAGAGCCCATTAGGGTTAGGTTAGACCTAAATATCTCTTGTATAAATACCCATTGTAAATCATCTTTACAACTAATCAAGAAATTATATTTCCCACATTTTATATTCTCTATATGGTATCATCGAGTCGCTTGGCTCACGCCTGATCCAAACCCTAGCCGCCGCCGCCGCTACCAAACCCTAGCTGCCGCCGCCGCCGCTACCAAACCCTAGCCGCCGCCGCCGCCACAAAACCCTAGCCGCTGCTGCACCTTCTTCTCTGCAGCACTCCCGCCGCCGCGCTTATCTCTGAAACGCCGCCGCCACCCGTCGTAGACGCCCAGCTTGTTGCTGCCCTTTACTCACTCCGCTGCTCTACTCACTAACATGGCCACTCCATCTCAGTCACCCTTACCCATCACCTTCAAAGGACTTGCGAATATGTCCTTAAAGCTTACCTCCACCAACTATGGTGCTTGGTCCTTTCAGCTTCGCCTCCTCCTCACTGGACACAATCTCTTCGGCTACGTTTTGGGCACGCATCCATGCCCACCTCCCACAATCCCAGCTGCCGACGGCACCACCACCACCACCATCTCCAATCCTGCACATGACCTGTGGGTGTGTCAGGACAACCTCATTTTCTCAGCCATGGTTGGATCCATGTCTCTGGAACTCATTCCATTTGTTGCATCGACTAAAACCTCATATGAAGCCTGGTCGATGCTTGAGAGCATGTATGGAAAACCCTCCAGAGGTCGCATTCTTGCCCTCAAAACCAAGTTTCGTTCCCAGTCCAAAGGTGCTCGCCCGATTTCTGACTTCCTGATGGAAGTTCGCTCCGTGGTCGACGAACTTGCCCTCCTCGGCGTCACCTCGGACGCCGAGGACGTCACTCTCCAAGTCCTTACAGGCCTTGATGAGTCCTACAATGACATTGCCAATGCCATCCAAGCTCGCGAACACCCCATCTCCTTCGCTGAACTCTGCGACAAACTCCTGAGTGCCGAGGTCCAAATTGCCTCACGACCATCCTCGGCCTTAATACCTGCATCCGCGCTAACTGCTGGTAAAGCTCATCATCGCTCCTCGCGACCAGATTCAAGGTCTAAATCCCTTGACACTCGTCCTCGCCAATCCTCACAAAGGCCCTACCTTGGCACCTGCCAATATTGCCGAGCACCAGGCCACACTGCTCGCACCTGCCCGGAGATCCCTTCATCACCCTCGCCCTCTGCTCCATCTACAGGTCCTCACCGACCACATGGACAGTACACACCACCTTCTCGCCTCAATCGCCCAAATGCTCACCCAGCCTACTCGGCTCACTCGGCCTCCTCGGCACATCCTGCCGAACACTGGTTTCTTGATTCAAGTGCTTCGCATCACATCACCAACGACCTCGCCAACCTCTCTCTCCACTCGCCCTTTGATGGGTCTGACAATGTAGAAATTGGTGATGGTAAAGGTTTACACATATCTCACACTGGCTCTATGCGCTTTCCTCAACTTGGGTCTCTCAATTTTTCGAATGTCTTGGTTGTCCCACACATCTCGAAAAACTTGATTTCGGTCTCTAGCCTCTGTCGTGATAATAATGTTAACATTGTCTTTGATCGTTCTTCCTTTCAGGTGTGGGATGGTCACTCGGGGAGCATTCTCCTCGTTGGGAGTCGTATCAATAACTTGTATGTCTGGCCGGCACACATGTCCAACACCTCCCCGCAAGCCTTCACCACTCAACACCTCACAACGACCACATGGCATGCTCGCCTTGGCCACCCATCGACAAAAATCCTTGCTCACACCCTCTCTAAGCTTAGCTTATCCAGTGCACCTTCCAAACACTTCAACTGTAATTCTTGCTCATATATCAAAAGTCACAAACTACCCTTTTATAATTCAAGCATTATGTCTACTAAACCACTTGATGTTATCTTTTCTGATGTTTGGTCGTCACCTGTCTTGTCCCCTGATAATTTCAAATACTATGTGCTATTTCTTGATCACTTCAGCAAGTACATATGGGTTTACCCTCTAAAACGAAAATCAGATGTTCTCCCCACATTCATCACATTTAAAACTCTTGTTGAAAACAACTATCAAAACACAATCAAAACCTTCTACTCAGATAATGGGGGAGAGTTCATTGCTCTTCGCCCCTTTCTTCAAACCCATGGCATTGCACACCTCACCACCCCACCTCACACTCCCGAACATAATGGCATGTCTGAAAGTCGTCATCGCCATGTGGTTGACACAGCCCTAGCCCTTCTTCACCATGCTTCCATGCCTCTCAGTTATTGGCCCTATGCTGTCTGCTCGGCAGCCTATATCATAAATCGCATTCCCAAAGTTAACCTCAATATGGCATCCTCCTATGAAAAACTCTGTATATTTGGTTGCCTTTGCTATCCCTTACTTCGCCCTTACACCACTCACAAACTTGATCCTCGCTCTACTCCATGTGTCTTTATTGGGTACTCGCCCACACAGAGCGCTTATCTCTGTCTTGATCGCTCCACAAACCGAATTTACACCTCGCGTCATGTTCAGTTTGTTGAACATACGTTTCCCTTTTCCATCCCTTCTCCCATTAATCCACCATCTCCCTTGCTGACCTCCACCTCCTCGCCGACTACTTCCTCTGATCCCAGCTCCTCGCCCATTCTTATAACACCCTCGCTTCCTCACTCTGCCACAACCGCCCTCAACCCAGTGCCGACCACTGCCATTCCCCAACGTCCCACACTGGTCGACCAAATGAACATACCCCAGCTGACCACACCTACCTCCCCGCTGACTGCCAGCACATCCGACCAATGCTCCCTTACGACCCCCTGCACCTCGCATGGTAACTCGAGCTCAGAACAACGTGTTCAAGCCAAATCCGAGGTGTGGGATTACTTCTGTCATCACTTCTGACATTGAGCCGAGTTGTGTGTCGCAGGCACTTAAGGACAAAAACTGACGAGCAGCCATGTCGGCTGAGTTTGATGCCCTTCTTCAGAACGGCACCTGGGACTTAGTTCCTCCCAATACATCTCAGAACGTGGTCGGCTCCAAGTGGGTCTTTCGTATCAAACGAAAACCTGATGGCTCTCTCGACAAGTACAAAGCTCGCCTGGTTGCCAAAGGCTTTCACCAACGACCAGGTGTTGACTTCACTGAGACCTTCAGTCCGGTCGTCAAGCCGGCCACTGTGCGAGCAGTTCTCAGCATCGCTGTCACTCAGCATTGGCCCCTCCAACAGTTTGACGTCAACAACGCCTTTCTCCATGGCACACTCTCAGACACATTCTTCATGGCACAACCCCCCGGCTTTGCAGATAAGACCTTTCCATCTTATGTTTGCAAATTACACAAATCCATTTATGGCTTGAAACAGGCTCCTCGCACGTGGTACTATGCTCTTCGCTCCTTTCTCGAGGAAATTGGGTTCACTCCCACTCACTCGGATGAATCCTTGTTCGTCTACAACAACTCTGGGGTGGTCGCCTACTTCCTCGTCTATGTCGACGACCTCATCCTGACGACCTCACTTCAAAACCTGTTCGCACTCCTTTACCAACCTCTGCTCGCCTGTCTATCTCAGATGGGTCCTCGCTTGCAGATGCCACACAATATCGTCAGGTCCTTGGTTCCCTTCAATATCTACAACTCACCAGGCCAGACATTGCTTTTGCCGTGCACAAACTGTCGCAATTTATGCATGCACCCACTATCACTCACTGGGGTGCTGTCAAACGTCTACTGCGGTACTTGAATGGTACAAGGACCTTTGGGGTCACCCTCACCTCTAGCCCATCCTCATCACTTCACTGCTTCACTGATGCCGATTGGGCCGGAGACACAGACGACCGAACTTCTACTAGTGCGTACATTGTATTTCTAGGGTCTAACCCTATCTCATGGTCGTCTAAGAAACAAAAGTCTGTTGCTCGCTCCTCGACTGAAGCTGAATATCGAGCACTTGCTGCTGCTGCCTCTGAAGTTCAATGGCTCAAATCCCTATTTCAGGAACTCCACTTCCCCACTTCACCTACACCAGCCCTTTATTGCGACAACATTGGTGCCACCTACCTGTGCTCGAACCCTGTCTTTCACTCACGAATGAAGCACATTGCCATTGGCTTTCACTTTGTTCGTGATCTCATCAAGACAAAACAACTACGTGTGTCTCATGTCTCTTCTGCCGATCAACTTGCGGATGCTCTCACGAAACCTCTCTCCAGCACTCGCCTACAACTTATCATGTCCAAGATTGGACTCACCAATGGTGCTCCATCTTGAGGGGGCGCATTGGACCTATATTAGTAAATACACTCTTATTCTTATTTATTGTATAGGCCCATCTTAGTTCCCTATGGGCTCTCTTATAAAGCCCATTAGGCTTAGGTTAGACCTAAATATCTCTTGTATAAATACCCATTGTAAATCATCTTTACAACTAATCAAGAAATTATATTTCCCACATTTTATATTCTCTATACTAAATTCAAATCAACATATAAAATCTAGTGCGTGCATTAATAAATTAAAATGGTCCTGTTTATTGCAGATTTGGTCTTATCTGTTAGTTATTGAATGAAAACCATTAGTTGGCCAAAATATATTAAATGATATATGGTTTGTTGCAGGAGTGACTCCTTTGTATAAGACGTTACTGAGGGTAATATAGGAATACTGGATAACATTGGAAACTGGATAATATATGTAAATTGGGTAATATGGGAAAATGGATAATTGGGGGGAGATTATAAGCTACAGCAGGATCCTCGGGGAGCTGTTCAACGTGACCCTGAGGAAAGTAGACTACGGCTCCTCCTTTCTTCGGCAGCAAAATCAATAGCCCCGCGCATGCGTGCCACAGCTCCATGTACACTGTCGTCGCCGCCACCCTCAAACCCCAGCCATCTCTCATCCTCTGCGAGCATAACACAAAAGACTTTTACTTTAATCCAATTCTCATAAGCTTATACCTTATACTTTCTGTTGGGATATGGTTTATATTAATAAAAGAAAATTTGATTTGGATTAGATACCAAAACCCTAAGTAAAACCCCAAGTATGATAATTTGCCAAATCTAGATTTTCAGGTTAGAAAAGCTCATATATGTTAGGGAGCTTTAATTTTTCTTAGATAGATTATTCTTTGAATTTATGACAAATGACCTGAAAACACAAAAGCATGAAGACAAGTAGCATTGAAAACACAAAACGTTTTTCATATGTGGATATGCACGTAATAAATTAAAGCACAAGAATACAAGGGTTCATAATTTATGTGTCTCCTCCCCCAAACTTCACCTTTACCAACCACCACTCCACCGACTCTCATCTATAAGATGAATACCATAACATAAATAAAAAATAAACCAAAAGAGTTGTTCAAATACTGTAGCCATCAGCTTCACTTATACATAACTCCTCACTCTTCAGTTTTCTCGTATAGCAGAACGAGCTAACATTGTTTCATCTTGTTGTTTTTTAGCAAGTGTTGAACTTGCCTTGCTTCACATTGGTACGTTGTACGTAACGAAACTCTCCTTTCTCTTATACCATTCCTTGAGGAGATCATGAACTCCAAATTGAAGATTGCTGGGGAAATTGACGGTGTTTTTTTTTTAACAACAAAAATGGTAATATATTAACGAGTACCACGGGTACTCAAAAGGGTCAATCAGAGTTACAATTATGAAATGACGCGAAGACTAATCTAAGCATAACCAAACCTATCACTCAGAGCTTCTCACAACAAAGTCTAGGGTTGCAACACCAATCCTGGAACGAATAGTGGTTAACACCACTAAAATGTAAGGAACAGAGACTCCATACTTTTTAGCTCGAATCTCCTCAAAAATCTTATCCGAGGCAACATTCTCACCTTTGAAGATTCTACAATTTCTAGAGTACCGGACCAAATGCACTGCAAGACATGTTTCCTTCTCTTGCAGCCCAAGATGCCAATGTGTTGTAATAGGTGCAAAGCCATGGTTTGGGATGACAAGGCATGGGGCAGCCAAACCATGAGTAGCACCGTGACCATATTTAATGAGAGACCATGCAGTCGAAGAAGAGGTGATGAACATTTTTGTCAACTTGACCGCATAATCCGCATCTGATGTCATCGCTGTCGTCCAATACTTTCCTCCTTTTCAAATTCATCCGGGTGGGGAGTCTATCACGGAGGATCTTCCATGCCAAACTTGACCACTTGGAGGGTGTCATGTTGTTCCAGATTTTGGGGAAGGCTTCATACATCGCTTCGTCGAGGTTCGCCACATGCGGCATTGATGCAGCTTGGAAAGTAGGGAAATTGACGATGTTGGCAAAATGATTAGTGTAATCTGTTATAACGATGACATGTTGATAGAAATCTTTCTAAGGCTTCCGGAAAAATCACTCATCGGTCAGATTCAAATCTGTAGGCAAACACTGGTTATTGCTCATCTCCAGCGACCAATTCTGTCGTCTACACACTCTCCGTCACCTCAAACCCCAGCCGTCTCTCATCCTCCGCAAGCATAACACACAAGACTTCTACTTTCATCCAATTCTCAATCCTCATAAGCTTATACCTTATACTTTCACCATTCCAAACTCCAAAATACTGAGTTCTTGCAATGGCCTTCTATTACTACGATCTGAAAACAATATCGTGTGACAGGCTCTCCCCCTCAAAAGATAAATTTAATATCGTGTGAGCCATTGGCTCACATATCAGATATTAAACTGATAAGAATAGATACTACACTTGATCTTAGCCAAAAGGCCGAGAAAGGTATGCTATTTCCAGTGATGCGATTATGCTTTTAAATTTGTCCTGTCACTCGATGCTTGCTCGTAGTTTCGATGTGGGATGATACTGCTATAAATTAAAAAATGGTGATATTCGATTCTTCTGCATATATATTAACTACTAATTCTCAAGTGTTCAAATTAAGAGAAAATATATAACGTGTCGTACAAGGCAATTTGGGGCAAAAGTATAGTCAACTGTTTAATCATTTCATATTTAATTAATTTATTTGGCATCAACAACAATTCTTCAACTTTCCAAGGACTTATTTAATTGTCAACATGAATACTCTGAACAATATATCGTTACTTGTATAAATACCAGCTCGATCAATAATTCACATCACAGATCGATTCGATCAATATCTGATCATAGCAATCGATCATCAATTCTCCCGATGCGTCAATGGTTGAGAGACACGAGAAATGGATGGTGGGAAATGGGTGTGTGTACAAAGAAGAAGCAGAAATGGCCATGAGATTCAACATATTCAAACACAATGTAGACTACATCGACTCGTTTAATTAATGCAGGGGCTAAGACTAATTTCAAATTTGCCGATTTAACAAACGAGGAATTTCAGGCATCTAGGAACGTACGGATACAAGATTGCAACAAAAATGGGCCGCAAGCTGGCCGTCTTCGTCATCCTTTAGGTAAGTTAATGTTAGCGCGGTTCCAGCAACCATGGCCTCACGTCCGAATCCAATTACGCTTACAGGGGAGTTGATGGAACATCCATCACGTTGCTAAGATCACAGGTTACGAGGATGTCCCTAGCAACAGTGAGACAGCATTGCTAAAAGCTGTCGCAAATCCACCAGTATATGTGATAGAGTTAAGAAGATTGAGACGAATAGATCAAGAAAACAATCCTCAAAGAGAGCACGGTTTATAACCGAAATTGCAATTCCCATAATCAAATCAGAATTCCAAAAGTATACTCTCAATGAGTCCAAACAATCAACCCCTACACTATTTATAAGAACTAAAACCCCTTAAAGGAGTAACTGCTATTCTGTTAATTCCAAAAGAAACTAACTAATACTCTATTAAGCCCAAGAACCTAAAAGAAATACTAACTTAATCCAATATAGGCCTAATAGGTAAGTCTCCCAGCTTATCAATCTGTTGCCACTGGATCTGAACAGTTCAATCATATATTCGAATAAATTAAGCAACCATGTTGGACTTGAATTGGGGCAGGGGCCGCGCGAACGCAGGCCCCCTCTGGCACAAATTATGACGTAGGCTCGACCACTTGGGCCGACCTTAGAAGGGCGCCCCTCCTGGGTGCAATGGAGGTCGCCAACCTAGGCCATGAACCTTGCTGATCGCCCATTGACCCCGTCCAGGTAAGTATGGAGCATGATGGACATCAATACTATTTTATACAGCAGCATCCCCGCAGTATTTTCTCTCTTCCTCCGAAGTGGGAGAAAATGACAGACATAGTACATGTTTATTTCATTTTAGACACAAGGAGGAATTTTGCTGAGACAAGCTCACGAACAAAGTGATAGTCAAGATCTATATGTTTGACCCATTTGTGAGCACTTGGATTTTGAATAAGAAAGGTGGCACTATTATTGTCCGTAGTATAGGATCGGGCAAAGAGGAATGGAGACCCGAAGCTCACGAAGGAGATTTAGCACACAAACAATTTCCGAAGCAGCATTTGCCATGGCGCGATACTCGGATTCACAGCTAGAGCGAGAGGCCGTAGGTTGCACTCCAAGAGACAAGGTTCCCACCGAGAAAAATTAAGTATCCATCGGTTGAGCGTCACACAACGAGCCCAATCAGCATCAGAATAAGCCATTGTTCATCAATGACATTTTTAAACTTGCTTCTCTTAAGCTAAGCTATGTTTTCTTGCAAAGAAAAATGAGTTCAAATTGAAGAATGAAACGGACTAGGATATATGGTTTGTTGCAGAAGTGACTGCTTTATATAAGATGTTACAGAGGGTAATATGGGAAAACGCTTTTCATATTTGGATATGCACGTAATAAATTAAAGTGCAAGAATACAAGGGTTCATAATTAATTATGGATCCCTTCTCGTGATAACTAGCTCTCTGCCATTTATGTACACTTTACCCAACTACCTCTCAATCGACTCTCTTCTATAACAAAATTACTTTTATTTATTTTAAAATAAATACTTAACAAAAATAAATTAGATCTACAATTAATGAATTAAAATATTTTTGATTAAATTTTCTTGGTCAATTTGCATATTAAATGTATACCCTGCAAAGGATGCAAGCGCACGAATATCGCATCTAACACGTGCATGACACACAAGACTTCTACTTTCATCCAATTCTCAATCCTCATAAGCTTTTATACCTTATACTTTCACCATTCCAAACCCCAAAATACTGAGTTCTTGCAATGGCCTTCTATTACTACGATCTGAAAACAATACTAGTGTGGAAGCTATGGCTGGAGAAAGTTTTACCTACTATAGACTTCCGCTCTGGAGTACATTGGAACAATGTCATTCATTGGGAAAATTTCCCTGGTACACATCTCTACTTCAAAAATGTCACTGGAACATTTCCTCATTTGGTAAGTACTCCTTGGCATAATTATATTTTAATTACAACAATACTAGACTTTTATTTATTTTAAAATAAATACTTAACAAAAATAAATTATATCTACAATTAATGAATTAAAATTCTTTGTTTAAATTGTCTTGGTCAATTTGGATATTAAATATATATCCTCCAAAGGATGCATGCGCACGAATGTCGCATCTGACATGTGCAACTAAAATAATTGCAAATCTAAATTCAAATCAACATATAAAACGTAACGCTAAATTTGGTAAATTGATATTGATGTTCTTGTGAGAAAAGATAAACTCTGGCATATGATCATATAGGCCATGGTTGAATAATTGCAGATCTAAATTCAAATCAACATATAAAATCTAATGCGTGCAATAATAATCATAAAAAATGTGTGTAATATGAGAATAGATAAAAAAAAATGTTTCATATCTCCAGAATCTCCCCAAATATAAATTTATAATAAAAGGACCAAAACAATTACTCTTATGACAAAAAGGAGCAACGACGGATAATTTTGTTCTCCCAAAAAATTTAAAACAATCAAGTCATATGAAAAAACTGAATGAAAATGATAATAGTGCAAGTCTCTTGTTTTATTTGGCGATAGTTTAAAAGGGGGTCTATTTCTTGTTCGCCCTAGGCCAAAATAATGCCGGAAAACTGTTTCAGTTTCCGTCCCTCGAAGAAGAGGAAGACCCAGTGTAGTTCGTTACTGACCTCCCAATAAACTAAGCTGCTATCGCTGAGACGCGTGCAAGCTACATCATAAAAAAAAATGAATAGAATAGTTAGTAGCATCAAAAAAAGAATATTTTCAAATTTTGAAGAATATTTTATGGCTGAATTTCTGATCTGACCCTATATATACAAAAGTTTATATTGCATAATTTCATAACAATGTAGTATTACAGTATTTTCATAATTTCATAACAATGTTAATTAATGCTCATATTCTCTACGTGGAGTTTGTCATTTTCGGCTTGTAACTCATTATTTTCTTTGTTGTTACGTTTTCCCTACAAACCAAGAAAATAATAATTAGTTCAAAGTATTCACAAATCTTTTAGTTTAATTTCCACCCAATAATATAAAGTAACATCTTGAGAAAAAAATTATTTACGTCCCGTAACTTTTACCGTTTTTGAAAAACGTCCCAAAATAGTTAAAATTTTAAAGTCATCACCACCATCGTCAATAGCGAACTTATCCGCTGCAATATTAGCCTCTCAGTAAATAATAATGAACTAAGAATATTAGACTTAAATTTGCTGGGCTTTTCTAAAAGAAAAAAAACTCCAAAAAGAGGCGTACGCTGCTTGAATTGCAGCGTGCTCACCGCGTAGCTGCGTGATATTACCTATCATCTCTCCTTTCAATTTATTCAACTGACTCTTACTCTTTATTAAGAGGCGTACACTACTTGAATTGCAGCGTGCTCACCGCGTAGCTGCGTGATATTACCTATCATCTCTCCTTTCAATTTATTCAACTTATTCTTTATTTGGTCCTTTCCTATGTTGTTTCCAAGAAAAATCAACAAAGTCAACGTCCAAACAATAATTGACAATGAATTTATTGTAGATTTTTTTAATTTCATAAGTCCAATTCCACGACCTCTTTACTAGAAAAATGTTTAGATACTCTCTTCCAAAACTATTATATATATGTTGTGCAACAATTCCTTATTCCAACCAAAATAGAACCTGTCAAATGCTACTTGATCAAAATAATTAGAATAAAATTGCAACTCAAATTAGTATATATGTCACTCTAAAGGTCACAACTTTATTTTGAGCCTACATTAAAATTGCTAAGGATCATAATTTTTATTTTGAGGATATTTTTCTTCAACTATACTTAACTCTCTTCTTAAAAGATTGAATTAGAATTGGGTAAGGGGCTGCGCGAACGCAAGCCCACTCTACAACAAATTATGACGTAGGATCGACCACTTGGGCCAACCTTAGGCGGGCGCCCCTCCAGAGTGCAATGGAGGTCTCCAACCTAGGCCATAGGCCTATTTGATCACCCATTGACTTCGTCCAGGTGAGTAAGGATTAGGATGCACCTTCGCCCCTTTTAATATCGCTTTCCTCTCATGTGTCCTCTACAACTTACTCGATGAGGGACAAAAACCTCATATACAGTATATTAAGCATTATTGTAGCACCTACTCATTTATTTTAAACAATAATTAACTTCAGTCCCCATTCATGTTATACATTCTGTGCACTTGCATGTAATTACGAGTAAATTAGCAAAATAATAGACTGTGTCAATGACGAATACATTTAAACAATTTTGTGCACTTAACAACGAGTAAATTAGCCAAATAATAGACTTTGACAACGAATACAGGAGTTTTGACCGCTGAAATAGAAATTTCGAACAAATATTGCAAGGCATCCTAAAAGGCTGCCCTTTCAAAAATTCTCAAAGGCCTGAGCAAAACCCAGGCCTAAGAGGGGGTCTGGAAATAGTTTTCAACCAGCAATAGACGCGCCTCGGTTAGAACCTCACTAGCTGCGTCATTGCCCCAAGCGCAAAGGCAAATCTAATCTTCTGAGTTGTTGACCTTTTAATTATGTGTCCTTGTTGTGGTTTTGTCTACTTTCGATGTGGGAGAGAGTAGATAATTGAAATTGAGTAGGTTAAAAAAATTACGCTGCTAACAAAAAATTAATTCAAAGCTAAAAAATTATCTTCAGAATTGTTGGGACGCAGGGTTACGGTTAGATGTTCCTGACTTCACCGGTGACTTACGACACGACGAGTTTATTGATTGGCCACTGATTTTTTAATTACTAAAATCTCTTCAAATTTATAGAATTTTATTTAATTATATTGGCAGATTCTTTGCAATTGCAAACACTGTAGCGCTTGCGTTGTCAATTCTTACATTGGGCTTCACTTTCATCATGGGGAGAAAGGCAGTGGATCCAACATACTACTTTCTCCTTTTCCTTCATGATTTGGTAAGTTTCTTATAATATCACCTCGTTCTGCCGTAAGCTTTCAATTTATTTACTTTGAAAGTTCCATAGTCATAAACTTTCAATTTTCTTAAATGGTAAAATTCATTATTCATATTTTCTTAAATGGTAAAATTCATTATTCATAATTCATATCTTTCTTACTTTACTACTCACTAGTCACTACACATTTAGTCTCTGTGCAAAAAATAAAGATAAAATTTATGTTGGAATGAAGGAAGTATTATTTTTCGTCCTAACATTTTATTTATCTTTGTACTTTATCAATTTTTGTCACATGTGCCAGTCCATTTTTTATCATTTTTCAAAATCAAATTCAATTTTTTTTTCTACGCTATCAATTTTTTTTAGTCCACCAGTGATCACTTTTAATCCTTTATTTTTCGAATTAAAAAGAACTGAAATTGAAGATATGTGGACTAAATTGATAAAATATGTGGACTAAAATTGATAAACTAAGTAGACTAAAATTGATAATATAAAAAATAAACTATTTTATACTCCCTTATTTTTTTTAAAGTTACCAATTTCAATTTTTTGACAATACTTACTATCTTTATCTGCATTTTCTTTTTCATATATTTTTCTATTTTTTTCTCTACATTATTTCCTATATTTTTGTATTTCTTTCTACCTTAATAATTTACTACATATGTAATTAATATCATATTCACTTTTGGAGGCACAGGGAGAGTATAAAATAGAAAAATAAAATTATTTGAATGAAATTCTTTTTTACCCGACGTCACATCTACGAATTTTAATCATATTATGCAAAGTAAAGTTTGAACATATTGGGGAATTTTAGTGGGACGCTGGCGGCAATCGCCTCCTTGAGTTTAATTTTAGTGGGACGCTGACGACACGACCAGGGGCTGAGTGCAAAACCGCCACTGAGACAGCATTCCAATTCCCAAATACAAGATGAGTAGGAAGAACATTACGAAAATTACAAACTACTCTCTATCTGATTAACAAGAATATTAATAAATCGTTAAGTTTGAATTGTTGGGGTGCGCCAGGCCATGGCAGTAGTGCAACGCAAAGGCGACGCTCGAAAGCCCCAGCAGCAAGCTGCCGTGACGGGCTCTCCCCCTCAAAAGATTAATTTAATATCGTGTGAGCCAATGGCTCTCATATCAGATATTAAACTGATAAGAACAGATACTACACTTGATCTTAGCCAAAAGGCCGAGAAAGGTATGCTTCTTCCAGTGATGTGATTATGTTTTTAAATTTGTCCTGTCTCTCGATGCTTGCTCGTAATTTCGATGTGGGATGATACTGCTATAAATTAAAAAAAATGGTGATTGTATATTAATATTTCGAGAAGAGCCTACTGCATATATATTAACTAGCTAATTCTCAAGTGTTCAAATTAAGAGAAAATATATAACGTGCGTACAAGGCAATTAAATTCCAGGGACTTATTTAATATATCATTACTTGTATAAATACCAGCTCGATCAATATCTGATAGCAATCAATCATCAATGGCAGCTGGCACTATCCGCTTCTCAAGCTGTAGCCCGAACAGCGCCCTATGCGTCAATGGTTGAGAGACATGAGAAATGGATGGTGGAAAATGGGTGTGTGTACAAAGAAGAAGCAGAAAAGCCCATGAGATTCAACATATTCAAACACAATGTAGACTATATACATGGACTCGTTTAATGTGGCGGCTAAGACCAAGTTGAAGCTTGCTATAAACTAATTTTCCGATTTAACAAACGAGGAATTTCAGTCATCTAGCTAGGAACGTACGGATACACGAAAACAGGCCGCAAGCTGGCTTCGTCGTCCTGTAGGTACGCTAATGTTAGCGCGGTTCCAGCAACCATGGACTGGAGAAAGAAGGGAGCCGTTACCGGTGTTAAGGATCAAGGCCAATGTGTTAATTAGCTAGTTCTCTGTCTAGCTCGTTTTAAGAAATTATCTAAACACGTCTAGTTTGCTTGTAAAAAAAACAACACAGGATGCTGCTGGGCGTTTTCAGCAGTTGAAGGAATCAACCAGGGACTCTGGTTTCATTATCCAAACAAGAACTCGTGGATTGTGATACGACTCAAGACCAGGGCTGCAATGGAGGACTCATGGACAACGCGTTCGAGTTTATAATGACGTCCAACCATGGCCTCACAACCGAATCCAATTACGCTTACAGGGGAGTTGATGGAACATGCATGCAACACAAAGGAGGAGGAGTCTCACGTTGCTAAGATCACAGGGTACGAGGATGCATGTCCTTAGCAACAGTGAGGGGAGCAAGTTGGCATTGCCATGGAAGCTTCTTACCCAACTGCTTAAAAACGCAATCAACTATGTGTAGTACTGTATACGAAGTTTACACGACACAATTTTCACAATAATAAGTTCTAGCAAAAATTATGACGTAGGCTCGACCACTTGGGCAGTCCTTAATTAGGCGGGCGCCCCTCCTGAGTGCAATGGAGGTCGCCAAACTAGGCCATGAACCTTGCTGATCGCCCATTGACCCCGTCCAGGTAAGTATGGTGCATGATGGACATCGAGACTATTTTATACAGCAGCATCCCCACAATATTTTCTATATTTCTCCATTGTGGGAGAAAATAACAGACATACACATACATATGTTTATTTCAATTTAGACAGAAGGAGAAATTTTGCTGAGAAATTGTGGGATATATTTATTAACTATCACAGTCTCAAGTAAGGAATTGGTGGGGTGCGCCAGGCCATGGCAGTAGTGCAACGCCAAGGCGACGCTGCCGGGACGGGCTCTCCCCCTAAAAAAATTAATTTAATATGGTGTGAGCCATTGGCTCACATATCAGATATTAAACTGATAAGAACAGATACTACACTTGATCTTAGCCAAAAGGCCGAGAAAGGTATGCTTTTTCCAGTGATGCGATTATGCTTTTAAATTTGTTCTGTCTCTCGATGCTTGCTTAGAGTTTTGATGTGGGATGATATTACTAGTGCCATGCATATTGATTGTCAATGGCGAAAACTGTCGGGTCGTACGTACAACGCAAGATTGAAATCATATTAGAGACAGATCATATGAAAATTTGTTTATATATTAATATATACTTCAACTTAAAACAATTAATTAATCATACAAGAGGACTGTTGCTTTTGGGGGACAAAAATATATATAGTCAACTAAGTTAGTTGGTATCAACAATACTACCTCAGAAAACAACAACTGAATAAAACATGAAATCCATTCTAAATTAAATAACACAGTAACAAACGAACTCATCAATTCCCTCATATTGTACTCCCCTTCTCGCATCTCGGAAGTGCTCCTCACGCGCTTAATCGCCGCCACAACGTGGCTCCCATAGAAGTGGCCGTTCCTGTCGTCCTCCAAATACTGCACCATTTGTGCAGGGGTGCATTTGATCCACTTCGGAGTCTGCGCGCGTGAGCCTTGGTTCCGTCGCAAGACGCTTAAGTACTGCGTTTGGCTTTGATTATTCGACGGGCGTTGTGGTCAGGGAGAGGGTTTTTAGGGTTTTTGGATTTGGGTTTTGGCTTGTTGAGGTTTTTGGGATTGCCGGAGCTGAGGGACCACGGGTCGGGTTTGATGCAGCAGAGAATTGTGCACGGCGGAGGGTGCTTATGCTTGGAACGAGGTTTTCGAGGTGGCTGAAATGGCGATGAGTGGAGAAATGAGGATTTCAGGGACTCCATTTTCAGTTGATGGAGTTTTCTACACAAAATGTGCCGCAAATACTATTTTTGTTTTTTGGAAAAAGAGAAAAGTTAATTTTACTACTTCGTAATAACAAAATTCTTTCTCTTGATATACTGTTTTTATTGTATTCCACATATCTAGCAATTTAAAAAAAACAAAAAAAAGGGCAAAAAATGACTAAAATTGTACACTCCTTTCTATGCTCATACGTTGTTATATTATTTCAAGAAATCACCAAAAACTAAAATTAAAGGCTTTCTTGTATTTTCTTGGGTGAAAGTCGCACGTTGCCCGTTCATTTCTTGTGAATTAATTGATTTCAATTTTTGTTCCATTTAAGTGCGATTTTTTTTGGGGGTGGAATTAGGCTTCGTTTTCTGGTGTGTTTTTTATGAGAATTTGTTTTCTGGTGTGTTTTTTTATGAGAATTTGTTTCTGGAGTGCAACCTTCTGCACAATATTGGAATGACATTAATCACTTAATCTACATCAAATATTGGAATGATAATTTTCACGCAAGTTAAATCTACTACAAATCTACAGTATGGGAATAACATTAATCTAATCTACTGTAAATACCATTAAAATCAATTGGGCATGAATGTGCATGTTTGAGTCCGACGAGTTCGGCTTAGTCCGGCGAGTAAGTGCTTGAGGGCGTGAGGCGCGAGTCTGTGCGTAAGGAGAGTCCGGAAAAACGACCGAGAAGCAACCGGAAAAGGTGTTGTGCAGCACAGCGACGCAGGTATGGTACTAGGGTTTCTTTCTTTTGGGAGGGGAGAAAGTAAATAGTAATTCACCACCTGTGTGTTTCTCAGAATTATTTGTTTTAATATATTTTAATTATAAATTACATTATAAAATTATTATTTTATTAATGTTTTGGT
This sequence comes from Galeopsis tetrahit, assembly GCA_963675135.1. NCBI lineage: Eukaryota > Viridiplantae > Streptophyta > Magnoliopsida > Lamiales > Lamiaceae > Galeopsis > Galeopsis tetrahit. Next base: position 7,863,931 of record OY776121.1, on the reverse strand, counting down.
ATGTCAAAATTATCGATATTTTCGGTATCCCGAAATTTGAATCCATGCACATATTTTTGTGGCACGTGTTAGATGCGATATTCGTGCGCAAGAAACCTTTTCAGGATATATATATATATTTAATATCCAAATTGACCAAGACAATTTAAACTAAGAATTTCAATTCATTTGTAGCTCTAATTTATTTTTCTTAGATAATATTATGTTATGTATTTAATATCCAAATTGACCAAGAGAACGCAAACTAAGGTTTAATTTTTCTCACAAGAACATCGATACCAATTTAGCCATTACCTTTTATATGTTGCAGATTTGAATATATATTTGCAATTATTTTAGTGGCACATGTTAGATGCGACATTCGTGCGCATGCATCCTTTTGCAAGATATATATTTAATATCTAGATTGACCAAGACAATTTAAACAAAGAATTTTAATTCATTAATAGATCTAATTTATTTTTGTTAAGTATTTATTTTAAAATAGATAAATGTAATGTTTTTTTTTTGTATTAATATTATTTTTTTAATTTCTACAGGCTGCAGGCACAATCATATTGCGCGGTACAAGAGTGGCTACTATACATTTTACCTTCTAGTGAGTGGGGATTATATATAATCGTCATTAATTAAGCTTCAATTCACAGTTTGTACATGCATTTTGGGGTTTGATTATAATAGAGAAGATTTGATTGATGAATAAATTGATTAGGTTCTTTACTTGTACAACAAATTCTTTCCTTGTATATAGGTTTTTTTCTTGTACAACAAGTTCTTTCCTTGTATATAGGTTCTTTTCTTGTTCAACAAGTTCTTTTCTTTTGAGGGGGAGAGCCTGTAGTCACGGCAGCTTGCTGCTGGGGCTTTCGAGCGTCGCCATGGCGTTGCACTACTGCCATAGCCTGGCGCACCCCACCAATTCAAACTTAACGATTAATTGTGATGCGACAGGTTGGTTATATATACGAAAAATTTGTGTTGTCGACTGTCAACAGCTTGTCTTAACTGCTAGCTACGCAAGGTTTGTTGAAACCCTTCTATTCACAAATTACGACGGAGTTGCATCAATTTTGTTAAAATAGGCAACGTTTACGAAAAAAAATGTATTTATTGAAAATTACGTTCGCCTATTTTAAGCAAGCTTGTGTTTATCTACTCTGACAGTTAGATGTTAATATCCATACTCGTAAAAGGCAAAACAACAATTTTGATGTTAATTGCTGCAAGATAAGGAGTTACTCTTTTTTTTTAATGATTCTATCAAAAATAATCACAAACCTTTATTAGAATTTTTGGTGCTTTTAATGATGCAGGATTCTTCTTGCTAAATAACATCACACAAAAGCTTGTCACATGAAAATCTGGTCACATTAAATATAAAATTATATTCTATTTGTGAAATAGAATAAAATAGATCCATTATATGACTACGCACAAATGTTCCATCAATACCACTGCTTATAATCTCAGGCCTACATCACCTACAGAAACACAATTTCTCTGGAAATATATTGTTTATGATAAAATGCATCACCTGGTGCCTAGATTTGCAAGGAAAATTATTGCTGCTGTATAGCCTTCCAACCAGTATTATAATCCAGTAATCCCAGTGCTGGTGATACATATATAACTATCAATCCATTCCCCTGATAATCAGTAAAACTAGTAGACATCATTCATTATGAAAACTAGTCACGACAAAATGCCACGTTCTTGTCTGCCCCTTTGTCCACACTAATTCATCATCAAATGCACAAAATCCAGAATTTTAAGGGGGCCATGTCAAAGCAAAAAAAAAATGTCACCTTTAGAATGCACGAGAACTTTGAAATTATGCTGATACCATTGGCGCTATTTGGATTTTTAAGAAAATCCTCAACTCCAAAGCTTTTTGCGTGGTATTGAAGGTGCAGTGACCTGTTCCCACTAGCTGCAACATGTTACATATATGCTTAACTATAAGAGAAAGATATATATACACATAATTGTCAAAAGATTGAGAGTCATCTTTATTAAGATGAGAGTAAAAAATGTAGAAACCTAGTTGAGAGAGCTACTTGAAGAGCCTTTCCATGTCCAGGTGCTCTAACAGGAAGGCTCATGACATACCTAAAGCATTAAGAGATGAAAATGGTTTCTATGATAAAAAGAAACTGTATAAATCTGATAACGTTGGGAGATATTTAAATAATAAAAATAGTACTAATAACTTGCTTTGCGGCTGTCTGAAAATTTGAATCCCAACGGGCAGAATCATTCAGGACTAATCCTAAAACTACAGGCTCCCCAATAACCTTCTGACCTGAAAGTATAAAATACATTAAAATCTTCAAGACGCATTAATAATGAAGCATAATTACTTTTAAGTACCGTTCAAATTAAGATCAATGAGAAATGGGGAAGAATCAAAATATAATGATTCAGAAGTAGTATCAAAATATAATTAAGAACAATTTGAGCAGGTTTGTTATATATTTAAGAAAAGAATCAAAATATAATCCCAGTGTTGGTAATCTACAAGTCTAAATTCAGAAATTACTCCACAAATGTGCACGTCTGAAAGAGTAATGCTAACAACCTTCACATCATAATTGATTGATCAGATTCAACAAGCTTATATTTGTGTATTTTTCACTTACTTGATTGCAGAGTGGCAAGTAGGAAGAGATTCAGACGTATTCTTCTTTACGAAAATTCATTAATGCTATGTAGTCGGTCCTGATATACCAGCGGAATTAATTTGTTTGCATCCGCTTGCAATTGAGAAGGAATATTCATACCGACAACACTCCATGGCATTCCATTCCATTCCATTACGAACATCTGCAATTAGCTGTGAAGATCCTAGATACAAAAAACCCAACTAGAATGACGTTTGAAAGGTTTTTATGGTTGATACATGTAAGAGTAATGTTTGGTATTTACTAATCTAAACTGAGTAGCTATTCAAAAGTATTGAACTATCACTTCATTCCCCTGATAATCAGTAGCACTAACAGACGTCATTCATTGCAAAAACTAGTCGTGACTAAATGCCACGTTCATCAACAAACTTTTGATCTCAAGAACCAAAAATTAACCCACACTCTTGCCCTCCCCTTTGCCCACACCAATTCATTATCAAATTGCAAAAAATTAGAATTTTAACACCCAAACAAAATCCAGTATTTAAAGACACCCCACAATTACTTATCAATATAACATTATATAACACTTACTCAAACAAAAGTCAAACAGTAAGAAATCCCAGGCTTCCTGATCCAAGCCACTCAAAGTTCCAATTGCTCCCAGATAATGAGACCTAATAAACAAAATAACTGAAATAAATAAAATAAAAAACTACTAAAACCCAAACTAGGTTTCTCTTTCTGTACCCAATACCTTGAACACATGAATATCTTTACATTTAAACGTTGAATCCATTAAAATCGCCACAATTACAACAAGAAAATAATAAACCCATGAAATTTAATAGGACTTAGCATATTTTACTTGGGAGCGAACAATTCAAATTCCCAACCATCACAAACTAATAAATTGCAATTAGATCTCAAAAGAAAATAGCAAATCAGTCGAAATCGAGTGCTAATATTCAACGTAATCGACAGGTTTAACATATTCATCACTTTGTTACCGTTTGATAGGCGATTTGACGGGCGACGGAGGCCTCGATCCCATTGAGAAAGCAATCTGAGGAGGGAGAAAGAGGGACAATGAAGGATCTGTGTGACAAACCCATAGTTACTTGCTTTAGAGAAAGTGGATTAGTGAACGACTCGGTGCGATGAAACGAAGGTAACACGGGATTGAAGAAATTGGGGGAACTCTTAAAGTAAATTAATAATATAAAATTAGGGGGCGTGCGGTTTTATTAAGAAAATATAATTAAGAAAATAAAATTAGGCGTCACTAATTCTAATTAGAGGGCGGGGGTCATTATATCCATATATTGTCACGCATACTTATAAGCATGATTAAGGAGGCGTTACCATAGGGGATATTTTTTAGTAGTGGATGTCAAAGTAGCTAGAGATGTGTACCGGGAAATTTTCCCAGTGAATGACATTGTTCCAATGTACTCCAGAGCAGAAGTCTATAGTAGGTAAAACATTCCCAGTGAAGTCGATTAGTGATTTTTCCGGAAGCCTTAGAAGGATTTCTATCAACACGTCGTCGTTATAACAGATTACACTCATCATTTTGCCAACATCGTCAATTTCCCCAGCAATCTTCAATTACGCACGTTCTTGGTGATTATTATTGCACGCGCTAGATTTTATATGTTGATTTGAATTTAGATTTGCAATTATTCACCTATGGTCTATATGCACTCATATGCCAGCGTTTACATTTTCTCACAAGAACATCGATATCAATTAATTTAGCCATTACCTTTTATATTTGCAACATTTGTGCGCATGCATCCTTTGCAGGATATATATTTAATATCCAAATTGACCAAGATAATTTAAAGAAAGAATTTTGATTCATTAATTGTAGATCTAATTTATATTTTTTTAAGTACGTATTTATTTTAAAATAAATAAAAGTATTGTTGTTATAGAAGATACAAGTGTAAATGGTATAGAGTTATCACGAGAAGGGATCCATAAAGTATGAACCCTTGTATTCTTGCGCTTTAATTTATTATGTGCATATCCAAATATTGAAAGCGTTTTCCCATATTCCCCAATTATCCTATAGATTTCAATTTATGTGTACTTAGGGTTTGAATATGTTGAGCGGATTGATCGATTTGAATACGGTGAACAATGAAGATGAAACGGCGTCGCCTTGTGGTGGCCGGTTCTCCTTCCTCCTCGTCAGGGAATTTGGAATTGCCTCCGTCGATGGCGGCGGCAGTGTCCATGAAGATGTGGCACGCAATCCCGGGGCCATTGATTTCGCTGTCGAAGAAGGAGGAGCCGAAGTCTACTTTCCTCAGGGTCACGTTGAACACCTCCCCGAGAATCCTGTTGAGCTTATGATCTCCCCCAATTATCCTATATTACCCGGTTCCCATCCTTTAATATATTTTGGTCAACTAACGGTTTCCATTCAAAAACTATCAGATAGGATCAAATCTGTAATAAACAGGACCATTTGGGAAATGCATTAAGCCCCAAAACGCGTGGGGACTGAAACGCGTTTTAGGGTTGAACATAAATAAATTTGAAAACACGTGTTTGGACCTCGCTTGTGTTATAGAAACCCTTGACGCCCTCACGCTTTTGTTATAGAAACCCTTGGCCCGCCCACCACCCCCCGCATTTTACTATATTTTAATGAAACGCTTAAAAGTTATCCCCTTTCACAAAATATCTAATTAAAACACAATGAAGTGCTAAATCCTATGAGAATCTAAATCTTTGCCTAAAAATGTCTGACATTCCCTCGGAAATCTACCGGGAAATACTCATCCGTTTGCCGGCAGAGTCACTTTTCCGGTGCAAATGTGTGTGCAAGGAATGGCTACGCATAATCGATGATCCATCTTTAATTTCATCAAAGAGCACACAAACAATCAACTCTACACTCATAACATCCTCGTCAAACATATATCTGGAGCTCTCATCCATTCGTTGTCTCTCAACTCCCTTAACTTTACCGATGGTCCTCAGATGATTGAAGCGACCCAAGTTAAAAAGTTGTTCCGCCGAGGTATGCCACGCATACCACCTTTCTTCCAAATTGTCTTATGCAATGATCTGATTCTCCTAACCCACACTATTCAAAGTTGGGCAATATGGAATCCATTATCCAAAGAGCTCCGCAAGTTGCCATTAACAATAGAGTTACACAAGCGTAAATCGGTATATATAAAGATCAGGATTATGCATCGGTATTTCAATAAATTATTAGAATTTTTGAATTATATATAAGAACTAATCCTAAACAAATGTGATTCTTCTCCTCTTGAACATTCATCTTCTTCATTGCACTTTTTAGTGTCACATGTTAAATGCGATATTCGTGCGCATGACATCCTTTGCAAGATACATATTTAATATCCAAAATGACTAAAACAATTTAATTTTTTGATTATGCGGATTTATCTTGGAGCTGATAATTGTGTATCTTTGACATTTTCAATTTATTATCTAACGAATAGATGGTAGTATTTCACAAATACTTTGTTTTCCACCATTTATTATTGTTAAAAAAGTTTTTATTACAAGAGCACCAGAGTTAAGTGTTTAATTGGCACAATGGTTGCTTGAGTTGTACGTCCTTTAATTGCTGGATATTTTAGTGGCACGTGTTAGCTGCGATATTCGTGCGCATTCATCCTTTGCAGGATATATATTTAATATCATCCAAATTGACCAAGACAATTTAAACAAAGAATTTGAATTCATTAATTGTATATCTAATTTATTTTTGTTAAGTATTTATTTTAAAATAAATAAAAGTATTGTTGTTATAAAAGAGAATCGGTGGAGGGGTGGTTGGTAAGGGAGTCACTCATGCAACAGACCATATACCCAAAGCCAATTGCCATCCTTCGTTATGTCGGGTCGATCATTACATGAAATACCGGGACTCCATTCTCGCCCCATTTCACAGAAGAATGGACATTCAATAATACACGCTCTTATTTGCGCGTATTTTTCATTCTATGGAGCCAACCTCCACTTCGAACAAGCGTTACACTTTATGGCAAAAGCCCCAACAGATGGAAAAGAATGCCTACAAATCTCTCAAGTTCCAAATTGTTGGTAAGTTATTTCACGCGTGAGAGCCGCACGCGTGCATATCTAGCAATTTTAAAAATATGGCAAAAAATGACTAAAATTGTACACTCCTTTCTATGCTCATACATTGTTCTAAACCTAACTCTAGGTTATTATATTATTTCAAGAAATCACCAAAAACTAATAATTAAAGAATACATAAATTAAAGGCTTTCTTGTATTTTCTTGTGTGAAAGTCGCACGTTGCCCGTTCATTTCTTGTGAATTAATTGATTTCGATTTTTGTTCCATTTGAGTGCGATTTTTTTGGGGGTGGAATTACGCTTCGTTTTAATTCTTGCGTTTTTTTATGAGAATTTGTTACTGATCATAGGAGTGCAACCTTCCGCACAATATTGGAATGACATTAATCACTTAATCTACATCAAGTATTGGAATGATAATTTTCACGCAAGTTAAATCTACTACAAATCTACAGTATGGGAATAACATTAATCTAATCTAGTGTAAATACCATTAAAATCAATTGGGCGTGAATGTGCATGTTTGAGTCCGACGAGTTCGGCTTAGTCCGGCGAGTAAGTGCTTGAGGGGGTGAGGCGCGAGTCTGGGCGTAAGGAGAGTCCGGAAAAACGACCGAGAAGCAACCGGAGAACGTGGTGTGCAGCACAGCGACGCATATATGGTACTAGGGTTTCTTTCTTTTGGGAGGGGAGAAAGTAAATAGCAATTCACCACCTGTGTGTTTCTCAGAATTATTTGTTTTAATATTTTTTAATTATAAATTACATTATAAAATTATTATTTTATTAATGTTTTGGTATGTCAAAATTATCGATATTTTCGGTATGCTGAAATTTGAATCCATGCACATATTTTTGTGGCACATGTTAGATGCGATATTCGTGCGCAAGAAACCTTTTCAGGATATATATTTAATATCCAAATTGACCAAGACAATTTAAACTAAGAATTTCAATTCATTTGTAGCTCTAATTTATTTTTCTTAGATAATTTTATGTTATGTATTTAATATCCAAATTGACCAAGAGAACGCAAACTAAGGTTTAATTTTTCTCACAAGAACATCGATACCAATTTAGCCATTACCTTTTATATGTTGCAGATTTGAATATATATTTGCAATTATTTTAGTGGCACATGTTAGATGCGACATTCGTGCGCATGCATCCTTTTGCAAGATATATATTTAATATCCAGATTGACCAAGACAATTTAAACAAAGAATTTTAATTCATTAATAGATCTAATTTATTTTTGTTAAGTATTTATTTTAAAATAGATAAATGTAATGTTTTTTTTTTGTATTAATATTATTTTTTTAATTTCTACATGCTGCAGGCACAATCATATTGCGCGGTACAAGAGTGGCTACTATACATTTTACCTTCTAGTGAGTGGGGATTATATATAATCGTCATTAATTAAGCTTCAATTCACAGTTTGTACATGCATTTTGGGGTTTGATTATAATAGAGAAGATTTGATTGATGAATAAATTGATTAGGTTATTTACTTGTACAACAAGTTCTTTCCTTGTATATAGGTTTTTTTCTTGTACAACAAGTTCTTTCCTTGTATATAGGTTCTTTTCTTGTACAACAAGTTCTTTTCTTTTGAGGGGGAGAGCCTGTAGTCACGGCAGCTTGCTGCTGGGGCTTTCGAGCGTCGCCATGGCGTTGCACTACTGCCATAGCCTGGCGCACCCCACCAATTCAAACTTAACGATTAATTGTGATGCGACAGGTTGGTTATATATACGAAAAAATTTGTGTTGTCGACTGTCAACAACTTGTCTTAACTGCTAGCTACGTAAGGTTTGTTGAAACCCTTCTATTCACAAATTACGACGGAGTTCCATCAATTTTGTTAAAATAGGCAACGTTTACGAAAAAATGTATTCATTGAAAATTACGATCGCCGATTTTAAGCAAGCTTGTGTTTATCTACTCTGACAGTTTGATGTTAATATCCATACTCGTAAACCATTTAAACCATTCAAATTTCATTACCAACGTGGTGTTTTAAAGCCCAATTATACTACTTGAATAATATATATTTTTGAAAAAGTTGGGTCTTACCAACTTAAAACAATATACACTTTAGAAAGACGTTTGAAAACATGCCCTTATTCCAAGCTCTTCTTTCTTCTCTATAGCTCATTCAATATATCAAAATCTTATATTTACAAACTTCCCAAAAATATTTCATACTGAAACTGTAGTATATTTTCTTAGAGGCAAGAAAAAATATTGGATAATGTCAATACAAGGAAATGTTGATTTTTTACAAAAGAGTTTCACCGAATTCACCATAATAGCGGAAGTAGAATGTTAGCAACGTCTGACTTCAATTGGACCTCCTGCTAGTGGACGATGAAAATAGTCCCCTGAATTAGTCAGTTTTTTGACTGGATACAGAGACTTTTAAAAAAGGTTTATTAAAGAAAAGAAAAACACAAGAGCTCAAAGAACACCAAAGTCGGTGGCACTTGCCACCAATTAAAGTCGTTGGCACTTGCCACCAATTAAAGTCGTCAGGTTGATCATTACATGAAATATCGGGACTCCATTCTCAAATAAAAACCTGACTTTTACTTTGTCACATCCCAATTTTAGGGCCTAGATGAAAACACCATATTTTTACCTTTTGAAGGGCAACTAAATAAAATACTGTCTTAACTTGATTTTCAAAGGCATACGCAGATAAATTTATTAATTTACAAAAATATTTACAGCGGAAGTAAATATTAAAATAATGATAATTTTTGAAAAAGAACGTTAACATCAATCATTCAAAATATTTTACAATATTATAAAAGAAATCTCACAACTGAATTACTAAAAATTCAAATAAACGAGTTCATCATGATCCTTAAAACTCAAGATCCTTAATTATTAGTAAATAATGTAACTAATTGACATCCATCGCCACTCCCGCCGCCAACTCCTAGTCAATCTAAAATTTTTAAATGAAGGGTGAGCAAACCACAGCTCAGTGGGGACAAGTTTGTCAAATGTAAATACAATAAGCAATTAAATCATCAATTCAATTTAACATGTATAATTTCATAAAAATTCAATAACATCACCTCGTTTATAAAAGTCAAATGGTATATCCTCGTTTATAAAGGTCAGAAGACCTATCCTCGTTTATAAAGGTCAAATGACCTATCCTCGTTTATAAAGGTCACAAGACCTATCCTCGTTTATAAAGGTCAAATGACTTATCCTCGTTTATAAAGGTCAAAAGACCTATCCTCATTTATAAAGGTCAAATGACCTATCCTCGTTTATAATGGTCAAATGACCTATCCTCGCATATCTTTCACATGAATATCAATATAAAAACAATTACATTTAATAGTGACAAATATAAGTTAGAAATCGTAATTTCACATGAAAATCAAACTAATCACATATCGCATTTAATAATGACAAACAAATCAAGATAGAAATCCCCACCTCGATTATATGTCGATTATATATATATATATATATATATATATATATATATATATTTACACGCGCCCGTATACAGTTAATAAATAAATTGGAAAACAAAATGGTGACTCATTAAAATATCAAGGGTATGACATTGTTTCTGTAAGCTAGAAATCATATTTTAAATAAATAAATAAATAATCTTATTAATTATTGTCCTCTCAAACAAAAACTTAACTTTTACTTTGTGTTCGTCCAATTTAAACAATTAGTGCAAAATCAACTCAACACTAAAATTAAAAGATTTTACTCTGATGGGGGTACTGAATTCACTAATAATAAACTTCAAACCTTGTTTTCACAAACTGGAATTCTTCATACTATGTCATGTCCGTACACTCCTGCTCAAAATGGTCGAGCAGAGAGAAAACATCGACACATTACTGAAATTGGCATATCCCTTTTATTTCACTCTTTGGTTCCTTCCCAATATTGGTTTGAAGCCTTTGGGACAGCCATTTATCTCATTAATTGTCTTCCCTCTTCTGTTTTAAATGATAAAACTCCCCACGAACTTGTTTTCTCTTCTCCCCCTCGCTTTGATAACTTACATGTTTTTGGTTGTCGTGTTTTTCCTTCGTGAGTATGTTCCTAACAAGCTTTCTCCCCGTAGCATTCCTTGTGTGTTCATTGGCTACAGTCCTCGCCATCAAGGGTTCTGCTACCTAGATTCCTCCTCGTCTCGGATCTATGTTACTCGACAAGCTCAGTTTGATGAACAACAGTTTTCGTTCAAAACTCTTCAATCTTGTTCGTCCTTGCCTACCTCTCCTGATCTCCCAACCTATATGGAGCCCTGTACTACTCGCTCCTTCTTGCCATGCTCCGTTTGCATATCTGCAGATGACTATTTTCCCGCTCCTGCTCCTTCGCTTGCACCACCTCTTCTGCCTACTCCTCGCCATCCTCCTTTTCCTCCTGCTCGCTCTTCTCCCCATCGGCAGAATATTCCTCGCCCAACACATGTTATGCACACTCGCTTTAAGGATGGCATCTTCAAGCCAAAACATCCGATGAATGCCTCTTTCCTCGCCACCAATTCCCTTCTCGCCTCCATTCACTACACCAAAGAACCTAAGGGCATCAAATCTACCTCCAAATCTCCAGAATGGGTCGCAGCCATGGATGTCGAGCTCCATGCCCTTCATTCCAATAACACGTGGACTCTTGTTCCTCGCCCCACGACTGAAAACTTCATAGGTTCTAAATGGGTGTTCCGAACTAAATTCCTATCTGACGGAAGCATTGATCGCTACAAAGCTCGCCTCGTTGCTCAAGGGTTTTCTCAACTTTCTGGTTTTGATTACGAACACAACTTCAGTCTGATCGTCAAAGCGTCTACTATTCGCATCATTCTCTCCCTTGCAGTCCTCAACAAGTGGCCGCTTCGTCAATTAGATGTTAACAACGCCTTTCTTCATGGTCACCTTACTAAACCTATCTACATGGACTAGCCCTTCCGGCTACACTGATCCTGCTCGCCCGAACTATGTGTGCCGCCTTAATAAGGCTATTTACGGTTTAAAACAGGCACCTAGGACCTGGTTTCTTCGCTTTAACACGTTTCTTCTCTCCTTAGGCTTTGTTGAAAGTAAATCTATTACTATTCTATTTCTTTTTCATTAGGCGACCACAACTCTTTATCTCCTCGTCTACGTTGATGACATCATCATCACCGGAAATGACGACTCCTTTATTTTTCGCCTCATTATTCGAATCCAAAAAGAATTTACCATCAAAGATCTCGGTAAGCTCACCTACTTTCTTGGCTTAGAAATTACTTATACCTCGTCTGGTCTCTTTCTCAGTCAATCCAAATATGCTTGCGATATCCTCCTTCGTGCCGACATGATGGACTCCAAACCGGTATCCACCGACCGTCTCCGTGTCCTCGACACTTCTTATTCAGATACCACAAAATACCATTCTCTGGTCGGCGCCCTACAATACCTGACAATTACGCGACCAGACCTCTCCTTCGCCGTCAACACCGTTAGCCAGTTTCAATCCTCTCCAACGGTTGATCACTTCCAGGCGGTCAAACGTATCTTACGATATGTCAAAGACACTCTCCAATATGGTCTTGACTTCTCTCACGGACCGCCTCATCTCCTCGCTTACTCCAACGTCGATTGGGCTCGTTGCTTAGACACTCGTCGGTAAACATACGGTTACTCTATCTTTCTAGGTCCAAATCTCGTCTCATGGAGCGTGAAAAAGCAACCGATTGTATCCAAATTTAAAGACCACGTGCGTTGAGATTTTTCTCAATTGGGATTAAAGCCAATTTGGAATGAGTTATACATACGTTATGCACGTCAATTTTTTAATTGAAATTGACAGTCAATTCACAAGAAATTATGTAAGTAATTTAAGACTTTGCATTCAATTATTATTTGGCTTGATTTTTATTTTTTGTATTTTTAAATATAGATTGAATTTTTTGTATCTTCAAATTATTTTTCATCATTTACTTTTGAATTTGTATATTTGTATATGTTTTGGTTTTGAAATAATTTTTTTATTCAAAAATTATTTATATTTCAGAAATTACATTAAATTATTTATCAGTTATTTTTTATTATATTCAAATTCTTGAGTTCGGAAAAAAAATATACAGATTAAGCATTGGTATGTCACAGTGTTGGGATATGGTTTATATTAATAAAAGAAAATTTGATTTTGATTTGATACCAAAACCCTAAGTAAAACCCCAAGTATGATGATTTGCCAAGTCTAGATTTTCAGGTTAGAAAAGCTCATATATGTTAGGGAGCTTTAATTTTTATTAGATAGATTATTCTTTGAATCTATGACAAATGACCTGAAAGCACAAAGCACATGAAGACAAGTATCATTGAAGACAAGGAGCTGAAGTGTTATGAAGAAAGTGACAAGGATTCATGAAGACAAGTATGCTGGACGACAAAAGTCAAGTATGATGAATTTGGATATTCATATACTTTGAACTTGGCATACTTATGGACAAAGACGAGGAATGACTAGGATCTTTACCCAGTACAAGGCCGTTAGCGGGAAGTACAGAATTATTCCAAATTAGCCAAAGAATGAGAGTCACCTGTCACTGCGCATAACAAACTGTGATATTGGAATGCAAATTGCAGAATGGACGTGAATACATGTACTATTTGCATGCAGGCCCCTGAACAATTTGAAAGTTCAAATTTATGGATAAGTTTTGCTATCTCCACCAACAGATATTTTACTTCATCTATAAATAGGCCATATCTTGAATCATTTCAAGAGAGACGGGACATACATCAAGACACAAGCCATACGCGTTCTATAACAATATTTTAGCATTCAAAAGTATTCAAAACACTCGAGAGATTAAAAGCTTTTAAGCATATTCATTTGTGAGTGTTATCTTTAGTCCCCACTAGGCAAGCTTATTGTTGATTATCCAAAGCCTAGACAGTGATATCCTATCCTTTATATTCGTTCTTAAATTGTAAAGGATATCACACAATTAGTTGGTACTAGAACAAAAGCCTACTTTCACCTTGAGAGATAGATTGAGAGTATTGTTGAGTTCGTAGTAGAGATTGAGAGTATTGCAACGAGAGAAGGTTGTAAGAAATCAAGAGAAGAGAAGGAGAAGAAGTAGAGTGCACCTTGGCACTGTAAAAACAAGTTAATTCCAAAGTGATTAAGGAATTATCCTATTAAATTAGGAGAGTGGACGTAGGAGCAGTTTAGTCCTTGAACCACTATACATCTTGTGTTCTTACTTACTGCATTTATCTTATTGCTTTAGCTTTTGTGTTGTTATAACAACTATTTGCTATTTGATAACTTAGTATCTAAGTGCATATTAATTAAGGAGCATAAAAGGGTCTATCATTTATTCCGCATACAAGTTGCATACTGTTAAGAATTCTTAGAATCTACTGTTAGTATATTTAATATCCAGATTGACCAAGACAATTTAAACAAAGAATTTTAATTCATTAATAGATCTAATTTATTTTTGTTAAGTATTTATTTTAAAATAGATAAATGTAATGTTTTTTTTTTGTATTAATATTATTTTTTTAATTTCTACATGCTGCAGGCACAATCATATTGCGCGGTACAAGAGTGGCTACTATACATTTTACCTTCTAGTGAGTGGGGATTATATATAATCGTCATTAATTAAGCTTCAATTCACAGTTTGTACATGCATTTTGGGGTTTGATTATAATAGAGAAGATTTGATTGATGAATAAATTGATTAGGTTATTTACTTGTACAACAAGTTCTTTCCTTGTATATAGGTTTTTTTCTTGTACAACAAGTTCTTTCCTTGTATATAGGTTCTTTTCTTGTACAACAAGTTCTTTTCTTTTGAGGGGGAGAGCCTGTAGTCACGGCAGCTTGCTGCTGGGGCTTTCGAGCGTCGCCATGGCGTTGCACTACTGCCATAGCCTGGCGCACCCCACCAATTCAAACTTAACGATTAATTGTGATGCGACAGGTTGGTTATATATACGAAAAAATTTGTGTTGTCGACTGTCAACAACTTGTCTTAACTGCTAGCTACGTAAGGTTTGTTGAAACCCTTCTATTCACAAATTACGACGGAGTTCCATCAATTTTGTTAAAATAGGCAACGTTTACGAAAAAATGTATTCATTGAAAATTACGATCGCCGATTTTAAGCAAGCTTGTGTTTATCTACTCTGACAGTTTGATGTTAATATCCATACTCGTAAACCATTTAAACCATTCAAATTTCATTACCAACGTGGTGTTTTAAAGCCCAATTATACTACTTGAATAATATATATTTTTGAAAAAGTTGGGTCTTACCAACTTAAAACAATATACACTTTAGAAAGACGTTTGAAAACATGCCCTTATTCCAAGCTCTTCTTTCTTCTCTATAGCTCATTCAATATATCAAAATCTTATATTTACAAACTTCCCAAAAATATTTCATACTGAAACTGTAGTATATTTTCTTAGAGGCAAGAAAAAATATTGGATAATGTCAATACAAGGAAATGTTGATTTTTTACAAAAGAGTTTCACCGAATTCACCATAATAGCGGAAGTAGAATGTTAGCAACGTCTGACTTCAATTGGACCTCCTGCTAGTGGACGATGAAAATAGTCCCCTGAATTAGTCAGTTTTTTGACTGGATACAGAGACTTTTAAAAAAGGTTTATTAAAGAAAAGAAAAACACAAGAGCTCAAAGAACACCAAAGTCGGTGGCACTTGCCACCAATTAAAGTCGTTGGCACTTGCCACCAATTAAAGTCGTCAGGTTGATCATTACATGAAATATCGGGACTCCATTCTCAAATAAAAACCTGACTTTTACTTTGTCACATCCCAATTTTAGGGCCTAGATGAAAACACCATATTTTTACCTTTTGAAGGGCAACTAAATAAAATACTGTCTTAACTTGATTTTCAAAGGCATACGCAGATAAATTTATTAATTTACAAAAATATTTACAGCGGAAGTAAATATTAAAATAATGATAGTTTTTGAAAAAGAACGTTAACATCAATCATTCAAAATCTTTTACAATATTATAAAAGAAATCTCACAACTGAATTACTAAAAATTCAAATAAACGAGTTCATCATGATCCTTAAAACTCAAGATCCTTAATTATTAGTAAATAATGTAACTAATTGACATCCATCGCCACTCCCGCCGCCAACTCCTAGTCAATCTAAAATTTTTAAATGAAGGGTGAGCAAACCACAGCTCAGTGGGGACAAGTTTGTCAAATGTAAATACAATAAGCAATTAAATCATCAATTCAATTTAACATGTATAATTTCATAAAAATTCAATAACATCACCTCGTTTATAAAAGTCAAATGGTATATCCTCGTTTATAAAGGTCAGAAGACCTATCCTCGTTTATAAAGGTCAAATGACCTATCCTCGTTTATAAAGGTCACAAGACCTATCCTCGTTTATAAAGGTCAAATGACTTATCCTCGTTTATAAAGGTCAAAAGACCTATCCTCATTTATAAAGGTCAAATGACCTATCCTCGTTTATAATGGTCAAATGACCTATCCTCGCATATCTTTCACATGAATATCAATATAAAAACAATTACATTTAATAGTGACAAATATAAGTTAGAAATCGTAATTTCACATGAAAATCAAACTAATCACATATCGCATTTAATAATGACAAACAAATCAAGATAGAAATCCCCACCTCGATTATATGTTGATAGAAAATTCTGTAATGCAATCCTATTACTGATGTGTCTCGTTTACTGAATTTCCTATAAAAATAATTAAATAACGAGTCTTATAATTATTCATAATTCAAGAGATCAGTATATAGTGTAAAAATATCATATATATATATATATATATATATATATATATATATATATTTACACGCGCCCGTATACAGTTAATAAATAAATTGGAAAACAAAATGGTGACTCATTAAAATATCAAGGGTATGACATTGTTTCTGTAAGCTAGAAATCATATTTTAAATAAATAAATAAATAATCTTATTAATTATTGTCCTCTCAAACAAAAACTTAACTTTTACTTTGTGTTCGTCCAATTTAAACAATTAGTGCAAAATCAACTCAACACTAAAATTAAAAGATTTTACTCTGATGGGGGTACTGAATTCACTAATAATAAACTTCAAACCTTGTTTTCACAAACTGGAATTCTTCATACTATGTCATGTCCGTACACTCCTGCTCAAAATGGTCGAGCAGAGAGAAAACATCGACACATTACTGAAATTGGCATATCCCTTTTATTTCACTCTTTGGTTCCTTCCCAATATTGGTTTGAAGCCTTTGGGACAGCCATTTATCTCATTAATTGTCTTCCCTCTTCTGTTTTAAATGATAAAACTCCCCACGAACTTGTTTTCTCTTCTCCCCCTCGCTTTGATAACTTACATGTTTTTGGTTGTCGTGTTTTTCCTTCGTGAGTATGTTCCTAACAAGCTTTCTCCCCGTAGCATTCCTTGTGTGTTCATTGGCTACAGTCCTCGCCATCAAGGGTTCTGCTACCTAGATTCCTCCTCGTCTCGGATCTATGTTACTCGACAAGCTCAGTTTGATGAACAACAGTTTTCGTTCAAAACTCTTCAATCTTGTTCGTCCTTGCCTACCTCTCCTGATCTCCCAACCTATATGGAGCCCTGTACTACTCGCTCCTTCTTGCCATGCTCCGTTTGCATATCTGCAGATGACTATTTTCCCGCTCCTGCTCCTTCGCTTGCACCACCTCTTCTGCCTACTCCTCGCCATCCTCCTTTTCCTCCTGCTCGCTCTTCTCCCCATCGGCAGAATATTCCTCGCCCAACACATGTTATGCACACTCGCTTTAAGGATGGCATCTTCAAGCCAAAACATCCGATGAATGCCTCTTTCCTCGCCACCAATTCCCTTCTCGCCTCCATTCACTACACCAAAGAACCTAAGGGCATCAAATCTACCTCCAAATCTCCAGAATGGGTCGCAGCCATGGATGTCGAGCTCCATGCCCTTCATTCCAATAACACGTGGACTCTTGTTCCTCGCCCCACGACTGAAAACTTCATAGGTTCTAAATGGGTGTTCCGAACTAAATTCCTATCTGACGGAAGCATTGATCGCTACAAAGCTCGCCTCGTTGCTCAAGGGTTTTCTCAACTTTCTGGTTTTGATTACGAACACAACTTCAGTCTGATCGTCAAAGCGTCTACTATTCGCATCATTCTCTCCCTTGCAGTCCTCAACAAGTGGCCGCTTCGTCAATTAGATGTTAACAACGCCTTTCTTCATGGTCACCTTACTAAACCTATCTACATGGACCAGCCCTTCCGGCTACACTGATCCTGCTCGCCCGAACTATGTGTGCCGCCTTAATAAGGCTATTTACGGTTTAAAACAGGCACCTAGGACCTGGTTTCTTCGCTTTAACACGTTTCTTCTCTCCTTAGGCTTTGTTGAAAGTAAATCTATTACTATTCTATTTCTTTTTCATTAGGCGACCACAACTCTTTATCTCCTCGTCTACGTTGATGACATCATCATCACCGGAAATGACGACTCCTTTATTTTTCGCCTCATTATTCGAATCCAAAAAGAATTTACCATCAAAGATCTCGGTAAGCTCACCTACTTTCTTGGCTTAGAAATTACTTATACCTCGTCTGGTCTTTTTCTCAGTCAATCCAAATATGCTTGCGATATCCTCCTTCGTGCCGACATGATGGACTCCAAACCGGTATCCACCGACCGTCTCCGTGTCCTCGACACTTCTTATTCAGATACCACAAAATACCATTCTCTGGTCGGCGCCCTACAATACCTGACAATTACGCGACCAGACCTCTCCTTCGCCGTCAACACCGTTAGCCAGTTTCAATCCTCTCCAACGGTTGATCACTTCCAGGCGGTCAAACGTATCTTACGATATGTCAAAGACACTCTCCAATATGGTCTTGACTTCTCTCACGGACCGCCTCATCTCCTCGCTTACTCCAACGTCGATTGGGCTCGTTGCTTAGACACTCGTCGGTAAACATACGGTTACTCTATCTTTCTAGGTCCAAATCTCGTCTCATGGAGCGTGAAAAAGCAACCGATTGTATCCAAATTTAAAGACCACGTGCGTTGAGATTTTTCTCAATTGGGATTAAAGCCAATTTGGAATGAGTTATACATACGTTATGCACGTCAATTTTTTAATTGAAATTGACAGTCAATTCACAAGAAATTATGTAAGTAATTTAAGACTTTGCATTCAATTATTATTTGGCTTGATTTTTATTTTTTGTATTTTTAAATATAGATTGAATTTTTTGTATCTTCAAATTATTTTTCATCATTTACTTTTGAATTTGTATATTTGTATATGTTTTGGTTTTGAAATAATTTTTTTATTCAAAAATTATTTATATTTCAGAAATTACATTAAATTATTTATCAGTTATTTTTTATTATATTCAAATTCTTGAGTTCGGACAAAAAATATACAGATTAAGCATTGGTATGTCACAGTGTTGGGATATGGTTTATATTAATAAAAGAAAATTTGATTTTGATTTGATACCAAAACCCTAAGTAAAACCCCAAGTATGATGATTTGCCAAGTCTAGATTTTCAGGTTAGAAAAGCTCATATATGTTAGGGAGCTTTAATTTTTATTAGATAGATTATTCTTTGAATCTATGACAAATGACCTGAAAGCACAAAGCACATGAAGACAAGTATCATTGAAGACAAGGAGCTGAAGTGTTATGAAGAAAGTGACAAGGATTCATGAAGACAAGTATGCTGGACGACAAAAGTCAAGTATGATGAATTTGGATATTCATATACTTTGAACTTGGCATACTTATGGACAAAGACGAGGA
Source organism: Galeopsis tetrahit (assembly GCA_963675135.1). Classification (NCBI taxonomy): domain Eukaryota; kingdom Viridiplantae; phylum Streptophyta; class Magnoliopsida; order Lamiales; family Lamiaceae; genus Galeopsis; species Galeopsis tetrahit. The sequence goes on along the minus strand of OY776121.1, from coordinate 7,844,349 downwards.
ATGACTAGGATCTTTACCCAGTACAAGGCCGTTAGCGGGAAGTACAGAATTATTCCAAATTAGCCAAAGAATGAGAGTCACCTGTCACTGCGCATAACAAACTGTGATATTGGAATGCAAATTGCAGAATGGACGTGAATACATGTACTATTTGCATGCAGGCCCCTGAACAATTTGAAAGTTCAAATTTATGGATAAGTTTTGCTATCTCCACCAACATATATTTTACTTCATCTATAAATAGGCCATATCTTGAATCATTTCAAGAGAGACGGGACATACATCAAGACACAAGCCATACGCGTTCTATAACAATATTTTAGCATTCAAAAGTATTCAAAACACTCGAGAGATTAAAAGCTTTTAAGCATATTCATTTGTGAGTGTTATCTTTAGTCCCCACTAGGCAAGCTTATTGTTGATTATCCAAAGCCTAGACAGTGATATCCTATCCTTTATATTCGTTCTTAAATTGTAAAGGATATCACACAATTAGTTGGTACTAGAACAAAAGCCTACTTTCACCTTGAGAGATAGATTGAGAGTATTGTTGAGTTCGTAGTAGAGATTGAGAGTATTGCAACGAGAGAAGGTTGTAAGAAATCAAGAGAAGAGAAGGAGAAGAAGTAGAGTGCACCTTGGCACTGTAAAAACAAGTTAATTCCAAAGTGATTAAGGAATTATCCTATTAAATTAGGAGAGTGGACGTAGGAGCAGTTTAGTCCTTGAACCACTATACATCTTGTGTTCTTACTTACTGCATTTATCTTATTGCTTTAGCTTTTGTGTTGTTATAACAACTATTTGCTATTTGATAACTTAGTATCTAAGTGCATATTAATTAAGGAGCATAAAAGGGTCTATCATTTATTCCGCATACAAGTTGCATACTGTTAAGAATTCTTAGAATCTACTGTTAGTATTTTTATAGGACTTGACACACTGTTTAACTTACTTGACTCTGATTATTTGTGTTGATTACTTGCAAAAGTTTTTGAAAAACACACACACGTGTATTCCCCCCCCCCCCATACACGTGTCACACTCCTTTTGGGACCAACAAGTGGTATCAGAGCAGGGGTTTAAAGACCACTGCTTTGAGGATCAACTTTGGTTACCTGAACTGATCTACTTGTGCACTTTTTGTGATATTCATTATTTCTGATTATTCACTATGCCTAACACATCTTCTTCTGAGAATTCTGGTGTAGCTGTTCCACCACCTACTACTATGGGAACCAACCCCATCAACAAGATATCTTACCAGAAACTGCCTATGTTCTCTATTGAGAATTATGACTTCTGGAAGATAAGGATGAGAGCTCACTTGGCCTGTCTCCATGATGAAATGCTAAGGGTGATCACTAAAGGTCCATTTGTGTTCATGAAACCCAACACAAATGTTACAGAAGCCCAAAGAGCAATTGGAGCACAAGAAATTCCAAAAGATAATGATGAGCTCACTCCTGAAGAAAGAAAGAAGCAGAATCTCAACTATGTTGCAATGAACACCCTATATCAGACCATTCCAGATGCTATAATGGGTAGAGTGTTTCACTGCACAACTGCAAAGGAGATATGGGACACATTAGCTCTAATGTGTGAAGGAACTGACAAGATCAAGGAAAACAAACTTCAAGTTGCTGTTCAAAAGTATGAGCAATTTAGGATGAAGTCTGATGAAAACATTGATCAACTGGATGGAAGGTTCACAGACATCATGAATGAGATCAATTCACTTGGAAAAGTATACTCCAAGAGAGAAGTGGCTCTGAAGATTCTTAGGAGCTTGACAACCAAATGGAATGTGTATGTTGTCATGATGCAGAATACAAAGGATTTGTCAACAATACCAATGCAACAAGTGTTCTCAGAACTCAAGGCCTATGAATATGACTTGAATAGAAAGAACAACACTGAGGAAACTGAGAGCAAAGGGATTGCACTGAAGGCCAAATCCAATGAACCTGATTCCAAGAAAACCAGCAAATCAAGCAAGAGTGGAAAAGGAACTTCCAAAGCTGACTTTTCAGATGAGTTGGCCATGATGGCTAGAAGATTTGAATGATTAAATTCTAGATTTGGTAAATACAAAAGGTTTTACCAAGATAGAAGAAGCAGGTTCAACTCACCTGAGAATAAGAATGATGAAAGGAGATCTAGAAGGGACAACTCCAAAGAAGATCCATCTTCATCAACCAAGAAGAGAGATATTGAAAAGAAGAAAGATGAAGATGAGGATACATGCTACAACTACAAGAAGACAGGACATTTCCAATATGATTGTCCAGAGCTAACCTCCAAGGAAAGGAAGGAAAGACAAGCTAAGAGGGACAAGAAATATGGAAAAAGGAAAGCTTTGAAAGCTGAAGAAGAAACCTCTGAAGATGAGCAACTTCCATCTTCATCATCTGAGATGTTTACTGACAGCAGTGATGAAGAGTGTCTAATGGTTATTGAAGACAATGATGAGGTACAATCTATTTCTAGTTCTGTCAATTCTAGTAGCACAGTGATGTCAAATGAAGACAACCTGAAACTTACTTTTGGTAAGTTGATGGAAGACTTCATGAGACTACAAGAGATTCATGATCAAACCTTAGAAGAAAACAAAGTCTTGAATGCTAAGATTGAAAGAATTACTCAGGTTTAAGGTGAACATGATCTGAGAACTAATGAGTTGTGCAATGACTTAACTAAGGAGTTGAATACTCTAAAGGACAAGTCATCTGAATAACTTATTATGTTGGAAGAAAAAGTTAAGCTTCATGAGAGTAAGGATTCAGACTACCAAGCATTGATGGCAAAGTTTGAACATCTTTTCAAGGAACATGAATGTCTTAACTCTAGTGAAGAGAGTCTGAAACTTAAACTGGCTGCCCTGTATAAGTCATCTATTTCAATAGATGAACTACAAGGAATGCAAAGGCCTATGACTCAAAGATCTGGACTTGGTTACAATCCAGATAAATTATCTTCACCATGCCTTAGTAATACTTCAACAAGTATTACTAAGAGAGTCTTTGTAAAATCTGTGGCTCAGACTGAAATTGTTGAACCAAAGCTGCTACAGATAAAGGACAAAGGTAAACAACCCATTGTACCAACTATCTTGAATCACAAGTCAAAGGTTGCAAGACCTAAGACAAGATTTCAGAGGCCTGAGACAATTCAGATGAGTAAAGGTCAATGGAAGACAACTCAGCTGAAAAACTCTCAGACTCAGGCAAGAAAATCACAAGATATTCAAAGAAGACCAACTCAAATGAGAAGGCCTACAATGAATTATCAAAGGAATTTCCAGCCTAAGTACAATGAGTACAGAAGACTTGAATCCTACATGCCAAGGACATCAAGTAATCTGAATGCCTATCCACAAAGATTAAATCATGCTGCACATGAATCAAAAGATAGATTTAGCAGATATATTCACAAGAATAGATATAACTCTTCTAAATCATCCAAGATTCACACTAATACTCAATCTCAACCTAAGGCATTTAAAAGGAAGATTGTGTATTTAGATGTTTATGGAAAATAAATTAGCCATTTTCAAGTAATGAAAATAAGGCAAGTCTGGGTTCCAAAAGGTATATCTAACCCTCTAGGACCCAACTTTCAAAGGGTACCTAAGTTTTGATTTGTAACAGGTTCATGTGGTGCCATCAACAAAGAAAAGAAGTCCTAAAGAACTTACATGGTACTTGGACAGTGGATGTTCAAGACATATGACTGGAAATAGGGAACTTCTGTCAGATTTTGTTGAACAAAATGGACCACAAGTAACTTTTGGTGACAACTCACAAGGAACAACCAAAGGTTATGGAACTCTCAAAATTGGTACTGTAAGTATTTCAAATGTTTCATATGTCTATGGTCTGAAACACAATCTATTTTCAATAAGCCAATTTTGTGATAAAGGTTTTGATGTTGAGTTTTCTAGTAACTTATGTTATATTAAGAACAAATCAAATCAACAGTTACTACTAACTGGGTCAAGGAAAGGTAATGTTTATCTTGCAGATTGGAACAAATCCCCTGAAGATATCTGCCTAGTTGCAAACAGCTCTAAAGATCTCAATTGTCTATGGCACAAAAGGCTAAACCATCTGAACTTTAAGACCTTGAACAAACTTGCAAGATTTTCCTTAGTAGATGGCCTACCAAATGAAGTATTCACAAAAGAACACATCTGTCAAGCATGTCAAGAAGGAAAGCAAGTCAAAGCATCTTTCAAGACAAAGGCTGCCATCTCAACTACAAGAGTATTACAATTACTTCACATGGATTTATTTGGACCCATTACCCCTGTAAGCATCAGTGGAAAGAAGTATACACTAATAGTAGTGGATGACTTCTCAAGATACACTTGGGTAATATTCATGCTAAAGAAGAAGGAGACTCAACAGAAGCTGCCAGAACTTATGAAGAAAATTACAAATGAGAAAGGCTTGAACATTGTAAAGATCAGATCAGACAAAGGAAATGAATTCATCAACTCTTACATAAATGAATACTGTCAAGCAAATGGAATCACTCATGAAACTTCATCAGCTAGAACACCTCAACAAAATGGTGTAGCAGAAAGGAGAGTTAGAACACTCAAGGAAGCTGGAAGAACCATGATAGCAGAAGCAAAGATTCCAAAGAGGTTTTGGGCAGAAGCAATCAATACTGCTTGTCACACCCAAAACAGATCCATGCTAACAAAGGAACAAGGAAAAACTCCTTATGAACTCTTCAAAGGGAGAAAACCAAGAATCTCTTACTTTCATATTTTTAGATGTACATGTTTCATTCACAATAATGGGAAGCAACAATTAAAATCATTTGATAGCAAAGCAGATGAAGGAATCTTTCTAGGATATTCTTCATCTAGCAAAGCTTTCAGAGTTTATAATTGTAGAACTCTTATTGTTGAAGAAACACCTCATGTTATCTTTGATGAGTTTTCTTTCAAGCACAGGACCTCAAACAAAGAAGACAAATCCCATGATGAAATCAACATAAGAGTGACAAGGCTAAGAGATGGTGAAAGAAAAGAATCTACATTTACTGATGTACACTATCCTGATTTGGACAACCTCAAGATATTCAACATATCTAAAGCCAATCAAGATAGAGACAACTCACCTGAAGCCAACATCCATGAGGAAAACTGCAATGTTGAGTTGAATGAACCCACTCAACCTGAGGTAAGTTCTCCCAATGACGAAGCTGGTAATACTGAGGGAGTACAAGGATTAAATGATTTAGGGGGAACTCAACCTGAAAATGCCAATTTCAATGACATGGACAACACCCCTGAATATGAAACTGATCCTGCCTTTAATTTTCCTGAATTTTATGTTGAATTAAATGTTGAACCAAATGAGACTAACTTATCTGAAAATGATCAGTCTAGAAGGACATGGCTAGATGCTCATCCTTCAGACCAGATTATTGGTGATCCTACTAGTGGTGTAATCACTAGGAGACAACATGGAGAGAGTGCTTTATTTTGTTGTTTTCTTTCTGAAACAGAACCCACAACCATTGAAGAAGCAATGGCAGACTCCAACTGGATTACAGCAATGCAAGAGGAACTAAATCAGTTCAAAAGGAATGATGTTTGGGAGCTGGTAGATAGACCAACACATCAGGATGTTGTAGGAGCTAAATTGGTTTAAAAGAACAAGAAAAATGAAAATGATGTTATAGTTAGAAACAAAGCCAGACTAGTTGCCAAAGGTTATAGTCAACATGAAGGAATAGACTATGATGAGACCTTTACCCCTGTAGCTAGGTTAGAAGCAATTAGGCTGTTCTTAGCATATGCAGCTCATATGAAGTTCAAAGTATACTAAATGGATGTGAAGAGTGCATTTCTGAATGGTGTACTTAAAGAAGAGGTTTATGTAGAGCAGCCACCTGGTTTTAAAGAAGGAGACAAAGTGTATCGATTGAAGAAAACACTTTATGGTCTCAAACAAGCACCAAGAGCTTGGTATGAGACACTATCACAATTCCTTTTGGACAATGGTTTTTTGAAAGGCACAGTTGATAGGACTTTATTTAGGATAAGTGAAGGAAATGATATTCTGTTAGTACAAATATATGTTGATGATATCATTTTTGGTTCACCTAATGAGGATATGTGCAAGAAATTTTCAACTCTTATGCAAGGGAAGTTTGAAATGTCAATGATGGGATTGATGAACTTTTTCCTAGGTTTACAAGTCAAACAATCTGAGAAAGGAATCTTCATCAATCAAGCTAAGTATACTAGAGAAATGATCAAGAAGTTTGGCTGTGAAAATAGCAAACTTAGGATTCCTATGAATACAAATTGGAAAATGGATCCTGACATTGATGGATTAGATACCAACCCCACTGAATATAGAGGAATAATAGGTTCTTTATTATATCTAACTGCAAGCAGACCTGATATTACTTTTGCAGTTGGTGTATGTGCTAGATTTCAGTCCAATCCAAAGAAAAGTCACTTAGAGGCTACCAAAAGAATACTTAGGTATTTAAAAGGTACAGTGAACTTAGGATTGTGGTATCCATCTGAAGACAACATTGAGTTGACTGGTTATTCTGATGCTAACTATGGAGGATGTAGGATAGACAGAAAATCAACTACTGGCACTTGTCAATTCTTAGGAAACAAATTGATTTCATGGTTTTCCAAGAAGCAAACTTCTGTAGCTACTTCAACCACAGAGGCTGAGTACATGGTTGCTGGAAGCTGTTGTGCTCAAATCTTATAGCTCAAACAACAGCTAAGAGATTATAAAGTTGTCACAAAAGATGTACCTATTTATTGTGATAATAATAGTGCCATAGCTATTACTCAAAATCCAGTGTTACACACAAGGTGTAAACATGTGGATATTAGACATCACTTCATAAGAGATCATGTAGAGAAAAAGGACATCAGAATGGAAAAGATTCATATTGATAAGCAAAAGGCTGATATTCTTACAAAACCCCTAGCTGAAACAAGGTTCAAGGAACTTTCAATGGAACTTGTTTTATTAGATCCTGGAGAGAATGTTTAAAGTATAAGGAATTACTTTACTCATGCCAGAGATACTAGTATTAATCCAAGGGGGAACTTTGAGTGAAGATTTAGGAAGGATAAGTTGATGAGACAATACAAAGTTCATTAATTTATTTTTCACATTCTGATATTATTTTCAAGAATTTTCATGCAGGAAACTTGGACAAAGTACATGACACTCAAGTACGAGGAAAACTACGAAGGACAACGCAGAGGATGACAAAGAACATGAGAAACTTCAAAAGAAGTTGTCAAGGTTTATTCAGTCAAGTTGTCACTTGACTGTAGATAAGTTTTTTTTTTTCATAAAAGTTAAACTCTATTCATCTTTATAGTACGCATTTAATGCTCATAACAGACAAATAAGAGATTTTTGCTAAAAGACGATCAATTGCACGATTTTCTGAAAAAGCAGCTCACTGTGCGAAGGACACGACATTTGCGTCCTTTGGTGTAACAGAATTGATCTAAACCATTAAATCTTATCAATTCAATCTCAGCCCTACACCTAACACTTTTCAAATTGTACACTTGAGGAGATATAAAAGCATAACTTAGAATTTTTCACAATTTACGTTTTCAAAATTTCTGAAAAAGCCCTAAGCTAAATCGCTCAAAAATCTTCAAGCTCATCTACAAGTTTTGCTCAAAGCTCTATAACTTTAACAAAAATGTCTTTGGAAATGGGTTAGTATTTCTCATAATCTTCTGTTAAAGACATGCATATTTGTAAAGCTTTCAAGAAAAATAACATGCTCTGTTTTTAGCTCTAAATGAATCTGTTTAAATTTCTTTAGATGCTATATTTACGGATTAGTCATTTATTGAATGATATGCTGTTAGATACATGTGTAATGCTTAAAAACGTGTTAGATTCATACACATACTATGTCTAGAGAACATGATTACAAGTTTAAAACATTGTTGGATATGATGCTATGAGCTTGTTATCCTCAGTAAATCTGAGACATAAATGCAAGATACTGTTCAAAGATAGCCTAATCTTGTGTTTTAGTAGTAATATTATGCTATTAAACCATACTAATACTGTATATTGGCTATATCTTTAGTTGACGTCAATGCTCCTGATTTGGACATCAACTGGAATTATTTGAGTGAAGCAACCATGCTCCACTTTGAGCAGACTGTGTGCTTTGACAATCTGTCAAATAAACACACAAGAAGAATAGTTACTTGGCTGGAGCAAGCTGGATTGAGAAAATGGCTCGAGGTCATCCCCAAGACATGCCTGGATCTTTCAACAACTCAGTTCTTAGGCACTTTCACTCCAAAAAGCTCAGGATCTGGTTATATTATGACTCATGAACCAGACACATCCAAGAAGACTGCTGAGAAGTTTGAGTTCACTGAAGAAAACTTTGATGAATTCTTTGGTTTGAATGCTACTGGAGAAGATCCTGAAGAGTATATGAGGCACAATGAACAAGAAGTTGCCAACCAATGGATGAACAAGTCAGTACTTCTCAAATCTGGTCTACACAAAAGAGTTCTAAAAGAGGACTATCAACTTTTACTTGATGTGGTTGCAAAGACTGTTATGTGCACCACAGGAAGCTATGACCAGATCATCAAATCCAAAGTAAGACTGATGAAAGCTATCATTGATGGAGGAAAGAAGCCGATGAATTGGAAAGGTTACTTTCTGAAGAAACTTGCAGAGGAGAAAGCAAAGTTCAAAATTGTGGATGTAAGGTAGGTAGTCATTGAGAAGAAACTAGCCTTCTGTACAAAAGTTGCTGCATTCTTATACAAATATGGACCTGAGGACATTGTTGAAGATGGAGTAAAGTTCAACACCACCAAGATATTGTTTAGACAATTATCTATGAGAACTCAGAAAAGATTGGGGCTGGAGATCAAGTCACCAAAAGCCTCAACAAGGAAGCAAGCTAAATCTGCCAAGCAGAAGAGTGAAGAAGCAACACAAATAGTGATCAGTATTCTTGAAAAAGCCAAGAAGGAAAGGAAAGGAAAGGAGGTTGAGACAACCTCAAAGTCCAAGAAAAAGAGGGCCATGTCAAGCCCTAGTGAAGATGAAACTGAAGAGGAGTATGTTGATACTTCTGAAGAAGAAATGGATATTGATGAGCAAGCTGAACTGGAAGGTTCAGATGATGATAATGAAGGTGATGATGATGAAGAAAGAGTATCATCTGGAAACCTAGACTTGAATGAACCCTCAAGTCATAGCCCAAAAGCTGTTGAAATCACCCCCCATTTGAATGATCCAACCATTCAAAAAGTTACCTATAAGTCTGATTCCCCCATACCCATTCTTTTTGATGAACCTCAACCCTCATCCAAGTCAGATACAACCTCTGAATACACCTATGAAATGTCATTGAGAGATGAATCCAAATTTTTCCTAGACCAACTTTATCCCCAACTTACCAAATATCCTGATTTAAGATCAACCTTCTATGATCTTAGATTGATTGTTGATATAAGAAAGAAATCCATGTATGATATTGGGAAAGTGATTGAGTCCAAGGGACTGGACTGGTGGGAGAATGAGGAAGCCAGATTAACAGATTTTGCTGAAGTGGAATCCACTTTTGAGTTAACTAATGAAAGGTTGTTTGCCAACTTGGTGAACATTAAAATTCAGAAGGAAGCTATTCAATCCATTATTGCTGGGATTGATCTGAACATTGAAGACTTAATGGAGGAGGATGATAAGTTATCGAAGCAAGCTGATGGAGATGTTGAAATGTCCAAGAGCACTGAGGACAAGAGTGAAGAAGAGTCCAAGATTGTTGAGGACAAAGATGATGGAGAGATTGCTGCCATGGAGGTAGACATCACTGAAGGAGGAAATGAGAGCCAGAAGACTGCTGAGAAAGATTTCTTTGATGGAGTTGAGACTGCCATTGAAGAATTAAAGATTGGAGAAACCAGTGAAGGAGGAAAGATTGATGAAATTGACCAAGGTCAATTGATTAAAAATGTTGAAGCCACTGCATCCATGGAGATTGTCATTTTTGAACCTCCAATTGAGAAAACTGCTGAAAATCCTAACATTAATGATGCTGAGTTGAATGAGTCAATTCCTGCTGAAGCCACTGAAGCTGAGGCCAAGAAAGATGAAGTGGTGGCCAAGATTGCTCAAAAAGAAGTTGTGAACACTAAGGAACCAGCTGCTATGAAGAAGCCCTTGGAAAATGAGGCAATAGCTGCAGCACCATCAACTTCGATGGAGTTCCCAATTCACTTAGATGCTTCTCCATTGACTGAAGTCTGCATCATTGATAAGGAGGATGGGAGAATGAAGGCAGTGCTGGAGGAGCTCAATTCCGAGATTGAGCAAATTAATGAAGTTGAAAGGAAGAGGCTGGAGAATGTTGTAGGCTTATGCCTAAACATGGGAAAGTATGTGAGAGATAGTTTGGATGAAACTATCATTCCAACAAATGAAGCCCAGCACAAGTCTTTGATCAATTTGAACACAAAGGCAAGAAGGATGACAAGGAGGATGGAGAACCTGGAGGAAACCATTGATAACAATGCTATGGACTTATGCATCAAGGTTGAGAGTTTGGAAGAGAAGATGAACTCCACAACCATAAAACTGGAAGCTGTTGAAAAAGGTTTTGAGACCTTTGATAAGAAAATTGACAGTGTTGGAAAGGATGTAAAGGACTCTACCCTCAAGATAGTAGAGTCATCAAAGATCATGTCAGATGTTGTGACCACATACTTCCACACAGAAAAAGAGTTGATCAAGAAGGACAGGGAGGAAATTCTAAGGCTAAAGGATGATGTTGCCAAAGAGAAGGAAGAGATTTCCCAGATGCTGTCAAAGGACATTGAAAAGCTGACTCAATCCATGCAGAGTCAAAGAGATCAACTGATCAAAGAAACCATCAAGAGATCACTGAATGCTGCTTCTGATTTATTCAAAGACAACTTGGAAGGCATAATCAAGATGATGAGGAACCAAGTTGATCAAGCTGTGAAGAAGCAAGTGGAAGAGTCTATGAAGAGAATGTACACCTACCAACAAGAGCTCTCACTTACTATGGCTAAAATTGATACCAACCCTACTGACCCCATCAACCTTGAGGCATGTGATGATGCCAAAAAGGGGGAAAGTGAAAAGATGGGGGAAGATCTATTGAAGAAGGGTGAGAAAAGTAAGGGGGAAGGTAGCAAAGGAAAGGGGAAAGAAAAAGTTTTGGAGATTGCTGAGGCTATAGAGGAGGAAGATTGCCTCAAAACCAGAAGTGGAAATATAAGGAAGCCAAATCTGAAGAGAAAGAAGATTGCTGATATTTCTGATCATGAGAAAACCAAGAAATATAAGTCAAGTGAACCAGATGATGATGAAGAGATGGAAATTTGAACATTGGTTAGAAGAGAAGATAAGCTACATATTAGAAGAGCTTCTCCTGAAGTTATTGCTGCTGATCTTGTGAAAGACAAAGCTCATGTGTTTGAAGAAGTTGCAAACATCTTTGCAGAAGGAGCTGGACAAGATGCAGAAACTAGAAAAGGAGTGAGGAAGCTTGTTATTGAAGAAAGAACCAAGATGTTCATAGATGCTGAAGAGTGCAGGTTGAAGAGGCACAAATACTTCAATCCAGGAAATTCTAAGTCTTACAAGAGTTCTTATGCTTTGATGATGGAAAATAGAGCCAAGAGGAAGTCTGAAACCTTGAAAAGGATCCCTCATACTGACAGCTGGGTTCCTACTGAACTCAATGGTGCTTGGGATGAAGCCAATCGAGTATGGGATCATCTCTTCTTTGTTGTGAAGAGATGGGGAGACTTTGAAGACATTGATGGTCTTTATGAAGGTTTTATGATGGAGAATTATCCAGAACTGTACACGAAGATTCTTGGAGCCGCTCAAAAGGAGAAAGTGATTGTCAAAGCTCCTGAACAGATTTTCTGGACTCCACCAATGAAGGCTGATGGTAAAAGCATTGATAGGAAAGCAATTACTGATGAGTTTGTGCAACCTGTCAAGGATGAAGATTTGATTGGGAAGAACGAGGAGGTCATGGCCTTGAAGAATAGGCATTTTGCATCATATGGGCTTACTCCACTGTTCAAGGAACTCCCATCTTTCCTGAAGAAGAAGTCAGATGCAGCCAAGTGATAAAGCTGTTGAAGGTCAAGTCAAGATTTAATCTCGAACAAATCATGAACTTTTTAATCTATGTTTATTTTTATTCCCAGACATTTGTTGCTCCTTAAGAGCTAGAACTTACAACTTTCTGCTCTTACTACTGTGCTATCTTATTTCTGATAATGATTATCTATCATATGCACTGGACAACAATTTTTGAGTCTTTATACTTGTGTTATTTTTTTATTTTTTTTGTCTAAAAATAGGCTCTAGCAAAATGATTTTAATTTGATTCTTGCTTATATCAAGTTTTATAGAACTCAGAGAACTTAGCCCTTTTTAGGTTAATTATCTGAATTTATTCTTTGAAATTTTTCTAAGTATAGAAGATTCATGCTAGTTGTCCTGTTTTTGTCAAATCTACTGAAAAAGAAATCCCTATGGATCTTTTGAAGTAAGTAGGTTTTGGCATCATCAAAAAGGGGGAAATTGTTGGGATATGGTTTATATTAATAAAAGAAAATTTGATTTTGATTTGATACCAAAACCCTAAGTAAAACCCCAAGTATGATGATTTGCCAAGTCTAGATTTTCAGGTTAGAAAAGCTCATATATGTTAGGGAGCTTTAATTTTTATTAGATAGATTATTCTTTGAATCTATGACAAATGACCTAAAAGCACAAAGCACATGAAGACAAGTATCATTGAAGACAAGGAGCTGAAGTGTTATGAAGAAAGTGACAAGGATTCATGAAGACAAGTATGCTGGACGACAAAAGTCAAGTATGATGAATTTGGATATTCATATACTTTGGACTTGGCATACTTATGGACAAAGACGAGGAATGACTAGGCAATTTACCCAGTACGAGGCCGTTAGCGGGAAGGACAGAATTATTCCAAATTAGCCAAAGAATGAGAGCCACCTGTCATTGCGCATAACAAACTCTGATATTGGAATGCAAATTGCAGAATTGACGTGAATACATGTCCTATTTGCATGCAGGCCCCTGAACAATTTGAAAGTTCAAATTTATGGATAAGTTTTGCTATCTCCACCAACGGATAGTTTACTTCATCTATAAATAGGCTATATCTTGAATCATTTCAAGAGAGACGGGACATACATCAAGACACAAGCCATACGCGTTCTATAGCAATATTTTAGCATTCAAAAGTATTCAAAACACTCGAGAGATTAAAAGCTTTTAAGCATATTCATTTGTGAGTGTTATCTTTAGTCCCCACTAGGCAAGCTTATTATTGATTATCCAAAGCCTAGACAGTGATATCCTATCCTTTATATTCGTTCTTAAATTGTAAAGGATATCACACAATTAGTTGGTACAAGAACAAAACCATACTTTCACCTTGAGAGATAGATTGAGAGTATTGTTGAGTTCGTAGTAGAGATTGAGAGTATTGCAACGAGAGAAGGTTGTAAGAAATCAAGAGAAGAGAAGGAGAAGAAGTGGAGTGCACCTTGGCACTGTAAAAACAAGCTAATTCCAAAGTGATTAAGGAATTATCCTATTAAATTAGGAGAGTGGACGTAGGAGCAGTTTAGTCTCCGAACCACTATACATCTTGTGTTCTTACTTACTGCATTTATCTTATTGCTTTAGCTTTTGTGTTGTTATAACAGCTATTTTCTATTTGATAACTTAGTATCTAAGTGCATATTAATTAAGGAGTATAAAAGGGCCTATCATTTATTCCGCATACAAGTTGCATACTGTTAAGAATTCTTAGAATCTACTGTTAGTATTTTCATAGGACTTGACACACTGTGTAACTTACTTGACTCTGATTATTTGTGTTGATTACTTGCAAAAGTTTTTGAAAAACACACACACGTGTATTCCCCCCCATACACGTGTCACACTCCTTTTGGGACCAACACACAGGGTAAATCATATATTGCTATGCTTTTTGGCATTGGAAAACACGTCTTCACGTGGAGAGTCGTCCCATTTGGCCAGTGTATCGTTGATCGAGGTGCAGAAACTTCTGCATATGCAACAGTGTTTCCCAGTCCAGCGAGTCGATCAGTTGTCTCTCTACAAAATTCTTTCTCTCCTCGTAAAATTGCACTTTTATTCTTGATAGTTGATGTTCCCTCCTCGTACAATGTGGTGATGGGAAGCCCAAGCTTAAATATTTTTCAGGCCGTAATTTCCACCTTCAATATGAAGATGAAATTTCCCGCCTCAGGGGGAGTGGGAGAGGTATGCGGAGATCAGTACCAAGCAAGAAAATGTTATGTGGAGTCAGTTAAGATAGCGGACAATGCTACGTTCCGAGGTCTACAAAGATGCAAAGGAGAAGACCCCGAACTGAAAAAATAGAAAGTGGTTGAATTGGGAGGGGATCAGCCCAAAATCAGGGCAGATGAGGAACTAATGAACATCGAACTTTATGCAGAGAAGGAGGGGTTCACCACTAGAGTTGGGACTCAGATGGACCCAGAACTCAGAGAAAGGATAATAGCCACTCTCCGGAAGAACGTGGATATATTTGCTTTCACCCCAGCGGATATGACGGGTATCCCTCCAGAGATAGCAGTACATCACCTCAATGTGGACCCTAGAGCAAGACTTGTAAAAAAAAAATTGAGGAACTTCGGTAAAGAAAAGAATCTCATTGTGAAAGAGGAAATCGATAAATTGTAGAAGGCAGGGCATATAAAGAGGGTACAGTTTCCCGAATGGCTCTCAAATGCAGTTTTGGTATCTAAAGGAGCTGGTAAGTGGAGGATGTGTATCGACTTCAGAGACTTAAACAAAGCATGCCCCAAAGACCATTATCCCTTGCCCAGGATTGATCAATTGGTGGACGCGACATCAGGTTTTGAGTTGCACAACATGATGGACGCATACCAGGGATACCATCAGATCCAACTCAATCCCCTGGATATTCCGAAGGTATGTTTCATTGCAGCCTGTGGTAACTTTGGATATATACGTATGCCTTTCGGACTAATAAATGCAGGAGTCACTTATCAAAGAATGGTAGACTCAGTTTTCCGAGAGAAAATTGGCAAGAACATGGAAGTTTATGTGGATGATATGTTAGCCAAGAGCGTCATGGCAGAGGAATATGTGAAAGATCTGGAAGAGATATTCTAGGTGATCAGGAATAATGGCATCAAGATGAATCCGGCTAAATGCTCCTTCAGAGTGAGATCGGGAAAATTTCTGGGATACATGGTGACCTAGAGAGGGATAGAAGTCAACCCTGCCAAAGTGAAAGTTGTGTTGGACATGCAGCCTCCTCGAAACCTGAAAGAATTACAAACCTTGAATGGGAGGATAGCAGCTCTGAGTAGGTTCATATCGAGATCAGCAGAGAAAAGACATCACTTCTTCAGAACCTTGAGGAAAGGGGCGACATTCGAGTGGGACGAGCCTTGTCAAAAGGCCTTTGAGGAACTCAAGCGTCACTTGGAACAACTCCCAAAACTGATAAAACCCTCTCAGGGAGATATACTATTCCTATATCTCTCGGTGGGAGAGCACTCCTTGAGCACAACACTGATGAAAGAAGAGGGCTCCACGCAGCAGCCCATATACTACGTGAGTAAGGTAATTCAAGGAGCAGAAGTTAGATATTCAGAGGTAGAAAAGGCAGCCCTGGCGGTGGTAGTGACAGATAGGCGATTACGCCCCTATTTCTTGTCTTATAAAATTGTTGTACGGACTAATTATCCCCTGAAGCAGGTACTAGGAAGAGCAGACTTGTCTGGAAGAATGGTCAAATGGGCTGTCGAATTGCAGGAATATGATGTTGATTATGAGCCCAGAAGGGCTATTAAAGCCCAGGCCCTGACGGATTTCATCCAAGAATCCACCAGGACTGAGGAGATGGAAGGATAGAAGGTATACGTGGACGGTTCCGCATCAGCACTAGGATGCGGAGCAGGGATAGTGCTAGTAGACCCTGAGGGCCAGGAGGTACAAGTTACCGTTAAGTTCCGGTTTCCGACCTCCAACAACGGAGCCGAATACGAAGCCCTTATCAGAGGGGCTAACATGGCAGCAGAACTAGGAGCACAGAAGGTCACCCTATATTCAAACTCACAGTTGGTGGTGCAGCAAGTAATGGGGGAGTACCTGAAAAGATTATCGCATATCTGGAGCAAGTGAGGAACCTGAAAAGCAAATTCCATGCTTTCGAAGTAATACAGATACCAAGAGAAGAGAACACAAAGGTGGACGGATTGTCCAAGCTAGCCAGTTCCACTGAGTTCGAGGGACAAGAAAAAATAACCCTGGTAGTGGCAGATCGATTGGCGACGGAAACCCTAGTTGGGGAGATAACGGAAGGGGACGATTAGAGAAAGTAGATATGGGAGGAGCTGAACAAAGATCCCGCGGTTCCAGCACCTAGGGAAGTCAAGGCTCTTAGATTGAAATATTGTATCCTTGGAGATCAATTGTACAAAAGGTCCTTTACTCAACCTTATTTGAAATGTCTCTCGAAACAGGAGGCGGAATTTGTAATCAAGGATATCCATGAGGGTTGTGCGGCCATTCATGAAGGCTATAAGACGATCGTGAAGAAGGTGTTCAGGGCAAGTTTTTACTTGCCCAGTGTGATAAGGGATGCTCGAGAATTCGTGAAGAAATGTGAGAGATGTCAAAAAAATGGACCTTTGGTACGGGTACCTGCGGAAGAAATGGGTGTTATGTATTCGCCTTGCCCCTTCGCAAAATGGGGGATAGATTTAGTAGGGCCCTTCCCCATGGCACCTGGAGGAAGGAAATTTTTGATCGTGGCAGTGGACTACTTTAACAAGTGGGTAGAGGCCGCCCCTCTGGCCAAGATAGAAGAGGATAATGTGATCAATTTCCTGGCAAGACACATTTGCTGCAGGTTCGGAGTGCCAATGGTTCAATTAAAAAATTGACGTGCATAACGAATGTATATCTCATTACAAATTGGCTTTAATCCCAATTGAGAAAAATCTCAACGCACGTGGTCTTTAAATTTGGGGCATTCCGGCGAAGTAGGTCTAAAATTGAGCAATAGTTGTGGGACTAAATCATTCAAAAAAAAATAAAAAAATTGTGGGACTAAAACAAAGAAGTTAAAAAGCTATGTGACCAAATTGGCTTTAATCTCCTTATATCTGTTAAATCGATATTTGTTGTAAGAGGTAATGGCTAAATTGATATCGATGTTCTTGTGCGAAAATGTAAACTCTCGCATATGAGTTTTTTTTAGCGGAAAAATGAGTTTATTAACAAGTGGCAGAGGTACTCAACAAGATCAGAACATAGTTACAATGATAGTGTGCATAGAATTCTAATGCATATGAGTGCATATAGATTATAGACGACCATGGGTGAAAGATGCAAATCTAAATTCAAATCAACATATAAAATCTAGTGCGTGCAATAATAATCATCCAGAACGTGCATAATATGAGAACAGATCTAAAAATTAAAACATATGACAAACTCCGCGAAGAGAATATGAGCATTAATTAACAAAGCTCTAAAAAGTGATCGACTTTGCTGCGGCTGTAGTTGTTCTGATTTCGACGGTGGGGAGGCTGAACGCTTGCTTCAGCTTCGAGAAGAGAATGCTCGTCTGCGAGAAGAGGGTAAAAATTACATACTGTAATACTACATTGTTATGAAATTATGCAATATAAACTATTGTATATAATAGGGTCATATCAGAAATTCAGCCATAAAATATTCTTCAAAATTTGAAAATATTCTTTTTTTGATGCTACTAACTATTCTATCAATTTTTATTTTGTGATGTAGCTTGCACGCGTCTCAGCGATAGCAGCTCAGTTTATTGAGAGGCCAGTAACGATGGCTAAATTGGTATCGATGTTCTTGTGAGAAAATGTAAGCTCTGGCATATGAGTGCATACAGACCGTGGGTGGATAATTGAAAATCTAAATTCAAATCAACATATAGAATCTAGCGTGTGCATTAATATATTAAAATGGTCCTGTTTATTGCAGATTTGGTCTTATCTATTAGTTATTGAATGAAAACCATTAGTTGGCCAAAATATATTAAAGGATATATGGTTTGTTGCAGGAGTGACTTCTTTGTATAAGACGTTACTGAGGGTAATATAGGAATACTGGATAACAAATACATTATAGACAACAAAAGTCATTAGGCAGAGCATTCTCTGCTCGTAGCTGAAACAAGCGTTCGGCCTCCTCGCTGTCGACAACAGAGCAACTACAATCGCAGCAAAGTCGATCACTTGTTAGAGCTTTGTTAATGATCATATTCTCCTCACGGAGTTTGTCATTTTCAGCTCTTAACTCGTTATTTTCTTTGTAGTTAAGCTTTCCCTACAAACCAAGAAAATATTAATGAGTTCAAAGTATTCAAAAATTCTTTAGTTTAATTTCCTCCCAATAATATAATTACAATATGTATTAATCATATACAAAATTAAATTAAAAATTAAACCTTAGTTTGCGTTCTCTTGGTCAATTTGGATATTAAATACATAACATAAAATTATCTAAGAAAAATAAATTAGAGCTACAAATGAATTGAAATTCTTAGTTTAAATTGTCTTGGTCAATTTGGATATTAAATATATATCCTGAAAAGGTTTCTTGCGCACGAATATCGCATCTAACACGTGCCACAAAAATATGTGCATGGATTCAAATTTTGGCAATACGAAAATATCGATAATTTTGACATACCAAAACATTAATAAAATAATAATTTTATAATGTAATTTATAATTAAAAAATGTTAAAACAAATAATTCTGAGAAACACACAGGTGGTGAATTGCTATTTACTTTCTCCCCTCCCAAAAGAAAGAAACCCTAGTACCATACCTGCGTCGCTGTGCTGCACACCACGTTCTCTGGTTGCTTCTCGGTCGTTTTTCCGGACTCTCCTTACGCCCAGACTCGCGCCTCACGCCCTCAAGCACTTACTCGACGGACTAAGCCGAACTCGTCGGACTCAAACATGCACATTCACGCCCAATTGATTTTAATGGTATTTACACTAGATTAGATTAATGTTATTCCCATACTGTAGATTTGTAGTAGATTTAACTTGTGTGAAAATTATCATTCCAATACTTGATGTAGATTAAGTGATTAATGTCATTCCAATATTGTGCGGAAGGTTGCACTCCTATGATCAGCAACAAATTCTCATAAAAAAACGCAAGAATTAAAACGAAGCCTAATTCCACCCCCAAAAAAATCGCACTCAAATGGAACAAAAATTGAAATCAATTAATTCACAAGAAATGAACGGGCAACGTGCGACTTTCACACAAGAAAATACAAGAAAGCCTTTAATTTATGTATTCTTTAATTATTAGTTTTTGGTGATTTCTTGAAATAATATAATAACCTAGAGTTACGTTTTGAACAATGTATGAGCATACAAAGGAGTGTACAATTTTAGTCATTTTTTGCCATATTTTTAAAATTGCTAGATATGCACGCGTGCGGCTCTCACGCGTGAAATAACTTACCAACAATTTGGAACTTGAGAGATTTGTAGGCATTCTTTTCCATTTGTTGGGGCTTTTGCCATAAAGTGTAACGCTTGTTCGAAGTGGAGGTTGGCTCCATAGAATGAAAAATACGCGCAAATAAGAGCGTGTATTATTGAATGTCCATTCTTCTGTGAAATGGGGCGAGAATGGAGTCCCGATATTTCATGTAATGATCGACCTGACATAACGAAGGATGGCAATTGGCTTTGGCTGTATGGTCTGTTGCATGAGTGACTCCCTTACCAACCACCCCTCCACCGATTCTCTTTTATAACAACAATACTTTTATTTATTTTAAAATAAATACTTAACAAAAATAAATTAGATATACAATTAATGAATTCAAATTCTTTGTTTAAATTGTCTTGGTCAATTTGGACGATATTAAATATATATCCTGCAAAGGATGCATGCGCACGAATATCGCAGCTAACACGTGCCACTAAAATATCCAGCAATTAAAGGACGTACAACTCAAGCAACCATTGTGCCAATTAAACACTTACCTCTGGTGCTCTTGTAATAAAAACCTTTTTAACAATAATAAATGGTGGAAAACAAAGTATTTGTGAATTACTACCATCTATTCGTTAGATAATAAATTGAAAATGTCAAAGATACACAATTATCAACTCCAAGATAAATCCGCATAATCAAAAAATTAAATTGTTTCAGTCATTTTGGATATTAAATATGTATCTTGCAAAGGATGTCATGCGCACGAATATCGCATTTAACATGTGACACTAAAAAGTGCAATGAAGAAGATGAATGTTCGAGAGGAGAAGAATCACATTTGTTTATGATTAGTTCTTATATATAATTCAAAATTTCTAATAATTTATTAAAATACCGATGCCTAATCCCGATCTTTATATATACCGATTTACGCTTGTGTAACTCTATTGTTAATGGCAACTAGCGTAGCTCTTTGGATATCACATCTAGCTAATTAACAAGTGCCACTTATATATCATGCGTTCAGTTAAAAAAATATTCAAAAATATCACATCTAATTAAATAAAATTACTTTTATTAAATATATTTATTTTGTCTCTCCTATGGAATAAGCTAGTTCGAGATTTTTTTCTATGATCAGATCTAAATAGTGTCGTAGACTTCGTAAAATCTAGTTGAATAAGTGAGAGAAATCAAGTATTTTAAATAAAATACAACATCTAGCGAAGTAAATGCAAAATTAGAACAAAAGGTGTAACCGTATAACCACGTACCAGTTCCCCGTAAGTGGAATACAATAAAAACAGTATATCAAGAGAAAGAATTTTGCAGCCTACCGTGGCTTCATGAGAGAAAGAATTTTGTAGAGAGACTTACTAACTTGACTGATAAACACTATTGCAGATGACTCTCCATGTGAAGAATTTGAAAAATCTCGTGGGACCTTTATTTGTTCAAAATAGGACCATTTTCGTTAGCACGAATCTCTTGAACTATTTTCCCATTTTTTATGCGCGTGTGCCTCACGCTCACAATTCCGTTAGCTTTAGACGGTAAAATCTTGAGGGATCTTTTTTGTACAAAATTAGACCATTTTCATGGGCACGAATTCTCTTGGGACTATATCTTCACTTTACGCGATGAGTAAATGACTAAAATAGCCTTTAATGTTTAACAAAAACCCTAGAACATTGAATCAATTGCACATTCTCCATTTCCATCCTTCTTCCTCTCTGTATAACGTCGATTTGTTCTTCTGGCCAGTGATATTTGCCAATCAATTGTTTCCTGCTACGAGGAGGAAGTGCAATGAAGAAGATGATTGTTCGAGAGAAGAAGAATCACATATGTTTATAATTAGTTCTTTTAATTGATTTACACTTTTAGACTATACGCTGTCGTTTTGTAATGGGTAACCCAATTATCCGTTTTATTCAGTATTGCAAAACATATTTTCATAAATGCGGAATGAATATTGAAATTCTCCCTCACTTTTTCTCTTTGGTAACCATTTTGCATTCGCACTCTCGGCCCGTTCTTTTCATTGCCCTATATTTATTTTTTAATTGACGGTATCCGCCACCAGGGTGAGTAATATTTTGGCTTTTGTTACCATTTCATTTATTTAAAACACACAAATTAAATAAATATATATATATAACAAAGTTAATGTCTTTTTATATGGAGAGAGGATGCAGCCACAGTCATTAGAACTTAACAACAATTTGGAACTTGAGATATCTGTCCGCAATTATTTTCCATCTGTTGGGGCTTTCGCCATTAAGTGTTACGCATGTTCAAAGTGGAGGTTGGTTCCATGGAATGAAGAATACGAGGAAATAAGAGCCTATTATTGAATGTCCATTCTTCTGTGAAATGGGGCGAGAATGGAGTCCCGATATTTCATGTAATGATCGACCTGACGAAGGATGGCAGTTTGCTTTTGCTAAATGATAAGCCTAATATTCCTCATTTGAATCGACTTCTGCAATTCAGAAGTAGAAATCTTGAAGGAACCAAACAGTTTGCAGATGTGTATGTACATGTGTCTTCCGCATGATGCTATACACAAAGATATTGCATTTAACATGCATCATTAATATATCGTGCGCGTGCTGAGAAAAAATACATTCTAAAAATAAAAAAAAATCTTCCAATCAAGAAAAACTCATAAAATTAATAATGTAAAATAAAATTGTACTTGCATTCTAAATTGATGCTCGATCGGAGCACACATCCCTAACTACAATACTTTTTATTTTTCTTTGATCTTGTATGAAGAAAATAGGGTTTTACGTGTAGCTAAAGATGATCAACGATGATCTTGTATGAAGAAAATAGGGTGGTAAGCTAAGAACACAAGCAAGTTTCTTGGAGAAGCTAAGATGAATAGTAATAGAATGTCTTGGTCATTGTGCAATAATAATAACTTAATGTTTACATTCAACACAATGGGGCTTATATACTAGGTTTGATGGACTTTGCCCTTAATTAGTGGGCTTTGCCTTTACAGCTGTTAGCCTCTTATTCGACCTACACTCTAAATCACTAAAGTTGATGTGATGGTTGCATTAAATGCGCCTCGAGCGAAGTTCACTGCATTAAACCTCCTCGTCCTCGGCATGGCGAGGAAGATATAGAATGCCACCAAGATGGTCGCCTGGATACATTAACATCCACACACTTGATCGTCGGAATCCGCATATTGACCATGGAGACTTGTCTTCATTAAATGCTTAAACATCCTTCTCATGCTCGCCCAAATACTTGATCGCTGCCGACCACACACTAAAATGAAGACTTGTTGACTAAATGTTGACTAGTCGTCGCATGACTAAAGTTGACTGGAACCGGGAATTGCGATTATGGAGGGCGCACTATACAAAACAATACACATGAATGATAATATATATATAATAAAATTCAACGATATTATATAATAAATATTTTGAGACTATATATATATACTTCAATGTAAAGAGGTTGAGGAATTTGAACTACGAATTTCAATATTTTAAAAATAAATTCATTGTTAATTTGTTTGGTTGATTTTTCTTGGAAATGAATACAAACAAGAATGCCCCCTAAACCACTATCCCACATAGGAAATGACCAAATAAAGAGTAAGAGTCAGTTGAATAAATAGATCGGAGAGAGGAGTGGAAAAAACACGCAGCTGCGCAGTGAGCACAAAGCGAACTATTCTTTCGCCTTTTACTAAAGAATACCGTGTGCACGCTGCAATTCAAGCAGCATACGCTTCTTTTTGGAGGGTTTTTTCTTATAGAAATGCCCAATAAATTTTAAGTCCAAATTTTTTATTTCATTATTATTTTGAATGTAGTATTATTTAACTGTCTGCAAAATCGTTCCCTGTAATGTGCACTAGACAAATTTTCTTTGTATAAATCCCGTTCGAAGTTGAATTGGACGCACGTATGTGTTTGAAAAGTTTCTCAGATGTGGTTATTTTTTATTTGCTGAGGCGTTGGCGGTTGCCCCGCCCCTTCAGTTGTTGCCACCGTGACTAAGAACGCTGACAGAGGCGCGTAGTGATGAACGGAACACGGGCAAATGGGGGAATGTTCTTGAAATCCATGATCTCCTCGATGGTAGGTGGCCAATCAATAAACTCGTCGTGTCGTAAGTCACCGGTGAAGTCAGGAACATGAAACCGTAACCCTGCGTCCCAACAATTCTGAAGATAATTTTTTAGCTTTGAATTAATTTTTTGTTAGCAGCGTAATTTTTTTAACCTACTCAATTTCAATTATCTACTCTCTTCCACATCGAAAGTAGACAAAACCACAACAAGGACACATAATTAAAAGGGCAACAACTCAGAAGATTAGATTTATCTTTGCGCTTGGGGCAATGACGCAGCTAGTGAGGTTCTAACCGAGGCGCGTCTATTGCTGGTTGAAAACTATTTCCAGACCCCCTCTTAGGCCTGGGTTTTGCTCAGGCCTTTGAGAATTTTTGAAAGGGCAGCCTTTTAGGAGGCCTTGCAATATTTGTTCGAAATTTCTATTTCAGCGGTCAAACCTCCTGTATTCGTTGTCAAAGTCTATTATTTGGCTAATTTACTCGCTGTTAAGTGCACAAAATTGTTTAAATGTATTCGTCATTGACACAGTCTATATTATTTTGCTAATTTACTCGTAATTACATGCAAGTGCACAGAATGTATAACATGAATGGGGACTGAAGTTAATTATTGTTTAAAATAAATGAGTAGGTGCTACAATAATGCTTAATATACTGTATATGAGGTTTTTGTCCCACATCGAGTAAGTTGTAGAGGACACATGAGAGGAAAGCGATATTAAAAGGGGCGAAGGTGCATCCTAATCTTTACTTACCTGGACGGGGTCGATGGGTGATCTAATAGGCCTATGGCCTAGGTTGGCGACCTCCATTGCACTCTGGAGGGGCGCCCGCCTAAGGTTGGCCCAAGTGGTCGATCCTACGTCATAATTTGTTGTAGAGGGGGCTTGCGTTCGCGCAGCCCCTTACCCAATTCTAATTCAATCTTTTAAGAAGAGAGTTAAGTATAGTAGAAGAAAAATATCCTCAAAATAAAAATTATGATCCTTAGCAATTTTAATGTAGGCTCAAAATAAAGTTGTGACCTTTAGAGTGACATATATACTAATTTGAGGTGCAATTTTATTCTAATTACTTTGATCAAGTAGCATTTGACAGGTTCTATTTTGGTTAATTGGAATAAGGAATTGTTGCACAACAGAAATATAATAGTTTTGGGAGAGAGTATCTAAACATTTTTCTAGTAAAGAGGTCGTGGAATTGGACTTATGAAATTAAAAAAATCTACAATAAATTCATTGTCAATTATTGTTTGGACGTTGACTTTGTTGATTTTTCTTGGAAACAACATAGGAAAGGACCAAATAAAGAGTAAGAGTCAGTTGAATAAATTGAAAGGAGAGATGATAGGTAATATCACGCAGCTACGCGGTGAGCACGCTGCAATTCAAGCAGCGTACGCCTCTTTTTGGAGTTTTTTTTCTTTTAGAAAAGCCCAGCAAATTTAAGTCTAATATTCTTAGTTTATTATTATTTACTGAGATGCTAATATTGCAGCGGATAAGTTCGCTACTGACGATGGTGGTGAAGATTTTAAAATTTTAACTATGTTGGGACGTTTTTCAAAAAAGGTAAAAGTTACGGGACGTAAATAATTTTTTTCTCAAGATGTTGCTTTATATTATTGGGTGGAAATTATACTAAAAGATTTGTGAATACTTTGAACTAATTATTATTTTCTTGGTTTGTAGGGAAAACGTAACAACAAAGAAAATAATGAGTTACAAGACGAAAATGACAAACTCCGCGAAGAGAATATGAGCATTAATTAACATTGTTATGAAATTATGAAATTATGAAAATACTGTAATACTACATTGTTATGAAATTATGCAATATAAACTTTTGTATATATAGGGTCAGATCAGAAATTCAGCCATAAAATATTCTTCAAAATTTGAAAATATTCTTTTTTTGATGCTACTAACTATTCTATTCATTTTTTTTTATGATGTAGCTTGCACGCGTCTCAGCGATAGCAGCTTAGTTTATTGGGAGGTCAGTAACGAACTACACTGGGTCTTCCTCTTCTTCGAGGGACGGAAACTGAAACAGTTTTCCGGCATTATTTTGGCCTAGGGCGAACAAGAAATAGACCCCCTTTTAAACTATCGCCAAATAAAACAAGAGACTTGCACTATTATCATTTTCATTCAGTTTTTTCATATGACTTGATTGTTTTAAATTTTTTGGGAGAACAAAATTATCCGTCGTTGCTCCTTTTTGTCATAAGAGTAATTGTTTTGGTCCTTTTATTATAAATTTATATTTGGGGAGATTCTGGAGATATGAAACATTTTTTTTTATCTATTCTCATATTACACACATTTTTTATGATTATTATTGCACGCATTAGATTTTATATGTTGATTTGAATTTAGATCTGCAATTATTCAACCATGGCCTATATGATCATATGCCAGAGTTTATCTTTTCTCACAAGAACATCAATATCAATTTACCAAATTTAGCGTTACGTTTTATATGTTGATTTGAATTTAGATTTGCAATTATTTTAGTTGCACATGTCAGATGCGACATTCGTGCGCATGCATCCTTTGGAGGATATATATTTAATATCCAAATTGACCAAGACAATTTAAACAAAGAATTTTAATTCATTAATTGTAGATATAATTTATTTTTGTTAAGTATTTATTTTAAAATAAATAAAAGTCTAGTATTGTTGTAATTAAAATATAATTATGCCAAGGAGTACTT
This sequence comes from Galeopsis tetrahit, assembly GCA_963675135.1. Taxonomy (NCBI): domain Eukaryota; kingdom Viridiplantae; phylum Streptophyta; class Magnoliopsida; order Lamiales; family Lamiaceae; genus Galeopsis; species Galeopsis tetrahit. Next base: position 7,817,907 of record OY776121.1, on the reverse strand, counting down.
ACCAAATGAGGAAATGTTCCAGTGACATTTTTGAAGATGTCAAAGTAGAGATGTGTACCAGGGAAATTTTCCCAGTGAATGACATTGTTCCAATGTACTCCAGAGCCGAAGTCTATAGTTGGTAAAACTTTCTCCAGGCATAGCTTCCACGTGCGGCTTTCTGAGTCGTAAACCTCAATTTAACAACATCGGCGCCCACTAACATAAGGCTTCTTAGTTGCGACAAAAACAATCTTGTAATCTTTCTGCCCCAAAACAAAAGTATGTTTATCACTAAAAGTAAGAGTAATCTTTCTGGATTGCTTAGTGGTGGGAATGTAGACAACTAGTATTGTTTTCAGATCGTAGTAATAGAAGGGCATTGCAAGAACTCAGTATTTTGGGGTTTGGAATGGTGAAAGTATAAGGTATAAAAGTTTATGAGGATTGAGAATTAGATGAAAGTAGAAGTCTTGAGTGTCATGCAAGTGTTAGATGCGATATTCGTGCGCTTGCATCCTTTGCAGGGTAATCATTTAATATGCAAATTGACCAAGAAAATTTAATCAAAAATATTTTAATTCATTAATTGTAGATCTAATTTATTTTTGTTAAGTATTTATTTTAAAATAAATAAAAGTAATTTTGTTATAGAAGAGAGTCGATTGAGAGGTGGTTGGGTAAAGTGTACGTAAATGGCAGAGAGCTAGTTATCACGAGAAGGGATCCATAATTAATTATGAACCCTTGTATTCTTGCACTTTAATTTATTACGTGCATATCCAAATATGAAAAGCGTTTTCCCATATTACCCTCTGTAACATCTTATATAAAGCAGTCACTTCTGCAACAAACCATATATCCTAGTCCGTTTCATTCTTCAATTTGAACTCATTTTTCTTTGCAAGAAAACATAGCTTAGCTTAAGAGAAGCAAGTTTAAAAATGTCATTGATGAACAATGGCTTATTCTGATGCTGATTGAGCTCGTTGTGTGACGCTCAACCGATGGATACTTAATTTTTCTCGGTGGGAACCTTGTCTCTTGGAGTGCAACCTACGGCCTCTCGCTCTAGCTGTGAATCCGAGTATCGCGCCATGGCAAATGCTACTTCAGAAATTGTTTGTGTGCTAAATCTCCTTCGTGAGCTTCGGGTCTCCATTCCTCTTTGCCCGATCCTATACTCCGGACAATAATAGTGCCACCTTTCTTATTCAAAATCCAAGTGCTCACAAACGGGCCAAACATATAGATCTTGACTATCACTTTGTTCGTGAGCTTGTCTCAGCAAAATTCCTCCTTGTGTCTAAAATGAAATAAACATGTACTATGTCTGTCATTTTCTCCCACTTCGGAGGAAGAGAGAAAATACTGCGGGGATGCTGCTGTATAAAATAGTTTTGATGTCCATCATGCTCGACGGGGTCAATGGGCGATCAGCAAGGTTCATGGCCTAGGTTGGCGACCTCCATTGCACCCAGGAGGGGCGCCCTTCTAAGGTCGGCCCAAGTGGTCAAGCCTACGTCATAATTTGTGCCAGAGGGGGCCTGCGTTCGCGCGGCCCCTGCCCCAATTCAAGTCCAACATGGTTGCTTAATTTATTCGAATATATGATTGAACTGTTCGGATCCAGTGGCAACAGATTGATAAGCTGGGAGACTTACCTATTGGGAAAATTCAAGTCCAACATGGTTGCTTAATTTATTCGAATGTTGGATTGATAAGCTGGGAGACTTGGGCTTAATAGAGTATTAGTTAATTAGTTTCTTTTGGAATTAACAGAATAGCAGTTACTCCTTTAAGGGGCTTTAGTTCTTATAAATAGTGTAGGGGTTGATTGTTTGGATTCATTGAGAGTATACTTTTGGAATTCAGATTTGATTATGGGAATTGCAACTTCGGTTATAAACCGTGCTCTCTTTGAGGATTGTTTTCTTGATCTATTCGTCTCAATCTTCTTAACTCTATCACAGATACTGGTGGATTTGCGACAGCTTTTAGCAATGTTGTCTCACTGTTGCTAAAGAAGAAGGAGACTTGGGTAATATTCATGCTAAAGAAGAAGGAGACTCAACAGAAGCTGCCAGAACTTATGAAGAAAATTACAAATGAGAAAGGCTTGAACATTGTAAAGATCAGATCAGACAAAGGAACTGAATTCATCAACTCTTACATAAATGAATACTGTCAAGCAAATGGAATCACTCATGAAACGTCATCAGCTAGAACACCTCAACAAAATGGTGTAGCAGAAATGAGAGTTAGAACACTCAAGGAAGCTGGAAGAAGCATGATAGCATAAGCAAAGATTCCAAAGAGGTTTTGGGCAGAAGCAATCAATACTGCTTGTCACACCCAAAACAGATCCATTCTAACAAAGGAACAAGGAAAAACTCCTTATGAACTCTTCAAAGGGAGAAAACCAAGAATCTCTTACTTTCATATTTTTGGATGTACATGTTTCATTCACAATAATGGGAAGCAACAATTAAAAATATTTGATAGCAGAGCAAATGAAGGAATCTTTCTAGGATATTCTTCATCTAGCAAAGCTTTCAGAGTTTATAATTGTAGAACTCTTATTGTTGAAGAAACACCTCATGTTATCTTTGATGAGTTTTCTTTCAAGTACAGGACCTCAAACAAAGAAGACAAATCCCATGATGAAATCAACATAAGAGTGACAAGGCTAAGAGATGGTGAAAGAAAAGAATCTACATTACTGATGTACACTATCCTGATTTGGACAACCTCAAGATATTCAACATATCTGAAGCCAATCAAGATAGAGACAACTCACCTGAAGCCAACATCCATGAGGAAAACTGCAATGTTGAGTTGAATGAACCCACTCAACCTGAGGTAAGTTCTCCCAATGACGAAGCTGGTAATGCTGAGGGAGTACAAGGATTAAATGATTTAGGGGGAACTCAACCTGAAAATGCAAATTTCAATGACATGGACAACACCCCTGAATATGAAACTGATCCTGCCTTTAATTTTCCTGAATTTTATGTTGAATTAAATGTTGAACCAAATGAGACTAACTTATCTGAAAATGATCAGTCTAGAAGGACATGGCTAGATGCTCATCCTTCAGACCAGATTATTGGTGATCCTACTAGTGGTGTAATCACTAGGAGACAACATGGAGAGAGTGCTTTATTTTGTTGTTTTCTTTCTGAAACAGAACCCACAACCATTGAAGAAGCAATGGCAGACTCCAACTGGATTACAGCAATGCAAGAGGAACTATATCAGTTCAAAAGGAATGATGTTTGGGAGCTGGTAGATAGACCAACACATCAGGATGTTGTAGGAGCTAAATTGGTTTACAAGAACAAGAAAAATGAAAATGATGTTATAGTTAGAAACAAAGCCAGACTAGTTGCCAAAGGTTATAGTCAACATGAAGGAATAGACTATGATGAGACCTTTGCCCCTGTAGCTAGGTTAGAAGCAATTAGGCTGTTCTTAGCATATGCAGCTCATATGAAGTTCAAAGTATACTAAATGGATGTGAAGAGTGCATTTCTGAATGGTGTACTTAAAGAAGAGGTTTATGTAGAGCAGCCACCTGGTTTTGAAGAAGGAGACAAAGTGTATAGATTGAAGAAAACACTTTATGGTCTCAAACAAGCACCAAGAGCTTGGTATGAGACACTATCACAATTCCTTTTGGACAATGGTTTTGTGAAAGGCACAGTTGATAGGACTTTATTTAGGATAAGTGAAGGAAATGATATTCTGTTAGTACAGATATATGTTGATGATATCATTTTTGGTTCACCTAATATGGATATGTGCAAGAAATTTTCAACTCTCATGCAAGGGAAGTTTGAAATGTCAATGATGGGATTGATGAACTTTTTCCTAGGTTTACAAGTCAAACAATCTGAGAAAGGAATCTTCATCAATCAAGCTAAGTATACTAGAGAAATGATCAAGAAGTTTGGCTGTGAAAATAGCAAACCAGTTAGGATTCCTATGAATACAAATTGGAGAATGGATCCTGACATTGATGGATTAGATACCAACCCCACTGAATATAGAGCAATAATAGGTTCTTTATTATATCTAACTGCAAGCAGACCTGATATTACTTTTGCAGTTGGTGTATGTGCTAGATTTCAGTCCAATCCAAAGAAAAGTCACTTAGAGGCTACCAAAAGAATACATAGGTATTTAAAAGGTACAGTGAACTTAGGATTGTGGTATCCATCTGAAGACAACATTGAGTTGACTGGTTATTCTAATGCTGACTATGGAGGATGTAGGATAGACAGAAAATCAACTACTGGCACTTGTTAATTCTTAGGAAACAAATTGATTTCATGGTTTTTCCAAGAAGCAAACTTTTGTAGCTACTTCAACCACAGAGGCTGAATACATGGCTGTTGGAAGCTGTTGTGCTCAAATCTTATGGCTCAAACAACAGCTAAGAGATTATAAAGTTGTCACAAAAGATGTACCTATTTATTGTGATAATAATAGTGCCATAGCTATTACTCAAAATCCAGTGTTACACACAAGGTGTAAACATGTGGATATTAGACATCGAATATATTTTCTCTTAATTTGAACACTTGAGAATTAGTAGTTAATATATATGCAGAAGAATCGAATATCACCATTTTTTAATTTATAGCAGTATCATCCCACATCGAAACTACGAGCAAGCATCGAGTGACAGGACAAATTTAAAAGCATAATCGCATCACTGGAAATAGCATACCTTTCTCGGCCTTTTGGCTAAGATCAAGTGTAGTATCTGTTCTTATCAGTTTAATATCTGATATGTGAGCCAATGGCTCACACGATATTAAATTTATCTTTTGAGGGGGAGAGCCTATCACACGATATTGTTTTCAGATCGTAGTAATAGAAGGCCATTGCAAGAACTCATTATTTTAGAGTTTGGAATGGTGAAAGTATAAGGTATAAGCTTGCGGAGGATGAGAGACGGCTGGGGTTTGAGAATTGGATGAAAGTAGAAGTCTTATGTGTTATGCTTGCGGAGGATGAGAGACGGCTGGGGTTTGAGGTGACGGAGAGTGTGTAGACGACAGAATTGGTCGCTGGAGATGAGCAATAACCAGTGTTTGCCTACAGATTATAATCTGACCGATGAGTGATTTTTCCGGAAGCCTTAGAAAGATTTCTATCAACACGTCGTCGTTATAACAGATTACACTAATCATTTTGCCAACATCGTCAATTTCCCTGCTTTCCAAGCTGCATCAATGCCGCATGTGGCGAACCTCGACGAAGCGACGTATGAAGCCTTCCCCAAAATCTGGAACAACATGACACCCTCCAAGTGGTCAAGTTTGGCATGGAAGATCCTCCGTGATAGACTCCCCACCCGGATGAATTTGAAAAGGAGGAAAGTACTGGACGACAGCGACGACATCAGCTGCGGATTATGCGGTCAAGTTGACAAAAATGTTCATCACCTCTTCTTCGATTGCATGGTCTCTCATCAAATATGGTCACGGTGCTACTTATGGCTTGGCTGCCCCATGCCTTGTCATCCCAAACCATGGCTTTGCACCTATTACAACACATTGGCATCTTGGGCTGCAAGAGAAGGAAACATGTCTTGCAGTGCATTTGGTCCGGTACTCTAGAAATTGTAGAATCTTCAAAGGTGAGAATGTTGCCCCGGATAAGATTTTTGAGGAGATTCGAGCTAAAAAGTATGGAGTCTCTGTTCCTTACATGTTAGTGGTGTTAACCACTATTCGTTCCAGGATTGGTGTTGCAACCCTAGACTTTGTTGTGAGAAGCTCTGAGTGATAGGTTTGGTTATGCTTAGATTAGTCTTCGCGTCATTTCATAATTGTAACTCTGATTGACCCTTTTGAGTACCCTTGGTACTCGTTAATATATTACCATTTTTGTTGTTAAATAAAAAACACCGTCAATTTCCCCAGCAATCTTCAATTTGGAGTTCATGATCTCCTCAAGGAATGGTATAAGAGAAAGGAGAGTTTCGTTACGTACAACGTACCAATGTGAAGCAAGGCAAGTTCAACACTTGCTAAAAAACAACAAGATGAAACAATGTTAGCTCGTTCTGCTATACGAGAAAACTGAAGAGTGAGGAGTTATGTATAAGTGAAGCTGATGGCTACAGTATTTGAACAACTCTTTTGGTTTATTTTTTATTTATGTTTCTATAGGTAAAGTTGTCCTCTTGATAATATAGGTTTATTTAAATAAATATTGTCTTCTCAAATCTTGATAATATTGGCTAACGGTTCAATTGATCGTCACAAAGCTCGCCTCGTTGCTCAATGCTTCACTCAACTCCTCGGTTTTAACTACTCTCACACGTTCAGTCCTGTAGTTCGTGCCTCTACTGTCCGGGTTGTTCTCTCTCTTGCTATTTTACGGAATTGGCCCCTTCATCAGCTTGATGTAAAAAATGCGTTCCTGAATGGTGTTCTCCCAAAACCAGTTTTTATGGAGTAGCCTCCTGGATTTCTTGATTCTCTATTTCCTAACCACGTTTGTCGTCTCAAGAAAGCTTTATATGGTTTGAAGCAGGCCCCTCGTGCTTGGTTTCAATGGCTCAGCGATATTCTATTGAGTATACGGTTTATTTGTAGTCGTTCTGACTCCTCCCTATTTATTTTTATCCGTAATTCTTCAATTTTTTTTCTTTTGGTATATGTTGATGATTTTATCCTTACAGGGAACTCTCCAAAAGAAGTTTCCTCGTTTATTGCTCGTTTGAGTGAAGAGTTTGCAATCAAGGATTTGGGTAAGCTAAGTTATTTCTTAGGTCTTGAGGTTACTTATACTTCTTCGGGTCTATTCTTGAATCAGGCTAAATATGCTCGTGACATTCTTCAACGAGCCGCTCTTGAGGATGCCAAACCCGTCTCCACTCCCTTAGTCGCTGGATGCCAGCTACCAACCGATGGTCCCCTATTTGGCGACCCGACTCTCTACCGATCCTTAGTGGAGGCGCTTCAGTATCTAACGATCACACGATCGGACATTTCCTTTGCTGTAAACCTTGTCAGTCAGCACCTACATGCCCCTACTGTTCCCCACTTCCAGGTCGTAAAACGTATACTTCGCTATGTGAAACACACTCCTTCCTATGGACTCTCCTTCTCGAGGGGCCCCTCTCCTGCTATTCATGCATTCTCGGATGCTGATTGGGCCCGCTGTGTGGAAATTCGTCGTTCAACCTATGGATACTCAATTTTTTGGGTGGAAATATTGTCTCTTGGAGCGCTAAGAAGCAGCCTACAGTCTCCCGCTCAAGTTGTGAGTCCGAGTATCGTGCTATGGCCAACACCGCCTCGGAGTTTGTCTGTATTCTTCAACTTCTCCGCGAGCTTCATGTACAACCTCCATCTTTGCCCACATTATACTCAGATAATAACAGTGCCATATTTCTCAATCAAAATCCAAGTGCTCATAAACGTGCCAAGCACATAGATATCGACTATCACTTTGTCCGAGAACTTGTTTCGGCCGGTCACCTTCAAACTAAATTTATCTCTTCAGATGTCCAGATTGCTGATGTCTTCACTAAGGCACTACCTCGACCATTGTTCGAGTTCTTTAGGGACAAGCTGTGCGTTGGACCCCATCCCTCGTCTTGCTTGCGGGGGGATAATAGTATCAAATAAATCAAGATGATTTGATTCTTAATTATTCCTCTTATTTGGAGATTGTAATTATATCCTTTGACTTTCCATAGTAGTTTTCCACTCTTGTATATATATTACCAATGTAATTACCTCACAATTCATTCAATAAAATAAATACAATTTTCATATTATCAATACTACTAAATAATAATAAAGTTACTTTTTAGTGTAATAACATAGTGACATTTGATGTAATATTCTGATATTTTAAGGGGATTGTTTAAAAATATTTTTGTTATTTAATTTTAGGTAACGTGTCATCAAGTCCGGTTTCCGAGGGTTTTTCCCTCGCCTACTTCCTCGCGTTTTGGGTCCAGCTTTGTGGTGAGTAAGGAGTTTTTGACAAATGTAAAATGTTTATTTACCAAGGTTCGATCAAATAAAAATGAGACATGGGAAGTATATATTAATTTTTATTATGATGAATTCATTGATATATAAAAAAATTAAAATTAAAGCAAGACACATTATTTTTTTTGCTGTCTATTCACTTATAAATGAGTAGATGATGATGCTGTCTATATCATCGTCTTTCGAGATAATGGAATTGGAGGAGTTGGTGGTGCGTTACTTCTCCGAGATGGACCCGCTGGTGGTATTGGTACAGTTTTTGGCAGTTGTTTGAATGTTAACTTTTGTCTAGACGGCGAAGAGTTGTGCTCCGTTGAATTTTTGGGCAATTGTCTGAATATCATCGTCTTTCGAGATAATGGAATTGGAGGAGCTGGTGGTGCGTTACTTCTCCGAGATGGACCCGTTGGTGGTATTGGTACATTTTTTGACAGTTGTTTGAATGTTAACTTTTGTCTAGACGGCCAAGTGTTGTACTCCATTGAATTTTTGGGCAACTGTCCGTTGGAAGGAGTTGTTGGGAGTTCATAGGCAATTGATGTAAGAAGAATGGCTTGCAAAACAAATGCACACACGAGAATCATCATACTTTGTTTCATCTTCATCATGAAATCATGAGTTGCGAACTAATATCAAATAATCAAATAAATATAAAAATTTATCTGGGTATTACACAAAATGGGTCAACATATTTTTGTACAAACTAATATCAAATTAAAAATTATATAATAAAAATAAAAAAACAATAAAATAAACAAATTGTTAAAAATATATTGTTCATCATCATCTTTCATTTACCGTGGACAAGGGGTCAGACTTTTGGATATATTTGAGTATTTTTATTTATTTATTTGTGGATTTTTGAATTTATTTAAAATATTAAAATAATTGTTAAGTTTTAATAAGATTTTTTGACAATTTTAATTAAAAAAAATTATTTGGGAGTTTTATTATTTTAAAGATAAAATTTATATTTATTTGAGTATGTTAATTGATTGTTTAATTATTATTTTTTTAATTAGGTAAGTTAATTTATTTTTTAAATAATTAATTAGGTAAGTTAATTTATTTTTTAAATAATTAATTAGGTTAGTTAATTTATTTTTAAATAATTAATTAGGTAAGTTAATTTATTTTTTAAATAATTAATTAGGTAAGTTAATTGATTTTTTTTCATATTATAATTTTTTAAATATTATGAGAAATTATTTATTTATTTAAATATAATTCTCAATTTATTTTCAGATATTTTAAAATATTATTTAGTATTTTAATTAATATTTATAATTTTTAAGAAATATAAATTAGTCTTTAATTGATATAAAAAAATGTAAAAAGAAAAAAAAAATGAAAGTTGACCTAGATGGTGATCTGCTATTGCATGTAAAAGGGCAGTTTTTATGGTTCTATCATTCTATCCTCTGAAACAAAAACTTGACTTTTACTTTGTCACATCCCAATTTAGGGCGTAGATGAAAACACCATATTTTTACTTTTTGAAGGGCAAGTAAATAAAATGTTGTCTTAACTTGATTTTCTAAGGCATATGCAGATAAATTTATTAATTTACAAAAATATTTACAGCGGAAGTAAATATTAAATTAAAATAATGAATTTTTTTGAAAAAGAAAGTTAACATCAATCATTCAAAATCCTTTACAATATTATAAAAGAAATCTTACAACTGAATTACTAAAAATTCAAATAAACGAGTTTATCAAGATCCTTAGAACTCAAGATCCTTAATTATTAATAAATAATGTAACTAATTGACATCCATCGCCACTCCCGCCACCAACTCCTAGTCAATCTGAAATGTTTAAATGAAGGGTGAGCAAACCACAGCTCAGTGGGGACAAGTTTGTCAAAACTAAATACAATAAGCAATTAAATCATCAATTCACATTAACATGTATAATTTCATAAAAATTCAATAACATCACCTCGTTTATAAAAGTCAAATGGTATATCCTCGTTTATAAAGGTCAGAAGACCTATCCTCGTTTATAAGGGTCAAATGACCTATCCTCGTTTATAAAGGTCAAAAGACCTATCCTCGTTTATAATGGTTAAATGGCCTATCCTCGTTTATAAAGGTCAAATGACCTATCCTCGTATATCTTTCACATGAATATAAATATAAAAAGGATTACATTTAATAGTGACAAATATAAGTTAGAAATCGTAATTTCACATGAAAATCAAACTAATAACATATGAGTTTATTGACACATAGAGACAAAATCCAGGAGACAAAAACAAAATGGAACAAAAATTTATAATAAAACAATTAAGATAATACAGTTATAAAATTCCTAATATGCCTTACATTAATGTGTAATTTAAATAATAAAAATTTAAGATAATACATATTTAAAATAATTCCATTTAAATTTGAATAGGTTTTCCATAATTGTAGCCGACTTTTCATTTTTCGGTTGAAATGAATCATTCAATTTCTTGGTTTGATTGAATCATTCAACATTAATTATATAATTAAATAATATTTAAAACCTCTTAACTATTATGTCTTTTGAATAAATTAATTATAAATTCTCTTTAAAATTGATAAATGTGTTTTGAATATTTTATTTATTATTATTTAATTAATTAATTTTTTAAAGCTCTTTACAACAATTATACGCATTTTAAAATAAATTTAATATCTATAAAATATTAAACAAATACACGTGTATATGTATTATACGTAATAATTTTTGTCATATAACTTAATATATCAATTTTCAAAACAGTCAAATAATACTTATTATAGTATCTAGATTATTATTGTATATATTTTCAAATAATAATAATATTTAATGTATTAAATTAAGGGATATATATGCGATCTTGTAGGTATTATAGTTATGCATATTATATGGTATATGTATTATTCTATGCATATGTATTATGGTTATGCATATTTGTTTTATAGTAATTATATTCACAAATAATAGTACTTATACATTTTGTAGGTAATTTTTTGTGTTTCTAATTAATTTTATTTAAATGAAATATATATACAAATAAATCCAAACTTTTTCAATTAAACATAACCAAAACTGATTTTGAAGCTACATTTTTTACAAGTTAGATATGAATTTCAATCTGCATAATTTTTTTTGTATTTATGCATAATATATTGTATACATATTATTTCAATGCATATAATATGCTATATATATTAATGTATGCATATACTATATTATATTTATTATAAATATGCATATGATTTGATATAATATGAATTTTTGTATGCATATGTATTCTAACAAATCACTCTAAAATCAACTGCATGCAAAATCAATGATAAAACAAGCCAAAATACCCAGTTTTACAAATATTAGCGGGAATAAATTAAATAAATGGATTTAAAGGAATTCATAGATGTTATGCCTATATACATTAAATATTATTTCACCGTTCAAGAAATGAGAAATAATAATCTCTCTCCCAAACTAACGTTCCGCCTTTTCCTCTGCTTCTTCATCCTCTCGCCTTCTGCAGTTTTATGCTTTTTCTTCATCCTATTTTATTGTTTCATTGATTTTATCTACTTGAATCCGTTCTACCTAGTATATTTGTCGTCCTATCTGTCATCGTCCTAGATCTGAGACGTGGTAAGTTATTATAACACCCACTTGTCGAGATCTGACCGAACAACAATGGTGGTGAACGGGAGGCCCGCGAAAAGGCTGGTTAAGAGGCGAATCACCACCGATATTAGTGATTTTTTTACGTTCCCTACTTCCGGCGACGCTAAGCCGTTCAGGGCAGCAGTCAGAGTGTTTCTGACCAAGCACACGCGTCTCACTCTCCCTTCTTGCAAAAAAACATAATTTAATTTATGATTTAAAAATTAAATTATAATTGACAAAAGCAGAAGATGATTCTTAAACTAAATACCTTGAATGATTTCTGGGCACAAGGTTTCGTCTTATTCCTGTTTCTTCTTTCAACTTCAAAGAAAAGATAGAATGGTCGAAGTTTGTGAATTGATTATGCAGAAATTAATTATTTGTGAACAATTAGGAAAGTTTTTTGAATTAAAATCTAGTGTGATAATTGAGGAATTCCAGTTTTTTCAAATTTATTTGGTTGACTTTGTATATTTAAGATTAATGGAATTAAATATTTTTAAAATTCGAAATTAATTGTACCTTAAGGGTATAATGGTACATCTAAATGGTATTTTGTTCTTAATTGAAACTCTAATAAAAATTGTCTTTAATCATAAAGACTAAGGGTGGATTGTCCTATACTGTAACTTCCCCATAACATATCGCATTTAATAATGACAAACAAATCAAGATAGAAATCCCCACCTCGATTATATGCAGATAGAAAATTCTGCAATGCAATCCTATTACTGATGTGTCTCGTTTACTGAATTTTCTATAAAAACAATTAAATAAAGAGTCTTATAATTATTCATAATTCAAGAGATCAGTATATACTATAAAAATATCATATATCTATATATATATTTATACACACGCCCGTATACAGTTAAATAATAAATTGGAAAACAAAATGGTGACTCATTAAAATATCAAGGGTATGACATTGTTTTTGTAAGCTAGAAATCATATTTTAAATAAATAAATAATCTTATTAATTATTGTCCTCTCAAACAAAAACCTGACTTTTACTTTGTGTTCGTCCAATTTAAACAATTAGTGGAAAATCAACTCAACACTAAAATTAAAAGATTTCACTCTGGTGGGGGTACTGAATTCACTAATAATAAACTTCAAACCTTGTTTTCACAAGTTGGAATTCTTCATACTATGTCATGTCCGTACACTCCTTCTCAAAATGTCCGAGCAGAGAGAAAACATCGACACATTACTGAAATTGGCCTATCCCTTTTATTTCACTCTTTGGTTCTTTCCCAATATTGGGTTGAAGCCTTTGGGACAGTCGTTTATCTCATTAATTGTCTTCCCTCTTCTGTTTTAAATGATAAAACTCCCCATGAACTTGTTTTCTCTTCTCCCCCTCGCTTTAATTTGATAACTTACATGTTTTTGGTTGTCGTGTTTTTCCTTCGTGACTATGTTCCTAACAAACTTTCTCCCCGTAGCATTCCGTGTGTGTTCATTGGCTACAGTCCTCGCCATTAAGGGTTCTGCTACCTAGATTCCTCCTCGTCTCAGATCTATGTTACTCGACATGCTCAGTTTGATGAACAACAGTTTTCGTTCAAAACTCTTCAATTATGTTCGTCCTTGCCTACCTCTCTCGATCTCTCAACCTATATGGAACCCTCTACTACTCGCTCCTTCTTGCCATGCTCCGTTTGCATATCTGCAGATGACTATTTTCCCGCTCCTGCTCCTTCGCCTGCACCACCTTTTCTGCCTACTCCTCGCCATCCTCCTTTTCCTCCTGCTCGCTCTTCTCCCCATTGGCAGAATATTCCTCGCCCAACACATGTTATGCACACTCGCTTTATAAGGATAGCATCTTCAAGCCAAAACATCCGATGAATGCCTCTTTCCTCGCCACCAATTCCCTTCTCGCCTCCATTCATTCCACCAAAGAACCTAAGGGCATCAAATCTACCTCCAAATCTCTAGAATGGGTCGCAGCCATGGATGCCGAGCTCCATGCCCTTCATTCCAATAACACATGGACTTTTGTTCCTCGCCCCACGACTGAAAACTTCATAAGCTCAAAATGGGTGTTCCGAAATAAATTCCTATCTGACGGAAGCATTGATCGCTACAAAACTCGCCTCGTTGCCCAAGGGTTTTCTCAACTTTCTGGTTTTGATTACGAGCACAACTTCAGTCTGATCGTCAAAGCGTATACTGTTCGCATCATTCTCTCCCTTGCAGTCCTCAACAAGTGGCCGCTTCGTCAATTAGATGTTAACAACGTCTTTCTTCATGGTCACCTTACTAAACCTATCTACATGGACCAGCCTTCCGGCTACACTGATCCCGCTCGCCGAACTATGTGTGCCGCCTTAATAAGGCTATTTACGGTCTAAAACAGGCACCTAGGACCTGGTTTCTTCGCTTTAACACCTTTCTTCTCTCCTTTATTTGTTATCTTTAGAAATGGTTTCTTAAAATGTTTTACAGTTTATTCTTTGTTGGCAGATATTAAAGCTATTCCATATCTAGGTGCATAAGGAGACAGTCAATAGAACATGCCAAAAATTTGGAACTTGAGGTATCTGTCAGCAATTCTTTTTCATCTGTTGGGGCTTTCGCCATTAAGTGTTACTCCTGTTCAAAGTGGAGGTTGGTTCCATTAAGTGTTACTTCTGCCCTAAACCCTAAACCCTAAAACTATGTGCAAAAGATTCAAGACTGTCTATAATTCTAAAGTGTGTAGAATTAGATCAGACCATGGAAGAGAGTTTGATAATGGTGCATTTACTGAGTTTTGTGAGTTTAAACAAAGAATTTTAATTCATTAATAGATCTAATTTATTTTTGTTAAGTATTTATTTTAAAATAGATAAATGTAATGTTTTTTTTTATTTGTATTAATATTTTTTATTTTATTTCTGCAGGCACCACATATTGCGCGGTACAAGAGTGGCTAATTATATATTTGTAAATCTTTAATTAATTAGATGTTTATTCAACAGCGGTTGTATTATTGGGTGGAAATGTTTCACATCTCCAGAATCTCCCCAAATATAAATTTATAATAAAAGGCCCAAAACAATAATTCGATCTTATGACAAAAAGGAGCAACGACGGATAATTTTGTTCTCCCAAAAATTTTAAAACAATCAAGTCATATGAAAAAACTGAATGAAAATGATAATAGTGCAAGTCTCTTGTTTTATTTGGCGATAGTTTAAAAGGGGGTCTATTTCTTGTTCGCCCTAGGCCAAAATAATGCCGGAAAAGTGTTTCAGTTTCCGTCCCTCGAAGAAGAGGAAGAACCAGTGTAATTCGTTACTGGTCTCCCAATAAACTGAGCTGCTATCGCTGAGACGCGTGCAAGCTATATCATAAAAAAAAAAATGAATAGAATAGTTAGTAGCATCAAAAAAAGAATATTTTCAAATTTTGAAGAATATTTTATGGCTGAATTTCTGATCTGACCCTATATATACAACAGTTTATATTGCATAATTTCATAACAATGTAATATTACAGTATGTAATTTTTACCCTCTTCTCGCAGACGAGCATTCTCTGCTCGAAGCTGAAGCAAGCGTTCACCCTCCCCACCGTCGAAATCAGAGCAACTACAGCCGCAGCAAAGTCGACCACTTTTTAGAGCTTTGTTAATTAATGCTCATATTCTCTTCGCGGAGTTTGTCCCTTTCGGCTTGTAACTCAAACAAATGCAAAGTAAGCTATCCATGGAAACACAAAACATATTTTCATTTATGCGGAATGACTATTGAATTTCTCCCTCACTTTTTCTCTTTGGTAACCATTTTGCATTCGCACTCTCGGCCCGTTCTTTTCATTGCCCTATATTTATTGTTCAATTGACGTTATCCGCACCAGGGTGAGTAATATTCTGGCTTTCGTTAGCATTTCCATGTCTCGCTTGCTGTGATAAATTGTATGTTTCTTTTTAATTTTGATTATGGTAATGACTACAATTTTGTTGTTTCCGAAAGATGTTGGGTTATGTGTATCTCAATATGATTTTTGATGATTGATGAAATGGGTGTGTCATGTGTTAATACTCGACATGCATAACGAACAAAATTAATTGTTGCTTTTGATGTCTTTTTATATGGTGAAGTTAAATTAATTGTTGCTTTTGATTAAAAATCGACATGCATAACGAACATATAAATCATTCCAAAATGGCTTTAATCTCAATTGAGCACATTCTCAATGCACAACAGTCTTTAAATTTGGGGATTTCCGGCGAAGTAGGACTAAAATTGAGCAATTAAAAAAGGTAATGGCTAAATTGATATGGTTAAATTTATATTGATGTTCTTGTGCAAAAATGTAAACTCTCGCATATGAGTGCATATAGACCATAGGTGAATGATGACAAATCTGAATTCAAACCAACGTATAAAATCTAGTGCGTGCAATAATAATCATCAAGTACGTGCGTAATATGAGAATAGATAAAAAATTAAAATGCAAACTACTCGGAAGCATTGATGCTCATAAGTTCATTTTCTTCTCAACTTTGCAGATTTGTACTAGGGTTAGTAGGTTCCCTTAATTATTTTTTTATTATCTTTAGAAGCGGTTTCATAAAATGTTTTACAGTTTATTTACTATTTGCAGTTTTTGAAGTTATTCCATATCTAGCATACTACTATAAATGGTAGAAAGCAATAAGAGTAAAATGGCAAATAATTTTTCTGACTAGTATTTACCTTTTTAACAATAATAAATGGTGGAAAACAAAGTATTGGTGAAATACTACCATCTATTCGTTAGATAATAAATTGAAAATGTCAAAGTGGAATACACAATTAATTATCAGCTTCAAGATAAATCCGCATAATCCATAAATTAAATTGTTTTAGTCAATTTGGATATTAAATATGTATCTTGCAAAGTATGTCATGCGCACGAATATCGCATTTAACATGTGACTCTAAAAAGTTCATTTTATTCTCAGCTTTGCAGATTTGTACTAGGGTTAGTCGTAGGTTCCCTTAATTATTTATCTGTTATCTTTAGAAGCGATTTCTTTAAATGTTTTACAGTTTATTCTCTGTTGGCAGTTATTGAAACAATATATTCCATATCAAGGTCCATTAGGAGAGAGGATGCAGCCACAGTCATCAAACTTGCCAACAATATGGAAGTTGAGGTTGGATCCATCTGTTGGGGCTTTCGCCATTAAGTGTTACGCCTGTTCAAAGTGGAGGTTGGATCCATCGAATGAAAAATACGTGGGAATAAGAGCGTGTATTATTGAATGTCCATTCTTCTGTGAAATGGGGCGAGAATGGAGTCCCGATATTTCATGTAATGATCGACCTAACATAACGAAGGATGGCAGTTGGCCAGTGATATTTATCGATCAATTGTTGCATGCCTTTTACGAGAAGGAAGTGCAATGAAGAAGATGATTGTTCGAGAGAAGAATCACATTTGTTTATGATTAATTATTGAAATACCAATGCCTAATCCCGATCTTTATATATACCAAATTGATTTACGCTTGTGTAACTCTGTTGTTAATGGTAACTTGCGGAGCTCTTTGGATAATGGATTCCATATTGCCCAACTTGGAAGAAAGGTGGTATGCGTGGCTTACCTCGGCGCAACAACTTTTTGACTTGGGTCGTTTCAATCATCTGAGGGCCATCGGTAAAGTTAAGGGAGTCGAGAGACAACGAATAGACAAGAGCTCTAGATCTATGTCTGACGAGGATGTTATGAGAGTATAGTTGATTGTTGGTGTGCTCTTTGATGAAAGATGGATCATCGATTATGCGTAGCCATTCCTTGCACACACATTAGCTCCGGAAAAGTGACTCTGCCGGTAAACGGATGAGTATTTCCCGGTAGATTTCCGAGGGAATGTCAGACATTTTTAGGCAACGATTTTTTTTTTTGAAAAGAAAAACTTATATAGAGAGAATTGTGGAGCACCAGAGGTACTCTTAAAATTCAGTTACAAGGAGATGAATAAACGCCTGACCAGACCAAGGAGTAATGAGAAACCAGATCAAGCTAATGAAATACCAGACCGGATTACTATCTAAATAATGACCACTTATGCACAAGTTTCTCTCGGGCTGGTACACCAGTCGTGAAATGTCGTCGCGCTAGAGCATACCTTATGTTGACTGAGAATACTCCAGGCTTTTGCTCTAATTTCGTCAAACAGTTTTTCGGGTTTCGGCTCCTCATTTGAGAAGATCTTCTTATTCCTAGCGTTCCATACAAACCAAACCGTCAAGCACCAAATGCATTCCAAGATGAACTTTTTGCGCTTGAATCCGGCAACACCACAGAATTGATGAAAGTGTGAGGTTATGCAATTCTGCAACGGTGACCTATTGTCGAACCATGATAAGATCAGCCTCCAGATTTTATTTGCCATAACGCAGCCGACGAACAAGTGTTGGGGAGTTTCTTCGCTGACTCCACATAGAGCGCATCCTAAGTCGGCCCCAGTACCCAAAATTTTCCGCTTGCTAAGTTCACTTCGAGTGGCGATCCGACCCCGTAATACCTTCCAAGCCAACCCTGAATATTTTGGAGGTGTCATTTTATTCCAGATTAATTTAATTGCAGCTTGGGTCTCTACACTAAGTACCTGAGATTGCGCTGCCAACTCGAAACCGCTGTATGCTGTTTTGGGGCTGTATTTACCGTCGGCAGAAGCTTTCCAGCGCCAAGCATCCAATTTTGAAACCTGCAAGTTTAAATCCTCCAGTGATCTGTCCAGCTGACCCACGAGCTGCTCTTCCCAGGAGAATAGAGGTCTTCTCCATTGAATATCCCAATACCATCTACCGTTAACCCAATGACCCGATTCACTGATTCGTGCCTCCTTGTTGGCGTGAGGACGTCAAGGGTTTCTATAACAAAAACGCGAGGTCCAAACGCGTGTTTTCAAATTTATTTATGTTCAACCCTAAAACGTTAAAGAATATTTCACATTTGGTCCTGTAAGTATGAGATAAAATCACATCCGATCCTTTTTCATACACTTTTAGTCCCATAATAAATTTATGTCTGTTTTAACGTATGGAAATTGTGTGAAAGTTATGCACCCGCTAAAACACATCCAGAAGCCTATTATCAGATTAAAAAAATTCTCATAAAAAATACACGAAAACGAACCCTAATTCCACCACCAAAAAATCGCACTCAAATGGAACAAAAATCGAAATGTACGGGCAACATGCGACTTTCACCCAAAAAAAAAAAGAACAAGAAAACCTTTAATTTATGTATTCTTTAATAAAAAAGAACAAAAAAACCTTTAATAATATAACAAACTAGAGTTAGGTTTCGCATAACGTACGAGCATTGAAAGGAGTGTACAGTTTTAGTCATTTTTTGGCGATTTTTTAAAAATTGCCAGAAATGCACGCGTGCGGCTCTCACGTGTGAAATAACTTACCAACAATTTGGAACTTGAAATATCTATCAGCAATTCTTTTCCATTTGTTGGGGTTACCAACAATTAAGAGCGCGTATTGAATGTCCGTTCTTTTGCCGTTTTATAATGGGTTATTTACCAACAAAAATATTTATTAAATATTTAGTATGAATAGCATGTGCGTAATGGTGTAATTCATTTGATTGGGTGCTCTTTTCTTATTTCCCGTGGACTGATACTGAAACTGTAATAGATTAATACCCATTTCGAGTACCGCTGGTTCTCTAGTAATAATATTCTTTTCCCTTCAAAAAATAAATAAACTAAGTATCGAAAAAAAAATTTCATTTATGCGGAATGAATATTCTATTTCTCCCTCTCTTTTCACTCTTTGTAATATTCTGGATTTCGTTACCACTTCTATGTCTTGCTTCCTTTGATAAATTTTATTATGGTAGTGACTACAGTTTTCTTGTTTCCAAAAGATGTTGCGTTATGTGTATTTCAACATGATTTTTGACGATCGATGAAATAGCTGCGTCATGTGTTAATACTCTGTACACTGGAATCTAATTGTTGCTTGAGTTATAAAAAAAAAAAAAAGTATTTTCTATATCTTATATCTGATAAATTGATCTTTTAATTTGTTGTAAAAGGTAATGGCTAAATTGATATTGATGTTCTTGTGCGAAAATGTAAACTCTAGCATATGAGTGCATATAGACCATGGGTGAATGATTGCAAATCTAAATTCAAATCAACATATAAAGTCTAGTACGTGCAAAAATAATCACCAAGAACGTGCGTAATATGAGAATAGAATAGATAAGTTCATTTTATTCTCAGCTTTGCAGATTTGTACAAATGTTAGTAGGCTCCCTTAATTATTTATTTGTTATCTTTAGAAATGGTTTACAGTTTATTCTTTGTTGGCAGTTATTAAAGCTATTCCATATCTAGGTGCATAAGGACACAGTCATTAGAACTTGCCATTAAGTGTTACGCCTGTTCAAAGTGGAGGTTGGTTCCATCGAATGAAAAATACGCGCAAATAAGAGCGTGTATTATTGAATGTCCATTCTTCTGTGAAATGGGGCGAGAATGGAGTCCCGATATTTCATGTAATGATCGACCTGACATAACGAAGGATGGCAGTTGGCCAGTGATATTTATCGATCAATTGTTGCATGCCTTTTACGAGAAGGAAGTGCAATGAAGAAGATGACTGTTCGAGAGGAGAAGAATCACATATGTTTATGATTAGTTCTTTTAATTGAGTTACGCCGTTTTGTAAGGGCCTGTGAAATTTACCAATCAATTGTTGCCTTTTACGAGGAGGAAGTGTAATTATCCAATTTATTTAGTGTCGAAAAACATATTTTCATTTATGCGGAATGAATTTTCTATTTCTCCCCCACTTTCCCTCTTTGTAACCATTTTGCATTCGCACTATCGGCCCATTCTTTTCATTGCCCCGGCCCATAGTTATTCTTCAAAGTGGAATACACAATTATCAGATTCAAGATAAATCCAGGCCACATAATAAAAAAAAAATTAAATTGTTTTAGTCAATTTGGATACTAAATATGTATCTTGCAAAGGATGTCATGCGCACGAATTTTGCATTTAACACGTAACACTAATATAACGTGCATGTCTTGGACAAAAATATATTCTAATAAATTCCACAATGTCAATCAAGATGTATGGAAGAAGCTGGGAAAATAGTGGCACAAGGTACTCTGAGTTGGAAGATTTAGAGAGTTGAGGGATGGACAAGTCAGAATCAGTGGTGCTGCATGGGAAGTACCTCCGATGCCCTTATTGCGTGGATCGCAGGAGAACTGACTATAGTTTCTCGGAGCTAGAAAGACATGCATATCGAATTGCAACGAAATCAAGAAGTGCGAGCTTCAGAGACAAAGCTAGACATCGTGGGCTGCTTAGGTACTTGGATTTGTTTAAAGTGTTACTAAATATGCATCTTGCAAAGGATGTCATGCGCACGAATTTCGCATTTAACACGTGACACTAATATAACGTGCATGTGTTGGAAAAAAAGATATTTCAATTAATTCCACACGATCAATCAAGATAAACGTCTCGAAATATTAATATTTCAATTTTCCCAATCTTTTTTAGTAAACTACTCGATCTCTCTCATATGGAGTTAGTTTGAAAAAATAAGAACAATCTGACGTTTCCGTTACCATTGTTCATCAATGATATTTTTAAACTTGCGAAGAAAAATGAGTTCAAATTGAAAAATGAAACGGATATATGATTTTGTATAGTCTAAACTTTAATAGTGTATAATGGCATTAGAGATAACTATTAACTACCATAAAGGACTCTACGCTCTCTCTGCACATTAGATGAAATTATTTTAACAGGGTACATTAAATTTCTACTCATTTATTTATGACACATTTACTAATTCTATAACTAAAAAAAAGGTGAAAAACTAACTAATTTTATCCCCGCAGGCCCGCATTGTTCAATTGGACATGTGAATGGTGTAAGATGGAAATTAATAACACCATAATTATTGAATAATTGGTATACCTAAGAACAATTACGAATTGGGCCTATCCATGTTTCCACCAATTCTAAGAAATCTCAAGAATACTCTAGACTCAGATATAATCTGCACAAAAATTTGAAAATATCACTGAAGCCAACTGAAAAAAGAAGAAGATTCCCAAATAGTGGTTGAACAAGATGAGTTTACATGATAATATCTGCTGCACTTAAGATCTCGGAGATACTCATGATAATATTTGCTGAAAAGCTTATTAATTTTTCAGCAAACATTTATTTATGGCCATAGGAGAGAAAACAAAGACCTCGATCTTACAAATTCAACCAAAACAGATTTCACAGAAAGGAAAACTGAGTTGAAACTCCAACTCAAAATGACAAAAACCCAGTCTCCCCATAAAATTTGGACCCAAAACAACAAAATCCCGATCATAATATAAAACTGTACCAACTAATTCAAGATTAGTCCCATAATCCATCAACAATTAAATATTTGGAAAGAAGGATTCTATTTCCCCTTTTGCAAGACTTACTACTTTTCTTTATCTTCTCTCTTCTCTTCAAAAGCCCATACACCCATTTTTGCCTAATTCCATTAATCAAGTCACTCTCAACACCCTACTCAAATTGAGAAGACAATCTCAACATGTTAAATGCCATATTCGTGCGCATGACAACCTTTGCAAGATACATATTTAATCTAATCTAGTGTAAATACCATTAAAGCCACTTTGGAATGATTTATACGTTCGTTATGCATGCCGATTTTTAATCAAAAGCAACAATTAATTTAACTTTACCATATGAAAAGACATTAACTTTGTTATATATTTATTTAATTTTGTGTGTTTTAAATAAATGAAATGGTAACGAAAGCCAGAATATTACTCACCCTGGTGGCGGATACCGTGAATTGAAGAATAAATATATATCCTGCAAAGGATGCATGCCCACGCGTGCCACTAAAATATTTTGCGTTGTGCAAAAACACATTTCAACCAAATTCCACACTGTCAATCAAGAAAAACTCAGAAATTAATAATATAAAAAAACAATATACATTCAATCTAGAAAAAATATTTACAGAAAAAAGAAATGTTCGTGCACCGGTAAATTATGGGGTTAAATGTTATTTAAAATTAAAGACATTATCAAATTAAACTATTAAGGGTTAAGTATTTTTTTATTTATATATAAATAAATCAAGATGATTTGATTCTTAATTATTCCTCTCTTATTTAGAGATTGTAATTATATCCTTTGACTTTCCATAGTAGTTTCCCACTCTTGTATATATATTACCAATGTAATTACCTCACAATTCATTCAATAAAATAAATACAATTTTCATATTATTATGGTATCAGCCTAAATTAATTAGGGCACCGAAACCTTTTTTTTCTCCTTCGCGCCTACACAGTAGTGACAGTACTCTGTTTTACTTTCTCTCTGTTCACAGCCTACTTTTCTCTTTCTCTTTCTTCAATCACCGTCCCTCTTCAACCTAATCTTCACAATTCCCCTTTTTCCTCTATTTTTATTTCTTTTTTAATCATTACCCATATATCTCTTCTCCCTCTCACACGCATATATCTTTGAATCTCCATGGCCGCCCAATCTGATTCTTCTGATGCACTACCATATAACAGTCTAATACATATTCTCACGATTAAACTCTCATCTACAAACTATCTTCTTTGGCGTAGTCAAGTATCCCCTCTCTTAATTGGATAGGGTCTCATCGGTCTTGTCGACGGTACGCGACCACTGCCACCATCTGAAACTGAGTCCGCCGGAAAGACCGTCCCAAATCCGGCCTACGCCACCTAGCGTGTTGCTAACCAGAGACTTGTAAGTCTTCTCTTCTCTTCTTTGACTGAGGAGGCTATGTCCATTGTGGTGGGTTGCTCTTCTGCTCGGGAGGTTTGGCTTGCTCTCGAAAATTCATTCAGCCACCACACAAAGGCCCGTGAGTTTCATCTAAAGGGACAACTTCAAACAATCAAAAAGTGTGAAAAATCAGTAGCTGAATTTGGTCGTGATTTCAAGCTTATTTGCGATCAATTATCGGCTATTGGTAGCCGTGTGGATGACACCGATAAAATACATTTATTTCTCAAGTGTCTTGGTCCTGCTTTCTCGAGTTTCTCTGCTACAAAAATGGCTTTATCACCTCTTCCTACCTTTGCCGATCTCCAAAAAAATGCCGAGGCTTGGGATATGTTTCAACAGGCACTAGACCCACCTGCTCCCGTCCAGGCTGCATACACTGCTCATCCTGTCCGATTTAATGGTAAGTCGGGGGGTCGTGGCACTGGTCAACGTCGTCCTCCTCACTGTCAGATTTGTCGTACCAATGGACACTATGCAAATACTTACCTAGATCGTTTCAAACAGCCCTCTGGCCTTGCCTGCTCCACCTGCCCGTCCGATCCCCGTCCCTCCGGCCTCTCTTGGTGATGCCTCTGCTAATATTGCAGAGGCCTTTCAGGTCGCTTGCTCTATTTCTGATGCCCCGTCTGATTGGTATCTTGACACTGGGGCTTCGGCTCACATGACTCCTTCCACATCTCGGTTGGACTCTTCCGTTCCATATACAGGTTTGGACTCTGTCGTCGTTGGTAATGGTGCTTCTCTCTCTATTTCTCATATTGGCTCTCTTGTCTTAAATCCTTCTATTTCTTTATCTAATATTATGGTTGTTCCGGGCCTCACCAAAAATTTGCTCTCTGTGAGCAGATTAACAACTGATTTGCCAGTTTCTGTTGTTTTTAATGATAATTATTTTTTGGTTCAGCATCGGGACACTCAGGCTATACTGGCTCGGGGCAGCCGTAGAAATGGACTTTACGTTTTGGATGTTATGCAATTGGCTTTGGTTGCTTCTAGTTCTCCTAAAACCTCATTTGAGTTATGGCATTCAAGATTAGGCCATGTTTCTTTTGATGTAATTTCGTTATTGCAAAAACTTGGTTTTATTACTGTTACTGTTTTATTACCTAAACCCGTGATTTGTGGATCGTGTGAACAAGCTAAAAGCAAACGTCTACCTTTTAATTTGGATATTAAGCGTGCGTCCTATGTTCTTGATATTATTCATTGTGATCTGTGTGGCCCTGCGCCCGTGTGCTCTGATTCTGGGTTTCGTTATTATGTTATTTTTGTGGACGATTTTTCACGTTTTACTTTTTGAGGTGCTCCTTCAATTTAGTAAGTTTGTTGAGAATCTGTTTTCTTGTCAGATTAAAACTTTTCACAGTGATGGGGGTACTGAATTTACTAACAATAAAGTGAAACAATTTTTTCAAAGTAAAGGCATTCGTCATATTTTTTATTGTCCTTACACGCCTGCTCAAAATGGTAGGGCTAAACGCAAACATATGCATATAATTGAAACAGGTCTTGCCATGCTTTTTCACTCACACACTCCAATGAATTTCTAGGTAGATGCATTTAGTAGTGTTGTTTATATAATCAATCGTTTGTCAACTAAAATTCTTGATGGTAAATCCCCGTATGAATTGCTATTTTCAACTGCACCGAATTTTGGGAATTTTCACCCCTTTGCTTGCAGGGTTTATCCATGTCTAAGGGACTATAACAAAACCAAATTTGAGCCCTGTAGCAAGGCATGTATTTTCCTAGGCTACAGCAGCTCTCACAAAGGGTTTCGTTGTTACGATCCTTCGTCCTTCCGCATGTTAAGTATATAATTGTATAAATATATTTAGGTCCATTAGTCTCTTTGTACACACATAAGACCATCTGTAACTCTTTATATACTCTGTTATAGAATCAATGAAATCATCTCTTCAATTATCCTCTTTATGGTAACCAGAGCCAATTTTTTACGCACGTCCCAAATTTGATCCTCCTCTCTTTTTTAAGCGGTCAAACTTTCCCCACCCACCACAATCTTCCTCCGTGATTTGTGGATCTGCAGAATCATGACCGGCACACCCACCCCACCTGCGGTTGTCATCGCCGGAACCACCACCTCCTCTCCGCTAATAGCCTTCAATGTCTCCTCCCAATTCCCCCACAAACTCACTTCCACCAACTTCACACCTTGGAGCCTTCAATTCCACAGTCTCCTTACCGGCTACGGTCTTCTCGGTTTTTTTGGACGGCACCGATTCCTGTCCGCCGGAGACAACCACAGAAGGCAGCACCACTCGACCGAATCCTCTTCACACGGCCTGGATTCGCCAAGATCAATTGATCTTCAGTGCCCTCCTCAGCGCCATCTCCCCCTCTCTCATTTCCCTCATTGCCGGTGCCACCACTCCTGCCAAAGCCTGGGCAATCCTTGTCAAGACCTACGGTAAGCCTTCCCGTGGTCGCATTCTTGCTCTCAAAACCAAGCTTCGGGGTTACTACCGACGCTAAAGTTAATCGCTCCATTTCAGAATATATGCTTGAGATTCGGGGTCTCGTTGATGAACTCTCCCTGCTCGGTGTTACTACCGACGCTGAAGATCTAGCCCTTACGGTGTTAACTGGTCTTGGCGACTCCTATAAGGAATTATCTCACGCTATTCAGGTTCGTGACACCACGATTGACTTTGACGAGCTTCATGATAAGCTTCTAAGCTTTGAGGCACAAATGGCCGATCGCCTACCTGCTGCTCAGACGAGTCTCCCGGCCACCGCCCTGTTGTCGACACCTCCCAGTGGACGTTTCTCCCATCCGCGACCCAAGTACCGCCAGCCCACGCAGCAGCCGCCCAGATCGTCCCAGACACACGGTCGCCCTCATCAGCCTGCTCCCAACTACTCCCCTCGCCCATACATGGGCAAATTCCAATTATGTGGAGTTCCAGGCCACTCAGCCCGTAAATGCACAGACTACCAGGTCATATCCAACTCTACCCAGCCATCTGCTGCCCCTCGCCATGCTTACGCATCTCCTTTTGCGCACACGGCCGCTTCTGCTCCCTCCGATTCCGAATGGGTCCTCGACTCGGGCGCTTCTCATCACATCACATCGGATCTTGCCAATCTGTCACTCCACTCCCCCTATGATGGCACCGATAGTGTTATAATTGGAAATGGTTATGGTCTGTCTATTTCAAACATTGGATCTTTGTCATTTTCTGCTTGCCCTACACTTTTATTTACTGATGTGTTACATGTGCCATGCATCTCTCGTAATCTTGTATCTGTTTCACATCTCTGTGCCGTGAATGATGTTGTGATTCAATTTTCAAATTGTGATTTTCAGGTGAGGGATCGTCAATCAGGGGTCGTTCGCCTTCGCGGTCCTCGCGTTAATGGACTTTACTTGTGGCCTGGTGGTGTGTGTGGATCTCCCCTGGCCCTCACGGCTTCCAAACTGCCCCTTCCAATTTGGCATGCTCGGCTAGGTCACCCTTCATCTAAAATTTTGAACTCTGTTGTCTCTTCCAATAAACTTGTGCTAGACAATAATTTAAGTTTTTCTTGTGATTCTTGCAAATGTATTAAGAGTCACAAATTACCTTTCTCTGATTCTACTCTTACGTCTACTGCACCGCTTCAATTAATTTTTTCTGATGTTTGGACTTCGCCTGTGTTATCTAATGATGGCTATAAATATTATGTGCTTTTTGTTGATCATTTCACTAAGTATATATGGTTATTTCCTATCAAACGAAAATCCGATGTCTACTCCACATTTGTTGCTTTTAAAGCCCTTACAGAAAATACTCTAGCCACTAAAATTATTACACTCTACTCTGACAATGGTGGTGAATACATAGCCCTTCGCCCATTTCTCACAACCCATGACATTAATCACCTCACTACCCCACCTCATACCCTGGAACACAATGGTGCATCTGAACGTCGTCATCGTCACATTGTCGACACTGGCCTTGCTATACTACATCAAACCTCAATACCTCTATCCTATTGGCCCTTCGCCCTATATACTGCAACTTACCTCATAAATCGCATCCCTAAAGTTGGCATTTCTCTAAAGTTGTTGATGTTGGAATAGGTGTTGTCTGTAATGATCCAACATTTCAGTTGAATGTTGTAGTAAATGTTCCAACACCTAAGACAACATCAGAATTTGCCCTTTCTCCTTTTACTAACTCTAACCTAACTTGTGTTGCTTAGTGATGTCCCAAATGTAGGTAGAAGACGTGGGCAACACCCAGGTCAAGCAGTTACACGGGAGTGAGAAGTTTTCTAAGCACCAATATGCAAGTTCCTACAAATATGGAGTGTGAAGGGAAGTTACAATAGACTACCTTGATCCAATGGCTGAGATGATCAAGGGAGTTGTAAGAGTTGCAAGGCAGTTCGAATTCAAGCCTATAAATAGAACCCACTGCCTTCACTTCAAAGTACAACAAGAGAGAAAGCTAAACTAGATTACTATCTATGGAAGGCGCAACGCTTCTAGTTAGAAAAATATTTTGTTCTATCTTGTAGATTAGTGCACTCTTATAAACCCGAATATTTGTGTACTCAATCATAGTCGTTTGCTAGGAAAATATGTTAGATCTATAAGGGAGATAGTTTCGTATTTTTCTAGTAACTTTTCAAACTCAATCTGAGTTGTAGTTGTTCAAAACCTTACGAGGTTGTTGATTTTGTTTCACTGATATTAAGAGTTAATATAAGTGATTCGTGTAGATTAATTATTTAATCTACATAAATTTTGAAATACTTCTTTGCAAAGTGTTCATTTCAATTCCGTTGCTCATTGTTGTCTGGACTGTGCCAACACTACAGACAACATCTATGTATATCGCACGCACGCACACTTTCAGTTGGTATCAGAGCCAACTACTTGATACACTAAGTAGAGATTCTGCTTAGAGTGTGTGTTTATTTGCAATGGAGTATCCACTTTCACCCGCACTAAAACCTCCAATTCTGGACGGCACAAATTATGCCTTCTGGGAACCTAAAACGAGGATGTACATCAAATCCATTGATGAAAGAGCATGGAGGAGTGTTCTTGCTGGTTGGACTCAACCAAGAACAGCTGTTGATGCGGACAATGAAGCCCAGATCAAGAGAGAGCTCGATTGGACAAATGATGAAATCACAACCGCAAGCTACAATTCAAAGGCATTGAATGCAATCGTCACCTCAACTGATGCCTCGATGTTCAAAATTATTTCCAGCTATATTTCCTCCAAAGATGCATGGGATCGACTACAAGAACATTGTGAAGGATCGGATAGTGTACGAAGGACCAGTCTTCGTATGCTTGGAACTAAGTTCGAAAATTTGAGGATGAAAGAAGATGAAACTATTTCATCTTACAATGAAAAGCTGTCCGAGATTTCAAATGAGGCTCATTCTCTTGGTGATCCAATATCCAACACAAGGTTAGTACATAAAATTCTTAGATCAGTTCCTAAACGTTTTGAACCTAAGATATGTGTTATAGAAGAAGCTAAGGATACAGATGTTTTAAGCCAAAACGAATTGATTTGTATTTTAAAAACCTATGAGATGAACATATCTGAAAAATCTGATTATGATAAGAAAGTACTTGTTTTCAAAGGTGATGCCACATCTTCTGCATCATCAGGTTCTGGAAAATCACCTTATGTTACTGAAATTGATTCTAATGAAGAGAACATTGATGAATATCTTAATGATCCTGACTACATGGTTTTTATGACTAGGCAGTTTAAGACATTCATGAAGAATAAGAAATTCAAAGATAATATTCAACCTAAAGTCCAGATTACTAATAATCAACAATTGCGTGTTAGGAAGAACACTTTTAATCATTCCAGACAATTAGAAAGAGTATCTAGGTTTAGACCTGACCAAGATTATAGGAAGAATGTTAAATGTGATGCATGTTCTGGATATGGTCATTATGCTAATGAGTGTGCTAACACCCTTCTCAAAAAGAAACTTAATTTCAGTGCTACTTTAAGTGATGAATCTGATGTTGAGCATGATCCTGAAAAAGACATTGAAAATGCCTTCTCTGCTAGAACTATATATGATGATACTTTTGATGATGATCTGGATGATTACTATGATGTGAAGACAAATGAGCCATCATTTGGGAAATCACTGAGTAATAATTCTCCAGAATTTAATTGTTTCACAAGTGTTGTTGCAGAAGCAAGTACACCAAGTAAAGCAAGTCTATCCCGGAGAGATACTGATACTTTAGATTTGTCTAACACTGTTCTTAAATTAGAAAGTCTTTTAACTAAGAAGGATAAAGAAATTTCTAATCTAAAAGATAGACTAGAAGTATCTGTACTTGATTTCAGAAAATATTCTTATGAAAATCCTTTGACTAATGAAGAACAACATTTTGTATATTCTGAAACTGAAAAATTAAATCGTATTATTAAATCATTAACATTTCAAAATGATGATTTAAGAAATTCAGTTTTGAAACTTGAGAAACTTGAAGAAATGATGAAGGAAGTGTCTTTAAGCTTCAAGAAATTCTCTGAAGGAAAAGCAAAATTGGATGAATCACTGCTGATCAAGAATACAAGGAAAGCAGGTATTGGTTATAAAGGTAAAACAACTCTTAGTTCTCAAAGTAATGTGTCTACTGTTTTTGTAAAAGCTGAACTTGAAACTAATGCTACTGTTTCTGCAAAAACACTTGTTAATGTGAAAGAACTTTTGTGTAACTATTGCTTTAAAAAGGGTCACAAAGCTCATTACTGTTTAAAAAGACAAAAGGATTTAAATGCTACTGGATTGTCTAAAATGACACCACACACAAAGCAACATTCACAGAAAACAGAATGGATTTCTAAAAATACTATCTGTAATGTTGTTCATATGTCTTTAAAAGCATGTGTTCCTGGTTTATGGTACTTTGACAGTGGCTGCTCAAAACACATGACAGGTCAAATTGATTATTTATCTGATTATAAAGCTTATAATGGTGGTAATTTTACCTATGGAGGTGGATCTAAAGGAAAGATCATTGGTAAGGGAACCTTAAATGTTCCTGGATTTCCTAGATTACCAAATGTTTTACATGTTGATGGATTACTTGCCAACCTTATTAGTATAAACCAATTATGTGATGATGACTTGCATGTAAAGTTTGACAAAAATTCATGCTATGTGCTTGATGAAAATTCTGATTGCATTATGATGGGTAATAGATCTGCTGATAACTGCTATTTAATTGAGTCTAAAGTCAGCTGCAATAGTGTGAAAAATGATGAAACTACTTTATGGCATCATAGACTTGGGCATGTTAATTATAGACAAATTGGTAGATTAATTAGACTTAAAGCTGTCACAGGTTTACCAACACTGAAATTTTCAGACAAACACATCTGTGGACCATGTCAAAAGGGCAAACAGGTAAGAACATCTCACAGACTATTAGGCCATTGTTCTACAAAACATTATTTTGAATTGCTTCATATGGATCTTATGGGTCCTATGGAAACTGAGAGTATAGGTGGAAAAAGGTATTCTTTTGTTATTGGTGATGATTATTCTAGATTCACATGGATATAATTTTTGAAAGAAAAATCAGAAACTTTTTCTGTCTTTAAAACTCTGTGCAAAAGATTCAAGACTGTCTATAATTCTAAAGTGTGTAGAATTAGATCAGACCATAGAAGAGAGTTTGATAATGGTGCATTTACTGAGTTTTGTGAGTTTAAACAAAGAATTTTAATTCATTAATAGATCTAATTTATTTTTGTTAAGTATTTATTTTAAAATAGATAAATGTAATGTTTTTTTTTTATTTGTATTAATATTATTTTTTTTATTTCTGCAGGCACCACATATTGCGCGGTACAAGAGTGGCTAATTATATATTTGTAAATCTTTAATTAATTAGATGTTTATTCAACAGCGGTTGTATTTTTGGGTGGAAATGTTTCACATCTCCAGAATCTCCCCAAATATAAATTTATAATAAAAGGACCAAAACAATAATTCTTATGACAAAAAGGAGCAAGGATAATTTTGTTCTCCCAAAAAATTTAAAACAATCAAGTCATATGAAAAAATTGAATGAAAATGATAATAGTGCAAGTCTCTTGTTTTATTTGGCGATAGTTTAAAAGGGGGTCTATTTCTTGTTCGCCCTAGGCCAAAATAATGCCGGAAAAGTGTTTCAGTTTCCGTCCCTCGAAGAAGAGGAAGACCAAGTGTAGTTCGTTACTGGTCTCCAAATAAACTGAGCTGCTATCGCTGAGACGCGTGCAAGCTATATCATAAAAAAAAAATGAATAGAATAGTTAGTAGCATCAAAAAAAGAATATTTTCAAATTTTGAAGAATATTTTATGGCTGAATTTCTGATCTGACCCTATATATACAACAGTTTATATTGCATAATTTCATAACAATGTAATATTACAGTATGTAATTTTTACCCTCTTCTCGCAGACGAGCATTCTCTGCTCGAAGCTGAAGCAAGCGTTCACCCTCCCCACCGTCGAAATCAGAGCAACTACAGCCGCAGCAAAGTCGACCACTTTTTAGAGCTTTGTTAATTAATGCTCATATTCTCTTCGCGGAGTTTGTCCTTTTCGGCTTGTATCTCAAAAAAATGCAAAGTAAGCTATCCATGGAAACACAAACAAACACGTTGGACACAAAGTACACAAACAATAACAGTTTACACACACAAGTCACAAATAAAAACATAAAACAGAATAATCACATATGTTTTTGATTAGTTCTTTTAATTGATTTACCCTTTTAGGCTATACGCTGTCGTTTTGTAATGGGTAACCCAATTATCCGTTTTATTCAGTATTGCAAAACATATTTTCATTTATGCGGAATGACTATTGAATTTCTCCCTCACTTTTTCTCTTTGGTAACCATTTTGCATTCGCACTCTCGGCCCTTTCTTTTCATTGCCCTATATTTATTGTTCAATTGACGTTATCCGCACCAGGGTGAGTAATATTCTGGCTTTCGTTAGCATTTCCATGTCTCGCTTGCTGTGATAAATTGTATGTTTCTTTTTAATTTTGATTATGGTAATGACTACAATTTTATTGTTTCCGAGAAAGATGTTGGGTTATGTGTATCTCAATATGATTTTTGATGATTGATGAAATGGGTGTGTCATGTGTTAATACTCGACATGCATAACGAACAAAATTAATTGTTGCTTTTGATGTCTTTTTATATGGTGAAGTTAAATTAATTGTTGCTTTTGATTAAAAATCGACATGCATAACGAACATATAAATCATTCCAAAATGGCTTTCATCTCAATTGAGCACATTCTCAATGCACAACAGTCTTTAAATTTGGGGATTTCCGGCGAAGTAGGACTAAAATTGAGCAATTAAAAAAGGTAATGGCTAAATTGATATGGTTAAATTTATATAGATGTTCTTGTGCAAAAATGTAAACTCTCGCATATGAGTGCATATAGACCATAGGTGAATGATGACAAATCTGAATTCAAACCAACGTATAAAATCTAGTGCGTGCAATAATAATCATCAAGTACGTGCGTAATATGAGAATAGATAAAAAATTAAAATGCAAACTACTCGGAAGCATTGATGCTCATAAGTTCATTTTCTTCTCAACTTTGCAGATTTGTACTAGGGTTAGTAGGTTCCCTTAATTATTTTTTTATTATCTTTAGAAGCGGTTTCATAAAATGTTTTACAGTTTATTTACTATTTGCAGTTTTTGAAGTTATTCCATATCTAGCATACTACTATAAATGGTAGAAAGCAATAAGAGTAAAATGGCAAATAATTTTTCTGACTAGTATTTACCTTAATAACAATAATAAATGGTGGAAAACAAAGTATTGGTGAAATACTACCATCTATTCGTTAGATAATAAATTGAAAATGTCAAAGTGGAATACACAATTAATTATCAGCTTCAAGATAAATCCGCATAATCAAAAAATTAAATTGTTTTAGTCAATTTGGATATTAAATATGTATCTTGCAAAGTATGTCATGCGCACGAATATCGCATTTAACATGTGACTCTAAAAAGTTCATTTTATTCTCAGCTTTGCAGATTTGTACTAGGGTTAGTCGTAGGTTCCCTTAATTATTTATTTGTTATCTTTAGAAGCGATTTCTTTAAATGTTTTACAGTTTATTCTCTGTTGGCAGTTATTGAAACAATATGGAACTTGAGGTATCTGTCAGCAATTCTTTTCCATCTGTTGGGGCTTTCGCCATTAAGTGTTACGCCTGTTCAAAGTGGAGGTTGGATCCATCGAATGAAAAATACGTGGGAATAAGAGCGTGTATTATTGAATGTCCATTCTTCTGTGAAATGGGGCGAGAATGGAGTCCCGATATTTCATGTAATGATCGACCTGACATAACGAAGGATGGCAGTTGGCCAGTGATATTTATCGATCAATTGTTGCATGCCTTTTACGAGAAGGAACTGCAATGAAGAAGATGATTGTTCGAGAGAAGAATCACATTTGTTTATGATTAATTATTGAAATACCAATGCCTAATCCCGATCTTTATATATACCAAATTGATTTACGCTTGTGTAACTCTGTTGTTAATGGTAACTTGCGGAGCTCTTTGGATAATGGATTCCATATTGCTCAACTTGGAAGAAAGGTGGTATGCGTGGCTTACCTCGGCGGAACAACTTTTTGACTTGGGTCGTTTCAATCATCTGAGGGCCATCGGTAAACTTAAGGGAGTCGAGAGACAACGAATAGACAAGAGCTCTAGATCTATGTCTGACGAGGATGTTATGAGAGTATAGTTGATTGTTGGTGTGCTCTTTGATGAAAGATGGATCATCGATTATGCGTAGCCATTCCTTGCACACACATTAGCACCGGAAAAGTGACTCTGCCGGCAAACGGATGAGTATTTCCCGGTAGATTTCCGAGGGAATGTCAGACATTTTTAGGCAACGATTTAGATTCTCACAGGATTTAGCACTTCATTGTGTGGGCGGCGGGCGGGCCAAGGGTTTCTATAACAACAGCGTGAGGACGTCAAGGGTTTCTATAACAAAAACGCGAGGTCCAAACGCGTGTTTTCAAATTTATTTATGTTCAACCCTAAAACGCGTTTCAGTCCCCACGCGTTTTGGGGCTTAATGCAGTTTCTAACATTGCAATACATGATTTGATAAAAAAAAATTGAAAATAGGTTGTGGTCCCAATGCATTTTATTTATTAAATATACATCCTGCAAAGGATGCATGCGCACGAATATCGCATCTAACACGTGCCACTAAAATATTTTGCCTTGTGCAAAAACACATTTCAACCAAATTCCACATTGTCAATCAAGAAAAACTCAGAAATTACTAATATAAAAAACAATATACTTTCAATCTAGAAAAAATATTTACAGAAAAAAGAAATGTTCGTGTACCAGTTTTTTTTTTTTTTGAACAGCAAAATGGTAATATATTATCGAGTACCAGGGGTACCCAAAAGGGTCAATCAGAGTTACAATTATAAAATGACGCCAAAGTCTAGGGTTGCAACACCAATCCTGAAACGAATAGTGGTTAACACCACTAAATTGTAAGGAAAATAGACTCCACACTTTAGCTCAAATCTCCTCAAAAATCTTATCCGGGGCAACATTCTCACCTTTGAAGTTTCTACAATTTTTAGATTTCCACAGAAACCATAGAGTACCTGACTAGGATATATGGTTTGTTGCAGGAGTGACTCCTTTATAGGGGAAATTTCCCTTTGGTAATGTATGTCAAATAATTTTCGATCCTTTTTTCATACACTTTTAGTCCTGTAGTAAATTGCGTAAACCGTTGAAGAATATTTCACATTTGGTCCTGTAAGTATGAGATAAAATCACATCCGATCCTTTTTCATACACTTTTAGTCCCATAATAAATTTATGTCTGTTTTAACGTATGGAAATTGTGTGAAAGTTATGCACCCGCTAAAACACATCCAGAAGCCTATTATCGGATTAAAAAAATTCTCATAAAAAATACACGAAAACGAACCCTAATTCCGCCACCGGGGTGAGTAATATTCTGGATTTCGTTACCACTTCCATGTCTTGCTTCCTTTGATAAATTTTATTATGGTAGTGACTACAGTTTTCTTGTTTCCAAAAGATGTTGCGTTATGTGTATTTCAACATGATTTTTGACGATCGATGAAATAGCTGCGTCATGTGTTAATACTCTGTACACTGGAATCTAATTGTTGCTTGAGTTATAAAAAAAAAAAAAAAAGTATTTTCTATATCTTATATCTGATAAATTGATCTTTTAATTTGTTGTAAAAGGTAATGGCTAAATTGATATTGATGTTCTTGTGCGAAAATGTAAACTCTAGCATATGAGTGCATATAGACCATGGGTGAATGATTGAAAATCTAAATTCAAATCAACATATAAAGTCTAGTACGTGCAAAAATAATCACCAAGAACGTGCGTAATATGAGAATAGAATAGATAAGTTCATTTTATTCTCAGTTTTGCAGATTTGTACAAATGTTAGTAGGCTCCCTTAATTATTTATTTGTTATCTTTAGAAATGGTTTACAGTTTATTCTTTGTTGGCAGTTATTAAAGCTATTCCATATCTAGGTGCATAAGGACACAGTCATTAGAACTTGCCATTAAGTGTTACGCCTGTTCAAAGTGGAGGTTGGTTCCATCGAATGAAAAATACGCGCAAATAAGAGCGTGTATTATTGAATGTCCATTCTTCTGTGAAATGGGGCGAGAATGGAGTCCCGATATTTCATGTAATGATCGACCTGACATAACGAAGGATGGCAGTTGGCCAGTGATATTTACCGATCAATTGTTACATGGCTTTTACGAGGAGGAAGTGCAATGAAGAAGATGACTGTTCGAGAGGAGAAGAATCACATATGTTTATAATTAGTTCTTTTAATTGAGTTACGTCGTTTTGTAAGGGCCAGTGAAATTTACCAATCAATTGTTGCCTTTTACGAGGAGGAAGTGTAATTATCCAATTTATTTAGTGTCGAAAAACATATTTTCATTTATGCGGAATGAATTTTCTATTTCTCCCCCACTTTCCCTCTTTGTAACCATTTTGCATTCGCACTATCGGACCATAGTTATTCTTCAAAGTGGAATACACAATTATCAGATTCAAGATAAATCCAGGCCACATAATAAAAAAAAAATTAAATTGTTTTAGTCAATTTGGATACTAAATATGTATCTTGCAAAGGATGTCATGCGCACGAATTTTGCATTTAACACGTAACACTAATATAATGTGCATGTCTTGGACAAAAATATATTCTAATAAATTCCACAATGTCAATCAAGATGTATGGAAGAAGCTGGGAAAATAGTGGCACAAGGTACTCTGAGTTGGAAGATTTAGAGAGTTGAGGGATGGACAAGTCAGAATCAGTGGTGCTGGGAAGTACCTCCGATGCCCTTATTGCGTGGATCGCAGGAGAACTGACTATAGTTTCTCTGAGCTAGAAAGACATGCATATCGAATTGCAACGAAATCAAGAAGTGCGAGCTTCAGAGACAAAGCTAGACATCGTGGGCTGCTTAGGTACTTGGATTTGTTTAAAGTGTTACTAAATATGCATCTTGCAAAGGATGTCATGCGCACGAATTTCGCATTTAACACGTGACACTAATATAACGTGCATGTGTTGGAAAAAAAGATATTCCAATTAATTCCACACGATCAATCAAGATAAACGTCTCGAAATATTAATATTTCAATTTTCCCAATCTTTTTTAGTAAACTACTCGATCTCTCTCATATGGAGTTAGTTTGAAAAAATAAGAACAATCTGACGTTTCCGTTACCTGTACTGTTGTTGTCAAATATGTTTGAAGAAGGGGAATTTGAAGATAATTTATGCAAGGAAGTTAATGATATTTTTGATCGTGAGCTTGAATAGGAAGGATGTTTCTGGAAACTAAAAACCATTGTTCATCAATGATATTTTTAAACTTGCGAAGAAAAATGAGTTCAAATTGAAAAATGAAACGGATATATGATTTTGTATAGTCTAAACTTTAATAGTGTATAATGGCATTAGAGATAACTATTAACTACCATAAAGGACTCTACGCTCTCTCTGCAACTATTAACTACCATAAAGGACTCAGATATAATCTGCACAAAAATTTGAAAATATCACTGAAGCCAACTGAAAAAAGAAGAAGATTCCCAAATAGTGGTTGAACAAGATGAGTTTACATGATGATATCTGCTGCACTTAAGATCTCGGAGCTGAAAAGCTTATTAATTTTTCAGCAAACATTTATTTATGGCCATAGGAGAGAAAACAAATACCTCGATCTTACAAATTCAACCAAAACAGATTTCACAGAAAGGAAAACTGAGTTGAAACTCCAACTCAAAATGACAAAAACCCAGTCTCCCCATAAAATTAATGAAATGAAATGAAATGGTAACGAAAGCCAGAATATTACTCACCCTGGTGGCGGATACCGTCAATTGAAGAATAAATATAGGGCAATGAAAAGAACGTGCTGAGAGTGCGAATGCAAAATGGTTACCAAAGAGGAAAAGTGAGGGAGAAATTCAATATTTTTCATTCCGCATAAATGAAAATATGTTTTGCAATACTGAATAAAACGGATAATTGGGTTATGCATTACAAAACGACAGTGTATAGTCTAAAAGCGTCTATCAATTAAAAGAACTAATTATAAACAATCATCTTCTCTACTGCACTTCCTCCTCGTAGCAGGAAACAATTGATCGGTAAATATCATTGGCTAGAAGAAAAATGATATGGTAAATATCATTGGCCAGAAGAAAAATGATATTTTTAAACTTGCGAAGAAAAATGAGTTCAAATTGAAAAATGAAACGGATATATGGTCTTTGCAAGAGTGAATCCTTTCCCAACCACCTCTCCACCAACTCTCTTCTATAACTGACTTGGTTTGTATTTTGCACACTTTTTCAACAACTATACGATCCCCCACAAGCGTATGGGTTCGATAGTAGTATGATAAGTAGTATACGACCTAGTAGATTTTCATTCCAAGGACCTAGAGAGAGCGTGGAGCCCCAAAACTATAAGTCGAAATGGTGTTATAGAAGCTAAACGAGAGAATTAACAAATAACAACTAAGAAAATAAACAACTAATGCAAACAACTAAACTAACTCTCAAAGATGAAAGTGCACGTTGAAGAATTGCTTCGGGTGTCTTCTTTATATGGGATCACTAATGAATTAACGAACTAATCACAATAATTAAGCCTAATGTCTTGAATTATGCTAAAGGCTATCACATATATGTGTAGACCAATCCCTTGTGAGGCTTAGGTGAACACGTGCATTAATTAGCAATTATAGGATCTAATCAATATCATAAGCTCCTAGGATAGTGTCTCATAAACACGTTCAACACGGTTACTAATATTTATGAGACGCCCTTTCACTAATCTAATAGACGACCTCTAATCGACTAGTGTATAGCGTCGTCGATCTAAGCAATCAACCCCCGGTCGGTGTAACTAATTACTATGTTAATTATAATCGATTAATTCAAGCTCACACACACATTCTTAATCAAGCTACCCAATACGGTCGTTGAATTCGACAAAATCAACAATGCTAGCTAATAGGGTGAATTAATCAATTGAATCATTCAAAATACAATACTAGAAACAATTAAAATCAACACATAGGTTAATTAAGCAATTAATTCATAAAACTCCTAATTACCCTCATAATTCCAACACCCAATAAGAGATTACCCCATATTTAAATCAACAACTAGAATAAAACTCATGGAAATTAAACTACAAAACATTTAAAATTGAAATCAAATTACCAACTAAATATTGAAATAAAGGAAAGAAAGCACCTCTAGTCTTCAAATCTCTCAAAGCTTACAATAAAATGAAATACTAAATTAAATCTATCTAAGAAATGAAATGAAATAACAAGCTAAACTAATCTATTGAGTGGAAGTGTTCGGAGGAGAGGAGGGTTTCTCCCCCAATGGAGAGTTGCCCTGTTTCGTGTGCCAATCTGTATCTGCGTGTATCCCCCTTCCGATTATGAATGGCTACTGGGTATATATATATATGTGGGCCTCCTCTTGAATTAGAAACTTGGGCCTTTTCTTTTTTATTTCATTTGGACTGCCCCGAAAAATAGGTGGAATAAGCATGGCCCATTGGATATTTAAGTGCCATCTCCACGCTAATAACAATCTGCACAAATGCACAAAGATTGTTTTCTTGGGCCCAAATAAATAATTAAATGGGCCACATAAGTTAATTGTTTAGCCCAACTTTTCATCTTTTCTCGTTTCGACTCCTTCTCGATTTATTTCTTCGATTGACTCTACAATATTATCGAGGCGTGTTTTGCT
The DNA here is from genome assembly GCA_963675135.1 of Galeopsis tetrahit. Classification (NCBI taxonomy): domain Eukaryota; kingdom Viridiplantae; phylum Streptophyta; class Magnoliopsida; order Lamiales; family Lamiaceae; genus Galeopsis; species Galeopsis tetrahit. The sequence goes on along the minus strand of OY776121.1, from coordinate 7,778,057 downwards.
CTAAAATACTCATTTTTCCTATAAAAATAGCAAACAACACCCTTTCTTCTTTTTTTTTTTTTTATGGAAGTTAAATACCCATCCCTTTTTTTCCCCTCCCCATGACTCGAACCCAGGACCTAAGGCCTAGGTAGTGGTTCTCTAACCACTTGTGCTATCCCACTTTGTCAAACAACACCCTTTCTCCAAATCAAGAGCAATTAATGAGTCAAATTAGTGTAAATAATGCACAAATCCTATAAAATTATGCAAATTAAATACATGAATTTCAAGCAATTTTCACACTATTCAATAACAACAATACTTTAAAAAAAAATAACCTAAAATTATCTAACAAAAATAAATTAGATCTACAAATGAATTGAAATTCATTGAAATTCATGACCCCCCTGCTCCGGCCCCTACCACCACTGAGGACAAGGAGATGTGGCTGACTCTCGATGCCATTGTCCTTCAATGGATTTATGCAACAATCTCCACCGATCTACTCCTACGATTCTTGAACCAGATTCGACTGCGTTGATCGCGTGGCAACGGTTGCGAGATATTTTTCAAGATAATAAGAATTCTCGGGCTGTGACTCTTGAGCAAGAATTCTCCAATACTGTTATGTAGAATTTTCCCACTGCTTCTGCGTATTGCCAACATCTAAAAACATTGTCAGATCAACTCAAGAATGTTGGGGCCCCTGTTTCTAATGATCGTCTAGTATTGCAACTGGTGGCAGGACTCACGGATGCCTACACTAGTGTCGGAACGCTACTTCGCCAAAGTGATCCGCTCCCGAAGTTTTACCAGGCCCGTTCAATGCTAGTTTTGGAGGAAGCGGGCCTTGCGAAAAAGGTTGTGTCTGGGGCTGCAATGGTCACATCCGCTGCTCCTCCCTCATCCGATGGGTCCTTCCAACCTCGGCAGTCTGGGCCGAAGAAATCTCAAAAGAAGAAGAGTCCCAAGGGTGGCAGGGGATTTGCTCCTTCCCCTACGTATGGCCGTCCTCCCAAGTCTCCACAGTGGCCGAGTGCATCGCAGGCTTGGCCTTGTCAGTGGCAATGGCCGTCTCCACCTTGCCCGTATCCGATTGCCCCTTGGTCTCGTCCTCCGTCTGGGACGCGTCCGCCCATGCCTCAAAGCCCTGGCCTCCTTGGCCCCCGCCCACAGGCATTTTCGGCCCAAGCTTCTCCGACCCCAACCGACATTGAGGCTGCTATGTACACTCTTGGTTTGTCTCAACCAGATCCCACTTGGTACATGGATACAGGGGCTACCTCACATATGACGTCAAATCAAGGTACTCTCTCGACTTATTTAAATTCGAGCAGTAATCATAGTATTCTTGTTGGTAATGGTCAATCTATTCCAGTTTCAGGTATTGGGCATGCTAAGTTACCCCCTCCCCAACCCCCTTTTACCTTACAAAATATTCTTCATGCTCTTGGGATTGTTAAAAATTTAGTGTCTGTTCGAAAATTTACTACAGATAACTCTGTTTCAATTGAATTTGATCCTTTTGGGTTTTCTGTTAAGGATTTTCGGACGGGGACGCGTCTAATGAGGTGTGACAGTCGGGGGCGCTATATCCTATCAATCCTTCTAGGCCACACTCATCATCTGCTTTTGCTGCCATTTCTCCGTCTATATGGCATGACCGTTTAGGTCATCTGGGTGTTTCTGTTTTTAATTATCTTAGACAGAATAATTTTATTACTTGTAATAAACCCACTGTTGATCGGGTGTGTGCTTCTTGTTCTGTTGGAAAACATATTCGTTTACCGTTTTTTATGTCTACTACCATATCGTTGTTGCCACTTGATATCATACATTGTGATTTGTGGACGTCTCATGTGTTAAGTGCTATGGGGCATCGCTATTATGTCTTGTTTCTTGATGATTATTCTAATTTCCTATGGACGTATCCAATCTCCCATAAATCCCAGGTGTTTTCTGTTTTTCTGTCATTTCGTGCATTAATTCGTACCCAATTCGAAAGAGACATTAAAGCTTTTCAATGCGATAATGGGCGGGAGTTTGATAATAAATCGTTTTGGGATTTCAGTTTAGAACATGGGATGCTCTTTCGTTTCTCTTGCCCTCATACTTCCCCTCAAAGTGGTAAAGCTGAACGACAATTTCGCACTATAAATAACATGATTTGTACTCTTCTTGCGCATTCGAAAGTACGTACCTTGGTTCTTTTGGCATCATGCGCTCCTCATGGCTACATATCTTCTAAATATCCTTCCTCGCAAACACATGTCTTTTGCTACCCCTCTCAAATACCTCTACCACAAGGACCCATCATATACTCATCTACGTGTATTTGGGTGTTTGTGTTACCCGTTGTTCCCATCCACCACTATCCATAAACTTCAACCACGCTCGGCTCCGTGTGTTTTTTTGGGGTATCCATTGAATAATAGGGGCTATAAGTGTTTTGATATGGTCACAAAGAAAATAATTATTTGTCGCCATGTAATATTTGATGAATCCAAGTTCCCATTTGCGGAAATCCTTCCTCATCCCACTTCTACCTTAGATTCGTCCGATGATTCGCCTTCTCCATATATCGCCCATCATCTCTCCCACACCGACCCACCTCTCCCACCCGTGCCTATCCAAGTTGAGTCGGGTACGTCGGGTCCTACTCCAAATCCGGAGGTGTTACCTCCCCCCTCCCTTCGCCCAGTGACTCGGAGTCAACGGGGTATTGTTCGGCCTAAGCGCCATTTTAATCTCCTATCTACCACCTAAAAATCTCCCATTCCTAAAAATCCAGTGGCTGCCTTAAACGACCCGAATTGGAAATTGGCTATGCGTGATTAATATAATGCTCTTATTTCAAATAAGACGTGGGAGTTGGTTCCCTGTCCTATTGGTGTGAATATTATTCGTTCAATGTGGATTTTTAATCATAAAGAACGTGCTGACGGTTCTTTTGAGAGGCATAAGGCCCGTCTTGTAGGTGATGGAAAAACTCAACAGGTTGGCATTGATTGTGGGGAGAAGTTTAGTCCGGTTGTAAAGTCTACGACCATCCGGGTTGTCTTAAGCTTGGCGTTATCGAAGAGGTGGTCCATCCATCAACTTGATGTAAAAAATGCCTTCCTTCATGGCACTCTTTCAGACATGGTGTACATGTATCAACCCCTTGGTTTTCGAGACTCCAACTACCCAGATCATGTGTGCCTTTTCAAGAAATCTTTGTACGGATTGAAACAGGCTCCTAGGGCATGGAACACTAGATTTTCAGATTTTGTGTTTACTCTTGGGTTTGTATAAGAAGTAAGTCGGATCACTCATTATTTGTCTATCGCCAGAATAACCAAGTGGCTTACTTACTTCTCTACGTGGATGATATAATCTTAACGGCGTCGTCGAACACACTTCGTCATTCAGTTATTTCCCAACTCAGTTCAGAGTTTGCTATGAAGGACATGGGGACGCTGCATTATTTTTTGGGCATTGCAGTTTCATCTCACGCTGGGGGTTTGTTCTTGTCCCAGCGAAAGTATGCCACTGAGGTGATTGATCGCGCTGGCCTCTCCACATGCAAGCCTTCGGCGACTCCGGTTGACACCAAACCTAAACTTAGGGGTTCCGAGAGTCCACCGATTTCAAATCCCACGTTGTACAGGAGTCTTGTTGGGGCGTTACAGTACTTGACGTTCACTAGGCCCGACATCGTGTATGTTGTTCAACAGGTTTGTCTATTCATGCATGATCCGCGAGAGGTGCACATGGCTGCAGTTAAACGGATCCTACGATACATTCAGGGGACTCTTAACTTCGGCCTTCATCTATATCCATCTTCTGTCACCTCGCTTGTGGCATATACGGACGCTGACTGGGGTGGATGTCCAGATACTCGGCGCTCGACGTCCGGCTATTGTGTATTTTTGGGCGACAACTTGATTTCGTGGTCGGCTAAGCGGAAGTCCACACTCTCACGTTCTAGTGCCGAGGCGGAGTATCGAGGTGTTGCCAATGTAGTGTCTGAATCTTGCTGGCTCCGCAACCCACTACTTGAACTTCATTGTCCTATACCGACAGCAACCTTGGTATATTGTGATAATGTGAGCACAATTTATCTTTCGAGAAATCCGGTTCAACACCAACGTACTAAGAACATTGAAATGGACATTCACTTCGTTCGGGAAAAGGTGGCTCGGGGTCAAGTTCGGGTGGTACATGTACCTTCTCGGTTTCAAATAGCTGATATATTCACGAAAGGGCTGCCCCAGATTTTATTTGAGGAATTCAGGTCCAATCTCAGCGTTCTTCAACCTCCGGCTTCGATTGCGGGGGTGTAATAGATAGAAATATGTAATTATTTTATATATGGTAGGCGTAGATTTACTCCTTGATGATAGCCTAGATTAGAGATATTTCATATGTATATCATTGACATTAGTGGAATGAGAAAGACAAGGAATTATATTCTTATACTCTCATCTACAAACTATCTTCTTTGGCGTAGTCAAGTATCACCTCTCTTAATTGGACAGGGTCTCATCGGTCTTGTCGACGGTACGCGACCACCGCCACCATCTGAAACTGAGTCCGCCGGAAAGACCGTCCCAAATCCGGCTTACGCCACCTGGCGTGTTGCTGATCAGAGACTTGTAAGTCTTCTCTTCTCTTCTTTGACTGAGGAGGTTATGTCCGTTGTGGTGGGTTGCTCTTCTGCTCGGGAGGTTAGGCTTGCTCTCGAAAATTCAGGGGACTATTTTCATCGTCCACTAGCAGGAATTGAAGACAGACGTTGCTAACATTCTACTTCCGCTATTATGGTGAATTTGGTGAAACTCTTTTGTAAAAAATCAACATTTCCTTGTATTGACATTATCCAATATTTTTTCTTGCCTCTAAGAAAATATACTACAGTTTCAGTATGAAATATTTTTGGGAAGTTTGTATATATAAGATTTTGATATATTGAATGAGCTATAGAGAAGAAACAAGAGCTTGGAGTAAGGGCATGTTTTCAAACGTCTTTCTAAAGTGTAGATTTTTTAAGTTGGTAAGACCCAACTTTTTCAAAAATATTATTCAAGTATTATAATTGGGCTTTAAAACACCACGTTGGTAATGAAATTTGAATGTGTTAAATGGTTTACGAGTATGGATTTTAACATCTAACTGTCAGAGTAGATAAACATAAGCTTGCTTAAAATCGACGATCGTAATTTTCAATGAATACATTTTTTTTCGTAAACGTTGCCTATTTTAACAAAATTGATGCAACTCCGTCGTAATTTGTGAATAGAAGGGTTTCAACAAACCTTGCGTAGCTAGCAGTTAAGACAAGCTGTTGACAGTCGACAACACAAAATTTTCGTATATATAACCAACCTGTCGCATCACAATTAATCGTTAAGTTTGAATTGGTGGGGTGCGCCAGGCCATGGCAGTAGTGCAACGCCATGGCAACGCTCGAAAGCCCCAGCAGCAAGCTGCCGTGACTGCAGGCTCTCCCCCTCAAAAGAAAAGAACTTGTTGTACAAGAAAAGAACCTATATACAAGGAAAGAACTTGTTGTACAAGAAAAGAACCTAATCAATTTATTCATCAATCAAATCTTCTCTATTATAATCAAACCCCAAAATGCATGTACAAACTGTGAATTGAAGCTTAATTAATGACGATTATATATAATCCCCACTCACTAGAAGGTAAAATGTATAGTAGCCACTCTTGTACCGCGCAATATGATTGTGCCTGCAGCCTGTAGAAATTAAAAAAATAATATTAATACAAAAAAAAAAAAAAAACATTACATTTATCTATTTTAAAATAAATACTTAACAAAAATAAATTAGATCTATTAATGAATTAAAATTCTTTGTTTAAATTGTCTTGGTCAAATCTGCAACATATAAAAGGTAATGGCTAAATTGGTATCGATGTTCTTGTGAGAAAATGTAAGCTCTGAGTGGATAATTGAAAATCTAAATTCAAATCAACATATAAAATCTAGCGCGTGCAATAATATATTAAAATGGTCCTGTTTATTGCAGATTTGGTCTTATCTATTAGTTATTGAATGAAAACCATTAGTTGGCCAAAATATATTAAAGGATATATGGTTTGTTGCAGGAGTGACTTCTTTGTATAAGACGTTACTGAGGGTAATATAGGAATACTGGATAACAAATACGTTATAGACAACAAAAGTCATTAGGCAGACGAGCATTCTCTGCTCGTAGCTGAAACAAGCGTTCGGCCTCCTCGCTGTCGACAACAGAGCAGCTACAATCGCAGCAAAGTCGATCACTTGTTAGAGCTTTGTTAATGATCATATTCTCCTCGCGGAGTTTGTCATTTACAGCTCTTAACTCGTTATTTTCTCTGTAGTTAAGCTTTCCCTACAAACCAAGAAAATATTAATGAGTTCAAAGTATTCAAAAAATTTTTAGTTTAATTTCCTCCCAATAATATAATTACAATATGTATTAATCATATAAAAAATTAAACCTTAGTTTGCGTTCTCTTGTTCTGAAACCAGAATTTAACTTGTAAGGGCTCCAACCCTATTTCTTCACCAATGTTGCTCCACGCATTCTTACTGGGTTTGGGACAATGAGAGAAAAGCCTAATATCATATTTCAAGTAAAAATTAGCTTAAAACAAAAAATGTACATTGTTGATGGCCCTCAATCCATGCATAATCTTAATTAACACAAATCTTATCATTATAAATTTTAAAAAATATAGTTAGGGATTTCTTATTAATTTTGATTATAATGTAAATTAGAATTATGGATTAATTCTCATTCAAGATCTAGATTGGTACGGTAGATTAGAGCCTATTATTGAATGTCCATTCTTCTGTGAAATGGGGTGAGAATGGAGTCCCGATATTTAATGTAATGATCAACCTGACATAACGAAGGATGGCAGTTGGCTTTGGTTAAACGATAAGCCTAATATTCCTCGGCCTACTTCTCATTGGCATCGACTTCTGCAATTCAGAAGTAGAAATCTTGAAGAAATTAAATTGTCTTAGTACTAGATATTACACATGTATCTTCGGAAGGATGCTATGCACAAAAATATTATATTTAACATGCATCACTAATATATCGTGCGCGCGCTGGGAAAAAATATATTTCTTAAAAAAAAATCTATATTGCCAATCAAGAGAAACTCATATATATATAATTAAGATTAATAATGTAAACAGAAAAATTGTAGTTGCATTCTTAATTGGTGCTTGATCAGAGCACATTTCCCTGATTTCCATACTCTTTTTTCAGTTTTTGCTTTGGATTTCGTTCTGCATCCAGCATCACCCAAAAAGGTGACATTTTCAGACACATTTTCTTTGATCTCATATGGAGTTGGTTTGAACAAGGTGACATTTCCGTTACTTGGACTGTTGTCGGCAAATATTTCTGAAGGAGACGAATTTGAAGATAATTTGCCGACAAATTTATGCAAGGAAGTTAATGATACGTCACCTTCTGATCAATATATACCACCACATTTTAGACGACGTTTCTGGAAACTAAAAGGACAAAAACCCACTGTTCATCAATGACATTTTTAAAATTGCTTCTCTTAAGCTAAGCTAAGTTTTCTTGCAAGGAAAAATGAGTTCAAATTGATGAATGAAACGGACTAGGATATATGGTTTGTAATAAGGAAAGTGTTTGACCGTGTATATTTGGTTAATATTCTTTTTGTATTTTTAGAATAGATTACCTTTATTCTCTCCTTATAGGATGAGTTTTGGTGTATATATATTCTTGTACACTCTTTTAATAAAATCATCGATGATATTCTATTCATCTTTTATGGTATCAGAGCAAATCGGGCAAAACGACCTGGGTTCGATTCCTGTTGAAAGCACTCCACCCATTTAAATTATCCACTCGATGGGCCTCCTCCTCAAAAAGGGTAAGAGGTGTTAATCCGGCCCACGAGTGAGGGGGAGTGTTAGGAATTAATATACAAGAATTAATTCTCACCCTCTCTAAAAGTTCGGACTTTTAGATGAGACGAAATTCTTTCAAAAAGGTATTAGAAGGCATTAGAAGGCCTAACTCTACACTTAAAACCAAGGTGTTAAGTGAGAGGATTGCCTAGGCTTATAAGCCCACCCAAGACCATCTCTCTATCCGATGTGGGATACCTTAATAACCTCCCTCACGTGAGACGTCTCAGACGGGGTCTCAAACGGGGACCATGTCGACACGTGGTTCCACAGGTGGATCCACACATAGAGAGTTGGCTCTGATACCATAAAAGATGAATAGAATATCATCAATGATTTTATTAAAAGAGTGTACAAGAATATATATACACCAAAACTCAACCTATAATTAAGGAGAGAATAAAGGTAATCTATTCTAAAAATACAAAAAGAATATTAACCAAATATACACGGTCAAACACTTTTGTTGGTCCCAAAAGGAGTGTGACACGTGTATGGGGGGCGGGGGGGGGGGGGGGGGGGGGAATACACGTGTGTGTGTTTTTCAAAAAACTTTTGCAAGTAATCGACACAAATAATCAGAGTCAAGTAAGTTACACAGTGTGTCAAGTCCTATGAAAATACTAACAGTAGATTCTAAGAATTCTTAACAGTATGCAACTTGTATGCGGAATAAATGATAGGCCCTTTTATACTCCTTAATTAATATGCACTTAGATACTAAGTTATCAAATAGCAAATAGCAGTTATAACAACACTAAAGCTAAAGCAATAAGATAAATGCAGTAAGTAAGAACACAAGACGTATAGTGGTTCGGAGACTAAACTGCTCCTACGTCCACTCTCCTAATTCGTCCACTCTCCTAATTTAATAGGATAATTCCTTAATCACTTCGGAATTAGCTTGTTTTTACAGTGCCTAGGTGCACTTTACTTCTTCTCCTTCTCTTCTCTTGATTTCTTACAACCTTCTCTCGTTGCAAGACTCTCAATCTCTACTACGAACTCAACAATACTCTCAATCTATCTCTCAAGGTGAAAGTAGGGTTTTGTTCTAGTACCAACTAATTGTGTGATATCCTTTACAATTTAAGAACGAATATAAAGGATAGGATATCACTGTCTAGGCTTTGGATAATCAACAATAAGCTTGCCTAGTGGGGACTAAAGGTAACACTCACAAATGAATATGCTTAAAAGCTTTTTAATCTCTCGAGTGTTTTGAATGCTTTTGGATGCTAAAACAATTGCTAGAATATGTATGACTTGTAGCTTGATGTCTGTCCCGTCTCTCTTGAAATGATTCAAGATATGGCCTATTTATAGATGAAGTAAACTATCCGTTGGTGGAGATAGTAAAACTTATCCATAAATTTGAACTTTCAAATTGTTCAGGGGCCTGCATGCAAATAGTACATGTATTCACGTCCATTCTGCAATTTGCATTCCAATATCAGAGTTTGTTATGCGCAGTGACAGGTGCACGTGGCTCTCATTCCTTGGCTAATTTAGAATAATTCTGTCCTTCCCGCTAACGGCCTTGTACTGGGTAAGGTGCCTAGTCATTCCTTGTCTTTGTCCATAAGTATGCCAAGTCCAAAGTATATGAATATCCAAATTCATCATACTTGACTTTTGTTGTCCAACATACTTGTCTTCATGAATCCTTGTCACTTTCTTCATCACACTTCAGCTCCTTGTCTTCAATGATACTTGTCTTTTGTGCTTTGTGCTTTCAGGTCATAGATTCAAAGAATAATCTAATTGTTTCAGGGCTAACATTGTTTCATCTTGTTGTTTTTTAGTAACTGTTGAACTTGCAATGGCCTTCTATTACTACGATCTGAAAACAATACTAGTTACTATGCCTACAATCCCACAATTAAGCAATCAAGAAAGATTACTCTTACTTCTAGTGATAAACATACTTTTGTTTTAATTTGGGGCTTACCTTTGCATTTGATCCTTCAGTATCACCTCATTACAAGATTGTTTTTGTCGTAACTAAGCAGCCTTTTGTTAGTGGGCGCCGATGCTGCCAAATTGAGGTTTACGACTCAGAAAGCCGCACGTGGAAGCTATGCCTGGAGAAAGTTTTACCTACTATAGACTTCCCTGGGAAAATTTCCCTGGTACACATCTCTACTTTGACATCATCAAAAAAGGTTATGGCTAAATTGATATGGGACCAAATTGAATTTAATCTCCTTATATCTGTTAAATCGATCTTTTGTTGTAAAAGGCAATGGTTAAATTGATTTTGATGTTCTTGTGCAAAAATGTAAACTCTGGCATACGAGTTTTTTTTTAGCGGAAAAATGAGTTTATTAACAAGTAGCAGAGGTACTCAACAAGATCAGAACAGAGTTATAATGATAGTGTGCAGAGAAATATAATGCATATAGATTATAGACGACCATGGGTGAATGATGCAAATCTAAATTCAAATCAACATATAAAATCTAGTGCGTGCAATAATAATCATCCAGAACGTGCATAATATAAGAACAGATTTAAAAATTAAAAAGCATATACTACTCTAAAGAATTGATGTTTATAAGTTCATTTTCTTCTCAGCTTTGCAAATTTGTACTAGGGTTAGTTATCAAAAGTTACCAACAATTTGGAACTTGAGGTATCTGTCAGCTGCAATTCTTTTCCATCTGTTGGGGCTTTCGCCATTAAGTGTTACGCTTGTTCAAAGTGGAGGCTGTGAAATAAGAGCGCATATTATTGAATGACGTCCATTCTTCTATGAAATAAATGGGTTTCCCTGCGACATAACACTGACTAATCCAGATTTTTAATTTTTTTTCAAGTATATAACTTTTTTAACCATAATATATAAATCGTGGAAAACCAAGTATTGGTGTTGAAATTAATTTGGGTAGTGAGACATAATCGGAAAGTGAAATACTACAATTATCGGCTTCAAGAATAATCCACATAATAAACAAATTAATTTTTTTTAGTCAATTTGGATACTAAATATGTATCTTGCAAAGGATGTCATACGCACGAATATCGCATTTAACACGTGAAACTAACATAGCGTGCATGCATTGAACAAAAAGATAATCCAAATAATTCCACATTATCAATCAAGATAAATGACTCGAACTATTAATATTCCATCCGTTCTAGCAAAAGCTTACCAATCCCCTTTTTAGTAAACTAGTCTCTCTCACATTTCATTCCGTTGATCTCCTATGTAGTTGGTTTGGACAATGTGACATATCCGTTATATGGTTTGTTGCAGGAGTGAGTCCTTTATATAAGATGTTACTTTATATTATTGGGTGGAAATTAAACTAAAAGATTTGTGAATACTTTGAACTAATTATTATTTTCTTGGTTTGTAGGGAAAACGTAACAACAAAGAAAATAATGAGTTACGAGCCAAAAATGGCAAACTCCACGAAGAGAATATGAGCATTAACAAAGCTCTAACAAGTGGTCGACTTTGCTGCGGCTGTAGTTGCTCTGACTTCGACGGTGGGGAGGCTGAATGCTTGCTTCAGCTTCGAGCAGAGAATGCTCGTCTGCGAGAAGAGGGTAAAAATTACATAATGTAATACTACATTAATGTTATGAAATTATGCAATATAAACTATTAATTGTATATATAGGGTCAGATCAGAAATTCAGCCATAAAATATTCTTCAAAATTTGAAAATATTCTTTTTTTGATGCTACTAACTATTCTATTCATTTTTTTTTTATGATGTAGCTTGCACGCGTCTCAGCGATAGCAGCTCAGTTTATTGGGAGGCCAGTAACGAACTACACCGGGTCTTCCTCTTCATCGAGTGACGGAAACTGAAACAGTTTTCGGGCATTATTTTGGCCTAGGGCGAACAAGAAATAGACCCCATTTTAAACTATCGCCAAATAAAACAAAAGACTTGCACTATTATCATTAATTTCATTCAGTTTTTTCATATGACTTGATTGTTTTAAATTTTTTGGGAGAACAAAATTATCCGTCGTTGCTCCTTTTTGTCATAAGAACAAAAAGTTATATAAAATCTAGCGCGTGCAATAATATATTAAAATGGTTAGTTATTGAATGAAAAGCCAAAATATATTAAAGGATATATGGTTTGTTGCAGGAGTGACTCCTTTATATAAGACGTTACTGAGGGGTAATATAGGAATACTGGATAACATGGGAAACTGGGTAAATTGGGGGGAGATCATAATTAGCTACAGCAGGATGCTCGGGGAGTTGTTCAACGTGACCCTAAGGAAAGTAGACTACGGCTCCTCCTTTCTTCGGCAGCGAAATCAATAGCCACAGCTCCATGTACGTACACTGCCGTCGCCTTAGCTCCATGTACACTGCCGGCCACAGCTCCTCCTTTCTTAGGATAATATAGGATGCTCGGGGAGACCCTGAGGAAAGTAGACTACGGCAGCGAAATCATTGGCAATTCCAAATTCCCCGACGAGGGGGAAGGAGAACCACCACAAGGGGATGCCGTTTCATCTTCATTGTTCACCATATTCAAATCGATCAATCCTCTCATCATATTCAAACCCAAAGCACGCGAGAGATATTATTCTGGCGTACATGCAGAACGGGGAGAGGCTGTCGCCGGATCATGGTTTTCCGGTGAGGATGATTATTCCGGGGTTTATCGGAGGGAGAATGGTCAAATATTAATATTCCATTTGTCCAGCAGAAGCTTACCAATCTTTTTTGGTAAACTACTCTCTCTCACATTTGATCTCATATGGAGCTGGTTTGAACAATGTGACATTTCCGTTACCTGGACTGTTGTCGGCAAATATGTTTTAAGAAGAGGAATTTAAAGATAATTTGCCCACAAATTTATGCGAGGAAGTTAATGATACATCACCTTCGGACACCACCACATTTTAGAGGACGTTGATGGTGAGCATGAAACGGAAGGATGTTTCGGGAAACTAAAAGGACAAAACACCTGTACGTGTTCATCAATGACATTTTTAAATAAGTTCATATTGAAGTGTTAAACGGACTAAGATATATGGTTTGTTGCAGGAGTGACTCCTTTAAATAAGATGTCACTGAGGGTAATATAGGAAAACTTGGTAATATGGGAAACCTGGGTAATATAGGAAAACGCTTTTCATATATGGATATGCATGTAATAAATTAAGACGGATATCCAATCTGTCTCTAACAGGTACGGATAAGATACAGATTTGTTAAAAAATCGAGATTTGAAACCAAAAATAAATGAAAATCAGTCTCTAACCGCACCTATTAGAGATAGATTGGATATCCGTCAAATCTTTTTTAGTAAACTACTCTCTCTCAATCTTTTTTAGTAAACTACGTACTCTCTCTCATATGGAGTTGGTTTGAACAAACTGACGTTTCAGTTACCTGGACTGTTGTTGTCAAATAATATGTTTGAAGAAGAGGAATTTGAAGATAATTTGCCCACATTCTTATGCAATTTAATTAATTAATGATACATCACCTTCTGATCGAGACCATCACATTTTAGAGGACGTTGCTGGAAACTATAAAAGGAAAAAAAAACCTTTGTTCATCAATGATGTTTTTAAACTTGCTTCGATCTCTTAAGCTAAGGTTTCTTATGGTCTGTTGCCGTGCGGAGTGAATGATTGCAAATCTAAATTCAAATCAACATTTAAAATCTAGTGCGCGCAATAATAATCATCAAAAAACGTGCGTAATATGAGAATAGATCAAAAAATTAAAATGCATACTACTCTGAATTAAGCATTGATGATGTTTATAAGTTCATTTTCTTCTCAGCTTTGCAGATTTGTACTAGGGTTAGCAGGTTCCCTTAATTATCTGTAATGATGGCTTGATTTCTCTCTCCTTATTCATGCAAATAAATTACTGTTTCAAGATGCTGGTGAAGAAATAAAAGTTGTACAACAGAAGCTAAAATCAAAATCTCATGTTTTGAGGTTGTTTGGAGAAAACAATAAAGCTATGTTGGTTTAAAGCAAGAGTTCATAATTCTGTGTTTATTTGCACAAACTAAAATGCAGCTTATTTGAATCTATTTAGTGTTACATATATTATTTTTCGAATTCACTTTTGACTTACTATTTTGTCTTCTAAGGAATTAAAGAGTTGAAGATGTATAAGGTACTCTGAGTTGGAAGATTTAGAGTATACGTGCTATAGAGAGTTGAGGAATGGACAAGTGGTGCTGGGAAGTACCTCCGATGCCCTTTGCGCGGATCGCAGGAGAACTGACTATAGTTTCTCGGAGCTAGAAAGACATGCCTATCGAATTGCAACGGAATCAAGAAGTGCGAGCTTTAGAGACAAAGCTAGACATCGTGGGCTGCTTACTAAATATGTATCTTGCAAAGGATGTCATGCGCACGAATTTCGCATTTAAGACGTGACACTAATATAACGTGCATGTGTTGGACAAAAAGATATTCCTATTAATTCCACACGATCGATCAAGATAAACGTCTCGAAATATTAATATTCCATCCGTTCCAGCAGAAGTTTTTCAATTTTCCTTTATTGCCTGTCCCAATAAAAGCTTCCCAATCTTTTTTAGTAAACTACTCGATCTCTCTCAGCTCACATTTCATTTCTCTAATCGATCTCACATGGAGTTGGTTTGAACAATCTGACGTTTCCGATACCTGGACTGTAGTTGTCAAATATTTTTCAGATTTTTACTAGGGTAAGTTGGTTCCCTTATATGTTTATTTGTTATCTTTAGAAGCAGTCTGTTAAAATATTTTACAGTTTATTCTCTGTTGGCAGTTATTGAAGCTATTCTTTTCCATCTGTTGGAAGTTATTGAAACTATTCTTTTCCATCTGTTGGTAGTTAAAATAAGGAGAGAGGATGCAGCCACAATCATTAGAACTTACCAACAATTTGGAACTTTAGATATCTGTCAGCAATTCTTTTCCATCTGTTGGGGCCTTCGCCATTAAGTGTTACACTTGTTCAAAGTGGAGGTTGGTTCCATCGAATGAAAAATGAGCACGTATTATTGAATGTCTGTTTTTCATTTATGCCGAATGAATATTCTATTTCTCCCCCACTTTCTCTCTTTGTAACCGTTTTGCATTCTCACTATCAGTCCGTTCTTTTCATTTCCCCAGCCCATATTTATTCTTCAAAGTGGAGAATACACAATTATCAGCTTCAAGATAAATCCACATAATCAAAAAATTAGATTGTTCTCGTACTTAATTTGAATACTAAATATGTATCTTGCAAAGGATATCATGCGCACAAATTTCGCATTAACACATGACACTAATATAATGTTCACGTGTTGGACAAAAATATATTCCTATTAATTCCACAGTATCAATCTAGATAAACGTCTCGAAATATTAAGCTAAACTAAGTTTTCTTGCGAAGAAAAATTAATTCAAATTGAAGAATGAAATAGACTAGGATATATAGTTTGTTGCAGGAGTGACTCGTTTATAGCTAGGGAAAATTGCACTTTCGGTCCTGTAAGAATAAGGTCAAATAATTTTGATCCTTTTTTCATGTCGCAGGGAAACCCATTTATTTGCAGCCCAGATTTGCTTTTTGCCATAAACTCCATTCTCGTGGCCATTTCACAGAAGAACGGACAATCAATAATACATGCTCTTATTTCCGCGTATTTTTCATTCGAAATCCCCAACATATATATGGAAAAGAATTGCTAACAAATATCTCAATTAATTCCAAATTTTTGGTAAGTTCGGATGATTGTGGCTGCATCCTCTCTCCTCATAGTCCTAGATATCGAATAGCTTCAATAAACTTTAAAACATTTTAAAAAACCGCTTCTAAAGTTAACAAATAAATAATTAAGGGAACCTACTAACCATAATACAAATAAAGTCAATTTGGTCCCATATCAATTTAGCCATTACCTTTTTTAATTGCTCAATTTTAGTCCTACTTAGCTGGAAATCCCCAAATTTAAAGACTGTTGTGCGTTGAGATTAAAGCCCCACTTTGTAATGATTTATACATTCGTTATGCATGCCGATTTTTAATCAAAAGCAACAATTAATTTAACTTTACCATATAAAAAGACATTAATTTTTTTATATATTTATTTAATTTGTGTGTTTTAAATAAATGAAATGGTAACGAAAGCCAAAATATTACTCACCCTGGTGGCAGATACCGTCAATTGAAGAATAAAAAGTGTGGGTGATCGAAATTCAATATTCAATCCGCATAAATGAAAATATGTTTTGCAATACTGAATAAAACAGATAATTGGGTTACCCATTATGAAACGACAGCGTAAAGTCTAAAAGCGTAAATCAATTAAAAGAACTAATCATAAACATATGTGATTCTTCTCCTCTCGAACAGTCATCTTCTTCATTGCACTTCCTCCTTGTAGCAGGCAAAAGTTGATCGGTAAATATCACTGGCCAGAACACCAAATCCACGTTGTACAGAGAGGAAGAAGGATGAAAATGGAGAATGTCCAACTGAGTCAATGTTCTAGAGTGTGTGTTGAACACTAAAGGCTATTTTAGTCATTTACTCATCGGGTAAAGTGAAGATATGGTCCCAAGAGAATTCGTTCCCACGAAAATGGTCCAATTTGGTACAAAAAAGGCCCCTCAAGATTTTACCATCTAAAGCTAACGGAATTGTGAGCGTGAGGCACACGGGCATAAAAAATGGGAAAATGCAGATTTGGTTGAAGAGATTCGTGCTCACGAAAATGGTCCTATTTTGAACAAATAAATATGGCTGTATTGTTTGAACCAATTTTTGCAATTTTGAGGCAGATTCTTATCTTTATTTTAACCAAATCCAACGATTTGATTTTGAAGATATTTATTTTTTTTGAGAGGATTTAATATGATTTTTGGTTTTGGCGTGTGGAAGCAAGGTGGCTGCTACGACACCGCCAATGACAGGGAGAAGAGCAAAGGAGGGGGAAGAGATAAATGACAGATATATGTATGCATTTTTTTTTTATCTATTCTCATATTACGCATATTTTTTTATGATTATTATTGCACACATTAGATTTTATATGTTGATTTGAATTTAGATAATATATGTAACACTAAATAGATTCAAATAAGCTGCATTTTAGTTTGTTTACATATGCAGACAAATAGATATGCATATATTTGCAATTTTAATTTTAAGAAAATGAACTTATAAACATCAATGCTTCAAAGTAGTATGCATTTTAATTTTTGATCTATTCTTATATTGCGAAGTAGTTGACGATTATTATTGCACGCACGAGATTTTATATGTTGATTTGAATATACATTTGCAATTATTCACTCATGGTCTATATGCACTCATATGCCAGAGTTTAAATTTTCGCACAAGAACATCGATAACAATTTAGTCATTACATTTTACAACAAAATATCAATTTAACATATATAAGACATGCATAGAAAATACTTTTTTATTTTATAACTGCAAGCAACAATTAGATTTCAGTGTACAGAGTATATTAACACATGACATAGCCATTTCATCGATCATCAAAAATCATATTGAGATACAAGGAAACAGTAGTCCAACCTCCATTCTCGACCCATTTAAAAGAAGAACGTGCATTCAATAATACGTTATATTTTTTCTGCGTATTTTTGATTCAATCGAACCAACCTCCACTTTGAACAAGCGCAACGCTTAATGGCGAAAGCTCCAACAGATGGAAAAGAATTGCTGACAGTTTGCGAAAATGGTCCTATTTTAATTTGAACAAAAAAGGTCCCACAAAATTTACCGTCTGAAACAAAATATCCAAACGATTCGTTTCAATCAAATGCTCTAAAATCAGCTTAAATTCTGAAAAAGCCCTAAAAAATTGCCCCCAAATAAAACGACACGAGACCAACTTGAAAATCCAGGAAAAATTGAAGCTAAAACACTCATTAAGCATTGCCAAATCATGAAACCCTCACTTAAATTCCACAAATCGCAAGCCCTCACTAAAATCCCCAAAACTGAAGTAGGCAAATCGCAAAATCGCACGCCAAACTATTCTTGTTTTTTTTCTCACCCTATCTTAAATTATTTCCTCTGTTAGGGCGGGTGGTGTGTGATGGTGACCACCGAAGGTTCGGGGTGTTTATGGTCGAGTCTTTATTGTCAAAAAATTAATTTTTTTTAATTTTTTTAAAATAATTCTTTTGACAAAATCTTATTGGCGAGAGTATTTCTGGTCAGCAAACCAGAGTCGATGGGAGTGAGTTAGGTCAAAAATTCAGTGTCAACGGAGTTCTTTTAGTTGAGTCTAGTTAGTCGAAATTATTTTTTTTTTTAATTTCTAAATTCTGTTTTTTAATTTCTAAATTTGTTTGGGGGCAGTGGCTGCCTCCCCAATTAGGGTTAGTTTGAATTTTAAGGGGAGTGCATCTATCTATATGTATTTTACTAAAAGGGCAAAACAAAATATTTTGTATGAATATTTAATTAATAAAAGTGGAGAGGGAGTGCATCTAACATTCATAGAGGGGTATATAACCCACGCCTAGCTGAATTTGAACTTAAAAAGCCCAATGGGCTCTATTTAAATTAGGGTATGTCTATGTGTAGCACCCTAATCATAAATCATCCACCACTGCTTAAAAAGCCCAATGAGCGTGTGCATGCATCCTTTTGCAAGATATATATTTAATATCCAAATTGACTAAGACAATTTAAAAAAAGAATTTTAATTCATTAATTGTAGATCTAATTTAATTTTGTTAAGTATATATTTTAAAATAAATAAAAGTCTAGTATTGTTGTAATTATAAATATAATTATGCCAAGGAGTACTTACTAAATGAGGCAATGTTCATGTGACATTTTTGATGACGTCAAAGTAGAGATGTGTACCAGGGAAATTTTCCCAGTGAATGACATTGTTCCAATGTACTCCAGAGCGGAAGTCTATAGTAGGTAAAACTTTCTCCAGGCATAGCTTCCACGTGCGGCTTTCTGAGTCATAAACCTCAATTTGACAGCTTCGGCGCCCACTAACAAAAGGCTGCTTCGTTGCGACAAAAAACAATCTTGTAATGAGTTGATACTGAAGGATCAAAATGCTAAGGTAGGCCCCAAAACAAAAGTATTTTTATCACTAAAAGTAAGAGTAATTTTTCTTGATTGCTTAGTGGTGGGATTGTAGACATAGTAACTAATATTGTTTTCAGATTGTAGTAATAGAAGGCCATTGCAAGAACTCAGTATTTTGGGGTTTGAAATGGTGAAAGTATAAGGTATAATCTTATTAGGATTGAGAATTGGATGAAAGTAGAAGTCTTGTGTGTCATGCTCGTGTTAGATGCGATATTCGTGCGCATGCATCCTTTGCAGGGTATACATTTAATATGCAAATTGACCAAGAAAATTTAAACAAAAATATTTTATTTCATTAATTGTAGATCTAATTTATTTTTGGTAAGTATTTATTTTAAAATAAATAAAAGCAATTTTGTTATAAAAGAATTTTAATTCATTATTCCAGAGCATACATTTTCTCACAAGAACATCGATACCAATTTCGCCATTACCTTTTATATGTTCCAGATTTGAATTTATATTTGCAATTATTTTAGTGGCACATGTTAGATGCCATATTCGTGCGCATGCATCCTTTTGCAAGATATATATTTAATAGTATTATCATTTTTTACTAATGCCTAAATTAAATATATATATATATATGTATTTAATTATATAGGATGACTACCAAGATTGCTTTGGAGATCCCTCGAAGACTGGGAAGGTTATGCATGTCTTCAACTTTAATTTCATTCTGTCCGCTCCTAGCTAGCTAGCTAATTAAATATATTTGTGAATCTTTAATTAATTAGATGTTTATTCAACAGCGGTTGTATTATTGGGTGGAAATGTTTCACTTCTCCAGAATCTCCCCAAATATAAATTTATAATAAAAGGACCAAAACAATTATTCTTATGACAAAAAGGTGCAACGACGGATAATTATGTTCTCCCAAAAAATTTAAAACAATCAAGTCATATGAAAAAACTGAATGAAAATGATAATAGTGCAAGTCTCTTGTTTAATTTGGCGATAGTTTAAAAGGTGGTCTATTTCTTGTTCGCCCTAGGCCAAAATAATGCCGGAAAACTGTTTCAGTTTCCGTCCCTCGAAGAAGAGGAAGACCCGGTGTAGTTCGTTACTGGCCTCCCAATAAACTGAGCTGCTATCGCTGAGACGCGTGCAAGCTACATCATAAAAAAAATGAATAGAATAGTTAGTAGCATCAAAAAAAGAATATTTTCAAATTTTGAAGAATACATAATGAACTTATTATGGTCACATATTAAATGCGATATTCGTGCGCATGACATCCTTTGCAAGATGCATCATAAAAAATAAAATGAATAGAATAGTTAGTAGCATCAAAAAAAGAATATTTTCAAATTTTGAAAAATATTTTATGGCTGAATTTCAGATCTGACCCTATATATACAATAGTTTATATTGCATAATTTCATAACAATGTAATATTAGAGTACGTAATTTTTATCCTCTTCTCGCAGGCGAGCATTCTCTGCTCGAAGCTGAAGCAAGCGTTCAGCCTCCCCACCGTCGAAGTCAGAGCAACTACAGCCGCAGCAAAGTCGACCACTTTTTAGAGCTTTGTTAATGCTCATATTCCCTTCGCGGAGTTTGTCATTTTCGGCTCGTAACTCATTATTTTCTTTGTTGTTACGTGTTCCCTACAAACCAAGAAAATAATAATTAGTTTAAAGTATTCACAGATCTTTTAGTTTCATTTCCACCCAATAATATAAAGTAACATCTTATATAAAGGAGTCACTCCTGCAACAAACCATATATCCTAGTCCGTTTAACACTTCAATTTGAACTAATTTTTCTTTGCAAGAAAACTTAGCTTATCTTAAGAGAAAGTTAAAAGTGTCATTTTCTCATGTTAAATGCGATATTCCTGCATATGGCATTCTTTGCAAGATACATATTTAATATCCAAATTGACCAAAACAATTTAATTTTTTGATTATTTGGATTTATCTCGAAGCTGATAATTATGTATTCCACTTTGATATTTTCAATTTATTCTCTAACGAATTGATGGTTGCATTTCACTCTCCGATTACGTCTCACTACCCAGATTAATCTCAACACCAATACTTTGTTTTCCACCATTTATTATGGTTAAAGAGGTAAATAATTGAGAGAAAAATTTATTGCCATTTTACTCACTCTGATTGCTTTCTACCATTTATTAGGAAAAAATTTAATGCCATTTTACCATTAATCTGGTAATTGATAGTAGGCCTTTTGGGCTTAATAGAGTTGTTTCTTTTGGCAGAATAGCAGTTACTCCTTAAGGGGCTTTAGTGCTTATAAATAGTGCAGGGGTTGATTGTTTGGAGGCATTGAGAATATACCTTTGGAATTCAGATTTGATTCTGGGAATTGCAACTTCGATTGTGGTGGTTTTAAACTGTGGCCTCTTTGATGATTGTTTTCTTGTTCTATTCGTTTCAATCTTCTTAACTCTATCGACAAGTTCCAACACAAATCGAGCATCAGTTGATACTCGGTTTCTAAATGTCAATCAATTTGGTATATAAAAACTCAGTTGATAATCAGTTTATTAGGCATTGTTATGTCGCAGGGAAACCCATTTATTTGCAGCCCAGATTTGCTTTTTGCCATAAACTCCATTCTCGTGGCCATTTCACAGAAGAACGGACAATCAATAATACATGCTCTTATTTCCGCGTATTTTTCATTCGAAATCCCCAACATATATATGGAAAAGAATTGCTGACAAATATCTCAATTAATTCCAAATTTTTGGTAAGATCTGATGATTGTGGCTGCATCCTCTCTCCTCATAGTCCTAGATATCGAATAGCTTCAATAAACTTTAAAACATTTTAAAAAACCGCTTCTAAAGTTAACAAATAAATAATTAAGGGAACCTACTAACCATAATACAAATAAAGTCAATTTGGTCCCATATCAATTTAGCCATTACCTTTTTTAATTGCTCAATTTTAGTCCTACTTAGCTGGAAATCCCCAAATTTAAAGACTGTTGTGCGTTGAGATTAAAGCCACTTTGTAATGATTTATTCATTCGTTATGCATGCCGATTTTTAATCAAAAGCAACAATTAATTTAACTTTACCATATAAAAAGACATTAATTTTTTTATATATTTATTTAATTTGTGTGTTTTAAATAAATGAAATGGTAACGAAAGCCAAAATATTACTCACCCTGGTGGCAGATACCGTCAATTGAAGAATAAAAAGTATGGGTGATCGAAATTCAATATTCAATCCGCATAAATGAAAATATGTTTTGCAATACTGAATAAAACAGATAATTGGGTTACCCATTATGAAACGACAGCGTAAAGTCTAAAAGCGTAAATCAATTAAAAGAACTAATCATAAACATATGTGATTCTTCTCCTCTCGAACAGTCATCTTCTTCATTGCACTTCCTCCTTGTAGCAGGCAACAGTTGATCGGTAAATATCACTGGCCAGAACACCAAATCCACGTTGTATAGAGAGGAAGAAGGATGAAAATGGAGAATGTCCAACTGAGTCAATGTTCTAGAGTTTGTGTTGAACACTAATGGCTATTTTAGTCATTTACTCATCGGGTAAAGTGAAGATATGGTCTCAAGAGAATTCGTTCCCACGAAAATGGTCCAATTTGGTACAAAAAAGGCCCCTCAAGATTTTACCGTCTAAAGCTAACGGAATTGTGAGCGTGAGGCACACGGGCATAAAAAATGGGAAAATGCAGATTTGGTTGAAGAGATTCGTGCTCACGAAAATGGTCCTATTTTGAACAAATAAATATGGCTGTATTGTTTGAACCAATTTTTGCAATTTTGAGGCAGATTCTTATCTTTATTTTAACCAAATCCAACGATTTGATTTTGAAGATATTTATTTTTTTTGAGAGGATTTAATATGATTTTTGGTTTTGGCGTGTGGAAGCAAGGTGGCTGCTACGACACCGCCAATGACAGGGAGAAGAGCAAAGGAGGGGGGAGAGATAAATGACAGATATATGTATGCATTTTTTTTTTATCTATTCTCATATTACGCATAATTTTTTATGATTATTATTGCACGCATTAGATTTTATATGTTGATTTGAATTCAGATTTGCAATTATTCACCCATGGTCTATATGCACTCATATGCCAGAGTTTATCTTTTCTCACAAGAACATCGGTATCAATTTAGCCATTACGTAGCTTTTATATGTTCATTTGAATTTATATTTGCAATTACTTTAGTGGCATATGTTAGATGCGACATTCGTGCACATGCATCCTTTGCAGGATATATATTTAATATCCAAATTGACCAAGACAATTTAAATAAAGAATTTCAATTCATCATTAATTGTAGATCCTAATATATTTTTGTTAAGTATTTTAAAAAAATAAAAAATAAACATATTGTATTGTTGTAATTAAAATATAATTATGCCAAGGAGTACTTACCAAATGAGGCAATGTTCCAGTGACATTTTTTATGATGTCAAAGTAGAGATGTGTACCAGGGAAATTTTCCCAGTGAATGAAATTGTTTCAATGTACTCCCGAGCGGAAGTCTATAGTAGGTAAAACTTTCTCCAGGCAAAGCTTCCACGTGCGGCTTTCTGAGTCGTAAACCTCAATTTGATAGCATCGGCGCCCACTAACAAAAGGCTGCTTCGTTGCGACAAAAACAATATTGTAATGAGGTGATACTGAAGGATCAAAATGCTAAAGTATGTTTATCACTAAAAGTAAGAGTAATCTTTCTTGATTGCTTAGTGGTGGGATTGTAGAGATAGTAACTAGTATTGTTTTCAGTTCGTAGTAATAGAAGGCCATTGCAAGAACTCTGTATTTTGGGGTTTGCTATGGTGAAAGTATAAGGTATAAGCTTATGAGGATTGAGAATTGAATGAAAGTAGAAGTCTTGTGTGTTATGCATGCGGAGGATGAGAGACGGCTGGAGTTTGAGGTGACGGAGAGTGTGGAGACGACAGAATTGGTCGCTGGAGATGAGCAATAACCAGTGTTTGCATACAGATTTGAATCTGATTAGTGAATTTTCCAGAAGCCTTGGAAGGATTTCTATCAACACGTCGTTGTTATAACAGATTACACTCATCATTTGCCAACATCGTCAATTTTCCCAGCAATCTTCAATTTGGAGTTCATGATCTCCTCAAGGAATGGTATAAGAGAAAGGAGAGTTTCGTTACGCACAACCAATGTAAAGTAAGGCAAGTTCCACACTTGCTAAAAAAACAACAAGATAAAACAATGTTAGCTCGTTCTGCTATTCAAGAAAACTGAATGGCAGCAGTATTTGAACAACTCGATCTTTTGGTTTATTTTTTATTTATGTCAAAATATTATTGTGTTTTAAAGTAGAAGATTGTAAAACTTAGGGATTCGAGGTTAGTGATGACCTATTGTAGAGAGGGTTTTGTTTACATTGAATGAAGCTTTAAGCTCTCTCAAATATATTTAATTAGGCACAATTATTCGAAGTTGGCACGAACGCGTGCATGAATCTAAAATGTATTTTTAATGGTTTAGGATTTTATTTGAATGGGTTTTAGTTTTAATTCAACCTGTTTTATTTTCCCCCTTTGTGCCATCTTGGTGCCGCCTAGATTTTACTCCCCTCGTTTTAAAGAGATAGTTCACTTTCCTTTTTTACACAAACCTATATATGCAAACATTTTGGGCACATATAATTTACTCATACCTTCTTGTTATACCCTTATTTATTTTAATGGACAATATTATTAACTAGTCACAACAATCATTAAATTAGAGTATTTTAGACAAATATATTAAAATAAAAGGAAAGTGAACTATATATTAAAATTAACGGAGCCAGAGATTAAGTTAAGAGGACTCGATCGACTAAAAACAATAATTTTAAATTTCATCTCATATTAATATTTTCGAAACATATATAATTCATTAATAACTGTTGAGATTAATGCAATATTGGAGAACTGTTCTTACTATCAGAAGTGGTAGTGTGCTGACTTTCAGAACTGTTCTTAGTGTATCAGAACAGTAACTAGTGTTGGTAGGGTTGGCAATGGGGCGGGTAAAAACCCGGACCCGCATAAATCTGGCCCGTACGGGGCGGGTAAATACCCGATCAAACGGGTCCCGGGGCGGTTAAATACCCGGTCAACGAATACCCGCCGGATATGGGACCCGACCCCGACCCGTATATATATATATATATATATATATATATAATATTAATTTATTAATTATCCCCTCTGCATTGGTAAGACATCTAACAATTCTAACTAATTAGATTATATAGAGTGGTTGTAGGATTTATTGATTTACTGTACTTTATTTCTGCGGATTTAGAATGGCTTCTAAAATTGCAGCCGATTTACTCTATTTTCAAAAAAGACTTAGATCCTTAGATTATTTATTTATTTTGTGATTAGTTGTTTATAACTTTATGTTATATTTAAAATTTTATGTTTTATTTGATGTTGAAATTGATGTTTTATTGTAGTTTTAAGAGTTGTTTTTAATGTGTTATTTTTTTTAAATAAATAGATTTAAAAAAAAAAGTGATGGCGGGGCGGGGCGGGTTTACCCGCCGGGTTCACGGGGCGGGTTTTGGCGGGTATTGTAGCGGGGCGGGGCGGGTAACGGGTCTAAAAAAGTTTGGCGGGGCGGGTCCTGGGAAAGGCCAAACCCGTCCCATACCCGCCCCGTTGCCAACCCTAAGTGTTGGGGCAGTTTCTCATAAGACCATTTCACACATAGAAAAAACATAGAAAGACATGTTTTTTTTTAATTCAAATAAGGTCAAAATGGTTGATAAATATACTAAACTGCCCTTCCCTTTATTAAATTCTTAAAAATCTGTTTTAGTTAATTAATCATCTTTCCATATTTGAAAATTTAATTGACAACTCTAACCTGCGCATGAATCACGGGGTTGAGGAATTGCATTTTGAATTCAAAATTCATTTCCAGAACTTTATCTAATTAGTTGTTAATTCTGTTCTTGTGCATATAAATGAAAATTCTCCATAGTTATATCAAATAAGTATTCTAATTAAATTTTATAATGTATATATTTGGAGAAAGTCAATTGCCAATAATCAATTATACTTTTTGTGATGTTTTAAGTTTGGGAGATGTTTTCCGCTTTTTATGGAAGTAAAATTAGAGATAAGATATTAGAAAAATCTATTTGAAAGTTTAAGATTTGTATTTTGTTTTAAAATATATTAATAAATTTCAATTATTTATTTTAAATTATATTAATTGATTATGTGGATAATGATTTGGTGACAACTTACTAATATGTTCGGTAAAAAAATAGATGGTGGTTGGTTATATATCATTCCTTTATATGCAGATTTAAAAACATATATGCAATAAATTGTTATATATTCTTGTTGACATATGCAAAAATATGTTGCATATAACTTAAAATACGTGACAATATGCAATAGAACAATATATTTGTAATAAAATGTTCTAAAATATTAATTTTATTTTAAAAAATTAATATAGATATGATTCTTTGGGTTTGAACGGGTCAATTTAATAATATAATATTACTTCACTTTATTTATATTATAAAATCTATGAATTTTATTTTTAAATAAATAAACTATATAGGGTTAGTCTTCCATGAAATATTGCATATATGCAATACACCCAATTTAGGCAAAAGCCCAAAACACAAGCCCATTTAACCAGCAGTAAAATTCTCAACTAATCTCGCGGGTAATTTTTATCGGGTCCAAACAATCTCGCGGGTCATTTAATCTAACGGGTCCAATAACTTAGCGGGTCCTAGGGCAACGCGAAATACATGATTCACTCCTTATCATCCCCATAATCACGCGAAAAAAAAATAGAGCAATCTACATCGACGGCGAAGGAAACAACGCCGGCAAAGGAAACATCGACGCTGTGGACACAGCGCCGGCGTCGATCATAAAAGGACAATCATAATGAGTACAGAAAACTACGAAGATGAAGATGTAATGGTGGCAATATCAAATACTACTAATTCTACAGAAACGGGTGAAATCTTGTCTTAATATATGATGATTATTTTAAAACTATTGAATTGCAACTATTTTTTACTATATGAAAATTATTGTTTAACTACCGGAATAAAACACTTTGATCATAAAACAATATTTATTTTACTGTATGAATAATATTGTTTTACTATACGAAGGAATTTGTTTTACTACATGTATATTTATGGTGTACTGATAAATACATGCACAATTATCATGACAAAAATCCAATAATCGTATGAACATATATTGGAACTACATGAAAAAATATGAATTACTACATGAATATATATAATTTACTACATAAATAATGTTTTACTAACAGAACAGAATAAACTGATTTAAAAAAATAATACAACAGAAAAACATCACTGAATGTATACTACAAATTGACTTCATTAAACAAAATATATTACTACATTTCAAAAATCATGTCACTACTACATTTATACTAAAATTTTACTTCATTAAACAAAATATATTACTACATACAAAATGTATAAAAACTACATCTCAAAGATCATGTCACTACATCTATATAAACTATTTACTACATGTATACTAAAGTAATACCACAATTAACAGACTTAAAAAAAACTACATAAATAGATGTAAATGTCTCAGTATCATCTCCAGCAACATTAATTCCAGTATCTACATCCTAAATGACAACACAAAATAAAAAAATTTTAGTAAAAACATTAAACTACTACATCTAAATAAACTGGTTACTACATGTATACAAAAAGTAATACTACATTAACAGACTTAATAAACTACATAAAATAGATGAAAATACATCAGTAAAATCTCCAGAAACATTCCCCCAACATTCCCATTCTAATTATAATTAACAGACATAAACAAGCAAAATTAGGGGGAAAAAAACTACTCGAAAAACCGTCGGAACTGTCTCCTAAATTTGAATCGCCAAATACAGAGAGAGAGAGAAAGAGAGAGGGAAAAATCTGCGCAAAAAGTGAGGAAGTGTGTTCGAGAAGGAAACTGTTCGTTGAAATCAATGAACTGAAAAATTAAAACTCAAGGGTCAAAAATCTGGGGCGGGTCATAAAATAACGGATCAGGTCAAAATTGAATAATTGAAATGGATCGGGTAATTCATCAGTAAATAATTAAAGAGGCCTAGTAAAAAAAAAGGCTCAAAGCTATGTTGCAGCCCACGTACTATAATTGGCAATATTTCATATATGAAATATTGCATCTAAGTTTTTGCGAACTATATATTCAATTGTTGTGTAATTACATTTTAGATAATATATATATATATATATTTAACAATATATATCATCTATATAAAATATGCAAATATATAAGCATATACGTAAAAAAACAGTGCATATAGTCAATAAGATATTCAAATATTATGTTGCATATAGTCAATGTATTATTCCATAAGATTCAAAAAATATAAAGAATATATGCAAGAGCTACAAAAGCTTTAAAATCAAAGTAGAGAAAGGAAAATCAATTGAACATAGAACTTGAAACCATAATTAATTGCAACATCTTCTTTAGATGATCGGAGAGTGGCTCGATAAACTTGTCCCAAGCTTGCAGCTGCAATTGTCTCTGATGAAATTTTGTTGAAAACAGCCTTAAGAGGTTGACCAGGTTCCTCCTCTATAATGTCAAAAAGCTATCTACTGAGATTTTCCATATCAACAAAGGGATTACCAGAAGCTATGAAGCTATCCTATTTCCAGAATACGCCGTAAAAATGCAATTTACAATAAAGGAATCCAACCGGAAAGAGAGTACTGTACCTTGAACGCAATTGCTGAAATTCTAAAGCCTTACGGCGCTTCTAACCTGCTTCCCAGTTTCATCTAACCACATTAAAATTCCAAAACAAGAAGCAATCAATCAATAAACATAACCACATATTAATTTCTCATCCACAACAGTTGAGCCTTTTCCATTTTCAAAAGTCGGCAAAAAATTCAGTCATGTTTCGAAGTTTGGTCATATGTATACATAATTGAGAACAACCCACCCCAGACTCAGACTATATATGTATACAAAGTTAGTACTTTTCAATCTACATCCACTCAGAACGTAGAATTATGATTGCAAGACCATGATTAGTAACACTTTGACAATACAAATACTCACATATCATGACACCAAAATTAGTAGAGAAAATTATTGTATAGAGATAATTGTATGGAGATTTCAATAGTATACTCTGTTTTCCACCGTAGAAAATCAGGATCAGATTAAACAAACTAATAGAGGCAAACTCTATTATCACATGGTTTTAATTTTGTGTATCCAGATGCATTATACGCTTCGAATTTCAGCCACATAAAAGGAAAAAAGATCTAAAAAATCAAACCAGGTGCGCCGCATCTGTGTTGTCACGTCTCCGCGAAGGATATGGGGTTCGATCGTGGACGACGGCGGCTAAGCAGATCTGCCATCTACGATGACGCTTCATCTTCCGTTTGGGGGGGTTTCGATCGTCTTCGTCGACGACGTTTGTAGGGAGGCAGATCGTTGACGACGTTTGATGCGCCAATATACATTGAAGGGCAGAATCCCTAATTCTTGAACGATGAATTGCAGAATCCCTAATTCTTGAACGATGAATTGCAGAATCTCTAATTCTTGAACGATGAATTGCAGAATTCAAAAGACCGAATAAACTGCGATTGTTCTGCAAATTAAATTCTTATTTTTGGAATTGTGTCAATGGGCATACGAAAGCTAGGGGAATGTAGTTTAGGAAATGCTATTTAGGAAATTTCGGTAGTTTTGGTATTTTAGTAAATGTTGAGTAATTTTCGGAAGCTATGGGAATGTAGTTTAATTTGAATTTGAATAATATCAATTTCAAATTTAATTATATTAATTAATTAATATTGTTTTATAAGATCAAGGGGCATAATTGGGTATTAACAAGTTAATTTGACCTTAATTGTATTGTTTTAGTTTATTTCCTTTATTTGAATATTGGTCTATAGGATTGTCCTTCCTAGTGATTAAACTCACTAGTGTTCTGATATGTGGTTATTTCAGTACAAGTAGAGTAATGAGTACTCTGCTGATAAGGTTTAGTGATCTTAGGTATCAACTCTGCGGGTCGGGTCAGAACAGTACTGCTCTTAGTCTGCTAAAGAGTACTGTGCTGATATAGTGTTCTTAGTCTGCTGAGACAACTGTGTTGAGTTTTACTATGCTGAGTTCTACTGTGTTTGTAGATGTTGTTAATCCTTAAATGCCTTAACATTATCAACAACATCTTAATTTGACCTTCCGAGATTTTTTCTAAGTCTTTTCTGAAATGCTACATTAAATGTTGATCTAAATGTTGTCGCATTTCTGGCAGGATCTAGAAGCTTCTACAAGGATCTGGAACCTGGAAGATTCCAGAACATTGGAGAACATGCTAGAACGGCCTAGATACATTTGGAACGACCTGGAGCAGCCTAGAAGGATCTAGAAAGATCATGGAAGTTGTGGAAGTTGAGTTCCTAAAAAATAGGACCTCAATGTGGAAGCCTCTAGAATCAGCACCCCACTACTATAAATACCGATGGAAGGCTTCTCAAATCAGTGTACTCTATTCGATCAACTTCCTAGACCGAGCGTATATCCCTGTTAGGAATTGTGGCCAGTAGAACTACCTTTTAGATCATACGTTCGTATCCCACCCGTATGGCTGTGTGTCTTCTTATCTATTGAGAGTGTAATCTGTAGATAGACTAGGCATTTCGACAGTGTATACATTATACACTTAGTTCGTTTTTAGAACAAGGCACCTGCCTCGTTTGTAGTTTCTGTTGTGAATGTTAATGCTGTAACATTTCACACAACATTTATACTTGAAGATAAGTATTGGTTTTCGCCGTAAGGCTAGCATAGATTTTTATTTCTAAAATCTATGTGAAAAATTATTTCCATTGTGTCTCGTTTGTTTTTAGTGTTTCAAGTCTTCCGCTCTGTTAGTCATAATTTCTGATATTCTGTTAGAACCAGTGTTGTACCAATTGTCACAACATTTAGTACAACATTATTCTACTTAAACTTAAACACTTCATATTAATACTATACACCCCACCAGCACACTTTCAGTTGGTATCAGAGCCGATACCTGACGACACTAGGTTAGATCTTTGGTCAAGTGTGTTTTTAGTGTAGGTTAGCAATGGAAACACATCACATATCCACGGCACTTAGGCCACCCGTATTAGATGGATCGAATTACGCTTATTGGAAGCCTAAGATGCGTATGTACATCAAGTCAGTTGATGAACGTGCTTGGAGGACTGTACTTACAGGTTGGGAAGCTCCAAAAAGACCAGCAGACGCAGATGGTGAAATACAACTCAAGAGAGAAGTTGACTGGACGGCTGATGAAATAACAACAGCAAGCTACAATTCTAAAGCTTTAAATGCAATTTTTACTTCTGTTGATGTTTCAATGTTTAAAATTATATCTAACTGTTCTACTTCTAAAGATGCATGGGACAGGTTGCAAGAGCATTGTGAAGGTTCGGAAAGTGTTCGAAGGACTAAGCTTCGAATGTTGGGAACAAAATTTGAGAATCTCCGAATGAAGGAAGATGAAACAATTACAGCCTACAATGAAAGGTTAAGTGAGATTATCAATGAATCACATTCTCTTGGTGACCCTATTTCTAATGTTAGAGTAGTTCATAAGATATTAAGATCTGTTCCTAAAAGATTTGATGCTAAAATTTGTGCTATTGAAGAGGCAAAAAATACAGATACATTAAGTCAAAATGAGTTAGTGAGTATTCTTAGAACATATGAAATAAACACTAATCAAGTTGATGAAAATGATGCTGATAAGAAAGTTGTAGTTTCTAAAGGAGAAACATCAAACATTTCTGAGTCTCAACCTATCATTACTGAAGTTGATTCTGATGAAGAATTGCTTGATGAATGTCTCAACGATCCTAACAACATTGTCTTACTTACTAAGCACTTTAATAAGTTTCTTAAGAAATCTGTGAACAAATCTAGTAACATTCAGCCTAAGATTCAAATCAACACATCAACACCTCAACCAGAAAGAAGGAAAGCTCAATTCACACCAAGACTATCAAAGAGTGAAGGTAAACCAAGGTATGATCCTGAATTTCGAAAATCAGTTCAATGCAATGCTTGTTCTGGTTATGGTCATTATGCAAATGAATGTGCCAATACTAGACTTAAGCAAAAACTGAATTTTAGTGCTACCTTGAGTGATGATTCTGATGATGATCTTGATGAATTAAATCAGAATGAATATTCTAATTTTACCAGAATTGATTATAATGATTCCTCAGATGATGATCTGGATGAAACAGATTCTGATGCTGTACCTGATGTCTCAACATCTACAGCAACATCAGAACAGAGTCACCCAGATTTGAACTGTTTTAATGGTTTAGTTGATGATGCAGGAAAAAGGACTGATGACAAGGAACACCAAAAATTGTTAGATGATTGGAACAATCAGAAACTCACTCTTAATTCCTTGAATAAAGAGAATGAGGATCTGAAAGACACAATCACCAAACTAGAGGTTATTCTTACCAAAAGAGATCTGGAAATCTGTAACTTAAAGGAGAAATTGATAAATTCCACCTTATGTTTCAAGAAATATTCCAAGAGTGCTTCTGAGGTAAATAATGCTATAGCTACTGGTAAGTCTAATAATCATGGTTTAGGTTATGATGGTACTACTGCTTCTATTTCTGAGAAATTTAGAAAACCTGTGAAATTTGTGAAGGCAAATGTTGTCACATCTGATGCAACATCTGCACAATCAAATCCTCACAAGGTTAAAAGGAAGTATATCTGTCATTACTGTTCTAAAGTTGGTCATATTCGCCCTTACTGTGTAAAATTGTTTGAAGAACAGAAAACTTTGAAAATGCTGCATAAAAAACTGTCACATTCTGGTAAACAGTTTTTGAAATCTGCATGGAAACCAAAAGCTACCTGTAATGTTGCTCATACCTCCTTAAAAGCATGTCTACCTGACTCATGGTACTTTGATAGTGGTTGTTCTAGACATATGACAGGTCGTACTGATTTCTTATCTGATTATGTGACCTTGAATAGTGGTAATGTTACATATGGTGGAGGTTCTAAAGGAAAGATTCTTGGTAAAGGAACTTTGAATGTTAAAGGTTTTCCTAAGCTTAAAAATGTCTT
The DNA here is from genome assembly GCA_963675135.1 of Galeopsis tetrahit. Classification (NCBI taxonomy): domain Eukaryota; kingdom Viridiplantae; phylum Streptophyta; class Magnoliopsida; order Lamiales; family Lamiaceae; genus Galeopsis; species Galeopsis tetrahit. Next base: position 7,744,879 of record OY776121.1, on the reverse strand, counting down.
ACATGTTGATGGCTTACTTGCAAATCTGATTAGCATTAGTCAACTTTGTGATGATAATTTGCATGTGAAATTTGATAAAGATTCATGTTATGTTCTCAATAAAGATGAAGTTTGTGTCATGACTGGTACTAGGTCAGCTGATAATTGCTATCTTATTGGAACAAATATGTGTAACTTGTCAAAATATGATGAAAATGTCTTATGGCATCAAAGATTGGGTCATGCAAATTACAGACTAATCAAAGCAGACGCAGTAAAAGGGATTCCAAAACTAAATCTTCACAACAACACTGTATGTGGACCATGCCAGAAAGGTAAGCTGGTAAGAATGTCGCATAAAATGCTGTCACATTGTACTACACATCGATGTTTTGAATTACTGCACATGGACTTGATGGGTCCTATGGAAACTGAAAGCATTGGAGGAAAGAGGTATTCCTTAGTTGTGGTAGATGATTTTTCTAGATATACCTGGGTAGAGTCTTTAAGAGACAAATCTGAAGCATTTGCTGCATTTAAAATTCTTTATAAAAGGTTAAAAAATGTGTTTAACTTGAAAGTTGGCCGTATTAGAACTGATCATGGTAGGGAATTTGAAAACAACATGTTTAATGATTTCTGTGATAAAAAGGGTATCTTACAAGAGTATTCATCTCCTAAAACTCCACAACAAAATGGAATTGTTGAAAGAAAGAATAGAACTTTACAAGAAATGGCTAGAGTTATGCTAACATCCAAATGTCTTGCTAAGAAATTTTGGGGAGAAGCATTGAATACTGCATGTCATGTTATTAATAGGGTTTTTATTCGTTCTGGCACAAGTCAAACACCATATGAGATTTTGAACAACAGAAAACCAAGTGTGAAATATTTTCATGTATTTGGTTGTGTGTGTTATATTTTGAATGATAGGGATCAACTTCATAAGTTTGATTCTAAAAGTGATAAAGGTTTCTTTTTAGGCTATTCTAGAAATAGTAAAGCTTATAGAGTTTATAACCTTAGAACTAACACTGTTCAAGAATCTGTTAACGTTGTGTTTGATGATGATAAAGGTCTTACAGATGACAAGGATGAAGAAGATGTATCACAGGTTACTGACACTTCTAAGAATACACTGAAGTCTGAAAATGTTGCACCAAATGTTAACACATCTGGGTCAACATCTACAGAACAGACAGCTGTAAATTCACAGAATGATCAGTACATCCCCAAAACAAATCCTTCTTCAAGAATAGGTAAAAATCATCCTTCTGACCAGATCATAGGCGATGCTACAGTTGGAGTGCAAACAAGAGGAAGAGTAAGATCAAACAAGGTAGATGTGGTAAGAACAATATGCATGTCTTCTATGTGTAATGTTGTAAATGCTGAATGCTATTTATCTGAAATTGAACCTAAGAGTGCTAAAGAAGCCTTAACTGATGAAAACTGGATTAATGCTATGCATGAAGAACTTGGTCAGTTTGAAAGAAATGAAGTGTGGACACTTGTTCCTAGGCCTAGTCATACTAATGTCATTGGAACAAAGTGGATATTCAAGAATAAAACTGATGAATCTGGTAATATTGTTAGGAACAAGGCTAGGTTAGTAGCACAAGGTTACACCCAAGTTGAAGGAGTTGATTTTGATGAAACTTTTGCACCTGTTGCTAGGATAGAATCTATTAGATTACTGCTAGCTATTGCATGTTTTATTGATATTAAACTTCATCAAATGGATGTAAAGGCTGCATTTCTAAATGGCATATTAAATGAAAAAGCATATGTTGAACAACCTATAGGATTTGAAGATCCACAGTATCCTGATCATGTATATAAACTTAAGAAAGCATTGTATGGTCTTAAACAAGCTCCTAGAGCATGGTATGGTAGGCTTACTGACTTTCTTTTGGAATATGGATTTATTAGAGGAGAAGATGATAGAACTTTGTTCATTAAGCACACTGAAAATGATATACTAATTGCTCAAATATATGTTGATGACATTGTGTTTGGTTCTACTTGTGATAAAATGTTGAGTAAATTTGTTGAGGCAATGACTGCAACATTTGAAATGAGTATGGTTGGAGACTTGAACTATTTTCTAGGTCTTCAAATCAAACAGTGCAGAGATGGTATTTTCTTTTCCCAGAGTAAGTATGCTAAGAACTTGGTTAAAAGATTTGGTCTTGAGAATTCAAAACCAATGAAAACTCCTATGGGATCTACTTTGAAACTTTGCAAAGACAGTGCTGGAACAGATGTTGATCCAACACTTTACAGATCCATGATAGGTAGTTTACTATATTTAACCTCTAGTAGACCAGATATTATGTACAATGTGTGTGTTTGTGCTAGGTACTAAGCAAATCCAAAGGAATCACACCTGAATGCTGTGAAGAGAATCATCAAGTATGTTTCAGGAACAAGTGACCTTGGAATCTGGTATACTAAGGACACCAACAACATTTTGATTGGTTATAGTGATGCTGATTGGGCTGGAGACATAGATGATAGAAAGAGTACGAGTGGAGGATGTTTCTACATGGGAAACAATCTTGTATCATGGCACAGCAAGAAACAGAATTGTGTTTCACAATCCACTGCAGAATCTGAGTATATTGCTGCTGGAAGCTGCTGCACACAACTCTTGTGGCTGAGCAAGATGTTCCATGACTATGGTATGGAGAATGGTATACTTACTATCTTTTGTGATAATACTAGTGCCATTAACATTTCTAAAAATCCTGTACAACACTCACTCACAAAACACATTAGCATTAGACACCATTTTATGAGAGATTTAGTAGAGAAGAATATTGTTAAGTTGGAGTATGTACCTACTGAAAAACAGAATGCTGATATCTTTACTAAAGCCTTAGACCATGAGAGATTCTCTATCTTGAGGAAATCTCTTGGCATGAGCACTATCTGAAAAAAATTCGGATGGATGTTGTCACAAATGCGGTAGCATTTGGAACAACATCATGGGTTGTATAAATTTTATAAGTTGAATTTATTTCTTACTTAGTTAAATAATTCCTTTGTAAAATATCTACGAATCTAAGAACCTTGTAGTGCAAAAATAAACATGTCTTACTCCTCTCAAATGCATAAAAATGAGAATGTTATTAGCATACTAAAAGATGCACCAAATCACTGAGTAACTATGGAGCACGGAGTTCACTACTACGATGCCTTCTTTTCAAAAGGTGATATTTGGTAAAAACATCAACATATTTGTAATCCATTAAGTAAGTATGGGGCACGGAGTTCGCTACTACGATGTACTCTACAGGAACAATGGATCAATACAAATTAGATGCTATAACACAAAAAAAAAAAAATATGGTGCAACACTAATGAAGCAAATTCATGTAAAAACCGTGTTGAGGTGTTTGTAACAGTTTTGAGCACAACATTGCCTGATTCGAATTTATTTTTATCTGTGTAATTATTTAATTATTTATTGAGATTCATTTTATTTATTTAATTAATTACTGACCCTTATCTATTTTTTTTCAGATTATGCGAAATTAATTCTGGAAGCTTCTTAATTATCTAATTAATTTAATTAATTGATCTTTTCCCACTAATTAACCATGATCTAGGTTGTGGCTAATAATGTGGAGCACTTTCGAAAATTCTAGATTAATTCTTCTGTTTTATTTTTTTCTTAACCTCCAACTACATTACTCTCTCTATAAATATCGAACATAAGATGCCATTTATTTGCTAAATTGTGATTTCTGATTGTGTTGAGTACTAAGATTGCAAAATTGTTATTTGGTTGTGTATATCTCAAAGAAGTGTGTGCAAATTTCCATCCTTACCTTGAAATTCCAACCGCCTAACTTAAATGGCTGGAACAAACCCGAATTCCTCACAATCTCTCTCTGATTCGAAAACCTCATCTCACTCTCGCACAAATCCTCTCGAAATTCTTGCTTCCATGGCTTCACAAAACTCTACCGCTTCAAATGCTGACTCGAATGTCTCTGCAACTCCATCAACAACCTCTCCCACTCCTCAAACTGCTCCTCAAACCATTCCACCAACAACCAACATTCCTCAAGATGCAACTGTTGAACAGTTCAACAAGGCTATCGAAGAAGTGTCTGACTCTCTTCGAACAACTGGTCATCTGCCCGTGATGACATTTGGAGATATCACAGTGGATATCTCAAGCTATTTGGCTGATCAAACCGCCCAAATGGCTGCCGCTTCAAAAAGCCCTAAATCACCCTCTGTTCACGAACTGCAAACTGAAAATGTTGAAGCTTCTGTTGAAGAAGAAGCCACTGCTACTTCCGACCCTGAAGATGTTGAAATGGAAGATGCAAACATCTCTGAAGACGGTACAAACTCTTCACTCTCTGTTTCTGATGAATCTGCTCCCATTCCCTTCAAGAAGAATGCGCAGAAAGGAAAAAGACAGAGGAGTCCAGTTTAAAGAAGAAGATCATACCGTGTGTTCACTTGTGTGGATTATTCTGAATCCATGAGGAAGAAGAAGAAAGCTGGAGCTGATGCTGGTGAACCTATTCAAGTGTTCACAGATTCTGAAGATGAAGCTCCTATTGTTGCTGAGAAACCAAAGAAAACTAAGACTGTTGTTGCTGAAAAATCCAAAACGAAGGTTGTTGCTGAAAATAAAGGAAAAGGAAAGTCTGTTGCTGAACCAAAAGGCAAAGAAAAGATGATCACTGAAGATGAACCAGCTGAGTCAGAGTCCAATTCTGATTCTGAAAGGTGCTTGAGAGACATTCTGAAGTCTCTTAGGAAAAATGCTGAGCACAATGCTGCTGCAAAGGAAGCTGCACCAGAACCTGAAGATGGTGGCAGTGGAGATAGCTCTTCCAGTGCAGCAAGCAGCCCTGAACAGAGCTCTGCTAAAAGCTCTACACCAAGCTCAGATGACCTTGCTTCTGAAGAGGGAGGTATTTCTAATTCTCTTGATACACTAGAGAATAGATTGGCCATTTATTCTAAAAGAAAACTGCTGATAGAGAAGAGGATCAATATACCTGATTTTGATAGTAAAGGCATGGTTAGTTTCTTAGAGGAAAGGAATTTGATGCATGCTGTAAATTTTGGTGAGTCTTTCTTGACAAATTGGGCATATGAATTCTATGCATGTTTGAAAAAGAGCACTGGTAGGAGATCTTCTAAGTGGTATGGGACTATTAATTTTAGGGGGAGGGATGTACCTTTTACTCCTGAGTTGATAAATGAGTTTTTAGAAATTCCCAATGTTGAGGTTGATGAAGAACCTGACATGGATGTGGTCATTTCTGCTATAACTGCTGGTAGGGTAGTTAAATGGACTAGACACATGCTAGCCAAAGACCTCACTTCCCTACACTCTGTGTTATACAAACTCATCATTTACAATTGGATTCCCACCACAAATACTACCAAGATCACTAAGGATCAAGCTGTTTTGATTTATAGGATTTCTGTGCTTAAGAAGTTTAATTTGGGTCTCACAATATTCCAACATATGATGAGATTTACTGGGAGAGTTTCTGAAAAAGGCAATTTACCCTATCCTGTTCTGATTTCTAACTACTTGAGGCATCATGGTTTTGTTGCCAAGAACACTGATGTGTTGAGGGGGAGAGTTCCACTGTTGGCCATAGCTCCTGCCTTACTCACTGGGGATAGAGTAATTGATCTTCCCTTGCTTGCTCCTGGTACTGAACATCAGCAAAGACCCTCTACTTCTGCTCAACCAGAACCAACCAGACCCTCTACTACTGATTATCTTGAATCATCCAGACAAAGACAGAGAACTGCAACCCCAAATGTTGAGAACATCCGTATCAACATTTCTGGTAATGTGTATCTTTCACAGGAATTCATCAAACTCCAACTCCAACACTTGCAGGACACAATAGATGAGCTTCAGTTCCTGAAGAACAGGTGGACCAACCTACTTTCACCTACAACAGGGGGAGTACCACCACCATCCAACTCCAATGTGGTCATTGAGGAGATTAATGATGATGGAGTTCCAGCTGCTGCTGATGCTGGTGATGGACCTGATGCTGCTGGAGATGCTGCTGTTACTGATGTAGTGGCACACCTTGCATCTACTTACTTTGTTGATGAAGGAGATGATGATGATACTACTGAGATGGACACCTTGTATGGTGATCTACCTGGAGAAAGCTGTTAGACAGGGGGAGATCTGAATTCCACAATGGCTATGGTGCAGGAAGATGATGCTGCAGCTGTTACCACAGCAATATAAGCCATTTATTCAGTTCTACCTTTGTATTAATGTTTAAGTTTTTGAATTCTGAAATTCTGATACAATTGTTTTTTTTTTTTTTTTTTTTGTCTAGATTATAGGATGCTTATTTCTGCAACTTGCTTATTGATTCCACTTGATATTTGTTTACTGCCTTACTTAAGTTGTTTGCAGATTGACATGTGTCTACTATTGCAGGTTGTATTGTAGTTTCTGTTTTGTTTTTGTTTATGTTTTTTTTTTATGTTATGTTTGTTGTTCTGATTTATTTTTGTTAGTGTCATACTTAGAGTCTAAGTGAATTTCTTCCAGTTCAACTTATTATCTTAGTATAGTTACTTATGTTGTGAATAAGTGTATTGTTTATACTTGTTCTATTTTGGATAAAATTTATCTTGATCTTATGGCACGGATCATTGTAAAATTATCCCTGATCTTCATTTCATTTGATCGAACGGTTACAACAGGTATTGTCTTGACTAGTGCTTAGCAATGATGTTAACCTCAACTAAGTACATAATACTGAGTATGTATTGAAATATATGTGCATCAGGTGTATTGTAGTCGAAAGGTCAAATTGGGGGAGATTGTAGATGTTGTTAATCCTTAAATGCCTTAACATTATCAACAACATCTTAATTTGACCTTCCGAGATTTTTTCTAAGTCTTTTCTGAAATGCTACATTAAATGTTGATCTAAATGTTGTCGCATTTCTGGCAGGATCTAGAAGCTTCTACAAGGATCTGGAACCTGGAAGATTCCAGAACATTGGAGAACATGCTAGAACGGCCTTGATACATTTGGAACGACCTGGAGCAGCCTAGAAGGATCTAGAAAGATCATGGAAGTTGTGGAAGTTGAGTTCCTAAAAAATAGGACCTCAATGTGGAAGCCTCTAGAATCAGCACCCCACTACTATAAATACCGATGGAAGGCTTCTCAAATCAGTGTACTCTATTCGATCAACTTCCTAGACCGAGCGTATATCCCTGTTAGGAATTGTGGCCAGTAGAACTACCTTTTAGATCATACGTTCGTATCCCACCCGTATGGCTGTGTGTCTTCTTATCTATTGAGAGTGTAATCTTTAGATAGACTAGGCATTTCGACAGTGTATACATTATACACTTAGTTCGTTTTTAGAACAAGGCACCTGCCTCGTTTGTAGTTTCTGTTGTGAATGTTAATGCTGTAACATTTCACACAACATTTATACTTGAAGATAAGTATTGGTTTTCGCCGTAAGGCTAGCATAGATTTTTATTTATAAAATCTATGTGAAAAATTATTTCCATTGTGTCTCGTTTGTTTTTAGTGTTTCAAGTCTTCCGCTGTGTTAGTCATAATTTCTGATATTCTGTTAGAACCAGTGTTGTACCAATTGTCACAACATTTAGTACAACATTATTCTACTTAAACTTAAACACTTCATATTAATACTATACACCCCACCAGCACACTTTCAGTGTTGTTATTCTAGTTTCAGAGTTAGTTTATTTCTGTTAGTTAGTTAGTTTGTTAGAGGCAGTTACAACTTGCATTGTACATCTATAAATACACCATCTAGTGCATAGATTGTGGGTTACTGAATTTGAGAGTTTTGAGAGATCAAGCTTAGTGAATACTTGTAATCTGTAACTTTCATTTGAGATTAGTGAAGAGAGTCTTCTATCCTCCGTGGACGTAGATCATTTGATCGAACCACGTAAATCCCGAGTCTTATTTTATTTTCTTTATTCGTTTCAATTCTTTGCGTTTCTAGTGATCTTGGTTTATCATTTGTGAGGAATTGTCTAAGTGGATACAATTCCATAACAATAACAAAATTAACATTTAATATGTTTCATGTTATAAAATATATATTTGTACAGATTTTGATAAGCAAAAACATGTATTGTATAGGAAATTATAGCTCTTGATCTTTCATATATATATATATGTGAAAATTCAAGAGTACTATTGAGTTATGTATTTTTTTTTTAACCCAAAAATTTGTAGCTTCCATTATTGCACGTGCAAGTTACAATAAACAATCCATTCACAAATGGAGTATGAGATGGCAGAGTTTGAGGTGCATGTGATCACCACAACGTACAGGCATATAGGACTGCGGTTGTGGAACACCATTAAAATGCAGTTTATTGGATGACACCACAGAATACGACGGTTGCTCAACGTGTTTATAGTCGGTGGAAAAAACAAAAATGTGAAATTTAATTGATCACCTGCGCCTCAAGTGTGATCTTCAAGTCTGTACCCCTGAAATCACAATTTCTTCATCTCAAAAGATGTCAAGAGACAAGTCTAACCAAGATTTCCCAGCACCACTCAATGAAATGATCAAAGATCTCCGTTTTCTATAGATTGGGAGAAAAGGGCCAAAAGAACAGGCCCCATCGACTTCTTAATTTCGATGACCGCCCCGAAATGGGCGTGCATGAGGTACATCAATCCGAAGGGAAGATACGGGAACCCAAACGCTCAGTGCATATACGTTTGGGCGACCAAATTGCAGAAATGTCAGTTCACAAGGACGGTGAGGTCCGAAGTCCATCGCTCACCGGAGAGATCCAGTCGTTATTATCCAGGAAGATCGCAGCGTAGCCGTCGCTATTTGGCCCTGCAAGACAAATGTAGGCCCAGATGGACGCAATGCCAGAGTAGTTCGCAGCCTCCAAAGAAGAAAATCCGCAACCAATAACTCTACCTTCATCTCCGTTGGATATCTTGATTCTAACGTCCCCCATTTAAGGGAAGCGTTCATAATTTCCCCCAAGCAGATCTTTGAAGTGATCAGGGGCAATAACATTTTGCCCCAAGCAAGGCCCATACATACTGAAGAAAGGGAGCTCAACCCTAACAAGTTTTGCAACTATCACAACTCCATCGGCCACCGGACACATGTTTGTCGGGATTTGATGAAAAATCTGTATAAGTTGTGTTTGTCCCGAAAAGAGTGTGACACGTGTATGAGGGGGTGGAATACACGTGTATGCGTTTTTCAAAATTTTACTATCAGAGTCAGGTAAGTTGTCTATATGCAAGGTCCTATTGAAATACTTCAAAATATTCTAACAAGATCTTAATATGCGGAATTTTTGACCGGCCCTATTATACTCCTTACACAATGTGCACTTAAATACTTAGCAAATAAATAAGAAGTATGTAATGAAACTACTTAAACAATAAAGTAAATGCAGTAAGTAAGAACACAAGATGTATAGTGGTTTGGAGGCTAAACTGCTCCTACGTCCACTCTCCTATCTTAAACACCTTGATACTACGTATACTAGGTGATGATCTCGAATTTGATTCAAAAGTATTCAAAACTTCAACCAAAAGTATACTAGGTGATGATCTCCTCATAGTCCTAGATATCGAATAGCTTCAATAAACTTTAAAACATTTTAAAAAACCGCTTCTAAAGTTAACAAATAAATAATTAAGGGAACCTACTAACCATAATACAAATAAAGTCAATTTGGTCCCATATCAATTTAGCCATTACCTTTTTTAATTGCTCAATTTTAGTCCTACTTAGCTGGAAATCCCCAAATTTAAAGACTGTTGTGCGTTGAGATTAAAGCCCCACTTTGTAATGATTTATACATTCGTTATGCATGCCGATTTTTAATCAAAAGCAACAATTAATTTAACTTTACCATATAAAAAGACATTAATTTTTTTATATATTTATTTAATTTGTGTGTTTTAAATAAATGAAATGGTAACGAAAGCCAAAATATTACTCACCCTGGTGGCAGATACCGTCAATTGAAGAATAAAAAGTGTGGGTGATCGAAATTCAATATTCAATCCGCATAAATGAAAATATGTTTTGCAATACTGAATAAAACAGATAATTGGGTTACCCATTATGAAACGACAGCGTAAAGTCTAAAAGCGTAAATCAATTAAAAGAACTAATCATAAACATATGTGATTCTTCTCCTCTCGAACAGTCATCTTCTTCATTGCACTTCCTCCTTGTAGCAGGCAAAAGTTGATCGGTAAATATCACTGGCCAGAACACCAAATCCACGTTGTACAGAGAGGAAGAAGGATGAAAATGGAGAATGTCCAACTGAGTCAATGTTCTAGAGTGTGTGTTGAACACTAAAGGCTATTTTAGTCATTTACTCATCGGGTAAAGTGAAGATATGGTCCCAAGAGAATTCGTTCCCACGAAAATGGTCCAATTTGGTACAAAAAAGGCCCCTCAAGATTTTACCGTCTAAAGCTAACAGAATTGTGAGCGTGAGGCACACATGCATAAAAAATGGGAAAATGCAGATTTGGTTGAAGAGATTCGTGCTCACGAAAATGGTCCTATTTTGAACAAATAAATATGGGTGTATTGTTTGAACCAATTTTTGCAATTTTGAGGCAGATTCTTATCTTTATTTTAACCAAATCCAACGATTTGAATTTGAAGATATTTATTTTTTTTGAGAGGATTTAATATGATTTTTGGTTTTGGCGTGTGGAAGCAAGGTGGCTGCTACGACACCGCCAATGACAGGGAGAAGAGCGAAGGAGGGGGAAGAGATAAATGACAGATATATGTATGCATTTTTTTTTTATCTATTCTCATATTACGCATATTTTTTTATGATTATTATTGCACGCATTAGATTTTATATGTTTATTTGAATTCAGATTTGCAATTATTCACCCATGGTCTATATGCACTCATATGCCAGAGTTTATCTTTTCTCACAAGAACATCGGTATCAATTTAGCCATTACGTAGCTTTTATATGTTCATTTGAATTTATATTTGCAATTACTTTAGTGGCATATGTTAGATGCGACATTCGTGCACATGCATCCTTTGCAGGATATATATTTAATATCCAAATTGACCAAGACAATTTAAATAAAGAATTTCAATTCATCATTAATTGTAGATCCTAATTTATTTTTGTTAAGTATTTTAAAAAAAAAAAAATAAATAAACATATTGTATTGTTGTAATTAAAATATAATTATGCCAAGGAGTACTTACCAAATGAGGCAATGTTCCAGTGACATTTTTTATGATGTCAAAGTAGAGATGTGTACCAGGGAAATTTTCCCAGTGAATGAAATGTTTTCAATGTACTCCCGAGCGGAAGTCTATAGTAGGTAAAACTTTCTCCAGGCAAAGCTTCCACGTGCGGCTTTCTGAGTCGTAAACCTCAATTTGATAGCATCGGCGCCCACTAACAAAAGGCTTCTTCGTTGCGACAAAAACAATATTGTAATGAGGTGATACTGAAGGATCAAAATGCTAAAGTATGTTTATCACTAAAAGTAAGAGTAATCTTTCTTGATTGCTTAGTGGTGGGATTGTAGAGATAGTAACTAGTATTGTTTTCAGTTCGTAGTAATAGAAGGCCATTGCAAGAACTCTGTATTTTGGGGTTTGCTATGGTGAAAGTATAAGGTATAAGCTTATGAGGATTGAGAATTGAATGAAAGTAGAAGTCTTGTGTGTTATGCATGCGGAGGATGAGAGACGGCTGGAGTTTGAGGTGACGGAGAGTGTGGAGACGACAGAATTGGTCGCTGGAGATGAGCAATAACCAGTGTTTGCATACAGATTTGAATCTGATTAGTGAATTTTCCAGAAGCCTTGGAAGGATTTCTATCATCACGTCGTCGTTATAACAGATTACACTCATCATTTGCCAACATCTTCAATTTTCCCAGCAATCTTCAATTTGGAGTTCATGATCTCCTCAAGGAATGGTATAAGAGAAAGGAGAGTTTCGTTACGCACAACCAATGTAAAGTAAGGCAAGTTCCACACTTGCTAAAAAAACAACAAGATAAAACAATGTTAGCTCGTTCTGCTATTCAAGAAAACTGAATGGCAGCAGTATTTGAACAACTCGATCTTTTGGTTTATTTTTTATTTATGTCAAAATATTATTGTGTTTTAAAGTAGAAGATTGTAAAACTTAGGGATTCGAGGTTAGTGATGACCTATTGTAGAGAGGGTTTTGTTTACATTGAATGAAGCTTTAAACTCTCTCAAATATATTTAATTAGGCACAATTATTCGAAGTTGGCACGAACGCGTGCATGAATCTAAAATGTATTTTTAATGGTTTAGGATTTTATTTGAATGGGTTTTAGTTTTAATTCAACCTGTTTTATTTTCCTCCTTTGTGCCATCTTGGTGCCGCCTAGATTTTACTCCCCTCGTTTTAAAGAGATAGTTCACTTTCCTTTTTTACACAAACCTATATATGCAAACATTTTGGGCACATATAATTTACTCATACCTTCTTGTTATACGTACCCTTATTTATTTTAATGGACAATATTATTAACTAGTCACAACAATCATTAAATTAGAGTATTTTAGACAAATATATTAAAATAAAAGGAAAGTGAACTATATATTAAAATTAACGGAGCCAGAGATTAAGTTAAGAGGACTCGATCGACTAAAAACAATAATTTTAAATTTCATCTCATATTAATATTTTCGAAACATATATAATTCATTAATAACTGTTGAGATTAATGCAATATTGGAGAACTGTTCTTACTATCAGAAGTGGTAGTGTGCTGACTTTCAGAATTGTTCTTAGTGTATCAGAACAGTAACTAGTGTTGGTAGGGTTGGCAATGGGGCGGGTAAAAACCCGGACCCGCATAAATCCGGCCCGTACGGGGCGGGTAAATACCCGATCAAACGGGTCCCGGGGCGGTTAAATACCCGGTCAACGAATACCCGCCGGATATGGGACCCGACCCCGACCCGTATATATATATATATATTAATTTTTAATATATATATATATATAATATTAATTTATTAATTATCCCCTCTCCATTGGTAAGACATCTAACAATTCTAACTAATTAGATTATATAGAGTGGTTGTAGGATTTATTGATTTACTGTACTTTATTTCTGCGGATTTAGAATGGCTTCTAAAATTGCAGCTGATTTACTCTATTTTCAAAAAAGACTTAGATCCTTAGATTATTTATTTATTTTGTGATTAGTTGTTTATAACTTTATGTTATATTTAAAATTTTATGTTTTATTTGATGTTGAAATTGATGTTTTATTGTAGTTTTAAGAGTTGTTTTTAATGTGTTATTTTTTTTAAATAAATAGATTAAAAAAAAAAGTGATGGCGGGGCGGGGCGGGTTTACCCGCCGGGTTCACGGGGCAAAACGGGGCGGGTTTTAGCGGGTATTGAAGCGGGGCGGGGCGGGTAACGGGTCTAAAAAAGTTTGGCGGGGCGGGTCCTGGGAAAGGCCAAACCCGTCCCATACCCGCCCCGTTGCCAACCCTAAGTGTTGGGGCAGTTTCTCATAAGACCATTTCACACATAGAAAAAACATAGAAAGACATGTTTTTTTTTAATTCAAATAAGGTCAAAATGGTTGATAAATATACTAAACTGCCCTTCCCTTTATTAAATTCTTAAAAATCTGTTTTAGTTAATTAATCATCTTTCCATATTTGAAAATTTAATTGACAACTCTAACCTGCTCATGAATCACGGGGTTGAGGAATTGCATTTTGAATTCAAAATTCATTTCCAGAACTTTATCTAATTAGTTGTTAATTCTGTTCTTGTGCATATAAATGAAAATTCTCCATAGTTATATCAAATAAGTATTCTAATTAAATTTTATAATGTATATATTTGGAGAAAGTCAATTGCCAATAATCAATTATACTTTTTGTGATGTTTTAAGTTTGGGAGATGTTTTCCGCTTTTTATGGAAGTAAAATTAGAGATAAGATATTAGAAAAATCTATTTGAAAGTTTAAGATTTGTATTTTGTTTTAAAATATATTAATAAATTTCAATTATTTATTTTAAATTATATTAATTGATTATTTGGATAATGATTTGGTGACAACTTACTAATATGTTCGGTAAAAAAATAGATGGTGGTTGGTTATATATCATTCCTTTATATGCAGATTTAAAAACATATATGCAATAAATTGTTATATATTCTTGTTGACATATGCAAAAATATGTTGCATATAACTTAAAATACGTGACAATATGCAATAGAACAATATATTTGTAATAAAATGTTCTAAAATATTAATTTTATTTTAAAAAATTAATATAGATATGATTCTTTGGGTTTGAACGGGTCAATTTAATAATATAATATTACTTCACTTTATTTATATTATAAAATCTATGAATTTTATTTTTAAATAAATAAACTATATAGGGTTAGTCTTCCATGAAATATTGCATATATGCAATACACCCAATTTAGGCAAAAGCCCAAAACACAAGCCCATTTAACCAGCAGTAAAATTCTCAACTAATCTCGCGGGTAATTTTTATCGGGTCCAAACAATCTCGCGGGTCATTTAATCTAACGGGTCCAATAACTTAGCGGGTCCTAGGGCAACGCGAAATACATGATTCACTCCTTATCGTCCCCATAATCACGCGAAAAAAAAAATAGAGCAATCTACATCGACGGCGAAGGAAACAACGCCGGCAAAGGAAACATCGACGCGGCGTCGATCATAAAAGGACAATCATAATGAGTACAGAAAACTACGAAGATGAAGATGTAATGGTGGCAATATCAAATACTACTAATTCTACAGAAACGGGTGAAATCTTCTCTTAATATATGATGATTATTTTAAAACTATTGAATTGCAACTATTTTTTACTATATGAAAATTATTGTTTAACTACCGGAATAAAACACTTTGATCATAAAACAATATTTATTTTACTGTATGAATAATATTGTTTTACTATACGAAGGAATTTGTTTTACTACATGTATATTTATGGTGTACTGATAAATACATGCACAATTATCATGACAAAAATCCAATAATCGTATGAACATATATTGGAACTACATGAAAAAATATGAATTACTACATGAATATATATAATTTACTACATAAATAATGTTTTACTAACAGAACAGAATAAACTGATTTAAAAAAATAATACAACAGAAAAACATCACTGAATGTATACTACAAATTGACTTCATTAAACAAAATATATTACTACATTTCAAAAATCATGTCACTACTACATTTATACTAAAATTTTACTTCATTAAACAAAATATATTACTACATACAAAATGTATAAAAACTACATCTCAAAGATCATGTCACTACATCTATATAAACTATTTACTACATGTATACTAAAGTAATACCACAATTAACAGACTTAAAAAAAACTACATAAATAGATGTAAATGTCTCAGTATCATCTCCAGCAACATTAATTCCAGTATCTACATCCTAAATGACAACACAAAATAAAAAAAAATTTAGTAAAAACATTAAACTACTACATCTAAATAAACTGGTTACTACTTGTATACAAAAAGTAATACTACATTAACAGACTTAATAAACTACATAAAATAGATGAAAATACATCAGTAAAATCTCCAGAAACATTCCCCCAACATTCACATTCTAATTATAATTAACAGACATAAACAAGCAAAATTATGGGGAAAAAGACTACTCGAAAAACCGTCGGAACTGTCTCCTAAATTTGAATCGCCAAATACAGAGAGAGAGAGAGAGAGAGAGAGAGAGAGAAAGAGAGAGGGAAAAATCTGCGCAAAAAGTGAGGAAGTGTGTTCGAGAAGGAAACTTTTCGTTGAAATCAATGAACTGAAAAATTAAAACTCAAGGGTCAAAAATCTGGGGCGGGTCATAAAATAACGGATCAGGTCAAAATTGCATAATTGAAATGGATCGGGTAATTCATCAGTAAATAATTAAAGAGGCCTAGTAAAAAAAAAAGGCTCAAAGCTATGTTGCAGCCCACGTACTATAATTGGCAATATTTCATATATGAAATATTGCATCTAAGTTTTTGCGAACTATATATTCAATTGTTGTGTAATTACATTTTAGATAATATATATATATATATATATATTTAACAATATATATCATCTATATAAAATATGCAAATATATAAGCATATACGTAAAAAAACAGTGCATATAGTCAATAAGATATTCAAATATTATGTTGCATATAGTCAATGTATTATTCCATAAGATTCAAAAAATATAAAGAATATATGCAAGAGCTACAAAAGCTTTAAAATCAAAGTAGAGAAAGGAAAATCAATTGAACATAGAACTTGAAACCATAATTAATTGCAACATCTTCTTTAGATGATCGGAGAGTGGCTCGATAAACTTGTCCCAAGCTTGCAGCTGCAATTGTCTCTGATGAAATTTTGTTGAAAACAGCCTTAAGAGGTTGACCAGGTTCCTCCTCTATAATGTCAAAAAGCTATCTACTGAGATTTTCTATATCAACAAAGGGATTACCAGAAGCTATGAAGCTATCCTATTTCCAGAATACGCCGTAAAAATGCAATTTACAACAAAGGAATCCAACCGGAAAGAGAGTACTGTACCTTGAACGCAATTGCAGAAATTCTAAAGCCTTACGGCGCTTCTAACCTGCTTCCCAGTTTCATCTAACCACATTAAAATTCCAAAACAAGAAGCAATCAATCAATAAACATAACCACAGATTAATTTCTCATCCACAACAGTTGAGCCTTTTCCATTTTCAAAAGTCGGCAAAAAATTCAGTCATGTTTCGAAGTTTGGTCATATGTATACATAATTGAGAACAACCCACCCCAGACTCAGACTATATATGTATACAAAGTTAGTACTTTTCAATCTACATCCACTCAGAACGTAGAATTATGATTGCAAGACCATGATTAGTAACACTTTGACAATACAAATACTCACATATCATGACACCAAAATTAGTAGAGAAAATTATTGTATGGAGATAATTGTATGGAGATTTCAATAGTATACTCTGTTTTCCACCGTAGAAAATCAGGATCAGATTAAACAAACTAATAGAGGCAAACTCTATTATCACATGGTTTTAATTTTGTGTATCCAGATGCATTATACGCTTCGAATTTCAGCCACATAAAAGGAAAAAAGATCTAAAAAATCAAACCAGGTGCGCCGCGTCTGTGTTGTCACGTCTCCGCGAAGGATATGGGGTTCGATCGTGGACGATGGCGGCTAAGCAGATCTGCCATCTACGATGACGCTTCATCTTCCGTTTGGGGGGGTTTCGATCGTCTTCGTCGACGACGTTTGTAGGGAGGCAGATCGTTGACGACGTTTGATGCGCCAATATACATTGAAGGGCAGAATCCCTAATTCTTGAACGATGAATTGCAGAATCCCTAATTCTTGAACGATGAATTGCAGAATCTCTAATTCTTGAACGATGAATTGCAGAATTCAAAAGACCGAATAAAATGCGATTGTTCTGCAAATTAAATTCTTATTTTTGGAATTGTGTCAATGGGCATACGAAAGCTAGGGGAATGTAGTTTAGGAAATGCTATTTAGGAAATTTCGGTAGTTTTGGTATTTTAGTAAATGTTGAGTAATTTTCGGAAGCTATGGGAATGTAGTTTAATTTGAATTTGAATAATATCAATTTCAAATTTAATTATATTAATTAATTAATATTGTTTTATAAGATCAAGGGGCATAATTGGGTATTAACAAGTTAATTTGACCTTAATTGTATGGTTTTAGTTTATTTCCTTTATTTGAATATTGGTCTATAGGATTGTCCTTCCTAGTGATTAAACTCACTAGTGTTCTGATATGTGGTTATTTCAGTACAAGTAGAGTAATGAGTACTCTGCTGATAAGGTTTAGTGATCTTAGGTATCAACTCTGCGGGTCGGGTCAGAACAGTACTGCTCTTAGTCTGCTAAAGAGTACTGTGCTGATATAGTGTTCTTATTCTGCTGAGACAACTGTGTTGAGTTTTACTATGATGAGTTCTACTGTGTTGTTATTCTAGTTTCAGAGTTAGTTTATTTCTGTTAGTTAGTTAGTTTGTTAGAGGCTGTTACAACTTGCATTGTACATCTATAAATACACCATCTAGTGCATAGATTGTGGGTTACTGAATTTGAGAGTTTTGAGAGATCAAGCTTAGTGAATACTTGTAATCTGTAACTTTCATTTGAGATTAGTGAAGAGAGTCTTCTATCCTCCGTGGACGTAGATCATTTGATCGAACCACGTAAATCCCGAGTCTTATTTTGTTTTCTTTATTCATTTCAATTCTTTGCGTTTCTAGTGATCTTGGTTTATCATTTGTGAGGTATTGCTAAGTGGATACAATTCCATAACAATAACAAAATTAACATTTAATATGTTTCATGTTATAAAATATATATTTGTACAGATTTTGATAAGCAAAAACATGTATTGTATAGGAAATTATAGCTCTTGATCTTTCATATATATATATGTGTGAAAATTCAAGAGTACTATTGAGTTATGTATTTTTTTTTTAACCCAAAAATTTGTAGCTTCCATTATTGCACGTGCAAGTTACAGTAAACAATCCATTCACAAATGGAGTATGAGATGGCAGAGTTTGAGGTGCATGTGATCACCACAACGTACAGGCATATAGGACTGCGGTTCTGGAACACCATTAAAATGCAGTTTATTGGATGACACCACAGAATACGACGGTTGCTCAACGTGTTTATAGTCGGTGGAAAAAACAAAAATCTGAAATTTAATTGATCACCTGCGCCTCAAGTGTGATCTTCAAGTCTGTACCCCTGAAATCACAATTTCTTCATCTCAAAAGATGTCAAGAGACAAGTCTAACCAAGATTTCACAGCACCACTCAATGAAAGGATCAAAGATCTCCGTTTTCTATAGATTGGGAGAAAAGGGCCAAAAGAACAGGCCCCATCGACTTCTTAATTTCGATGACCGCCCCGAAAAGGGCGTGCATGAGGTACATAATTCTGAAGGGAAGAGACGGGAACCCAAACGCTCAGTGCATATACGTTTGGGCGGCCAAATTGCAGAAATGTCAGTTCACAAGGACGGTGAGGTCCGAAGTCCATCGCTCACCGGAGAGATCCAGTCGTGATTATCCAGGAAGATCGCAGCGTAGCCGTCGCTATTTGGCCCTTCAAAGACAAATGTAGGCCCAGATGGACGCAATGCCAGAGGAGTTCGCAACCTCCAAAGAAGAAAATCCGCAACCAATAACTCCACCTTCATCTCCGTTGGATGTCTTGATTCTAACGGCCCCCATTTAGGGGAAGCGTTCATAATTTCCCCCAAGCAGATCTTTGAAGTGATCAGGGGCAATAACATTTTGCCACAAGCAAGGCCCATACATACTGAAGAAAGGGAGCTCAACCCTAACAAGTTTTGCGACTATCACAACTCCATCGGCCACCGGACACATGTTTGTCGGGATTTGATGAAAAATCTGTATAAGTTGTGTTTGTCCCGAAAAGAGTGTGACACGTGTATGAGGGGGTGGAATACACGTGTATGCGTTTTTCAAAATTTTACTATCAGAGTCAGGTAAGTTGTCTATATGCAAGGTCCTGTTGAAATACTTCAAAATATTCTAACAAGATCTTAATATGCGGAATTTTTGACCGGCCCTATTATACTCCTTACACAATGTGCACTTAAATACTTAGCAAATAAATAAGAAGTATGTAATGAAACTACTTAAACAATAAAGTAAATGCAGTAAGTAAGAACACAAGATGTATAGTGGTTTGGAGGCTAAACTGCTCCTACGTCCACTCTCCTATCTTAAACACCTTGATACTACGTATACTAGGTGATGATCTCGAATTTTATTCAAAAGTATTCAAAACTTCAACCAAAAGTATACTAGGTGAGGACAGCCCAAACAAACTCCCCCTGTTCAAAATCTACATGACGACGGGTCTTATTAGCAGCGGCCTTATACTCCAAGGTTGAAGCAACGAGCTGATCATGAGTGGCGCGCAGGGCTTCGATGAGATTAGCCGCTCGAGGGTCTACTCGCACCGGGGACGGGAACACAGGAGGTTTGACCGCTGAAATAGAAATTTCGAACAAATATTTCAAGGCCGCCTAAAAGGTTGCTCTTTCAAAAATTCTCAAAGGCATAAATTTAGAACGCCGTATTTGTATTAATCCTGAAAATGCAGTCTAGAAATATTCCCCTGAATTTCTTCATTCCCTGGAATCTGCCTCCCTCACCCGCTCTTTGCTTTTTACGATGAATATAAACAACGCTGCACCATCACCTCGTTTTAGATTGCTGAGGGTATATTCATTAGTTGAGACACAGACTTGCTCTTCCACAGACTCTAAAAATGTTATTTTCGAGAAAGCTAACTTGCGGTACCTTTGTCTACAATTTAGTTCTGAGGATGCAATAACGAGAATGCTTTCTTTTAGCTCTGTCCTTTGGAATCTACAGACACTTAAGGTTTACCATCTGTATTTCAATAAGCTTACATTAGAAGTATGGAAGATGCCTCTACTTAGACATGTTATATTCTTCTCCAGAGTTGTGCTCCTAGATCCTCCCAATGGGGAAGACAGCTTTGCCTTGGAAAACTTACAAACACTCTCGGCTATATTCAATTTGAAGTTTAGTGAAGAGGTGGTTAAGAGAATACCCAATATCAAGAAATTGAAACTCGAATATAGATGGAGTGGACCATATGATTTCTGTCTCCACAATCTTTGTCGTTTACAAAAATTGGAAAACTTGTGTCTTGAATTCACCCTTAATTCCAAATTTATGAGGAATTTGGTGAGCTTTCCTCATTCCCTCAAGAAGTTGAGTTTATCTGGGACCGAGCTCAGTTGGGAGGAGTTGACGATAAGGATAGGTTCATTGCCCCTTCTTCAATTTCTAAAATTAGGTGAGAATGCATGCAGGGGAGCCAAGTGGGAAACAGTTGAAGGGCACTTCTGCAACCTCAGATTCTTGGAAATTCAGTCCTGTTATGATCTTCAGGCCTAAGAGGGGGTTTGGAAATAGTTTTCAACTTTTTTTTTTCTCTTTTGAATTAAAAAATTATCGAATATTTTTGTATCACTTTAAGCTTTACGACAACGTGATACGGGGTACTTCCCTAATTATTTTTGTCAAAATAAACTTTTGGCAGGCCAATTATCTAGTTTTCCCAATTATTACCCAATTTACCTATATTACCCAGTTTCCCATGTTATCCAGTATTCCTATATTACCCTCAGTAACGTCTTATGTAAAGGAGTCACTCCTGCAACAAACCATATATCCTTTAATATATTTTGGCTAAGTAATGGTTTTCATTCAATAACTAACAGATAAGACCAAATCTGCAATAAACAGGACCATTTTAATATATTAATGCACGCGCTAGATTTTATAT
Source organism: Galeopsis tetrahit (assembly GCA_963675135.1). NCBI lineage: Eukaryota > Viridiplantae > Streptophyta > Magnoliopsida > Lamiales > Lamiaceae > Galeopsis > Galeopsis tetrahit. The sequence goes on along the minus strand of OY776121.1, from coordinate 7,723,397 downwards.
GTTGATTTGAATTTAGATTTTCAATATGCCAGAGCTTACATTTTCTCACAAGAACATCGATACCAATTTCGCCATTACCTTTTATATGTTCCAGATTTGAATTTATATTTGCAATTATTTTAGTGGCACATGTTAGATGCGATATTCGTGCGCATGCATCCTTTTGCAAGATATATATTTAATAGTATTATCATTTTTTACTAATGCCTAAATTAAATATATATATATATGTATTTAATTATATAGGATGACTACCAAGATTGCTTTGGAGATTCCTCGAAGACTGGGAAGGTTATGCATGTCTTCAACTTTAATTTCATTCTGTCCGCTCCTAGCTAGCTAGCTAATTAAATATATTTGTGAATCTTTAATTAATTAGATGTTTATTCAACAGCGGTTGTATTATTGGGTGGAAATGTTTCACTTCTCCAGAATCTCCCCAAATATAAATTTATAATAAAAGGACCAAAACAATTATTCTTATGACAAAAAGGTGCAACGACGGATAATTTTGTTCTCCCAAAAAATTTAAAACAATCAAGTCATATGAAAAAACTGAATGAAAATGATAATAGTGCAAGTCTCTTGTTTAATTTGGCGATAGTTTAAAAGGGGGTCTATTTCTTGTTCGCCCTAGGCCAAAATAATGCCGGAAAACTGTTTCAGTTTCCGTCCCTCGAAGAAGAGGAAGACCCGGTGTAGTTTGTACTGGCCTCCCAATAAACTGAGTTGCTATCGCTGAGACGCGTGCAAGCTACATCATAAAAAAAAAAATGAATAGAATAGTTAGTAGCATCAAAAAAGAATATTTTCAAATTTTGAAGAATACATAATGAACTTATTATGGTCACATATTAAATGCGATATTCGTGCGCATGACATCCTTTGCAAGATACATCATAAAAAATAAAATGAATAAAATAGTTAGTAGCATCAAAAAAAGAATATTTTCAAATTTTGAAGAATATTTTATGGCTGAATTTCTGATCTGACCCTATATATACAATAGTTTATATTGCATAATTTCATAACAATGTAGTATTACAGTACGTAATTTTTATCCTCTTCTCGCAGACGAGCATTCTCTGCTCGAAGCTGAAACAAGCGTTCAGCGTCCCCACCGTCGAAGTCAGAGCAACTACAGCCGCAGCAAAGTCGACCACTTTTTAGAGCTTTGTTAATGCTCATATTCCCTTCGCGGAGTTTGTCATTTTCGGCTCGTAACTCATTATTTTCTTTGTTGTTATGTGTTCCCTACAAACCAAGAAAATAATAATTAGTTCAAAGTATTCACAAATCTTTTGGTTTAATTTCCACCCAATAATATAAAGTAACATCTTATATAAAGGAGTCACTCCTGCAACAAACCATATATCCTAGTCCGTTTAACACTTCAATTTGAACTAATTTTTCTTTGCAAGAAAACTTAGCTTATCTTAAGAGAAAGTTAAAAGTGTCATTTTCTCATGTTAAATGCGATATTCGTGCATATGGCATTCTTTGCAAGATACATATTTAATATCCAAATTGACCAAAACAATTTAATTTTTTGATTATTTGGATTTATCTTGAAGCTGATAATTATGTATTCCACTTTGATATTTTCAATTTATTCTCTAACGAATTGATGGTTGCATTTCACTCTCCGGTTACGTCTCACTACCCAGATTAATCTGAACACCAATACTTTGTTTTCCACCATTTATTATGGTTAAAGAGGTAAATAATTGAGAGAAAAATTTATTGCCATTTTACTCACTCTGATTGCTTTCTACCATTTATTAGGAAAAAATTTAATGCCATTTTACCATTAATCTGGTAATTGATAGTAGGCCTTTTGGGCTTAATAGAGTTGTTCCTTTTAGCAGAATAGCAGTTACTCCTTAAGGGGCTTTAGTGCTTATAAATAGTGTAGGGGTTGATTGTTTGAGGCATTGAGAATATACCTTTGGAATTCAGATTTGATTCTGGGAATTGCAACTTCGATTGTGGTGGTTTTAAACCGTGGCCTCTTTGATGATTGTTTTCTTGTTCTATTCGTTTCAATCTTCTTAACTCTATCGACAAGTTCCAACACAAAGTCGGGCATCAGTTGATACTCGGTTTCTAAATGTCAATCAATTTGGTATATAAAAACTCAGTTGATAATCAGTTTATTAGGCATTGTTATGTCGCAGGGAAACCCATTTAATTGCAGCCCAGATTTGCTTTTTGGCATAAACTCCATTCTCGCGGCCATTTCACAGAAGAACGGACAATCAATAATACATGCTCTTATTTCCGCGTATTTTTCATTCGAAATCCCCAACGTATATATGGAAAAGAATTGCTGACAAATATCTCAATTAATTCCAAATTGTTGGTAAGTTCTGATGATTGTGGATGCATCCTCTCTCCTCATAGTCCTAGATATCGAATAGCTTCAATAAACTTTAAAACATTTTAAAAAACCGCTTCTAAACATAATACAAATATGCAAAGCTAAGAAGAAAATGAACTTATAAACATCAATGCTTCAGAGTAGTTTACATTTTTTTTTTTATCTATTCTGATATTACGCACGTTCTTGATGATTATAATTGCACTCACTAGATTTTATCATTCACCTATGGTCTATATGCACTCATATATGCCAGAGTTTACATTTTTGCAGGGAAATAAACCAATTTAGTACCATAACTTTCTCCCTTTTATGAAATGGTTCCAAAAAAGTTAAATGTATCAATTTAATCTCTTTTTTTTTTAATTTGTTTTGTTTTGGTCCCAAAAAGTTATATGTACCAATTTAGTCCAATTTTTTCACAAATTGTTTTGTTTTGGTCCAAAAAAAGTTAAATGTAATTGTGAAAAATTGGGGCTAAACTGTTTCATTTTACTTTTTTTGGGACTAAATTAATTGGTACATTTTACTTTTTTGGGACCATTTTAAAACAAATTAGAAATAAATGGGACTAAATTGATACATTAAACTTTTTTGGGACCATTTCAGAAATGGTTAAAAGTTATGGGACTAAATTGACTAATATCCCCATTTTTGCACAAGAACATTAATATAAATTTAACCATTACCCTTTACAACCAATGATCGATTTAACAAATATAAGGCGAATAAAGTCATTTTGGTCCCATATCAATTTAGCCATTACCTTTTTTAATTGCTCAATTTTAGTCCTACTTAGCTGGAAATCCCCAAATTTAAAGACTGTTGTGCGTTGAGATTAAAGCCACTTTGGAATGATTTATACATTCGTTATGCATGCCGATTTTTAATCAAAAGCAACAATTAATTTATCTTTACCATATAAAAAGACATTAATTTTTTTATATATTTATTTAATTTGTGTGTTTTAAATAAATGAAATGGTAACGAAAGCCAAAATATTACTCACCCTGGTGGCAGATACCGTCAATTGAAGAATAAAAAGTGAGGGTGATCGAAATTCAATATTCAATCCGCATAAATGAAAATATGTTTTGCAATACTGAATAAAACAGATAATTGGGTTACCCATTATAAAACGATAGCGTAAAGTCTAAAAGTGTAAATCAATTAAAAGAACTAATCATAAACATATGTGATTCTTCTCCTCTCGAACAGTCATCTTCTTCATTGCACTTCCTCCTTGTAGCAGGCAACAGTTTATCGGTAAATATCACTGGCCAGAAGACCAAATCCACGTTGTACAGAGAGGAAGAAGGATGGAAATGGAGAATGTCTATTTTAGGCATTTACTCATCGGGTAAAGTGAAGATATGGTCCCAAGAGAATTCGTGCCCATGAAAATGGTTCAATTTGGTACAAAAAAGGTCCCTCAAGATTTTACCGTCTAAAGCTAACGGAATTGTGAGCGTGAGGCACACTGGCATAAAAAATGGGAAAATGCAGATTTGGTTGAAGAGATTCGTGCTCACGAAAATGGTCCTATTTTGAACAAATAAATATGGCTGTATTGTTTGAACCAAATTGTTTGGTCCCATAGCCAATTCAGTGAGGGATGCAAACTTGGGAGGCAATCTGAAAACTTTGTAAAAATGGCACACAACCATGCGCGCAAGTTTGGCTATGGGCGACGACGTCAAAAACTCCGCACCCGAGGCCTCAAATTCAAAAACCGTCTCGACACAATTGATTCTATGGCCAATTCAGATAGAAATGCAAACCCGAGAGGCAATCTGAAAACTTTGTAAAAACAGCGCACAAGCGTGCGCGCAATTTGGCTATGGGCGACGACGTCAAAAACTCCGCACCCGAGGCCTCAAATTCAAAAACCTTCTCGACACAATTGATTCTATGGCCAATTCAGCTAGAAATGCAAACCCGAGAGGCAATCTGAAAACTTTGTAAAAACGGCGCACAAACGTGCGCGCAATTTGGCTATGGGCGACGACGTCAAAAACTCCGCACCCGAGGCCTCAAATTCAAAAACCGTCTCGACACAATTGATTCTATGGCCAATTCAGTGAGGGATGCAAACTTGGGAGGCAATCTGAAAACTTTGTAAAAATGGCACACAACCATGCGCGCAAGTTTGGCTATGGGCGACGACGTAAAAAACTCCGCACCCGAGGCCTCAAATTCAAAAACCGTCTCGACACAATTAATTCTATGGCCAATTCAGATAGAAATGCAAACCCGAGAGGCAATCTGAAAACTTTGTAAAAACAGCGCACAAGCGTGCGCGCAATTTGGCTATGGGCGACGACGTCAAAAACTCCGCACCCGAGGCCTCAAATTCAAAAACCTTCTCGACACAATTGATTCTATGGCCAATTCAGCTAGAAATGCAAACCCGAGAGGCAATCTGAAAACTTTGTAAAAACGGCGCACAAACGTGCGCGCAATTTGGCTATAGGCGACGACGTCAAAAACTCCGCACCCGAGGCCTCAAATTCAAAAACCGTCTCGACACAATTGATTCTATGGCCAATTCAGTGAGGGATGCAAACTTGGGAGGCAATCTGAAAACTTTGTAAAAATGGCACACAACCATGCGCGCAAGTTTGGCTATGGGCGACGACGTCAAAAACTCCGCACCCGAGGCCTCAAATTCAAAAACCGTCTCGACACAATTGATTCTATGGCCAATTCAGATAGAAATGCAAACCCGAGAGGCAATCTGAAAACTTTGTAAAAACAGCGCACAAGCGTGCACGCAATTTGGCTATGGGCGACAACGTCAAAAACTCCGCACCCGAGGCCTCAAATTCAAAAACCGTCTCGACACAATTGATTCTATGGCCAATTCAGCTAGAATTGCAAACCCGAGAGGCAATCTGAAAACTTTGTAAAAATGGCGCACAACCGTGCGCGCAATTTGACTATGGGCGACGACGTCAAAAACTCCGCACCCGAGGCCTCAAATTCAAAAACTGTCTCGACACAATTGATTCTATGGCCAATTCAGCTAGAAATGCAAACCCGAATGGCAATCTGAAAACTTTGTAAAAACGGCGCACAAGCGTGTGCGCAATTTGGTTAGGGGCGACGACGTCAAAAACCCCGCACCTGAGGCCTCAAATTCAAAAACCGTCTCGACAAAATTGATTTTATGGCCAATTCAGCTAGAAATGCTAACCCGAGAGGCAATCTGAAAACTTTGTAAAAACGGCGCACAAGCGTGCGCGCAATTTGGCTATGGGCGACGACGTCAAAAACTCCGCACCAGAGGCCTCAAATTCAAAAACCGTCTTGACACAATTGATTCTATGGCCAATTTAGTGGGAAATTTAAACCCGAGAGGCAATTTGAAAACTTTGTAAAAACGGCACACAAGCGTGCGCGCAATTTGGCTATTGGCGACGACGTCAAAAACTCCGCACCCGAGGCCTCAAATTCAAAAACCGTCTCGACACAATTGATTCTATGGCCAATTCAGCTAGAAATGCAAACCCGAGAGGCAATCTGAATACTTTGTAAAAACGGCGCACAAGCGTGCGCGCAATTTGACTATGGGCGATGACGTCAAAAACTCTGCACCCGAGGCCTCAAATTCAAAAACCGTCTCGACACAATTGATTCTATGGCCAATTCAGCTAGAAATGCAAACCCGAGAGGGAATCTGAAAACTTTGTAAAAACGGCGCACAAGCGTGCGCGCAATTTGGCTATGGGCGACGACGTCAAAAACTCCGCACCCGAGGCCTCAAATTCAAAAACTGTCTCGACACAATTGATTCTATGACCAATTCAGCTAGAAATGCAAACCCGAGAGGCAATTTGAAAACTTTGTAAAAACGGCGCACAAGCGTGCGCGCAATTTGACTATGGGCTACGACGTCAAAAACTCTACACCCGAGGCCTCAAATTTAAAAACCGTCTCGACACAATTGATTCTATGGCCAATTCAGTGAGGGATGCAAACTTGGGAGGCAATCTTAACTTTGTAAAAATGGCACACAACCATGCGCGCAAGTTTGGCTATGGGCGACGACGTCAAAAACTCCGCACCCGAGGCCTCAAATTCAAAAAACCGTCTCGACACAATTGATTCTATGGCCAATTCAGATAGAAATGCAAACCCGAGAGGCAATCTGAAAACTTTGTAAAAACGGCGCACAAGCGTGCACGCAATTTGGCTATGGGCGACGACGTCAAAAACTCCGCACCCGTGGCCTCAAATTCAAAAACCGTCTCGACACAATTGATTCTATGGCCAATTCAGTGGGAAATTCAAACCCGAGAGGCAATTTGAAAACTTTGTAAAAACGGCGCACAAGCGTGCGCGCAATTTGGCTATGGGCGACGACGTCAAAAACTCCGCACCCGAGGCCTCAAATTCAAAAACCGTCTCGACACAATTGATTCTATGGCCAATTCAGTGAGGGATGCAAACTTGGGAGGCAATCTGAAAACTTTGTAAAAATGGCACACAACCATGCGCGCAAGTTTGGCTATGGGCGACGACGTCAAAAACTCCGCACCCGAGGCCTCAAATTCAAAAACCGTCTCGACACAATTGATTCTATGGCCAATTCAGATAGAAATGCAAACCCGAGAGGCAATCTGAAAACTTTGTAAAAACAGCGCACAAGCGTGCGCGCAATTTGGCAATGGGCGACGACGTCAAAAACTCCGCACCCGAGGCCTCAAATTCAAAAACCTTCTCGACACAATTGATTCTATGGCCAATTCAGCTAGAAATGCAAACCCGAGAGGCAATCTGAAAAATTTGTAAAAACGGCGCACAAACGTGCGCGCAATTTGGCTATGGGCGACGACGTCAAAAACTCCGCACCCGAGGCCTCAAATTCAAAAACCGTCTCGACACAATTGATTCTATGGCCAATTCAGTGAGGGATGCAAACTTGGGAGGCAATCTGAAAACTTTGTAAAAATGGCACACAACCATGCGCGCAAGTTTGGCTATGGGCGACGACGTCAAAAACTCCGCACCCGAGGCCTCAAATTCAAAAACCGTCTCGACACAATTGATTCTATGGCCAATTCAGATAGAAATGCAAACCCGAGAGGCAATCTGAAAACTTTGTAAAAACAGCGCACAAGCGTGCACGCAATTTGGCTATGGGCGACGACGTCAAAAACTCCGCACCCGAGGCCTCAAATTCAAAAACCGTCTCGACACAATTGATTCTATGGCCAATTCAGCTAGAATTGCAAACCCGAGAGGCAATCTGAAAACTTTGTAAAAATGGCGCACAACCGTGCGCGCAATTTGACTATGGGCGACGACGTCAAAAACTCCGCACCCGAGGCCTCAAATTCAAAAACTGTCTCGACACAATTGATTCTATGGCCAATTCAGCTAGAAATGCAAACCCGAATGGCAATCTGAAAACTTTGTAAAAACGGCGCACAAGCGTGTGCGCAATTTGGTTTGGGGCGACGACGTCAAAAACCCCGCACCTGAGGCCTCAAATTCAAAAACCGTCTCGACAAAATTGATTTTATGGCCAATTCAGCTAGAAATGCTAACCCGAGAGGCAATCTGAAAACTTTGTAAAAACGGCGCACAAGCGTGCGCGCAATTTGGCTATGGGCGACGACGTCAAAAACTCCGCACCAGAGGCCTCAAATTCAAAAACCGTCTTGACACAATTGATTCTATGGCCAATTTAGTGGGAAATTTAAACCCGAGAGGCAATTTGAAAACTTTGTAAAAACGGCACACAAGCGTGCGCGCAATTTGGCTATTGGCGACGACGTCAAAAACTCCGCACCCGAGGCCTCAAATTCAAAAACCGTCTCGACACAATTGATTCTATGGCCAATTCAGCTAGAAATGCAAACCCGAGAGGCAATCTGAATACTTTGTAAAAACGGCGCACAAGCGTGCGCGCAATTTGACTATGGGCGATGACGTCAAAAACTCTGCACCCGAGGCCTCAAATTCAAAAACCGTCTCGACACAATTGATTCTATGGCCAATTCAGCTAGAAATGCAAACCCGAGAGGGAATCTGAAAACTTTGTAAAAACGGCGCACAAGCGTGCGCGCAATTTGGCTATGGGCGACGACGTCAAAAACTCCGCACCCGAGGCCTCAAATTCAAAAACTGTCTCGACACAATTGATTCTATGACCAATTCAGCTAGAAATGCAAACCCGAGAGGCAATTTGAAAACTTTGTAAAAACGGCGCACAAGCGTGCGCGCAATTTGACTATGGGCTACGACGTCAAAAACTCTACACCCGAGGCCTCAAATTCAAAAACCGTCTCGACACAATTGATTCTATGGCCAATTCAGTGAGGGATGCAAACTTGGGAGGCAATCTTAACTTTGTAAAAATGGCACACAACCATGCGCGCAAGTTTGGCTATGGGCGACGACGTCAAAAACTCCGCACCCGAGGCCTCAAATTCAAAAAACCGTCTCGACACAATTGATTCTATGGCCAATTCAGATAGAAATGCAAACCCGAGAGGCAATCTGAAAACTTTGTAAAAACGGCGCACAAGCGTGCACGCAATTTGGCTATGGGCGACGACGTCAAAAACTCCGCACCCGTGGCCTCAAATTCAAAAACCGTCTCGACACAATTGATTCTATGGCCAATTCAGTGGGAAATTCAAACCCGAGAGGCAATCTGAAAACTTTGTAAAAACGGCGCACAAGCGTGCGCGCAATTTGGCTATGGGCGACGACGTCAAAAACTCCGCACCCGAGGCCTCAAATTCAAAAACCGTCTCGACACAATTGATTCTATGGCCAATTCAGTGAGGGATGCAAACTTGGGAGGCAATCTGAAAACTTTGTAAAAATGGCACACAACCATGCGCGCAAGTTTGGCTATGGGCGACGACGTCAAAAACTCCGCACCCGAGGCCTCAAATTCAAAAACCGTCTCGACACAATTGATTCTATGGCCAATTCAGATAGAAATGCAAACCCGAGAGGCAATCTGAAAACTTTGTAAAAACAGCGCACAAGCGTGCGCGCAATTTGGCTATGGGCGACGACGTCAAAAACTCCGCACCCGAGGCCTCAAATTCAAAAACCTTCTCGACACAATTGATTCTATGGCCAATTCAGCTAGAAATGCAAACCCGAGAGGCAATCTGAAAAATTTGTAAAAACGGCGCACAAACGTGCGCGCAATTTGGCTATGGGCGACGACGTCAAAAACTCCGCACCCGAGGCCTCAAATTCAAAAACCGTCTCGACACAATTGATTCTATGGCCAATTCAGTGAGGGATGCAAACTTGGGAGGCAATCTGAAAACTTTGTAAAAATGGCACACAACCATGCGCGCAAGTTTGGCTATGGGCGACGACGTCAAAAACTCCGCACCCGAGGCCTCAAATTCAAAAACCGTCTCGACACAATTGATTCTATGGCCAATTCAGATAGGAATGCAAACCCGAGAGGCAATCTGAAAACTTTGTAAAAACAGCGCACAAGCGTGCACGCAATTTGGCTATGGGCGACGACGTCAAAAACTCCGCACCCGAGGCCTCAAATTCAAAAACCGTCTCGACACAATTGATTCTATGGCCAATTCAGCTAGAATTGCAAACCCGAGAGGCAATCTGAAAACTTTGTAAAAATGGCGCACAACCGTGCGCGCAATTTGACTATGGGCGACGACGTCAAAAACTCCGCACCCGAGGCCTCAAATTCAAAAACTGTCTCGACACAATTGATTCTATGGCTAATTCAGCTAGAAATGCAAACCCGAATGGCAATCTGAAAACTTTGTAAAAACGGCGCACAAGCGTGTGCGCAATTTGGTTAGGGGCGACGACGTCAAAAACCCCGCACCTGAGGCCTCAAATTCAAAAACCGTCTCGACAAAATTGATTTTATGGCCAATTCAGCTAGAAATGCTAACCCGAGAGGCAATCTGAAAACTTTGTAAAAACGGCGCACAAGCGTGCGCGCAATTTGGCTATGGGCGACGACGTCAAAAACTCCGCACCAGAGGCCTCAAATTCAAAAACCGTCTTGACACAATTGATTCTATGGCCAATTTAGTGGGAAATTTAAACCCGAGAGGCAATTTGAAAACTTTGTAAAAACGGCACACAAGCGTGCGCGCAATTTGGCTATTGGCGACGACGTCAAAAACTCCGCACCCGAGGCCTCAAATTCAAAAACCGTCTCGACACAATTGATTCTATGGCCAATTCAGCTAGAAATGCAAACCCGAGAGGCAATCTGAATACTTTGTAAAAACGGCGCACAAGCGTGCGCGCAATTTGACTATGGGCGATGACGTCAAAAACTCTGCACCCGAGGCCTCAAATTCAAAAACCGTCTCGACACAATTGATTCTATGGCCAATTCAGCTAGAAATGCAAACCCGAGAGGGAATCTGAAAACTTTGTAAAAACGGCGCACAAGCGTGCGCGCAATTTGGCTATGGGCGACGACGTCAAAAACTCCGCACCCGAGGCCTCAAATTCAAAAACTGTCTCGACACAATTGATTCTATGACCAATTCAGCTAGAAATGCAAACCCGAGAGGCAATTTGAAAACTTTGTAAAAACGGCGCACAAGCGTGCGCGCAATTTGACTATGGGCTACGACGTCAAAAACTCTACACCCGAGGCCTCAAATTCAAAAACCGTCTCGACACAATTGATTCTATGGCCAATTCAGTGAGGGATGCAAACTTGGGAGGCAATCTTAACTTTGTAAAAATGGCACACAACCATGCGCGCAAGTTTGGCTATGGGCGACGACGTCAAAAACTCCGCACCCGAGGCCTCAAATTCAAAAAACCGTCTCGACACAATTGATTCTATGGCCAATTCAGATAGAAATGCAAACCCGAGAGGCAATCTGAAAACTTTGTAAAAACGGCGCACAAGCGTGCACGCAATTTGGCTATGGGCGACGACGTCAAAAACTCCGCACCCGTGGCCTCAAATTCAAAAACCGTCTCGACACAATTGATTCTATGGCCAATTCAGTGGGAAATTCAAACCCGAGAGGCAATCTGAAAACTTTGTAAAAACGGCGCACAAGCGTGCGCGCAATTTGGCTATGGGCGACGACGTCAAAAACTCCGCACCCGAGGCCTCAAATTCAAAAACCGTCTCGACACAATTGATTCTATGGCCAATTCAGTGAGGGATGCAAACTTGGGAGGCAATCTGAAAACTTTGTAAAAATGGCACACAACCATGCGCGCAAGTTTGGCTATGGGCGACGACGTCAAAAACTCCGCACCCGAGGCCTCAAATTCAAAAACCGTCTCGACACAATTGATTCTATGGCCAATTCAGATAGAAATGCAAACCCGAGAGGCAATCTGAAAACTTTGTAAAAACAGCGCACAAGCGTGCGCGCAATTTGGCTATGGGCGACGACGTCAAAAACTCCGCACCCGAGGCCTCAAATTCAAAAACCTTCTCGACACAATTGATTCTATGGCCAATTCAGCTAGAAATGCAAACCCGAGAGGCAATCTGAAAAATTTGTAAAAACGGCGCACAAACGTGCGCGCAATTTGGCTATGGGCGACGACGTCAAAAACTCCGCACCCGAGGCCTCAAATTCAAAAACCGTCTCGACACAATTGATTCTATGGCCAATTCAGTGAGGGATGCAAACTTGGGAGGCAATCTGAAAACTTTGTAAAAATGGCACACAACCATGCGCGCAAGTTTGGCTATGGGCGACGACGTCAAAAACTCCGCACCCGAGGCCTCAAATTCAAAAACCGTCTCGACACAATTGATTCTATGGCCAATTCAGATAGAAATGCAAACCCGAGAGGCAATCTGAAAACTTTGTAAAAACAGCGCACAAGCGTGCACGCAATTTGGCTATGGGCGACGACGTCAAAAACTCCGCACCCGAGGCCTCAAATTCAAAAACCGTCTCGACACAATTGATTCTATGGCCAATTCAGCTAGAATTGCAAACCCGAGAGGCAATCTGAAAACTTTGTAAAAATGGCGCACAACCGTGCGCGCAATTTGACTATGGGCGACGACGTCAAAAACTCCGCACCCGAGGCCTCAAATTCAAAAACTGTCTCGACACAATTGATTCTATGGCCAATTCAGCTAGAAATGCAAACCCGAATGGCAATCTGAAAACTTTGTAAAAACGGCGCACAAGCGTGTGCGCAATTTGGTTAGGGGCGACGACGTCAAAAACTCCGCACCAGAGGCCTCAAATTCAAAAACCGTCTTGACACAATTGATTCTATGGCCAATTTAGTGGGAAATTTAAACCCGAGAGGCAATTTGAAAACTTTGTAAAAACGGCACACAAGCGTGCGCGCAATTTGGCTATTGGCGACGACGTCAAAAACTCCGCACCCGAGGCCTCAAATTCAAAAACCGTCTCGACACAATTGATTCTATGGCCAATTCAGCTAGAAATGCAAACCCGAGAGGCAATCTGAATACTTTGTAAAAACGGCGCACAAGCGTGCGCGCAATTTGACTATGGGCGATGACGTCAAAAACTCTGCACCCGAGGCCTCAAATTCAAAAACCGTCTCGACACAATTGATTCTATGGCCAATTCAGCTAGAAATGCAAACCCGAGAGGGAATCTGAAAACTTTGTAAAAACGGCGCACAAGCGTGCGCGCAATTTGGCTATGGGCGACGACGTCAAAAACTCCGCACCCGAGGCCTCAAATTCAAAAACCATCTCGACACAATTGATTCTATGACCAATTCAGCTAGAAATGCAAACCCGAGAGGCAATTTGAAAACTTTGTAAAAACGGCGCACAAGCGTGCGCGCAATTTGACTATGGGCTACGACGTCAAAAACTCTACACCCGAGGCCTCAAATTCAAAAACCGTCTCGACACAATTGATTCTATGGCCAATTCAGTGAGGGATGCAAACTTGGGAGGCAATCTTAACTTTGTAAAAATGGCACACAACCATGCGCGCAAGTTTGGCTATGGGCGACGACGTCAAAAACTCCGCACCCGAGGCCTCAAATTCAAAAAACCGTCTCGACACAATTGATTCTATGGCCAATTCAGATAGAAATGCAAACCCGAGAGGCAATCTGAAAACTTTGTAAAAACGGCGCACAAGCGTGCACGCAATTTGGCTATGGGCGACGACGTCAAAAACTCCGCACCCGTGGCCTCAAATTCAAAAACCGTCTCGACACAATTGATTCTATGGCCAATTCAGTGGGAAATTCAAACCCGAGAGGCAATCTGAAAACTTTGTAAAAACGGCGCACAAGCGTGCGCGCAATTTGGCTATGGGCGACGACGTCAAAAACTCCGCACCCGAGGCCTCAAATTCAAAAACCGTCTCGACACAATTGATTCTATGGCCAATTCAGTGAGGGATGCAAACTTGGGAGGCAATCTGAAAACTTTGTAAAAATGGCACACAACCATGCGCGCAAGTTTGGCTATGGGCGACGACGTCAAAAACTCCGCACCCGAGGCCTCAAATTCAAAAACCGTCTCGACACAATTGATTCTATGGCCAATTCAGATAGAAATGCAAACCCGAGAGGCAATCTGAAAACTTTGTAAAAACAGCGCACAAGCGTGCGCGCAATTTGGCTATGGGCGACGACGTCAAAAACTCCGCACCCGAGGCCTCAAATTCAAAAACCTTCTCGACACAATTGATTCTATGGCCAATTCAGCTAGAAATGCAAACCCGAGAGGCAATCTGAAAACTTTGTAAAAACGGCGCACAAACGTGCGCGCAATTTGGCTATGGGCGACGACGTCAAAAACTCCGCACCCGAGGCCTCAAATTCAAAAACCGTCTCGACACAATTGATTCTATGGCCAATTCAGCTAGAAATGCAAACCCGAGAGGCAATCTGAATACTTTGTAAAAACGGCGCACAAGCGTGCGCGCAATTTGACTATGGGCGATGACGTAAAAAACTCTGCACCCGAGGCCTCAAATTCAAAAACCGTCTCGACACAGTTGATTATATGGCCAATTCAGCTAGAAATGCAAACCCGAGAGGGAATCTGAAAACTTTGTAAAAACGGCGCACAAGTGTGCGCGCAATTTGGCTATGGGCGACGATGTCAAAAACTCCGCACCCGAGGCCTCAAATTCAAAAACCGTCTCGACACAATTGATTCTATGGCCAATTCAGTGAGGGATGCAAACTTGGGAGGCAATCTGAAAACTTTGTAAAAATGGCACACAACCATGCGCGCAAGTTTGGCTATGGGCGACGACGTCAAAAACTCCGCACCCGAGGCCTCAAATTCAAAAACCGTCTCGACACAATTGATTCTATGGCTAATTCAGATAGAAATGCAAACCCGAGAGGCAATCTGAAAACTTTGTAAAAACAGCGCACAAGCGTGCGCGCAATTTGGCTATGGGCGACGACGTCAAAAAATCCGCACCCGAGGCCTCAAATTCAAAAACCTTCTCGACACAATTGATTCTATGGCCAATTCAGATAGAAATGCAAACCCGAGAGGCAATCTGAAAACTTTGTAAAAACAGCGCACAAGCGTGCGCGCAATTTGGCTATGGGCGACGACGTCAAAAACTCAGCACCCGAGGCCTCAAATTCAAAAACCGTCTCGACAAAATTGATTCTATGGCCAATTTTAGCTAGAAATGCAAACCCGAGAGGCAATCTGAAAACTTTGTAAAAACGGCGCACAAGCGTGCGCGCAATTTGACTATGGGCGACGACGTCAAAAACTCCACACCCGAGGCCTCAAATTCAAAAACCGTCTCGACACAATTGATTCTATGGCCAATTCAGCTAGAAATGCAAACCCGAGAGGCAATCTGAAAACTTTGTAAAAACGGCGCACAACCGTGCGCGCAATTTGACTATGGGCGACGACGTCAAAAACTCCGCACCCGAGGCCTCAAATTCAAAAACTGTCTCGACACAATTGATTCTATGGCCAATTCAGCTAGAAATGCAAACCCGAATGGCAATCTGAAAACTTTGTAAAAACGGCGCACAAGCGTGTGCGCAATTTGGTTAGGGGCGACGACGTCAAAAACTCCGCACCCGAGGCCTCAAATTCAAAAACCGTCTCGACAAAATTGATTCTATGGCCAATTCAGCTAGAAATGCAAACCCGAGAGGCAATCTGAAAACTTTGTAAAAACGGCGCACAAGCGTGCGCGCAATTTGGCTATGGGCGACGACGTCAAAAACTCCGCACCAGAGGCCTCAAATTCAAAAACCGTCTCGACACAATTGATTCTATGGCCAATTTAGTGGGAAATTCAAACCCGAGAGGCAATTTGAAAACTTTGTAAAAACGGCGCACAAGCGTGCGCGCAATTTGGCTATTGGCGACGACGTCAAAAACTCCGCACCCGAGGCCTCAAATTCAAAAACCGTCTCGACACAATTGATTCTATGGCCAATTCAGCTAGAAATGCAAACCCGAGAGGCAATCTGAATACTTTGTAAAAACGGCGCACAAGCGTGCGCGCAATTTGACTATGGGCGATGACGTAAAAAACTCTGCACCCGAGGCCTCAAATTCAATAACCGTCTCGACACAATTGATTCTATGGCCAATTCAGCTAGAAATGCAAACCCGAGAGGGAATCTGAAAAATTTGTAAAAACGGCGCACAAGTGTGCGCGCAATTTGGCTATGGGCGACGACGTCAAAAACTCCGCACCCGAGGCCTCAAATTCAAAAACCGTCTCGACACAATTGATTCTATGGCCAATTCAGTGAGGGATGCAAACTTGGGAGGCAATCTGAAAACTTTGTAAAAATGGCACACAACCATGCGCGCAAGTTTGGCTATGGGCGACGACGTCAAAAACTCCGCACCCGAGGCCTCAAATTCAAAAACCGTCTCGACACAATTGATTCTATGGCCAATTCAGATAGAAATGCAAACCCGAGAGGCAATCTGAAAACTTTGTAAAAACAGCGCACAAGCGTGCGCGCAATTTGGCTATGGGCGACGACGTCAAAAACTCCGCACCCGAGGCCTCAAATTCAAAAACCGTCTCGACAAAATTGATTCTATGGCCAATTTTAGCTAGAAATGCAAACCCGAGAGGCAATCTGAAAACTTTGTAAAAACGGCGCACAAGCGTGCGCGCAATTTGGCTATTGGCGACGACGTCAAAAACTCCGCACCCGAGGCCTCAAATTCAAAAACCGTCTCGACACAATTGATTCTATGGCCAATTCAGCTAGAAATGCAAACCCGAGAGGCAATCTGAATACTTTTTAAAAACGGCGCACAAGCGTGCGCGCAATTTGACTATGGGCGATGACGTCAAAAACTCTGCACCCGAGGCCTCAAATTCAAAAACCGTCTCGACACAATTGATTCTATGGCCAATTCAGCTAGGAATGCAAACCCGAGAGGGAATCTGAAAACTTTGTAAAAACGGCGCACAAGTGTGCGCGCAATTTGGCTATGGGCGACGACGTCAAAAACTCCGCACCCGAGGCCTCAAATTCAAAAACCGTCTCGACACAATTGATTCTATGGCCAATTCAGTGAGGGATGCAAACTTGGGAGGCAATCTGAAAACTTTGTAAAAATGACACACAACCATGCGCGCAAGTTTGGCTATGGGCGACGACGTCAAAAACTCCACACCCGAGGCCTCAAATTCAAAAACCGTCTCGACACAATTGATTCTATGGCCAATTCAGATAGAAATGCAAACCCGAGAGGCAATCTGAAAACTTTGTAAAAACAGCGCACAAGCGTGCGCGCAATTTGGCTATGGGCGACGACGTCAAAAACTCCGCACCCGAGGCCTCAAATTCAAAAACCTTCTCGACACAATTGACTCTATGGCCAATTCAGATGGAAATGCAAACCCGAGAGGCAATCTGAAAACTTTGTAAAAACAGCGCACAAGCGTGCGCACAATTTGGCTATGGGCGACGACGTCAAAAACTCCGCACCCGAGGCCTCAAATTCAAAAACCGTCTCGACAAAATTGATTCTATGGCCAATTTTAGCTAGAAATGCAAACCCGAGAGGCAATCTGAAAACTTTGTAAAAACGGCGCACAAGCGTGCGCGCAATTTGGCTATTGGCGACGACGTCAAAAACTCCGCACCCGAGGCCTCAAATTCAAAAACCGTCTCGACACAATTGATTCTATGGCCAATTCAGCTAGAAATGCAAACCCGAGAGGCAATCTGAATACTTTGTAAAAACGGCGCACAAGCGTGCGCGCAATTTGACTATGGGCGATGACGTCAAAAACTCTGCACCCGAGGCCTCAAATTCAAAAACCGTCTCGACACAATTGATTCTATAGCCAATTCAGCTAGAAATGCAAACCCGAGAGGGAATCTGAAAACTTTGTAAAAACGGCGCACAAGTGTGCGCGCAATTTGGCTATGGGCGACGACGTCAAAAACTCCGCACCCGAGGCCTCAAATTCAAAAACCGTCTCGACACAATTGATTCTATGGCCAATTCAGTGAGGGATGCAAACTTGGGAGGCAATCTGAAAACTTTGTAAAAATGACACACAACCATGCGCGCAAGTTTGGCTATGGGCGACGATGTCAAAAACTCCGCACCCGAGGCCTCAAATTCAAAAACCGTCTCGACACAATTGATTCTATGGCCAATTCAGATAGAAATGCAAACCCGAGAGGCAATCTGAAAACTTTGTAAAAACAGCGCACAAGCGTGCGCGCAATTTGGCTATGGGCGACGACGTCAAAAACTCCGCACCCGAGGACTCAAATTCAAAAACCGTCTCGACAAAATTGATTCTATGGCCAATTTTAGCTAGAAATGCAAACCCGAGAGGCAATCTGAAAACTTTGTAAAAACGGCGCACAAGCGTGCGCGCAATTTGACTATGGGCGACGACGTCAAAAACTCCACACCCGAGGCCTCAAATTCAAAAACCGTCTCGACACAATTGATTCTATGGCCAATTCAGCTAGAAATGCAAACCCGAGAGGCAATCTGAAAACTTTGTAAAAACGGCGCACAACCGTGCGCGCAATTTGACTATGGGCGACGACGTTAAAAACTCCGCACCCGAGGCCTCAAATTCAAAAACTGTCTCGACACAATTGATTCTATGGCCAATTCAGCTAGAAATGCAAACCCGAATGGCTATCTGAAAACTTTGTAAAAACGGCGCACAAGCGTGTGCGCAATTTGGTTAGGGGCGACGACGTCAAAAACTCCGCACCCGAGGCCTCAAATTCAAAAACCGTCTCGACAAAATTGATTCTATGGCCAATTCAGCTAGAAATGCAAACCCGAGAGGCAATCTGAAAACTTTGTAAAAACGGCGCACAAGCGTGCGCGCAATTTGGCTATGGGCGACGACGTCAAAAACTCCGCACCAGAGGCCTCAAATTCAAAAACCGTCTCGACACAATTGATTCTATGGCCAATTTAGTGGGAAATTCAAACCCGAGAGGCAATTTGAAAACTTTGTAAAAACGGCGCACAAGCGTGCGCGCAATTTGGCTATTGGCGACGACGTCAAAAACTCCGCACCCGAGGCCTCAAATTCAAAAACCGTCTCGACACAATTGATTCTATGGCCAATTCAGCTAGAAATGCAAACCCGAGAGGCAATCTGAATACTTTGTAAAAACGGCGCACAAGCGTGCGCGCAATTTGACTATGGGCGATGACGTAAAAAACTCTGCACCCGAGGCCTCAAATTCAAAAACCGTCTCGACACAATTGATTCTATGGCCAATTCAGCTAGAAATGCAAACCCGAGAGGGAATCTGAAAACTTTGTAAAAACGGCGCACAAGTGTGCGCGCAATTTGGCTATGAGCGACGACGTCAAAAACTCCGCACCCGAGGCCTCAAATTCAAAAACCGTCTCGACACAATTGATTCTATGGCCAATTCAGTGAGGGATGCAAACTTGGGAGGCAATCTGAAAACTTTGTAAAAATGGCACACAACCATGCGCGCAAGTTTGGCTATGGGCGACGACGTCAAAAACTCCGCACCCGAGGCCTCAAATTCAAAAACCGTCTCGACACAATTGATTCTATGGCCAATTCAGATAGAAATGCAAACCCGAGAGGCAATCTGAAAACTTTGTAAAAACAGCGCACAAGCGTGCGCGCAATTTGGCTATGGGCGACGACGTCAAAAACTCCGCACCCGAGGCCTCAAATTCAAAAACCTTCTCGACACAATTGATTCTATGGCCAATTCAGATAGAAATGCAAACCCGAGAGGCAATCTGAAAACTTTGTAAAAACAGCGCACAAGCGTGCGCGCAATTTGGCTATGGGCGACGACGTCAAAAACTCCGCACCCGAGGCCTCAAATTCAAAAACCGTCTCGACAAAATTGATTCTATGGCCAATTTTAGCTAGAAATGCAAACCCGAGAGGCAATCTGAAAACTTTGTAAAAACGGCGCACAAGCGTGCGCGCAATTTGGCTATTGGCGACGACGTCAAAAACTCCGCACCCGAGGCCTCAAATTCAAAAACCGTCTCGACACAATTGATTCTATGGCCAATTCAGCTAGAAATGCAAACCCGAGAGGCAATCTGAATACTTTTTAAAAACGGCGCACAAGCGTGCGCGCAATTTGACTATGGGCGATGACGTCAAAAACTCTGCACCCGAGGCCTCAAATTCAAAAACCGTCTCGACACAATTGATTCTATGGCCAATTCAGCTAGGAATGCAAACCCGAGAGGGAATCTGAAAACTTTGTAAAAACGGCGCACAAGTGTGCGCGCAATTTGGCTATGGGCGACGACGTCAAAAACTCCGCACCCGAGGCCTCAAATTCAAAAACCGTCTCGACACAATTGATTCTATGGCCAATTCAGTGAGGGATGCAAACTTGGGAGGCAATCTGAAAACTTTGTAAAAATGACACACAACCATGCGCGCAAGTTTGGCTATGGGCGACGACGTCAAAAACTCCACACCCGAGGCCTCAAATTCAAAAACCGTCTCGACACAATTGATTCTATGGCCAATTCAGATAGAAATGCAAACCCGAGAGGCAATCTGAAAACTTTGTAAAAACAGCGCACAAGCGTGCGCGCAATTTGGCTATGGGCGACGACGTCAAAAACTCCGCACCCGAGGCCTCAAATTCAAAAACCTTCTCGACACAATTGACTCTATGGCCAATTCAGATAGAAATGCAAACCCGAGAGGCAATCTGAAAACTTTGTAAAAACAGCGCACAAGCGTGCGCGCAATTTGGCTATGGGCGACGACGTCAAAAACTCCGCACCCGAGGCCTCAAATTCAAAAACCGTCTCGACACAATTGATTCTATGGCCAATTCAGCTAGAAATGCAAACCCGAGAGGCAATCTGAATACTTTGTAAAAACGGCGCACAAGCGTGCGCGCAATTTGACTATGGGCGATGACGTCAAAAACTCTGCACCCGAGGCCTCAAATTCAAAAACCGTCTCGACACAATTGATTCTATGGCCAATTCAGCTAGAAATGCAAACCCGAGAGGGAATCTGAAAACTTTGTAAAAACGGCGCACAAGTGTGCGCGCAATTTGGCTATGGGCGACGACGTCAAAAACTCCGCACCCGAGGCCTCAAATTCAAAAACCGTCTCGACACAATTGATTCTATGGCCAATTCAGTGAGGGATGCAAACTTGGGAGGCAATCTGAAAACTTTGTAAAAATGACACACAACCATGCGCGCAAGTTTGGCTATGGGCGACGATGTCAAAAACTCCGCACCTGAGGCCTCAAATTCAAAAACCGTCTCGACACAATTGATTCTATGGCCAATTCAGATAGAAATGCAAACCCGAGAGGCAATCTGAAAACTTTGTAAAAACGGCGCGCAATTTGGCTATGGGCGACGACGTCAAAAACTCCGCACCCGAGGCCTCAAATTCAAAAAACCGTCTCGACACAATTGATTCTATGGCCAATTCAGATAGAAATGCAAACCCGAGAGGCAATCTGAAAACTTTGTAAAAACAGCGCACAAGCGTGCGCGCAATTTGGCTATGGGCGACGACGTCAAAAACTCCGCACCCGAGGCCTCAAATTCAAAAACCGTCTCGACAAAATTGATTCTATGGCCAATTTTAGCTAGATATGCAAACCCGAGAGGCAATCTGAAAACTTTGTAAAAACGGCGCACAAGCGTGCGCGCAATTTGACTATGGGCGACGACGTCAAAAACTCCACACCCGAGGCCTCAAATTCAAAAACCGTCTCGACACAATTGATTCTATGGCCAATTCAGCTAGAAATGCAAACCCGAGAGGCAATCTGAAAACTTTGTAAAAACGGCGCACAACCGTGCGCGCAATTTGACTATGGGCGACGACGTCAAAAACTCCGCACCCGAGGCCTCAAATTCAAAAACTGTCTCGACACAATTGATTCTATGGCCAATTTAGCTAGAAATGCAAACCCGAATGGCAATCTGAAAACTTTGTAAAAACGGCGCACAAGCGTGTGCGCAATTTGGTTAGGGGCGACGACGTCAAAAACTCCGCACCCGAGGCCTCAAATTCAAAAACCGTCTCGACAAAATTGATTCTATGGCCAATTCAGCTAGAAATGCAAACCCGAGAGGCAATCTGAAAACTTTGTAAAAACGGCGCACAAGCGTGCGCGCAATTTGGCTATGGGCGACGACGTCAAAAACTCCGCACCAGAGGCCTCAAATTCAAAAACCGTCTCGACACAATTGATTCTATGGCCAATTTAGTGGGAAATTCAAACCCGAGAGGCAATTTGAAAACTTTGTAAAAACGGCGCACAAGCGTGCGCGCAATTTGGCTATTGGCGACGACGTCAAAAACTCCGCACCCGAGGCCTCAAATTCAAAAACCGTCTCGACACAATTGATTCTATGGCCAATTCAGCTAGAAATGCAAACCCGAGAGGCAATCTGAATACTTTGTAAAAACGGCGCACAAGCGTGCGCGCAATTTGACTATGGGCGATGACGTAAAAAACTCTGCACCCGAGGCCTCAAATTCAAAAACCGTCTCGACACAGTTGATTATATGGCCAATTCAGCTAGAAATGCAAACCCGAGAGGGAATCTGAAAACTTTGTAAAAACGGCGCACAAGTGTGCGCGCAATTTGGCTATGGGCGACGATGTCAAAAACTCCGCACCCGAGGCCTCAAATTCAAAAACCGTCTCGACACAATTGATTCTATGGCCAATTCAGTGAGGGATGCAAACTTGGGAGGCAATCTGAAAACTTTGTAAAAATGGCACACAACCATGCGCGCAAGTTTGGCTATGGGCGACGACGTCAAAAACTCCGCACCCGAGGCCTCAAATTCAAAAACCGTCTCGACACAATTGATTCTATGGCCAATTCAGATAGAAATGCAAACCCGAGAGGCAATCTGAAAACTTTGTAAAAACAGCGCACAAGCGTGCGCGCAATTTGGCTATGGGCGACGACGTCAAAAACTCCGCACCCGAGGCCTCAAATTCAAAAACCTTCTCGACACAATTGATTCTATGGCCAATTCAGATAGAAATGCAAACCCGAGAGGCAATCTGAAAACTTTGTAAAAACAGCGCACAAGCGTGCGCGCAATTTGGCTATGGGCGACGACGTCAAAAACTCCGCACCCGAGGCCTCAAATTCAAAAACCGTCTCGACACAATTGATTCTATGGCCAATTCAGTGAGGGATGCAAACTTGGGAGGCAATCTGAAAACTTTGTAAAAATGACACACAACCATGCGCGCAAGTTTGGCTATGGGCGACGATGTCAAAAACTCCGCACCTGAGGCCTCAAATTCAAAAACCGTCTCGACACAATTGATTCTATGGCCAATTCAGATAGAAATGCAAACCCGAGAGGCAATCTGAAAACTTTGTAAAAACAGCGCACAAGCGTGCGCGCAATTTGGCTATGGGCGACGACGTCAAAAACTCCGCACCCGAGGCCTCAAATTCAAAAACCGTCTCGACACAATTGATTCTATGGCCAATTCAGATAGAAATGCAAACCCGAGAGGCAATCTGAAAACTTTGTAAAAACAGCGCACAAGCGTGCGCGCAATTTGGCTATGGGCGACGACGTCAAAAACTCCGCACCCGAGGCCTCAAATTCAAAAACCTTCTCGACACAATTGACTCTATGGCCAATTCAGATAGAAATGTAAACCCGAGAGGCAATCTGAAAACTTTGTAAAAACAGCGCACAAGCGTGCGCGCAATTTGGCTATGGGCGACGACGTCAAAAACTCCGCACCCGAGGCCTCAAATTCAAAAACCGTCTCGACACAATTGATTCTATGGCCAATTCAGCTAGAAATGCAAACCCGAGAGGCAATCTGAATACTTTGTAAAAACGGCGCACAAGCGTGCGCGCAATTTGACTATGGGCGATGACGTCAAAAACTCTGCACCCGAGGCCTCAAATTCAAAAACCGTCTCGACACAATTGATTCTATGGCCAATTCAGCTAGAAATGCAAACCCGAGAGGGAATCTGAAAACTTTGTAAAAACGGCGCACAAGTGTGCGCGCAATTTGGCTATGGGCGACGACGTCAAAAACTCCGCACCCGAGGCCTCAAATTCAAAAACCGTCTCGACACAATTGATTCTATGGCCAATTCAGTGAGGGATGCAAACTTGGGAGGCAATCTGAAAACTTTGTAAAAATGACACACAACCATGCGCGCAAGTTTGGCTATGGGCGACGATGTCAAAAACTCCGCACCTGAGGCCTCAAATTCAAAAACCGTCTCGACACAATTGATTCTATGGCCAATTCAGATAGAAATGCAAACCCGAGAGGCAATCTGAAAACTTTGTAAAAACAGCGCACAAGCGTGCGCGCAATTTGGCTATGGGCGACGACGTCAAAAACTCCGCACCCGAGGCCTCAAATTCAAAAACCGTCTCGACAAAATTGATTCTATGGCCAATTTTAGCTAGAAATGCAAACCCGAGAGGCAATCTGAAAACTTTGTAAAAACGGCGCACAAGCGTGCGCGCAATTTGACTATGGGCGACGACGTCAAAAACTCCACACCCGAGGCCTCAAATTCAAAAACCGTCTCGACACAATTGATTCTATGGCCAATTCAGCTAGAAATGCAAACCCGAGAGGCAATCTGAAAACTTTGTAAAAACGGCGCACAACCGTGCGCGCAATTTGACTATGGGCGACGACGTCAAAAACTCCGCACCCGAGGCCTCAAATTCAAAAACTGTCTCGACACAATTGATTCTATGGCCAATTTAGCTAGAAATGCAAACCCGAATGGCAATCTGAAAACTTTGTAAAAACGGCGCACAAGCGTGTGCGCAATTTGGTTAGGGGCGACGACGTCAAAAACTCCGCACCCGAGGCCTCAAATTCAAAAACCGTCTCGACAAAATTGATTCTATGGCCAATTCAGCTAGAAATGCAAACCCGAGAGGCAATCTGAAAACTTTGTAAAAACGGCGCACAAGCGTGCGCGCAATTTGGCTATGGGCGACGACGTCAAAAACTCCGCACCAGAGGCCTCAAATTCAAAAACCGTCTCGACACAATTGATTCTATGGCCAATTTAGTGGGAAATTCAAACCCGAGAGGCAATTTGAAAACTTTGTAAAAACGGCGCACAAGCGTGCGCGCAATTTGGCTATTGGCGACGACGTCAAAAACTCCGCACCCGAGGCCTCAAATTCAAAAACCGTCTCGACACAATTGATTCTATGGCCAATTCAGCTAGAAATGCAAACCCGAGAGGCAATCTGAATACTTTGTAAAAACGGCGCACAAGCGTGCGCGCAATTTGACTATGGGCGATGACGTAAAAAACTCTGCACCCGAGGCCTCAAATTCAAAAACCGTCTCGACACAGTTGATTATATGGCCAATTCAGCTAGAGATGCAAACCCGAGAGGGAATCTGAAAACTTTGTAAAAACGGCGCACAAGTGTGCGCGCAATTTGGCTATGGGCGACGATGTCAAAAACTCCGCACCCGAGGCCTCAAATTCAAAAACCGTCTCGACACAATTGATTCTATGGCCAATTCAGTGAGGGATGCAAACTTGGGAGGCAATCTGAAAACTTTGTAAAAATGGCACACAACCATGCGCGCAAGTTTGGCTATGGGCGACGACGTCAAAAACTCCGCACCCGAGGCCTCAAATTCAAAAACCGTCTCGACACAATTGATTCTATGGCCAATTCAGATAGAAATGCAAACCCGAGAGGCAATCTGAAAACTTTGTAAAAACAGCGCACAAGCGTGCGCGCAATTTGGCTATGGGCGACGACGTCAAAAACTCCGCACCCGAGGCCTCAAATTCAAAAACCTTCTCGACACAATTGATTCTATGGCCAATTCAGATAGAAATGCAAACCCGAGAGGCAATCTGAAAACTTTGTAAAAACAGCGCACAAGCGTGCGCGCAATTTGGCTATGGGCGACGACGTCAAAAACTCCGCACCCGAGGCCTCAAATTCAAAAACCGTCTCGACAAAATTGATTCTATGGCCAATTTTAGCTAGAAATGCAAACCCGAGAGGCAATCTGAAAACTTTGTAAAAACGGCGCACAAGCGTGCGCGCAATTTGGCTATTGGCGACGACGTCAAAAACTCCGCACCCGAGGCCTCAAATTCAAAAACCGTCTCGACACAATTGATTCTATGGCCAATTCAGCTAGAAATGCAAACCCGAGAGGCAATCTGAATACTTTGTAAAAACGGCGCACAAGCGTGCGCGCAATTTGACTATGGGCGATGACGTCAAAAACTCTGCACCCGAGGCCTCAAATTCAAAAACCGTCTCGACACAATTGATTCTATGGCCAATTCAGCGAGAAATGCAAACCCGAGAGGGAATCTGAAAACTTTGTAAAAACGGCGCACAAGTGTGCGCGCAATTTGGCTATGGGCGACGACGTCAAAAACTCCGCATCCGAGGCCTCAAATTCAAAAACCGTCTCGACACAATTGATTCTATGGCCAATTCAGTGAGGGATGCAAACTTGGGAGGCAATCTGAAAACTTTGTAAAAATGACACACAACCATGCGCGCAAGTTTGGCTATGGGCGACGACGTCAAAAACTCCGCACCCGAGGCCTCAAATTCAAAAACCGTCTCGACACAATTGATTCTATGGCCAATTCAGATAGAAATGCAAACCCGAGAGGCAATCTGAAAACTTTGTAAAAACAGCGCACAAGCGTGCGCGCAATTTGGCTATGGGCGACGACGTCAAAAACTCCGCACTCGAGGCCTCAAATTCAAAAACCTTCTCGACACAATTGATTCTATGGCCAATTCAGCTAGAAATGCAAACCCGAGAGGCAATCTGAAAACTTTGTAAAAACGGCGCACAAACGTGCGCGCAATTTGGCTATGGGCGACGACGTCAAAAACTCTGCACCCGAGGCCTCAAATTCAAAAACCGTCTCGACACAATTGATTCTATGGCCAATTCAGTGAGGGATGCAAACTTGGGAGGCAATCTGAAAACTTTGTAAAAATGGCACACAACCATGCGCGCAAGTTTGGCTATGGGCGACGACGTCAAAAACTCCGCACCCGAGGCCTCAAATTCAAAAACCGTCTCGACACAATTGATTCTATGGCCAATTCAGCTAGAAATGCAAACCCGAGAGGGAATCTGAAAACTTTGTAAAAACGGCGCACAAGTGTGCGCGCAATTTGGCTATGGGCGACGACGTCAAAAACTCCGCACCCGAGGCCTCAAATTCAAAAACCGTCTCGACACAAT
Organism: Galeopsis tetrahit; assembly: GCA_963675135.1. Lineage (NCBI taxonomy): Eukaryota > Viridiplantae > Streptophyta > Magnoliopsida > Lamiales > Lamiaceae > Galeopsis > Galeopsis tetrahit. Next base: position 7,696,329 of record OY776121.1, on the reverse strand, counting down.
TGATTCTATGGCCAATTCAGTGAGGGATGCAAACTTGGGAGGCAATCTGAAAACTTTGTAAAAATGACACACAACCATGCGCGCAAGTTTGGCTATGGGCGACGACGTCAAAAACTCCGCACCCGAGGCCTCAAATTCAAAAACCGTCTCGACACAATTGATTCTATGGACAATTCAGATAGAAATGCAAACCCGAGAGGCAATCTGAAAACTTTGTAAAAACAGCGCACAAGCGTGCGCGCAATTTGGCTATGGGCGACGACGTCAAAAACTCCGCACCCGAGGCCTCAAATTCAAAAACCTTCTCGACACAATTGATTCTATGGCCAATTCAGATAGAAATGCAAACCCGAGAGGCAATCTGAAAACTTTGTAAAAACAGCGCACAAGCGTGCGCGCAATTTGGCTATGGGCGACGACGTCAAAAACTCCGCACCCGAGGCCTCAAATTCAAAAACCGTCTCGACAAAATTGATTCTATGGCCAATTTTAGCTAGAAATGCAAACCCGAGAGGCAATCTGAAAACTTTGTAAAAACGGCGCACAAGCGTGCGCGCAATTTGGCTATTGGCGACGACGTCAAAAACTCCGCACCCGAGGCCTCAAATTCAAAAACCGTCTCGACACAATTGATTCTATGGCCAATTCAGCTAGAAATGCAAACCCGAGAGGCAATCTGAATACTTTGTAAAAACGGCGCACAAGCGTGCGCGCAATTTGACTATGGGCGATGACGTCAAAAACTCTGCACCCGAGGCCTCAAATTCAAAAACCTTCTCGACACAATTGATTCTATGGCCAATTCAGATAGAAATGCAAACCCGAGAGGCAATCTGAAAACTTTGTAAAAACAGCGCACAAGCGTGCGCGCAATTTGGCTATGGGCGACGACGTCAAAAACTCCGCACCCGAGGCCTCAAATTCAAAAACCTTCTCGACACAATTGATTCTATGGCCAATTCAGCTAGAAATGCAAACCCGAGAGGCAATCTGAAAACTTTGTAAAAACGGCGCACAAGCGTGCGCGCAATTTGGCTATGGGCGACGACGTCAAAAACTCCGCACCAGAGGCCTCAAATTCAAAAACCGTCTCGACACAATTGATTCTATGGCCAATTTAGTGGGAAATTCAAACCCGAGAGGCAATTTGAAAACTTTGTAAAAACGGCGCACAAGCGTGCGCGCAATTTGGCTATTGGCGACGACGTCAAAAACTCCGCACCCGAGGCCTCAAATTCAAAAACCGTCTCGACACAATTGATTCTATGGCCAATTCAGCTAGAAATGCAAACCCGAGAGGCAATCTGAATACTTTGTAAAAACGGCGCACAAGCGTGCGCGCAATTTGACTATGGGCGATGACGTAAAAAACTCTGCACCCGAGGCCTCAAATTCAAAAACCGTCTCGACACAGTTGATTATATGGCCAATTCAGCTAGAAATGCAAACCCGAGAGGGAATCTGAAAACTTTGTAAAAACGGCGCACAAGTGTGCGCGCAATTTGGCTATGGGCGACGATGTCAAAAACTCCGCACCCGAGGCCTCAAATTCAAAAACCGTCTCGACACAATTGATTCTATGGCCAATTCAGTGAGGGATGCAAACTTGGGAGGCAATCTGAAAACTTTGTAAAAATGGCACACAACCATGCGCGCAAGTTTGGCTATGGGCGACGACGTCAAAAACTCCGCACCCGAGGCCTCAAATTCAAAAACCGTCTCGACACAATTGATTCTATGGCCAATTCAGATAGAAATGCAAACCCGAGAGGCAATCTGAAAACTTTGTAAAAACAGCGCACAAGCGTGCGCGCAATTTGGCTATGGGCGACGACGTCAAAAACTCCGCACCCGAGGCCTCAAATTCAAAAACCTTCTCGACACAATTGATTCTATGGCCAATTCAGATAGAAATGCAAACCCGAGAGGCAATCTGAAAACTTTGTAAAAACAGCGCACAAGCGTGCGCGCAATTTGGCTATGGGCGACGACGTCAAAAACTCCGCACCCGAGGCCTCAAATTCAAAAACCGTGTCGACAAAATTGATTCTATGGCCAATTTTAGCTAGAAATGCAAACCCGAGAGGCAATCTGAAAACTTTGTAAAAACGGCGCACAAGCGTGCGCGCAATTTGGCTATTGGCGACGACGTCAAAAACTCCGCACCCGAGGCCTCAAATTCAAAAACCGTCTCGACACAATTGATTCTATGGCCAATTCAGCTAGAAATGCAAACCCGAGAGGCAATCTGAATACTTTGTAAAAACGGCGCACAAGCGTGCGCGCAATTTGACTATGGGCGATGACGTCAAAAACTCTGCACCCGAGGCCTCAAATTCAAAAACCGTCTCGACACAATTGATTCTATGGCCAATTCAGCGAGAAATGCAAACCCGAGAGGGAATCTGAAAACTTTGTAAAAACGGCGCACAAGTGTGCGCGCAATTTGGCTATGGGCGACGACGTCAAAAACTCCGCATCCGAGGCCTCAAATTCAAAAACCGTCTCGACACAATTGATTCTATGGCCAATTCAGTGAGGGATGCAAACTTGGGAGGCAATCTGAAAACTTTGTAAAAATGACACACAACCATGCGCGCAAGTTTGGCTATGGGCGACGACGTCAAAAACTCCGCACCCGAGGCCTCAAATTCAAAAACCGTCTCGACACAATTGATTCTATGGCCAATTCAGATAGAAATGCAAACCCGAGAGGCAATCTGAAAACTTTGTAAAAACAGCGCACAAGCGTGCGCGCAATTTGGCTATGGGCGACGACGTCAAAAACTCCGCACTCGAGGCCTCAAATTCAAAAACCTTCTCGACACAATTGATTCTATGGCCAATTCAGCTAGAAATGCAAACCCGAGAGGCAATCTGAAAACTTTGTAAAAACGGCGCACAAACGTGCGCGCAATTTGGCTATGGGCGACGACGTCAAAAACTCTGCACCCGAGGCCTCAAATTCAAAAACCGTCTCGACACAATTGATTCTATGGCCAATTCAGTGAGGGATGCAAACTTGGGAGGCAATCTGAAAACTTTGTAAAAATGGCACACAACCATGCGCGCAAGTTTGGCTATGGGCGACGACGTCAAAAACTCCGCACCCGAGGCCTCAAATTCAAAAACCGTCTCGACACAATTGATTCTATGGCCAATTCAGCTAGAAATGCAAACCCGAGAGGGAATCTGAAAACTTTGTAAAAACGGCGCACAAGTGTGCGCGCAATTTGGCTATGGGCGACGACGTCAAAAACTCCGCACCCGAGGCCTCAAATTCAAAAACCGTCTCGACACAATTGATTCTATGGCCAATTCAGTGAGGGATGCAAACTTGGGAGGCAATCTGAAAACTTTGTAAAAATGACACACAACCATGCGCGCAAGTTTGGCTATGGGCGACGACGTTAAAAACTCCGCACCCGAGGCCTCAAATTCAAAAACCGTCTCGACACAATTGATTCTATGGACAATTCAGATAGAAATGCAAACCCGAGAGGCAATCTGAAAACTTTGTAAAAACAGCGCACAAGCGTGCGCGCAATTTGGCTATGGGCGACGACGTCAAAAACTCCGCACCCGAGGCCTCAAATTCAAAAACCTTCTCGACACAATTGATTCTATGGCCAATTCAGATAGAAATGCAAACCCGAGAGGCAATCTGAAAACTTTGTAAAAACAGCGCACAAGCGTGCGCGCAATTTGGCTATGGGCGACGACGTCAAAAACTCCGCACCCGAGGCCTCAAATTCAAAAACCGTCTCGACAAAATTGATTCTATGGCCAATTTTAGCTAGAAATGCAAACCCGAGAGGCAATCTGAAAACTTTGTAAAAACGGCGCACAAGCGTGCGCGCAATTTGGCTATTGGCGACGACGTCAAAAACTCCGCACCCGAGGCCTCAAATTCAAAAACCGTCTCGACACAATTGATTCTATGGCCAATTCAGCTAGAAATGCAAACCCGAGAGGCAATCTGAATACTTTGTAAAAACGGCGCACAAGCGTGCGCGCAATTTGGCTATGGGCGACGACGTCAAAAACTCCGCACCCGAGGCCTCAAATTCAAAAACCTTCTCGACACAATTGATTCTATGGCCAATTCAGCTAGAAATGCAAACCCGAGAGGCAATCTGAAAACTTTGTAAAAACGGCGCACAAACGTGCGCGCAATTTGGCTATGGGCGACGACGTCAAAAACTCCGCACCCGAGGCCTCAAATTCAAAAACCGTCTCGACACAATTGATTCTATGGCCAATTCAGCGAGGGATGCAAACTTGGGAGGCAATCTGAAAACTTTGTAAAAATGGCACACAACCATGCGCGCAAGTTTGGCTATGGGCGACGACGTCAAAAACTCCGCACCCGAGGCCTCAAATTCAAAAACCGTCTCGACACAATTGATTCTATGGCCAATTCAGATAGAAATGCAAACCCGAGAGGCAATCTGAAAACTTTGTAAAAACAGCGCACAAGCGTGCGCGCAATTTGGCTATGGGCGACGACGTCAAAAACTCCGCACCCGAGGCCTCAAATTCAAAAACCTTCTCGACACAATTGATTCTATGGCCAATTCAGATAGAAATGCAAACCCGAGAGGCAATCTGAAAACTTTGTAAAAACAGCGCACAAGCGTGCGCGCAATTTGGCTATGGGCGACGACGTCAAAAACTCCGCACCCGAGGCCTCAAATTCAAAAACCTTCTCGACACAATTGATTCTATGGCCAATTCAGCTAGAAATGCAAACCCGAGAGGCAATCTGAAAACTTTGTAAAAACGGCGCACAAACGTGCGCGCAATTTGGCTATGGGCGACGACGTCAAAAACTCCGCACCCGAGGCCTCAAATTCAAAAACCGTCTCGACACAATTGATTCTATGGCCAATTCAGCGAGGGATGCAAACTTGGGAGGCAATCTGAAAACTTTGTAAAAATGGCACACAACCATGCGCGCAAGTTTGGCTATGGGCGACGACGTCAAAAACTCCGCACCCGAGGCCTCAAATTCAAAAACCGTCTCGACACAATTGATTCTATGGACAATTCAGATAGAAATGCAAACCCGAGAGGCAATCTGAAAACTTTGTAAAAACAGCGCACAAGCGTGCGCGCAATTTGGCTATGGGCGACGACGTCAAAAACTCCGCACCCGAGGCCTCAAATTCAAAAACCTTCTCGACACAATTGATTCTATGGCCAATTCAGATAGAAATGCAAACCCGAGAGGCAATCTGAAAACTTTGTAAAAACAGCGCACAAGCGTGCGCGCAATTTGGCTATGGGCGACGACGTCAAAAACTCCGCACCCGAGGCCTCAAATTCAAAAACCGTCTCGACAAAATTGATTCTATGGCCAATTTTAGCTAGAAATGCAAACCCGAGAGGCAATCTGAAAACTTTGTAAAAACGGCGCACAAGCGTGCGCGCAATTTGGCTATTGGCGACGACGTCAAAAACTCCGCACCCGAGGCCTCAAATTCAAAAACCGTCTCGACACAATTGATTCTATGGCCAATTCAGCTAGAAATGCAAACCCGAGAGGCAATCTGAATACTTTGTAAAAACGGCGCACAAGCGTGCGCGCAATTTGACTATGGGCGATGACGTCAAAAACTCTGCACCCGAGGCCTCAAATTCAAAAACCTTCTCGACACAATTGATTCTATGGCCAATTCAGATAGAAATGCAAACCCGAGAGGCAATCTGAAAACTTTGTAAAAACAGCGCACAAGCGTGCGCGCAATTTGGCTATGGGCGACGACGTCAAAAACTCCGCACCCGAGGCCTCAAATTCAAAAACCTTCTCGACACAATTGATTCTATGGCCAATTCAGCTAGAAATGCAAACCCGAGAGGCAATCTGAAAACTTTGTAAAAACGGCGCACAAACGTGCGCGCAATTTGGCTATGGGCGACGACGTCAAAAACTCCGCACCCGAGGCCTCAAATTCAAAAACCGTCTCGACACAATTGATTCTATGGCCAATTCAGCGAGGGATGCAAACTTGGGAGGCAATCTGAAAACTTTGTAAAAATGGCACACAACCATGCGCGCAAGTTTGGCTATGGGCGACGACGTCAAAAACCCCGCACCCGAGGCCTCAAATTCAAAAACCGTCTCGACACAATTGATTCTATGGCCAATTCAGATAGAAATGCAAACCCGAGAGGCAATCTGAAAACTTTGTAAAAACAGCGCACAAGCGTGCGCGCAATTTGGCTATGGGCGACGACGTCAAAAACTCCGCACCCGAGGCCTCAAATTCAAAAACCGTCTCGACAAAATTGATTCTATGGCCAATTTTAGCTAGAAATGCAAACCCGAGAGGCAATCTGAAAACTTTGTAAAAACGGCGCACAAGCGTGCGCGCAATTTGACTATGGGCGACGACGTCAAAAACTCCACACCCGAGGCCTCAAATTCAAAAACCGTCTCGACACAATTGATTCTATGGCCAATTCAGCTAGAATTGCAAACCCGAGAGGCAATCTGAAAACTTTGTAAAAACGGCGCACAAACGTGCGCGCAATTTGACTATGGGCGACGACGTCAAAAACTCCGCACCCGAGGCCTCAAATTCAAAAACTGTCTCGACACAATTGATTCTATGGCCAATTCAGTTAGAAATGCAAACCCGAATGGCAATCTGAAAACTTTGTAAAAACGGCGCACAAGCGTGTGTGCAATTTGGTTAGGGGCGACGACGTCAAAAACCCCGCACCCGAGGCCTCAAATTCAAAAACCGTCTCGACAAAATTGATTCTATGGCCAATTCAGCTAGAAATGCAAACCCGAGAGGCAATCTGAAAACTTTGTAAAAACGGCGCACAAGCGTGCGCGCAATTTGGCTATGGGCGACGACGTCAAAAACTCCGCACCAGAGGCCTCAAATTAAAAAACCGTCTTGACACAATTGATTCTATGGCCAATTTAGTGGGAAATTTAAACCCGAGAGGCAATTTGAAAACTTTGTAAAAACGGCACACAAGCGTGCGCGCAATTTGGCTATTGGCGACGACGTCAAAAACTCCGCACCCGAGGCCTCAAATTCAAAAACCGTCTCGACACAATTGATTCTATGGCCAATTCAGCTAGAGATGCAAACCCGAGAGGCAATCTGAATACTTTGTAAAAACGGCGCACAAGCGTGCGCGCAATTTGACTATGGGCGATGACGTCAAAAACTCTGCACCCGAGGCCTCAAATTCAAAAACCGTCTCGACAGAATTGATTCTATGGCCAATTCAGCTAGAGATGCAAACCCGAGAGGGAATCTGAAAACTTTGTAAAAACGGCGGACAAGCGTGCGCGCAATTTGGCTATGGGCGACGACGTCAAAAACTCCGCACCCGAGGCCTCAAATTCAAAAACCGTCTCGACACAATTGATTCTATGACCAATTCAGCTAGAAATGCAAACCCGAGAGGCAATTTGAAAACTTTGTAAAAACGGCGCACAAGCGTGCGCGCAATTTGACTATGGGCTACGACGTCAAAAACTCTACACCCGAGGCCTCAAATTCAAAAACCGTCTCGACACAATTGATTCTATGGCCAATTCAGTGAGGGATGCAAACTTGGGAGGCAATCTTAACTTTGTAAAAATGGCACACAACCATGCGCGCAAGTTTGGCTATGGGCGACGACGTCAAAAACTCCGCACCCGAGGCCTCAAATTCAAAAAACCGTCTCGACACAATTGATTCTATGGCCAATTCAGATAGAAATGCAAACCCGAGAGGCAATCTGAAAACTTTGTAAAAACGGCGCACAAGCGTGCACGCAATTTGGTTATGGGCGACGACGTCAAAAACTCCGCACCCGTGGCCTCAAATTCAAAAACCGTCTCGACACAATTGATTCTATGGCCAATTCAGTGGGAAATTCAAACCCGAGAGGCAATCTGAAAACTTTGTAAAAACGGCGCACAAGCGTGCGCGCAATTTGGCTATGGGCGACGACGTCAAAAACTCCGCACCCGAGGCCTCAAATTCAAAAACCGTCTCGACACAATTGATTCTATGGCCAATTCAGTGAGGGATGCAAACTTGGGAGGCAATCTGAAAACTTTGTAAAAATGGCACACAACCATGCGCGCAAGTTTGGCTATGGGCGACGACGTCAAAAACTCCGCACCCGAGGCCTCAAATTCAAAAACCGTCTCGACACAATTGATTCTTTGGCCAATTCAGATAGAAATGCAAACCCGAGAGGCAATCTGAAAACTTTGTAAAAACAGCGCACAAGCGTGCGCGCAATTTGGCTATGGGCGACGACGTCAAAAACTCCGCACCCGAGGCCTCAAATTCAAAAACCTTCTCGACACAATTGATTCTATGGCCAATTCAGCTAGAAATGCAAACCCGAGAGGCAATCTGAAAACTTTGTAAAAACGGCGCACAAACGTGCGCGCAATTTGGCTATGGGCGACGACGTCAAAAACTCCGCACCCGAGGCCTCAAATTCAAAAACCGTTTCGACACAATTGATTCTATGGCCAATTCAGTGAGGGATGCAAACTTGGGAGGCAATCTGAAAACTTTGTAAAAATGGCACACAACCATGCGCGCAAGTTTGGCTATGGGCGACGACGTCAAAAACTCCGCACCCGAGGCCTCAAATTCAAAAACCGTCTCGACACAATTGATTCTATGGCCAATTCAGATTGAAATGCAAACCCGAGAGGCAATCTGAAAACTTTGTAAAAACGGCGCACAAACGTGCGCGCAATTTGGCTATGGGCGACGACGTCAAAAACTCCGCACCCGAGGCCTCAAATTCAAAAACCGTCTCGACACAATTGATTCTATGGCCAATTCAGCGAGGGATGCAAACTTGGGAGGCAATCTGAAAACTTTGTAAAAATGGCACACAACCATGCGCGCAAGTTTGGCTATGGGCGACGACGTCAAAAACTCCGCACCCGAGGCCTCAAATTCAAAAACTGTCTCGACACAATTGATTCTATGGCCAATTCAGATAGAAATGCAAACCCGAGAGGCAATCTGAAAACTTTGTAAAAACAGCGCACAAGCGTGCGCGCAATTTGGCTATGGGCGACGACGTCAAAAACTCCGCACCCGAGGCCTCAAATTCAAAAACCGTCTCGACAAAATTGATTCTATGGCCAATTTTAGCTAGAAATGCAAACCCGAGAGGCAATCTGAAAACTTTGTAAAAACGGCGCACAAGCGTGCGCGCAATTTGACTATGGGCGACGACGTCAAAAACTCCGCACCCGAGGCCTCAAATTCAAAAACTGTCTCGACACAATTGATTCTATGGCCAATTCAGCTAGAAATGCAAACCCGAATGGCAATCTGAAAACTTTGTAAAAACGGCGCACAAGCGTGTGTGCAATTTGGTTAGGGGCGACGACGTCAAAAACCCCGCACCCGAGGCCTCAAATTCAAAAACCGTCTCGACAAAATTGATTCTATGGCCAATTCAGCTAGAAATGCAAACCCGAGAGGCAATCTGAAAACTTTGTAAAAACGGCGCACAAGCGTGCGCGCAATTTGGCTATGGGCGACGACGTCAAAAACTCCGCACCAGAGGCCTCAAATTAAAAAACCGTCTTGACACAATTGATTCTATGGCCAATTTAGTGGGAAATTTAAACCCGAGAGGCAATTTGAAAACTTTGTAAAAACGGCACACAAGCGTGCACGCAATTTGGCTATTGGCGACGACGTCAAAAACTCCGCACCCGAGGCCTCAAATTCAAAAACCGTCTCGACACAATTGATTCTGTGGCCAATTCAGCTAGAAATGCAAACCCGAGAGGCAATCTGAATACTTTGTAAAAACGGCGCACAAGCGTGCGCGCAATTTGACTATGGGCGATGACGTCAAAAACTCTGCACCCGAGGCCTCAAATTCAAAAACCGTCTCGACAGAATTGATTCTATGGCCAATTCAGCTAGAAATGCAAACCCGAGAGGGAATCTGAAAACTTTGTAAAAACGGCGCACAAGCGTGCGCGCAATTTGGCTATGGGCGACGACGTCAAAAACTCCGCACCCGAGGCCTCAAATTCAAAAACCGTCTCGACACAATTGATTCTATGACCAATTCAGCTAGAAATGCAAACCCGAGAGGCAATTTGAAAACTTTGTAAAAACGGCGCACAAGCGTGCGCGCAATTTGACTATGGGCTACGACGTCAAAAACTCTACACCCGAGGCCTCAAATTCAAAAACCGTCTCGACACAATTGATTCTATGGCCAATTCAGTGAGGGATGCAAACTTGGGAGGCAATCTTAACTTTGTAAAAATGGCACACAACCATGCGCGCAAGTTTGGCTATGGGCGACGACGTCAAAAACTCCGCACCCAAGGCCTCAAATTCAAAAAACCGTCTCGACACAATTGATTCTATGGCCAATTCAGATAGAAATGCAAACCCGAGAGGCAATCTGAAAACTTTGTAAAAACGGCGCACAAGCGTGCACGCAATTTGGCTATGGGCGACGACGTCAAAAACTCCGCACCCGTGGCCTCAAATTCAAAAACCGTCTCGACACAATTGATTCTATGGCCAATTCAGTGGGAAATTCAAACCCGAGAGGCAATCTGAAAACTTTGTAAAAACGGCGCACAAGCGTGCGCGCAATTTGGCTATGGGCGACGACGTCAAAAACTCCGCACCCGAGGCCTCAAATTCAAAAACCGTCTCGACACAATTGATTCTATGGCCAATTCAGTGAGGGATGCAAACTTGGGAGGCAATCTGAAAACTTTGTAAAAATGGCACACAACCATGCGCGCAAGTTTGGCTATGGGCGACGACGTCAAAAACTCCGCACCCGAGGCCTCAAATTCAAAAACCGTCTCGACACAATTGATTCTTTGGCCAATTCAGATAGAAATGCAAACCCGAGAGGCAATCTGAAAACTTTGTAAAAACAGCGCACAAGCGTGCGCGCAATTTGGCTATGGGCGACGACGTCAAAAACTCCGCACCCGAGGCCTCAAATTCAAAAACCGTCTCGACAAAATTGATTCTATGGCCAATTTTAGCTAGAAATGCAAACCCGAGAGGCAATCTGAAAACTTTGTAAAAACGGCGCACAAGCGTGCGCGCAATTTGACTATGGGCGACGACGTCAAAAACTCCACACCCGAGGCCTCAAATTCAAAAACCGTCTCGACACAATTGATTCTATGGCCAATTCAGCTAGAATTGCAAACCCGAGAGGCAATCTGAAAACTTTGTAAAAACGGCGCACAACCGTGCGCGCAATTTGACTATGGGCGACGACGTCAAAAACTCCGCACCCGAGGCCTCAAATTCAAAAACTGTCTCGACACAATTGATTCTATGGCCAATTCAGCTAGAAATGCAAACCCGAATGGCAATCTGAAAACTTTGTAAAAACGGCGCACAAGCGTGTGTGCAATTTGGTTAGGGGCGACGACGTAAAAAACCCCGCACCCGAGGCCTCAAATTTAAAAACCGTCTCGACAAAATTGATTCTATGGCCAATTCAGCTAGAAATGCAAACCCGAGAGGCAATCTGAAAACTTTGTAAAAACGGCGCACAAGCGTGCGCGCAATTTGGCTATGGGCGACGACGTCAAAAACTCCGCACCAGAGGCCTCAAATTAAAAAACCGTCTTGACACAATTGATTCTATGGCCAATTTAGTGGGAAATTTAAACCCGAGAGGCAATTTGAAAACTTTGTAAAAACGGCACACAAGCGTGCGCGCAATTTGGCTATTGGCGACGACGTCAAAAACTCCGCACCCGAGGCCTCAAATTCAAAAACCGTCTCGACACAATTGATTCTATGGCCAATTCAGCTAGAAATGCAAACCCGAGAGGCAATCTGAATACTTTGTAAAAACGGCGCACAAGCGTGCGCGCAAATTGACTATGGGCGATGACGTCAAAAACTCTGCACCCGAGGCCTCAAATTCAAAAACCGTCTCGACAGAATTGATTCTATGGCCAATTCAGCTAGAGATGCAAACCCGAGAGGGAATCTGAAAACTTTGTAAAAACGGCGCACAAGCGTGCGCGCAATTTGGCTATGGGCGACGACGTCAAAAACTCCGCACCCGAGGCCTCAAATTCAAAAACCGTCTCGACACAATTGATTCTATGACCAATTCAGCTAGAAATGCAAACCCGAGAGGCAATTTGAAAACTTTGTAAAAACGGCGCACAAGCGTGCGCGCAATTTGACTATGGGCTACGACGTCAAAAACTCTACACCCGAGGCCTCAAATTCAAAAACCGTCTCGACACAATTGATTCTATGGCCAATTCAGTGAGGGATGCAAACTTGGGAGGCAATCTTAACTTTGTAAAAATGGCACACAACCATGCGCGCAAGTTTGGCTATGGGCGACGACGTCAAAAACTCCGCACCCGAGGCCTCAAATTCAAAAAACCGTCTCGACACAATTGATTCTATGGCCAATTCAGATAGAAATGCAAACCCGAGAGGCAATCTGAAAACTTTGTAAAAACGGCGCACAAGCGTGCACGCAATTTGGCTATGGGCGACGACGTCAAAAACTCCGCACCCGTGGCCTCAAATTCAAAAACCGTCTCGACACAATTGATTCTATGGCCAATTCAGTGGGAAATTCAAACCCGAGAGGCAATCTGAAAACTTTGTAAAAACGGCGCACAAGCGTGCGCGCAATTTGGCTATGGGCGACGACGTCAAAAACTCCGCACCCGAGGCCTCAAATTCAAAAACCGTCTCGACACAATTGATTCTATGGCCAATTCAGTGAGGGATGCAAACTTGGGAGGCAATCTGAAAACTTTGTAAAAATGGCACACAACCATGCGCGCAAGTTTGGCTATGGGCGACGACGTCAAAAACTCCGCACCCGAGGCCTCAAATTCAAAAACCGTCTCGACACAATTGATTCTTTGGCCAATTCAGATAGAAATGCAAACCCGAGAGGCAATCTGAAAACTTTGTAAAAACAGCGCACAAGCGTGCGCGCAATTTGGCTATGGGCGACGACGTCAAAAACTCCACACCCGAGGCCTCAAATTCAAAAACCTTCTCGACACAATTGATTCTATGGCCAATTCAGCTAGAAATGCAAACCCGAGAGGCAATCTGAAAACTTTGTAAAAACGGCGCACAAACGTGCGCGCAATTTGGCTATGGGCGACGACGTCAAAAACTCCGCACCCGAGGCCTCAAATTCAAAAACCGTTTCGACACAATTGATTCTATGGCCAATTCAGTGAGGGATGCAAACTTGGGAGGCAATCTGAAAACTTTGTAAAAATGGCACACAACCATGCGCGCAAGTTTGGCTATGGGCGACGACGTCAAAAACTCCGCACCCGAGGCCTCAAATTCAAAAACCGTCTTGACACAATTGATTCTATGGCCAATTCAGATTGAAATGCAAACCCGAGAGGCAATCTGAAAACTTTGTAAAAACGGCGCACAAACGTGCGCGCAATTTGGCTATGGGCGACGACGTCAAAAACTCCGCACCCGAGGCCTCAAATTCAAAAACCGTCTCGACACAATTGATTCTATGGCCAATTCAGCGAGGGATGCAAACTTGGGAGGCAATCTGAAAACTTTGTAAAAATGGCACACAACCATGCGCGCAAGTTTGGCTATGGGCGACGACGTCAAAAACTCCGCACCCGAGGCCTCAAATTCAAAAACCGTCTCGACACAATTGATTCTATGGCCAATTCAGTGGGAAATTCAAACCCGAGAGGCAATCTGAAAACTTTGTAAAAACGGCGCACAAACGTGCGCGCAATTTGGCTATGGGCGACGACGTCAAAAACTCCGCACCCGAGGCCTCAAATTCAAAAACCGTCTCGACACAATTGATTCTATGGCCAATTCAGTGAGGGATGCAAACTTGGGAGGCAATCTGAAAACTTTGTAAAAATGGCACACAACCATGCGCGCAAGTTTGGCTATGGGCGACGACGTCAAAAACTCCGCACCCGAGGCCTCAAATTCAAAAAACCGTCTCGACACAATTGATTCTATGGCTAATTCAGATAGAAATGCAAACCCGAGAGGCAATCTGAAAACTTTGTAAAAACGGCGCGCAATTTGGCTATGGGCGACGACGTCAAAAACTCCGCACCCGTGGCCTCAAATTCAAAAACCGTCTCGACACAATTGATTCTATGACCAATTTTAGCTAGAAATGCAAACCCGAGAGGCAATCTGAAAACTTTGTAAAAACGGCGCACAAGCGTGCGCGCAATTTGGCGATGGGCGACGACGTCAAAAATCCGCACCCGAGGCCTCAAATTCAAAAACCGTCTCGACAAAATTGATTCTATGGCCAATTCAGCTAGAAATGCAAACCCGAGAGGCAATCTGAAAACTTTGTAAAAACGGCGCACAAGCGTGCACGCAATTTGGCTATGGGCGACGACGTCAAAAACTCCGCACCCGTGGCCTCAAATTCAAAAACCGTCTCGACACAATTGATTCTATGGCCAATTCAGTGGGAAATTCAAACCCGAGAGGCAATCTGAAAACTTTGTAAAAACGGCGCACAAGCGTGCGCGCAATTTGGCTATGGGCGACGACGTCAAAAACTCCGCACCCGAGGCCTCAAATTCAAAAACCGTCTCGACACAATTGATTCTATGGCCAATTCAGTGAGGGATGCAAACTTGGGAGGCAATCTGAAAACTTTGTAAAAATGGCACACAACCATGCGCGCAAGTTTGGCTATGGGCGACGACGTCAAAAATTCCGCACCCGAGGCCTCAAATTCAAAAAACCGTCTCGACACAATTGATTCTATGGCCAATTCAGATAGAAATGCAAACCCGAGAGGCAATCTGAAAACTTTGTAAAAACGGCGCGCAATTTGGCTATGGGCGACGACGTCAAAAACTCCGCACCCGAGGCCTCAAATTCAAAAAACCGTCTCGACACAATTGATTCTATGGCCAATTCAGATAGAAATGCAAACCCGAGAGGCAATCTGAAAACTTTGTAAAAACGGCGCACAAGCGTGCACGCAATTTGGCTATGGGCGACGACGTCAAAAACTCCGCACCCGTGGCCTCAAATTCAAAAACCGTCTCGACACAATTGATTCTATGGCCAATTCAGTGGGAAATTCAAACCCGAGAGGCAATCTGAAAACTTTGTAAAAACGGCGCACAAGCGTGCGCGCAATTTGGCTATGGGCGACGACGTAAAAAACTCCGCACCCGAGGCCTCAAATTCAAAAACCGTCTCGACACAATTGATTCTATGGCCAATTCAGTGAGGGATGCAAACTTGGGAGGCAATCTGAAAACTTTGTAAAAATGGCACACAACCATGCGCGCAAGTTTGGCTATGGGCGACGACGTCAAAAACTCCGCACCCGAGGCCTCAAATTCAAAAAACCGTCTCGACACAATTGATTCTATGGCCAATTCAGATAGAAATGCAAACCCGAGAGGCAATCTGAAAACTTTGTAAAAACGGCGCGCAATTTGGCTATGGGCGACGACGTCAAAAACTCCGCACCCGAGGCCTCAAATTCAAAAACCGTCTCGACACAATTGATTCTATGGCCAATTCAGCTAGAAATGCAAACCCGAGAGGCAATCTGAATACTTTGTAAAAACGGCGCACAAGCGTGCGCGCAATTTGACTATGGGCGATGACGTCAAAAACTCTACACCCGAGGCCTCAAATTCAAAAACCGTCTCGACAGAATTGATTCTATGGCCAATTCAGCTAGAAATGCAAACCCGAGAGGGAATCTGAAAACTTTGTAAAAACGGCGCACAAGCGTGCGCGCAATTTGGCTATGGGCGACGACGTCAAAAACTCCGCACCCGAGGCCTCAAATTCAAAAACCGTCTCGAAACAATTGATTCTATGACCAATTCAGCTAGAAATGCAAACCCGAGAGGCAATTTGAAAACTTTGTAAAAACGGCGCACAAGCGTGCGCGCAATTTGACTATGGGCTACGACGTCAAAAACTCTACACCCGAGGCCTCAAATTCAAAAACCGTCTCGACACAATTGATTCTATGGCCAATTCAGTGAGGGATGCAAACTTGGGAGGCAATCTTAACTTTGTAAAAATGGCACACAACCATGCGAGCAAGTTTGGCTATGGGCGACGACGTCAAAAACTCCGCACCCGAGGCCTCAAATTCAAAAAACCGTCTCGACACAATTGATTCTATGGCCAATTCAGATAGAAATGCAAACCCGAGAGGCAATCTGAAAACTTTGTAAAAACGGCGCACAAGCGTGCACGCAATTTGGCTATGGGCGACGACGTCAAAAACTCCGCACCCGTGGCCTCAAATTCAAAAACCGTCTCGACACAATTGATTCTATGGCCAATTCAGTGGGAAATTCAAACCCGAGAGGCAATCTGAAAACTTTGTAAAAACGGCGCACAAGCGTGCGCGCAATTTGGCTATGGGCGACGACGTCAAAAACTCCGCACCCGAGGCCTCAAATTCAAAAACCGTCTCGACACAATTGATTCTATGGCCAATTCAGTGAGGGATGCAAACTTGGGAGGCAATCTGAAAACTTTGTAAAAATGGCACACAACCATGCGCGCAAGTTTGGCTATGGGCGACGACGTCAAAAACTCCGCACCCGAGGCCTCAAATTCAAAAACCGTCTCGACACAATTGATTCTTTGGCCAATTCAGATAGAAATGCAAACCCGAGAGGCAATCTGAAAACTTTGTAAAAACAGCGCACAAGCGTGCGCGCAATTTGGCTATGGGCGACGACGTCAAAAACTCCGCACCCGAGGCCTCAAATTCAAAAACCTTCTCGACACAATTGATTCTATGGCCAATTCAGCTAGAAATGCAAACCCGAGAGGCAATCTGAAAACTTTGTAAAAACGGCGCACAAACGTGCGCGCAATTTGGCTATGGGCGACGACGTCAAAAACTCCGCACCCGAGGCCTCAAATTCAAAAACCGTTTCGACACAATTGATTCTATGGCCAATTCAGTGAGGGATGCAAACTTGGGAGGCAATCTGAAAACTTTGTAAAAATGGCACACAACCATGCGCGCAAGTTTGGCTATGGGCGACGACGTCAAAAACTCCGCACCCGAGGCCTCAAATTCAAAAACCGTCTCGACACAATTGATTCTATGGCCAATTCAGATTGAAATGCAAACCCGAGAGGCAATCTGAAAACTTTGTAAAAACAGCGCACAAGCGTGCGCGCAATTTGGCTATGGGCGACGACGTCAAAAACTCCGCACCCGAGGCCTCAAATTCAAAAACCGTCTCGACAAAATTGATTCTATGGCCAATTTTAGCTAGAAATGCAAACCCGAGAGGCAATCTGAAAACTTTGTAAAAACGGCGCACAAGCGTGCGCGCAATTTGACAATGGGCGACGACGTCAAAAACTCCACACCCGAGGCCTCAAATTCAAAAACCGTCTCGACACAATTGATTCTATGGCCAATTCAGCTAGAAATGCAAACCCGAGAGGCAATCTGAAAACTTTGTAAAAACGGCGCACAACCGTGCGCGCAATTTGACTATGGGCGACGACGTCAAAAACTCCGCACCCGATGCCTCAAATTCAAAAACTATCTCGACACAATTGATTCTATGGCCAATTCAGCTAGAAATGCAAACCCGAATGGCAATCTGAAAACTTTGTAAAAACGGCGCACAAGCGTGTGCGCAATTTGGTTAGGGGCGACGACGTCAAAAACTCCGCACCCGAGGCCTCAAATTCAAAAACCGTCTCGACAAAATTGATTCTATGGCCAATTCAGCTAGAAATGCAAACCCGAGAGGCAATCTGAAAACTTTGTAAAAACGGCGCACAAGCGTGCGCGCAATTTGGCTATGGGCGACGACGTCAAAAACTCCGCACCAGAGGCCTCAAATTCAAAAACCGTCTCGACACAATTGATTCTATGGCCAATTTAGTGGGAAATTCAAACCCGAGAGGCAATTTGAAAACTTTGTAAAAACGGCGCACAAGCGTGCACTCAATTTGGCTATTGGCGACGACGTCAAAAACTCCGCACCCGAGGCCTCAAATTCAAAAACCGTCTCGACACAATTGATTCTATGGCCAATTCAGCTAGAAATGCAAACCCGAGAGGCAATCTGAATACTTTGTAAAAACGGCGCACAAGCGTGCGCGCAATTTGACTATGGGAGATGACGTCAAAAACTCTGCACCCGAGGCCTCAAATTCAAAAACCGTCTCGACACAATTGATTCTATGGCCAATTCAGCTAGAAATGCAAACCCGAGAGGGAATCTGAAAACTTTGTAAAAACGGCGCACAAGTGTGCGCGCAATTTGGCTATGGGCGACGACGTCAAAAACTCCGCACCCGAGGCCTCAAATTCAAAAACCGTCTCGACACAATTGATTCTATGACCAATTCAGCTAGAAATGCAAACCCGAGAGGCAATTTGAAAACTTTGTAAAAACGGCGCACAAGCGTGCACGCAATTTGACTATGGGCTACGACGTCAAAAACTCTACACCCGAGGCCTCAAATTCAAAAACCGTCTCGACACAATTTATTCTATGGCCAATTCAGTGAGGGATGCAAACTTGGGAGGCAATCTTAACTTTGTAAAAATGGCACACAACCATGCGCGCAAGTTTGGCTATGGGCGACGACGTCAAAAACTCCGCACCCGAGGCCTCAAATTCAAAAAACCGTCTCGACACAATTGATTCTATGGCCAATTCAGATAGAAATGCAAACCCGAGAGGCAATCTGAAAACTTTGTAAAAACGGCGCACAAGCGTGCACGCAATTTGGCTATGGGCGACGACGTCAAAAACTCCGCACCCGTGGCCTCAAATTCAAAAACCGTCTCGACACAATTGATTCTATGGCCAATTCAGTGGGAAATTCAAACCCGAGAGGCAATCTGAAAACTTTGTAAAAACGGCGCACAAACGTGCGCGCAATTTGGCTATGGGCGACGACGTCAAAAACTCCGCACCCGAGGCCTCAAATTCAAAAACCGTCTCGACACAATTGATTCTATGGCCAATTCAGTGAGGGATGCAAACTTGGGAGGCAATCTGAAAACTTTGTAAAAATGGCACACAACCATGCGCGCAAGTTTGGCTATGGGCGACGACGTCAAAAACTCCGCACCCGAGGCCTCAAATTCAAAAAACCGTCTCGACACAATTGATTCTATGGCTAATTCAGATAGAAATGCAAACCCGAGAGGCAATCTGAAAACTTTGTAAAAACGGCGCGCAATTTGGCTATGGGCGACGACGTCAAAAACTCCGCACCCGTGGCCTCAAATTCAAAAACCGTCTCGACACAATTGATTCTATGACCAATTTTAGCTAGAAATGCAAACCCGAGAGGCAATCTGAAAACTTTGTAAAAACGGCGCACAAGCGTGCGCGCAATTTGGCGATGGGCGACGACGTCAAAAATCCGCACCCGAGGCCTCAAATTCAAAAACCGTCTCGACAAAATTGATTCTATGGCCAATTCAGCTAGAAATGCAAACCCGAGAGGCAATCTGAAAACTTTGTAAAAACGGCGCACAAGCGTGCACGCAATTTGGCTATGGGCGACGACGTCAAAAACTCCGCACCCGTGGCCTCAAATTCAAAAACCGTCTCGACACAATTGATTCTATGGCCAATTCAGTGGGAAATTCAAACCCGAGAGGCAATCTGAAAACTTTGTAAAAACGGCGCACAAGCGTGCGCGCAATTTGGCTATGGGCGACGACGTCAAAAACTCCGCACCCGAGGCCTCAAATTCAAAAACCGTCTCGACACAATTGATTCTATGGCCAATTCAGTGAGGGATGCAAACTTGGGAGGCAATCTGAAAACTTTGTAAAAATGGCACACAACCATGCGCGCAAGTTTGGCTATGGGCGACGACGTCAAAAACTCCGCACCCGAGGCCTCAAATTCAAAAAACCGTCTCGACACAATTGATTCTATGGCCAATTCAGATAGAAATGCAAACCCGAGAGGCAATCTGAAAACTTTGTAAAAACGGCGCGCAATTTGGCTATGGGCGACGACGTCAAAAACTCCGCACCCGAGGCCTCAAATTCAAAAAACCGTCTCGACACAATTGATTCTATGGCCAATTCAGATAGAAATGCAAACCCGAGAGGCAATCTGAAAACTTTGTAAAAACGGCGCACAAGCGTGCACGCAATTTGGCTATGGGCGACGACGTCAAAAACTCCGCACCCGTGGCCTCAAATTCAAAAACCGTCTCGACACAATTGATTCTATGGCCAATTCAGTGGGAAATTCAAACCCGAGAGGCAATCTGAAAACTTTGTAAAAACGGCGCACAAGCGTGCGCGCAATTTGGCTATGGGCGACGACGTCAAAAACTCCGCACCCGAGGCCTCAAATTCAAAAACCGTCTCGACACAATTGATTCTATGGCCAATTCAGTGAGGGATGCAAACTTGGGAGGCAATCTGAAAACTTTGTAAAAATGGCACACAACCATGCGCGCAAGTTTGGCTATGGGCGACGACGTCAAAAACTCTGCACCCGAGGCCTCAAATTCAAAAAACCGTCTCGACACAATTGATTCTATGGCCAATTCAGATAGAAATGCAAACCCGAGAGGCAATCTGAAAACTTTGTAAAAACGGCGCGCAATTTGGCTATGGGCGACGACGTCAAAAACTCCGCACCCGTGGCCTCAAATTCAAAAACCGTCTCGACACAATTGATTCTATGACCAATTTTAGCTAGAAATGCAAACCCGAGAGGCAATCTGAAAACTTTGTAAAAACGGCGCACAAGCGTGCGCGCAATTCGACTATGGGCGACGAAGTCAAAAACTCCACACCCGAGGCCTCAAATTCAAAAACCGTCTCGACACAATTGATTCTATGACCAATTCAGCTAGAAATGCAAACCCGAGAGGCAATTTGAAAACTTTGTAAAAACGGCGCACAAGCGTGCGCGCAATTTGACTATGGGCTACGACGTCAAAAACTCTACACCCGAGGCCTCAAATTCAAAAACCGTCTCGACACAATTTATTCTATGGCCAATTCAGTGAGGGATGCAAACTTGGGAGGCAATCTTAACTTTGTAAAAATGGCACACAACCATGCGCGCAAGTTTGGCTATGGGCGACGACGTCAAAAACTCCGCACCCGAGGCCTCAAATTCAAAAAACCGTCTCGACACAATTGATTCTATGGCCAATTCAGATAGAAATGCAAACCCGAGAGGCAATCTGAAAACTTTGTAAAAACGGCGCACAAGCGTGCACGCAATTTGGCTATGGGCGACGACGTCAAAAACTCCGCACCCGTGGCCTCAAATTCAAAAACCGTCTCGACACAATTGATTCTATGGCCAATTCAGTGGGAAATTCAAACTCGAGAGGCAATCTGAAAACTTTGTAAAAACGGCGCACAAGCGTGCGCGCAATTTGGCTATGGGCGACGACGTCAAAAACTCCGCACCCGAGGCCTCAAATTCAAAAACCGTCTCGACACAATTGATTCTATGGCCAATTCAGTGAGGGATGCAAACTTGGGAGGCAATCTGAAAACTTTGTAAAAATGGCACACAACCATGCGCGCAAGTTTGGCTATGGGCGACGACGTCAAAAACTCCGCACCCGAGGCCTCAAATTCAAAAAACCGTCTCGACACAATTGATTCTATGGCCAATTCAGATAGAAATGCAAACCCGAGAGGCAATCTGAAAACTTTGTAAAAACGGCGCGCAATTTGGCTATGGGCGACGACGTCAAAAACTCCGCACCCGTGGCCTCAAATTCAAAAACCGTCTCGACACAATTGATTCTATGACCAATTTTAGCTAGAAATGCAAACCCGAGAGGCAATCTGAAAACTTTGTAAAAACGGCGCACAAGCGTGCGCGCAATTTGGCGATGGGCGACGACGTCAAAAATCCGCACCCGAGGCCTCAAATTCAAAAACCGTCTCGACAAAATTGATTCTATGGCCAATTCAGCTAGAAATGCAAACCCGAGAGGCAATCTGAAAACTTTGTAAAAACGGCGCACAAGCGTGCACGCAATTTGGCTATGGGCGACGACGTCAAAAACTCCGCACCCGTGGCCTCAAATTCAAAAACCGTCTCGACACAATTGATTCTATGGCCAATTCAGTGGGAAATTCAAACCCGAGAGGCAATCTGAAAACTTTGTAAAAACGGCGCACAAGCGTGCGCGCAATTTGGCTATGGGCGACGACGTCAAAAACTCCGCACACGAGGCCTCAAATTCAAAAACCGTCTCGACACAATTGATTCTATGGCCAATTCAGTGAGGGATGCAAACTTGGGAGGCAATCTGAAAACTTTGTAAAAATGGCACACAACCATGCGCGCAAGTTTGGCTATGGGCGACGACGTCAAAAACTTCGCACCCGAGGCCTCAAATTCAAAAAACCGTCTCGACACAATTGATTCTATGGCCAATTCAGATAGAAATGAAAACCCGAGAGGCAATCTGAAAACTTTGTAAAAACGGCGCGCAATTTGGCTATGGGCGACGACGTCAAAAACTCCGCACCCGAGGCCTCAAATTCAAAAAACCGTCTCGACACAATTGATTCTATGGCCAATTCAGATAGAAATGCAAACCCGAGAGGCAATCTGAAAACTTTGTAAAAACGGCGCACAAGCGTGCACGCAATTTGGCTATGGGCGACGACGTCAAAAACTCCGCACCCGTGGCCTCAAATTCAAAAACCATCTCGACACAATTGATTCTATGGCCAATTCAGTGGGAAATTCAAACCCGAGAGGCAATCTGAAAACTTTGTAAAAACGGCGCACAAGCGTGCGCGCAATTTGGCTATGGGCGACGACGTCAAAAACTCCGCACCCGAGGCCTCAAATTCAAAAACCGTCTCGACACAATTGATTCTATGGCCAATTCAGTGAGGGATGCAAACTTGGGAGGCAATCTGAAAACTTTGTAAAAATGGCACACAACCATGCGCGCAAGTTTGGCTATGGGCGACGACGTCAAAAACTCCGCACCCGAGGCCTCAAATTCAAAAAACCGTCTCGACACAATTGATTCTATGGCCAATTCAGATAGAAATGCAAACCCGAGAGGCAATCTGAAAACTTTGTAAAAACGGCGCGCAATTTGGCTATGGGCGACGACGTCAAAAACTCCGCACCCGTGGCCTCAAATTCAAAAACCGTCTCGACACAATTGATTCTATGACCAATTTTAGCTAGAAATGCAAACCCGAGAGGCAATCTGAAAACTTTGTAAAAACGGCGCACAAGCGTGCGCGCAATTTGGCGATGGGCGACGACGTCAAAAATCCGCACCCGAGGCCTCAAATTCAAAAACCGTCTCGACAAAATTGATTCTATGGCCAATTCAGCTAGAAATGCAAACCCGAGAGGCAATCTGAAAACTTTGTAAAAACGGCGCACAAGCGTGCGCGCAATTTGGCTATGGGCGACGACGTCAAAAACTCCGCACCCGAGGCCTCAAATTCAAAAACCGTCTCGACACAATTGATTCTATGGCCAATTCAGTGAGGGATACAAACTTGGGATGCAATCTGAAAACTTTGTAAAAATGGCACACAACCATGCGCGCAAGTTTGGCTATGGGCGACGACGTCAAAAACTCCGCACCAGAGGCCTCAAATTCAAAAACCGTCTCGACACAATTGATTCTATGGCCAATTCAGCTAGAAATGCAAACCCGAATGGCAATCTGAAAACTTTGTAAAAACGGCGCACAAGCGTGCGCGCAATTTGGTTAGGGGCGACGACGTCAAAAACTCCGCACCCGAGGCCTCAAATTCAAAAACCGTCTCGACAAAATTGATTCTATGGCCAATTCAGCTAGAAATGCAAACCCGAGAGGCAATCTGAAAACTTTGTAAAAACGGCGCACAAGCGTGCGCGCAATTTGGCTATGGGCGACGACGTCAAAAACTCCGCACCAGAGGCCTCAAATTCAAAAACCATCTCGACACAATTGATTCTATGGCCAATTCAGTGGAAAATTCAAACCCGAGAGGCAATCTGAAAACTTTGTAAAAACGGCGCACAAGCGTGCGCGCAATTTGGCTATTGGCGACGACGTCAAAAACTCCGCACCCGAGGCCTCAAATTCAAAAACCGTCTCGACACAATTGATTCTATGGCCAATTCAGCTAGAAATGCAAACCCGAGAGGCAATCTGAATACTTTGTAAAAACGGCGCACAAGCGTGCGCGCAATTTGACTATGGGCGATGACGTCAAAAACTCTGCACCCGAGGCCTCAAATTCAAAAACCGTCTTGACACAATTGATTCTATGGCCAATTCAGCTAGAAATGCAAACCCGAGAGGGAATCTGAAAACTTTGTAAAAACGGCGCACAAGCATGCGCGCAATTTGGCTATGGGCGACGACGTCAAAAACTCCGCACCCGAGGCCTCAAATTCAAAAACCGTCTCGACACAATTGATTCTATGACCAATTCAGCAAGAAATGCAAACCCGAGAGGCAATTTGAAAACTTTGTAAAAACGGCGCACAAGCGTGCGCGCAATTTGACTATGGGCTACGACGTCAAAAACTCTGCACCCGAGGCCTCAAATTCAAAAACCGTCTCGACACAATTGATTCTATGGCCAATTCAGTGAGGGATACAAACTTGGGAGGCAATCTGAAAACTTTGTAAAAATGGCAAACAACCATGCGCGCGAGTTTGGCTATGGGCGACGACGTCAGAAACCCCGCACCCGAGGGCTCAAATTCAAAAAACCGTCTCGACACAATTGATTCTATGGCCAATTCAGATAGAAATGCAAACCCGAGAGGCAATCTGAAAACTTTGTAAAAACGGCGCACAAGCGTGCGCGCAATTTGGCTATGGGCGACGACGTCAAAAACTCCGCACCCGTGGCCTCAAATTCAAAAACCGTCTCGACACAATTGATTCTATGGCCAATCAGATTGCCTCCCAAGTTTGCATCCCTCACTGAATTGGCCATAGAATCAATTGTGTCGAGACGGTTTTTGAATTTGAGGCCTCGGGTGCGGAGTTTTTGACGTCGTCGCCCATAGCCAAATTGCGCGCACGCTTGTGCGCCGTTTTTACAAAGTTTTCAGATTGCCTCTCGGGTTTGCATATCTAGCTGAATTGGCCATAGAATCAATTGTGTCGAGACGGTTTTTGAATTTGAGGCCTCGGGTGCGGAGTTTTTGACGTCGTCGCCCATAGCCAAATTGCGCGCACGTTTGTGCGCCGTTTTTACAAAGTTTTCAGATTGCCTCTCAGGTTTGCACTTCTAGCTGAATTGGCCATAGAATCAATTATGTCGAGACGGTTTTTGAATTTGAGGCCTCGGGTGCAGAGTTTTTGACGTCGTCCCCCATCGCCAAATTGCGCGCACGCTTGTGCTCCGTTTTTATAAAGTTTTCAAATGGCCTCTCGGGTTTGCATTCCTAGCTAAAATTGGTCATAGAATCAATTGTGTCGAGACGGTTTTTGAATTTGAGGCCTCGGGTGCGGAGTTTTTGACGTCGTCGCCCATACCCAAATTGCGCGCACGCTTGTGCGCCGTTTTTACAAAGTTTTCAGATTGCCTCTCGGGTTTGAATTCCCCACTGAATTGGCCATAGAATCAATTGTGTCGAGACGGTTTTTGAATTTGAGGCCTCGGGTGCGGAGTTTTTGACGTCGTCGCCCATAGCCAAATTGCGCGCACGCTTGTGCGTCGTTTTTACAAAGTTTTCAGATTGCCTCTCGGGTTTGCATTTCTAGCTGAATTGGCCATAGAATCAATTGTGTCGAGACGGTTTTTGAATTTGAGGCCTCGGGTGCGGAGTTTTTGACGTCGTCGCCCATAGCCAAATTGCGCGCACGCTTGTGCGCCGTTTTTACAAAGTTTTCAGATTGCCTCTCGGGTTTGTATATCTAGCTGAATTGGCCATAGAATCAATTGTGTCGAGACGGTTTTTGAATTTGAGGCCTCGGGTGCGGAGTTTTTGACGTCGTCGCCCATAGCCAAATTGCGCGCACGCTTGTGCGCCGTTTTTACAAAGTTTTTAGATTGCCTCTCGGGTTTGCATATCTAGCTGAATTGGCCATAGAATCAATTGTGTCGAGACGGTTTTTGAATTTGAGGCCTCGGGTGCGGAGTTTTTGACGTCGTCGCCCATAGCCACGTTTGTGCGCCGTTTTTACAAAGTTTTCAGATTGCCTCTCAGGTTTGCACTTCTAGCTGAATTGGCCATAGAATCAATTTTGTCGAGACGGTTTTTGAATTTGAGGCCTCGGGTGCGGAGTTTTTGACGTCGTCGCCCATCGCCAAATTGCGCGCACGCTTGTGCGCCGTTTTTACAAAGTTTTCAGATTGCCTCTCGGGTTTGCATTTCTAGCTAAAACTGGTCATAGAATCAATTGTGTCGAGACGGTTTTTGAATTTGAGGCCTCGGGTGCGGAGTTTTTGACGTCGTCGCCCATAGCCAAATTGCGCGCACGCTTGTGCGCCGTTTTTACAAAGTTTTCAGATTGCCTCTCGGGTTTGAATTTCTATCTGAATTGGCCATAGAATCAATTGTGTCGAGACGGTTTTTGAATTTGAGGCCTCGGGTGCGGAGTTTTTGACGTCGTCGCCCATAGCCAAACTTGCGCGCATGGTTGTGTGCCATTTTTACAAAGTTTTCAGATTGCCTCCCAAGTTTGCATCCCTCACTGAATTGGCCATAGAATCAATTGTGTCGAGACGGTTTTTGAATTTGAGGCCTCGGGTGCGGAGTTTTTGACGTCGTCACCCATAGCCAAATTGCGCGCACGCTTGTGCGCCGTTTTTACAAAGTTTTCAGATTGCCTCTCGGGTTTGCATGTCTAGCTGAATTGGCCATAGAATCAATTCTGTCGAGACGGTTTTTGAATTTGAGGCCTCGGGTACGGAGTTTTTGACGTCGTCGCCCATAGTCAAATTGCACGCACGCTTGTGCGCCGTTTTTACAAAGTTTTCAGATTGCCTCTCGGGTTTGCATTTCTAGCTAAAATTGGTCATAGAATCAATTGTGTCGAGACGGTTTTTGAATTTGAGGCCTCGGGTGCGGAGTTTTTGACGTCGTCGCCCATAGCCAAATTGCGCGCACGCTTGTGCGCCGTTTTTACAAAGTTTTCAGATTGCCTCCCGGGTTTGCATTTCTAGCTGAATTGGCCATAGAATCAATTGTGTCGAGACGGTTTTTGAATTTGAGGCCTCGGGTGCGGAGTTTTTGACTTCGTCGCCCATAGCCAAATTGCGCGCACGCTTGTGCGCCGTTTTTACAAAGTTTTCAAATTGCCTCTCGGGTTTGCATTTCTAGCTAAAATTGGTCATAGAATCAATTGTGTCGAGACGGTTTTTGAATTTGAGGCCTCGGGTGCAGAGTTTTTGACGTCGTCGCCCATAGCCAAATTGCGCGCACGCTTGGGCGCCGTTTTTACAAAGTTTTCAGATTGCCATTCGGGTTTGCATTTCTAGTTGAATTGGCCATAGAATCAATTGTGTCGAGACGGTTTTTGAATTTGAGGCCTCGGGTGCGGAGTTTTTGACGTCGTCGCCCATAGTCAAATTGCGTGCACGGTTGTGCGCTGTTTTTACAAAGTTTTCAGATTGCCTCTCGGGTTTGCATTTCCAGCTGAATTGGCCATAGAATCAATTGTGTCGAGACGGTTTTTGAATTTGAGGCCTCGGGTGCGGAGTTTTTGACGTCGTCGCCCATAGCCAAACTTGCGCGCATGGTTGTGTGCCATTTTTACAAAGTTTTCAGATTGCCTGCCAAGTTTGCATCCCTCACTGAATTGGCCATAGAATCAATTGTGTCGAGACAGTTTTTGAATTTGAGGCCTCGGGTGCGGAGTTTTTGACGTCGTCACCCATAGCCAAATTGCGCGCACACTTGTGCGCCGTTTTTATAAAGTTTTCAGATTGCCTCTCGGGTTTGCATGTCTAGCTGAATTGGCCATAGAATCAATTCTGTCGAGACGGTTTTTGAATTTGAGGCCTCGGGTACGGAGTTTTTGACGTCGTCGCCCATAGTCAAATTGCGCGCACGCTTGTGCGCCGTTTTTACAAAGTTTTCAGATTGCCTCTCGGGTTTTCATTTCTAGCTGAATTGGCTATAGAATCAATTGTGTTGAGACGGTTTTTGAATTTGAGGCCTCGGGTGCGGAGTTTTTAACTTCGTCGCCCATAGCCAAATTGCGCGCACGCTTGTGCGCCGTTTTTACAAAGTTTTCAAATTGCCTCTCGGGTTTGCATTTCTAGCTAAAATTGGTCATAGAATCAATTGTGTCGAGATGGTTTTTGAATTTGAGGCCTCGGGTGCGGAGTTTTTGACGTCGTCGCCCATAGCCAAATTGCGCGCACGCTTGGGCGCCGTTTTTACAAAGTTTTCAGATTGCCATTCGGGTTTGCATTCCCAGCTGAATTGGCCATAGAATCAATTGTGTCGAGACAGTTTTTGAATTTGAGGCCTCGGGTGCGGAGTTTTTGACGTCGTCACCCATAGCCAAATTGCGCGCACACTTGTGCGCCGTTTTTATAAAGTTTTCAGATTGCCTCTCGGGTTTGCATGTCTAGCTGAATTGGCCATAGAATCAATTCTGTCGAGACGGTTTTTGAATTTGAGGCCTCGGGTACGGAGTTTTTGACGTCGTCGCCCATAGTCAAATTGCGTGCACGCTTGTGCGCCGTTTTTACAAAGTTTTCAGATTGCCTCTCGGGTTTTCATTTCTAGCTGAATTGGCTATAGAATCAATTGTGTCGAGACGGTTTTTGAATTTGAGGCCTCGGGTGCGGAGTTTTTGACTTCGTCGCCCATAGCCAAATTGCGCGCACGCTTGTGCGCCGTTTTTACAAAGTTTTCAAATTGCCTCTCGGGTTTGCATTTCTAGCTAAAATTGGTCATAGAATCAATTGTGTCGAGATGGTTTTTGAATTTGAGGCCTCGGGTGCGGAGTTTTTGACGTCGTCGCCCATAGCCAAATTGCGCGCACGCTTGGGCGCCGTTTTTACAAAGTTTTCAGATTGCCATTCGGGTTTGCAATCCCAGCTGAATTGGCCATAGAATCAATTGTGTCGAGATGGTTTTTGAATTTGAGGCCTCGGGTGCGGAGTTTTTGACGTCGTCGCCCATAGTCAAATTGCACGCACGATTGTGCGCCGTTTTTACAAAGTTTTCAGATTGCCTCTCGGGTTTGCATTTCTAGCTGAATTGGCCATAGAATCAATTGTGTCGAGACGGTTTTTGAATTTGAGGCCTCGGGTGCGGAGTTTTTGACGTCGTCGCCCATAGCCAAATTGCGCGCACGCTTGTGCGCCGTTTTTGTAAAGTTTTCAAATGGCCTCTCGGGTTTACATTCCTAGCTAAAATTGGTCATAGAATCAATTGTGTCGAGACGGTTTTTGAATTTGAGGCCTCGGGTGCGGAGTTTTTGACGTCGTCGCCCATAGCCAAATTGCGCGCACGCTTGTGCGCCGTTTTTACAAAGTTTTCAGATTGCCTCTCGGGTTTGAATTTCCCACTGAATTGGCCATAGAATCAATTATGTCGAGACGGTTTTTGAATTTGAGGCCTCGGGTGCGGAGTTTTTAACGTCGTCGCCCATAGCCAAATTGCGCGCACGCTTGTGCGCCGTTTTTACAAAGTTTTCAGATTGCCTCTCGGGTTTGCATTTCTAGCTGAATTGGCCATAGAATCAATTTTGTCGAGACGGTTTTTGAATTTGAGGCCTCGGGTGCGGAGTTTTTGACGTCGTCGCCCATAGCCAAATTGCGCGCACGTTTGTGCGCCGTTTTTACAAAGTTTTCAGATTGCCTCTCAGGTTTGCACTTCTTGCTGAATTGGCCATAGAATCAATTTTGTCGAGACGGTTTTTGAATTTGAGGCCTCGGGTGCGGAGTTTTTGACGTCGTCGCCCATCGCCAAATTGCGCGCACGCTTGTGCGCCGTTTTTACAAAGTTTTCAGATTGCCTCTCGGGTTTGCATTTCTAGCTAAAATTGGTCATAGAATCAATTGTGTCGAGACGGTTTTTGAATTTGAGGCCTCGGGTGCAGAGTTTTTGACGTCGTCGCCCATAGCCAAATTGCGCGCACGCTTGTGCGCCGTTTTTACAAAGTTTTCAGATTGCCTCTCGGGTTTGAATTTCTATCTGAATTGGCCATAGAATCAATTGTGTCGAGACGGTTTTTGAATTTGAGGCCTCGGGTGCGGAGTTTTTGACGTCGTCGCCCATAGCCAAACTTGCGCGCATGGTTGTGTGCCATTTTTACAAAGTTTTCAGATTGCCTCCCAAGTTTGCATCCCTCAGTGAATTGGCCATAGAATCAATTGTGTCGAGACGGTTTTTGAATTTGAGGCCTCGGGTGCGGAGTTTTTGACGTCGTCACCCATAGCCAAATTGCGCGCACGCTTGTGCGCCGTTTTTACAAAGTTTTCAGATTGCCTCTCGGGTTTGCATGTCTAGCTGAATTGGCCATAGAATCAATTCTATCGAGACGGTTTTTGAATTTGAGGCCTCGGGTACGGAGTTTTTGACGTCGTCGCCCATAGTCAAATTGCGCGCACGCTTGTGCGCCGTTTTTACAAAGTTTTCAGATTGCCTCTCGGGTTTTCATTACTAGCTGAATTGGCCATAGAATCAATTGTGTCGAGACGGTTTTTGAATTTGAGGCCTCGGGTGCGGAGTTTTTGACGTCGTCGCCCATCGCCAAATTGCGCGCACGCTTGGGCGCCGTTTTTACAAAGTTTTCAGATTGCCATTCGGGTTTGCATTCCTAGCTGAATTGGCCATAGAATCAATTGTGTCGAGACGGTTTTTGAATTTGAGGCCTCGGGTGCGGAGTTTTTGACGTCGTCGCCCATAGTCAAATTGCACGCACGATTGTGCGCCGTTTTTACAAAGTTTTCAGATTGCCTCTCGGGTTTGCATTTCTAGCTGAATTGGCCATAGAATCAATTGTGTCGAGACGGTTTTTGAATTTGAGGCCTCGGGTGCGGAGTTTTTGACGTCGTCGCCCATAGCCAAATTGCGCGCACGCTTGGGCGCCGTTTTTACAAAGTATTCAAATTGCCTCTCGGGTTTGCATTTCTAGCTAAAATTGGTCATAGAATCAATTGTGTCGAGATGGTTTTTGAATTTGAGGCCTCGGTTGCAGAGTTTTTGACGTCGTCGCCCATAGCCAAATTGCGCGCACGCTTGGGCGCCGTTTTTACAAAGTTTTCAGATTGCCATTCGGGTTTGCATTTCTAGTTGAATTGGCCATAGAATCAATTGTGTCGAGACGGTTTTTGAATTTGAGGCCTCGGGTGCGGAGTTTTTGAGGTCGTCGCCCATAGTCAAATTGCGTGCACGGTTGTGCGCTGTTTTTACAAAGTTTTCAGATTGCCTCTCGGGTTTGCATTTCTAGCTGAATTGGCCATAGAATCAATTGTGTCGAGACGGTTTTTGAATTTGAGGCCTCGGGTGCGGAGTTTTTGACGTCGTCGCCCATAGCCAAACTTGCGCGCATGGTTGTGTGCCATTTTTACAAAGTTTTCAGATTGCCTGCCAAGTTTGCATCCCTCACTGAATTGGCCATAGAATCAATTGTGTCGAGACAGTTTTTGAATTTGAGGCCTCGGGTGCGGAGTTTTTGACGTCGTCACCCATAGCCAAATTGCGCGCACGCTTGTGCGCCGTTTTTATAAAGTTTTCAGATTGCCTCTCGGGTTTGCATGTCTAGCTAAATTGGCCATAGAATCAATTCTGTCGAGACGGTTTTTGAATTTGAGGCATCGGGTACGGAGTTTTTGACGTCGTCGCCCATAGTCAAATTGCGTGCACGGTTGTGCGCTGTTTTTACAAAGTTTTCAGATTGCCTCTCGGGTTTGCATTTCTAGCTGAATTGGCCATAGAATCAATTGTGTCGAGACGGTTTTTGAATTTGAGGCCTCGGGTGCGGAGTTTTTGACGTCGTCGCCCATAGCCAAATTGCGCGCACGCTTGGGCGCCGTTTTTACAAAGTATTCAAATTGCCTCTCGGGTTTGCATTTCTAGCTAAAATTGGTCATAGAATCAATTGTGTCGAGACAGTTTTTGAATTTGAGGCCTCGGTTGCAGAGTTTTTGACGTCGTCGCCCATAGCCAAATTGCGCGCACGCTTGGGCGCCGTTTTTACAAAGTTTTCA
This sequence comes from Galeopsis tetrahit, assembly GCA_963675135.1. Lineage (NCBI taxonomy): Eukaryota > Viridiplantae > Streptophyta > Magnoliopsida > Lamiales > Lamiaceae > Galeopsis > Galeopsis tetrahit. The sequence continues at coordinate 7,664,181 of OY776121.1, read as the reverse complement.
GATTGCCATTCGGGTTTGCATTTCTAGTTGAATTGGCCATAGAATCAATTGTGTCGAGACGGTTTTTGAATTTGAGGCCTCGGGTGCGGAGTTTTTGACGTCGTCGCCCATAGTCAAATTGCGTGCACGGTTGTGCGCTGTTTTTACAAAGTTTTCAGATTGCCTCTCGGGTTTGCATTTCTAGCTGAATTGGCTATAGAATCAATTGTGTCGAGACGGTTTTTGAATTTGAGGCCTCGGGTGCGGAGTTTTTGACGTCGTCGCCCATAGCCAAACTTGCGCGCATGGTTGTGTGCCATTTTTACAAAGTTTTCAGATTGCCTGCCAAGTTTGCATCCCTCACTGAATTGGCCATAGAATCAATTGTGTCGAGACAGTTTTTGAATTTGAGGCCTCGGGTGCGGAGTTTTTGACGTCGTCACCCATAGCCAAATTGCGCGCACGCTTGTGCGCCGTTTTTATAAAGTTTTCAGATTGCCTCTCGGGTTTGCATGTCTAGCTGAATTGGCCATAGAATCAATTCTGTCGAGACGGTTTTTGAATTTGAGGCATCGGGTACGGAGTTTTTGACGTCGTCGCCCATAGTCAAATTGAGCGCACGCTTGTGCGCCGTTTTTACAAAGTTTTCAGATTGCCTCTCGGGTTTTCATTTCTAGCTGAATTGGCTATAGAATCAATTGTGTCGAGACGGTTTTTGAATTTGAGGCCTCGGGTGCGGAGTTTTTGACTTCGTCGCCCATAGCCAAATTGCGCGCACGCTTGTGCGCCGTTTTTACAAAGTTTTCAAATTGCCTCTCGGGTTTGCATTTCTAGCTAAAATTGGTCATAGAATCAATTGTGTCGAGATGGTTTTTGAATTTGAGGCCTCGGGTGCGGAGTTTTTGACGTCGTCGCCCATAGCCAAATTGCGCGCACGCTTGTGCGCCGTTTTTATAAAGTTTTCAAATGGCCTCTCGGGTTTGCATTTCTAGCTAAAATTGGCCATAGAATCAATTGTGTCGAGACGGTTTTTGAATTTGAGGCCTCGGGTGCGGAGTTTTTGACGTCGTCGCCCATAGCCAAATTGCGCGCACGCTTGTGCGCCGTTTTTGTAAAGTTTTCAAATGGCCTCTCGGGTTTACATTCCTAGCTAAAATTGGTCATAGAATCAATTGTGTCGAGACGGTTTTTGAATTTGAGGCCTCGGGTGCGGAGTTTTTGACGTCGTCGCCCATAGCCAAATTGCGCGCACGCTTGTGCGCCGTTTTTACAAAGTTTTCAGATTGCCTCTCGGGTTTGAATTTCCCACTGAATTGGCCATAGAATCAATTATGTCGAGACGGTTTTTGAATTTGAGGCCTCGGGTGCGGAGTTTTTAACGTCGTCGCCCATAGCCAAATTGCGCGCACGCTTGTGCGCCGTTTTTACAAAGTTTTCAGATTGCCTCTCGGGTTTGCATTTCTAGCTGAATTGGCCATAGAATCAATTTTGTCGAGACGGTTTTTGAATTTGAGGCCTCGGGTGCGGAGTTTTTGACGTCGTCGCCCATAGCCAAATTGCGCGCACGTTTGTGCGCCGTTTTTACAAAGTTTTCAGATTGCCTCTCAGGTTTGCACTTCTTGCTGAATTGGCCATAGAATCAATTTTGTCGAGACGGTTTTTGAATTTGAGGCCTCGGGTGCGGAGTTTTTGACGTCGTCGCCCATCGCCAAATTGCGCGCACGCTTGTGCGCCGTTTTTACAAAGTTTTCAGATTGCCTCTCGGGTTTGCATTTCTAGCTAAAATTGGTCATAGAATCAATTGTGTCGAGACGGTTTTTGAATTTGAGGCCTCGGGTGCAGAGTTTTTGACGTCGTCGCCCATAGCCAAATTGCGCGCACGCTTGTGCGCCGTTTTTACAAAGTTTTCAGATTGCCTCTCGGGTTTGAATTTCTATCTGAATTGGCCATAGAATCAATTGTGTCGAGACGGTTTTTGAATTTGAGGCCTCGGGTGCGGAGTTTTTGACGTCGTCGCCCATAGCCAAACTTGCGCGCATGGTTGTGTGCCATTTTTACAAAGTTTTCAGATTGCCTCCCAAGTTTGCATCCCTCAGTGAATTGGCCATAGAATCAATTGTGTCGAGACGGTTTTTGAATTTGAGGCCTCGGGTGCGGAGTTTTTGACGTCGTCACCCATAGCCAAATTGCGCGCACGCTTGTGCGCCGTTTTTACAAAGTTTTCAGATTGCCTCTCGGGTTTGCATGTCTAGCTGAATTGGCCATAGAATCAATTCTATCGAGACGGTTTTTGAATTTGAGGCCTCGGGTACGGAGTTTTTGACGTCGTCGCCCATAGTCAAATTGCGCGCACGCTTGTGCGCCGTTTTTACAAAGTTTTCAGATTGCCTCTCGGGTTTTCATTACTAGCTGAATTGGCCATAGAATCAATTGTGTCGAGACGGTTTTTGAATTTGAGGCCTCGGGTGCGGAGTTTTTGACGTCGTCGCCCATCGCCAAATTGCGCGCACGCTTGGGCGCCGTTTTTACAAAGTTTTCAGATTGCCATTCGGGTTTGCATTCCTAGCTGAATTGGCCATAGAATCAATTGTGTCGAGACGGTTTTTGAATTTGAGGCCTCGGGTGCGGAGTTTTTGACGTCGTCGCCCATAGTCAAATTGCACGCACGATTGTGCGCCGTTTTTACAAAGTTTTCAGATTGCCTCTCGGGTTTGCATTTCTAGCTGAATTGGCCATAGAATCAATTGTGTCGAGACGGTTTTTGAATTTGAGGCCTCGGGTGCGGAGGTTTTGACGTCGTCGCCCATAGCCAAATTGCGCGCACGCTTGGGCGCCGTTTTTACAAAGTATTCAAATTGCCTCTCGGATTTGCATTTCTAGCTAAAATTGGTCATAGAATCAATTGTGTCGAGACGGTTTTTGAATTTGAGGCCTCGGTTGCAGAGTTTTTGACGTCGTCGCCCATAGCCAAATTGCGCGCACGCTTGGGCGCCGTTTTTACAAAGTTTTCAGATTGCCATTCGGGTTTGCATTTCTAGTTGAATTGGCCATAGAATCAATTGTGTCGAGACGGTTTTTGAATTTGAGGCCTCGGGTGCGGAGTTTTTGAGGTCGTCGCCCATAGTCAAATTGCGTGCACGGTTGTGCGCTGTTTTTACAAAGTTTTCAGATTGCCTCTCGGGTTTGCATGTCTAGCTGAATTGGCCATAGAATCAATTCTATCGAGACGGTTTTTGAATTTGAGGCCTCGGGTACGGAGTTTTTGACGTCGTCGCCCATAGTCAAATTGCGCGCACGCTTGTGCGCCGTTTTTACAAAGTTTTCAGATTGCCTCTCGGGTTTTCATTACTAGCTGAATTGGCCATAGAATCAATTGTGTCGAGACGGTTTTTGAATTTGAGGCCTCGGGTGCGGAGTTTTTGACGTCGTCGCCCATCGCCAAATTGCGCGCACGCTTGGGCGCCGTTTTTACAAAGTTTTCAGATTGCCATTCGGGTTTGCATTCCTAGCTGAATTGGCCATAGAATCAATTGTGTCGAGACGGTTTTTGAATTTGAGGCCTCGGGTGCGGAGTTTTTGACGTCGTCGCCCATAGTCAAATTGCACGCACGATTGTGCGCCGTTTTTACAAAGTTTTCAGATTGCCTCTCGGGTTTGCATTTCTAGCTGAATTGGCCATAGAATCAATTGTGTCGAGACGGTTTTTGAATTTGAGGCCTCGGGTGCGGAGTTTTTGACGTCGTCGCCCATAGCCAAATTGCGCGCACGCTTGGGCGCCGTTTTTACAAAGTATTCAAATTGCCTCTCGGGTTTGCATTTCTAGCTAAAATTGGTCATAGAATCAATTGTGTCGAGACGGTTTTTGAATTTGAGGCCTCGGTTGCAGAGTTTTTGACGTCGTCGCCCATAGCCAAATTGCGCGCACGCTTGGGCGCCGTTTTTACAAAGTTTTCAGATTGCCATTCGGGTTTGCATTTCTAGTTGAATTGGCCATAGAATCAATTGTGTCGAGACGGTTTTTGAATTTGAGGCCTCGGGTGCGGAGTTTTTGAGGTCGTCGCCCATAGTCAAATTGCGTGCACGGTTGTGCGCTGTTTTTACAAAGTTTTCAGATTGCCTCTCGGGTTTGCATTTCTAGCTGAATTGGCCATAGAATCAATTGTGTCGAGACGGTTTTTGAATTTGAGGCCTCGGGTGCGGAGTTTTTGACGTCGTCGCCCATAGCCAAACTTGCGCGCATGGTTGTGTGCCATTTTTACAAAGTTTTCAGATTGCCTGCCAAGTTTGCATCCCTCACTGAATTGGCCATAGAATCAATTGTGTCGAGACAGTTTTTGAATTTGAGGCCTCGGGTGCGGAGTTTTTGACGTCGTCACCCATAGCCAAATTGCGCGCACGCTTGTGCGCCGTTTTTATAAAGTTTTCAGATTGCCTCTCGGGTTTGCATGTCTAGCTAAATTGGCCATAGAATCAATTCTGTCGAGACGGTTTTTGAATTTGAGGCATCGGGTACGGAGTTTTTGACGTCGTCGCCCATAGTCAAATTGCGTGCACGGTTGTGCGCTGTTTTTACAAAGTTTTCAGATTGCCTCTCGGGTTTGCATTTCTAGCTGAATTGGCCATAGAATCAATTGTGTCGAGACGGTTTTTGAATTTGAGGCCTCGGGTGCGGAGTTTTTGACGTCGTCGCCCATAGCCAAATTGCGCGCACGCTTGGGCGCCGTTTTTACAAAGTATTCAAATTGCCTCTCGGGTTTGCATTTCTAGCTAAAATTGGTCATAGAATCAATTGTGTCGAGACAGTTTTTGAATTTGAGGCCTCGGTTGCAGAGTTTTTGACGTCGTCGCCCATAGCCAAATTGCGCGCACGCTTGGGCGCCGTTTTTACAAAGTTTTCAGATTGCCATTCGGGTTTGCATTTCTAGTTGAATTGGCCATAGAATCAATTGTGTCGAGACGGTTTTTGAATTTGAGGCCTCGGGTGCGGAGTTTTAGACGTCGTCGCCCATAGTCAAATTGCGTGCACGGTTGTGCGCTGTTTTTACAAAGTTTTCAGATTGCCTCTCGGGTTTGCATTTCTAGCTGAATTGGCTATAGAATCAATTGTGTCGAGACGGTTTTTGAATTTGAGGCCTCGGGTGCGGAGTTTTTGACGTCGTCGCCCATAGCCAAACTTGCGCGCATGGTTGTGTGCCATTTTTACAAAGTTTTCAGATTGCCTGCCAAGTTTGCATCCCTCACTGAATTGGCCATAGAATCAATTGTGTCGAGACAGTTTTTGAATTTGAGGCCTCGGGTGCGGAGTTTTTGACGTCGTCACCCATAGCCAAATTGCGCGCACGCTTGTGCGCCGTTTTTATAAAGTTTTCAGATTGCCTCTCGGGTTTGCATGTCTAGCTGAATTGGCCATAGAATCAATTCTGTCGAGACGGTTTTTGAATTTGAGGCATCGGGTACGGAGTTTTTGACGTCGTCGCCCATAGTCAAATTGAGCGCACGCTTGTGCGCCGTTTTTACAAAGTTTTCAGATTGCCTCTCGGGTTTTCATTTCTAGCTGAATTGGCTATAGAATCAATTGTGTCGAGACGGTTTTTGAATTTGAGGCCTCGGGTGCGGAGTTTTTGACTTCGTCGCCCATAGCCAAATTGCGCGCACGCTTGTGCGCCGTTTTTACAAAGTTTTCAAATTGCCTCTCGGGTTTGCATTTCTAGCTAAAATTGGTCATAGAATCAATTGTGTCGAGATGGTTTTTGAATTTGAGGCCTCGGGTGCGGAGTTTTTGACGTCGTCGCCCATAGCCAAATTGCGCGCACGCTTGTGCGCCGTTTTTATAAAGTTTTCAAATGGCCTCTCGGGTTTGCATTCCCAGCTAAAATTGGTCATAGAATAAATTGTGTCGAGACGGTTTTTGAATTTGAGGCCTCGGGTGCGGAGTTTTTGACGTCGTCGCCCATAGCCAAATTGCGCGCACGCTTGTGCGCCGTTTTTACAAAGTTTTCAGATTGCCTCTCGGGTTTGAATTTCCCACTGAATTGGCCATAGAATCAATTATGTCGAGACGGTTTTTGAATTTGAGGCCTCGGGTGCGGAGTTTTTGACGTCGTCGCCCATAGCCAAATTGAGCGCACGCTTGTGCGCCGTTTTTACAAAGTTTTCAGATTGCCTCTCGGGTTTGCATTTCTAGCTGAATTGGCCATAAAATCAATTTTGTCTAGACGGTTTTTGAATTTGAGGCCTCGGGTGCGGAGTTTTTGACGTCGTCGCCCATAGCCAAATTGCGCGCACGTTTGTGCGCCGTTTTTACAAAGTTTTCAGATTGCCTCTCAGGTTTGCACTTCTAGCTGAATTGGCCATAGAATCAATTTTGTCGAGACGGTTTTTGAATTTGAGGCCTCGGGTGCAGAGTTTTTGACGTCGTCGCCCATCGCCAAATTGCGCGCACGCTTGTGCGCCGTTTTTACAAAGTTTTCAGATTGCCTCTCGGGTTTGCATTTCTAGCTAAAATTGGTCATAGAATCAATTGTGTCGAGACGGTTTTTGAATTTGAGGCCTCAGGTGCAGAGTTTTTGACGTCGTCGCCCATAGCCAAATTGCGCGCACGCTTGTGCGCCGTTTTTACCAAGTTTTCAGATTGCCTCTCGGGTTTGAATTTCTATCTGAATTGGCCATAGAATCAATTGTGTCGAGACGGTTTTTGATATTGAGGCCTCGGGTGCGGAGTTTTTTACGTCGTCGCCCATAGCCAAATTGCGCGCACGCTTGGGCGCCGTTTTTACAAAGTATTCAAATTGCCTCTCGGGTTTGCATTTCTAGCTAAAATTGGTCATAGAATCAATTGTGTCGAGACTGTTTTTGAATTTGAGGCCTCGGTTGCAGAGTTTTTGACGTCGTCGCCCATAGCCAAATTGCGCGCACGCTTGGGCGCCGTTTTTACAAAGTTTTCAGATTGCCATTCGGGTTTGCATTTCTAGTTGAATTGGCCATAGAATCAATTGTGTCGAGACGGTTTTTGAATTTGAGGCCTCGGGTGCGGAGTTTTTGACGTCGTCGCCCATAGTCAAATTGCGTGCACGGTTGTGCGCTGTTTTTACAAAGTTTTCAGATTGCCTCTCGGGTTTGCATTTCTAGCTGAATTGGCTATAGAATCAATTGTGTCGAGACGGTTTTTGAATTTGAGGCCTCGGGTGCGGAGTTTTTGACGTCGTCGCCCATAGCCAAACTTGCGCGCATGGTTGTGTGCCATTTTTACAAAGTTTTCAGATTGCCTGCCAAGTTTGCATCCCTCACTGAATTGGCCATAGAATCAATTGTGTCGAGACAGTTTTTGAATTTGAGGCCTCGGGTGCGGAGTTTTTGACGTCGTCACCCATAGCCAAATTGCGCGCACGCTTGTGCGCCGTTTTTATAAAGTTTTCAGATTGCCTCTCGGGTTTGCATGTCTAGCTGAATTGGCCATAGAATCAATTCTGTCGAGACGGTTTTTGAATTTGAGGCATCGGGTACGGAGTTTTTGACGTCGTCGCCCATAGTCAAATTGAGCGCACGCTTGTGCGCCGTTTTTACAAAGTTTTCAGATTGCCTCTCGGGTTTTCATTTCTAGCTGAATTGGCTATAGAATCAATTGTGTCGAGACGGTTTTTGAATTTGAGGCCTCGGGTGCGGAGTTTTTGACTTCGTCGCCCATAGCCAAATTGCGCGCACGCTTGTGCGCCGTTTTTACAAAGTTTTCAAATTGCCTCTCGGGTTTGCATTTCTAGCTAAAATTGGTCATAGAATCAATTGTGTCGAGATGGTTTTTGAATTTGAGGCCTCGGGTGCGGAGTTTTTGACGTCGTCGCCCATAGCCAAATTGCGCGCACGCTTGTGCGCCGTTTTTATAAAGTTTTCAAATGGCCTCTCGGGTTTGCATTCCCAGCTAAAATTGGTCATAGAATAAATTGTGTCGAGACGGTTTTTGAATTTGAGGCCTCGGGTGCGGAGTTTTTGACGTCGTCGCCCATAGCCAAATTGCGCGCACGCTTGTGCGCCGTTTTTACAAAGTTTTCAGATTGCCTCTCGGGTTTGAATTTCCCACTGAATTGGCCATAGAATCAATTATGTCGAGACGGTTTTTGAATTTGAGGCCTCGGGTGCGGAGTTTTTGACGTCGTCGCCCATAGCCAAATTGAGCGCACGCTTGTGCGCCGTTTTTACAAAGTTTTCAGATTGCCTCTCGGGTTTGCATTTCTAGCTGAATTGGCCATAAAATCAATTTTGTCTAGACGGTTTTTGAATTTGAGGCCTCGGGTGCGGAGTTTTTGACGTCGTCGCCCATAGCCAAATTGCGCGCACGTTTGTGCGCCGTTTTTACAAAGTTTTCAGATTGCCTCTCAGGTTTGCACTTCTAGCTGAATTGGCCATAGAATCAATTTTGTCGAGACGGTTTTTGAATTTGAGGCCTCGGGTGCGGAGTTTTTGACGTCGTCGCCCATCGCCAAATTGCGCGCACGCTTGTGCGCCGTTTTTACAAAGTTTTCAGATTGCCTCTCGGGTTTGCATTTCTAGCTAAAATTGGTCATAGAATCAATTGTGTCGAGACGGTTTTTGAATTTGAGGCCTCAGGTGCAGAGTTTTTGACGTCGTCGCCCATAGCCAAATTGCGCGCACGCTTGTGCGCCGTTTTTACCAAGTTTTCAGATTGCCTCTCGGGTTTGAATTTCTATCTGAATTGGCCATAGAATCAATTGTGTCGAGACGGTTTTTGATATTGAGGCCTCGGGTGCGGAGTTTTTTACGTCGTCGCCCATAGCCAAACTTGCGCGCATGGTTGTGTGCCATTTTTACAAAGTTTTCAGATTGCCTCCCAAGTTTGCATCCCTCAGTGAATTGGCCATAGAATCAATTGTGTCGAGACGGTTTTTGAATTTGAGGCCTCGGGTGCGGAGTTTTTGACGTCGTCACCCATAGCCAAATTGCGCGCACGCTTGTGCGCCGTTTTTACAAAGTTTTCAGATTGCCTCTCGGGTTTGCATGTCTAGCTGAATTGGCCATAGAATCAATTCTATCGAGACGGTTTTTGAATTTGAGGCCTCGGGTACGGAGTTTTTGACGTCGTCGCCCATAGTCAAATTTAGCGCACGCTTGTGCGCCGTTTTTACAAAGTTTTCAGATTGCCTCTCGGGTTTTCATTTCTAGCTGAATTGGCTATAGAATCAATTGTGTCGAGACGGTTTTTGAATTTGAGGCCTCGGGTGCGGAGTTTTTGATTTCGTCGCCCATAGCCAAATTGCGCGCACGCTTGTGCGCCGTTTTTACAAAGTTTTCAAATTGCCTCTCGGGTTTGCATTTCTAGCTAAAATTGGTCATAGAATCAATTGTGTCGAGATGGTTTTTGAATTTGAGGCCTCGGGTGCGGAGTTTTTGACGTCGTCGCCCATAGCCAAATTGCGCGCACGCTTGGGCGCCGTTTTTACAAAGTTTTCAGATTGCCATTCGGGTTTGCATTCCTAGCTGAATTGGCCATAGAATCAATTGTGTCGAGACGGTTTTTGAATTTGAGGCCTCGGTTGCAGAGTTTTTGACGTCGTCGCCCATAGCCAAATTGCGCGCACGCTTGGGCGCCGTTTTTACAAAGTTTTCAGATTGCCATTCGGGTTTGCATTTCTAGTTGAATTGGCCATAGAATCAATTGTGTCGAGACGGTTTTTGAATTTGAGGCCTCGGGTGCGGAGTTTTTGACGTCGTCGCCCATAGTCAAATTGCGTGCACGGTTGTGCGCTATTTTTACAAAGTTTTCAGATTGCCTCTCGGGTTTGCATTTCTAGCTGAATTGGCCATAGAATCAATTGTGTCGAGACGGTTTTTGAATTTGAGGCCTCGGGTGCGGAGTTTTTGACGTCGTCGCCCATAGCCAAACTTGCGCGCATGGTTGTGTGCCATTTTTACAAAGTTTTCAGATTGCCTGCCAAGTTTGCATCCCTCACTGAATTGGCCATAGAATCAATTGTGTCGAGACAGTTTTTGAATTTGAGGCCTCGGGTGCGGAGTTTTTGACGTCGTCACCCATAGCCAAATTGCGCGCACGCTTGTGCGCCGTTTTTATAAAGTTTTCAGATTGCCTCTCGGGTTTGCATGTCTAGCTGAATTGGCCATAGAATCAATTTTGTCGAGACGGTTTTTGAATTTGAGGCATCGGGTACGGAGTTTTTGACGTCGTCGCCCATAGTCAAATTGAGCGCACGCTTGTGCGCCGTTTTTACAAAGTTTTCAGATTGCCTCTCGGGTTTTCATTTCTAGCTGAATTGGCTATAGAATCAATTGTGTCGAGACGGTTTTTGAATTTGAGGCCTCGGGTGCGGAGTTTTTGACTTCGTCGCCCATAGCCAAATTGCGCGCACGCTTGTGCGCCGTTTTTACAAAGTTTTCAAATTGCCTCTCGGGTTTGCATTTCTAGCTAAAATTGGTCATAGAATCAATTGTGTCGAGATGGTTTTTGAATTTGAGGCCTCGGGTGCGGAGTTTTTGACGTCGTCGCCCATAGCCAAATTGCGCGCACGCTTGTGCGCCGTTTTTATAAAGTTTTCAAATGGCCTCTCGGGTTTGCATTCCCAGCTAAAATTGGTCATAGAATAAATTGTGTCGAGACGGTTTTTGAATTTGAGGCCTCGGTTGCAGAGTTTTTGACGTCGTCGCCCATAGCCAAATTGCGCGCACGCTTGGGCGCCGTTTTTACAAAGTTTTCAGATTGCCATTCGGGTTTGCATTTCTAGTTGAATTGGCCATAGAATCAATTGTGTCGAGACGGTTTTTGAATTTGAGGCCTCGGGTGCGGAGTTTTTGACGTCGTCGCCCATAGTCAAATTGCGTGCACGGTTGTGCGCTGTTTTTACAAAGTTTTCAGATTGCCTCTCGGGTTTGCATTTCTAGCTGAATTGGCCATAGAATCAATTGTGTCGAGACGGTTTTTGAATTTGAGGCCTCGGGTGCGGAGTTTTTGACGTCGTCGCCCATAGCCAAACTTGCGCGCATGGTTGTGTGCCATTTTTACAAAGTTTTCAGATTGCCTGCCAAGTTTGCATCCCTCACTGAATTGGCCATAGAATCAATTGTGTCGAGACAGTTTTTGAATTTGAGGCCTCGGGTGCGGAGTTTTTGACGTCGTCACCCATAGCCAAATTGCGCGCACGCTTGTGCGCCGTTTTTATAAAGTTTTCAGATTGCCTCACGGGTTTGCATGTCTAGCTGAATTGGCCATAGAATCAATTCTGTCGAGACGGTTTTTGAATTTGAGGCATCGGGTACGGAGTTTTTGACGTCGTCGCCCATAGTCAAATTGAGCGCACGCTTGTGCGCCGTTTTTACAAAGTTTTCAGATTGCCTCTCGGGTTTTCATTTCTAGCTGAATTGGCTATAGAATCAATTGTGTCGAGACGGTTTTTGAATTTGAGGCCTCGGGTGCGGAGTTTTTGATTTCGTCGCCCATAGCCAAATTGCGCGCACGCTTGTGCGCCGTTTTTATAAAGTTTTCAGATTGCCTCTCGGGTTTGCATGTCTAGCTGAATTGGCCATAGAATCAATTCTGTCGAGACGGTTTTTGAATTTGAGGCCTCGGGTGCGGAGTTTTTGACTTCGTCGCCCATAGCCAAATTGCGCGCACGCTTGTGCGCCGTTTTTACAAAGTTTTCAAATTGCCTCTCGGGTTTGCATTTCTAGCTAAAATTGGTCATAGAATCAATTGTGTCGAGATGGTTTTTGAATTTAAGGCCTCGGGTGCGGAGTTTTTTACGTCGTCGCCCATAGCCAAATTGCGCGCACGCTTGTGCGCCGTTTTTATAAAGTTTTCAAATGGCCTCTCGGGTTTGCATTCCCAGCTAAAATTGGTCATAGAATAAATTGTGTCGAGACGGTTTTTGAATTTGAGGCCTCGGGTGCGGAGTTTTTGACGTCGTCGCCCATAGCCAAATTGCGCGCACGCTTGTGCGCCGTTTTTACAAAGTTTTCAGATTGCCTCTCGGGTTTGAATTTCCCACTGAATTGGCCATAGAATCAATTATGTCGAGACGGTTTTTGAATTTGAGGCCTCGGGTGCGGAGTTTTTGACGTCGTCGCCCATAGCCAAATTGAGCGCACGCTTGTGCGCCGTTTTTACAAAGTTTTCAGATTGCCTCTCGGGTTTGCATTTCTAGCTGAATTGGCCATAGAATCAATTTTGTCTAGACGGTTTTTGAATTTGAGGCCTCGGGTGCGGAGTTTTTGACGTCGTCGCCCATAGCCAAATTGCGCGCACGTTTGTGCGCCGTTTTTACAAAGTTTTCAGATTGCCTCTCAGGTTTGCACTTCTAGCTGAATTGGCCATAGAATCAATTTTGTCGAGACGGTTTTTGAATTTGAGGCCTCGGGTGCGGAGTTTTTGACGTCGTCGCCCATCGCCAAATTGCGCGCACGCTTGTGCGCCGTTTTTACAAAGTTTTCAGATTGCCTCTCGGGTTTGCATTTCTAGCTAAAATTGGTCATAGAATCAATTGTGTCGAGACGGTTTTTGAATTTGAGGCCTCAGGTGCAGAGTTTTTGACGTCGTCGCCCATAGCCAAATTGCGCGCACGCTTGTGCGCCGTTTTTACCAAGTTTTCAGATTGCCTCTCGGGTTTGAATTTCTATCTGAATTGGCCATAGAATCAATTGTGTCGAGACGGTTTTTGATATTGAGGCCTCGGGTGCGGAGTTTTTTACGTCGTCGCCCATAGCCAAACTTGCGCGCATGGTTGTGTGCCATTTTTACAAAGTTTTCAGATTGCCTCCCAAGTTTGCATCCCTCAGTGAATTGGCCATAGAATCAATTGTGTCGAGACGGTTTTTGAATTTGAGGCCTCGGGTGCGGAGTTTTTGACGTCGTCACCCATAGCCAAATTGCGCGCACGCTTGTGCGCCGTTTTTACAAAGTTTTCAGATTGCCTCTCGGGTTTGCATGTCTAGCTGAATTGGCCATAGAATCAATTCTATCGAGACGGTTTTTGAATTTGAGGCCTCGGGTACGGAGTTTTTGACGTCGTCGCCCATAGTCAAATTTAGCGCACGCTTGTGCGCCGTTTTTACAAAGTTTTCAGATTGCCTCTCGGGTTTTCATTTCTAGCTGAATTGGCTATAGAATCAATTTTGTCGAGACGGTTTTTGAATTTGAGGCCTCGGGTGCGGAGTTTTTGATTTCGTCGCCCATAGCCAAATTGCGCGCACGCTTGTGCGCCGTTTTTACAAAGTTTTCAAATTGCCTCTCGGGTTTGCATTTCTAGCTAAAATTGGTCATAGAATCAATTGTGTCGAGATGGTTTTTGAATTTGAGGCCTCGGGTGCGGAGTTTTTGACGTCGTCGCCCATAGCCAAATTGCGCGCACGCTTGGGCGCCGTTTTTACAAAGTTTTCAGATTGCCATTCGGGTTTGCACTCCTAGCTGAATTGGCCATAGAATCAATTGTGTCGAGACGGTTTTTGAATTTGAGGCCTCGGTTGCAGAGTTTTTGACGTCGTCGCCCATAGCCAAATTGCGCGCACGCTTGGGCGCCGTTTTTACAAAGTTTTCAGATTGCCATTCGGGTTTGCATTTCTAGTTGAATTGGCCATAGAATCAATTGTGTCGAGACGGTTTTTGAATTTGAGGCCTCGGGTGCGGAGTTTTTGACGTCGTCGCCCATAGTCAAATTGCGTGCACGGTTGTGCGCTGTTTTTACAAAGTTTTCAGATTGCCTCTCGGGTTTGCATTTCTAGCTGAATTGGCCATAGAATCAATTGTGTCGAGACGGTTTTTGAATTTGAGGCCTCGGGTGCGGAGTTTTTGACGTCGTCGCCCATAGCCAAACTTGCGCGCATGGTTGTGTGCCATTTTTACAAAGTTTTCAGATTGCCTGCCAAGTTTGCATCCCTCACTGAATTGGCCATAGAATCAATTGTGTCGAGACAGTTTTTGAATTTGAGGCCTCGGGTGCGGAGTTTTTGACGTCGTCACCCATAGCCAAATTGCGCGCACGCTTGTGCGCCGTTTTTATAAAGTTTTCAGATTGCCTCTCGGGTTTGCATGTCTAGCTGAATTGGCCATAGAATCAATTCTGTCGAGACGGTTTTTGAATTTGAGGCATCGGGTACGGAGTTTTTGACGTCGTCGCCCATAGTCAAATTGAGCGCACGCTTGTGCGCCGTTTTTACAAAGTTTTCAGATTGCCTCTCGGGTTTTCATTTCTAGCTGAATTGGCTATAGAATCAATTGTGTCGAGACGGTTTTTGAATTTGAGGCCTCGGGTGCGGAGTTTTTGACTTCGTCGCCCATAGCCAAATTGCGCGCACGCTTGTGCGCCGTTTTTACAAAGTTTTCAAATTGCCTCTCGGGTTTGCATTTCTAGCTAAAATTGGTCATAGAATCAATTGTGTCGAGATGGTTTTTGAATTTGAGGCCTCGGGTGCGGAGTTTTTGACGTCGTCGCCCATAGCCAAATTGCGCGCACGCTTGTGCGCCGTTTTTATAAAGTTTTCAAATGGCCTCTCGGGTTTGCATTCCCAGCTAAAATTGGTCATAGAATAAATTGTGTCGAGACGGTTTTTGAATTTGAGGCCTCGGTTGCAGAGTTTTTGACGTCGTCGCCCATAGCCAAATTGCGCGCACGCTTGGGCGCCGTTTTTACAAAGTTTTCAGATTGCCATTCGGGTTTGCATTTCTAGTTGAATTGGCCATAGAATCAATTGTGTCGAGACGGTTTTTGAATTTGAGGCCTCGGGTGCGGAGTTTTTGACGTCGTCGCCCATAGTCAAATTGCGTGCACGGTTGTGCGCTGTTTTTACAAAGTTTTCAGATTGCCTCTCGGGTTTGCATTTCTAGCTGAATTGGCCATAGAATCAATTGTGTCGAGACGGTTTTTGAATTTGAGGCCTCGGGTGCGGAGTTTTTGACGTCGTCGCCCATAGCCAAACTTGCGCGCATGGTTGTGTGCCATTTTTACAAAGTTTTCAGATTGCCTGCCAAGTTTGCATCCCTCACTGAATTGGCCATAGAATCAATTGTGTCGAGACAGTTTTTGAATTTGAGGCCTCGGGTGCGGAGTTTTTGACGTCGTCACCCATAGCCAAATTGCGCGCACGCTTGTGCGCCGTTTTTATAAAGTTTTCAGATTGCCTCTCGGGTTTGCATGTCTAGCTGAATTGGCCATAGAATCAATTCTGTCGAGACGGTTTTTGAATTTGAGGCATCGGGTACGGAGTTTTTGACGTCGTCGCCCATAGTCAAATTGAGCGCACGCTTGTGCGCCGTTTTTACAAAGTTTTCAGATTGCCTCTCGGGTTTTCATTTCTAGCTGAATTGGCTATAGAATCAATTGTGTCGAGACGGTTTTTGAATTTGAGGCCTCGGGTGCGGAGTTTTTGACTTCGTCGCCCATAGCCAAATTGCGCGCACGCTTGTGCGCCCTTTTTACAAAGTTTTCAAATTGCCTCTCGGGTTTGCATTTCTAGCTAAAATTGGTCATAGAATCAATTGTGTCGAGATGGTTTTTGAATTTGAGGCCTCGGGTGCGGAGTTTTTGACGTCGTCGCCCATAGCCAAATTGCGCGCACGCTTGTGCGCCGTTTTTATAAAGTTTTCAAATGGCCTCTCGGGTTTGCATTCCCAGCTAAAATTGGTCATAGAATAAATTGTGTCGAGACGGTTTTTGAATTTGAGGCCTCGGGTGCGGAGTTTTTGACGTCGTCGCCCATAGCCAAATTGCGCGCACGCTTGTGCGCCGTTTTTACAAAGTTTTCAGATTGCCTCTCGGGTTTGAATTTCCCACTGAATTGGCCATAGAATCAATTATGTCGAGACGGTTTTTGAATTTGAGGCCTCGGGTGCGGAGTTTTTGACGTCGTCGCCCATAGCCAAATTGAGCGCACGCTTGTGCGCCGTTTTTACAAAGTTTTCAGATTGCCTCTCGGGTTTGCATTTCTAGCTGAATTGGCCATAGAATCAATTTTGTCTAGACGGTTTTTGAATTTGAGGCCTCGGGTGCGGAGTTTTTGACGTCGTCGCCCATAGCCAAATTGCGCGCACGTTTGTGCGCCGTTTTTACAAAGTTTTCAGAATGCCTCTCAGGTTTGCACTTCTAGCTGAATTGGCCATAGAATCAATTTTGTCGAGACGGTTTTTGAATTTGAGGCCTCGGGTGCGGAGTTTTTGACGTCGTCGCCCATCGCCAAATTGCGCGCACGCTTGTGCGCCGTTTTTACAAAGTTTTCAGATTGCCTCTCGGGTTTGCATTTCTAGCTAAAATTGGTCATAGAATCAATTGTGTCGAGACGGTTTTTGAATTTGAGGCCTCAGGTGCAGAGTTTTTGACGTCGTCGCCCATAGCCAAATTGCGCGCACGCTTGTGCGCCGTTTTTACCAAGTTTTCAGATTGCCTCTCGGGTTTGAATTTCTATCTGAATTGGCCATAGAATCAATTGTGTCGAGACGGTTTTTGATATTGAGGCCTCGGGTGCGGAGTTTTTTACGTCGTCGCCCATAGCCAAACTTGCGCGCATGGTTGTGTGCCATTTTTACAAAGTTTTCAGATTGCCTCCCAAGTTTGCATCCCTCAGTGAATTGGCCATAGAATCAATTGTGTCGAGACGGTTTTTGAATTTGAGGCCTCGGGTGCGGAGTTTTTGACGTCGTCACCCATAGCCAAATTGCGCGCACGCTTGTGCGCCGTTTTTACAAAGTTTTCAGATTGCCTCTCGGGTTTTCATTTCTAGCTGAATTGGCTATAGAATCAATTGTGTCGAGACGGTTTTTGAATTTGAGGCCTCGGGTGCGGAGTTTTTGATTTCGTCGCCCATAGCCAAATTGCGCGCACGCTTGTGCGCCGTTTTTACAAAGTTTTCAAATTGCCTCTCGGGTTTGCATTTCTAGCTAAAATTGGTCATAGAATCAATTGTGTCGAGATGGTTTTTGAATTTGAGGCCTCGGGTGCGGAGTTTTTGACGTCGTCGCCCATAGCCAAATTGCGCGCACGCTTGGGCGCCGTTTTTACAAAGTTTTCAGATTGCCATTCGGGTTTGCATTCCTAGCTGAATTGGCCATAGAATCAATTGTGTCGAGACGGTTTTTGAATTTGAGGCCTCGGGTGCGGAGTTTTTGACGTCGTCGCCCATAGTCAAATTGAACGCACGATTGTGCGCCGTTTTTACAAAGTTTTCAGATTGCCTCTCGGGTTTGCATTTCTAGCTGAATTGGCCATAGAATCAATTGTGTCGAGATGGTTTTTGAATTTGAGGCCTCGGGTGCGGAGTTTTTGACGTCGTCGCCCATAGCCAAATTGCGCGCACGCTTGTGCGCCGTTTTTATAAAGTTTTCAAATGGCCTCTCGGGTTTGCATTCCTAGCTAAAATTGGTCATAGAATCAATTGTGTCGAGACGGTTTTTGAATTTGAGGCCTCGGGTGCGGAGTTTTTGACGTCGTCGCCCATAGCCAAATTGCGCGCACGCTTGTGCGCCGTTTTTACAAAGTTTTCAGATTGCCTCTCGGGTTTGCATTTCTAGCTGAATTGGCCATAGAATCAATTTTGTCTAGACGGTTTTTGAATTTGAGGCCTCGGGTGCGGAGTTTTTGACGTCGTCGCCCATAGCCAAATTGCGCGCACGTTTGTGCGCCGTTTTTACAAAGTTTTCAGATTGCCTCTCAGGTTTGCACTTCTAGCTGAATTGGCCATAGAATCAATTTTGTCGAGACGGTTTTTGAATTTGAGGCCTCGGGTGCGGAGTTTTTGACGTCGTCGCCCATCGCCAAATTGCGCGCACGCTTGTGCGCCGTTTTTACAAAGTTTTCAGATTGCCTCTCGGGTTTGCATTTCTAGCTAAAATTGGTCATAGAATCAATTGTGTCGAGACGGTTTTTGAATTTGAGGCCTCAGGTGCAGAGTTTTTGACGTCGTCGCCCATAGCCAAATTGCGCGCACGCTTGTGCGCCGTTTTTACCAAGTTTTCAGATTGCCTCTCGGGTTTGAATTTCTATCTGAATTGGCCATAGAATCAATTGTGTCGAGACGGTTTTTGATATTGAGGCCTCGGGTGCGGAGTTTTTTACGTCGTCGCCCATAGCCAAACTTGCGCGCATGGTTGTGTGCCATTTTTACAAAGTTTTCAGATTGCCTCCCAAGTTTGCATCCCTCAGTGAATTGGCCATAGAATCAATTGTGTCGAGACGGTTTTTGAATTTGAGGCCTCGGGTGCGGAGTTTTTGACGTCGTCACCCATAGCCAAATTGCGCGCACGCTTGTGCGCCGTTTTTACAAAGTTTTCAGATTGCCTCTCGGGTTTGCATGTCTAGCTGAATTGGCCATAGAATCAATTCTATCGAGACGGTTTTTGAATTTGAGGCCTCGGGTACGGAGTTTTTGACGTCGTCGCCCATAGTCAAATTTAGCGCACGCTTGTGCGCCGTTTTTACAAAGTTTTCAGATTGCCTCTCGGGTTTTCATTTCTAGCTGAATTGGCTATAGAATCAATTGTGTCGAGACGGTTTTTGAATTTGAGGCCTCGGGTGCGGAGTTTTTGATTTCGTCGCCCATAGCCAAATTGCGCGCACGCTTGTGCGCCGTTTTTACAAAGTTTTCAAATTGCCTCTCGGGTTTGCATTTCTAGCTAAAATTGGTCATAGAATCAATTGTGTCGAGATGGTTTTTGAATTTGAGGCCTCGGGTGCGGAGTTTTTGACGTCGTCGCCCATAGCCAAATTGCGCGCACGCTTGGGCGCCGTTTTTACAAAGTTTTCAGATTGCCATTCGGGTTTGCATTCCTAGCTGAATTGGCCATAGAATCAATTGTGTCGAGACGGTTTTTGAATTTGAGGCCTCGGGTGCGGAGTTTTTGACGTCGTCGCCCATAGTCAAATTGAACGCACGATTGTGCGCCGTTTTTACAAAGTTTTCAGATTGCCTCTCGGGTTTGCATTTCTAGCTGAATTGGCCATAGAATCAATTGTGTCGAGACGGTTTTTGAATTTGAGGCCTCGGGTGCGGAGTTTTTGACGTCGTCGCCCATAGCCAAATTGCGCGCACGCTTGTGCGCCGTTTTTATAAAGTTTTCAAATGGCCTCTCGGGTTTGCATTCCTAGCTAAAATTGGTCATAGAATCAATTGTGTCGAGACGGTTTTTGAATTTGAGGCCTCGGGTGCGGAGTTTTTGACGTCGTCGCCCATAGCCAAATTGCGCGCACGCTTGTGCGCCGTTTTTACAAAGTTTTCAGATTGCCTCTCGGGTTTGAATTTCCCACTGAATTGGCCATAGAATCAATTGTGTCGAGACGGTTTTTGAATTTGAGGCCTCGGGTGCGGAGTTTTTGACGTCGTCGCCCATAGCCAAATTGCGCGCACGCTTGTGCGCCGTTTTTACAAAGTTTTCAGATTGCCTCTCGGGTTTGCATTCCTAGCTAAATTGGCCATAGAATCAATTTTGTCGAGACGGTTTTTGAATTTGAGGCCTCGGGTGCGGAGTTTTTGACGTCGTCGCCCATAGCCAAATTGCGCGCACGTTTGTGCGCCGTTTTTACAAAGTTTTCAGATTGCCTCTCAGGTTTGCACTTCTAGCTGAATTGGCCATATAATCAATTTTGTCGAGACGGTTTTTGAATTTGAGGCCTCGGGTGCGGAGTTTTTGACGTCGTCACCCATAGCCAAATTGCGCGCACGCTTGTGCGCCGTTTTTACAAAGTTTTCAGATTGCCTCTCGGGTTTGCATGTCTAGCTGAATTGGCCATAGAATCAATTCTATCGAGACGGTTTTTGAATTTGAGGCCTCGGGTACGGAGTTTTTGACGTCGTCGCCCATAGTCAAATTTAGCGCACGCTTGTGCGCCGTTTTTACAAAGTTTTCAGATTGCCTCTCGGGTTTTCATTTCTAGCTGAATTGGCTATAGAATCAATTGTGTCGAGACGGTTTTTGAATTTGAGGCCTCGGGTGCGGAGTTTTTGACTTCGTCGCCCATAGCCAAATTGCGCGCACGCTTGTGCGCCGTTTTTACAAAGTTTTCAAATTGCCTCTCGGGTTTGCATTTCTAGCTAAAATTGGTCATAGAATCAATTGTGTCGAGATGGTTTTTGAATTTGAGGCCTCGGGTGCGGAGTTTTTGACGTCGTCGCCCATAGCCAAATTGCGCGCACGCTTGGGCGCCGTTTTTACAAAGTTTTCAGATTGCCATTCGGGTTTGCATTCCTAGCTGAATTGGCCATAGAATCAATTGTGTCGAGACGGTTTTTGAATTTGAGGCCTCGGGTGCGGAGTTTTTGACGTCGTCGCCCATAGTCAAATTGCACGCACGATTGTGCGCCGTTTTTACAAAGTTTTCAGATTGCCTCTCGGGTTTGCATTTCTAGCTGAATTGGCCATAGAATCAATTGTGTCGAGACGGTTTTTGAATTTGAGGCCTCGGGTGCGGAGTTTTTGACGTCGTCGCCCATAGCCAAAGTGCGCGCACGCTTGTGCGCCGTTTTTATAAAGTTTTCAAATGGCCTCTCGGGTTTGCATTCCTAGCTAAAATTGGTCATAGAATCAATTGTGTCGAGACGGTTTTTGAATTTGAGGCCTCGGGTGCGGAGTTTTTGACGTCGTCGCCCATAGCCAAATTGCGCGCACGCTTGTGCGCCGTTTTTACAAAGTTTTCAGATTGCCTCTCGGGTTTGAATTTCCCACTGAACTGGCCATAGAATCAATTGTGTCGAGACGGTTTTTGAATTTGAGGCCTCGGGTGCGGAGTTTTTGACGTCGTCACCCATAGCCAAATTGCGCGCACGCTTGTGCGCCGTTTTTACAAAGTTTTCAGATTGCCTCTCGGGTTTGCATGTCTAGCTGAATTGGCCATAGAATCAATTCTATCGAGACGGTTTTTGAATTTGAGGCCTCGGGTACGGAGTTTTTGACGTCGTCGCCCATAGTCAAATTTAGCGCACGCTTGTGCGCCGTTTTTACAAAGTTTTCAGATTGCCTCTCGGGTTTTCATTTCTAGCTGAATTGGCTATAGAATCAATTGTGTCGAGACGGTTTTTGAATTTGAGGCCTCGGGTGCGGAGTTTTTGACTTCGTCGCCCATAGCCAAATTGCGCGCACGCTTGTGCGCCGTTTTTACAAAGTTTTCAAATTGCCTCTCGGGTTTGCATTTCTAGCTAAAATTGGTCATAGAATCAATTGTGTCGAGATGGTTTTTGAATTTGAGGCCTCGGGTGCGGAGTTTTTGACGTCGTCGCCCATAGCCAAATTGCGCGCACGCTTGGGCGCCGTTTTTACAAAGTTTTCAGATTGCCATTCGGGTTTGCATTCCTAGCTGAATTGGCCATAGAATCAATTGTGTCGAGACGGTTTTTGAATTTGAGGCCTCGGGTGCGGAGTTTTTGACGTCGTCGCCCATAGTCAAATTGCACGCACGATTGTGCGCCGTTTTTACAAAGTTTTCAGATTGCCTCTCGGGTTTGCATTTCTAGCTGAATTGGCCATAGAATCAATTGTGTCGAGACGGTTTTTGAATTTGAGGCCTCGGGTGCGGAGTTTTTGACGTCGTCGCCCATAGCCAAATTGCGCGCACGCTTGTGCGCCGTTTTTATAAAGTTTTCAAATGGCCTCTCGGGTTTGCATTCCTAGCTAAAATTGGTCATAGAATCAATTGTGTCGAGACGGTTTTTGAATTTGAGGCCTCGGGTGCGGAGTTTTTGACGTCGTCGCCCATAGCCAAATTGCGCGCACGCTTGTGCGCCGTTTTTACAAAGTTTTCAGATTGCCTCTCGGGTTTGAATTTCCCACTGAATTGGCCATAGAATCAATTGTGTCGAGACGGTTTTTGAATTTGAGGCCTCGGGTGCGGAGTTTTTGACGTCGTCGCCCATAGCCAAATTGCGCGCACGCTTGTGCGCCGTTTTTACAAAGTTTTCAGATTGCCTCTCGGGTTTGCATTCCCAGCTGAATTGGCCATAGAATCAATTTTGTCGAGACGGTTTTTGAATTTGAGGCCTCGGGTGCGGAGTTTTTGACGTCGTCGCCCATAGCCAAATTGCGCGCACGTTTGTGCGCCGTTTTTACAAAGTTTTCAGATTGCCTCTCAGGTTTGCACTTCTAGCTGAATTGGCCATAGAATCAATTTTGTCGAGACGGTTTTTGAATTTGAGGCCTCGGGTGCGGAGTTTTTGACGTCGTCACCCATAGCCAAATTGCGCGCACGCTTGTGCGCCGTTTTTATAAAGTTTTCAGATTGCCTCTCGGGTTTGCATGTCTAGCTGAATTGGCCATAGAATCAATTCTGTCGAGACGGTTTTTGAATTTGAGGCCTCGGGTACGGAGTTTTTGACGTCGTCGCCCATAGTCAAATTGAGCGCACGCTTGTGCGCCGTTTTTACAAAGTTTTCAGATTGCCTCTCGGGTTTTCATTTCTAGCTGAATTGGCTATAGAATCAATTGTGTCGAGACGGTTTTTGAATTTGAGGCCTCGGGTGCGGAGTTTTTGACTTCGTCGCCCATAGCCAAATTGCGCGCACGCTTGTGCGCCGTTTTTATAAAGTTTTCAAATGGCCTCTCGGGTTTGCATTCCCAGCTAAAATTGGTCATAGAATCAATTGTGTCGAGACGGTTTTTGAATTTGAGGCCTCGGGTGCGGAGTTTTTGACGTCGTCACCCATAGCCAAATTGCGCGCACGCTTGTGCGCCGTTTTTACAAAGTTTTCAGATTGCCTCTCGGGTTTGCATGTCTAGCTGAATTGGCCATAGAATCAATTCTATCGAGACGGTTTTTGAATTTGAGGCCTCGGGTACGGAGTTTTTGACGTCGTCGCCCATAGTCAAATTTAGCGCACGCTTGTGCGCCGTTTTTACAAAGTTTTCAGATTGCCTCTCGGGTTTTCATTTCTAGCTGAATTGGCTATAGAATCAATTGTGTCGAGACGGTTTTTGAATTTGAGGCCTCGGGTGCGGAGTTTTTGATTTCGTCGCCCATAGCCAAATTGCGCGCACGCTTGTGCGCCGTTTTTACAAAGTTTTCAAATTGCCTCTCGGGTTTGCATTTCTAGCTAAAATTGGTCATAGAATCAATTGTGTCGAGATGGTTTTTGAATTTGAGGCCTCGGGTGCGGAGTTTTTGACGTCGTCGCCCATAGCCAAATTGCGCGCACGCTTGGGCGCCGTTTTTACAAAGTTTTCAGATTGCCATTCGGGTTTGCATTCCTAGCTGAATTGGCCATAGAATCAATTGTGTCGAGACGGTTTTTGAATTTGAGGCCTCGGGTGCGGAGTTTTTGACGTCGTCGCCCATAGTCAAATTGAACGCACGATTGTGCGCCGTTTTTACAAAGTTTTCAGATTGCCTCTCGGGTTTGCATTTCTAGCTGAATTGGCCATAGAATCAATTGTGTCGAGACGGTTTTTGAATTTGAGGCCTCGGGTGCGGAGTTTTTGACGTCGTCGCCCATAGCCAAATTGCGCGCACGCTTGTGCGCCGTTTTTATAAAGTTTTCAAATGGCCTCTCGGGTTTGCATTCCTAGCTAAAATTGGTCATAGAATCAATTGTGTCGAGACGGTTTTTGAATTTGAGGCCTCGGGTGCGGAGTTTTTGACGTCGTCGCCCATAGCCAAATTGCGCGCACGCTTGTGCGCCGTTTTTACAAAGTTTTCAGATTGCCTCTCGGGTTTGAATTTCCCACTGAATTGGCCATAGAATCAATTGTGTCGAGACGGTTTTTGAATTTGAGGCCTCGGGTGCGGAGTTTTTGACGTCGTCGCCCATAGCCAAATTGCGCGCACGCTTGTGCGCCGTTTTTACAAAGTTTTCAGATTGCCTCTCGGGTTTGCATTCCTAGCTAAATTGGCCATAGAATCAATTTTGTCGAGACGGTTTTTGAATTTGAGGCCTCGGGTGCGGAGTTTTTGACGTCGTCGCCCATAGCCAAATTGCGCGCACGTTTGTGCGCCGTTTTTACAAAGTTTTCAGATTGCCTCTCAGGTTTGCACTTCTAGCTGAATTGGCCATATAATCAATTTTGTCGAGACGGTTTTTGAATTTGAGGCCTCGGGTGCGGAGTTTTTGATGTCGTCACCCATAGCCAAATTGCGCGCACGCTTGTGCGCCGTTTTTACAAAGTTTTCAGATTGCCTCTCGGGTTTGCATGTCTAGCTGAATTGGCCATAGAATCAATTCTATCGAGACGGTTTTTGAATTTGAGGCCTCGGGTACGGAGTTTTTGACGTCGTCGCCCATAGTCAAATTTAGCGCACGCTTGTGCGCCGTTTTTACAAAGTTTTCAGATTGCCTCTCGGGTTTTCATTTCTAGCTGAATTGGCTATAGAATCAATTGTGTCGAGACGGTTTTTGAATTTGAGGCCTCGGGTGCGGAGTTTTTGACTTCGTCGCCCATAGCCAAATTGCGCGCACGCTTGTGCGCCGTTTTTACAAAGTTTTCAAATTGCCTCTCGGGTTTGCATTTCTAGCTAAAATTGGTCATAGAATCAATTGTGTCGAGATGGTTTTTGAATTTGAGGCCTCGGGTGCGGAGTTTTTGACGTCGTCGCCCATAGCCAAATTGCGCGCACGCTTGGGCGCCGTTTTTACAAAGTTTTCAGATTGCCATTCGGGTTTGCATTCCTAGCTGAATTGGCCATAGAATCAATTGTGTCGAGACGGTTTTTGAATTTGAGGCCTCGGGTGCGGAGTTTTTGACGTCGTCGCCCATAGTCAAATTGCACGCACGATTGTGCGCCGTTTTTACAAAGTTTTCAGATTGCCTCTCGGGTTTGCATTTCTAGCTGAATTGGCCATAGAATCAATTGTGTCGAGACGGTTTTTGAATTTGAGGCCTCGGGTGCGGAGTTTTTGACGTCGTCGCCCATAGCCAAAGTGCGCGCACGCTTGTGCGCCGTTTTTATAAAGTTTTCAAATGGCCTCTCGGGTTTGCATTCCTAGCTAAAATTGGTCATAGAATCAATTGTGTCGAGACGGTTTTTGAATTTGAGGCCTCGGGTGCGGAGTTTTTGACGTCGTCGCCCATAGCCAAATTGCGCGCACGCTTGTGCGCCGTTTTTACAAAGTTTTCAGATTGCCTCTCGGGTTTGAATTTCCCACTGAACTGGCCATAGAATCAATTGTGTCGAGACGGTTTTTGAATTTGAGGCCTCGGGTGCGGAGTTTTTGACGTCGTCACCCATAGCCAAATTGCGCGCACGCTTGTGCGCCGTTTTTACAAAGTTTTCAGATTGCCTCTCGGGTTTGCATGTCTAGCTGAATTGGCCATAGAATCAATTCTATCGAGACGGTTTTTGAATTTGAGGCCTCGGGTACGGAGTTTTTGACGTCGTCGCCCATAGTCAAATTTAGCGCACGCTTGTGCGCCGTTTTTACAAAGTTTTCAGATTGCCTCTCGGGTTTTCATTTCTAGCTGAATTGGCTATAGAATCAATTGTGTCGAGACGGTTTTTGAATTTGAGGCCTCGGGTGCGGAGTTTTTGACTTCGTCGCCCATAGCCAAATTGCGCGCACGCTTGTGCGCCGTTTTTACAAAGTTTTCAAATTGCCTCTCGGGTTTGCATTTCTAGCTAAAATTGGTCATAGAATCAATTGTGTCGAGATGGTTTTTGAATTTGAGGCCTCGGGTGCGGAGTTTTTGACGTCGTCGCCCATAGCCAAATTGCGCGCACGCTTGGGCGCCGTTTTTACAAAGTTTTCAGATTGCCATTCGGGTTTGCATTCCTAGCTGAATTGGCCATAGAATCAATTGTGTCGAGACGGTTTTTGAATTTGAGGCCTCGGGTGCGGAGTTTTTGACGTCGTCGCCCATAGTCAAATTGCACGCACGATTGTGCGCCGTTTTTACAAAGTTTTCAGATTGCCTCTCGGGTTTGCATTTCTAGCTGAATTGGCCATAGAATCAATTGTGTCGAGACGGTTTTTGAATTTGAGGCCTCGGGTGCGGAGTTTTTGACGTCGTCGCCCATAGCCAAATTGCGCGCACGCTTGTGCGCCGTTTTTATAAAGTTTTCAAATGGCCTCTCGGGTTTGCATTCCTAGCTAAAATTGGTCATAGAATCAATTGTGTCGAGACGGTTTTTGAATTTGAGGCCTCGGGTGCGGAGTTTTTGACGTCGTCCCCCATAGCCAAATTGCGCGCACGCTTGTGCGCCGTTTTTACAAAGTTTTCAGATTGCCTCTCGGGTTTGAATTTCCCACTGAATTGGCCATAGAATCAATTGTGTCGAGACGGTTTTTGAATTTGAGGCCTCGGGTGCGGAGTTTTTGACGTCGTCGCCCATAGCCAAATTGCGCGCACGCTTGTGCGCCGTTTTTACAAAGTTTTCAGATTGCCTCTCGGGTTTGCATTCCCAGCTGAATTGGCCATAGAATCAATTTTGTCGAGACGGTTTTTGAATTTGAGGCCTCGGGTGCGGAGTTTTTGACGTCGTCGCCCATAGCCAAATTGCGCGCACGTTTGTGCGCCGTTTTTACAAAGTTTTCAGATTGCCTCTCAGGTTTGCACTTCTAGCTGAATTGGCCATAGAATCAATTTTGTCGAGACGGTTTTTGAATTTGAGGCCTCGGGTGCGGAGTTTTTGACGTCGTCACCCATAGCCAAATTGCGCGCACGCTTGTGCGCCGTTTTTATAAAGTTTTCAGATTGCCTCTCGGGTTTGCATGTCTAGCTGAATTGGCCATAGAATCAATTCTGTCGAGACGGTTTTTGAATTTGAGGCCTCGGGTACGGAGTTTTTGACGTCGTCGCCCATAGTCAAATTGAGCGCACGCTTGTGCGCCGTTTTTACAAAGTTTTCAGATTGCCTCTCGGGTTTTCATTTCTAGCTGAATTGGCTATAGAATCAATTGTGTCGAGACGGTTTTTGAATTTGAGGCCTCGGGTGCGGAGTTTTTGACTTCGTCGCCCATAGCCAAATTGCGCGCACGCTTGTGCGCCGTTTTTATAAAGTTTTCAAATGGCCTCTCGGGTTTGCATTCCCAGCTAAAATTGGTCATAGAATCAATTGTGTCGAGACGGTTTTTGAATTTGAGGCCTCGGGTGCGGAGTTTTTGACGTCGTCGCCCATAGCCAAATTGCGCGCACGCTTGTGCGCCGTTTTTACAAAGTTTTCAGATTGCCTCTCGGGTTTGAATTTCCCACTGAATTGGCCATAGAATCAATTATGTCGAGACGGTTTTTGAATTTGAGGCCTCGGGTGCGGAGTTTTTGACGTCGTCGCCCATAGCCAAATTGCGCGCACGCTTGTGCGCCGTTTTTACAAAGTTTTCAGATTTCCTCTCGGGTTTGCATTTCTAGCTGAATTGGCCATAGAATCAATTTTGTCGAGACGGTTTTTGAATTTGAGGCCTCGGGTGCGGAGTTTTTGACGTCGTCGCCCATAGCCAAATTGCGCGCACGTTTGTGCGCCGTTTTTACAAAGTTTTCAGATTGCCTCTCAGGTTTGCACTTCTAGCTGAATTGGCCATAGAATCAATTTTGTCGAGACGGTTTTTGAATTTGAGGCCTCGGGTGCGGAGTTTTTGACGTCGTCGCCCATCGCCAAATTGCGCGCACGCTTGTGCGCCGTTTTTACAAAGTTTTCAGATTGCCTCTCGGGTTTGCATTTCTAGCTAAAATTGGTCATAGAATCAATTGTGTCGAGACGGTTTTTGAATTTGAGGCCTCGGGTGCAGAGTTTTTGACGCCGTCGCCCATAGCCAAATTGCGCGCACGCTTGTGCGCCGTTTTTACAAAGTTTTCAGATTGCCTCTCGGGTTTGAATTTCTATCTGAATTGGCCATAGAATCAATTGTGTCGAGACGGTTTTTGATATTGAGGCCTCGGGTGCGGAGTTTTTGACGTCGTCACCCATAGCCAAATTGCGCGCACGCTTGTGCGCCGTTTTTATAAAGTTTTCAGATTGCCTCTCGGGTTTGCATGTCTAGCTGAATTGGCCATAGAATCAATTCTGTCGAGACGGTTTTTGAATTTGAGGCCTCGGGTACGGAGTTTTTGACGTCGTCGCCCATAGTCAAATTGAGCGCACGCTTGTGCGCCGTTTTTACAAAGTTTTCAGATTGCCTCTCGGGTTTTCATTTCTAGCTGAATTGGCTATAGAATCAATTGTGTCGAGACGGTTTTTGAATTTGAGGCCTCGGGTGCGGAGTTTTTGACTTCGTCGCCCATAGCCAAATTGCGCGCACGCTTGTGCGCCGTTTTTACAAAGTTTTCAAATTGCCTCTCGGGTTTGCATTTCTAGCTAAAATTGGTCATAGAATCAATTGTGTCGAGATGGTTTTTGAATTTGAGGCCTCGGGTGCAGAGTTTTTGACGTCGTCGCCCATAGCCAAATTGCGCGCACGCTTGGGCGCCGTTTTTACAAAGTTTTCAGATTGCCATTCGGGTTTGCATTCCTAGCTGAATTGGCCATAGAATCAATTGTGTCGAGACGGTTTTTGAATTTAAGGCCTCGGGTGCGGAGTTTTTGACGTCGTCGCCCATAGTCAAATTGCACGCACGATTGTGCGCCGTTTTTACAAAGTTTTCAGATTGCCTCTCGGGTTTGCATTTCTAGCTGAATTGGCCATAGAATCAATTGTGTCGAGACGGTTTTTGAATTTGAGGCCTCGGGTGCGGAGTTTTTGACGTCGTCGCCCATAGCCAAATTGCGCGCACGCTTGTGCGCCGTTTTTATAAAGTTTTCAAATGGCCTCTCGGGTTTGCATTCCCAGCTAAAATTGGTCATAGAATCAATTGTGTCGAGACGGTTTTTGAATTTGAGGCCTCGGGTGCGGAGTTTTTGACGTCGTCGCCCATAGCCAAATTGCGCGCACGCTTGTGCGCCGTTTTTACAAAGTTTTCAGATTGCCTCTCGGGTTTGAATTTCCCACTGAATTGGCCATAGAATCAATTATGTCGAGACGGTTTTTGAATTTGAGGCCTCGGGTGCGGAGTTTTTGACGTCGTCGCCCATAGCCAAATTGCGCGCACGCTTGTGCGCCGTTTTTACAAAGTTTTCAGATTTCCTCTCGGGTTTGCATTTCTAGCTGAATTGGCCATAGAATCAATTTTGTCGAGACGGTTTTTGAATTTGAGGCCTCGGGTGCGGAGTTTTTGACGTCGTCGCCCATAGCCAAATTGCGCGCACGTTTGTGCGCCGTTTTTACAAAGTTTTCAGATTGCCTCTCAGGTTTGCACTTCTAGCTGAATTGGCCATAGAATCAATTTTGTCGAGACGGTTTTTGAATTTGAGGCCTCGGGTGCGGAGTTTTTGACGTCGTCGCCCATCGCCAAATTGCGCGCACGCTTGTGCGCCGTTTTTACAAAGTTTTCAGATTGCCTCTCGGGTTTGCATTTCTAGCTAAAATTGGTCATAGAATCAATTGTGTCGAGACGGTTTTTGAATTTGAGGCCTCGGGTGCAGAGTTTTTGACGTCGTCGCCCATAGCCAAATTGCGCGCACGCTTGTGCGCCGTTTTTACAAAGTTTTCAAATTGCCTCTCGGGTTTGAATTTCTATCTGAATTGGCCATAGAATCAATTGTGTCGAGACGGTTTTTGATATTGAGGCCTCGGGTGCGGAGTTTTTTACGTCGTCGCCCATAGCCAAACTTGCGCGCATGGTTGTGTGCCATTTTTACAAAGTTTTCAGATTGCCTCCCAAGTTTGCATCCCTCAGTGAATTGGCCATAGAATCAATTGTGTCGAGACGGTTTTTGAATTTGAGGCCTCGGGTGCGGAGTTTTTGACGTCGTCACCCATAGCCAAATTGCGCGCACGCTTGTGCGCCGTTTTTACAAAGTTTTCAGATTGCCTCTCGGGTTTGCATGTCTAGCTGAATTGGCCATAGAATCAATTCTATCGAGACGGTTTTTGAATTTGAGGCCTCGGGTACGGAGTTTTTGACGTCGTCGCCCATAGTCAAATTTAGCGCACGCTTGTGCGCCGTTTTTACAAAGTTTTCAGATTGCCTCTCGGGTTTTCATTTCTAGCTGAATTGGCTATAGAATCAATTGTGTCGAGACGGTTTTTGAATTTGAGGCCTCGGGTGCGGAGTTTTTGACTTCGTCGCCCATAGCCAAATTGCGCGCACGCTTGTGCGCCGTTTTTACAAAGTTTTCAAATTGCCTCTCGGGTTTGCATTTCTAGCTAAAATTGGTCATAAAATCAATTGTGTCGAGATGGTTTTTGAATTTGAGGCCTCGGGTGCGGAGTTTTTGACGTCATCGCCCATAGCCAAATTGCGCGCACGCTTGGGCGCCGTTTTTACAAAGTTTTCAGATTGCCATTCGGGTTTGCATCCCTAGCTGAATTGGCCATAGAATCAATTGTGTCGAGACGGTTTTTGAATTTGAGGCCTCGGGTGCGGAGTTTTTGACGTCGTCGCCCATAGTCAAATTGCACGCACGATTGTGCGCCGTTTTTACAAAGTTTTCAGATTGCCTCTCGGGTTTGCATTTCTAGCTGAATTGGCCATAGAATCAATTGTGTCGAGACGGTTTTTGAATTTGAGGCCTCGGGTGCGGAGTTTTTGACGTCGTCGCCCATAGCCAAATTGCGCGCACGCTTGTGCGCCTTTTTTATAAAGTTTTCAAATGGCCTCTCGGGTTTGCATTCCTAGCTAAAATTGGTCATAGAATCAATTGTGTCGAGACGGTTTTTGAATTTGAGGCCTCGGGTGCGGAGTTTTTGACGTCGTCGCCCATAGCCAAATTGCGCGCACGCTTGTGCGCCGTTTTTACAAAGTTTTCAGATTGCCTCTCGGGTTTGAATTTCCCACTGAATTGGCCATAGAATCAATTGTGTCGAGACGGTTTTTGAATTTGAGGCCTCGGGTGCGGAGTTTTTGACGTCGTCGCCCATAGCCAAATTGCGCGCACGCTTGTGCGCCGTTTTTACAAAGTTTTCAGATTGCCTCTCGGGTTTGCATTTCTAGCTAAAATTGGTCATAGAATCAATTGTGTCGAGATGGTTTTTGAATTTGAGGCCTCGGGTGCGGAGTTTTTGACGTCGTCGCCCATAGCCAAATTGCGCGCACGCTTGGGCGCCGTTTTTACAAAGTTTTCAGATTGCCATTCGGGTTTGCATTCCTAGCTGAATTGGCCATAGAATCAATTGTGTCGAGACAATTTTTGAATTTGAGGCCTCGGGTGCGGAGTTTTTGACGTCGTCGCCCATAGTCAAATTGCACGCACGGTTGTGCGCCGATTTTACAAAGTTTTCAGATTGCCTCTCGGGTTTGCATATCTAGCTGAATTGGCCATAGAATCAATTGTGTCAAGACAGTTTTTGAATTTGAGGCCTTGGGTGCGGAGTTTTTGACGTCGTCGCCCATAGCCAAATTGCGCGCACGCTTGTGCGCCGTTTTTATAAAGTTTTCAAATGGCCTCTCGGGTTTGCATCCCTAGCTAAAATTGGTCATAGAATCAATTGTGTCGAGACGGTTTTTGAATTTGAGGCCTCGGGTGCGGAGTTTTTGACGTCGTCGCCCATAGCCAAATTGCGCGCACGCTTGTGCGCCGTTTTTACAAAGTTTTCAGATTGCCTCTCGGGTTTGAATTTCCCACTGAATTGGCCATAGAATCAATTGTGTCGAGACGGTTTTTGAATTTGAGGCCTCGGGTGCGGAGTTTTTGACATCGTCGCCCATAGCCAAATTGCGCGCACGCTTGTGCGCCGTTTTACAAAGTTTTCAGATTGCCTCTCGGGTTTGCATTTCTAGCTGAATTGGCCATAGAATCAATTTTGTCGAGACGGTTTTAGATATTTGAGGCCTCGGGTGCGGAGTTTTTGACGTCGTCGCCCATCGCCACATTGCGCGCACGCTTGTGCGCCGTTTTTACAAAGTTTTCAGATTGCCTCTCGGGTTTGCATTTCTAGCTAAAATTGGTCATAGAATCAATTGTGTCGAGACGGTTTTTGAATTTGAGGCCTCGGGTGCGGAGTTTTTGACGTCGTCGCCCATAGCCAAATTGCGCGCACGCTTGTGCGCCGTTTTTACAAAGTTTTCAGATTGCCTCTCGGGTTTGAATTTCCCACTGAATTGGCCATAGAATCAATTGTGTCGAGACGGTTTTTGAATTTGAGGCCTCGGGTGCGGAGTTTTTGACGTCGTCGCCCATAGCCAAATTGCGCGCACGCTTGTGCGCCGTTTTTACAAAGTTTTCAGATTGCCTCTCGGGTTTGCATTCCTAGCTGAATTGTTCATAGAATCAATTTTGTCGAGACGGTTTTTGAATTTGAGGCCTCGGGTGCGGAGTTTTTGACGTCGTCGCCCATAGCCAAATTGCGCGCACGTTTGTGCGCCGTTTTTACAAAGTTTTCAGATTGCCTCTCAGGTTTGCACTTCTAGCTGAATTGGCCATATAATCAATTTTGTCGAGACGGTTTTTGAATTTGAGGCCTCGGGTGCGGAGTTTTTGACGTCGTCACCCATAGCCAAATTGCGCGCACGCTTGTGCGCCGTTTTTACAAAGTTTTCAGATTGCCTCTCGGGTTTGCATGTCTAGCTGAATTGGCCATAGAATCAATTCTATCGAGACGGTTTTTGAATTTGAGGCCTCGGGTACGGAGTTTTTGACGTCGTCGCCCATAGTCAAATTTAGCGCACGCTTGTGCGCCGTATTTACAAAGTTTTCAGATTGCCTCTCGGGTTTTCATTTCTAGCTGAATTGGCTATAGAATCAATTGTGTCGAGACGGTTTTTGAATTTGAGGCCTCGGGTGCGGAGTTTTTGACTTCGTCGCCCATAGCCAAATTGCGCGCACGCTTGTGCGCCGTTTTTACAAAGTTTTCAAATTGCCTCTCGGGTTTGCATTTCTAGCTAAAATTGGTCATAGAATCAATTGTGTCGAGATGGTTTTTGAATTTGAGGCCTCGGGTGCGGAGTTTTTGACGTCGTCGCCCATAGCCAAAGTGCGCGCACGCTTGTGCGCCGTTTTTATAAAGTTTTCAAATGGCCTCTCGGGTTTGCATTCCTAGCTAAAATTGGTCATAGAATCAATTGTGTCGAGACGGTTTTTGAATTTGAGGCCTCGGGTGCGGAGTTTTTGACGTCGTCGCCCATAGCCAAATTGCGCGCACGCTTGTGCGCCGTTTTTACAAAGTTTTCAGATTGCCTCTCGGGTTTGAATTTCCCACTGAATTGGCCATAGAATCAATTGTGTCGAGACGGTTTTTGAATTTGAGGCCTCGGGTGCGGAGTTTTTGACGTCGTCACCCATAGCCAAATTGCGCGCACGCTTGTGCGCCGTTTTTACAAAGTTTTCAGATTGCCTCTCGGGTTTGCATGTCTAGCTGAATTGGCCATAGAATCAATTCTATCGAGACGGTTTTTGAATTTGAGGCCTCGGGTACGGAGTTTTTGACGTCGTCGCCCATAGTCAAATTTAGCGCACGCTTGTGCGCCGTTTTTACAAAGTTTTCAGATTGCCTCTCGGGTTTTCATTTCTAGCTGAATTGGCTATAGAATCAATTGTGTCGAGACGGTTTTTGAATTTGAGGCCTCGGGTGCGGAGTTTTTGACTTCGTCGCCCATAGCCAAATTGCGCGCACGCTTGTGCGCCGTTTTTACAAAGTTTTCAAATTGCCTCTCGGGTTTGCATTTCTAGCTAAAATTGGTCATAGAATCAATTGTGTCGAGATGGTTTTTGAATTTGAGGCCTCGGGTGCGGAGTTTTTGACGTCGTCGCCCATAGCCAAATTGCGCGCACGCTTGGGCGCCGTTTTTACAAAGTTTTCAGATTGCCATTCGGGTTTGCATTCCTAGCTGAATTGGCCATAGAATCAATTGTGTCGAGACGGTTTTTGAATTTGAGGCCTCGGGTGCGGAGTTTTTGACGTCGTCGCCCATAGTCAAATTGCACGCACGATTGTGCGCCGTTTTTACAAAGTTTTCAGATTGCCTCTCGGGTTTGCATTTCTAGCTGAATTGGCCATAGAATCAATTGTGTCGAGACGGTTTTTGAATTTGAGGCCTCGGGTGCGGAGTTTTTGACGTCGTCGCCCATAGCCAAATTGCGCGCACGCTTGTGCGCCGTTTTTATAAAGTTTTCAAATGGCCTCTCGGGTTTGCATTCCTAGCTAAAATTGGTCATAGAATCAATTGTGTCGAGACGGTTTTTGAATTTGAGGCCTCGGGTGCGGAGTTTTTGACGTCGTCGCCCATAGCCAAATTGCGCGCACGCTTGTGCGCCGTTTTTACAAAGTTTTCAGATTGCCTCTCGGGTTTGAATTTCCCACTGAATTGGCCATAGAATCAATTGTGTCGAGACGGTTTTTGAATTTGAGGCCTCGGGTGCGGAGTTTTTGACGTCGTCGCCCATAGCCAAATTGCGCGCACGCTTGTGCGCCGTTTTTACAAAGTTTTCAGATTGCCTCTCGGGTTTGCATTCCTAGCTGAATTGGCCATAGAATCAATTTTGTCGAGACGGTTTTTGAATTTGAGGCCTCGGGTGCGGAGTTTTTGACGTCGTCGCCCATAGCCAAATTGCGCGCACGTTTGTGCGCCGTTTTTACAAAGTTTTCAGATTGCCTCTCAGGTTTGCACTTCTAGCTGAATTGGCCATAGAATCAATTTTGTCGAGACGGTTTTTGAATTTGAGGCCTCGGGTGCGCAGTTTTTGACGTCGTCACCCATAGCCAAATTGCGCGCACGCTTGTGCGCCGTTTTTATAAAGTTTTCAGATTGCCTCTCGGGTTTGCATGTCTAGCTGAATTGGACATAGAATCAATTCTGTCGAGACGGTTTTTGAATTTGAGGCCTCGGGTACGGAGTTTTTGACGTCGTCGCCCATAGTCAAATTGAGCGCACGCTTGTGCGCCGTTTTTACAAAGTTTTCAGATTGCCTCTCGGGTTTTCATTTCTAGCTGAATTGGCTATAGAATCAATTGTGTCGAGACGGTTTTTGAATTTGAGGCCTCGGGTGCGGAGTTTTTGACTTCGTCGCCCATAGCCAAATTGCGCGCACGCTTGTGCGCCGTTTTTACAAAGTTTTCAAATTGCCTCTCGGGTTTGCATTTCTAGCTAAAATTGGTCATAGAATCAATTGTGTCGAGATGGTTTTTGAATTTGAGGCCTCGGGTGCGGAGTTTTTGACGTCGTCGCCCATAGCCAAATTGCGCGCACGCTTGGGCGCCGTTTTTACAAAGTTTTCAGATTGCCATTCGGGTTTGCATTCCTAGCTGAATTGGCCATAGAATCAATTGTGTCAAGACGGTTTTTGAATTTAAGGCCTCGGGTGCGGAGTTTTTGACGTCGTCGCCCATAGCCAAATTGCGCGCACGCTTGGGCGCCGTTTTTACAAAGTTTTCAGATTGCCATTCGGGTTTGCATTCCTAGCTGAATTGGCCATAGAATCAATTGTGTCGAGACGGTTTTTGAATTTAAGGCCTCGGGTGCGGAGTTTTTGACGTCGTCGCCCATAGTCAAATTGCACGCACGATTGTGCGCCGTTTTTACAAAGTTTTCAGATTGCCTCTCGGGTTTGCATTTCTAGCTGAATTGGCCATAGAATCAATTGTGTCGAGACGGTTTTTGAATTTGAGGCCTCGGGTGCGGAGTTTTTGACGTCGTCGCCCATAGCCAAATTGCGCGCACGCTTGTGCGCCGATTTTATAAAGTTTTCAAATGGCCTCTCGGGTTTGCATTCCCAGCTAAAATTGGTCATAGAATCAATTGTGTCGAGACGGTTTTTGAATTTGAGGCCTCGGGTGCGGAGTTTTTGACGTCGTCGCCCATAGCCAAATTGCGCGCACGCTTGTGCGCCGTTTTTACAAAGTTTTCAGATTGCCTCTCGGGTTTGAATTTCCCACTGAATTGGCCATAGAATCAATTATGTCGAGACGGTTTTTGAATTTGAGGCCTCGGGTGCGGAGTTTTTGACGTCGTCGCCCATAGCCAAAATTGCGCGCACGCTTGTGCGCCGTTTTTACAAAGTTTTCAGATTTCCTCTCGGGTTTGCATTTCTAGCTGAATTGGCCATAGAATCAATTTTGTCGAGACGGTTTTTGAATTTGAGGCCTCGGGTGCGGAGTTTTTGACGTCGTCGCCCATAGCCAAATTGCGCGCACGTTTGTGCGCCGTTTTTACAAAGTTTTCAGATTGCCTCTCAGGTTTGCACTTCTAGCTGAATTGGCCATAGAATCAATTTTGTCGAGACGGTTTTTGAATTTGAGGCCTCGGGTGCGGAGTTTTTGACGTCGTCGCCCATCGCCAAATTGCGCGCACGCTTGTGCGCCGTTTTTACAAAGTTTTCAGATTGCCTCTCGGGTTTGCATTTCTAGCTAAAATTGGTCATAGAATCAATTGTGTCGAGACGGTTTTTGAATTTGAGGCCTCGGGTGCAGAGTTTTTGACGTCGTCGCCCATAGCCAAATTGCGCGCACGCTTGTGCGCCGTTTTTACAAAGTTTTCAGATTGCCTCTCGGGTTTGAATTTCTATCTGAATTGGCCATAGAATCAATTGTGTCGAGACGGTTTTTGATATTGAGGCCTCGGGTGCGGAGTTTTTGACGTCGTCACCCATAGCCAAATTGCGCGCACGCTTGTGCGCCGTTTTTATAAAGTTTTCAGATTGCCTCTCGGGTTTGCATGTCTAGCTGAATTGGCCATAGAATCAATTCTGTCGAGACGGTTTTTGAATTTGAGGCCTCGGGTACGGAGTTTTTGACGTCGTCGCCCATAGTCAAATTGAGCGCACGCTTGTGCGCCGTTTTTACAAAGTTTTCAGATTGCCTCTCGGGTTTTCATTTCTAGCTGAATTGGCTATAGAATCAATTGTGTCGAGACGGTTTTTGAATTTGAGGCCTCGGGTGCGGAGTTTTTGACTTCGTCGCCCATAGCCAAATTGCGCGCACGCTTGTGCGCCGTTTTTACAAAGTTTTCAAATTGCCTCTCGGGTTTGCATTTCTAGCTAAAATTGGTCATAGAATCAATTGTGTCGAGATGGTTTTTGAATTTGAGGCCTCGGGTGCGGAGTTTTTGACGTCGTCGCCCATAGCCAAATTGCGCGCACGCTTGGGCGCCGTTTTTACAAAGTTTTCAGATTGCCATTCGGGTTTGCATTCCTAGCTGAATTGGCCATAGAATCAATTGTGTCGAGACGGTTTTTGAATTTAAGGCCTCGGGTGCGGAGTTTTTGACGTCGTCGCCCATAGTCAAATTGCACGCACGATTGTGCGCCGTTTTTACAAAGTTTTCAGATTGCCTCTCGGGTTTGCATTTCTAGCTGAATTGGCCATAGAATCAATTGTGTCGAGACGGTTTTTGAATTTGAGGCCTCGGGTGCGGAGTTTTTGACGTCGTCGCCCATAGCCAAATTGCGCGCACGCTTGTGCGCCGTTTTTATAAAGTTTTCAAATGGCCTCTCGGGTTTGCATTCCCAGCTAAAATTGGTCATAGAATCAATTGTGTCGAGACGGTTTTTGAATTTGAGGCCTCGGGTGCGGAGTTTTTGACGTCGTCGCCCATAGCCAAATTGCGCGCACGCTTGTGCGCCGTTTTTACAAAGTTTTCAGATTGCCTCTCGGGTTTGAATTTCCCACTGAATTGGCCATAGAATCAATTATGTCGAGACGGTTTTTGAATTTGAGGCCTCGGGTGCGGAGTTTTTGACGTCGTCGCCCATAGCCAAATTGCGCGCACGCTTGTGCGCCGTTTTTACAAAGTTTTCAGATTTCCTCTCGGGTTTGCATTTCTAGCTGAATTGGCCATAGAATCAATTTTGTCGAGACGGTTTTTGAATTTGAGGCCTCGGGTGCGGAGTTTTTGACGTCGTCGCCCATAGCCAAATTGCGCGCACGTTTGTGCGCCGTTTTTACAAAGTTTTCAGATTGCCTCTCAGGTTTGCACTTCTAGCTGAATTGGCCATAGAATCAATTTTGTCGAGACGGTTTTTGAATTTGAGGCCTCGGGTGCGGAGTTTTTGACGTCGTCGCCCATCGCCAAATTGCGCGCACGCTTGTGCGCCGTTTTTACAAAGTTTTCAGATTGCCTCTCGGGTTTGCATTTCTAGCTAAAATTGGTCATAGAATCAATTGTGTCGAGACGGTTTTTGAATTTGAGGCCTCGGGTGCAGAGTTTTTGACGTCGTCGCCCATAGCCAAATTGCGCGCACGCTTGTGCGCCGTTTTTACAAAGTTTTCAGATTGCCTCTCGGGTTTGAATTTCTATCTGAATTGGCCATAGAATCAATTGTGTCGAGACGGTTTTTGATATTGAGGCCTCGGGTGCGGAGTTTTTTACGTCGTCGCCCATAGCCAAACTTGCGCGCATGGTTGTGTGCCATTTTTACAAAGTTTTCAGATTGCCTCCCAAGTTTGCATCCCTCAGTGAATTGGCCATAGAATCAATTGTGTCGAGACGGTTTTTGAATTTGAGGCCTCGGGTGCGGAGTTTTTGACGTCGTCACCCATAGCCAAATTGCGCGCACGCTTGTGCGCCGTTTTTACAAAGTTTTCAGATTGCCTCTCGGGTTTGCATGTCTAGCTGAATTGGCCATAGAATCAATTCTATCGAGACGGTTTTTGAATTTGAGGCCTCGGGTACGGAGTTTTTGACGTCGTCGCCCATAGTCAAATTTAGCGCACGCTTGTGCGCCGTTTTTACAAAGTTTTCAGATTGCCTCTCGGGTTTTCATTTCTAGCTGAATTGGCTATAGAATCAATTGTGTCGAGACGGTTTTTGAATTTGAGGCCTCGGGTGCGGAGTTTTTGACTTCGTCGCCCATAGCCAAATTGCGCGCACGCTTGTGCGCCGTTTTTACAAAGTTTTCAAATTGCCTCTCGGGTTTGCATTTCTAGCTAAAATTGGTCATAGAATCAATTGTGTCGAGATGGTTTTTGAATTTGAGGCCTCGGGTGCGGAGTTTTTGACGTCGTCGCCCATAGCCAAATTGCGCGCACGCTTGGGCGCCGTTTTTACAAAGTTTTCAGATTGCCATTCGGGTTTGCATCCCTAGCTGAATTGGCCATAGAATCAATTGTGTCGAGACGGTTTTTGAATTTGAGGCCTCGGGTGCGGAGTTTTTGACGTCGTCGCCCATAGTCAAATTGCACGCACGATTGTGCGCCGTTTTTACAAAGTTTTCAGATTGCCTCTCGGGTTTGCATTTCTAGCTGAATTGGCCATAGAATCAATTGTGTCGAGACGGTTTTTGAATTTGAGGCCTCGGGTGCGGAGTTTTTGACGTCGTCGCCCATAGCCAAATTGCGCGCACGCTTGTGCGCCTTTTTTATAAAGTTTTCAAATGGCCTCTCGGGTTTGCATTCCTAGCTAAAATTGGTCATAGAATCAATTGTGTCGAGACGGTTTTTGAATTTGAGGCCTCGGGTGCGGAGTTTTTGACGTCGTCGCCCATAGCCAAATTGCGCGCACGCTTGTGCGCCGTTTTTACAAAGTTTTCAGATTGCCTCTCGGGTTTGAATTTCCCACTGAATTGGCCATAGAATCAATTGTGTCGATACGGTTTTTGAATTTGAGGCCTCGGGTGCGGAGTTTTTGACTTCGTCGCCCATAGCCAAATTGCGCGCACGCTTGTGCGCCGTTTTTACAAAGTTTTCAAATTGCCTCTCGGGTTTGCATTTCTAGCTAAAATTGGTCATAGAATCAATTGTGTCGAGATGGTTTTTGAATTTGAGGCCTCGGGTGCGGAGTTTTTGACGTCGTCGCCCATAGCCAAATTGCGCGCACGCTTGGGCGCCGTTTTTACAAAGTTTTCAGATTGCCATTCGGGTTTGCATCCCTAGCTGAATTGGCCATAGAATCAATTGTGTCGAGACGGTTTTTGAATTTGAGGCCTCGGGTGCGGAGTTTTTGACGTCGTCGCCCATAGTCAAATTGCACGCACGATTGTGCGCCGTTTTTACAAAGTTTTCAGATTGCCTCTCGGGTTTGCATTTCTAGCTGAATTGGCCATAGAATCAATTGTGTCGAGACGGTTTTTGAATTTGAGGCCTCGGGTGCGGAGTTTTTGACGTCGTCGCCCATAGCCAAATTGCGCGCACGCTTGTGCGCCTTTTTTATAAAGTTTTCAAATGGCCTCTCGGGTTTGCATTCCTAGCTAAAATTGGTCATAGAATCAATTGTGTCGAGACGGTTTTTGAATTTGAGGCCTCGGGTGCGGAGTTTTTGACGTCGTCGCCCATAGCCAAATTGCGCGCACGCTTGTGCGCCGTTTTTACAAAGTTTTCAGATTGCCTCTCGGGTTTGAATTTCCCACTGAATTGGCCATAGAATCAATTGTGTCGATACGGTTTTTGAATTTGAGGCCTCGGGTGCGGAGTTTTTGACGTCGTCGCCCATAGCCAAATTGCGCGCACGCTTGTGCGCCGTTTTTACAAAGTTTTCAGATTGCCTCTCGGGTTTGCATTTCTAGCTAAAATTGGTCATAGAATCAATTGTGTCGAGATGGTTTTTGAATTTGAGGCCTCGGGTGCGGAGTTTTTGACGTCGTCGCCCATAGCCAAATTGCGCGCACGCTTGGGCGCCGTTTTTACAAAGTTTTCAGATTGCCATTCGGGTTTGCATTCCTAGCTGAATTGGCCATAGAATCAATTGTGTCGAGACAATTTTTGAATTTGAGGCCTCGGGTGCGGAGTTTTTGACGTCGTCGCCCATAGTCAAATTGCACGCACGGTTGTGCGCCGTTTTTACAAAGTTTTCAGATTGCCTCTCGGGTTTGCATATCTAGCTGAATTGGCCATAGAATCAATTGTGTCAAGACAGTTTTTGAATTTGAGGCCTCGGGTGCGGAGTTTTTGACGTCGTCGCCCATAGCCAAATTGCGCGCACGCTTGTGCGCCGTTTTTATAAAGTTTTCACATGGCCTCTCGGGTTTGCATCCCTAGCTAAAATTGGTCATAGAATCAATTGTGTCGAGACGGTTTTTGAATTTGAGGCCTCGGGTGCGGAGTTTTTGACGTCGTCGCCCATAGCCAAATTGCGCGCACGCTTGTGCGCCGTTTTTACAAAGTTTTCAGATTGCCTCTCGGGTTTGAATTTCCCACTGAATTGGCCATAGAATCAATTGTGTCGAGACGGTTTTTGAATTTGAGGCCTCGGGTGCGGAGTTTTTGACATCGTCGCCCATAGCCAAATTGCGCGCACGCTTGTGCGCCGTTTTTACAAAGTTTTCAGATTGCCTCTCGGGTTTGCATTTCTAGCTGAATTGGCCATAGAATCAATTTTGTCGAGACGGTTTTAGATATTTGAGGCCTCGGGTGCGGAGTTTTTGACGTCGTCGCCCATCGCCACATTGCGCGCACGCTTGTGCGCCGTTTTTACAAAGTTTTCAGATTGCCTCTCGGGTTTGCATTTCTAGCTAAAATTGGTCATAGAATCAATTGTGTCGAGACGGTTTTTGAATTTGAGGCCTCGGGTGCGGAGTTTTTGACGTCGTCGCCCATAGCCAAATTGCGCGCACGCTTGTGCGCCGTTTTTACAAAGTTTTCAGATTGCCTCTCGGGTTTGAATTTCCCACTGAATTGGCCATAGAATCAATTGTGTCGAGACGGTTTTTGAATTTGAGGCCTCAGGTGCGGAGTTTTTGACGTCGTCGCCCATAGCCAAACTTGCGCGCACGGTTGTGTGCCATTTTTACAAAGTTTTCAGATTGCCTCCCAAGTTTGCATCCCTCAATGAATTGGCCATAGAATCAATTGTGTCGAGACGGTTTTTGAATTTGAGGCCTCGGGTGCGGAGTTTTTTACGTCGTCGCCCATAGCCAAATTGCGCGCACGCTTGTGCGCCGTTTTAACAAAGTTTTCAGATTGCCTCTCGGGTTTGCATCTCTAGCTGAATTGGCCATAGAATCAATTGTGTCGAGACGGTTTTTGAATTTGAGGCCTCGGGTGCGGAGTTTTTGACGTCGTCGCCCATAGCCAAATTGCGCGCACGCTTGTGCACCGTTTTTACAAAGTTTTCAGATTGCCTCTCGGGTTTGAATTTCCCACTGAATTGGCCATAGAATCAATTGAGTTGAGACGGTTTTTGAATTTGAGGCCTCGGGTGCGGAGTTTTTGACGTCGTCGCCCATAGCCAAATTGCGCGCACACTTGTGCGCTGTTTTTACAAAGTTTTCAGATTGCCTCTCGGGTTTGCATTTCTAGCTGAATTGGCCATAGAATCAATTGTGTCGAGACGGTTTTTGAATTTGAGGCCTCGGGTGCGGAGTTTTTGACGTCGTCGCCCATCGCCACATTGCGCGCATGCTTGTGCGCCGTTTTTACAAAGTTTTTAGATTGCCTCTCGGGTTTGCATTTCTAGCTAAAATTGGTCATAGAATCAATTGTGTCGAGACGGTTTTTGAATTTGAGGCCTCGGGTGCGGAGTTTTTGACGTCGTCGCCCATAGCCAAATTGCGCGCACGCTTGTGCGCCGTTTTTACAAAGTTTTCAGATTGCCTCTCGGGTTTGAATTTCTATCTGAATTGGCGATAGAATCAATTGTGTCGAGACGGTTTTTGAATTTGAGGCCTCGGGTGCGGAGTTTTTGACGTCGTCGCCCATAGCCAAACTTGCGCGCATGGTTGTGTGCCATTTTTACAAAGTTTTCAGATTGCCTCCCAAGTTTGCATCCCTCACTGAATTGGCCATAGAATCAATTGTGTTGAGACGGTTTTTGAATTTGAGGCCTCGGGTGCGGAGTTTTTGACGTCGTCGCCCATAGCCAAATTGCGCGCACGCTTGTGCGCCGTTTTTACAAAGTTTTCAGATTGCCTCTCGGGTTTACATTTCTAGCTAAATTGGCCATAGAATCAATTCTGTCGAGACGATTTTTGAATTTGAGGCCTCGGGTGCGGAGTTTTTGACGTCGTCGCCCATAGTCAAATTGCGCGCACGCTTGTTCGCCGTTTTTACAAAGTTTTCAGATTGCCTCTCGGGTTTTCATTTCTAGCTGAATTGGCTATAGAATCAATTGTGTCGAGACAGTTTTTGAATTTGAGGCCTCGGGTGCGGAGTTTTTGACGTCGTCGCCCATAGCCAAATTGCGCGCACGCTTGTGCGCCGTTTTTATAAAGTTTTCAAATGGCCTCTCGGGTTTGCATTCCTAGCTAAAATTGGTCATAGAATCAATTGTGTCGAGACGGTTTTTGAATTTGAGGCCTCGGGTGCGGAGTTTTTGACGTCGTCGCCCATAGCCAAATTGCGCGCACGCTTGTGCGCCGTTTTTACAAAGTTTTCAGATTGCCTCTCGGGTTTGAATATCCCACTGAATTGGCCATAGAATCAATTGTGTCGAGACGGTTTTTGAATTTGAGGCCTCGGGTTCGGAGTTTTTGACGTCGTCGCCCATAGCCAAATTGCGCGCACGCTTGTGCGCCGTTTTTACAAAGTTTTCAGATTGCCTCTCAGGTTTGCATGTCTAGCTGAATTGGCCATAGAATCAATTTTGTCGAGACGGTTTTTGAATTTGAGGCCTCGGGTGCGGAGTTTTTGACGTCGTCGCCCATCGCCACATTGCGCGCACGCTTGTGCGCCGTTTTTACAAAGTTTTCAGATTGCCTCTCGGGTTTGCATTTCTAGCTAAAATTGGTCATAGAATCAATTGTGTCGAGACGGTTTTTGAATTTGAGGCCTCGGGTGCGGAGTTTTTGACGTCGTCGCCCATAGCCAAATTGCGCGCACGCTTGTGTGCCGTTTTTACAAAGTTTTCAGATTGCCTCTCGGGTTTGAATTTCCCACTGAATTGGCCATAGAATCAATTGTGTCGAGACGGTTTTTGAATTTTAGGCCTCAGGTGCGGAGTTTTTGACGTCGTCGCCCATAGCCAAACTTGCGCGCATGGTTGTGTGCCATTTTTACAAA
Source organism: Galeopsis tetrahit (assembly GCA_963675135.1). Taxonomy (NCBI): domain Eukaryota; kingdom Viridiplantae; phylum Streptophyta; class Magnoliopsida; order Lamiales; family Lamiaceae; genus Galeopsis; species Galeopsis tetrahit. The sequence continues at coordinate 7,620,450 of OY776121.1, read as the reverse complement.
GTTTTCAGATTGCCTCCCAAGTTTGCATCCCTCACTGAATTGGCCATAGAATCAATTGTGTCGAGACGGTTTTTGAATTTGAGGCCTCGGGTGCGGAGTTTTTTACGTCGTCGCCCATAGCCAAATTGCGCGCACGCTTGTGCGCCGTTTTAACAAAGTTTTCAGATTGCCTCTCGGGTTTGCATCTCTAGCTGAATTGGCCATAGAATCAATTGTGTCGAGACGGTTTTTGAATTTGAGGCCTCGGGTGCGGAGTTTTTGACGTCGTCGCCCATAGCCAAATTGCGCGCACGCTTGTGCACCGTTTTTACAAAGTTTTCAGATTGCCTCTCGGGTTTGAATTTCCCACTGAATTGGCCATAGAATCAATTGTGTTGAGACGGTTTATGAATTTGAGGCCTCGGGTGCGGAGTTTTTGACGTCGTCGCCCATAGCCAAATTGCGCGCACGCTTGTGCGCTGTTTTTACAAAGTTTTCAGATTGCCTCTCGGGTTTGCATTTCTAGCTGAATTGGCCATAGAATCAATTGTGTCGAGACGGTTTTTGAATTTGAGGCCTCGGGTGCGGAGTTTTTGACGTCGTCGCCCATCGCCACATTGCGCGCATGCTTGTGCGCCGTTTTTACAAAGTTTTTAGATTGCCTCTCGGGTTTGCATTTCTAGCTAAAATTGGTCATGGAATCAATTGTGTCGAGACGGTTTTTGAATTTGAGGCCTCGGATGCGGAGTTTTTGACGTCGTCGCCCATAGCCAAATTGCGCGCACGCTTGTGCGCCGTTTTTACAAAGTTTTCAGATTGCCTCTCGGGTTTGAATTTCTATCTGAATTGGCGATAGAATCAATTGTGTCGAGACGGTTTTTGAATTTGAGGCCTCGGGTGCGGAGTTTTTGACGTCGTCGCCCATAGCCAAACTTGCGCGCATGGTTGTGTGCCATTTTTACAAAGTTTTCAGATTGCCTCCCAAGTTTGCATCCCTCACTGAATTGGCCATAGAATCAATTGTGTCGAGACGGTTTTTGAATTTGAGGCCTCGGGTGCGGAGTTTTTGACGTCGTCGCCCATAGCCAAATTGCGCGCACGCTTGTGCGCCGTTTTTACAAAGTTTTCAGATTGCCTCTCGGGTTTACATTTCTAGCTAAATTGGCCATAGAATCAATTCTGTCGAGACGGTTTTTGAATTTGAGGCCTCGGGTGCGGAGTTTTAGACGTCGTCGCCCATAGTCAAATTGCGCGCACGCTTGTGCGCCATTTTTACAAAGTTTTCAGATTGCCTCTCGGGTTTTCATTTCTAGCTGAATTGGCTATAGAATCAATTGTGTCGAGACGGTTTTTGAATTTGAGGCCTCGGGTGCGGAGTTTTTGACTTCGTCGCCCATAGCCAAATTGCGCGCACGCTTGTGCGCCGTTTTTACAAAGTTTTCAAATTGCCTCCCAAGTTTACATCCCTCACTGAATTGGCCATAGAATCAATTGTGTCGAGACGGTTTTTGAATTTGAGGCCTCGGGTGCGGAGTTTTTGACGTCGTCGCCCATAGTCAAATTGCACGCACGATTGTGCGCCGTTTTTACAAAGTTTTCAGATTGCCTCTCGGGTTTGCATTTCTAGCTGAATTGGCCATAGAATCAATTGTGTCGAGACGGTTTTTGAATTTGAGGCCTCGGGTGCGGAGTTTTTGACGTCGTCGCCCATAGCCAAATTGCGCGCACGCTTGTGCGCCTTTTTTATAAAGTTTTCAAATGGCCTCTCGGGTTTGCATTCCTAGCTAAAATTGGTCATAGAATCAATTGTGTCGAGACGGTTTTTGAATTTGAGGCCTCGGGTGCGGAGTTTTTGACGTCGTCGCCCATAGCCAAATTGCGCGCACGCTTGTGCGCCGTTTTTACAAAGTTTTCAGATTGCCTCTCGGGTTTGAATTTCCCACTGAATTGGCCATAGAATCAATTGTGTCGATACGGTTTTTGAATTTGAGGCCTCGGGTGCGGAGTTTTTGACGTCGTCGCCCATAGCCAAATTGCGCGCACGCTTGTGCGCCGTTTTTACAAAGTTTTCAGATTGCCTCTCGGGTTTGCATTTCTAGCTAAAATTGGTCATAGAATCAATTGTGTCGAGATGGTTTTTGAATTTGAGGCCTCGGGTGCGGAGTTTTTGACGTCGTCGCCCATAGCCAAATTGCGCGCACGCTTGGGCGCCGTTTTTACAAAGTTTTCAGATTGCCATTCGGGTTTGCATTCCTAGCTGAATTGGCCATAGAATCAATTGTGTCGAGACAATTTTTGAATTTGAGGCCTCGGGTGCGGAGTTTTTGACGTCGTCGCCCATAGTCAAATTGCACGCACGGTTGTGCGCCGTTTTTACAAAGTTTTCAGATTGCCTCTCGGGTTTGCATATCTAGCTGAATTGGCCATAGAATCAATTGTGTCAAGACAGTTTTTGAATTTGAGGCCTCGGGTGCGGAGTTTTTGACGTCGTCGCCCATAGCCAAATTGCGCGCACGCTTGTGCGCCGTTTTTATAAAGTTTTCACATGGCCTCTCGGGTTTGCATCCCTAGCTAAAATTGGTCATAGAATCAATTGTGTCGAGACGGTTTTTGAATTTGAGGCCTCGGGTGCGGAGTTTTTGACGTCGTCGCCCATAGCCAAATTGCGCGCACGCTTGTGCGCCGTTTTTACAAAGTTTTCAGATTGCCTCTCGGGTTTGCATTTCTATCTGAATTGGCCAAAGAATCAATTGTGTCGAGACCGTTTTTGAATTTGAGGCCTCGGGTGCGGAGTTTTTGACATCGTCGCCCATAGTCAAATTGTGCGCACGCTTGTGCGCCGTTTTTACAAAGTATTCAGATTGCCTCTCGGGTTTGCATTTCTAGCTTAATTGGCCATAGAATCAATTGTGTCGAGACGGTTTTTGAATTTGAGGCCTCGGGTGCGGAGTTTTTGACGGTGTCGCCCATCGCCAAATTGCGCGCACGCTTGTGCGCCGTTTTTACAAAGTTTTCAGATTGCCTCTCGGGTTTGCATTTCTAGCTAAAATTGGTCATAGAATCAATTGTGTCGAGACGGTTTTTGAATTTGAGGCCACGGGTGCAGAGTTTTTGACGTCGTCGCCCATAGCCAAATTGCGCGCACGCTTGTTCGCCGTTTTTATAAAGTTTTCAGATTGCCTCTCGGGTTTGCATTCCTAGCTAAAATTGGTCATAGAATCAATTGTGTCGAGACGGTTTTTGAATTTGAGGCCTCGGGTGCGGAGTTTTTTACGTCGTCGCCCATAGCCAAATTGCGCGCACGCTTGTGCGCCGTTTTTACAAAGTTTTCAAATTGCCTCCCAAGTTTGCATCCCTCACTGAATTGGCCATAGAATCAATTGTGTCGAGACGGTTTTTGAATTTGAGGCCTCGGGTGCGGAGTTTTTTACGTCGTCGCCCATAGCCAAATTGTGCGCACGCTTGTGCGCCGTTTTAACAAAGTTTTCAGATTGCCTCTCGGGTTTGCATTTCTAGCTGAATTGGCCATAGAATCAATTGTGTCGAGACGGTTTTTGAATTTGAGGCCTCGGGTGCGGAGTTTTTGACGTCGTCGCCCATAGCCAAATTGCGCGCACGCTTGTGCACCGTTTTTACAAAGTTTTCAGATTGTCTCTCGGGTTTGAATTTCCCACTGAATTGGCCATAGAATCAATTGTGTTGAGACGGTTTTTGAATTTGAGGCCTCGGGTGCGGAGTGTTTGATGTCGTCGCCCATAGCCAAATTGCGCGCACGCTTGTTCGCCGTTTTTACAAAGTTTTCAGATTGCCTCTCGGGTTTGCATTTCTAGCTGAATTGGCCATAGAATCAATTTTGTCGAGACGGTTTTTGAATTTGAGGCCTCGGGTGCGGAGTTTTTGACGTCGTCGCCCATCGCCAAATTGCGCGCACGCTTGTGCGCCGTTTTTACAAAGTTTTCAGATTGCCTCTCGGGTTTGCATTTCTAGCTAAAATTGGTCATAGAATCAATTGTGTCGAGACGGTTTTTGAATTTGAGGCCACGGGTGCGGAGTTTTTGACGTCGTCGCCCATAGCCAAATTGCGCGCACGCTTGTGCGCCGTTTTTACAAAGTTTTCAGATTGCCTCTTGGGTTTGCATTTCTATCTGAATTGGCCATAGAATCAATTGTGTCGAGACGGTTTTTGAATTTGAGGCCTCGGGTGCGGAGTTTTTGACGTCGTCGCCCATAGCCAAACTTGCGCGCATGGTGGTGTGCCATTTTTACAAAGTTTTCAGATTGCCTCCCAAGTTTGCATCCCTCACTGAATTGGCCATAGAATCAATTGTGTCGAGACGGTTTTTGAATTTGAGGCCTCGGGTGCAGAGTTTTTAACGTCGTCGCCCATAGCCAAATTGCGCGCACGCTTGTGCGCCGTTTTTACAAAGTTTTCAGATTGCCTCTCGGGTTTGCATTTCTAGCTGAATTGGCCATAGAATCAATTGTGTCGAGACGGTTTTTGAATTTGAGGCCTCGGGTGCGGAGTTTTTGACGTCGTCGCCCATAGCCAAATTGCGCGCACGCTTGTGCGCCGTTTTGACAAAGTTTTCAAATTGCCTCTCGGGTTTGCATTTCTAGCTAAAATTGGTCATAGAATCAATTGTGTCGAGACGGTTTTTGATTTTGAGGCCTCGGGTGCGGAGTTTTTGACGTCGTCGCCCATAGCCAAATTGCGCGCACGCTTGTGCGCCGTTTTTACAAAGTTTTGAGATTGCCTCTCGGGTTTGAATTTCCCACTGAATTGGCCATAGAATCAATTGTGTCGAGACGGTTTTTGAATTTGAGGCCTCGGGTGCGGAGTTTTTGACGTCGTCGCCCATAGCCAAATTGCGCGCACGCTTGTGCGCCGTTTTTACAAAGTTTTCAGATTGCCTCTCGGGTTTGCATTTCTATCTGAATTGGCCAAAGAATCAATTGTGTCGAGACGGTTTTTGAATTTGAGGCCTCGGGTGCGGAGTTTTTGACGTCGTCGCCCATAGTCAAATTGTGCGCACGCTTGTGCGCCGTTTTTACAAAGTATTCAGATTGCCTCTCGGGTTTGCATTTCTAGCTTAATTGGCCATAGAATCAATTGTGTCGAGACGGTTTTTGAATTTGAGGCCTCGGGTGCGGAGTTTTTGACGGTGTCGCCCATAGCCAAATTGCGCGCACGCTTGTGCGCCGTTTTTACAAAGTTTTCAAATTGCCTCTCGGGTTTGCATTTCTAGCTAAAATTGGTCATAGAATCAATTGTGTCGAGACGGTTTTTGAATTTGAGGCCACGGGTGCAGAGTTTTTGACGTCGTCGCCCATAGCCAAATTGCGCGCACGTTTGTGCGCCGTTTTTACAAAGTTTTCAGATTGCCTCTCGGGTTTGCATCTCTAGCTAAAATTGGTCATAGAATCAATTGTGTCGAGACGGTTTTTGATTTTGAGGCCTCGGGTGCGGAGTTTTTGACGTCGTCGCCCATAGCCAAATTGCGCGCACGCTTGTGCGCCGTTTTTACAAAGTTTTGAGATTGCCTCTCGGGTTTGAATTTCCCACTGAATTGGCCATAGAATCAATTGTGTCGAGACGGTTTTTGAATTTGAGGCCTCGGGTGCGGAGTTTTTGACGGTGTCGCCCATAGCCAAATTGCGCGCACGCTTGTGCGCCGTTTTTACAAAGTTTTCAAATTGCCTCTCGGGTTTGCATTTCTAGCTAAAATTGGTCATAGAATCAATTGTGTCGAGACGGTTTTTGAATTTGAGGCCACGGGTGCAGAGTTTTTGACGTCGTCGCCCATAGCCAAATTGCGCGCACGCTTGTGCGCCGTTTTTACAAAGTTTTCAGATTGCCTCTCGGGTTTGCATTTCTATCTGAATTGGCCATAGAATCAATTGTGTCGAGACGGTTTTTGAATTTGAGGCCTCGGGTGCGGAGTTTTTGACGTCGTCGCCCATAACCAAATTGCGCGCACGCTTGTGCGCCGTTTTTACAAAGTTTTCAAATTGCCTCTCGGGTTTGCATTTCTAGCTAAAATTGGTCATAGAATCAATTGTGTCGAGACGGTTTTTGATTTTGAGGCCTTGGGTGCGGAGTTTTTGACGTCGTCGCCCATAGCCAAATTGCGCGCACGCTTGTGCGCCGTTTTTACAAAGTTTTGAGATTGCCTCTCGGGTTTGAATGTCCCACTGAATTGGCCATAGAATCAATTGTGTCGAGACGGTTTTTGAATTTGAGGCCTCGGGTGCGGAGTTTTTGACGTCGTCGCCGATAGCCAAATTGCGCGCACGCTTGTGCGCCGTTTTTACAAAGTTTTCAAATTGCCTCTCGGGTTTGCATTTCTAGCTAAAATTGGTCATAGAATCAATTGTGTCGAGACGGTTTTTGAATTTGAGGCCTCGGGTGCGGAGTTTTTGACGGTGTCGCCCATAGCCAAATTGCGCGCACGCTTGTGCGCCGTTTTTACAAAGTTTTCAAATTGCCTCTCGGGTTTGCATTTCTAGCTAAAATTGGTCATAGAATCAATTGTGTCGAGACGGTTTTTGAATTTGAGGCCACGGGTGCAGAGTTTTTGACGTCGTCGCCCATAGCCAAATTGCGCGCACGCTTGTGCGCCGTTTTTACAAAGTTTTCAGATTGCCTCTCGGGTTTGCATTTCTATCTGAATTGGCCATAGAATCAATTGTGTCGAGACGGTTTTTGAATTTGAGGCCTCGGGTGCGGAGTTTTTGAAGTCGTCGCCCATAGCCAAATTGCGCGCACGCTTGTGCGCCGTTTTTACAAAGTTTTCAAATTGCCTCTCGGGTTTGCATTTCTAGCTAAAATTGGTCATAGAATCAATTGTGTCGAGACGGTTTTTGATTTTGAGGCCTCGGGTGCGGAGTTTTTGACGTCGTCGCCCATAGCCAAATTGCGCGCACGCTTGTGCGCCGTTTTTACAAAGTTTTGAGATTGCCTCTCGGGTTTGAATTTCCCACTGAATTGGCCATAGAATCAATTGTGTCGAGACGGTTTTTGAATTTGAGGCCTCGGGTGCGGAGTTTTTGACGTCGCCGCCCCTAACCAAATTGCGCGCACGCTTGTGCGCCGTTTTTACAAAGTTTTCAGATTGCCATTCGGGTTTGCATTTCTAGCTGAATTGGCCATAGAATCAATTGTGTCGAGACGGTTTTTGAATTTGAGGCCTCGGGTGCGGAGTTTTTGATGTCGTCGCCCATAGCCAAATTGCGCGCAAGCTTGTGCGCCGTTTTTACAAAGTTTTCAGATTGCCTCTCGGGTTTGCATTTCTAGCTGAATTGGCCATAGAATCAATTTTGTCGAGACGGTTTTTGAATTTGAGGCCTCGGGTGCGGAGTTTTTGACGTCGTCGCCCAACGCCAAACTGCGCGCACGCTTGTGCGCCGTTTTTACAAAGTTTTCAGATTGCCTCTCGGGTTTGCATTTCTAGCTAAAATTGGTCATAGAATCAATTGTGTCGAGACGGTTTTTGAATTTGAGGCCACGGGTGCGGAGTTTTTGACGTCGTCGCCCATAGCCAAATTGCGCGCACGCTTGTGCGCCGTTTTTACAAAGTTTTCAGATTGCCTCTTGGGTTTGCATTTCCACCTGAATTGGCCATAGAATCAATTGTTTCGAGACGGTTTTTGAATTTGAGGCCTCGGGTGCGGAGTTTTTGACGTCGTCGCCCATAGCCAAATTTGCGCGCATGGTTGTGTGCCATTTTTACAAAGTTTTCAGATTGCCTCCCAAGTTTGCATCCCTCACTGAATTGGCCATAGAACCAATTGTGTCGAGACGGTTTTTGAATTTGAGGCCTCGGGTGCGGAGTTTTTGACGTCGTCGCCCATAGCCAAATTGCGCGCACGCTTGTGCGCCGTTTTTACAAAGTTTTCAGATTGCCATTCGGGTTTGCATTTCTAGCTGAATTGGCCATAGAATCAATTGTGTCGAGACGGTTTTTGAATTTGAGGCCTCGGGTGCGGAGTTTTTGATGTCGTCGCCCATAGCCAAATTGCGCGCACGCTTGTGCGCCGTTTTTACAAAGTTTTCAGATTGCCTCTCGGGTTTGCATTTCTAGCTGAATTGGCCATAGAATCAATTTTGTCGAGACGGTTTTTGAATTTGAGGCCTCGGGTGCGGAGTTTTTGACGTCGTCGCCCAACGCCAAACTGCGCGCACGCTTGTGCGCCGTTTTTACAAAGTTTTCAGATTGCCTCTCGGGTTTGCATTTCTAGCTAAAATTGGTCATAGAATCAATTGTGTCGAGACGGTTTTTGAATTTGAGGCCACGGGTGCGGAGTTTTTGACGTCGTCGCCCATAGCCAAATTGCGCGCACGCTTGTGCGCCGTTTTTACAAAGTTTTCAGATTGCCTCTTGGGTTTGCATTTCCACCTGAATTGGCCATAGAATCAATTGTTTCGAGACGGTTTTTGAATTTGAGGCCTCGGGTGCGGAGTTTTTGACGTCGTCGCCCATAGCCAAATTTGCGCGCATGGTTGTGTGCCATTTTTACAAAGTTTTCAGATTGCCTCCCAAGTTTGCATCCCTCACTGAATTGGCCATAGAACCAATTGTGTCGAGACGGTTTTTGAATTTGAGGCCTCGGGTGCGGAGTTTTTGACGTCGTCGCCCATAGCCAAATTGCGCGCACGCTTGTGCGCCGTTTTTACAAAGTTTTCAGATTGCCTCTCGGGTTTGCATTTCTAGCTGAATTGGCCATAGAATCAATTGTGTCGAGACGGTTTTTGAATTTGAGGCCTCGGGTGCGGAGTTTTTGACATCGTCGCCCATAGCCAAATTGCGTGCACGCTTGTGCGCCGTTTTTACAAAGTTTTCAAATTGCCTCTCGGGTTTGCATTTCTAGCTAAAATTGGTCATAGAATCAATTGTGTCGAGACGGTTTTTGAATTTGAGGCCTCGGGTGCGGAGTTTTTGACGTCGTCGCCCATAGCCAAATTGCGCGCACGCTTGTGCGCCGTTTTTACAAAGTTTTCAGATTGCCTATCGGGTTTGAATTTCCCACTGAATTGGCCATAGAATCAATTGTGTCGAGACGGTTTTTGAATTTGAGGCCTCGGGTGCGGAGTTTTTGACGTCGTCGCCCATAGCCAAATTGCGCGCACGCTTGTGCGCCGTTTTTACAAAATTTTCAGATTGCCTCTCGGGTTTGCATTTCTAGCTGAATTGGCCATAGAATCAATTTTGTCGAGACGGTTTTTGAATTTGAGGCCTCGGGTGCGGAGTTTTTGAAGTCGTCGCCCATCGCCAAATTGCGCGCACGCTTGTGCGCCGTTTTTACAAAGTTTTAAGATTGCCTCTCGGGTTTGCATTTCTAGCTAAAATTGGTCATAGAATCAATTGTGTCGAGACGGTTTTTGAATTTGAGGCCTCGGGTGCGGAGTTTTTGACGTCGTCGCCCATTGCCAAACTTGCGCGCATGGTTGTGTGCCATTTTTACAAAGTTTTCAGATTGCCTCCCAAGTTTACATACCTCACTGAATTGGCCATAGAATCAATTGTGTCGAGACGGTTTTTGAATTTGAGGCCTCGGGTGCGGAGTTTTTTACGTCGTCGCCCATAGCCAAATTGCGCGCACGCTTGTGCGCCGTTTTAACAAAGTTTTCAGATTGCCTCTCGGGTTTGCATTTCTAGCTGAATTGGCCATAGAATCAATTGTGTCGAGACGGTTTTTGAATTTGAGGCCTCGGGTGCGGAGTTTTTGACGTCGTCGCCCATAGCCAAATTGCGCGCACGCTTGTGCGCCGTTTTTACAAAGTTTTCAGATTGCCTCTCGGGTTTGCATTTCTAGCTGAATTGGCCATAGAATCAATTGTGTCGAGACGGTTTTTGAATTTGAGGCCTCGGGTGCGGAGTTTTTGACATCGTCGCCCATAGCCAAATTGCGTGCACGCTTGTGCGCCGTTTTTACAAAGTTTTCAAATTGCCTCTCGGGTTTGCATTTCTAGCTAAAATTGGTCATAGAATCAATTGTGTCGAGACGGTTTTTGAATTTGAGGCCTCGGGTGCGGAGTTTTTGACGTCGTCGCCCATAGCCAAATTGCGCGCACGCTTGTGCGCCGTTTTTACAAAGTTTTCAGATTGCCTATCGGGTTTGAATTTCCCACTGAATTGGCCATAGAATCAATTGTGTCGAGACGGTTTTTGAATTTGAGGCCTCGGGTGCGGAGTTTTTGACGTCGTCGCCCATAGCCAAATTGCGCGCACGCTTGTGCGCCGTTTTTACAAAATTTTCAGATTGCCTCTCGGGTTTGCATTTCTAGCTGAATTGGCCATAGAATCAATTTTGTCGAGACGGTTTTTGAATTTGAGGCCTCGGGTGCGGAGTTTTTGAAGTCGTCGCCCATCGCCAAATTGCGCGCACGCTTGTGCGCCGTTTTTACAAAGTTTTAAGATTGCCTCTCGGGTTTGCATTTCTAGCTAAAATTGGTCATAGAATCAATTGTGTCGAGACGGTTTTTGAATTTGAGGCCTCGGGTGCGGAGTTTTTGACGTCGTCGCCCATTGCCAAACTTGCGCGCATGGTTGTGTGCCATTTTTACAAAGTTTTCAGATTGCCTCCCAAGTTTACATACCTCACTGAATTGGCCATAGAATCAATTGTGTCGAGACGGTTTTTGAATTTGAGGCCTCGGGTGCGGAGTTTTTTACGTCGTCGCCCATAGCCAAATTGCGCGCACGCTTGTGCGCCGTTTTAACAAAGTTTTCAGATTGCCTCTCGGGTTTGCATTTCTAGCTGAATTGGCCATAGAATCAATTGTGTCGAGACGGTTTTTGAATTTGAGGCCTCGGGTGCGGAGTTTTTGACGTCGTCGCCCATAGCCAAATTGCGCGCACGCTTGTGCACCGTTTTTACAAAGTTTTCAGATTGCCTCTCGGGTTTGAATTTCCTACTGAATTGGCCATAGAATCAATTGTGTTGAGACGGTTTTTGAATTTGAGGCCTCGGGTGCGGAGTTTTTGACGTCGTCGCCCATAGCCAAATTGCGCGCACGCTTGTGCGCTGTTTTTACAAAGTTTTCAGATTGCCTCTCGGGTTTGCATTTCTAGCTGAATTGGCCATAGAATCAATTGTGTCGAGACGGTTTTTGAATTTGAGGCCTCGGGTGCGGAGTTTTTGACTTCGTCGCCCATAGCCAAATTGCGCGCACGCTTGTGCGCCGTTTTTACAAAGTTTTCAAATTGCCTCCCAAGTTTGCATCCCTCACTGAATTGGCCATGGAATCAATTGTGTCGAGACGGTTTTTGAATTTGAGGCCTCGGGTGCGGAGTTTTTTACGTCGTCGCCCATAGCCAAATTGCGCGCACGCTTGTGCGCCATTTTTACAAAGTTTTCAGATTGCCTCTCGGGTTTGAATTTCTATCTGAATTGGCGATAGAATCAATTGTGTCGAGACGGTTTTTGAATTTGAGGCCTCGGGTGCGGAGTTTTTGACGTCGTCGCCCATAGCCAAACTTGCGCGCATGGTTGTGTGCCATTTTTACAAAGTTTTCAGATTGCCTCCCAAGTTTGCATCCCTCACTGAATTGGCCATAGAATCAATTGTGTCGAGACGGTTTTTGAATTTGAGGCCTCGGGTGCGGAGTTTTTGACTTCGTCGCCCATAGCCAAATTGCGCGCACGCTTGTGCGCCGTTTTTACAAAGTTTTCAAATTGCCTCCCAAGTTTACATCCCTCACTGAATTGGCCATAGAATCAATTGTGTCGAGACGGTTTTTGAATTTGAGGCCTCGGGTGCGGAGTTTTTTACGTCGTCGCCCATAGCCAAATTGCGCGCACGCTTGTGCGCCGTTTTAACAAAGTTTTCAGATTGCCTCTCGGGTTTGCATTTCTAGCTGAATTGGCCATAGAATCAATTGTGTCGAGACGGTTTTTGAATTTGAGGCCTCGGGTGCGGAGTTTTTGACGTCGTCGCCCATAGCCAAATTGCGTGCACGCTTGTGCACCGTTTTTACAAAGTTTTCAGATTGCCTCTCGGGTTTGAATTTCCTACTGAATTGGCCATAGAATCAATTGTGTTGAGACGGTTTTTGAATTTGAGGCCTCGGGTGCGGAGTTTTTGACGTCGTCGCCCATAGCCAAATTGCGCGCACGCTTGTGCGCTGTTTTTACAAAGTTTTCAGATTGCCTCTCGGGTTTGCATTTCTAGCTGAATTGGCCATAGAATCAATTGTGTCGAGACGGTTTTTGAATTTGAGGCCTCGGGTGCGGAGTTTTTGACTTCGTCGCCCATAGCCAAATTGCGCGCACGCTTGTGCGCCGTTTTTACAAAGTTTTCAAATTGCCTCCCAAGTTTGCATCCCTCACTGAATTGGCCATAGAATCAATTGTGTCGAGACGGTTTTTGAATTTGAGGCCTCGGGTGCGGAGTTTTTTACGTCGTCGCCCATAGCCAAATTGCGCGCACGCTTGTGCGCCGTTTTTACAAAGTTTTCAGATTGCCTCTCGGGTTTGAATTTCTATCTGAATTGGCGATAGAATCAATTGTGTCGAGACGGTTTTTGAATTTGAGGCCTCGGGTGCGGAGTTTTTGACGTCGTCGCCCATAGCCAAACTTGCGCGCATGGTTGTGTGCCATTTTTACAAAGTTTTCAGATTGCCTCCCAAGTTTGCATCCCTCACTGAATTGGCCATAGAATCAATTGTGTCGAGACGGTTTTGAATTTAAGGCCTCGGGTGCGGAGTTTTTGACGTCGTCGCCCATAGCCAAATTGCGCGCACGCTTGTGCGCCGTTTTTACAAAGTTTTCAGATTGCCTCTCGGGTTTACATTTCTAGCTAAATTGGCCATAGAATCAATTCTGTCGAAACGGTTTTTGAATTTGAGGCCTCGGGTGCGGAGTTTTTGACGTCGTCGCCCATAGTCAAATTGCGCGCACGCTTGTGCGCCGTTTTTACAAAGTTTTCAGATTGCCTCTCGGGTTTTCATTTCTAGCTGAATTGGCTATAGAATCAATTGTGTCGAGACGGTTTTTGAATTTGAGGCCTCGGGTGAGGAGTTTTTGACTTCGTTGCCCATAGCCAAATTGCGCGCACGCTTGTGCGCCGTTTTTACAAAGTTTTCAAATTGCCTCTCGGGTTTGCATTTCTAGCTAAAATTGGTCATAGAATCAATTGTGTCGAGATGGTTTTTGAATTTGAGGCCTCGGGTGCGGAGTTTTTGACTTCGTCGCCCATAGCCAAATTGCGCGCACGCTTGGGCGTCGTTTTTACAAAGTTTTCAGATTGCCATTCGAGTTTGCATTTCTAGCTGAATTGGCCATATAATCAATTGTGTCGAGACGGTTTTTGAATTTGAGGCCTCGGGTGCGGTGTTTTTGACGTCGTCGCCCATAGTCAAATTGCACGCACGGTTGTGCGCCGTTTTTACAAAGTTTTCAGATTGCCTCTCGGGTTTGCATTTCTAGCTGAATTGGCCATAGAATCAATTGTGTCGAGATGGTTTTTGAATTTGAGGCCTCGGGTGCGGAGTTTTTGACGTCGTCGCCCATAGCCAAATTGCGCGCACGCTTGTGCGCCGTTTTTATAAAGTTTTCAGATTGCCTCTCGGGTTTGCATTCCTAGCTAAAATTGGTCATAGAATCAATTGTGTCGAGACGGTTTTTGAATTTGAGGCCTCGGGTGCGGAGTTTTTTATGTCGTCGCCCATAGCCAAATTGCGCGCACGCTTGTGCGCCGTTTTTACAAAGTTTTCAGATTGCCTCTCGGGTTTGCATTTCTAGCTGAATTGGCCATAGAATCAATTGTGTCGAGACGGTTTTTGAATTTGAGGCCTCGGGTGCGGAGTTTTTGACGTCGTCGCCCATAGCCAAACTTGCGCGCATGGTTGTGTGCCATTTTTACAAAGTTTTCAGATTGCCTCCCAAGTTTGCATCCCTCACTGAATTGGCCATAGAATCAATTGTGTCGAGACGGTTTTTGAATTTGAGGCCTCGGGTGCGGAGTTTTTGACGTCGTCGCCCATAGCCAAATTGCGCGCACGCTTGTGCGCCGTTTTTACAAAGTTTTCAGATTGCCTCTCGGGTTTACATTTCTAGCTAAATTGGCCATAGAATCAATTCTGTCGAGACGGTTTTTGAATTTGAGGCCTCGGGTGCGGAGTTTTTGACGTCGTCGCCCATAGTCAAATTGCGCGCACGCTTGTGCGCCGTTTTTACAAAGTTTTCAGATTGCCTCTCGGGTTTTCATTTCTAGCTGAATTGGCTATAGAATCAATTGTGTCGAGACGGTTTTCGAATTTGAGGCCTCGGGTGCGGAGTTTTTGACTTCGTCGCCCATAGCCAAATTGCGCGCACGCTTGTGCGCCGTTTTTACAAAGTTTTCAAATTGCCTCCCAAGTTTGCATCCCTCACTGAATTGGCCATAGAATCAATTGTGTCGAGACGGTTTTTGAATTTGAGGCCTCGGGTGCGGAGTTTTTTACGTCGTCGCCCATAGCCAAATTGTGCGCACGCTTGTGCGCCGTTTTAACAAAGTTTTCAGATTGCCTCTCGGGTTTGCATTTCTAGCTGAATTGGCCATAGAATCAATTGTGTCGAGACGGTTTTTGAATTTGAGGCCTCGGGTGCGGAGTTTTTGACGTCGTCGCCCATAGCCAAATTGCGCGCACGCTTGTGCACCGTTTTTACAAAGTTTTCAGATTGCCTCTCGGGTTTGAATTTCCCACTGAATTGGCCATAGAATCAATTGTGTTGAGACGGTTTTTGAATTTGAGGCCTCGGGTGCGGAGTTTTTGACGTCGTCGCCCATAGCCAAATTGCGCGCACGCTTGTGCGCTGTTTTTACAAAGTTTTCAGATTGCCTCTCGGGTTTGCATCTCTAGCTGAATTGGCCATAGAATCAATTGTGTCGCGACGGTTTTTGAATTTGAGGCCTCGGGTGCGGAGTTTTTGACGTCGTCGCCCATCGCCACATTGCGCGCATGCTTGTGCGCCGTTTTTACAAAGTTTTTAGATTGCCTCTCGGGTTTGCATTTCTAGCTAAAATTGGTCATAGAATCAATTGTGTCGAGACGGTTTTTGAATTTGAGGCCTCGGGTGCGGAGTTTTTGACGTCGTCGCCCATAGCCAAATTGCGCGCACGCTTGTGCGCCGTTTTTACAAAGTTTTCAGATTGCCTCTCGGGTTTGAATTTCTATCTGAATTGGCGATAGAATCAATTGTGTCGAGACGGTTTTTGAATTTGAGCCTCGGGTGCGGAGTTTTTGACGTCGTCGCCCATAGCCAAACTTGCGCGCATGGTTGTGTGCCATTTTTACAAAGTTTTCAGATTGCCTCCCAAGTTTGCATCCCTCACTGAATTGGCCATAGAATCAATTGTGTCGAGACGGTTTTTGAATTTGAGGCCTCGGGTGCGGAGTTTTTGACGTCGTCGCCCATAGCCAAATTGCGCGCACGCTTGTGCGCCGTTTTTACAAAGTTTTCAGATTGCCTCTCGGGTTTGCATTTCTAGCTGAATTGGCCATAGAATCAATTGTGTCGAGACGGTTTTTGAATTTGAGGCCTCGGGTGCGGAGTTTTTGACGTCGTCGCCCATAGCCAAACTTGCGCGCATGGTTGTGTGCCATTTTTACAAAGTTTTCAGATTGCCTCCCAAGTTTGCATCCCTCACTGAATTGGCCATAGAATCAATTGTGTCGAGACGGTTTTTGAATTTGAGGCCTCGGGTGCGGAGTTTTTGACGTCGTCGCCCATAGCCAAATTGCGCGCACGCTTGTGCGCCGTTTTTACAAAGTTTTCAGATTGCCTCTCGGGTTTACATTTCTAGCTAAATTGGCCATAGAATCAATTCTGTCGAGACGGTTTTTGAATTTGAGGCCTCGGGTGCGGAGTTTTTGACGTCGTCGCCCATAGTCAAATTGCGCGCACGCTTGTGCGCCGTTTTTACAAAGTTTTCAGATTGCCTCTCGGGTTTTCATTTCTAGCTGAATTGGCTATAGAATCAATTGTGTCGAGACGGTTTTCGAATTTGAGGCCTCGGGTGCGGAGTTTTTGACTTCGTCGCCCATAGCCAAATTGCGCGCACGCTTGTGCGCCGTTTTTACAAAGTTTTCAAATTGCCTCCCAAGTTTGCATCCCTCACTGAATTGGCCATAGAATCAATTGTGTCGAGACGGTTTTTGAATTTGAGGCCTCGGGTGCGGAGTTTTTTACGTCGTCGCCCATAGCCAAATTGTGCGCACGCTTGTGCGCCGTTTTAACAAAGTTTTCAGATTGCCTCTCGGGTTTGCATTTCTAGCTGAATTGGCCATAGAATCAATTGTGTCGAGGCGGTTTTTGAATTTGAGGCCTCGGGTGCGGAGTTTTTGACGTCGTCGCCCATAGCCAAATTGCGCGCACGCTTGTGCACCGTTTTTACAAAGTTTTCAGATTGCCTCTCGGGTTTGAATTTCCCACTGAATTGGCCATAGAATCAATTGTGTTGAGACGGTTTTTGAATTTGAGGCCTCGGGTGCGGAGTTTTTGACGTCGTCGCCCATAGCCAAATTGCGCGCACGCTTGTGCGCTGTTTTTACAAAGTTTTCAGATTGCCTCTCGGGTTTGCATTTCTAGCTGAATTGGCCATAGAATCAATTGTGTCGCGACGGTTTTTGAATTTGAGGCCTCGGGTGCGGAGTTTTTGACGTCGTCGCCCATCGCCACATTGCGCGCATGCTTGTGCGCCGTTTTTACAAAGTTTTTAGATTGCCTCTCGGGTTTGCATTTCTAGCTAAAATTGGTCATAGAATCAATTGTGTCGAGACGGTTTTTGAATTTGAGGCCTCGGGTGCGGAGTTTTTGACGTCGTCGCCCATAGCCAAATTGCGCGCACGCTTGTGCGCCGTTTTTACAAAGTTTTCAGATTGCCTCTCGGGTTTGAATTTCTATCTGAATTGGCGATAGAATCAATTGTGTCGAGACGGTTTTTGAATTTGAGCCTCGGGTGCGGAGTTTTTGACGTCGTCGCCCATAGCCAAACTTGCGCGCATGGTTGTGTGCCATTTTTACAAAGTTTTCAGATTGCCTCCCAAGTTCGCATCCCTCACTGAATTGGCCATAGAATCAATTGTGTCGAGACGGTTTTTGAATTTGAGGCCTCGGGTGCGGAGTTTTTGACGTCGTCGCCCATAGCCAAATTGCGCGCACGCTTGTGCGCCGTTTTTACAAAGTTTTCAGATTGCCTCTCGGGTTTACATTTCTAGCTAAATTGGCCATAGAATCAATTCTGTCGAGACGGTTTTTGAATTTGAGGCCTCCGGTGCGGAGTTTTTGACGTCGTCGCCCATAGTCAAATTGCGCGCACGCTTGTGCGCCGTTTTTACAAAGTTTTCAGATTGCCTCTCGGGTTTTCATTCCTAGCTGAATTGGCTATAGAATCAATTGTGTCGAGACGGTTTTTGAATTTGAGGCCTCGGGTGCGGAGTTTTTGACTTCGTCGCCCATAGCCAAATTGCGCGCACGCTTGTGCGCCGTTTTTACGAAGTTTTCAAATTGCCTCTCGGGTTTGCATTTCTAGCTAAAATTGGTCATAGAATCAATTGTGTCGAGATGGTTTTTGAATTTGAGGCCTCGGGTGCGGAGTTTTTGACTTCGTCGCCCATAGCCAAATTGCGCGCACGCTTGGGCGCCGTTTTTACAAAGTTTTCAGATTGCCATTCGGTTTTGCATTTCTAGCTGAATTGGCCATAGAATCAATTGTGTCGAGACGGTTTTTGAATTTGAGGCCTCGGGTGCGGCGTTTTTGACGTCGTCGCCCATAGTCAAATTGCACGCACGGTTGTGCGCCGTTTTTACAAAGTTTTCAGATTGCCTCTCGGGTTTGCATTTCTAGCTGAATTGGCCATAGAATCAATTGTGTCGAGATGGTTTTTGAATTTGAGGCCTCGGGTGCGGAGTTTTTAACGTCGTCGCCCATAGCCAAATTGCGCGCACGCTTGTTCGCCGTTTTATAAAGTTTTCAGATTGCCTCTCGGGTTTGCATTCCTAGCTAAAATTGGTCATAGAATCAATTGTGTCGAGACGGTTTTTGAATTTGAGGCCTCGGGTGCGGAGTTTTTTACGTCGTCGCCCATAGCCAAATTGCGCGCACGCTTGTGCGCCGTTTTTACAAAGTTTTCAAATTGCCTCCCAAGTTTGCATCCCTCACTGAATTGGCCATAGAATCAATTGTGTCGAGACGGTTTTTGAATTTGAGGCCTCGGGTGCGGAGTTTTTTACGTCGTCGCCCATAGCCAAATTGTGCGCACGCTTGTGCGCCGTTTTAACAAAGTTTTCAGATTGCCTCTCGGGTTTGCATTCCTAGCTGAATTGGCTATAGAATCAATTGTGTCGAGACGGTTTTTGAATTTGAGGCCTCGGGTGCGGAGTTTTTGACTTCGTCGCCCATAGCCAAATTGCGCGCACGCTTGTGCGCCGTTTTTACAAAGTTTTCAAATTGCCTCTCGGGTTTGCATTTCTAGCTAAAATTGGTCATAGAATCAATTGTGTCGAGATGGTTTTTGAATTTGAGGCCTCGGGTGCGGAGTTTTTGACTTCATCGCCCATAGCCAAATTGCGCGCACGCTTGGGCGCCGTTTTTACAAAGTTTTCAGATTGCCATTCGGTTTTGCATTTCTAGCTGAATTGGCCATAGAATCAATTGTGTCGAGACGGTTTTTGAATTTGAGGCCTCGGGTGCGGCGTTTTTGACGTCGTCGCCCATAGTCAAATTGCACGCACGGTTGTGCGCCGTTTTTACAAAGTTTTCAGATTGCCTCTCGGGTTTGCATTTCTAGCTGAATTGGCCATAGAATCAATTGTGTCGAGATGGTTTTTGAATTTGAGGCCTCGGGTGCGGAGTTTTTGACGTCGTCGCCCATAGCCAAATTGCGCGCACGCTTGTTCGCCGTTTTTATAAAGTTTTCAGATTGCCTCTCGGGTTTGCATTCCTAGCTAAAATTGGTCATAGAATCAATTGTGTCGAGACGGTTTTTGAATTTGAGGCCTCGGGTGCGGAGTTTTTTACGTCGTCGCCCATAGCCAAATTGCGCGCACGCTTGTGCGCCGTTTTTACAAAGTTTTCAAATTGCCTCCCAAGTTTGCATCCCTCACTGAATTGGCCATAGAATCAATTGTGTCGAGACGGTTTTTGAATTTGAGGCCTCGGGTGCGGAGTTTTTTACGTCGTCGCCCATAGCCAAATTGTGCGCACGCTTGTGCGCCG
The DNA here is from genome assembly GCA_963675135.1 of Galeopsis tetrahit. Taxonomy (NCBI): domain Eukaryota; kingdom Viridiplantae; phylum Streptophyta; class Magnoliopsida; order Lamiales; family Lamiaceae; genus Galeopsis; species Galeopsis tetrahit. The sequence goes on along the minus strand of OY776121.1, from coordinate 7,601,269 downwards.
TTTTAACAAAGTTTTCAGATTGCCTCTCGGGTTTGCATTTCTAGCTGAATTGGCCATAGAATCAATTGTGTCGAGACGGTTTTTGAATTTGAGGCCTCGGGTGCGGAGTTTTTGACGTCGTCGCCCATAGCCAAATTGCGCGCACGCTTGTGCACCGTTTTTACAAAGTTTTCAGATTGTCTCTCGGGTTTGAATTTCCCACTGAATTGGCCATAGAATCAATTGTGTTGAGACGGTTTTTGAATTTGAGGCCTCGGGTGCGGAGTGTTTGATGTCGTCGCCCATAGCCAAATTGCGCGCACGCTTGTTCGCCGTTTTTACAAAGTTTTCAGATTGCCTCTCGGGTTTGCATTTCTAGCTGAATTGGCCATAGAATCAATTTTGTCGAGACGGTTTTTGAATTTGAGGCCTCGGGTGCGGAGTTTTTGACGTCGTCGCCCATCGCCAAATTGCGCGCACGCTTGTGCGCCGTTTTTACAAAGTTTTCAGATTGCCTCTCGGGTTTGCATTTCTAGCTAAAATTGGTCATAGAATCAATTGTGTCGAGACGGTTTTTGAATTTGAGGCCACGGGTGCGGAGTTTTTGACGTCGTCGCCCATAGCCAAATTGCGCGCACGCTTGTGCGCCGTTTTTACAAAGTTTTCAGATTGCCTCTTGGGTTTGCATTTCTATCTGAATTGGCCATAGAATCAATTGTGTCGAGACGGTTTTTGAATTTGAGGCCTCGGGTGCGGAGTTTTTGACGTCGTCGCCCATAGCCAAACTTGCGCGCATGGTGGTGTGCCATTTTTACAAAGTTTTCAGATTGCCTCCCAAGTTTGCATCCCTCACTGAATTGGCCATAGAATCAATTGTGTCGAGACGGTTTTTGAATTTGAGGCCTCGGGTGCAGAGTTTTTAACGTCGTCGCCCATAGCCAAATTGCGCGCACGCTTGTGCGCCGTTTTTACAAAGTTTTCAGATTGCCTCTCGGGTTTGCATTTCTAGCTGAATTGGCCATAGAATCAATTGTGTCGAGACGGTTTTTGAATTTGAGGCCTCGGGTGCGGAGTTTTTGACGTCGTCGCCCATAGCCAAATTGCGCGCACGCTTGTGCGCCGTTTTGACAAAGTTTTCAAATTGCCTCTCGGGTTTGCATTTCTACCTAAAATTGGTCATAGAATCAATTGTGTCGAGACGGTTTTTGATTTTGAGGCCTCGGGTGCGGAGTTTTTGACGTCGTCGCCCATAGCCAAATTGCGCGCACGCTTGTGCGCCGTTTTTACAAAGTTTTGAGATTGCCTCTCGGGTTTGAATTTCCCACTGAATTGGCCATAGAATCAATTGTGTCGAGACGGTTTTTGAATTTGAGGCCTCGGGTGCGGAGTTTTTGACGTCGTCGCCCATAGCCAAATTGCGCGCACGCTTGTGCGCCGTTTTTACAAAGTTTTCAGATTGCCTCTCGGGTTTGCATTTCTATCTGAATTGGCCAAAGAATCAATTGTGTCGAGACGGTTTTTGAATTTGAGGCCTCGGGTGCGGAGTTTTTGACGTCGTCGCCCATAGTCAAATTGTGCGCACGCTTGTGCGCCGTTTTTACAAAGTATTCAGATTGCCTCTCGGGTTTGCATTTCTAGCTTAATTGGCCATAGAATCAATTGTGTCGAGACGGTTTTTGAATTTGAGGCCTCGGGTGCGGAGTTTTTGACGGTGTCGCCCATAGCCAAATTGCTCGCACGCTTGTGCGCCGTTTTTACAAAGTTTTCAAATTGCCTCTCGGGTTTGCATTTCTAGCTAAAATTGGTCATAGAATCAATTGTGTCGAGACGGTTTTTGAATTTGAGGCCACGGGTGCAGAGTTTTTGACGTCGTCGCCCATAGCCAAATTGCGCGCACGCTTGTGCGCCGTTTTTACAAAGTTTTCAGATTGCCTCTCGGGTTTGCATCTCTAGCTAAAATTGGTCATAGAATCAATTGTGTCGAGACGGTTTTTGATTTTGAGGCCTCGGGTGCGGAGTTTTTGACGTCGTCGCCCATAGCCAAATTGCGCGCACGCTTGTGCGCCGTTTTTACAAAGTTTTGAGATTGCCTCTCGGGTTTGAATTTCCCACTGAATTGGCCATAGAATCAATTGTGTCGAGACGGTTTTTGAATTTGAGGCCTCGGGTGCGGAGTTTTTGACGGTGTCGCCCATAGCCAAATTGCGCGCACGCTTGTGCGCCGTTTTTACAAAGTTTTCAAATTGCCTCTCGGGTTTGCATTTCTAGCTAAAATTGGTCATAGAATCAATTGTGTCGAGACGGTTTTTGAATTTGAGGCCACGGGTGCAGAGTTTTTGACGTCGTCGCCCATAGCCAAATTGCGCGCACGCTTGTGCGCCGTTTTTACAAAGTTTTCAGATTGCCTCTCGGGTTTGCATTTCTATCTGAATTGGCCATAGAATCAATTGTGTCGAGACGGTTTTTGAATTTGAGGCCTCGGGTGCGGAGTTTTTGACGTCGTCGCCCATAACCAAATTGCGCGCACGCTTGTGCGCCGTTTTTACAAAGTTTTCAAATTGCCTCTCGGGTTTGCATTTCTAGCTAAAATTGGTCATAGAATCAATTGTGTCGAGACGGTTTTTGATTTTGAGGCCTCGGGTGCGGAGTTTTTGACGTCGTCGCCCATAGCCAAATTGCGCGCACGCTTGTGCGCCGTTTTTACAAAGTTTTGAGATTGCCTCTCGGGTTTGAATGTCCCACTGAATTGGCCATAGAATCAATTGTGTCGAGACGGTTTTTGAATTTGAGGCCTCGGGTGCGGAGTTTTTGACGTCGTCGCCGATAGCCAAATTGCGCGCACGCTTGTGCGCCGTTTTTACAAAGTTTTCAAATTGCCTCTCGGGTTTGAATTTCTAGCTAAAATTGGTCATAGAATCAATTGTGTCGAGACGGTTTTTGAATTTGAGGCCTCGGGTGCGGAGTTTTTGACGGTGTCGCCCATAGCCAAATTGCGCGCACGCTTGTGCGCCGTTTTTACAAAGTTTTCAAATTGCCTCTCGGGTTTGCATTTCTAGCTAAAATTGGTCATAGAATCAATTGTGTCGAGACGGTTTTTGAATTTGAGGCCACGGGTGCAGAGTTTTTGACGTCGTCGCCCATAGCCAAATTGCGCGCACGCTTGTGCGCCGTTTTTACAAAGTTTTCAGATTGCCTCTCGGGTTTGCATTTCTATCTGAATTGGCCATAGAATCAATTGTGTCGAGACGGTTTTTGAATTTGAGGCCTCGGGTGCGGAGTTTTTGAAGTCGTCGCCCATAGCCAAATTGCGCGCACGCTTGTGCGCCGTTTTTACAAAGTTTTCAAATTGCCTCTCGGGTTTGCATTTCTAGCTAAAATTGGTCATAGAATCAATTGTGTCGAGACGGTTTTTGATTTTGAGGCCTCGGGTGCGGAGTTTTTGACGTCGTCGCCCATAGCCAAATTGCGCGCACGCTTGTGCGCCGTTTTTACAAAGTTTTGAGATTGCCTCTCGGGTTTGAATTTCCCACTGAATTGGCCATAGAATCAATTGTGTCGAGACGGTTTTTGAATTTGAGGCCTCGGGTGCGGAGTTTTTGACGTCGTCGCCCCTAACCAAATTGCGCGCACGCTTGTGCGCCGTTTTTACAAAGTTTTCAGATTGCCATTCGGGTTTGCATTTCTAGCTGAATTGGCCATAGAATCAATTGTGTCGAGACGGTTTTTGAATTTGAGGCCTCGGGTGCGGAGTTTTTGATGTCGTCGCCCATAGCCAAATTGCGCGCACGCTTGTGCGCCGTTTTTACAAAGTTTTCAGATTGCCTCTCGGGTTTGCATTTCTAGCTGAATTGGCCATAGAATCAATTTTGTCGAGACGGTTTTTGAATTTGAGGCCTCGGGTGCGGAGTTTTTGACGTCGTCGCCCAACGCCAAACTGCGCGCACGCTTGTGCGCCGTTTTTACAAAGTTTTCAGATTGCCTCTCGGGTTTGCATTTCTAGCTAAAATTGGTCATAGAATCAATTGTGTCGAGACGGTTTTTGAATTTGAGGCCAGGGGTGCGGAGTTTTTGACGTCGTCGCCCATAGCCAAATTGCGCGCACGCTTGTGCGCCGTTTTTACAAAGTTTTCAGATTGCCTCTTGGGTTTGCATTTCCACCTGAATTGGCCATAGAATCAATTGTTTCGAGACGGTTTTTGAATTTGAGGCCTCGGGTGCGGAGTTTTTGACGTCGTCGCCCATAGCCAAATTTGCGCGCATGGTTGTGTGCCATTTTTACAAAGTTTTCAGATTGCCTCCCAAGTTTGCATCCCTCACTGAATTGGCCATAGAACCAATTGTGTCGAGACGGTTTTTGAATTTGAGGCCTCGGGTGCGGAGTTTTTGACGTCGTCGCCCATAGCCAAATTGCGCGCACGCTTGTGCGCCGTTTTTACAAAGTTTTCAGATTGCCATTCGGGTTTGCATTTCTAGCTGAATTGGCCATAGAATCAATTGTGTCGAGACGGTTTTTGAATTTGAGGCCTCGGGTGCGGAGTTTTTGATGTCGTCGCCCATAGCCAAATTGCGCGCACGCTTGTGCGCCGTTTTTACAAAGTTTTCAGATTGCCTCTCGGGTTTGCATTTCTAGCTGAATTGGCCATAGAATCAATTTTGTCGAGACGGTTTTTGAATTTGAGACCTCGGGTGCGGAGTTTTTGACGTCGTCGCCCAACGCCAAACTGCGCGCACGCTTGTGCGCCGTTTTTACAAAGTTTTCAGATTGCCTCTCGGGTTTGCATTTCTAGCTAAAATTGGTCATAGAATCAATTGTGTCGAGACGGTTTTTGAATTTGAGGCCACGGGTGCGGAGTTTTTGACGTCGTCGCCCATAGCCAAATTGCGCGCACGCTTGTGCGCCGTTTTTACAAAGTTTTCAGATTGCCTCTTGGGTTTGCATTTCCACCTGAATTGGCCATAGAATCAATTGTTTCGAGACGGTTTTTGAATTTGAGGCCTCGGGTGCGGAGTTTTTGACGTCGTCGCCCATAGCCAAATTTGCGCGCATGGTTGTGTGCCATTTTTACAAAGTTTTCAGATTGCCTCCCAAGTTTGCATCCCTCACTGAATTGGCCATAGAACCAATTGTGTCGAGACGGTTTTTGAATTTGAGGCCTCGGGTGCGGAGTTTTTGACGTCGTCGCCCATAGCCAAATTGCGCGCACGCTTGTGCGCCGTTTTTACAAAGTTTTCAGATTGCCTCTCGGGTTTGCATTTCTAGCTGAATTGGCCATAGAATCAATTGTGTCGAGACGGTTTTTGAATTTGAGGCCTCGGGTGCGGAGTTTTTGACATCGTCGCCCATAGCCAAATTGCGTGCACGCTTGTGCGCCGTTTTTACAAAGTTTTCAAATTGCCTCTCGGGTTTGCATTTCTAGCTAAAATTGGTCATAGAATCAATTGTGTCGAGACGGTTTTTGAATTTGAGGCCTCGGGTGCGGAGTTTTTGACGTCGTCGCCCATAGCCAAATTGCGCGCACGCTTGTGCGCCGTTTTTACAAAGTTTTTAGATTGCCTATCGGGTTTGAATCTCCCACTGAATTGGCCATAGAATCAATTGTGTCGAGACGGTTTTTGAATTTGAGGCCTCGGGTGCGGAGTTTTTGACGTCGTCGCCCATAGCCAAATTGCGCGCACGCTTGTGCGCCGTTTTTACAAAATTTTCAGATTGCCTCTCGGGTTTGCATTTCTAGCTGAATTGGCCATAGAATCAATTTTGTCGAGACGGTTTTTGAATTTGAGGCCTCGGGTGCGGAGTTTTTGAAGTCGTCGCCCATCGCCAAATTGCGCGCACGCTTGTGCGCCGTTTTTACAAAGTTTTAAGATTGCCTCTCGGGTTTGCATTTCTAGCTAAAATTGGTCATAGAATCAATTGTGTCGAGACGGTTTTTGAATTTGAGGCCTCGGGTGCGGAGTTTTTGACGTCGTCGCCCATTGCCAAACTTGCGCGCATGGTTGTGTGCCATTTTTACAAAGTTTTCAGATTGCCTCCCAAGTTTACATACCTCACTGAATTGGCCATAGAATCAATTGTGTCGAGACGGTTTTTGAATTTGAGGCCTCGGGTGCGGAGTTTTTGACGTCGTCGCCCATAGCCAAATTGCGCGCACGCTTGTGCTACGTTTTTACAAAGTTTTTAGATTGCCTCTCGGGTTTGCATTTCTAGCTGAATTGGCCATAGAATCAATTGTGTCGAGACGGTTTTTGAATTTGAGGCCTCGGGTGCGGAGTTTTTGACGTCGTCGCCCATAGCCAAATTGCGCGCACGCTTGTGCGCCGTTTTTACAAAGTTTTCAAATTGCCTCTCGGGTTTGCATTTCTAGCTAAAATTGGTCATAGAATCAATTGTGTCGAGACGGTTTTTGAATTTGAGGCCTCGGGTGCGGAGTTTTTGACGTCGTCGCCCATAGCCAAATTGCGCGCACGCTTGTGCGCCGTTTTTACAAAGTTTTCAGATTGCCTCTCGGGTTTGAATTTCCCACTGAATTGGCCATAGAATCAATTGTGTCGAGACGGTTTTTGAATTTGAGGCCTCGGGTGCGGAGTTTTTAATGTCGTCGCCCATAGCCAAATTGCGCGCACGCTTGTGCGCCGTTTTTACAAAGTTTTCAGATTGCCTCTCGGGTTTGCATTTCTTGCTGAATTGGCCATAGAATCAATTTTGTCGAGACGGTTTTTGAATTTGAGGCCTCGGGTGCGGAGTTTTTGACGTCGTCGCACATCGCCAAATTGCGCGCACGCTTGTGCGCCGTTTTTACAAAGTTTTCAGATTTTCTCTCGGGTTTGCATTTCTAGCTGAATTGGCCATAGAATCAATTGTGTCGAGACGGTTTTTTAATTTGAGGCCTCGGGTGCGGAGTTTTTGACGTCGTCGCCCATAGTCAAATTGCGCGCACGCTTTTGAGCCGTTTTTACAAAGTATTAAGATTGCCTCTCGGGTTTGCATTTCTAGCTGAATTGGCCATAGAATCAATTGTGTCGAGACGGTTTTTGAATTTCAGGCCTCTGGTGCGGAGTTTTTGACGTCGTCGCCCATAGCCAAATTGCGCGCACGCTTGTGCGCCATTTTTACAAAGTTTTAAGATTGCCTCTCGGGTTTGCATTTCTAGCTAAAATTGGTAATAGAATCAATTGTGTCGAGACGGTTTTTGAATTTGAGGCCTCGGGTGCGGAGTTTTTGACGTCGTCGCCCATAGCCAAACTTGCGCGCATGGTTGTGTGCCATTTTTACAAAGTTTTCAGATTGCCTCCCAAGTTTACATACCTCACTGAATTGGCCATAGAATCAATTGTGTCGAGACGGTTTTTGAATTTGAGGCCTCGGGTGCGGAGTTTTTGACGTCGTCGCCCATAGCCAAATTGCGCGCACGCTTGTGCGACGTTTTTACAAAGTTTTCAGATTGCCTCTCGGGTTTGCATTTCTAGCTGAATTGGCCATAGAATCAATTGTGTCGAGACGGTTTTTTAATTTGAGGCCTCGGGTGCGGAGTTTTTGACGTCGTCGCCCATAGCCAAATTGCGCGCACGCTTGTGCGCCGTTTTTACAAAGTTTTCAGATTGCCTCTCGGGTTTGCATTTCTAGCTAAAATTGGTCATAGAATCAATTGTGTCGAGACGGTTTTTGAATTTGAGCCCTCGGGTGCGGAGTTTTTGACGTCGTCGCCCATAGCCAAATTGCGCGCACGCTTGTGCGCCGTTTTTACAAAGTTTTCAGATTGCCTCTCGGGTTTGAATTTCCCACTGAATTGGCCATAGAATCAATTGTGTCGAGACGGTTTTTGAATTGGAGGCCTCGGGTGCGGAGTTTTTAATGTCGTCGCCCATAGCCAAATTGCGCGCACGCTTGTGCGCCGTTTTTACAAAGTTTTCAGATTGCCTCTCGGGTTTGCATTTCTAGCTGAATTGGCCATAGAATCAATTTTGTCGAGACGGTTTTTGAATTTGAGGCCTCGGGTGCGGAGTTTTTGACGTCGTCGCCCCTAACCAAATTGCGCGCACGCTTGTGCGCCATTTTTACAAAGTTTTCAGATTGCCATTCGGGTTTGCATTTCTAGGTGAATTGGCCATAGAATCAATTGTGTCGAGACGGTTTTTGAATTTGAGGCCTCGGGTGCGGAGTTTTTGACGTCGTCGCCCATAGTCAAATTGCGCGCACGGTTGTGCGCCGTTTTTACAAAGTTTTCAGATTGCCTCTCGGGTTTGCATTTCTAGCTGAATTGGCCATAGAATCAATTGTGTCGAGACGGTTTTTGAATTTGAGGCCTCGGGTGCGGAGTTTTTAATGTCGTCGCCCATAGCCAAATTGCGCGCACGCTTGTGCGCCGTTTTTACAAAGTTTTCAGATTGCCTCTCGGGTTTGCATTTCTTGCTGAATTGGCCATAGAATCAATTTTGTCGAGACGGTTTTTGAATTTGAGGCCTCGGGTGCGGAGTTTTTGACGTCGTCGCACATCGCCAAATTGCGCGCACGCTTGTGCGCCGTTTTTACAAAGTTTTCAGATTTTCTCTCGGGTTTGCATTTCTAGCTGAATTGGCCATAGAATCAATTGTGTCGAGACGGTTTTTTAATTTGAGGCCTCGGGTGCGGAGTTTTTGACGTCGTCGCCCATAGTCAAATTGCGCGCACGCTTTTGAGCCGTTTTTACAAAGTATTAAGATTGCCTCTCGGGTTTGCATTTCTAGCTGAATTGGCCATAGAATCAATTGTGTCGAGACGGTTTTTGAATTTCAGGCCTCTGGTGCGGAGTTTTTGACGTCGTCGCCCATAGCCAAATTGCGCGCACGCTTGTGCGCCATTTTTACAAAGTTTTAAGATTGCCTCTCGGGTTTGCATTTCTAGCTAAAATTGGTAATAGAATCAATTGTGTCGAGACGGTTTTTGAATTTGAGGCCTCGGGTGCGGAGTTTTTGACGTCGTCGCCCATAGCCAAACTTGCGCGCATGGTTGTGTGCCATTTTTACAAAGTTTTCAGATTGCCTCCCAAGTTTACATACCTCACTGAATTGGCCATAAAATCAATTGTGTCGAGACGGTTTTTGAATTTGAGGCCTCGGGTGCGGAGTTTTTGACGTCGTCGCCCATAGCCAAATTGCGCGCACGCTTGTGCGACGTTTTTACAAAGTTTTCAGATTGCCTCTCGGGTTTGCATTTCTAGCTGAATTGGCCATAGAATCAATTGTGTCGAGACGGTTTTTTAATTTGAGGCCTCGGGTGCGGAGTTTTTGACGTCGTCGCCCATAGCCAAATTGCGCGCACGCTTGTGCGCCGTTTTTACAAAGTTTTCAGATTGCCTCTCGGGTTTGCATTTCTAGCTAAAATTGGTCATAGAATCAATTGTGTCGAGACGGTTTTTGAATTTGAGGCCTCGGGTGCGGAGTTTTTGACGTCGTCGCCCATAGCCAAATTGCGCGCACGCTTGTGCGCCGTTTTTACAAAGTTTTCAGATTGCCTCTCGGGTTTGAATTTCCCACTGAATTGGCCATAGAATCAATTGTGTCGAGACGGTTTTTGAATTGGAGGCCTCGGGTGCGGAGTTTTTAATGTCGTCGCCCATAGCCAAATTGCGCGCACGCTTGTGCGCCGTTTTTACAAAGTTTTCAGATTGCCTCTCGGGTTTGCATTTCTAGCTGAATTGGCCATAGAATCAATTTTGTCGAGACGGTTTTTGAATTTGAGGCCTCGGGTGCGGAGTTTTTGACGTCGTCGCCCCTAACCAAATTGCGCGCACGCTTGTGCGCCATTTTTACAAAGTTTTCAGATTGCCATTCGGGTTTGCATTTCTAGGTGAATTGGCCATAGAATCAATTGTGTCGAGACGGTTTTTGAATTTGAGGCCTCGGGTGCGGAGTTTTTGACGTCGTCGCCCATAGTCAAATTGCGCGCACGGTTGTGCGCCGTTTTTACAAAGTTTTCAGATTGCCTCTCGGGTTTGCATTTCTAGCTGAATTGGCCATAGAATCAATTGTGTCGAGACGGTTTTTGAATTTGAGGCCTCGGGTGCGGAGTTTTTGACGTCGTCGCCCATAGTCAAATTGCGCGCACGCTTGTTCGCCGTTTTTACAAAGTTTTCAAATTGCCTCTCGGGTTTGCATTTCTAGCTAAAATTGGTCATAGAATCAATTGTGTCGAGACGATTTTTGAATTTGAGGCCTCGGGTGCGGAGTTTTTGACGTCGTCGCACTTAGCCAAATTGCGCGCACGCTTGTGCGCCGTTTTTACAAAGTTTTCAGATTGCCTCTTGGGTTTGCATTTCTATCTGAATTGGCCATAGAATCAATTGTGTCGAGACGGTTTTTGAATTTGAGGCCTCGGGTGTGGAGTTTTTGACGTCGTCGCCCACAGCCAAACTTGCGCGCATGGTTGTGTGCCATTTTTACAAAGTTTTCAGATTGCCTCCCAAGTTTGCATCCCTAACTGAATTGGCCATAGAATCAATTTTGTCGAGACGGTTTTAGAATTTGAGGCCTCGGGTGCGGGGTTTTTGACGTCGTCGCCCCTAACCAAATTGCGCGCACGCTTGTGCGCCGTTTTTACAAAGTTTTCAGATTGCCATTCGGGTTTGCATTTCTAGCTGAATTGGCCATAGAATCAATTGTGTCGAGACGGTTTTTGAATTTGAGGCTTCTGGTTCGGAGTTTTTGACGTCGTCGCCCTTAGCCAAATTGCGCGCACGCTTGTGCACCGTTTTTACAAAGTTTTCAAATTGCCTCTCGGGTTTACATTTCTAGCTAAAATTGGTCATAGAATCAATTGTGTCGAGACAGTTTTTGAATTTGAGTCCTCGGGTGCAGAGTTTTTGACGTCGTCACCAATAGCCAAATTGCGCGCTCGTTTGTGAGCCATTTTTACAAAGTTTTCAGATTGCCTCTCGGGTTTGAATTTCCCACTGAATTGGCCATAGAATCAATTGTGTTGAGACGGTTTTTGAATTTGAGGCCTCGGGTGCGGAGTTTTTGACGTCGTCGCCCATAGCCAAATTGCGCGCACGCTTGTGCGCCGTTTTTACAAAGTTTTCAGATTACCTCTCAGGTTTGCATTTCTAGCTGAATTGGCCATAGATTCAATTTTGTCGAGACGGTTTTTGAATTTGAGGCCTCGGGTGCGAAGTTTTTGACGTCGTCGCCCCTAACCAAATTGCGCGCACGCTTGTGCGCCATTTTCACAAAGTTTTCAGATTGCCATTCGGGTTTGCATTTCTAGGTGAATTGGCCATAGAATCAATTGTGTCGAGACGGTTTTTGAATTTGAGGCCTCGGGTGCGGAGTTTTTGACGTCGTCGCCCATAGTCAAATTGCGCGCACGGTTGTGCGCCGTTTTTACAAAGTTTTCAGATTGCCTCTCGGGTTTGCATCTCCAGCTGAATTGGCCATAGAATCAATTGTGTCGAGACGGTTTTTGAATTTGAGGCCTCGGGTGCGGAGTTTTTGACGTCGTCGCCCATAGTCAAATTGCACGCACGCTTGTGCGCCGTTTTTACAAAGTTTTCAAATTGCCTCTCGGGTTTGCATTTCTAGCTAAAATTGGTCATAGAATCAATTGTGTCGAGACGATTTTTGAATTTGAGGCCTCGGGTGCGGAGTTTTTGACGTCGTCGCCCATAGCCAAATTGCGCGCACGCTTGTGCGCCGTTTTTACAAAGTTTTCAGATTGCCTCTTGGGTTTGCATTTCTATCTGAATTGGCCATAGAATCAATTGTGTCGAGACGGTTTTTGAATTTGAGGCCTCGGGTGCGGAGTTTTTGACGTCGTCGCCCATAGCCAACCTTGCGCGCATGGTTGTGTGCCATTTTTACAAAGTTTTCAGATTGCCTCCCAAGTTTGCATCCCTAACTGAATTGGCCATAGAATCAATTTTGTCGAGACGGTTTTTGAATTTGAGGCCTCGGGTGCGGAGTTTTTGACGTCGTCGCCCCTAACCAAATTGCGCGCACGCTTGTGCGCCGTTTTTACAAAGTTTTCAGATTGCCATTCGGGTTTGCATTTCTAGCTGAATTGGCCATAGAATCAATTGTGTCGAGACGGTTTTTGAATTTGAGGCTCGGGTGCGGAGTTTTTGATGTCGTCGCCCATAGCCAAATTGCGCGCACGCTTGTGCGCCGTTTTTACAAAGTTTTCAGATTGCCTCTCGCGTTTGCATTACTAGCTGAATTGGCCATAGAATCAATTTTGTCGAGACGGTTTTTGAATTTGAGGCCTCGGGTGCGGAGTTTTTTACGTCGTCGCCCAACGCCAAACTGCGCGCACGCTTGTGCGCCGTTTTTACAAAGTTTTCAGATTGCCTCTCGGGTTTGCATTTCTAGCTAAAATTGGTCATAGAATCAATTGTGTCGAGACGGTTTTTGAATTTGAGGCCACGGGTGCGGAGTTTTTGACGTCGTCGCCCATAGCCAAATTGCGCGCACGCTTTTGCGCCGTTTTTACAAAGTATTCAGATTGCCTCTCGGGTTTGCATTTCTAGCTGAATTGGCCACAGAATCAATTGTGTCGAGACGGTTGTTGAATTTGAGGCCTCGGGTGCGGAGTTTTTGACGTCGTCGCCCATAGCCAAACTTGCGCGCATGGTTGTGTGCCATTTTTACAAAGTTTTCAGAGTGCCTCCCAAGTTTGCATCCCTCACTGAATTGGCCGTAGAACCAATTGTGTCGAGACGGTTTTTGAATTTGAGGCCTCGGGTGCGGAGTTTTTGACGTCGTCGCCCATAGCCAAATTGCGCGCACGCTTGTGCGCCGTTTTTACAAAGTTTTCAGATTGCCTCTCGGGATTGCATTACTAACTGAATTGGCCATAGAATCAATTGTGTCGAGACGGTTTTTGAATTTGAGGCCTCGGGTGCGGAGTTTTTGACGTCGTCGCCCATAGCCAAATTGCGCGCACGCTTGTGCGCCGTTTTTACAAAGTTTTCAAATTGCCTCTCGGGTTTGCATTTCTAGCTAAAATTGGTCATAGAATCAATTGTGTCGAGACGGTTTTTGAATTTGAGGCCTCGGGTGCGGTGTTTTTGACGTCGTCGCCCATAGCCAAATTGCGCGCACGCTTGTGCGCCGTTTTTACAAAGTTTTCAGATTGCCTATCGGGTTTGAATTTCCCACTGAATTGGCCATTGAATCAATTGTGTCGAGACGGTTTTTGAATTTGAGGCCTCGGGTGCGGAGTTTTTGACGTCGTCGCCCATAGCCAAATTGCGCGCACGCTTGTGCTACGTTTTTACAAAGTTTTCAGATTGCCTCTCGGGTTTGCATTTCTAGCTGAATTGGCCATAGAATCAATTGTGTCGAGACGGTTTTTGAATTTGAGGCCTCGGGTGCGGAGTTTTTGACGTCGTCGCCCATAGCCAAATTGCGCGCACGCTTGTGCGCCGTTTTTACAAAGTTTTCAGATTGCCTCTCGGGTTTGCATTACTAGCTGAATTGGCCATAGAATCAATTGTGTCGAGACGGTTTTTGAATTTGAGGCCTCGGGTGCGGAGTTTTTGACGTCGTCGCCCATAGCCAAATTGCGCGCACGCTTGTGCGCCGTTTTTACAAAGTTTTCAAATTGCCTCTCGGGTTTGCATTTCTAGCTAAAATTGGTCATAGAATCAATTGTGTCGAGACGGTTTTTGAATTTGAGGCCTCGGGTGCGGAGTTTTTGACGTCGTCGCCCATAGCCAAATTGCGCGCACGCTTGTGCGCCGTTTTTACAAAGTTTTCAGATTACCTATCGGGTTTGAATTTCCCACTGAATTGGCCATAGAATCAATTGTGTCGAGACGGTTTTTGAATTTGAGGCCTCGGGTGCGGAGTTTTTGACGTCGTTGCCCATAGCCAAATTGCGCGCACGCTTGTGCGCCGTTTTTACAAAGTTTTCAGATTGCCTCTCGGGTTTGCATTTCTAGCTGAATTGGCCATAGAATCAATTTTGTCGAGACGGTTTTTGAATTTGAGGCCTCGGGTGCGGAGTTTTTGACGTCGTCGCCCATCGCCAAATTGCGCGCACGCTTGTGCGCCGTTTTTACAAAGTTTTAAGATTGCCTCTCGGGTTTGCATTTCTAGCTAAAATTGGTCATAGAATCAATTGTGTCGAGACGGTTTTTGAATTTGAGGCCTCGGGTGCGGAGTTTTTGACGTCGTCGCCCATTGCCAAACTTGCGCGCATGGTTGTGTGCCATTTTTACAAAGTTTTCAGATTGCCTCCCAAGTTTACATACCTCACTGAATTGGCCATAGAATCAATTGTGTCGAGACGGTTTTTGAATTTGAGGCCTCGGGTGCGGAGTTTTTGACGTCGTCGCCCATAGCCAAATTGCGCGCACGCTTGTGCTACGTTTTTACAAAGTTTTCAGATTGCCTCTCGGGTTTGCATTTCTAGCTGAATTGGCCATAGAATCAATTGTGTCGAGACGGTTTTTGAATTTGAGGCCTCGGGTGCGGAGTTTTTGACGTCGTCGCCCATAGCCAAATTGCGCGCACGCTTGTGCGCCGTTTTTACAAAGTTTTCAGATTGCCTCTCGGGTTTGAATTTCCCACTAAATTGGCCATAGAATCAATTGTGTCGAGACGGTTTTTGAATTTGAGGCCTCGGGTGCGGAGTTTTTAATGTCGTCGCCCATAGCCAAATTGCGCGCACGCTTGTGCGCCGTTTTTACAAAGTTTTCAGATTGCCTCTCGGGTTTGCATTTCTTGCTGAATTGGCCATAGAATCAATTTTGTCGAGACGGTTTTTGAATTTGAGGCCTCGGGTGCGGAGTTTTTGACGTCGTCGCACATCGCCAAATTGCGCGCACGCTTGTGCGCCGTTTTTACAAAGTTTTCAGATTGCCTCTCGGGTTTGCATTTCTAGCTGAATTGGCCATAGAATCAATTGTGCCGAGACGGTTTTTTAATTTGAGGCCTCGGGTGCGGAGTTTTTGACGTCGTCGCCCATAGTCAAATTGCGCGCACGCTTTTGCGCCGTTTTTACAAAGTATTCAGATTGCCTCTCGGGTTTGCATATCTAGCTGAATTGGCCATATAATCAATTGTGTCGAGACGGTTTTTGAATTTCAGGCCTCTGGTGCGGAGTTTTTGACGTCGTCGCCCATAGCCAAATTGCGCGCACGCTTGTGCGCCGTTTTTACAAAGTTTTAAGATTGCCTCTCGGGTTTGCATTTCTAGCTAAAATTGGTCATAGAATCAATTGTGTCGAGATGGTTTTTGAATTTGAGGCCTCGGGTGCGGAGTTTTTGACGTCGTCGCCCATAGCCAAACTTGCGCGCATGGTTGTGTGCCATTTTTACAAAGTTTTCAGATTGCCTCCCAAGTTTACATACCTCACTGAATTGGCCATAGAATCAATTGTATCGAGACGGTTTTTGAATTTGAGGGCTCGGGTGCGGAGTTTTTGACGTCGTCGCCCATAGCCAAATTGCGCGCACGCTTGTGCGATGTTTTTACAAAGTTTTCAGATTGCCTCTCGGGTTTGCATTTCTAGCTGAATTGGCCATAGAATCAATTGTGTCGAGACGGTTTTTGAATTTGAGGCCTCGGGTGCGGAGTTTTTGACGTCGTCGCCCATTGCCAAACTTGCGCGCATGGTTGTGTGCCATTTTTACAAAGTTTTCAGATTGCCTCCCAAGTTTACATACCTCACTGAATTGGCCATAGAATCAATTGTGTCGAGACGGTTTTTGAATTTGAGGCCTCGGGTGCGGTGTTTTTGACGTCGTCACCCATAGCCAAATTGCGCGCACGCTTGTGCTACGTTTTTACAAAGTTTTCAGATTGCCTCTCGGGTTTGCATTTCTAGCTGAATTGGCTATAGAATCAATTGTGTCGAGACGGTTTTTGAATTTGAGGCCTCGGGTGCGGTGTTTTTGACGTCGTCGCCCATAGCCAAATTGCGCGCACGCTTGTGCGCCGTTTTTACAAAGTTTTCAGATTGCCTATCGGGTTTGAATTTCCCACTGAATTGGCCATAGAATCAATTGTGTCGAGACGGTTTTTGAATTTGAGGCCTCGGGTGCGGAGTTTTTGACGTCGTCGCCCATAGCCAAATTGCGTGCACGCTTGTGCTACGTTTTTACAAAGTTTTCAGATTGCCTCTCGGGTTTGCATTTCTAGCTGAATTGGCCATAGAATCAATTGTGTCGAGACGGTTTTTGAATTTGAGGCCTCGGGTGCGGAGTTTTTGACGTCGTCGCCCATAGCCAAATTGCGCGCACGCTTGTGCGCCGTTTTCACAAAGTTTTCAGATTGCCTCTCGAGTTTGCATTACTAGCTGAATTGGCCATAGAATCAATTGTGTCGAGACGGTTTTTGAATTTGAGGCCTCGGGTGCGGTGTTTTTGACGTCGTCGCCCATAGCCAAATTGCGCGCACGCTTGTGCGCCGTTTTTACAAAGTTTTCAAATTGCCTCTCGGGTTTGCATTTCTAGCTAAAATTGGTCATAGAATCAATTGTGTCGAGACGGTTTTTGAATTTGAGACCTCGGGTGCGGAGTTTTTGACGTCGTCGCCCATAGCCAAATTGCGCGCACGCTTGTGCGCCGTTTTTACAAAGTTTTCAGATTGCCTATCGGGTTTGAATTTCCCACTGAATTGGCCATAGAATCAATTGTGTCGAGACGGTTTTTGAATTTGAGGCCTCGGGTGCGGAGTTTTTGACGTCGTCGCCCATAGCCAAATTGCGCGCACGCTTGTGCGCCGTTTTTACAAAGTTTTTAGATTGCCTCTCGGGTTTGCATTTCTAGCTGAATTGGCTATAGAATCAATTTTGTCGAGACGGTTTTTGAATTTGAGGCCTCGGGTGCGGAGTTTTTGACGTCGTCGCCCATCGCCAAATTGCGCGCACGCTTGTGCGCCGTTTTTACAAAGTTTTAAGATTGCCTCTCGGGTTTGCATTTCTAGCTAAAATTGGTCATAGAATCAATTGTGTCGAGACGGTTTTTGAATTTGAGGCCTCGGGTGCGGAGTTTTTGACGTCGTCGCCCATTGCCAAACTTGCGCGCATGGTTGTGTGCCATTTTTACAAAGTTTTCAGATTGCCTCCCAAGTTTACATACCTCACTGAATTGGCCATAGAATCAATTGTGTCGAGACGGTTTTTGAATTTGAGGCCTCGGGTGCGGAGTTTTTGACGTCGTCGCCCATAGCCAAATTGCGCGCACGCTTGTGCTACGTTTTTACAAAGTTTTCAGATTGCCTCTCGGGTTTGCATTTCTAGCTGAATTGGCCATAGAATCAATTGTGTCGAGACGGTTTTTGAATTTGAGGGCTCGGGTGCGGAGTTTTTGACGTCGTCGCCCATAGCCAAATTGCGCGCACGCTTGTGCGATGTTTTTACAAAGTTTTCAGATTGCCTCTCGGGTTTGCATTTCTAGCTGAATTGGCCATAGAATCAATTGTGTCGAGACGGTTTTTGAATTTGAGGCCTCGGGTGCGGAGTTTTTGACGTCGTCGCCCATTGCCAAACTTGCGCGCATGGTTGTGTGCCATTTTTACAAAGTTTTCAGATTGCCTCCCAAGTTTACATACCTCACTGAATTGGCCATAGAATCAATTGTGTCGAGACGGTTTTTGAATTTGAGGCCTCGGGTGCGGTGTTTTTGACGTCGTCACCCATAGCCAAATTGCGCGCACGCTTGTGCTACGTTTTTACAAAGTTTTCAGATTGCCTCTCGGGTTTGCATTTCTAGCTGAATTGGCTATAGAATCAATTGTGTCGAGACGGTTTTTGAATTTGAGGCCTCGGGTGCGGTGTTTTTGACGTCGTCGCCCATAGCCAAATTGCGCGCACGCTTGTGCGCCGTTTTTACAAAGTTTTCAGATTGCCTATCGGGTTTGAATTTCCCACTGAATTGGCCATAGAATCAATTGTGTCGAGACGGTTTTTGAATTTGAGGCCTCGGGTGCGGAGTTTTTGACGTCGTCGCCCATAGCCAAATTGCGTGCACGCTTGTGCTACGTTTTTACAAAGTTTTCAGATTGCCTCTCGGGTTTGCATTTCTAGCTGAATTGGCCATAGAATCAATTGTGTCGAGACGGTTTTTGAATTTGAGGCCTCGGGTGCGGAGTTTTTGACGTCGTCGCCCATAGCCAAATTGCGCGCACGCTTGTGCGCCGTTTTCACAAAGTTTTCAGATTGCCTCTCGAGTTTGCATTACTAGCTGAATTGGCCATAGAATCAATTGTGTCGAGACGGTTTTTGAATTTGAGGCCTCGGGTGCGGTGTTTTTGACGTCGTCGCCCATAGCCAAATTGCGCGCACGCTTGTGCGCCGTTTTTACAAAGTTTTCAAATTGCCTCTCGGGTTTGCATTTCTAGCTAAAATTGGTCATAGAATCAATTGTGTCGAGACGGTTTTTGAATTTGAGACCTCGGGTGCGGAGTTTTTGACGTCGTCGCCCATAGCCAAATTGCGCGCACGCTTGTGCGCCGTTTTTACAAAGTTTTCAGATTGCCTATCGGGTTTGAATTTCCCACTGAATTGGCCATAGAATCAATTGTGTCGAGACGGTTTTTGAATTTGAGGCCTCGGGTGCGGAGTTTTTGACGTCGTCGCCCATAGCCAAATTGCGCGCACGCTTGTGCGCCGTTTTTACAAAGTTTTTAGATTGCCTCTCGGGTTTGCATTTCTAGCTGAATTGGCTATAGAATCAATTTTGTCGAGACGGTTTTTGAATTTGAGGCCTCGGGTGCGGAGTTTTTGACGTCGTCGCCCATCGCCAAATTGCGCGCACGCTTGTGCGCCGTTTTTACAAAGTTTTAAGATTGCCTCTCGGGTTTGCATTTCTAGCTAAAATTGGTCATAGAATCAATTGTGTCGAGACGGTTTTTGAATTTGAGGCCTCGGGTGCGGAGTTTTTGACGTCGTCGCCCATTGCCAAACTTGCGCGCATGGTTGTGTGCCATTTTTACAAAGTTTTCAGATTGCCTCCCAAGTTTACATACCTCACTGAATTGGCCATAGAATCAATTGTGTCGAGACGGTTTTTGAATTTGAGGCCTCGGGTGCGGAGTTTTTGACGTCGTCGCCCATAGCCAAATTGCGCGCACGCTTGTGCTACGTTTTTACAAAGTTTTCAGATTGCCTCTCGGGTTTGCATTTCTAGCTGAATTGGCCATAGAATCAATTGTGTCGAGACGGTTTTTGAATTTGAGGCCTCGGGTGCGGAGTTTTTGACGTCGTCGCCCATAGCCAAATTGCGCGCACGCTTGTGCGCCGTTTTTACAAAGTTTTCAGATTGCCTCTCGGGTTTGAATTTCCCACTAAATTGGCCATAGAATCAATTGTGTCGAGACGGTTTTTGAATTTGAGGCCTCGGGTGCGGAGTTTTTAATGTCGTCGCCCATAGCCAAATTGCGCGCACGCTTGTGCGCCGTTTTTACAAAGTTTTCAGATTGCCTCTCGGGTTTGCATTTCTTGCTGAATTGGCCATAGAATCAATTTTGTCGAGACGGTTTTTGAATTTGAGGCCTCGGGTGCGGAGTTTTTGACGTCGTCGCACATCGCCAAATTGCGCGCACGCTTGTGCGCCGTTTTTACAAAGTTTTCAGATTGCCTCTCGGGTTTGCATTTCTAGCTGAATTGGCCATAGAATCAATTGTGTCGAGACGGTTTTTTAATTTGAGGCCTCGGGTGCGGAGTTTTTGACGTCGTCGCCCATAGTCAAATTGCGCGCACGCTTTTGCGCCGTTTTTACAAAGTATTCAGATTGCCTCTCGGGTTTGCATATCTAGCTGAATTGGCCATATAATCAATTGTGTCGAGACGGTTTTTGAATTTCAGGCCTCTGGTGCGGAGTTTTTGACGTCGTCGCCCATAGCCAAATTGCGCGCACGCTTGTGCGCCGTTTTTACAAAGTTTTAAGATTGCCTCTCGGGTTTGCATTTCTAGCTAAAATTGGTCATAGAATCAATTGTGTCGAGATGGTTTTTGAATTTGAGGCCTCGGGTGCGGAGTTTTTGACGTCGTCGCCCATAGCCAAACTTGCGCGCATGGTTGTGTGCCATTTTTACAAAGTTTTCAGATTGCCTCCCAAGTTTACATACCTCACTGAATTAGCCATAGAATCAATTGTATCGAGACGGTTTTTGAATTTGAGGGCTCGGGTGCGGAGTTTTTGACGTCGTCGCCCATAGCCAAATTGCGCGCACGCTTGTGCGACGTTTTTACAAAGTTTTCAGATTGCCTCTCGGGTTTGCATTTCTAGCTGAATTGGCCATAGAATCAATTGTGTCGAGACGGTTTTTGAATTTGAGGCCTCGGGTGCGGAGTTTTTGACGTCGTCGCCCATTGCCAAACTTGCGCGCATGGTTGTGTGCCATTTTTACAAAGTTTTCAGATTGCCTCCCAAGTTTACATACCTCACTGAATTGGCCATAGAATCAATTGTGTCGAGACGGTTTTTGAATTTGAGGCCTCGGGTGCGGTGTTTTTGACGTCGTCGCCCATAGCCAAATTGCGCGCACGCTTGTGCTACGTTTTTACAAAGTTTTCAGATTGCCTCTCGGGTTTGCATTTCTAGCTGAATTGGCTATAGAATCAATTGTGTCGAGACGGTTTTTGAATTTGAGGCCTCGGGTGCGGAGTTTTTGACGTCGTCGCCCATAGCCAAATTGCGCGCACGCTTGTGCGCCGTTTTTACAAAGTTTTCAGATTGCCTCTCGGGTTTGAATTTCCCACTGAATTGGCCATAGAATCAATTGTGTCGAGACGGTTTTTGAATTTGAGGCCTCGGGTGCGGAGTTTTTAATGTCGTCGCCCATAGCCAAATTGCGCGCACGCTTGTGCGCCGTTTTTACAAAGTTTTCAGATTGCCTCTCGGGTTTGCATTTCTTGCTGAATTGGCCATAGAATCAATTTTGTCGAGACGGTTTTTGAATTTGAGGCCTCGGGTGCGGAGTTTTTGACGTCGTCGCACATCGCCAAATTGCGCGCACGCTTGTGCGCCGTTTTTACAAAGTTTTCAAATTGCCTCTCGGGTTTGCATTTCTAGCCGAATTGGCCATAGAATCAATTGTGTCGAGACGGTTTTTTAATTTGAGGCCTCGGGTGCGGAGTTTTTGACGTCGTCGCCCATAGTCAAATTGCGCGCACGCTTTTGCGCCGTTTTTACAAAGTATTCAGATTGCCTCTCGGGTTTGCATATCTAGCTGAATTGGCCATATAATCAATTGTGTCGAGACGGTTTTTGAATTTCAGGCCTCTGGTGCGGAGTTTTTGACGTCGTCGCCCATAGCCAAATTGCGCGCACGCTTGTGCGCCGTTTTTACAAAGTTTTAAGATTGCCTCTCGGGTTTGCATTTCTAGCTAAAATTGGTCATAGAATCAATTGTGTCGAGACGGTTTTTGAATTTGAGGCCTCGGGTGCGGAGTTTTTGACGTCGTCGCCCATAGCCAAACTTGCGCGCATGGTTGTGTGCCATTTTTACAAAGTTTTCAGATTGCCTCCCAAGTTTACATACCTCACTGAATTGGCCATAGAATCAATTGTATCGAGACGGTTTTTGAATTTGAGGGCTCGGGTGCGGAGTTTTTGACGTCGTCGCCCATAGCCAAATTGCGCGCACGCTTGTGCGACGTTTTTACAAAGTTTTCAGATTGCCTCTCGGGTTTGCATTTCTAGCTGAATTGGCCATAGAATCAATTGTGTCGAGACGGTTTTTGAATTTGAGGCCTCGGGTGCGGAGTTTTTGACGTCGTCGCCCATTGCCAAACTTGCGCGCATGGTTGTGTGCCATTTTTACAAAGTTTTCAGATTGCCTCCCAAGTTTACATACCTCACTGAATTGGCCATAGAATCAATTGTGTCGAGACGGTTTTTGAATTTGAGGCCTCGGGTGCGGTGTTTTTGACGTCGTCGCCCATAGCCAAATTGCGCGCACGCTTGTGCTACGTTTTTACAAAGTTTTCAGATTGCCTCTCGGGTTTGCATTTCTAGCTGAATTGGCTATAGAATCAATTGTGTCGAGACGGTTTTTGAATTTGAGGCCTCGGGTGCGGAGTTTTTGACGTCGTCGCCCATAGCCAAATTGCGCGCACGCTTGTGCGCCGTTTTTACAAAGTTTTCAGATTGCCTCTCGGGTTTGAATTTCCCACTGAATTGGCCATAGAATCAATTGTGTCGAGACGGTTTTTGAATTTGAGGCCTCGGGTGCGGAGTTTTTAATGTCGTCGCCCATAGCCAAATTGCGCGCACGCTTGTGCGCCGTTTTTACAAAGTTTTCAGATTGCCTCTCGGGTTTGCATTTCTTGCTGAATTGGCCATAGAATCAATTTTGTCGAGACGGTTTTTGAATTTGAGGCCTCGGGTGCGGAGTTTTTGACGTCGTCGCACATCGCCAAATTGCGCGCACGCTTGTGCGCCGTTTTTACAAAGTTTTCAAATTGCCTCTCGGGTTTGCATTTCTAGCTGAATTGGCCATAGAATCAATTGTGTCGAGACGGTTTTTTAATTTGAGGCCTCGGGTGCGGAGTTTTTGACGTCGTCGCCCATAGTCAAATTGCGCGCACGCTTTTGCGCCGTTTTTACAAAGTATTCAGATTGCCTCTCGGGTTTGCATTTCTAGCTGAATTGGCCATAGAATCAATTGTGTCGAGACGGTTTTTGAATTTCAGGCCTCTGGTGCGGAGTTTTTGACGTCGTCGCCCATAGCCAAATTGCGCGCACGCTTGTGCGCCGTTTTTACAAAGTTTTAAGATTGCCTCTCGGGTTTGCATTTCTAGCTAAAATTGGTCATAGAATCAATTGTGTCGAGACGGTTTTTGAATTTGAGGCCTCGGGTGCGGAGTTTTTGACGTCGTCGCCCATAGCCAAACTTGCGCGCATGGTTGTGTGCCATTTTTACAAAGTTTTCAGATTGCCTCCCAAGTTTACATACCTCACTGAATTGGCCATAGAATCAATTATATCGAGACGGTTTTTGAATTTGAGGCCTCGGGTGCGGAGTTTTTGACGTCGTCGCCCATAGCCAAATTGCGCGCACGCTTGTGCGACGTTTTTACAAAGTTTTCAGATTGCCTCTCGGGTTTGCATTTCTAGCTGAATTGGCCATAGAATCAATTGTGTCGAGACGGTTTTTGAATTTGAGGCCTCGGGTGCGGAGTTTTTGACGTCGTCGCCCATTGCCAAACTTGCGCGCATGGTTGTGTGCCATTTTTACAAAGTTTTCAGATTGCCTCCCAAGTTTACATACCTCACTGAATTGGCCATATAATCAATTGTGTCGAGACGGTTTTTGAATTTGAGGCCTCGGGTGCGGTGTTTTTGACGTCGTCGCCCATAGCCAAATTGCGCGCACGCTTGTGCTACGTTTTTACAAAGTTTTCAGATTGCCTCTCGGGTTTGCATTTCTAGCTGAATTGGCTATAGAATCAATTGTGTCGAGACGGTTTTTGAATTTGAGCCCTCGGGTGCGGAGTTTTTGACGTCGTCGCCCATAGCCAAATTGCGCGCACGCTTGTGCGCCGTTTTTACAAAGTTTTCAGATTGCCTCTCGGGTTTGAATTTCCCACTGAATTGGCCATAGAATCAATTGTGTCGAGACGGTTTTTGAATTTGAGGCCTCGGGTGCGGAGTTTTTAATGTCGTCGCCCATAGCCAAATTGCGCGCACGCTTGTGCGCCGTTTTTACAAAGTTTTCAGATTGCCTCTCGGGTTTGCATTTCTTGCTGAATTGGCCATAGAATCAATTTTGTCGAGACGGTTTTTAAATTTGAGGCCTCGGGTGCGGAGTTTTTGACGTCGTCGCACATCGCCAAATTGCGCGCACGCTTGTGCGCCGTTTTTACAAAGTTTTCAAATTGCCTCTCGGGTTTGCATTTCTAGCTGAATTGGCCATAGAATCAATTGTGTCGAGACGGTTTTTTAATTTGAGGCCTCGGGTGCGGAGTTTTTGACGTCGTCGCCCATAGTCAAATTGCGCGCACGCTTTTGCGCCGTTTTTACAAAGTATTCAGATTGCCTCTCGGGTTTGCATTTCTAGCTGAATTGGCCATAGAATCAATTGTGTCGAGACGGTTTTTGAATTTCAGGCCTCTGGTGCGGAGTTTTTGACGTCGTCGCCCATAGCCAAATTGCGCGCACGCTTGTGCGCCGTTTTTACAAAGTTTTAAGATTGCCTCTCGGGTTTGCATTTCTAGCTAAAATTGGTCATAGAATCAATTGTGTCGAGACGGTTTTTGAATTTGAGGCCTCGGGTGCGGAGTTTTTGACGTCGTCGCCCATAGCCAAACTTGCGCGCATGGTTGTGTGCCATTTTTACAAAGTTTTCAGATTGCCTCCCAAGTTTACATACCTCACTGAATTGGCCATAGAATCAATTGTGTCGAGGCGGTTTTTGAATTTGAGGCCTCGGGTGCGGAGTTTTTGACGTCGTCGCCCATAGCCAAATTGCGCGCACGCTTGTGCGACGTTTTTACAAAGTTTTCAGATTGCCTCTCGGGTTTGCATTTCTAGCTGAATTGGCCATAGAATCAATTGTGTCGAGACGGTTTTTGAATTTGAGGCCTCGGGTGCGGAGTTTTTGACGTCGTCGCCCATAGCCAAATTGCGCACACGCTTGTGCTACGTTTTTACAAAGTTTTCAGATTGCCTCTCGGGTTTGCATTTCTAGCTGAATTGGCCATAGAATCAATTGTGTCGAGACGGTTTTTGAATTTGAGGCCTCGGGTGCGGAGTTTTTGACGTCGTCGCCCATAGCCAAATTGCGCGCACGCTTGTGCGCCGTTTTTACAAAGTTTTCAGATTGCCTCTCGGGTTTGAATTTCCCACTGAATTGGCCATAGAATCAATTGTGTCGAGACGGTTTTTGATTGGAGGCCTCGGGTGCGGAGTTTTTAATGTCGTCGCCCATAGCCAAATTGCGCGCACGCTTGTGCGCCGTTTTTACAAAGTTTTCAGATTGCCTCTCGGGTTTGCATTCCTTGCTGAATTGGCCATAGAATCAATTTTGACGAGACGGTTTTTGAATTTGAGGCCTCGGGTGCGGAGTTTTTGACGTCGTCGCACATCGCCAAATTGCGCGCACGCTTGTGCGCCGTTTTTACAAAGTTTTCAGATTGCCTCTCGGGTTTGCATTTCTAGCTGAATTGGCCATAGAATCAATTGTGTCGAGACGGTTTTTTAATTTGAGGCCTCGGGTGCGGAGTTTTTGACGTCGTCGCCCATAGTCAAATTGCGCGCACGCTTTTGCGCCGTTTTTACAAAGTATTCAGATTGCCTCTCGGGTTTGCATTTCTAGCTGAATTGGCCATATAATCAATTGTGTCGAGACGGTTTTTGAATTTCAGGCCTCTGGTGCGGAGTTTTTGACGTCGTCGCCCATAGCCAAATTGCGCGCACGCTTGTGCGCCGTTTTTACAAAGTTTTAAGATTGCCTCTCGGGTTTGCATTTCTAGCTAAAATTGGTCATAGAATCAATTGTGTCGAGACGGTTTTTGAATTTGAGGCCTCGGGTGCGGAGTTTTTGACGTCGTCGCCCATAGCCAAACTTGCGCGCATGGTTGTGTGCCATTTTTACAAAGTTTTCAGATTGCCTCCCAAGTTTACATACCTCACTGAATTGGCCATAGAATCAATTGTATCGAGACGGTTTTTGAATTTGAGGGCTCGGGTGCGGAGTTTTTGACGTCGTCGCCCATAGCCAAATTGCGCGCACGCTTGTGCGACGTTTTTACAAAGTTTTCAGATTGCCTCTCGGGTTTGCATTTCTAGCTGAATTGGCCATAGAATCAATTGTGTCGAGACGGTTTTTGAATTTGAGGCCTCGGGTGCGGAGTTTTTGACGTCGTCGCCCATTGCCAAACTTGCGCGCATGGTTGTGTGCCATTTTTACAAAGTTTTCAGATTGCCTCCCAAGTTTACATACCTCACTGAATTGGCCATAGAATCAATTGTGTCGAGACGGTTTTTGAATTTGAGGCCTCGGGTGCGGTGTTTTTGACGTCGTCGCCCATAGCCAAATTGCGCGCACGCTTGTGCTACGTTTTTACAAAGTTTTCAGATTGCCTCTCGGGTTTGCATTTCTAGCTGAATTGGCTATAGAATCAATTGTGTCGAGACGGTTTTTGAATTTGAGGCCTCGGGTGCGGAGTTTTTGACGTCGTCGCCCATAGCCTAATTGCGCGCACGCTTGTGCGCCGTTTTTACAAAGTTTTCAGATTGCCTCTCGGGTTTGAATTTCCCACTGAATTGGCCATAGAATCAATTGTGTCGAGACGGTTTTTGAATTTGAGGCCTCGGGTGCGGAGTTTTTAATGTCGTCGCCCATAGCCAAATTGCGCGCACGCTTGTGCGCCGTTTTTACAAAGTTTTCAGATTGCCTCTCGGGTTTGCATTTCTTGCTGAATTGGCCATATAATCAATTTTGTCGAGACGGTTTTTGAATTTGAGGCCTCGGGTGCGAAGTTTTTGACGTCGTCGCACATCGCCAAATTGCGCGCACGCTTGTGCGCCGTTTTTACAAAGTTTTCAGATTGCCTCTCGGGTTTGCATTTCTAGCTGAATTAGCCATAGAATCAATTGTGTCGAGACGGTTTTTTAATTTGAGGCCTCGGGTGCGGAGTTTTTGACGTCGTCGCCCATAGTCAAATTGCGCGCACGCTTTTGCGCCGTTTTTACAAAGTATTCAGATTGCCTCTCGGGTTTGCATTTCTAGCTGAATTGGCCATAGAATCAATTGTGTCGAGACGGTTTTTGAATTTCAGGCCTCTGGTGCGGAGTTTTTGACGTCGTCGCCCATAGCCAAATTGCGCGCACGCTTGTGCGCCGTTTTTACAAAGTTTTAAGATTGCCTCTCGGGTTTGCATTTCTAGCTAAAATTGGTCATAGAATCAATTGTGTCGAGACGGTTTTTGAATTTGAGGCCTCGGGTGCGGAGTTTTTGACGTCGTCGCCCATAGCCAAACTTGCGCGCATGGTTGTGTGCCATTTTTACAAAGTTTTCAGATTGCCTCCCAAGTTTACATACCTCACTGAATTGGCCATAGAATCAATTGTGTCGAGGCGGTTTTTGAATTTGAGGCCTCGGGTGCGGAGTTTTTGACGTCGTCGCCCATAGCCAAATTGCGCGCACGCTTGTGCGACGTTTTTACAAAGTTTTCAGATTGCCTCTCGGGTTTGCATTTCTAGCTGAATTGGCCATAGAATCAATTGTGTCGAGACGGTTTTTGAATTTGAGGCCTCGGGTGCGGAGTTTTTGACGTCGTCGCCCATAGCCAAATTGCGCGCACGCTTGTGCGCCGTTTTTACAAAGTTTTCAGATTGCCTCTCGGGTTTGCATTTCTAGCTAAAATTGGTCATAGAATCAATTGTGTCGAGACGGTTTTTGAATTTGAGGCCTCGGGTGCGGAGTTTTTGACGTCGTCGCCCATAGCCAAATTGCGCGCACGCTTGTGCGCCGTTTTTACAAAGTTTTCAGATTGCCTCTCGGGTTTGAATTTCCCACTGAATTGGCCATAGAATCAATTGTGTCGAGACGGTTTTTGATTGGAGGCCTCGGGTGCGGAGTTTTTAATGTCGTCGCCCATAGCCAAATTGCGCGCACGCTTGTGCGCCGTTTTTACAAAGTTTTCAGATTGCCTCTCGGGTTTGCATTTCTTGCTGAATTGGCCATAGAATCAATTTTGTCGAGACGGTTTTTGAATTTGAGGCCTCGGGTGCGGAATTTTTGACGTCGTCGCACATCGCCAAATTGCGCGCACGCTTGTGCGCCGTTTTTACAAAGTTTTCAGATTGCCTCTCGGGTTTGCATTTCTAGCTGAATTGGCCATAGAATCAATTGTGTTGAGACGGTTTTTTAATTTGAGGCCTCGGGTGCGGAGTTTTTGACGTCGTCGCCCATAGTCAAATTGCGCGCACGCTTGTGCGCCGTTTTTACAAAGTATTCAGATTGCCTCTCGGGTTTGCATTTCTAGCTGAATTGGCCGTAGAATCAATTGTGTCGAGACGGTTTTTGAATTTCAGGCCTCTGGTGCGGAGTTTTTGACGTCGTCGCCCATAGCCAAATTGCGCTCACGCTTGTGCGCCGTTTTTACAAAGTTTTAAGATTGCCTCTCGGGTTTGCATTTCTTGCTAAAATTGGTCATAGAATCAATTGTGTCGAGACGGTTTTTGAATTTGAGGCCTCGGGTGCGGAGTTTTTGACGTCGTCGCCCATAGCCAATCTTGCGCGCATGGTTGTGTGCCATTTTTACAAAGTTTTCAGATTGCCTCCCAAGTTTGCATCCCTAACTGAATTGGCCATAGAATCAATTTTGTCGAGACGGTTTTTGAATTTGAGGCCTCGGGTGCGGAGTTTTTGACGTCGTCGCCCCTAACCAAATTGCGCGCACGCTTGTGCGCCGTTTTTACAAAGTTTTCAGATTGCCATTCGGGTTTGCATTTCTAGCTGAATTGGCCATAGAATCAATTGTGTCGAGACGGTTTTTGAATTTGAGGCCTCGGGTGCGGAGTTTTTGATGTCGTCGCCCATAGCCAAATTGCGCGCACGCTTGTGCGCCGTTTTTACAAAGTTTTCAGATTGCCTCTCGGGTTTGCATTCCTAGCTGAATTGGCCATAGAATCAATTTTGTCGAGACTGTTTTTGAATTTGAGGCCTCGGGTGCGGAGTTTTTGACGTCGTCGCCCATCGCCAAACTGCGCGCACGCTTGTGCGCCGTTTTTACAAAGTTTTCAGATTGCCTCTCGGGTTTGCATTTCTAGCTAAAATTGGTCATAGAATCAATTGTTTCGAGACGGTTTTTGAATTTGAGGCCACGGGTGCGGAGTTTTTGACGTCGTCGCCCATAGCCAAATTGCGCGCACGCTTGTGCGCCGTTTTTACAAAGTTTTCAGATTGCCTCTTGGGTTTGCATTTCTACCTGAATTGGCCATAGAATCAATTGTTTCGAGACGGTTTTTGAATTTGAGGCCTCGGGTGCGGAGTTTTTGACGTCGTCGCCCATAGCCAAACTTGCGCGCATGGTTGTGTGCCATTTTTACAAAGTTTTCAGATTGCCTCCCAAGTTTGCATCCCTCACTGAATTGGCCATAGAACCAATTGTGTCGAGACGGTTTTTGAATTTGAGGCCTCGGGTGCGGAGTTTTTGACGTCGTCGCCCATAGCCAAATTGCGCGCACGCTTGTGCGCCGTTTTTACAAAGTTTTCAGATTGCCTCTCGGGTTTGCATTTCTAGCTGAATTGGCCATAGAATCAATTGTGTCGAGACGGTTTTTGAATTTGAGGCCTCGGGTGCGGAGTTTTTGACGTCGTCGCCCATAGCCAAATTGCGCGCACGCTTGTGCGCCGTTTTTACAAAGTTTTCAAATTGCCTCTCGGGTTTGCATTTCTAGCTAAAATTGGTCATAGAATCAATTGTGTCGAGACGGTTTTTGAATTTGAGGCCTCGGGTGCGGAGTTTTTGACGTCGTCGCCCATAGCCAAATTGCGCGCACGCTTGTGCGTCGTTTTTACAAAGTTTTCAGATTGCCTATCGGGTTTGAATTTCCCACTGAATTGGCCATAGAATCAATTGTGTCCAGACAGTTTTTGAATTTGAGGCCTCGGGTGCGGAGTTTTTGACGTCGTCGCCCATAGCCAAATTGCGCGCACGCTTGTGCGCCGTTTTTACAAAGTTTTCAGATTGCCTCTCGGGTTTGCATTTCTAGCTGAATTGGCCATAGAATCAATTTTGTCGAGACGGTTTTTCAATTTGAGGTCTCGGGTGCGGAGTTTTTGACGTCGTCGCCCATCGCCAAATTGCGCGCACGCTTGTGCGCCGTTTTTACAAAGTTTTAAGATTGCCTCTCGGGTTTGCATTTCTATCTAAAATTGGTCATAGAATCAATTGTGTCGAGACGGTTTTTGAATTTGAGGCCTCGGGTGCGGAGTTTTTGACGTCGTCGCCCATTGCCAAACTTGCGCGCATGGTTGTGTGCCATTTTTACAAAGTTTTCAGATTGCCTCCCAAGTTTACATACCTCACTGAATTGGCCATAGAATCAATTGTGTCGAGACGGTTTTTGAATTTGAGGCCTCGGGTGCGGAGTTTTTGACGTCGTCGCCCATAGCCAAATTGCGCGCACGCTTGTGCTACGTTTTTACAAAGTTTTCAGATTGCCTCTCGGGTTTGCATTTCTAGCTGAATTGGCCATAGAATCAATTGTGTCGAGACGGTTTTTGAATTTGAGGCCTCGGGTGCGGAGTTTTT
The DNA here is from genome assembly GCA_963675135.1 of Galeopsis tetrahit. NCBI lineage: Eukaryota > Viridiplantae > Streptophyta > Magnoliopsida > Lamiales > Lamiaceae > Galeopsis > Galeopsis tetrahit. The sequence goes on along the minus strand of OY776121.1, from coordinate 7,571,103 downwards.
GACGTCGTCGCCCATAGCCAAATTGCGCGCACGCTTGTGCGCCGTTTTTACAAAGTTTTCAGATTGCCTCTCGGGTTTGCATCTCTCGCTAAAATTGGTCATAGAATCAATTGTGTCGAGACGGTTTTTGAATTTGAGGCCTCGGGTGCGGAGTTTTTGACGTCGTCGCCCATAGCCAAATTGCGCGCACGCTTGTGCGCCGTTTTTACAATGTTTTCAGATTGCCTCTCGGGTTTGAATTTCCCACTGAATTGGCCATAGAATCAATTGTGTCGAGACGGTTTTTGAATTTGAGGCCTCGGGTGCGGAGTTTTTAATGTCGTCGCCCATAGCCAAATTGCGCGCACGCTTGTGCGCCGTTTTTACAAAGTTTTCAGATTGCCTCTCGGGTTTGCATTTCTTGCTGAATTGGCCATAGAATCAATTTTGTCGAGACGGTTTTTGAATTTGAGGCCTCGGGTGCGGAGTTTTTGACGTCGTCGCACATCGCCAAATTGCGCGCACGCTTGTGCGCCGTTTTTACAAAGTTTTCAGATTGCCTCTCGGGTTTGCATTTCTAGCTGAATTGGCCATAGAATCAATTGTGTCGAGACGGTTTTTTAATTTGAGGCCTCGGGTGCGGAGTTTTTGACGTCGTCGCCCATAGTCAAATTGCGCGCACGCTTGTGCGCCGTTTTTACAAAGTATTCAGATTGCCTTTCGGGTTTGCATTTCTAGCTGAATTGGCCATAGAATCAATTGTGTCGAGACGGTTTTTGAATTTCAGGCCTCTGGTGCGGAATTTTTGACGTCGTCGCCCATAGCCAAATTGCGCGCACGCTTGTGCGCCGTTTTTACAAAGTTTTAAGATTGCCTCTCGGGTTTGCATTTCTAGCTAAAATTGGTCATAGAATCAATTGTGTCGAGACGGTTTTTGAATTTGAGGCCTCGGGTGCGGAGTTTTTGACGTCGTCGCCCATAGCCAAACTTGCGCGCATGGTTGTGTGCCATTTTTACAAAGTTTTCAGATTGCCTCCCAAGTTTACATACCTCACTGAATTGGCCATAGAATCAATTGTGTCGAGACGGTTTTTGAATTTGAGGCCTCGGGTGCGGAGTTTTTGACGTCGTCGCCCATAGCCAGATTGCGCGCACGCTTGTGCGACGTTTTTACAAAGTTTTCAGATTGCCTCTCGGGTTTGCATTTCTAGCTGAATTGGCCATAGAATCAATTGTGTCGAGACGGTTTTTGAATATGAGGCCTCGGGTGCGGAGTTTTTGACGTCGTCGCCAATAGCCAAATTGCGCGCACGCTTGTGCGCCGTTTTTACAAAGTTTTCAGATTGCCTCTCGGGTTTGCATTTCTAGCTAAAATTGGTCATAGAATCAATTGTGTCGAGACGGTTTTTGAATTTGAGGCCTCGGGTGCGGAGTTTTTGACGTCGTCGCCCATAGCCAAATTGCGCGCACGCTTGTGCGCCGTTTTTACAAAGTTTTCAGATTGCCTCTCGGGTTTGAATTTCCCACTGAATTGGCCATAGAATAAATTGTGTCGAGACGGTTTTTGAATTGGAGGCCTCGGGTGCGGAGTTTTTAATGTCGTCGCCCATAGCCAAATTGCGCGCACGCTTGTGCGCCGTTTTTACAAAGTTTTCAGATTGCCTCTCGGGTTTGCATTTCTTGCTGAATTGGCCATAGAATCAATTTTGTCGAGACGGTTTTTGAATTTGAGGCCTCGGGTGCGGAGTTTTTGACGTCGTCGCACATCGCCAAATTGCGCGCACGCTTGTGCGCCGTTTTTACAAAGTATTCAGATTGCCTCTCGGGTTTGCATTTCTAGCTGAATTGGCCGTAGAATCAATTGTGTCGAGACGGTTTTTGAATTTCAGGCCTCTGGTGCGGAGTTTTTGACGTCGTCGCCCATAGCCAAATTGCGCGCACGCTTGTGCGCCGTTTTTACAAAGTTTTAAGATTGCCTCTCGGGTTTGCATTTCTAGCTAAAATTGGTCATAGAATCAATTGTGTCGAGACGGTTTTTGAATTTGAGGCCTCGGGTGCGGAGTTTTTGACGTCGTCGCCCATAGCCAAACTTGCGCGCATGGTTGTGTGCCATTTTTACAAAGTTTTCAGATTGCCTCCCAAGTTTGCATCCCTAACTGAATTGGCCATAGAATCAATTTTGTCGAGACGGTTTTTGAATTTGAGGCCTCGGGTGCGGAGTTTTTGACGTCGTCGCCCCTAACCAAATTGCGCGCACGCTTGTGCGCCGTTTTTACAAAGTTTTCAGATTGCCATTCGGGTTTGCATTTCTAGCTGAATTGGCCGTAGAATCAATTGTGTCGAGACGGTTTTTGAATTTGAGGCCTCGGGTGCGGAGTTTTTGATGTCGTCGCCCATAGCCAAATTGCGCGCACGCTTGTGCGCCGTTTTTACAAAGTTTTCAGATTGCCTCTCGGGTTTGCATTTCTAGCTGAATTGGCCATAGAATCAATTTTGTCGAGACGGTTTTTGAATTTGAGGCCTCGGGTGCGGAGTTTTTGACGTCGTCGCCCATCGCCAAACTGCGCGCACGCTTGTGCGCCGTTTTTACAAAGTTTTCAGATTGCCTCTCGGGTTTGCATTTCTAGCTAAAATTGGTCAATGAATCAATTGTGTCGAGACGGTTTTTGAATTTGAGGCCACGGGTGCGGAGTTTTTGACGTCGTCGCCCATAGCCAAATTGCGCGCACGCTTGTGCGCCGTTTTTACAAAGTTTTCAGATTGCCTCTTGGGTTTGCATTTCTACCTGAATTGGCCATAGAATCAATTGTTTCGAGACGGTTTTTGAATTTGAGGCCTCGGGTGTGGAGTTTTTGACGTCGTCGCCCATAGCCAAACTTGCGCGCATGGTTGTGTGCCATTTTTACAAAGTTTTCAGATTGCCTCCCAAGTTTGCATCCCTCACTGAATTGGCCATAGAACCAATTGTGTCGAGATGGTTTTTGAATTTGAGGCCTCGGGTGCGGAGTTTTTGACGTCGTCTCCCATAGCCAAATTGCGCGCACGCTTGTGCGCCGTTTTTACAAAGTTTTCAGATTGCCTCTCGGGGTTGCATTTCTAGCTGAATTGGCCATAGAATCAATTGTGTCGAGACGGTTTTTGAATTTGAGGCCTCGGGTGCGGAGTTTTTGACGTCGTCGCCCATAGCCAAATTGCGCGCACGCTTGTGCGCCGTTTTTACAAAGTTTTCAAATTGCCTCTCGGGTTTGCATTTCTAGCTAAAATTGGTCATAGAATCAATTGTGTCGAGACGGTTTTTGAATTTGAGGCCTCGGGTGCGGAGTTTTTGACGTCGTCGCCCATAGCCAAATTGCGCGCACGCTTGTGCGCCGTTTTTACAAAGTTTTCAGATTGCCTATCGGGTTTGAATTTCCCACTGAATTGGCCATAGAATCAATTGTGTCGAGACGGTTTTTGAATTTGAGGCCTCGGGTGCGGAGTTTTTGACGTCGTCGCCCATAGCCAAATTGCGCGCACGCTTGTGCGCCGTTTTTACAAAGTTTTCAGATTGCCTCTCGGGTTTGCATTTCTAGCTGAATTGGCCATAGAATCAATTTTGTCTAGACGGTTTTTGAATTTGAGGCCTCGGGTGCGGAGTTTTTGACGTCGTCGCCCATAGCCAAATTGCGCGCACGCTTGTGCGCCGTTTTTACAAAGTTTTCAGATTGCCTCTCGGGTTTGCATTTCTAGCTAAAATTGGTCATAGAATCAATTGTGTCGAGACGGTTTTTGAATTTGAGGCCTCGGGTGCGGAGTTTTTGACGTCGTCGCCCATAGCCAAATTGCGCGCACGCTTGTGCGCCGTTTTTACAAAGTTTTCAGATTGCCTCTCGGGTTTGAATTTCCCACTGAATTGGCCATAGAATCAATTGTGTCGAGACGGTTTTTGAATTGGAGGCCTCGGGTGCGGAGTTTTTAATGTCGTCGCCCATAGCCAAATTGCGCGCACGCTTGTGCGCCGTTTTTACAAAGTTTTCAGATTGCCTCTCGGGTTTGCATTTCTTGCTGAATTGGCCATAGAATCAATTTTGTCGAGACGGTTTTTGAATTTGAGGCCTCGGGTGCGGAGTTTTTGACGTCGTCGCACATCGCCAAATTGCGCGCACGCTTGTGCGCCGTTTTTACAAAGTATTCAGATTGCCTCTCGGGTTTGCATTTCTAGCTGAATTGGCCGTAGAATCAATTGTGTCGAGACGGTTTTTGAATTTCAGGACTCTGGTGCGGAGTTTTTGACGTCGTCGCCCATAGCCAAATTGCGCGCACGCTTGTGCGCCGTTTTTACAAAGTTTTAAGATTGCCTCTCGGGTTTGCATTTCTAGCTAAAATTGGTCATAGAATCAATTGTGTCGAGACGGTTTTTGAATTTGAGGCCTCGGGTGCGGAGTTTTTGACGTCGTCGCCCATAGCCAAACTTGCGCGCATGGTTGTGTGCCATTTTTACAAAGTTTTCAGATTGCCTCCCAAGTTTGCATCCCTAACTGAATTGGCCATAGAATCAATTTTGTCGAGACGGTTTTTGAATTTGAGACCTCGGGTGCGGAGTTTTTGACGTCGTCGCCCCTAACCAAATTGCGCGCACGCTTGTGCGCCGTTTTTACAAAGTTTTCAGATTGCCATTCGGGTTTGCATTTCTAGCTGAATTGGCCATAGAATCAATTGTGTCGAGACGGTTTTTGAATTTGAGGCCTCGGGTGCGGAGTTTTTGATGTCGTCGCCCATAGCCAAATTGCGCGCACGCTTGTGCGCCGTTTTTACAAAGTTTTCAGATTGCCTCTCGGGTTTGCATTACTAGCTGAATTGGCCATAGAATCAATTTTGTCGAGACGGTTTTTGAATTTGAGGCCTCGGGTGCGGAGTTTTTGACGTCGTCGCCCATCGCCAAACTGCGCGCACGCTTGTGCGCCGTTTTTACAAAGTTTTCAGATTGCCTCTCGGGTTTGCATTTCTAGCTAAAATTGGTCATAGAATCAATTGTGTCGAGACGGTTTTTGAATTTGAGGCCACGGGTGCGGAGTTTTTGACGTCGTCGCCCATAGCCAAATTGCGCGCACGCTTGTGCGCCGTTTTTACAAAGTTTTCAGATTGCCTCTTGGGTTTGCATATCTACCTGAATTGGCCATAGAATCAATTGTTTCGAGACGGTTTTTGAATTTGAGGCCTCGGGTGCGGAGTTTTTGACGTCGTCGCCCATAGCCAAACTTGCGCGCATGGTTGTGTGCCATTTTTACAAAGTTTTCAGATTGCCTCCCAAGTTTGCATCCCTCACTGAATTGGCCATAGAACCAATTGTGTCGAGATGGTTTTTGAATTTGAGGCCTCGGGTGCGGAGTTTTTGACGTCGTCGCCCATAGCCAAATTGCGCGCACGCTTGTGCGCCGTTTTTACAAAGTTTTCAGATTGCCTCTCGGGTTTGCATTTCTAGCTGAATTGGCCATAGAATCAATTGTGTCGAGACGGTTTTTGAATTTGAGGCCTCGGGTGCGGAGTTTTTGACGTCGTCGCCCATAGCCAAATTGCGCGCACGCTTGTGCGCCGTTTTTACAAAGTTTTAAGATTGCCTCTCGGGTTTGCATTTCTAGCTAAAATTGGTCATAGAATCAATTGTGTCGAGACGGTTTTTGAATTTGAGGCCTCGGGTGCGGAGTTTTTGACGTCGTCGCCCATAGCCAAACTTGCGCGCATGGTTGTGTGCCATTTTTACAAAGTTTTCAGATTGCCTCCCAAGTTTGCATCCCTAACTGAATTGGCCATAGAATCAATTTTGTCGAGACGGTTTTTGAATTTGAGGCCTCGGGTGCGGAGTTTTTGACGTCGTCGCCCCTAACCAAATTGCGCGCACGCTTGTGCGCCGTTTTTACAAAGTTTTCAGATTGCCATTCGGGTTTGCATTTCTAGCTGAATTGGCCATAGAATCAATTGTGTCGAGACGGTTTTTGAATTTGAGGCCTCGGGTGCGGAGTTTTTGATGTCGTCGCCCATAGCCAAATTGCGCGCACGCTTGTGCGCCGTTTTTACAAAGTTTTCAGATTGCCTCTCGGGTTTGCATTTCTAGCTGAATTGGCCATAGAATCAATTTTGTCGAGACGGTTTTTGAATTTGAGGCCTCGGGTGCGGAGTTTTTGACGTCGTCGCCCATCGCCAAACTGCGCGCACGCTTGTGCGCCGTTTTTACAAAGTTTTCAGATTGCCTCTCGGGTTTGCATTTCTAGCTAAAATTGGTCATAGAATCAATTGTGTCGAGACGGTTTTTGAATTTGAGGCCACGGGTGCGGAGTTTTTGACGTCGTCGCCCATAGCCAAATTGCGCGCACGCTTGTGCGCCGTTTTTACAAAGTTTTCAGATTGCCTCTTGGGTTTGCATATCTACCTGAATTGGCCATAGAATCAATTGTTTCGAGACGGTTTTTGAATTTGAGGCCTCGGGTGCGGAGTTTTTGACGTCGTCGCCCATAGCCAAACTTGCGCGCATGGTTGTGTGCCATTTTTACAAAGTTTTCAGATTGCCTCCCAAGTTTGCATCCCTCACTGAATTGGCCATAGAACCAATTGTGTCGAGACGGTTTTTGAATTTGAGGCCTCGGGTGCGGAGTTTTTGACGTCGTCGCCCATAGCCAAATTGCGCGCACGCTTGTGCGCCGTTTTTACAAAGTTTTCAGATTGCCATTCGGGTTTGCATTTCTAGCTGAATTGGCCATAGAATCAATTGTGTCGAGACGGTTTTTGAATTTGAGGCCTCGGGTGCGGAGTTTTTGATGTCGTCGCCCATAGCCAAATTGCGCGCACGCTTGTGCGCCGTTTTTACAAAGTTTTCAGATTGCCTCTCGGGTTTGCATTTCTAGCTGAATTGGCCATAGAATCAATTTTGTCGAGACGGTTTTTGAATTTGAGGCCTCGGGTGCGGAGTTTTTGACGTCGTCGCCCATCGCCAAACTGCGCGCACGCTTGTGCGCCGTTTTTACAAAGTTTTCAGATTGCCTCTCGGGTTTGCATTTCTAGCTAAAATTGGTCATAGAATCAATTGTGTCGAGACGGTTTTTGAATTTGAGGCCACGGGTGCGGAGTTTTTGACGTCGTCGCCCATAGCCAAATTGCGCGCACGCTTGTGCGCCGTTTTTACAAAGTTTTCAGATTGCCTCTTGGGTTTGCATTTCTACCTGAATTGGCCATAGAATCAATTGTTTTGAGACGGTTTTTGAATTTGAGGCCTCGGGTGCGGAGTTTTTGACGTCGTCGCCCATAGCCAAACTTGCGCGCATGGTTGTGTGCCATTTTTACAAAGTTTTCAGATTGCCTCCCAAGTTTACATACCTCACTGAATTGGCCATGGAATCAATTGTGTCGAGACGGTTTTTGAATTTGAGGCCTCGGGTGCGGAGTTTTTGACGTCGTCGCCCCTAACCAAATTGCGCGCACGCTTGTGCGCCGTTTTTACAAAGTTTTCAGATTGCCATTCGGGTTTGCATTTCTAGCTGAATTGGCCATAGAATCAATTGTGTCGAGACGGTTTTTGAATTTGAGGCCTCGGGTGCGGAGTTTTTGACGTCGTCGCCCATAGCCAAATTGCGCGCACGCTTGTGCTACGTTTTTACAAAGTTTTTAGATTGCCTCTCGGGTTTGCATTTCTAGCTGAATTGGCCATAGAATCAATTGTGTCGAGACGGTTTTTGAATTTGAGGCCTCGGGTGCGGAGTTTTTGACGTTGTCGCCCATAGCCAAATTGCGCGCACGCTTGTGCGCCGTTTTTACAAAGTTTTCAGATTGCCTCTCGGGTTTGCATCTCTAGCTAAAATTGGTCATAGAATCAATTGTGTCGAGACGGTTTTTGAATTTGAGGCCTCGGGTGCGGAGTTTTTGACGTCGTCGCCCATAGCCAAATTGCGCGCACGCTTGTGCGCCGTTTTTACAAAGTTTTCAGATTGCCTCTCGGGTTTGAATTTCCCACTGAATTGGCCATAGAATCAATTGTGTCGAGACGGTTTTTGAATTTGAGGCCTCGGGTGCGGAGTTTTTAATGTCGTCGCCCATAGCCAAATTGCGCGCACGCTTGTGCGCCGTTTTTACAAAGTTTTCAGATTGCCTCTCGGGTTTGCATTTCTTGCTGAATTGGCCATAGAATCAATTTTGTCGAGACGGTTTTTGAATTTGAGGCCTCGGGTGCGGAGTTTTTGACGTCGTCGCACATCGCAAAATTGCGCGCACGCTTGTGCGCCGTTTTTACAAAGTTTTCAGATTGCCTCTCGGGTTTGCATTTCTAGCTGAATTGGCCATAGAATCAATTGTGTCGAGACGGTTTTTTAATTTGAGGCCTCGGGTGCGGAGTTTTTGACGTCGTCGCTCATAGTCAAATTGCGCGCACGCTTGTGCGCCGTTTTTACAAAGTATTCAGATTGCCTCTCGGGTTTGCATTTCTAGCTGAATTGGCCATAGAATCAATTGTGTCGAGACGGTTTTTGAATTTCCGGCCTCTAGTGCGGAGTTTTTGACGTCGTCGCCCATAGCCAAATTGCGCGCACGCTTGAGCGACGTTTTTACAAAGTTTTAAGATTGCCTCTCGGGTTTGCATTTCTAGCTAAAATTGGTCATAGAATCAATTGTGTCGAGACGGTTTTTGAATTTGAGGCCTCGGGTGCGGAGTTTTTGACGTCGTCGCCCATAGCCAAACTTGCGCGCATGGTTGTGTGCCATTTTTACAAAGTTTTCAGATTGCCTCCCAAGTTTACATACCTCACTGAATTGGCCATAGAATCAATTGTATCGAGACGGTTTTTGAATTTGAGGCCTCGGGTGCGGAGTTTTTGACGTCGTCGCCCATAGCCAAATTGCGCGCACGCTTGTGCTACGTTTTTACAAAGTTTTTAGATTGCCTCTCGGGTTTGCATTTCTAGCTGAATTGGCCATAGAATCAATTGTGTCGAGACGGTTTTTGAATTTGAGGCCTCGGGTGCGGAGTTTTTGACGTCGTCGCCCATAGCCAAATTGCGCGCACGCTTGTGCGCCGTTTTTACAAAGTTTTCAGATTGCCTCTCGGGTTTGCATTTCTAGCTAAAATTGGTCATAGAATCAATTGTGTCGAGACGGTTTTTGAATTTGAGGCCTCGGGTGCGGAGTTTTTGACGTCGTCGCCCATAGCCAAATTGCGCGCACGCTTGTGCGCCGTTTTTACAAAGTTTTCAGATTGCCTCTCGGGTTTGAATTTCCCACTGAATTGGCCATAGAATCAATTGTGTCGAGACGGTTTTTGAATTTGAGGCCTCGGGTGCGGAGTTTTTAATGTCGTCGCCCATAGCCAAATTGCGCGCACGCTTGTGCGCCGTTTTTACAAAGTTTTCAGATTGCCTCTCGGGTTTGCATTTCTTGCTGAATTGGTCATAGAATCAATTTTGTCGAGACGGTTTTTGAATTTGAGGCCTCGGGTGCGGAGTTTTTGACGTCGTCGCCCATCGCCAAATTGCTCGCACGCTTGTGCGCCGTTTTTACAAAGTTTTAAGATTGCCTCTCGGGTTTGCATTTCTAGCTAAAATTGGTCATAGAATCAATTGTGTCGAGACGGTTTTTGAATTTGAGGCCTCGGGTGCGGAGTTTTTGACGTCGTCGCCCATTGCCAAACTTGCGCGCATGGTTGTGTGCCATTTTTACAAAGTTTTCAGATTGCCTCCCAAGTTTACATACCTCACTGAATTGGCCATAGAATCAATTGTGTCGAGACGGTTTTTGAATTTGAGGCCTCGGGTGCGGAGTTTTTGACGTCGTCGCCCATAGCCAAATTGCGCGCACGCTTGTGCTACGTTTTTACAAAGTTTTTAGATTGCCTCTCGGGTTTGCATTTCTAGCTGAATTGGCCATAGAATCAATTGTGTCGAGACGGTTTTTGAATTTGAGGCCTCGGGTGCGGAGTTTTTGACGTCGTCGCCCATAGCCAAATTGCGCGCACGCTTGTGCGCCGTTTTTACAAAGTTTTCAGATTGCCTCTCGGGTTTGCATTTCTAGCTAAAATTGGTCATAGAATCAATTGTGTCGAGACGGTTTTTGAATTTGAGGCCTCGGGTGCGGAGTTTTTGACGTCGTCGCCCATAGCCAAATTGCGCGCACGCTTGTGCGTCGTTTTTACAAAGTTTTCAGATTGCCTCTCGGGTTTGAATTTCCCACTGAATTGGCCATAGAATCAATTGTGTCGAGACGGTTTTTGAATTTGAGGCCTCGGGTGCGGAGTTTTTAATGTCGTCGCCCATAGCCAAATTGCGCGCACGCTTCTGCGCCGTTTTTACAAAGTTTTCAGATTGCCTCTCGGGTTTGCATTTCTTGCTGAATTGGCCATAGAATCAATTTTATCGAGACGGTTTTTGAATTTGAGGCCTCGGGTGCGGAGTTTTTGACGTCGTCGCACATCGCAAAATTGCGCGCACGCTTGTGCGCCGTTTTTACAAAGTTTTCAGATTGCCTCTCGGGTTTGCATTTCTAGCTGAATTGGCCATAGAATCAATTGTGTCGAGACGGTTTTTTAATTTGAGGCCTCGGGTGCGGAGTTTTTGACGTCGTCGCTCATAGTCAAATTGCGCGCACGCTTGTGCGCCGTTTTTACAAAGTATTCAGATTGCCTCTCGGGTTTGCATTTCTAGCTGAATTGGCCATAGAATCAATTGTGTCGAGACGGTTTTTGAATTTCCGGCCTCTAGTGCGGAGTTTTTGACGTCGTCGCCCATAGCCAAATTGCGCGCACGCTTGAGCGACGTTTTTACAAAGTTTTAAGATTGCCTCTCGGGTTTGCATTTCTAGCTAAAATTGGTCATAGAATCAATTGTGTCGAGACGGTTTTTGAATTTGAGGCCTCGGGTGCGGAGTTTTTGACGTCGTCGCCCATAGCCAAACTTGCGCGCATGGTTGTGTGCCATTTTTACAAAGTTTTCAGATTGCCTCCCAAGTTTACATACCTCACTGAATTGGCCATAGAATCAATTGTATCGAGACGGTTTTTGAATTTGAGGCCTCGGGTGCGGAGTTTTTGACGTCGTCGCCCATAGCCAAATTGCGCGCACGCTTGTGCGACGTTTTTACAAAGTTTTCAGATTTCCTCTTGGGTTTGCATTTCTAGCTGAATTGGCCATAGAATCAATTGTGTCGAGACGGTTTTTGAATTTGAGGCCTCGGGTGCGGAGTTTTTGACGTCGTCGCCCATAGCCAAATTGCGCGCACGCTTGTGCGCCGTTTTTACAAAGTTTTCAGATTGCCTCTCGGGTTTGCATTTCTAGCTAAAATTGGTCATAGAATCAATTGTGTCGAGACGGTTTTTGAATTTGAGGCCTCGGGTGCGGAGTTTTTGACGTCGTCGCCCATAGCCAAATTGCGCGCACGCTTGTGCGCCGTTTTTACAAAGTTTTCAGATTGCCTCTCGGGTTTGAATTTCCCACTGAATTGGCCATAGAATCAATTGTGTCGAGACGGTTTTTGAATTGGAGGCCTCGGGTGCGGAGTTTTTAATGTCGTCGCCCATAGCCAAATTGCGCGCACGCTTGTGCGCCGTTTTTACAAAGTTTTCAGATTGCCTCTCGGGTTTGCATTTCTTGCTGAATTAGCCATAGAATCAATTTTGTCGAGACGGTTTTTGAATTTGAGGCCTCGGGTGCGTAGTTTTTGACGTCGTCGCCCATAGCCAAATTGCGCGCACGCTTGTGCGCCGTTTTTACAAAGTTTTCAGATTGCCTCTCGGGTTTGCATTTCTAGCTGAATTGGCCATAGAATCAATTGTGTCGAGACGGTTTTTGAATTTGAGGCCTCGGGTGCGGAGTTTTTGACGTCGTCGCCCATAGCCAAATTGCGCGCACGCTTGTGCGCCGTTTTTACAAAGTTTTCAAATTGCCTCTCGGGTTTGCATTTCTAGCTAAAATTGGTCATAGAATCAATTGTGTCAAGACGGTTTTTGAATTTGAGGCCTCGGGTGCGGAGTTGTTGACGTCGTCGCCCATAGCCAAATTGCGCGCACGCTTGTGCGCCGTTTTTACAAAGTTTTCAGATTGCCTATCGGGTTTGAATTTCCCACTGAATTGGCCATAGAATCAATTGTGTCGAGACGGTTTTTGAATTTGAGGCCTCGGGTGCGGAGTTTTTGACGTCGTCGCCCATAGCGAAATTGCGCGCACGCTTGTGCGCCGTTTTTACAAAGTTTTCAGATTGCCTCTCGGGTTTGCATCTCTAGCTGAATTGGCCATAGAATCAATTTTGTCGAGACGGTTTTTGAATTTGAGGCCTCGGGTGCGGAGTTTTTGACGTCGTCGCCCATCGCCAAATTGCGCACACGCTTGTGCGCCGTTTTTACAAAGTTTTAAGATTGCCTCTCGGGTTTGCATTTCTAGCTAAAATTGGTCATAGAATCAATTGTGTCGAGACGGTTTTTGAATTTGAGGCCTCGGGTGCGGAGTTTTTGACGTCGTCGCCCATTGCCAAACTTGCGCGCATGGTTGTGTGCCATTTTTACAAAGTTTTCAGATTGCCTCCCAAGTTTACATACCTCACTGAATTGGCCATGGAATCAATTGTGTCGAGACGGTTTTTGAATTTGAGGCCTCGGGTGCGGAGTTTTTGACGTCGTCGCCCCTAACCAAATTGCGCGCACGCTTGTGCGCCGTTTTTACAAAGTTTTCAGATTGCCATTCGGGTTTGCATTTCTAGCTGAATTGGCCATAGAATCAATTGTGTCGAGACGGTTTTTGAATTTGAGGCCTCGGGTGCGGAGTTTTTGATGTCGTCGCCCATAGCCAAATTGCGCGCACGCTTGTGCGCCGTTTTTACAAAGTTTTCAGATTGCCTCTCGGGTTTGCATTTCTAGCTGAATTGGCCATAGAATCAATTTTGTCGAGACGGTTTTTGAATTTGAGGCCTCGGGTGCGGAGTTTTTGACGTCGTCGCCCATCGCCAAACTGCGCGCACGCTTGTGCGCCGTTTTTACAAAGTTTTCAGATTGCCTCTCGGGTTTGCATTTCTAGCTAAAATTGGTCATAGAATCAATTGTGTCGAGACGGTTTTTGAATTTGAGGCCACGGGTGCGGAGTTTTTGACGTCGTCGCCCATAGCCAAATTGCGCGCACGCTTGTGCGCCGTTTTTACAAAGTTTTCAGATTGCCTCTTGGGTTTGCATTTCTACCTGAATTGGCCATAGAATCAATTGTTTTGAGACGGTTTTTGAATTTGAGGCCTCGGGTGCGGAGTTTTTGACGTCGTCGCCCATAGCCAAACTTGCGCGCATGGTTGTGTGCCATTTTTACAAAGTTTTCAGATTGCCTCCCAAGTTTGCATCCCTCACTGAATTGGCCATAGAACCAATTGTGTCGAGACGGTTTTTGAATTTGAGGCCTCGGGTGCGGAGTTTTTGACGTCGTCGCCCATAGCCAAATTGCGCGCACGCTTGTGCGCCGTTTTTACAAAGTTTTCAGATTGCCTCTCGGGTTTGCATTTCTAGCTGAATTGGCCATAGAATCAATTGTGTCGAGACGGTTTTTGAATTTGAGGCCTCGGGTGCGGAGTTTTTGACGTCGTCGCCCATAGCCAAATTGCGCGCACGCTTGTGCGCCGTTTTTACAAAGTTTTCAAATTACCTCTCGGGTTTGCATTTCTAGCTAAAATTGGTCATAGAATCAATTGTGTCGAGACGGTTTTTGAATTTGAGGCCTCGGGTGCGGAGTTTTTGACGTCGTCGCCCATAGCCAAATTGCGCGCACGCTTGTGCGCCGTTTTTACAAAGTTTTCAGATTGCCTATCGGGTTTGAATTTCCCACTGAATTGGCCATAGAATCAATTGTGTCGAGACGGTTTTTGAATTTGAGGCCTCGAGTGCGGAGTTTTTGACGTCGTCGCCCATAGCCAAATTGCGCGCACGCTTGTGCGCCGTTTTTACAAAGTTTTCAGATTGCCTCTCGGGTTTGCATTTCTAGCTGAATTGGCCATAGAATCAATTTTGTCGAGACGGTTTTTGAATTTGAGGCCTCGGGTGCGGAGTTTTTGACGTCGTCGCCCATCGCCAAATTGCTCGCACGCTTGTGCGCCGTTTTTACAAAGTTTTAAGATTGCCTCTCGGGTTTGCATTTCTAGCTAAAATTGGTCATAGAATCAATTGTGTCGAGACGGTTTTTGAATTTGAGGCCTCGGGTGCGGAGTTTTTGACGTCGTCGCCCATTGCCAAACTTGCGCGCATGGTTGTGTGCCATTTTTACAAAGTTTTCAGATTGCCTCCCAAGTTTACATACCTCACTGAATTGGCCATAGAATCAATTGTGTCGAGACGGTTTTTGAATTTGAGGCCTCGGGTGCGGAGTTTTTGACGTCGTCGCCCATAGCCAAATTGCGCGCACGCTTGTGCTACGTTTTTACAAAGTTTTTAGATTGCCTCTCGGGTTTGCATTCTTAGCTGAATTGGCCATAGAATCAATTGTGTCGAGACGGTTTTTGAATTTGAGGCCTCGGGTGCGGAGTTTTTGACGTCGTCGCCCATAGCCAAATTGCGCGCACGCTTGTGCGCCGTTTTTAAAAAGTTTTCAGATTGCCTCTCGGGTTTGCATTTCTAGCTAAAATTGGTCATAGAATCAATTGTGTCGAGACGGTTTTTGAATTTGAGGCCTCGGGTGCGGAGTTTTTGACGTCGTCGCCCATAGCCAAATTGCGCGCACGCTTGTGCGCCGTTTTTACAAAGTTTTCAGATTGCCTCTCGGGTTTGAATTTCCCACTGAATTGGCCATAGAATCAATTGTGTCGAGACGGTTTTTGAATTTGAGGCCTCGGGTGCGGAGTTTTTAATGTCGTCGCCCATAGCCAAATTGCGCGCACGCTTGTGCGCCGTTTTTACAAAGTTTTCAGATTGCCTCTCGGGTTTGCATTTCTTGCTGAATTGGCCATAGAATCAATTTTGTCGAGACGGTTTTTGAATTTGAGGCCTCGGGTGCGGAGTTTTTGACGTCGTCGCCCATCGCCAAATTGCTCGCACGCTTGTGCGCCGTTTTTACAAAGTTTTAAGATTGCCTCTCGGGTTTGCATTTCTAGCTAAAATTGGTCATAGAATCAATTGTGTCGAGACGGTTTTTGAATTTGAGGCCTCGGGTGCGGAGTTTTTGACGTCGTCGCCCATTGCCAAACTTGCGCGCATGGTTGTGTGCCATTTTTACAAAGTTTTCAGATTGCCTCCCAAGTTTACATACCTCACTGAATTGGCCATAGAATCAATTGTGTCGAGACGGTTTTTGAATTTGAGGCCTCGGGTGCGGAGTTTTTGACGTCGTCGCCCATAGCCAAATTGCGCGCACGCTTGTGCTACGTTTTTACAAAGTTTTTAGATTGCCTCTCGGGTTTGCATTTCTAGCTGAATTGGCCATAGAATCAATTGTGTCGAGACGGTTTTTGAATTTGAGGCCTCGGGTGCGGAGTTTTTGACGTCGTCGCCCATAGCCAAATTGCGCGCACGCTTGTGCGCCGTTTTTACAAAGTTTTCAGATTGCCTCTCGGGTTTGCATTTCTAGCTAAAATTGGTCATAGAATCAATTGTGTCGAGACGGTTTTTGAATTTGAGGCCTCGGGTGCGGAGTTTTTGACGTCGTCGCCCATAGCCAAATTGCGCGCACGCTTGTGCGCCGTTTTTACAAAGTTTTCAGATTGCCTCTCGGGTTTGAATTTCCCACTGAATTGGCCATAGAATCAATTGTGTCGAGACGGTTTTTGAATTTGAGGCCTCGGGTGCGGAGTTTTTAATGTCGTCGCCCATAGCCAAATTGCGCGCACGCTTGTGCGCCGTTTTTACAAAGTTTTCAGATTGCCTCTCGGGTTTGCATTTCTTGCTGAATTGGCCATAGAATCAATTTTGTCGAGACGGTTTTTGAATTTGAGGCCTCGGGTGCGGAGTTTTTGACGTCGTCGCACATCGCAAAATTGCGCGCACGCTTGTGCGCCGTTTTTACAAAGTTTTCAGATTGCCTCTCGGGTTTGCATTTCTAGCTGAATTGGCCATAGAATCAATTGTGTCGAGACGGTTTTTTAATTTGAGGCCTCGGGTGCGGAGTTTTTGACGTCGTCGCTCATAGTCAAATTGCGCGCACGCTTGTGCGCCGTTTTTACAAAGTATTCAGATTGCCTCTCGGGTTTGCATTTCTAGCTGAATTGGCCATAGAATCAATTGTGTCGAGACGGTTTTTGAATTTCCGGCCTCTGGTGCGGAGTTTTTGACGTCGTCGCCCATAGCCAAATTGCGCGCACGCTTGAGCGACGTTTTTACAAAGTTTTAAGATTGCCTCTCGGGTTTGCATTTCTAGCTAAAATTGGTCATAGAATCAATTGTGTCGAGACGGTTTTTGAATTTGAGGCCTCGGGTGCGGAGTTTTTGACGTCGTCGCCCATAGCCAAACTTGCGCGCATGGTTGTGTGCCATTTTTACAAAGTTTTCAGATTGCCTCCCAAGTTTACATACCTCACTGAATTGGCCATAGAATCAATTGTATCGAGACGGTTTTTGAATTTGAGGCCTCGGGTGCGGAGTTTTTGACGTCGTCGCCCATAGCCAAATTGCGCGCACGCTTGTGCGACGTTTTTACAAAGTTTTCAGATTTCCTCTTGGGTTTGCATTTCTAGCTGAATTGGCCATAGAATCAATTGTGTCGAGACGGTTTTTGAATTTGAGGCCTCGGGTGCGGAGTTTTTGACGTCGTCGCCCATAGCCAAATTGCGCGCACGCTTGTGCGCCGTTTTTACAAAGTTTTCAGATTGCCTCTCGGGTTTGCATTTCTAGCTAAAATTGGTCATAGAATCAATTGTGTCGAGACGGTTTTTGAATTTGAGGCCTCGGGTGCGGAGTTTTTGACGTCGTCGCCCATAGCCAAATTGCGCGCACGCTTGTGCGCCGTTTTTACAAAGTTTTCAGATTGCCTCTCGGGTTTGAATTTCCCACTGAATTGGCCATAGAATCAATTGTGTCGAGACGGTTTTTGAATTGGAGGCCTCGGGTGCGGAGTTTTTAATGTCGTCGCCCATAGCCAAATTGCGCGCACGCTTGTGCGCCGTTTTTACAAAGTTTTCAGATTGCCTCTCGGGTTTGCATTTCTTGCTGAATTAGCCATAGAATCAATTTTGTCGAGACGGTTTTTGAATTTGAGGCCTCGGGTGCGGAGTTTTTGACGTCGTCGCACATCGCCAAATTGCGCGCACGCTTGTGCGCCGTTTTTACAAAGTTTTCAGATTGCCTCTCGGGTTTGCATTTCTAGCTGAATTGGCCATAGAATCAATTGTGTCGAGACGGTTTTTTAATTTGAGGCCTCGGGTGCGGAGTTTTTGACGTCGTCGCCCATAGTCAAATTGCGCGCACGCTTGTGCGCCGTTTTTACAAAGTATTCAGATTGCCTCTCGGGTTTGCATTTCTAGCTGAATTGGCCATAGAATCAATTGTGTCGAGACAGTTTTTGAATTTCAGGCCTCTGGTGCGGAGTTTTTGACGTCGTCGCCCATAGCCAAATTGCGCGCACGCTTGTGCGCCGTTTTTACAAAGTTTTAAGATTGCCTCTCGGGTTTGCATTTCTAGCTAAAATTGGTCATAGAATCAATTGTGTCGAGACGGTTTTTGAATTTGAGGCCTCGGGTGCGGAGTTTTTGACGTCGTCGCCCATAGCCAAACTTGCGCGCATGGTTGTGTGCCATTTTTACAAAGTTTTCAGATTGTCTCCCAAGTTTACATACCTCACTGAATTGGCCATAGAATCAATTGTGTCGAGACGGTTTTTGAATTTGAGGCCTCGGGTGCGGAGTTTTTGACGTCGTCGCCCATAGCCAAATTGCGCGCACGCTTGTGCGACGTTTTTACAAAGTTTTCAGATTGCCTCTCGGGTTTGCATTTCTAGCTGAATTGGCCATAGAATCAATTGTGTCGAGACGGTTTTTGAATTTGAGGCCTCGGGTGCGGAGTTTTTGACGTCGTCGCCCATAGCCAAATTGCGCGCACGCTTGTGCGCCGTTTTTACAAAGTTTTCAGATTGCCTCTCGGGTTTGCATTTCTAGCTAAAATTGGTCATAGAATCAATTGTGTCGAGACGGTTTTTGAATTTGAGGCCTCGGGTGCGGAGTTTTTGACGTCGTCGCCCATAGCCAAATTGCGCGCACGCTTGTGCGCCGTTTTTACAAAGTTTTCAGATTGCCTCTCGGGTTTGAATTTCCCACTGAATTGGCCATAGAATCAATTGTGTCGAGACGGTTTTTGAATTTGAGGCCTCGGGTGCGGAGTTTTTAATGTCGTCGCCCATAGCCAAATTGCGCGCACGCTTGTGCGCTGTTTTTACAAAGTTTTCAGATTGCCTCTCGGGTTTGCATTTCTTGCTGAATTGGCCATAGAATCAATTTTGTCGAGACGGTTTTTGAATTTGAGGCCTCGGGTGCGGAGTTTTTGACGTCGTCGCACATCGCCAAATTGCGCGCACGCTTGTGCGCCGTTTTTACAAAGTTTTCAGATTGCCTCTCGGGTTTGCATCTCTAGCTGAATTGGCCATAGAATCAATTGTGTCGAGACGGTTTTTTAATTTGAGGCCTCGGGTGCGGAGTTTTTGACGTCGTCGCCCATAGTCAAATTGCGCGCACGCTTGTGCGCCGTTTTTACAAAGTATTCAGATTGCCTCTCGGGTTTGCATTTCTAGCTGAATTGGCCATAGAATCAATTGTGTCGAGACGGTTTTTGAATTTCAGGCCTCTGGTGCGGAGTTTTTGACGTCGTCGCCCATAGCCAAATTGCGCGCACGCTTGTGCGCCGTTTTTACAAAGTTTTCAAATTGCTTCTCGGGTTTGCATTTCTAGCTAAAATTGGTCGTAGAATCAATTGTGTCGAGACGGTTTTTGAATTTGAGGCCTCGGGTGCAGAGTTTTTGACGTCGTTACCAATAGCCAAATTGCGCGCACGCTTGTGCGCCGTTTTTACAAAGTTTTCAAATTGCCTCTCGGGTTTGAATTTCCCACTGAATTGGCCATAGAATCAATTGTGTCGAGACGGTTTTTGAATTTGAGGCCTCTGGTGCGGAGTTTTTGACGTCGTCGCCCATAGCCAAATTGCGCGCACGCTTGTGCGCCGTTTTTACAAAGTTTTCAAATTGCCTCTCGGGTTTGCATTTCTAGCTAAAATTGGTCATATAATCAATTGTGTCGAGACGGTTTTTGAATTTGAGGCCTCGGGTGCAGAGTTTTTGACGTCGTCACCAATAGCCAAATTGCGCGCACGCTTGTGCGCCGTTTTTACAAAGTTTTCAGATTGCCTCTCGGGTTTGCATTCCTAGCTGAATTGGCCATAGAATCAATTGCGTCGAGACGGTTTTTGAATTTGAGGCCTCGGGTGCGGAGTTTTTGACGTCGTCGCCCATAGTCAAATTGTGCGCACGCTTGTGCGCCGTTTTTACAAAGTATTCAGATTGCCTCTCGGGTTTGCATTTCTAGCTGAATTGGCCATAGAATCAATTGTGTCGAGACGATTTTTGAATTTGAGGCCTCGGGTGTGGAGTTTTTGACGTCGTCGCCCATAGCCAAATTGCGCGCACGCTTGTGCGCCGTTTTTACAAAGTTTTCAAATTGCCTCTCGGGTTTGCATTTCTAGCTAAAATTGGTCATAGAATCAATTGTGTCGAGACGGTTTTTGAATTTGAGGCCACGGGTGCGGAGTTTTTGACGTCGTCGCCCATAGCCAAATTGCGCGCACGCTTGTGCGCCGTTTTTACAAAGTTTTCAGATTGCCTCTCGGGTTTGCATTTCTAGCTGAATTGGCCATAGAATCAATTGTGTCGAGACGGTTTTTGAATTTGAGGCCTCGGGTGCGGAGTTTTTGACGTCGTCGCCCATAGCCAAATTGCGCACACACTTGTGCGCCGTTTTTACAAAGTTTTAAGATTGCCTCTCGGGTTTGCATTTCTAGCTAAAATTGGTCATAGAATCAATTGTGTCGAGACGGTTTTTGAATTTGAGGCCTCGGGTGCGGAGTTTTTGACGTCGTCGCCCATAGCCAAACTTGCGCGCATGGTTGTGTGCCATTTTTACAAAGTTTTCAGATTGTCTCCCAAGTTTACATACCTCACTGAATTGGCCATAGAATCAATTGTGTCGAGACGGTTTTTGAATTTGAGGCCTCGGGTGCGGAGTTTTTGACGTCGTCGCCCATAGCCAAATTGCGCGCACGCTTGTGCGACGTTTTTACAAAGTTTTCAGATTGCCTCTCGGGTTTGCATTTCTAGCTGAATTGGCCATAGAATCAATTGTGTCGAGACGGTTTTTGAATTTGAGGCCTCGGGTGCGGAGTTTTTGACGTCGTCGCCCATAGCCAAATTGCGCGCACGCTTGTGCGCCGTTTTTACAAAGTTTTCAGATTGCCTCTCGGGTTTGCATTTCTAGCTAAAATTGGTCATAGAATCAATTGTGTCGAGACGGTTTTTGAATTTGAGGCCTCGGGTGCGGAGTTTTTGACGTCGTCGCCCATAGCCAAATTGCGCGCACGCTTGTGCGCCGTTTTTACAAAGTTTTCAGATTGCCTCTCGGGTTTGAATTTCCCACTGAATTGGCCATAGAATCAATTGTGTCGAGACGGTTTTTGAATTTGAGGCCTCGGGTGCGGAGTTTTTAATGTCGTCGCCCATAGCCAAATTGCGCGCACGCTTGTGCGCTGTTTTTACAAAGTTTTCAGATTGCCTCTCGGGTTTGCATTTCTTGCTGAATTGGCCATAGAATCAATTTTGTCGAGACGGTTTTTGAATTTGAGGCCTCGGGTGCGGAGTTTTTGACGTCGTCGCACATCGCCAAATTGCGCGCACGCTTGTGCGCCGTTTTTACAAAGTTTTCAGATTGCCTCTCGGGTTTGCATCTCTAGCTGAATTGGCCATAGAATCAATTGTGTCGAGACGGTTTTTTAATTTGAGGCCTCGGGTGCGGAGTTTTTGACGTCGTCGCCCATAGTCAAATTGCGCGCACGCTTGTGCGCCGTTTTTACAAAGTATTCAGATTGCCTCTCGGGTTTGCATTTCTAGCTGAATTGGCCATAGAATCAATTGTGTCGAGACGGTTTTTGAATTTCAGGCCTCTGGTGCGGAGTTTTTGACGTCGTCGCCCATAGCCAAATTGCGCGCACGCTTGTGCGCCGTTTTTACAAAGTTTTCAAATTGCTTCTCGGGTTTGCATTTCTAGCTAAAATTGGTCGTAGAATCAATTGTGTCGAGACGGTTTTTGAATTTGAGGCCTCGGGTGCAGAGTTTTTGACGTCGTTACCAATAGCCAAATTGCGCGCACGCTTGTGCGCCGTTTTTACAAAGTTTTCAAATTGCCTCTCGGGTTTGAATTTCCCACTGAATTGGCCATAGAATCAATTGTGTCGAGACGGTTTTTGAATTTGAGGCCTCTGGTGCGGAGTTTTTGACGTCGTCGCCCATAGCCAAATTGCGCGCACGCTTGTGCGCCGTTTTTACAAAGTTTTCAAATTGCCTCTCGGGTTTGCATTTCTAGCTAAAATTGGTCATATAATCAATTGTGTCGAGACGGTTTTTGAATTTGAGGCCTCGGGTGCAGAGTTTTTGACGTCGTCACCAATAGCCAAATTGCGCGCACGCTTGTGCGCCGTTTTTACAAAGTTTTCAGATTGCCTCTCGGGTTTGCATTCCTAGCTGAATTGGCCATAGAATCAATTGCGTCGAGACGGTTTTTGAATTTGAGGCCTCGGGTGCGGAGTTTTTGACGTCGTCGCCCATAGTCAAATTGTGCGCACGCTTGTGCGCCGTTTTTACAAAGTATTCAGATTGCCTCTCGGGTTTGCATTTCTAGCTGAATTGGCCATAGAATCAATTGTGTCGAGACGATTTTTGAATTTGAGGCCTCGGGTGTGGAGTTTTTGACGTCGTCGCCCATAGCCAAATTGCGCGCACGCTTGTGCGCCGTTTTTACAAAGTTTTCAAATTGCCTCTCGGGTTTGCATTTCTAGCTAAAATTGGTCATAGAATCAATTGTGTCGAGACGGTTTTTGAATTTGAGGCCACGGGTGCGGAGTTTTTGACGTCGTCGCCCATAGCCAAATTGCGCGCACGCTTGTGCGCCGTTTTTACAAAGTTTTCAGATTGCCTCTCGGGTTTGCATTTCTAGCTGAATTGGCCATAGAATCAATTGTGTCGAGACGGTTTTTGAATTTGAGGCCTCGGGTGCGGAGTTTTTGACGTCGTCGCCCATAGCCAAATTGCGCGCACGCTTGTGCGCCGTTTTTACAAAGTTTTCAAATTGCCTCTCGGGTTTGCATTTCTAGCTAAAATTGGTCATAGAATCAATTGTGTCGAGACGGTTTTTGAATTTGAGGCCTCGGGTGCGGAGTTTTTGACGTCGTCGCCCATAGCCAAATTGCGCGCACGCTTGTGCGCCGTTTTTACAAAGTTTTCAGATTGCCTATCGGGTTTGAATTTCCCACTGAATTGGCCATAGAATCAATTGTGTCGAGACGGTTTTTGAATTTGAGGCCTCGGGTGCGGAGTTTTTGACGTCGTCGCCCATAGCCAAATTGCGCGCACGCTTGTGCGCCGTTTTTACAAAGTTTTCAGATTGCCTCTCGGGTTTGCATTTCTAGCTGAATTGGCCATAGAATCAATTTTGTCGAGACGGTTTTTGAATTTGAGGCCTCGGGTGCGGAGTTTTTGACGTCGTCGCCCATCGCCAAATTGCTCGCACGCTTGTGCGCCGTTTTTACAAAGTTTTAAGATTGCCTCTCGGGTTTGCATTTCTAGCTAAAATTGGTCATAGAATCAATTGTGTCGAGACGGTTTTTGAATTTGAGGCCTCGGGTGCGGAGTTTTTGACGTCGTCGCCCATTGCCAAACTTGCGCGCATGGTTGTGTGCCATTTTTACAAAGTTTTCAGATTGCCTCCCAAGTTTACATACCTCACTGAATTGCCCATAGAATCAATTGTGTCGAGACGGTTTTTGAATTTGAGGCTTCGGGTGCGGAGTTTTTGACGTCTTCGCCCATAGCCAAATTGCGCGCACGCTTGTGCTACGTTTTTACAAAGTTTTCAGATTGCCTCTCGGGTTTGCATTTCTAGCTGAATTGGCCATAGAATCAATTGTGTCGAGACGGTTTTTGAATTTGAGGCCTCGGGTGCGGAGTTTTTGACGTCGTCGCCCATAGCCAAATTGCGCGCACGCTTGTGCGCCGTTTTTACAAAGTTTTCAGATTGCCTCTCGGGTTTGAATTTCCCACTGAATTGGCCATAGAATCAATTGTGTCGAGACGGTTTTTGAATTTGAGGCCTCGGGTGCGGAGTTTTTAATGTCGTCGCCCATAGCCAAATTGCGCGCACGCTTGTGCGCCGTTTTTACAAAGTTTTCAGATTGCCTCTCGGGTTTGCATTTCTAGCTGAATTGGCCATAGAATCAATTGTGTCGAGACGGTTTTTTAATTTGAGGCCTCGGGTGCGGAGTTTTTGACGTCGTCGCCCATAGTCAAATTGCGCGCACGCTTGTGCGCCGTTTTTACAAAGTATTCAGATTGCCTCTCGGGTTTGCATTTCTAGCTGAATTGGCCATAGAATCAATTGTGTCGAGACGGTTTTTGAATTTCAGGCCTCTGGTGCGGAGTTTTTGACGTCGTCGCCCATAGCCAAATTGCGCGCACGCTTGAGCGACGTTTTTACAAAGTTTTAAGATTGCCTCTCGGGTTTGCATTTCTAGCTAAAATTGGTCATAGAATCAATTGTGTCGAGACGGTTTTTGAATTTGAGGCCTCGGGTGCGGAGTTTTTGACGTCGTCGCCCATAGCCAAACTTGCGCGCATGGTTGTGTGCCATTTTTACAAAGTTTTCAGATTGCCTCCCAAGTTTACATACCTCACTGAATTGGCCATAGAATCAATTGTGTCGAGACGGTTTTTGAATTTGAGGCCTCGGGTGCGGAGTTTTTGACGTCGTCGCCCATAGCCAAATTGCGCGCACGCTTGTGCGACGTTTTTACAAAGTTTTCAGATTTCCTCTTGGGTTTGCATTTCTAGCTGAATTGGCCATAGAATCAATTGTGTCGAGACGGTTTTTGAATTGGAGGCCTCGGGTGCGGAGTTTTTAATGTCGTCGCCCATAGCCAAATTGCGCGCACGCTTGTGCGCCGTTTTTACAAAGTTTTCAGATTGCCTCTCGGGTTTGCATTTCTTGCTGAATTGGCCATAGAATCAATTTTGTCGAGACGGTTTTTGAATTTGAGGCCTCGGGTGCGGAGTTTTTGACGTCGTCGCACATCGCCAAATTGCGCGCACGCTTGTGCGCCGTTTTTACAAAGTTTTCAGATTGCCTCTCGGGTTTGCATTTCTAACTGAATTGGCCATAGAATCAATTGTGTCGAGACGGTTTTTTAATTTGAGGCCTCGGGTGCGGAGTTTTTGACGACGTCGCCCATAGTCAAATTGCGCGCACGCTTGTGCGCCGTTTTTACAAAGTATTCAGATTGCCTCTCGGGTTTGCATTTCTAGCTGAATTGGCCATAGAATCAATTGTGTCGAGACAGTTTTTGAATTTCAGGCCTCTGGTGCGGAGTTTTTGACGTCGTCGCCCATAGCCAAATTGCGCGCACGCTTGTGCGCCGTTTTTACAAAGTTTTAAGATTGCCTCTCGGGTTTGCATTTCTAGCTAAAATTGGTCATAGAATCAATTGTGTCGAGACGGTTTTTGAATTTGAGGCCTCGGGTGCGGAGTTTTTGACGTCGTCGCCCATAGCCAAACTTGCGCGCATGGTTGTGTGCCATTTTTACAAAGTTTTCAGATTGTCTCCCAAGTTTACATACCTCACTGAATTGGCCATAGAATCAATTGTGTCGAGACGGTTTTTGAATTTGAGGCCTCGGGTGCGGAGTTTTTGACGTCGTCGCCCATAGCCAAATTGCGCGCACGCTTGTGCGACGTTTTTACAAAGTTTTCAGATTGCCTCTCGGGTTTGCATTACTAGCTGAATTGGCCATAGAATCAATTGTGTCGAGACGGTTTTTGAATTTGAGGCCTCGGGTGCGGAGTTTTTGACGTCGTCGCCCATAGCCAAATTGCGCGCACGCTTGTGCGCCGTTTTTACAAAGTTTTCAGATTGCCTCTCGGGTTTGCATTTCTAGCTAAAATTGGTCATAGAATCAATTGTGTCGAGACGGTTTTTGAATTTGAGGCCTCGGGTGCGGAGTTTTTGACGTCGTCGCCCATAGCCAAATTGCGCGCACGCTTGTGCGCCGTTTTTACAAAGTTTTCAGATTGCCTCTCGGGTTTGAATTTCCCACTGAATTGGCCATAGAATCAATTGTGTCGAGACGGTTTTTGAATTTGAGGCCTCGGGTGCGGAGTTTTTAATGTCGTCGCCCATAGCCAAATTGCGCGCACGCTTGTGCGCTGTTTTTACAAAGTTTTCAGATTGCCTCTCGGGTTTGCATTTCTTGCTGAATTGGCCATAGAATCAATTTTGTCGAGACGGTTTTTGAATTTGAGGCCTCGGGTGCGGAGTTTTTGACGTCGTCGCACATCGCCAAATTGCGCGCACGCTTGTGCGCCGTTTTTACAAAGTTTTCAGATTGCTTCTCGGGTTTGCATCTCTAGCTGAATTGGCCATAGAATCAATTGTGTCGAGACGGTTTTTTAATTTGAGGCCTCGGGTGCGGAGTTTTTGACGTCGTCGCCCATAGTCAAATTGCGCGCACGCTTGTGCGCCGTTTTTACAAAGTATTCAGATTGCCTCTCGGGTTTGCATTTCTAGCTGAATTGGCCATAGAATCAATTGTGTCGAGACGGTTTTTGAATTTCAGGCCTCTGGTGCGGAGTTTTTGACGTCGTCGCCCATAGCCAAATTGCGCGCACGCTTGTGCGCCGTTTTTACAAAGTTTTCAAATTGCCTCTCGGGTTTGCATTTCTAGCTAAAATTGGTCGTAGAATCAATTGTGTCGAGACGGTTTTTGAATTTGAGGCCTCGGGTGCAGAGTTTTTGACGTCGTTACCAATAGCCAAATTGCGCGCACGCTTGTGCGCCGTTTTTACAAAGTTTTCAAATTGCCTCTCGGGTTTGAATTTCCCACTGAATTGGCCATAGAATCAATTGTGTCGAGACGGTTTTTGAATTTGAGGCCTCTGGTGCGGAGTTTTTGACGTCGTCGCCCATAGCAAAATTGCGCGCACGCTTGTGCGCCGTTTTTACAAAGTTTTCAAATTGCCTCTCGGGTTTGCATTTCTAGCTAAAATTGGTCATAGAATCAATTGTGTCGAGACGGTTTTTGAATTTGAGGCCTCGGGTGCGGAGTTTTTGACGTCGTCGCCCATAGCCAAATTGCGCGCACGCTTGTGCGCCGTTTTTACAAAGTTTTCAGATTGCCTATCGGGTTTGAATTTCCCACTGAATTGGCCATAGAATCAATTGTGTCGAGACGGTTTTTGAATTTGAGGCCTCGGGTGCGGAGTTTTTGACGTCGTCGCCCATAGCCAAATTGCGCGCACGCTTGTGCGCCGTTTTTACAAAGTTTTCAGATTGCCTCTCGGGTTTGCATTTCTAGCTGAATTGGCCATAGAATCAATTTTGTCGAGACGGTTTTTGAATTTGAGGCCTCGGGTGCGGAGTTTTTGACGTCGTCGCCCATCGCCAAATTGCTCGCACGCTTGTGCGCTGTTTTTACAAAGTTTTAAGATTGCCTCTCGGGTTTGCATCTCTAGCTAAAATTGGTCATAGAATCAATTGTGTCGAGACGGTTTTTGAATTTGAGGCCTCGGGTGCGGAGTTTTTGACGTCGTCGCCCATTGCCAAACTTGCGCGCATGGTTGTGTGCCATTTTTACAAAGTTTTCAGATTGCCTCCCAAGTTTACATACCTCACTGAATTGGCCATAGAATCAATTGTGTCGAGACGGTTTTTGAATTTGAGGCCTCGGGTGCGGAGTTTTTGACGTCGTCGCCCATAGCCAAATTGCGCGCACGCTTGTGCGCCGTTTTTACAAAGTTTTCAGATTGCCTCTCGGGTTTGCATTCCTAGCTGAATTGGCCATAGAATCAATTGCGTCGAGACGGTTTTTGAATTTGAGGCCTCGGGTGCGGAGTTTTTGACGTCGTCGCCCATAGTCAAATTGTGCGCACGCTTGTGCGCCGTTTTTACAAAGTATTCAGATTGCCTCTCGGGTTTGCATTTCTAGCTGAATTGGCCATAGAATCAATTGTGTCGAGACGATTTTTGAATTTGAGGCCTCGGGTGTGGAGTTTTTGACGTCGTCGCCCATAGCCAAATTGCGCGCACGCTTGTGCGCCGTTTTTACAAAGTTTTCAAATTGCCTCTCGGGTTTGCATTTCTAGCTAAAATTGGTCATAGAATCAATTGTGTCGAGACGGTTTTTGAATTTGAGGCCACGGGTGCGGAGTTTTTGACGTCGTCGCCCATAGCCAAATTGCGCGCACGCTTGTGCGCCGTTTTTACAAAGTTTTCAGATTGCCTCTCGGGTTTGCATTTCTAGCTGAATTGGCCATAGAATCAATTGTGTCGAGACGGTTTTTGAATTTGAGGCCTCGGGTGCGGAGTTTTTGACGTCGTCGCCCATAGCCAAATTGCGCGCACGCTTGTGCGCCGTTTTTACAAAGTTTTCAAATTGCCTCTCGGGTTTGCATTTCTAGCTAAAATTGGTCATAGAATCAATTGTGTCGAGACGGTTTTTGAATTTGAGGCCTCGGGTGCGGAGTTTTTGACGTCGTCGCCCATAGCCAAATTGCGCGCACGCTTGTGCGCCGTTTTTACAAAGTTTTCAGATTGCCTATCGGGTTTGAATTTCCCACTGAATTGGCCATAGAATCAATTGTGTCGAGACGGTTTTTGAATTTGAGGCCTCGGGTGCGGAGTTTTTGACGTCGTCGCCCATAGCCAAATTGCGCGCACGCTTGTGCGCCGTTTTTACAAAGTTTTCAGTTTGCCTCTCGGGTTTGCATTTCTAGCTGAATTGGCCATAGAATCAATTTTGTCGAGACGGTTTTTGAATTTGAGGCCTCGGGTGCGGAGTTTTTGACGTCGTCGCCCATCGCCAAATTGCTCGCACGCTTGTGCGCCGTTTTTACAAAGTTTTAAGATTGCCTCTCGGGTTTGCATCTCTAGCTAAAATTGGTCATAGAATCAATTGTGTCGAGACGGTTTTTGAATTTGAGGCCTCGGGTGCGGAGTTTTTGACGTCGTCGCCCATTGCCAAATTTGCGCGCATGGTTGTGTGCCATTTTTACAAAGTTTTCAGATTGCCTCCCAAGTTTACATACCTCACTGAATTGGCCATAGAATCAATTGTGTCGAGACGGTTTTTGAATTTGAGGCCTCGGGTGCGGAGTTTTTGACGTCGTCGCCCATAGCCAAATTGCGCGCACGCTTGTGCGCCGTTTTTACAAAGTTTTCAGATTGCCTCTCGGGTTTGCATTCCTAGCTGAATTGGCCATAGAATCAATTGCGTCGAGACGGTTTTTGAATTTGAGGTCTCGGGTGCGGAGTTTTTGACGTCGTCGCCCATAGTCAAATTGTGCGCACGCTTGTGCGCCGTTTTTACAAAGTATTCAGATTGCCTCTAGGGTTTGCATTTCTAGCTGAATTGGCCATAGAATCAATTGTGTCGAGACGATTTTTGAATTTGAGGCCTCGGGTGTGGAGTTTTTGACGTCGTCGCCCATAGCCAAATTGCGCGCACGCTTGTGCGCCGTTTTTACAAAGTTTTCAAATTGCCTCTCGGGTTTGCATTTCTAGCTAAAATTGGTCATAGAATCAATTGTGTCGAGACGGTTTTTGAATTTGAGGCCACGGGTGCGGAGTTTTTGACGTCGTCGCCCATAGCCAAATTGCGCGCACGCTTGTGCGCCGTTTTTACAAAGTTTTCAGATTGCCTCTCGGGTTTGCATTTCTAGCTGAATTGGCCATAGAATCAATTGTGTCGAGACGGTTTTTGAATTTGAGGCCTCGGGTGCGGAGTTTTTGACGTCGTCGCCCATAGCCAAATTGCGCGCACGCTTGTGCGCCGTTTTTACAAAGTTTTCAAATTGCCTCTCGGGTTTGCATTTCTAGCTAAAATTGGTCATAGAATCAATTGTGTCGAGACGGTTTTTGAATTTGAGGCCTCGGGTGCGGAGTTTTTGACGTCGTCGCCCATAGCCAAATTGCGCGCACGCTTGTGCGCCGTTTTTACAAAGTTTTCAGATTGCCTATCGGGTTTGAATTTCCCACTGAATTGGCCATAGAATCAATTGTGTCGAGACGGTTTTTGAATTTGAGGCCTCGGGTGCGGAGTTTTTGACGTCGTCGCCCATAGCCAAATTGTGCGCACGCTTGTGCGCCGTTTTTACAAAGTTTTCAGATTGCCTCTCGGGTTTGCATTTCTAGCTGAATTGGCCATAGAATCAATTTTGTCGAGACGGTTTTTGAATTTGAGGCCTCGGGTGCGGAGTTTTTGACGTCGTCGCCCATCGCCAAATTGCTCGCACGCTTGTGCGCCGTTTTTACAAAGTTTTAAGATTGCCTCTCGGGTTTGCATTTCTAGCTAAAATTGGTCATAGAATCAATTGTGTCGAGACGGTTTTTGAATTTGAGGCCTCGGGTGCGGAGTTTTTGACGTCGTCGCCCATAGCCAAATTGCGCGCACGCTTGTGCGCCGTTTTTACAAAGTTTTCAGATTGCCTCTCGGGTTTGAATTTCCCACTGAATTGGCCATAGAATCAATTGTGTCGAGACGGTTTTTGAATTTGAGGCCTCGGGTGCGGAGTTTTTAATGTCGTCGCCCATAGCCAAATTGCGCGCACGCTTGTGCGCCGTTTTTACAAAGTTTTCAGATTGCCTCTCGGGTTTGCATTTCTAGCTGAATTGGCCATAGAATCAATTTTGTCGAGACGGTTTTTGAATTTGAGGCCTCGGGTGCGGAGTTTTTGACGTCGTCGCCCATCGCCAAATTGCTCGCACGCTTGTGCGCCGTTTTTACAAAGTTTTAAGATTGCCTCTCGGGTTTGCATTTCTAGCTAAAATTGGTCATAGAATCAATTGTGTCGAGACGGTTTTTGAATTTGAGGCCTCGGGTGCGGAGTTTTTGACGTCGTCGCCCATAGCCAAATTGCGCGCACGCTTGTGCGCCGTTTTTACAAAGTTTTCAGATTGCCTCTCGGGTTTGAATTTCCCACTGAATTGGCCATAGAATCAATTGTGTCGAGACGGTTTTTGAATTTGAGGCCTCGGGTGCGGAGTTTTTAATGTCGTCGCCCATAGCCAAATTGCGCGCACGCTTGTGCGCCGTTTTTACAAAGTTTTCAGATTGCCTCTCGGGTTTGCATTTCTTGCTGAATTGGCCATAGAATCAATTTTGTCGAGACGGTTTTTGAATTTGAGGCCTCGGGTGCGGAGTTTTTGACGTCGTCGCACATCGCAAAATTGCGCGCACGCTTGTGCGCCGTTTTTACAAAGTTTTCAGATTGTCTCTCGGGTTTGCATTTCTAGCTGAATTGGCCATAGAATCAATTGTGTCGAGACGGTTTTTTAATTTGAGGCCTCGGGTGCGGAGTTTTTGACGTCGTCGCCCATAGTCAAATTGCGCGCACGCTTGTGCGCCGTTTTTACAAAGTATTCAGATTGCCTCTCGGGTTTGCATTTCTAGCTGAATTGGCCATAGAATCAATTGTGTCGAGACGGTTTTTGAATTTCAGGCCTCTGGTGCGGAGTTTTTGACGTCGTCGCCCATAGCCAAATTGCGCGCACGCTTGAGCGACGTTTTTACAAAGTTTTAAGATTGCCTCTCGGGTTTGCATTTCTAGCTAAAATTGGTCATAGAATCAATTGTGTCGAGACGGTTTTTGAATTTGAGGCCTCGGGTGCGGAGTTTTTGACGTCGTCGCCCATAGCCAAACTTGCGCGCATGGTTGTGTGCCATTTTTACAAAGTTTTCAGATTGCCTCCCAAGTTTACATACCTCACTGAATTGGCCATAGAATCAATTGTGTCGAGACGGTTTTTGAATTTGAGGCCTCGGGTGCGGAGTTTTTAACGTCGTCGCCCATAGCCAAATTGCGCGCACGCTTGTGCGACGTTTTTACAAAGTTTTCAGATTTCCTCTTGGGTTTGCATTTCTAGCTGAATTGGCCATAGAATCAATTGTGTCGAGACGGTTTTTGAATTTGAGGCCTCGGGTGCGGAGTTTTTGACGTCGTCGCCCATAGCCAAATTGCGCGCACGCTTGTGCGCCGTTTTTACAAAGTTTTCAGATTGCCTCTCGGGTTTGCATTTCTAGCTAAAATTGGTCATAGAATCAATTGTGTCGAGACGGTTTTTGAATTTGAGGCCTCGGGTGCGGAGTTTTTGACGTCGTCGCCCATAGCCAAATTGCGCGCACGCTTGTGCGCCGTTTTTACAAAGTTTTCAGATTGCCTCTCGGGTTTGAATTTCCCACTGAATTGGCCATAGAATCAATTGTGTCGAGACGGTTTTTGAATTGGAGGCCTCGGGTGCGGAGTTTTTAATGTCGTCGCCCATAGCCAAATTGCGCGCACGCTTGTGCGCCGTTTTTACAAAGTTTTCAGATTGCCTCTCGGGTTTGCATTTCTTGCTGAATTAGCCATAGAATCAATTTTGTCGAGACGGTTTTTGAATTTGAGGCCTCGGGTGCGGAGTTTTTGACGTCGTCGCACATCGCCAAATTGCGCGCACGCTTGTGCGCCGTTTTTACAAAGTTTTCAGATTGCCTCTCGGGTTTGCATTTCTAGCTGAATTGGCCATAGAATCAATTGTGTCGAGACGGTTTTTTAATTTGAGGCCTCGGGTGCGGAGTTTTTGACGTCGTCGCCCATAGTCAAATTGCGTGCACGCTTGTGCGCCGTTTTTACAAAGTATTCAGATTGCCTCTCGGGTTTGCATTTCTAGCTGAATTGGCCATAGAATCAATTGTGTCGAGACAGTTTTTGAATTTCAGGCCTCTGGTGCGGAGTTTTTGACGTCGTCGCCCATAGCCAAATTGCGCGCACGCTTGTGCGCCGTTTTTACAAAGTTTTAAGATTGCCTCTCGGGTTTGCATTTCTAGCTAAAATTGGTCATAGAATCAATTGTGTCGAGACGGTTTTTGAATTTGAGGCCTCGGGTGCGGAGTTTTTGACGTCGTCGCCCATAGCCAAACTTGCGCGCATGGTTGTGTGCCATTTTTACAAAGTTTTCAGATTGTCTCCCAAGTTTACATACCTCACTGAATTGGCCATAGAATCAATTGTGTCAAGACGGTTTTTGAATTTGAGGCCTCGGGTGCGGAGTTTTTGACGTCGTCGCCCATAGCCAAATTGCGCGCACGCTTGTGCGACGTTTTTACAAAGTTTTCAGATTGCCTCTCGGGTTTGCATTTCTAGCTGAATTGGCCATAGAATCAATTGTGTCGAGACGGTTTTTGAATTTGAGGCCTCGGGTGCGGAGTTTTTGACGTCGTCGCCCATAGCCAAATTGCGCGCACGCTTGTGCGCCGTTTTTACAAAGTTTTCAGATTGCCTCTCGGGTTTGCATTTCTAGCTAAAATTGGTCATAGAATCAATTGTGTCGAGACGGTTTTTGAATTTGAGGCCTCGGGTGCGGAGTTTTTGACGTCGTCGCCCATAGCCAAATTGCGCGCACGCTTGTGCGCCGTTTTTACAAAGTTTTCAGATTGCCTCTCGGGTTTGAATTTCCCACTGAATTGGCCATAGAATCAATTGTGTCGAGACGGTTTTTGAATTTGAGGCCTCGGGTGCGGAGTTTTTAATGTCGTCGCCCATAGCCAAATTGCGCGCACGCTTGTGGGCTGTTTTTACAAAGTTTTCAGATTGCCTCTCGGGTTTGCATTTCTTGCTGAATTGGCCATAGAATCAATTTTGTCGAGACGGTTTTTGAATTTGAGGCCTCGGGTGCGGAGTTTTTGACGTCGTCGCACATCGCCAAATTGCGCGCACGCTTGTGCGCCGTTTTTACAAAGTTTTCAGATTGCCTCTCGGGTTTGCATCTCTAGCTGAATTGGCCATAGAATCAATTGTGTCGAGACGGTTTTTTAATTTGAGGCCTCGGGTGCGGAGTTTTTGACGTCGTCGCCCATAGTCAAATTGCGCGCACGCTTGTGCGCCGTTTTTACAAAGTATTCAGATTGCCTCTCGGGTTTGCATTTCTAGCTGAATTGGCCATAGAATCAATTGTGTCGAGACGGTTTTTGAATTTCAGGCCTCTGGTGCGGAGTTTTTGACGTCGTCGCCCATAGCCAAATTGCGCGCACGCTTGTGCGCCGTTTTTACAAAGTTTTCAAATTGCCTCTCGGGTTTGCATTTCTAGCTAAAATTGGTCGTAGAATCAATTGTGTCGAGACGGTTTTTGAATTTGAGGCCTCGGGTGCAGAGTTTTTGACGTCGTTGCCAATAGCCAAATTGCGCGCACGCTTGTGCGCCGTTTTTACAAAGTTTTCAAATTGCCTCTCGGGTTTGAATTTCCCACTGAATTGGCCATAGAATCAATTGTGTCGAGACGGTTTTTGAATTTGAGGCCTCTGGTGCGGAGTTTTTGACGTCGTCGCCCATAGCAAAATTGCGCGCACGCTTGTGCGCCGTTTTTACAAAGTTTTCAAATTGCCTCTCGGGTTTGCATTTCTAGCTAAAATTGGTCATAGAATCAATTGTGTCGAGACGGTTTTTGAATTTGAGGCCTCGGGTGCAGAGTTTTTGACGTCGTCACCAATAGCCAAACTGCGCGCACGCTTGTGTGCCGTTTTTACAAAGTTTTCAAATTGCCTCCCGGGTTTGAATTTCCCACTGAATTGGCCATAGAATCAATTGTGTCCAGACGGTTTTTGAATTTGAGGCCTCTGGTGCGGAGTTTTTGACGTCGTCGCCCATAGCCAAATTGCGCGCACGCTTGTGCGCCGTTTTTACAAAGTTTTCAAATTGCCTCTCGGGTTTGCATTCCTAGCTAAAATTGGTCATATAATCAATTGTGTCGAGACGGTTTTTGAATTTGAGGCCTCGGGTGCAGAGTTTTTGACGTCGTCACCAATAGCCAAATTGCGCGCACGCTTGTGCGCCGTTTTTACAAAGTTTTCAGATTGCCTCTCGGGTTTGCATTCCTAGCTGAATTGGCCATAGAATCAATTGCGTCGAGACGGTTTTTGAATTTGAGGCCTCGGGTGCGGAGTTTTTGACGTCGTCGCCCATAGTTAAATTGTGCGCACGCTTGTGCGCCGTTTTTACAAAGTATTCAGATTGCCTCTCGGGTTTGCATTTCTAGCTGAATTGGCCATAGAATCAATTGTGTCGAGACGATTTTTGAATTTGAGGCCTCGGGTGTGGAGTTTTTGACGTCGTCGCCCATAGCCAAATTGCGCGCACGCTTGTGCGCCGTTTTTACAAAGTTTTCAAATTGCCTCTCGGGTTTGCATTTCTAGCTAAAATTGGTCATAGAATCAATTGTGTCGAGACGGTTTTTGAATTTGAGGCCACGGGTGCGGAGTTTTTGACGTCGTCACCCATAGCCAAATTGCGCGCACGCTTGTGTGCCGTTTTTACAAAGTTTTCAGATTGCCTCTCGGGTTTGCATTTCTATCTGAATTGGCCATAGAATCAATTGCGTCGAGACGGTTTTTGAATTTGAGGCCTCGGGTGCGGAGTTTTTGACGTCGTCGCCCATAGTCAAATTGTGCGCACGCTTGTGCGCCGTTTTTACAAAGTATTCAGATTGCCTCTCGGGTTTGCATCCCTAGCTGAATTGGCCATAGAATCAATTGTGTCGAGACGGTTTTTGAATTTGAGGCCTCGGGTGCGGAGTTTTTGACGTCGTCGCCCATAGCCAAATTGCGCGCACGCTTGTGCGCCGTTTTTACAAAGTTTTCAAATTGCCTCTCGGGTTTGCATTTCTAGCTAAAATTGGTCATAGAATCAATTGTGACGAGACGGTTTTTGAATTTGAGGCCTCGGGTGCGGAGTTTTTGACGTCGTCGCACATAGCCAAATTGCGCGCACGCTTGTGCGCCGTTTTTACAAAGTTTTCAGATTGCCTCTCGGGTTTGCATCCCTAGCTGAATTGGCCATAGAATCAATTGTGTCGAGACGGTTTTTGAATTTGAGGCCTCGGGTGCAGAGTTTTTGACGTCGTCACCAATAGCCAAATTCCGCGCACGCTTGTGCGCCGTTTTTACAAAGTTTTCAGATTGCCTCTCGGGTTTGAATGTCCCACAGAATTGGCCATAGAATCAATTGTGTCGAGACGGTTTTTGAATTTGAGGCCTCGGGTGCGGAGTTTTTGACGTCGTCGCCCATAGCCAAATTGCGCGCACGCTTGTGCGCCGTTTTTGCAAAGTTTTCAGATTGCCTCTCGGGTTTGCATTTCTTGCTGAATTGGCCATAGAATCAATTTTATCGAGACGGTTTTTGAATTTGAGGCCTCGGGTGCGGAGTTTTTGACGTCGTCGCACATCGCCAAATTGCGCGCACGCTTGTGCGCCGTTTTTACAAAGTTTTCAGATTGCCTCTCGGGTTTGCATCCCTAGCTGAATTGGCCATAGAATCAATTGTGTCGAGACGGTTTTTGAATTTGAGGCCTCGGGTGCGGAGTTTTTGACGTCGTCGCCCATAGCCAAATTGCGCGCACGCTTGTGCGCCGTTTTTACAAAGTTTTCAAATTGCCTCTCGGGTTTGCATTTCTAGCTAAAATTGGTCATAGAATCAATTGTGACGAGACGGTTTTTGAATTTGAGGCCACGGGTGCGGAGTTTTTGACGTCGTCGCCCATAGCCAAACTTGCGCGCATGGTTGTGTGCCATTTTTACAAAGTTTTCAGATTGCCTCCCAAGTTTGCATCCCTCACTGAAATGGCCATATAATCAATTGTGTCGAGACGGTTTTTGAATTTGAGGCCTCGGGTGCGGAGTTTTTGACGTCGTCGCCCATAGCCAAATTGCGCGCACGCTTGTGCGCCGTTTTTACAAAGTTTTCAGATTGCCTCTCGGGTTTGCATTTCTTGCTGAATTGGCCATAGAATCAATTTTATCGAGACGGTTTTTGAATTTGAGGCCTCGGGTGCGGAGTTTTTGACGTCGTCGCACATCGCCAAATTGCGCGCACGCTTGTGCGCCGTTTTTACAAAGTTTTCAGATTGCCTCTCGGGTTTGCATTCCTAGCTGAATTGGCCATAGAATCAATTGCGTCGAGACGGTTTTTGAATTTGAGGCCTCGGGTGCGGAGTTTTTGACGTCGTCGCCCATAGCCAAATTGCGCGCACGCTTGTGCGCCGTTTTTACAAAGTTTTCAGATTGCCTCTCGGGTTTGCATTCCTAGCTGAATTGGCCATAGAATCAATTGCGTCGAGACGGTTTTTGAATTTGAGGCCTCGGGTGCGGAGTTTTTGACGTCGTCGCCCATAGTCAAATTGTGCGCACGCTTGTGCGCCGTTTTTACAAAGTATTCAGATTGCCTCTCGGGTTTGCATTTCTAGCTGAATTGGCCATAGAATCAATTGTGTCGAGACGATTTTTGAATTTGAGGCCTCGGGTGTGGAGTTTTTGACGTCGTCGCCCATAGCCAAATTGCGCGCACGCTTGTGCGCCGTTTTTACAAAGTTTTCAAATTGCCTCTCGGGTTTGCATTTCTAGCTAAAATTGGTCATAGAATCAATTGTGTCGAGACGGTTTTTGAATTTGAGGCCACGGGTGCGGAGTTTTTGACGTCGTCGCCCATAGCCAAATTGCGCGCACGCTTGTGTGCCGTTTTTACAAAGTTTTCAGATTGCCTCTCGGGTTTGCATTTCTATCTGAATTGGCCATAGAATCAATTGCGTCGAGACGGTTTTTGAATTTGAGGCCTCGGGTGCGGAGTTTTTGACGTCGTCGCCCATAGCCAAACTTGCGCGCACGCTTGTGTGCCATTTTTACAAAGTTTTCAGATTGCCTCCCAAGTTTGCATCCCTCACTGAATTGGCCATATAATCAATTGTGTCGAGACGGTTTTTGAATTTGAGGCCTCGGGTGCGGAGTTTTTGACGTCGTCGCCCATAGCCAAATTGCGCGCACGCTTGTGCGCCGTTTTTACAAAGTTTTCAGATTGCCTCTCGGGTTTGCATTTCTAGCTGAATTGGCCATAGAATCAATTGTGTCGAGACGGTTTTTTAATTTGACGCCTCGGGTGCGGAGTTTTTGACGTCGTCGCCCATAGTCAAATTGCGCGCACGCTTGTGCGCCGTTTTTACAAAGTATTCAGATTGCCTCTCGGGTTTGCATCCCTCACTGAAATGGCCATATAATCAATTGTGTCGAGACGGTTTTTGAATTTGAGGCCTCGGGTGCGGAGTTTTTGACGTCGTCGCCCATAGCCAAATTGCGCGCACGCTTGTGCGCCGTTTTTACAAAGTTTTCAGATTGCCTCTCGGGTTTGCATTTCTTGCTGAATTGGCCATAGAATCAATTTTATCGAGACGGTTTTTGAATTTGAGGCCTCGGGTGCGGAGTTTTTGACGTCGTCGCACATCGCCAAATTGCGCGCACGCTTGTGCGCCGTTTTTACAAAGTTTTCAGATTGCCTCTCGGGTTTGCATTTCTAGCAGAATTGGTCATAGAATCAATTGTGTCGAGACGGTTTTTGAATTTGAGGCCTCTGGTGCGGAGTTTTTGACGTCGTCGCCCATAGCCAAATTGCGCGCACGCTTGTGTGCCGTTTTTACAAAGTTTTCAGATTGCCTCTCGGGTTTGCATTTCTATCTGAATTGGCCATAGAATCAATTGCGTCGAGACGGTTTTTGAATTTGAGGCCTCGGGTGCGGAGTTTTTGACGTCGTCGCCCATAGCCAAACTTGCGCGCACGCTTGTGTGCCATTTTTACAAAGTTTTCAGATTGCCTCCCAAGTTTGCATCCCTCACTGAATTGGCCATATAATCAATTGTGTCGAGACGGTTTTTGAATTTGAGGCCTCGGGTGCGGAGTTTTTGACGTCGTCGCCCATAGCCAAATTGCGCGCACGCTTGTGCGCCGTTTTTACAAAGTTTTCAGATTGCCTCTCGGGTTTGCATTTCTAGCTGAATTGGCCATAGAATCAATTGTGTCGAGACGGTTTTTTAATTTGACGCCTCGGGTGCGGAGTTTTTGACGTCGTCGCCCATAGTCAAATTGCGCGCACGCTTGTGCGCCGTTTTTACAAAGTATTCAGATTGCCTCTCGGGTTTGCATCCCTCACTGAAATGGCCATATAATCAATTGTGTCGAGACGGTTTTTGAATTTGAGGCCTCGGGTGCGGAGTTTTTGACGTCGTCGCCCATAGCCAAATTGCGCGCACGCTTGTGCGCCGTTTTTACAAAGTTTTCAGATTGCCTCTCGGGTTTGCATTTCTTGCTGAATTGGCCATAGAATCAATTTTATCGAGACGGTTTTTGAATTTGAGGCCTCGGGTGCGGAGTTTTTGACGTCGTCGCACATCGCCAAATTGCGCGCACGCTTGTGCGCCGTTTTTACAAAGTTTTCAGATTGCCTCTCGGGTTTGCATTTCTAGCAGAATTGGTCATAGAATCAATTGTGTCGAGACGGTTTTTTAATTTGAGGCCTCGGGTGCGGAGTTTTTGACGTCGTCGCCCATAGTCAAATTGCGCGCACGCTTGTGCGCCGTTTTTACAAAGTATTCAGATTGCCTCTCGGGTTTGCATTTCTAGCTGAATTGGCCATAGAATCAATTGTGTCGAGACGGTTTTTGAATTTGAGGCCTCTGGTGCGGAGTTTTTGACGTCGTCGCCCATAGCCAAATTGCGCGCACGCTTGTGCGCCGTTTTTACAAAGTTTTCAAATTGCCTCTCGGGTTTGCATTTCTAGCTAAAATTGGTCATAGAATCAATTGTGTCGAGACGGTTTTTGAATTTGAGGCCTCGGGTGCGGAGTTTTTGACGTCGTCGCCCATAGCCAAATTGCGCGCACGCTTGTGCGCCGTTTTTACAAAGTTTTCAAATTGCCTCTCGGGTTTGCATTTCTAGCTAAAATTGGTCATAGAATCAATTGTGTCGAGACGGTTTTTGAATTTGAGGCCACGGGTGCGGAGTTTTTGACGTCGTCGCCCATAGCCAAATTGCGCGCACGCTTGTGCGCCGTTTTTACAAAGTTTTCAGATTGCCTCTCGGGTTTACATTTCTATCTGAATTGGCCATAGAATCAATTGTGTCGAGACGGTTTTTGAATTTGAGGCCTCGGGTGCGGAGTTTTTGACGTCGTCGCCCATAGCCAAACTTGCGCGCATGGTTGTGTGCCATTTTTACAAAGTTTTCAGATTGCCTCCCAAGTTTGCATCCCTCACTGAATTGGCCATATAATCAATTGTGTCGAGACGGTTTTTGAATTTGAGGCCTCGGGTGCGGAGTTTTTGACGTCGTCGCCCATAGCCAAATTGCGCGCACGCTTGTGCGCCGTTTTTACAAAGTTTTCAGATTGCCTCTCGGGTTTGCATTTCTAGCTGAATTGGCCATAGAATCAATTGTGTCGAGACGGTTTTTTAATTTGACGCCTCGGGTGCGGAGTTTTTGACGTCGTCGCCCATAGTCAAATTGCGCGCACGCTTGTGCGCCGTTTTTACAAAGTATTCAGATTGCCTCTCGGGTTTGCACTTCTAGCTGAATTGGCCATAGAATCAATTGTGTCGAGACGGTTTTTGAATTTGAGGCCTCGGGTGCAGAGTTTTTGACGTCGTCACCAATAGCCAAATTCCGCGCACGCTTGTGCGCCGTTTTTACAAAGTTTTCAGATTGCCTCTCGGGTTTGAATGTCCCACAGAATTGGCCATAGAATCAATTGTGTCGAGACGGTTTTTGAATTTGAGGCCTCGGGTGCGGAGTTTTTGACGTCGTCGCCCATAGCCAAATTGCGCGCACGCTTGTGCGCCGTTTTTGCAAAGTTTTCAGATTGCCTCTCGGGTTTGCATTCCCAGCTGAATTGGCCATAGAATCAATTTTATCGAGACGGTTTTTGAATTTGAGGCCTCGGGTGCGGAGTTTTTGACGTCGTCGCACATCGCCAAATTGCGCGCACGCTTGTGCGCCGTTTTTACAAAGTTTTCAGATTGCCTCTCGGGTTTGCATCCCTAGCTGAATTGGCCATAGAATCAATTGTGTCGAGACGGTTTTTGAATTTGAGGCCTCGGGTGCGGAGTTTTTGACGTCGTCGCCCATAGCCAAATTGCGCACACGCTTGTGCGCCGTTTTTACAAAGTTTTCAAATTGCCTCTCGGGTTTGCATTTCTAGCTAAAATTGGTCATAGAATCAATTGTGACGAGACGGTTTTTGAATTTGAGGCCTCGGGTGTGGAGTTTTTGACGTCGTCGCCCATAGCCAAATTGCGCGCACGCTTGTGCGCCGTTTTTACAATGTTTTCAAATTGCCTCTCGGGTTTGAATTTCCCACTGACTTGGCCATAGAATCAATTGTGTCGAGACGGTTTTTGAATTTGAGGCCTCGAGTGCGGAGTTTTTGACGTCGTCGCCCATAGCCAAATTGCGCGCACGCTTGTGCGCCGTTTTTACAAATTTTCAGATTGCCTCTCGGGTTTGCATTTCTATCTGAATTGGCCATAGAATCAATTGTGTCGAGACGGTTTTTGAATTTGAGGCCTCGTGTGCGGAGTTTTTGACGTCGTCGCCCATAGCCAAACTTGCGCGCATGGTTGTGTGCCATTTTTACAAAGTTTTCAGATTGCCTCCCAAGTTTGCATACCTCACTGAATTGGCCATAGAATCAATTGTGTCGAGACGGTTTTTGAATTTGATGCCTCGGGTGCGGAGTTTTTGACGTCGTCGCCCATAGCCAAATTGCGCGCACGCTTGTGCGCCGTTTTTACAAAGTTTTCAGATTGCCTCTCGGGTTTGCATTTCTAGCTAAAATTGGTCATAGAATCAATTGTGTCGAGACGGTTTTTGAATTTGAGGCCTCGGGTGTGGAGTTTTTGACGTCGTCGCCCATAGCCAAATTGCGCGCACGCTTGTGCGCCGTTTTTACAAAGTTTTCAGATTGCCTCTCGGGTTTGAATTCCCCACTGAATTGGCCATAGAATCAATTGTGTCAAGACAGTTTTTGAATTTGAGGCCTCGGGTGCGGAGTTTTTGATGTCGTCGCCCATAGCCAAATTGCGCGCACGCTTGTTCGCCGTTTTTACAAAGTTTTCAGATTGCCTCTCGGGTTTGCATTTCAAGCTGAATTGGCCATAGAATCAATTTTGTCGAGACGGTTTTTGAATTTGGGGCCTCGGGTGCGGAGTTTTTGACGTCGTCGCACATCGCCAAATTGCGCGCACGCTTGTGCGCCGTTTTTACAAAGTTTTCAGATTACCTCTCGGGTTTGCATTACTAGCTAAAATTGGTCATAGAATCAATTGTGTCGAGAAGGTTTTTGAATTTGAGGCCACGGGTGCGGAGTTTTTGACGTCGTCGCCCATAGCCAAATTGCGCGCACGCTTGTGCGCCGTTTTTACAAAGTTTTCAGATTGCCTCTCGGGTTTGCATTTCTATCTGAATTGGCCATAGAATCAATTGTGTCAAGACGGTTTTTGAATTTGAGGCCTCGGGTGCGGAGTTTTTGACGTCGTCGCCCATAGCCAAACTTGCGCGCATGGTTGTGTGCCATTTTTACAAAGTTTTCAGATTGCCTCCCAAGTTTGCATCCCTCACTGAATTGGGCATATAATCAATTGTGTCGAGACGGTTTTTGAAGTTGAGGCCTCGGGTGCGGAGTTTTTGACGTCGTCGCCCATAGCCAAATTGCGCGCACGCTTGTGCGCCGTTTTTACAAAGTTTTCAGATTGCCTCTCGGGTTTGCATTTCTAGCTGAATTGGCCATAGAATCAATTGCGTCGAGACGGTTTTTGAATTTGAGGCCTCGGGTGCGGAGTTTTTGACGTCGTCGCCCATAGTCAAATTGTGCGCACGCTTGTGCGCCGTTTTTACAAAGTATTCAGATTGCCTCTCGGGTTTGCATTTCTAGCTGAATTGGCCATAGAATCAATTGTGTCGAGACGGTTTTTGAATTTGAGGCCTCGGGTGCGGAGTTTTTGACGTCGTCGCCCATAGCCAAATTGCGCGCACGCTTGTGCGCCGTTTTTACAAAGTTTTCAAATTGCCTCTCGGGTTTGCATCTCTAGCTAAAATTGGTCATAGAATCAATTGTGTCGAGACGGTTTTTGAATTTGAGGCCACGGGTGCGGAGTTTTTGACGTCGTCGCCCATAGCCAAATTGCGCGCACGCTTGTGCACCGTTTTTACAAAGTTTTCAGATTGCCTCTCGGGTTTGCATTTCTATCTGAATTGGCCATAGAATCAATTGTGTCGAGACAGTTTTTGAATTTGAGGCCTCGGGTGCAGAGTTTTTGACGTCGTCGCCCATAGCCAAACTTGCGCGCATGGTTGTGTGCCATTTTTACAAAGTTTTCAGATTGCCTCCCAAGTTTGCATCCCTCACTGAATTGGCCATAGAATCAATTGTGTCGAGACGGTTTTTGAATTTGAGGCCTCGGGTGCGGAGTTTTTGACGTCGTCGCCCAAAGCCAAATTGCGGCACGCTTGTGCGCCGTTTTTACAAAGTTTTCAGATTGCCTCTCGGGTTTGCATTTCTAGCTGAATTGGCCATAGAATCAATTGTGTCGAGACGGTTTTGAATTTGAGGCCTCGGGTGCGGAGTTTTTTACGTCGTCGCCCATAGTCAAATTGCGCGCACGCTTGTGCGCCGTTTTTACAAAGTATTCAGATTGCCTCTCGGGTTTGCATTTCTAGCTGAATTGGCCATAGAATCAATTGTGTCGAGACGGTTTTTGAATTTGAGGCCTCGTGTGCGGAGTTTTTGACGTCGTCGCCCATAGCCAAACTTGCGCGCATGGTTGTGTGCCATTTTTACAAAGTTTTCAGATTGCCTCCCAAGTTTGCATACCTCACTGAATTGGCCATAGAATCAATTGTGTCGAGACGGTTTTTGAATTTGATGCCTCGGGTGCGGAGTTTTTGACGTCGTCGCCCATAGCCAAATTGCGCGCACGCTTGTGCGCCGTTTTTACAAAGTTTTCAGATTGCCTCTCGGGTTTGCATTTCTAGCTAAAATTGGTCATAGAATCAATTGTGTCGAGACG
Organism: Galeopsis tetrahit; assembly: GCA_963675135.1. Classification (NCBI taxonomy): domain Eukaryota; kingdom Viridiplantae; phylum Streptophyta; class Magnoliopsida; order Lamiales; family Lamiaceae; genus Galeopsis; species Galeopsis tetrahit. The sequence continues at coordinate 7,528,018 of OY776121.1, read as the reverse complement.
GTTTTTGAATTTGAGGCCTCGGGTGCGGAGTTTTTGACGTCGTCGCCCATAGCCAAATTGCGCGCACGCTTGTGCGCCGTTTTTACAAAGTTTTCAGATTGCCTCTCGGGTTTGAATTCCCCACTGAATTGGCCATAGAATCAATTGTGTCGAGACAGTTTTTGAATTTGAGGCCTCGGGTGCGGAGTTTTTGATGTCGTCGCCCATAGCCAAATTGCGCGCACGCTTGTGCGCCGTTTTTACAAAGTTTTCAGATTGCCTCTCGGGTTTGCATTTCTAGCTGAATTGGCCATAGAATCAATTTTGTCGAGACGGTTTTTGAATTTGAGGCCTCGGGTGCGGAGTTTTTGACGTCGTCGCACATCGCCAAATTGCGCGCACGCTTGTGCGCCGTTTTTACAAAGTTTTCAGATTACCTCTCGGGTTTGCATTACTAGCTAAAATTGGTCATAGAATCAATTGTGTCGAGACGGTTTTTGAATTTGAGGCCACGGGTGCGGAGTTTTTGACGTCGTCGCCCATAGCCAAATTGCGCGCACGCTTGTGCGCCGTTTTTACAAAGTTTTTAGATTGCCTCTCGGGTTTGCATTTCTATCTGAATTGGCCATAGAATCAATTGTGTCAAGACGGTTTTTGAATTTGAGGCCTCGGGTGCGGAGTTTTTGACGTCGTCGCCCATAGCCAAACTTGCGCGCATGGTTGTGTGCCATTTTTACAAAGTTTTCAGATTGCCTCCCAAGTTTGCATCCCTCACTGAATTGGCCATATAATCAATTGTGTCGAGACGGTTTTTGAATTTGAGGCCTCGGGTGCGGAGTTTTTGACGTCGTCGCCCATAGCCAAATTGCGCGCACGCTTGTGCGCCGTTTTTACAAAGTTTTCAGATTGCCTCTCGGGTTTGCATTTCTAGCTGAATTGGCCATAGAATCAATTGCGTCGAGACGGTTTTTGAATTTGAGGCCTCGGGTGCGGAGTTTTTGACGTCGTCGCCCATAGTCAAATTGTGCGCACGCTTGTGCGCCGTTTTTACAAAGTATTCAGATTGCCTCTCGGGTTTGCATTTCTAGCTGAATTGGCCATAGAATCAATTGTGTCGAGACGGTTTTTGAATTTGAGGCCTCGGGTGCGGAGTTTTTGACGTCGTCGCCCATAGCCAAATTGCGCGCACGCTTGTGCGCCGTTTTTACAAAGTTTTCAAATTGCCTCTCGGGTTTGCATCTCTAGCTAAAATTGGTCATAGAATCAATTGTGTCGAGACGGTTTTTGAATTTGAGGCCACGGGTGCGGAGTTTTTGACGTCGTCGCCCATAGCCAAATTGCGCGCACGCTTGTGCACCGTTTTTACAAAGTTTTCAGATTGCCTCTCGGGTTTGCATTTCTATCTGAATTGGCCATAGAATCAATTGTGTCGAGACAGTTTTTGAATTTGAGGCCTCGGGTGCAGAGTTTTTGACGTCGTCGCCCATAGCCAAACTTGCGCGCATGGTTGTGTGCCATTTTTACAAAGTTTTCAGATTGCCTCCCAAGTTTGCATCCCTCACTGAATTGGCCATAGAATCAATTGTGTCGAGACGGTTTTTGAATTTGAGGCCTCGGGTGCGGAGTTTTTGACGTCGTCGCCCAAAGCCAAATTGCGGCACGCTTGTGCGCCGTTTTTACAAAGTTTTCAGATTGCCTCTCGGGTTTGCATTTCTAGCTGAATTGGCCATAGAATCAATTGTGTCGAGACCGTTTTGAATTTGAGGCCTCGGGTGCGGAGTTTTTTACGTCGTCGCCCGTAGTCAAATTGCGCGCACGCTTGTGCGCCGTTTTTACAAAGTATTCAGATTGCCCCTCGGGTTTGCATTTCTAGCTGAATTGGCCATAGAATCAATTGTGTCGAGACGGTTTTTGAATTTGAGGCCTCTGGTGCGGAGTTTTTGACGTCGTCGCCCATAGCCAAATTGCGCGCACGCTTGTGCGCCGTTTTTACAAAGTTTTCAAATTGCCTCTCGGGTTTGCATTTCTAGCTAAAATTGGTCATAGAATCAATTGTGTCGAGACGGTTTTCGAATTTGAGGCCTCGGGTGCAGAGTTTTTGACGTCGTCACCAATAGCCAAATTGCGCGCACGCTTGTGCGCCGTTTTTACAAAGTTTTCAGATTGCCTCTCGGGTTTGAATTTCCCACTGAATTGGCCATAGAATCAATTGTGTCGAGACGGTTTTTGAATTTGAGGCCTCGGGTGCGGAGTTTTTGACGTCGTCGCCCATAGCCAAATTGCGCGCACGCTTGTGCGCCGTTTTTACAAAGTTTTCAGATTGCCTCTCGGGTTTGCATTTCTAGCTGAATTGGCCATAGAATCAATTTTTTCGAGACGGTTTTTGAATTTGAGGCCTCGGGTGCGGAGTTTTTTACGTCGTCGCCCCTAACCAAATTGCGCGCACGCTTGTGCGCCATTTTTACAAAGTTTTCAGATTGCCATTCGGGTTTGCATTTCTAGCTGAATTGGCCATAGAATCAATTGTGTCGAGACGGTTTTTGAATTTGATGCCTCGGGTGCGGAGTTTTTGACGTCGTCGCCCATAGTCAAATTGCGCGCACGGTTGTGCGCCGTTTTTACAAAGTTTTCAGATTGCCTCTCGGGTTTGCATTTCTAGCTGAATTGGCCATAGAATCAATTGTGTCGAGACGGTTTTTGAATTTGAGGCCTCGGGTGCGGAGTTTTTGACGTCGTCGCCCATAGCCAAATTGCGCGCACGCTTGTGCGCCGTTTTTACAAAGTTTTCAGATTGCCTCTCGGGTTTGCATTTCTATCTGAATTGGCCATAGAATCAATTGCGTCGAGACGGTTTTTGAATTTGAGGCCTCGGGTGCGGAGTTTATGACGTCGTCGCCCATAGTCAAATTGTGCGCACGCTTGTGCGCCGTTTTTACAAAGTATTCAGATTGCCTCTCGGGTTTGAGTTTCTAGCTGAATTGGCCATAGAATCAATTGTGTCGAGACGGTTTTTGAATTTGAGGCTTCGGGTGCGGAGTTTTTGACGTCGTCGCCCATTGCCAAATTGCGCGCACGCTTGTGCGCCGTTTTTACAAAGTTTTCAAATTGCCTCTCGGGTTTGCATGTCTAGCTAAAATTGGTCATAGAATCAATTGTGTCGAGACGGTTTTTGAATTTGAGGCCACGGGTGCGGAGTTTTTGACGTCGTCGCCCATAGCCAAATTGCGCGTACGCTTGTGCGCCGTTTTTACAAAGTTTTCAGATTGCCTCTCGGGTTTGCATTTCTATCTGAATTGGCCATAGAATCAATTGTGTCGAGACGGTTTTTGAATTTGAGGCCTCGGGTGCGGAGTTTTTGACGTCGTCGCCCATAGCCAAACTTGCGCGCATGGTTGTGTGCCATTTTTACAAAGTTTTCAGATTGCCTCCCAAGTTTGCATCCCCCACTGAATTGGCCATATAATCAAATGTGTCGAGACGGTTTTTGAATTTGAGGCCTCGGGTGCGGAGTTTTTGACGTCGTCGCCCATAGCCAAATTGCGCGCACGCTTGTGCGCCGTTTTTACAAAGTTTTCAGATTGCCTCTCGGGTTTGCATTTCTAGCTGAATTGGCCATAGAATCAATTGTGTCGAGACGGTTTTTTAATTTGAGGCCTCGGGTGCGGAGTTTTTGACGTCGTCGCCCATAGTCAAATTGCGCGCACGCTTGTGCGCCGTTTTTACAAAGTACTCAGATTGCCTCTCGGGTTTGCATTTCTAGCTGAATTGGCCATAGAATCAATTGTGTCGAGACGGTTTTTGAATTTGAGGCCTCTGGTGCGGAGTTTTTGACGTCGTCGCCCATAGCCAAATTGCGCGCACGCTTGTGCGCTGTTTTTACAAAGTTTTCAAATTGCCTCTCGGGTTTGCATATCTAGCTAAAATTTGTCATAGAATCAATTGTGTCGAGACGGTTTTTGAATTTGAGGCCTCGGGTGCAGAGTTTTTGACGTCGTCACCAATAGCCAAATTGTGCGCACGCTTGTGCGCCGTTTTTACAAAGTTTTCAGATTGCCTCTCGGGTTTGAATGTCCCACTGAATTGGCCATAGAATCAATTGTGTCGAGACGGTTTTTGAATTTGAGGCCTCGGGTGCGGAGTTTTTGACGTCGTCGCCCATAGCCAAATTGCGCGCACGCTTGTGCGCCGTTTTTACAAAGTTTTCAGATTGCCTCTCGGGTTTGCATTTCTTGCTGAATTGGCCATAGAATCAATTTTGTCGAGACGGTTTTTGAATTTGAGGCCTCGGGTGCGGAGTTTTTGACGTCGTCGCACATCGCCAAATTGCGCGCACGCTTGTGCGCCGTTTTTACAAAGTTTTCAGATTGCCTCTCGGGTTTGCATTTCTAGCTGAATTGGCCATAGAATCAATTGTGTGAGACGGTTTTTTAATTTGAGGCCTCGGGTGCGGAGTTTTTGACGTCGTCGCCCATAGTCAAATTGCGCGCACGCTTGTGCGCCGTTTTTACAAAGTTTTCAGATTGCCTCTCGGGTTTGCATTTCTAGCTGAATTGGCCATAGAAACAATTGTGTCGAGACGGTTTTTTAATTTGAGGCCTCGGGTGCGGAGTTTTTGACGTCGTCGCCCATAGTCAAATTGCGCACACGCTTGTGCGCCGTTTTTACAAAGTATTCAGATTGCCTCTCGGGTTTGCATTTCTAGCTGAATTGGCCATAGAATCAATTGTTTCGAGACGGTTTTTGAATTTGAGGCCTCTGGTGCGGAGTTTTTGACGTCGTCGCCCATAGCCAAATTGCGCGCACGCTTGTGCGCCGTTTTTACAAAGTTTTCAAATTGCCTCTCGGGTTTGCATTTCTAGCTAAAATTTGTCATAGAATCAATTGTGTCGAGACGGTTTTTGAATTTGAGGCCTCGGGTGCAGAGTTTTTGACGTCGTCACCAATAGCCAAATTGTGCGCACGCTTGTGCGCCGTTTTTACAAAGTTTTCAGATTGCCTCTCGGGTTTGAATGTCCCACTGAATTGGCCATAGAATCAATTGTGTAGAGACGGTTTTTGAATTTGAGGCCTCGGGTGCGGAGTTTTTGACGTCGTCGCCCATAGCCAAATTGCGCGCACGCTTGTGCGCCGTTTTTACAAAGTTTTCAGATTGCCTCTCGGGTTTGCATTCCTAGCTGAATTGGCCATAGAATCAATTTTGTCGAGACGTTTTTTGAATTTGAGGCCTCGGGTGCGGAGTTTTTGACGTCGTCGCCCATAGTCAAATTGCGCGCACGGTTGTGCGCCGTTTTTACAAAGTTTTCAGATTGCCTCTCGGGTTTGCATTTCTAGCTGAATTGGCCATAGAATCAATTGTGTCGAGACGGTTTTTTAATTTGAGGCCTCGGGTGCGGAGTTTTTTACGTCGTCGCCCATAGTCAAATTGCGCGCACGCTTGTGCGCCGTTTTTACAAAGTTTTCAGATTGCCTCTCGGGTTTGAATTTCCCATTGAATTGGCCATAGAATCAATTGTGTCGAGACGGTTTTTGAATTTGAGGCCTCGGGTGCGGAGTTTTTGACGTCGTCGCCCATAGTCAAATTGCGCGCACGGTTGTGCGTCGTTTTTACAAAGTTTTCAGATTGCCTCTCGGGTTTGCATTTCTAGCTGAATTGGCCATAGAATCAATTGTGTCGAGACGGTTTTTGAATTTGAGGCCTCGGGTGCGGAGTTTTTGACGTCGTCGCCCATAGTCAAATTGCGCGCACGCTTGTGCGCCGTTTTTACAAAGTTTTCAGATTGCCTCTCGGGTTTGAATTTCCCATTGAATTGGCCATAGAATCAATTGTGTCGAGACGGTTTTTGAATTTGAGGCCTCGGGTGCGGAGTTTTTGACGTCGTCGCCCATAGCCAAATTGCGCGCACGCTTGTGCGCCTCAGATTGCCTCTCGGGTTTGCATTTCGAGCTGAATTGGCCATAGAATCAATTGTGTCGAGACGGTTTTTGAATTTGAGGCCTCGGGTGCGGAGTTTTTAACGTCGTCGCCCATAGCCAAATTGCGCGCACGCTTGTGCGCCGTTTTTACAAAGTTTTCAGATTGCCTCTCGGGTTTGCATTTCTATCTGAATTGGCCATAAAATCAATTGCGTCGAGACGGTTTTTGAATTTGAGGCATCGGGTGCGGAGTTTATGACGTCGTCGCCCATAGTCAAATTGTACGCAAGCTTGTGCGCCGTTTTTACAAAGTATTCAGATTGCCTCTCGGGTTTGAGTTTCTAGCTGAATTGGCCATAGAATCAATTATGTCGAGACGGTTTTTGAATTTGAGGCCTCGGGTGTGGAGTTTTTGATGTCGTCGCCCATTGCAAAATTGCGCGCACGCTTGTGCGCCGTTTTTACAAAGTTTTCAAATTGCCTCTCGGGTTTGCATTTCTAGCTAAAATTGGTCATAGAATCAATTGTGTCGAGACGGTTTTTGAATTTGAGGCCACGGGTGCGGAGTTTTTGACGTCGTCGCCCATAGCCAAATTGCGCGCACGCTTGTGCTCCGTTTTTACAAAGTTTTCAGATTGCCTCTTGGGTTTGCATTTCTATCTGAATTGGCCATAGAATCAATATTGTCGAGACGGTTTTTGAATTTGAGGCCTCGGGTGCGGAGTTTTTGACGTCGTCGCCCATAGCCAAACTTGCGCGCATGGTTGTGTGCCATTTTTACAAATTTTCAGATTGCCTCCCAAGTTTGCATCCCCCACTGAATTGGCCATATAATCAATTGTGTCGAGACGGTTTTTGAATTTGAGGCCTCGGGTGCGGAGTTTTTGACGTCGTCGCCCATAGCCAAATTGCGCGCACGCTTGTGCGCCGTTTTTACAAAGTTTTCAGATTGCCTCTCGGGTTTGCATTTCTAGCTGAATTGGCCATAGAATCAATTGTGTCGAGACGGTTTTTTAATTTGAGGCCTCGGGTGCGGAGTTTTTCATGTCGTCGCCCATAGTCAAATTGCGCGCACGCTTGTGCGCCGTTTTTACAAAGTTTTCAGATTGCCTCTCGGGTTTGCATTTCTAGCTAAAATTGGTCATAGAATCAATTGGGTCGAGACGGTTTTTTAATTTGAGGCCTCGGGTGCGGAGTTTTTTACGTCGTCGCCCATAGTCAAATTCCGCGCACGCTTGTGCGCCGTTTTTACAAAGTATTCAGATTGCCTCTCGGGTTTGCATTTCTAGCTGAAATTGCCATAGAATCAATTGTTTCGAGACGGTTTTTGAATTTGAGGCCTCTGGTGCGGAGTTTTTGACGTCGTCGCCCATAGCCAAATTGCGCGCACGCTTGTGCGCCGTTTTTACAAAGTTTTCAAATTGCCTCTCGGGTTTGCATTTCTAGCTAAAATTTGTCATAGAATCAATTGTGTCGAGACGGTTTTTGAATTTGAGGCCTCGGGTGCAGAGTTTTTGACGTCGTCACCAATAGCCAAATTGTGCGCACGCTTGTGCGCCGTTTTTACAAAGTTTTCAGATTGCCTCTCGGGTTTGAATGTCCCACTGAATTGGCCATAGAATCAATTGTGTCGAGACGGTTTTTGAATTTGAGGCCTCGGGTGCGGAGTTTTTGACGTCGTCGCCCATAGCCAAATTGCGCGCACGCTTGTGCGCCGTTTTTACAAAGTTTTCAGATTGCCTCTCGGGTTTGCATACCTAGCTGAATTGGCCATAGAATCAATTTTGTCGAGACGTTTTTTGAATTTGAGGCCTCGGGTGCGGAGTTTTTGACGTCGTCGCCCATAGTCAAATTGCGCGCACGGTTGTGCGCCGTTTTTACAAAGTTTTCAGATTGCCTCTCGGGTTTCCATTTCTAGCTGAATTGGCCATAGAATCAATTTTTTCGAGACGGTTTTTGAATTTGAGGCCTCGGGTGCGGAGTTTTTGACGTCGTCGCCCCTAACCAAATTGCGCGCACGCTTGTGCGCCGTTTTTACAAAGTTTTCAGATTGCCATTCGGGTTTGCATTTGTAGCTGAATTGGCCATAGAATCAATTGTGTCGAGACGGTTTTTGAATTTGATGCCTCGGGTGCGGAGTTTTTGACGTCGTCGCCCATAGTCAAATTGCGCGCACGGTTGTGCGCCGTTTTTACAAAGTTTTCAGATTGCCTCTCGGGTTTGCATTTCTAGCTGAATTGGCCATAGAATCAATTGCGTCGAGACGGTTTTTGAATTTGAGGCATCGGGTGCGGAGTTTATGACGTCGTCGCCCATAGTCAAATTGTACGCAAGCTTGTGCGCCGTTTTTACAAAGTATTCAGATTGCCTCTCGGGTTTGAGTTTCTAGCTGAATTGGCCATAGAATCAATTGTGTCGAGACGGTTTTTGAATTTGAGGCCTCGGGTGTGGAGTTTTTGATGTCGTCGCCCATTGCAAAATTGCGCGCACGCTTGTGCGCCGTTTTTACAAAGTTTTCAAATTGCCTCTCGGGTTTGCATTTCTAGCTAAAATTGGTCATAGAATCAATTGTGTCGAGACGGTTTTTGAATTTGAGGCCACGGGTGCGGAGTTTTTGACGTCGTCGCCCATAGCCAAATTGCGCGCACGCTTGTGCTCCGTTTTTACAAAGTTTTCAGATTGCCTCTCGGGTTTGCATTTCTATCTGAATTGGCCATAGAATCAATTGTGTCGAGACGGTTTTTGAATTTGAGGCCTCGGGTGCGGAGTTTTTGACGTCGTCGCCCATAGCCAAACTTGCGCGCATAGTTGTGTGCCATTTTTACAAAGTTTTCAGATTGCCTCCCAAGTTTGCATCCCCCACTGAATTGGCCATATAATCAATTGTGTCGAGACTGTTTTTGAATTTGAGGCCTCGGGTGCGGAGTTTTTGACGTCATCGCCCATAGCCAAATTGCGCGCACGCTTGTGCGCCGTTTTTACAAAGTTTTCAGATTGCCTCTCGGGTTTGCATTTCTAGCTGAATTGGCCATGGAATCAATTGTGTCGAGACGGTTTTTTAATTTGAGGCCTTGGGTGCGGAGTTTTTGACGTCGTCGCCCATAGTCAAATTGCGCGCACGCTTGTGCGCGGTTTTTACAAAGTATTCAGATTGCCTCTCGGGTTTGCATTTCTAGCTGAATTGGCCATAGAATCAATTGTTTCGAGACGGTTTTTGAATTTGAGGCCTCTGGTGCGGAGTTTTTGACGTCGTCGCCCATAGCCAAATTGCGCGCACGCTTGTGCGCCGTTTTTACAAAGTTTTCAAATTGCCTCTCGGGTTTGCATTTCTACCTAAAATTGGTCATATAATCAATTTTGTCGAGACGGTTTTTGAATTTGAGGCCTCGGGTGCAGAGTTTTTGACGTCGTCACCAATAGCCAAATTGCGCGCACGCTTGTGCGCCGTTTTTACAAAGTTTTCAGATTGCCTCTCGGGTTTGAATTTCCCACTGAATTGGCCATAGAATCAATTGTGTCGAGACGGTTTTTGAATTTGAGGCCTCGGGTGCGGAGTTTTTGACGTCGTCGCCCATAGCCAAATTGCGCGCACGCATGTGCGCCGTTTTTACAAAGTTTTCAGATTGCCTCTCGGGTTTGCACTTCTAGCTGAATTGGCCATAGAATCAATTTTGTCGAGACGGTTTTTGAATTTGAGGCCTCGGGTGCGGAGTTTTTGACGTCGTCGCCCATAGTCAAATTGCGCGCACGCTTGTGCGCCGTTTTTACAAAGTTTTCAGATTGCCTCTCGGGTTTGCATTTCTAGCTAAAATTGGTCATAGAATCAATTGTGTCGAGACGGTTTTTGAATTTGAGGCCACGGGTGCGGAGTTTTTGACGTCGTCGCCCATAGCCAAATTGCGCGCACGCTTGTGCTCCGTTTTTACAAAGTTTTCAGATTGCCTCTCGGGTTTGCATTTCTAGCTGAATTGGCCATAGAATCAATTGTGTCGAGACGGTTTTTTAATTTGAGGCCTCGGGTGCGGAGTTTTTCATGTCGTCGCCCATAGTCAAATTGCGCGCACGCTTGTGCGCCGTTTTTACAAAGTTTTCAGATTGCCTCTCGGGTTTGCATTTCTAGCTAAAATTGGTCATAGAATCAATTGGGTCGAGACGGTTTTTTAATTTGAGGCCTCGGGTGCGGAGTTTTTGACGTCGTCGCCCATAGTCAAATTGCGCGCACGCTTGTGCGCCGTTTTTACAAAGTATTCAGATTGCCTCTCGGGTTTGCATTTCTAGCTGAATTGGCCATAGAATCAATTGTTTCGAGACGGTTTTTGAATTTGAGGCCTCTGGTGCGGAGTTTTTGACGTCGTCGCCCATAGCCAAATTGCGCGCACGCTTGTGCGCCGTTTTTACAAAGTTTTCAAATTGCCTCTCGGGTTTGCATTTCTAGCTAAAATTTGTCATAGAATCAATTGTGTCGAGACGGTTTTTGAATTTGAGGCCTCGGGTGCAGAGTTTTTGACGTCGTCACCAATAGCCAAATTGTGCGCACGCTTGTGCGCCGTTTTTACAAAGTTTTCAGATTGCCTCTCGGGTTTGAATGTCCCACTGAATTGGCCATAGAATCAATTGTGTCGAGACGGTTTTTGAATTTGAGGCCTCGGGTGCGGAGATTTTGACGTCGTCGCCCATAGCCAAATTGCGCGCACGCTTGTGCGCCGTTTTTACAAAGTTTTCAGATTGCCTCTCGGGTTTGCATTCCTAGCTGAATTGGCCATAGAATCAATTTTGTCGAGACGTTTTTTGAATTTGAGGCCTCGGGTGCGGAGTTTTTTGACGTCGTCGCCCATAGTCAAATTGCGCGCACGGTTGTGCGCCGTTTTTACAAAGTTTTCAGATTGCCTCTCGGGTTTCCATTTCTAGCTGAATTGGCCATAGAATCAATTTTTTCGAGACGGTTTTTGAATTTGAGGCCTCGGGTGCGGAGTTTTTGACGTCGTCGCCCCTAACCAAATTGCGCGCACGCTTGTGCGCCGTTTTTACAAAGTTTTCAGATTGCCATTTGGGTTTGCATTTGTAGCTGAATTGGCCATAGAATCAATTGTGTCGAGACGGTTTTTGAATTTGATGCCTCGGGTGCGGAGTTTTTGACGTCGTCGCCCATAGTCAAATTGCGCGCACGGTTGTGCGCCGTTTTTACAAAGTTTTCAGATTGCCTCTCGGGTTTGCATTTCTAGCTGAATTGGCCATAGAATCAATTGCGTCGAGACGGTTTTTGAATTTGAGGCATCGGGTGCGGAGTTTATGACGTCGTCGCCCATAGTCAAATTGTACGCAAGCTTGTGCGCCGTTTTTACAAAGTATTCAGATTGCCTCTCGGGTTTGAGTTTCTAGCTGAATTGGCCATAGAATCAATTGTGTTGAGACGGTTTTTGAATTTGAGGCCTCGGGTGTGGAGTTTTTGATGTCGTCGCCCATTGCAAAATTGCGCGCACGCTTGTGCGCCGTTTTTACAAAGTTTTCAAATTGCCTCTCGGGTTTGCATTTCTAGCTAAAATTGGTCATAGAATCAATTGTGTCGAGACGGTTTTTGAATTTGAGGCCACGGGTGCGGAGTTTTTGACGTCGTCGCCCATAGCCAAATTGCGCGCACGCTTGTGCTCCGTTTTTACAAAGTTTTCAGATTGCCTCTCGGGTTTGCATTTCTATCTGAATTGGCCATAGAATCAATTGTGTCGAGACGGTTTTTGAATTTGAGGCCTCGGGTGCGGAGTTTTTGACGTCGTCGCCCATAGCCAAACTTGCGCGCATGGTTGTGTGCCATTTTTACAAAGTTTTCAGATTGCCTCCCAAGTTTGCATCCCCCACTGAATTGGCCATATAATCAATTGTGTCGAGACTGTTTTTGAATTTGAGGCCTCGGGTGCGGAGTTTTTGACGTCATCGCCCATAGCCAAATTGCGCGCACGCTTGTGCGCCGTTTTTACAAAGTTTTCAGATTGCCTCTCGGGTTTGCATTTCTAGCTGAATTGGCCATAGAATCAATTGTGTCGAGACGGTTTTTTAATTTGAGGCCTCGGGTGCGGAGTTTTTGACGTCGTCGCCCATAGTCAAATTGCGCGCACGCTTGTGCGCCGTTTTTACAAAGTATTCAGATTGCCTCTCGGGTTTGCATTTCTAGCTGAATTGGCCATAGAATCAATTGTTTCGAGACGGTTTTTGAATTTGAGGCCTCTGGTGCGGAGTTTTTGGCGTCGTCGCCCATAGCCAAATTGCGCGCACGCTTGTGCGCCGTTTTTACAAAGTTTTCAAATTCCCTCTCGGGTTTGCATTTCTACCTAAAATTGGTCATATAATCAATTTTGTCGAGACGGTTTTTGAATTTGAGGCCTCGGGTGCAGAGTTTTTGACGTCGTCACCAATAGCCAAATTGCGCGCACGCTTGTGCGCCGTTTTTACAAAGTTTTCAGATTGCCTCTCGGGTTTGAATTTCCCACTGAATTGGCCATAGAATCAATTGTGTCGACACGGTTTTTGAATTTGAGGCCTCGGGTGCGGAGTTTTTGACGTCGTCGCCCATAGCCAAATTGCGCGCACGCATGTGCGCCGTTTTTACAAAGTTTTCAGATTGCCTCTCGGGTTTGCACTTCTAGCTGAATTGGCCATAGAATCAATTTTGTCGAGACGGTTTTTGAATTTGAGGCCTCGGGTGCGGAGTTTTTGACGTCGTCGCCCATAGTCAAATTGCGCGCACGCTTGTGCGCCGTTTTTACAAAGTTTTCAGATTGCCTCTCGGGTTTGCATTTCTAGCTGAATTGGCCATAGAATCAATTGTGTCGAGACGGTTTTTTAATTTGAGGCCTCGGGTGCGGAGTTTTTGACGTCGTCGCCCATAGTCAAATTGCGCGCACGCTTGTGCGCCGTTTTTACAAAGTTTTCAGATTGCCTCTCGGGTTTGCATTTCTAGCTGAATTGGCCATAGAATCAATTGTGTCGAGACGGTTTTTTAATTTGAGGCCTCGGGTGCGGAGTTTTTGACGTCGTCGCCCATAGTCAAATTGCGCGCACGCTTGTGCGCCGTTTTTACAAAGTTTTCAGATTGCCTCTCGGGTTTGCATTTCTAGCTGAATTGGCCATAGAATCAATTGTGTCGAGACGGTTTTTTAATTTGAGGCCTCGGGTGCGGAGTTTTTGACGTCGTCGCCCATAGTCAAATTGCGCGCACGCTTGTGCGCCGTTTTTACAAAGTATTCAGATTGCCTCTCGGGTTTGCATTTCTAGCTGAATTGGCCATAGAATCAATTGTTTCGAGACGGTTTTTGAATTTGAGGCCTCTGGTGCGGAGTTTTTGACATCGTCGCCCATAGCCAAATTGCGCGCACGCTTGTGCGCCGTTTTTACAAAGTTTTCAAATTGCCTCTCGGGTTTGCATTTCTACCTAAAATTGGTCATATAATCAATTTTGTCGAGACGGTTTTTGAATTTGAGGCCTCGGGTGCAGAGTTTTTGACGTCGTCACCAATAGCCAAATTGCGCGCACGCTTGTGCGCCGTTTTTACAAAGTTTTCAGATTGCCTCTCGGGTTTGAATTTCCCACTGAATTGGCCATAGAATCAATTGTGTCGAGACGGTTTTTGAATTTGAGGCCACGGGTGCGGAGTTTTTGACGTCGTCGCCCATAGCCAAATTGCGCGCACGCATGTGCGCCGTTTTTACAAAGTTTTCAGATTGCCTCTCGGGTTTGCACTTCTAGCTGAATTGGCCATAGAATCAATTTTGTCGAGACGGTTTTTGAATTTGAGGCCTCGGGTGCGGAGTTTTTGACGTCGTCGCCCCTAACCAAATTGCGCGCACGTTTGTGCGGCGTTTTTACAAAGTTTTCAGATTGCCATTCGGGTTTGCATTTCTAGCTGAATTGGCCATAGAATCAATTGTGTCGAGACGGTTTTTGAATTTGAGGCCTCGGGTGCGGAGTTTTTGACGTCGTCGCCCATAATCAAATTGCGCGCACGCTTGTGCGACGTTTTTACAAAGTTTTCAGATTGCCTCTCGGGTTTGAATGTCCCACTGAATTGGCCATAGAATCAATTGTGTCGAGACGGTTTTTGAATTTGAGGCCTCGGGTGCGGAGTTTTTTACGTCGTCGCCCATAGTCAAATTGCGCGCACGCTTGTGCGCCGTTTTTACAAAGTTTTCAGATTGCCTCTCGGGTTTGAATTTCCCATTGAATTGGCCATAGAATCAATTGTGTCGAGACGGTTTTTGAATTTGAGGCCTCGGGTGCGGAGTTTTTGACGTCGTCGCCCATAGCCAAATTGCGCGCACGCTTGTGCGCCGTTTTTACAAAGTTTTCAGATTGCCTCTCGGGTTTGCATTTCTAGCTGAATTGGCCATAGAATCAATTTTTTCGAGACGGTTTTTGAATTTGAGGCCTCGGGTGCGGAGTTTTTGACGTCGTCGCCCATAGCCAAATTGCGTGCACGCTTGTGCGCCGTTTTTACAAAGTTTTCAGATTGCCTCTCGGGTTTGCATCTCTAGCTGAATTGGCCATAGAATCAATTGTGTCGAGACGGTTTTTGAATTTGAGGCCTCGGGTGCGGAGTTTTTGACGTCGTCGCCCATAGTCAAATTGCGCGCACGCTTGTGCGCCGTTTTTACAAAGTATTCAGATTGCCTCTCGGGTTTGCATTCCTAGCGGAATTGGCCATAGAATCAATTGTGTCGAGACGGTTTTTGAATTTGAGGCATCGGGTGCGGAGTTTATGACGTCGTCGCCCATAGTCAAATTGTACGCAAGCTTGTGCGCCGTTTTTACAAAGTATTCAGATTGCCTCTCGGGTTTGAGTTTCTAGCTGAATTGGCCATATAATCAATTGTGTTGAGACGGTTTTTGAATTTGAGGCCTCGGGTGTGGAGTTTTTGATGTCGTCGCCCATTGCAAAATTGCGCGCACGCTTGTGCGCCGTTTTTACAAAGTTTTCAAATTGCCTCTCGGGTTTGCATTTCTAGCTAAAATTGGTCATAGAATCAATTGTGTCGAGACGGTTTTTGAATTTGAGGCCACGGGTGCGGAGTTTTTGACGTCGTCGCCCATAGCCAAATTGCGCGCACGCTTGTGCTCCGTTTTTACAAAGTTTTCAGATTGCCTCTCGGGTTTGCATTTCTATCTGAATTGGCCATAGAATCAATTGTGTCGAGACGGTTTTTGAATTTGAGGCCTCGGGTGCGGAGTTTTTGACGTCGTCGCCCATAGCCAAACTTGCGCGCATGGTTGTGTGCCATTTTTACAAAGTTTTCAGATTGCCTCCCAAGTTTGCATCCCCCACTGAATTGGCCATATAATCAATTGTGTCGAGACTGTTTTTGAATTTGAGGCCTCGGGTGCGGAGTTTTTGACGTCATCGCCCATAGCCAAATTGCGCGCACGCTTGTGCGCCGTTTTTACAAAGTTTTCAGATTGCCTCTCGGGTTTGCATTTCTAGCTGAATTGGCCATAGAATCAATTGTGTCGAGACGGTTTTTTAATTTGAGGCCTCGGGTGCGGAGTTTTTGACGTCGTCGCCCATAGTCAAATTGCGCGCACGCTTGTGCGCCGTTTTTACAAAGTATTCAGATTGCCTCTCGGGTTTGCATTTCTAGCTGAATTGGCCATAGAATCAATTGTTTCGAGACGGTTTTTGAATTTGAGGCCTCTGGTGCGGAGTTTTTGACGTCGTCGCCCATAGCCAAATTGCGCGCACGCTTGTGCGCCGTTTTTACAAAGTTTTCAAATTCCCTCTCGGGTTTGCATTTCTACCTAAAATTGGTCATATAATCAATTTTGTCGAGACGGTTTTTGAATTTGAGGCCTCGGGTGCAGAGTTTTTGACGTCGTCACCAATAGCCAAATTGCGCGCACGCTTGTGCGCCGTTTTTACAAAGTTTTCAGATTGCCTCTCGGGTTTGAATTTCCCACTGAATTGGCCATAGAATCAATTGTGTCGACACGGTTTTTGAATTTGAGGCCTCGGGTGCGGAGTTTTTGACGTCGTCGCCCATAGCCAAATTGCGCGCACGCATGTGCGCCGTTTTTACAAAGTTTTCAGATTGCCTCTCGGGTTTGCACTTCTAGCTGAATTGGCCATAGAATCAATTTTGTCGAGACGGTTTTTGAATTTGAGGCCTCGGGTGCGGAGTTTTTGACGTCGTCGCCCATAGTCAAATTGCGCGCACGCTTGTGCGCCGTTTTTACAAAGTTTTCAGATTGCCTCTCGGGTTTGCATTTCTAGCTGAATTGGCCATAGAATCAATTGTGTCGAGACGGTTTTTTAATTTGAGGCCTCGGGTGCGGAGTTTTTGACGTCGTCGCCCATAGTCAAATTGCGCGCACGCTTGTGCGCCGTTTTTACAAAGTTTTCAGATTGCCTCTCGGGTTTGCATTTCTAGCTGAATTGGCCATAGAATCAATTGTGTCGAGACGGTTTTTTAATTTGAGGCCTCGGGTGCGGAGTTTTTGACGTCGTCGCCCATAGTCAAATTGCGCGCACGCTTGTGCGCCGTTTTTACAAAGTTTTCAGATTGCCTCTCGGGTTTGCATTTCTAGCTGAATTGGCCATAGAATCAATTGTGTCGAGACGGTTTTTTAATTTGAGGCCTCGGGTGCGGAGTTTTTGACGTCGTCGCCCATAGTCAAATTGCGCGCACGCTTGTGCGCCGTTTTTACAAAGTATTCAGATTGCCTCTCGGGTTTGCATTTCTAGCTGAATTGGCCATAGAATCAATTGTTTCGAGACGGTTTTTGAATTTGAGGCCTCTGGTGCGGAGTTTTTGACATCGTCGCCCATAGCCAAATTGCGCGCACGCTTGTGCGCCGTTTTTACAAAGTTTTCAAATTGCCTCTCGGGTTTGCATTTCTACCTAAAATTGGTCATATAATCAATTTTGTCGAGACGGTTTTTGAATTTGAGGCCTCGGGTGCAGAGTTTTTGACGTCATCACCAATAGCCAAATTGCGCGCACGCTTGTGCGCCGTTTTTACAAAGTTTTCAGATTGCCTCTCGGGTTTGAATTTCCCACTGAATTGGCCATAGAATCAATTGTGTCGAGACGGTTTTTGAATTTGAGGCCTCGGGTGCGGAGTTTTTTACGTCGTCGCCCATAGCCAAATTGCGCGCACGCATGTGCGCCGTTTTTACAAAGTTTTCAGATTGCCTCTCGGGTTTGCACTTCTAGCTGAATTGGCCATAGAATCAATTTTGTCGAGACGGTTTTTGAATTTGAGGCCTCGGGTGCGGAGTTTTTGACGTCGTCGCCCCTAACCAAATTGCGCGCACGTTTGTGCGGCGTTTTTACAAAGTTTTCAGATTGCCATTCGGGTTTGCATTTCTAGCTGAATTGGCCATAGAATCAATTGTGTCGAGACGGTTTTTGAATTTGAGGCCTCGGGTGCGGAGTTTTTGACGTCGTCGCCCATAATCAAATTGCGCGCACGCTTGTGCGACGTTTTTACAAAGTTTTCAGATTGCCTCTCGGGTTTGAATGTCCCACTGAATTGGCCATAGAATCAATTGTGTCGAGACGGTTTTTGAATTTGAGGCCTCGGGTGCGGAGTTTTTGACGTCGTCGCCCATAGCCAAATTGCGCGCACGCTTGTGCGCCGTTTTTACAAAGTTTTCAGATTGCCTCTCGGGTTTGCATTCCTAGCTGAATTGGCCATAGAATCAATTTTGTCGAGACGTTTTTTGAATTTGAGGCCTCGGGTGCGGAGTTTTTGACGTCGTCGCCCATAGTCAAATTGCGCGCACGGTTGTGCGCCGTTTTTACAAAGTTTTCAGATTGCCTCTCGGGTTTGCATTTCTAGCTGAATTGGCCATAGAATCAATTGTGTCGAGACGGTTTTTGAATTTGAGGCCTCGGGTGCGGAGTTTTTTACGTCGTCGCCCATAGTCAAATTGCGCGCACGCTTGTGCGCCGTTTTTACAAAGTTTTCAGATTGCCTCTCGGGTTTGAATTTTCCATTGAATTGGCCATAGAATCAATTGTGTCGAGACGGTTTTTGAATTTGAGGCCTCGGGTGCGGAGTTTTTGACGTCGTCGCCCATAGCCAAATTGCGCGCACGCTTGTGCGCCGTTTTTACAAAGTTTTCAGATTGCCTCTCGGGTTTGCATTTCTAGCTGAATTGGCCATAGAATCAATTTTTTCGAGACGGTTTTTGAATTTGAGGCCTCGGGTGCGGAGTTTTTGACGTCGTCGCCCATAGCCAAATTGCGTGCACGCTTGTGCGCCGTTTTTACAAAGTTTTCAGATTGCCTCTCGGGTTTGCATCTCTAGCTGAATTGGCCATAGAATCAATTGTGTCGAGACGGTTTTTGAATTTGAGGCCTCGGGTGCGGAGTTTTTGACGTCGTCGCCCATAGTCAAATTGCGCGCACGCTTGTGCGCCGTTTTTACAAAGTATTCAGATTGCCTCTCGGGTTTGCATTCCTAGCGGAATTGGCCATAGAATCAATTGTGTCGAGACGGTTTTTGAATTTGAGGCCTCTGGTGCGGAGTTTTTGACGTCGTCGCCCATAGCCAAATTGCGCGCACGCTTGTGCGCAGTTTTTACAAAGTTTTCAAATTGCCTCTCGGGTTTGCATTTCTACCTAAAATTGGTCATATAATCAATTTTGTCGAGACGGTTTTTGAATTTGAGGCCTCGGGTGCAGAGTTTTTGACGTCGTCACCAATAGCCAAATTGCGCGCACGCTTGTGCGCCGTTTTTACAAAGATTTCAAATTGCCTCTCGGGTTTGCATTTCTACCTAAAATTGGTCATATAATCAATTTTGTCGAGACGGTTTTTGAATTTGAGGCCTCGGGTGCAGAGTTTTTGACGTCGTCACCAATAGCCAAATTGCGCGCACGCTTGTGCGCCGTTTTTACAAAGTTTTCAGATTGCCTCTCGGGTTTGAATTTCCCACTGAATTGGCCATAGAATCAATTGTGTCGAGACGGTTTTTGAATTTGAGGCCTCGGGTGCGGAGTTTTTTACGTCGTCGCCCATAGCCAAATTGCGCGCACGCATGTGCGCCGTTTTTACAAAGTTTTCAGATTGCCTCTCGGGTTTGCACTTCTAGCTGAATTGGCCATAGAATCAATTTTGTCGAGACGGTTTTTGAATTTGAGGCCTCGGGTGCGGAGTTTTTGACGTCGTCGCCCCTAACCAAATTGCGCGCACGTTTGTGCGGCGTTTTTACAAAGTTTTCAGATTGCCATTCGGGTTTGCATTTCTAGCTGAATTGGCCATAGAATCAATTGTGTCGAGACGGTTTTTGAATTTGAGGCCTCGGGTGCGGAGTTTTTGACGTCGTCGCCCATAATCAAATTGCGCGCACGCTTGTGCGACGTTTTTACAAAGTTTTCAGATTGCCTCTCGGGTTTGAATGTCCCACTGAATTGGCCATAGAATCAATTGTGTCGAGACGGTTTTTGAATTTGAGGCCTCGGGTGCGGAGTTTTTGACGTCGTCGCCCATAGTCAAATTGCGCGCACGGTTGTGCGCCGTTTTTACAAAGTTTTCAGATTGCCTCTCGGGTTTGCATTTCTAGCTGAATTGGCCATAGAATCAATTGTGTCGAGACGGTTTTTGAATTTGAGGCCTCGGGTGCGGAGTTTTTTACGTCGTCGCCCATAGTCAAATTGCGCGCACGCTTGTGCGCCGTTTTTACAAAGTTTTCAGATTGCCTCTCGGGTTTGAATTTCCCATTGAATTGGCCATAGAATCAATTGTGTCGAGACGGTTTTTGAATTTGAGGCCTCGGGTGCGGAGTTTTTGACGTCGTCGCCCATAGCCAAATTGCGCGCACGCTTGTGCGCCGTTTTTACAAAGTTTTCAGATTGCCTCTCGGGTTTGCATTTCTAGCTGAATTGGCCATAGAATCAATTTTTTCGAGACGGTTTTTGAATTTGAGGCCTCGGGTGCGGAGTTTTTGACGTCGTCGCCCATAGCCAAATTGCGTGCACGCTTGTGCGCCGTTTTTACAAAGTTTTCAGATTGCCTCTCGGGTTTGCATCTCTAGCTGAATTGGCCATAGAATCAATTGTGTCGAGACGGTTTTTGAATTTGAGGCCTCGGGTGCGGAGTTTTTGACGTCGTCGCCCATAGTCAAATTGCGCGCACGCTTGTGCGCCGTTTTTACAAAGTATTCAGATTGCCTCTCGGGTTTGCATTCCTAGCGGAATTGGCCATAGAATCAATTGTGTCGAGACGGTTTTTGAATTTGAGGCCTCTGGTGCGGAGTTTTTGACGTCGTCGCCCATAGCCAAATTGCGCGCACGCTTGTGCGCAGTTTTTACAAAGTTTTCAAATTGCCTCTCGGGTTTGCATTTCTACCTAAAATTGGTCATATAATCAATTTTGTCGAGACGGTTTTTGAATTTGAGGCCTCGGGTGCAGAGTTTTTGACGTCGTCACCAATAGCCAAATTGCGCGCACGCTTGTGCGCCGTTTTTACAAAGATTTCAAATTGCCTCTCGGGTTTGCATTTCTACCTAAAATTGGTCATATAATCAATTTTGTCGAGACGGTTTTTGAATTTGAGGCCTCGGGTGCAGAGTTTTTGACGTCGTCACCAATAGCCAAATTGCGCGCACGCTTGTGCGCCGTTTTTACAAAGTTTTCAGATTGCCTCTCGGGTTTGAATTTCCCACTGAATTGGCCATAGAATCAATTGTGTCGAGACAGTTTTTGAATTTGAGGCCTCGGGTGCGGAGTTTTTGACGTCGTCGCCCATAGCCAAATTGCGCGCACGCATGTGCGCCGTTTTTACAAAGTTTTCAGATTGCCTCTCGGGTTTGCACTTCTAGCTGAATTGGCCATAGAATCAATTTTGTCGAGACGGTTTTTGAATTTGAGGCCTCGGGTGCGGAGTTTTTGACGTCGTCGCCCCTAACCAAATTGCGCGCACGTTTGTGCGCCGTTTTTACAAAGTTTTCAGATTGCCATTCGGGTTTGCATTTCTAGCTGAATTGGCCATAGAATCAATTGTGTCGAGACGGTTTTTGAATTTGAGGCCTCGGGTGCGGAGTTTTTGACGTCGTCGCCCATAATCAAATTGCGCGCACGCTTGTGCGACGTTTTTACAAAGTTTTCAGATTGCCTCTCGGGTTTGAATGTCCCACTGAATTGGCCATAGAATCAATTGTGTCGAGACGGTTTTTGAATTTGAGGCCTCGGGTGCGGAGTTTTTGACGTCGTCGCCCATAGCCAAATTGCGCGCACGCTTGTGCGCCGTTTTTACAAAGTTTTCAGATTGCCTCTCGGGTTTGCATTCCTAGCTGAATTGGCCATAGAATCAATTTTGTCGAGACGTTTTTTGAATTTGAGGCCTCGGGTGCGGAGTTTTTGACGTCGTCGCCCATAGTCAAATTGCGCGCACGGTTGTGCGCCGTTTTTACAAAGTTTTCAGATTGCCTCTCGGGTTTGCATTTCTAGCTGAATTGGCCATAGAATCAATTGTGTCGAGACGGTTTTTGAATTTGAGGCCTCGGGTGCGGAGTTTTTTACGTCGTCGCCCATAGTCAAATTGCGCGCACGCTTGTGCGCCGTTTTTACAAAGTTTTCAGATAGCCTCTCGGGTTTGAATTTCCCATTGAATTGGCCATAGAATCAATTGTGTCGAGACGGTTTTTGAATTTGAGGCCTCGGGTGCGGAGTTTTTGACGTCGTCGCCCATAGCCAAATTGCGCGCACGCTTGTGCGCCGTTTTTACAAAGTTTTCAGATTGCCTCTCGGGTTTGCATTTCTAGCTGAATTGGCCATAGAATCAATTTTTTCGAGTCGGTTTTTGAATTTGAGGCCTCGGGTGCGGAGTTTTTGACGTCGTCGCCCCTAACCAAATTGAGCGCACGCTTGTGCACCGTTTTTACAAAGTTTTCAGATTGCCTCTCGGGTTTGCATTTCTAGCTGAATTGGCCATAGAATCAATTGTGTCGAGACGGTTTTTGAATTTGAGGCCTCGGGTGCGGAGTTTTTTACGTCGTCGCCCATAGTCAAATTGCGCGCACGCTTGTGCGCCGTTTTTACAAAGTTTTCAGATTGCCTCTCGGGTTTGAATTTCCCATTGAATTGTCCATAGAATCAATTGTGTCGAGACGGTTTTTGAATTTGAGGCCTCGGGTGCGGAGTTTTTGACGTCGTCGCCCATAGCCAAATTGCGCGCACGCTTGTGCGCCGTTTTTACAAAGTTTTCAGATTGCCTCTCGGGTTTGCATTTCTAGCTGAATTGGCCATAGAATCAATTTTTTCGAGACGGTTTTTGAATTTGAGGCCTCGGGTGCGGAGTTTTTGACGTCGTCGCCCATAGCCAAATTGCGTGCACGCTTGTGCGCCGTTTTTACAAAGTTTTCAGATTGCCTCTCGGGTTTGCATCTCTAGCTGAATTGGCCATAGAATCAATTGTGTCGAGACGGTTTTTGAATTTGAGGCCTCGGGTGCGGAGTTTTTGACGTCGTCGCCCATAGTCAAATTGCGCGCACGCTTGTGCGCCGTTTTTACAAAGTATTCAGATTGCCTCTCGGGTTTGCATTCCTAGCGGAATTGGCCATAGAATCAATTGTGTCGAGACGGTTTTTGAATTTGAGGCCTCTGGTGCGGAGTTTTTGACGTCGTCGCCCATAGCCAAATTGCGCGCACGCTTGTGCGCAGTTTTTACAAAGTTTTCAAATTGCCTCTCGGGTTTGCATTTCTACCTAAAATTGGTCATATAATCAATTTTGTCGAGACGGTTTTTGAATTTGAGGCCTCGGGTGCAGAGTTTTTGACGTCGTCACCAATAGCCAAATTGCGCGCACGCTTGTGCGCCGTTTTTACAAAGTTTTCAAATTGCCTCTCGGGTTTGCATTTCTACCTAAAATTGGTCATATAATCAATTTTTTCGAGACGGTTTTTGAATTTGAGGCCTCGGGTGCAGAGTTTTTGACGTCGTCACCAATAGCCAAATTGCGCGCACGCTTGTGCGCCGTTTTTACAAAGTTTTCAGATTGCCTCTCGGGTTTGAATTTCCCACTGAATTGGCCATAGAATCAATTGTATCGAGACGGTTTTTGAATTTGAGGCCTCGGGTGCGGAGTTTTTGACGTCGTCGCCCATAGCCAAATTGCGCGCACGCATGTGCGCCGTTTTTACAAAGTTTTCAGATTGCCTCTCGGGTTTGCACTTCTAGCTGAATTGGCCATAGAATCAATTTTGTCGAGACGGTTTTTGAATTTGAGGCCTCGAGTGCGGAGTTTTTGACGTCGTCGCCCCTAACCAAATTGCGCGCACGTTTGTGCGCCGTTTTTACAAAGTTTTCAGATTGCCATTCGGGTTTGCATTCCTAGCTGAATTGGCCATAGAATCAATTGTGTCGAGACGGTTTTTGAATTTGAGGCCTCGGGTGCGGAGTTTTTGACGTTGTCGCCCATAATCAAATTGCGCGCACGCTTGTGCGACGTTTTTACAAAGTTTTCAGATTGCCTCTCGGGTTTGAATGTCCCACTGAATTGGCCATAGAATCAATTGTGTCGAGACGGTTTTTGAAATTGAGGCCTCGGGTGCGGAGTTTTTGACGTCGTCGCCCATAGCCAAATTGCGCGCACGCTTGTGCGCCGTTTTTACAAAGTTTTCAGATTGCCTCTCGGGTTTGCATTCCTAGCTGAATTGGCCATAGAATCAATTTTGTCGAGACGTTTTTTGAATTTGAGGCCTCGGGTGCGGAGTTTTTGACGTCGTCGCCCATAGTCAAATTGCGCGCACGGTTGTGCGCCGTTTTTACAAAGTTTTCAGATTGCCTCTCGGGTTTGCATTTCTAGCTGAATTGGCCATAGAATCAATTGTGTCGAGACGGTTTTTGAATTTGAGGCCTCGGGTGCGGAGTTTTTTACGTCGTCGCCCATAGTCAAATTGCGCGCACGCTTGTGCGCCGTTTTTACAAAGTTTTCAGATTGCCTCTCGGGTTTGAATTTCCCATTGAATTGGCCATAGAATCAATTGTGTCGAGACGGTTTTTGAATTTGAGGCCTCGGGTGCGGAGTTTTTGACGTCGTCGCCCATAGCCAAATTGCGCGCACGCTTGTGCGCCGTTTTTACAAAGTTTTCAGATTGCCTCTCGGGTTTGCATTTCTAGCTGAATTGGCCATAGAATCAATTTTTTCGAGACGGTTTTTGAATTTGAGGCCTCGGGTGCGGAGTTTTTGACGTCGTCGCCCCTAACCAAATTGAGCGCACGCTTGTGCACCGTTTTTACAAAGTTTTCAGATTGCCATTCGGGTTTGCATTTCTAGCTGAATTGGCCATAGAATCAATTGTGTCGAGACGGTTTTTGAATTTGATGCCTCGGGTGCGGAGTTTTTGACGTCGTCGCCCATAGTCAAATTGCGCGCACGGTTGTGCGCCGTTTTTACAAAGTATTCAGATTGCCTCTCGGGTTTGCATTCCTAGCGGAATTGGCCATAGAATCAATTGTGTCGAGACGGTTTTTGAATTTGAGGCCTCTGGTGCGGAGTTTTTGACGTCGTCGCCCATAGCCAAATTGCGCGCACGCTTGTGCGCAGTTTTTACAAAGTTTTCAAATTGCCTCTCGGGTTTGCATTTCTACCTAAAATTGGTCATATAATCAATTTTGTCGAGACGGTTTTTGAATTTGATGCCTCGGGTGCAGAGTTTTTTGACGTCGTCGCCCATAGTCAAATTGCGCGCACGCTTGTGCGCCGTTTTTACAAAGTTTTCAGATTGCCTCTCGGGTTTGCATTTCTAGCTGAATTGGCCATAGAATCAATTGTGTCGAGACGGTTTTTTAATTTGAGGCCTCGGGTGCGGAGTTTTTGACGTCGTCGCCCATAGTCAAATTGCGCGCACGCTTGTGCGCCGTTTTTACAAAGTTTTCAGATTGCCTCTCGGGTTTGCATTTCTAGCTGAATTGGCCATAGAATCAATTGTGTCGAGACGGTTTTTTAATTTGAGGCCTCGGGTGCGGAGTTTTTGACGACGTCGCCCATAGTCAAATTGCGCGCACGCTTGTGCGCCGTTTTTACAAAGTTTTCAGATTGCCTCTCGGGTTTGCATTTCTAGCTGAATTGGCCATAGAATCAATTGTGTCGAGACGGTTTTTTAATTTGAGGCCTCGGGTGCGGAGTTTTTGACGTCGTCGCCCATAGTCAAATTGCGCGCACGCTTGTGCGCCGTTTTTACAAAGTATTCAGATTGCCTCTCGGGTTTGCATTTCTAGCTGAATTGGCCATAGAATCAATTGTTTCGAGACGGTTTTTGAATTTGAGGCCTCTGGTGCGGAGTTTTTGACGTCGTCGCCCATAGCCAAATTGCGCGCACGCTTGTGTGCCGTTTTTACAAAGTTTTCAAATTGCCTCTCGGGTTTGCATTTCTACCTAAAATTGGTCATATAATCAATTTTGTCGAGACGGTTTTTGAATTTGAGGCCTCGGGTGTAGAGTTTTTGACGTCGTCACCAATAGCCAAATTGCGCGCACGCTTGTGCGCCGTTTTTACAAAGTTTTCAGATTGCCTCTCGGGTTTGAATTTCCCACTGAATTGGCCATAGAATCAATTGTGTCGAGACGGTTTTTAAATTTGAGGCCTCGGGTGCGGAGTTTTTGACGTCGTCGCCCATAGCCAAATTGCGCGCACGCATGTGCGCCGTTTTTACAAAGTTTTCAGATTGCCTCTCGGGTTTGCACTTCTAGCTGAATTGGCCATAGAATCAATTTTGTCGAGACGGTTTTTGAATTTGAGGCCTCGGGTGCGGAGTTTTTGACGTCGTCGCCCCTAACCAAATTGCGCGCACGTTTGTGCGCCGTTTTTACAAAGTTTTCAGATTGCCATTCGGGTTTGCATTTCTAGCTGAATTGGCCATAGAATCAATTGTGTCGAGACGGTTTTTGAATTTGAGGCCTCGGGTGCGGAGTTTTTGACGTCGTCGCCCATAATCAAATTGCGCGCACGCTTGTGCGACGTTTTTACAAAGTTTTCAGATTGCCTCTCGGGTTTGAATGTCCCACTGAATTGGCCATAGAATCAATTGTGTCGAGACGGTTTTTGAATTTGAGGCCTCGGGTGCGGAGTTTTTGACGTCGTCGCCCATAGCCAAATTGCGCGCACGCTTGTGCGCCGTTTTTACAAAGTTTTCAGATTGCCTCTCGGGTTTGCATTCCTAGCTGAATTGGCCATAGAATCAATTTTGTCGAGACGTTTTTTGAATTTGAGGCCTCGGGTGCGGAGTTTTTGACGTCGTCGCCCATAGTCAAATTGCGCGCACGGTTGTGCGCCGTTTTTACAAAGTTTTCAGATTGCCTCTCGGGTTTGCATTTCTAGCTGAATTGGCCATAGAATCAATTGTGTCGAGACGGTTTTTGAATTTGAGGCCTCGGGTGCGGAGTTTTTTACGTCGTCGCCCATAGTCAAATTGCGCGCACGCTTGTGCGCCGTTTTTACAAAGTTTTCAGATTGCCTCTCGGGTTTGAATTTCCCATTGAATTGGCCATAGAATCAATTGTGTCGAGACGGTTTTTGAATTTGAGGCCTCGGGTGCGGAGTTTTTGACGTCGTCGCCCATAGCCAAATTGCGCGCACGCTTGTGCGCCGTTTTTACAAAGTTTTCAGATTGCCTCTCGGGTTTGCATTTCTAGCTGAATTGGCCATAGAATCAATTTTTTCGAGACGGTTTTTGAATTTGAGGCCTCGGGTGCGGAGTTTTTGACGTCGTCGCCCCTAACCAAATTGAGCGCACGCTTGTGCACCGTTTTTACAAAGTTTTCAGATTGCCTCTCGGGTTTGCATTTCTAGCTGAATTGGCCATAGAATCAATTGTGTCGAGACGGTTTTTGAATTTGAGGCCTCGGGTGCGGAGTTTTTAACGTCGTCGCCCATAGCCAAATTGCGCGCACGCTTGTGCGCCATTTTTACAAAGTTTTCAGATTGCCTCTCGGGTTTGCATTTCTATCTGAATTGGCCATAGAATCAATTGCGTCGAGACGGTTTTTGAATTTGAGGCATCGGGTGCGGAGTTTATGACGTCGTCGCCCATAGTCAAATTGTGCGCAAGCTTGTGCGCCGTTTTTACAAAGTATTCAGATTGCCTCTCGGGTTTGAGTTTCTAGCTGAATTGGCCATAGAATCAATTGTGTCGAGACGGTTTTTGAATTTGAGGCCTCGGGTCTGGAGTTTTTGATGTCGTCGCCCATTGCCAAATTGCGCGCACGCTTGTGCGCCGTTTTTACAAAGTTTTCAAATTGCCTCTCGGGTTTGCATTTCTAGCTAAAATTGGTCATAGAATCAATTGTGTCGAGACGGTTTTTGAATTTGAGGCCACGGGTGCGGAGTTTTTGACGTCGTCGCCCATAGCCAAATTGCGCGCACGCTTGTGCGCCGTTTTTACAAAGTTTTCAGATTGCCTCTCGGGTTTGCATTTCTATCTGAATTGGCCATAGAATCAATTGTGTCGAGACGGTTTTTGAATTTGAGGCCTCGGGTGCGGAGTTTTTGACGTCGTCGCCCATAGCCAAACTTGCGCGCATGGTTGTGTGCCATTTTTACAAAGTTTTCAGATTGCCTCCCAAGTTTGCATCGCCCACTGAATTGGCCATATAATCAATTGTGGCGAGACGGTTTTTGAATTTGAGGCCTCGGGTGCGGAGTTTTTGACGTCGTCGCCCATAGCCAAATTGCGCGCACGCTTGTGCGCCGTTTTTACAAAGTTTTCAGATTGCCTCTCGGGTTTGCATTTCTAGCTGAATTGGCCATAGAATCAATTGTGTCGAGACGGTTTTTTAATTTGAGGCCTCGGGTGCGGAGTTTTTGACGTCGTCGCCCATAGTCAAATTGCGCGCACGCTTGTGCGCCGTTTTTACAAAGTATTCAGATTGCCTCTCGGGTTTGCATTTCTAGCTGAATTGGCCATAGAATCAATTGTGTCGAGACGGTTTTTGAATTTGAGGCCTCTGGTGCGGAGTTTTTGACGTCGTCGCCCATAGCCAAATTGCGCGCACGTTTGTGCGCCGTTTTTACAAAGTTTTCAAATTGCCTCTCGGGTTTGCATTTCTAGCTAAAATTTGTCATAGAATCAATTGTGTCGAGACGGTTTTTGAATTTGAGGCCTCGGGTGCAGAGTTTTTGACGTCGTCACCAATAGCCAAATTGCGCGCACTCTTGTGCGCCGTTTTTACAAAGTTTTCAGATTGCCTCTCGGGTTTGAATGTCCCACTAAATTGGCCATAGAATCAATTGTGTCGAGACGGTTTTTGAATTTGAGGCTTCGGGAGCGGAGTTTTTGACGTCGTCGCCCATAGCCAAATTGCGCGCACGCTTGTGCGCCGTTTTTACAAAGTTTTCAGATTGCCTCTCGGGTTTGCATCCCTAGCTGAATTGGCCATAGAATCAATTTTGTCGAGACGTTTTTTGAATTTGAGGCCTCGGGTGCGGAGTTTTTGACGTCGTCGCCCATAGTCAAATTGCGCGCACGGTTGTGCGCCGTTTTTACAAAGTTTTCAGATTGCCTCTCGGTTTTGCATCTCTAGCTGAATTGGCCATAGAATCAATTGTGTCGAGACGGTTTTTGAATTTGAGGCCTCGGGTGCGGAGTTTTTGACGTCGTCGCCCATAGTCAAATTGCGTGCACGCTTGTGCGCCGTTTTTACAAAGTTTTCAAATTGTCTCTCGGGTTTGCATTTCTAGCTAAAATTGGTCATAGAATCAATTGGGTCGAGACGGTTTTTGAATTTGAGGCCTCGGGTGCGGAGTTTTTGACGTCGTCGCCCATAGCCAAATTGCGCGCACGCTTGTGCGCCGTTTTTACAAATTTTCAAATTGCCTCTCGGGTTTGAATTTCCCACTGAATTGGCCATAGAATCAATTGTGTCGAGACGGTTTTTGAATTTGAGGCCTCGGGTGCGGAGTTTTTGACGTCGTCACCCATAGCCAAATTGCGCCCACGCTTGTGCGCCGTTTTTACAAAGTTTTCAGATTGCCTCTCGGGTTTGCATTTCTCTCTGAATTGGCCATAGAATCAATTGTGTCGAGACGGTTTTTGAATTTGAGGCCTCGGGTGCGGAGTTTTTGACGTCGTCGCCCATAATCAAATTGCGCGCACGCTTGTGCGACGTTTTTACAAAGTTTTCAGATTGCCTCTCGGGTTTGAATGTCCCACTGAATTGGCCATAGAATCAATTGTGTCGAGACGGTTTTTGAATTTGAGGCTTCGGGTGCGGAGTTTTTGACGTCGTCGCCCATAGCCAAATTGCGCGCACGCTTGTGCGCCGTTTTTACAAAGTTTTCAGATTGCCTCTCGGGTTTGCATTCCTAGCTGAATTGGCCATAGAATCAATTTTGTCGAGACGTTTTTTGAATTTGAGGCCTCGGGTGCGGAGTTTTTGACGTCGTCGCCCATAGTCAAATTGCGCGCACGGTTGTGCGCCGTTTTTACAAAGTTTTCAGATTGCCTCTCGGGTTTGCATTTCTAGCTGAATTGGCCATAGAATCAATTGTGTCGAGACGGTTTTTGAATTTGAGGCCTCGGGTGCGGAGTTTTTTACGTCGTCGCCCATAGTCAAATTGCGCGCACGCTTGTGCGCCGTTTTTACAAAGTTTTCAGATTGCCTCTCGGGTTTGAATTTCCCATTGAATTGGCCATAGAATCAATTGTGTCGAGACGGTTTTTGAATTTGAGGCCTCGGGTGCGGAGTTTTTGACGTCGTCGCCCATAGCCAAATTGCGCGCACGCTTGTGCGCCGTTTTTACAAAGTTTTCAGATTGCCTCTCGGGTTTGCATTTCTAGCTGAATTGGCCATAGAATCAATTTTTTCGAGACGGTTTTTGAATTTGAGGCCTCGGGTGCGGAGTTTTTGACGTCGTCGCCCCTAACCAAATTGAGCGCACGCTTGTGCACCGTTTTTACAAAGTTTTCAGATTGCCTCTCGGGTTTGCATTTCTAGCTGAATTGGCCATAGAATCAATTGTGTCGAGACGGTTTTTGAATTTGAGGCCTCGGGTGCGGAGTTTTTAACGTCGTCGCCCATAGCCAAATTGCGCGCACGCTTGTGCGCCATTTTTACAAAGTTTTCAGATTGCCTCTCGGGTTTGCATTTCTATCTGAATTGGCCATAGAATCAATTGCGTCGAGACGGTTTTTGAATTTGAGGCATCGGGTGCGGAGTTTATGACGTCGTCGCCCATAGTCAAATTGTGCGCAAGCTTGTGCGCCGTTTTTACAAAGTATTCAGATTGCCTCTCGGGTTTGAGTTTCTAGCTGAATTGGCCATAGAATCAATTGTGTCGAGACGGTTTTTGAATTTGAGGCCTCGGGTGTGGAGTTTTTGATGTCGTCGCCCATTGCCAAATTGCGCGCACGCTTGTGCGCCGTTTTTACAAAGTTTTCAAATTGCCTCTCGGGTTTGCATTTCTAGCTAAAATTGGTCATAGAATCAATTGTGTCGAGACGGTTTTTGAATTTGAAGCCACGGGTGCGGAGTTTTTGACGTCGTCGCCCATAGCCAAATTGCGCGCACGCTTGTGCGCCGTTTTTACAAAGTTTTCAGATTGCCTCTCGGGTTTGCATTTCTATCTGAATTGGCCATAGAATCAATTGTGTCGAGACGGTTTTTTGAATTTGAGGCCTCGGGTGCGGAGTTTTTGACGTCGTCGCCCATAGCCAAACTTGCGCGCATGGTTGTGTGCCATTTTTACAAAGTTTTCAGATTGCCTCCCAAGTTTGCATCGCCCACTGAATTGGCCATATAATCAATTGTGGCGAGACGGTTTTTGAATTTGAGGCCTCGGGTGCGGAGTTTTTGACGTCGTCGCCCATAGCCAAATTGCGCGCACGCTTGTGCGCCGTTTTTACAAAGTTTTCAGATTGCCTCTCGGGTTTGCATTTCTAGCTGAATTGGCCATAGAATCAATTGTGTCGAGACGGTTTTTTAATTTGAGGCCTCGGGTGCGGAGTTTTTGACGTCGTCGCCCATAGTCAAATTGCGCGCACGCTTGTGCGCCGTTTTTACAAAGTATTCAGATTGCCTCTCGGGTTTGCATTCCTAGCTGAATTGGCCATAGAATCAATTGTGTCGAGACGGTTTTTGAATTTGAGGCCTCTGGTGCGGAGTTTTTGACGTCGTCGCCCATAGCCAAATTGCGCGCACGTTTGTGCGCCGTTTTTACAAAGTTTTCAAATTGCCTCTCGGGTTTGCATTTCTAGCTAAAATTTGTCATAGAATCAATTGTGTCGAGACGGTTTTTGAATTTGAGGCCTCGGGTGCAGAGTTTTTGACGTCGTCACCAATAGCCAAATTGCGCGCACTCTTGTGCGCCGTTTTTACAAAGTTTTCAGATTGCCTCTCGGGTTTGAATGTCCCACTAAATTGGCCATAGAATCAATTGTGTCGAGACGGTTTTTGAATTTGAGGCTTCGGGAGCGGAGTTTTTGACGTCGTCGCCCATAGCCAAATTGCGCGCACGCTTGTGCGCCGTTTTTACAAAGTTTTCAGATTGCCTCTCGGGTTTGCATCCCTAGCTGAATTGGCCATAGAATCAATTTTGTCGAGACGTTTTTTGAATTTGAGGCCTCGGGTGCGGAGTTTTTGACGTCGTCGCCCATAGTCAAATTGCGCGCACGGTTGTGCGCCGTTTTTACAAAGTTTTCAGATTGCCTCTCGGTTTTGCATCTCTAGCTGAATTGGCCATAGAATCAATTGTGTCGAGACGGTTTTTGAATTTGAGGCCTCGGGTGCGGAGTTTTTGACGTCGTCGCCCATAGTCAAATTGCGTGCACGCTTGTGCGCCGTTTTTACAAAGTTTTCAAATTGTCTCTCGGGTTTGCATTTCTAGCTAAAATTGGTCATAGAATCAATTGGGTCGAGACGGTTTTTGAATTTGAGGCCTCGGGTGCGGAGTTTTTGACGTCGTCGCCCATAGCCAAATTGCGCGCACGCTTGTGCGCCGTTTTTACAAAGTTTTCAAATTGCCTCTCGGGTTTGAATTTCCCACTGAATTGGCCATAGAATCAATTGTGTCGAGACGGTTTTTGAATTTGAGGCCTCGGGTGCGGAGTTTTTGACGTCGTCGCCCATAGCCAAATTGCGCCCACGCTTGTGCGCCGTTTTTACAAAGTTTTCAGATTGCCTCTCGGGTTTGCATCTCTATCTGAATTGGCCATAGAATCAATTGTGTCGAGACGGTTTTTGAATTTGAGGCCTCGTGTGCGGAATTTTTGACGTCGTCGCCCATAGCCAAACTTGCGCGCATGGTTGTGTGCCATTTTTAAAAAGTTTTCAGATTGCCTCCCAAGTTTGCATACCTCACTGAATTGGCCATAGAATCAATTGTGTCGAGACGGTTTTTGAATTGGAGGCCTCGGGTGCGGAGTTTTTGACGTCGTCGCACATCGCCAAATTGCACGCACGCTTGTGCGCTGTTTTTACAAAGTTTTCAGATTGCCTCTCGGGTTTGCATTTATAGCTGAATTGGCCATAGAATCAATTGTGTCGAGACGGTTTTTTAAGTTTAGGCCTCGGGTGCGGAGTGTTTGACGTCGTCGCCCATAGTCAAATTGTGCGCACGCTTGTGCGCCGTTTTTACAAAGTATTCAGATTGCCTCTCGGGTTTGCATTTCTAGCTGAATTGGCCATAGAATCAATTGTGTCGAGACGGTTTTTGAATTTGAGGCCTCTGGTGCGGAGTTTTTAACGTCGTCGCCCATAGCCAAATTGCGCGCACGCTTGTGCGCCGTTTTTACAAAGTTTTCAAATTGCCTCTCGGGTTTGCATTTCTAGCTAAAATTGGTCATAGAATCAATTGTGTCGAGACGGTTTTTGAATTTGAGGCCTCGGGTGCAGAGTTTTTGACGTCGTTACCAATAGCCAAATTGCGCGCACGCTTGTGCGCCGTTTTTACAAAGTTTTCAGATTGCCTCTCAGGTTTGAATGTCCCACTGAATTGGCCATAGAATCAATTGTGTCGAGACGGTTTTTGAATTTGAGGCCTCGGGTGCGGAGTTTTTGACGTCGTCGCCCATAGCCAAATTGCGCGCACGTTTGTGCGCCGTTTTTACAAAGTTTTCAGATTGCCTCTCGGGTTTGCATTCCTAGCTGAATTGGCCATAGAATCAATTTTGTCGAGACGTTTTTTGAATTTGAGGCCTCGGGTGAGGAGTTTTTGACGTCGTCGCCCATAGTCAAATTGCGCGCACGATTGTGCGCCGTTTTTACAAAGTTTTCAGATTGCCTCTCGGGTTTGCATTTCTAGCTGAATTGGCCATAGAATCAATTGTGTCGAGACGGTTTTTGAATTTGAGGCCTCGGGTGCGTAGTTTTTGATGTCGTCGCCCATAGTCAAATTGCGCGCACGCTTTTGCGCCGTTTTTACAAAGTTTTCAGATTGCCTCTCGGGTTTGCATTTCTATCTGAATTGGCCATAGAATCAATTGTGTCGAGACAGTTTTTGAATTTGAGGCCTCGTGTGCGGAGTTTTTGACGTCGTCGCCCATAGCCAAACTTGCGCGCATGGTTGTGTGCCATTTTTACAAAGTTTTCAGATTGCCTCCCAAGTTTGCATACCTCACTGAATTGGCCATAGAATCAATTGTGTCGAGACGGTTTTTGAATTTGAGGCCTCGGGTGCGGAGTTTTTGACGTCGTCGCCCATAGCCAAATTGCGTGCACGCTTGTGCGACGTTTTTACAAAGTTTTCAGATTGCCTCTCGGGTTTGCATTTCTAGCTGAATTGGCCATAGAATCAATTGTGTCGAGACGGTTTTTGAATTTGAGGCCTCGGGTGCGGAGTTTTTGACGTCGTCGCCCATAGCCAAATTGCGCGCACGCTTGTGCGCCGTTTTTACAAAGTTTTCAGATTGCCTCTCGGGTTTGCATTTCTAGCTGAATTGGCCATAGAATCAATTTTGTCGAGACGGTTTTTGAATTTGAGGCCTCGGGTGCGGAGTTTTTGACGTCGTCGCACATCGGCAAATTGCGCGCACGCTTGTGCGCCGTTTTAACAAAGTTTTCAGATTGCCTCTCGGGTTTGCATTTCTAGCTAAAATTGGTCATAGAATCAATTGTGTCGAGACGGTTTTTGAATTTGAGGCCACGGGTGCGGAGTTTTTGACGTCGTCGCCCATAGCCAAATTGCGCGCACGCTTGTGCGCCGTTTTTACAAAGTTTTCAGATTGCCTCTCGGGTTTGCATTTCTATCTGAATTGGCCATAGAATCAATTGTGTCGAGACGGTTTTTGAATATGAGGCCTCGGGTGCGGAGTTTTTGACGTCGTCGCCCATAGCCAAACTTGCGCGCATGGTTGTGTGCCATTTTTACAAAGTTTTCAGATTGCCTCCCAAGTTTGCATCCCTCACTGAATTGGCCATATAATCAATTGTGTCGAGACGGTTTTTGAATTTGAGACCTCGGGTGCGGAGTTTTTGACGTCGTCGCCCATAGCCAAATTGCGCGCACGCTTGTGCGCCGTTTTTACAAAGTATTCAGATTGCCTCTCGGGTTTGCATTTCTAGCTGAATTCACCATAGAATCAATTGTGTCGAGACGGTTTTTGAATTTGAGGCCTCGGGTGTGGAGTTTTTGACGTCGTCGCCCATAGTCAAATTGTGCGCACGCTTGTGCGCCATTTTTACAAAGTATTCAGATTGCCTCTCGGGTTTGCATTTCTAGCTGAATTCGCCATAGAATCAATTGTGTCGAGACGGTTTTTGAATTTGAGGCCTCGGGTGTGTAGTTTTTGACGTCGTCGCCCATAGCCAAACTGCGCGCACGATTGTGCGCCGTTTTTACAAGGTTTTCAAATTGCCTCTCGGGTTTGCATTTCTAGCTAAAATTGGTCATAGAATCAATTGTGTCGAGACGGTTTTTGAATTTGAGGCCACGGGTGCGTGGTTTTTGACGTCGTCGCCCATAGCCAAATTGCGCGCACGCTTGTGCGCCGTTTTTACAAAGTTTTCAGATTGCCTCTCGGGTTTGCATTTCTAGCTGAATTGGCCATAGAATCAATTGCGTCGAGACGGTTTTTGAATTTGAGGCCTCTGGTGCGGAGTTTTTGACGTCGTTGCCCATAGTCAAATTGTGCGCACGCTTGTGCGCCGTTTTTACAAAGTATTCAGATTGCCTCTCGGGTTTGCATTTCTAGCTGAATTCGCCATAGAATCAATTTTGTCGAGACGGTTTTTGAATTTGAGGCCTCGGGTGTGGAGTTTTTGACGTCGTCGCCCATAGCCAAATTGCGCGCACGCTTGTGCGCCGTTTTTACAAAGTTTTCAAATTGCCTCTCGGGTTTGCATTTCTAGCTAAAATTGATCATAGAATCAATTGTGTCGAGACAGTTTTTGAATTTGAGGCCACGGGTGCGTAGTTTTTGACGTCGTCGCCCATAGCCAAATTGCGCGCACGCTTGTGCGCCGTTTTTACAAAGTTTTCAGATTGCCTCTCGGGTTTGCATTTCTATCTGAATTGGCCATAGAATCAATTGTGTCGAGACGGTTTTTGAATTTGAGGCCTCGGGTGCGGAGTTTTTGACGTCGTCGCCCATAGCCAAACTTGCGCGCATGGTTGTGTGCCATTTTTACAAAGTTTTCAGATTGCCTCCCAAGTTTGCATCCCTCACTGAATTGGCCATAGAATCAATTGTGTCGAGACGGTTTTTGAATTTGAGGCCTCGGGTGCGGAGTTTTTGACGTCGTCGCCCATAGCCAAATTGCGTGCACGCATGTGCGCCGTTTTTACAAAGTTTTCAGATTGCCTCTCGGGTTTGCATCTCTAGCTGAATTGGCCATAGAATCAATTGTGTCGAGACGGTTTTTGATTTTGAGGCCTCGGGTGCGGAGTTTTTGACGTCGTCGCCCATAGTCAAATTGCGCCCACGCTTGTGCGCCGTTTTTACAAAGTATTCAGATTGCCTCTCGGGTTTGCATTCCTAGCTGAATTGGCCATAGAATCAATTGTGTCAAGACGGTTTTTGAATTTGAGGCCTCTGGTGCGGAGTTTTTGACGTCGTCGCCCATAGCCAAATTGCGCGCACGCTTGTGCGCCGTTTTTACAAAGTTTTCAAATTGCCTCTCGGGTTTGCATTTTACCTAAAATTGCTCATATAATCAATTTTGTCGAGACGGTTTTTGAATTTGAGGCCTCGGGTGCAGAGTTTTTGACGTCGTCACCAATAGCCAAATTGCGCGCACGCTTGTGCGCCGTTTTTACAAAGTTTTCAAATTGCCTCTCGGGTTTGCATTTCTACCTAAAATTGGTCATATAATCAATTTTGTCGAGACGGTTTTTGAATTTGAGGCCTCGAGTGCAGAGTTTTTGACGTCGTCACCAATAGCCAAATTGCGCGCACGCTTGTGCGCCGTTTTTACAAAGTTTTCAGATTGCCTCTCGGGTTTGAATTTCCCACTGAATTGGCCATAGAATCAATTGTGTCGAGACGGTTTTTGAATTTGAGGCCTCGGGTGCGGAGTTTTTGACGTCGTCGCCCATAGCCAAATTGCGCGCACGCATGTGCGCCGTTTTTACAAAGTATTCAGATTGCCTCTCGGGTTTGCACTTCTAGCTGAATTGGCCATAGAATCAATTGTGTCGAGACGGTTTTTGAATTTGAGGCCACGGGTGCGGAGTTTTTGACGTCGTCGCCCATAGCCAAATTGCGCGCACGCTTGTGCGCCGTTTTTACAAAGTTTTCAGATTGCCTCTCGGGTTTGCATTTCTATCTGAATTGGCCATAGAATCAATTGTGTCGAGACGGTTTTTGAATATGAGGCCTCGGGTGCGGAGTGTTTGACGTCGTCGCCCATAGCCAAACTTGCGCGCATGGTTGTGTGCCATTTTTACAAAGTTTTCAGATTGCCTCCCAAGTTTGCATCCCTCACTGAATTGGCCATATAATCAATTGTGTCGAGACGGTTTTTGAATTTGAGACCTCGGGTGCGGAGTTTTTGACGTCGTCGCCCATAGCCAAATTGCGCGCACGCTTGTGCGCCGTTTTTACAAAGTATTCAGATTGCCTCTCGGGTTTGCATTTCTAGCTGAATTCACCATAGAATCAATTGTGTCGAGACGGTTTTTGAATTTGAGGCCTCGGGTGTGGAGTTTTTGACGTCGTCGCCCATAGTCAAATTGTGCGCACGCTTGTGCGCCATTTTTACAAAGTATTCAGATTGCCTCTCGGGTTTGCATTTCTAGCTGAATTCGCCATAGAATCAATTGTGTCGAGACGGTTTTTGAATTTGAGGCCTCGGGTGTGTAGTTTTTGACGTCGTCGCCCATAGCCAAACTGCGCGCACGATTGTGCGCCGTTTTTACAAGGTTTTCAAATTGCCTCTCGGGTTTGCATTTCTAGCTAAAATTGGTCATAGAATCAATTGTGTCGAGACGGTTTTTGAATTTGAGGCCACGGGTGCGTGGTTTTTGACGTCGTCGCCCATAGCCAAATTGCGCGCACGCTTGTGCGCCGTTTTTACAAAGTTTTCAGATTGCCTCTCGGGTTTGCATTTCTAGCTGAATTGGCCATAGAATCAATTGCGTCGAGACGGTTTTTGAATTTGAGGCCTCTGGTGCGGAGTTTTTGACGTCGTTGCCCATAGTCAAATTGTGCGCACGCTTGTGCGCCGTTTTTACAAAGTATTCAGATTGCCTCTCGGGTTTGCATTTCTAGCTGAATTCGCCATAGAATCAATTTTGTCGAGACGGTTTTTGAATTTGAGGCCTCGGGTGTGGAGTTTTTGACGTCGTCGCCCATAGCCAAATTGCGCGCACGCTTGTGCGCCGTTTTTACAAAGTTTTCAAATTGCCTCTCGGGTTTGCATTTCTAGCTAAAATTGATCATAGAATCAATTGTGTCGAGACAGTTTTTGAATTTGAGGCCACGGGTGCGTAGTTTTTGACGTCGTCGCCCATAGCCAAATTGCGCGCACGCTTGTGCGCCGTTTTTACAAAGTTTTCAGATTGCCTCTCGGGTTTGCATTTCTATCTGAATTGGCCATAGAATCAATTGTGTCGAGACGGTTTTTGAATTTGAGGCCTCGGGTGCGGAGTTTTTGACGTCGTCGCCCATAGCCAAACTTGCGCGCATGGTTGTGTGCCATTTTTACAAAGTTTTCAGATTGCCTCCCAAGTTTGCATCCCTCACTGAATTGGCCATAGAATCAATTGTGTCGAGACGGTTTTTGAATTTGAGGCCTCGGGTGCGGAGTTTTTGACGTCGTCGCCCATAGCCAAATTGCGTGCACGCTTGTGCGCCGTTTTTACAAAGTTTTCAGATTGCCTCTCGGGTTTGCATCTCTAGCTGAATTGGCCATAGAATCAATTGTGTCGAGACGGTTTTTGATTTTGAGGCCTCGGGTGCGGAGTTTTTGACGTCGTCGCCCATAGTCAAATTGCGCCCACGCTTGTGCGCCGTTTTTACAAAGTATTCAGATTGCCTCTCGGGTTTGCATTCCTAGCTGAATTGGCCATAGAATCAATTGTGTCAAGACGGTTTTTGAATTTGAGGCCTCTGGTGCGGAGTTTTTGACGTCGTCGCCCATAGCCAAATTGCGCGCACGCTTGTGCGCCGTTTTTACAAAGTTTTCAAATTGCCTCTCGGGTTTGCATTTTACCTAAAATTGCTCATATAATCAATTTTGTCGAGACGGTTTTTGAATTTGAGGCCTCGGGTGCAGAGTTTTTGACGTCGTCACCAATAGCCAAATTGCGCGCACGCTTGTGCGCCGTTTTTACAAAGTTTTCAAATTGCCTCTCGGGTTTGCATTTCTACCTAAAATTGGTCATATAATCAATTTTGTCGAGACGGTTTTTGAATTTGAGGCCTCGAGTGCAGAGTTTTTGACGTCGTCACCAATAGCCAAATTGCGCGCACGCTTGTGCGCCGTTTTTACAAAGTTTTCAGATTGCCTCTCGGGTTTGAATTTCCCACTGAATTGGCCATAGAATCAATTGTGTCGAGACGGTTTTTGAATTTGAGGCCTCGGGTGCGGAGTTTTTGACGTCGTCGCCCATAGCCAAATTGCGCGCACGCATGTGCGCCGTTTTTACAAAGTTTTCAGATTGCCTCTCGGGTTTGCACTTCTAGCTGAATTGGCCATAGAATCAATTGTGTCGAGACGGTTTTTGAATTTGAGGCCTCTGGTGCGGAGTTTTTGACGTCGTCGCCCATAGCCAAATTGCGCGCACGCTTGTGCGCCGTTTTTACAAAGTTTTCAAATTGCCTCTCGGGTTTGCATTTCTAGCTAAAATTGGTCATAGAATCAATTGTGTCGAGACGGTTTTTGAATTTGAGGCCACGGGTGCGTGGTTTTTGACGTCGTCGCCCATAGCCAAATTGCGCGCACGCTTGTGCGCCGTTTTTACAAAGTTTTCAGATTGCCTCTCGGGTTTGCATTTCTAGCTGAATTGGCCATAGAATCAATTGCGTCGAGACGGTTTTTGAATTTGAGGCCTCGGGTGCGGAGTTTTTGACGTCGTTGCCCATAGTCAAATTGTGCGCACGCTTGTGCGCCGTTTTTACAAAGTATTCAGATTGCCTCTCGGGTTTGCATTTCTAGCTGAATTCGCCATAGAATCAATTGTGTCGAGACGGTTTTTGAATTTGAGGCCTCGGGTGTGGAGTTTTTGACGTCGTCGCCCATAGCCAAATTGCGCGCACGCTTGTGCGCCGTTTTTACAAAGTTTTCAAATTGCCTCTCGGGTTTGCATTTCTAGCTAAAATTGATCATAGAATCAATTGTGTCGAGACAGTTTTTGAATTTGAGGCCACGGGTGCGTAGTTTTTGACGTCGTCGCCCATAGCCAAATTGCGCGCACGCTTGTGCGCCGTTTTTACAAAGTTTTCAGATTGCCTCTCGGGTTTGCATTTCTATCTGAATTGGCCATAGAATCAATTGTGTCGAGACGGTTTTTGAATTTGAGGCCTCGGGTGCGGAGTTTTTGACGTCGTCGCCCATAGCCAAACTTGCGCGCATGGTTGTGTGCCATTTTTACAAAGTTTTCAGATTGCCTCCCAAGTTTGCATCCCTCACTGAATTGGCCATAGAATCAATTGTGTCGAGACGGTTTTTGAATTTGAGGCCTCGGGTGCGGAGTTTTTGACGTCGTCGCCCATAGCCAAATTGCGTGCACGCTTGTGCGCCGTTTTTACAAAGTTTTCAGATTGCCTCTCGGGTTTGCATCTCTAGCTGAATTGGCCATAGAATCAATTGTGTCGAGACGGTTTTTGATTTTGAGGCCTCGGGTGCGGAGTTTTTGACGTCGTCGCCCATAGTCAAATTGCGCCCACGCTTGTGCGCCGTTTTTACAAAGTATTCAGATTGCCTCTCGGGTTTGCATTCCTAGCTGAATTGGCCATAGAATCAATTGTGTCGAGACGGTTTTTGAATTTGAGGCCTCTGGTGCGTAGTTTTTGACGTCGTCGCCCATAGCCAAATTGCGCGCACGCTTGTGCGCCGTTTTTACAAAGTTTTCAAATTGCCTCTCGGGTTTGCATTTTACCTAAAATTGGTCATATAATCAATTTTGTCGAGACGGTTTTTGAATTTGAGGACTCGGGTGCAGAGTTTTTGACGTCGTCACCAATAGCCAAATTGCGCGCACGCTTGTGCGCCGTTTTTACAAAGTTTTCAAATTGCCTCTCGGGTTTGCATTTCTACCTAAAATTGGTCATATAATCAATTTTGTCGAGACGGTTTTTGAATTTGAGGCCTCGAGTGCAGAGTTTTTGACGTCGTCACCAATAGCCAAATTGCGCGCACGCTTGTGCGCCGTTTTTACAAAGTTTTCAGATTGCCTCTCGGGTTTGAATTTCCCACTGAATTGGCCATAGAATCAATTGTGTCGAGACGGTTTTTGAATTTGAGGCCTCGGGTGTGGAGTTTTTGACGTCGTCGCCCATAGCCAAATTGCGCGCACGCATGTGCGCCGTTTTTACAAAGTTTTCAGATTGCCTCTCGGGTTTGCACTTCTAGCTGAATTGGCCATAGAATCAATTGTGTCGAGACGGTTTTTGAATTTGAGGCCTCTGGTGCGGAGTTTTTGACGTCGTCGCCCATAGCCAAATTGAGCGCACGCTTGTGCGCCGTTTTTACAAAGTTTTCAGATTGCCTCTCGGGTTTGCATTTCTAGCTGAATTGGCCATAGAATCAATTGCGTCGAGACGGTTTTTGAATTTGAGGCCTCGGGTGCGGAGTTTTTGACGTCGTCGCCCATAGTCAAATTGCGCCCACGCTTGTGCGCCGTTTTTACAAAGTATTCAGATTGCCTCTCGGGTTTGCATTCCTAGCTGAATTGGCCATAGAATCAATTGTGTCGAGACGGTTTTTGAATTTGAGGCCTCTGGTGCGGAGTTTTTGACGTCGTCGCCCATAGCCAAATTGCGCGCACGCTTGTGCGCCGTTTTTACAAAGTTTTCAAATTGCCTCTCGGGTTTGCATTTTACCTAAAATTGCTCATATAATCAATTTTGTCGAGACGGTTTTTGAATTTGAGGCCTCGGGAGCAGAGTTTTTGACGTCGTCACCAATAGCCAAATTGCGCGCACGCTTGTGCGCCGTTTTTACAAAGTTTTCAGATTGCCTCTCGGGTTTGAATTTCCCACTGAATTGGCCATAGAATCAATTGTGTCGAGACGGTTTTTGAATTTGAGGCCTCGGGTGCGGAGTTTTTGACGTCGTCGCCCATAGCCAAATTGCGCGCACGCATGTGCGCCGTTTTTACAAAGTTTTCAGATTGCCTCTCGGGTTTGCACTTCTAGCTGAATTGGCCATAGAATCAATTGTGTCGAGACGGTTTTTGAATTTGAGGCCTCTGGTGCGGAGTTTTTGACGTCGTCGCCCATAGCCAAATTGCGCGCACGCTTGTGCGCCGTTTTTACAAAGTTTTCAAATTGCCTCTCGGGTTTGCATTTCTAGCTAAAATTGGTCATAGAATCAATTGTGTCGAGACGGTTTTTGAATTTGAGGCCACGGGTGCGTGGTTTTTGACGTCGTCGCCCATAGCCAAATTGCGCGCACGCTTGTGCGCCGTTTTTACAAAGTTTTCAGATTGCCTCTCGGGTTTGCATTTCTAGCTGAATTGGCCATAGAATCAATTGCGTCGATACGGTTTTTGAATTTGAGGCCTCGGGTGCGGAGTTTTTGACGTCGTTGCCCATAGTCAAATTGTGCGCACGCTTGTGCGCCGTTTTTACAAAGTATTCAGATTGCCTCTCGGGTTTGCATTTCTAGCTGAATTCACCATAGAATCAATTGTGTCGAGACGGTTTTTGAATTTGAGGCCTCGGGTGTGGAGTTTTTGACGTCGTCGCCCATAGCCAAATTGCGCGCACGCTTGTGCGCCGTTTTTACAAAGTTTTCAAATTTCCTCTCGGGTTTGCATTTCTAGCTAAAATTGATCATAGAATCAATTGTGTCGAGACAGTTTTTGAATTTGAGGCCACGGGTGCGTAGTTTTTGACGTCGTCGCCCATAGCCAAATTGCGCGCACGCTTGTGCGCCGTTTTTACAAAGTTTTCAGATTGCCTCTCGGGTTTGCATTTCTATCTGAATTGGCCATAGAATCAATTGTGTCGAGACGGTTTTTGAATTTGAGGCCTCGGGTGCGGAGTTTTTGACGTCGTCGCCCATAGCCAAACTTGCGCGCATGGTTGTGTGCCATTTTTACAAAGTTTTCAGATTGCCTCCCAAGTTTGCATCCCTCACTGAATTGGCCATAGAATCAATTGTGTCGAGACGGTTTTTGAATTTGAGGCCTCGGGTGCGGAGTTTTTGACGTCGTCGCCCATAGCCAAATTGCGTGCACGCTTGTGCGCCGTTTTTACAAAGTTTTCAGATTGCCTCTCGGGTTTGCATCTCTAGCTGAATTGGCCATAGAATCAATTGTGTCGAGACGGTTTTTGATTTTGAGGCCTCGGGTGCGGAGTTTTTGACGTCGTCGCCCATAGCCAAATTGCGCGCACGCATGTGCGCCGTTTTTACAAAGTTTTCAGATTGCCTCTCGGGTTTGCACTTCTAGCTGAATTGGCCATAGAATCAATTGTGTCGAGACGGTTTTTGAATTTGAGGCCTCTGGTGCGGAGTTTTTGACGTCGTCGCCCATAGCCAAATTGCGCGCACGCTTGTGCGCCGTTTTTACAAAGTTTTCAGATTGCCTCTCGGGTTTGCATTTCTAGCTGAATTGGCAATAGAATCAATTGCGTCGAGACGGTTTTTGAATTTGAGGCCTCGGGTGCGGAGTTTTTGACGTCGTTGCCCATAGTCAAATTGTGCGCACGCTTGTGCGCCGTTTTTACAAAGTATTCAGATTGCCTCTCGGGTTTGCATTTCTAGCTGAATTCGCCATATAATCAATTGTGTCGAGACGGTTTTTGAATTTGAGGCCTCGGGTGTGGAGTTTTTGACGTCGTCGCCCATAGCCAAATTGCGCGCACGCTTGTGCGCCGTTTTTACAAAGTTTTCAAATTGCCTCTCGGGTTTGCATTTCTAGCTAAAATTGGTCATAGAATCAATTGTGTCGAGACGGTTTTTGAATTTGAGGCCACGGGTGCGTAGTTTTTGACGTCGTCGCCCATAGCCAAATTGCGCGCACGCTTGTGCGCCGTTTTTACAAAGTTTTCAGATTGCCTCTCGGGTTTGCATTTCTATCTGAATTGGCCATAGAATCAATTGTGTCGAGACGGTTTTTGAATTTGAGGCCTCGGGTGCGGAGTTTTTGACGTCGTCGCCGATAGCCAAACTTGCGCGCATGGTTGTGTGCCATTTTTACAAAGTTTTCAGATTGCCTCCCAAGTTTGCATCCCTCACTGAATTGGCCATAGAATCAATTGTGTCGAGACGGTTTTTGAATTTGAGGCCTCGGGTGCGGAGTTTTTGACGTCGTCGCCCATAGCCAAATTGCGTGCACGCTTGTGCGCCATTTTTACAAAGTTTTC
Organism: Galeopsis tetrahit; assembly: GCA_963675135.1. Taxonomy (NCBI): domain Eukaryota; kingdom Viridiplantae; phylum Streptophyta; class Magnoliopsida; order Lamiales; family Lamiaceae; genus Galeopsis; species Galeopsis tetrahit. The sequence goes on along the minus strand of OY776121.1, from coordinate 7,484,228 downwards.
AGATTGCCTCTCGGGTTTGCATCTCTAGCTGAATTGGCCATAGAATCAATTGTGTCGAGACGGTTTTTGATTTTGAGGCCTCGGGTGCGGAGTTTTTGACGTCGTCGCCCATAGTCAAATTGCGCGCACGTTTGTGCGCCGTTTTTACAAAGTATTCAGATTGCCTCTCGGGTTTGCATTCCTAGCTGAATTGGCCATAGAATCAATTGTGTCGAGACGGTTTTTGAATTTGAGGCCTCTGGTGCGGAGTTTTTGACGTCGTCGCCCATAGCCAAATTGCGCGCACGCTTGTGCACCGTTTTTACAAAGTTTTCAAATTGCCTCTCGGGTTTGCATTTTACCTAAAATTGGTCATATAATCAATTTTGTCGAGACGGTTTTTGAATTTGAGGCCTCGGGTGCAGAGTTTTTGACGTCGTCACCAATAGCCAAATTGCGCGCACACTTGTGCGCCGTTTTTACAAAGTTTTCAAATTGCCTCTCGGGTTTGCATTTCTACCTAAAATTGGTCATATAATCAATTTTGTCGAGACGGTTTTTGAATTTGAGGCCTCGAGTGCAGAGTTTTTGACGTCGTCACCAATAGCCAAATTGCGCGCACGCTTGTGCGCCGTTTTTACAAAGTTTTCAGATTGCCTCTCGGGTTTGCATTTCTAGCTGAATTGGCCATAGAATCAATTTTGTCGAGACGGTTTTTGAATTTGAGGCCTCGGGTGCGGAGTTTTTGACGTCGTCGCACATCGCCAAATTGCGCGCACGCTTGTGCGCCGTTTTTACAAAGTTTTCAGATTGCCTCTCGGGTTTGCATTTCTAGCTGAATTGGCCATAGAATCAATTGTGTCGAGACGGTTTTTGAATTTGAAGCCACGGGTGTGGAGTTTTTGACGTCGTCGCCCATAGCCAAATTGCGCGCACAAGCCGTTTTTACAAAGTTTTCAGATTGCCTCTCGGGTTTGCATATCCATCTGAATTGGCCATAGAATCAATTGTGTCGAGACGGTTTTTGAATTTGAGGCCTCGGGTGCGGAGTTTTTGACGTCGTCGCCCATAGCCAAACTTGCGCGCATGGTTGTGTGCCATTTTTACAAAGTTTTCAGATTGCCTCCCAAGTTTGCATCCCCCACTGAATTGGCCATAGAATCAATTGTGTCGAGACGGTTTTTGAATTTGAGACCTCGGGTGCGGAGTTTTTGACGTCGTCGCCCATAGCCAAATTGCGCGCACGCTTGTGCGCCGTTTTTACAAAGTTTTCAGATTGCCTCTCGGGTTTGCATTTCTAGCTGAATTGTCCATAGAATCAATTTTGTCGAGACGGTTTTTGAATTTGAGGCCTCGGGTGCGGAGTTTTTGACGTCGTCGCACATCGCCAAATTGCGCGCACGCTTGTGCGCCGTTTTTACAAAGTTTTCAGATTGCCTCTCGGGTTTGCATTTCTAGCTAAAATTGGTCATAGAATCAATTGTGTCGAGACGGTTTTTGAATTTGAAGCCACGGGTGTGGAGTTTTTGACGTCGTCGCCCATAGCCAAATTGCGCGCACGCTTGTGCGCCGTTTTTACAAAGTTTTCAGATTGCCTCTCGGGTTTGCATTTCTATCTGAATTGGCTATAGAATCAATTGTGTCGAGACGGTTTTTGAATTTGAGGCCTCGGGTGCGGAGTTTTTGACGTCGTCGCCCATAGCCAAACTTGCGCGCATGGTTGTGTGCCATTTTTACAAAGTTTTCAGATTGCCTCCCAAGTTTGCATCCCTCACTGAATTGGCCATAGAATCAATTGTGTCGAGACGGTTTTTGAATTTGAGACCTCGGGTGCGGAGTTTTTGACGTCGTCGCCCATAGCCAAATTGCACGCACGCTTGTGCGCCGTTTTTACAAAGTTTTCAGATTGCCTCTCGGGTTTGCATTTCTAGCTGAATTGGCCATAGAATTAATTTTGTCGAGACGGTTTTTGAATTTGAGGCCTCGGGTGCGGAGTTTTTGACGTCGTCGCACATCGCCAAATTGCGCGCACGCTTGTGCGCCGTTTTTACAAAGTTTTCAGATTGCCTCTCGGGTTTGCATTTCTAGTTAAAATTGGTCATAGAATCAATTGTGTCGAGACGGTTTTTGAATTTGAAGCCACGGGTGTGGAGTTTTTGACGTCGTCGCCCATAGCCAAATTGCGCGCACGCTTGTGCGCCGTTTTTACAAAGTTTTCAGATTGCCTCCCGGGTTTGCATTTCTATCTGAATTGGCCATAGAATCAATTGTGTCGAGACGGTTTTTGAATTTGAGGCCTCGGGTGCGGAGTTTTTGACGTCGTCGCCCATAGCCAAACTTGCGCGCATGGTTGTGTGCCATTTTTACAAAGTTTTCAGATTGCCTCCCAAGTTTGCATCCCTCACTGAATTGGCCATAGAATCAATTGTGTCGAGACGGTTTTTGAATTTGAGGCCTCGGGTGAGGAGTTTTTGACGTCGTCGCCCATAGCCAAACTTGCGCGCATGGTTGTGTGCCATTTTTACAAAGTTTTCAGATTGCCTCCCAAGTTTGCATCCCTCACTGAATTGGCCATAGAATCAATTGTGTCGAGACGGTTTTTGAATTTGAGACCTCGGGTGCGGAGTTTTTGACGTCGTCGCCCATAGCCAAATTGCACGCACGCTTGTGCGCCGTTTTTACAAAGTTTTCAGATTGCCTCTCGGGTTTGCATTTCTAGCTGAATTGGCCATAGAATTAATTTTGTCGAGACGGTTTTTGAATTTGAGGCCTCGGGTGCGGAGTTTTTGACGTCGTCGCACATCGCCAAATTGCGCGCACGCTTGTGCGCCGTTTTTACAAAGTTTTCAGATTGCCTCTCGGGTTTGCATTTCTAGTTAAAATTGGTCATAGAATCAATTGTGTCGAGACGGTTTTTGAATTTGAAGCCACGGGTGTGGAGTTTTTGACGTCGTCACCAATAGCCAAATTGCGCGCACACTTGTGCGCCGTTTTTACAAAGTTTTCAAATTGCCTCTCGGGTTTGCATTTCTACCTAAAATTGGTCATATAATCAATTTTGTCGAGACGGTTTTTGAATTTGAGGCCTCGAGTGCAGAGTTTTTGACGTCGTCACCAATAGCCAAATTGCGCGCACGCTTGTGCGCCGTTTTTACAAAGTTTTCAGATTGCCTCTCGGGTTTGCATTTCTAGCTGAATTGGCCATAGAATCAATTTTGTCGAGACGGTTTTTGAATTTGAGGCCTCGGGTGCGGAGTTTTTGACGTCGTCGCACATCGCCAAATTGCGCGCACGCTTGTGCGCCGTTTTTACAAAGTTTTCAGATTGCCTCTCGGGTTTGCATTTCTAGCTGAATTGGCCATAGAATCAATTGTGTCGAGACGGTTTTTGAATTTGAAGCCACGGGTGTGGAGTTTTTGACGTCGTCGCCCATAGCCAAATTGCGCGCACAAGCCGTTTTTACAAAGTTTTCAGATTGCCTCTCGGGTTTGCATATCCATCTGAATTGGCCATAGAATCAATTGTGTCGAGACGGTTTTTGAATTTGAGGCCTCGGGTGCGGAGTTTTTGACGTCGTCGCCCATAGCCAAACTTGCGCGCATGGTTGTGTGCCATTTTTACAAAGTTTTCAGATTGCCTCCCAAGTTTGCATCCCCCACTGAATTGGCCATAGAATCAATTGTGTCGAGACGGTTTTTGAATTTGAGACCTCGGGTGCGGAGTTTTTGACGTCGTCGCCCATAGCCAAATTGCGCGCACGCTTGTGCGCCGTTTTTACAAAGTTTTCAGATTGCCTCTCGGGTTTGCATTTCTAGCTAAAATTGGTCATAGAATCAATTGTGTCGAGACGGTTTTTGAATTTGAAGCCACGGGTGTGGAGTTTTTGACGTCGTCGCCCATAGCCAAATTGCGCGCACGCTTGTGCGCCGTTTTTACAAAGTTTTCAGATTGCCTCTCGGGTTTGCATTTCTATCTGAATTGGCTATAGAATCAATTGTGTCGAGACGGTTTTTGAATTTGAGGCCTCGGGTGCGGAGTTTTTGACGTCGTCGCCCATAGCCAAACTTGCGCGCATGGTTGTGTGCCATTTTTACAAAGTTTTCAGATTGCCTCCCAAGTTTGCATCCCTCACTGAATTGGCCATAGAATCAATTGTGTCGAGACGGTTTTTGAATTTGAGACCTCGGGTGCGGAGTTTTTGACGTCGTCGCCCATAGCCAAATTGCACGCACGCTTGTGCGCCGTTTTTACAAAGTTTTCAGATTGCCTCTCGGGTTTGCATTTCTAGCTGAATTGGCCATAGAATCAATTGTGTCGAGACGGTTTTTGAATTTGAGGCCTCGGGTGCGGAGTTTTTGACGTCGTCGCCCATAGCCAAACTTGCGCGCATGGTTGTGTGCCATTTTTACAAAGTTTTCAGATTGCCTCCCAAGTTTGCATCCCTCACTGAATTGGCCATAGAATCAATTGTGTCGAGACGGTTTTTGAATTTGAGACCTCGGGTGCGGAGTTTTTGACGTCGTCGCCCATAGCCAAATTGCACGCACGCTTGTGCGCCGTTTTTACAAAGTTTTCAGATTGCCTCTCGGGTTTGCATTTCTAGCTGAATTGGCCATAGAATTAATTTTGTCGAGACGGTTTTTGAATTTGAGGCCTCGGGTGCGGAGTTTTTGACGTCGTCGCACATCGCCAAATTGCGCGCACGCTTGTGCGCCGTTTTTACAAAGTTTTCAGATTGCCTCTCGGGTTTGCATTTCTAGTTAAAATTGGTCATAGAATCAATTGTGTCGAGACGGTTTTTGAATTTGAAGCCACGGGTGTGGAGTTTTTGACGTCGTCGCCCATAGCCAAATTGCGCGCACGCTTGTGCGCCGTTTTTACAAAGTTTTCAGATTGCCTCCCGGGTTTGCATTTCTATCTGAATTGGCCATAGAATCAATTGTGTCGAGACGGTTTTTGAATTTGAGGCCTCGGGTGCGGAGTTTTTGACGTCGTCGCCCATAGCCAAACTTGCGCGCATGGTTGTGTGCCATTTTTACAAAGTTTTCAGATTGCCTCCCAAGTTTGCATCCCTCACTGAATTGGCCATAGAATCAATTGTGTCGAGACGGTTTTTGAATTTGAGGCCTCGGGTGAGGAGTTTTTGACGTCGTCGCCCATAGCCAAACTTGCGCGCATGGTTGTGTGCCATTTTTACAAAGTTTTCAGATTGCCTCCCAATTTGCATCCCTCACTGAATTGGCCATAGAATCAATTGTGTCGAGACGGTTTTTGAATTTGAGACCTCGGGTGCGGAGTTTTTGACGTCGTCGCCCATAGCCAAATTGCACGCACGCTTGTGCGCCGTTTTTACAAAGTTTTCAGATTGCCTCTCGGGTTTGCATTTCTAGCTGAATTGGCCATAGAATTAATTTTGTCGAGACGGTTTTTGAATTTGAGGCCTCGGGTGCGGAGTTTTTGACGTCGTCGCACATCGCCAAATTGCGCGCACGCTTGTGCGCCGTTTTTACAAAGTTTTCAGATTGCCTCTCGGGTTTGCATTTCTAGTTAAAATTGGTCATAGAATCAATTGTGTCGAGACGGTTTTTGAATTTGAAGCCACGGGTGTGGAGTTTTTGACGTCGTCGCCCATAGCCAAATTGCGCGCACGCTTGTGCGCCGTTTTTACAAAGTTTTCAGATTGCCTCCCGGGTTTGCATTTCTATCTGAATTGGCCATAGAATCAATTGTGTCGAGACGGTTTTTGAATTTGAGGCCTCGGGTGCGGAGTTTTTGACGTCGTCGCCCATAGCCAAACTTGCGCGCATGGTTGTGTGCCATTTTTACAAAGTTTTCAGATTGCCTCCCAAGTTTGCATCCCTCACTGAATTGGCCATAGAATCAATTGTGTCGAGACGGTTTTTGAATTTGAGGCCTCGGGTGCGGAGTTTTTGACGTCGTCGCCCATAATCAAATTGCGCGCACGCTTGTTCGACGTTTTTACAAAGTTTTCAGATTGACTCTCGGGTTTGCATTTCTAGCTGAATTGGCCATATAATCAATTGTGTCGAGACGGTTTTTGAATTTGAGGCCTCGGGTGCGGAGTTTTTGACGTCGTCGCCCATAGCCAAATTGCGCGCACGCTTGTGCGCCGTTTTTACAAAGTTTTCAGATTGCCTCTCGGGTTTGCATTTCTAGCTAAAATTGGTCAAAGAATCAATTGTGTCGAGACGGTTTTTGAATTTGAGGCCTCGGGTGCGGAGTTTTTGACGTCGTCGCCCATAATCAAATTGCGCGCACGCTTGTTCGACGTTTTTACAAAGTTTTCAGATTGACTCTCGGGTTTGCATTTCTAGCTGAATTGGCCATATAATCAATTGTGTCGAGACGGTTTTTGAATTTGAGGCCTCGGGTGCGGAGTTTTTGACGTCGTCGCCCATAGCCAAATTGCGCGCACGCTTGTGCGCCGTTTTTACAAAGTTTTCAGATTGCCTCTCGGGTTTGCATTTCTAGCTAAAATTGGTCAAAGAATCAATTGTGTCGAGACGGTTTTTGAATTTGAGGCCTCGGGTGCGGAGTTTTTGACGTCGTCGCCCATAGCCAAACTTGCGCGCATGGTTGTGTGCCATTTTTACAAAGTTTTCAGATTGCCTCCCAAGTTTGCATCCCTCACTGAATTGGCCATAGAATCAATTGTGTCGAGACGGTTTTTGAATTTGAGACCTCGGGTGCGGAGTTTTTGACGTCGTCGCCCATAGCCAAATTGCGCGCACGCTTGTGCGCCGTTTTTACAAAGTTTTCAGATTGCCTCTCGGGTTTGCATTTCTAGCTGAATTGGCCATAGAATCAATTTTGTCGAGACGGTTTTTGAATTTGAGGCCTCGGGTGCGGAGTTTTTGACGTCGTCGCACATCGCCAAATTGCGCGCACGCTTGTGCGCCGTTTTTACAAAGTTTTCAGATTGCCTCTCGGGTTTGCATTTCTAGTTAAAATTGGTCATAGAATCAATTGTGTCGAGACGGTTTTTGAATTTGAAGCCACGGGTGTGGAGTTTTTGACGTCGTCGCCCATAGCCAAATTGCACGCACGCTTGTGCGCCGTTTTTACAAAGTTTTCAGATTGCCTCTCGGGTTTGCATTTCTATCTGAATTGGCCATAGAATCAATTGTGTCGAGACGGTTTTTGAATTTGAGGCCTCGGGTGCGGAGTTTTTGACGTCGTCGCCCATAGCCAAACTTGCGCGCATGGTTGTGTGCCATTTTTACAAAGTTTTCAGATTGCCTCCCAAGTTTGCATCCCTCACTGAATTGGCCATAGAATCAATTGTGTCGAGACGGTTTTTGAATTTGAGGCCTCGGGTGCGGAGTTTTTGACGTCGTCGCCCATAATCAAATTGCGCGCACGCTTTTGCGACGTTTTTACAAAGTTTTCAGATTGCCTCTCGGGTTTGCATTTCTAGCTGAATTGGCCATATAATCAATTGTGTCGAGACGGTTTTTGAATTTGAGGCCTCGAGTGCGGAGTTTTTGACGTCGTCGCCCATAGCCAAATTGCGCGCACGCTTGTGCGCCGTTTTTACAAAGCTTTCAGATTGCCTCTCGGGTTTGCATTTCTAGCTAAAATTGGTCAAAGAATCAATTGTGTCGAGACGGTTTTTGAATTTGAGGCCTCGGGTGCGGAGTTTTTGACGTCGTCGCCCATAGCCAAATTGCGCGCACGCTTGTGCGCCGTTTTTACAAAGTTTTCAGATTGCCTCTCGGGTTTGAATTTCCCACTGAATTGGCCATAGAATCAATTGTGTCGAGACGGTTTTTGAATTTGAGGCCTCGGGTGTGGAGTTTTTGATGTCGTCGCCCATAGCCAAATTGCGCGCACGCTTGTGCGCCGTTTTTACAAAGTTTTCAGATTGCCTCTCGGGTTTGCATTTCTAGCTGAATTGGCCATATAATCAATTGTGTGGAGACGGTTTTTGAATTTGAGGCCTCGGGTGCGGAGTTTTTGACGTCGTCGCCCATAGCCAAATTGCGCGCACGCTTGTGCGCCGTTTTTACAAAGTTTTCAGATTGCCTCTCGGGTTTGCATTTCTAGCTAAAATTGGTCAAAGAATCAATTGTGTCGAGACGGTTTTTGAATTTGAGGCCTCGGGTGCGGAGTTTTTGACGTCGTCGCCCATAGCCAAATTGCGCGCACGCTTGTGCGCCGTTTTTACAAAGTTTTCAGATTGCCTCTCGGGTTTGAATTTCCCACTGAATTGGCCATAGAATCAATTGTGTCGAGACGGTTTTTGAATTTGAGGCCTCGGGTGTGGAGTTTTTGATGTCGTCGCCCATAGCCAAATTGCGCGCACGCTTGTGCGCCGTTTTTACAAAGTTTTCAGATTGCCTCTCGGGTTTGCATTTCTAGCTGAATTGGCCATAGAATCAATTTTGTCGAGACGGTTTTTGAATTTGAGGCCTCGGGTGCGGAGTTTTTGACGTCGTCGTACATTGCCAAATTGCGCGCACGCTTGTGCGCCGTTTTTACAAAGTTTTCAGATTGCCTCTCAGGTTTGCATTTCTAGCTAAAATTGGTCATAGAATCAATTGTGTCGAGACGGTTTTTGAATTTGAAGCCACGGGTGTGGAGTTTTTGACGTCGTCGCCCATAGCCAAATTGCGCGCACGCTTGTGCGCCGTTTTTACAAAGTTTTCAGATTGCCTCTCGGGTTTGCATTTCTATCTGAATTGGCCATAGAATCAATTGTGTCGAGACGGTTTTTGAATTTGAGGCCTCGGGTGCGGAGTTTTTGACGTCGTCGCCCATAGCCAAACTTGCGCGCATGGTTGTGTGCCATTTTTACAAAGTTTTCAGATTGCCTCCCAAGTTTGCATCCCTCACTGAATTGGCCATAGAATCAATTGTGTCGAGACGGTTTTTGAATTTGAGGCCTCGGGTGCGGAGTTTTTGACGTCGTCGCCCATAATCAAATTGCGCGCACGCTTGTGCGACGTTTTTACAAAGTTTTCAGATTGCCTCTCGGGTTTGCATTTCTAGCTGAATTGGCCATATAATCAATTGTGTCGAGACGGTTTTTGAATTTGAGGCCTCGAGTGCGGAGTTTTTGACGTCGTCGCCCATAGCCAAATTGCGCGCACGCTTGTGCGCCGTTTTTACAAAGTTTTCAGATTGCCTCTCGGGTTTGCATTTCTAGTTAAAATTGGTCATAGAATCAATTGTGTCGAGACGGTTTTTGAATTTGAAGCCACGGGTGTGGAGTTTTTGACGTCGTCGCCCATAGCCAAATTGCACGCACGCTTGTGCGCCGTTTTTACAAAGTTTTCAGATTGCCTCTCGGGTTTGCATTTCTATCTGAATTGGCCATAGAATCAATTGTGTCGAGACGGTTTTTGAATTTGAGGCCTCGGGTGCGGAGTTTTTGACGTCGTCGCCCATAGCCAAACTTGCGCGCATGGTTGTGTGCCATTTTTACAAAGTTTTCAGATTGCCTCCCAAGTTTGCATCCCTCACTGAATTGGCCATAGAATCAATTGTGTCGAGACGGTTTTTGAATTTGAGGCCTCGGGTGCGGAGTTTTTGACGTCGTCGCCCATAATCAAATTGCGCGCACGCTTGTGCGACGTTTTTACAAAGTTTTCAGATTGCCTCTCGGGTTTGCATTTCTAGCTGAATTGGCCATATAATCAATTGTGTCGAGACGGTTTTTGAATTTGAGGCCTCGAGTGCGGAGTTTTTGACGTCGTCGCCCATAGCCAAATTGCGCGCACGCTTGTGCGCCGTTTTTACAAAGTTTTCAGATTGCCTCTCGGGTTTGCATTTCTAGTTAAAATTGGTCATAGAATCAATTGTGTCGAGACGGTTTTTGAATTTGAAGCCACGGGTGTGGAGTTTTTGACGTCGTCGCCCATAGCCAAATTGCACGCACGCTTGTGCGCCGTTTTTACAAAGTTTTCAGATTGCCTCTCGGGTTTGCATTTCTATCTGAATTGGCCATAGAATCAATTGTGTCGAGACGGTTTTTGAATTTGAGGCCTCGGGTGCGGAGTTTTTGACGTCGTCGCCCATAGCCAAACTTGCGCGCATGGTTGTGTGCCATTTTTACAAAGTTTTCAGATTGCCTCCCAAGTTTGCATCCCTCACTGAATTGGCCATAGAATCAATTGTGTCGAGACGGTTTTTGAATTTGAGGCCTCGGGTGCGGAGTTTTTGACGTCGTCGCCCATAATCAAATTGCGCGCACGCTTTTGCGACGTTTTTACAAAGTTTTCAGATTGCCTCTCGGGTTTGCATTTCTAGCTGAATTGGCCATATAATCAATTGTGTCGAGACGGTTTTTGAATTTGAGGCCTCGAGTGCGGAGTTTTTGACGTCGTCGCCCATAGCCAAATTGCGCGCACGCTTGTGCGCCGTTTTTACAAAGCTTTCAGATTGCCTCTCGGGTTTGCATTTCTAGCTAAAATTGGTCAAAGAATCAATTGTGTCGAGACGGTTTTTGAATTTGAGGCCTCGGGTGCGGAGTTTTTGACGTCGTCGCCCATAGCCAAATTGCGCGCACGCTTGTGCGCCGTTTTTACAAAGTTTTCAGATTGCCTCTCGGGTTTGAATTTCCCACTGAATTGGCCATAGAATCAATTGTGTCGAGACGGTTTTTGAATTTGAGGCCTCGGGTGTGGAGTTTTTGATGTCGTCGCCCATAGCCAAATTGCGCGCACGCTTGTGCGCCGTTTTTACAAAGTTTTCAGATTGCCTCTCGGGTTTGCATTTCTAGCTGAATTGGCCATATAATCAATTGTGTGGAGACGGTTTTTGAATTTGAGGCCTCGGGTGCGGAGTTTTTGACGTCGTCGCCCATAGCCAAATTGCGCGCACGCTTGTGCGCCGTTTTTACAAAGTTTTCAGATTGCCTCTCGGGTTTGCATTTCTATCTGAATTGGCCATAGAATCAATTGTGTCGAGACGGTTTTTGAATTTGAGGCCTCGGGTGCGGAGTTTTTGACGTCGTCGCCCATAGCCAAATTGCGCGCACGGTTGTGTGCCATTTTTACAAAGTTTTCAGATTGCCTCTCGGGTTTGAATTTCCCACTGAATTGGCCATAGAATCAATTGTGTCGAGACGGTTTTTGAATTTGAGGCCTCGGGTGTGGAGTTTTTGATGTCGTCGCCCATAGCCAAATTGCGCGCACGCTTGTGCGCCGTTTTTACAAAGTTTTCAGATTGCCTCTCGGGTTTGCATTTCTAGCTGAATTGGCCATAGAATCAATTTTGTCGAGACGGTTTTTGAATTTGAGGCCTCGGGTGCGGAGTTTTTGACGTCGTCGTACATTGCCAAATTGCGCGCACGCTTGTGCGCCGTTTTTACAAAGTTTTCAGATTGCCTCTCAGGTTTGCATTTCTAGCTAAAATTGGTCATAGAATCAATTGTGTCGAGACGGTTTTTGAATTTGAAGCCACGGGTGTGGAGTTTTTGACGTCGTCGCCCATAGCCAAATTGCGCGCACGCTTGTGCGCCGTTTTTACAAAGTTTTCAGATTGCCTCTCGGGTTTGCATTTCTATCTGAATTGGCCATAGAATCAATTGTGTCGAGACGGTTTTTGAATTTGAGGCCTCGGGTGCGGAGTTTTTGACGTCGTCGCCCATAGCCAAACTTGCGCGCATGGTTGTGTGCCATTTTTACAAAGTTTTCAGATTGCCTCCCAAGTTTGCATCCCTCACTGAATTGGCCATAGAATCAATTGTGTCGAGACGGTTTTTGAATTTGAGGCCTCGGGTGCGGAGTTTTTGACGTCGTCGCCCATAGTCAAATTGCGCGCACGCTTGTGCGACGTTTTTACAAAGTTTTCAGATTGCCTCTCGGGTTTGCATTTCTAGCTGAATTGGCCATATAATCAATTGTGTCGAGACGGTTTTTGAATTTGAGGCCTCGAGTGCGGAGTTTTTGACGTCGTCGCCCATAGCCAAATTGCGCGCACGCTTGTGCGCCGTTTTTACAAAGTTTTCAGATTGCCTCTCGGGTTTGCATTTCTAGCTAAAATTGGTCAAAGAATCAATTGTGTCGAGACGGTTTTTGAATTTGAGGCCTCGGGTGCGGAGTTTTTGACGTCGTCGCCCATAGCCAAATTGCGCGCACGCTTGTGCGCCGTTTTTACAAAGTTTTCAAATTGCCTCTCGGGTTTGAATTTCCCACTGAATTGGCCATAGAATCAATTGTGTCGAGACGGTTTTTGAATTTGAGGCCTCGGGTGTGGAGTTTTTGATGTCGCCGTTTTTACAAAGTTTTCAGATTGCCTCTCGGGTTTGCATTCCTAGCTGAATTGGCCATAGAATCAATTTTGTCGAGACGGTTTTTGAATTTGAGGCCTCGGGTGCGGAGTTTTTGACGTCGTCGCACATCGCCAAATTGCGCGCACGCTTGTGCGCCGTTTTTACAAAGTTTTCAGATTGCCTCTCGGGTTTGCATTTCTATCTGAATTGGCCATAGAATCAATTGTGTCGAGACAGTTTTTGAATTTGAGGCCTCGGGTGCGGAGTTTTTGACGTCGTCGCCCATAGCCAAACTTGCGCGCATGGTTGTGTGCAATTTTTACAAAGTTTTCAGATTGCCTCCCAAGTTTGCATCCCTCACTGAATTGGCCATAGAATCAATTGTGTCGAGACGGTTTTTGAATTTGAGGCCTCGGGTGCGGAGTTTTTGACGTCGTCGCCCATAATCAAATTGCGCGCACGCTTGTGCGACGTTTTTACAAAGTTTTCAGATTGCCTCTCGGGTTTGCATTTCTAGCTGAATTGGCCATATAATCAATTGTGTCGAGACGGTTTTTGAATTTGAGGCCTCGGGTGCGGAGTTTTTGACGTCGTCGCCCATAGCCAAATTGCGCGCACGCTTGTGCGCCGTTTTTACAAAGTTTTCAGATTGCCTCTCGGGTTTGCATTTCTAGCTAAAATTGGTCAAAGAATCAATTGTGTCGAGGCGGTTTTTGAATTTGAGGCCTCGGGTACGGAGTTTGTGACGTCGTCGCCCATAGCCAAATTGCGCGCACGCTTGTGCGCCGTTTTTACAAAGTTTTCAGATTGCCTCTCGGGTTTGAATTTCCCACTGAATTGGCCATAGAATCAATTGTGTCGAGACGGTTTTTGAATTTGAGGCCTCGGGTGTGGAGTTTTTGATGTCGTCGCCCATAGCCAAATTGCGCGCACGCTTGTGCGCCGTTTTTACAAAGTTTTCAGATTGCCTCTCGGGTTTGCATTTCTAGCTGAATTGGCCATAGAATCAATTTTGTCGAGACGGTTTTTGAATTTGAGGCCTCGGGTGTGGAGTTTTTGACGTCGTCGCACATTGCCAAATTGCGCGCACGCTTGTGCGCCGTTTTTACAAAGTTTTCAGATTGCCTCTCAGGTTTGCATTTCTAGCTAAAATTGGTCATAGAATCAATTGTGTCGAGACGGTTTTTGAATTTGAAGCCACGGGTGTGGAGTTTTTGACGTCGTCGCCCATAGCCAAATTGCGCGCACGCTTGTGCGCCGTTTTTACAAAGTTTTCAGATTGCCTCTCGGGTTTGCATTTCCATCTGAATTGGCCATAGAATCAATTGTGTCGAGACGGTTTTTGAATTTGAGGCCTCGGGTGCGGAGTTTTTGACGTCGTCGCCCATAGCCAAACTTGCGCGCATGGTTGTGTGCCATTTTTACAAAGTTTTCAGATTGCCTCCCAAGTTTGCATCCCTCACTGAATTGGCCATAGAATCAATTGTGTCGAGACGGTTTTTGAATTTGAGGCCTCGGGTGCGGAGTTTTTGACGTCGTCGCCCATAATCAAATTGCGCGCACGCTTGTGCGACGTTTTTACAAAGTTTTCAGATTGCCTCTCGGGTTTGCATCCCTAGCTGAATTGGCCATATAATCAATTGTGTCGAGATGGTTTTTGAATTTGAGGCCTCGGGTGCAGAGTTTTTGACGTCGTCGCCCATAGCCAAATTGCGCGCACGCTTGTGCGCCGTTTTTACAAAGTTTTCAGATTGCCTCTCGGGTTTGCATTTCTAGCTAAAATTGGTCAAAGAATCAATTGTGTCGAGACGGTTTTTGAATTTGAGGCCTCGGGTGCGGAGTTTTTGACGCCGTCGCCCATAGCCAAATTGCGCGCACGCTTGTGCGCCGTTTTTACAAAGTTTTTCAGATTGCCTCTCGGGTTTGAATTTCCCACTGAATTGGCCATAGAATCAATTGTGTCGAGACGGTTTTTGAATTTGAGGCCTCGGGTGTGGAGTTTTTGATGTCGTCGCCCATAGCCAAATTGCGCGCACGCTTGTGCGCCGTTTTTACAAAGTTTTCAGATTGCCTCTCGGGTTTGCATTTCTAGCTGAATTGGCCATAAAATCAATTTTGTCGAGACGGTTTTTGAATTTGAGGCCTCGGGTGCGGAGTTTTTGACGTCGTCGTACATTGCCAAATTGCGCGCACGCTTGTGCGCCGTTTTTACAAAGTTTTCAGATTGCCTCTCGGGTTTGCATTTCTAGCTAAAATTGGTCATAGAATCAATTGTGTCGAGACGGTTTTTGAATTTGAAGCCACGGGTGTGGAGTTTTTGACGTCGTCGCCCATAGCCAAATTGCGCGCACGCTTGTGCGCCGTTTTTACAAAGTTTTCAGATTGCCTCTCGGGTTTGCATCTCCATCTGAATTGGCCATAGAATCAATTGTGTCGAGACGGTTTTTGAATTTGAGGCCTCGGGTGCGGAGGTTTTGACGTCGTCGCCCATAGCCAAACTTGCGCGCATGGTTGTGTGCCATTTTTACAAAGTTTTCAGATTGCCTCCCAAGTTTGCATCCCTCACTGAATTGGCCATAGAATCAATTGTGTCGAGACGGTTTTTGAATTTGAGGCCTCGGGTGCGGAGTTTTTGACGTCGTCGCCCATAATCAAATTGCGCGCACGCTTGTGCGACGTTTTTACAAAGTTTTCAGATTGCCTCTCGGGTTTGCATTTCTAGCTGAATTGGCCATATAATCAATTGTGTCGAGACGGTTTTTGAATTTGAGGCCTCGGGTGCGGAGTTTTTGACGTCGTCGCCCATAGCCAAATTGCGCGCACGCTTGTGCGCCGTTTTTACAAAGTTTTCAGATTGCCTCTCGGGTTTGCATTTCTAGCTAAAATTGGTCAAAGAATCAATTGTGTCGAGGCGGTTTTTGAATTTGAGGCCTCGGGTACGGAGTTTGTGACGTCGTCGCCCATAGCCAAATTGCGCGCACGCTTGTGCGCCGTTTTTACAAAGTTTTCAGATTGCCTCTCGGGTTTGAATTTCCCACTGAATTGGCCATAGAATCAATTGTGTCGAGACGGTTTTTGAATTTGAGGCCTCGGGTGTGGAGTTTTTGATGTCGTCGCCCATAGCCAAATTGCGCGCACGCTTGTGCGCCGTTTTTACAAAGTTTTCAGATTGCCTCTCGGGTTTGCATTTCTAGCTGAATTGGCCATAGAATCAATTTTGTCGAGACGGTTTTTGAATTTGAGGCCTCGGGTGTGGAGTTTTTGACGTCGTCGCACATTGCCAAATTGCGCGCACGCTTGTGCGCCGTTTTTACAAAGTTTTCAGATTGCCTCTCAGGTTTGCATTTCTAGCTAAAATTGGTCATAGAATCAATTGTGTCGAGACGGTTTTTGAATTTGAAGCCACGGGTGTGGAGTTTTTGACGTCGTCGCCCATAGCCAAATTGCGCGCACGCTTGTGCGCCGTTTTTACAAAGTTTTCAGATTGCCTCTCGGGTTTGCATTTCCATCTGAATTGGCCATAGAATCAATTGTGTCGAGACGGTTTTTGAATTTGAGGCCTCGGGTGCGGAGTTTTTGACGTCGTCGCCCATAGCCAAACTTGCGCGCATGGTTGTGTGCCATTTTTACAAAGTTTTCAGATTGCCTCCCAAGTTTGCATCCCTCACTGAATTGGCCATAGAATCAATTGTGTCGAGACGGTTTTTGAATTTGAGGCCTCGGGTGCGGAGTTTTTGACGTCGTCGCCCATAATCAAATTGCGCGCACGCTTGTGCGACGTTTTTACAAAGTTTTAAGATTGCCTCTCGGGTTTGCATCCCTAGCTGAATTGGCCATATAATCAATTGTGTCGAGATGGTTTTTGAATTTGAGGCCTCGGGTGCAGAGTTTTTGACGTCGTCGCCCATAGCCAAATTGCGCGCACGCTTGTGCGCCGTTTTTACAAAGTTTTCAGATTGCCTCTCGGGTTTGCATTTCTAGCTAAAATTGGTCAAAAAATCAATTGTGTCGAGACGGTTTTTGAATTTGAGGCCTCGGGTGCGGAGTTTTTGACGCCGTCGCCCATAGCCAAATTGCGCGCACGCTTGTGCGCCGTTTTTACAAAGTTTTTCAGATTGCCTCTCGGGTTTGAATTTCCCACTGAATTGGCCATAGAATCAATTGTGTCGAGACGGTTTTTGAATTTGAGGCCTCGGGTGTGGAGTTTTTGATGTCGTCGCCCATAGCCAAATTGCGCGCACGCTTGTGCGCCGTTTTTACAAAGTTTTCAGATTGCCTCTCGGGTTTGCATTTCTAGCTGAATTGGCCATAAAATCAATTTTGTCGAGACGGTTTTTGAATTTGAGGCCTCGGGTGCGGAGTTTTTGACGTCGTCGTACATTGCCAAATTGCGAGCACGCTTGTGCGCCGTTTTTACAAAGTTTTCAGATTGCCTCTCGGGTTTGCATTTCTAGCTAAAATTGGTCATAGAATCAATTGTGTCGAGACGGTTTTTGAATTTGAAGCCACGGGTGTGGAGTTTTTGACGTCGTCGCCCATAGCCAAATTGCGCGCACGCTTGTGCGCCGTTTTTACAAAGTTTTCAGATTGCCTCTCGGGTTTGCATCTCCATCTGAATTGGCCATAGAATCAATTGTGTCGAGACGGTTTTTGAATTTGAGGCCTCGGGTGCGGAGTTTTTGACGTCGTCGCCCATAGCCAAACTTGCGCGCATGGTTGTGTGCCATTTTTACAAAGTTTTCAGATTGCCTCCCAAGTTTGCATCCCTCACTGAATTGGCCATAGAATCAATTGTGTCGAGACGGTTTTTGAATTTGAGACCTCGGGTGCGGTGTTTTTGACGTCGTCGCCCATAATCAAATTGCGCGCACGCTTGTGCGACGTTTTTACAAAGTTTTCAGATTGCCTCTCGGGTTTGCATTTCTAGCTGAATTGGCCATATAATTAATTGTGTCGAGACGGTTTTTGAATTTGAGGCCTCGGGTGCGGAGTTTTTGACGTCGTCGCCCATAGCCAAATTGCGCGCATGCTTGTGCGCCGTTTTTACAAAGTTTTCAGATTGCCTCTTGGGTTTGCATTTCTAGCTAAAATTGGTCAAAGAATCAATTGTGTCGAGACGGTTTTTGAATTTGAGGCCTCGGGTGCGGAGTTTTTGACGTCGTCGCCCATAGCCAAATTGCGCGCACGCCCGTTTTTACAAAGTTTTCAGATTGCCTCTCGGGTTTGAATTTCCCACTGAATTGGCCATAGAATCAATTGTGTCGAGACGGTTTTTGAATTTGAGGCCTCGGGTGCGGAGTTTTTGATATCGTCGCCCAGCGCGCACGCTTGTGCGCCGTTTTTACAAAGTTTTCAGATTACCTCTCGGGTTTGCATTTCCATCTGAATTGGCCATAGAATCAATTGTGTCGAGACGGTTTTTGAATTTGAGGCCTCGGGTGCGGAGTTTTTGACGTCGTCGCCCATAGCCAAACTTGCGCGCATGGTTGTGTGCCATTTTTACAAAGTTTTCAGATTGCCTCCCAAGTTTGCATCCCTCACTGAATTGGCCATAGAATCAATTGTGTCGAGACGGTTTTTGAATTTGAGACCTCGGGTGCGGAGTTTTTGACGTCGTCGCCCATAGCCAAATTGCGCGCACGCTTGTGCGCCGTTTTTACAAAGTTTTCAGATTGCCTCTCGGGTTTGCATTTCTAGCTGAATTGGCCATAGAATCAATTTTGTCGAGACGGTTTTTGAATTTGAGGCCTCGGGTGTGGAGTTTTTGACGTCGTCGCACATCGCCAAATTGCGCACACGCTTGTGCGCCGTTTTTACAAAGTTTTCAGATTGCCTCTCGGGTTTGCATTTCTAGTTAAAATTAGTCATAGAATCAATTGTGTCGAGATGGTTTTTGAATTTGAAGCCACGGGTGTGGAGTTTTTGACGTCGTCGCCCATAGCCAAATTGCGCGCACGCTTGTGCGCCGTTTTTACAAAGTTTTCAGATTGCCTCTCGCGTTTGCATTTCTATCTGAATTGGCCATAGAATCAATTGTGTCGAGACGGTTTTTGAATTTGAGGCCTCGGGTGCGGAGTTTTTGACGTCGTCGCCCATAGCCAAACTTGCGCGCATGGTTGTGTGCCATTTTTACAAAGTTTTCAGATTGCCTCCCAAGTTTGCATCCCTCACTGAATTGGCCATAGAATCAATTGTGTCGAGACGGTTTTTGAATTTGAGGCCTCGGGTGCAGAGTTTTTAATGTCGTCGCCCATAGCCAAATTGCGCGCACGCTTGTGCGCCGTGTTTACAAAGTTTTCAGATTGCCTCTCGGGTTTGCATTTCTATCTGAATTGGCCATAGAATCAATTGTGTCGAGACGGTTTTTGAATTTGAGGCCTCGGGTGCGGAGTTTTTGACGTCGTCGCCCATAGCCAAATTGCGCGCACGCTTGTGCGCCGTTTTTACAAAGTTTTCAGATTGCCTCTCGGGTTTGCATTTCCATCTGAATTGGCCATAGAATCAATTGTGTCGAGACGGTTTTTGAATTTGAGGCCTCGGGTGCGGAGTTTTTGACGTCGTCGCCCATAGCCAAACTTGCGCGCATGGTTGTGTGCCATTTTTACAAAGTTTTCAGATTGCCTCCCAAGTTTGCATCCTTCACTGAATTGGCCATAGAATCAATTGTGTCGAGACGGTTTTTGAATTTGAGACCTCGGGTGCGGAGTTTTTGACGTCGTCGCCCATAATCAAATTGCGCGCACGCTTGTGCGACGTTTTTACAATGTTTTCAGATTACCTCTCGGGTTTGCATTCCTAGCTGAATTGGCCATATAATCAATTGTGTCGAGACGGTTTTTGAATTTGAGGCCTCGGGTGCGGAGTTTTTGACGTCGTCGCCCATAGCCATAATTGCGCGCACGCTTGTGCGCCGTTTTTACAAAGTTTTCAGATTACCTCTTGGGTTTGCATTTCTAGCTAAAATTGGTCAAAGAATCAATTGTGTCGAGACGGTTTTTGAATTTGAGGCCTCGGGTGCGGAGTTTTTGACGTCGTCGCCCATAGCCAAATTGCGCGCACGCTTGTGCGCCGTTTTTACAAAGTTTTCAGATTGCCTCTCGGGTTTGAATTTCCCACTGAATTGGCCATAGAATCAATTGTGTCGAGACGGTTTTTGAATTTGATGCCTCGGGTGCGGAGTTTTTGATGTCGTCGCCCATAGCCAAATTGCGCGCACGCTTGTGCGCCGTTTTTACAAAGTTTTCAGATTGCCTCTCGGGTTTGCATTTCTAGCTGAATTGGCCATAGAATCAATTTTGTCGAGACGGTTTTTGAATTTGAGGCCTCGGGTGCGGAGTTTTTGACGTCGTCGCACATCGCCAAATTGCGCGCACGCTTGTGCGCCGTTTTTACAAAGTTTTTAGATTGCCTCTCGGGTTTGCATTTCTAGCTAAAATTGGTCATAGAATCAATCGTGTCGAGACGGTTTTTGAATTTGAATCCACGGGTGTGGAGTTTTTGACGTCGTCGCCCATAGCCAAATTGCGCGCACGCTTGTGCGCCGTTTTTACAAAGTTTTCAGATTACCTCTCGGGTTTGCATTTCCATCTGAATTGGCCATAGAATCAATTGTGTCGAGACGGTTTTTGAATTTGAGGCCTCGGGTGCGGAGTTTTTGACGTCGTCGCCCATAGCCATAATTGCGCGCACGCTTGTGCGCCGTGTTTACAAAGTTTTCAGATTGCCTCTCGGGTTTGCATTTCTATCTGAATTGGCCATAGAATCAATTGTGTCGAGACGGTTTTTGAATTTGAGGCCTCGGGTGCGGAGTTTTTGACGTCGTCGCCCATAGCCAAATTGCGCGCACGCTTGTGCGCCGTTTTTACAAAGTTTTCAGATTGCCTCTCGGGTTTGAATTTCCCACTGAATTGGCCATAGAATCAATTGTGTCAAGACGGTTTTTGAATTTGATGCCTCGGGTGCGGAGTTTTTGATGTCGTCGCCCATAGCCAAATTGCGCGCACGCTTGTGCGCCGTTTTTACAAAGTTTTCAGATTGCCTCTCGGGTTTGCATTTCTAGCTGAATTGGCCATAGAATCAATTTTGTTGAGACGGTTTTAGAATTTGAGGCCTCGGGTGCGGAGTTTTTGACGTCGTCGCCCATAGCCAAATTGCGCGCACGCCCGTTTTTACAAAGTTTTCAGATTGCCTCTCGGGTTTGAATTTCCCACTGAATTGGCCATAGAATCAATTGTGTCGAGACGGTTTTTGAATTTGAGGCCTCGGGTGCGGAGTTTTTGATATCGTCGCCCAGCGCGCACGCTTGTGCGCCGTTTTTACAAAGTTTTCAGATTACCTCTCGGGTTTGCATTACCATCTGAATTGGCCATAGAATCAATTGTGTCGAGACGGTTTTTGAATTTGAGGCCTCGGGTGCGGAGTTTTTGACGTCGTCGCCCATAGCCAAACTTGCGCGCATGGTTGTGTGCCATTTTTACAAAGTTTTCAGATTGCCTCCCAAGTTTGCATCCCTCACTGAATTGGCCATAGAATCAATTGTGTCGAGACGGTTTTTGAATTTGAGACCTCGGGTGCGGAGTTTTTGACGTCGTCGCCCATAGCCAAATTGCGCGCACGCTTGTGCGCCGTTTTTACAAAGTTTTCAGATTGCCTCTCGGGTTTGCATTTCTAGCTGAATTGGCCATAGAATCAATTTTGTCGAGACGGTTTTTGAATTTGAGGCCTCGGGTGTGGAGTTTTTGACGTCGTCGCACATCGCCAAATTGCGCGCACGCTTGTGCGCCGTTTTTACAAAGTTTTCAGATTGCCTCTCGGGTTTGCATTTCTAGTTAAAATTGGTCATAGAATCAATTGTGTCGAGATGGTTTTTGAATTTGAAGCCACGGGTGTGGAGTTTTTGACGTCGTCGCCCATAGCCAAATTGCGCGCACGCTTGTGCGCCGTTTTTACAAAGTTTTCAGATTGCCTCTCGCGTTTGCATTTCTATCTTAATTGGCCATAGAATCAATTGTGTCGAGACGGTTTTTGAATTTGAGGCCTCGGGTGCGGAGTTTTTGACGTCGTCGCCCATAGCCAAACTTGCGCGCATGGTTGTGTGCCATTTTTACAAAGTTTTCAGATTGCCTCCCAAGTTTGCATCCCTCACTGAATTGGCCATATAATCAATTGTGTCGAGACGGTTTTTGAATTTGAGGCCTCGGGTGCAGAGTTTTTGATGTCGTCGCCCATAGCCAAATTGCGCGCACGCTTGTGCGCCGTGTTTACAAAGTTTTCAGATTGCCTCTCGGGTTTGCATTTCTATCTGAATTGGCCATAGAATCAATTGTGTCGAGACGGTTTTTGAATTTGAGGCCTCGGGTGCGGAGTTTTTGACGTCGTCGCCCATAGCCAAATTGCGCGCACGCTTGTGCGCCGTTTTTACAAAGTTTTCAGATTGCCTCTCGGGTTTGCATTTCCATCTGAATTGGCCATAGAATCAATTGTGTCGAGACGGTTTTTGAATTTGAGGCCTCGGGTGCGGAGTTTTTGACGTCGTCGCCCATAGCCAAACTTGCGCGCATGGTTGTGTGCCATTTTTACAAAGTTTTCAGATTGCCTCCCAAGTTTGCATCCCTCACTGAATTGGCCATAGAATCAATTGTGTCGAGACGGTTTTTGAATTTGAGACCTCGGGTGCGGAGTTTTTGACGTCGTCGCCCATAATCAAATCGCGCGCACGCTTGTGCGACGTTTTTACAAAGTTTTCAGATTACCTCTCGGGTTTGCATTTCTAGCTGAATTGGCCATATAATCAATTGTGTCGAGACGGTTTTTGAATTTGAGGCCTCGGGTGCGGAGTTTTTGACGTCGTCGCCCATAGCCATAATTGCGCGCACGCTTGTGCGCCGTTTTTACAAAGTTTTCAGATTACCTCTTGGGTTTGCATTTCTAGCTAAAATTGGTCAAAGAATCAATTGTGTCGAGACGGTTTTTGAATTTGAGGCCTCGGGTGCGGAGTTTTTGACGTCGTCGCCCATAGCCAAATTGCGCGCACGCTTGTGCGCCGTTTTTACAAAGTTTTCAGATTGCCTCTCGGGTTTGAATTTCCCACTGAATTGGCCATAGAATCAATTGTGTCGAGACGGTTTTTGAATTTGATGCCTCGGGTGCGGAGTTTTTGATGTCGTCGCCCATAGCCAAATTGCGCGCACGCTTGTGCGCCGTTTTTACAAAGTTTTCAGATTGCCTCTCGGGTTTGCATTTCTAGCTGAATTGGCCATAAAATCAATTTTGTCGAGACGGTTTTTGAATTTGAGGCCTCGGGTGCGGAGTTTTTGACGTCGTCGCACATCGCCAAATTGCGCGCACGCTTGTGCGCCGTTTTTACAAAGTTTTTAGATTGCCTCTCGGGTTTGCATTTCTAGCTAAAATTGGTCATAGAATCAATCGTGTCGAGACGGTTTTTGAATTTGAATCCACGGGTGTGGAGTTTTTGACGTCGTCGCCCATAGCCAAATTGCGCGCACGCTTGTGCGCCGTTTTTACAAAGTTTTCAGATTACCTCTCGGGTTTGCATTTCCATCTGAATTGGCCATAGAATCAATTGTGTCGAGACGGTTTTTGAATTTGAGGCCTCGGGTGCGGAGTTTTTGACGTCGTCGCCCATAGCCAAACTTGCGCGCATGGTTGTGTGCCATTTTTACAAAGTTTTCAGATTGCCTCCCAAGTTTGCATCCCTCACTGAATTGGCCATAGAATCAATTGTGTCGAGACGGTTTTTGAATTTGAGGCCTCGGGTGCGGAGTTTTTGACGTCGTCGCCCATAATCAAATTGCGCGCACGCTTGTGCGACGTTTTTACAAAGTTTTCAGATTGCCTCTCGGGTTTGCATCCCTAGCTGAATTGGCCATATAATCAATTGTGTCGAGATGGTTTTTGAATTTGAGGCCTCGGGTGCAGAGTTTTTGACGTCGTCGCCCATAGCCAAATTGCGCGCACGCTTGTGCGCCGTTTTTACAAAGTTTTCAGATTGCCTCTCGGGTTTGCATTTCTAGCTAAAATTGGTCAAAAAATCAATTGTGTCGAGACGGTTTTTGAATTTGAGGCCTCGGGTGCGGAGTTTTTGACGCCGTCGCCCATAGCCAAATTGCGCGCACGCTTGTGCGCCGTTTTTACAAAGTTTTTCAGATTGCCTCTCGGGTTTGAATTTCCCACTGAATTGGCCATAGAATCAATTGTGTCGAGACGGTTTTTGAATTTGAGGCCTCGGGTGTGGAGTTTTTGATGTCGTCGCCCATAGCCAAATTGCGCGCACGCTTGTGCGCCGTTTTTACAAAGTTTTCAGATTGCCTCTCGGGTTTGCATTTCTAGCTGAATTGGCCATAAAATCAATTTTGTCGAGACGGTTTTTGAATTTGAGGCCTCGGGTGCGGAGTTTTTGACGTCGTCGTACATTGCCAAATTGCGCGCACGCTTGTGCGCCGTTTTTACAAAGTTTTCAGATTGCCTCTCGGGTTTGCATTTCTAGCTAAAATTGGTCATAGAATCAATTGTGTCGAGACGGTTTTTGAATTTGAAGCCACGGGTGTGGAGTTTTTGACGTCGTCGCCCATAGCCAAATTGCGCGCACGCTTGTGCGCCGTTTTTACAAAGTTTTCAGATTGCCTCTCGGGTTTGCATCTCCATCTGAATTGGCCATAGAATCAATTGTGTCGAGACGGTTTTTGAATTTGAGGCCTCGGGTGCGGAGTTTTTGACGTCGTCGCCCATAGCCAAACTTGCGCGCATGGTTGTGTGCCATTTTTACAAAGTTTTCAGATTGCCTCCCAAGTTTGCATCCCTCACTGAATTGGCCATAGAATCAATTGTGTCGAGACGGTTTTTGAATTTGAGACCTCGGGTGCGGTGTTTTTGACGTCGTCGCCCATAATCAAATTGCGCGCACGCTTGTGCGACGTTTTTACAAAGTTTTCAGATTGCCTCTCGGGTTTGCATTTCTAGCTGAATTGGCCATATAATTAATTGTGTCGAGACGGTTTTTGAATTTGAGGCCTCGGGTGCGGAGTTTTTGACGTCGTCGCCCATAGCCAAATTGCGCGCACGCTTGTGCGCCGTTTTTACAAAGTTTTCAGATTGCCTCTTGGGTTTGCATTTCTAGCTAAAATTGGTCAAAGAATCAATTGTGTCGAGACGGTTTTTGAATTTGAGGCCTCGGGTGCGGAGTTTTTGACGTCGTCGCCCATAGCCAAATTGCGCGCACGCCCGTTTTTACAAAGTTTTCAGATTGCCTCTCGGGTTTGAATTTCCCACTGAATTGGCCATAGAATCAATTGTGTCGAGACGGTTTTTGAATTTGAGGCCTCGGGTGCGGAGTTTTTGATATCGTCGCCCAGCGCGCACGCTTGTGCGCCGTTTTTACAAAGTTTTCAGATTACCTCTCGGGTTTGCATTTCCATCTGAATTGGCCATAGAATCAATTGTGTCGAGACGGTTTTTGAATTTGAGGCCTCGGGTGCGGAGTTTTTGACGTCGTCGCCCATAGCCAAACTTGCGCGCATGGTTGTGTGCCATTTTTACAAAGTTTTCAGATTGCCTCCCAAGTTTGCATCCCTCACTGAATTGGCCATAGAATCAATTGTGTCGAGACGGTTTTTGAATTTGAGACCTCGGGTGCGGAGTTTTTGACGTCGTCGCCCATAGCCAAATTGCGCGCACGCTTGTGCGCCGTTTTTACAAAGTTTTCAGATTGCCTCTCGGGTTTGCATTTCTAGCTGAATTGGCCATAGAATCAATTTTGTCGAGACGGTTTTTGAATTTGAGGCCTCGGGTGTGGAGTTTTTGACGTCGTCGCACATCGCCAAATTGCGCACACGCTTGTGCGCCGTTTTTACAAAGTTTTCAGATTGCCTCTCGGGTTTGCATTTCTAGTTAAAATTGGTCATAGAATCAATTGTGTCGAGATGGTTTTTGAATTTGAAGCCACGGGTGTGGAGTTTTTGACGTCGTCGCCCATAGCCAAATTGCGCGCACGCTTGTGCGCCGTTTTTACAAAGTTTTCAGATTGCCTCTCGCGTTTGCATTTCTATCTGAATTGGCCATAGAATCAATTGTGTCGAGACGGTTTTTGAATTTGAGGCCTCGGGTGCGGAGTTTTTGACGTCGTCGCCCATAGCCAAACTTGCGCGCATGGTTGTGTGCCATTTTTACAAAGTTTTCAGATTGCCTCCCAAGTTTGCATCCCTCACTGAATTGGCCATAGAATCAATTGTGTCGAGACGGTTTTTGAATTTGAGGCCTCGGGTGCAGAGTTTTTGATGTCGTCGCCCATAGCCAAATTGCGCGCACGCTTGTGCGCCGTGTTTACAAAGTTTTCAGATTGCCTCTCGGGTTTGCATTTCTATCTGAATTGGCCATAGAATCAATTGTGTCGAGACGGTTTTTGAATTTGAGGCCTCGGGTGCGGAGTTTTTGACGTCGTCGCCCATAGCCAAATTGCGCGCACGCTTGTGCGCCGTTTTTACAAAGTTTTCAGATTGCCTCTCGGGTTTGCATTTCCATCTGAATTGGCCATAGAATCAATTGTGTCGAGACGGTTTTTGAATTTGAGGCCTCGGGTGCGGAGTTTTTTACGTCGTCGCCCATAGCCAAACTTGCGCGCATGGTTGTGTGCCATTTTTACAAAGTTTTCAGATTGCCTCCCAAGTTTGCATCCTTCACTGAATTGGCCATAGAATCAATTGTGTCGAGACGGTTTTTGAATTTGAGACCTCGGGTGCGGAGTTTTTGACGTCGTCGCCCATAATCAAATTGCGCGCACGCTTGTGCGACGTTTTTACAATGTTTTCAGATTACCTCTCGGGTTTGCATTTCTAGCTGAATTGGCCATATAATCAATTGTGTCGAGACGGTTTTTGAATTTGAGGCCTCGGGTGCGGAGTTTTTGACGTCGTCGCCCATAGCCATAATTGCGCGCACGCTTGTGCGCCGTTTTTACAAAGTTTTCAGATTACCTCTTGGGTTTGCATTTCTAGCTAAAATTGGTCAAAGAATCAATTGTGTCGAGACGGTTTTTGAATTTGAGGCCTCGGGTGCGGAGTTTTTGACGTCGTCGCCCATAGCCAAATTGCGCGCACGCTTGTGCGCCGTTTTTACAAAGTTTTCAGATTGCCTCTCGGGTTTGAATTTCCCACTGAATTGGCCATAGAATCAATTGTGTCGAGACGGTTTTTGAATTTGATGCCTCGGGTGCGGAGTTTTTGATGTCGTCGCCCATAGCCAAATTGCGCGCACGCTTGTCCGCCGTTTTTACAAAGTTTTCAGATTGCCTCTCGGGTTTGCATTTCTAGCTGAATTGGCCATAGAATCAATTTTGTCGAGACGGTTTTTGAATTTGAGGCCTCGGGTGCGGAGTTTTTGACGTCGTCGCACATCGCCAAATTGCGCGCACGCTTGTGCGCCGTTTTTACAAAGTTTTTAGATTGCCTCTCGGGTTTGCATTTCTAGCTAAAATTGGTCATAGAATCAATCGTGTCGAGACGGTTTTTGAATTTGAATCCACGGGTGTGGAGTTTTTGACGTCGTCGCCCATAGCCAAATTGCGCGCACGCTTGTGCGCCGTTTTTACAAAGTTTTCAGATTACCTCTCGGGTTTGCATTTCCATCTGAATTGGCCATAGAATCAATTGTGTCGAGACGGTTTTTGAATTTGAGGCCTCGGGTGCGGAGTTTTTGACGTCGTCGCCCATAGCCATAATTGCGCGCACGCTTGTGCGCCGTGTTTACAAAGTTTTCAGATTGCCTCTCGGGTTTGCATTTCTATCTGAATTGGCCATAGAATCAATTGTGTCGAGACGGTTTTTGAATTTGAGGCCTCGGGTGCGGAGTTTTTGACGTCGTCGCCCATAGCCAAATTGCGCGCACGCTTGTGCGCCGTTTTTACAAAGTTTTCAGATTGCCTCTCGGGTTTGAATTTCCCACTGAATTGGCCATAGAATCAATTGTGTCAAGACGGTTTTTGAATTTGATGCCTCGGGTGCGGAGTTTTTGATGTCGTCGCCCATAGCCAAATTGCGCGCACGCTTGTGCGCCGTTTTTACAAAGTTTTCAGATTGCCTCTCGGGTTTGCATTTCTAGCTGAATTGGCCATAGAATCAATTTTGTTGAGACGGTTTTTGAATTTGAGGCCTCGGGTGCGGAGTTTTTGACGTCGTCGCCCATAGCCAAATTGCGCGCACGCCCGTTTTTACAAAGTTTTCAGATTGCCTCTCGGGTTTGAATTTCCCACTGAATTGGCCATAGAATCAATTGTGTCGAGACGGTTTTTGAATTTGAGGCCTCGGGTGCGGAGTTTTTGATATCGTCGCCCAGCGCGCACGCTTGTGCGCCGTTTTTACAAAGTTTTCAGATTACCTCTCGGGTTTGCATTACCATCTGAATTAGCCATAGAATCAATTGTGTCGAGACGGTTTTTGAATTTGAGGCCTCGGGTGCGGAGTTTTTGACGTCGTCGCCCATAGCCAAACTTGCGCGCATGGTTGTGTGCCATTTTTACAAAGTTTTCAGATTGCCTCCCAAGTTTGCATCCCTCACTGAATTGGCCATAGAATCAATTGTGTCGAGACGGTTTTTGAATTTGAGACCTCGGGTGCGGAGTTTTTGACGTCGTCGCCCATAGCCAAATTGCGCGCACGCTTGTGCGCCGTTTTTACAAAGTTTTCAGATTGCCTCTCGGGTTTGCATTTCTAGCTGAATTGGCCATAGAATCAATTTTGTCGAGACGGTTTTTGAATTTGAGGCCTCGGGTGTGGAGTTTTTGACGTCGTCGCACATCGCCAAATTGCGCGCACGCTTGTGCGCCGTTTTTACAAAGTTTTCAGATTGCCTCTCGGGTTTGCATTTCTAGTTAAAATTGGTCATAGAATCAATTGTGTCGAGATGGTTTTTGAATTTGAAGCCACGGGTGTGGAGTTTTTGACGTCGTCGCCCATAGCCAAATTGCGCGCACGCTTGTGCGCCGTTTTTACAAAGTTTTCAGATTGCCTCTCGCGTTTGCATTTCTATCTGAATTGGCCATAGAATCAATTGTGTCGAGACGGTTTTTGAATTTGAGGCCTCGGGTGCGGAGTTTTTGACGTCGTCGCCCATAGCCAAACTTGCGCGCATGGTTGTGTGCCATTTTTACAAAGTTTTCAGATTGCCTCCCAAGTTTGCATCCCTCACTGAATTGGCCATATAATCAATTGTGTCGAGACGGTTTTTGAATTTGAGGCCTCGGGTGCAGAGTTTTTGATGTCGTCGCCCATAGCCAAATTGCGCGCACGCTTGTGCGCCGTGTTTACAAAGTTTTCAGATTGCCTCTCGGGTTTGCATTTCTATCTGAATTGGCCATAGAATCAATTGTGTCGAGACGGTTTTTGAATTTGAGGCCTCGGGTGCGGAGTTTTTGACGTCGTCGCCCATAGCCAAATTGCGCGCACGCTTGTGCGCCGTTTTTACAAAGTTTTCAGATTGCCTCTCGGGTTTGCATTTCCATCTGAATTGGCCATAGAATCAATTGTGTCGAGACGGTTTTTGAATTTGAGGCCTCGGGTGCGGAGTTTTTGACGTCGTCGCCCATAGCCAAACTTGCGCGCATGGTTGTGTGCCATTTTTACAAAGTTTTCAGATTGCCTCCCAAGTTTGCATCCCTCACTGAATTGGCCATAGAATCAATTGTGTCGAGACGGTTTTTGAATTTGAGACCTCGGGTGCGGAGTTTTTGACGTCGTCGCCCATAATCAAATTGCGCGCACGCTTGTGCGACGTTTTTACAAAGTTTTCAGATTACCTCTCGGGTTTGCATTTCTAGCTGAATTGGCCATATAATCAATTGTGTCGAGACGGTTTTTGAATTTGAGGCCTCGGGTGCGGAGTTTTTGACGTCGTCGCCCATAGCCATAATTGCGCGCACGCTTGTGCGCCGTTTTTACAAAGTTTTCAGATTACCTCTTGGGTTTGCATTTCTAGCTAAAATTGGTCAAAGAATCAATTGTGTCGAGACGGTTTTTGAATTTGAGGCCTCGGGTGCGGAGTTTTTGACGTCGTCGCCCATAGCCAAATTGCGCGCACGCTTGTGCGCCGTTTTTACAAAGTTTTCAGATTGCCTCTCGGGTTTGAATTTCCCACTGAATTGGCCATAGAATCAATTGTGTCGAGACGGTTTTTGAATTTGATGCCTCGGGTGCGGAGTTTTTGATGTCGTCGCCCATAGCCAAATTGCGCGCACGCTTGTGCGCCGTTTTTACAAAGTTTTCAGATTGCCTCTCGGGTTTGCATTTCTAGCTGAATTGGCCATAGAATCAATTTTGTCGAGACGGTTTTTGAATTTGAGGCCTCGGGTGCGGAGTTTTTGACGTCGTCGCACATCGCCAAATTGCGCGCACGCTTGTGCGCCGTTTTTACAAAGTTTTTAGATTGCCTCTCGGGTTTGCATTTCTAGCTAAAATTGGTCATAGAATCAATCGTGTCGAGACGGTTTTTGAATTTGAATCCACGGGTGTGGAGTTTTTGACGTCGTCGCCCATAGCCAAATTGCGCGCACGCTTGTGCGCCGTTTTTACAAAGTTTTCAGATTACCTCTCGGGTTTGCATTGCCATCTGAATTGGCCATAGAATCAATTGTGTCGAGACGGTTTTTGAATTTGAGGCCTCGGGTGCGGAGTTTTTGACGTCGTCGCCCATAGCCATAATTGCGCGCACGCTTGTGCGCCGTGTTTACAAAGTTTTCAGATTGCCTCTCGGGTTTGCATTTCTATCTGAATTGGCCATATAATCAATTGTGTCGAGACGGTTTTTGAATTTGAGGCCTCGGGTGCGGAGTTTTTGACGTCGTCGCCCATAGCCATAATTGCGCGCACGCTTGTGCGCCGTTTTTACAAAGTTTTCAGATTACCTCTTGGGTTTGCATTTCTAGCTAAAATTGGTCAAAGAATCAATTGTGTCGAGACGGTTTTTGAATTTGAGGCCTCGGGTGCGGAGTTTTTGACGTCGTCGCCCATAGCCAAATTGCGCGCACGCTTGTGCGCCGTTTTTACAAAGTTTTCAGATTGCCTCTCGGGTTTGAATTTCCCACTGAATTGGCCATAGAATCAATTGTGTCGAGACGGTTTTTGAATTTGATGCCTCGGGTGCGGAGTTTTTGATGTCGTCGCCCATAGCCAAATTGCGCGCACGCTTGTGCGCCGTTTTTACAAAGTTTTCAGATTGCCTCTCGGGTTTGCATTTCTAGCTGAATTGGCCATAGAATCAATTTTGTCGAGACGGTTTTTGAATTTGAGGCCTCGGGTGCGGAGTTTTTGACGTCGTCGCACATCGCCAAATTGCGCGCACGCTTGTGCGCCGTTTTTACAAAGTTTTTAGATTGCCTCTCGGGTTTGCATTTCTAGCTAAAATTGGTCATAGAATCAATCGTGTAGAGACGGTTTTTGAATTTGAATCCACGGGTGTGGAGTTTTTGACGTCGTCGCCCATAGCCAAATTGCGCGCACGCTTGTGCGCCGTTTTTACAAAGTTTTCAGATTACCTCTCGGGTTTGCATTTCCATCTGAATTGGCCATAGAATCAATTGTGTCGAGACGGTTTTTGAATTTGAGGCCTCGGGTGCGGAGTTTTTGACCTCGTCGCCCATAGCCATAATTGCGCGCACGCTTGTGCGCCGTGTTTACAAAGTTTTCAGATTGCCTCTCGGGTTTGCATTTCTATCTGAATTGGCCATAGAATCAATTGTGTCGAGACGGTTTTTGAATTTGAGGCCTCGGGTGCGGAGTTTTTGACGTCGTCGCCCATAGCCAAATTGCGCGCACGCTTGTGCGCCGTTTTTACAAAGTTTTCAGATTGCCTCTCGGGTTTGAATTTCCCACTGAATTGGCCATAGAATCAATTGTGTCGAGACGGTTTTTGAATTTGATGCCTCGGGTGCGGAGTTTTTCATGTCGTCGCCCATAGCCAAATTGCGCGCACGCTTGTGCGCCGTTTTTACAAAGTTTTCAGATTGCCTCTCGGGTTTGCATTTCTTGCTGAATTGGCCATAGAATCAATTTTGTCGAGACGGTTTTTGAATTTGAGGCCTCGGGTGCGGTGTTTTTGACGTCGTCGCAAATCGCCAAATTGCGCGCACGCTTGTGCGCCGTTTTTACAAAGTTTTTAGATTGCCTCTCGGGTTTGCATTTCTAGCTAAAATTGGTCATAGAATCAATCGTGTCGAGACGGTTTTTGAATTTGAAGCCACGGGTGTGGAGTTTTTGACGTCGTCGCCCATAGCCAAATTGCGCGCACGCTTGTGCGCCGTTTTTACAAAGTTTTCAGATTACCTCTCGGGTTTGCATTTCCATCTGAATTGGCCATAGAATCAATTGTGTCGAGACGGTTTTTGAATTTGAGGCCTCGGGTGCGGAGTTTTTGACGTCGTCGCCCATAGCCAAACTTGCGCGCATGGTTGTGTGCCATTTTTACAAAGTTTTCAGATTGCCTCCCAAGTTTGCATCCCTCACTGAATTGGCCATAGAATCAATTGTGTCGAGACGGTTTTTGAATTTGAGACCTCGGGTGCGGAGTTTTTGACGTCGTCGCCCATAGCCAAATTGCGCGCACGCTTGTGCGCCGTTTTTACAAAGTTTTCAGATTGCCTCTCGGGTTTGCATTTCTAGCTTAATTGGCCATAGAATCAATTTTGTCGAGACGGTTTTTGAATTTGAGGCCTCGGGTGCGGAGTTTTTGACGTCGTCGCACATCGCCAAATTGCGCGTACGCTTGTGCGCCATTTTTACAAAGTTTTCAGATTGCCTCTCGGGTTTGCATTTCTAGCTAAAATTGGTCATAGAATCAATTGTGTCGAGACGGTTTTTGAATTTGAAGCCACGGGTGTGGAGTTTTTGACGTCGTCGCCCATAGCCAAATTGCGCGCACGCTTGTGCGCCGTTTTTACAAAGTTTTCAGATTGCCTCTCGGGTTTGCATTTCCATCTGAATTGGCCATAGAATCAATTGTGTCGAGACGGTTTTTGAATTTGAGGCCTCGGGTGCGGAGTTTTTGACGTCGTCGCCCATAGCCAAACTTGCGCGCATGGTTGTGTGCCATTTTTACAAAGTTTTCAGATTGCCTCCCAAGTTTGCATCCCTCACTGAATTGGCCATAGAATCAATTGTGTCGAGACGGTTTTTGAATTTGAGACCTCGGGTGCGGAGTTTTTGACGTCGTCGCCCATAATCAAATTGCGCGCACGCTTGTGCGACGTTTTTACAAAGTTTTCAGATTACCTCTCGGGTTTGCATTTCTAGCTGAATTGGCCATATAATCAATTGTGTCGAGACGGTTTTTGAATTTGAGGCCTCGGGTGCGGAGTTTTTGACGTCGTCGCCCATAGCCATAATTGCGCGCACGCTTGTGCGCCGTTTTTACAAAGTTTTCAGATTACCTCTTGGGTTTGCATTTCTAGCTAAAATTGGTCAAAGAATCAATTGTGTCGAGACGGTTTTTGAATTTGAGGCCTCGGGTGCGGAGTTTTTGACGTCGTCGCCCATAGCCAAATTGCGCGCACGCTTGTGCGCCATTTTTACAAAGTTTTCAGATTGCCTCTCGGGTTTGAATTTCCCACTGAATTGGCCATAGAATCAATTGTGTCGAGACGGTTTTTGAATTTGATGCCTCGGGTGCGGAGTTTTTGATGTCGTCGCCCATAACCAAATTGCGCGCACGCTTGTGCG
Source organism: Galeopsis tetrahit (assembly GCA_963675135.1). NCBI lineage: Eukaryota > Viridiplantae > Streptophyta > Magnoliopsida > Lamiales > Lamiaceae > Galeopsis > Galeopsis tetrahit. The sequence goes on along the minus strand of OY776121.1, from coordinate 7,451,294 downwards.
CCGTTTTTACAAAGTTTTCAGATTGCCTCTCGGGTTTGCATTTCTAGCTGAATTTGCCATAGAATCAATTTTGTCGAGACGGTTTTTGAATTTGAGGCCTCGGGTGCGGAGTTTTTGACGTCGTCGCACATCGCCAAATTGCGCGCACGCTTGTGCGCCGTTTTTACAAAGTTTTCAGATTGCCTCTCGGGTTTGCATTTCTAGTTAAAATTGGTCATAGAATCAATTGTGTCGAGACGGTTTTTGAATTTGAAGCCACGGGTGTGGAGTTTTTGACGTCGTCGCCCATAGCCAAATTGCGCGCACGCTTGTGCGCCGTTTTTACAAAGTTTTCAGATTGCCTCTCGCGTTTGCATTTCTATCTGAATTGGCCATAGAATCAATTGTGTCGAGACGGTTTTTGAATTTGAGGCCTCGGGTGCGGAGTTTTTGACGTCGTCGCCCATAGCCAAACTTGCGCGCATGGTTGTGTGCCATTTTTACAAAGTTTTCAGATTGCCTCCCAAGTTTGCATCCCTCACTGAATTGGCCATAGAATCAATTGTGTCGAGACGGTTTTTGAATTTGAGGCCTCGGGTGCAGAGTTTTTGATGTCGTCGCCCATAGCCAAATTGCGCGCACGCTTGTGCGCCGTGTTTACAAAGTTTTCAGATTGCCTCTCGGGTTTGCATTTCTATCTGAATTGGCCATAGAATCAATTGTGTCGAGACGGTTTTTGAATTTGAGGCCTCGGGTGCGGAGTTTTTGACGTCGTCGCCCATAGCCAAATTGCGCGCACGCTTGTGCGCCGTTTTTACAAAGTTTTCAGATTGCCTCTCGGGTTTGCATTTCCATCTGAATTGGCCATAGAATCAATTGTGTCGAGACGGTTTTTGAATTTGAGGCCTCGGGTGCGGAGTTTTTGACGTCGTCGCCCATAGCCAAACTTGCGCGCATGGTTGTGTGCCATTTTTACAAAGTTTTCAGATTGCCTCCCAAGTTTGCATCCCTAACTGAATTGGCCATAGAATCAATTGTGTCGAGACGGTTTTTGAATTTGAGACCTCGGGTGCGGAGTTTTTGACGTCGTCGCCCATAATCAAATTGCGCGCACGCTTGTGCGACGTTTTTACAAAGTTTTCAGATTACCTCTCGGGTTTGCATTTCTAGCTGAATTGGCCATATAATCAATTGTGTCGAGACGGTTTTTGAATTTGAGGCCTCGGGTGCGGAGTTTTTGACGTCGTCGCCCATAGCCATAATTGCGCGCACGCTTGTGCGCCGTTTTTACAAAGTTTTCAGATTACCTCTTGGGTTTGCATTTCTAGCTAAAATTGGTCAAAGAATCAATTGTGTCGAGACGGTTTTTGAATTTGAGGCCTCGGGTGCGGAGTTTTTGACGTCGTCGCCCATAGCCAAATTGCGCGCACGCTTGTGCGCCGTTTTTACAAAGTTTTCAGATTGCCTCTCGGGTTTGAATTTCCCACTGAATTGGCCATAGAATCAATTGTGTCGAGACGGTTTTTGAATTTGATGCCTCGGGTGCGGAGTTTTTGATGTCGTCGCCCATAGCCAAATTGCGCGCACGCTTGTGCGCCGTTTTTACAAAGTTTTCAGATTGCCTCTCGGGTTTGCATTTCTAGCTGAATTGGCCATAGAATCAATTTTGTCGAGACGGTTTTTGAATTTGAGGCCTCGGGTGCGGAGTTTTTGACGTCGTCGCACATCGCCAAATTGCGCGCACGCTTGTGCGCCGTGTTTACAAAGTTTTCAGATTGCCTCTCGGGTTTGCATTTCTATCTGAATTGGCCATAGAATCAATTGTGTCGAGACGGTTTTTGAATTTGAGGCCTCGGGTGCGGAGTTTTTGACGTCGTCGCCCATAGCCAAATTGCGCGCACGCTTGTGCGCCGTTTTTACAAAGTTTTCAGATTGCCTCTCGGGTTTGAATTTCCCACTGAATTGGCCATAGAATCAATTGTGTCGAGACGGTTTTTGAATTTGATGCCTCGGGTGCGGAGTTTTTGATGTCGTCGCCCATAGCCAAATTGCGCGCACGCTTGTGCGCCGTTTTTACAAAGTTTTCAGATTGCCTCTCGGGTTTGCATTTCTAGCTGAATTGGCCATAGAATCAATTTTGTCGAGACGGTTTTTGAATTTGAGGCCTCGGGTGCGGAGTTTTTGACGTCGTCGCACATCGCCAAATTGCGCGCACGCTTGTGCGCCGTTTTTACAAAGTTTTTAGATTGCCTCTCGGGTTTGCATTTCTAGCTAAAATTGGTCATAGAATCAATCGTGTCGAGACGGTTTTTGAATTTGAAGCCACGGGTGTGGAGTTTTTGACGTCGTCGCCCATAGCCAAATTGCGCGCACGCTTGTGCGCCGTTTTTACAAAGTTTTCAGATTACCTCTCGGGTTTGCATTTCCATCTGAATTGGCCATAGAATCAATTGTGTCGAGACGGTTTTTGAATTTGAGGCCTCGGGTGCGGAGTTTTTGACGTCGTCGCCCATAGCCAAATTGCGCGCACGCTTGTGCGCCGTTTTTACAAAGTTTTCAGATTGCCTCTCGGGTTTGAATTTCCCACTGAATTGGCCATAGAATCAATTGTGTCGAGACGGTTTTTGAATTTGATGCCTCGGGTGCGGAGTTTTTGATGTCGTCGCCCATAGCCAAATTGCGCGCACGCTTGTGCGCCGTTTTTACAAAGTTTTCAGATTGCCTCTCGGGTTTGCATTTCTAGCTGAATTGGCCATAGAATCAATTTTGTCGAGACGGTTTTTGAATTTGAGGCCTCGGGTGCGGAGTTTTTGACGTCGTCGCACATCGCCAAATTGCGCGCACGCTTGTGCGCCGTTTTTACAAAGTTTTTAGATTGCCTCTCGGGTTTGCATTTCTAGCTAAAATTGGTCATAGAATCAATCGTGTCGAGACGGTTTTTGAATTTGAAGCCACGGGTGTGGAGTTTTTGACGTCGTCGCCCATAGCCAAATTGCGCGCACGCTTGTGCGCCGTTTTTACAAAGTTTTCAGATTACCTCTCGGGTTTGCATTTCCATCTGAATTGGCCATAGAATCAATTGTGTCGAGACGGTTTTTGAATTTGAGGCCTCGGGTGCGGAGTTTTTGACGTCGTCGCCCATAGCCATAATTGCGCGCACGCTTGTGCGCCGTGTTTACAAAGTTTTCAGATTGCCTCTCGGGTTTGCATTTCTATCTGAATTGGCCATAGAATCAATTGTGTCGAGACGGTTTTTGAATTTGAGGCCTCGGGTGCGGAGTTTTTGACGTCGTCGCCCATAGCCAAATTGCGCGCACGCTTGTGCGCCGTTTTTACAAAGTTTTCAGATTGCCTCTCGGGTTTGAATTTCCCACTGAATTGGCCATAGAATCAATTGTGTCGAGACGGTTTTTGAATTTGAGGCCTCGGGTGCGGAGTTTTTGATGTCGTCGCCCATAGCCAAATTGCGCGCACGCTTGTGCGCCGTTTTTATAAAGTTTTCAGATTACCTCTCGGGGTTGCATATCTAGCTGAATTGGCCATAGAATCAATTTTGTCGAGACGGTTTTTGAATTTGAGGCCTCGGGTGCGGAGTTTTTGACGTCGTCGCACATCGCCAAATTGCGCGCACGCTTGTGCGCCGTTTTTACAAAGTTTTCAGATTACCTCTCGGGTTTGCATTTCTAGCTAAAATTGGTCATAGAATCAATTGTGTCGAGACGGTTTTTGAATTTGAGGCCACGGGTGCGGAGGTTTTGACGTCGTCGCCCATAGCCAAATTGCGCGCACGCTTGTGCGCCGTTTTTACAAAGTTTTCAGATTGCCTCTCGAGTTTGCATTTCTATCTGAATTGGTCATAGAATCAATTGTGTCGAGACGGTTTTTGAATTTGAGGCCTCGGGTGCGGAGTTTTTGACGTCGTCGCCCATAGCCAAACTTGCGCGCATGGTTGTGTGCCATTTTTACAAAGTTTTCAGATTGCCTCCCAAGTTTGCATCCCTCACTGAATTGGCCATAGAATCAATTGTGTCGAGATGATTTTTGAATTTGAGACCTCGGGTGCGGAGTTTTTGACGTCGTCGCCCATAGCCAAATTGCGCGCACGCTTGTGCGCCGTTTTTACAAAGTTTTCAGATTGCCTCTCGGGTTTGCATTCCTAGCTGAATTGGCCATAGAATCAATTGCGTCGAGACGGTTTTTGAATTTGAGGCCTCGGGTGCGGAGTTTTTGACGTCGTCGCCCATAGTCAAATTGTGCGCACGCTTGTGCGCTGTTTTTACAAAGTATTCAGATTGCCTCTCGGGTTTGCATTTCTAGCTGAATTGGCCATAAAATCAATTGTGTCGAGACGGTTTTTGAATTTGAGGCCTCGGGTGCGGAGTTTTTGACGTCGTCGCCCATAGCCAAATTGCGCGCACGCTTGTGCGCCGTTTTTACAAAGTTTTCAAATTGCCTCTCGGGTTTGCATTTCTAGCTAAAATTGGTCATAGAATCAATTGGTTCGAGACGGTTTTTGAATTTGAGGCCACGGGGGCGGAGTTTTTGACGTCGTCGCCCATAGCCAAATTGCGCGCACGCTTGTGCGCCGTTTTTACAAAGTTTTCAGATTGCCTCTCGGGTTTACATTTCTATCTGAATTGGCCATAGAATCAATTGTGTCGAGACGGTTTTTGCATTTGAGGCCTCGGGTGCGGAGTTTTTGACGTCGTCGCCCATAGCCAAACTTGCGCGCATGGTTGTGTGCCATTTTTACAAAGTTTTCAGATTGCCTCCCAAGTTTGCATCCCTCACTGAATTGGCCATAGAATCAATTGTGTCGAGACGGTTTTTGAATTTGAGGCCTCGGGTGCGGAGTTTTTGACGTCGTCGCCCATAGCCAAATTGCGCGCACGCTTGTGCGCCGTTTTTACAAAGTTTTCAGATTGCCTCTCGGGTTTGCATTTCTAGCTGAATTGGCCATAGAATCAATTGTGTCGAGACGGTTTTTGAATTTGAGGCCACGGGTGCGGAGGTTTTGACGTCGTCGCCCATAGCCAAATTGCGCGCACGCTTGTGCGCCGTTTTTACAAAGTATTCAGATTGCCTCTCGGGTTTGCCTTTCTAGCTAAAATTGGTCATAGAATCAATTGTGTCGAGACGGTTTTTGAATTTGAGGCCTCGGGTGTGAAGTTTTTGACGTCGTCGCCCATAGCCAAATTGCGCGCACGCTTGTGCGCCGTTTTTACAAAGTTTTCAGATTCCCTCTCGGGTTTGAATTTCCCACTGAATTGGCCATACAATCAATTGTGTCGAGACGGTTTTTGAATTTGAGGCCTCGGGTGCGGAGTTTTTGACGTCGTCGCCCATAGCCAAACTTGCGCGCATGGTTGTGTGCCATTTTTACAAAGTTTTCAGATTGCCTCCCAAGTTTGCATACCTCACTGAATTGGCCATAGAATCAATTGTGTCGAGACGGTTTTTGAATTTGATGCCTCGGGTGCGGAGTTTTTGACGTCGTCGCCCATAGCCAAATTGCGCGCACGCTTGTGCGATGTTTTTACAAAGTTTTCAGATTGCCTCTCGGGTTTGCATTACTAGCTGAATTGGCCATAGAATCAATTGTGTCGAGACGGTTTTTGAATTTGAGGCCTCGGGTGCGGAGTTTTTGACGTCGTCGCCCATAGCCAAATTGCGCGCACGCTTGTGCGCCGTTTTTACAAAGTTTTCAGATTGCCTCTCGGGTTTGCATTTCTAGCTGAATTGGCCATAGAATCAATTGTGTCGAGACGGTTTTTGAATTTGAGGCCACGGGTGCGGAGGTTTTGACGTCGTCGCCCATAGCCAAATTGCGCGCACGCTTGTGCGCCGTTTTTACAAAGTATTCAGATTGCCTCTCGGGTTTGCCTTTCTAGCTAAAATTGGTCATAGAATCAATTGTGTCGAGACGGTTTTTGAATTTGAGGCCTCGGGTGTGAAGTTTTTGACGTCGTCGCCCATAGCCAAATTGCGCGCACGCTTGTGCGCCGTTTTTACAAAGTTTTCAGATTCCCTCTCGGGTTTGAATTTCCCACTGAATTGGCCATACAATCAATTGTGTCGAGACGGTTTTTGAATTTGAGGCCTCGGGTGCGGAGTTTTTGACGTCGTCGCCCATAGCCAAACTTGCGCGCATGGTTGTGTGCCATTTTTACAAAGTTTTCAGATTGCCTCCCAAGTTTGCATACCTCACTGAATTGGCCATAGAATCAATTGTGTCGAGACGGTTTTTGAATTTGATGCCTCGGGTGCGGAGTTTTTGACGTCGTCGCCCATAGCCAAATTGCGCGCACGCTTGTGCGATGTTTTTACAAAGTTTTCAGATTGCCTCTCGGGTTTGCATTACTAGCTGAATTGGCCATAGAATCAATTGTGTCGAGACGGTTTTTGAATTTGAGGCCTCGGGTGCGGAGTTTTTGACGTCGTCGCCCATAGCCAAATTGCGCGCACGCTTGTGCGCCGTTTTTACAAAGTTTTCAGATTGCCTCTCGGGTTTGCATTTCTAGCTAAAATTGGTCATAGAGTCAATTGTGTCGAGACGGTTTTTGAATTTGAGGCCTCGGGTGCGAAGTTTTTGACGTCGTCGCCCATAGCCAAATTGCGCGCACGCTTGTGCGCCGTTTTTACAAAGTTTTCAGATTGCCTCTCGGGTTTGAATTTCCCACTGAATTGGCCATAGAATCAATTGTGTCGAGACGGTTTTTGAATTTGAGGCCTCGGGTGCGGAGTTTTTGATGTCGTCGCCCATAGCCAAATTGCGCGCACGCTTGTGCGCCGTTTTTATAAAGTTTTCAGATTACCTCTCGGGTTTGCATTTCTAGCTGAATTGGCCATAGAATCAATTTTGTCGAGACGGTTTTTGAATTTGAGGCCTCGGGTGCGGAGTTTTTGACGTCGTCGCACATCGCCAAATTGCGCGCTCGCTTGTGCGCCGTTTTTACAAAGTTTTCAGATTGCCTCTCGGGTTTGCATTTCTAGCTAAAATTGGTCATAGAATCAATTGTGTCGAGACGGTTTTTGAATTTGAGGCCACGGGTGCGGAGGTTTTGACGTCGTCGCCCATAGCCAAATTGCGCGCACGCTTGTGCGCCGTTTTTACAAAGTTTTCAGATTGCCTCTCGGGTTTGCATTTCTATCTGAATTGGTCATAGAATCAATTGTGTCGAGACGGTTTTTGAATTTGAGACCTCGGGTGCGGAGTTTTTGACGTCGTCGCCCATAGCCAAACTTGCGCGCATGGTTGTGTGCCATTTTTACAAAGTTTTCAGATTGCCTCCCAAGTTTGCATCCCTCACTGAATTGGCCATAGAATCAATTGTGTCGAGACGGTTTTTGAATTTGAGACCTCGGGTGCGGAGTTTTTGACGTCGTCGCCCATAGCCAAATTGCGCGCACGTTTGTGCGCCGTTTTTACAAAGTTTTCAGATTGCCTCTCGGGTTTGCATTTCTAGCTGAATTGGCCATAGAATCAATTGCGTCGAGACGGTTTTTGAATTTGAGGCCTCGGGTGCGGAGTTTTTGACGTCGTCGCCCATAGTCAAATTGTGCGCACGCTTGTGCGCCGTTTTTACAAAGTATTCAGATTGCCTCTCGGGTTTGCATTTCTAGCTGAATTGGCCATAAAATCAATTGTGTCGAGACGGTTTTTGAATTTGAGGCCTCGGGTGCGGAGTTTTTGACGTCGTCGCCCATAGCCAAATTGCGCGCACGCTTGTGCGCCGTTTTTACAAAGTTTTCAAATTGCCTCTCGGGTTTGCATTTCTAGCTAAAATTGGTCATAGAATCAATTGGTTCGAGACGGTTTTTGAATTTGAGGCCACGGGGGCGGAGTTTTTGACGTCGTCGCCCATAGCCAAATTGCGCGCACGCTTGTGCGCCGTTTTTACAAAGTTTTCAGATTGCCTCTCGGGTTTACATTTCTATCTGAATTGGCCATAGAATCAATTGTGTAGAGACGGTTTTTGCATTTGAGGCCTCGGGTGCGGAGTTTTTGACGTCGTCGCCCATAGCCAAACTTGCGCGCATGGTTGTGTGCCATTTTTACAAAGTTTTCAGATTGCCTCCCAAGTTTGCATCCCTCACTGAATTGGCCATAGAATCAATTGTGTCGAGACGGTTTTTGAATTTGAGGCCTCGGGTGCGGAGTTTTTGACGTCGTCGCCCATAGCCAAATTGCGCGCACGCTTGTGCGCCGATTTTACAAAGTTTTCAGATTGCCTCTCGGGTTTGCATTTCTAGCTGAATTGGCCATAGAATCAATTGTGTCGAGACGGTTTTTGAATTTGAGGCCTCGGGTGCGGAGTTTTTGACGTCGTCGCCCATAGTCAAATTGCGCGCACGCTTGTGCGCCGTTTTTACAAAGTTTTCAGATTGCCTCTCGGGTTTGCATTTCTAGCTAAAATTGGTCATAGAATCAATTGTGTCGAGACAGTTTTTGAATTTGAGGCCTCGGGTGCGAAGTTTTTGACGTCGTCGCCCATAGCCAAATTGCGCGCACGCTTGTGCGCCGTTTTTACAAAGTTTTCAGATTCCCTCTCGGGTTTGAATTTCCCACTGAATTGGCCATAGAATCAATTGTGTCGAGACGGTTTTTGAATTTGAGGCCTCGGGTGCGGAGTTTTTGATGTCGTCGCCCATAGCCAAATTGCGCGCACGCTTGTGCGCCGTTTTTATAAAGTTTTCAGATTGCCTCTCGGGTTTGCATTTCTAGCTAAAATTGGTCATAGAATCAATTGTGTCGAGACGGTTTTTGAATTTGAGGCCACGGGTGCGGAGTTTTTGACGTCGTCGCCCATAGCCAAATTGCGCGCACGCTTGTGCGCCGTTTTTACAAAGTTTTCAGATTGCCTCTCGGGTTTGCATTTCTATCTGAATTGGCCATAGAATCAATTGTGTCGAGACGGTTTTTCAATTTGAGGCCTCGGGTGCGGAGTTTTTGACGTCGTCGCCCATAGCCTAACTTGCGCGCATGGTTGTGTGCCATTTTTACAAAGTTTTCAGATTGCCTCCCAAGTTTGCATCCCTCACTGAATTGGCAATAGAATCAATTGTGTCGAGACGGTTTTTGAATTTGAGACCTCGGGTGCGGAGTTTTTGACGTCGTCGCCCATAGCCAAATTGCGCGCACGCTTGTGCGCCGTTTTTACAAAGTTTTCAGATTGCCTCTCGGGTTTGCATTTCTAGCTGAATTGGCCATAGAATCAATTGCGTCGAGACGGTTTTTTAATTTGAGGCCTCGGGTGCGGAGTTTTTGACGTCGTCGCCCATAGTCAAATTGTGCGCACAATTGTGCGCCATTTTTACAAAGTATTCAGATTGCCTCTCGGGTTTGCATTTCTAGCTGAATTGGCCATAGAATCAATTGTGTCGAGACGGTTTTTGAATTTGAGGCCTCGGGTGCGGAGTTTTTGACGTCGTCGCCCATAGCCAAACTTGCGCGCATGGTTGTGTGCCATTTTTACAAAGTTTTCAGATTGCCTCCCAAGTTTGCATCCCTCACTGAATTGGCCATAGAATCAATTGTGTCGAGACGGTTTTTGAATTTGAGGCCACGGGTGCGGAGGTTTTGACGTCGTCGCCCATAGCCAAATTGCGCGCACGCTTGTGCGCCGTTTTTACAAAGTATTCAGATTGCCTCTCGGGTTTGCATTTCTAGCTAAAATTGGTCATAGAATCAATTGTGTCGAGACGGTTTTTGAATTTGAGGCCTCGGGTGCGAAGTTTTTGACGTCGTCGCCCATAGCCAAATTGCGCGCACGCTTGTGCGCCGTTTTTACAAAGTTTTCAGATTCCCTCTAGGGTTTGAATTTCCCACTGAATTGGCCATACAATCAATTGTGTCGAGACGGTTTTTGAATTTGAGGCCTCGGGTGCGGAGTTTTTGACGTCGTCGCCCATAGCCAAACTTGCGCGCATGGTTGTGTGCCATTTTTACAAAGTTTTCAGATTGCCTCCCAAATTTGCATACCTCACTGAATTGGCCATAGAATCAATTGTGTCGAGACGGTTTTTGAATTTGATGCCTCGGGTGCGGAGTTTTTGACGTCGTCGCCCATAGCCAAATTGCGCGCACGCTTGTGCGATGTTTTTACAAAGTTTTCAGATTGCCTCTCGGGTTTGCATTACTAGCTGAATTGGCCATAGAATCAATTGTGTCGAGACGGTTTTTGAATTTGAGGCCTCGGGTGCGGAGTTTTTGACGTCGTCGCCCATAGCCAAATTGCGCGCACGCTTGTGCGCCGTTTTTACAAAGTTTTCAGATTGCCTCTCGGGTTTGCATTTCTAGCTAAAATTGGTCATAGAGTCAATTGTGTCGAGACGGTTTTTGAATTTGAGGCCTCGGGTGCGAAGTTTTTGACGTCGTCGCCCATAGCCAAATTGCGCGCACGCTTGTGCGCCGTTTTTACAAAGTTTTCAGATTGCCTCTCGGGTTTGAATTTCCCACTGAATTGGCCATAGAATCAATTGTGTCGAGACGGTTTTTGAATTTGAGGCCTCGGGTGCGGAGTTTTTGATGTCGTCGCCCATAGCCAAATTGCGCGCACGCTTGTGCGCCGTTTTTATAAAGTTTTCAGATTACCTCTCGGGTTTGCATTTCTAGCTGAATTGGCCATAGAATCAATTTTGTCGAGACGGTTTTTGAATTTGAGGCCTCGGGTGCGGAGTTTTTGACGTCGTCGCACATCGCCAAATTGCGCGCTCGCTTGTGCGCCGTTTTTACAAAGTTTTCAGATTGCCTCTCGGGTTTGCATTTCTAGCTAAAATTGGTCATAGAATCAATTGTGTCGAGACGGTTTTTGAATTTGAGGCCACGGGTGCGGAGGTTTTGACGTCGTCGCCCATAGCCAAATTGCGCGCACGCTTGTGCGCCGTTTTTACAAAGTTTTCAGATTGCCTCTCGGGTTTGCATTTCTATCTGAATTGGTCATAAAATCAATTGTGTCGAGACGGTTTTTGAATTTGAGGCCTCGGGTGCGGAGTTTTTGACGTCGTCGCCCATAGCCAAACTTGCGCGCATGGTTGTGTGCCATTTTTACAAAGTTTTCAGATTGCCTCCCAAGTTTGCATCCCTCACTGAATTGGCCATAGAATCAATTGTGTCGAGACGGTTTTTGAATTTGAGACCTCGGGTGCGGAGTTTTTGACGTCGTCGCCCATAGCCAAATTGCGCGCACGTTTGTGCGCCGTTTTTACAAAGTTTTCAGATTGCCTCTCGGGTTTGCATTTCTAGCTGAATTGGCCATAGAATCAATTGCGTCGAGACGGTTTTTGAATTTGAGGCCTCGGGTGCGGAGTTTTTGACGTCGTCGCCCATAGTCAAATTGTGCGCACGCTTGTGCGCCGTTTTTACAAAGTATTCAGATTGCCTCTCGGGTTTGCATTTCTAGCTGAATTGGCCATAAAATCAATTGTGTCGAGACGGTTTTTGAATTTGAGGCCTCGGGTGCGGAGTTTTTGACGTCGTCGCCCATAGCCAAAATGGCGCGCACGCTTGTGCGCCGTTTTTACAAAGTTTTCAAATTGCCTCTCGGGTTTGCATTTCTAGCTAAAATTGGTCATAGAATCAATTGGTTCGAGACGGTTTTTGAATTTGAGGCCACGGGGGCGGAGTTTTTGACGTCGTCGCCCATAGCCAAATTGCGCGCACGCTTGTGCGCCGTTTTTACAAAGTTTTCAGATTGCCTCTCGGGTTTACATTTCTATCTGAATTGGCCATAGAATCAATTGTGTCGAGACGGTTTTTGCATTTGAGGCCTCGGGTGCGGAGTTTTTGACGTCGTCGCCCATAGCCAAACTTGCGCGCATGGTTGTGTGCCATTTTTACAAAGTTTTCAGATTGCCTCCCAAGTTTGCATCCCTCACTGAATTGGCCATAGAATCAATTGTGTCGAGACGGTTTTTGAATTTGAGGCCTCGGGTGCGGAGTTTTTGACGTCGTCGCCCATAGCCAAATTGCGCGCACGCTTGTGCGCCGATTTTACAAAGTTTTCAGATTGCCTCTCGGGTTTGCATTTCTAGCTGAATTGGCCATAGAATCAATTGTGTTGAGACGGTTTTTGAATTTGAGGCCTCGGGTGCGGAGTTTTTGACGTCGTCGCCCATAGTCAAATTGCGCGCACGCTTGTGCGCCGTTTTTACAAAGTTTTCAGATTGCCTCTCGGGTTTGCATTTCTAGCTAAAATTGGTCATAGAATCAATTGTGTCGAGACAGTTTTTGAATTTGAGGCCTCGGGTGCGAAGTTTTTGACGTCGTCGCCCATAGCCAAATTGCGCGCACGCTTGTGCGCCGTTTTTACAAAGTTTTCAGATTCCCTCTCGGGTTTGAATTTCCCACTGAATTGGCCATAGAATCAATTGTGTCGAGACGGTTTTTGAATTTGAGGCCTCGGGTGCGGAGTTTTTGATGTCGTCGCCCATAGCCAAATTGCGCGCACGCTTGTGCGATGTTTTTACAAAGTTTTCAGATTGCCTCTCGGGTTTGCATTACTAGCTGAATTGGCCATAGAATCAATTGTGTCGAGACGGTTTTTGAATTTGAGGCCTCGGGTGCGGAGTTTTTGACGTCGTCGCCCATAGCCAAATTGCGCGCACGCTTGTGCGCCGTTTTTACAAAGTTTTCAGATTGCCTCTCGGGTTTGCATTTCTAGCTAAAATTGGTAATAGAGTCAATTGTGTCGAGACGGTTTTTGAATTTGAGGCCTCGGGTGCGAAGTTTTTGACGTCGTCGCCCATAGCCAAATTGCGCGCACGCTTGTGCGCCGTTTTTACAAAGTTTTCAGATTGCCTCTCGGGTTTGAATTTCCCACTGAATTGGCCATAGAATCAATTGTGTCGAGACGGTTTTTGAATTTGAGGCCTCGGGTGCGGAGTTTTTGATGTCGTCGCCCATAGCCAAATTGCGCGCACGCTTGTGCGCCGTTTTTATAAAGTTTTCAGATTACCTCTCGGGTTTGCATTTCTAGCTGAATTGGCCATAGAATCAATTTTGTCGAGACGGTTTTTGAATTTGAGGCCTCGGGTGCGGAGTTTTTGACGTCGTCGCACATCGCCAAATTGCGCGCTCGCTTGTGCGCCGTTTTTACAAAGTTTTCAGATTGCCTCTCGGGTTTGCATTTCTAGCTAAAATTGGTCATAGAATCAATTGTGTCGAGACGGTTTTTGAATTTGAGGCCACGGGTGCGGAGGTTTTGACGTCGTCGCCCATAGCCAAATTGCGCGCACGCTTGTGCGCCGTTTTTACAAAGTTTTCAGATTGCCTCTCGGGTTTGCATTTCTATCTGAATTGGTCATAGAATCAATTGTGTCGAGACGGTTTTTGAATTTGAGGCCTCGGGTGCGGAGTTTTTGACGTCGTCGCCCATAGCCAAACTTGCGCGCATGGTTGTGTGCCATTTTTACAAAGTTTTCAGATTGCCTCCCAAGTTTGCATCCCTCACTGAATTGGCCATAGAATCAATTGTGTCGAGACGGTTTTTGAATTTGAGACCTCGGGTGCGGAGTTTTTGACGTCGTCGCCCATAGCCAAATTGCGCGCACGTTTGTGCGCCGTTTTTACAAAGTTTTCAGATTGCCTCTCGGGTTTGCATTTCTAGCTGAATTGGCCATAGAATCAATTGCGTCGAGACGGTTTTTGAATTTGAGGCCTCGGGTGCGGAGTTTTTGACGTCGTCGCCCATAGCCAAATTGCGCGCACGCTTGTGCGCCGTTTTTACAAAGTTTTCAGATTCCCTCTCGGGTTTGAATTTCCCACTGAATTGGCCATAGAATCAATTGTGTCGAGACGGTTTTTGAATTTGAGGCCTCGGGTGCGGAGTTTTTGATGTCGTCGCCCATAGCCAAATTGCGCGCACGCTTGTGCGATGTTTTTACAAAGTTTTCAGATTGCCTCTCGGGTTTGCATTACTAGCTGAATTGGCCATAGAATCAATTGTGTCGAGACGGTTTTTGAATTTGAGGCCTCGGGTGCGGAGTTTTTGACGTCGTCGCCCATAGCCAAATTGCGCGCACGCTTGTGCGCCGTTTTTACAAAGTTTTCAGATTGCCTCTCGGGTTTGCATTTCTAGCTAAAATTGGTAATAGAGTCAATTGTGTCGAGACGGTTTTTGAATTTGAGGCCTCGGGTGCGAAGTTTTTGACGTCGTCGCCCATAGCCAAATTGCGCGCACGCTTGTGCGCCGTTTTTACAAAGTTTTCAGATTGCCTCTCGGGTTTGAATTTCCCACTGAATTGGCCATAGAATCAATTGTGTCGAGACGGTTTTTGAATTTGAGGCCTCGGGTGCGGAGTTTTTGATGTCGTCGCCCATAGCCAAATTGCGCGCACGCTTGTGCGCCGTTTTTATAAAGTTTTCAGATTACCTCTCGGGTTTGCATTTCTAGCTGAATTGGCCATAGAATCAATTTTGTCGAGACGGTTTTTGAATTTGAGGCCTCGGGTGCGGAGTTTTTGACGTCGTCGCACATCGCCAAATTGCGCGCTCGCTTGTGCGCCGTTTTTACAAAGTTTTCAGATTGCCTCTCGGGTTTGCATTTCTAGCTAAAATTGGTCATAGAATCAATTGTGTCGAGACGGTTTTTGAATTTGAGGCCACGGGTGCGGAGGTTTTGACGTCGTCGCCCATAGCCAAATTGCACGCACGCTTGTGCGCCGTTTTTACAAAGTTTTCAGATTGCCTCTCGGGTTTGCATTTCTATCTGAATTGGTCATAGAATCAATTGTGTCGAGACGGTTTTTGAATTTGAGGCCTCGGGTGCGGAGTTTTTGACGTCGTCGCCCATAGCCAAACTTGCGCGCATGGTTGTGTGCCATTTTTACAAAGTTTTCAGATTGCCTCCCAAGTTTGCATCCCTCACTGAATTGGCCATAGAATCAATTGTGTCGAGACGGTTTTTGAATTTGAGACCTCGGGTGCGGAGTTTTTGACGTCGTCGCCCATAGCCAAATTGCGCGCACGTTTGTGCGCCGTTTTTACAAAGTTTTCAGATTGCCTCTCGGGTTTGCATTTCTAGCTGAATTGGCCATAGAATCAATTGCGTCGAGACGGTTTTTGAATTTGAGGCCTCGGGTGCGGAGTTTTTGACGTCGTCGCCCATAGTCAAATTGTGCGCACGCTTGTGCGCCGTTTTTACAAAGTATTCAGATTGCCTCTCGGGTTTGCATTTCTAGCTGAATTGGCCATAAAATCAATTGTGTCGAGACGGTTTTTGAATTTGAGGCCTCGGGTGCGGAGTTTTTGACGTCGTCGCCCATAGCCAAAATGGCGCGCACGCTTGTGCGCCGTTTTTACAAAGTTTTCAAATTGCCTCTCGGGTTTGCATTTCTAGCTAAAATTGGTCATAGAATCAATTGGTTCGAGACGGTTTTTGAATTTGAGGCCACGGGGGCGGAGTTTTTGACGTCGTCGCCCATAGCCAAATTGCGCGCACGCTTGTGCGCCGTTTTTACAAAGTTTTCAGATTGCCTCTCGGGTTTACATTTCTATCTGAATTGGCCATAGAATCAATTGTGTCGAGACGGTTTTTGCATTTGAGGCCTCGGGTGCGGAGTTTTTGACGTCGTCGCCCATAGCCAAACTTGCGCGCATGGTTGTGTGCCATTTTTACAAAGTTTTCAGATTGCCTCCCAAGTTTGCATCCCTCACTGAATTGGCCATAGAATCAATTGTGTCGAGACGGTTTTTGAATTTGAGGCCTCGGGTGCGGAGTTTTTGACGTCGTCGCCCATAGCCAAATTGCGCGCACGCTTGTGCGCCGATTTTACAAAGTTTTCAGATTGCCTCTCGGGTTTGCATTTCTAGCTGAATTGGCCATAGAATCAATTGTGTCGAGACGGTTTTTGAATTTGAGGCCTCGGGTGCGGAGTTTTTGACGTCGTCGCCCATAGTCAAATTGCGCGCACGCTTGTGCGCCGTTTTTACAAAGTTTTCAGATTGCCTCTCGGGTTTGCATTTCTAGCTAAAATTGGTCATAGAATCAATTGTGTCGAGACAGTTTTTGAATTTGAGGCCTCGGGTGCGAAGTTTTTGACGTCGTCGCCCATAGCCAAATTGCGCGCACGCTTGTGCGCCGTTTTTACAAAGTTTTCAGATTCCCTCTCGGGTTTGAATTTCCCACTGAATTGGCCATAGAATCAATTGTGTCGAGACGGTTTTTGAATTTGAGGCCTCGGGTGCGGAGTTTTTGATGTCGTCGCCCATAGCCAAATTGCGCGCACGCTTGTGCGATGTTTTTACAAAGTTTTCAGATTGCCTCTCGGGTTTGCATTACTAGCTGAATTGGCCATAGAATCAATTGTGTCGAGACGGTTTTTGAATTTGAGGCCTCGGGTGCGGAGTTTTTGACGTCGTCGCCCATAGCCAAATTGCGCGCACGCTTGTGCGCCGTTTTTACAAAGTTTTCAGATTGCCTCTCGGGTTTGAATTTCCCACTGAATTGGCCATAGAATCAATTGTGTCGAGACGGTTTTTGAATTTGAGGCCTCGGGTGCGGAGTTTTTGATGTCGTCGCCCATAGCCAAATTGCGCGCACGCTTGTGCGCCGTTTTTATAAAGTTTTCAGATTACCTCTCGGGTTTGCATTTCTAGCTGAATTGGCCATAGAATCAATTTTGTCGAGACGGTTTTTGAATTTGAGGCCTCGGGTGCGGAGTTTTTGACGTCGTCGCACATCGCCAAATTGCGCGCTCGCTTGTGCGCCGTTTTTACAAAGTTTTCAGATTGCCTCTCGGGTTTGCATTTCTAGCTAAAATTGGTCATAGAATCAATTGTGTCGAGACGGTTTTTGAATTTGAGGCCACGGGTGCGGAGGTTTTGACGTCGTCGCCCATAGCCAAATTGCGCGCACGCTTGTGCGCCGTTTTTACAAAGTTTTCAGATTGCCTCTCGGGTTTGCATTTCTATCTGAATTGGTCATAGAATCAATTGTGTCGAGACGGTTTTTGAATTTGAGGCCTCGGGTGCGGAGTTTTTGACGTCGTCGCCCATAGCCAAACTTGCGCGCATGGTTGTGTGCCATTTTTACAAAGTTTTCAGATTGCCTCCCAAGTTTGCATCCCTCACTGAATTGGCCATAGAATCAATTGTGTCGAGACGGTTTTTGAATTTGAGACCTCGGGTGCGGAGTTTTTGACGTCGTCGCCCATAGCCAAATTGCGCGCACGTTTGTGCGCCGTTTTTACAAAGTTTTCAGATTGCCTCTCGGGTTTGCATTTCTAGCTGAATTGGCCATAGAATCAATTGCGTCGAGACGGTTTTTGAATTTGAGGCCTCGGGTGCGGAGTTTTTGACGTCGTCGCCCATAGTCAAATTGTGCGCACGCTTGTGCGCCGTTTTTACAAAGTATTCAGATTGCCTCTCGGGTTTGCATTTCTAGCTGAATTGGCCATAAAATCAATTGTGTCGAGACGGTTTTTGAATTTGAGGCCTCGGGTGCGGAGTTTTTGACGTCGTCGCCCATAGCCAAATTGCGCGCACGCTTGTGCGCCGTTTTTACAAAGTTTTCAAATTGCCTCTCGGGTTTGCATTTCTAGCTAAAATTGGTCATAGAATCAATTGGTTCGAGACGGTTTTTGAATTTGAGGCCACGGGGGCGGAGTTTTTGACGTCGTCGCCCATAGCCAAATTGCGCGCACGCTTGTGCGCCGTTTTTACAAAGTTTTCAGATTGCCTCTCGGGTTTACATTTCTATCTGAATTGGCCATAGAATCAATTGTGTCGAGACGGTTTTTGCATTTGAGGCCTCGGGTGCGGAGTTTTTGACGTCGTCGCCCATAGCCAAACTTGCGCGCATGGTTGTGTGCCATTTTTACAAAGTTTTCAGATTGCCTCCCAAGTTTGCATCCCTCACTGAATTGGCCATAGAATCAATTGTGTCGAGACGGTTTTTGAATTTGAGGCCTCGGGTGCGGAGTTTTTGACGTCGTCGCCCATAGCCAAATTGCGCGCACGCTTGTGCGCCGATTTTACAAAGTTTTCAGATTGCCTCTCGGGTTTGCATTTCTAGCTGAATTGGCCATAGAATCAATTGTGTCGAGACGGTTTTTGAATTTGAGGCCTCGGGTGCGGAGTTTTTGACGTCGTCGCCCATAGTCAAATTGCGCGCACGCTTGTGCGCCGTTTTTACAAAGTTTTCAGATTGCCTCTCGGGTTTGCATTTCTAGCTAAAATTGGTCATAGAATCAATTGTGTCGAGACAGTTTTTGAATTTGAGGCCTCGGGTGCGAAGTTTTTGACGTCGTCGCCCATAGCCAAATTGCGCGCACGCTTGTGCGCCGTTTTTACAAAGTTTTCAGATTCCCTCTCGGGTTTGAATTTCCCACTGAATTGGCCATAGAATCAATTGTGTCGAGACGGTTTTTGAATTTGAGGCCTCGGGTGCGGAGTTTTTGATGTCGTCGCCCATAGCCAAATTGCGCGCACGCTTGTGCGCCGTTTTTATAAAGTTTTCAGATTGCCTCTCGGGTTTGCATTTCTAGCTAAAATTGGTCATAGAATCAATTGTGTCGAGACGGTTTTTGAATTTGAGGCCACGGGTGCGGAGTTTTTGACGTCGTCGCCCATAGCCAAATTGCGCGCACGCTTGTGCGCCGTTTTTACAAAGTTTTCAGATTGCCTCTCGGGTTTGCATTTCTATCTGAATTGGCCATAGAATCAATTGTGTCGAGACGGTTTTTCAATTTGAGGCCTCGGGTGCGGAGTTTTTGACGTCGTCGTCCATAGCCTAACTTGCGCGCATGGTTGTGTGCCATTTTTACAAAGTTTTCAGATTGCCTCCCAAGTTTGCATCCCTCACTGAATTGGCCATAGAATCAATTGTGTCGAGACGGTTTTTGAATTTGAGACCTCGGGTGCGGAGTTTTTGACGTCGTCGCCCATAGCCAAATTGCGCGCACGCTTGTGCGCCGTTTTTACAAAGTTTTCAGATTGCCTCTCGGGTTTGCATTTCTAGCTGAATTGGCCATAGAATCAATTGCGTCGAGACGGTTTTTTAATTTGAGGCCTCGGGTGCGGAGTTTTTGACGTCGTCGCCCATAGTCAAATTGTGCGCACGCTTGTGCGCCATTTTTACAAAGTATTCAGATTGCCTCTCGGGTTTGCATTTCTAGCTGAATTGGCCATAGAATCAATTGTGTCGAGACGGTTTTTGAATTTGAGGCCTCGGGTGCGGAGTTTTTGACGTCGTCGCCCATAGCCAAATTGCGCGCACGCTTGTGCGCCGTTTTTACAAAGTTTTCAAATTGCCTCTCGGGTTTGCATTTCTAGCTAAAATTGGTCATAGAATCAATTGTGTCGAGACGGTTTTTGAATTTGAGGCCACGGGTGCGGAGTTTTTGACGTCGTCGCCCATAGCCAAATTGCGCGCACGCTTGTGCGCCGTTTTTACAAAGTTTTCAGATTGCCTCTCGGGTTTACATTTCTATCTGAATTGGCCATAGAATCAATTGTGTCGAGACGGTTTTTGAATTTGAGGCCTCGGGTGCGGAGTTTTTGACGTCGTCGCCCATAGTCAAATTGCGCGCACGCTTGTGCGCCGTTTTTACAAAGTTTTCAGATTCCCTCTCGGGTTTGAATTTCCCACTGAATTGGCCATAGAATCAATTGTGTCGAGACGGTTTTTGAATTTGAGGCCTCGGGTGCGGAGTTTTTGATGTCGTCGCCCATAGCCAAGCGCACGCTTGTGCGCCGTTTTTATAAAGTTTTCAGATTGCCTCTCGGGTTTGCATTTCTAGCTGAATTGGCCATAGAATCAATTTTGTCGAGACGGTTTTTGAATTTGAGGCCTCGGGTGCGGAGTTTTTGACGTCGTCGCACATCGCCAAATTGCGCGCTCGCTTGTGCGCCGTTTTTACAAAGTTTTCAGATTGCCTCTCGGGTTTGAATTTCCCACTGAATTGGCCATAGAATCAATTGTGTCGAGACGGTTTTTGAATTTGAGGCCTCGGGTGCGGAGTTTTTGATGTCGTCGCCCATAGCCAAATTGCGCGCACGCTTGTGCGCCGTTTTTATAAAGTTTTCAGATTACCTCTCGGGTTTGCATTTCTAGCTGAATTGGCCATAGAATCAATTTTGTCGAGACGGTTTTTGAATTTGAGGCCTCGGGTGCGGAGTTTTTGACGTCGTCGCACATCGCCAAATTGCGCGCTCGCTTGTGCGCCGTTTTTACAAAGTTTTCAGATTGCCTCTCGGGTTTGCATTTCTAGCTAAAATTGGTCATAGAATCAATTGTGTCGAGACGGTTTTTGAATTTGAGGCCACGGGTGCGGAGGTTTTGACGTCGTCGCCCATAGCCAAATTGCGCGCACGCTTGTGCGCCGTTTTTACAAAGTTTTCAGATTGCCTCTCGGGTTTGCATTTCTATCTGAATTGGTCATAGAATCAATTGTGTCGAGACGGTTTTTGAATTTGAGGCCTCGGGTGCGGAGTTTTTGACGTCGTCGCCCATAGCCAAACTTGCGCGCATGGTTGTGTGCCATTTTTACAAAGTTTTCAGATTGCCTCCCAAGTTTGCATCCCTCACTGAATTGGCCATAGAATCAATTGTGTCGAGACGGTTTTTGAATTTGAGGCCACGGGTGCGGAGGTTTTGACGTCGTCGCCCATAGCCAAATTGCGCGCACGCTTGTGCGCCGTTTTTACAAAGTTTTCAGATTGCCTCTCGGGTTTGCATTTCTAGCTAAAATTGGTCATAGAATCAATTGTGTCGAGACGGTTTTTGAATTTGAGGCCACGGGTGCGGAGTTTTTGACGTCGTCGCCCATAGCCAAATTGCGCGCACGCTTGTGCGCCGTTTTTACAAAGTTATCAGATTGCCTCTCGGGTTTACATTTCTATCTGAATTGGCCATAGAATCAATTGTGTCGAGACGGTTTTTGAATTTGAGGCCTCGGGTGCGGAGTTTTTGACGTCGTCGCCCATAGTCAAATTGCGCGCACGCTTGTGCGCCGTTTTTACAAAGTTTTCAGATTGCCTCTCGGGTTTGCATTTCTAGCTAAAATTGGTCATAGAATCAATTGTGTCGAGACGGTTTTTGAATTTGAGGCCTCGGGTGCGAAGTTTTTGACGTCGTCGCCCATAGCCAAATTGCGCGCACGCTTGTGCGCCGTTTTTACAAAGTTTTCAGATTCCCTCTCGGGTTTGAATTTCCCACTGAATTGGCCATAGAATCAATTGTGTCGAGACGGTTTTTGAATTTGAGGCCTCGGGTGCGGAGTTTTTGATGTCGTCGCCCATAGCCAAGCGCACGCTTGTGCGCCGTTTTTATAAAGTTTTCAGATTGCCTCTCGGGTTTGCATTTCTAGCTGAATTGGCCATAGAATCAATTTTGTCGAGACGGTTTTTGAATTTGAGGCCTCGGGTGCGGAGTTTTTGACGTCGTCGCACATCGCCAAATTGCGCGCACGCTTGTGCGCCGTTTTTACAAAGTTTTCAGATTGCCTCTCGGGTTTGCATTTCTAGCTAAAATTGGTCATAGAATCAATTGTGTCGAGACGGTTTTTGAATTTGAGGCCACGGGTGCGGAGTTTTTGACGTCGTCGCCCATAGCCAAATTGCGCGCACGCTTGTGCGCCGTTTTTACAAAGTTTTCAGATTGCCTCTCGGGTTTACATTTCTATCTGAATTGGCCATAGAATCAATTGTGTCGAGACGGTTTTTGAATTTGAGGCCTCGGGTGCGGAGTTTTTGACGTCGTCGCCCATAGTCAAATTGCGCGCACGCTTGTGCGCCGTTTTTACAAAGTTTTCAGATTGCCTCTCGGGTTTGCATTTCTAGCTAAAATTGGTCATAGAATCAATTGTGTCGAGACGGTTTTTGAATTTGAGGCCTCGGGTGCGAAGTTTTTGACGTCGTCGCCCATAGCCAAATTGCGCGCACGCTTGTGCGCCGTTTTTACAAAGTTTTCAGATTCCCTCTCGGGTTTGAATTTCCCACTGAATTGGCCATAGAATCAATTGTGTCGAGACGGTTTTTGAATTTGAGGCCTCGGGTGCGGAGTTTTTGATGTCGTCGCCCATAGCCAAATTGCGCGCACGCTTGTGCGCCGTTTTTATAAAGTTTTCAGATTGCCTCTCGGGTTTGCATTTCTAGCTGAATTGGCCATAGAATCAATTTTGTCGAGACGGTTTTTGAATTTGAGGCCTCGGGTGCGGAGTTTTTGACGTCGTCGCACATCGCCAAATTGCGCGCACGCTTGTGCGCCGTTTTTACAAAGTTTTCAGATTGCCTCTCGGGTTTGCATTTCTAGCTAAAATTGGTCATAGAATCAATTGTGTCGAGACGGTTTTTGAATTTGAGGCCTCGGGTGCGAAGTTTTTGACGTCGTCGCCCATAGCCAAATTGCGCGCACGCTTGTGCGTCGTTTTTACAAAGTTTTCAGATTCCCTCTCGGGTTTGAATTTCCCACTGAATTGGCCATAGAATCAATTGTGTCGAGACGGTTTTTGAATTTGAGGCCTCGGGTGCGGAGTTTTTGATGTCGTCGCCCATAGCCAAATTGCGCGCACGCTTGTGCGCCGTTTTTATAAAGTTTTCAGATTGCCTCTCGGGTTTGCATTTCTAGCTAAAATTGGTCATAGAATCAATTGTGTCGAGACGGTTTTTGAATTTGAGGCCACGGGTGCGGAGTTTTTGACGTCGTCGCCCATAGCCAAATTGCGCGCACGCTTGTGCGCCGTTTTTACAAAGTTTTCAGATTGCCTCTCGGGTTTGCATTTCTATCTGAATTGGCCATAGAATAAATTGTGTCGAGACGGTTTTTCAATTTGAGGCCTCGGGTGCGGAGTTTTTCACGTCGTCGCCCATAGCCTAAATTGCGCGCACGCTTGTGCGCCGTTTTTACAAAGTTTTCAGATTGCCTCTCGGGTTTACATTTCTATCTGAATTGGCCATAGAATCAATTGTGTCGAGACGGTTTTTGAATTTGAGGCCTCGGGTGCGGAGTTTTTGACGTCGTCGCCCATAGTCAAATTGCGCGCACGCTTGTGCGCCGTTTTTACAAAGTTTTCAGATTGCCTCTCGGGTTTGCATTTCTAGCTAAAATTGGTCATAGAATCAATTGTGTCGAGACGGTTTTTGAATTTGAGGCCTCGGGTGCGAAGTTTTTGACGTCGTCGCCCATAGCCAAATTGCGCGCACGCTTGTGCGCCGTTTTTACAAAGTTTTCAGATTCCCTCTCGGGTTTGAATTTCCCACTGAATTGGCCATAGAATCAATTGTGTCGAGACGGTTTTTGAATTTGAGGCCTCGGGTGCGGAGTTTTTGATGTCGTCGCCCATAGCCAAGCGCACGCTTGTGCGCCGTTTTTATAAAGTTTTCAGATTGCCTCTCGGGTTTGCATTTCTAGCTGAATTGGCCATAGAATCAATTTTGTCGAGACGGTTTTTGAATTTGAGGCCTCGGGTGCGGAGTTTTTGACGTCGTCGCACATCGCCAAATTGCGCGCACGCTTGTGCGCCGTTTTTACAAAGTTTTCAGATTGCCTCTCGGGTTTGCATTTCTAGCTAAAATTGGTCATAGAATCAATTGTGTTGAGACGGTTTTTGAATTTGAGGCCACGGGTGCGGAGTTTTTGACGTCGTCGCCCATAGCCAAATTGCGCGCACGCTTGTGCGCCGTTTTTACAAAGTTTTCAGATTGCCTCTCGGGTTTACATTTCTATCTGAATTGGCCATAGAATCAATTGTGTCGAGACGGTTTTTGAATTTGAGGCCTCGGGTGCGGAGTTTTTGACGTCGTCGCCCATAGTCAAATTGCGCGCACGCTTGTGCGCCGTTTTTACAAAGTTTTCAGATTGCCTCTCGGGTTTGCATTTCCAGCTAAAATTGGTCATAGAATCAATTGTGTCGAGACGGTTTTTGAATTTGAGGCCTCGGGTGCGAAGTTTTTGACGTCGTCGCCCATAGCCAAATTGCGCGCACGCTTGTGCGCCGTTTTTACAAAGTTTTCAGATTCCCTCTCGGGTTTGAATTTCCCACTGAATTGGCCATAGAATCAATTGTGTCGAGACGGTTTTTGAATTTGAGGCCTCGGGTGCGGAGTTTTTGATGTCGTCGCCCATAGCCAAATTGCGCACACGCTTGTGCGCCGTTTTTATAAAGTTTTCAGATTGCCTCTCGGGTTTGCATTTCTAGCTGAATTGGCCATAGAATCAATTTTGTCGAGACGGTTTTTGAATTTGAGGCCTCGGGTGCGGAGTTTTTGACGTCGTCGCACATCGCCAAATTGCGCGCACGCTTGTGCGCCGTTTTTACAAAGTTTTCAGATTGCCTCTCGGGTTTGCATTTCTAGCTAAAATTGGTCATAGAATCAATTGTGTCGAGACGGTTTTTGAATTTGAGGCCTCGGGTGCGAAGTTTTTGACGTCGTCGCCCATAGCCAAATTGCGCGCACGCTTGTGCGTCGTTTTTACAAAGTTTTCAGATTCCCTCTCGGGTTTGAATTTCCCACTGAATTGGCCATAGAATCAATTGTGTCGAGACGGTTTTTGAATTTGAGGCCTCGGGTGCGGAGTTTTTGATGTCGTCGCCCATAGCCAAATTGCGCGCACGCTTGTGCGCCGTTTTTATAAAGTTTTCAGATTGCCTCTCGGGTTTGCATTTCTAGCTAAAATTGGTCATAGAATCAATTGTGTCGAGACGGTTTTTGAATTTGAGGCCACGGGTGCGGAGTTTTTGACGTCGTCGCCCATAGCCAAATTGCGCGCACGCTTGTGCGCCGTTTTTACAAAGTTTTCAGATTGCCTCTCGGGTTTGCATTTCTATCTGAATTGGCCATAGAATAAATTGTGTCGAGACGGTTTTTCAATTTGAGGCCTCGGGTGCGGAGTTTTTCACGTCGTCGCCCATAGCCTAAATTGCGCGCATGGTTGTGTGCCATTTTTACAAAGTTTTCAGATTGCCTCCCAAGTTTGCATCCCTCACTGAATTGGCCATAGAATCAATTGTGTCGAGACGGTTTTTGAATTTGAGACCTCGGGTGCGGAGTTTTTGACGTCGTCGCCCATAGCCAAATTGCGCGCACGCTTGTGCGCCGTTTTTACAAAGTTTTCAGATTGCCTCTCGGGTTTGCATTTCTAGCTGAATTGGCCATAGAATCAATTGCGTCGAGACGGTTTTTTAATTTGAGGCCTCGGGTGCGGAGTTTTTGACGTCGTCGCCCATAGTCAAATTGTGCGCACGCTTGTGCGCCATTTTTACAAAGTATTCAGATTGCCTCTCGGGTTTGCATTTCTAGCTGAATTGGCCATAGAATCAATTGTGTCGAGACGGTTTTTGAATTTGAGGCCTCGGGTGCGGAGTTTTTGACGTCGTCACCCATAGCCAAATTGCGCGCACGCTTGTGCGCCGTTTTTACAAAGTTTTCAA
Source organism: Galeopsis tetrahit (assembly GCA_963675135.1). Lineage (NCBI taxonomy): Eukaryota > Viridiplantae > Streptophyta > Magnoliopsida > Lamiales > Lamiaceae > Galeopsis > Galeopsis tetrahit. Next base: position 7,425,944 of record OY776121.1, on the reverse strand, counting down.
ATTGCCTCTCGGGTTTGCATTTCTAGCTAAAATTGGTCATAGAATCAATTGTGTCGAGACGGTTTTTGAATTTGAGGCCACGGGTGCGGAGTTTTTGACGTCGTCGCCCATAGCCAAATTGCGCGCACGCTTGTGCGCCGTTTTTACAAAGTTTTCAGATTGCCTCTCGGGTTTACATTTCTATCTGAATTGGCCATAGAATCAATTGTGTCGAGACGGTTTTTGAATTTGAGGCCTCGGGTGCGGAGTTTTTGACGTCGTCGCCCATAGTCAAATTGCGCGCACGCTTGTGCGCCGTTTTTACAAAGTTTTCAGATTGCCTCTCGGGTTTGCATTTCTAGCTAAAATTGGTCATAGAATCAATTGTGTCGAGACGGTTTTTGAATTTGAGGCCTCGGGTGCGAAGTTTTTGACGTCGTCGCCCATAGCCAAATTGCGCGCACGCTTGTGCGCCGTTTTTACAAAGTTTTCAGATTCCCTCTCGGGTTTGAATTTCCCACTGAATTGGCCATAGAATCAATTGTGTCGAGACGGTTTTTGAATTTGAGGCCTCGGGTGCGGAGTTTTTGATGTCGTCGCCCATAGCCAAATTGCGCGCACGCTTGTGCGCCGTTTTTATAAAGTTTTCAGATTGCCTCTCGGGTTTGCATTTCTAGCTGAATTGGCCATAGAATCAATTTTGTCGAGACGGTTTTTGAATTTGAGGCCTCGGGTGCGGAGTTTTTGACGTCGTCGTACATCGCCAAATTGCGCGCACGCTTGTGCGCCGTTTTTACAAAGTTTTCAGATTGCCTCTCGGGTTTGCATTTCTAGCTAAAATTGGTCATAGAATCAATTGTGTCGAGACGGTTTTTGAATTTGAGGCCACGGGTGCGGAGTTTTTGACGTCGTCGCCCATAGCCAAATTGCGCGCACGCTTGTGCGCCGTTTTTACAAAGTTTTCAGATTGCCTCTCGGGTTTGCATTTCTAGCTGAATTGGCCATAGAATCAATTGCGTCGAGACGGTTTTTTAATTTGAGGCCTCGGGTGCGGAGTTTTTGACGTCGTCGCCCATAGTCAAATTGTGCGCACGCTTGTGCGCCATTTTTACAAAGTATTCAGATTGCCTCTCGGGTTTGCATTTCTAGCTGAATTGGCCATAGAATCAATTGTGTCGAGACGGTTTTTGAATTTGAGGCCTCGGGTGCGGAGTTTTTGACGTCGTCACCCATAGCCAAATTGCGCGCACGTTTGTGCGCCGTTTTTACAAAGTTTTCAAATTGCCTCTCGGGTTTGCATTTCTAGCTAAAATTGGTCATAGAATCAATTATGTCGAGACGGTTTTTGAATTTGAGGCCACGGGTGCGGAGTTTTTGACGTCGTCGCCCATAGCCAAATTGCGCGCACGCTTGTGCGCCGTTTTTACAAAGTTTTCAGATTGCCTCTCGGGTTTACATTTCTATCTGAATTGGCCATAGAATCAATTGTGTCGAGACGGTTTTTGAATTTGAGGCCTCGGGTGCGGAGTTTTTGACGTCGTCGCCCATAGTCAAATTGCGCGCACGCTTGTGCGCCGTTTTTACAAAGTTTTCAGATTGCCTCTCGGGTTTGCATTTCTAGCTAAAATTGGTCATAGAATCAATTGTGTCGAGACGGTTTTTGAATTTGAGGCCTCGGGTGCGAAGTTTTTGACGTCGTCGCCCATAGCCAAATTGCGCGCACGCTTGTGCGCCGTTTTTACAAAGTTTTCAGATTCCCTCTCGGGTTTGAATTTCCCACTGAATTGGCCATAGAATCAATTGTGTCGAGACGGTTTTTGAATTTGAGGCCTCGGGTGCGGAGTTTTTGATGTCGTCGCCCATAGCCAAATTGCGCGCACGCTTGTGCGCCGTTTTTATAAAGTTTTCAGATTGCCTCTCGGGTTTGCATTTCTAGCTGAATTGGCCATAGAATCAATTTTGTCGAGACGGTTTTTGAATTTGAGGCCTCGGGTGCGGAGTTTTTGACGTCGTCGCACATCGCCAAATTGCGCGCACGCTTGTGCGCCGTTTTTACAAAGTTTTCAGATTGCCTCTCGGGTTTGCATTTCTAGCTAAAATTGGTCATAGAATCAATTGTGTCGAGACGGTTTTTGAATTTGAGGCCACGGGTGCGGAGTTTTTGACGTCGTCGCCCATAGCCAAATTGCGCGCACGCTTGTGCGCCGTTTTTACAAAGTTTTCAGATTGCCTCTCGGGTTTGCATTTCTATCTGAATTGGCCATAGAATCAATTGTGTCGAGACGGTTTTTGAATTTGAGGCCTCGGGTGCGGAGTTTTTGACGTCGTCGCCCATAGCCTAACTTGCGCGCATGGTTGTGTGCCATTTTTACAAAGTTTTCAGATTGCCTCCCAAGTTTGCATCCCTCACTGAATTGGCCATAGAATCAATTGTGTCGAGACGGTTTTTGAATTTGAGACCTCGGGTGCGGAGTTTTTGACGTCGTCGCCCATAGCCAAATTGCGCGCACGCTTGTGCGCCGTTTTTACAAAGTTTTCAGATTGCCTCTCGGGTTTGCATTCCTAGCTGAATTGGCCATAGAATCAATTGCGTCGAGACGGTTTTTTAATTTGAGGCCTCGGGTGCGGAGTTTTTGACGTCGTCGCCCATAGTCAAATTGTGCGCACGCTTGTGCGCCGTTTTTACAAAGTATTCAGATTGCCTCTCGGGTTTGCATTTCTAGCTGAATTGGCCATAGAATCAATTGTGTCGAGACGGTTTTTGAATTTGAGGCCTCGGGTGCGGAGTTTTTGACGTCGTCGCCCATAGCCAAATTGCGCGCACGCTTGTGCGCCGTTTTTACAAAGTTTTCAAATTGCCTCTCGGGTTTGCATTTCTAGCTAATATTGGTCATAGAATCAATTGTGTCGAGACGGTTTTTGAATTTGAGGCCACGGGTGCGTAGTTTTTGACGTCGTCGCCCATAGCCAAATTGCGCGCACGCTTGTGCGCCGTTTTTACAAAGTTTTCAGATTGCCTCTCGGGTTTACATTTCTATCTGAATTGGCCATAGAATCAATTGTGTCGAGACGGTTTTTGAATTTGAGGCCTCGGGTGCGGAGTTTTTGACGTCGTCGCCCATAGCCAAACTTGCGCGCATGGTTGTGTGCCATTTTTACAAAGTTTTCAGATTGCCTCCCAAGTTTGCATCCCTCACTGAATTGGCCATAGAATCAATTGTGTCGAGACGGTTTTTGAATTTGAGGCCTCAGGTGCGAAGTTTTTGACGTCGTCGCCCATAGCCAAATTGCGCGCACGCTTGTGCGCCGTTTTTACAAAGTTTTCAGATTGCCTCTCGGGTTTGAATTTCTCACTGAATTGGCAATAGAATCAATTGTGTCGAGACGGTTTTTGAATTTGAGGCCTCGGGTGCGGAGTTTTTGATGTCGTCGCCCATAACCAAATTGCGCGCACGCTTGTGCGCCGTTTTTATAAAGTTTTCAGATTGCCTCTCGGGTTTGCATTTCTAGCTGAATTGGCCATAGAATCAATTTTGTCGAGACGGTTTTTGAATTTGAGGCCTCGGGTGCGGAGTTTTTGACGTCGTCGCACATCGCCAAATTGCGCGCACGCTTGTGCGCCGTTTTTACAAAGTTTTCAGATTGCCTCTCGGGTTTGCATTTCTAGCTAAAATTGGTCATAGAATCAATTGTGTCGAGACGGTTTTTGAATTTGAGGCCACGGGTGCGGAGTTTTTGACGTCGTCGCCCATAGCCAAATTGCGCGCACGCTTGTGCGCCGTTTTTACAAAGTTTTCAGATTTCCTCTCGGGTTTGCATTCCTATCTGAATTGGCCATAGAATCAATTGTGTCGAGACGGTTTTTGAATTTGAGACCTCGGGTGCGGAGTTTTTGACGTCGTCGCCCATAGCCAAATTGCGCGCACGCTTGTGCGCCGTTTTTACAAAGTTTTCAGATTGCCTCTCGGGTTTGCATTTCTAGCTGAATTGGCCATAGAATCAATTGCGTCGAGACGGTTTTTTAATTTGAGGCCTCGGGTGCGGAGTTTTTGACGTCGTCGCCCATAGTCAAATTGTGCGCACGCTTGTGCGCCGTTTTTACAAAGTATTCAGATTGCCTCTCGGGTTTGCATTTCTAGCTGAATTGGCCATAGAATCAATTGTGTCGAGACGGTTTTTGAATTTGAGGCCTCGGGTGCGGAGTTTTTGACGTCGTCGCCCATAGCCAAATTGCGCGCACGCTTGTGCGCCGTTTTTACAAAGTTTTCAAATTGCCTCTCGGGTTTGCATTTCTAGCTAAAATTGGTCATAGAATCAATTGTGTCGAGACGGTTTTTGAATTTGAGGCCACGGGTGCGTAGTTTTTGACGTCGTCGCCCATAGCCAAATTGCGCGCACGCTTGTGCGCCGTTTTTACAAAGTTTTCAGATTGCCTCTCGGGTTTACATTTCTATCTGAATTGGCCATAGAATCAATTGTGTCGAGACGGTTTTTGAATTTGAGGCCTCGGGTGCGGAGTTTTTGACGTCGTCGCCCATAGCCAATCTTGCGCGCATGGTTGTGTGCCATTTTTACAAAGTTTTCAGATTGCCTCCCAAGTTTGCATCCCTCACTGAATTGGCCATGGAATCAATTGTGTCGAGACGGTTTTTGAATTTGAGGCCTCAGGTGCGAAGTTTTTGACGTCGTCGCCCATAGCCAAATTGCGCGCACGCTTGTGCGCCGTTTTTACAATGTTTTCAGATTGCCTCTCGGGTTTGAATTTCTCACTGAATTGGCCATAGAATCAATTGTGTCGAGACGGTTTTTGAATTTGAGGCCTCGGGTGCGGAGTTTTTGATGTCGTCGCCCATAGCCAAATTGCGCGCACGCTTGTGCGCCGTTTCTATAAAGTTTTCAGATTGCCTCTCGGGTTTGCATTTCTAGCTGAATTGGCCATAGAATCAATTTTGTCGAGACGGTTTTTGAATTTGAGGCCTCGGGTGCGGAGTTTTTGACGTCGTCGCACATCGCCAAATTGCGCGCACGCTTGTGCGCCGTTTTTACAAAGTTTTCAGATTGCCTCTCGGGTTTGCATTTCTAGCTAAAATTGGTCATAGAATCAATTGTGTCGAGACGGTTTTTGAATTTGAGGCCACGGGTGCGGAGTTTTTGACGTCGTCGCCCATAGCCAAATTGCGCGCACGCTTGTGCGCCGTTTTTACAAAGTTTTCAGATTGCCTCTCGGGTTTGCATTTCTATCTGAATTGGCCATAGAATCAATTGTGTCGAGACGGTTTTTGAATTTGAGGCCTCGGGTGCGGAGTTTTTGACATCGTCGCCCATAGCCTAACTTGCGCGCATGGTTGTGTGCCATTTTTACAAAGTTTTCAGAATGCCTCCCAAGTTTGCATCCCTCACTGAATTGGCCATAGAATCAATTGTGTCGAGACGGTTTTTGAATTTGAGACCTCGGGTGCGGAGTTTTTGACGTCGTCGCGCATAGCCAAATTGCGCGCACGCTTGTGCGCCGTTTTTACAAAGTTTTCAGATTGCCTCTCGGGTTTGCATTTCTAGCTTAATTGGCCATAGAATCAATTGCGTCGAGACGGTTTTTTAATTTGAGGCCTCGGGTGCGGAGTTTTTGACGTCGTCGCCCATAGTCAAATTGTGCGCACGCTTGTGCGCCATTTTTACAAAGTATTCAGATTGCCTCTCGGGTTTGCACTTCTAGCTGAATTGGCCATAGAATCAATTGTGTCGAGACGGTTTTTGAATTTGAGGCCTCGGGTGCGGAGTTTTTGACGTCGTCGCCCATAGCCAAATTGCGCGCACGCTTGTGCGCCGTTTTTACAAAGTTTTCAAATTGCCTCTCGGGTTTGCATTTCTAGCTAAAATTGGTCATAGAATCAATTGTGTCGAGACGGTTTTTGAATTTGAGGCCACGGGTGCGGAGTTTTTGACGTCGTCGCCCATAGCCAAATTGCGCGCACGCTTGTGCGCCATTTTTACAAAGTTTTCAGATTGCCTCTCGGGTTTACATTTCTATCTGAATTGGCCATAGAATCAATTGTGTCGAGACGGTTTTTGAATTTGAGGCCTCGGGTGCGGAGTTTTTGACGTCGTCGCCCATAGCCAAACTTGCGCGCATGGTTGTGTGCCATTTTTACAAAGTTTTCAGATTGCCTCCCAAGTTTGCATCCCTCACTGAATTGGCCATAGAATCAATTGTGTCGAGACGGTTTTTGAATTTGAGGCCTCAGGTGCGAAGTTTTTGACGTCGTCGCCCATAGCCAAATTGCGCGCACGCTTGTGCGCCGTTTTTACAAAGTTTTCAGATTGCCTCTCGGGTTTGAATTTCTCACTGAATTGGCCATAGAATCAATTGTGTCGAGACGGTTTTTGAATTTGAGGCCTCGCGTGCGGAGTTTTTGATGTCGTCGCCCATAGCCAAATTGCGCGCACGCTTGTGCGCCGTTTTTATAAAGTTTTCAGATTGCCTCTCGGGTTTGCATTTCTAGCTGAATTGGCCATAGAATCAATTGTGTCGAGACGGTTTTTGAATTTGAGGCCTCGGGTGCGGAGTTTTTGATGTCGTCGCCCATAGCCAAATTGCGCGCACGCTTGTGCGCCGTTTTTATAAAGTTTTCAGATTGCCTCTCGGGTTTGCATTTCTATCTGAATTGGCCATAGAATCAATTGTGTCGAGACGGTTTTTGAATTTGAGGCCTCGGGTGTGGAGTTTTTGACGTCGTCGCCCATAGCCTAACTTGCGCGCATGGTTGTGTGCCATTTTTACAAAGTTTTCAGATTGCCTCCCAAGTTTGCATCCCTCACTGAATTGGCCATGGAATCAATTGTGTCGAGACGGTTTTTGAATTTGAGGCCTCGGGTGCGGAGTTTTTGACGTCGTCGCCCATAGCCAATCTTGCGCGCATGGTTGTGTGCCATTTTTACAAAGTTTTCAGATTGCCTCCCAAGTTTGCATCCCTCACTGAATTGGCCATGGAATCAATTGTGTCGAGACGGTTTTTGAATTTGAGGCCTCAGGTGCGAAGTTTTTGACGTCGTCGCCCATAGCCAAATTGCGCGCACGCTTGTGCGCCGTTTTTACAATGTTTTCAGATTGCCTCTCGGGTTTGAATTTCTCACTGAATTGGCCATAGAATCAATTGTGTCGAGACGGTTTTTGAATTTGAGGCCTCGGGTGCGGAGTTTTTGATGTCGTCGCCCATAGCCAAATTGCGCGCACGCTTGTGCGCCGTTTCTATAAAGTTTTCAGATTGCCTCTCGGGTTTGCATTTCTAGCTGAATTGGCCATAGAATCAATTTTGTCGAGACGGTTTTTGAATTTGAGGCCTCGGGTGCGGAGTTTTTGACGTCGTCGCACATCGCCAAATTGCGCGCACGCTTGTGCGCCGTTTTTACAAAGTTTTCAGATTGCCTCTCGGGTTTGCATTTCTAGCTAAAATTGGTCATAGAATCAATTGTGTCGAGACGGTTTTTGAATTTGAGGCCACGGGTGCGGAGTTTTTGACGTCGTCGCCCATAGCCAAATTGCGCGCACGCTTGTGCGCCGTTTTTACAAAGTTTTCAGATTGCCTCTCGGGTTTGCATTTCTATCTGAATTGGCCATAGAATCAATTGTGTCGAGACGGTTTTTGAATTTGAGGCCTCGGGTGCGGAGTTTTTGACATCGTCGCCCATAGCCTAACTTGCGCGCATGGTTGTGTGCCATTTTTACAAAGTTTTCAGATTGCCTCCCAAGTTTGCATCCCTCACTGAATTGGCCATAGAATCAATTGTGTCGAGACGGTTTTTGAATTTGAGACCTCGGGTGCGGAGTTTTTGACGTCGTCGCGCATAGCCAAATTGCGCGCACGCTTGTGCGCCGTTTTTACAAAGTTTTCAGATTGCCTCTCGGGTTTGCATTTCTAGCTTAATTGGCCATAGAATCAATTGCGTCGAGACGGTTTTTTAATTTGAGGCCTCGGGTGCGGAGTTTTTGACGTCGTCGCCCATAGTCAAATTGTGCGCACGCTTGTGCGCCATTTTTACAAAGTATTCAGATTGCCTCTCGGGTTTGCACTTCTAGCTGAATTGGCCATAGAATCAATTGTGTCGAGACGGTTTTTGAATTTGAGGCCTCGGGTGCGGAGTTTTTGACGTCGTCGCCCATAGCCAAATTGCGCGCACGCTTGTGCGCCGTTTTTACAAAGTTTTCAAATTGCCTCTCGGGTTTGCATTTCTAGCTAAAATTGGTCATAGAATCAATTGTGTCGAGACGGGTTTTGAATTTGAGGCCACGGGTGCGGAGTTTTTGACGTCGTCGCCCATAGCCAAATTGCGCGCACGCTTGTGCGCCATTTTTACAAAGTTTTCAGATTGCCTCTCGGGTTTACATTTCTATCTGAATTGGCCATAGAATCAATTGTGTCGAGACGGTTTTTGAATTTGAGGCCTCGGGTGCGGAGTTTTTGACGTCGTCGCCCATAGCCAAACTTGCGCGCATGGTTGTGTGCCATTTTTACAAAGTTTTCAGATTGCCTCCCAAGTTTGCATCCCTCACTGAATTGGCCATAGAATCAATTGTGTCGAGACGGTTTTTGAATTTGAGGCCTCAGGTGCGAAGTTTTTGACGTCGTCGCCCATAGCCAAATTGCGCGCACGCTTGTGCGCCGTTTTTACAAAGTTTTCAGATTGCCTCTCGGGTTTGAATTTCTCACTGAATTGGCCATAGAATCAATTGTGTCGAGACGGTTTTTGAATTTGAGGCCTCGCGTGCGGAGTTTTTGATGTCGTCGCCCATAGCCAAATTGCGCGCACGCTTGTGCGCCGTTTTTATAAAGTTTTCAGATTGCCTCTCGGGTTTGCATTTCTAGCTGAATTGGCCATAGAATCAATTGTGTCGAGACGGTTTTTGAATTTGAGGCCTCGGGTGCGGAGTTTTTGATGTCGTCGCCCATAGCCAAATTGCGCGCACGCTTGTGCGCCGTTTTTATAAAGTTTTCAGATTGCCTCTCGGGTTTGCATTTCTAGCTGAATTGGCCATAGAATCAATTTTGTCGAGACGGTTTTTGAATTTGAGGCCTCGGGTGCGGAGTTTTTGACGTCGTCGCACATCGCCAAATTGCGCGCACGCTTGTGCGCCGTTTTTACAAAGTTTTCAGATTGCCTCTCGGGTTTGCATTTCTAGCTAAAATTGGTCATAGAATCAATTGTGTCGAGACGGTTTTTGAATTTGAGGCCACGGGTGCGGAGTTTTTGACGTCGTCGCCCATAGCCAAATTGCGCGCACGCTTGTGCGCCGTTTTTACAAAGTTTTCAGATTGCCTCTCGGGTTTGCATTTCTATCTGAATTGGCCATAGAATCAATTGTGTCGAGACGGTTTTTGAATTTGAGGCCTCGGGTGTGGAGTTTTTGACGTCGTCGCCCATAGCCTAACTTGCGCGCATGGTTGTGTGCCATTTTTACAAAGTTTTCAGATTGCCTCCCAAGTTTGCATCCCTCACTGAATTGGCCATAGAATGAATTGTGTCGAGACGGTTTTTGAATTTGAGACCTCGGGTGCGGAGTTTTTGACGTCGTCGCCCATAGCCAAATTGCGCGCACGCTTGTGCGCCGTTTTTACAAAGTTTTCAGATTGCCTCTCGGGTTTGCATTTCTAGCTGAATTGGCCATAGAATCAATTGCGTCGAGACGGTTTTTTAATTTGAGGCCTCGGGTGCGGAGTTTTTGACGTCGTCGCCCATAGTCAAATTGTGCGCACGCTTGTGCGCCGTTTTTACAAAGTATTCAGATTGCCTCTCGGGTTTGCACTTCTAGCTGAATTGGCCATAGAATCAATTGTGTCGAGACGGTTTTTGAATTTGAGGCCTCGGGTGCGGAGTTTTTGACGTCGTCGCCCATAGCCAAATTGCGCGCACGCTTGTGCGCCGTTTTTACAAAGTTTTCAAATTGCCTCTCGGGTTTGCATTTCTAGATAAAATTGGTCATAGAATCAATTGTGTCGAGACGGTTTTTGAATTTGAGGCCACGGGTGCGGAGTTTTTGACGTCGTCGCCCATAGCCAAATTGCGCGCACGCTTGTGCGCCATTTTTACAAAGTTTTCAGATTGCCTCTCGGGTTTACATTTCTATCTGAATTGGCCATAGAATCAATTGTGTCGAGACGGTTTTTGAATTTGAGGCCTCGGGTGCGGAGTTTTTGACGTCGTCGCCCATAGCCAAACTTGCGCGCATGGTTGTGTGCCATTTTTACAAAGTTTTAAGATTGCCTCCCAAGTTTGCATCCCTCACTGAATTGGCCATAGAATCAATTGTGTCGAGACGGTTTTTGAATTTGAGGCCTCAGGTGCGAAGTTTTTGACGTCGTCGCCCATAGCCAAATTGCGCGCACGCTTGTGCGCCGTTTTTACAAAGTTTTCAGATTGCCTCTCGGGTTTGAATTTCTCACTGAATTGGCCATAGAATCAATTGTGTCGAGACGGTTTTTGAATTTGAGGCCTCGCGTGCGGAGTTTTTGATGTCGTCGCCCATAGCCAAATTGCGCGCACGCTTGTGCGCCGTTTTTATAAAGTTTTCAGATTGCCTCTCGGGTTTGCATTTCTAGCTGAATTGGCCATAGAATCAATTGTGTCGAGACGGTTTTTGAATTTGAGGCCTCGGGTGCGGAGTTTTTGATGTCGTCGCCCATAGCCAAATTGCGCGCACGCTTGTGCGCCGTTTTTATAAAGTTTTCAGATTGCCTCTCGGGTTTGCATTTCTAGCTGAATTGGCCATAGAATCAATTTTGTCGAGACGGTTTTTGAATTTGAGGCCTCGGGTGCGGAGTTTTTGACGTCGTCGCACATCGCCAAATTGCGCGCACGCTTGTGCGCCGTTTTTACAAAGTTTTCAGATTGCCTCTCGGGTTTGCAATTCTAGCTAAAATTGGTCATAGAATCAATTGTGTCGAGACGGTTTTTGAATTTGAGGCCACGGGTGCGGAGTTTTTGACGTCGTCGCCCATAGCCAAATTGCGCGCACGCTTGTGCGCCGTTTTTACAAAGTTTTCAGATTGCCTCTCGGGTTTGCATTTCTATCTGAATTGGCCATAGAATCAATTGTGTCGAGACGGTTTTTGAATTTGAGGCCTCGGGTGTGGAGTTTTTGACGTCGTCGCCCATAGCCTAACTTGCGCGCATGGTTGTGTGCCATTTTTACAAAGTTTTCAGATTGCCTCCCAAGTTTGCATCCCTCACTGAATTGGCCATAGAATGAATTGTGTCGAGACGGTTTTTGAATTTGAGACCTCGGGTGCGGAGTTTTTGACGTCGTCGCCCATAGCCAAATTGCGCGCACGCTTGTGCGCCGTTTTTACAAAGTTTTCAGATTGCCTCTCGGGTTTGCATTTCTAGCTGAATTGGCCATAGAATCAATTGCGTCGAGACGGTTTTTTAATTTGAGGCCTCGGGTGCGGAGTTTTTGACGTCGTCGCCCATAGTCAAATTGTGCGCACGCTTGTGCGCCGTTTTTACAAAGTATTCAGATTGCCTCTCGGGTTTGCACTTCTAGCTGAATTGGCCATAGAATCAATTGTGTCGAGACGGTTTTTGAATTTGAGGCCTCGGGTGCGGAGTTTTTGACGTCGTCGCCCATAGCCAAATTGCGCGCACGCTTGTGCGCCGTTTTTACAAAGTTTTCAAATTGCCTCTCGGGTTTGCATTTCTAGCTAAAATTGGTCATAGAATCAATTGTGTCGAGACGGTTTTTGAATTTGAGGCCACGGGTGCGGAGTTTTTGACGTCGTCGCCCATAGCCAAATTGCGCGCACGCTTGTGCGCCATTTTTACAAAGTTTTCAGATTGCCTCTCGGGTTTACATTTCTATCTGAATTGGCCATAGAATCAATTGTGTCGAGACGGTTTTTGAATTTGAGGCCTCGGGTGCGGAGTTTTTGACGTCGTCGCCCATAGCCAAACTTGCGCGCATGGTTGTGTGCCATTTTTACAAAGTTTTCAGATTGCCTCCCAAGTTTGCATCCCTCACTGAATTGGCCATAGAATCAATTGTGTCGAGACGGTTTTTGAATTTGAGGCCTCAGGTGCGAAGTTTTTGACGTCGTCGCCCATAGCCAAATTGCGCGCACGCTTGTGCGCCGTTTTTACAAAGTTTTCAGATTGCCTCTCGGGTTTGAATTTCTCACTGAATTGGCCATAGAATCAATTGTGTCGAGACGGTTTTTGAATTTGAGGCCTCGCGTGCGGAGTTTTTGATGTCGTCGCCCATAGCCAAATTGCGCGCACGCTTGTGCGCCGTTTTTATAAAGTTTTCAGATTGCCTCTCGGGTTTGCATTTCTAGCTGAATTGGCCATAGAATCAATTGTGTCGAGACGGTTTTTGAATTTGAGGCCTCGGGTGCGGAGTTTTTGATGTCGTCGCCCATAGCCAAATTGCGCGCACGCTTGTGCGCCGTTTTTATAAAGTTTTCAGATTGCCTCTCGGGTTTGCATTTCTAGCTGAATTGGCCATAGAATCAATTTTGTCGAGACGGTTTTTGAATTTGAGGCCTCGGGTGCGGAGTTTTTGACGTCGTCGCACATCGCCAAATTGCGCGCACGCTTGTGCGCCGTTTTTACAAAGTTTTCAGATTGCCTCTCGGGTTTGCAATTCTAGCTAAAATTGGTCATAGAATCAATTGTGTCGAGACGGTTTTTGAATTTGAGGCCACGGGTGCGGAGTTTTTGACGTCGTCGCCCATAGCCAAATTGCGCGCACGCTTGTGCGCCGTTTTTACAAAGTTTTCAGATTGCCTCTCGGGTTTGCATTTCTATCTGAATTGGCCATAGAATCAATTGTGTCGAGACGGTTTTTGAATTTGAGGCCTCGGGTGTGGAGTTTTTGACGTCGTCGCCCATAGCCTAACTTGCGCGCATGGTTGTGTGCCATTTTTACAAAGTTTTCAGATTGCCTCCCAAGTTTGCATCCCTCACTGAATTGGCCATAGAATGAATTGTGTCGAGACGGTTTTTGAATTTGAGACCTCGGGTGCGGAGTTTTTGACGTCGTCGCCCATAGCCAAATTGCGCGCACGCTTGTGCGCCGTTTTTACAAAGTTTTCAGATTGCCTCTCGGGTTTGCATTTCTAGCTGAATTGGCCATAGAATCAATTGCGTCGAGACAGTTTTTTAATTTGAGGCCTCGGGTGCGGAGTTTTTGACGTCGTCGCCCATAGTCAAATTGTGCGCACGCTTGTGCGCCGTTTTTATAAAGTATTCAGATTGCCTCTCGGGTTTGCATTTCTAGCTGAATTGGCCATAGAATCAATTGTGTCGAGACGGTTTTTGAATTTGAGGCCTCGGGTGCGGAGTTTTTGACGTCGTCGCCCATAGCCAAATTGCGCGCACGCTTGTGCGCCGTTTTTACAAAGTTTTCAAATTGCCTCTCGGGTTTGCATTTCTAGCTAAAATTGGTCATAGAATCAATTGTGTCGAGACGGTTTTTGAATTTGAGGCCACGGGTGCGTAGTTTTTGACGTCGTCGCCCATAGCCAAATTGCGCGCACGCTTGTGCGCCGTTTTTACAAAGTTTTCAGATTGCCTCTCGGGTTTACATTTCTATCTGAATTGGCCATAGAATCAATTGTGTCGAGACGGTTTTTGAATTTGAGGCCTCGGGTGCGGAGTTTTTGACGTCGTCGCCCATAGCCAAACTTGCGCGCATGGTTGTGTGCCATTTTTACAAAGTTTTCAGATTGCCTCCCAAGTTTGCATCCCTCACTGAATTGGCCATAGAATCAATTGTGTCGAGACGGTTTTTGAATTTGAGACCTCGGGTGCGGAGTTTTTGACGTCGTCGCCCATAGCCAAATTGCGCGCACGCTTGTGCGCCGTTTTTACAAAGTTTTCAGATTGCCTCTCGGGTTTGCATTTCTAGCTGAATTGGCCATAGAATCAATTGCGTCGAGACGGTTTTTTAATTTGAGGCCTCGGGTGCGGAGTTTTTGACGTCGTCGCCCATAGTCAAATTGTGCGCACGCTTGTGCGCCGTTTTTACAAAGTATTCAGATTGCCTCTCGGGTTTGCATTTCTAGCTGAATTGGCCATAGAATCAATTGTGTCGAGACGGTTTTTGAATTTGAGGCCTCGGGTGCGGAGTTTTTGACGTCGTCGCCCATAGCCAAATTGCGCGCACGCTTGTGCGCCGTTTTTACAAAGTTTTCAAATTGCCTCTCGGGTTTGCATTTCTAGCTAAAATTGGTCATAGAATCAATTGTGTCGAGACGGTTTTTGAATTTGAGGCCACGAGTGCGTAGTTTTTGACGTCGTCGCCCATAGCCAAACTGCGCGTACGCTTGTGCGCCGTTTTTACAAAGTTTTCAGATTGCCTCTCGGGTTTACATTTCTATCTGAATTGGCCATAGAATCAATTGTGTCGAGACGGTTTTTGAATTTGAGGCCTCGGGTGCGGAGTTTTTGACGTCGTCGCCCATAGCCAAACTTGCGCGCATGGTTGTGTGCCATTTTTACAAAGTTTTCAGATTGCCTCCCAAGTTTGCATCCCTCACTGAATTGGCCATAGAATCAATTGTGTCGAGACGGTTTTTTTGAATTTGAGGCCTCAGGTGCGAAGTTTTTGACGTCGTCGCCCATAGCCAAATTGCGCGCACGCTTGTGCGCCGTTTTTACAAAGTTTTCAGATTGCCTCTCGGGTTTGAATTTCTCACTGAATTGGCCATAGAATCAATTGTGTCGAGACGGTTTTTGAATTTGAGGCCTCGGGTGCGGAGGTTTTGATGTTGTCGCCCATAGCCAAATTGCGCGCACGCTTGTGCGCCGTTTTTATAAAGTTTTCAGATTGCCTCTCGGGTTTGCATTTCTAGCTGAATTGGCCATAGAATCAATTTTGTCGAGACGGTTTTTGAATTTGAGGCCTCGGGTGCGGAGTTTTTGACGTCGTCGCACATCGCCAAATTGCGCGCACGCTTGTGCGCCGTTTTTACAAAGTTTTCAGATTGCCTCTCGGGTTTGCATTTCTAGCTAAAATTGGTCATAGAATCAATTGTGTCGAGACGGTTTTTGAATTTGAGGCCACGGGTGCGGAGTTTTTGACGTCGTCGCCCATAGCCAAATTGCGCGCACGCTTGTGCGCCGTTTTTACAAAGTTTTCAGATTGCCTCTCGGGTTTGCATTTCTATCTGAATTGGCCATAGAATCAATTGTGTCGAGACGGTTTTTAAATTTGAGGCCTCGGGTGCGGAGTTTTTGACATCGTCGCCCATAGCCTAACTTGCGCGCATGGTTGTGTGCCATTTTTACAAATTTTCAGATTGCCTCCCAAGTTTGCATCCCTCACTGAATTGGCCATAGAATCAATTGTGTCGAGACGGTTTTTGAATTTGAGACCTCGGGTGCGGAGTTTTTGACGTCGTCGCCCATAGCCAAATTGCGCGCACGCTTGTGCGCCGTTTTTACAAAGTTTTCAGATTGCCTCTCGGGTTTGCATTTCTAGCTGAATTGGCCATAGAATCAATTGCGTCGAGACGGTTTTTTAATTTGAGGCCTCGGGTGCGGAGTTTTTGACGTCGTCGCCCATAGTCAAATTGTGCGCACGCTTGTGCGCCGTTTTTACAAAGTATTCAGATTGCCTCTCGGGTTTGCATTTCTAGCTGAATTGGCCATAGAATCAATTGTGTCGAGACGGTTTTTGAATTTGAGGCCTCGGGTGCGGAGTTTTTGACGTCGTCGCCCATAGCCAAATTGCGCGCACGCTTGTGCGCCGTTTTTACAAAGTTTTCAAATTGCCTCTCGGGTTTGCATTTCTAGCTAAAATTGGTCATAGAATCAATTGTGTCGAGACGGTTTTTGAATTTGAGGCCACGGGTGCGGAGTTTTTGACGTCGTCGCCCATAGCCAAATTGCGCGCACGCTTGTGCGCCATTTTTACAAAGTTTTCAGATTGCCTCTCGGGTTTACATTTCTATCTGAATTGGCCATAGAATCAATTGTGTCGAGACGGTTTTTGAATTTGAGGCCTCGGGTGCGAAGTTTTTGACGTCGTCGCCCATAGCCAAACTTGCGCGCATGGTTGTGTGCCATTTGTACAAAGTTTTCAGATTGCCTCCCAAGTTTGCATCCCTCACTGAATTGGCCATAGAATCAATTGTGTCGAGACGGTTTTTGAATTTGAGGCCTCAGGTGCGAAGTTTTTGACGTCGTCGCCCATAGCCAAATTGCGCGCACGCTTGTGCGCCGTTTTTACAAAGTTTTCAGATTGCCTCTCGGGTTTGAATTTCTCACTGAATTGGCCATAGAATCAATTGTGTCGAGACGGTTTTTGAATTTGAGGCCTCGGGTGCGGAGTTTTTGATGTCGTCGCCCATAGCCAAATTGCGCGCACGCTTGGCGCCGTTTTTATAAAGTTTTCAGATTGCCTCTCGGGTTTGCATTTCTAGCTGAATTGGCCATAGAATCAATTGTGTCGAGACGGTTTTTGAATTTGAGGCCTCGGGTGCGGAGTTTTTGATGTCGTCGCCCATAGCCAAATTGCGCGCACGCTTGTGCGCCGTTTTTATAAAGTTTTCAGATTGCCTCTCGGGTTTGCATTTCTAGCTGAATTGGCCATAGAATCAATTTTGTCGAGACGGTTTTTGAATTTGAGGCCTCGAGTGCGGAGTTTTTGACGTCGTCGCACATCGCCAAATTGCGCGCACGCTTGTGCGCCGTTTTTACAAAGTTTTCAGATTGCCTCTCGGGTTTGCATTTCTAGCTTAAATTGGTCATAGAATCAATTGTGTCGAGACGGTTTTTGAATTTGAGGCCACGGGTGCGGAGTTTTTGACGTCGTCGCCCATAGCCAAATTGCGCGCACGCTTGTGCGCCGTTTTTACAAAGTTTTCAGATTGCCTCTCGGGTTTGCATTTCTATCTGAATTGGCCATAGAATCAATTGTGTCGAGACGGTTTTTGAATTTGAGGCCTCGGGTGTGGAGTTTTTGACGTCGTCGCCCATAGCCTAACTTGCGCGCATGGTTGTGTGCCATTTTTACAAAGTTTTCAGATTGCCTCCCAAGTTTGCATCCCTCACTGAATTGGCCATAGAATCAATTGTGTCGAGACGGTTTTTGAATTTGAGACCTCGGGTGCGGAGTTTTTGACGTCGTCGCCCATAGCCAAATTGCGCGCACGCTTGTGCGCCGTTTTTACAAAGTTTTCAGATTGCCTCTCGGGTTTGCATTTCTAGCTGAATTGGCCATAGAATCAATTGCGTCGAGACGGTTTTTTAATTTGAGGCCTCGGGTGCGGAGTTTTTGACGTCGTCGCCCATAGTCAAATTGTGCGCACGCTTGTGCGCCGTTTTTACAAAGTATTCAGATTGCCTCTCGGGTTTGCATTTCTAGCTGAATTGGCCATAGAATCAATTGTGTCGAGACGGTTTTTGAATTTGAGGCCTCGGGTGCGGAGTTTTTGACGTCGTCGCCCATAGCCAAATTGCGCGCACGCTTGTGCGCCGTTTTTACAAAGTTTTCAAATTGCCTCTCGGGTTTGCATTTCTAGCTAAAATTGGTCATAGAATCAATTGTGTCGAGACGGTTTTTGAATTTGAGGCCACGGGTGCGGAGTTTTTGACGTCGTCGCCCATAGCCAAATTGCGCGCACGCTTGTGCGCCGTTTTTACAAAGTTTTCAGATTGCCTCTCGGGTTTACATTTCTATCTGAATTGGCCATAGAATCAATTGTGTCGAGACGGTTTTTGAATTTGAGGCCTCGGGTGCGGAGTTTTTGACGTCGTCGCCCATAGCCAAACTTGCGCGCATGGTTGTGTGCCATTTTTACAAAGTTTTCAGATTGCCTCCCAAGTTTGCATCCCTCACTGAATTGGCCATAGAATCAATTGTGTCGAGACGGTTTTTGAATTTGAGGCCTCAGGTGCGAAGTTTTTGACGTCGTCGCCCATAGCCAAATTGCGCGCACGCTTGTGCGCCGTTTTTACAAAGTTTTCAGATTGCCTCTCGGGTTTGAATTTCTCACTGAATTGGCCATAGAATCAATTGTGTCGAGACGGTTTTTGAATTTGAGGCCTCGGGTGCGGAGTTTTTGATGTCGTCGCCCATAGCCAAATTGCGCGCACGCTTGTGCGCCGTTTTTATAAAGTTTTCAGATTGCCTCTCGGGTTTGCATTCCTAGCTGAATTGGCCATAGAATCAATTTTGTCGAGACGGTTTTTGAATTTGAGGCCTCGGGTGCGGAGTTTTTGACGTCGTCGCACATCGCCAAATTGCGCGCACGCTTGTGCGCCGTTTTTACAAAGTTTTCAGATTGCCTCTCGGGTTTGCATTTCTAGCTAAAATTGGTCATAGAATCAATTGTGTCGAAACGGTTTTTGAATTTGAGGCCACGGGTGCGGAGTTTTTGACGTCGTCGCCCATAGCCAAATTTTGTGCACGCTTGTGCGCCGTTTTTACAAAGTTTTCAGATTGCCTCTCGGGTTTACATTTCTATCTGAATTGGCCATAGAATCAATTGTGTCGAGACGGTTTTTGAATTTGAGGCCTCGGGTGCGGAGTTTTTGACGTCGTCGCCCATAGCCAAACTTGCGCGCATGGTTGTGTGCCATTTTTACAAAGTTTTCAGATTGCCTCCCAAGTTTGCATCCCTCACTGAATTGGCCATAGAATCAATTGTGTCGAGACGGTTTTTGAATTTGAGGCCTCGGGTGCGGAGTTTTTGACGTCGTCGCCCATAGCCAAATTGCGCGCACGCTTGTGCGCCGTTTTTACAAAGTTTTCAGATTGCCTCTCGGGTTTGCATTTCTAGCTAAATTGGCCATAGAATCAATTGTGTCGAGACGGTTTTTGAATTTGAGGCCTCGGGTGCGGAGTTTTTGACGTCGTCGCCCATAGTCAAATTGCGCGCACGCTTGTGCGCCGTTTTTACAAAATTTTCAGATTGCCTCTCGGGTTTGCATTTCTAGCTAAAATTGGTCATAGAATCAATTGTGTCGAGACGGTTTTTGAATTTGAGGCCTCGGGTGCGAAGTTTTTGACGTCGTCGCCCATAGCCAAATTGCGCGCACGCTTGTGCGCCGTTTTTACAAAGTTTTCAGATTCCCTCTCGGGTTTGAATTTCCCACTGAATTGGCCATAGAATCAATTGTGTCGAGACGGTTTTTGAATTTGAGGCCTCGGGTGCGGAGTTTTTGATGTCGTCGCCCATAGCCAAATTGCGCGCACGCTTGTGCGCCGTTTTTATAAAGTTTTCAGATTGCCTCTCGGGTTTGCATTTCTAGCTGAATTGGCCATAGAATCAATTGTGTCGAGACGGTTTTTGAATTTGAGGCCTCGGGTGCGGAGTTTTTGATGTCGTCGCCCATAGCCAAATTGCGCGCACGCTTGTGCGCCGTTTTTACAAAGTTTTCAGATTGCCTCTCGGGTTTGCATTTCTAGCTAAAATTGGTCATAGAATCAATTGTGTCGAGACGGTTTTTGAATTTGAGGCCACGGGTGCGGAGTTTTTGACGTCGTCGCCCATAGCCAAATTTTGTGCACGCTTGTGCGCCGTTTTTACAAAGTTTTCAGATTGCCTCTCGGGTTTACATTTCTATCTGAATTGGCCATAAAATCAATTGTGTCGAGACGGTTTTTGAATTTGAGGCCTCGGGTGCGGAGTTTTTGACGTCGTCGCCCATAGCCAAACTTGCGCGCATGGTTGTGTGCCATTTTTACAAAGTTTTCAGATTGCCTCCCAAGTTTGCATCCCTCACTGAATTGGCCATAGAATCAATTGTGTCGAGACGGTTTTTGAATTTGAGGCCTCAGGTGCGAAGTTTTTGACGTCGTCGCCCATAGCCAAATTGCGCGCACGCTTGTGCGCCGTTTTTACAAAGTTTTCAGATTGCCTCTCGGGTTTGAATTTCTCACTGAATTGGCCATAGAATCAATTGTGTCGAGACGGTTTTTGAATTTGAGGCCTCGGGTGCGGAGTTTTTGATGTCGTCGCCCATAGCCAAATTGCGCGCACGCTTGTGCGCCGTTTTTATAAAGTTTTCAGATTGCCTCTCGGGTTTGCATTCCTAGCTGAATTGGCCATAAAATCAATTGTGTCGAGACGGTTTTTGAATTTGAGGCCTCGGGTGCGGAGTTTTTGATGTCGTCGCCCATAGCCAAATTGCGCGCACGCTTGTGCGCCGTTTTTATAAAGTTTTCAGATTGCCTCTCGGGTTTGCATTTCTAGCTGAATTGGCCATAGAATCAATTTTGTCGAGACGGTTTTTGAATTTGAGGCCTCGGGTGCGGAGTTTTTGACGTCGTCGCACATCGCCAAATTGCGCGCACGCTTGTGCGCCGTTTTTACAAAGTTTTCAGATTGCCTCTCGGGTTTGCATTTCTAGCTAAAATTGGTCATAGAATCAATTGTGTCGAGACGGTTTTTGAATTTGAGGCCACGGGTGCGGAGTTTTTGACGCCGTCGCCCATAGCCAAATTGCGCGCACGCTTGTGCGCCGTTTTTACAAAGTTTTCAGATTGCCTCTCGGGTTTGCATCTCTATCTGAATTGGCCATAGAATCAATTGTGTCGAGACGGTTTTTGAATTTGAGGCCTCGGGTGCGGAGTTTTTGACGTCGTCGCCCATAGCCTAACTTGCGCGCATGGTTGTGTGCCATTTTTACAAAGTTTTCAGATTGCCTCCCAAGTTTGCATCCCTCACTGAATTGGCCATAGAATCAATTGTGTCGAGACGGTTTTTGAATTTGAGACCTCGGGTGCGGAGTTTTTGACGTCGTCGCCCATAGCCAAATTGCGCGCACGCTTGTGCGCCGTTTTTACAAAGTTTTCAGATTGCCTCTCGGGTTTGCATTTCTAGCTGAATTGGCCATAGAATCAATTGCGTCGAGACGGTTTTTTAATTTGAGGCCTCGGGTGCGGAGTTTTTGACGTCGTCGCCCATAGTCAAATTGTGCGCACGCTTGTGCGCCGTTTTTACAAAGTATTCAGATTGCCTCTCGGGTTTGCATTTCTAGCTGAATTGGCCATAGAATCAATTGTGTCGAGACGGTTTTTGAATTTGAGGCCTCGGGTGCGGAGTTTTTGACGTCGTCGCCCATAGCCAAATTGCGCGCACGCTTGTGCGCCGTTTTTACAAAGTTTTCAAATTGCCTCTCGGGTTTGCATTTCTAGCTAAAATTGGTCATAGAATCAATTGTGTCGAGACGGTTTTTGAATTTGAGGCCACGGGTGCGGAGTTTTTGACGTCGTCGCCCATAGCCAAATTGCGCGCACGCTTGTGCGCCGTTTTTACAAAGTTTTCAAATTGCCTCTCGGGTTTACATTTCTATCTGAATTGGCCATAGAATCAATTGTGTCGAGACGGTTTTTGAATTTGAGGCCTCGGGTGCGGAGTTTTTGACGTCGTCGCCCATAGCCAAACTTGCGCGCATGGTTGTGTGCCATTTTTACAAAGTTTTCAGATTGCCTCCCAAGTTTGCATCCCTCACTGAATTGGCCATAGAATCAATTGTGTCGAGACGGTTTTTGAATTTGAGGCCTCAGGTGCGAAGTTTTTGACGTCGTCGCCCATAGCCAAATTGCGCGCACGCTTGTGCGCCGTTTTTACAAAGTTTTCAGATTGCCTCTCGGGTTTGAATTTCTCACTGAATTGGCCATAGAATCAATTGTGTCGAGACGGTTTTTGAATTTGAGGCCTCGGGTGCGGAGTTTTTGATGTCGTCGCCCATAGCCAAATTGCGCGCACGCTTGTGCGCCGTTTTTATAAAGTTTTCAGATTGCCTCTCGGGTTTGCATTTCTAGCTGAATTGGCCATAGAATCAATTTTGTCGAGACGGTTTTTGAATTTGAGGCCTCGGGTGCGGAGTTTTTGACGTCGTCGCCCATAGTTAAATTGCGCGCACGCTTGTGCGCCGTTTTTACAAAGTTTTCAGATTGCCTCTCGGGTTTGCATTTCTAGCTAAAATTGGTCATAGAATCAATTGTGTCGAGACGGTTTTTGATTTTGAGGCCACGGGTGCGGAGTTTTTGACGTCGTCGCCCATAGCCAAATTGCGTGCACGCTTGTGCGCCGTTTTTACAAAGTTTTCAGATTGCCTCTCGGGTTTACATTTCTATCTGAATTGGCCATAGAATCAATTGTGTCGAGACGGTTTTTGAATTTGAGGCCTCGGGTGCGGAGTTTTTTACGTCGTCTCCCATAGCCAAACTTGCGCGCATGGTTGTGTGCCATTTTTACAAAGTTTTCAGATTGCCTCCCAAGTTTGCACCCCTCACTGAATTGGCCATAGAATCAATTGTGTCGAGACGGTTTTTGAATTTGAGGCCTCGGGTGCGGAGTTTTTGACGTCGTCGCCCATAGCCAAATTGCGCGCACGCTTGTGCGCCGTTTTTACAAAGTTTTCAGATTGCCTCTCGGGTTTGCATTTCTAGCTAAATTGGCCATAGAATCAATTGTGTCGAGACGGTTTTTGAATTTGAGGCCTCGGGTGCGGAGTTTTTGACGTCGTCGCCCATAGTCAAATTGCGCGCACGCTTGTGCGCCGTTTTTACAAAATTTTCAGATTGCCTCTCGGGTTTGCATTTCTACCTAAAATTGGTCATAGAATCAATTGTGTCGAGACGGTTTTTGAATTTGAGGCCTCGGGTGCGAAGTTTTTGACGTCGTCGCCCATAGCCAAATTGCGCGCACGCTTGTGCGCCGTTTTTATAAAGTTTTCAGATTGCCTCTCGGGTTTGCATTTCTAGCTGAATTGGCCATAGAATCAATTTTGTCGAGACGGTTTTTGAATTTGAGGCCTCGGGTGCGGAGTTTTTGACGTCGTCGCACATCGCCAAATTGCGCGCACGCTTGTGCGCCGTTTTTACAAAGTTTTCAGATTGCCTCTCGGGTTTGCATTTCTAGCTAAAATTGGTCATAGAATCAATTGTGTCGAGACGGTTTTTGAATTTGAGGCCACGGGTGCGGAGTTTTTGACGCCGTCGCCCATAGCCAAATTGCGCGCACGCTTGTGCGCCGTTTTTACAAAGTTTTCAGATTGCCTCTCGGGTTTGCATTTCTATCTGAATTGGCCATAGAATCAATTGTGTCGAGACGGTTTTTGAATTTGAGGCCTCGGGTGCGGAGTTTTTGACGTCGTCGCCCATAGCCTAACTTGCGCGCATGGTTGTGTGCCATTTTTACAAAGTTTTCAGATTGCCTCCCAAGTTTGCATCCCTCACTGAATTGGCCATAGAATCAATTGTGTCGAGACGGTTTTTGAATTTGAGGCCTCGGGTGCGGAGTTTTTGACGTCGTCGCCCATAGCCAAATTGCGCGCACGCTTGTGCGCCGTTTTTACAAAGTTTTCAGATTGCCTCTCGGGTTTGCATTTCTAGCTAAATTGGCCATAGAATCAATTGTGTCGAGACGGTTTTTGAATTTGAGGCCTCGGGTGCGGAGTTTTTGACGTCGTCGCCCATAGTCAAATTGCGCGCACGCTTGTGCGCCGTTTTTACAAAATTTTCAGATTGCCTCTCGGGTTTGCATTTCTAGCTAAAATTGGTCATAGAATCAATTGTGTCGAGACGGTTTTTGAATTTGAGGCCTCGGGTGCGAAGTTTTTGACGTCGTCGCCCATAGCCAAATTGCGCGCACGCTTGTGCGCCGTTTTTATAAAGTTTTCAGATTGCCTCTCGGGTTTGCATTTCTAGCTGAATTGGCCATAGAATCAATTTTGTCGAGACGGTTTTTGAATTTGAGGCCTCGGGTGCGGAGTTTTTGACGTCGTCGCACATCGCCAAATTGCGCGCACGCTTGTGCGCCGTTTTTACAAAGTTTTCAGATTGCCTCTCGGGTTTGCATTTCTAGCTAAAATTGGTCATAGAATCAATTGTGTCGAGACGGTTTTTGAATTTTAGGCCACGGGTGCGGAGTTTTTGACGCCGTCGCCCATAGCCAAATTGCGCGCACGCTTGTGCGCCGTTTTTACAAAGTTTTCAGATTGCCTCTCGGGTTTGCATTTCTATCTGAATTGGCCATAGAATCAATTGTGTCGAGACGGTTTTTGAATTTGAGGCCTCGGGTGCGGAGTTTTTGACGTCGTCGCCCATAGCCTAACTTGCGCGCATGGTTGTGTGCCATTTTTACAAAGTTTTCAGATTGCCTCCCAAGTTTGCATCCCTCACTGAATTGGCCATAGAATCAATTGTGTCGAGACGGTTTTTGAATTTGAGACCTCGGGTGCGGAGTTTTTGACGTCGTCGCCCATAGCCAAATTGCGCGCACGCTTGTGCGCCGTTTTTACAAAGTTTTCAGATTGCCTCTCGGGTTTGCATTTCTAGCTGAATTGGCCATAGAATCAATTGCGTCGAGACGGTTTTTTAATTTGACGCCTCAGGTGCGGAGTTTTTGACGTCGTCGCCCATAGCCAAATTGCGCGCACGCTTGTGCGCCGTTTTTACAAAGTTTTCAAATTGCCTCTCGGGTTTGCATTTCTAGCTAAAATTGGTCATAGAATCAATTGTGTCGAGACGGTTTTTGAATTTGAGGCCACGGGTGCGGAGTTTTTGACGTCGTCGCCCATAGCCAAATTGCGCGCACGCTTGTGCGCTGTTTTTACAAAGTTTTCAGATTGCCTCTCGGGTTTACATTTCTATCTGAATTGGCCATAGAATTAATTGTGTCGAGACGGTTTTTGAATTTGAGGCCTCGGGTGCGGAGTTTTTGACGTCGTCGCCCATAGCCAAACTTGCGCGCATGGTTGTGTGCCATTTTTACAAAGTTTTCAGATTGCCTCCCAAGTTTGCATCCCTCACTGAATTGGCCATAGAATCAATTGTGTCGAGACGGTTTTTGAATTTGAGGCCTCAGGTGCGAAGTTTTTGACGTCGTCGCCCATAGCCAAATTGCGCGCACGCTTGTGCGCCGTTTTTACAAAGTTTTCAGATTGCCTCTCGGGTTTGAATTTCTCACTAAATTGGCCATAGAATCAATTGTGTCGAGACGGTTTTTGAATTTGAGGCCTCGGGTGCGGAGTTTTTGATGTCGTCGCCCATAGCCAAATTGCGCGCACGCTTGTGCGCCGTTTTTATAAAGTTTTCAGATTGCCTCTCGGGTTTGCATTTCTAGCTGAATTGGCCATAGAATCAATTTTGTCGAGACGGTTTTTGAATTTGAGGCCTCGGGTGCGGAGTTTTTGACGTCGTCGCCCATAGTTAAATTGCGCGCACGCTTGTGCGCCGTTTTTACAAAGTTTTCAGATTGCCTCTCGGGTTTGCATTTCTAGCTAAAATTGGTCATAGAATCAATTGTGTCGAGACGGTTTTTGATTTTGAGGCCACGGGTGCGGAGTTTTTTACGTCGTCGCCCATAGCCAAATTGCGTGCACGCTTGTGCGCCGTTTTTACAAAGTTTTCAGATTGCCTCTCGGGTTTACATTTCTATCTGAATTGGCCATAGAATCAATTGTGTCGAGACGGTTTTTCAATTTGAGGCCTCGGGTGCGGAGTTTTTTACGTCGTCTCCCATAGCCAAACTTGCGCGCATGGTTGTGTGCCATTTTTACAAAGTTTTCAGATTGCCTCCCAAGTTTGCATCCCTCACTGAATTGGCCATAGAATCAATTGTGTCGAGACGGTTTTTGAATTTGAGGCCTCGGGTGCGGAGTTTTTGACGTCGTCGCCCATAGCCAAATTGCGCGCACGCTTGTGCGCCGTTTTTACAAAGTTTTCAGATTGCCTCTCGGGTTTGCATTTCTAGCTAAATTGGCCATAGAATCAATTGTGTCGAGACGGTTTTTGAATTTGAGGCCTCGGGTGCGGAGTTTTTGACGTCGTCGCCCATAGTCAAATTGCGCGCACGCTTGTGCGCCGTTTTTACAAAATTTTCAGATTGCCTCTCGGGTTTGCATTTCTAGCTAAAATTGGTCATAGAATCAATTGTGTCGAGACGGTTTTTGAATTTGAGGGCTCGGGTGCGAAGTTTTTGACGTCGTCGCCCATAGCCAAATTGCGCGCACGCTTGTGCGCCGTTTTTATAAAGTTTTCAGATTGCCTCTCGGGTTTGCATTTCCAGCTGAATTGGCCATAGAATCAATTTTGTCGAGACGGTTTTTGAATTTGAGGCCTCGGGTGCGGAGTTTTTGACGTCGTCGCACATCGCCAAATTGCGCGCACGCTTGTGCGCCGTTTTTACAAAGTTTTCAGATTGCCTCTCGGGTTTGCATTTCTAGCTAAAATTGGTCATAGAATCAATTGTGTCGAGACGGTTTTTGAATTTGAGGCCACGGGTGCGGAGTTTTTGACGCCGTCGCCCATAGCCAAATTGCGTGCACGCTTGTGCGCCGTTTTTACAAAGTTTTCAGATTGCCTCTCGGGTTTGCATTTCTATCTGAATTGGCCATAGAATCAATTGTGACGAGACGGTTTTTGAATTTGAGGCCTCGGGTGCGGAGTTTTTGACGTCGTCGCCCATAGCCAAATTGCGCGCACGCTTGTGCGCCGTTTTTACAAAGTTTACAGATTGCCTCTCGGCTTTGCATTCCTAGCTGAATTGGCCATAGAATCAATTGTGTCGAGACGGTTTTTGAATTTGAGGCCTCGGGTGCGGAGTTTTTGACGTCGTCGCACATCGCCAAATTGCGCGCACGCTTGTGCGCCGTTTTTACAAAGTTTTCAGATTGCCTCTCGGGTTTGCATTTCTAGCTAAAATTGGTCATAGAATCAATTGTGTCGAGACGGTTTTTTGAATTTGAGGCCACGGGTGCGGAGTTTTTGACGCCGTCGCCCATAGCCAAATTGCGCGCACGCTTGTGCGCCGTTTTTACAAAGTTTTCAGATTGCCTCTCGGGTTTGCATTTCTATCTGAATTGGCCATAGAATCAATTGTGTCGAGACGGTTTTTGAATTTGAGGCCTCGGGTGCAGAGTTTTTGACGTCGTCGCCCATAGCCTAACTTGCGCGCATGGTTGTGTGCCATTTTTACAAAGTTTTCAGATTGCCTCCCAAGTTTGCATCCCTCACTGAATTGGCCATAGAATCAATTGTGTCGAGACGGTTTTTGAATTTGAGACCTCGGGTGCGGAGTTTTTGACGTCGTCGCCCATAGCCAAATTGCGCGCACGCTTGTGCGCCGTTTTTACAAAGTTTTCAGATTGCCTCTCGGGTTTGCATTTCTAGCTGAATTGGCCATAGAATCAATTGCGTCGAGACGGTTTTTTTAATTTGAGGCCTCGGGTGTGGAGTTTTTGACGTCGTCGCCCATATTCAAATTGTGCGCACGCTTGTGCGCCGTTTTTACAAAGTATTCAGATTGCCTCTCGGGTTTGCATTTCTAGCTGAATTGGCCATAGAATCAATTGTGTCGAGACGGTATTTGAATTTGAGGCCTCGGGTGCGGAGTTTTTGACGTCGTCGCCCATAGCCAAATTGCGCGCACGCTTGTGCGCCGTTTTTACAAAGTTTTCAAATTGCCTCTCGGGTTTGCATTTCTAGCTAAAATTGGTCATAGAATTAATTGTGTCGAGACGGTTTTTGAATTTGAGGCCACGGGTGCGGAGTTTTTGACGTCGTCGCCCATAGCCAAATTGCGCGCACGCTTGTGCGCCGTTTTTACAAAGTTTTCAGATTGCCTCTCGGGTTTACATTTCTATCTGAATTGGCCATAGAATTAATTGTGTCGAGACGGTTTTTGAATTTGAGGCCTCGGGTGCGGAGTTTTTGACGTCGTCGCCCATAGCCAAACTTGCGCGCATGGTTGTGTGCCATTTTTACAAAGTTTTCAGATTGCCTCCCAAGTTTGCATCCCTCACTGAATTGGCCATAGAATCAATTGTGTCGAGACGGTTTTTGAATTTGAGGCCTCAGGTGCGAAGTTTTTGACGTCGTCGCCCATAGCCAAATTGCGCGCACGCTTGTGCGCCGTTTTTACAAAGTTTTCAGATTGCCTCTCGGGTTTGAATTTCTCACTGAATTGGCCATAGAATCAATTGTGTCGAGACGGTTTTTGAATTTGAGGCCTCGGGTGCGGAGTTTTTGATGTCGTCGCCCATAGCCAAATTGCGCGCACGCTTGTGCGCCGTTTTTATAAAGTTTTCAGATTGCCTCTCGGGTTTGCATTTCTAGCTGAATTGGCCATAGAATCAATTTTGTCGAGACGGTTTTTGAATTTGAGGCCTCGGGTGCGGAGTTTTTGACGTCGTCGCCCATAGTTAAATTGCGCGCACGCTTGTGCGCCGTTTTTACAAAGTTTTCAGATTGCCTCTCGGGTTTGCATTTCTAGCTAAAATTGGTCATAGAATCAATTGTGTCGAGACGGTTTTTGATTTTGAGGCCACGGGTGCGGAGTTTTTGACGTCGTCGCCCATAGCCAAATTGCGTGCACGCTTGTGCGCCGTTTTTACAAAGTTTTCAGATTGCCTCTCGGGTTTACATTTCTATCTGAATTGGCCATAGAATCAATTGTGTCGAGACGGTTTTTCAATTTGAGGCCTCGGGTGCGGAGTTTTTTACGTCGTCTCCCATAGCCAAACTTGCGCGCATGGTTGTGTGCCATTTTTACAAAGTTTTCAGATTGCCTCCCAAGTTTGCATCCCTCACTGAATTGGCCATAGAATCAATTGTGTCGAGACGGTTTTTGAATTTGAGGCCTCGGGTGCGGAGTTTTTGACGTCGTCGCCCATAGCCAAATTGCGCGCACGCTTGTGCGCCGTTTTTACAAAGTTTTCAGATTGCCTCTCGGGTTTACATTTCTATCTGAATTGGCCATAGAATTAATTGTGTCGAGACGGTTTTTGAATTTGAGGCCTCGGGTGCGGAGTTTTTGACGTCGTCGCCCATAGCCAAACTTGCGCGCATGGTTGTGTGCCATTTTTACAAAGTTTTCAGATTGCCTCCCAAGTTTGCATCCCTCACTGAATTGGCCATAGAATCAATTGTGTCGAGACGGTTTTTGAATTTGAGGCCTCAGGTGCGAAGTTTTTGACGTCGTCGCCCATAGCCAAATTGCGCGCACGCTTGTGCGCCGTTTTTACAAAGTTTTCAGATTGCCTCTCGGGTTTGAATTTCTCACTGAATTGGCCATAGAATCAATTGTGTCGAGACGGTTTTTGAATTTGAGGCCTCGGGTGCGGAGTTTTTGATGTCGTCGCCCATAGCCAAATTGCGCGCACGCTTGTGCGCCGTTTTTATAAAGTTTTCAGATTGCCTCTCGGGTTTGCATTTCTAGCTGAATTGGCCATAGAATCAATTTTGTCGAGACGGTTTTTGAATTTGAGGCCTCGGGTGCGGAGTTTTTGACGTCGTCGCCCATAGTTAAATTGCGCGCACGCTTGTGCGCCGTTTTTACAAAGTTTTCAGATTGCCTCTCGGGTTTGCATTTCTAGCTAAAATTGGTCATAGAATCAATTGTGTCGAGACGGTTTTTGATTTTGAGGCCACGGGTGCGGAGTTTTTGACGTCGTCGCCCATAGCCAAATTGCGTGCACGCTTGTGCGCCGTTTTTACAAAGTTTTCAGATTGCCTCTCGGGTTTACATTTCTATCTGAATTGGCCATAGAATCAATTGTGTCGAGACGGTTTTTCAATTTGAGGCCTCGGGTGCGGAGTTTTTGACGTCGTCGCCCATAGCCAAATTGCGCGCACGCTTGTGCGCCGTTTTTATAAAGTTTTCAGATTGCCTCTCGGGTTTGCATTTCTAGCTGAATTGGCCATAGAATCAATTTTGTCGAGACGGTTTTTGAATTTGAGGCCTCGGGTGCGGAGTTTTTGACGTCGTCGCACATCGCCAAATTGCGCGCACGCTTGTGCGCCGTTTTTACAAAGTTTTCAGATTGCCTCTCGGGTTTGCATTTCTAGCTAAAATTGGTCATAGAATCAATTGTGTCGAGACGGTTTTTGAATTTGAGGCCACGGGTGCGGAGTTTTTGACGCCGTCGCCCATAGCCAAATTGCGTGCACGCTTGTGCGCCGTTTTTACAAAGTTTTCAGATTGCCTCTCGGGTTTGCATTTCTATCTGAATTGGCCATAGAATCAATTGTGACGAGACGGTTTTTGAATTTGAGGCCTCGGGTGCGGAGTTTTTGACGTCGTCGCCCATAGCCAAATTGCGCGCACGCTTGTGCGCCGTTTTTACAAAGTTTTCAAATTGCCTCTCGGGTTTGCATTTCTAGCTAAAATTGGTCATAGAATCAATTGTGTCGAGACGGTTTTTGAATTTGAGGCCACGGGTGCGGAGTTTTTGACGTCGTCGCCCATAGCCAAATTGCGCGCACGCTTGTGCGCCGTTTTTACAAAGTTTTCAGATTGCCTCTCGGGTTTACATCCCTCACTGAATTGGCCATAGAATCAATTGTGTCGAGACGGTTTTTAAATTTGAGGCCTCAGGTGCGAAGTTTTTGACGTCGTCGCCCATAGCCAAATTGCGCGCACGCTTGTGCGCCGTTTTTACAAAGTTTTTAGATTGCCTCTCGGGTTTGAATTTCTCACTGAATTGGCCATAGAATCAATTGTGTCGAGACGGTTTTTGAATTTGAGGCCTCGGGTGCGGAGTTTTTGATGTCGTCGCCCATAGCCAAATTGCGCGCACGCTTGTGCGCCGTTTTTATAAAGTTTTCAGATTGCCTCTCGGGTTTGCATTTCTAGCTGAATTGGCCATAAAATCAATTGTGTCGAGACGGTTTTTGAATTTGAGGCCTCGGGTGCGGAGTTTTTGATGTCGTCGCCCATAGCCAAATTGCGCGCACGCTTGTGCGCCGTTTTTATAAAGTTTTCAGATTGCCTCTCGGGTTTGCATTTCTAGCTGAATTGGCCATAAAATCAATTTTGTCGAGACGGTTTTTG
Source organism: Galeopsis tetrahit (assembly GCA_963675135.1). Classification (NCBI taxonomy): domain Eukaryota; kingdom Viridiplantae; phylum Streptophyta; class Magnoliopsida; order Lamiales; family Lamiaceae; genus Galeopsis; species Galeopsis tetrahit. The sequence continues at coordinate 7,395,183 of OY776121.1, read as the reverse complement.
AATTTGAGGCCTCGGGTGCGGAGTTTTTGACGTCGTCGCACATCGCCAAATTGCGCGCACGCTTGTGCGCCGTTTTTACAAAGTTTTCAGATTGCCTCTCGGGTTTGCATTTCTAGCTGAATTGGCCATAGAATCAATTGCGTCGAGACGGTTTTTTAATTTGAGGCCTCGGGTGCGGAGTTTTTGACGTCGTCGCCCATAGTCAAATTGTGCGCACGCTTGTGCGCCGTTTTTACAAAGTATTCAGATTGCCTCTCGGGTTTGCATTTCTAGCTGAATTGGCCATAGAATCAATTGCGTCGAGACGGTTTTTTAATTTGAGGCCTCGGGTGCGGAGTTTTTGACGTCGTCGCCCATAGTCAAATTGTGCGCACGCTTGTGCGCCGTTTTTACAAGGTATTCAGATTGCCTCTCGGGTTTGCATTTCTAGCTGAATTGGCCATAGAATCAATTGTGTCGAGTCGGTTTTTGAATTTGAGGCCTCGGGTGCGGAGTTTTTGACGTCGTCGCCCATAGCCAAATTGCGCGCACGCTTGTGCGCCGTTTTTACAAAGTTTTCAAATTGCCTCTCGGGTTTGCATTTCTAGCTAAAATTGGTCATAGAATCAATTGTGTCGAGACGGTTTTTGAATTTGAGGCCACGGGTGCGGAGTTTTTGACGTCGTCGCCCATAGCCAAATTGCGCGCACGCTTGTGCGCCGTTTTTACAAAGTTTTCAGATTGCCTCTCGGGTTTACATTTCTATCTGAATTGGCCATAGAATCAATTGTGTCGAGACGGTTTTTGAATTTGAGGCCTCGGGTGCGGAGTTTTTGACGTCGTCGCCCATAGCCAAACTTGCGCGCATGGTTGTGTGCCATTTTTACAAAGTTTTCAGATTGCCTCCCAAGTTTGCATCCCTCACTGAATTGGCCATAGAATCAATTGTGTCGAGACGGTTTTTGAATTTGAGGCCTCAGGTGCGAAGTTTTTGACGTCGTCGCCCATAGCCAAATTGCGCGCACGCTTGTGCGCCGTTTTTACAAAGTTTTCAGATTGCCTCTCGGGTTTGAATTTCTCACTGAATTGGCCATAGAATCAATTGTGTCGAGACGGTTTTTGAATTTGAGGCCTCGGGTGCGGAGTTTTTGATGTCGTCGCCCATAGCCAAATTGCGCGCACGCTTGTGCGCCGTTTTTATAAAGTTTTCAGATTGCCTCTCGGGTTTGCATTTCTAGCTGAATTGGCCATAGAATCAATTTTGTCGAGACGGTTTTTGAATTTGAGGCCTCGGGTGCGGAGTTTTTGACGTCGTCGCCCATAGTTAAATTGCGCGCACGCTTGTGCGCCGTTTTTACAAAGTTTTCAGATTGCCTCTCGGGTTTGCATTTCTAGCTAAAATTGGTCATAGAATCAATTGTGTCGAGACGGTTTTTGAATTTGAGGCCACGGGTGCGGAGTTTTTGACGTCGTCGCCCATAGCCAAATTGCGCGCACGCTTGTGCGCCGTTTTTACAAAGTTTTCAGATTGCCTCTCGGGTTTACATTTCTATCTGAATTGGCCATAGAATCAATTGTGTCGAGACGGTTTTTGAATTTGAGGCCTCGGGTGCGGAGTTTTTGACGTCGTCGCCCATAGCCAAATTGCGCGCACGCTTGTGCGCCGTTTTTACAAAGTTTTCAAATTGCCTCTCGGGTTTGCATTTCTAGCTAAAATTGGTCATAGAATCAATTGTGTCGAGACGGTTTTTGAATTTGAGGCCACGGGTGCGGAGTTTTTGACGTCGTCGCCCATAGCCAAATTGCGCGCACGCTTGTGCGCCGTTTTTACAAAGTTTTCAGATTGCCTCTCGGGTTTACATTTCTATCTGAATTGGCCATAGAATCAATTGTGTCGAGACGGTTTTTGAATTTGAGGCCTCGGGTGCGGAGTTTTTGACGTCGTCGCCCATAGCCAAACTTGCGCGCATGGTTGTGTGCCATTTTTACAAAGTTTTCAGATTGCCTCCCAAGTTTGCATCCCTCACTGAATTGGCCATAGAATCAATTGTGTCGAGACGGTTTTTGAATTTGAGGCCTCAGGTGCGAAGTTTTTGACGTCGTCGCCCATAGCCAAATTGCGCGCACGCTTGTGCGCCGTTTTTACAAAGTTTTCAGATTGCCTCTCGGGTTTGAATTTCTCACTGAATTGGCCATAGAATCAATTGTGTCGAGACGGTTTTTGAATTTGAGGCCTCGGGTGCGGAGTTTTTGATGTCGTCGCCCATAGCCAAATTGCGCGCACGCTTGTGCGCCGTTTTTATAAAGTTTTCAGATTGCCTCTCGGGTTTGCATTTCTATCTGAATTGGCCATAGAATCAATTGTGTCGAGACGGTTTTTGAATTTGAGGCCTCGGGTGCGGAGTTTTTGACGTCGTCGCCCATAGCCTAACTTGCGCGCATGGTTGTGTGCCATTTTTACAAAGTTTTCAGATTGCCTCCCAAGTTTGCATCCCTCACTGAATTGGCCATAGAATCAATTGTGTCGAGACGGTTTTTGAATTTGAGACCTCGGTGCGGAGTTTTTGACGTCGTCGCCCATAGCCAAATTGCGCGCACGCTTGTGCGCCGTTTTTACAAAGTTTTCAGATTGCCTCTCGGGTTTGCATTTCTAGCTGAATTGGCCATAGAATCAATTGCGTCGAGACGGTTTTTTAATTTGAGGCCTCGGGTGCGGAGTTTTTGACGTCGTCGCCCATAGTCAAATTGTGCGCACGCTTGTGCGCCGTTTTTACAAAGTATTCAGATTGCCTCTCGGGTTTGCATTTCTAGCTGAATTGGCCATAGAATCAATTGTGTCGAGACGGTTTTTGAATTTGAGGCCTCGGGTGCGGAGTTTTTGACGTCGTCGCCCATAGCCAAATTGCGCGCACGCTTGTGCGCCGTTTTTACAAAGTTTTCAAATTGCCTCTCGGGTTTGCATTTCTAGCTAAAATTGGTCATAGAATCAATTGTGTCGAGACGGTTTTTGAATTTGAGGCCACGGGTGCGGAGTTTTTGACGTCGTCGCCCATAGCCAAATTGCGCGCACGCTTGTGCGCCGTTTTTACAAAGTTTTCAGATTGCCTCTCGGGTTTACATTTCTATCTGAATTGGCCATAGAATCAATTGTGTCGAGACGGTTTTTGAATTTGAGGCCTCGGGTGCGGAGTTTTTGACGTCGTCGCCCATAGCCAAATTTGCGCGCATGGTTGTGTGCCATTTTTACAAAGTTTTCAGATTGCCTCCCAAGTTTGCATCCCTCACTGAATTGGCCATAGAATCAATTGTGTCGAGACGGTTTTTGAATTTGAGGCCTCAGGTGCGAAGTTTTTGACGTCGTCGCCCATAGCCAAATTGCGCGCACGCTTGTGCGCCGTTTTTACAAAGTTTTCAGATTGCCTCTCGGGTTTGAATTTCTCACTGAATTGGCCATAGAATCAATTGTGTCGAGACGGTTTTTGAATTTGAGGCCTCGGGTGCGGAGTTTTTGATGTCGTCGCCCATAGCCAAATTGCGCGCACGCTTGTGCGCCGTTTTTATAAAGTTTTCAGATTGCCTCTCGGGTTTGCATTTCTAGCTGAATTGGCCATAGAATCAATTTTGTCGAGACGGTTTTTGAATTTGAGGCCTCGGGTGCGGAGTTTTTGACGTCGTCGCCCATAGTTAAATTGCGCGCACGCTTGTGCGCCGTTTTTACAAAGTTTTCAGATTGCCTCTCGGGTTTGCATTTCTAGCTAAATTGGCCATAGAATCAATTGTGTCGAGACGGTTTTTGAATTTGAGGCCTCGGGTGCGGAGTTTTTGACGTCGTCGCCCATAGTCAAATTGCGCGCACGCTTGTGCGCCGTTTTTACAAAATTTTCAGATTGCCTCTCGGGTTTGCATTTCTAGCTAAAATTGGTCATAGAATCAATTGTGTCGAGACGGTTTTTGAATTTGAGGCCTCGGGTGCGAAGTTTTTGACGTCGTCGCCCATAGCCAAATTGCGCGCACGCTTGTGCGCCGTTTTTATAAAGTTTTCAGATTGCCTCTCGGGTTTGCATTTCTAGCTGAATTGGCCATAAAATCAATTGTGTCGAGACGGTTTTTGAATTTGAGGCCTCGGGTGCGGAGTTTTTGACGTCGTCGCCCATAGCCAAACTTGCGCGCATGGTTGTGTGCCATTTTTACAAAGTTTTCAGATTGCCTCCCTAGTTTGCATCCCTCACTGAATTGGCCATAGAATCAATTGTGTCGAGACGGTTTTTGAATTTGAGGCCTCAGGTGCGAAGTTTTTGACGTCGTCGCCCATAGCCAAATTGCGCGCACGCTTGTGCGCCGTTTTTACAAAGTTTTCAGATTGCCTCTCGGGTTTGAATTTCTCACTGAATTGGCCATAGAATCAATTGTGTCGAGACGGTTTTTGAATTTGAGGCCTCGGGTGCGGAGTTTTTGATGTCGTCGCCCATAGCCAAATTGCGCGCACGCTTGTGCGCCGTTTTTATAAAGTTTTCAGATTGCCTCTCGGGTTTGCATTTCTAGCTGAATTGGCCATAAAATCAATTGTGTCGAGACGGTTTTTGAATTTGAGGCCTCGGGTGCGGAGTTTTTGATGTCGTCGCCCATAGCCAAATTGAGCGCACGCTTGTGCGCCGTTTTTATAAATTTTCAGATTGCCTCTCGGGTTTGCATTTCTAGCTGAATTGGCCATAGAATCAATTTTGTCGAGACGGTTTTTGAATTTGAGGCCTCGGGTGCGGAGTTTTTGACGTCGTCGCACATCGCCAAATTGCGCGCACGCTTGTGCGCCGTTTTTACAAAGTTTTCAGATTGCCTCTCGGGTTTGCATTTCTAGCTAAAATTGGTCATAGAATCAATTGTGTCAAGACGGTTTTTGAATTTGAGGCCACGGGTGCGGAGTTTTTGACGCCGTCGCCCATAGCCAAATTGCGCGCACGCTTGTGCGCCGTTTTTACAAAGTTTTCAGATTGCCTCTCGGGTTTGCATTTCTATCTGAATTGGCCATAGAATCAATTGTGTCGAGACGGTTTTTGAATTTGAGGCCTCGGGTGCGGAGTTTTTGACGTCGTCGCCCATAGCCTAACTTGCGCGCATGGTTGTGTGCCATTTTTACAAAGTTTTCAGATTGCCTCCCAAGTTTGCATCCCTCACTGAATTGGCCATAGAATCAATTGTGTCGAGACGGTTTTTGAATTTGAGACCTCGGGTGCGGAGTTTTTGACGTCGTCGCCCATAGCCAAATTGCGCGCACGCTTGTGCGCCGTTTTTACAAAGTTTTCAGATTGCCTCTCGGGTTTGCATTTCTAGCTGAATTGGCCTTAGAATCAATTGCGTCGAGACGGTTTTTTAATTTGAGGCCTCGGGTGCGGAGTTTTTGACGTCGTCGCCCATAGTCAAATTGTGCGCACGCTTGTGCGCCGTTTTTACAAAGTATTCAGATTGCCTCTCGGGTTTGCATTTCTAGCTGAATTAGCCATAGAATCAATTGTGTCGAGACGGTTTTTGAATTTGAGGCCTCGGGTGCGGAGTTTTTGACGTCGTCGCCCATAGCCAAATTGCGCGCACGCTTGTGCGCCGTTGTTACAAAGTTTTCAAATTGCCTCTCGGGTTTGCATTTCTAGCTAAAATTGGTCATAGAATCAATTGTGTCGAGACGGTTTTTGAATTTGAGGCCACGGGTGCGGAGTTTTTGACGTCGTCGCCCATAGCCAAATTGCGCGCACGCTTGTGCGCCGTTTTTACAAAGTTTTCAGATTGCCTCTCGGGTTTACATTTCTATCTGAATTGGCCATAGAATCAATTGTGTCGAGACGGTTTTTGAATTTGAGGCCTCGGGTGCGGAGTTTCTGACGTCGTCGCCCATAGCCAAATTGCGCGCACGCTTGTGCGCCGTTTTTACAAAGTTTTCAGATTGCCTCTCGGGTTTGCATTTCTAGCTTAATTGGCCATAGAATCAATTGTGTCGAGACGGTTTTTGAATTTGAGGCCTCGGGTGCGGAGTTTTTGACGTCGTCGCCCATAGTCAAATTGCGCGCACGCTTGTGCGCCGTTTTTACAAAATTTTCAGATTGCCTCTCGGGTTTGCATTTCTAGCTAAAATTGGTCATAGAATCAATTGTGTCGAGACGGTTTTTGAATTTGAGGCCTCGGGTGCGAAGTTTTTGACGTCGTCGCCCATAGCCAAATTGCGCGCATGGTTGTGTGCCATTTTTACAAAGTTTTCAGATTGCCTCCCAAGTTTGCATCCCTCACTGAATTGGCCATAGAATCAATTGTGTCGAGACGGTTTTTGAATTTGAGGCCTCAGGTGCGAAGTTTTTGACGTCGTCGCCCATAGCCAAATTGCGCGCACGCTTGTGCGCCGTTTTTACAAAGTTTTCAGATTGCCTCTCGGGTTTGAATTTCTCACTGAATTGGCCATAGAATCAATTGTGTCGAGACGGTTTTTGAATTTGAGGCCTCGGGTGCGGAGTTTTTGATGTCGTCGCCCATAGCCAAATTGCGCGCACGCTTGTGCGCCGTTTTTATAAAGTTTTCAGATTGCCTCTCGAGTTTGCATTTCTATCTGAATTGGCCATAGAATCAATTGTGTCGAGACGGTTTTTGAATTTGAGGCCTCGGGTGCGGAGTTTTTGACGTCGTCGCCCATAGCCTAACTTGCGCGCATGGTTGTGTGCCATTTTTACAAAGTTTTCAGATTGCCTCCCAAGTTTGCATCCCTCACTGAATTGGCCATAGAATCAATTGTGTCGAGACGGTTTTTGAATTTGAGACCTCGGGTGCGGAGTTTTTGACGTCGTCGCCCATAGCCAAATTGCGCGCACGCTTGTGCGCCGTTTTTACAAAGTTTTCAGATTGCCTCTCGGGTTTGCATTTCTAGCTGAATTGGCCATAGAATCAATTGCGTCGAGACGGTTTTTTAATTTGAGGCCTCGTGTGCGGAGTTTTTGACGTCGTCGCCCATAGTCAAATTGTGCGCACGCTTGTGCGCCGTTTTTACAAAGTATTCAGATTGCCTCTCGGGTTTGCATTTCTAGCTGAATTGGCCATAGAATCAATTGTGTCGAGACGGTTTTTGAATTTGAGGCCTCGGGTGCGGAGTTTTTGACGTCGTCGCCCATAGCCAAATTGCGCGCACGCTTGTGCGCTGTTTTTACAAAGTTTTCAAATTGCCTCTCGGGTTTGCATTTCTAGCTAAAATTGGTCATAGAATCAATTGTGTCGAGACGGTTTTTGAATTTGAGGCCACGGGTGCGGAGTTTTTGACGTCGTCGCCCATAGCCAAATTGCGCGCACGCTTGTGCGCCGTTTTTACAAAGTTTTCAGATTGCCTCTCGGGTTTACATTTCTATCTGAATTGGCCATAGAATCAATTGTGTCGAGACGGTTTTTGAATTTGAGGCCTCGGGTGCGGAGTTTTTGACGTCGTCGCCCATAGCCAAACTTGCGCGCATGGTTGTGTGCCATTTTTACAAAGTTTTCAGATTGCCTCCCAAGTTTGCATCCCTCACTGAATTGGCCATAGAATCAATTGTGTCGAGACGGTTTTTGAATTTGAGGCCTCAGGTGCGAAGTTTTTGACGTCGTCGCCCATAGCCAAATTGCGCGCACGCTTGTGCGCCGTTTTTACAAAGTTTTCAGATTGCCTCTCGGGTTTGAATTTCTCACTGAATTGGCCATAGAATCAATTGTGTCGAGACGGTTTTTGAATTTGAGGCCTCGGGTGCGGAGTTTTTGATGTCGTCGCCCATAGCCAAATTGCGCGCACGCTTGTGCGCCGTTTTTATAAAGTTTTCAGATTGCCTCTCGGGTTTGCATTTCTAGCTGAATTGGCCATAGAACCAATTTTGTCGAGACGGTTTTTGAATTTGAGGCCTCGGGTGCGGAGTTTTTGACGTCGTCGCCCATAGTTAAATTGCGCGCACGCTTGTGCGCCGTTTTTACAAAGTTTTCAGATTGCCTCTCGGGTTTGCATTTCTAGCTAAATTGGCCATAGAATCAATTGTGTCGAGACGGTTTTTGAATTTGAGGCCTCGGGTGCGGAGTTTTTGACGTCGTCGCCCATAGTCAAATTGCGCGCACGCTTGTGCGCCGTTTTTACAAAATTTTCAGATTGCCTCTCGGGTTTGCATTTCTAGCTAAAATTGGTCATAGAATCAATTGTGTCGAGACGGTTTTTGAATTTGAGGCCTCGGGTGCGAAGTTTTTGACGTCGTCGCCCATAGCCAAATTGCGCGCACGCTTGTGCGCCGTTTTTATAAAGTTTTCAGATTGCCTCTCGGGTTTGCATTTCTAGCTGAATTGGCCATAAAATCAATTGTGTCAAGACGGTTTTTGAATTTGAGGCCTCGGGTGCGGAGTTTTTGACGTCGTCGCCCATAGCCAAACTTGCGCGCATGGTTGTGTGCCATTTTTACAAAGTTTTCAGATTGCCTCCCAAGTTTGCATCCCTCACTGAATTGGCCATAGAATCAATTGTGTCGAGACGGTTTTTGAATTTGAGGCCTCGGGTGCGAAGTTTTTGACGTCGTCGCCCATAGCCAAATTGCGCGCACGCTTGTGCGCCGTTTTTATAAAGTTTTCAGATTGCCTCTCGGGTTTGCATTTCTAGCTGAATTGGCCATAAAATCAATTGTGTCAAGACGGTTTTTGAATTTGAGGCCTCAGGTGCGAAGTTTTTGACGTCGTCGCCCATAGCCAAATTGCGCGCACGCTTGTGCGCCGTTTTTACAAAGTTTTCAGATTGCCTCTCGGGTTTGAATTTCTCACTGAATTGGCCATAGAATCAATTGTGTCGAGACGGTTTTTGAATTTGAGGCCTCGGGTGCGGAGTTTTTGATGTCGTCGCCCATAGCCAAATTGCGCGCACGCTTGTGCGCCGTTTTTATAAAGTTTTCAGATTGCCTCTCGGGTTTGCATTTCTAGCAGAATTGGCCATAAAATCAATTGTGTCGAGACGGTTTTTGAATTTGAGGCCTCGGGTGCGGAGTTTTTGATGTCGTCGCCCATAGCCAAATTGCGCGCACGCTTGTGCGCCGTTTTTATAAAGTTTTCAGATTGCCTCTCGGGTTTGCATTTCTAGCTGAATTGGCCATAGAATCAATTTTGTCGAGACGGTTTTTGAATTTGAGGCCTCGGGTGCGGAGTTTTTAACGTCGTCGCACATCGCCAAATTGCGCGCACGCTTGTGCGCCGTTTTTACAAAGTTTTCAGATTGCCTCTCGGGTTTGCATTTCTAGCTAAAATTGGTCATAGAATCAATTGTGTCGAGACGGTTTTTGAATTTGAGGCCACGGGTGCGGAGTTTTTGACGCCGTCGCCCATAGCCAAATTGCGCGCACGCTTGTGCGCCGTTTTTACAAAGTTTTCAGATTGCCTCTCGGGTTTGCATTTCTATCTGAATTGGCCATAGAATCAATTGTGTCGAGACGGTTTTTGAATTTGAGGCCTCGGGTGCGGAGTTTTTGACGTCGTCGCCCATAGCCTAACTTGCGCGCATGGTTGTGTGCCATTTTTACAAAGTTTTCAGATTGCCTCCCAAGTTTGCATCCCTCACTGAATTGGCCATAGAATCAATTGTGTCGAGACGGTTTTTGAATTTGAGGCCTCGGGTGCGGAGTTTTTGATGTCGTCGCCCATAGCCAAATTGCGCGCACGCTTGTGCGCCGTTTTTATAAAGTTTTCAGATTGCCTCTCGGGTTTGCATTTCTAGCTGAATTGGCCATAGAATCAATTTTGTCGAGACTGTTTTTGAATTTGAGGCCTCGGGTGCGGAGTTTTTGATGTCGTCGCCCATAGCCAAATTGCGCGCACGCTTGTGCGCCGTTTTTATAAAGTTTTCAGATTGCCTCTCGGGTTTGCATTTCTAGCTGAATTGGCCATAGAACCAATTTTGTCGAGACGGTTTTTGAATTTGAGGCCTCGGGTGCGGAGTTTTTGACGTCGTCGCCCATAGTTAAATTGCGCGCACGCTTGTGCGCCGTTTTTACAAAGTTTTCAGATTGCCTCTCGGGTTTGCATTTCTAGCTAAATTGGCCATAGAATCAATTGTGTCGAGACGGTTTTTGAATTTGAGGCCTCGGGTGCGGAGTTTTTGACGTCGTCGCCCATAGTCAAATTGCGCGCACGCTTGTGCGCCGTTTTTACAAAATTTTCAGATTGCCTCTCGGGTTTGCATTTCTAGCTAAAATTGGTCATAGAATCAATTGTGTCGAGACGGTTTTTGAATTTGAGGCCTCGGGTGCGAAGTTTTTGACGTCGTCGCCCATAGCCAAATTGCGCGCACGCTTGTGCGCCGTTTTTATAAAGTTTTCAGATTGCCTCTCGGGTTTGCATTTCTAGCTGAATTGGCCATAAAATCAATTGTGTCAAGACGGTTTTTGAATTTGAGGCCTCGGGTGCGGAGTTTTTGACGTCGTCGCCCATAGCCAAACTTGCGCGCATGGTTGTGTGCCATTTTTACAAAGTTTTCAGATTGCCTCCCAAGTTTGCATCCCTCACTGAATTGGCCATAGAATCAATTGTGTCGAGACGGTTTTTGAATTTGAGGCCTCGGGTGCGAAGTTTTTGACGTCGTCGCCCATAGCCAAATTGCGCGCACGCTTGTGCGCCGTTTTTATAAAGTTTTCAGATTGCCTCTCGGGTTTGCATTTCTAGCTGAATTGGCCATAAAATCAATTGTGTCAAGACGGTTTTTGAATTTGAGGCCTCAGGTGCGAAGTTTTTGACGTCGTCGCCCATAGCCAAATTGCGCGCACGCTTGTGCGCCGTTTTTACAAAGTTTTCAGATTGCCTCTCGGGTTTGAATTTCTCACTGAATTGGCCATAGAATCAATTGTGTCGAGACGGTTTTTGAATTTGAGGCCTCGGGTGCGGAGTTTTTGATGTCGTCGCCCATAGCCAAATTGCGCGCACGCTTGTGCGCCGTTTTTATAAAGTTTTCAGATTGCCTCTCGGGTTTGCATTTCTAGCTGAATTGGCCATAAAATCAATTGTGTCGAGACGGTTTTTGAATTTGAGGCCTCGGGTGCGGAGTTTTTGATGTCGTCGCCCATAGCCAAATTGCGCGCACGCTTGTGCGCCGTTTTTATAAAGTTTTCAGATTGCCTCTCGGGTTTGCATTTCTAGCTGAATTGGCCATAGAATCAATTTTGTCGAGACGGTTTTTGAATTTGAGGCCTCGGGTGCGGAGTTTTTGACGTCGTCGCACATCGCCAAATTGCGCGCACGCTTGTGCGCCGTTTTTACAAAGTTTTCAGATTGCCTCTCGGGTTTGCATTTCTAGCTAAAATTGGTCATAGAATCAATTGTGTCGAGACGGTTTTTGAATTTGAGGCCACGGGTGCGGAGTTTTTGACGCCGTCGCCCATAGCCAAATTGCGCGCACGCTTGTGCGCCGTTTTTACAAAGTTTTCAGATTGCCTCTCGGGTTTGCATTTCTATCTGAATTGGCCATAGAATCAATTGTGTCGAGACGGTTTTTGAATTTGAGGCCTCGGGTGCGGAGTTTTTGACGTCGTCGCCCATAGCCTAACTTGCGCGCATGGTTGTGTGCCATTTTTACAAAGTTTTCAGATTGCCTCCCAAGTTTGCATCCCTCACTGAATTGGCCATAGAATCAATTGTGTCGAGACGGTTTTTGAATTTGAGGCCTCGGGTGCGGAGTTTTTGATGTCGTCGCCCATAGCCAAATTGCGCGCACGCTTGTGCGCCGTTTTTATAAAGTTTTCAGATTGCCTCTCGGGTTTGCATTTCTAGCTGAATTGGCCATAGAATCAATTTTGTCGAGACGGTTTTTGAATTTGAGGCCTCGGGTGCGGAGTTTTTGATGTCGTCGCCCATAGCCAAATTGCGCGCACGCTTGTGCGCCGTTTTTATAAAGTTTTCAGATTGCCTCTCGGGTTTGCATTTCTAGCTGAATTGGCCATAGAACCAATTTTGTCGAGACGGTTTTTGAATTTGAGGCCTCGGGTGCGGAGTTTTTGACGTCGTCGCCCATAGTTAAATTGCGCGCACGCTTGTGCGCCGTTTTTACAAAGTTTTCAGATTGCCTCTCGGGTTTGCATTTCTAGCTAAATTGGCCATAGAATCAATTGTGTCGAGACGGTTTTTGAATTTGAGGCCTCGGGTGCGGAGTTTTTGACGTCGTCGCCCATAGTCAAATTGCGCGCACGCTTGTGCGCCGTTTTTACAAAATTTTCAGATTGCCTCTCGGGTTTGCATTTCTAGCTAAAATTGGTCATAGAATCAATTGTGTCGAGACGGTTTTTGAATTTGAGGCCTCGGGTGCGAAGTTTTTGACGTCGTCGCCCATAGCCAAATTGCGCGCACGCTTGTGCGCCGTTTTTATAAAGTTTTCAGATTGCCTCTCGGGTTTGCATTTCTAGCTGAATTGGCCATAAAATCAATTGTGTCAAGACGGTTTTTGAATTTGAGGCCTCGGGTGCGGAGTTTTTGACGTCGTCGCCCATAGCCAAACTTGCGCGCATGGTTGTGTGCCATTTTTACAAAGTTTTCAGATTGCCTCTCGGGTTTGCATTTCTAGCTAAAATTGGTCATAGAATCAATTGTGTCGAGACGGTTTTTGAATTTGAGGCCTCGGGTGCGAAGTTTTTGACGTCGTCGCCCATAGCCAAATTGCGCGCACGCTTGTGCGCCGTTTTTATAAAGTTTTCAGATTGCCTCTCGGGTTTGCATTTCTAGCTGAATTGGCCATAGAATCAATTTTGTCGAGACGGTTTTTGAATTTGAGGCCTCGGGTGCGGAGTTTTTGATGTCGTCGCCCATAGCCAAATTGCGCGCACGCTTGTGCGCCGTTTTTATAAAGTTTTCAGATTGCCTCTCGGGTTTGCATTTCTAGCTGAATTGGCCATAGAACCAATTTTGTCGAGACGGTTTTTGAATTTGAGGCCTCGGGTGCGGAGTTTTTGACGTCGTCGCCCATAGTTAAATTGCGCGCACGCTTGTGCGCCGTTTTTACAAAGTTTTCAGATTGCCTCTCGGGTTTGCATTTCTAGCTAAATTGGCCATAGAATCAATTGTGTCGAGACGGTTTTTGAATTTGAGGCCTCGGGTGCGGAGTTTTTGACGTCGTCGCCCATAGTCAAATTGCACGCACGCTTGTGCGCCGTTTTTACAAAATTTTCAGATTGCCTCTCGGGTTTGCATTTCTAGCTGAATTGGCCATAGAATCAATTTTGTCGAGACGGTTTTTGAATTTGAGGCCTCGGGTGTGGAGTTTTTGACGTCGTCGCACATCGCCAAATTGCGCGCACGCTTGTGCGCCGTTTTTACAAAGTTTTCAGATTGCCTCTCGGGTTTGCATTTCTAGCTAAAATTGGTCATAGAATCAATTGTGTCGAGACGGTTTTTGAATTTGAGGCCACGGGTGCGGAGTTTTTGACGCCGTCGCCCATAGCCAAATTGCGCGCACGCTTGTGCGCCGTTTTTACAAAGTTTTCAGATTGCCTCTCGGGTTTGCATTTCTATCTGAATTGGCCATAGAATCAATTGTGTCGAGACGGTTTTTGAATTTGAGGCCTCGGGTGCGGAGTTTTTGACGTCGTCGCCCATAGCCTAACTTGCGCGCATGGTTGTGTGCCATTTTTACAAAGTTTTCAGATTGCCTCCCAAGTTTGCATCCCTCACTGAATTGGCCATAGAATCAATTGTGTCGAGACGGTTTTTGAATTTGAGGCCTCGGGTGCGGAGTTTTTGATGTCGTCGCCCATAGCCAAATTGCGCGCACGCTTGTGCGCCGTTTTTATAAAGTTTTCAGATTGCCTCTCGAGTTTGCATTTCTAGCTGAATTGGCCATAGAATCAATTTTGTCGAGACGGTTTTTGAATTTGAGGCCTCGGGTGCGGAGTTTTTGATGTCGTCGCCCATAGCCAAATTGCGCGCACGCTTGTGCGCCGTTTTTATAAAGTTTTCAGATTGCCTCTCGGGTTTGCATTTCTAGCTGAATTGGCCATAGAACCAATTTTGTCGAGACGGTTTTTGAATTTGAGGCCTCGGGTGCGGAGTTTTTGACGTCGTCGCCCATAGTTAAATTGAGCGCACGCTTGTGCGCCGTTTTTACAAAGTTTTCAGATTGCCTCTCGGGTTTGCATTTCTAGCTAAATTGGCCATAGAATCAATTGTGTCGAGACGGTTTTTGAATTTGAGGCCTCGGGTGCGGAGTTTTTGACGTCGTCGCCCATAGTCAAATTGCGCGCACGCTTGTGCGCCGTTTTTACAAAATTTTCAGATTGCCTCTCGGGTTTGCATTTCTAGCTAAAATTGGTCATAGAATCAATTGTGTCGAGACGGTTTTTGAATTTGAGGCCTCGGGTGCGAAGTTTTTGACGTCGTCGCCCATAGCCAAATTGCGCGCACGCTTGTGCGCCGTTTTTATAAAGTTTTCAGATTGCCTCTCGGGTTTGCATTTCTAGCTGAATTGGCCATAAAATCAATTGTGTCAAGACGGTTTTTGAATTTGAGGCCTCGGGTGCGGAGTTTTTGACGTCGTCGCCCATAGCCAAACTTGCGCGCATGGTTGTGTGCCATTTTTACAAAGTTTTCAGATTGCCTCCCAAGTTTGCATCCCTCACTGAATTGGCCATAGAATCAATTGTGTCGAGACGGTTTTTGAATTTGAGGCCTCGGGTGCGAAGTTTTTGACGTCGTCGCCCATAGCCAAATTGCGCGCACGCTTGTGCGCCGTTTTTATAAAGTTTTCAGATTGCCTCTCGGGTTTGCATTTCTAGCTGAATTGGCCATAAAATCAATTGTGTCAAGACGGTTTTTGAATTTGAGGCCTCAGGTGCGAAGTTTTTGACGTCGTCGCCCATAGCCAAATTGCGCGCACGCTTGTGCGCCGTTTTTACAAAGTTTTCAGATTGCCTCTCGGGTTTGAATTTCTCACTGAATTGGCCATAGAATCAATTGTGTCGAGACGGTTTTTGAATTTGAGGCCTCGGGTGCGGAGTTTTTGATGTCGTCGCCCATAGCCAAATTGCGCGCACGCTTGTGCGCCGTTTTTATAAAGTTTTCAGATTGCCTCTCGGGTTTGCATTTCTAGCTGAATTGGCCATAAAATCAATTGTGTCGAGACGGTTTTTGAATTTGAGGCCTCGGGTGCGGAGTTTTTGACGTCGTCGCCCATAGCCTAACTTGCGCGCATGGTTGTGTGCCATTTTTACAAAGTTTTCAGATTGCCTCCCAAGTTTGCATCCCTCACTGAATTGGCCATAGAATCAATTGTGTCGAGACGGTTTTTGAATTTGAGGCCTCGGGTGCGGAGTTTTTGATGTCGTCGCCCATAGCCAAATTGCGCGCACGCTTGTGCGCCGTTTTTATAAAGTTTTCAGATTGCCTCTCGAGTTTGCATTTCTAGCTGAATTGGCCATAGAATCAATTTTGTCGAGACGGTTTTTGAATTTGAGGCCTCGGGTGCGGAGTTTTTGATGTCGTCGCCCATAGCCAAATTGCGCGCACGCTTGTGCGCCGTTTTTATAAAGTTTTCAGATTGCCTCTCGGGTTTGCATTTCTAGCTGAATTGGCCATAGAACCAATTTTGTCGAGACGGTTTTTGAATTTGAGGCCTCGGGTGCGGAGTTTTTGACGTCGTCGCCCATAGTTAAATTGAGCGCACGCTTGTGCGCCGTTTTTACAAAGTTTTCAGATTGCCTCTCGGGTTTGCATTTCTAGCTAAATTGGCCATAGAATCAATTGTGTCGAGACGGTTTTTGAATTTGAGGCCTCGGGTGCGGAGTTTTTGACGTCGTCGCCCATAGTCAAATTGCGCGCACGCTTGTGCGCCGTTTTTACAAAATTTTCAGATTGCCTCTCGGGTTTGCATTTCTAGCTAAAATTGGTCATAGAATCAATTGTGTCGAGACGGTTTTTGAATTTGAGGCCTCGGGTGCGAAGTTTTTGACGTCGTCGCCCATAGCCAAATTGCGCGCACGCTTGTGCGCCGTTTTTATAAAGTTTTCAGATTGCCTCTCGGGTTTGCATTTCTAGCTGAATTGGCCATAAAATCAATTGTGTCAAGACGGTTTTTGAATTTGAGGCCTCGGGTGCGGAGTTTTTGACGTCGTCGCCCATAGCCAAACTTGCGCGCATGGTTGTGTGCCATTTTTACAAAGTTTTCAGATTGCCTCCCAAGTTTGCATCCCTCACTGAATTGGCCATAGAATCAATTGTGTCGAGACGGTTTTTGAATTTGAGGCCTCGGGTGCGAAGTTTTTGACGTCGTCGCCCATAGCCAAATTGCGCGCACGCTTGTGCGCCGTTTTTATAAAGTTTTCAGATTGCCTCTCGGGTTTGCATTTCTAGCTGAATTGGCCATAAAATCAATTGTGTCAAGACGGTTTTTGAATTTGAGGCCTCAGGTGCGAAGTTTTTGACGTCGTCGCCCATAGCCAAATTGCGCGCACGCTTGTGCGCCGTTTTTACAAAGTTTTCAGATTGCCTCTCGGGTTTGAATTTCTCACTGAATTGGCCATAGAATCAATTGTGTCGAGACGGTTTTTGAATTTGAGGCCTCGGGTGCGGAGTTTTTGATGTCGTCGCCCATAGCCAAATTGCGCGCACGCTTGTGCGCCGTTTTTATAAAGTTTTCAGATTGCCTCTCGGGTTTGCATTTCTAGCTGAATTGGCCATAAAATCAATTGTGTCGAGACGGTTTTTGAATTTGAGGCCTCGGGTGCGGAGTTTTTGATGTCGTCGCCCATAGCCAAATTGCGCGCACGCTTGTGCGCCGTTTTTATAAAGTTTTCAGATTGCCTCTCGGGTTTGCATTTCTAGCTGAATTGGCCATAGAATCAATTTTGTCGAGACGGTTTTTGAATTTGAGGCCTCGGGTGCGGAGTTTTTGACGTCGTCGCACATCGCCAAATTGCGCGCACGCTTGTGCGCCGTTTTTACAAAGTTTTCAGATTGCCTCTCGGGTTTGCATTTCTAGCTAAAATTGGTCATAGAATCAATTGTGTCGAGACGGTTTTTGAATTTGAGGCCACGGGTGCGGAGTTTTTGACGCCGTCGCCCATAGCCAAATTGCGCGCACGCTTGTGCGCCGTTTTTACAAAGTTTTCAGATTGCCTCTCGGGTTTGCATTTCTATCTGAATTGGCCATAGAATCAATTGTGTCGAGACGGTTTTTGAATTTGAGGCCTCGGGTGCGGAGTTTTTGACGTCGTCGCCCATAGCCTAACTTGCGCGCATGGTTGTGTGCCATTTTTACAAAGTTTTCAGATTGCCTCCCAAGTTTGCATCCCTCACTGAATTGGCCATAGAATCAATTGTGTCGAGACGGTTTTTGAATTTGAGGCCTCGGGTGCGGAGTTTTTGATGTCGTCGCCCATAGCCAAATTGCGCGCACGCTTGTGCGCCGTTTTTATAAAGTTTTCAGATTGCCTCTCGAGTTTGCATTTCTAGCTGAATTGGCCATAGAATCAATTTTGTCGAGACGGTTTTTGAATTTGAGGCCTCGGGTGCGGAGTTTTTGATGTCGTCGCCCATAGCCAAATTGCGCGCACGCTTGTGCGCCGTTTTTATAAAGTTTTCAGATTGCCTCTCGGGTTTGCATTTCTAGCTGAATTGGCCATAGAACCAATTTTGTCGAGACGGTTTTTGAATTTGAGGCCTCGGGTGCGGAGTTTTTGACGTCGTCGCCCATAGTTAAATTGAGCGCACGCTTGTGCGCCGTTTTTACAAAGTTTTCAGATTGCCTCTCGGGTTTGCATTTCTAGCTAAATTGGCCATAGAATCAATTGTGTCGAGACGGTTTTTGAATTTGAGGCCTCGGGTGCGGAGTTTTTGACGTCGTCGCCCATAGTCAAATTGCGCGCACGCTTGTGCGCCGTTTTTACAAAATTTTCAGATTGCCTCTCGGGTTTGCATTTCTAGCTAAAATTGGTCATAGAATCAATTGTGTCGAGACGGTTTTTGAATTTGAGGCCTCGGGTGCGAAGTTTTTGACGTCGTCGCCCATAGCCAAATTGCGCGCACGCTTGTGCGCCGTTTTTATAAAGTTTTCAGATTGCCTCTCGGGTTTGCATTTCTAGCTGAATTGGCCATAAAATCAATTGTGTCAAGACGGTTTTTGAATTTGAGGCCTCGGGTGCGGAGTTTTTGACGTCGTCGCCCATAGCCAAACTTGCGCGCATGGTTGTGTGCCATTTTTACAAAGTTTTCAGATTGCCTCCCAAGTTTGCATCCCTCACTGAATTGGCCATAGAATCAATTGTGTCGAGACGGTTTTTGAATTTGAGGCCTCGGGTGCGAAGTTTTTGACGTCGTCGCCCATAGCCAAATTGCGCGCACGCTTGTGCGCCGTTTTTATAAAGTTTTCAGATTGCCTCTCGGGTTTGCATTTCTAGCTGAATTGGCCATAAAATCAATTGTGTCAAGACGGTTTTTGAATTTGAGGCCTCAGGTGCGAAGTTTTTGACGTCGTCGCCCATAGCCAAATTGCGCGCACGCTTGTGCGCCGTTTTTACAAAGTTTTCAGATTGCCTCTCGGGTTTGAATTTCTCACTGAATTGGCCATAGAATCAATTGTGTCGAGACGGTTTTTGAATTTGAGGCCTCGGGTGCGGAGTTTTTGATGTCGTCGCCCATAGCCAAATTGCGCGCACGCTTGTGCGCCGTTTTTATAAAGTTTTCAGATTGCCTCTCGGGTTTGCATTTCTAGCTGAATTGGCCATAAAATCAATTGTGTCGAGACGGTTTTTGAATTTGAGGCCTCGGGTGCGGAGTTTTTGATGTCGTCGCCCATAGCCAAATTGCGCGCACGCTTGTGCGCCGTTTTTATAAAGTTTTCAGATTGCCTCTCGGGTTTGCATTTCTAGCTGAATTGGCCATAGAATCAATTTTGTCGAGACGGTTTTTGAATTTGAGGCCTCGGGTGCGGAGTTTTTGACGTCGTCGCACATCGCCAAATTGCGCGCACGCTTGTGCGCCGTTTTTACAAAGTTTTCAGATTGCCTCTCGGGTTTGCATTTCTAGCTAAAATTGGTCATAGAATCAATTGTGTCGAGACGGTTTTTGAATTTGAGGCCACGGGTGCGGAGTTTTTGACGCCGTCGCCCATAGCCAAATTGCGCGCACGCTTGTGCGCCGTTTTTACAAAGTTTTCAGATTGCCTCTCGGGTTTGCATTTCTATCTGAATTGGCCATAGAATCAATTGTGTCGAGACGGTTTTTGAATTTGAGGCCTCGGGTGCGGAGTTTTTGACGTCGTCGCCCATAGCCTAACTTGCGCGCATGGTTGTGTGCCATTTTTACAAAGTTTTCAGATTGCCTCCCAAGTTTGCATCCCTCACTGAATTGGCCATAGAATCAATTGTGTCGAGACGGTTTTTGAATTTGAGGCCTCGGGTGCGGAGTTTTTGATGTCGTCGCCCATAGCCAAATTGCGCGCACGCTTGTGCGCCGTTTTTATAAAGTTTTCAGATTGCCTCTCGGGTTTGCATTTCTAGCTGAATTGGCCATAGAACCAATTTTGTCGAGACGGTTTTTGAATTTGAGGCCTCGGGTGCGGAGTTTTTGACGTCGTCGCCCATAGTTAAATTGCGCGCACGCTTGTGCGCCGTTTTTACAAAGTTTTCAGATTGCCTCTCGGGTTTGCATTTCTAGCTAAATTGGCCATAGAATCAATTGTGTCGAGACGGTTTTTGAATTTGAGGCCTCGGGTGCGGAGTTTTTGACGTCGTCGCCCATAGTCAAATTGCGCGCACGCTTGTGCGCCGTTTTTACAAAATTTTCAGATTGCCTCTCGGGTTTGCATTTCTAGCTAAAATTGGTCATAGAATCAATTGTGTCGAGACGGTTTTTGAATTTGAGGCCTCGGGTGCGAAGTTTTTGACGTCGTCGCCCATAGCCAAATTGCGCGCACGCTTGTGCGCCGTTTTTATAAAGTTTTCAGATTGCCTCTCGGGTTTGCATTTCTAGCTGAATTGGCCATAAAATCAATTGTGTCAAGACGGTTTTTGAATTTGAGGCCTCGGGTGCGGAGTTTTTGACGTCGTCGCCCATAGCCAAACTTGCGCGCATGGTTGTGTGCCATTTTTACAAAGTTTTCAGATTGCCTCCCAAGTTTGCATCCCTCACTGAATTGGCCATAGAATCAATTGTGTCGAGACGGTTTTTGAATTTGAGGCCTCAGGTGCGAAGTTTTTGACGTCGTCGCCCATAGCCAAATTGCGCGCACGCTTGTGCGCCGTTTTTACAAAGTTTTCAGATTGCCTCTCGGGTTTGAATTTCTCACTGAATTGGCCATAGAATCAATTGTGTCGAGACGGTTTTTGAATTTGAGGCCTCGGGTGCGGAGTTTTTGATGTCGTCGCCCATAGCCAAATTGCGCGCACGCTTGTGCGCCGTTTTTATAAAGTTTTCAGATTGCCTCTCGGGTTTGCATTTCTAGCTGAATTGGCCATAAAATCAATTGTGTCGAGACGGTTTTTGAATTTGAGGCCTCGGGTGCGGAGTTTTTGATGTCGTCGCCCATAGCCAAATTGCGCGCACGCTTGTGCGCCGTTTTTATAAAGTTTTCAGATTGCCTCTCGGGTTTGCATTTCTAGCTGAATTGGCCATAGAATCAATTTTGTCGAGACGGTTTTTGAATTTGAGGCCTCGGGTGCGGAGTTTTTGACGTCGTCGCACATCGCCAAATTGCGCGCACGCTTGTGCGCCGTTTTTACAAAGTTTTCAGATTGCCTCTCGGGTTTGCATTTCTAGCTAAAATTGGTCATAGAATCAATTGTGTCGAGACGGTTTTTGAATTTGAGGCCACGGGTGCGGAGTTTTTGACGCCGTCGCCCATAGCCAAATTGCGCGCACGCTTGTGCGCCGTTTTTACAAAGTTTTCAGATTGCCTCTCGGGTTTGCATTTCTATCTGAATTGGCCATAGAATCAATTGTGTCGAGACGGTTTTTGAATTTGAGGCCTCGGGTGCGGAGTTTTTGACGTCGTCGCCCATAGCCTAACTTGCGCGCATGGTTGTGTGCCATTTTTACAAAGTTTTCAGATTGCCTCCCAAGTTTGCATCCCTCACTGAATTGGCCATAGAATCAATTGTGTCGAGACGGTTTTTGAATTTGAGGCCTCGGGTGCGGAGTTTTTGATGTCGTCGCCCATAGCCAAATTGCGCGCACGCTTGTGCGCCGTTTTTATAAAGTTTTCAGATTGCCTCTCGGGTTTGCATTTCTAGCTGAATTGGCCATAGAATCAATTTTGTCGAGACGGTTTTTGAATTTGAGGCCTCGGGTGCGGAGTTTTTGACGTCGTCGCACATCGCCAAATTGCGCGCACGCTTGTGCGCCGTTTTTACAAAGTTTTCAGATTGCCTCTCGGGTTTGCATTTCTAGCTAAAATTGGTCATAGAATCAATTGTGTCGAGACGGTTTTTGAATTTGAGGCCACGGGTGCGGAGTTTTTGACGCCGTCGCCCATAGCCAAATTGCGCGCACGCCTGTGCGCCGTTTTTACAAAGTTTTCAGATTGCCTCCCGGGTTTGCATTTCTATCTGAATTGGCCATAGAATCAATTGTGTCGAGACGGTTTTTGAATTTGAGGCCTCGGGTGCGGAGTTTTTGACGTCGTCGCCCATAGCCTAACTTGCGCGCATGGTTGTGTGCCATTTTTACAAAGTTTTCAGATTGCCTCCCAAGTTTGCATCCCTCACTGAATTGGCCATAGAATCAATTGTGTCGAGACGGTTTTTGAATTTGAGACCTCGGGTGCGGAGTTTTTGACGTCGTCGCCCATAGCCAAATTGCGCGCACGCTTGTGCGCCGTTTTTACAAAGTTTTCAGATTGCCTCTCGGGTTTGCATTTCTAGCTGAATTGGCCATAGAATCAATTGCGTCGAGACGGTTTTTTAATTTGAGGCCTCGGGTGCGGAGTTTTTGACGTCGTCGCCCATAGTCAAATCGTGCGCACGCTTGTGCGCCGTTTTTACAAAGTATTCAGATTGCCTCTCGGGTTTGCATTTCTAGCTGAATTGGCCATAGAATCAATTGTGTCGAGACGGTTTTTGAATTTGAGGCCTCGGGTGCGGAGTTTTTGACGTCGTCGCCCATAGCCAAATTGCGCGCACGCTTGTGCGCCGTTTTTACAAAGTTTTCAAATTGCCTCTCGGGTTTGCATTTCTAGCTAAAATTGGTCATAGAATCAATTGTGTCGAGACGGTTTTTGAATTTGAGGCCACGGGTGCGGAGTTTTTGACGTCGTCGCCCATAGCCAAATTGCGCGCACGCTTGTGCGCCGTTTTTACAAAGTTTTCATATTGCCTCTCGGGTTTACATTTCTATCTGAATTGGCCATAGAATCAATTGTGTCGAGACGGTTTTTGAATTTGAGGCCTCGGGTGCGGAGTTTTTGACGTCGTCGCCCATAGCCAAACTTGCGCGCATGGTTGTGTGCCATTTTTACAAAGTTTTCAGATTGCCTCCCAAGTTTGCATCCCTCACTGAATTGGCCATAGAATCAATTGTGTCGAGACGGTTTTTGAATTTGAGGCCTCAGGTGCGAAGTTTTTGACGTCGTCGCCCATAGCCAAATTGCGCGCACGCTTGTGCGCCGTTTTTACAAAGTTTTCAGATTGCCTCTCGGGTTTGAATTTCTCACTGAATTGGCCATAGAATCAATTGTGTCGAGACGGTTTTTGAATTTGAGGCCTCGGGTGCGGAGTTTTTGACGTCGTCGCCCATAGTTAAATTGCGCGCACGCTTGTGCGCCGTTTTTACAAAGTTTTCAGATTGCCTCTCGGGTTTGCATTTCTAGCTAAAATTGGTCATAGAATCAATTGTGTCGAGACGGTTTTTGAATTTGAGGCCACGGGTGCGGAGTTTTTGACGTCGTCGCCCATAGCCAAATTGCGTGCACGCTTGTGCGCCGTTTTTACAAAGTTTTCAGATTGCCTCTCGGGTTTACATTTCTATCTGAATTGGCCATAGAATCAATTGTGTCGAGACGGTTTTTGAATTTGAGGCCTCGGGTGCGGAGTTTTTGACGTCGTCTCCCATAGCCAAACTTGCGCGCATGGTTGTGTGCCATTTTTACAAAGTTTTCAGATTGCCTCCCAAGTTTGCATCCCTCACTGAATTGGCCATAGAATCAATTGTGTCGAGACGGTTTTTGAATTTGAGGCCTCGGGTGCGGAGTTTTTGACGTCGTCGCCCATGGCCAAATTGCGCGCACGCTTGTGCGCCGTTTTTACAAAGTTTTCAGATTGCCTCTCGGGTTTGCATTTCTAGCTAAATTGGCCATAGAATCAATTGTGTCGAGACGGTTTTTGAATTTGAGGCCTCGGGTGCGGAGTTTTTGACGTCGTCGCCCATAGTCAAATTGCGCGCACGCTTGTGCGCCGTTTTTACAAAATTTTCAGATTGCCTCTCGGGTTTGCATTTCTAGCTAAAATTGGTCATAGAATCAATTGTGTCGAGACGGTTTTTGAATTTGAGGCCTCGGGTGCGAAGTTTTTGACGTCGTCGCCCATAGCCAAATTGCGCGCACGCTTGTGCGCCGTTTTTATAAAGTTTTCAGATTGCCTCTCGGGTTTGCATTTCTAGCTGAATTGGCCATAGAATCAATTTTGTCGAGACGGTTTTTGAATTTGAGGCCTCGGGTGCGGAGTTTTTGACGTCGTCGCACATCGCCAAATTGCGCGCACGCTTGTGCGCCGTTTTTACAAAGTTTTCAGATTGCCTCTCGGGTTTGCATTTCTAGCTAAAATTGGTCATAGAATCAATTGTGTCGAGACGGTTTTTGAATTTGAGGCCACGGGTGCGGAGTTTTTGACGTCGTCGCCCATAGCCAAATTGCGCGCACGCTTGTGCGCCGTTTTTACAAAGTTTTCAGATTGCCTCTCGGGTTTGCATTTCTATCTGAATTGGCCATAGAATCAATTGTGTCGAGACGGTTTTTGAATTTGAGGCCTCGGGTGCGGAGTTTTTGACGTCGTCGCCCATAGCCTAACTTGCGCGCATGGTTGTGTGCCATTTTTACAAAGTTTTCAGACTGCCTCCCAAGTTTGCATCCCTCACTGAATTGGCCATAGAATCAATTGTGTCGAGACGGTTTTTGAATTTGAGACCTCGGGTGCGGAGTTTTTGACGTCGTCGCCCATAGCCAAATTGCGCGCACGCTTGTGCGCCGTTTTTACAAAGTTTTCAGATTGCCTCTCGGGTTTGCATTTCTAGCTGAATTGGCCATAGAATCAATTACGTCGAGACGGTTTTTTAATTTGAGGCCTCGGGTGCGGAGTTTTTGACGTCGTCGCCCATAGTCAAATTGTGCGCACGCTTGTGCGCCGTTTTTACAAAGTATTCAGATTGCCTCTCGGGTTTGCATTTCTAGCTGAATTGGCCATAGAATCAATTGTGTCGAGACGGTTTTTGAATTTGAGGCCTCGGGTGCGGAGTTTTTGACGTCGTCGCCCATAGCCAAATTGCGCGCACGCTTGTGCGCCGTTTTTACAAAGTTTTCAAATTGCCTCTCGGGTTTGCATTTCTAGCTAAAATTGGTCATAGAATCAATTGTGTCGAGACGGTTTTTGAATTTGAGGCCACGGGTGCGGAGTTTTTGACGTCGTCGCCCATAGCCAAATTGCGCGCACGCTTGTGCGCCGTTTTTACAAAGTTTTCAGATTGCCTCTCGGGTTTACATTTCTATCTGAATTGGCCATAGAATCAATTGTGTCGAGACGGTTTTTGAATTTGAGGCCTCGGGTGCGAAGTTTTTGACGTCGTCGCCCATAGCCAAATTGCGCGCACGCTTGTGCGCCGTTTTTATAAAGTTTTCAGATTGCCTCTCGGGTTTGCATTTCTAGCTGAATTGGCCATAGAATCAATTTTGTCGAGACGGTTTTTGAATTTGAGGCCTCGGGTGCGGAGTTTTTGACGTCGTCGCACATCGCCAAATTGCGCGCACGCTTGTGCGCCGTTTTTACAAAGTTTTCAGATTGCCTCTCGGGTTTGCATTTCTAGCTAAAATTGGTCATAGAATCAATTGTGTCGAGACGGTTTTTGAATTTGAGGCCACGGGTGCGGAGTTTTTGACGTCGTCGCCCATAGCCAAATTGCGCGCACGCTTGTGCGCCGTTTTTACAAAGTTTTCAGATTGCCTCTCGGGTTTGCATTTCTATCTGAATTGGCCATAGAATCAATTGTGTCGAGACGGTTTTTGAATTTGAGGCCTCGGGTGCGGAGTTTTTGACGTCGTCGCCCATAGCCTAACTTGCGCGCATGGTTGTGTGCCATTTTTACAAAGTTTTCAGACTGCCTCCCAAGTTTGCATCCCTCACTGAATTGGCCATAGAATCAATTGTGTCGAGACGGTTTTTGAATTTGAGACCTCGGGTGCGGAGTTTTTGACGTCGTCGCCCATAGCCAAATTGCGCGCACGCTTGTGCGCCGTTTTTACAAAGTTTTCAGATTGCCTCTCGGGTTTGCATTTCTAGCTGAATTGGCCATAGAATCAATTACGTCGAGACGGTTTTTTAATTTGAGGCCTCGGGTGCGGAGTTTTTGACGTCGTCGCCCATAGTCAAATTGTGCGCACGCTTGTGCGCCGTTTTTACAAAGTATTCAGATTGCCTCTCGGGTTTGCATTTCTAGCTGAATTGGCCATAGAATCAATTGTGTCGAGACGGTTTTTGAATTTGAGGCCTCGGGTGCGGAGTTTTTGACGTCGTCGCCCATAGCCAAATTGCGCGCACGCTTGTGCGCCGTTTTTACAAAGTTTTCAAATTGCCTCTAGGGTTTGCATTTCTAGCTAAAATTGGTCATAGAATCAATTGTGTCGAGACGGTTTTTGAATTTGAGGCCACGGGTGCGGAGTTTTTGACGTCGTCGCCCATAGCCAAATTGCGCGCACGCTTGTGCGCCGTTTTTACAAAGTTTTCAGATTGCCTCTCGGGTTTACATTTCTATCTGAATTGGCCATAGAATCAATTGTGTCGAGACGGTTTTTGAATTTGAGGCCTCGGGTGCGGAGTTTTTGACGTCGTCGCCCATAGCCAAACTTGCGCGCATGGTTGTGTGCCATTTTTACAAAGTTTTCAGATTGCCTCCCAAGTTTGCATCCCTCACTGAATTGGCCATAGAATCAATTGTGTCGAGGCGGTTTTTGAATTTGAGGCCTCAGGTGCGAAGTTTTTGACGTCGTCGCCTATAGCCAAATTGCGCGCACGCTTGTGCGCCGTTTTTACAAAGTTTTCAGATTGCCTCTCGGGTTTGAATTTCTCACTGAATTGGCCATAGAATCAATTGTGTCGAGACGGTTTTTGAATTTGAGGCCTCGGGTGCGGAGTTTTTGATGTCGTCGCCCATAGCCAAATTGCGCGCACGCTTGTGCGCCGTTTTTATAAAGTTTTCAGATTGCCTCTCGGGTTTGCATTTCTAGCTGAATTGGCCATAGAATCAATTTTGTCGAGACGGTTTTTGAATTTGAGGCCTCGGGTGCGGAGTTTTTGACGTCGTCGCCCATAGTTATTGCGTGCACGCTTGTGCGCCGTTTTTACAAAGTTTTCAGATTGCCTCTCGGGTTTACATTTCTATCTGAATTGGCCATAGAATCAATTGTGTCGAGACGGTTTTTGAATTTGAGGCCTCGGGTGCGGAGTTTTTGACGTCGTCTCCCATAGCCAAACTTGCGCGCATGGTTGTGTGCCATTTTTACAAAGTTTTCAGATTGCCTCCCAAGTTTGCATCCCTCACTGAATTGGCCATAGAATCAATTGTGTCGAGACGGTTTTTGAATTTGAGGCCTCGGGTGCGGAGTTTTTAACGTCGTCGCCCATAGCCAAATTGCGCGCACGCTTGTGCGCCGTTTTTACAAAGTTTTCAGATTGCCTCTCGGGTTTGCATTTCTAGCTAAATTGGCCATAGAATCAATTGTGTCGAGACGGTTTTTGAATTTGAGGCCTCGGGTGCGGAGTTTTTGACGTCGTCGCCCATAGTCAAATTGCGCGCACGCTTGTGCGCCGTTTTTACAAAATGTTCAGATTGCCTCTCGGGTTTGCATTTCTAGCTAAAATTGGTCATAGAATCAATTGTGTCGAGACGGTTTTTGAATTTGAGGCCTCGGGTGCGAAGTTTTTGACGTCGTCGCCCATAGCCAAATTGCGCGCACGCTTGTGCGCCGTTTTTACAAAGTTTTCAGATTCCCTCTCGGGTTTGAATTTCTCACTGAATTGGCCATAGAATCAATTGTGTCGAGACGGTTTTTGAATTTGAGGCCTCGGGTGCGGAGTTTTTGACGTCGTCGCCCATAGCCAAATTGCGCGCACGCTTGTGCGCCGTTTTTACAAAGTTTTCAGATTGCCTCTCGGGTTTGCATTTCTAGCTAAATTGGCCATAGAATCAATTGTGTCGAGACGGTTTTTGAATTTGAGGCCTCGGGTGCGGAGTTTTTGACGTCGTCGCCCATAGTCAAATTGCGCGCACGCTTGTGCGCCGTTTTTACAAAATTTTCAGATTGCCTCTCGGGTTTGCATTTCTAGCTAAAATTGGTCATAGAATCAATTGTGTCGAGACGGTTTTTGAATTTGAGGCCTCGGGTGCGAAGTTTTTGACGTCGTCGCCCATAGCCAAATTGCGCGCACGCTTGTGCGCCGTTTTTACAAAGTTTTCAGATTCCCTCTCGGGTTTGAATTTCCCACTGAATTGGCCATAGAATCAATTGTGTCGAGACGGTTTTTGAATTTGAGGCCTCGGGTGCGGAGTTTTTGATGTCGTCGCCCATAGCCAAATTGCGCGCACGCTTGTGCGCCGTTTTTATAAAGTTTTCAGATTGCCTCTCGGGTTTGCATTTTCTAGCTGAATTGGCCATAAAATCAATTTTGTCGAGACGGTTTTTGAATTTGAGGCCTCGGGTGCGGAGTTTTTGACGTCGTCGCACATCGCCAAATTGCGCGCACGCTTGTGCGCCGTTTTTACAAAGTTTTCAGATTGCCTCTCGGGTTTGCATTTCTAGCTAAAATTGGTCATAGAATCAATTGTGTCGAGACGGTTTTTGAATTTGAGGCCACGGGTGCGGAGTTTTTGACGTCGTCGCCCATAGCCAAATTGCGCGCACGCTTGTGCGCCATTTTTGCAAAGTTTTCAGATTGCCTCTCGGGTTTGCATTTCTATCTGAATTGGCCATAGAATCAATTGTGTCGAGACGGTTTTTGAATTTGAGGCCTCGGGTGCGGAGTTTTTGACGTCGTCGCCCATAGCCTAACTTGCGCGCATGGTTGTGTGCCATTTTTACAAAGTTTTCAGATTGCCTCCCAAGTTTGCATCCCTCACTGAATTGGCCATAGAATCAATTTGTCGAGACGGTTTTTGAATTTGAGACCTCGGGTGCGGAGTTTTTGACGTCGTCGCCCATAGCCAAATTGCGCGCACGCTTGTGCGCCATTTTTACAAAGTTTTCAGATTGCCTCTCGGGTTTGCATTTCTAGCTGAATTGGCCATAGAATCAATTGCGTCGAGACGGTTTTTGAATTTGAGGCCTCGGGTGCGAAGTTTTTGACGTCGTCGCCCATAGCCAAATTGCGCGCACGCTTGTGCGCCGTTTTTACAAAGTTTTCAGATTGCCTCTCGGGTTTGAATTTCCCACTGAATTGGCCATAGAATCAATTGTGTCGAGACGGTTTTTGAATTTGAGGCCTCGGGTGCGGAGTTTTTGATGTCGTCGCCCATAGCCAAATTACGCGCACGCTTGTGCGCCGTTTTTATAAAGTTTTCAGATTGCCTCTCGGGTTTGCATTTCCAGCTGAATTGGCCATAGAATCAATTTTGTCGAGACGGTTTTTGAATTTGAGGCCTCGGGTGCGGAGTTTTTGACGTCGTCGCACATCGCCAAATTGCGCGCACGCTTGTGCGCCGTTTTTACAAAGTTTTCAGATTGCCTCTCGGGTTTCCATTTCTAGCTAAAATTGGTCATAGAATCAATTGTGTCGAGACGGTTTTTGAATTTGAGGCCACGGGTGCGGAGTTTTTGACGTCGTCGCCCATAGCCAAATTGCGCGCACGCTTGTGCGCCGTTTTTACAAAGTTTTCAGATTGCCTCTCGGGTTTACATTTCTATCTGAATTGGCCATAGAATCAATTGTGTCGAGACGTTTTTGAATTTGAGGCCTCGGGTGCGGAGTTTTTGACGTCGTCGCCCATAGCCAAACTTGCGCGCATGGTTGTGTGCCATTTTTACAAAGTTTTCAGATTGCCTCCCAAGTTTGCATCCCTCACTGAATTGGCCATAGAATCAATTGTGTCGAGACGGTTTTTGAATTTGAGGCCTCGGGTGCGGAGTTTTTGACGTCGTCGCCCATAGCCAAATTGCGCGCACGCTTGTGCGCCATTTTTACAAAGTTTTCAGATTGCCTCTCGGGTTTGCATTTCTAGCTGAATTGGCCATAGAATCAATTGTGTCGAGACGGTTTTTGAATTTGAGGCCTCGGGTGCGGAGTTTTTGACGTCGTCGCCCATAGTTAAATTGCGCGCACGCTTGTGCGCCGTTTTTACAAAGTTTTCAGATTGCCTCTCGGGTTTGCATTTCTAGCTAAAATTGGTCATAGAATCAATTGTGTCGAGACGGTTTTGGAATTTGAGGCCTCGGGTGCGAAGTTTTTGACGTGGTCGCCCATAGCCAAATTGCGCGCACGCTTGTGCGCCGTTTTTACAAAGTTTTCAGATTGCCTCTCGGGTTTGCATTTCTAGCTAAAATTGGTCATAGAATCAATTGTGTCGAGACGGTTTTTGAATTTGAGGCCACGGGTGCGGAGTTTTTGACGTCGTCGCCCATAGCCAAATTGCGCGCACGCTTGTGCGCCATTTTTGCAAAGTTTTCAGATTGCCTCTCGGGTTTGCATTTCTATCTGAATTGGCCATAGAATCAATTGTGTCGAGACGGTTTTTGAATTTGAGGCCTCGGGTGCGGAGTTTTTGACGTCGTCGCCCATAGCCTAACTTGCGCGCATGGTTGTGTGCCATTTTTACAAAGTTTTCAGATTGCCTCCCAAGTTTGCATCCCTCACTGAATTGGCCATAGAATCAATTTGTCGAGACGGTTTTTGAATTTGAGACCTCGGGTGCGGAGTTTTTGACGTCGTCGCCCATAGCCAAATTGCGCGCACGCTTGTGCGCCATTTTTACAAAGTTTTCAGATTGCCTCTCGGGTTTGCATTTCTAGCTGAATTGGCCATAGAATCAATTGCGTCGAGACGGTTTTTGAATTTGAGGCCTCGGGTGCGAAGTTTTTGACGTCGTCGCCCATAGCCAAATTGCGCGCACGCTTGTGCGCCGTTTTTACAAAGTTTTCAGATTGCCTCTCGGGTTTGAATTTCCCACTGAATTGGCCATAGAATCAATTGTGTCGAGACGGTTTTTGAATTTGAGGCCTCGGGTGCGGAGTTTTTGATGTCGTCGCCCATAGCCAAATTACGCGCACGCTTGTGCGCCGTTTTTATAAAGTTTTCAGATTGCCTCTCGGGTTTGCATTTCCAGCTGAATTGGCCATAGAATCAATTTTGTCGAGACGGTTTTTGAATTTGAGGCCTCGGGTGCGGAGTTTTTGACGTCGTCGCACATCGCCAAATTGCGCGCACGCTTGTGCGCCGTTTTTACAAAGTTTTCAGATTGCCTCTCGGGTTTCCATTTCTAGCTAAAATTGGTCATAGAATCAATTGTGTCGAGACGGTTTTTGAATTTGAGGCCACGGGTGCGGAGTTTTTGACGTCGTCGCCCATAGCCAAATTGCGCGCACGCTTGTGCGCCGTTTTTACAAAGTTTTCAGATTGCCTCTCGGGTTTACATTTCTATCTGAATTGGCCATAGAATCAATTGTGTCGAGACGTTTTTGAATTTGAGGCCTCGGGTGCGGAGTTTTTGACGTCGTCGCCCATAGCCAAACTTGCGCGCATGGTTGTGTGCCATTTTTACAAAGTTTTCAGATTGCCTCCCAAGTTTGCATCCCTCACTGAATTGGCCATAGAATCAATTGTGTCGAGACGGTTTTTGAATTTGAGGCCTCGGGTGCGGAGTTTTTGACGTCGTCGCCCATAGCCAAATTGCGCGCACGCTTGTGCGCCATTTTTACAAAGTTTTCAGATTGCCTCTCGGGTTTGCATTTCTAGCTGAATTGGCCATAGAATCAATTGTGTCGAGACGGTTTTTGAATTTGAGGCCTCGGGTGCGGAGTTTTTGACGTCGTCGCCCATAGTTAAATTGCGCGCACGCTTGTGCGCCGTTTTTACAAAGTTTTCAGATTGCCTCTCGGGTTTGCATTTCTAGCTAAAATTGGTCATAGAATCAATTGTGTCGAGACGGTTTTGGAATTTGAGGCCTCGGGTGCGAAGTTTTTGACGTGGTCGCCCATAGCCAAATTGCGCGCACGCTTGTGCGCCGTTTTTACAAAGTTTTCAGATTCCCTCTCGGGTTTGAATTTCCCACTGAATTGGCCATAGAATCAATTGTGTCGAGACGGTTTTTGAATTTGAGGCCTCGGGTGCGGAGTTTTTGATGTCATCGCCCATAGCCAAATTGCGCGCACGCTTGTGCGCCGTTTTTATAAAGTTTTCAGATTGCCTCTCGGGTTTGCATTTCTAGCTGAATTGGCCATAGAATCAATTTTGTCGAGACGGCTTTTGAATTTGAGGCCTCGGGTGCGGAGTTTTTGACGTCGTCGCACATCGCCAAATTGCGCGCACGCTTGTGCGCCGTTTTTACAAAGTTTTCAGATTGCCTCTCGGGTTTGCACTTCTATCTGAATCGGCCATAGAATCAATTGTGTCTAGACGGTTTTTGAATTTGAGGCCTCGGGTGCGGAGTTTTTGACGTCGTCGCCCATAGCCTAACTTGCGCGCATGGTTGTGTGCCATTTTTACAAAGTTTTCAGATTGCCTCCCAAGTTTGCATCCCTCACTGAATTGGCCATATAATCAATTGTGTCGAGACGGTTTTTGAATTTGAGACCTCGGGTGCGGAGTTTTTGACGTCGTCGCCCATAGCCAAATTGCGCGCACGCTTGTGCGCCGTTTTTACAAAGTTTTCAGATTGCCTCTCGGGTTTGCATTTCTAGCTGAATTGGCCATAGAATCAATTGCGTCGAGACGGTTTTTTAATTTGGGGCCTCGGGTGCGGAGTTTTTGACGTCGTCGCCCATAGTCAAATTGTGCGCACGCTTGTGCGCCGTTTTTACAAAGTATTCAGATTGCCTCTCGAGTTTGCATTTCTAGCTGAATTGGCCATAGAATCAATTGTGTCGAGACGGTTTTTGAATTTGAGGCCTCGGGTGCGGAGTTTTTGACGTCGTCGCCCATAGCCAAATTACGCGCACGCTTGTGCGCCGTTTTTACAAAGTTTTCAAATTGCATCTCGGGTTTGCATATCTAGCTGAATTGGCCATCGAATCAATTGCGTCGAGACGGTTTTTTAATTTGAGGCCTCGGGTGCGGAGTTTTTGACGTCGTCGCCCATAGTCAAATTGTGCGCACGCTTGTGCGCCGTTTTTACAAAGTATTCAGATTGCCTCTCGGGTTTGCATTTCTAGCTGAATTGGCCATAGAATCAATTTTGTCGAGACGGTATTTGAATTTGAGGCCTCGGGTGCGGAGTTTTTGACGTCGTCGCACATCGCCAAATTGCGCGCACGCTTATGCGCCGTTTTTACAAAGTTTTCAGATTGCGTCTCGGGTTTGCATTTCTAGCTAAAATTGGTCATAGAATCAATTGTGTCGAGACGGTTTTTGAATTTGAGGCCACGGGTGCGGAGTTTTTGACGTCGTCGCCCATAGCCAAATTGCGCGCACGCTTGTGCGCCGTTTTTACAAAGTTTTCAGATTGCCTCTCGGGTTTACATTTCTATCTGAATTGGCCATAGAATCAATTGTGTCGAGACGGTTTTTGAATTTGAGGCCTCGGGTGCGGAGTTTTTGACGTCGTCGCCCATAGCCAAACTTGCGCGCATGGTTGTGTGCTATTTTTACAAAGTTTTCAGATTGCCTCCCAAGTTTGCATCCCTCACTGAATTGGCCATAGAATCAATTGTGTCGAGACGGTTTTTGAATTTGAGGCCTCGGGTGCGGAGTTTTTGACGTCGTCGCCCATAGCCAAATTGCGCGCACGCTTGTGCGCCGTTTTTACAAAGTTTTCAGATTGCCTCTCGGGTTTGCATTCCTATCTGAATTGGCCATAGAATCAATTGTGTCGAGACGGTTTTTGAATTTGAGGCCTCGGGTGCGGAGTTTTTGACGTCGTCGCCCATAGCCTAACTTGCGCGCATGGTTGTGTGCCATTTTTACAAAGTTTTCAGATTGCCTCCCAAGTTTGCATCCCTCACTGAATTGGCCATAGAATCAATTGTGTCGAGACGGTTTTTGAATTTGAGACCTCGGGTGCGGAGTTTTTGACGTCGTCGCCCATAGCCAAATTGCGCGCACGCTTGTGCGCCATTTTTACAAAGTTTTCAGATTGCCTCTCGGGTTTGCATTTCTAGCTGAATTGGCCATAGAATCAATTGCGTCGAGACGGTTTTTGAATTTGAGGCCTCGGGTGCGAAGTTTTTGACGTCGTCGCCCATATCCAAATTGCGCGCACGCTTGTGCGCCGTTTTTACAAAGTTTTCAGATTGCCTCTCGGGTTTGAATTTCCCACTGAATTGGCCATAGAATCAATTGTGTCGAGACGGTTTTTGAATTTGAGGCCTCGGGTGCGGAGTTTTTGATGTCGTCGCCCATAGCCAAATTGCGCGCACGCTTGTGCGCCGTTTTTATAAAGTTTTCAGATTGCCTCTCGGGTTTGCGTTTCTAGCTGAATTGGCCATAGAATCAATTTTGTCGAGACGGTTTTTGAATTTGAGGCCTCGGGTGCGGAGTTTTTGACGTCGTCGCACATCGCCAAATTGCGCGCACGCTTGTGCGCCGTTTTTACAAAGTTTTCAGATTGCCTCTCGGGTTTGCATTTCTAGCTAAAATTGGTCTTAGAATCAATTGTGTCGAGACGGTTTTTGAATTTGAGGCCACGGGTGCGTAGTTTTTGACATCGTCGCCCATAGCTAAATTGCGCGCACGCTTGTGCGCCGTTTTTACAAAGTTTTCAGATTGCCTCTCGGGTTTAAATTTCTATCTGAATTGGCCATAGAATCAATTGTGTCGAGACGGTTTTTGAATTTGAGGCCTCGGGTGCGGAGTTTTTGACGTCGTCGCCCATAGCCAAACTTGCGCGCATGGTTGTGTTCCATTTTTACAAAGTTTTCAGATTGCCTCCCAAGTTTGCATCCCTCACTGAATTGGCCATAGAATCAATTGTGTCGAGACGGTTTTTGAATTTGAGGCCTCGGGTGCGGAGTTTTTGACGTCGTCGCCCATAGTCAAATTGCGCGCACGCTTGTGCGCCGTTTTTACAAAGTTTTCAGATTGCCTCTCGGGTTTGCATTTCTAGCTAAAATTGGTCATAGAATCAATTGTGTCGAGACGGTTTTTGAATTTGAGGCCTCGGGTGCGGAGTTTTTGATGTCATCGCCCATAGCCAAATTGCGCGCACGCTTGTGCGCCATTTTTATAAAGTTTTCAGATTGCCTCTCGGGTTTGCATTTCTAGCTGAATTGGCCATAGAATCAATTTTGTCGAGACGGCTTTTGAATTTGAGGCCTCGGGTGCGGAGTTTTTGACGTCGTCGCACATCGCCAAATTGCGCGCACGCTTGTGCGCCGTTTTTACAAAGTTTTCAGATTGCCTCTCGGGTTTGCATTTCTAGATAAAATTGGTCATAGAATCAATTGTGTCGAGACGGTTTTTGAATTTGAGGCCACGGGTGCGGAGTTTTTGACGTCGTCGCCCATAGCCAAATTGCGCGCACGCTTGTGCGCCGTTTTTAAAAAGTTTTCAGATTGCCTCTCGGGTTTGCACTTCTATCTGAATTGGCCATAGAATCAATTGTGTCTAGTCGGTTTTTGAATTTGAGGCCTCGCGTGCGGAGTTTTTGACGTCGTCGCCCATAGCCTAACTTGCGCGCATGGTTGTGTGCCATTTTTACAAAGTTTTCAGATTGCCTCCCAAGTTTGCATCCCTCACTGAATTGGCCATAGAATCAATTGTGTCGAGACGGTTTTTGAATTTGAGACCTCGGGTGCGGAGTTTTTGACGTCGTCGCCCATAGCCAAATTGCGCGCACGCTTGTGCGCCGTTTTTACAAAGTTTTCAGATTGCCTCTCGGGTTTGCATTTCTAGCTAAAATTGGTCATAGAATCAATTGTGTCGAGACGGTTTTTGAATTTGAGGCCTCGGGTGCGGAGTTTTTGATGTCATCGCCCATAGCCAAATTGCGCGCACGCTTGTGCGCCATTTTTATAAAGTTTTCAGATTGCCTCTCGGGTTTGCATTTCTAGCTGAATTGGCCATAGAATCAATTTTGTCGAGACGGCTTTTGAATTTGAGGCCTCGGGTGCGGAGTTTTTGACGTCGTCGCACATCGCCAAATTGCGCGCACGCTTGTGCGCCGTTTTTACAAAGTTTTCAGATTGCCTCTCGGGTTTGCATTTCTAGATAAAATTGGTCATAGAATCAATTGTGTCGAGACGGTTTTTGAATTTGAGGCCACGGGTGCGGAGTTTTTGACGTCGTCGCCCATAGCCAAATTGCGCGCACGCTTGTGCGCCGTTTTTAAAAAGTTTTCAGATTGCCTCTCGGGTTTGCACTTCTATCTGAATTGGCCATAGAATCAATTGTGTCTAGTCGGTTTTTGAATTTGAGGCCTCGCGTGCGGAGTTTTTGACGTCGTCGCCCATAGCCTAACTTGCGCGCATGGTTGTGTGCCATTTTTACAAAGTTTTCAGATTGCCTCCCAAGTTTGCATCCCTCACTGAATTGGCCATAGAATCAATTGTGTCGAGACGGTTTTTGAATTTGAGACCTCGGGTGCGGAGTTTTTGACGTCGTCGCCCATAGCCAAATTGCGCGCACGCTTGTGCGCCGTTTTTACAAAGTTTTCAGATTGCCTCTCGGGTTTGCATTTCTAGCTGAATTGGCCATAGAATCAATTGCGTCGAGACGGTTTTTGAATTTGAGGCCTCGGGTGCGGAGTTTTTGACGTCGTCGCCCATAGCTAAATTGCGCGCACGCTTGTGCGCCGTTTTTACAAAGTTTTCAGATTGCCTCTCGGGTTTAAATTTCTATCTGAATTGGCCATAGAA
This sequence comes from Galeopsis tetrahit, assembly GCA_963675135.1. Lineage (NCBI taxonomy): Eukaryota > Viridiplantae > Streptophyta > Magnoliopsida > Lamiales > Lamiaceae > Galeopsis > Galeopsis tetrahit. Next base: position 7,359,020 of record OY776121.1, on the reverse strand, counting down.
TCAATTGTGTCGAGACGGTTTTTGAATTTGAGGCCTCGGGTGCGGAGTTTTTGACGTCGTCGCCCATAGCCAAACTTGCGCGCATGGTTGTGTTCCATTTTTACAAAGTTTTCAGATTGCCTCCCAAGTTTGCATCCCTCACTGAATTGGCCATAGAATCAATTGTGTCGAGACGGTTTTTGAATTTGAGACCTCGGGTGCGGAGTTTTTGACGTCGTCGCCCATAGCCAAATTGCGCGCACGCTTGTGCGCCATTTTTACAAAGTTTTCAGATTGCCTCTCGGGTTTGAATTTCCCACTGAATTGGCCATAGAATCAATTGTGTCGAGACGGTTTTTGAATTTGAGGCCTCGGGTGCGGAGTTTTTGATGTCGTCGCCCATAGCCAAATTGCGCGCACGCTTGTGCGCCGTTTTTATAAAGTTTTCAGATTGCCTCTCGGGTTTGCGTTTCTAGCTGAATTGGCCATAGAATCAATTTTGTCGAGACGGTTTTTGAATTTGAGGCCTCGGGTGCGGAGTTTTTGACGTCGTCGCACATCGCCAAATTGCGCGCACGCTTGTGCGCCGTTTTTACAAAGTTTTCAGATTGCCTCTCGGGTTTGCATTTCTAGCTAAAATTGGTCTTAGAATCAATTGTGTCGAGACGGTTTTTGAATTTGAGGCCACGGGTGCGTAGTTTTTGACGTCGTCGCCCATAGCTAAATTGCGCGCACGCTTGTGCGCCGTTTTTACAAAGTTTTCAGATTGCCTCTCGGGTTTAAATTTCTATCTGAATTGGCCATAGAATCAATTGTGTCGAGACGGTTTTTGAATTTGAGGCCACGGGTGCGGAGTTTTTGACGTCGTCGCCCATAGCCAAATTGCGCGCACGCTTGTGCGCCGTTTTTACAAAGTTTTCAGATTGCCTCTCGGGTTTACATTTCTATCTGAATTGGCCATAGAATCAATTGTGTCGAGACGGTTTTTGAATTTGAGGCCTCGAGTGCGGAGTTTTTGACGTCGTCGCCCATAGCCAAACTTGCGCGCATGGTTGTGTGCCATTTTTACAAAGTTTTCAGATTACCTCCCAAGTTTGCATCCCTCACTGAATTGGCCATAGAATCAATTGTGTCGAGACGGTTTTTGAATTTGAGGCCTCGGGTGCGAAGTTTTTGACGTCGTCGCCCATAGCCAAATTGCGCGCACGCTTGTGCGCCGTTTTTACAAAGTTTTCGATTGCCTCTCGGGTTTGAATTTCCCACTGAATTGGCCATAGAATCAATTGTGTCGAGACGGTTTTTGAATTTGAGGCCTCGGGTGCGGAGTTTTTGATGTCGTCGCCCATAGCCAAATTGCGCGCACGCTTGTGCGCCGTTTTTATAAAGTTTTCAGATTGCCTCTCGGGTTTGCATTTCTAGCTGAATTGGCCATAGAATCAATTTTGTCGAGACGGTTTTTGAATTTGAGGCCTCGGGTGCGGAGTTTTTGACGTTGTCGCACATCGCCAAATTGCGCGCACGCTTGTGCGCCGTTTTTACAAAGTTTTCAGATTGCCTCTCGGGTTTGCATTTCTAGCTAAAATTGGTCATAGAATCAATTGTGTCGAGATGGTTTTTGAATTTGAGGCCACGGGTGCGGAGTTTTTGACGTCGTCGCCCATAGCCAAATTGCGCGCACGCTTGTGCGCCGTTTTTACAAAGTTTTCAGATTGCCTCTCGGGTTTGCATTTCTATCTGAATTGGCCATAGAATCAATTGTGTCGAGACGGTTTTTGAATTTGAGGCCTCGGGTGCGTAGTTTTTGACGTCGTCGCCCATAGCCAAACTTGCGCGCATGGTTGTGTGCCATTTTTACAAAGTTTTCAGATTGCCTCCCAAGTTTGCATCCCTCACTGAATTGGCCATAGAATCAATTGTGTCGAGACGGTTTTTGAATTTGAGACCTCGGGTGCGGAGTTTTTGACGTCGTCGCCCATAGCCAAATTGCGCGCACGCTTGTGCGCCGTTTTTACAAAGTTTTCAGATTGCCTCTCGGGTTTGCATTTCTAGCTGAATTGGCCATAGAATCAATTGCGTCGAGACGGTTTTTGAATTTGAGGCCTCGGGTGCGGAGTTTTTGACGTCGTCGCCCATAGTCAAATTGTGCGCACGCTTGTGCGCCGTTTTTACAAAGTATTCAGATTGCCTCTCGGGTTTGCATTTCTAGCTGAATTGGCCATAGAATCAATTTTGTCGAGACGGTTTTTGAATTTGAGGCCTCGGGTGCGGAGTTTTTGACGTCGTCGCCCATAGCCAAATTGCGCGCACGCTTGAGCGCCGTATTTACAAAGTTTTCAAATTGCCTCTCGGGTTTGCATTTCTAGCTAAAATTGGTCATAGAATCAATTGTGTCGAGACGGTTTTTGAATTTGAGGCCACGGGTGCGGAGTTTTTGACGTCGTCGCCCATAGCCAAATTGCGTGCACGCTTGTGCGCCGTTTTTACAAAGTTTTCAGATTACCTCTCGGGTTTGCATTTCAATCTGAATTGGCCATAGAATCAATTGTGTCGAGACGGTTTTTGAATTTGAGGCCTCGGGTGCGGAGTTTTTGACGTCGTCGCCCATAGCCAAACTTGCGCGCATGGTTGTGTGCCATTTTTACAAAGTTTTCAGATTGCCTCCCAAGTTTGCATCCCTCACTGAATTGGCCATAGAATCAATTGTGTCGAGAAGGTTTTTGAATTTGAGGCCTCGGGTGCGGAGTTTTTGACGTCGTCGCCCATAGCCAAATTGCGCGCACGCTTGTGCGCCGTTTTTACAAAGTTTTCAGATTGCCTCTCGGGTTTACATTTCTATCTGAATTGGCCATAGAATCAATTGTGTCGAGACGGTTTTTGAATTTGAGGCCTCGGGTGCGGAGTTTTTGACGTCGTCGCCCATAGCCAAATTGCGCGCACGCTTGTGCGCCGTTTTTACAAAGTTTTCAAATTGCCTCTCGAGTTTGCATTACTAGCTAAAATTGGTCATAGAATCAATTGTGTCGAGACGGTTTTTGAATTTGAGGCCACGGGTGCGGAGTTTTTGACGTCGTCGCCCATAGCCAAATTGCGCGCACGCTTGTGCGCCGTTTTTACAAAGTTTTCAGATTGCCTCTCGGGTTTACATTTCTATCTGAATTGGCCATAGAATCAATTGTGTCGAGACGGTTTTTGAATTTGAGGCCTCGGGTGCGGAGTTTTTGACGTCGTCGCCCATAGCCAAACTTGCGCGCATGGTTGTGTGCCATTTTTACAAAGTTTTCAGATTACCTCCCAAGTTTGCATCCCTCACTGAATTGGCCATAGAATCAATTGTGTCGAGACGGTTTTTGAATTTGAGGCCTCGGGTGCGAAGTTTTTGACGTCGTCGCCCATAGCCAAATTGCGCGCACGCTTGTGCGCCGTTTTAACAAAGTTTTCGATTGCCTCTCGGGTTTGAATTTCCCACTGAATTGGCCATAGAATCAATTGTGTCGAGACGGTTTTTGAATTTGAGGCCTCGGGTGCGGAGTTTTTGATGTCGTCGCCCATAGCCAAATTGCGCGCACGCTTGTGCGCCGTTTTTATAAAGTTTTCAGATTGCCTCTCGGGTTTGCATTTCTAGCTGAATTGGCCATAGAATCAATTTTGTCGAGACGGTTTTTGAATTTGAGGCCTCGGGTGCGGAGTTTTTGACGTTGTCGCACATCGCCAAATTGCGCGCACGCTTGTGCGCCGTTTTTACAAAGTTTTCAGATTGCCTCTCGGGTTTGCATTTCTAGCTAAAATTGGTCATAGAATCAATTGTGTCGAGACGGTTTTTGAATTTGAGGCCACGGGTGCGGAGTTTTTGACGTCGTCGCCCATAGCCAAATTGCGCGCACGCTTGTGCGCCGTTTTTACAAAGTTTTCAGATTGCCTCTCGGGTTTGCATTTCTATCTGAATTGGCCATAGAATCAATTGTGTCGAGACGGTTTTTGAATTTGAGGCCTCGGGTGCGGAGTTTTTGACGTCGTCGCCCATAGCCAAACTTGCGCGCATGGTTGTGTGCCATTTTTACAAAGTTTTCAGATTGCCTCCCAAGTTTGCATCCCTCACTGAATTGGCCATAGAATCAATTGTGTCGAGACGGTTTTTGAATTTGAGACCTCGGGTGCGGAGTTTTTGACGTCGTCGCCCATAGCCAAATTGCGCGCACGCTTGTGCGCCGTTTTTACAAAGTTTTCAGATTGCCTCTCGGGTTTGCATTTCTAGCTGAATTGGCCATAGAATCAATTGCGTCGAGACGGTTTTTGAATTTGAGGCCTCGGGTGCGGAGTTTTTGACGTCGTCGCCCATAGTTAAATTGTGCGCACGCTTGTGCGCCGTTTTTACAAAGTATTCAGATTGCCTCTCGGGTTTGCATTTCTAGCTGAATTGGCCATAGAATCAATTGTGTCGAGACGGTTTTTGAATTTGAGGCCTCGGGTGCGGAGTTTTTGACGTCGTCGCCCATAGCCAAATTGCGCGCACGCTTGAGCGCCGTTTTTACAAAGTTTTCAAATTGCCTCTCGGGTTTGCATTTCTAGCTAAAATTGGTCATAGAATCAATTGTGTCGAGACGGTTTTTGAATTTGAGGCCACGGGTGCGGAGTTTTTGACGTCGTCGCCCATAGCCAAATTGCGTGCACGCTTGTGCGCCGTTTTTACAAAGTTTTCAGATTACCTCTCGGGTTTGCATTTCAATCTGAATTGGCCATAGAATCAATTGTGTCGAGACGGTTTTTGAATTTGAGGCCTCGGGTGCGGAGTTTTTGACGTCGTCGCCCATAGCCAAACTTGCGCGCATGGTTGTGTGCGATTTTTACAAAGTTTTCAGATTGCCTCCCAAGTTTGCATCCCTCACTGAATTGGCCATAGAATCAATTGTGTCGAGAAGGTTTTTGAATTTGAGGCCTCGGGTGCGGAGTTTTTGACGTCGTCGCCCATAGCCAAATTGCGCGCACGCTTGTGCGCCGTTTTTACAAAGTTTTCAGATTGCCTCTCGGGTTTACATTTCTATCTGAATTGGCCATAGAATCAATTGTGTCGAGACGGTTTTTGAATTTGAGGCCTCGGGTGCGGAGTTTTTGACGTCGTCGCCCATAGCCAAATTGCGCGCACGCTTGTGCGCCGTTTTTACAAAGTTTTCAAATTGCCTCTCGGGTTTGCATTACTAGCTAAAATTGGTCATAGAATCAATTGTGTCGAGACGGTTTTTGAATTTGAGGCCACGGGTGCGGAGTTTTTGACGTCGTCGCCCATAGCCAAATTGCGCGCACGCTTGTGCGCCGTTTTTACAAAGTTTTCAGATTGCCTCTCGGGTTTACATTTCTATCTGAATTGGCCATAGAATCAATTGTGTCGAGACGGTTTTTGAATTTGAGGCCTCGGGTGCGGAGTTTTTGACGTCGTCGCCCATAGCCAAACTTGCGCGCATGGTTGTGTGCCATTTTTACAAAGTTTTCAGATTACCTCCCAAGTTTGCATCCCTCACTGAATTGGCCATAGAATCAATTGTGTCGAGACGGTTTTTGAATTTGAGGCCTCGGGTGCGAAGTTTTTGACGTCGTCGCCCATAGCCAAATTGCGCGCACGCTTGTGCGCCGTTTTAACAAAGTTTTCGATTGCCTCTCGGGTTTGAATTTCCCACTGAATTGGCCATAGAATCAATTGTGTCGAGACGGTTTTTGAATTTGAGGCCTCGGGTGCGGAGTTTTTGATGTCGTCGCCCATAGCCAAATTGCGCGCACGCTTGTGCGCCGTTTTTATAAAGTTTTCAGATTGCCTCTCGGGTTTGCATTTCTAGCTGAATTGGCCATAGAATCAATTTTGTCGAGACGGTTTTTGAATTTGAGGCCTCGGGTGCGGAGTTTTTGACGTTGTCGCACATCGCCAAATTGCGCGCACGCTTGTGCGCCGTTTTTACAAAGTTTTCAGATTGCCTCTCGGGTTTGCATTTCTAGCTAAAATTGGTCATAGAATCAATTGTGTCGAGATGGTTTTTGAATTTGAGGCCACGGGTGCGGAGTTTTTGACGTCGTCGCCCATAGCCAAATTGCGCGCACGCTTGTGCGCCGTTTTTACAAAGTTTTCAGATTGCCTCTCGGGTTTGCATTTCTATCTGAATTGGCCATAGAATCAATTGTGTCGAGACGGTTTTTGAATTTGAGGCCTCGGGTGCGGAGTTTTTGACGTCGTCGCCCATAGCCAAACTTGCGCGCATGGTTGTGTGCCATTTTTACAAAGTTTTCAGATTGCCTCCCAAGTTTGCATCCCTCACTGAATTGGCCATAGAATCAATTGTGTCGAGACGGTTTTTGAATTTGACACCTCGGGTGCGGAGTTTTTGACGTCGTCGCCCATAGCCAAATTGCGCGCACGCTTGTGCGCCGTTTTTACAAAGTTTTCAGATTGCCTCTCGGGTTTGCATTTCTAGCTGAATTGGCCATAGAATCAATTGCGTCGAGACGGTTTTTGAATTTGAGGCCTCGGGTGCGGAGTTTTTGACGTCGTCGCCCATAGTTAAATTGTGCGCACGCTTGTGCGCCGTTTTTACAAAGTATTCAGATTGCCTCTCGGGTTTGCATTTCTAGCTGAATTGGCCATAGAATCAATTGTGTCGAGACGGTTTTTGAATTTGAGGCCTCGGGTGCGGAGTTTTTGACGTCGTCGCCCATAGCCAAATTGCGCGCACGCTTGAGCGCCGTTTTTACAAAGTTTTCAAATTGCCTGTCGGGTTTGCATTTCTAGCTAAAATTGGTCATAGAATCAATTGTGTCGAGACGGTTTTTGAATTTGAGGCCTCGGGTGCGGAGTTTTTGACGTCGTCGCCCATAGTTAAATTGTGCGCACGCTTGTGCGCCGTTTTTACAAAGTTTTCAGATTACCTCTCGGGTTTGCATTTCAATCTGAATTGGCCATAGAATCAATTGTGTCGAGACGGTTTTTGAATTTGAGGCCTCGGGTGCGGAGTTTTTGACGTCGTCGCCCATTGTGTGCCATTTTTACAAAGTTTTCAGATTGCCTCCCAAGTTTGCATCCCTCACTGAATTGGCCATAGAATCAATTGTGTCGAGAAGGTTTTTGAATTTGAGGCCTCGGGTGCGGAGTTTTTGACGTCGTCGCCCATAGCCAAATTGCGCGCACGCTTGTGCGCCGTTTTTACAAAGTTTTCAGATTGCCTCTCGGGTTTACATTTCTATCTGAATTGGCCATAGAATCAATTGTGTCGAGACGGTTTTTGAATTTGAGGCCTCGGGTGCGGAGTTTTTGACGTCGTCGCCCATAGCCAAACTTGCGCGCATGGTTGTGTGCCATTTTTACAAAGTTTTCAGATTGCCTCCCAAGTTTGCATCCCTCACTGAATTGGCCATAGAATCAATTGTGTCGAGACGGTTTTTGAATTTGAGGCCTCGGGTGCGGAGTTTTTAACGTCGTCGCCCATAGCCAAATTGCGCGCACGCTTGTGCGACGTTTTTACAAAGTTTTCAGATTGCCTCTCGGGTTTGCATTACTAGCTGAATTGGCCATAGAATCAATTGTGTCGAGACGGTTTTTGAATTTGAGGCCTCGGGTGCGGAGTTTTTGACGTCGTCGCCCATAGCCAAACTTGCGCGCATGGTTGTGTGCCATTTTTACAAAGTTTTCAGATTGCCTCCCAAGTTTGCATCCCTCACTGAATTGGCCATAGAATCAATTGTGTCGAGACGGTTTTTGAATTTGAGACCTCGGGTGCGGAGTTTTTGACGTCGTCGCCCATAGCCAAATTGCGCGCACGCTTGTGCGCCGTTTTTACAAAGTTTTCAGATTGCCTCTCGGGTTTGCATTTCTAGCTGAATTGGCCATAGAATCAATTGCGTCGAGACGGTTTTTGAATTTGAGGCCTCGGGTGCGGAGTTTTTGACGTCGTCGCCCATAGTCAAATTGTGCGCACGCTTGTGCGCCGTTTTTACAAAGTATTTAGATTGCCTCTCGGGTTTGCATTTCTAGCTGAATTGGCCATAGAATCAATTGTGTCGAGACGGTTTTTGAATTTGAGGCCTCGGGTGCAGAGTTTTTGACGTCGTCGCCCATAGCCAAATTGCGCGCACGCTTGTGCGCCGTTTTTACAAAGTTTTCAAATTGCCTCTCGGGTTTGCATTTCTAGCTAAAATTGGTCATAGAATCAATTGTGTCGAGACGGTTTTTGAATTTGAGGCCTCGGGTGCAGAGTTTTTGACGTCGTCGCCCATAGCCAAATTGCGCGCACGCTTGTGCGCCGTTTTTACAAAGTTTTCAGATTGCCTCTCGGGTTTGCATTTCTATCTGAATTGGCCATAGAATCAATTGTGTCGAGACGGTTTTTAAATTTGAGGCCTCGGGTGCGGAGTTTTTGACGTCGTCGCCCATAGCCAAACTTGCGCGCGTGGTTGTGTGCCATTTTTACAAAGTTTTCAGATTGCCTCCCAAGTTTGCATCCCTCACTGAATTGGCCATAGAATCAATTGTGTCGAGACGGTTTTTGAATTTGACACCTCGGGTGCGGAGTTTTTGACGTCGTCGCCCATAGCCAAATTGCGCGCACGCTTGTGCGCCGTTTTTACAAAGTTTTCAGATTGCCTCTCGGGTTTGCATTTCTAGCTGAATTGGCCATAGAATCAATTGCGTCGAGACGGTTTTTGAATTTGAGGCCTCGGGTGCGGAGTTTTTGACGTCGTCGCCCATAGTTAAATTGTGCGCACGCTTGTGCGCCGTTTTTACAAAGTATTCAGATTGCCTCTCGGGTTTGCATTTCTAGCTGAATTGGCCATAGAATCAATTGTGTCGAGACGGTTTTTGAATTTGAGGCCTCGGGTGCGGAGTTTTTGACGTCGTCGCCCATAGCCAAATTGCGCGCACGCTTGTGCGCCGTTTTTACAAAGTTTTCAGATTGCCTCTCGGGTTTACATTTCTATCTGAATTGGCCATAGAATCAATTGTGTCGAGACGGTTTTTGAATTTGAGGCCTCGGGTGCGGAGTTTTTGACGTCGTCGCCCATAGCCAAACTTGCGCGCATGGTTGTGTGCCATTTTTACAAAGTTTTCAGATTGCCTCCCAAGTTTGCATCCCTCACTGAATTGGCCATAGAATCAATTGTGTCGAGACGGTTTTTGAATTTGAGGCCTCGGGTGCGGAGTTTTTAACGTCGTCGCCCATAGCCAAATTGCGCGCACGCTTGTGCGACGTTTTTACAAAGTTTTCAGATTGCCTCTCGGGTTTGCATTACTAGCTGAATTGGCCATAGAATCAATTGTGTCGAGACGGTTTTTGAATTTGAGGCCTCGGGTGCGGAGTTTTTGACGTCGTCGCCCATAGCCAAACTTGCGCGCATGGTTGTGTGCCATTTTTACAAAGTTTTCAGATTGCCTCCCAAGTTTGCATCCCTCACTGAATTGGCCATAGAATCAATTGTGTCGAGACGGTTTTTGAATTTGAGACCTCGGGTGCGGAGTTTTTGACGTCGTCGCCCATAGCCAAATTGCGCGCACGCTTGTGCGCCGTTTTTACAAAGTTTTCAGATTGCCTCTCGGGTTTGCATTTCTAGCTGAATTGGCCATAGAATCAATTGCGTCGAGACGGTTTTTGAATTTGAGGCCTCGGGTGCGGAGTTTTTGACGTCGTCGCCCATAGCCAAATTGCGCGCACGCTTGTGCGCCGTTTTTACAAAGTATTTAGATTGCCTCTCGGGTTTGCATTTCTAGCTGAATTGGCCATAGAATCAATTGTGTCGAGACGGTTTTTGAATTTGAGGCCTCGGGTGCAGAGTTTTTGACGTCGTCGCCCATAGCCAAATTGCGCGCACGCTTGTGCGCCGTTTTTACAAAGTTTTCAAATTGCCTCTCGGGTTTGCATTTCTAGCTAAAATTGGTCATAGAATCAATTGTGTCGAGACGGTTTTTGAATTTGAGGCCTCGGGTGCAGAGTTTTTGACGTCGTCGCCCATAGCCAAATTGCGCGCACGCTTGTGCGCCGTTTTTACAAAGTTTTCAGATTGCCTCTCGGGTTTGCATTTCTATCTGAATTGGCCATAGAATCAATTGTGTCGAGACGGTTTTTGAATTTGAGGCCTCGGGTGCGGAGTTTTTGACGTCGTCGCCCATAGCCAAACTTGCGCGCATGGTTGTGTGCCATTTTTACAAAGTTTTCAGATTGCCTCCCAAGTTTGCATCCCTCACTGAATTGGCCATAGAATCAATTGTGTCGAGACGGTTTTTGAATTTGACACCTCGGGTGCGGAGTTTTTGACGTCGTCGCCCATAGCCAAATTGCGCGCACGCTTGTGCGCCGTTTTTACAAAGTTTTCAGATTGCCTCTCGGGTTTGCATTTCTAGCTGAATTGGCCATAGAATCAATTGCGTCGAGACGGTTTTTGAATTTGAGGCCTCGGGTGCGGAGTTTTTGACGTCGTCGCCCATAGTTAAATTGTGCGCACGCTTGTGCGCCGTTTTTACAAAGTATTCAGATTGCCTCTCGGGTTTGCATTTCTAGCTGAATTGGCCATAGAATCAATTGTGTCGAGACGGTTTTTGAATTTGAGGCCTCGGGTGCGGAGTTTTTGACGTCGTCGCCCATAGCCAAATTGCGCGCACGCTTGAGCGCCGTTTTTACAAAGTTTTCAAATTGCCTGTCGGGTTTGCATTTCTAGCTAAAATTGGTCATAGAATCAATTGTGTCGAGACGGTTTTTGAATTTGAGGCCTCGGGTGCGGAGTTTTTGACGTCGTCGCCCATAGTTAAATTGTGCGCACGCTTGTGCGCCGTTTTTACAAAGTTTTCAGATTACCTCTCGGGTTTGCATTTCAATCTGAATTGGCCATAGAATCAATTGTGTCGAGACGGTTTTTGAATTTGAGGCCTCGGGTGCGGAGTTTTTGACGTCGTCGCCCATTGTGTGCCATTTTTACAAAGTTTTCAGATTGCCTCCCAAGTTTGCATCCCTCACTGAATTGGCCATAGAATCAATTGTGTCGAGAAGGTTTTTGAATTTGAGGCCTCGGGTGCGGAGTTTTTGACGTCGTCGCCCATAGCCAAATTGCGCGCACGCTTGTGCGCCGTTTTTACAAAGTTTTCAGATTGCCTCTCGGGTTTACATTTCTATCTGAATTGGCCATAGAATCAATTGTGTCGAGACGGTTTTTGAATTTGAGGCCTCGGGTGCGGAGTTTTTGACGTCGTCGCCCATAGCCAAACTTGCGCGCATGGTTGTGTGCCATTTTTACAAAGTTTTCAGATTGCCTCCCAAGTTTGCATCCCTCACTGAATTGGCCATAGAATCAATTGTGTCGAGACGGTTTTTGAATTTGAGGCCTCGGGTGCGGAGTTTTTAACGTCGTCGCCCATAGCCAAATTGCGCGCACGCTTGTGCGACGTTTTTACAAAGTTTTCAGATTGCCTCTCGGGTTTGCATTACTAGCTGAATTGGCCATAGAATCAATTGTGTCGAGACGGTTTTTCAATTTGAGGCCTCGGGTGCGGAGTTTTTGACGTCGTCGCCCATAGCCAAACTTGCGCGCATGGTTGTGTGCCATTTTTACAAAGTTTTCAGATTGCCTCCCAAGTTTGCATCCCTCACTGAATTGGCCATAGAATCAATTGTGTCGAGACGGTTTTTGAATTTGAGACCTCGGGTGCGGAGTTTTTGACGTCGTCGCCCATAGCCAAATTGCGCGCACGCTTGTGCGCCGTTTTTACAAAGTTTTCAGATTGCCTCTCGGGTTTGCATTTCTAGCTGAATTGGCCATAGAATCAATTGCGTCGAGACGGTTTTTGAATTTGAGGCCTCGGGTGCGGAGTTTTTGACGTCGTCGCCCATAGTCAAATTGTGCGCACGCTTGTGCGCCGTTTTTACAAAGTATTTAGATTGCCTCTCGGGTTTGCATTTCTAGCTGAATTGGCCATAGAATCAATTGTGTCGAGACGGTTTTTGAATTTGAGGCCTCGGGTGCAGAGTTTTTGACGTCGTCGCCCATAGCCAAATTGCGCGCACGCTTGTGCGCCGTTTTTACAAAGTTTTCAAATTGCCTCTCGGGTTTGCATTTCTAGCTAAAATTGGTCATAGAATCAATTGTGTCGAGACGGTTTTTGAATTTGAGGCCACGGGTGCGGAGTTTTTGACGTCGTCGCCCATAGCCAAATTGCGCGCACGCTTGTGCGCCATTTTTACAAAGTTTTCAGATTGCCTCTCGGGTTTACATTTCAATCTGAATTGGCCATAGAATCAATTGTGTCGAGACGGTTTTTGAATTTGAGGCCTCGGGTGCGGAGTTTTTGACGTCGTCGCCCATTGTGTGCCATTTTTACAAAGTTTTCAGATTGCCTCCCAAGTTTGCATCCCTCACTGAATTGGCCATAGAATCAATTGTGTCGAGAAGGTTTTTGAATTTGAGGCCTCGGGTGCGGAGTTTTTGACGTCGTCGCCCATAGCCAAATTGCGCGCACGCTTGTGCGCCGTTTTTACAAAGTTTTCAGATTGCCTCTCGGGTTTACATTTCTATCTGAATTGGCCATAGAATCAATTGTGTCGAGACGGTTTTTGAATTTGAGGCCTCGGGTGCGGAGTTTTTGACGTCGTCGCCCATAGCCAAACTTGCGCGCATGGTTGTGTGCCATTTTTACAAAGTTTTCAGATTGCCTCCCAAGTTTGCATCCCTCACTGAATTGGCCATAGAATCAATTGTGTCGAGACGGTTTTTGAATTTGAGGCCTCGGGTGCGGAGTTTTTAACGTCGTCGCCCATAGCCAAATTGCGCGCACGCTTGTGCGACGTTTTTACAAAGTTTTCAGATTGCCTCTCGGGTTTGCATTACTAGCTGAATTGGCTATAGAATCAATTGTGTCGAGACGGTTTTTGAATTTGAGGCCTCGGGTGCGGAGTTTTTGACGTCGTCGCCCATAGCCAAACTTGCGCGCATGGTTGTGTGCCATTTTTACAAAGTTTTCAGATTGCCTCCCAAGTTTGCATCCCTCACTGAATTGGCCATAGAATCAATTGTGTCGAGACGGTTTTTGAATTTGAGACCTCGGGTGCGGAGTTTTTGACGTCGTCGCCCATAGCCAAATTGCGCGCACGCTTGTGCGCCGTTTTTACAAAGTTTTCAGATTGCCTCTCGGGTTTGCATTTCTAGCTGAATTGGCCATAGAATCAATTGCGTCGAGACGGTTTTTGAATTTGAGGCCTCGGGTGCGGAGTTTTTGACGTCGTCGCCCATAGTCAAATTGTGCGCACGCTTGTGCGCCGTTTTTACAAAGTATTTAGATTGCCTCTCGGGTTTGCATTTCTAGCTGAATTGGCCATAGAATCAATTGTGTCGAGACGGTTTTTGAATTTGAGGCCTCGGGTGCAGAGTTTTTGACGTCGTCGCCCATAGCCAAATTGCGCGCACGCTTGTGCGCCGTTTTTACAAAGTTTTCAAATTGCCTCTCGGGTTTGCATTTCTAGCTAAAATTGGTCATAGAATCAATTGTGTCGAGACGGTTTTTGAATTTGAGGCCACGGGTGCGGAGTTTTTGACGTCGTCGCCCATAGCCAAATTGCGCGCACGCTTGTGCGCCATTTTTACAAAGTTTTCAGATTGCCTCTCGGGTTTACATTTCTATCTGAATTGGCCATAGAATCAATTGTGTCGAGACGGTTTTTGAATTTGAGGCCTCGGGTGCGGAGTTTTTGACGTCGTCGCCCATAGCCAAACTTGCGCGCATGGTTGTGTGCCATTTTTACAAAGTTTTCAGATTGCCTCCCAAGTTTGCATCCCTCACTGAATTGGCCATAGAATCAATTGTGTCGAGACGGTTTTTGAATTTGAGGCCTCGGGTGCGGAGTTTTTGACGTCGTCGCCCATAGCCAAATTGCGCGCACGCTTGTGCGACGTTTTTACAAAGTTTTCAGATTGCCTCTCGGGTTTGCATTACTAGCTGAATTGGCCATAGAATCAATTGTGTCGAGACGGTTTTTGAATTTGAGGCCTCGGGTGCGGAGTTTTTTACGTCGTCGCCCATAGCCAAACTTGCGCGCATGGTTGTGTGCCATTTTTACAAAGTTTTCAGATTGCCTCCCAAGTTTGCATCCCTCACTGAATTGGCCATAAAATCAATTATGTCGAGACGGTTTTTGAATTTGAGGCCTCGGGTGCGGAGTTTTTGACGTCGTCGCCCATAGCCAAATTGCGCGCACGCTTGTGCTCCGTTTTTACAAAGTTTTCAGATTGCCTCTCGGGTTTACATTTCTATCTGAATTGGCCATAGAATCAATTGTGTCGAGACGGTTTTTGAATTTGAGGCCTCGGGTGCGGAGTTTTTGACGTCGTCGCCCATAGCCAAATTGTGCGCACTTTTGTGCGACGTTTTTACAAAGTTTTCAGATTGCCTCTCGGGTTTGCATTACTAGCTGAATTGGCCATAGAATCAATTGTGTCGAGACGGTTTTTGAATTTGAGGCCTCTGGTGCGGAGTTTTTGACGTCGTCGCCCATAGCCAAATTGTGCGCACGCTTGTGCGCCGTTTTTACAAAGTTTTCAGATTGCCTCTCAGGTTTGCATTTCTAGCTAAAATTGGTCATAGAATCAATTGTGTCGAGACGGTTTTTGAATTTGAGGCCTCGGGTGAGAAGTTTTTGACGTCGTCGCCCATAGCCAAATTGCGCGCACGCTTGTGCGCCATTTTTTCAAAGTTTTCAGATTGCCTCTCGGGTTTGAATTTCCCACTGAATTGGCCATAGTATCAATTGTGTCGAGACGGTTTTTGAATTTGAGGCCTCGGGTGCGGAGTTTTTGATGTCGTCGCCCATAGCTAAATTGCGCGCACGCTTGTGCGCCGTTTTTATAAAGTTTTCAGATTACCTCTCGGGTTTGCATTTCTAGCTGAATTGGCCATAGAATCAATTTTGTCGAGACGGTTTTTGAATTTGAGGCCTCGGGTGCGGAGTTTTTGACGTCGTCGCACATCGCCAAATTGCGCGCACGCTTGTGCACCGTTTTTACAAAGTTTTCAGATTGCCTCTCGGGTTTGAATTTCCCACTGAATTGGCCATAGAATCAATTGTGTCGAGACGGTTTTTGAATTTGAGGCCTCGGGTGCGGAGTTTTTGATGTCGTCGCCCATAGCCAAATTGCGCGCACGCTTGTGCGCCGTTTTTATAAAGTTTTCAGATTGCCTCTCGGGTTTGCATTTCTAGCTGAATTGGCCATAGAATCAATTTTGTCGAGACGGTTTTTGAATTTGAGGCCTCGGGTGCGAAGTTTTTGACGTCGTCGCCCATAGCCAAATTGCGCGCACGCTTGTGCGCCGTTTTTACAAAGTTTTCAGATTGCCTCTCGGGTTTGAATTTCCCACTGAATTGGCCATAGAATCAATTGTGTCGAGACGGTTTTGGAATTTGAGGCCTCGGGTGCGGAGTTTTTGATGTCGTCGCCCATAGCCAAATTGCGCGCACGCTTGTGCGCCGTTTTTATAAAGTTTTCAGATTGCCTCTCGGGTTTGCATTTCTAGCTGAATTGGCCATAGAATCAATTTTGTCGAGACGGTTTTTGAATTTGAGGCCTCGGGTGCGGAGTTTTTGACGTTGTCGCACATCGCCAAATTGCGCGCACGCTTGTGCGCCGTTTTTACAAAGTTTTCAGATTGCCTCTCGGGTTTGCATCTCTAGCTAAAATTGGTCATATAATCAATTGTGTCGAGACGGTTTTTGAATTTGAGGCCTCGGGTGCGGAGTTTTTGACGTCGTCGCACATCGCCAAATTGCGCGCACGCTTGTGCACCGTTTTTACAAAGTTTTCAGATTGCCTCTCGGGTTTGCATTTCTAGCTAAAATTGGTCATAGAATCAATTGTGTCGAGACGGTTTTTGAATTTGAGGCCTCGGGTGCGGAGTTTTTGACGTCGTCGCCCATAGCCAAACTTGCGCGCATGGTTGTGTGCCATTTTTACAAAGTTTTCAGATTGCCTCCCAAGTTTGCATCCCTCACTGAATTGGCCATAGAATCAATTGTGTCGAGACGGTTTTTGAATTTGAGGCCTCGGGTGCGAAGTTTTTGACGTCGTCGCCCATAGCCAAATTGCGCGCACGCTTGTGCGCCGTTTTTACAAAGTTTTCAGATTGCCTCTCGGGTTTGAATTTCCCACTGAATTGGCCATAGAATCAATTGTGTCGAGACGGTTTTTGAATTTGAGGCCTCGGGTGCGGAGTTTTTGATGTCGTCGCCCATAGCCAAATTGCGCGCACGCTTGTGCGCCGTTTTTATAAAGTTTTCAGATTGCCTCTCGGGTTTGCATTTCTAGCTGAATTGGCCATAGAATCAATTTTGTCGAGACGGTTTTTGAATTTGAGGCCTCGGGTGCGGAGTTTTTTACGTCGTCGCACATCGCCAAATTGCGCGCACGCTTGTGCACCGTTTTTACAAAGTTTTCAGATTGCCTCTCGGGTTTCCATTTCTAGCTAAAATTGGTCATAGAATCAATTGTGTCGAGACGGTTTTTGAATTTGAGGCCTCGGGTGCGGAGTTTTTGACGTCGTCGCCCATAGCCAAATTGCGCGCACGCTTGTGCGCCATTTTTACAAAGTTTTCAGATTGCCTCTCGGGTTTACATTTCTATCTGAATTGGCCATAGAATCAATTGTGTCGAGACGGTTTTTGAATTTGAGGCCTCGGGTGCGAAGTTTTTGACGTCGTCGCCCATAGCCAAATTGCGCGCACGCTTGTGCGCCGTTTTTACAAAGTTTTCAGATTGCCTCTCGGGTTTGAATTTCCCACTGAATTGGCCATAGAATCAATTGTGTCGAGACGGTTTTTGAATTTGAGGCCTCGGGTGCAGAGTTTTTGATGTCGTCGCCCATAGCCAAATTGCGCGCACGCTTGTGCGCCGTTTTTATAAAGTTTTCAGATTGCCTCTCGGGTTTGCACTTCTAGCTGAATTGGCCATAGAATCAATTTTGTCGAGACGGTTTTTGAATTTGAGGCCTCGGGTGCGGAGTTTTTGACGTTGTCGCACATCGCCAAATTGCGCGCACGCTTGTGCGCCGTTTTTACAAAGTTTTCAGATTGCCTCTCGGGTTTGCATCTCTAGCTAAAATTGGTCATATAATCAATTGTGTCGAGACGGTTTTTGAATTTGAGGCCACGGGTGCGGAGTTTTTGACGTCGTCGCCCATAGCCAAATTGCGCGCACGCTTGTGCGCCGTTTTTACAAAGTTTTCAGATTGCCTCTCGGGTTTGCATTTCTATCTGAATTGGCCATAGAATCAATTGTGTCGAGACGGTTTTTGAATTTGAGGCCTCGGGTGCGGAGTTTTTGACGTCGTCGCCCATAGCCAAACTTGCGCGCATGGTTGTGTGCCATTTTTACAAAGTTTTCAGATTGCCTCCCAAGTTTGCATCCCTCACTGAATTGGCCATAGAATCAATTGTGTCGAGACGCTTTTTGAATTTGAGACCTCGGGTGCGGAGTTTTTGACGTCGTCGCCCATAGCCAAATTGCGCGCACGCTTGTGCGCCGTTTTTACAAAGTTTTCAGATTGCCTCTCGGGTTTGCATTTCTAGCTGAATTGGCCATAGAATCAATTGCGTCGAGATGGTTTTTGAATTTGAGGCCTCGGGTGCGGAGTTTTTGACGTCGTCGCCCATAGTCAAATTGTGCGCACGCTTGTGCGCCGTTTTTACAAAGTATTCAGATTGCCTCTCGGGTTTGCATTTCTAGCTGAATTGGCCATAGAATCAATTGTGTCGAGACGGTTTTTGAATTTGAGGCCTCGGGTGCGGAGTTTTTGACGTCGTCGCCCATAGCCAAATTGCGCGCACGCTTGAGCGCCGTTTTTACAAAGTTTTCAAATTGCCTCTCGGGTTTGCATTTCTAGCTAAAATTGGTCATAGAATCAATTGTGTCGAGACGGTTTTTGAATTTGAGGCCACGGGTGCGGAGTTTTTGACGTCGTCGCCCATAGCCAAATTGCGCGCACGCTTGTGCGCCGTTTTTACAAAGTTTTCAGATTACCTCTCGGGTTTGCATTTCAATCTGAATTGGCCATAGAATCAATTGTGTCGAGACGGTTTTTGAATTTGAGGCCTCGGGTGCGGAGTTTTTGACGTCGTCGCCCATAGCCAAACTTGCGCGCATGGTTGTGTGCCATTTTTACAAAGTTTTCAGATTGCCTCCCAAGTTTGCATCCCTCACTGAATTGGCCATAGAATCAATTGTGTCGAGACGGTTTTTGAATTTGAGGCCTCGGGTGCGGAGTTTTTGACGTCGTCGCCCATAGCCAAATTGCGCGCACGCTTGTGCGCCGTTTTTACAAAGTTTTCAGATTGCCTCTCGGGTTTACATTTCTATCTGAATTAGCCATAGAATCAATTGTGTCGAGACGGTTTTTGAATTTGAGGCCTCGGGTGCGGAGTTTTTGACGTCGTCGCCCATAGCCAAACTTGCGCGCATGGTTGTGTGCCATTTTTACAAAGTTTTCAGATTGCCTCCCAAGTTTGCATCCCTCACTGAATTGGCCATAGAATCAATTGTGTCGAGACGGTTTTTGAATTTGAGGCCTCGGGTGCAGAGTTTTTAATGTCGTCGCCCATAGCCAAATTGTGCGCACGCTTGTGCGACGTTTTTACAAAGTTTTCAGATTGCCTCTCGGGTTTGCATTACTAGCTGAATTGGCCATAGAATCAATTGTGTCGAGACGGTTTTTGAATTTGAGGCCTCGGGTGCGGAGTTTTTGACGTCGTCGCCCATAGCCAAACTTGCGCGCATGGTTGTGTGCCATTTTTACAAATTTTTCAGATTGCCTCCCAAGTTTGCATCCCTCACTGAATTGGCCATAGAATCAATTGTGTCGAGACGGTTTTTGAATTTGAGGCCTCGGGTGCGAAGTTTTTGACGTCGTCGCCCATAGCCAAATTGCGCGCACGCTTGTGCGCCGTTTTTACAAAGTTTTCAGATTGCCTCTCGGGTTTACATTTCTATCTGAATTGGCCATAGAATCAATTGTGACGAGACGGTTTTTGAATTTGAGGCCTCGGGTGCGGAGTTTTTGACGTCGTCGCCCATAGCCAAACTTGCGCGCATGGTTGTGTGCCATTTTTACAAAGTTTTCAGATTGCCTCCCAAGTTTGCATCCCTCACTGAATTGGCCATAGAATCAATTGTGTCGAGACGGTTTTTGAATTTGAGACCTCGGGTGCGGAGTTTTTGACGTCGTCGCCCATAGCCAAATTGCGCGCACGCTTGTGCGCCGTTTTTACAAAGTTTTCAGATTGCCTCTCGGGTTTGCATTTCTAGCTGAATTGGCCATAGAATCAATTGCGTCGAGACGGTTTTTGAATTTGAGGCCTCGGGTGCGGAGTTTTTGACGTCGTCGCCCATAGTCAAATTGTGCGCACGCTTGTGCGCCGTTTTTACAAAGTATTTAGATTGCCTCTCGGGTTTGCATTTATAGCTGAATTGGCCATAGAATCAATTGTGTCGAGACGGTTTTTGAATTTGAGGCCTCGGGTGCAGAGTTTTTTACGTCGTCGCCCATAGCCAAATTGCGCGCACGCTTGTGCGCCGTTTTTACAAAGTTTTAAAATTGCCTCTCGGGTTTGCATTTCTAGCTAAAATTGGTCATAGAATCAATTGTGTCGAGACGGTTTTTGAATTTGAGGACACGGGTGCGGAGTTTTTGACGTCGTCGCCCATAGCCAAATTGCGCGCACGCTTGTGCGCCATTTTTACAAAGTTTTCAGATTGCCTCTCGGGTTTACATTTCTATCTGAATTGGCCATAGAATCAATTGTGTCGAGACGGTTTTTGAATTTGAGGCCTCGGGTGCGGAGTTTTTGACGTCGTCGCCCATAGCCAAACTTGCGCGCATGGTTGTGTGCCATTTTTACAAAGTTTTCAGATTGCCTCCCAAGTTTGCATCCCTCACTGAATTGGCCATAGAATCAATTGTGTCGAGACGGTTTTTGAATTTGAGGCCTCGGGTGCGGATTTTTTGACGTCGTCGCCCATAGCCAAATTGCGCGCACGCTTGTGCGACGTTTTTACAAAGTTTTCAGATTGCCTCTCGGGTTTGCATTACTAGCTGAATTGGCCATAGAATCAATTGTGTCGAGACGGTTTTTGAATTTGAGGCCTCGGGTGCGGAGTTTTTGACGTCGTCGCCCATAGCCAAACTTGCGCGCATGGTTGTGTGCCATTTTTACAAAGTTTTCAGATTACCTCCCAAGTTTGCATCCCTCACTGAATTGGCCATAAAATCAATTATGTCGAGACGGTTTTTGAATTTGAGGCCTCGGGTGCGGAGTTTTTGACGTCGTCGCCCATAGCCAAATTGCGCGCACGCTTGTGCTCCGTTTTTACAAAGTTTTCAGATTGCCTCTCGGGTTTACATTTCTATCTGAATTGGCCATAGAATCAATTGTGTCGAGACGGTTTTTGAATTTGAGGCCTCGGATGCGGAGTTTTTGACGTCGTCGCCCATAGCCAAACTTGCGCGCATGGTTGTGTGCCATTTTTACAAAGTTTTCAGATTGCCTCCCAAGTTTGCATCTCTCACTGAATTGGCCATAGAATCAATTGTGTCGAGACGGTTTTTGAATTTGAGGCCTCGGGTGCGGAGTTTTTGACGTCGTCGCCCATAGCCAAATTGTGCGCACGCTTGTGCGACGTTTTTACAAAGTTTTCAGATTGCCTCTCGGGTTTGCATTACTAGCTGAATTGGCCATAGAATCAATTGTGTCGAGACGGTTTTTGAATTTGAGGCCTCTGGTGCGGAGTTTTTGACGTCGTCGCCCATAGCCAAATTGTGCGCACGCTTGTGCGCCGTTTTTACAAAGTTTTCAGATTGCCTCTCGGGTTTGCATTTCTAGCTAAAATTGGTCATAGAATCAATTGTGTCGAGACGGTTTTTGAATTTGAGGCCCCGGGTGCGAAGTTTTTGACGTCGTCGCCCATAGCCAAATTGCGCGCACGCTTGTGCGCCGTTTTTTCAAAGTTTTCAGATTGCCTCTCGGGTTTGAATTTCCCACTGAATTGGGCATAGTATCAATTGTGTCGAGACGGTTTTTGAATTTGAGGCCTCGGGTGCGGAATTTTTGATGTCGTCGCCCATAGCCAAATTGCGCGCACGCTTGTGCGCCGTTTTTATAAAGTTTTCAGATTACCTCTCGGGTTTGCATTTCTAGCTGAATTGGCCATAGAATCAATTTTGTCGAGACGGTTTTTGAATTTGAGGCCTCGGGTGCGGAGTTTTTGACGTCGTCGCACATCGCCAAATTGCGCGCACGCTTGTGCGCCGTTTTTACAAAGTTTTCAGATTGCCTCTCGGGTTTGCATTTCTAGCTAAAATTGGTCATAGAATCAATTGTGTCGAGACGGTTTTTGAATTTGAGGCCTCGGGTGCGGAGTTTTTGACGTCGTCGCCCATAGCCAAACTTGCGCGCATGGTTGTGTGCCATTTTTACAAAGTTTTCAGATTGCCTCCCAAGTTTGCATCCCTCACTGAATTGGCCATAGAATCAATTGTGTCGAGACGGTTTTTGAATTTGAGACCTCGGGTGCGGAGTTTTTGACGTCGTCGCCCATAGCCAAATTGCGCGCACGCTTGTGCGCCGTTTTTACAAAGTTTTCAGATTGCCTCTCGGGTTTGCATTTCTAGCTGAATTGGCCATAGAATCAATTGCATCGAGACGGTTTTTGAATTTGAGGCCTCGGGTGCGGAGTTTTTGACGTCGTCGACCATAGTCAAATTGTGCGCACGCTTGTGCGCCGTTTTTACAAAGTATTTAGATTGCCTCTCGGGTTTGCATTTCTAGCTGAATTGGCCATAGAATCAATTGTGTCGAGACGGTTTTTGAATTTGAGGCCTCGGGTGCAGAGTTTTTGACGTCGTCGCCCATAGCCAAATTGCGTGCACGCTTGTGCGCCGTTTTTACAAAGTTTTCAAATTGCCTCTCGGGTTTGCATTTCTAGCTAAAATTGGTCATAGAATCAATTGTGTCGAGACGGTTTTTGAATTTGAGGCCACGGGTGCGGAGTTTTTGACGTCGTCGCCCATAGCCAAATTGCGCGCACGCTTGTGCGCCATTTTTACAAAGTTTTCAGATTGCCTCTCGGGTTTACATTTCTATCTGAATTGGCCATAGAATCAATTGTGTCGAGACGGTTTTTGAATTTGAGGCCTCGGGTGCGAAGTTTTTGACGTCGTCGCCCATAGCCAAATTGCGCGCACGCTTGTGCGCCGTTTTTACAAAGTTTTCAGATTGCCTCTCGGGTTTGAATTTCCCACTGAATTGGCCATAGAATCAATTGTGTCGAGACGGTTTTTGAATTTGAGGCCTCGGGTGCAGAGTTTTTGATGTCGTCGCCCATAGCCAAATTGCGCGCACGCTTGTGCGCCGTTTTTATAAAGTTTTCAGATTGCCTCTCGGGTTTGCACTTCTAGCTGAATTGGCCATAGAATCAATTTTGTCGAGACGGTTTTTGAATTTGAGGCCTCGGGTGCGGAGTTTTTGACGTTGTCGCACATCGCCAAATTGCGCGCACGCTTGTGCGCCGTTTTTACAAAGTTTTCAGATTGCCTCTCGGGTTTGCATCTCTAGCTAAAATTGGTCATATAATCAATTGTGTCGAGACGGTTTTTGAATTTGAGGCCACGGGTGCGGAGTTTTTGACGTCGTCGCCCATAGCCAAATTGCGCGCACGCTTGTGCGCCGTTTTTACAAAGTTTTCAGATTGCCTCTCGGGTTTGCATTTCTATCTGAATTGGCCATAGAATCAATTGTGTCGAGACGGTTTTTGAATTTGAGGCCTCGGGTGCGGAGTTTTTGACGTCGTCGCCCATAGCCAAACTTGCGCGCATGGTTGTGTGCCATTTTTACAAAGTTTTCAGATTGCCTCCCAAGTTTGCATCCCTCACTGAATTGGCCATAGAATCAATTGTGTCGAGACGCTTTTTGAATTTGAGACCTCGGGTGCGGAGTTTTTGACGTCGTCGCCCATAGCCAAATTGCGCGCACGCTTGTGCGCCGTTTTTACAAAGTTTTCAGATTGCCTCTCGGGTTTGCATTTCTAGCTGAATTGGCCATAGAATCAATTGCGTCGAGATGGTTTTTGAATTTGAGGCCTCGGGTGCGGAGTTTTTGACGTCGTCGCCCATAGTCAAATTGTGCGCACGCTTGTGCGCCGTTTTTACAAAGTATTCAGATTGCCTCTCGGGTTTGCATTTCTAGCTGAATTGGCCATAGAATCAATTGTGTCGAGACGGTTTTTGAATTTGAGGCCTCGGGTGCGGAGTTTTTGACGTCGTCGCCCATAGCCAAATTGCGCGCACGCTTGAGCGCCGTTTTTACAAAGTTTTCAAATTGCCTCTCGGGTTTGCATTTCTAGCTAAAATTGGTCATAGAATCAATTGTGTCGAGACGGTTTTTGAATTTGAGGCCACGGGTGCGGAGTTTTTGACGTCGTCGCCCATAGCCAAATTGCGCGCACGCTTGTGCGCCGTTTTTACAAAGTTTTCAGATTACCTCTCGGGTTTGCATTTCAATCTGAATTGGCCATAGAATCAATTGTGTCGAGACGGTTTTTGAATTTGAGGCCTCGGGTGCGGAGTTTTTGACGTCGTCGCCCATAGCCAAACTTGCGCGCATGGTTGTGTGCCATTTTTACAAAGTTTTCAGATTGCCTCCCAAGTTTGCATCCCTCACTGAATTGGCCATAGAATCAATTGTGTCGAGACGGTTTTTGAATTTGAGGCCTCGGGTGCGGAGTTTTTGACGTCGTCGCCCATAGCCAAATTGCGCGCACGCTTGTGCGCCGTTTTTACAAAGTTTTCAGATTGCCTCTCGGGTTTACATTTCTATCTGAATTAGCCATAGAATCAATTGTGTCGAGACGGTTTTTGAATTTGAGGCCTCGGGTGCGGAGTTTTTGACGTCGTCGCCCATAGCCAAACTTGCGCGCATGGTTGTGTGCCATTTTTACAAAGTTTTCAGATTGCCTCCCAAGTTTGCATCCCTCACTGAATTGGCCATAGAATCAATTGTGTCGAGACGGTTTTTGAATTTGAGGCCTCGGGTGCAGAGTTTTTAATGTCGTCGCCCATAGCCAAATTGTGCGCACGCTTGTGCGACGTTTTTACAAAGTTTTCAGATTGCCTCTCGGGTTTGCATTACTAGCTGAATTGGCCATAGAATCAATTGTGTCGAGACGGTTTTTGAATTTGAGGCCTCGGGTGCGGAGTTTTTGACGTCGTCGCCCATAGCCAAACTTGCGCGCATGGTTGTGTGCCATTTTTACAAATTTTTCAGATTGCCTCCCAAGTTTGCATCCCTCACTCAATTGGCCATAGAATCAATTGTGTCGAGACGGTTTTTGAATTTGAGGCCTCGGGTGCGAAGTTTTTGACGTCGTCGCCCATAGCCAAATTGCGCGCACGCTTGTGCGCCGTTTTTACAAAGTTTTCAGATTGCCTCTCGGGTTTACATTTCTATCTGAATTGGCCATAGAATCAATTGTGACGAGACGGTTTTTGAATTTGAGGCCTCGGGTGCGGAGTTTTTGACGTCGTCGCCCATAGCCAAACTTGCGCGCATGGTTGTGTGCCATTTTTACAAAGTTTTCAGATTGCCTCCCAAGTTTGCATCCCTCACTGAATTGGCCATAGAATCAATTGTGTCGAGACGGTTTTTGAATTTGAGACCTCGGGTGCGGAGTTTTTGACGTCGTCGCCCATAGCCAAATTGCGCGCACGCTTGTGCGCCGTTTTTACAAAGTTTTCAGATTGCCTCTCGGGTTTGCATTTCTAGCTGAATTGGCCATAGAATCAATTGCGTCGAGACGGTTTTTGAATTTGAGGCCTCGGGTGCGGAGTTTTTGACGTCGTCGCCCATAGTCAAATTGTGCGCACGCTTGTGCGCCGTTTTTACAAAGTATTTAGATTGCCTCTCGGGTTTGCATTTATAGCTGAATTGGCCATAGAATCAATTGTGTCGAGACGGTTTTTGAATTTGAGGCCTCGGGTGCAGAGTTTTTTACGTCGTCGCCCATAGCCAAATTGCGCGCACGCTTGTGCGCCGTTTTTACAAAGTTTTAAAATTGCCTCTCGGGTTTGCATTTCTAGCTAAAATTGGTCATAGAATCAATTGTGTCGAGACGGTTTTTGAATTTGAGGACACGGGTGCGGAGTTTTTGACGTCGTCGCCCATAGCCAAATTGCGCGCACGCTTGTGCGCCATTTTTACAAAGTTTTCAGATTGCCTCTCGGGTTTACATTTCTATCTGAATTGGCCATAGAATCAATTGTGTCGAGACGGTTTTTGAATTTGAGGCCTCGGGTGCGGAGTTTTTGACGTCGTCGCCCATAGCCAAACTTGCGCGCATGGTTGTGTGCCATTTTTACAAAGTTTTCAGATTGCCTCCCAAGTTTGCATCCCTCACTGAATTGGCCATAGAATCAATTGTGTCGAGACGGTTTTTGAATTTGAGGCCTCGGGTGCGGATTTTTTGACGTCGTCGCCCATAGCCAAATTGCGCGCACGCTTGTGCGACGTTTTTACAAAGTTTTCAGATTGCCTCTCGGGTTTGCATTACTAGCTGAATTGGCCATAGAATCAATTGTGTCGAGACGGTTTTTGAATTTGAGGCCTCGGGTGCGGAGTTTTTGACGTCGTCGCCCATAGCCAAACTTGCGCGCATGGTTGTGTGCCATTTTTACAAAGTTTTCAGATTACCTCCCAAGTTTGCATCCCTCACTGAATTGGCCATAAAATCAATTATGTCGAGACGGTTTTTGAATTTGAGGCCTCGGGTGCGGAGTTTTTGACGTCGTCGCCCATAGCCAAATTGCGCGCACGCTTGTGCTCCGTTTTTACAAAGTTTTCAGATTGCCTCTCGGGTTTACATTTCTATCTGAATTGGCCATAGAATCAATTGTGTCGAGACGGTTTTTGAATTTGAGGCCTCGGATGCGGAGTTTTTGACGTCGTCGCCCATAGCCAAACTTGCGCGCATGGTTGTGTGCCATTTTTACAAAGTTTTCAGATTGCCTCCCAAGTTTGCATCTCTCACTGAATTGGCCATAGAATCAATTGTGTCGAGACGGTTTTTGAATTTGAGGCCTCGGGTGCGGAGTTTTTGACGTCGTCGCCCATAGCCAAATTGTGCGCACGCTTGTGCGACGTTTTTACAAAGTTTTCAGATTGCCTCTCGGGTTTGCATTACTAGCTGAATTGGCCATAGACTCAATTGTGTCGAGACGGTTTTTGAATTTGAGGCCTCTGGTGCGGAGTTTTTGACGTCGTCGCCCATAGCCAAATTGTGCGCACGCTTGTGCGCCGTTTTTACAAAGTTTTCAGATTGCCTCTCGGGTTTGCATTTCTAGCTAAAATTGGTCATAGAATCAATTGTGTCGAGACGGTTTTTGAATTTGAGGCCCCGGGTGCGAAGTTTTTGACGTCGTCGCCCATAGCCAAATTGCGCGCACGCTTGTGCGCCGTTTTTTCAAAGTTTTCAGATTGCCTCTCGGGTTTGAATTTCCCACTGAATTGGGCATAGTATCAATTGTGTCGAGACGGTTTTTGAATTTGAGGCCTCGGGTGCGGAGTTTTTGATGTCGTCGCCCATAGCCAAATTGCGCGCACGCTTGTGCGCCGTTTTTATAAAGTTTTCAGATTACCTCTCGGGTTTGCATTTCTAGCTGAATTGGCCATAGAATCAATTTTGTCGAGACGGTTTTTGAATTTGAGGCCTCGGGTGCGGAGTTTTTGACGTCGTCGCACATCGCCAAATTGCGCGCACGCTTGTGCGCCGTTTTTACAAAGTTTTCAGATTGCCTCTCGGGTTTGCATTTCTAGCTAAAATTGGTCATAGAATCAATTGTGTCGAGACGGTTTTTGAATTTGAGGCCTCGGGTGCGGAGTTTTTGACGTCGTCGCCCATAGCCAAATTGCGCGCACGCTTGTGCGCCGTTTTTACAAAGTTTTCAGATTGCCTCTCGGGTTTGCATTTCTAGCTGAATTGGCCATAGAATCAATTGCGTCGAGACGGTTTTTGAATTTGAGGCCTCGGGTGCGGAGTTTTTGACGTCGTCGCCCATAGTCAAATTGTGCGCACGCTTGTGCGCCGTTTTTACAAAGTATTTAGATTGCCTCTCGGGTTTGCATTTATAGCTGAATTGGCCATAGAATCAATTGTGTCGAGACGGTTTTTGAATTTGAGGCCTCGGGTGCAGAGTTTTTTACGTCGTCGCCCATAGCCAAATTGCGCGCACGCTTGTGCGCCGTTTTTACAAAGTTTTAAAATTGCCTCTCGGGTTTGCATTTCTAGCTAAAATTGGTCATAGAATCAATTGTGTCGAGACGGTTTTTGAATTTGAGGACACGGGTGCGGAGTTTTTGACGTCGTCGCCCATAGCCAAATTGCGCGCACGCTTGTGCGCCATTTTTACAAAGTTTTCAGATTGCCTCTCGGGTTTACATTTCTATCTGAATTGGCCATAGAATCAATTGTGTCGAGACGGTTTTTGAATTTGAGGCCTCGGGTGCGGAGTTTTTGACGTCGTCGCCCATAGCCAAACTTGCGCGCATGGTTGTGTGCCATTTTTACAAAGTTTTCAGATTGCCTCCCAAGTTTGCATCCCTCACTGAATTGGCCATAGAATCAATTGTGTCGAGACGGTTTTTGAATTTGAGGCCTCGGGTGCGGATTTTTTGACGTCGTCGCCCATAGCCAAATTGCGCGCACGCTTGTGCGACGTTTTTACAAAGTTTTCAGATTGCCTCTCGGGTTTGCATTACTAGCTGAATTGGCCATAGAATCAATTGCGTCGAGACGGTTTTTGAATTTGAGGCCTCGGGTGCGGAGTTTTTGACGTCGTCGCCCATAGTCAAATTGTGCGCACGCTTGTGCGCCGTTTTTACAAAGTATTTAGATTGCCTCTCGGGTTTGCATTTATAGCTGAATTGGCCATAGAATCAATTGTGTCGAGACGGTTTTTGAATTTGAGGCCTCGGGTGCAGAGTTTTTTACGTCGTCGCCCATAGCCAAATTGCGCGCACGCTTGTGCGCCGTTTTTACAAAGTTTTAAAATTGCCTCTCGGGTTTGCATTTCTAGCTAAAATTGGTCATAGAATCAATTGTGTCGAGACGGTTTTTGAATTTGAGGACACGGGTGCGGAGTTTTTGACGTCGTCGCCCATAGCCAAATTGCGCGCACGCTTGTGCGCCATTTTTACAAAGTTTTCAGATTGCCTCTCGGGTTTACATTTCTATCTGAATTGGCCATAGAATCAATTGTGTCGAGACGGTTTTTGAATTTGAGGCCTCGGGTGCGGAGTTTTTGACGTCGTCGCCCATAGCCAAACTTGCGCGCATGGTTGTGTGCCATTTTTACAAAGTTTTCAGATTGCCTCCCAAGTTTGCATCCCTCACTGAATTGGCCATAGAATCAATTGTGTCGAGACGGTTTTTGAATTTGAGGCCTCGGGTGCGGATTTTTTGACGTCGTCGCCCATAGCCAAATTGCGCGCACGCTTGTGCGACGTTTTTACAAAGTTTTCAGATTGCCTCTCGGGTTTGCATTACTAGCTGAATTGGCCATAGAATCAATTGTGTCGAGACGGTTTTTGAATTTGAGGCCTCGGGTGCGGAGTTTTTGACGTCGTCGCCCATAGCCAAACTTGCGCGCATGGTTGTGTGCCATTTTTACAAAGTTTTCAGATTACCTCCCAAGTTTGCATCCCTCACTGAATTGGCCATAAAATCAATTATGTCGAGACGGTTTTTGAATTTGAGGCCTCGGGTGCGGAGTTTTTGACGTCGTCGCCCATAGCCAAATTGCGCGCACGCTTGTGCTCCGTTTTTACAAAGTTTTCAGATTGCCTCTCGGGTTTACATTTCTATCTGAATTGGCCATAGAATCAATTGTGTCGAGACGGTTTTTGAATTTGAGGCCTCGGATGCGGAGTTTTTGACGTCGTCGCCCATAGCCAAACTTGCGCGCATGGTTGTGTGCCATTTTTACAAAGTTTTCAGATTGCCTCCCAAGTTTGCATCTCTCACTGAATTGGCCATAGAATCAATTGTGTCGAGACGGTTTTTGAATTTGAGGCCTCGGGTGCGGAGTTTTTGACGTCGTCGCCCATAGCCAAATTGTGCGCACGCTTGTGCGACGTTTTTACAAAGTTTTCAGATTGCCTCTCGGGTTTGCATTACTAGCTGAATTGGCCATAGACTCAATTGTGTCGAGACGGTTTTTGAATTTGAGGCCTCTGGTGCGGAGTTTTTGACGTCGTCGCCCATAGCCAAATTGTGCGCACGCTTGTGCGCCGTTTTTACAAAGTTTTCAGATTGCCTCTCGGGTTTGCATTTCTAGCTAAAATTGGTCATAGAATCAATTGTGTCGAGACGGTTTTTGAATTTGAGGCCCCGGGTGCGAAGTTTTTGACGTCGTCGCCCATAGCCAAATTGCGCGCACGCTTGTGCGCCGTTTTTTCAAAGTTTTCAGATTGCCTCTCGGGTTTGAATTTCCCACTGAATTGGGCATAGTATCAATTGTGTCGAGACGGTTTTTGAATTTGAGGCCTCGGGTGCGGAGTTTTTGATGTCGTCGCCCATAGCCAAATTGCGCGCACGCTTGTGCGCCGTTTTTATAAAGTTTTCAGATTACCTCTCGGGTTTGCATTTCTAGCTGAATTGGCCATAGAATCAATTTTGTCGAGACGGTTTTTGAATTTGAGGCCTCGGGTGCGGAGTTTTTGACGTCGTCGCACATCGCCAAATTGCGCGCACGCTTGTGCGCCGTTTTTACAAAGTTTTCAGATTGCCTCTCGGGTTTGCATTTCTAGCTAAAATTGGTCATAGAATCAATTGTGTCGAGACGGTTTTTGAATTTGAGGCCTCGGGTGCGGAGTTTTTGACGTCGTCGCCCATAGCCAAACTTGCGCGCATGGTTGTGTGCCATTTTTACAAAGTTTTCAGATTGCCTCCCAAGTTTGCATCCCTCACTGAATTGGCCATAGAATCAATTGTGTCGAGACGGTTTTTGAATTTGAGACCTCGGGTGCGGAGTTTTTGACGTCGTCGCCCATAGCCAAATTGCGCGCACGCTTGTGCGCCGTTTTTACAAAGTTTTCAGATTGCCTCTCGGGTTTGCATTTCTAGCTGAATTGGCCATAGAATCAATTGCATCGAGACGGTTTTTGAATTTGAGGCCTCGGGTGCGGAGTTTTTGACGTCGTCGACCATAGTCAAATTGTGCGCACGCTTGTGCGCCGTTTTTACAAAGTATTTAGATTGCCTCTCGGGTTTGCATTTCTAGCTGAATTGGCCATAGAATCAATTGTGTCGAGACGGTTTTTGAATTTGAGGCCTCGGGTGCAGAGTTTTTGACGTCGTCGCCCATAGCCAAATTGCGTGCACGCTTGTGCGCCGTTTTTACAAAGTTTTCAAATTACCTCTCGGGTTTGCATTTCTAGCTAAAATTGGTCATAGAATCAATTGTGTCGAGACGGTTTTTGAATTTGAGGCCACGGGTGCGGAGTTTTTGACGTCGTCGCCCATAGTCAAATTGCGCGCACGCTTGTGCGCCATTTTTACAAAGTTTTCAGATTGCCTCTCGGGTTTACATTTCTATCTGAATTGGCCATAGAATCAATTGTGTCGAGACGGTTTTTGAATTTGAGGCCTCGGGTGCGGAGTTTTTGACGTCGTCGCCCATAGCCAAACTTGCGCGCATGGTTGTGTGCCATTTTTACAAAGTTTTCAGATTGCCTCCCAAGTTTGCATCCCTCACTGAATTGGCCATAGAATCAATTGTGTCGAGACGGTTTTTGAATTTGAGGCCTCGGGTGCGGAGTTTTTGACGTCGTCGCCCATAGCCAAATTGCGCGCACGCTTGTGCGACGTTTTTACAAAGTTTTCAGATTGCCTCTCGGGTTTGCATTACTAGCTGAATTGGCCATAGAATCAATTGTGTCGAGACGGTTATTGAATTTGAGGCCTCGGGTGCGGAGTTTTTGACGTCGTCGCCCATAGCCAAACTTGCGCGCATGGTTGTGTGCCATTTTTACAAAGTTTTCAGATTGCCTCCCAAGTTTGCATCCCTCACTGAATTGGCCATAAAATCAATTATGTCGAGACGGTTTTTGAATTTGAGGCCTCGGGTGCGGAGTTTTTGACGTCGTCGCCCATAGCCAAATTGCGCGCACGCTTGTGCTCCGTTTTTACAAAGTTTTCAGATTGCCTCTCGGGTTTACATTTCTATCTGAATTGGCCATAGAATCAATTGTGTCGAGACGGTTCTTGAATTTGAGGCCTCGGGTGCGGAGTTTTTGACGTCGTCGCCCATAGCCAAACTTGCGCGCATGGTTGTGTGCCATTTTTACAAAGTTTTCAGATTGCCTCCCAAGTTTGCATCCCTCACTGAATTGGCCATAGAATCAATTGTGTCGAGACGGTTTTTGAATTTGAGACCTCGGGTGCGGAGTTTTTGACGTCGTCGCCCATAGCCAAATTGCGCGCACGCTTGTGCGCCGTTTTTACAAAGTTTTCAGATTGCCTCTCGGGTTTGCATTTCTAGCTGAATTGGCCATAGAATCAATTGCGTCGAGACGGTTTTTGAATTTGAGGCCTCGGGTGCGGAGTTTTTGACGTCGTCGCCCATAGTCAAATTGTGCGCACGCTTGTGCGCCGTTTTTACAAAGTATTTAGATTGCCTCTCGGGTTTGCATTTCTAGCTGAATTGGCCATAGAATCAATTGTGTCGAGACGGTTTTTGAATTTGAGGCCTCGGGTGCAGAGTTTTTGACGTCGTCGCCCATAGCCAAATTGCGCGCACGCTTGTGCGCCGTTTTTACAAAGTTTTCAAATTGCCTCTCGGGTTTGCATTTCTAGCTAAAATTGGTCATAGAATCAATTGTGTCGAGACGGTTTTTGAATTTGAGGCCACGGGTGCGGAGTTTTTGACGTCGTCGCCCATAGCCAAATTGCGCGCACGCTTGTGCGCCATTTTTACAAAGTTTTCAGATTGCCTCTCGGGTTTACATTTCTATCTGAATTGGCCATAGAATCAATTGTGTCGAGACGGTTTTTGAATTTGAGGCCTCGGGTGTGGAGTTTTTGACGTCGTCGCCCATAGCCAAACTTGCGCGCATGGTTGTGTGCCATTTTTACAAAGTTTTCAGATTGCCTCCCAAGTTTGCATCCCTCACTGAATTGGCCATAGAATCAATTGTGTCGAGACGGTTTTTGAATTTGAGGCCTCGGGTGCGGAGTTTTTGACGTCGTCGCCCATAGCCAAATTGCGCGCACGCTTGTGCGACGTTTTTACAAAGTTTTCAGATTGCCTCTCGGGTTTGCATTACTAGCTGAATTGGCCATAGAATCAATTGTGTCGAGACGGTTATTGAATTTGAGGCCTCGGGTGCGGAGTTTTTGACGTCGTCGCCCATAGCCAAACTTGCGCGCATGGTTGTGTGCCATTTTTACAAAGTTTTCAGATTGCCTCCCAAGTTTGCATCCCTCACTGAATTGGCCATAAAATCAATTATGTCGAGACGGTTTTTGAATTTGAGGCCTCGGGTGCGGAGTTTTTGACGTCGTCGCCCATAGCCAAATTGCGCGCACGCTTGTGCTCCGTTTTTACAAAGTTTTCAGATTGCCTCTCGGGTTTACATTTCTATCTGAATTGGCCATAGAATCAATTGTGTCGAGACGGTTTTTGAATTTGAGGCCTCGGGTGCGGAGTTTTTGACGTCGTCGCCCATAGCCAAACTTGCGCGCATGGTTGTGTGCCATTTTTACAAAGTTTTCAGATTGCCTCCCAAGTTTGCATCTCTCACTGAATTGGCCATAGAATCAATTGTGTCGAGACGGTTTTTGAATTTGAGGCCTCGGGTGCGGAGTTTTTGACGTCGTCGCCCATAGCCAAATTGTGCGCACGCTTGTGCGACGTTTTTACAAAGTTTTCAGATTGCCTCTCGGGTTTGCATTACTAACTGAATTGGCCATAGAATCAATTGTGTCGAGATGGTTTTTGAATTTGAGGCCTCTGGTGCGGAGTTTTTGACGTCGTCGCCCATAGCCAAATTGTGCGCACGCTTGTGCGCCGTTTTTACAAAGTTTTCAGATTGCCTCTCGGGTTTGCATTTCTAGCTAAAATTGGTCATAGAATCAATTGTGTCGAGACGGTTTTTGAATTTGAGGCCTCGGGTGCGAAGTTTTTGACGTCGTCGCCCATAGCCAAATTGCGCGCACGCTTGTGCGCCGTTTTTTCAAAGTTTTCAGATTGCCTCTCGGGTTTGAATTTCCCACTGAATTGGCCATAGTATCAATTGTGTCGAGACGGTTTTTGAATTTGAGGCCTCGGGTGTGGAGTTTTTGATGTCGTCGCCCATAGCCAAATTGCGCGCACGCTTGTGCGCCGTTTTTATAAAGTTTTCAGATTACCTCTCGGGTTTGCATTTCTAGCTGAATTGGCCATAGAATCAATTTTGTCGAGATGGTTTTTGAATTTGAGGCCTCGGGTGCGGAGTTTTTGACGTCGTCGCACATCGCCAAATTGCGCACACGCTTGTGCGCCGTTTTTACAAAGTTTTCAGATTGCCTCTCGGGTTTGCATTTCTAGCTAAAATTGGTCATAGAATCAATTGTGTCGAGACGGTTTTTGAATTTGAGGCCTCGGGTGCGGAGTTTATGACGTCGTCGCCCATAGCCAAACTTGCGCGCATGGTTGTGTGCCATTTTTACAAAGTTTTCAGATTGCCTCCCAAGTTTGCATCCCTAACTGAATTGGCCATAGAATCAATTGTGTCGAGACGGTTTTTGAATTTGAGACCTCGGGTGCAGAGTTTTTGACGTCGTCGCCCATAGCCAAATTGCGCGCACGCTTGTGCGCCGTTTTTACAAAGTTTTCAGATTGCCTCTCGGGTTTGCATTTCTAGCTGAATTGGCCATAGAATCAATTGCGTCGAGACGGTTTTTGAATTTGAGGCCTCGGGTGCAGAGTTTTTGACGTCGTCGACCATAGTCAAATTGTGCGCACGCTTGTGCGCCGTTTTTACAAAGTATTTAGATTGCCTCTCGGGTTTGCATTTCTAGCTGAATTGGCCATAGAATCAATTGTGTCGAGACGGTTTTTGAATTTGAGGCCTCGGGTGCAGAGTTTTTGACGTCGTCGCCCATAGCCAAATTGCGCGCACGCTTGTGCGCCGTTTTTACAAAGTTTTCAAATTGCCTCTCGGGTTTGCATTTCTAGCTAAAATTGGTCATAGAATCAATTGTGTCGAGACGGTTTTTGAATTTGAGGCCACGGGTGCGGAGTTTTTGACGTCGTCGCCCATAGCCAAATTGCGCGCACGTTTGTGCGCCATTTTTACAAAGTTTTCAGATTGCCTCTCGGGTTTACATTTCTATCTGAATTGGCCATAGAATCAATTGTGTCGAGACGGTTTTTGAATTTGAGGCCTCGGGTGCGGAGTTTTTGACGTCGTCGCCCATAGCCAAACTTGCGCGCATGGTTGTGTGCCTTTTTTACAAAGTTTTCAGATTGCCTCCCAAGTTTGCATCCCTCACTGAATTGGCCATAGAATCAATTGTGTCGAGACGGTTTTTGAATTTGAGACCTCGAGTGCGGAGTTTTTGACGTCGTCGCCCATAGCCAAATTGCGCGCACGCTTGTGCGCCGTTTTTACAAAGTTTTCAGATTGCCTCTCGGGTTTGCATTTCTAGCTGAATTGGCCATAGAATCAATTGCGTCGAGACGGTTTTTGAATTTGAGGCCTCGGGTGCGGAGTTTTTGACGTCGTCGCCCATAGTCAAATTGTGCGCACGCTTGTGCGCCGTTTTTACAAAGTATTTAGATTGCCTCTCGGGTTTGCATTTCTAGCTGAATTGGCCATAGAATCAATTGTGTCGAGACGGTTTTTGAATTTGAGGCCTCGGGTGCAGAGTTTTTGACGTCGTCGCCCATAGCCAAATTGCGCGCACGCTTGTGCGCCGTTTTTACAAAGTTTTCAAATTGCCTCTCGGGTTTGCATTTCTAGCTAAAATTGGTCATAGAATCAATTGTGTCGAGACGGTTTTTGAATTTGAGGCCACGGGTGCGGAGTTTTTGACGTCGTCGCCCATAGCCAAATTGCGCGCACGCTTGTGCGCCATTTTTACAAAGTTTTCAGATTGCCTCTCGGGTTTACATTTCTATCTGAATTGGCCATAGAATCAATTGTGTCGAGACGGTTTTTGAATTTGAGGCCTCGGGTGCGGAGTTTTTGACGTCGTCGCCCATAGCCAAACTTGCGCGCATGGTTGTGTGCCATTTTTACAAAGTTTTCAGATTGCCTCCCAAGTTTGCATCCCTCACTGAATTGGCCATAGAATCAATTGTGTCGAGACGGTTTTTGAATTTGAGGCCTCGGGTGCGGAGTTTTTGACGTCGTCGCCCATAGCCAAATTGCGCGCACGCTTGTGCGACGTTTTTACAAAGTTTTCAGATTGCCTCTCGGGTTTGCATTACTAGCTGAATTGGCCATAGAATCAATTGTGTCGAGACGGTTTTTGAATTTGAGGCCTCGGGTGCGGAGTTTTTGACGTCGTCGCCCATAGCCAAATTGCGCGCACGCTTGTGCGCCATTTTTACAAAGTTTTCAGATTGCCTCTCGGGTTTACATTTCTATCTGAATTGGCCATAGAATCAATTGTGTCGAGACGGTTTTTGAATTTGAGGCCTCGGGTGTGGAGTTTTTGACGTCGTCGCCCATAGCCAAACTTGCGCGCATGGTTGTGTGCCATTTTTACAAAGTTTTCAGATTGCCTCCCAAGTTTGCATCCCTCACTGAATTGGCCATAGAATCAATTGTGTCGAGACGGTTTTTGAATTTGAGGCCTCGGGTGCGGAGTTTTTGACGTCGTCGCCCATAGCCAAATTGCGCGCACGCTTGTGCGACGTTTTTACAAAGTTTTCAGATTGCCTCTCGGGTTTGCATTACTAGCTGAATTGGCCATAGAATCAATTGTGTCGAGACGGTTATTGAATTTGAGGCCTCGGGTGCGGAGTTTTTGACGTCGTCGCCCATAGCCAAACTTGCGCGCATGGTTGTGTGCCATTTTTACAAAGTTTTCAGATTGCCTCCCAAGTTTGCATCCCTCACTGAATTGGCCATAAAATCAATTATGTCGAGACGGTTTTTGAATTTGAGGCCTCGGGTGCGGAGTTTTTGACGTCGTCGCCCATAGCCAAATTGTGCGCACGCTTGTGCGACGTTTTTACAAAGTTTTCAGATTGCCTCTCGGGTTTGCATTACTAGCTGAATTGGCCATAGAATCAATTGTGTCGAGATGGTTTTTGAATTTGAGGCCTCTGGTGCGGAGTTTTTGACGTCGTCGCCCATAGCCAAATTGTGCGCACGCTTGTGCGCCGTTTTTACAAAGTTTTCAGATTGCCTCTCGGGTTTGCATTTCTAGCTAAAATTGGTCATAGAATCAATTGTGTCGAGACGGTTTTTGAATTTGAGGCCTCGGGTGCGAAGTTTTTGACGTCGTCGCCCATAGCCAAATTGCGCGCACGCTTGTGCGCCGTTTTTTCAAAGTTTTCAGATTGCCTCTCGGGTTTGAATTTCCCACTGAATTGGCCATAGTATCAATTGTGTCGAGACGGTTTTTGAATTTGAGGCCTCGGGTGTGGAGTTTTTGATGTCGTCGCCCATAGCCAAATTGCGCGCACGCTTGTGCGCCGTTTTTATAAAGTTTTCAGATTACCTCTCGGGTTTGCATTTCTAGCTGAATTGGCCATAGAATCAATTTTGTCGAGATGGTTTTTGAATTTGAGGCCTCGGGTGCGGAGTTTTTGACGTCGTCGCACATCGCCAAATTGCGCGCACGCTTGTGCGCCGTTTTTACAAAGTTTTCAGATTGCCTCTCGGGTTTGCATTTCTAGCTAAAATTGGTCATAGAATCAATTGTGTCGAGACGGTTTTTGAATTTGAGGCCTCGGGTGCGGAGTTTATGACGTCGTCGCCCATAGCCAAACTTGCGCGCATGGTTGTGTGCCATTTTTACAAAGTTTTCAGATTGCCTCCCAAGTTTGCATCCCTAACTGAATTGGCCATAGAATCAATTGTGTCGAGACGGTTTTTGAATTTGAGACCTCGGGTGCAGAGTTTTTGACGTCGTCGCCCATAGCCAAATTGCGCGCACGCTTGTGCGCCGTTTTTACAAAGTTTTCAGATTGCCTCTCGGGTTTGCATTTCTAGCTGAATTGGCCATAGAATCAATTGCGTCGAGACGGTTTTTGAATTTGAGGCCTCGGGTGCAGAGTTTTTGACGTCGTCGACCATAGTCAAATTGTGCGCACGCTTGTGCGCCGTTTTTACAAAGTATTTAGATTGCCTCTCGGGTTTGCATTTCTAGCTGAATTGGCCATAGAATCAATTGTGTCGAGACGGTTTTTGAATTTGAGGCCTCGGGTGCAGAGTTTTTGACGTCGTCGCCCATAGCCAAATTGCGCGCACGCTTGTGCGCCGTTTTTACAAAGTTTTCAAATTGCCTCTCGGGTTTGCATTTCTAGCTAAAATTGGTCATAGAATCAATTGTGTCGAGACGGTTTTTGAATTTGAGGCCACGGGTGCGGAGTTTTTGACGTCGTCGCCCATAGCCAAATTGCGCGCACGTTTGTGCGCCATTTTTACAAAGTTTTCAGATTGCCTCTCGGGTTTACATTTCTATCTGAATTGGCCATAGAATCAATTGTGTCGAGACGGTTTTTGAATTTGAGGCCTCGGGTGCGGAGTTTTTGACGTCGTCGCCCATAGCCAAACTTGCGCGCATGGTTGTGTGCCTTTTTTACAAAGTTTTCAGATTGCCTCCCAAGTTTGCATCCCTCACTGAATTGGCCATAGAATCAATTGTGTCGAGACGGTTTTTGAATTTGAGACCTCGAGTGCGGAGTTTTTGACGTCGTCGCCCATAGCCAAATTGCGCGCACGCTTGTGCGCCGTTTTTACAAAGTTTTCAGATTGCCTCTCGGGTTTGCATTTCTAGCTGAATTGGCCATAGAATCAATTGCGTCGAGACGGTTTTTGAATTTGAGGCCTCGGGTGCGGAGTTTTTGACGTCGTCGCCCATAGTCAAATTGTGCGCACGCTTGTGCGCCGTTTTTACAAAGTATTTAGATTGCCTCTCGGGTTTGCATTTCTAGCTGAATTGGCCATAGAATCAATTGTGTCGAGACGGTTTTTGAATTTGAGGCCTCGGGTGCAGAGTTTTTGACGTCGTCGCCCATAGCCAAATTGCGCGCACGCTTGTGCGCCGTTTTTACAAAGTTTTCAAATTGCCTCTCGGGTTTGCATTTCTAGCTAAAATTGGTCATAGAATCAATTGTGTCGAGACGGTTTTTGAATTTGAGGCCACGGGTGCGGAGTTTTTGACGTCGTCGCCCATAGCCAAATTGCGCGCACGCTTGTGCGCCATTTTTACAAAGTTTTCAGATTGCCTCTCGGGTTTACATTTCTATCTGAATTGGCCATAGAATCAATTGTGTCGAGACGGTTTTTGAATTTGAGGCCTCGGGTGCGGAGTTTTTGACGTCGTCGCCCATAGCCAAACTTGCGCGCATGGTTGTGTGCCATTTTTACAAAGTTTTCAGATTGCCTCCCAAGTTTGCATCCCTCACTGAATTGGCCATAGAATCAATTGTGTCGAGACGGTTTTTGAATTTGAGGCCTCGGGTGCGGAGTTTTTGACGTCGTCGCCCATAGCCAAATTGCGCGCACGCTTGTGCGACGTTTTTACAAAGTTTTCAGATTGCCTCTCGGGTTTGCATTACTAGCTGAATTGGCCATAGAATCAATTGTGTCGAGACGGTTTTTGAATTTGAGGCCTCGGGTGCGGAGTTTTTGACGTCGTCGCCCATAGCCAAACTTGCGCGCATGGTTGTGTGCCATTTTTACAAAGTTTTCAGATTGCCTCCCAAGTTTGCATCCCTCACTGAATTGGCCATAAAATCAATTATGTCGAGACGGTTTTTGAATTTGAGGCCTCGGGTGCGGAGTTTTTGACGTCGTCGCCCATAGCCAAATTGCGCGCACGCTTGTGCTCCGTTTTTACAAAGTTTTCAGATTGCCTCTCGGGTTTACATTTCTATCTGAATTGGCCATATAATCAATTGTGTCGAGACGGTTCTTGAATTTGAGGCCTCGGGTGCGGAGTTTTTGACGTCGTCGCCCATAGCCAAACTTGCGCGCATGGTTGTGTGCCATTTTTACAAAGTTTTCAGATTGCCTCCCAAGTTTGCATCTCTCACTGAATTGGCCATAGAATCAATTGTGTCGAGACGGTTTTTGAATTTGAGGCCTCGGGTGCGGAGTTTTTGACGTCGTCGCCCATAGCCAAATTGTGCGCACGCTTGTGCGACGTTTTTACAAAGTTTTCAGATTGCCTCTCGGGTTTGCATTACTAGCTGAATTGGCCATAGAATCAATTGTGTCGACACGGTTTTTGAATTTGAGGCCTCTGGTGCGGAGTTTTTGACGTCGTCGCCCATAGCCAAATTGTGCGCACGCTTGTGCGCCGTTTTTACAAAGTTTTCAGATTGCCTCTCGGGTTTGCATTTCTAGCTAAAATTGGTCATAGAATCAATTGTGTCGAGACGGTTTTTGAATTTGAGGCCTCGGGTGCGAAGTTTTTGACGTCGTCGCCCATAGCCAAATTGCGCGCACGCTTGTGCGCCGTTTTTTCAAAGTTTTCAGATTGCCTCTCGGGTTTGAATTTCCCACTGAATTGGCCATAGTATCAATTGTGTCGAGACGGTTTTTGAATTTGAGGCCTCGGGTGCGGAGTTTTTGATGTCGTCGCCCATAGCCAAATTGCGCGCACGCTTGTGCGCCGTTTTTATAAAGTTTTCAGATTACCTCTCGGGTTTGCATTTCTAGCTGAATTGGCCATAGAATCAATTTTGTCGAGACGGTTTTTGAATTTGAGGCCTCGGGTGCGGAGTTTTTGACGTCGTCGCACATCGCCAAATTGCGCGCACGCTTGTGCGCCGTTTTTACAAAGTTTTCAGATTGCCTCTCGGGTTTGCATTTCTAGCTAAAATTGGTCATAGAATCAATTGTGTCGAGACGGTTTTTGAATTTGAGGCCTCGGGTGCGGAGTTTTTGACGTCGTCGCCCATAGCCAAACTTGCGCGCATGGTTGTGTGCCATTTTTACAAAGTTTTCAGATTGCCTCCCAAGTTTGCATCCCTCACTGAATTGGCCATAGAATCAATTGTGTCGAGACGGTTTTTG
This sequence comes from Galeopsis tetrahit, assembly GCA_963675135.1. Lineage (NCBI taxonomy): Eukaryota > Viridiplantae > Streptophyta > Magnoliopsida > Lamiales > Lamiaceae > Galeopsis > Galeopsis tetrahit. The sequence continues at coordinate 7,318,761 of OY776121.1, read as the reverse complement.
AATTTGAGACCTCGGGTGCGGAGTTTTTGACGTCGTCGCCCATAGCCAAATTGCGCGCACGCTTGTGCGCCGTTTTTACAAAGTTTTCAGATTGCCTCTCGGGTTTGCATTTCTAGCTGAATTGGCCATAGAATCAATTGCGTCGAGACGGTTTTTGAATTTGAGGCCTCGGGTGCGGAGTTTTTGACGTCGTCGCCCATAGTCAAATTGTGCGCACGCTTGTACGCCGTTTTTACAAAGTATTCAGATTGCCTCTCGGGTTTGCATTTCTAGCTGAATTGGCCATAGAATCAATTGTGTCGAGACGGTTTTTGAATTTGAGGCCTCGGGTGCGGAGTTTTTGACGTCGTCGCCCATAGCCAAATTGCGCGCACGCTTGTGCGCCGTTTTTACAAAGTTTTCAAATTGCCTCTCGGGTTTGCATTTCTAGCTAAAATTGGTCATAGAATCAATTGTGTCGAGACGGTTTTTGAATTTGAGGCCACCGGTGCGGAGTTTTTGACGTCGTCGCCCATAGCCAAATTGCGCGCACGCTTGTGCGCCGTTGTTACAAAGTTTTCAGATTGCCTCTCGGGTTTACATTTCTATCTGAATTGGCCATAGAATTAATTGTGTCAAGACGGTTTTTGAATTTGAGGCCTCGGGTGCGGAGTTTTTGACGTCGTCGCCCATAGTCAAATTGTGCGCACGCTTGTGCGCCGTTTTTACAAAGTATTTAGATTGCCTCTCGGGTTTGCATTTCTAGCTGAATTGGCCATAGAATCAATTGTGTCGAGACGGTTTTTGAATTTGAGGCCTCGGGTGCGGAGTTTTTGACGTCGTCGCCCATAGCCAAATTGCGCGCACACTTGTGCGCCGTTTTTACAAAGTTTTCAAATTGCCTCTCGGGTTTGCATTTCTAGCTAAAATTGGTCATAGAATCAATTGTGTCGAGACGGTTTTTGAATTTGAGGCCACGGGTGCGGAGTTTTTGACGTTGTCGCCCATAGCCAAATTGCGCGCACGCTTGTGCGCCATTTTTACAAAGTTTTCAGATTGCCTCTCGGGTTTACATTTCTATCTGAATTGGCCATAGAATCAATTGTGTCGAGACGGTTTTTGAATTTGAGGCCTCGGGTGCGGAGTTTTTGACGTCGTCGCCCATAGCCAAACTTGCGCGCATGGTTGTGTGCCATTTTTACAAAGTTTTCAGATTGCCTCCCAAGTTTGCATCCCTCACTGAATTGGCCATAGAATCAATTGTGTCGAGACGGTTTTTGAATTTAAGGCCTCGGGTGCGGAGTTTTTGACGTCGTCGCCCATAGCCAAATTGCGCGCACGCTTGTGCGACGTTTTTACAAAGTTTTCAGATTGCCTCTCGGGTTTGCATTACTAGCTGAATTGGCCATAGAATCAATTGTGTCGAGACGGTTTTTGAATTTGAGGCCTCGGGTGCGGAGTTTTTAACGTCGTCGCCCATAGCCAAACTTGCGCGCATGGTTGTGTGCCATTTTTACAAAGTTTTCAGATTGCCTCCCAAGTTTGCATCCCTCACTGAATTGGCCATAAAATCAATTATGTCGAGACGGTTTTTGAATTTGAGGCCTCGGGTGCGGAGTTTTTGACGTCGTCGCCCATAGCCAAATTGCGCGCACGCTTGTGCGCCGTTTTTACAAAGTTTTCAGATTGCCTCTCGGGTTTACATTTCTATCTAAATTGGCCATAGAATCAATTGTGTCGAGACGGTTTTTGAATTTGAGGCCTCGGGTGCGGAGTTTTTGACGTCGTCGCCCATAGCCAAACTTGCGCGCATGGTTGTGTGCCATTTTTACAAAGTTTTCAGATTGCCTCCCAAGTTTGCATCTCTCACTGAATTGGCCATAGAATCAATTGTGTCGAGACGGTTTTTGAATTTGAGGCCTCGGGTGCGGAGTTTTTGACGTCGTCGCCCATAGCCAAATTGTGCGCACGCTTGTGCGACATTTTTACAAAGTTTTCAGATTGCCTCTCGGGTTTGCATTACTAGCTGAATTGGCCATAGAATCAATTGTGTCGAGACGGTTTTTGAATTTGAGGCCTCGGGTGCGGAGTTTTTGACGTCGTCGCCCATAGCCAAATTGTGCGCACGCTTGTGCGCCGTTTTTACAAAGTTTTCAGATTGCCTCTCGAGTTTGCATTTCTAGCTAAAATTGGTCATAGAATCAATTGTGTCGAGACGGTTTTTGAATTTGAGGCCTCGGGTGCGAAGTTTTTGACGTCGTCGCCCATAGCCAAATTGCGCGCACGCTTGTGCGCCGTTTTTTCAAAGTTTTCAGATTGCCTCTCGGGTTTAAATTTCCCACTGAATTGGCCATAGTATCAATTGTGTCGAGACGGTTTTTGAATTTGAGGCCTCGGGTGCGGAGTTTTTGATGTCGTCGCCCATAGCCAAATTGCGCGCACGCTTGTGCGCCGTTTTTATAAAGTTTTCATATTACCTCTCGGGTTTGCATTTCTAGCTGAATTGGCCATATAATCAATTTTGTCGAGACAGTTTTTGAATTTGAGGCCTCGGGTGCGGAGTTTTTGACGTCGTCGCACATCGCCAAATTGCGCGCACGCTTGTGCGCCGTTTTTACAAAGTTTTTAGATTGCCTCTCGGGTTTGCATTTCTAGCTAAAATTGGTCATAGAATCAATTGTGTCGAGACGGTTTTTAAATTTGAGGCCACGGGTGCGGAGTTTTTGACGTCGTCGCCCATAGCCAAATTGCGCGCACGCTTGTGCGCCGTTTTTACAAAGTTTTCAGATTGCCTCTCGGGTTTGCATTTCTATCTGAATTGGCCATAGAATCAATTGTGTCGAGACGGTTTTTGAATTTGAGGCCTCGGGTGCGGAGTTTTTGACGTCGTCGCCCATAGCCAAACTTGCGCGCATGGTTGTGTGCCATTTTTACAAAGTTTTCAGATTGCCTCCCAAGTTTGCATCCCTCACTGAATTGGCCATATAATAAATTGTGTCGAGACGGTTTTTGAATTTGAGACCTCGGGTGCGGAGTTTTTGACGTCGTCGCCCATAGCCAAATTGCGCGCACGCTTGTGCGCCGTTTTTACAAAGTTTTCAGATTGCCTCTCGGGTTTGCATTTCTAGCTGAATTGGCCATAGAATCAATTGCGTCGAGACGGTTTTTGAATTTGAGGCCTCGGGTGCGGAGTTTTTGACGTCGTCGCCCATAGTCAAATTGTGCGCACGCTTGTGCGCCGTTTTTACAAAGTATTCAGATTGCCTCTCGGGTTTGCATTTCTAGCTGAATTGGCCATAGAATCAATTGTGTCGAGACGGTTTTTGAATTTGAGGCCTCGGATGCGGAGTTTTTGACGTCGTCGCCCATAGCCAAATTGCGCGCACGCTTGTGCGCCGTTTTTACAAAGTTTTCAAATTGCCTCTCGGGTTTGCATTTCTAGCTAAAATTGGTCATAGAATCAATTGTGTCGAGACGGTTTTTAAATTTGAGGCCACGGGTGCGGAGTTTTTGACGTCGTCGCCCATAGCCAAATTGCGCGCACGCTTGTGCGCCGTTTTTACAAAGTTTTCAGATTGCCTCTCGGGTTTGCATTTCTATCTGAATTGGCCATAGAATCAATTGTGTCGAGACGGTTTTTGAATTTGAGGCCTCGGGTGCGGAGTTTTTGACGTCGTCGCCCATAGCCAAACTTGCGCGCATGGTTGTGTGCCATTTTTACAAAGTTTTCAGATTGCCTCCCAAGTTTGCATCCCTCACTGAATTGGCCATATAATAAATTGTGTCGAGACGGTTTTTGAATTTGAGACCTCGGGTGCGGAGTTTTTGACGTCGTCGCCCATAGCCAAATTGCGCGCACGCTTGTGCGCCGTTTTTACAAAGTTTTCAGATTGCCTCTCGGGTTTGCATTTCTAGCTGAATTGGCCATAGAATCAATTGCGTCGAGACGGTTTTTGAATTTGAGGCCTCGGGTGCGGAGTTTTTGACGTCGTCGCCCATAGTCAAATTGTGCGCACGCTTGTGCGCCGTTTTTACAAAGTATTCAGATTGCCTCTCGGGTTTGCATTTCTAGCTGAATTGGCCATAGAATCAATTGTGTCGAGACGGTTTTTGAATTTGAGGCCTCGGGTGCGGAGTTTTTGACGTCGTCGCCCATAGCCAAATTGCGCGCACGCTTGTGCGCCGTTTTTACAAAGTTTTCAAATTGCCTCTCGGGTTTGCATTTCTAGCTAAAATTGGTCATAGAATCAATTGTGTCGAGACGGTTTTTGAATTTGAGGCCACGGGTGCGGAGTTTTTGACGTCGTCGCCCATAGCCAAATTGCGCGCACGCTTGTGCGCCGTTTTTACAAAGTTTTCAGATTGCCTCTCGGGTTTACATTTCTATCTGAATTGGCGATAGAATTAATTGTGTCGAGACGGTTTTTGAATTTGAGGCCTCGGGTGCGGAGTTTTTGACTTCGTCGCCCATAGCCAAACTTGCGCGCATGGTTGTGTGCCATTTTTACAAAGTTTTCAGATTGCCTCCCAAGTTTGCATCCCTCACTGAATTGGCCATAGAATCAATTGTGTCGAGACGGTTTTTGAATTTGAGACCTCGGGTGCGGAGTTTTTGACGTCGTCGCCCATAGCCAAATTGCGCGCACGTTTGTGCGCCGTTTTTACAAAGTTTTCAGATTGCCTCTCGGGTTTGCATTTCTAGCTGAATTGGCCATAGAATCAATTGCGTCGAGACGGTTTTTGAATTTGAGGCCTCGGGTGCGGAGTTTTTGACGTCGTCGCCCATAGTCAAATTGTGCGCACGCTTGTGCGCCGTTTTTACAAACTATTTAGATTGCCTCTCGGGTTTGCATTTCTAGCTGAATTGGCCATAGAATCAATTGTGTCGAGACGGTTTTTGAATTTGAGGCCTCAGGTGCGGAGTTTTTGACGTCGTCGCCCATAGCCAAATTGCGCGCACGCTTGTGCGCCGTTTTTACAAAGTTTTCAAATTGCCTCTCGGGTTTGCATTTCTAGCTAAAATTGGTCATAGAATCAATTGTGTCGAGACGGTTTTTGAATTTGAGGCCACGGGTGCGGAGTTTTTGACGTCGTCGCCCATAGCCAAATTGCGCGCACGCTTGTGCGCCATTTTTACAAAGTTTTCAGATTGCCTCTCGGGTTTACATTTCTATCTGAATTGGCCATAGAATCAATTGTGTCGAGACGGTTTTTGAATTTGAGGCCTCGGGTGCGGAGTTTTTGACGTCGTCGCCCATAGCCAAACATTCGCGCATGGTTGTGTGCCATTTTTACAAAGTTTTCAGATTGCCTCCCAAGTTTGCATCCCTCACTGAATTGGCCATAGAATCAATTGTGTCGAGACGGTTTTTGAATTTGAGGCCTCGGGTGCGGAGTTTTTGACGTCGTCGCCCATAGCCAAATTGCGCGCACGCTTGTGCGACGTTTTTACAAAGTTTTCAGATTGCCTCTCGGGTTTGCATTACTAGCTGAATTGGCTATAGAATTAATTGAGTCGAGACGGTTTTTGAATTTGAGGCCTCGGGTGCGCAGTTTTTGACGTCGTCGCCCATTGCCAATCTTGCGCGCATGGTTGTGTGCCATTTTTACAAAGTTTTCAGATTGCCTCCCAAGATTGCATCCCTCACTGAATTGGCCATAAAATCAATTATGTCGAGACGGTTTTTGAATTTGAGGCCTCGGGTGCGGAGTTTTTGACGTCGTCGCTCATAGCCAAATTGCGCGCACGCTTGTGCGCCATTTTTACAAAGTTTTCAGATTGCCTCTCGGGTTTACATTTCTATCTGAATTGGCCATAGAATCAATTGTGTCGAGACAGTTTTTGAATTTGAGGCCTCGGGTGCGGAGTTTTTGACGTCGTCGCCCATAGCCAAACTTTCGCGCATGGTTGTGTGCCATTTTTACAAAGTTTTCAGATTGCCTCCCAAGTTTGCATCCCTCACTGAATTGGCCATAGAATCAATTGTGTCGAGACGGTTTTTGAATTTGAGGCCTCGGGTGCGGAGTTTTTGACGTCGTCGCCCATAGCCAAATTGCGCGCACGCTTGTGCGCCGTTTTTACAAAGTTTTCAGATTGCCTCTCGGGTTTACATTTCTATCTGAATTGGCCATAGAATCAATTGTGTCGAGACGGTTTTTGAATTTGAGGCCTCGGGTGCGGAGTTTTTGACGTCGTCGCCCATAGCCAAATTGCGCGCACGCTTGTGCGACGTTTTTACAAAGTTTTCAGATTGCCTCTCGGGTTTGCATTACTAGCTGAATTGGCCGTAGAATTAATTGTGTCGAGACGGTTTTTGAATTTGAGGCCTCGGGTGCGGAGTTTTTGACGTCGTCGCCCATAGCCAAATTGTGCGCACGCTTGTGCGCCGTTTTTACAAAGTTTTCAGATTGCCTCTCGGGTTTGCATTTCTAGCTAAAATTGGTCATAGAATCAATTGTGTCCAGACGGTTTTTGAATTTGAGGCCTCGGGTGCGAAGTTTTTGACGTCGTCGCCCATAGCCAAATTGCGCGCACGCTTGTGCGCCGTTTTTTCAAAGTTTTCAGATTGCCTCTCGGGTTTGAATTTCCCACTGAATTGGCCATAGTATCAATTGTGTCGAGACGGTTTTTAAATTTGAGGCCTCGGGTGCGGAGTTTTTGATGTCGTCGCCCATAGCCAAATTGCGCGCACGCTTGTGCGCCGTTTTTATAAAGTTTTCAGATTACCTCTCAGGTTTGCATTTCCAGCTGAATTGGCCATAGAATCAATTTTGTCGAGACGGTTTTTGAATTTGAGGCCTCGGGTGCGGAGTTTTTGACGTCGTCGCACATCGCCAAATTGCGCGCACGCTTGTGCGCCGTTTTTACAAAGTTTTCAGATTGCCTCTCGGGTTTGCATTTCTAGCTAAAATTGGTCATAGAATCAATTGTGTCGAGACGGTTTTTGAATTTGAGGCCACGGGTGCGGAGTTTTTGACGTCGTCGCCCATAGCCAAATTGCGCGCACGCTTGTGCGCCATTTTTACAAAGTTTTCAGATTGCCTCTCGGGTTTACATTTCTATCTGAATTGGCCATAGAATCAATTGTGTCGAGACGGTTTTTGAATTTGAGGCCTCGGGTGCGGAGTTTTTGACGTCGTCGCCCATAGCCAAACTTGCGCGCATGGTTGTGTGCCATTTTTACAAAGTTTTCAGATTGCCTCCCAAGTTTGCATCCCTCACTGAATTGGCCATAGAATCAATTGTGTCGAGACGGTTTTTGAATTTGAGGCCTCGGGTGCGGAGTTTTTGACGTCGTAGCCCATAGCCAAATTGAACGCACGCTTGTGCGACGTTTTTACAAAGTTTTCAGATTGCCTCTCGGGTTTGCATTTCTAGCTAAAATTGGTCATAGAATCAATTGTGTCGAGACGGTTTTTGAATTTGAGGCCACGGGTGCGGAGTTTTTGACGTCGTCGCCCATAGCCAAATTGCGCGCACGCTTGTGCGCCATTTTTACAAAGTTTTCAGATTGCCTCTCGGGTTTACATTTCTATCTGAATTGGCCATAGAATCAATTGTGTCGAGACGGTTTTTGAATTTGAGGCCTCGGGTGCGGAGTTTTTTACGTCGTCGCCCATAGCCAAACTTGCGCGCATGGTTGTGTGCCATTTTTACAAAGTTTTCAGATTGCCTCCCAAGTTTGCATCCCTCACTGAATTGGCCATAGAATCAATTGTGTCGAGACGGTTTTTGAATTTGAGACCTCGGGTGCGGAGTTTTTGACGTCGTCGCCCATAGCCAAATTGCGCGCACGCTTGTGCGCCGTTTTTACATAGTTTTCAGATTGCCTCTCGGGTTTGCATTTCTAGCTGAATTGGCCATAGAATCAATTGCGTCGAGACGGTTTTTGAATTTGAGGCCTCGGGTGCGGAGTTTTTGACGTCGTCGCCCATAGTCAAATTGTGCGCACGCTTGTGCGCCGTTTTTACAAAGTATTTAGATTGCCTCTCGGGTTTGCATTTCTAGCTGAATTGGCCATAGAATCAATTGTGTCGAGACGGTTTTTGAATTTGAGGCCTCGGGTGCAGAGTTTTTGACGTCGTCGCCCATAGCCAAATTGCGCGCACGCTTGTGCGCCGTTTTTACAAAGTTTTCAAATTGCCTCTCGGGTTTGCATTTCTAGCTAAAATTGGTCATAGAATCAATTGTGTCGAGACGGTTTTTGAATTTGAGGCCACGGGTGCGGAGTTTTTGACGTCGTCGCCCATAGCCAAATTGCGCGCACGCTTGTGCGCCATTTTTACAAAGTTTTCAGATTGCCTCTCGGGTTTACATTTCTATCTGAATTGGCCATAGAATCAATTCTGTCGAGACGGTTTTTGAATTTGAGGCCTCGGGTGCGGAGTTTTTGACGTCGTCGCCCATAGCCAAACTTTCGCGCATGGTTGTGTGCCATTTTTACAAAGTTTTCAGATTGCCTCCCAAGTTTGCATCCCTCACTGAATTGGCCATAGAATCAATTATGTCGAGACGGTTTTTGAATTTGAGGCCTCGGGTGCGGAGTTTTTGACGTCGTCGCCCATAGCCAAATTGCGCGCACGCTTGTGCGACGTTTTTACAAAGTTTTCAGATTGCCTCTCGGGTTTGCATTACTAGCTGAATTGGCTATAGAATCAATTGTGTCGAGACGGTTTTTGAATTTGAGGCCTCGGGTGCGGAGTTTTTGACGTCGTCGCCCATAGCCAAACTTGCGCGCATGGTTGTGTGCCATTTTTACAAAGTTTTCAGATTGCCTCCCAAGTTTGCATCCCTCACTGAATTGGCCATAAAATCAATTATGTCGAGACGGTTTTTGAATTTGAGGCCTCGGGTGCGGAGTTTTTGACGTCGTCGCCCATAGCCAAATTGCGCGCACGCTTGTGCGCCGTTTTTACAAAGTTTTCAGATTGCCTCTCGGGTTTACATTTCTATCTGAATTGGCCATAGAATCAATTGTGTCGAGACGGTTTTTGAATTTGAGGCCTCGGGTGCGGAGTTTTTGACGTCGTCGCCCATAGCCAAATTGCGCGCACGCTTGTGCGACGTTTTTACAAAGTTTTCAGATTGCCTATCGGGTTTGCATTACTAGCTGAATTGACCATAGAATTAATTGTGTCGAGACGGTTTTTGAATTTGAGGCCTCGGGTGCGGAGTTTTTGACGTCGTCGCACATCGCCAAATTGCGCGCACGCTTGTGCGCCGTTTTTACAAAGTTTTCAGATTGCCTCTCGGGTTTGCATTTCTAGCTAAAATTGGTCATAGAATCAATTGTGTCGAGACGGTTTTTGAATTTGAGGCCACGGGTGCGGAGTTTTTGACGTCGTCGCCCATAGCCAAATTGCGCGCACGCTTGTGCGCCATTTTTACAAAGTTTTCAGATTGCCTCTCGGGTTTACATTTCTATCTGAATTGGCCATAGAATCAATTGTGTCGAGACGGTTTTTGAATTTGAGGCCTCGGGTGCGGAGTTTTTGACGTCGTCGCCCATAGCCAAACTTGCGCGCATGGTTGTGTGCCATTTTTACAAAGTTTTCAGATTGCCTCCCAAGTTTGCATCCCTCACTGAATTGGCCATAGAATCAATTGTGTCGAGACGGTTTTTGAATTTGAGGCCTCGGGTGCGGAGTTTTTGACGTCGTCGCCCATAGCCAAATTGCGCGCACGCTTGTGCGCCATTTTTACAAAGTTTTCAGATTGCCTCTCGGGTTTACATTTCTATCTGAATTGGCCATAGAATCAATTGTGTCGAGACAGTTTTTGAATTTGAGGCCTCGGGTGCGGAGTTTTTGACGTCGTCGCCCATAGCCAAACTTTCGCGCATGGTTGTGTGCCATTTTTACAAAGTTTTCAGATTGCCTCCCAAGTTTGCATCCCTCACTGAATTGGCCATAGAATCAATTGTGTCGAGACGGTTTTTGAATTTGAGGCCTCGGGTGCGGAGTTTTTGACGTCGTCGCCCATAGCCAAATTGCGCGCACGCTTGTGCGCCGTTTTTACAAAGTTTTCAGATTGCCTCTCGGGTTTACATTTCTATCTGAATTGGCCATAGAATCAATTGTGTCGAGACGGTTTTTGAATTTGAGGCCTCGGGTGCGGAGTTTTTGACGTCGTCGCCCATAGCCAAATTGCGCGCACGCTTGTGCGACGTTTTTACAAAGTTTTCAGATTGCCTCTCGGGTTTGCATTACTAGCTGAATTGGCCGTAGAATTAATTGTGTCGAGACGGTTTTTGAATTTGAGGCCTCGGGTGCGGAGTTTTTGACGTCGTCGCCCATAGCCAAATTGTGCGCACGCTTGTGCGCCGTTTTTACAAAGTTTTCAGATTGCCTCTCGGGTTTGCATTTCTAGCTAAAATTGGTCATAGAATCAATTGTGTCCAGACGGTTTTTGAATTTGAGGCCTCGGGTGCGAAGTTTTTGACGTCGTCGCCCATAGCCAAATTGCGCGCACGCTTGTGCGCCGTTTTTTCAAAGTTTTCAGATTGCCTCTCGGGTTTGAATTTCCCACTGAATTGGCCATAGTATCAATTGTGTCGAGACGGTTTTTAAATTTGAGGCCTCGGGTGCGGAGTTTTTGATGTCGTCGCCCATAGCCAAATTGCGCGCACGCTTGTGCGCCGTTTTTATAAAGTTTTCAGATTACCTCTCAGGTTTGCATTTCCAGCTGAATTGGCCATAGAATCAATTTTGTCGAGACGGTTTTTGAATTTGAGGCCTCGGGTGCGGAGTTTTTGACGTCGTCGCACATCGCCAAATTGCGCGCACGCTTGTGCGCCGTTTTTACAAAGTTTTCAGATTGCCTCTCGGGTTTGCATTTCTAGCTAAAATTGGTCATAGAATCAATTGTGTCGAGACGGTTTTTGAATTTGAGGCCACGGGTGCGGAGTTTTTGACGTCGTCGCCCATAGCCAAATTGCGCGCACGCTTGTGCGCCATTTTTACAAAGTTTTCAGATTGCCTCTCGGGTTTACATTTCTATCTGAATTGGCCATAGAATCAATTGTGTCGAGACGGTTTTTGAATTTGAGGCCTCGGGTGCGGAGTTTTTGACGTCGTCGCCCATAGCCAAACTTGCGCGCATGGTTGTGTGCCATTTTTACAAAGTTTTCAGATTGCCTCCCAAGTTTGCATCCCTCACTGAATTGGCCATAGAATCAATTGTGTCGAGACGGTTTTTGAATTTGAGGCCTCGGGTGCGGAGTTTTTGACGTCGTAGCCCATAGCCAAATTGAACGCACGCTTGTGCGACGTTTTTACAAAGTTTTCAGATTGCCTCTCGGGTTTGCATTTCTAGCTAAAATTGGTCATAGAATCAATTGTGTCGAGACGGTTTTTGAATTTGAGGCCACGGGTGCGGAGTTTTTGACGTCGTCGCCCATAGCCAAATTGCGCGCACGCTTGTGCGCCATTTTTACAAAGTTTTCAGATTGCCTCTCGGGTTTACATTTCTATCTGAATTGGCCATAGAATCAATTGTGTCGAGACGGTTTTTGAATTTGAGGCCTCGGGTGCGGAGTTTTTTACGTCGTCGCCCATAGCCAAACTTGCGCGCATGGTTGTGTGCCATTTTTACAAAGTTTTCAGATTGCCTCCCAAGTTTGCATCCCTCACTGAATTGGCCATAGAATCAATTGTGTCGAGACGGTTTTTGAATTTGAGACCTCGGGTGCGGAGTTTTTGACGTCGTCGCCCATAGCCAAATTGCGCGCACGCTTGTGCGCCGTTTTTACATAGTTTTCAGATTGCCTCTCGGGTTTGCATTTCTAGCTGAATTGGCCATAGAATCAATTGCGTCGAGACGGTTTTTGAATTTGAGGCCTCGGGTGCGGAGTTTTTGACGTCGTCGCCCATAGTCAAATTGTGCGCACGCTTGTGCGCCGTTTTTACAAAGTATTTAGATTGCCTCTCGGGTTTGCATTTCTAGCTGAATTGGCCATAGAATCAATTGTGTCGAGACGGTTTTTGAATTTGAGGCCTCGGGTGCAGAGTTTTTGACGTCGTCGCCCATAGCCAAATTGCGCGCACGCTTGTGCGCCGTTTTTACAAAGTTTTCAAATTGCCTCTCGGGTTTGCATTTCTAGCTAAAATTGGTCATAGAATCAATTGTGTCGAGACGGTTTTTGAATTTGAGGCCACGGGTGCGGAGTTTTTGACGTCGTCGCCCATAGCCAAATTGCGCGCACGCTTGTGCGCCATTTTTACAAAGTTTTCAGATTGCCTCTCGGGTTTACATTTCTATCTGAATTGGCCATAGAATCAATTCTGTCGAGACGGTTTTTGAATTTGAGGCCTCGGGTGCGGAGTTTTTGACGTCGTCGCCCATAGCCAAACTTTCGCGCATGGTTGTGTGCCATTTTTACAAAGTTTTCAGATTGCCTCCCAAGTTTGCATCCCTCACTGAATTGGCCATAGAATCAATTATGTCGAGACGGTTTTTGAATTTGAGGCCTCGGGTGCGGAGTTTTTGACGTCGTCGCCCATAGCCAAATTGCGCGCACGCTTGTGCGACGTTTTTACAAAGTTTTCAGATTGCCTCTCGGGTTTGCATTACTAGCTGAATTGGCTATAGAATCAATTGTGTCGAGACGGTTTTTGAATTTGAGGCCTCGGGTGCGGAGTTTTTGACGTCGTCGCCCATAGCCAAACTTGCGCGCATGGTTGTGTGCCATTTTTACAAAGTTTTCAGATTGCCTCCCAAGTTTGCATCCCTCACTGAATTGGCCATAAAATCAATTATGTCGAGACGGTTTTTGAATTTGAGGCCTCGGGTGCGGAGTTTTTGACGTCGTCGCCCATAGCCAAATTGCGCGCACGCTTGTGCGCCGTTTTTACAAAGTTTTCAGATTGCCTCTCGGGTTTACATTTCTATCTGAATTGGCCATAGAATCAATTGTGTCGAGACGGTTTTTGAATTTGAGGCCTCGGGTGCGGAGTTTTTGACGTCGTCGCCCATAGCCAAATTGCGCGCACGCTTGTGCGACGTTTTTACAAAGTTTTCAGATTGCCTATCGGGTTTGCATTACTAGCTGAATTGACCATAGAATTAATTGTGTCGAGACGGTTTTTGAATTTGAGGCCTCGGGTGCGGAGTTTTTGACGTCGTCGCACATCGTCAAATTGCGCGCACGCTTGTGCGCCGTTTTTACAAAGTTTTCAGATTGCCTCTCGGGTTTGCATTTCTAGCTAAAATTGGTCATAGAATCAATTGTGTCGAGACGGTTTTTGAATTTGAGGCCACGGGTGCGGAGTTTTTGACGTCGTCGCCCATAGCCAAATTGCGCGCACGCTTGTGCGCCATTTTTACAAAGTTTTCAGATTGCCTCTCGGGTTTACATTTCTATCTGAATTGGCCATAGAATCAATTGTGTCGAGACGGTTTTTGAATTTGAGGCCTCGGGTGCGGAGTTTTTGACGTCGTCGCCCATAGCCAAACTTGCGCGCATGGTTGTGTGCCATTTTTACAAAGTTTTCAGATTGCCTCCCAAGTTTGCATCCCTCACTGAATTGGCCATAGAATCAATTGTGTCGAGACGGTTTTTGAATTTGAGGCCTCGGGTGCGGAGTTTTTGACGTCGTCGCCCATAGCCAAATTGCGCGCACGCTTGTGCGACGTTTTTACAAAGTTTTCAGATTGCCTCTCGGGTTTGCATTACTAGCTGAATTGGCTATAGAATTAATTGTGTCGAGACGGTTTTTGAATTTGAGGCCTCGGGTGCGGAGTTTTTGACGTCGTCGCCCATAGCCAAACTTGCGCGCATGGTTGTGTGCCATTTTTACAAAGTTTTCAGATTGCCTCCCAAGTTTGCATCCCTCACTGAATTGGCCATAAAATCAATTATGTCGAGACGGTTTTTGAATTTGAGGCCTCGGGTGCGGAGTTTTTGACGTCGTCGCTCATAGCCAAATTGCGCGCACGCTTGTGCGCCGTTTTTACAAAGTTTTCAGATTGCCTCTCGGGTTTACATTTCTATCTGAATTGGCCATAGAATCAATTGTGTCGAGACGGTTTTTGAATTTGAGGCCTCGGGTGCGGAGTTTTTGACGTCGTCGCCCATAGCCAAATTGCGCGCACGCTTGTGCGACGTTTTTACAAAGTTTTCAGATTGCCTCTCGGGTTTGCATTACTAGCTGAATTGGCCGTAGAATTAATTGTGTCGAGACGGTTTTTGAATTTGAGGCCTCGGGTGCGGAGTTTTTGACGTCGTCGCCCATAGCCAAATTGTGCGCACGCTTGTGCGCCGTTTTTACAAAGTTTTCAGATTGCCTCTCGGGTTTGCATTTCTAGCTAAAATTGGTCATAGAATCAATTGTGTCGAGACGGTTTTTGAATTTGAGGCCTCGGGTGCGAAGTTTTTGACGTCGTCGCCCATAGCCAAATTGCGCGCACGCTTGTGCGCCGTTTTTTCAAAGTTTTCAGATTGCCTCTCGGGTTTGAATTTCCCACTGAATTGGCCATAGTATCAATTGTGTCGAGACGGTTTTTAAATTTGAGGCCTCGGGTGCGGAGTTTTTGATGTCGTCGCCCATAGCCAAATTGCGCGCACGCTTGTGCGCCGTTTTTATAAAGTTTTCAGATTACCTCTCGGGTTTGCATTTCCAGCTGAATTGGCCATAGAATCAATTTTGTCGAGACGGTTTTTGAATTTGAGGCCTCGGGTGCGGAGTTTTTGACGTCGTCGCACATCGCCAAATTGCGCGCACGCTTGTGCGCCGTTTTTACAAAGTTTTCAGATTGCCGCTCGGGTTTGCATTTCTAGCTAAAATTGGTCATAGAATCAATTGTGTCGAGACGGTTTTTGAATTTGAGGCCACGGGGGCGGAGTTTTTGACGTCGTCGCCCATAGCCAAATTGCGCGCACGCTTGTGCGCCATTTTTACAAAGTTTTCAGATTGCCTCTCGGGTTTACATTTCTATCTGAATTGGCCATAGAATGAATTGTGTCGAGACGGTTTTTGAATTTGAGGCCTCGGGTGCGGAGTTTTTGACGTCGTCGCCCATAGCCAAACTTGCGCGCATGGTTGTGTGCCATTTTTACAAAGTTTTCAGATTGCCTCCCAAGTTTGCATCCCTCACTGAATTGGCCATAGAATCAATTGTGTCGAGACGGTTTTTTAATTTGAGGCCTCGGGTGCGGAGTTTTTGACGTCGTCGCCCGTAGCCAAATTGCGCGCACGCTTGTGCGACGTTTTTACAAAGTTTTCAGATTGCCTCTCGGGTTTGCATTTCTAGCTAAAATTGGTCATAGAATCAATTGTGTCGAGACGGTTTTTGAATTTGAGGCCACGGGTGCGGAGTTTTTGACGTCGTCGCCCATAGCCAAATTGCGCGCACGCTTGTGCGCCATTTTTACAAAGTTTTCAGATTGCCTCTCTGGTTTACATTTCTATCTGAATTGGCCATAGAATCAATTGTGTCGAGACGGTTTTTGAATTTGAGGCCTCGGGTGCGGAGTTTTTGACGTCGTCGCCCATAGCCAAACTTGCGCGCATGGTTGTGTGCCATTTTTACAAAGTTTTCAGATTGCCTCCCAAGTTTGCATCCCTCACTGAATTGGCCATAGAATCAATTGTGTCGAGGCGGTTTTTGAATTTGAGACCTCGGGTGCGGAGTTTTTGACGTCGTCGCCCATAGCCAAATTGCGCGCACGCTTGTGCGCCGTTTTTACATAGTTTTCAGATTGCCTCTCGGGTTTGCATTTCTAGCTGAATTGGCCATAGAATCAATTGCGTCGAGACGGTTTTTGAATTTGAGGCCTCGGGTGCGGAGTTTTTGACGTCGTCGCCCATAGTCAAATTGTGCGCACGCTTGTGCGCCGTTTTTACAAAGTATTTAGATTGCCTCTCGGGTTTGCATTTCTAGCTGAATTGGCCATAGAATCAATTGTGTCGAGACGGTTTTTGAATTTGAGGCCTCGGGTGCGGAGTTTTTGACGTCGTCGCCTATAGCCAAATTGCGCGCACGCTTGTGCGCCGTTTTTACAAAGTTTTCAAATTGCCTCTCGGGTTTGCATTTCTAGCTAAAATTGGTCATAGAATCAATTGTGTCGAGACGGTTTTTGAATTTGAGGCCACGGGTGCGGAGTTTTTGACGTCGTCGCCCATAGCCAAATTGCGCGCACGCTTGTGCGCCATTTTTACAAAGTTTTCAGATTGCCTCTCGGGTTTACATTTCTATCTGAATTGGCCATAGAATCAATTGTGTCGAGACGGTTTTTGAATTTGAGGCCTCGGGTGCGGAGTTTTTGACGTCGTCGCCCATAGCCAAACTTGCGCGCACGGTTGTGTGCCATTTTTACAAAGTTTTCAGATTGCCTCCCAAGTTTGCATCCCTCACTGAATTGGCCATAGAATCAATTGTGTCGAGACGGTTTTTGAATTTGAGGCCTCGGGTGCGGAGTTTTTGACGTCGTCGCCCATAGCCAAATTGCGCGCACGCTTGTGCGACGTTTTTACAAAGTTTTCAGATTGCCTCTCGGGTTTGCATTACTAGCTGAATTGGCCATAGAATCAATTGTGTCGAGACGGTTTTTGAATTTGAGGCGTCGGGTGCGGAGTTTTTGACGTCGTCGCCCATAGCCAAACTTGCGCGCATGGTTGTGTGCCATTTTTACAAAGTTTTCAGATTACCTCCCAAGTTTGCATCCCTCACTGAATTGGCCATAAAATCAATTATGTCGAGACGGTTTTTGAATTTGAGGCCTCGGGTGCGGAGTTTTTGACGTCGTCGCCCATAGCCAAATTGCGCGCACGCTTGTGCGCCGTTTTTACAAAGTTTTCAGATTGCCTCTCGGGTTTGCATTTCTATCTGAATTGGCCATAGAATCAATTGTGTCGAGACGGTTTTTGAATTTGAGGCCTCGGGTGCGGAGTTTTTGACGTCGTCGCCCATAGCCAAACTTGCGCGCATGGTTGTGTGCCATTTTTACAAAGTTTTCAGATTGCCTCCCAAGTTTGCATCCCTCACTGAATTGGCCATAGAATCAATTGTGTCGAGACGGTTTTTGAATTTGAGACCTCGGGTGCAGAGTTTTTGACGTCGTCGCCCATAGCCAAATTGCGCGCACGCTTGTGCGCCGTTTTTACAAAGTTTTCAGATTGCCTCTCGGGTTTGCATTTCTAGCTGAATTGGCCATAGAATCAATTGCGTCGAGACGGTTTTTGAATTTGAGGCCTCGGGTGCGGAGTTTTTGACGTCGTCGCCCATAGTCAAATTGTGCGCACGCTTGTGCGCCGTTTTTACAAAGTATTCAAATTGCCTCTCGGGTTTGCATTTCTAGCTGAATTGGCCATAGAATCAATTGTGTCGAGACGGTTTTTGAATTTGAGGCCTCGGGTGCGGAGTTTTTGACGTCGTCGACCATAACCAAATTGCGCGCACGCTTGTGCGCCGTTTTTACAAAGTTTTCAAATTGCCTCTCGGGTTTGCATTTCTAGCTAAAATTGGTCATAGAATCAATTGTGTCGAGACGGTTTTTGAATTTGAGGCCACGGGTGCGGAGTTTTTGACGTCGTCGCCCATCGCCAAATTGCGCGCACGCTTGTGCGCCGTTTTTACAAAGTTTTCAGATTGCCTCTCGGGTTTACATTTCTATCTGAATTGGCCACAGAATCAATTGTGTCGAGACGGTTTTTGAATTTGAGGCCTCGGGTGTGGAGTTTTTGACGTCGTCGCCCATAGCCAAACTTGCGCGCATGGTTGTGTGCCATTTTTACAAAGTTTTCAGATTGCCTCCCAAGTTTGCATCCCTCACTGAATTGGCCATAGAATCAATTGTGTCGAGACGGCTTTTGAATTTGAGGCCTCGGGTGCGGAGTTTTTGACGTCGTCGCCCATAGCCAAATTGCGCGCACGCTTGTGCGACGTTTTTACAAAGTTTTCAGATTGCCTATCGGGTTTGCATTACTAGCTGAATTGGCCATAGAATTAATTGTGTCGAGACGGTTTTTGAATTTGAGGCCTCGGGTGCGGAGTTTTTGACGTCGTCGCACATCGCCAAATTGCGCGCACGCTTGTGCGCCGTTTTTACAAAGTTTTCAGATTGCCTCTCGGGTTTGCATTTCTAGCTAAAATTGGTCATAGAATCAATTGTGTCGAGACGGTTTTTGAAGTTGAGGCCACGGGTGCGGAGTTTTTGACGTCGTCGCCCATAGCCAAATTGCGCGCACGCTTGTGCGCCATTTTTACAAAGTTTTCAGATTGCCTCTCGGGTTTACATTTCTATCTGAATTGGCCATAGAATCAATTGTGTCGAGACGGTTTTTGAATTTGAGGCCTCGGGTGCGGAGTTTTTGACGTCGTCGCCCATAGCCAAACTTGCGCGCACGGTTGTGTGCCATTTTTACAAAGTTTTCAGATTGCCTCCCAAGTTTGCATCCCTCACTGAATTGGCCATAGAATCAATTGTGTCGAGACGGTTTTTGAATTTGAGGCCTCGGGTGCGGAGTTTTTGACGTCGTCGCCCATAGCCAAATTGCGCGCACGCTTGTGCGACGTTTTTACAAAGTTTTCAGATTGCCTCTCGGGTTTGCATTACTAGCTGAATTGGCCATAGAATCAATTGTGTCGAGACGGTTTTTGAATTTGAGGCGTCGGGTGCGGAGTTTTTGACGTCGTCGCCCATAGCCAAACTTGCGCGCATGGTTGTGTGCCATTTTTACAAAGTTTTCAGATTACCTCCCAAGTTTGCATCCCTCACTGAATTGGCCATAAAATCAATTATGTCGAGACGGTTTTTGAATTTGAGGCCTCGGGTGCGGAGTTTTTGACGTCGTCGCCCATAGCCAAATTGCGCGCACGCTTGTGCGCCGTTTTTACAAAGTTTTCAGATTGCCTCTCGGGTTTGCATTTCTATCTGAATTGGCCATAGAATCAATTGTGTCGAGACGGTTTTTGAATTTGAGGCCTCGGGTGCGGAGTTTTTGACGTCGTCGCCCATAGCCAAACTTGCGCGCATGGTTGTGTGCCATTTTTACAAAGTTTTCAGATTGCCTCCCAAGTTTGCATCCCTCACTGAATTGGCCATAGAATCAATTGTGTCGAGACGGTTTTTGAATTTGAGACCTCGGGTGCAGAGTTTTTGACGTCGTCGCCCATAGCCAAATTGCGCGCACGCTTGTGCGCCGTTTTTACAAAGTTTTCAGATTGCCTCTCGGGTTTGCATTTCTAGCTGAATTGGCCATAGAATCAATTGCGTCGAGACGGTTTTTGAATTTGAGGCCTCGGGTGCGGAGTTTTTGACGTCGTCGCCCATAGTCAAATTGTGCGCACGCTTGTGCGCCGTTTTTACAAAGTATTCAAATTGCCTCTCGGGTTTGCATTTCTAGCTGAATTGGCCATAGAATCAATTGTGTCGAGACGGTTTTTGAATTTGAGGCCTCGGGTGCGGAGTTTTTGACGTCGTCGACCATAACCAAATTGCGCGCACGCTTGTGCGCCGTTTTTACAAAGTTTTCAAATTGCCTCTCGGGTTTGCATTTCTAGCTAAAATTGGTCATAGAATCAATTGTGTCGAGACGGTTTTTGAATTTGAGGCCACGGGTGCGGAGTTTTTGACGTCGTCGCCCATCGCCAAATTGCGCGCACGCTTGTGCGCCGTTTTTACAAAGTTTTCAGATTGCCTCTCGGGTTTACATTTCTATCTGAATTGGCCACAGAATCAATTGTGTCGAGACGGTTTTTGAATTTGAGGCCTCGGGTGTGGAGTTTTTGACGTCGTCGCCCATAGCCAAACTTGCGCGCATGGTTGTGTGCCATTTTTACAAAGTTTTCAGATTGCCTCCCAAGTTTGCATCCCTCACTGAATTGGCCATAGAATCAATTGTGTCGAGACGGCTTTTGAATTTGAGGCCTCGGGTGCGGAGTTTTTGACGTCGTCGCCCATAGCCAAATTGCGCGCACGCTTGTGCGCCGTTTTTACAAAGTTTTCAGATTGCCTCTCGGGTTTGCATTTCTAGCTGAATTGGCCATAGAATCAATTGTGTCAAGACGGTTTTTGAATTTGAGGCCTCGGGTGCGGAGTTTTTGACGTCGTCGCCCATACCCAAACTTGCGCGCATGGTTGTGTGCCATTTTTACAAAGTTTTCAGATTGCCTCCCAAGTTTGCATCCCTCACTGAATTGGCCATAGAATCAATTGTGTCGAGACGGTTTTTGAATTTGAGACCTCGGGTGCAGAGTTTTTGACGTCGTCGCCCATAGCCAAATTGCGCGCACGCTTGTGCGCCGTTTTTACAAAGTTTTCAGATTGCCTCTCGGGTTTGCATTTCTAGCTGAATTGGCCATAGAATCAATTGCGTCGAGACGGTTTTTGAATTTGAGGCCTCGGGTGCGGAGTTTTTGACGTCGTCGCCCATAGTCAAATTGTGCGCACGCTTGTGCGCCGTTTTTACAAAGTATTCAAATTGCCTCTCGGGTTTGCATTTCTAGCTGAATTGGCCATAGAATCAATTGTGTCGAGACGGTTTTTGAATTTGAGGCCTCGGGTGCGGAGTTTTTGACGTCGTCGACCATAACCAAATTGCGCGCACGCTTGTGCGCCGTTTTTACAAAGTTTTCAAATTGCCTCTCGGGTTTGCATTTCTAGCTAAAATTGGTCATAGAATCAATTGTGTCGAGACGGTTTTTGAATTTGAGGCCACGGGTGCGGAGTTTTTGACGTCGTCGCCCATCGCCAAATTGCGCGCACGCTTGTGCGCCGTTTTTACAAAGTTTTCAGATTGCCTCTCGGGTTTACATTTCTATCTGAATTGGCCACAGAATCAATTGTGTCGAGACGGTTTTTGAATTTGAGGCCTCGGGTGTGGAGTTTTTGACGTCGTCGCCCATAGCCAAACTTGCGCGCATGGTTGTGTGCCATTTTTACAAAGTTTTCAGATTGCCTCCCAAGTTTGCATCCCTCACTGAATTGGCCATAGAATCAATTGTGTCGAGACGGCTTTTGAATTTGAGGCCTCGGGTGCGGAGTTTTTGACGTCGTCGCCCATAGCCAAATTGCGCGCACGCTTGTGCGCCGTTTTTACAAAGTTTTCAGATTGCCTCTCGGGTTTGCATTTCTAGCTGAATTGGCCATAGAATCAATTGTGTCAAGACGGTTTTTGAATTTGAGGCCTCGGGTGCGGAGTTTTTAACGTCGTCGCCCATAGTCAAATTGCGCGCACGCTTGTGCGCCATTTTTACAAAGTTTTCAGATTGTCTCTCGGGTTTGCATTCCTAGCTAAAATTGGTCATAGAATCAATTGTGTCGAGACGGTTTTTGAATTTGAGGCCTCGGGTGCGAAGTTTTTGACGTCGTCGCCCATAGCCAAATTGCGCGCACGCTTGTGCGCCGTTTTTACAAAGTTTTCAGATTCCCTCTCGGGTTTGCATTTCTAGCTGAATTGGCCATAAAATCAATTGTGTCGAGACGGTTTTTGAATTTGAGGCCTCGGGTGCGGAGTTTTTGACGTCGTCGCCCATAGTCAAATTTCGCGCACGATTGTGCGCCGTTTTTACAAAGTTTTCAGATTGCCTCTCGGGTTTGCATTTCTAGCTAAAATTGGTCATAGAATCAATTGTGTCGAGACGGTTTTTGAATTTGAGGCCTCGGGTGCGAAGTTTTTGACGTCGTCGCCCATAGCCAAATTGCACGCACGCTTGTGCGCCGTTTTTACAAAGTTTTCAGATTGCCTCTCGGGTTTGAATTTCCCACTGAATTGGCCATAGAATCAATTGTGTCGAGACGGTTTTTGAATTTGAGGCCTCGGGTGCGGAGTTTTTGATGTTGTCGCCCATAGCCAAATTGCGCGCACGCTTGTGCGCCGTTTTTATAAAGTTTTCAGATTGCCTCTCGGGTTTGCATTTCTAGCTGAATTGGCCATAGAATCAATTTTGTCGAGACAGTTTTTGAATTTGAGGCCTCGGGTGCGGAGTTTTTGACGTCGTCGCACATCGCCAAATTGCGCGCACGCTTGTGCGCCGTTTTTACAAACTTTTCAGATTGCCTCTCGGGTTTGCATTTCTAGCTAAAATTGGTCATAGAATCAATTGTGTCGAGACGGTTTTTGAATTTGAGGCCACGGGTGCGGAGTTTTTAACGTCGTCGCCCATAGCCAAATTGCGCGCACGCTTGTGCGCCATTTTTACAAAGTTTTCAGATTGCCTCTCGGGTTTGCATTTCTATCTGAATTGGCCATAGAATCAATTGTGTCGAGACGGTTTTTGAATTTGAGGCCTCGGGTGCGGAGTTTTTGACGTCGTCGCCCATAGCCAAACTTGCGCGCATGGTTGTGTGCCATTTTTACAAAGTTTTCAGATTGCCTCCCAAGTTTGCATCCCTCACTGAATTGGCCATAGAATCAATTGTGTCGAGACAGTTTTTGAAGTTGAGACCTCGGGTGCGGAGTTTTTGACGTCGTCGCCCATAGCCAAATTGCGCGCACGCTTGTGTGCCGTTTTTACAAAGTTTTCAGATTGCCTCTCGGGTTTGCTTTCCTAGCTGAATTGACCATAGAATCAATTGCGTCGAGACGGTTTTTGAATTTGAGGCCTCGGGTGCGGAGTTTTTAACGTCGTCGCCCATAGTCAAATTGTGCGCACGCTTGTGCGCCGTTTTTACAAAGTTTTCAGATTGCCTCTCGGGTTTGCATTTCTAGCTGAATTGGCCATAGAATCAATTTTGTCGAGACATTTTTTGAATTTGAGGCCTCGGGTGCGGAGATTTTGACGTCGTCGCACATCGCCAAATTGTGCGCACGCTTGTGCGCCGTTTTTACAAACTTTTCAGATTGCCTTTCGGGTTTGAATTTCCCACTGAATTGGCCATAGAATCAATTGTGTCGAGACGGTTTTTGAATTTGAGGCGTCGGGTGCGGAGTTTTTGACGTCGTCGCCCATAGCCAAATTGCGCGCACGCTTGTGCGCCGTTTTTATAAAGTTTTCAGATTGCCTCTCGGGTTTGCATTTCTAGCTGAATTGGCCATAGAATCAATTTTGTCGAGACAGTTTTTGAATTTGAGGCCTCGGGTGCGGAGATTTTGACGTCGTCGCACATCGCCAAATTGTGCGCACGCTTGTGCGCCGTTTTTACAAACTTTTCAGATTGCCTTTCGGGTTTGCATTTCTAGCTAAAATTGGTCATAGAATCAATTGTGTCGAGACGGTTTTTGAATTTGAGGCCACGGGTGCGGAGTTTTTGACGTCGTCGCCCATAGCCAAATTGCGCGCACGCTTGTGCGCCGTTTTTACAAAGTTTTCAGATTGCCTCCCGGGTTTGCATTTCTATCTGAATTGGCCATAGAATCAATTGTGTCAAGACGGTTTTTGAATTTGAGGCCTCGGGTGCGGAGTTTTTGACGTCGTCGCCCATAGCCAAACTTGCGCGCATGGTTGTGTGCCATTTTTACAAAGTTTTCAGATTGCCTCCCAAGTTTGCATCCCTCACTGAATTGGCCATAGAATCAATTGTGTCGAGACAGTTTTTGAATTTGAGACCTCGGGTGCGGAGTTTTTGACGTCGTCGCCCATAGCCAAATTGCGCGCACGCTTGTGCGCCGTTTTTACAAAGTTTTCAGATTGCCTCTCATGTTTGCATTTCTATCTGAATTGGCCATAGAATCAATTGTGTCGAGACGGTTTTTGAATTTGAGGCCTCGGGTGCGGAGTTTTTGACGTCGTCGCCCATAGCCAAACTTGCGCGCATGGTTGTGTGCCATTTTTACAAAGTTTTCAGATTGCCTCCCAAGTTTGCATCCCTCACTGAATTGGCCATAGAATCAATTGTGTCGAGACAGTTTTTGAATTTGAGACCTCGGGTGCGGAGTTTTTGACGTCGTCGCCCATAGCCAAATTGCGCGCACGCTTGTGCGCCGTTTTTACAAAGTTTTCAGATTGCCTCTCATGTTTGCATCCCTAGCTGAATTGGCCATAGAATCAATTGCGTCGAGACGGTTTTTGAATTTGAGACCTCGGGTGCGGAGTTTTTGACGTCGTCGCCCATAGCCAAATTGCGCGCACGCTTGTGCGCCGTTTTTACAAAGTATTCAGATTGCCTCTCGGGTTTGCAATTCTAGCTGAATTGGCCATAGAATCAATTGTGTCGAGACGGTTTTTGAATTTGAGGCCACGGGTGCGGAGTTTTTGACGTCGTCGCCCATAGCCAAATTGCGCGCACGCTTGTGCGCCGTTTTTACAAAGTTTTCAGATTGCCTCTCGGGTTTGCATTTCTATCTGAATTGGCCATAGAATCAATTGTGTCGAGACGGTTTTTGAATTTGAGGCCTCGGGTGTGGAGTTTTTGACGTCGTCGCCCATAGCCAAACTTGCGCGCATGGTTGTGTGCCATTTTTACAAAGTTTTCAGATTGCCTCTCGGGTTTGCTTTCCTAGCTGAATTGGCCATAGAATCAATTGCGTCGAGACGGTTTTTGAATTTGAGGCCTCGGGTGCGGAGTTTTTGACGTCGTCGCCCATAGTCAAATTGTGCGCACGCTTGTGCGCCGTTTTTACAAAGTATTCAGATTGCCTCTCGGGTTTGCATTTCTAGCTGAATTGGCCATAGAATCAATTGTGTCGAGACGGTTTTTGAATTTGAGGCCTCGGGTGCGGAATTTTTGACGTCGTCGCCCATAGTCAAATTGCGCGCACGCTTGTGCGCCGTTTTTACAAAGTATTCAGATTGCCTCTCGGGTTTGCAATTCTAGCTGAATTGGCCATAAAATCAATTGTGTTGAGACGGTTTTTGAATTTGAGGCCACGGGTGCGGAGTTTTTGACGTCGTCGCCCATAGCCAAATTGCGCGCACGCTTGTGCGCCATTTTTACAAAGTTTTCAGATTGCCTCTCGGGTTTGCATTTCTATCTGAATTGGCCATAGAATCAATTGTGTCGAGACGGTTTTTGAATTTGAGGCCTCGGGTGCGGAGTTTTTGACGTCGTCGCCCATAGCCAAACTTGCGCGCATGGTTGTGTGCCATTTTTACAAAGTTTTCAGATTGCCTCCCAAGTTTGCATCCCTCACTGAATTGGCCATAGAATCAATTGTGTCGAGACAGTTTTTGAATTTGAGACCTCGGGTGCGGAGTTTTTGACGTCGTCGCCCATAGCCAAATTGCGCGCACGCTTGTGCGCCGTTTTTACAAAGTTTTCAGATTGCCTCTCATGTTTGCATCCCTAGCTGAATTGGCCATAGAATCAATTGCGTCGAGACGGTTTTTGAATTTGAGGCCTCGGGTGCGGAGTTTTTGACGTCGTCGCCCATAGTCAAATTGTGCGCACGCTTGTGCGCCGTTTTTACAAAGTATTCAGATTGCCTCTCGGGTTTGCATTTCTAGCTGAATTGGCCATAGAATCAATTGTGTCGAGACGGTTTTTGAATTTGAGGCCTCGGGTGCGGAG
The DNA here is from genome assembly GCA_963675135.1 of Galeopsis tetrahit. Classification (NCBI taxonomy): domain Eukaryota; kingdom Viridiplantae; phylum Streptophyta; class Magnoliopsida; order Lamiales; family Lamiaceae; genus Galeopsis; species Galeopsis tetrahit. Next base: position 7,293,394 of record OY776121.1, on the reverse strand, counting down.
TTTTTGACGTCGTCGCCCATAGTCAAATTGCGCGCACGCTTGTGCGCCGTTTTTACAAAGTATTCAGATTGCTTCTCGGGTTTGCATTTCTAGCTGAATTGGCCATAGAATCAATTGTGTCGAGACGGTTTTTGAATTTGAGGCCTCGGGTGCGGAGTTTTTGACGTCGTCGCCCATAGCCAAACTTGCGCGCATGGTTGTGTGCCATTTTTACAAAGTTTTCAGATTGCCTCCCAAGTTTGCATCCCTCACTGAATTGGCCATAGAATCAATTGTGTCGAGACAGTTTTTGAATTTGAGACCTCGGGTGCGGAGTTTTTGACGTCGTCGCCCATAGCCAAATTGCGCGCACGCTTGTGCGCCGTTTTTACAAAGTTTTCAGATTGCCTCTCATGTTTGCATCCCTAGCTGAATTGGCCATAGAATCAATTGCGTCGAGACGGTTTTTGAATTTGAGGCCTCGGGTGCGGAGTTTTTGACGTCGTCGCCCATAGTCAAATTGTGCGCACGCTTGTGCGCCGTTTTTACAAAGTATTCAGATTGCCTCTCGGGTTTGCATTTCTAGCTGAATTGGCCATAGAATCAATTGTGTCGAGACGGTTTTTGAATTTGAGGCCTCGGGTGCGGAGTTTTTGACGTCGTCGCCCATAGTCAAATTGCGCGCACGCTTGTGCGCCGTTTTTACAAAGTATTCAGATTGCCTCTCGGGTTTGCATTTCTAGCTGAATTGGCCATAGAATCAATTGTGTCGAGACGGTTTTTGAATTTGAGGCCTCGGGTGCGGAGTTTTTGACGTCGTCGCCCATAGCCAAACTTGCGCGCATGGTTGTGTGCCATTTTTACAAAGTTTTCAGATTGCCTCCCAAGTTTGCATCCCTCACTGAATTGGCCATAGAATCAATTGTGTCGAGACAGTTTTTGAATTTGAGACCTCGGGTGCGGAGTTTTTGACGTCGTCGCCCATAGCCAAATTGCGCGCACGCTTGTGCGCCGTTTTTACAAAGTTTTCAGATTGCCTCTCATGTTTGCATCCCTAGCTGAATTGGCCATAGAATCAATTGCGTCGAGACGGTTTTTGAATTTGAGGCCTCGGGTGCGGAGTTTTTGACGTCGTCGCCCATAGTCAAATTGTGCGCACGCTTGTGCGCCGTTTTTACAAAGTATTCAGATTGCCTCTCGGGTTTGCATTTCTAGCTGAATTGGCCATAGAATCAATTGTGTCGAGACAGTTTTTGAAGTTGAGACCTCGGGTGCGGAGTTTTTGACGTCGTCGCCCATAGCCAAATTGCGCGCACGCTTGTGTGCCGTTTTTACAAAGTTTTCAGATTGCCTCTCGGGTTTGCTTTCCTAGCTGAATTGACCATAGAATCAATTGCGTCGAGACGGTTTTTGAATTTGAGGCCTCGGGTGCGGAGTTTTTAACGTCGTCGCCCATAGTCAAATTGTGCGCACGCTTGTGCGCCGTTTTTACAAAGTTTTCAGATTGCCTCTCGGGTTTGCATTTCTAGCTAAAATTGGTCATAGAATCAATTGTGTCGAGACGGTTTTTGAATTTGAGGCCTCGGGTGCGAAGTTTTTGACGTCGTCGCCCATAGCCAAATTGCGCGCACGCTTGTGCGCCGTTTTTACAAAGTTGTCATATTCCCTCTCGGGTTTGCATTTCTAGCTGAATTGGCCATAAAATCAATTGTGTCGAGACGGTTTTTGAATTTGAGGCCTCGGGTGCGGAGTTTTTGACGTCGTCGCCCATAGTCAAATTTCGCGCACGCTTGTGCGCCGTTTTTACAAAGTTTTCAGATTGCCTCTCGGGTTTGCATTTCTAGCTAAAATTGGTCATAGAATCAATTGTGTCGAGACGGTTTTTGAATTTGAGGCCTCGGGTGCGAAGTTTTTAACGTCGTCGCCCATAGCCAAATTGCACGCACGCTTGTGCGCCGTTTTTACAAAGTTTTCAGATTGCCTCTCGGGTTTGAATTTCCCACTGAATTGGCCATAGAATCAATTGTGTCGAGACGGTTTTTGAATTTGAGGCCTCGGGTGCAGAGTTTTTGATGTCGTCGCCCATAGCCAAATTGCGCGCACGCTTGTGCGCCGTTTTTATAAAGTTTTCAGATTGCCTCTCGGGTTTGCATTTCTAGCTGAATTGGCCATAGAATCAATTTTGTCGAGACAGTTTTTGAATTTGAGGCCTCGGGTGCGGAGATTTTGACGTCGTCGCACATCGCCAAATTGCGCGCACGCTTGTGCGCCGTTTTTACAAACTTTTCAGATTGCCTTTCGGGTTTGCATTTCTAGCTAAAATTGGTCATAGAATCAATTGTGTCGAGACGGTTTTTGAATTTGAGGCCACGGGTGCGGAGTTTTTGACGTCGTCGCCCATAGCCAAATTGCGCGCACGCTTGTGCGCCGTTTTTACAAAGTTTTCAGATTGCCTCCCAAGTTTGCATCCCTCACTGAATTGGCCATAGAATCAATTGTGTCGAGACAGTTTTTGAATTTGAGACCTCGGGTGCGGAGTTTTTGACGTCGTCGCCCATAGCCAAATTGCGCGCACGCTTGTGCGCCGTTTTTACAAAGTTTTCAGATTGCCTCTCATGTTTGCATTTCTATCTGAATTGGCCATAGAATCAATTGTGTCGAGACGGTTTTTGAATTTGAGGCCTCGGGTGCGGAGTTTTTGACGTCGTCGCCCATAGCCAAACTTGCGCGCATGGTTGTGTGCCATTTTTACAAAGTTTTCAGATTGCCTCCCAAGTTTGCATCCCTCACTGAATTGGCCATAGAATCAATTGTGTCGAGACAGTTTTTGAATTTGAGACCTCGGGTGCGGAGTTTTTGACGTCGTCGCCCATAGCCAAATTGCGCGCACGCTTGTGCGCCGTTTTTACAAAGTTTTCAGATTGCCTCTCATGTTTGCATCCCTAGCTGAATTGGCCATAGAATCAATTGCGTCGAGACGGTTTTTGAATTTGAGGCCTCGGGTGCGGAGTTTTTGACGTCGTCGCCCATAGTCAAATTGTGCGCACGCTTGTGCGCCGTTTTTACATAGTATTCAGATTGCCTCTCGGGTTTGCATTTCTAGCTGAATTGGCCATAGAATCAATTGTGTCGAGACGGTTTTTGAATTTGAGGCCTCGGGTGCGGAGTTTTTGACGTCGTCGCCCATAGTCAAATTGCGCGCACGCTTGTGCGCCATTTTTACAAAGTATTCAGATTGCCTCTCGGGTTTGCAATTCTAGCTGAATTGGCCATAGAATCAATTGTGTCGAGACGGTTTTTGAATTTGAGGCCTCGGGTGCGGAGTTTTTGATGTCGTCGCCCATAGCCAAATTGCGCGCACGCTTGTGCGCCGTTTTTATAAAGTTTTCAGATTGCCTCTCGGGTTTGCATTTCAAGCTGAATTGGCCATAGAATCAATTTTGTCGAGACAGTTTTTGAATTTGAGGCCTCGGGTGCGGAGTTTTTGACGTCGTCGCACATCGCCAAATTGCGCGCACGCTTGTGCGCCGTTTTTACAAAGTTTTCAGATTGCCTCTCGGGTTTGCTTTCCTAGCTGAATTGGCCATAGAATCAATTGCGTCGAGACGGTTTTTGAATTTGAGGCCTCGGGTGCGGAGTTTTTGACGTCGTCGCCCATAGTCAAATTGTGCGCACGCTTGTGCGCCGTTTTTACAAAGTATTCAGATTGCCTCTCGGGTTTGCATTTCTAGCTGAATTGGCCATAGAATCAATTGTGTCGAGACGGTGTTTGAATTTGAGGCCTCGGGTGCGGAGTTTTTGACGTCGTCGCCCATAGTCAAATTGCGCGCACGCTTGTGCGCCGTTTTTAGAAAGTATTCAGATTGCCTCTCGGGTTTGCAATTCTAGCTGAATTGGCCATAGAATCAATTGTGTCGAGACGGTTTTTGAATTTGAGGCCACGGGTGCGGAGTTTTTGACGTCGTCGCCCATAGCCAAATTGCGCGCACGCTTGTGCGCCGTTTTTACAAAGTTTTCAGATTGCCTCTCGGGTTTGCATTTCTATCTGAATTGGCCATAGAATCAATTGTGTCGAGACGGTTTTTGAATTTGAGGCCTCGGGTGCGGAGTTTTTGACGTCGTCGCCCATAGCCAAACTTGCGCGCATGGTTGTGTGCCATTTTTACAAAGTTTTCAGATTGCCTCTCGGGTTTGCTTTCCTAGCTGAATTGGCCATAGAATCAATTGCATCGAGATGGTTTTTGAATTTGAGGCCTCGGGTGCGGAGTTTTTGACGTCGTCGCACATCGCCAAATTGCGCGCACGCTTGTGCGCCGTTTTTACAAAGTTTTCAGATTTCCTCTCGGGTTTGCATTTCTATCTGAATTGGCCATAGAATCAATTGTGTCGAGACAGTTTTTGAATTTGAGGCCTCGGGTGCGGAGTTTTTGACATCGTCACCCATAGCCAAACTTGCGCGCATGGTTGTGTGCCATTTTTACAAAGTTTTCAGATTGCCTCCCAAGTTTGCATCCCTCACTGAATTGGCCATAGAATCAATTGTGTCGAGACAGTTTTTGAATTTGAGACCTCGGGTGCGGAGTTTTTGACGTCGTCGCCCATAGCCAAATTGCGCGCACGCTTGTGCGCCGTTTTTATAAAGTTTTCAGATTGCCTCTCGGGTTTGCATTTCTAGCTGAATTGGCCATAGAATCAATTTTGTTGAGACGGTTTTTGAATTTGAGGCCTCGGGTGCGGAGTTTTTGATGTCGTCGCCCATAGCCAAATTGCGCGCACGCTTGTGCGCCGTTTTTATAAAGTTTTCAGATTGCCTCTCGGGTTTGCATTTCTAGCTGAATTGGCCATAGAATCAATTTTGTCGAGACAGTTTTTGAATTTGAGGCCTCGGGTGCGGAGTTTTTGACGTCGTCGCACATCGCCAAATTGCGTGCACGCTTGTGCGCCGTTTTTATAAAGTTTTCAGATTGCCTCTCGGGTTTGCATTTCTAGCTGAATTGGCCATAGAATCAATTTTGTCGAGACAGTTTATGAATTTGAGGCCTCGGGTGCGGAGTTTTTGACGTCGTCGCACATCGCCAAAATGCGCGCACGCTTGTGCGCCGTTTTTACAAAGTTTTCAGATTGCCTCTCGGGTTTGCATTTCTATCTGAATTGGCCATAGAATCAATTGTGTCGAGACAGTTTTTGAATTTGAGGCCTCGGGTGCGGAGTTTTTGACGTCGTCACCCATAGCTAAACTTGCGCGCATGGTTGTGTGCCATTTTTACAAAGTTTTCAGATTGCCTCCCAAGTTTGCATCCCTCACTGAATTGGCCATAGAATCAATTGTGTCGAGACAGTTTTTGAATTTGAGACCTCGGGTGCGGAGTTTTTGACGTCGTCGCCCATAGCCAAATTGCGCGCACGCTTGTGCGCCGTTTTTATAAAGTTTTCAGATTGCCTCTCGGGTTTGCTTTCCTAGCTGAATTGGCCATAGAATCAATTGCGTCGAGACGGTTTTTGAATTTGAGGCTTCGGGTGCGGAGTTTTTGACGTCGTCGCCCATAGTCAAATTGTGCGCACGCTTGTGCGCCGTTTTTACAAAGTATTCAGATTGCCTCTCGGGTTTGCATTTCTAGCTGAATTGGCCATAGAATCAATTGTGTCGAGACGGTTTTTGAATTTGAGGCCTCGGGTGCGGAGTTTTTGACGTCGTCGCCCATAGTCAAATTGCGCGCACGCTTGTGCGCCGTTTTTAGAAAGTATTCAGATTGCCTCTCGGGTTTGCAATTCTAGCTGAATTGGCCATAGAATCAATTGTGTCGAGACGGTTTTTGAATTTGAGGCCACGGGTGCGGAGTTTTTGACGTCGTCGCCCATAGCCAAATTGCGCGCACGCTTGTGCGCCGTTTTTACAAAGTTTTCAGATTGCCTCTCGGGTTTGCATTTCTATCTGAATTGGCCATAGAATCAATTGTGTCGAGACGGTTTTTGAATTTGAGGCCTCGGGTGCGGAGTTTTTGACGTCGTCGCCCATAGCCAAACTTGCGCGCATGGTTGTGTGCCATTTTTACAAAGTTTTCAGATTGCCTCTCGGGTTTGCTTTCCTAGCTGAATTGGCCATAGAATCAATTGCGTCGAGACGGTTTTTGAATTTGAGGCCTCGGGTGCGGAGTTTTTGACGTCGTCGCACATCGCCAAATTGCGCGCACGCTTGTGCGCCGTTTTTACAAAGTTTTCAGATTGCCTCTCGGGTTTGCATTTCTATCTGAATTGGCCATAGAATCAATTGTGTCGAGACAGTTTTTGAATTTGAGGCCTCGGGTGCGGAGTTTTTGACGTCGTCACCCATAGCCAAACTTGCGCGCATGGTTGTGTGCCATTTTTACAAAGTTTTCAGATTGCCTCCCAAGTTTGCATCCCTCACTGAATTGGCCATAGAATCAATTGTGTCGAGACAGTTTTTGAATTTGAGACCTCGGGTGCGGAGTTTTTGACGTCGTCGCCCATAGCCAAATTGCGCGCACGCTTGTGCGCCGTTTTTATAAAGTTTTCAGATTGCCTCTCGGGTTTGCATTTCTAGCTGAATTGGCCATAGAATCAATTTTGTCGAGACGGTTTTTGAATTTGAGGCCTCGGGTGCGGAGTTTTTGATGTCGTCGCCCATAGCCAAATTGCGCGCACGCTTGTGCGCCGTTTTTATAAAGTTTTCAGATTGCCTCTCGGGTTTGCATTTCTAGCTGAATTGGCCATAGAATCAATTTTGTCGAGACAGTTTTTGAATTTGAGGCCTCGGGTGCGGAGTTTTTGACGTCGTCGCACATCGCCAAATTGCGCGCACGCTTGTGCGCCGTTTTTATAAAGTTTTCAGATTGCCTCTCGGGTTTGCATTTCTAGCTGAATTGGCCATAGAATCAATTTTGTCGAGACAGTTTATGAATTTGAGGCCTCGGGTGCGGAGTTTTTGACGTCGTCGCACATCGCCAAAATGCGCGCACGCTTGTGCGCCGTTTTTACAAAGTTTTCAGATTGCCTCTCGGGTTTGCATTTCTATCTGAATTGGCCATAGAATCAATTGTGTCGAGACAGTTTTTGAATTTGAGGCCTCGGGTGCGGAGTTTTTGACGTCGTCACCCATAGCTAAACTTGCGCGCATGGTTGTGTGCCATTTTTACAAAGTTTTCAGATTGCCTCCCAAGTTTGCATCCCTCACTGAATTGGCCATAGAATCAATTGTGTCGAGACAGTTTTTGAATTTGAGACCTCGGGTGCGGAGTTTTTGACGTCGTCGCCCATAGCCAAATTGCGCGCACGCTTGTGCGCCGTTTTTATAAAGTTTTCAGATTGCCTCTCGGGTTTGCTTTCCTAGCTGAATTGGCCATAGAATCAATTGCGTCGAGACGGTTTTTGAATTTGAGGCCTCGGGTGCGGAGTTTTTGACGTCGTCGCCCATAGTCAAATTGTGCGCACGCTTGTGCGCCGTTTTTACAAAGTATTCAGATTGCCTCTCGGGTTTGCATTTCTAGCTGAATTGGCCATAGAATCAATTGTGTCGAGACGGTTTTTGAATTTGAGGCCTCGGGTGCGGAGTTTTTGACGTCGTCGCCCATAGTCAAATTGCGCGCACGCTTGTGCGCCGTTTTTAGAAAGTATTCAGATTGCCTCTCGGGTTTGCAATTCTAGCTGAATTGGCCATAGAATCAATTGTGTCGAGACGGTTTTTGAATTTGAGGCCACGGGTGCGGAGTTTTTGACGTCGTCGCCCATAGCCAAATTGCGCGCACGCTTGTGCGCCGTTTTTACAAAGTTTTCAGATTGCCTCTCGGGTTTGCATTTCTATCTGAATTGGCCATAGAATCAATTGTGTCGAGACGGTTTTTGAATTTGAGGCCTCGGGTGCGGAGTTTTTGACGTCGTCGCCCATAGCCAAACTTGCGCGCATGGTTGTGTGCCATTTTTACAAAGTTTTCAGATTGCCTCTCGGGTTTGCTTTCCTAGCTGAATTGGCCATAGAATCAATTGCGTCGAGACGGTTTTTGAATTTGAGGCCTCGGGTGCGGAGTTTTTGATGTCGTCGCCCATAGCCAAATTGCGCGCACGCTTGTGCGCCGTTTTTATAAAGTTTTCAGATTGCCTCTCGGGTTTGCATTTCTAGCTGAATTGGCCATAGAATCAATTTTGTCGAGACAGTTTTTGAATTTGAGGCCTCGGGTGCGGAGTTTTTGACGTCGTCGCACATCGCCAAATTGCGCGCACGCTTGTGCGCCGTTTTTATAAAGTTTTCAGATTGCCTCTCGGGTTTGCATTCCTAGCTGAATTGGCCATAGAATCAATTGCGTCGAGACGGTTTTTGAATTTGAGGCCTCGGGTGCGGAGTTTTTGACGTCGTCGCCCATAGTCAAATTGTGCGCACGCTTGTGCGCCGTTTTTACAAAGTATTCAGATTGCCTCTCGGGTTTGCATTTCTAGCTGAATTGGCCATAGAATCAATTGTGTCGAGACGGTTTTTGAATTTGAGGCCTCGGGTGCGGAGTTTTTGACGTCGTCGCCCATAGTCAAATTGCGCGCACGCTTGTGCGCCGTTTTTACAAAGTATTCAGATTGCCTCTCGGGTTTGCAATTCTAGCTGAATTGGCCATAGAATCAATTGTGTCGAGACGGTTTTTGAATTTGAGGCCTCGGGTGCGGAGTTTTTGATGTCGTCGCCCATAGCCAAATTGCGCGCACGCTTGTGCGCCGTTTTTATAAAGTTTTCAGATTGCCTCTCGGGTTTGCATTTCTAGCTGAATTGGCCATATAATCAATTTTGTCGAGACAGTTTTTGAATTTGAGGCCTCGGGTGCGGAGTTTTTGACGTCGTCGCACATCGCCAAATTGCGCGCACGCTTGTGCGCCGTTTTTATAAAGTTTTCAGATTGCGTCTCGGGTTTGCATTTCTAGCTGAATTGGCCATAGAATCAATTTTGTCGAGACAGTTTTTGAATTTGAGGCCTCGGGTGCGGAGTTTTTGACGTCGTCGCACATCGCCAAATTGCGCGCACGCTTGTGCGCCGTTTTTACAAAGTTTTCAGATTGCCTCTCGGGTTTGCATTTCTATCTGAATGGGCCATAGAATCAATTGTGTCGAGACAGTTTTTGAATTTGAGGCCTCGGGTGCGGAGTTTTTGACGTCGTCACCCATAGCCAAACTTGCGCGCATGGTTGTGTGCCATTTTTACAAAGTTTTCAGATTGCCTCCCAAGTTTGCATCCCTCACTGAATTGGCCATAGAATCAATTGTGTCGAGACAGTTTTTGAATTTGAGACCTCGGGTGCGGAGTTTTTGACGTCGTCGCCCATAGCCAAATTGCGCGCACGCTTGTGCGCCGTTTTTATAAAGTTTTCAGATTGCCTCTCGGGTTTGCATTTCTAGCTGAATTGGCCATAGAATCAATTTTGTCGAGACGGTTTTTGAATTTGAGGCCTCGGGTGCGGAGTTTTTGATGTCGTCGCCCATAGCTAAATTGCGCGCATGCTTGTGCGCCGTTTTTATAAAGTTTTCAGATTGCCTCTCGGGTTTGCATCTCTAGCTGAATTGGCCATAGAATCAATTTTGTCGAGACAGTTTTTGAATTTGAGGCCTCGGGTGCGGAGTTTTTGACGTCGTCGCACATCGCCAAATTGCGCGCACGCTTGTGCGCCGTTTTTATAAAGTTTTCAGATTGCCTCTCGGGTTTGCATTTCCAGCTGAATTGGCCATAGAATCAATTTTGTCGAGACAGTTTTTGAATTTGAGGCCTCGGGTGCGGAGTTTTTGACGTCGTCGCCCATAGTCAAATTGTGCGCACGCTTGTGCGCCGTTTTTACAAAGTATTCAGATTGCCTCTCGGGTTTGCATTTCTAGCTGAATTGGCCATAGAATCAATTGTGTCGAGACGGTTTTTTAATTTGAGGCCTCGGGTGCGGAGTTTTTGACGTCGTCGCCCATAGTCAAATTGCGCGCACGCTTGTGCGCCGTTTTTACAAAGTATTCAGATTGCCTCTCGGGTTTGCAATTCTAGCTGAATTGGCCATAGAATCAATTGTGTCGAGACGGTTTTTGAATTTGAGGCCTCGGGTGCGGAGTTTTTGATGTCGTCGCCCATAGCCAAATTGCGCGCACGCTTATGCGCCGTTTTTATAAAGTTTTCAGATTGCCTCTCGGGTTTGCATTACTAGCTGAATTGGCCATAGAATCAATTTTGTCGAGACAGTTTTTGAATTTGAGGCCTCGGGTGCGGAGTTTTTAACGTCGTCGCACATCGCCAAATTGCGCGCACGCTTGTGCGCCGTTTTTATAAAGTTTTCAGATTGCCTCTCGGGTTTGCATTTCTAGCTGAATTGGCCATAGAATCAATTTTGTCAAGACAGTTTTTGAATTTGAGGCCTCGGGTGCGGAGTTTTTGACGTCGTCGCACATCGCCAAATTGCGCGCACGCTTGTGCGCCGTTTTTACAAAGTTTTCAGATTGCCTCTCGGGTTTGCATTTCTATCTGAATTGGCCAAAGAATCAATTGTGTCGAGACGGTTTTTGAATTTGAGGCCTCGGGTGCGGAGTTTTTGACGTCGTCACCCATAGCCAAACTTGCGCGCATGGTTGTGTGCCATTTTTACAAAGTTTTCAGATTGCCTCCCAAGTTTGCATCCCTCACTGAATTGGCCATAGAATCAATTGTGTCGAGACAGTTTTTGAATTTGAGACCTCGGGTGCGGAGTTTTTGACGTCGTCGCCCATAGCCAAATTGCGCGCACGCTTGTGCGCCATTTTTATAAAGTTTTCAGATTGCCTCTCGGGTTTGCATTTCTAGCTGAATTGGCCATAGAATCAATTTTGTCGAGACGGTTTTTGAATTTGAGGCCTCGGGTGCGGAGTTTTTGATGTCGTCGCCCATAGCCAAATTGCGCGCACGCTTGTGCGCCGTTTTTATAAAGTTTTCAGATTGCCTCTCGGGTTTGCATTTCTAGCTGAATTGGCCATAGAATCAATTTTGTCGAGACAGTTTTTGAATTTGAGGCCTCGGGTGCGGAGTTTTTGACGTCGTCGCACATCGCCAAATTGCGCGCACGCTTGTGCGCCGTTTTTACAAAGTTTTTAGATTGCCTCTCTGGTTTGCATTTCTAGCTGAATTGGCCATAGAATCAATTTTGTCGAGACGGTTTTTGAATTTGAGGCCTCGGGTGCGGAGTTTTTTATGTCGTCGCCCATAGCCAAATTGCGCGCACGCTTGTGCGCCGTTTTTATAAAGTTTTCAGATTGCCTCTCGGGTTTGCATCTCTAGCTGAATTGGCCATAGAATCAATTTTGTCGAGACAATTTTTGAATTTGAGGCCTCGGGTGCGGAGTTTTTGACGTCGTCGCACATCGCCAAATTGCGCGCACGCTTGTGCGCCGTTTTTATAAAGTTTTCAGATTGCCTCTCTGGTTTGCATTCCTAGCTGAATTGGCCATAGAATCAATTGCGTCGAGACGGTTTTTGAATTTGAGGCCTCGGGTGCGGAGTTTTTGACGTCGTCGCCCATAGTCAAATTGTGCGCACGCTTGTGCGCCGTTTTTACAAAGTATTCAGATTGCCTCTCGGGTTTGCATTTCTAGCTGAATTGGCCATAGAATCAATTTTGTCGAGACAGTTTTTGAATTTGAGGCCTCGGGTGCGGAGTTTTTGACGTCGTCGCACATCGCCAAATTGCGCGCACGCTTGTGCGCCGTTTTTATAAAGTTTTCAGATTGCCTCTCGGGTTTGCATTCCTAGCTGAATTGGCCATAGAATCAATTGCGTCGAGACGGTTTTTGAATTTGAGGCCTCGGGTGCGGAGTTTTTGACGTCGTCGCCCATAGTCAAATTGTGCGCACGCTTGTGCGCCGTTTTTACAAAGTATTCAGATTGCCTCTCGGGTTTGCATTTCTAGCTGAATTGGCCATAGAATCAATTGTGTCGAGACGGTTTTTGAATTTGAGGCCTCGGGTGCGGAGTTTTTGACGTCGTCGCCCATAGTCAAATCGCGCGCACGCTTGTGCGCCGTTTTTACAAAGTATTCAGATTGCCTCTCGGGTTTGCATTTCTAGCTGAATTGGCCATAGAATCAATTTTGTCGAGACGGTTTTTGAATTTGAGGCCTCGGGTGCGGAGTTTTTGATGTCGTCGCCCATAGCCAAATTGCGCGCACGCTTGTGCGCCGTTTTTATAAAGTTTTCAGATTGCCTCTCGGGTTTGCATTTCTAGCTGAATTGGCCATAGAATCAATTTTGTCGAGACAGTTTTTGAATTTGAGGCCTCGGGTGCGGAGTTTTTGACGTCGTCGCACATCGCCAAATTGCGCGCACGCTTGCGCGCCGTTTTTACAAAGTTTTCAGATTGCCTCTCTGGTTTGCATTTCTAGCTGAATTGGCCATAGAATCAATTTTGTCGAGACGGTTTTTGAATTTGAGGCCTCGGGTGCGGAGTTTTTGATGTCGTCGCCCAGAGCCAAATTGCGCGCACGCTTGTGCGCCGTTTTTATAAAGTTTTCAGATTGCCTCTCGGGTTTGCATCTCTAGCTGAATTGGCCATAGAATCAATTTTGTCGAGACAATTTTTGAATTTGAGGCCTCGGGTGCGGAGTTTTTGACGTCGTCGCACATCGCCAAATTGCGCGCACGCTTGTGCGCCGTTTTTATAAAGTTTTCAGATTGCCTCTCTGGTTTGCATTCCTAGCTGAATTGGCCATAGAATCAATTGCGTCGAGACGGTTTTTGAATTTGAGGCCTCGGGTGCGGAGTTTTTGACGTCGTCGCCCATAGTCAAATTGTGCGCACGCTTGTGCGCCGTTTTTACAAAGTATTCAGATTGCCTCTCGGGTTTGCATTTCTAGCTGAATTGGCCATAGAATCAATTTTGTCGAGACAGTTTTTGAATTTGAGGCCTCGGGTGCGGAGTTTTTGACGTCGTCGCACATCGCCAAATTGCGCGCACGCTTGTGCGCCGTTTTTATAAAGTTTTCAGATTGCCTCTCGGGTTTGCATTCCTAGCTGAATTGGCCATAGAATCAATTGCGTCGAGACGGTTTTTGAATTTGAGGCCTCGGGTGCGGAGTTTTTGACGTCGTCGCCCATAGTCAAATTGTGCGCACGCTTGTGCGCCGTTTTTACAAAGTATTCAGATTGCCTCTCGGGTTTGCATTTCTAGCTGAATTGGCCATAGAATCAATTGTGTCGAGACGGTTTTTGAATTTGAGGCCTCGGGTGCGGAGTTTTTGACGTCGTCGCCCATAGTCAAATCGCGCGCACGCTTGTGCGCCGTTTTTACAAAGTATTCAGATTGCCTCTCGGGTTTGCAATTCTAGCTGAATTGGCCATAGAATCAATTGTGTCGAGACGGTTTTTGAATTTGAGGCCTCGGGTGCGGAGTTTTTGATGTCGTCGCCCATAGCCAAATTGCGCGCACGCTTGTGCGCCGTTTTTATAAAGTTTTCAGATTGCCTCTCGGGTTTGCATTTCTAGCTGAATTGGCCATAGAATCAATTTTGTCGATACAGTTTTTGAATTTGAGGCCTCGGGTGCGGAGTTTTTGACGTCGTCGCACATCGCCAAATTGCGCGCACGCTTGTGCGCCGTTTTTATAAAGTTTTCAGATTGCCTCTCGGGTTTGCATTTCTAGCTGAATTGGCCATAGAATCAATTTTGTCGAGACAGTTTTTGAATTTGAGGCCTCGGGTGCGGAGTTTTTGACGTCGTCGCACATCGCCAAATTGCGCGCACGCTTGTGCGCCGTTTTTACAAAGTTTTCAGATTGCCTCTCGGGTTTGCATTTCTATCTGAATTGGCCATAGAATCAATTGTGTCGAGACGGTTTTTGAATTTGAGGCCTCGGGTGCGGAGTTTTTGACGTCGTCGCCCATAGCCAAATTGCGCGCACGCTTGTGCGCCGTTTTTATAAAGTTTTCAGATTGCCTCTCGGGTTTGCATTTCTAGCTGAATTGGCCATAGAATCAATTTTGTTGAGACGGTTTTTGAATTTGAGGCCTCGGGTGCGGAGTTTTTGATGTCGTCGCCCATAGCCAAATTGCGCGCACGCTTGTGCGCCGTTTTTATAAAGTTTTCAGATTGCCTCTCGGGTTTGCATTTCTAGCTGAATTGGCCATAGAATCAATTTTGTCGAGACAGTTTTTGAATTTGAGGCCTCGGGTGCGGAGTTTTTGACGTCGTCGCACATCGCCAAATTGCGCGCACGCTTGTGCGCCGTTTTTACAAAGTTTTCAGATTGCCTCTCGGGTTTGCATTTCTAGCTGAATTGGCCATAGAATCAATTTTGTCGAGACGGTTTTTGAATTTGAGGCCTCGGGTGCGGAGTTTTTGATGTCGTCGCCCATAGCCAAATTGCGCGCACGCTTGTGCGCCGTTTTTATAAAGTTTTCAGATTGCCTCTCGGGTTTGCATTTCTAGCTGAATTGGCCATAGAATCAATTGTGTCGAGACGGTTTTGGAATTTGAGGCCTCGGGTGCGGAGTTTTTGACGTCGTCGCCCATAGTCAAATCGCGCGCACGCTTGTGCGCCGTTTTTACAAAGTATTCAGATTGCCTCTCGGGTTTGCAATTCTAGCTGAATTGGCCATAGAATCAATTGTGTCGAGACGGTTTTTGAATTTGAGGCCTCGGGTGCGGAGTTTTTGATGTCGTCGCCCATAGCCAAATTGCGCGCACGCTTGTGCGCCGTTTTTATAAAGTTTTCAGATTGCCTCTCGGGTTTGCATTTCTAGCTGAATTGGCCATAGAATCAATTTTGTCGAGACAGTTTTTGAATTTGAGGCCTCGGGTGCGGAGTTTTTGACGTCGTCGCACATCGCCAAATTGCGCGCACGCTTGTGCGCCGTTTTTTTAAAGTTTTCAGATTGCCTCTCGGGTTTGCATTTCTAGCTGAATTGGCCATAGAATCAATTTTGTCGAGACAGTTTTTGAATTTGAGGCCTCGGGTGCGGAGTTTTTGACGTCGTCGCACATCGCCAAATTGCGCGCACGCTTGTGCGCCGTTTTTACAAAGTTTTCAGATTGCCTCTCGGGTTTGCATTTCTATCTGAATTGGCCATAGAATAAATTGTGTCGAGACGGTTTTTGAATTTGAGGCCTCGGGTGCGGAGTTTTTGACGTCGTCGCCCATAGCCAAATTGCGCGCACGCTTGTGCGCCGTTTTTATAAAGTTTTCAGATTGCCTCTCGGGTTTGCATTTCTAGCTGAATTGGCCATAGAATCAATTTTGTTGAGACGGTTTTTGAATTTGAGGCCTCGGGTGCGGAGTTTTTGATGTCGTCGCCCATAGCCAAATTGCGCGCACGCTTGTGCGCCGTTTTTATAAAGTTTTCAGATTGCCTCTCGGGTTTGCATTTCTAGCTGAATTGGCCATAGAATCAATTTTGTCGAGACAGTTTTTGAATTTGAGGCCTCGGGTGCGGAGTTTTTGATGTCGTCGCACATCGCCAAATTGCGCGCACGCTTGTGCGCCGTTTTTACAAAGTTTTCAGATTGCCTCTCGGGTTTGCATTTCTAGCTGAATTGGCCATAGAATCAATTTTGCCGAGACGGTTTTTGAATTTGAGGCCTCGGGTGCGGAGTTTTTGATGTCGTCGCCCATAGCCAAATTGCGCGCACGCTTGTGCGCCGTTTTTATAAAGTTTTCAGATTGCCTCTCGGGTTTGCATTTCTAGCTGAATTGGCCATAGAATAAATTTTGTCGAGACAGTTTTTGAATTTGAGGCCTCGGGTGCGGAGTTTTTGACGTCGTCGCACATCGCCAAATTGCGCGCACGCTTGTGCGCCATTTTTATAAAGTTTTCAGATTGCCTCTCGGGTTTGCATTCCTAGCTAAATTGGCCATAGAATCAATTGCGTCGAGACGGTTTTTGAATTTAAGGCCTCGGGTGCGTAGTTTTTGACGTCGTCGCCCATAGTCAAATTGTGCGCACGCTTGTGCGCCGTTTTTACAAAGTATTCAGATTGCCTCTCGGGTTTGCATTTCTAGCTGAATTGGCCATAGAATCAATTGTGTCGAGACGGTTTTTGAATTTGAGGCCTCGGGTGCGGAGTTTTTGACGTCGTCGCCCATAGTCAAATTGCGCGCACGTTTGTGCGCCGTTTTTACAAAGTATTCAGATTGCCTCTCGGGTTTGCAATTCTAGCTGAATTGGCCATAGAATCAATTGTGTCGAGACGGTTTTTGAATTTGAGGCCTCGGGTGCGGAGTTTTTGATGTCGTCGCCCATAGCCAAATTGCGCGCACGCTTGTGCGCCATTTTTATAAAGTTTTCAGATTGCCTCTCGGGTTTGCATTACTAGCTGAATTGGCCATATAATCAATTTTGTCGAGACAGTTTTTGAATTTGAGGCCTCGGGTGCGGAGTTTTTGACGTCGTCGCACATCGCCAAATTGCGCGCACGCTTGTGCGCCGTTTTTATAAAGTTTTCAGATTGCCTCTCGGGTTTGCATTCCTAGCTGAATTGGCCATAGAATCAATTGCGTCGAGCCGGTTTTTGAATTTGAGGCCTCGGGTGCGGAGTTTTTGACGTCGTCGCCCATAGTCAAATTGTGCGCACGCTTGTGCGCCGTTTTTACAAAGTATTCAGATTGCCTCTCGGGTTTGCATTTCTAGCTGAATTGGCCATAGAATCAATTGTGTCGAGACGGTTTTGGAATTTGAGGCCTCGGGTGCGGAGTTTTTGACGTCGTCGCCCATAGTCAAATCGCGCGCACGCTTGTGCGCCGTTTTTACAAAGTATTCAGATTGCCTCTCGGGTTTGCAATTCTAGCTGAATTGGCCATAGAATCAATTGTGTCGAGACGGTTTTTGAATTTGAGGCCTCGGGTGCGGAGTTTTTGATGTCGTCGCCCATAGCCAAATTGCGCGCACGCTTGTGCGCCGTTTTTATAAAGTTTTCAGATTGCCTCTCGGGTTTGCATTTCTAGCTGAATTGGCCATAGAATCAATTTTGTCGAGACAGTTTTTGAATTTGAGGCCTCGGGTGCGGAGTTTTTGACGTCGTCGCACATCGCCAAATTGCGCGCACGCTTGTGCGCCGTTTTTATAAAGTTTTCAGATTGCCTCTCGGGTTTGCATTCCTAGCTGAATTGGCCATAGAATCAATTTTGTCGAGACAGTTTTTGAATTTGAGGCCTCGGGTGCGGAGTTTTTGACGTCGTCGCACATCGCCAAATTGCGCGCACGCTTGTGCGCCATTTTTACAAAGTTTTCAGATTGCCTCTCGGGTTTGCATTTCTAGCTAAAATTGGTCATAGAATCAATTGTGTCGAGACGGTTTTTGAATTTGAGGCCACGGGTGCGGAGTTTTTGACGTCGTCGCCCATAGCCAAATTGCGCGCACGCTTGTGCGCCGTTTTTACAAAGTTTTCAGATTGCCTCTCGGGTTTGCATTTCTATCTGAATTGGCCATAGAATCAATTGTGTCGAGACGGTTTTTGAATTTGAGGCCTCGGGTGCGGAGTTTTTGACGTCGTCGCCCATAGCCAAACTTGCGCGCATGGTTGTGTGCCATTTTTACAAAGTTTTCAGATTGCCTCCCAAGTTTGCATCCCTCACTGAATTGGCCATATAATCAATTGTGTCGAGACAGTTTTTGAATTTGAGACCTCGGGTGCGGAGTTTTTGACGTCGTCGCCCATAGCCAAATTGCGCGCACGCTTGTGCGCCGTTTTTACAAATTTTCAGATTGCCTCTCGGGTTTGCATTCCTAGCTGAATTGGCCATAGAATCAATTGCGTCGAGACGGTTTTTGAATTTGAGGCCTCGGGTGCGGAGTTTTTGACGTCGTCGCCCATAGTCAAATTGTGCGCACGCTTGTGCGCCGTTTTTACAAAGTATTCAGATTGCCTCTCGGGTTTGCATTTCTAGCTGAATTGGCCATAGAATCAATTGCGTCGAGACGGTTTTTGAATTTGAGGCCTCGGGTGCGGAGTTTTTGACGTCGTCGCCCATAGTCAAATTGCGCGCACGCTTGTGCGCCGTTTTTACAAAGTATTCTGATTGCCTCTCGGGTTTGCAATTCTAGCTGAATTGGCCATAGAATCAATTGTGTCGAGACGGTTTTTGAATTTGAGGCCTCTGGTGTGGAGTTTTTGACGTCGTCGCCCATAGCCAAATTGCGCGCACGCTTGTGCGCCGTTTTTACAAAGTTTTCAAATTGCCTCTCGGGTTTGCATTTCTAGCCAAAATTGGTTATAGAATCAATTGTGTCGAGACGGTTTTTGAATTTGAGGCTTCGGGTGCAGAGTTTTTGACGTCGTCACCAATAGCCAAATTGCACGCACGCTTGCGCGCCGTTTTTACAAAGTTTTCAGATTGCCTCTCGGGTTTGAATTTCCCACTGAATTGGCCATATAATCAATTGTGTCGAGATGGCTTTTGAATTTGAGGCCTCGGGTGCGGAGTTTTTGACGTCGTCGCCCATAGCCAAATTGCGTGCACGCTTGTGCGCCGTTTTTACAAAGTTTTCAGATTGCCTCTCGGGTTTGCATTTCCAGCTGAATTGGCCATAGAATCAATTTTGTCGAGACGGTTTTTGAATTTGAGGCCTCGGGTGCGGAGTTTTTGACGTCGTCGCCCCTAACCAAATTGCGCGCACGCTGGTGCGCCGTTTTTACAAAGTTTTCAGATTGCCATTCGGGTTTGCATTTCTAGCTGAATTGGCCATAGAATCAATTGTGTCGAGACGGTTTTTGAATTTGAGGCCTCGGGTGCGGAGTTTTTGACGTCGTCGCCCATAGTCAAATTGCGCGCACGGTTGTGCGCCGTTTTTACAAAGTTTTCAGATTGCCTCTCGGGTTTGCATTTCTAGCTGAATTGGCCATAGAATCAATTGTGTCGAGACGGTTTTTGAATTTGAGGCCTCGGGTGCGGAGTTTTTGACGTCGTCGCCCATAGTCAAATTGCGCGCACGCTTGTGCGCCGTTTTTACAAAGTTTTCAAATTGCCTCTCGGGTTTGCATTTCTAGCTAAAATTGGTCATAGAATCAATTGGGTCGAGACGGTTTTTGAATTTGAGGCCTCGGGTGCGGAGTTTTTGACGTCGTCGCCCATAGCCAAATTGCGCGCACGCTTGTGCGCCGTTTTTACAAAGTTTTCAAATTGCCTCTCGGGTTTGAATTTCCCACTGAATTGGCCATAGAATCAATTGTGTCAAGACGGTTTTTGAATTTGAGGCCTCTGGTGCGGAGTTTTTGACGTCGTCGCCCATAGCCAAATTGCGCGCACGCTTGTGCGCCGTTTTTACAAAGTTTTCAAATTGCCTCTCGGGTTTGCATTTCTAGCTAAAATTGGTCATAGAATCAATTGTGTCGAGACGGTTTTTGAATTTGAGGCCTCGGGTGCAGAGTTTTTGACGTCGTCACCAATAGCCAAATTGCGCGCACGCTTGTGCGCCGTTTTTACAAAGTTTTCAGATTGCCTCTCGGGTTTGCATTTCTAGTTGAATTGGCCATAGAATCATTTGCGTCGAGACGGTTTTTGAATTTGAGGCCTCGGGTGCGGAGTTTTTGACGTCGTCGCCCATAGTCAAATTGTGCGCACGCTTGTGCGCCGTTTTTACAAAGTATTCAGATTGCCTCTCGGGTTTGCATTTCTAGCTGAATTGGCCATAGAATCAATTGCGTCGAGACGGTTTTTGAATTTGAGGCCTCGGGTGCGGAGTTTTTGACGTCGTCGCCCATAGTCAAATTGCGCGCACGCTTGTGCGCCGTTTTTACAAAGTATTCTGATTGCCTCTCGGGTTTGCAATTCTAGCTGAATTGGCCATAGAATCAATTGTGTCGAGACGGTTTTTGAATTTGAGGCCTCTGGTGTGGAGTTTTTGACGTCGTCGCCCATAGCCAAATTGCGCGCACGCTTGTGCGCCGTTTTTACAAAGTTTTCAAATTGCCTCTCGGGTTTGCATTTCTAGCCAAAATTGGTTATAGAATCAATTGTGTCGAGACGGTTTTTGAATTTGAGGCTTCGGGTGCAGAGTTTTTGACGTCGTCACCAATAGCCAAATTGCACGCACGCTTGCGCGCCGTTTTTACAAAGTTTTCAGATTGCCTCTCGGGTTTGAATTTCCCACTGAATTGGCCATATAATCAATTGTGTCGAGATGGCTTTTGAATTTGAGGCCTCGGGTGCGGAGTTTTTGACGTCGTCGCCCATAGCCAAATTGCGTGCACGCTTGTGCGCCGTTTTTACAAAGTTTTCAGATTGCCTCTCGGGTTTGCATTTCCAGCTGAATTGGCCATAGAATCAATTTTGTCGAGACGGTTTTTGAATTTGAGGCCTCGGGTGCGGAGTTTTTGACGTCGTCGCCCCTAACCAAATTGCGCGCACGCTGGTGCGCCGTTTTTACAAAGTTTTCAGATTGCCATTCGGGTTTGCATTTCTAGCTGAATTGGCCATAGAATCAATTGTGTCGAGACGGTTTTTGAATTTGAGGCCTCGGGTGCGGAGTTTTTGACGTCGTCGCCCATAGTCAAATTGCGCGCACGGTTGTGCGCCGTTTTTACAAAGTTTTCAGATTGCCTCTCGGGTTTGCATTTCTAGCTGAATTGGCCATAGAATCAATTGTGTCGAGACGGTTTTTGAATTTGAGGCCTCGGGTGCGGAGTTTTTGACGTCGTCGCCCATAGTCAAATTGCGCGCACGCTTGTGCGCCGTTTTTACAAAGTTTTCAAATTGCCTCTCGGGTTTGCATTTCTAGCTAAAATTGGTCATAGAATCAATTGGGTCGAGACGGTTTTTGAATTTGAGGCCTCGGGTGCGGAGTTTTTGACGTCGTCGCCCATAGCCAAATTGCGCGCACGCTTGTGCGCCGTTTTTACAAAGTTTTCAAATTGCCTCTCGGGTTTGAATTTCCCACTGAATTGGCCATAGAATCAATTGTGTCAAGACGGTTTTTGAATTTGAGGCCTCTGGTGCGGAGTTTTTGACGTCGTCGCCCATAGCCAAATTGCGCGCACGCTTGTGCGCCGTTTTTACAAAGTTTTCAAATTGCCTCTCGGGTTTGCATTTCTAGCTAAAATTGGTCATAGAATCAATTGTGTCGAGACGGTTTTTGAATTTGAGGCCTCGGGTGCAGAGTTTTTGACGTCGTCACCAATAGCCAAATTGCGCGCACGCTTGTGCGCCGTTTTTACAAAGTTTTCAGATTGCCTCTCGGGTTTGCATTTCTAGTTGAATTGGCCATAGAATCATTTGCGTCGAGACGGTTTTTGAATTTGAGGCCTCGGGTGCGGAGTTTTTGACGTCGTCGCCCATAGTCAAATTGTGCGCACGCTTGTGCGCCGTTTTTACAAAGTATTCAGATTGCCTCTCGGGTTTGCATTTCTAGCTGAATTGGCCATAGAATCAATTGCGTCGAGACGGTTTTTGAATTTGAGGCCTCGGGTGCGGAGTTTTTGACGTCGTCGCCCATAGTCAAATTGCGCGCACGCTTGTGCGCCGTTTTTACAAAGTATTCTGATTGCCTCTCGGGTTTGCAATTCTAGCTGAATTGGCCATAGAATCAATTGTGTCGAGACGGTTTTTGAATTTGAGGCCTCTGGTGTGGAGTTTTTAACGTCGTCGCCCATAGCCAAACTTGCGCGCATGGTTGTGTGCCATTTTTACAAAGTTTTCAGATTGCCTCCCAAGTTTGCATCCCACACTGAATTGGCCATAGAATCAATTGTGTCGAGACGGTTTTTAAATTTGAGGCCTCGGGTGCGGAGTTTTTGACGTCGTCGCCCATAGCCAAATTGCGCGCACGCTTGTGCGCCGTTTTTACAAAGTTTTCAGATTGCCTCTCGGGTTTGCATTTCTAGCTGAATTGGCCATAGAATCAATTGTGTCGAGACGGTTTTTGAATTTGAGGCCTCGGGTGCGGGGTTTTTGACGTCGTCGCCCATACTCAAATTGCGCGCACGCTTGTGCGCCGTTTTTACAAAGTATTCAGATTGCCTCTCGGGTTTGCATTACTAGCTGAATTGGCCATAGAATCAATTGTGTCGAGACGGTTTTTGAATTTGAGGCCTCTGGTGCGGAGTTTTTGACGTCGTCGCCCATAGCCAAATTGCGCGCACGCTTGTGCGCCGTTTTTACAAAGTTTTCAAATTGCCTCTCGGGTTTGCATTTCTAGCTAAAATTGGTCATAGAATCAATTGTGTCGAGACGGTTTTTGAATTTGAGGCCTCGGGTGCAGAGTTTTTGACGTCATCCCCAATAGCCAAATTGCGTGCACGCTTGTGCGCCGTTTTTACAAAGTTTTCAGATTGCCTCTCGGGTTTGAATTTCCCACTGAATTGGCCATATAATCAATTGTGTTGAGATGGTTTTTTAATTTGAGGCCTCGGGTGCGGAGTTTTTGACGTCGTCGCCCATAGCCAAATTGCGCGCACGCTTGTGTGCCGTTTTTACAAAGTTTTCAGATTGCCTCTCGGGTTTGCATTTCCATCTGAATTAGCCATATAATCAATTGTGTCGAGACGGTTTTTGAATTTGAGGCCTCGGGTGCGGAGTTTTTGATGTCGTCGCCCATAGCCAAATTGCGCGCACGCTTGTGCGCCGTTTTTATAAAGTTTTCAGATTGCCTCTCGGGTTTGCATTTCTAGCTGAATTGGCCATAGAATCAATTTTGTCGAGACAGTTTTTGAATTTGAGGCCTCGGGTGCGGAGTTTTTGACGTCGTCGCCCATAGTCAAATTGCGCGCACGCTTGTGCGCCGTTTTTACAAAGTTTTCAGATTGCCTCTCGGGTTAGCATTTCTATCTGAATTGGCCATAGAATCAATTGTGTCGAGACGGTTTTTGAATTTGAGGCCTCGGGTGCGGAGTTTTTAACGTCGTCGCCCATAGCCAAACTTGCGCGCATGGTTGTGTGCCATTTTTACAAAGTTTTCAGATTGCCTCCCAAGTTTGCATCCCACACTGAATTGGCCATAGAATCAATTGTGTCGAGACGGTTTTTAAATTTGAGGCCTCGGGTGCGG
Organism: Galeopsis tetrahit; assembly: GCA_963675135.1. Lineage (NCBI taxonomy): Eukaryota > Viridiplantae > Streptophyta > Magnoliopsida > Lamiales > Lamiaceae > Galeopsis > Galeopsis tetrahit. The sequence continues at coordinate 7,270,449 of OY776121.1, read as the reverse complement.
AGTTTTTGACGTCGTCGCCCATAGCCAAATTGCGCGCACGCTTGTGCGCCGTTTTTACAAAGTTTTCAGATTGCCTCTCGGGTTTGCATTTCTAGCTGAATTGGCCATAGAATCAATTGTGTCGAGACGGTTTTTGAATTTGAGGCCTCGGGTGCGGAGTTTTTGACGTCGTCGCCCATACTCAAATTGCGCGCACGCTTGTGCGCCGTTTTTACAAAGTATTCAGATTGCCTCTCGGGTTTGCATTACTAGCTGAATTGGCCATAGAATCAATTGTGTCGAGACGGTTTTTGAATTTGAGGCCTCTGGTGCGGAGTTTTTGACGTCGTCGCCCATAGCCAAATTGCGCGCACGCTTGTGCGCCGTTTTTACAAAGTTTTCAAATTGCCTCTCGGGTTTGCATTTCTAGCTAAAATTGGTCATAGAATCAATTGTGTCGAGACGGTTTTTGAATTTGAGGCCTCGGGTGCAGAGTTTTTGACGTCATCCCCAATAGCCAAATTGCGTGCACGCTTGTGCGCCGTTTTTACAAAGTTTTCAGATTGCCTCTCGGGTTTGAATTTCCCACTGAATTGGCCATATAATCAATTGTGTTGAGATGGTTTTTTAATTTGAGGCCTCGGGTGCGGAGTTTTTGACGTCGTCGCCCATAGCCAAATTGCGCGCACGCTTGTGTGCCGTTTTTACAAAGTTTTCAGATTGCCTCTCGGGTTTGCACTTCCATCTGAATTAGCCATATAATCAATTTTGTCGAGACGGTTTTTGAATTTGAGGACTCGGGTGCGGAGTTTTTGACGTCGTCGCCCATAGTCAAATTGCGCGCACGGTTGTGCGCCGTTTTTACAAAGTTTTCAGATTGCCTCTCGGGTTTGCATTTTTAGCTGAATTGGCCATAGAATCAATTGTGTCGAGACGGTTTTTGAATTTGAGGCCTCGGGTGCGGAGTTTTTGACGTCGTCGCCCATAGTCAAATTGCGCGCACGCTTGTTCGCCGTTTTTACAAAGTTTTCAAATTGCCTCTCGGGTTTGCATTTCTAGATAAAATTGGTCATAGAATCAATTGGGTCGAGACGGTTTTTGAATTTGAGGCCTCGGGTGCGGAGTTTTTGACGTCGTCGCCCATAGCCAAATTGCGTGCACGCTTGTGCGCCGTTTTTACAAAGTTTTCAGATTGCCTCTCGGGTTTGCATTTCTAGCTGAATTGGCCATAGAATCAATTTTGTCGAGACGGTTTTTGAATTTGAGGCCTCGGGTGCGGAGTTTTTGACGTCGTCGCCCCTAACCAAATTGCGCGCACGCTGGTGCGCCGTTTTTACAAAGTTTTCAGATTGCCATTCGGGTTTGCATTTCTAGCTGAATTGGCCATAGAATCAATTGTGTCGAGACGGTTTTTGAATTTGAGGCCTCGGGTGCGGAGTTTTTGACGTCGTCGCCCATAGTCAAATTGCGCGCACGGTTGTGCGCCGTTTTTACAAAGTTTTCAGATTGCCTCTCGGGTTTGCATTTCTAGCTGAATTGGCCATAGAATCAATTGTGTCGAGACGGTTTTTGAATTTGAGGCCTCGGGTGCGGAGTTTTTGACGTCGTCGCCCATAGTCAAATTGCGCGCACGCTTGTGCGCCGTTTTTACAAAGTTTTCAAATTGCCTCTCGGGTTTGCATTTCTAGCTAAAATTGGTCATAGAATCAATTGTGTCGAGACGGTTTTTGAATTTGAGGCCTCGGGTGCGGAGTTTTTGACGTCGTCGCCCATAGTCAAATTGCGCGCACGCTTGTTCGCCGTTTTTACAAAGTTTTCAAATTGCCTCTCGGGTTTGCATTTCTAGCTAAAATTGGTCATAGAATCAATTGGGTCGAGACGGTTTTTGAATTTGAGGCCTCGGGTGCGGAGTTTTTGACGTCGTCGCCCATAGCCAAATTGCGCGCACGCTTGTGCGCCATTTTTACAAAGTTTTCAAATTGCCTCTCGGGTTTGAATTTCCCACTGAATTAGCCATAGAATCAATTGTGTCGAGACGGTTTTTGAATTTGAGGCCTCGGGTGCGGAGTTTTTGACATCGTCGCCCATAGCCAAATTGCGCGCACGCTTGTGCGCCGTTTTTACAAAGTTTTCAGATTGCCTCTCGGGTTTGCATTCCCAGCTGAATTGGCCATATAATCAATTGTGTCGAGACGGTTTTTGAATTTGAGGCCTCGGGTGCGGAGTTTTTTACGTCGTCGCCCCTAACCAAATTGCGCGCACGCTTGTGCGCCATTTTTACAAAGTTTTCAGATTGCCATTCGGGTTTGCATGTCTAGCTGAATTGGCCATAGAATCAATTGTATCGAGACGGTTTTTGAATTTGAGGCCTCGGGTGCAGAGTTTTTGACGTCGTCACCAATAGCCAAATTGCGCGCACGCTTGTTCGCCGTTTTTACAAAGTTTTCAAATTGCCTCTCGGGTTTGCATTTCTAGCTAAAATTGGTCATAGAATCAATTGTGTCGAGACGGTTTTTGAATTTGAGGCCTCGGGTGCAGAGTTTTTGACGTCATCCCCAATAGCCAAATTGCGTGCACGCTTGTGCGCCGTTTTTACAAAGTTTTCAGATTGCCTCTCGGGTTTGAATTTCCCACTGAATTGGCCATATAATCAATTGTGTTGAGATGGTTTTTTAATTTGAGGCCTCGGGTGCGGAGTTTTTGACGTCGTCGCCCATAGCCAAATTGCGCGCACGCTTGTGTGCCGTTTTTACAAAGTTTTCAGATTGCCTCTCGGGTTTGCACTTCCATCTGAATTAGCCATATAATCAATTTTGTCGAGACGGTTTTTGAATTTGAGGACTCGGGTGCGGAGTTTTTGACGTCGTCGCCCATAGTCAAATTGCGCGCACGGTTGTGCGCCGTTTTTACAAAGTTTTCAGATTGCCTCTCGGGTTTGCATTTTTAGCTGAATTGGCCATAGAATCAATTGTGTCGAGACGGTTTTTGAATTTGAGGCCTCGGGTGCGGAGTTTTTGACGTCGTCGCCCATAGTCAAATTGCGCGCACGCTTGTTCGCCGTTTTTACAAAGTTTTCAAATTGCCTCTCGGGTTTGCATTTCTAGATAAAATTGGTCATAGAATCAATTGGGTCGAGACGGTTTTTGAATTTGAGGCCTCGGGTGCGGAGTTTTTGACGTCGTCGCCCATAGCCAAATTGCGTGCACGCTTGTGCGCCGTTTTTACAAAGTTTTCAGATTGCCTCTCGGGTTTGCATTTCTAGCTGAATTGGCCATAGAATCAATTTTGTCGAGACGGTTTTTGAATTTGAGGCCTCGGGTGCGGAGTTTTTGACGTCGTCGCCCCTAACCAAATTGCGCGCACGCTGGTGCGCCGTTTTTACAAAGTTTTCAGATTGCCATTCGGGTTTGCATTTCTAGCTGAATTGGCCATAGAATCAATTGTGTCGAGACGGTTTTTGAATTTGAGGCCTCGGGTGCGGAGTTTTTGACGTCGTCGCCCATAGTCAAATTGCGCGCACGGTTGTGCGCCGTTTTTACAAAGTTTTCAGATTGCCTCTCGGGTTTGCATTTCTAGCTGAATTGGCCATAGAATCAATTGTGTCGAGACGGTTTTTGAATTTGAGGCCTCGGGTGCGGAGTTTTTGACGTCGTCGCCCATAGTCAAATTGCGCGCACGCTTGTGCGCCGTTTTTACAAAGTTTTCAAATTGCCTCTCGGGTTTGCATTTCTAGCTAAAATTGGTCATAGAATCAATTGTGTCGAGACGGTTTTTGAATTTGAGGCCTCGGGTGCGGAGTTTTTGACGTCGTCGCCCATAGTCAAATTGCGCGCACGCTTGTTCGCCGTTTTTACAAAGTTTTCAAATTGCCTCTCGGGTTTGCATTTCTAGCTAAAATTGGTCATAGAATCAATTGGGTCGAGACGGTTTTTGAATTTGAGGCCTCGGGTGCGGAGTTTTTGACGTCGTCGCCCATAGCCAAATTGCGCGCACGCTTGTGCGCCATTTTTACAAAGTTTTCAAATTGCCTCTCGGGTTTGAATTTCCCACTGAATTAGCCATAGAATCAATTGTGTCGAGACGGTTTTTGAATTTGAGGCCTCGGGTGCGGAGTTTTTGACATCGTCGCCCATAGCCAAATTGCGCGCACGCTTGTGCGCCGTTTTTACAAAGTTTTCAGATTGCCTCTCGGGTTTGCATTCCCAGCTGAATTGGCCATATAATCAATTGTGTCGAGACGGTTTTTGAATTTGAGGCCTCGGGTGCGGAGTTTTTTACGTCGTCGCCCCTAACCAAATTGCGCGCACGCTTGTGCGCCATTTTTACAAAGTTTTCAGATTGCCATTCGGGTTTGCATGTCTAGCTGAATTGGCCATAGAATCAATTGTATCGAGACGGTTTTTGAATTTGAGGCCTCGGGTGCAGAGTTTTTGACGTCGTCACCAATAGCCAAATTGCGCGCACGCTTGTTCGCCGTTTTTACAAAGTTTTCAAATTGCCTCTCGGGTTTGCATTTCTAGCTAAAATTGGTCATAGAATCAATTGGGTTGAGAAGGTTTTTGAATTTGAGGCCTCGGGTGTGGAGTTTTTGACGTCGTCGCCCATAGCCAAATTGCGCGCACGCTTGTGCGCCGTTTTTACAAAGTTTTCAGATTGCCTCTCGGGTTTGCATTTCTAGCTGAATTGGCCATAGAATCAATTTTGTCGAGACGGTTTTTGAATTTGAGGCCTCGGGTGCGGAGTTTTTGACGTCGTCGCCCATAGCCAAATTGCGCGCACGCTTGTGCGCCGTTTTTACAAAGTTTTCAAATTGCCTCTCGGGTTTGCATATCTAGCTAAAATTGGTCATAGAATCAATTGTGTCGAGACGCTTTTTGAATTTGAAGCCTCGGGTGCAGAGTTTTTGACGTCGTCACCAATAGCCAAATTGCGAGCACGCTTGTGCGCCGTTTTTACAAAGTTTTCAGATTGCCTCTCGGGTTTGAATTCCCCACTGAATTGGCCATAGAATCAATTGTGTCGAGACGGTTTTTGAATTTGAGGCCTCGGTTGCGGAGTTTTTGACGTCGTCGCCCATAGCCAAATTGCGCGCACGCTTGTGCGCCGTTTTTACAAAGTTTTCAAATTGCCTCTCGGGTTTGAATTTCCCACTGAATTGGCAATAGAATCAATTGTGTCGAGACGGTTTTTGAATTTGAGGCCTCGGTTGCGGAGTTTTTGACGTCGTCGCCCATAGCCAAATTGCGCGCATGCTTGTGCGCCGTTTTTACAAAGTTTTCAGATTGCCTCTCGGGTTTGCATTTCTAGCTGAATTGGCCATAGAATCAATTTTGTCGAGACGGTTTTTGAATTTGAGGCCTCGGGTGCGGAGTTTTTGACGTCGTCGCCCCTAACCAATTTGCGCGCACGCTTGTGCGCCGTTTTTACAAAGTTTTCAGATTGCCATTCGGGTTTGCATTTCTAGCTGAATTGGCCATAGAATCAATTGTGTCGAGACGGTTTTTGAATTTGAGGCCTCGGGTGCGGTGTTTTTTACGTCGTCGCCCATAGCCAAATTGCGCGCACGCTTGTGCGCCGTTTTTACAAAGTTTTCAAATTGCCTCTCGGGTTTGAATTTCCCACTGAATTGGCAATAGAATCAATTGTGTCGAGACGGTTTTTGAATTTGAGGCCTCGGTTGCGGAGTTTTTGACGTCGTCGCCCATAGCCAAATTGCGCGCATGCTTGTGCGCCGTTTTTACAAAGTTTTCAGATTGCCTCCCGGGTTTGCATTCCTAGCTGAATTGGCCATAGAATCAATTTTGTCGAGACGGTTTTTGAATTTGAGGTCTCGGGTGCGGAGTTTTTGACGTCGTCGCCCCTAACCAAATTGCGCGCACGCTTGTGCGCCATTTGTACAAAGTTTTCAGATTGCCATTCGGGTTTGCATTTCTAGCTGAATTGGCCATAGAATCAATTGTGTCGAGACGGTTTTTGAATTTGAGGCCTCGGGTGCAGAGTTTTTGACGTCGTCACCAATAGCCAAATTGCGCGCACGCTTGTGCGCCGTTTTTACAAAGTTTTCAGATTACCATTCGGGTTTTCATTTCTAGCTGAATTGGCCATAGAATCAATTGTGTCGAGACGGTTTTTGAATTTGAGGCCTCGGGTGCGGAGTTTTTGACGTCGTCGGCAATAGTCAAATTGCGCGCACGCTTGTGCGCCGTTTTTACAAAGTTTTCAAATTGCCTCTCGGGTTTGCATTTCTAGCTAAAATTGGTCATAGAATCAATGGGGTCGAGACGGTTTTTGAATTTGAGGCCTCGGGTGCGGAGTTTTTGACGTCGTCGCCCATAGCCAAATTGCGCGCACGCTTGTGCGCCGTTTTTACAAAGTTTTCAAATTGCCTCTCGGGTTTGAATTTCCCACTAAATTGGCCATAGAATCAATTGTGTCGAGACGGTTTTTGAATTTGAGGCCTCGGGTGCGGAGTTTTTGACGTCGTCGCCCATAGCCAAATTGCGCGCACGCTTGTGCGCCGTTTTTACAAAGTTTTCAGATTGCCTCTCGGGTTTGCATTTCTAGCTGAATTGGCCATAGAATCAATTTTGTCGAGACGGTTTTTGAATTTGAGGCCTCGGGTGCGGAGTTTTTGACGTCGTCGCCCATAGCCAAATTGCGCGCACGCTTGTGCGCCGTTTTTACAAAGTTTTCAAATTGCCTCTCGGGTTTGCATTTCTAGCTAAAATTGGTCATATAATCAATTGTGTCGAGACGCTTTTTGAATTTGAGGCCTCGGGTGCAGAGTTTTTGACGTCGTCACCAATAGCCAAATTGCGAGCACGCTTGTGCGCCGTTTTTACAAAGTTTTCAGATTGCCTCTCGGGTTTGAATTTCCCACTGAATTGGCCATAGAATCAATTGTGTCGAGACGGTTTTTGAATTTGAGGCCTCGGGTGCGGAGTTTTTGACGTCGTCGCCCATAGCCAAATTGCGCGCACGCTTGTGCGCCGTTTTTTACAAAGTTTTCAGATTGCCTCTCGGGTTTGCATTTCTAGCTGAATTGGCCATAGAATCAATTTTGTCGAGACGGTTTTTGAATTTGAGGCCTCGGGTGCGGAGTTTTTTACGTCGTCGCCCCTAACCAATTTGCGCGCACGCTTGTGCGCCGTTTTTACAAAGTTTTCAGATTGCCATTCGGGTTTGCATTTCTAGCTGAATTGGCCATAGAATCAATTGTGTCGAGACGGTTTTTGAATTTGAGGCCTCGGGTGCGGAGTTTTTGACGTCGTCGCCCATAGTCAAATTGCGCGCACGGTTGTGCGCCGTTTTTACAAAGTTTTCAGATTGCCTCTCGGGTTTGCATTTCTAGCTGAATTGGCCATAGAATCAATTGTGTCGAGACGGTTTTTAAATTTGAGGCCTCGGGTGCGGAGTTTTTGACGTCGTCGCCCATAGTCAAATTGCGCGCACGCTTGTGCGCCGTTTTTACAAAGTTTTCAAATTGCCTCTCGAGTTTGCATTTCTAGCTAAAATTGGTCATAGAATCAATTGTGTCGAGACGGTTTTTGAATTTGAGGCCTCGGGTGCGGAGTTTTTGACGTCGTCGCCCTTAGCCAAATTGCGCGCACGCTTGTGCGCCGTTTTTACAAAGTTTTCAAATTGCCTCTCGGGTTCGAATTTCCCACTGAATTGGCAATAGAATCAATTGTGTCGAGACGGTTTTTGAATTTGAGGCCTCGGTTGCGGAGTTTTTTACGTCGTCGCCCATAGCAAAATTGCGCGCACGCTTGTGCGCCGTTTTTACAAAGTTTTCAGATTGCCTCCCGGGTTTGCATCTCTAGCTGAATTGGCCATAGAATCAATTTTGTCGAGACGGTTTTTGAATTTGAGGCCTCGGGTGCGGAGTTTTTGACGTCGTCGCCCCTAACCAAATTGCGCGCACGCTTGTGCGCCATTTTTACAAAGTTTTCAGATTGCCATTCGGGTTTGCATTTCTAGCTGAATTGGCCATAGAATCAATTGTGTCGAGACGGTTTTTGAATTTGAGGCCTCGGGTGCAGAGTTTTTGACGTCGTCACCAATAGCCAAATTGCACGCACGGTTGTGCGCCGTTTTTACAAAGTTTTCAGATTGCCTCTCGGGTTTGAATTTCCCACTGAATTGGCCATATAATCAATTGTGTCGAGACGGTTTTTGAATTTGAGGCCTCGGGTGCGGAGTTTTTGACGTAGTCGCCCATAGCCAAACTTGCGCGCATGGTTGTGTGCCATTTTTACAAAGTTTTCAGATTGCATCCCAAGTTTGCATCCCTCACTGAATTGGCCATAGAATCAATTGTGTCGAGACGGTTTTTGAATTTGAGGCCTCGGGTGCGGAGTTTTTGACGTCGTCGCCCAAAGCCAAATTGCGCGCACGCTTGTGCGCCGTTTTTACAAAGTTTTCAGATTGCCTCTCGGGTTTGCATATCTAGCTGAATTGGCCATAGAATCAATTGTGTCGAGACGGTTTTAGAATTTGAGGCCTCGGGTGCGGAGTTTTTGACGTCGTCGCCCATAGCCAAATTGCGCGCACGCTTGTGCGCCGTTTTTACAAAGTTTTCAGATTGCCTCTCGGGTTTTCATTTCTAGCTAAAATTGGTCATAGAATCAATTGTGTCGAGACGGTTTTTGAATATGAGGCCTCGGGTGCGGAGTTTTTGACGTCGTCGCCCTAGCCTCTCGGGTTTGCATCTCTAGCTGAATTGGCCATAGAATCAATTGTGTCGAGACGGTTTTTGAATTTGAGGCCTCGGGTGCGGAGTTTTTGACGTCGTCGCCCCTAACCAAATTGCGCGCACGCTTGTGCGCCCTTTTTACAAAGTTTTCAGATTGCCATTCGGGTTTGCATTTCTAGCTGAATTGGCCATAGAATCAATTGTGTCGAGACGGTTTTTTAATTTGAGGCCTCGGGTGCGGAGTTTTTGACGTCGTCGCCCATAGTCAAATTGCGCGAACGGTTGTGCGCCGTTTTTACAAAGTTTTCAGATTGCCTCTCGGGTTTGCATTTCTAGCTGAATTGGCCATAGAATCAATTGTGTCGAGACGGTTTTTGAATTTGAGGCCTCAGGTGCGGAGTTTTTGACGTCGTCGCCCATAGTCAAATTGCGCGCACGCTTGTGCGCCGTTTTTACAAAGTTTTCAAATTGCCTCTCGGGTTTGCATTTCTAGCTAAAATTGGTCATAGAATCAATTGTGTCGAGACGGTTTTTGAATTTGAGGCCTCGGGTGCGGAGTTTTTGACGTCGTTGCCCATAGCCAAATTGCGCGCACGCTTGTGCGCCGTTTTTACAAAGTTTTCAGATTGCCTCTTGGGTTTGCATTTCAATCTGAATTGGCCATAGAATCAATTGTGTCGAGACGGTTTTTGAATTTGAGGCCTCGGGTGCGGAGTTTTTGACGTCGTCGCCCATAGCCAAACTTGCGCGCATGGTTGTGTGCCATTTTTACAAAGTTTTCAGATTGCCTCCTAAGTTTGCATCCCTCACTGAATTGGCCATAGAATCAATTTTGTCGAGACGGTTTTTGAATTTGAGGCCTCGGGTGCGGAGTTTTTGACTTCGTCGCCCCTAACCAAATTGCGCGCACGCTTGTGCCCCGTTTTTACAAAGTTTTCAGATTGCCATTCGGGTTTGCATTTCTAGCTGAATTAGCCATAGAATCAATTGTGTCGAGACGGTTTTTGAATTTGAGGCCTCGGGTGCGGAGTTTTTGATGTCGTCGCCCATAGCCAAATTGCGCGCACGCTTGTGCGCCGTTTTTACAAAGTTTTCAGATTGCCTCTCGGGTTTGCATTTCTAGCTGAATTGGCCATAGAATCAATTTTGTCGAGACGGTTTTTGAATTTGAGGCCTCGGGTGCGGAGTTTTTGACGTCGTCGCCCATCGCCAAATTGCGCGCACGCTTGTGCGCCGTTTTTACAAAGTTTTCAGATTGCCTCTCGGGTTTGCATTTCTAGCTAAAATTGGTCATAGAATCAATTGTGTCGAGACGGTTTTTGAATATGAGGCCTCGGGTGCGGAGTTTTTGACGTCGTCGCCCTAGCCTCTCGGGTTTGCATCTCTAGCTGAATTGGCCATATAATCAATTATGTCGAGACGGTTTTTGAATTTGAGGCCTCGGGTGCGGAGTTTTTGACGTCGTCGCCCCTAACCAAATTGCGAGCACGCTTGTGCGCCCTTTTTACAAAGTTTTCAGATTGCCATTCGGGTTTGCATTTCTAGCTGAATTGGCCATAGAATCAATTGTGTCGAGACGGTTTTTTAATTTGAGGCCTCGGGTGCGGAGTTTTTGACGTCGTCGCCCATAGTCAAATTGCGCGAACGGTTGTGCGCCGTTTTTACAAAGTTTTCAGATTGCCTCTCGGGTTTGCATTTCTAGCTGAATTGGCCATAGAATCAATTGTGTCGAGACGGTTTTTGAATTTGAGGCCTCGGGTGCGGAGTTTTTGACGTCGTCGCCCATAGTCAAATTGCGCGCACGCTTGTGCGCCGTTTTTACAAAGTTTTCAAATTGCCTCTCGGGTTTGCATTTCTAGCAAAAATTGGTCATAGAATCAATTGTGTCGAGACGGTTTTTGAATTTGAGGCCTCGGGTGCGGAGTTTTTGACGTCGTCGCCCATAGCCAAACTTGCGCGCATGGTTGTGTGCCATTTTTACAAAGTTTTCAGATTGCCTCCTAAGTTTGCATCCCTCACTGAATTGGCCATAGAATCAATTTTGTCGAGACGGTTTTTGAATTTGAGGCCTCGGGTGCGGAGTTTTTGACTTCGTCGCCCCTAACCAAATTGCGCGCACGCTTGTGCCCCGTTTTTACAAAGTTTTCAGATTGCCATTCGGGTTTGCATTTCTAGCTGAATTGGCCATAGAATCAATTGTGTCGAGACGGTTTTTGAATTTGAGGCCTCGGGTGCGGAGTTTTTGATGTCGTCGCCCATAGCCAAATTGCGCGCACGCTTGTGCGCCGTTTTTACAAAGTTTTCAGATTGCCTATCGGGTTTGCATTTCTAGCTGAATAGGCCATAGAATCAATTTTGTCGAGACGGTTTTTGAATTTGAGGCCTCGGGTGCGGAGTTTTTGACGTCGTCGCCCATCGCCAAATTGCGCACACGCTTGTGCGCCGTTTTTACAAAGTTTTAAGATTGCCTCTCGGGTTTGCATTTCTAGCTAAAATTGGTCATAGAATCAATTGTGTCGAGACGGTTTTTGAATTTGAGGCCACGGGTGCGGAGTTTTTGACGTCGTCGCCCATAGCCAAATTGTGCGCACGCATGTGCGCCGTTTTTACAAAGTTTACAGATTGCCTCTTGGGTTTGCATTTCTATCTGAATTGGCCATAGAATCAATAGTGTCGAGACGGTTTTTGAATTTGAGGCCTCGGGTGCGGAGTTTTTGACGTCGTCGCCCATAGCCAAACTTGCGCGCATGGTTGTGTGCCATTTTTACAAAGTTTTCAGATTGCCTCCCAAGTTTGCATCCCTCGCTGAATTGGCCATAGAATCAATTGTGTCGAGACGGTTTTTGAATTTGAGGCCTCGGGTGCGGAGTTTTTGACGTCGTCGCCCATAGCCAAATTGCGCGCACGCTTGTGCGCCATTTTTTACAAAGTTTTCAGATTGCCTCTCGGGTTTGCATTTCTAGCTGAATTGGCCATAGAATCAATTTTGTCGAGACGGTTTTTGAATTTGAGGCCTCGGGTGCGGAGTTTTTTACGTCGTCGCCCCTAACCAATTTGCGCGCACGCTTGTGCGCCGTTTTTACAAAGTTTTCAGATTGCCATTCGGGTTTGCATTTCTAGTTGAATTGGCCATAGAATCAATTGTGTCGAGACGGTTTTTGAATTTGAGGCCTCGGGTGCGGAGTTTTTGACGTCGTCGCCCATAGTCAAATTGCGCGCACGGTTGTGCGCCGTTTTTACAAAGTTTTCAGATTGCCTCTCGGGTTTGCATATCTAGCTGAATTGGCCATAGAATCAATTGTGTCGAGACGGTTTTTAAATTTGAGGCCTCGGGTGCGGAGTTTTTGACGTCGTCGCCCATAGTCAAATTGCGCGCACGCTTGTGCGCCGTTTTTACAAAGTTTTCAAATTGCCTCTCGGGTTTGAATTTCCCACTGAATTGGCAATAGAATCAATTGTGTCGAGACTGTTTTTGAATTTGAGGCCTCGGTTGCGGAGTTTTTGACGTCGTCGCCCATAGCCAAATTGCGCGCACGCTTGTGCGCCGTTTTTACAAAGTTTTCAGATTGCCTCCCGGGTTTGCATTTCTAGCTGAATTGGCCATAGAATCAATTTTGTCGAGACGGTTTTTGAATTTGAGGCCTCGGGTGCGGAGTTTTTGACGTCGTCACCAATAGCCAAATTGCACGCACGCTTGTGCGCCGTTTTTACAAAGTTTTCAGATTGCCTCTCGGGTTTGAATTTCCCACTGAATTGGCCATATAATCAATTGTGTCGAGACGGTTTTTGAATTTGAGGCCTCGGGTGCGGAGTTTTTGACGTCGTCTCCCATAGTCAAATTACACGCACGGTTGTGCGCCGTTTTTACAAAGTTTTCAGATTGCCTCTCGGGTTTGCATATCTAGCTGAATTGGCCATAGAATCAATTGTGTCGAGACGGTTTTTAAATTTGAGGCCTCGGGTGCGGAGTTTTTGACGTCGTCGCCCATAGTCAAATTGCGCGCACGCTTGTGCGCCGTTTTTACAAAGTTTTCAAATTGCCTCTCGAGTTTGCATTTCTAGCTAAAATTGGTCATAGAATCAATTGTGTCGAGACGGTTTTTGAATTTGAGGCCTCGGGTGCGGAGATTTTGACGTCGTCGCCCATAGCCAAATTGCGCGCACGCTTGTGCGCCGTTTTTACAAAGTTTTCAAATTGCCTCTCGGGTTTGAATTTCCCACTGAATTGACAATAGAATCAATTGTGTCGAGACGGTTTTGGAATTTGAGGCCTCGGTTGCGGAGTTTTTGACGTCGTCGCCCAAAGCCAAATTGCGCGCACGCTTGTGCGCCGTTTTTACAAAGTTTTCAGATTGCCTCCCGGGTTTGCATTTCTAGCTGAATTGGCCATAGAATCAATTTTGTCGAGACGGTTTTTGAATTTGAGGCCTCGGGTGCGGAGTTTTTGACGTCGTCGCCCCTAACCAAATTGCGCGCACGCTTGTGCGCCATTTTTACAAAGTTTTCAGATTGCCATTCGGGTTTGCATTTCTAGCTGAATTGGCCATAGAATCAATTGTGTCGAGACGGTTTTTGAATTTGAGGCCTCGGGTGCAGAGTTTTTGACGTCGTCACCAATAGCCAAATTGCACGCACGCTTGTGCGCCGTTTTTACAAAGTTTTCAGATTGCCTCTCGGGTTTGAATTTCCCACTGAATTGGCCATATAATCAATTGTGTCGAGACGGTTTTTGAATTTGAGGCCTCGGGTGCGGAGTTTTTGACGTCGTCGCCCATAGCCAAACTTGCGCGCATGGTTGTGTGCCATTTTTACAAAGTTTTCAGATTGTATCCCAAGTTTGCATCCCTCACTGAATTGGCCATATAATCAATTGTGTCGAGACGGTTTTTGAATTTGAGGCCTCGGGTGCGGAGTTTTTGACGTCGTCGCCCAAAGCCAAATTGCGCGCACGCTTGTGCGCCGTTTTTACAAAGTTTTCAGATTGCCTCTCGGGTTTGCATATCTAGCTGAATTGGCCATAGAATCAATTGTGTCGAGACGGTGTTTGAATTTGAGGCCTCGGGTGCGGAGTTTTTGACGTCGTCGCCCATAGCCAAATTGCGCGCACGCCTGTGCGCCGTTTTTACAAAGTTTTCAGATTGCCTCTCGGGTTTGCATTTCTAGCTAAAATTGGTCATAGAATGAATTGTGTCGAGACGGTTTTTGAATATGAGGCCTCGGGTGCGGAGTTTTTGACGTCGTCGCCCTAGCCTCTCGGGTTTGCATCTCTAGCTGAATTGGCCATAGAATCAGTTATGTCGTGACTGTTTTTGAATTTGAGGCCTCGGGTGCGGAGTTTTTGACGTCGTCGCCCCTAACCAAATTGCGCGCACGCTTGTGCGCCGTTTTTACAAAGTTTTCAGATTGCCATTCGGGTTTGCATTTGTAGCTGAATTGGCCATAGAATCAATTGTGTCGAGACGGTTTTTTAATTTGAGGCCTCGGGTGCGGAGTTTTTGACGTCGTCGCCCATAGTCAAATTGCGCGAACGGTTGTGTGCCGTTTTTACAAAGTTTTCAGATTGCCTCTCGGGTTTGCATTTCTAGCTGAATTGGCCATAGAATCAATTGTGTCGAGACGGTTTTTGAATTTGAGGCCTCGGGTGCGGAGTTTTTGACGTCGTCGCCCATAGTCAAATTGCGCGCACGCTTGTGCGCCGTTTTTACAAAGTTTTCAAATTGCCTCTCGGGTTTGCATTTACTAGCTAAAATTGGTCATAGAATCAATTGTGTCGAGACGGTTTTTGAATTTGAGGCCTCGGGTGCGGAGTTTTTGACGTCGTCGCCCATAGCCAAATTGCGCGCACGCTTGTGCGCCGTTTTTACAAAGTTTTCAGATTGCCTATTGGGTTTGCATTTCAATCTGAATTGGCCATAGAATCAATTGTGTCGAGACGGTTTTTGAATTTGAGGCCTCGGGTGGGGAGTTTTTGACGTCGTCGCCCATAGCCAAACTTGCGCGCATGGTTGTGTGCCATTTTTACAAAGTTTTCAGATTGCCTCCTAAGTTTGCATCCCTCACTGAATTGGCCATAGAATCAATTTTGTCGAGACGGTTTTTGAATTTGAGGCCTCGGGTGCGGAGTTTTTGACTTCGTCGCCCCTAACAAAATTGCGCGCACGCTTGTGCCCCGTTTTTACAAAGTTTTCAGATTGCCATTCGGGTTTGCATTTCTAGCTGAATTGGCCATAGAATCAATTGTGTCGAGACGGTTTTTGAATTTGAGGCCTCGGGTGCGGAGTTTTTGATGTCGTCCCCATAGCCAAATTGCGCGCACGCTTGTGCGCCGTTTTTACAAAGTTTTCAGATTGCCTCTCGGGTTTGCATTTCTAGCTGAATTGGCCATAGAATCAATTTTGTCGAGACGGTTTTTGAATTTGAGGCCTCGGGTGCGGAGTTTTTGACGTCGTCGCCCATCGCCAAATTGCGCGCACGCTTGTGCGTCGTTTTTACAAAGTTTTCAGATTGCCTCTCGGGTTTGCATTTCTAGCTAAAATTGGTCATAG
Source organism: Galeopsis tetrahit (assembly GCA_963675135.1). Classification (NCBI taxonomy): domain Eukaryota; kingdom Viridiplantae; phylum Streptophyta; class Magnoliopsida; order Lamiales; family Lamiaceae; genus Galeopsis; species Galeopsis tetrahit. The sequence continues at coordinate 7,255,230 of OY776121.1, read as the reverse complement.
AATCAATTGTGTCGAGACTGTTTTTGAATTTGAGGCCACGGGTGCGGAGTTTTTGACGTCGTCGCCCATAGCCAAATTGTGTGCACGCTTGTGCGCCGTTTTTACAAAGTTTACAGATTGCCTCTTGGGTTTGCATTTCTATCTGAATTGGCCATATAATCAATTGTGTCGAGACGGTTTTTGAATTTGAGGCCTCGGGTGCGGAGTTTTTGACGTCGTCGCCCATAGCCAAACTTGCGCGCATGGTTGTGTGCCATTTTTACAAAGTTTTCAGATTGCCTCCCAAGTTTGCATCCCTCACTGAATTGGCCATAGAATCAATTGTTTTGAGACGGTTTTTGAATTTGAGGCCTCGGGTGCGGAGTTTTTGACGTCGTCGCCCATAGCCAAATTGCGCGCACGCTTGTGCGCCGTTTTTACAAAGTTTTCAGATTGCCTCTAGGGTTTGCATTTCTAGCTGAATTGGCCATAGAATCAATTGTGTCGAGACGGTTTTTGAATTTGAGGCCTCGAGTGCGGAGTTTTTGACGTCGTCGCCCATAGCCAAATTGCGCGCACGCTTGTGCGCCATTTTTACAAAGTTTTCAAATTGCCTCTCGGGTTTGCATTTCTAGCTAAAATTGGTCATAGAATCAATTGTGTCGAGACGGTTTTTGAATTTGAGGCCTCGGGTGCGGAGTTTTTGACGTCGTCGCCCATAGCCAAATTGCGCGCACGCTTGTGCGCCGTTTTTACAAAGTTTTCAGATTGCCTCTCGGGTTTGAATTTCCCACTGAATTGGCCATAGAATCAATTGTGTCGAGACGGTTTTTGAATTTGAGGCCTCGGGTGCGGAGTTTTTGACATCGTCGCCCATAGCCAAATTGCGCGCACGCTTGTGCGCCGTTTTTACAAAGTTTTCAGATTGCCTCTCGGGTTTGCATTTCTAGCTGAATTGGCCATAGAATCAATTTTGTCGAGACGGTTTTTGAATTTGTGGCCTCGGGTGCGGAGTTTTTGACGTCGTCGCCTATCGCCAAATTACGCGCACGCTTGTGCGCCGTTTTTACAAAGTTTTCAGATTGCCTCTCGGGTTTGCATTTCTAGCTAAAATTGGTCATAGAATCAATTGTGTCGAGACGGTTTTTGAATTTGAGGCCTCGGGTGCGGAGTTTTTGACGTCGTCGCCCATAGTCAAATTGCGCGCACGCTTGTGCGCCGTTTTTACAAAGTTTTCTAATTGCCTCTCGGGTTTGCATTTCTAGCTAAAATTGGTCATAGAATCAATTGTGTCGAGACGGTTTTTGAATTTGAGGCCTCGGGTGCGGAGTTTTTGACGTCGTCGCCCATAGCCAAATTGCGCGCACGCTTGTGCGCCGTTTTTACAAAGTTTTCAGATTGCCTCTTGGGTTTGCATTTCAATCTGAATTGGCCATAGAATCAATTGTGTCGAGACGGTTTTTGAATTTGAGGCCTAGGGTGCGGAGTTTTTGACGTCGTCGCCCATAGCCAAACTTGCGCGCATGGTTGTGTGCCATTTTTACAAAGTTTTCAGATTGCCTCCTAAGTTTGCATCCCTCACTGAATTGGTTTATAGAATCAATTTTGTCGAGATGGTTTTTGAATTTGAGGCCTCGGGTGCGGAGTTTTTGACTTCGTCGCCCCTAACCAAATTGTGCGCCGTTTTTACAAAGTTTTCAGATTGCCATTCGGGTTTGCATTTCTAGCTGAATTGGCCATAGAATCAATTGTGTCGAGACGGTTTTTGAATTTGAGGCCTCGGGTGCGGAGTTTTTGATGTCGTCGCCCATAGCCAAATTGCGCGCACGCTTGTGCGCCGTTTTTACAAAGTTTTCAGATTGCCTCTCAGGTCTGCATTTCTAGCTGAATTGGCCATAGAATCAATTTTGTCGAGACGGTTTTTGAATTTGAGGCCTCGGGTGCGGAGTTTTTGACGTCGTCGCCCATCGCCAAATTGCGCGCACGCTTGTGCGCCGTTTTTACAAAGTTTTCAGATTGCCTCTCGGGTTTGCATTTCTAGCTAAAATTGGTCATAGAATCAATTGTGTCGAGACGGTTTTTGAATTTGAGGCCACGGGTGCGGAGTTTTTGACGTCGTCGCCCATAGCCAAATTGTGTGCACGCTTGTGCGCCGTTTTTACAAAGTTTACAGATTGCCTCTTGGGTTTGCATTTCTATCTGAATTGGCCATAGAATCAATTGTGTCGAGACGGTTTTTGAATTTGAGGCCTCGGGTGCGGAGTTTTTGACGTCGTCGCCCATAGCCAAACTTGCGCGCATGGTTGTGTGCCATTTTTACAAAGTTTTCAGATTGCCTCCCAAGTTTGCATCCCTCACTGAATTGGCCATAGAATCAATTGTGTCGAGACGGTTTTTGAATTTGAGGCCTCGGGTGCGGAGTTTTTGACGTCGTCGCCCATAGCCAAATTGCGCGCACGCTTGTGCGCCGTTTTTACAAAGTTTTCAGATTGCCTTTAGGGTTTGCATTTCTAGCTGAATTGGCCATAGAATCAATTGTGTCGAGACGGTTTTTGAATTTGAGGCCTCGGGTGCGGAGTTTTTGACGTCGTCGCCCATAGCCAAATTGCGCGCACGCTTGTGCGCCGTTTTTACAAAGTTTTCAAATTGCCTCTCGGGTTTGCATTTCTAGCTGAATTGGCCATAGAATCAATCTTGTCGAGACGGTTTTTGAATTTGTGGCCTCGGGTGCGGAGTTTTTGACGTCGTCGCCCATCGCCAAATTGCGCGCACGCTTGTGCGCCGTTTTTACAAAGTTTTCAGATTGCCTCTCGGGTTTGCATTTCTAGCTAAAATTGGTCATAGAATCTATTGTGTCGAGACGGTTTTTTGAATTTGAGGCCTCGGGTGCGGAGTTTTTGACGTCGTCGCCCATAGTCAAATTGCGCGCACGCTTGTGCGCCGTTTTTACAAAGTTTTCAAATTGCCTCTCGGGTTTGCATTTCTAGCTAAAATTGGTCATAGAATCAATTGTGTCGAGACGGTTTTTGAATTTGAGGCCTCGGGTGCGGAGTTTTTGACGTCGTCGCCCATAGCCAAATTGCGCGCACGCTTGTGCGCCGTTTTTACAAAGTTTTCAGATTGCCTCTTGGGTTTGCATTTCAATCTGAATTGGCCATAGAATCAATTGTGTCGAGACGGTTTTTGAATTTGAGGCCTCGGGTGCGGAGTTTTTGACGTCGTCGCCCATAGCCAAACTTGCGCGCATGGTTGTGTGCCATTTTTACAAAGTTTTCAGATTGCCTCCTAAGTTTTCATCCCTCACTGAATTGGCCATAGAATCAATTTTGTCGAGACGGTTTTTGAATTTGAGACCTCGGGTGCGGAGTTTTTGACTTCGTCGCCCCTAACCAAATTGTGCGCCGTTTTTACAAAGTTTTCAGATTGCCATTCGGGTTTGCATTTCTAGCTGAATTGGCCATAGAATCAATTGTGTCGAGACGGTTTTTGAATTTGAGGCCTCGGGTGCGGAGTTTTTGATGTCGTCGCCCATAGCCAAATTGCGCGCACGCTTGTGCGCCGTTTTTACAAAGTTTTCAGATTGCCTCTCGGGTCTGCATTTCTAGCTGAATTGGCCATAGAATCAATTTTGTCGAGACGGTTTTTGAATTTGAGGCCTCGGGTGCGGAGTTTTTGACGTCGTCGCCCATCGCCAAATTGCGCGCACGCTTGTGCGCCGTTTTTACAAAGTTTTCAGATTGCCTCTCGGGTTTGCATTTCTAGCTAAAATTGGTCATAGAATCAATTGTGTCGAGACGGTTTTTGAATTTGAGGCCACGGGTGCGGAGTTTTTGACGTCGTCGCCCATAGCCAAATTGTGTGCACGCTTGTGCGCCGTTTTTACAAAGTTTACAGATTGCCTCTTGGGTTTGCATTTCTATCTGAATTGGCCATAGAATCAATTGTGTCGAGAGGGTTTTTGAATTTGAGGCCTCGGGTGCGGAGTTTTTTACGTCGTCGCCCATAGCCAAACTTGCGCGCATGGTTGTGTGCCATTTTTACAAAGTTTTCAGATTGCCTCCCAAGTTTGCATCCCTCACTGAATTGGCCATAGAATCAATTGTGTCGAGACGGTTTTTGAATTTGAGGCCTCGGGTGCGGAGTTTTTGACGTCGTCGCCCATAGCCAAATTGCGCGCACGCTTGTGCGCCGTTTTTACAAAGTTTTCAGATTGCCTCTAGGGTTTGCATTTCAAGCTGAATTGGCCATAGAATCAATTGTGTCGAGACGGTTTTTGAATTTGAGGCCTCGGGTGCGGAGTTTTTGACGTCGTCGCCCATAGCCAAATTGCGCGCACGCTTGTGCGCCGTTTTTACAAAGTTTTCAAATTGCCTCTCGGGTTTGCATTTCTAGCTGAATTGGCCATAGAATCAATTTTGTCGAGACGGTTTTTGAATTTGTGGCCTCGGGTGCGGAGTTTTTGACGTCGTCGCCCATCGCCAAATTGCGCGCACGCTTGTGCGCCGTTTTTACAAAGTTTTCAGATTGCCTCTCGGGTTTGCATTTCTAGCTAAAATTGGTCATAGAATCAATTGTGTCGAGATGGTTTTTTGAATTTGAGGCCTCGGGTGCGGAGTTCTTGACGTCGTCGCCCATAGTCAAATTGCGCGCACGCTTGTGCGCCGTTTTTACAAAGTTTTCAAATTGCCTCTCGGGTTTGCATTTCTAGCTAAAATTGGTCATAGAATCAATTGTGTCGAGACGGTTTTTGAATTTGAGGCCTCGGGTGCGGAGTTTTTGACGTCGTCGCCCATAGCCAAATTGCGCGCACGCTTGTGCGCCGTTTTTACAAAGTTTTCAGATTGCCTCTTGGGTTTGCATTTCAATCTGAATTGGCCATAGAATCAATTGTGTCGAGACGGTTTTTGAATTTGAGGCCTCGGGTGCGGAGTTTTTGACGTCGTCGCCCATAGCCAAACTTGCGCGCATGGTTGTGTGCCATTTTTACAAAGTTTTCAGATTGCCTCCTAAGTTTTCATCCCTCACTGAATTGGCCATAGAATCAATTTTGTCGAGACGGTTTTTGAATTTGAGGCCTCGGGTGCGGAGTTTTTGACTTCGTCGCCCCTAACCAAATTGTGCGCCGTTTTTACAAAGTTTTCAGATTGCCATTCGGGTTTGCATTTCTAGCTGAATTGGCCATAGAATCAATTGTGTCGAGACGGTTTTTGAATTTGAGGCCTCGGGTGCGGAGTTTTTGATGTCGTCGCCCATAGCCAAATTGCGCGCACGCTTGTGCGCCGTTTTTACAAAGTTTTCAGATTGCCTCTCGGGTCTGCATTTCTAGCTGAATTGGCCATAGAATCAATTTTGTCGAGACGGTTTTTGAATTTGAGGCCTCGGGTGCGGAGTTTTTGACGTCGTCGCCCATCGCCAAATTGCGCGCACGCTTGTGCGCCGTTTTTACAAAGTTTTCAGATTGCCTCTCGGGTTTGCATTTCTAGCTAAAATTGGTCATAGAATCAATTGTGTCGAGACGGTTTTTGAATTTGAGGCCACGGGTGCGGAGTTTTTGACGTCGTCGCCCATAGCCAAATTGTGTGCACGCTTGTGCGCCGTTTTTACAAAGTTTACAGATTGCCTCTTGGGTTTGCATTTCTATCTGAATTGGCCATAGAATCAATTGTGTCGAGACGGTTTTTGAATTTGAGGCCTCGGGTGCGGAGTTTTTTACGTCGTCGCCCATAGCCAAACTTGCGCGCATGGTTGTGTGCCATTTTTACAAAGTTTTCAGATTGCCTCCCAAGTTTGCATCCCTCACTGAATTGGCCATAGAATCAATTGTGTCGAGACGGTTTTTGAATTTGAGGCCTCGGGTGCGGAGTTTTTGACGTCGTCGCCCATAGCCAAATTGCGCGCACGCTTGTGCGCCGTTTTTACAAAGTTTTCAGATTGCCTCTAGGGTTTGCATTTCAAGCTGAATTGGCCATAGAATCAATTGTGTCGAGACGGTTTTTGAATTTGAGGCCTCGGGTGCGGAGTTTTTGACGTCGTCGCCCATAGCCAAATTGCGCGCACGCTTGTGCGCCGTTTTTACAAAGTTTTCAAATTGCCTCTCGGGTTTGCATTTCTAGCTGAATTGGCCATAGAATCAATTTTGTCGAGACGGTTTTTGAATTTGTGGCCTCGGGTGCGGAGTTTTTGACGTCGTCGCCCATCGCCAAATTGCGCGCACGCTTGTGCGCCGTTTTTACAAAGTTTTCAGATTGCCTCTCGGGTTTGCATTTCTAGCTAAAATTGGTCATAGAATCAATTGTGTCGAGATGGTTTTTTGAATTTGAGGCCTCGGGTGCGGAGTTTTTGACGTCGTCGCCCATAGTCAAATTGCGCGCACGCTTGTGCGCCGTTTTTACAAAGTTTTCAAATTGCCTCTCGGGTTTGCATTTCTAGCTAAAATTGGTCATAGAATCAATTGTGTCGAGACGGTTTTTGAATTTGAGGCCTCGGGTGCGGAGTTTTTGACGTCGTCGCCCATAGCCAAATTGCGCGCACGCTTGTGCGCCGTTTTTACAAAGTTTTCAGATTGCCTCTTGGGTTTGCATTTCAATCTGAATTGGCCATAGAATCAATTGTGTCGAGACGGTTTTTGAATTTGAGGCCTCGGGTGCGGAGTTTTTGACGTCGTCGCCCATAGCCAAACTTGCGCGCACGGTTGTGTGCCATTTTTACAAAGTTTTCAGATTGCCTCCTAAGTTTGCACCCCTCACTGAATTGGCCATAGAATCAATTTTGTCGAGACGGTTTTTGAATTTGAGGCCTCGGGTGCGGAGTTTTTGACGTCGTCGCCCATAGCCAAACTTGCGCGCATGGTAGTGTGCCATTTTTACAAAGTTTTCAGATTTCCTCCCAAGTTTGCATACCTCACTGAATTGGCCATAGAATCAATTGTGTCGAGACGGTTTTTGAATTTGAGGCCTCGGGTGCGGAGTTTTTGACGTCGTCGCCCATAGTCAAATTGCGCGCACGCTTGTGCGCCGTTTTTACAAAGTTTTCAGATTGCCTCTCGGGTTTGCATTTCTAGCTAAAATTGGTCATAGAATCAATTGTGTCGAGATGGTTTTTTGAATTTGAGGCCTCGGGTGCGGAGTTTTTGACGTCGTCGCCCATAGTCAAATTGCGCGCACGCTTGTGCGCCGTTTTTACAAAGTTTTCAAATTGCCTCTCGGGTTTGCATTTCTAGCTAAAATTGGTCATAGAATCAATTGTGTCGAGACGGTTTTTGAATTTGAGGCCTCGGGTGCGGAGTTTTTGACGTCGTCGCCCATAGCCAAATTGCGCGCACGCTTGTGCGCCGTTTTTACAAAGTTTTCAGATTGCCTCTTGGGTTTGCATTTCAATCTGAATTGGCCATAGAATCAATTGTGTCGAGACGGTTTTTGAATTTGAGGCCTCGGGTGCGGAGTTTTTGACGTCGTCGCCCATAGCCAAACTTGCGCGCATGGTTGTGTGCCATTTTTACAAAGTTTTCAGATTGCCTCCTAAGTTTGCATCCCCCACTGAATTGGCCATAGAATCAATTTTGTCGAGACGGTTTTTGAATTTGAGGCCTCGGGTGCGAAGTTTTTGACTTCGTCGCCCCTAACCAAATTGCGCGCACGCTTGTGCGCCGTTTTTACAAAGTTTTCAGATTGCCATTCGGGTTTGCATTTCTAGCTGAATTGGCCATAGAATCAATTGTGTCGAGACGGTTTTTGAATTTGAGGCCTCGGGTGCGGAGTTTTTGATGTCGTCGCCCATAGCCAAATTGCGCGCACGCTTGTGCGCCGTTTTTACAAAGTTTTCAGATTGCCTCTTGGGTTTGCATTTCAATCTGAATTGGCCATAGAATCAATTGTGTCCAGACGGTTTTTGAATTTGAGGCCTCGGGTGCGGAGTTTTTGACGTCGTCGCCCATAGCCAAACTTGCGCGCATGGTTGTGTGCCATTTTTACAAAGTTTTTAGATTGCCTCCTAAGTTTGCATCCCTCACTGAATTGGCCATAGAATCAATTTTGTCGAGACGGTTTTTGAATTTGAGGCCTCGGGTGCGGAGTTTTTGACTTCGTCGCCCCTAACCAAATTGCGCGCACGCTTGTGCGCCGTTTTTACAAAGTTTTCAGATTGCCATTCGGGTTTGCATTTCTAGCTGAATTGGCCATAGAATCAATTGTGTCGAGACGGTTTTTGAATTTGAGGCCTCGGGTGTGGAGTTTTTGATGTCGTCGCCCATAGCCAAATTGCGCGCACGCTTGTGCGCCATTTTTACAAAGTTTTCAGATTGCCTCTCGGGTTTGCATTTCTAGCTGAATTGGCCATAGAATCAATTTTGTCGAGACGGTTTTTGAATTTGAGGCCTCGGGTGCGGAGTTTTTGACGTCGTCGCCCATCGCCAAATTGCGCGCACGCTTGTGCGCCGTTTTTACAAAGTTTTCAGATTGCCTCTCGGGTTTGCATTTCTAGCTAAAATTGGTCATAGAATCAATTGTGTCGAGACGGTTTTTGAATTTGAGGCCACGGGTGCGGAGTTTTTGACGTCGTCGCCCATAGCCAAATTGTGCGCACGCTTGTGCGCCGTTTTTACAAAGTTTACAGATTGCCTCTTGGGTTTGCATTTCTATCTGAATTGGCCATAGAATCAATTGTGTCGAGACAGTTTTTGAATATGAGGCCTCGGGTGCGGAGTTTTTGACGTCGTCGCCCATAGCCAAACTTGCGCGCATGGTTGTGTGCCATTTTTACAAAGTTTTCAGATTGCCTCCCAAGTTTGCATCCCTCACTGAATTGGCCATAGAATCAATTGTGTCGAGACGGTTTTTGAATTTGAGTCCTCGGGTGCGGAGATTTTGACGTCGTCGCCCATAGCCAAATTGCGCGCACGCTTGTGCGCCGTTTTTACAAAGTTTTCAGATTGCCTCTTGGGTTTGCATTTCAATCTGAATTGGCCATAGAATCAATTGTGTCCAGACGGTTTTTGAATTTGAGGCCTCGGGTGCGGAGTTTTTTACGTCGTCGCCCATAGCCAAACTTGCGCGCATGGTTGTGTGCCATTTTTACAAAGTTTTCAGATTGCCTCCTAAGTTTGCATCCCTCACTGAATTGGCCATAGAATCAATTTTGTCGAGACGGTTTTTGAATTTGAGGCCTCGGGTGCGGAGTTTTTGACTTCGTCGCCCCTAACCAAATTGCGCGCACGCTTGTGCGCCGTTTTTACAAAGTTTTCAGATTGCCATTCGGGTTTGCATTTCTAGCTGAATTGGCCATAGAATCAATTGTGTCGAGACGGTTTTTGAATTTGAGGCCTCGGGTGCGGAGTTTTTGATGTCGTCGCCCATAGCCAAATTGCGCGCACGCTTGTGCGCCATTTTTACAAAGTTTTCAGATTGCCTCTCGGGTTTGCATTTCTAGCTGAATTGGCCATAGAATCAATTTTGTCGAGACGGTTTTTGAATTTGAGGCCTCGGGTGCGGAGTTTTTGACGTCGTCGCCCATCGCAAAATTGCGCGCACGCTTCTGCGCCGTTTTTACAAAGTTTTCAGATTGCCTCTCGGGTTTGCATTTCTAGCTAAAATTGGTCATAGAATCAATTGTGTCGAGACGGTTTTTGAATTTGAGGCCACGGGTGCGGAGTTTTTGACGTCGTCGCCCATAGCCAAATTGTGCGCACGCTTGTGCGCCGTTTTTACAAAGTTTACAGATTGCCTCTTGGGTTTGCATTTCCATCTGAATTGGCCATAGAATCAATTGTGTCGAGACGGTTTTTGAATTTGAGGCCTCGGGTGCAGAGTTTTTGACGTCGTCGCCCATAGCCAAACTTGCGCGCATGGTTGTGTGCCATTTTTACAAAGTTTTCAGATTGCCTCCCAAGTTTGCATCCCTCACTGAATTGGCCATAGAATCAATTGTGTCGAGACGGTTTTTGAATTTGAGGCCTCGGGTGCGGAGTTTTTGACGTCGTCGCCCATAGCCAAATTGCGCGCACGCTTGTGCACCGTTTTTACAAAGTTTTCAGATTGCCTCTAGGGTTTGCATTTCTAGCTGAATTGGCCATAGAATCAATTTTGTTGAGACGGTTTTTGAATTTGAGGCCTCGGGTGCGGAGTTTTTGACGTCGTCGCCCAAAGCCAAATTGCGCGCACGCTTGTGCGCCGTTTTTACAAAGTTTTCAAATTGCCTCTCGGGTTTGCATTTCTAGCTAAAATTGGTCATAGAATCAATTGTGTCGAGACGGTTTTTGAATTTGAGGCCTCGGGTGCGGAGTTTTTGACGTCGTCGCCCATAGCCAAATTGCGCGCACGCTTGTGCGCCGTTTTTACAAAGTTTTCAGATTGCCTCTCGGGTTTGAATTTCCCACTGAATTGGCCATAGAATCAATTGTGTCGAGACGGTTTTTGAATTTGAGGCCTCGGGTGCGGAGTTTTTGACATCGTCGCCCATAGCCAAATTGCGCGCACGCTTGTGCGCCGTTTTTACAAAGTTTTCAGTTTGCCTCTCGGGTTTGCATTTCTAGCTGAATTGGCCATAGAATCAATTTTGTCGAGACAGTTTTTGAATTTGTGGCCTCGGGTGCGGAGTTTTTGACGTCGTCGCCCATCGCCAAATTGCGCGCACCCTTGTGCGTCGTTTTTACAAAGTTTTCAGATTGCCTCTCGGGTTTGCATTTCTAGGTAAAAATTGGTCATAGAATCAATTGTGTCGAGACGGTTTTTGAATTTGAGGCCTCGGTTGCGGAGTTTTTGACGTCGTCGCCCATAGCCAAATTGCGCGCACGCTTGTGCGCCGTTTTTACAAAGTTTTCAGATTGCCTCTCGGGTTTGCATTTCTATCTGAATTGGCCATAGAATCAATTGTGTCGAGACGGTTTTTGAATTTGAGGCCTCGTGTGCGGAGTTTTTGACGTCGTCGCCCATAGCCAAATTTGCGCGCATGGTTGTGTGCCATTTTTACAAAGTTTTCAGATTGTCTCCCAAGTTTGCATACCTCACTGAATTGGCCATAGAATCAATTGTGTCGAGACGGTTTTTGAATTTGAGGCCTAGGGTGCGGAGTTTTTGACGTCGTCGCCCATAGTCAAATTGCGCGCACGCTTGTGCGCCGTTTTTACAAAGTTTTCAAATTGCCTCTCGGGTTTGCATTTCTAGCTAAAATTGGTCATAGAATCAATTGTGTCGAGACGGTTTTTGAATTTGAGGCCTCGGGTGCGGAGTTTTTGATGTCGTCGCCCATAGCCAAATTGCGCGCACGCTTGTGCGCCATTTTTACAAAGTTTTCAGATTGCCTCTCGGGTTTGCATTTCTAGCTGAATTGGCCATAGAATCAATTTTGTCGAGACGGTTTTTGAATTTGAGGCCTCGGGTGCGGAGTTTTTGACGTCGTCGCCCATAGCCAAATTGCGCGCACGCTTGTGCGCCGTTTTTACAAAGTTTTCAGATTGCCTCTCGGGTTTGCATTTCTATCTGAATTGGCCATAGAATCAATTGTGTCGAGACGGTTTTTGAATTTGAGGCCTCGTGTGCGGAGTTTTTGACGTCGTCGCCCATAGCCAAATTTGCGCGCATGGTTGTGTGCCATTTTTACAAAGTTTTTAGATTGCCTCCCAAGTTTGCATACCTCACTGAATTGGCCATAGAATCAATTGTGTCGAGACGGTTTTTGAATTTGAGGCCTCGGGTGCGGAGTTTTTGACGTCGTCGCCCATAGTCAAATTGCGCGCACGCTTGTGCGCCGTTTTTACAAAGTTTTCAAATTGCCTCTCGGGTTTGCATTTCTAGCTAAAATTGGTCATAGAATCAATTGTGTCGAGACGGTTTTTGAATTTGAGGCCTCGGGTGCGGAGTTTTTGATGTCGTCGCCCATAGCCAAATTGCGCGCACGCTTGTGCGCCATTTTTACAAAGTTTTCAGATTGCCTCTCGGGTTTGCATTTCTAGCTGAATTGGCCATAGAATCAATTTTGTCGAGACGGTTTTTGAATTTGAGGCCTCGGGTGCGGAGTTTTTGACGTCGTCGCCCATCGCCAAATTGCGCGCACGCTTGTGCGCCGTTTTTACAAAGTTTTCAGATTGCCTCTCGGGTTTGCATTTCTAGCTAAAATTGGTCATAGAATCAATTGTGTCGAGACGGTTTTTGAATTTGAGGCCACGGGTGCGGAGTTTTTGACGTCGTCGCCCATAGCCAAATTGCGCGCACGCTTGTGCGCCGTTTTTACAAAGTTTTCAGATTGCCTCTAGGGTTTGCATTTCTAGCTGAATTGGCCATAGAATCAATTTTGTCGAGACGGTTTTTGAATTTGAGGCCTCGGGTGCGGAGTTTTTGACGTCGTCGCCCATAGCCAAATTGCGCGCACGCTTGTGCGCCGTTTTTACAAAGTTTTCAAATTGCCTCTCGGGTTTGCATTTCTAGCTAAAATTGGTCATAGAATCAATTGTGTCGAGACGGTTTTTGAATTTGAGGCCTCGGGTGCGGAGTTTTTGATGTCGTCGCCCATAGCCAAATTGCGCGCACGCTTGTGCGCCATTTTTACAAAGTTTTCAGATTGCCTCTCGGGTTTGCATTTCTAGCTGAATTGGCCATAGAATCAATTTTGTCGAGACGGTTTTTGAATTTGAGGCCTCGGGTGCGGAGTTTTTGACGTCGTCGCCCATCGCCAAATTGCGCGCACGCTTGTGCGCCGTTTTTACAAAGTTTTCAGATTGCCTCTCGGGTTTGCATTTCTAGCTAAAATTGGTCATAGAATCAATTGTGTCGAGACGGTTTTTGAATTTGAGGCCACGGGTGCGGAGTTTTTGACGTCGTCGCCCATAGCCAAATTGTGCGCACGCTTGTGCGCCGTTTTTACAAAGTTTACAGATTGCCTCTTGGGTTTGCATTTCCATCTGAATTGGCCATAGAATCAATTGTGTCGAGACGGTTTTTGAATTTGAGGCCTCGGGTGCAGAGTTTTTGACGTCGTCGCCCATAGCCAAACTTGCGCGCATGGTTGTGTGCCATTTTTACAAAGTTTTCAGATTGCCTCCCAAGTTTGCATCCCTCACTGAATTGGCCATAGAATCAATTGTGTCGAGACGGTTTTTGAATTTGAGGCCTCGGGTGCGGAGTTTTTGACGTCGTCGCCCATAGCCAAATTGCGCGCACGCTTGTGCGCCGTTTTTACAAAGTTTTCAGATTGCCTCTAGGGTTTGCATTTCTAGCTGAATTGGCCATAGAATCAATTTTGTCGAGACGGTTTTTGAATTTGAGGCCTCGGGTGCGGAGTTTTTGACGTCGTCGCCCATAGCCAAATTGCGCGCACGCTTGTGCGCCGTTTTTACAAAGTTTTCAAATTGCCTCTCGGGTTTGCATTTCTAGCTAAAATTGGTCATAGAATCAATTGTGTCGAGACGGTTTTTGAATTTGAGGCCTCGGGTGCGGAGTTTTTGACGTCGTCGCCCATAGCCAAATTGCGCGCACGCTTGTGCGCCGTTTTTACAAAGTTTTCAGATTGCCTCTCGGGTTTGAATTTCCCACTGAATTGGCCATAGAATCAATTGTGTCGAGACGGTTTTTGAATTTGAGGCCTCGGGTGCGGAGTTTTTGACATCGTCGCCCATAGCCAAATTGCGCGCACGCTTGTGCGCCGTTTTTACAAAGTTTTCAGTTTGCCTCTCGGGTTTGCATTTCTAGCTGAATTGGCCATAGAATCAATTTTGTCGAGACAGTTTTTGAATTTGTGGCCTCGGGTGCGGAGTTTTTGACGTCGTCGCCCATCGCCAAATTGCGCGCACGCTTGTGCGTCGTTTTTACAAAGTTTTCAGATTGCCTCTCGGGTTTGCATTTCTAGCTAAAATTGGTCATAGAATCAATTGTGTCGAGACGGTTTTTGAATTTGAGGCCTCGGTTGCGGAGTTTTTGACGTCGTCGCCCATAGCCAAATTGCGCGCACGCTTGTGCGCCGTTTTTACAAAGTTTTCAGATTGCCTCTCGGGTTTGCATTTCTATCTGAATTGGCCATAGAATCAATTGTGTCGAGACGGTTTTTGAATTTGAGGCCTCGTGTGCGGAGTTTTTGACGTCGTCGCCCATAGCCAAATTTGCGCGCATGGTTGTGTGCCATTTTTACAAAGTTTTCAGATTGCCTCCCAAGTTTGCATACCTCACTGAATTGGCCATAGAATCAATTGTGTCGAGACGGTTTTTGAATTTGAGGCCTCGGGTGCGGAGTTTTTGACGTCGTCGCCCATAGTCAAATTGCGCGCACGCTTGTGCGCCGTTTTTACAAAGTTTTCAAATTGCCTCTCGGGTTTGCATTTCTAGCTAAAATTGGTCATAGAATCAATTGTGTCGAGACGGTTTTTGAATTTGAGGCCTCGGGTGCGGAGTTTTTGACGTCGTCGCCCATAGACATATTGCGCGCACGCTTGTGCGCCGTTTTTACAAAGTTTTCAGATTGCCTCTTGGGTTTGCATTTCAATCTGAATTGGCCATAGAATCAATTGTGTCGAGACGGTTTTTGAATTTGAGGCCTCGGGTGCGGAGTTTTTGACGTCGTCGCCCATAGCCAAACTTGCGCGCATGGTTGTGTGCCATTTTTACAAAGTTTTCAGATTGCCTCCTAAGTTTGCATCCCTCACTGAATTGGCCATAGAATCAATTTTGTCGAGACGGTTTTTGAATTTGAGGCCTCGGGTGCGGAGTTTTTGACTTCGTCGCCCCTAACCAAATTGCGCGCACGCTTGTGCGCCGTTTTTACAAAGTTTTCAGATTGCCATTCGGGTTTGCATTTCTAGCTGAATTGGCCATAGAATCAATTGTGTCGAGACGGTTTTTGAATTTGAGGCCTTGGGTGCGGAGTTTTTGATGTCGTCGCCCATAGCCAAATTGCGCGCACGCTTGTGCGCCGTTTTTACAAAGTTTTCAGATTGCCTCTCGGGGTTGCATTTCTAGCTGAATTTGCCATAGAATCAATTTTGTCGAGACGGTTTATGAATTTGAGGCCTCGGGTGCGGAGTTTTTGACGTCGTCGCCCATCGCCAAATTGCGCGCACGCTTGTGCGCCGTTTTTACAAAGTTTTCAGATTGCCTCTCGGGTTTGCATTTCTAGCTAAAATTGGTCATAGAATCAATTGTGTCGAGACGGTTTTTGAATTTGAGGCCACGGGTGTGGAGTTTTTGACGTCGTCGCCCATAGCCAAATTGTGCGCGTGCGCCGTGTTTACAAAGTTTACAGATTGCCTCTTGGGTTTGCATTTCTATCTGAATTGGCCATAGAATCAATTGTGTCGAGACGGTTTTTGAATTTGAGGCCTCGGGTGCGGAGTTTTTGACGTCGTCGCCCATAGCCAAACTTGCGCGCATGGTTGTGTGCCATTTTTACAAAGTTTTCAGATTGCCTCCCAAGTTTGCATCCCTCACTGAATTGGCCATAGAATCAATTATGTCGAGACGGTTTTTGAATTTGAGGCCTCGGGTGCGGAGTTTTTGACGTCGTCGCCCATAGCCAAATTGCGCGCACGCTTGTGCGTCGTTTTTACAAAGTTTTCAGATTGCCTCTCGGGTTTGCATTTCTAGCTGAATTGGCCATAGAATCAATTTTGTCGAGACAGTTTTTGAATTTGTGGCCTCGGGTGCGGAGTTTTTGACGTCGTCGCCCATCGCCAAATTGCGCGCACGCTTGTGCGTCGTTTTTACAAAGTTTTCAGATTGCCTCTCGGGTTTGCATTTCTAGCTAAAATTGGTCATAGAATCAATTGTGTCGAGACGGTTTTTGAATTTGAGGCCTCGGTTGCGGAGTTTTTGACGTCGTCGCCCATAGCCAAATTGCGCGCACGCTTGTGCGCCGTTTTTACAAAGTTTTCAGATTGCCTCTCGGGTTTGCATTTCTATCTGAATTGGCCATAGAATCAATTGTGTCGAGACGGTTTTTGAATTTGAGGCCTCGTGTGCGGAGTTTTTGACGTCGTCGCCCATAGCCAAATTTGCGCGCATGGTTGTGTGCCATTTTTACAAAGTTTTCAGATTGCCTCCCAAGTTTGCATACCTCACTGAATTGGCCATAGAATCAATTGTGTCGAGACGGTTTTTGAATTTGAGGCCTCGGGTGCGGAGTTTTTGACTTCGTCGCCCCTAACCAAATTGCGCGCACGCTTGTGCGCCGTTTTTACAAAGTTTTCAGATTGCCATTCGGGTTTGCATTTCTAGCTGAATTGGCCATAGAATCAATTGTGTCGAGACGGTTTTTGAATTTGAGGCCTTGGGTGCGGAGTTTTTGATGTCGTCGCCCATAGCCAAATTGCGCGCACGCTTGTGCGCCGTTTTTACAAAGTTTTCAGATTGCCTCTCGGGGTTGCATTTCTAGCTGAATTTGCCATAGAATCAATTTTGTCGAGACGGTTTATGAATTTGAGGCCTCGGGTGCGGAGTTTTTGACGTCGTCGCCCATCGCCAAATTGCGCGCACGCTTGTGCGCCGTTTTTACAAAGTTTTCAGATTGCCTCTCGGGTTTGCATTTCTAGCTAAAATTGGTCATAGAATCAATTGTGTCGAGACGGTTTTTGAATTTGAGGCCACGGGTGTGGAGTTTTTGACGTCGTCGCCCATAGCCAAATTGTGCGCGTGCGCCGTGTTTACAAAGTTTACAGATTGCCTCTTGGGTTTGCATTTCTATCTGAATTGGCCATAGAATCAATTGTGTCGAGACGGTTTTTGAATTTGAGGCCTCGGGTGCGGAGTTTTTGACGTCGTCGCCCATAGCCAAACTTGCGCGCATGGTTGTGTGCCATTTTTACAAAGTTTTCAGATTGCCTCCCAAGTTTGCATCCCTCACTGAATTGGCCATAGAATCAATTGTGTCGAGACGGTTTTTGAATTTGAGGCCTCGGGTGCGGAGTTTTTGACGTCGTCGCCCATAGCCAAATTGCGCGCACGCTTGTGCGTCGTTTTTACAAAGTTTTCAGATTGCCTCTCGGGTTTGCATTTCTAGCTGAATTGGCCATAGAATCAATTTTGTCGAGACAGTTTTTGAATTTGTGGCCTCGGGTGCGGAGTTTTTGACGTCGTCGCCCATCGCCAAATTGCGCGCACGCTTGTGCGTCGTTTTTACAAAGTTTTCAGATTGCCTCTCGGGTTTGCATTTCTAGCTAAAATTGGTCATAGAATCAATTGTGTCGAGACGGTTTTTGAATTTGAGGCCTCGGTTGCGGAGTTTTTGACGTCGTCGCCCATAGCCAAATTGCGCGCACGCTTGTGCGCCGTTTTTACAAAGTTTTCAGATTGCCTCTCGGGTTTGCATTTCTATCTGAATTGGCCATAGAATCAATTGTGTCGAGACGGTTTTTGAATTTGAGGCCTCGTGTGCGGAGTTTTTGACGTCGTCGCCCATAGCCAAATTTGCGCGCATGGTTGTGTGCCATTTTTACAAAGTTTTCAGATTGCCTCCCAAGTTTGCATACCTCACTGAATTGGCCATAGAATCAATTGTGTCGAGACGGTTTTTGAATTTGAGGCCTCGGGTGCGGAGTTTTTGACGTCGTCGCCCATAGTCAAATTGCGCGCACGCTTGTGCGCCGTTTTTACAAAGTTTTCAAATTGCCTCTCGGGTTTGCATTTCTAGCTAAAATTGGTCATAGAATCAATTGTGTCGAGACGGTTTTTGAATTTGAGGCCTCGGGTGCGGAGTTTTTGACGTCGTCGCCCATAGACATATTGCGCGCACGCTTGTGCGCCGTTTTTACAAAGTTTTCAGATTGCCTCTTGGGTTTGCATTTCAATCTGAATTGGCCATAGAATCAATTGTGTCGAGACGGTTTTTGAATTTGAGGCCTCGGGTGCGGAGTTTTTGACGTCGTCGCCCATAGCCAAACTTGCGCGCATGGTTGTGTGCCATTTTTACAAAGTTTTCAGATTGCCTCCTAAGTTTGCATCCCTCACTGAATTGGCCATAGAATCAATTTTGTCGAGACGGTTTTTGAATTTGAGGCCTCGGGTGCGGAGTTTTTGACTTCGTCGCCCCTAACCAAATTGCGCGCACGCTTGTGCGCCGTTTTTACAAAGTTTTCAGATTGCCATTCGGGTTTGCATTTCTAGCTGAATTGGCCATAGAATCAATTGTGTCGAGACGGTTTTTGAATTTGAGGCCTTGGGTGCGGAGTTTTTGATGTCGTCGCCCATAGCCAAATTGCGCGCACGCTTGTGCGCCGTTTTTACAAAGTTTTCAGATTGCCTCTCGGGGTTGCATTTCTAGCTGAATTTGCCATAGAATCAATTTTGTCGAGACGGTTTATGAATTTGAGGCCTCGGGTGCGGAGTTTTTGACGTCGTCGCCCATCGCCAAATTGCGCGCACGCTTGTGCGCCGTTTTTACAAAGTTTTCAGATTGCCTCTCGGGTTTGCATTTCTAGCTAAAATTGGTCATAGAATCAATTGTGTCGAGACGGTTTTTGAATTTGAGGCCACGGGTGTGGAGTTTTTGACGTCGTCGCCCATAGCCAAATTGTGCGCGTGCGCCGTGTTTACAAAGTTTACAGATTGCCTCTTGGGTTTGCATTTCTATCTGAATTGGCCATAGAATCAATTGTGTCGAGACGGTTTTTGAATTTGAGGCCTCGGGTGCGGAGTTTTTGACGTCGTCGCCCATAGCCAAACTTGCGCGCATGGTTGTGTGCCATTTTTACAAAGTTTTCAGATTGCCTCCCAAGTTTGCATCCCTCACTGAATTGGCCATAGAATCAATTGTGTCGAGACGGTTTTTGAATTTGAGGCCTCGGGTGCGGAGTTTTTGACGTCGTCGCCCATAGCCAAATTGCGCGCACGCTTGTGCGCCGTTTTTACAAAGTTTTCAGATTGCCTCTAGGGTTTGCATTTCTAGCTGAATTGGCCATAGAATCAATTGTGTCGAGACGGTTTTTGAATTTGAGGCCTCGGGTGCGGAGTTTTTGACGTCGTCGCCCATAGCCAAATTGCGCGCACGCTTTTGCGCCGTTTTTACAAAGTTTTCAAATTGCCTCTCGGGTTTGCATTTCTAGCTAAAATTGGTCATAGAATCAATTGTGTCGAGACGGTTTTTGAATTTGAGGCCTCGGGTGCGGAGTTTTTGACGTCGTCGCCCATAGCCAAATTGCGCGCACGCTTGTGCGCCGTTTTTACAAAGTTTTCAGATTGCCTCTTGGGTTTGCATTTCAATCTGAATTGGCCATAGAATCAATTGTGTCGAGACGGTTTTTGAATTTGAGGCCTCGGGTGCGGAGTTTTTGACGTCGTCGCCCATAGCCAAACTTGCGCGCATGGTTGTGTGCCATTTTTACAAAGTTTTCAGATTGCCTCCTAAGTTTGCATCCCTCACTGAATTGGCCATAGAATCAATTTTGTCGAGAAGGTTTTTGAATTTGAGGCCTCGGGTGCGGAGTTTTTGACGTCGTCGCCCATAGTCAAATTGCGCGCACGCTTGTGCGCCGTTTTTACAAAGTTTTCAAATTGCCTCTCGGGTTTGCATTTCTAGCTAAAATTGGTCATAAAATCAATTGTGTCGAGACGGTTTTTAAATTTGAGGCCTCGGGTGCGGAGTTATTGACGTCGTCGCCCATAGCCAAATTGCGCGCACGCTTGTGCGCCGTTTTTACAAAGTTTTCAGATTGCCTCTTGGGTTTGCATTTCAATCTGAATTGGCCATAGAATTAATTGTGTCGAGACGGTTTTTGAATTTAAGGCCTCGGGTGCGGAGTTTTTGACGTCGTCGCCCAAAGCCAAACTTGCGCGCATGGTTGTGTGCCATTTTTACAAAGTTTTCAGATTGCCTCCTAAGTTTGCATCCCTCACTGAATTGGCCATAGAATCAATTTTGTCGAGACGGTTTTTGAATTTGAGGCCTCGGGTGCGGAGTTTTTGACTTCGTCGCCCCTAACCAAATTGCGCGCACGCTTGTGCGCCGTTTTTACAAAGTTTTCAGATTGCCATTCGGGTTTGCATTTCTAGCTGAATTGGCCATAGAATCAATTGTGTCGAGACGGTTTTTGAATTTGAGGCCTTGGGTGCGGAGTTTTTGATGTCGTCGCCCATAGCCAAATTGCGCGCACGCTTGTGCGCCGTTTTTACAAAGTTTTCAGATTGCCTCTCGGGGTTGCATTTCTAGCTGAATTTGCCATAGAATCAATTTTGTCGAGACGGTTTATGAATTTGAGGCCTCGGGTGCGGAGTTTTTGACGTCGTCGCCCATCGCCAAATTGCGCGCACGCTTGTGCGCCGTTTTTACAAAGTTTTCAGATTGCCTCTCGGGTTTGCATTTCTAGCTAAAATTGGTCATAGAATCAATTGTGTCGAGACGGTTTTTGAATTTGAGGCCACGGGTGTGGAGTTTTTGACGTCGTCGCCCATAGCCAAATTGTGCGCGTGCGCCGTGTTTACAAAGTTTACAGATTGCCTCTTGGGTTTGCATTTCTATCTGAATTGGCCATAGAATCAATTGTGTCGAGACGGTTTTTGAATTTGAGGCCTCGGGTGCGGAGTTTTTGACGTCGTCGCCCATAGCCAAACTTGCGCGCATGGTTGTGTGCCATTTTTACAAAGTTTTCAGATTGCCTCCCAAGTTTGCATCCCTCACTGAATTGGCCATAGAATCAATTGTGTCGAGACGGTTTTTGAATTTGAGGCCTCGGGTGCGGAGTTTTTGACGTCGTCGCCCATAGCCAAATTGCGCGCACGCTTGTGCGCCGTTTTTACAAAGTTTTCAGATTGCCTCTAGGGTTTGCATTTCTAGCTGAATTGGCCATAGAATCAATTGTGTCGAGACGGTTTTTGAATTTGAGGCCTCGGGTGCGGAGTTTTTGACGTCGTCGCCCATAGCCAAATTGCGCGCACGCTTTTGCGCCGTTTTTACAAAGTTTTCAAATTGCCTCTCGGGTTTGCATTTCTAGCTAAAATTGGTCATAGAATCAATTGTGTCGAGACGGTTTTTGAATTTGAGGCCTCGGGTGCGGAGTTTTTGACGTCGTCGCCCATAGCCAAATTGCGCGCACGCTTGTGCGCCGTTTTTACAAAGTTTTCAGATTGCCTCTTGGGTTTGCATTTCAATCTGAATTGGCCATAGAATCAATTGTGTCGAGACGGTTTTTGAATTTGAGGCCTCGGGTGCGGAGTTTTTGACGTCGTCGCCCATAGCCAAACTTGCGCGCATGGTTGTGTGCCATTTTTACAAAGTTTTCAGATTGCCTCCTAAGTTTGCATCCCTCACTGAATTGGCCATAGAATCAATTTTGTCGAGAAGGTTTTTGAATTTGAGGCCTCGGGTGCGGAGTTTTTGACGTCGTCGCCCATAGTCAAATTGCGCGCACGCTTGTGCGCCGTTTTTACAAAGTTTTCAAATTGCCTCTCGGGTTTGCATTTCTAGCTAAAATTGGTCATAAAATCAATTGTGTCGAGACGGTTTTTAAATTTGAGGCCTCGGGTGCGGAGTTATTGACGTCGTCGCCCATAGCCAAATTGCGCGCACGCTTGTGCGCCGTTTTTACAAAGTTTTCAGATTGCCTCTTGGGTTTGCATTTCAATCTGAATTGGCCATAGAATTAATTGTGTCGAGACGGTTTTTGAATTTAAGGCCTCGGGTGCGGAGTTTTTGACGTCGTCGCCCAAAGCCAAACTTGCGCGCATGGTTGTGTGCCATTTTTACAAAGTTTTCAGATTGCCTCCTAAGTTTGCATCCCTCACTGAATTGGCCATAGAATCAATTTTGTCGAGACGGTTTTTGAATTTGAGGCCTCGGGTGCGGAGTTTTTGACTTCGTCGCCCCTAACCAAATTGCGCGCACGCTTGTGCGCCGTTTTTACAAAGTTTTCAGATTGCCATTCGGGTTTGCATTTCTAGCTGAATTGGCCATAGAATCAATTGTGTCGAGACGGTTTTTGAATTTGAGGCCTTGGGTGCGGAGTTTTTGATGTCGTCGCCCATAGCCAAATTGCGCGCACGCTTGTGCGCCGTTTTTGCAAAGTTTTCAGATTGCCTCTCGGGTTTGCATTTCTAGCTGAATTGGCCATAGAATCAATTTTGTCGAGACGGTTTTTGAATTTGAGGCCTCGGGTGCGGAGTTTTTGACGTCGTCGCCCATCGCCAAATTGCGCGCACGCTTGTGCGCCGTTTTTACAAAGTTTTCAGATTGCCTCTCGGGTTTGCATTTCTAGCTAAAATTGGTCATAGAATCAATTGTGTCGAGACGGTTTTTGAATTTGAGGCCACGGGTGCGGAGTTTTTGACATCGTCGCCCATAGCCAAAGTGTGCGCGTGCGCCGTTTTTACAAAGTTTACAGATTGCCTCTTGGGTTTGCATTTCTATCTGAATTGGCCATAGAATCAATTGTGTCGAGACGGTTTTTGAATTTGAGGCCTCGGGTGCGGAGTTTTTGACGTCGTCGCCCATAGCCAAACTTGCGCGCATGGTTGTGTGCCATTTTTACAAAGTTTTCAGATTGCCTCCCAAGTTTGCATCCCTCACTGAATTGGCCATAGAATCAATTGTGTCGAGACGGTTTTTGAATTTGAGGCCTCGGGTGCGGAGTTTTTGACGTCGTCGCCCATAGCCAAATTGCGCGCACGCTTGTGCGCCGTTTTTACAAAGTTTTCAGATTGCCTCTAGGGTTTGCATTTCTAGCTAAATTGGCCATAGAATCAATTGTGTCGAGACGGTTTTTCAATTTGAGGCCTCGGGTGCGGAGTTTTTGACGTCGTCGCCCATAGCCAACTTGCGCGCACGCTTGTGCGCCGTTTTTACAAAGTTTTCAAATTGTCTCTCGGGTTTGCATTTCTAGCTAAAATTGGTCATAGAATCAATTGTGTCGAGACGGTTTTTGAATTTGAGGCCTCGGGTGCGGAGTTTTTGACGTCGTCGCCCATAGCCAAATTGCGCGCACGCTTGTGCGCCGTTTTTACAAAGTTTTCAGGTTGCCTCTTGGGTTTGCATTTCAATCTGAATTGGCCATAGAATCAATTGTGTCGAGACGGTTTTTGAATTTGAGGCCTCGGGTGCGGAGTTTTTGACGTCGTCGCCCATAGCCAAACTTGCGCGCATGGTTGTGTGCCATTTTTACAAAGTTTTCAGATTGCCTCCTAAGTTTGCATCCCTCACTGAATTGGCCATAGAATCAATTTTGTCGAGACGGTTTTTGAATTTGAGGCCTCGGGTGCGGAGTTTTTGACTTCGTCGCCCCTAACCAAATTGCGCGCACGCTTGTGCGCCATTTTTACAAAGTTTTCAGATTGCCATTCGGGTTTGCATTTCTAGCTGAATTGGCCATAGAATCAATTGTGTCGAGACGGTTTTTGAATTTGAGGCCTTGGGTGCGGAGTTTTTGATGTCGTCGCCCATAGCCAAATTGCGCGCACGCTTGTGCGCCGTTTTTACAAAGTTTTCAGATTGCCTCTCGGGGTTGCATTTCTAGCTGAATTTGCCATAGAATCAATTTTGTCGAGACGGTTTATGAATTTGAGGCCTCGGGTGTGGAGTTTTTGACATCGTCGCCCATCACCAAATTGCGCGCACGCTTGTGCGCCGTTTTTACAAAGTTTTCAGATTGCCTCTCGGGTTTGCATTTCTAGCTAAAATTGGTCATAGAATCAATTGTGTCGAGACGGTTTTTGAATTTGAGGCCACGGGTGTGGAGTTTTTGACGTCGTCGCCCATAGCCAAATTGTGCGCGTGCGCCGTGTTTACAAAGTTTACAGATTGCCTCTTGGGTTTGCATTTCTATCTGAATTGGCCATAGAATCAATTGTGTCGAGACGGTTTTTGAATTTGAGGCCTCGGGTGCGGAGTTTTTGACGTCGTCGCCCATAGCCAAACTTGCGCGCATGGTTGTGTGCCATTTTTACAAAGTTTTCAGATTGCCTCCCAAGTTTGCATCCGTCACTGAATTGGCCATAGAATCAATTGTGTCGAGACGGTTTTTGAATTTGAGGCCTCGGGTGCGGAGTTTTTGACGTCGTCGCCCATAGCCAAATTGCGCGCACGCTTGTGCGCCGTTTTTACAAAGTTTTCAGATTGCCTCTAGGGTTTGCATTTCTAGATGAATTGGCCATAGAATCAATTGTGTCGAGACGGTTTTTGAATTTGAGGCCTCGGGTGCGGAGTTTTTGATGTCGTCGCCCATAGCCAAATTGCGCGCACGCTTGTGCGCCGTTTTTACAAAGTTTTCAGATTGCCTCTCGGGTTTGCATTTCTAGCTGAATAGGCCATAGAATCAATTTTGTCGAGACGGTTTATGAATTTGAGGCCTCGGGTGCCGAGTTTTTGACGTCGTCGCCCATCGCCAAATTGCGTGCACGCTTGTGCGCCGTTTTTACAAAGTTTTCAGATTGCCTCTCGGGTTTGCATTTCTAGCTAAAATTGGTCATAGAATCAATTGTGTCGAGACGGTTTTTGAATTTGAGGCCACGGGTGTGGAGTTTTTGACGTCGTCGCCCATAGCCAAATTGTGCGCGTGCGCCGTGTTTACAAAGTTTACAGATTGCCTCTTGGGTTTGCATTTCTATCTGAATTGGCCATAGAATCAATTGTGTCGAGACGGTTTTTGAATTTGAGGCCTCGGGTGCGGAGTTTTTGACGTCGTCGCCCATAGCCAAACTTGCGCGCATGGTTGTGTGCCATTTTTACAAAGTTTTCAGATTGCCTCCCAAGTTTGCATCCCTCACTGAATTGGCCATAGAATCAATTGTGTCGAGACGGTTTTTGAATTTGAGGCCTCGGGTGCGGAGTTTTTGACGTCGTCGCCCATAGCCAAATTGCGCGCACGCTTGTGCGCCGTTTTTACAAAGTTTTCAGATTGCCTCTAGGGTTTGCATTTCTAGCTGAATTGGCCATAGAATCAATTGTGTCGAGACGGTTTTTGAATTTGAGGCCTCGGGTGCGGAGTTTTTGACGTCGTCGCCCATAGCCAAATTGCGCGCACGCTTGTGCGCCGTTTTTACAAAGTTTTCAAATTGCCTCTCGGGTTTGCATTTCTAGCTAAAATTGGTCATAGAATCAATTGTGTCGAGACGGTTTTTGAATTTGAGGCCTCGGGTGCGGAGTTTTTGACGTCGTCGCCCATAGCCAAATTGCGCGCACGCTTGTGCGCCGTTTTTACAAAGTTTTCAGATTGCCTCTTGGGTTTGCATTTCAATCTGAATTGGCTATAGAATCAATTGTGTCGAGACGGTTTTCGAATTTGAGGCCTCGGGTGCGGAGTTTTTGACGTCGTCGCCCATAGCCAAACTTGCGCGCATGGTTGTGTGCCATTTTTACAAAGTTTTCAGATTGCCTCCTAAGTTTGCATCCCTCACTGAATTGGCCATAGAATCAATTTTGTCGAGACGGTTTTTGAATTTGAGGCCTCGGGTGCGGAGTTTTTGACTTCGTCGCCCCTAACCAAATTGCGCGCACGCTTGTGCGCCATTTTTACAAAGTTTTCAGATTGCCATTCGGGTTTGCATTTCTAGCTGAATTGGCCATAAAATCAATTGTGTCGAGACGGTTTTTGAATTTGAGGCCTTGGGTGCGGAGTTTTTGATGTCGTCGCCCATAGCCAAATTGCGCGCACGCTTGTGCGCCGTTTTTACAAAGTTTTCAGATTGTCTCTCGGGGTTGCAATTCTAGCTGAATTTGCCATAGAATCAATTTTGTCGAGACGGTTTATGAATTTGAGGCCTCGGGTGCGGAGTTTTTGACGTCGTCGCCCATCGCCAAATTGCGCGCACGCTTGTGCGCCGTTTTTACAAAGTTTTCAGATTGCCTCTCGGGTTTGCATTTCTAGCTAAAATTGGTCATAGAATCAATTGTGTCGAGACGGTTTTTGAATTTGAGGCCACGGGTGTGGAGTTTTTGACGTCGTCGCCCATAGCCAAATTGTGCGCGTGCGCCGTGTTTACAAAGTTTACAGATTGCCTCTTGGGTTTGCATTTCTATCTGAATTGGCCATAGAATCAATTGTGTCGAGACGGTTTTTGAATTTGAGGCCTCGGGTGCGGAGTTTTTGACGTCGTCGCCCATAGCCAAACTTGCGCGCATGGTTGTGTGCCATTTTTACAAAGTTTTCAGATTGCCTCCCAAGTTTGCATCCGTCACTGAATTGGCCATAGAATCAATTGTGTCGAGACGGTTTTTGAATTTGAGGCCTCGGGTGCGGAGTTTTTGACGTCGTCGCCCATAGCCAAATTGCGCGCACGCTTGTGCGCCGTTTTTACAAAGTTTTCAGATTGCCTCTAGGGTTTGCATTTCTAGATGAATTGGCCATAGAATCAATTGTGTTGAGACGGTTTTTGAATTTGAGGCCTCGGGTGCGGAGTTTTTGATGTCGTCGCCCATAGCCAAATTGCGCGCACGCTTGTGCGCCGTTTTTACAAAGTTTTCAGATTGCCTCTCGGGTTTGCATTTCTAGCTGAATAGGCCATAGAATCAATTTTGTCGAGACGGTTTATGAATTTGAGGCCTCGGGTGCGGAGTTTTTGACGTCGTCGCCCATCGCCAAATTGCGCGCACGCTTGTGCGCCGTTTTTACAAAGTTTTCAGATTGCCTCTCGGGTTTGCATTTCTAGCTAAAATTGGTCATAGAATCAATTGTGTCGAGACGGTTTTTGAATTTGAGGCCACGGGTGTGGAGTTTTTGACGTCGTCGCCCATAGCCAAATTGTGCGCGTGCGCCGTGTTTACAAAGTTTACAGATTGCCTCTTGGGTTTGCATTTCTATCTGAATTGGCCATAGAATCAATTGTGTCGAGACGGTTTTTGAATTTGAGGCCTCGGGTGCGGAGTTTTTGACGTCGTCGCCCATAGCCAAACTTGCGCGCATGGTTGTGTGCCATTTTTACAAAGTTTTCAGATTGCCTCCCAAGTTTGCATCCCTCACTGAATTGGCCATAGAATCAATTGTGTCGAGACGGTTTTTGAATTTGAGGCCTCGGGTGCGGAGTTTTTGACGTCGTCGCCCATAGCCAAATTGCGCGCACGCTTGTGCGCCGTTTTTACAAAGTTTTCAGATTGCCTCTAGGGTTTGCATTTCTAGCTGAATTGGCCATAGAATCAATTGTGTCGAGACGGTTTTTGAATTTGAGGCCTCGGGTGCGGAGTTTTTGACGTCGTCGCCCATAGCCAAATTGCGCGCACGCTTGTGCGCCGTTTTTACAAAGTTTTCAAATTGCCTCTCGGGTTTGCATTTCTAGCTAAAATTGGTCATAGAATCAATTGTGTCGAGACGGTTTTTGAATTTGAGGCCTCGGGTGCGGAGTTTTTGACGTCGTCGCCCATAGCCAAATTGCGCGCACGCTTGTGCGCCGTTTTTACAAAGTTTTCAGATTGCCTCTTGGGTTTGCATTTCAATCTGAATTGGCCATAGAATCAATTGTGTCGAGACGGTTTTCGAATTTGAGGCCTCGGGTGCGGAGTTTTTGACGTCGTCGCCCATAGCCAAACTTGCGCGCATGGTTGTGTGCCATTTTTACAAAGTTTTCAGATTGCCTCCTAAGTTTGCATCCCTCACTGAATTGGCCATAGAATCAATTTTGTCGAGACGGTTTTTGAATTTGAGGCCTCGGGTGCGGAGTTTTTGACTTCGTCGCCCCTAACCAAATTGCGCGCACGCTTGTGCGCCATTTTTACAAAGTTTTCAGATTGCCATTCGGGTTTGCATTTCTAGCTGAATTGGCCATAGAATCAATTGTGTCGAGACGGTTTTTGAATTTGAGGCCTTGGGTGCGGAGTTTTTGATGTCGTCGCCCATAGCCAAATTGCGCGCACGCTTGTGCGCCGTTTTTACAAAGTTTTCAGATTGTCTCTCGGGGTTGCATTTCTAGCTGAATTTGCCATAGAATCAATTTTGTCGAGACGGTTTATGAATTTGAGGCCTCGGGTGCGGAGTTTTTGACGTCGTCGCCCATCGCCAAATTGCGCGCACGCTTGTGCGCCGTTTTTACAAAGTTTTCAGATTGCCTCTCGGGTTTGCATTTCTAGCTAAAATTGGTCATAGAATCAATTGTGTCGAGACGGTTTTTGAATTTGAGGCCACGGGTGTGGAGTTTTTGACGTCGTCGCCCATAGCCAAATTGTGCGCGTGCGCCGTGTTTACAAAGTTTACAGATTACCTCTTGGGTTTGCATTTCTATCTGAATTGGCCATAGAATCAATTGTGTCGAGACGGTTTTTGAATTTGAGGCCTCGGGTGTGGAGTTTTTGACGTCGTCGCCCATAGCCAAACTTGCGCGCATGGTTGTGTGCCATTTTTACAAAGTTTTCAGATTGCCTCCCAAGTTTGCATCCCTCACTGAATTGGCCATAGAATCAATTTTGTCGAGACGGTTTTTGAATTTGAGGCCTCGGGTGCGGAGTTTTTGACTTCGTCGCCCCTAACCAAATTGCGCGCACGCTTGTGCGCCGTTTTTACAAAGTTTTCAGATTGCCATTCGGGTTTGCATTTCTAGCTGAATTGTCCATAGAATCAATTGTGTCGAGACGGTTTTTGAATTTGAGGCCTCGGGTGCGGAGTTTTTGATGTCGTCGCCCATAGCCAAATTGCGCGCACGCTTATGCGCCGTTTTTACAAAGTTTTCTGATTGCCTCTCGGGTTTGCATTTCTAGCTGAATTGGCCATAGAATCAATTTTGTCGAGACGGTTTTTGAATTTGAGGCCTCGGGTGCGGAGTATTTGACGTCGTCGCCCATAGCCAAATTGCGCGCACGCTTGTGCGCCATTTTTACAAAGTTTGCAGATTGCCTCTCGGGTTTGCATTTCCATCTGAATTGGCCATAGAATCAATTGTGTCGAGATGGTTTTTGAATTTGAGGCCTCGGGTGCGGAGTTTTTGACGTCGTCGCCCATAGCCAAACTTGCGCGCATGGTTGTGTGCCATTTTTACAAAGTTTTCAGATTGCCTCTAGGGTTTGCATTTCTAGATGAATTGGCCATAGAATCAATTGTGTTGAGACGGTTTTTGAATTTGAGGCCTCGGGTGCGGAGTTTTTGATGTCGTCGCCCATAGCCAAATTGCGCGCACGCTTGTGCGCCGTTTTTACAAAGTTTTCAGATTGCCTCTCGGGTTTGCATTTCTAGCTGAATAGGCCATAGAATCAATTTTGTCGAGACGGTTTATGAATTTGAGGCCTCGGGTGCGGAGTTTTTGACGTCGTCGCCCATCGCCAAATTGCGCGCACGCTTGTGCGCCGTTTTTACAAAGTTTTCAGATTGCCTCTCGGGTTTGCATTTCTAGCTAAAATTGGTCATAGAATCAATTGTGTCGAGACGGTTTTTGAATTTGAGGCCACGGGTGTGGAGTTTTTGACGTCGTCGCCCATAGCCAAATTGTGCGCGTGCGCCGTGTTTACAAAGTTTACAGATTGCCTCTTGGGTTTGCATTTCTATCTGAATTGGCCATAGAATCAATTGTGTCGAGACGGTTTTTGAATTTGAGGCCTCGGGTGCGGAGTTTTTGACGTCGTCGCCCATAGCCAAACTTGCGCGCATGGTTGTGTGCCATTTTTACAAAGTTTTCAGATTGCCTCCCAAGTTTGCATCCCTCACTGAATTGGCCATAGAATCAATTGTGTCGAGACGGTTTTTGAATTTGAGGCCTCGGGTGCGGAGTTTTTGACGTCGTCGCCCATAGCCAAATTGCGCGCACGCTTGTGCGCCGTTTTTACAAAGTTTTCAGATTGCCTCTAGGGTTTGCATTTCTAGCTGAATTGGCCATAGAATCAATTGTGTCGAGACGGTTTTTGAATTTGAGGCCTCGGGTGCGGAGTTTTTGACGTCGTCGCCCATAGCCAAATTGCGCGCACGCTTGTGCGCCGTTTTTACAAAGTTTTCAAATTGCCTCTCGGGTTTGCATTTCTAGCTAAAATTGGTCATAGAATCAATTGTGTCGAGACGGTTTTTGAATTTGAGGCCTCGGGTGCGGAGTTTTTGACGTCGTCGCCCATAGCCAAATTGCGCGCACGCTTGTGCGCCGTTTTTACAAAGTTTTCAGATTGCCTCTTGGGTTTGCATTTCAATCTGAATTGGCCATAGAATCAATTGTGTCGAGACGGTTTTCGAATTTGAGGCCTCGGGTGCGGAGTTTTTGACGTCGTCGCCCATAGCCAAACTTGCGCGCATGGTTGTGTGCCATTTTTACAAAGTTTTCAGATTGCCTCCTAAGTTTGCATCCCTCACTGAATTGGCCATAGAATCAATTTTGTCGAGACGGTTTTTGAATTTGAGGCCTCGGGTGCGGAGTTTTTGACTTCGTCGCCCCTAACCAAATTGCGCGCACGCTTGTGCGCCATTTTTACAAAGTTTTCAGATTGCCATTCGGGTTTGCATTTCTAGCTGAATTGGCCATAGAATCAATTGTGTCGAGACGGTTTTTGAATTTGAGGCCTTGGGTGCGGAGTTTTTGATGTCGTCGCCCATAGCCAAATTGCGCGCACGCTTGTGCGCCGTTTTTACAAAGTTTTCAGATTGTCTCTCGGGGTTGCATTTCTAGCTGAATTTGCCATAGAATCAATTTTGTCGAGACGGTTTATGAATTTGAGGCCTCGGGTGCGGAGTTTTTGACGTCGTCGCCCATCGCCAAATTGCGCGCACGCTTGTGCGCCGTTTTTACAAAGTTTTCAGATTGCCTCTCGGGTTTGCATTTCTAGCTAAAATTGGTCATAGAATCAATTGTGTCGAGACGGTTTTTGAATTTGAGGCCACGGGTGTGGAGTTTTTGACGTCGTCGCCCATAGCCAAATTGTGCGCGTGCGCCGTGTTTACAAAGTTTACAGATTACCTCTTGGGTTTGCATTTCTATCTGAATTGGCCATAGAATCAATTGTGTCGAGACGGTTTTTGAATTTGAGGCCTCGGGTGTGGAGTTTTTGACGTCGTCGCCCATAGCCAAACTTGCGCGCATGGTTGTGTGCCATTTTTACAAAGTTTTCAGATTGCCTCCCAAGTTTGCATCCCTCACTGAATTGGCCATAGAATCAATTTTGTCGAGACGGTTTTTGAATTTGAGGCCTCGGGTGCGGAGTTTTTGACTTCGTCGCCCCTAACCAAATTGCGCGCACGCTTGTGCGCCGTTTTTACAAAGTTTTCAGATTGCCATTCGGGTTTGCATTTCTAGCTGAATTGTCCATAGAATCAATTGTGTCGAGACGGTTTTTGAATTTGAGGCCTCGGGTGCGGAGTTTTTGATGTCGTCGCCCATAGCCAAATTGCGCGCACGCTTATGCGCCGTTTTTACAAAGTTTTCTGATTGCCTCTCGGGTTTGCATTTCTAGCTGAATTGGCCATAGAATCAATTTTGTCGAGACGGTTTTTGAATTTGAGGCCTCGGGTGCGGAGTATTTGACGTCGTCGCCCATAGCCAAATTGCGCGCACGCTTGTGCGCCATTTTTACAAAGTTTGCAGATTGCCTCTCGGGTTTGCATTTCCATCTGAATTGGCCATAGAATCAATTGTGTCGAGATGGTTTTTGAATTTGAGGCCTCGGGTGCGGAGTTTTTGACGTCGTCGCCCATAGCCAAACTTGCGCGCATGGTTGTGTGCCATTTTTACAAAGTTTTCAGATTGCCTCCCAAGTTTGCATCCCTCACTGAATTGGCCATAGAATCAATTGTGTCGAAAAAGTTTTTGAATTTGAGGCCTCGGGTGTGGAGTTTTTGACGTCGTCGCCCATAGCCAAATTGCGCGCACGCTTGTGCGCCGTTTTTGCAAAGTTTTCAGATTGCCTCTCGGGTTTGCATTTCTAGCTGAATTGGCCATAGAATCAATTTTGTCGAGACGGTTTTTGAATTTGAGGCCTCGGGTGCGGAGTTTTTGACGTCGTCGCCCATCGCCAAATTGCGCGCACGCTTGTGCGCCGTTTTTACAAAGTTTTCAGATTGCCTCTCGGGTTTGCATTTCTAGCTAAAATTGGTCATAGAATCAATTGTGTCGAGACGGTTTTTGAATTTGAGGCCACGGGTGCGGAGTTTTTGACGTCGTCGCCCATAGCCAAAGTGTGCGCGTGCGCCGTTTTTACAAAGTTTACAGATTGCCTCTTGGGTTTGCATTTCTATCTGAATTGGCCATAGAATCAATTGTGTCGAGACGGTTTTTGAATTTGAGGCCTCGGGTGCGGAGTTTTTGACGTCGTCGCCCATAGCCAAACTTGCGCGCATGGTTGTGTGCCATTTTTACAAAGTTTTCAGATTGCCTCCCAAGTTTGCATCCCTCACTGAATTGGCCATAGAATCAATTGTGTCGAAACAGTTTTTGAATTTGAGGCCTCGGGTGCGGAGTTTTTGACGTCGTCGCCCATAGCCAAATTGCGCGCACGCTTGTGCGCCGTTTTTACAAAGTTTTCAGATTGCCTCTAGGGTTTGCATTTCTAGCTGAATTGGCCATAGAATCAATTGTGTCGAGACGGTTTTTGAATTTGAGGCCTCGGGTGCGGAGTTTTTGACGTCGTCGCCCATAGCCAAATTGCGCGCACGCTTGTGCGCCGTTTTTACAAAGTTTTCAAATTGCCTCTCGGGTTTGCATTTCTAGCTAAAATTGGTCATAGAATCAATTGTGTCGAGACGGTTTTTGAATTTGAGGCCTCGGGTGCGGAGTTTTTGACGTCGTCGCCCATAGCCAAATTGCGCGCACGCTTGTGCGCCGTTTTTACAAAGTTTTCAGATTGCCTCTTGGGTTTGCATTTCAATCTGAATTGGCCATAGAATCAATTGTGTCGAGACGGTTTTTGAATTTGAGGCCTCGGGTGCGGAGTTTTTGACGTCGTCGCCCATAGCCAAACTTGCGCGCATGGTTGTGTGCCATTTTTACAAAGTTTTCAGATTGCCTCCTAAGTTTGCATCCCTCACTGAATTGGCCATAGAATCAATTTTGTCGAGAAGGTTTTTGAATTTGAGGCCTCGGGTGCGGAGTTTTTGACGTCGTCGCCCATAGTCAAATTGCGCGCACGCTTGTGCGCCATTTTTACAAAGTTTTCAAATTGCCTCTCGGGTTTGCATTTCTAGCTAAAATTGGTCATAAAATCAATTGTGTCGAGACGGTTTTTAAATTTGAGGCCTCGGGTGCGGAGTTTTTGACGTCGTCGCCCATAGCCAAATTGCGCGCACGCTTGTGCGCCGTTTTTACAAAGTTTTCAGATTGCCTCTTGGGTTTGCATTTCAATCTGAATTGGCCATAGAATTAATTGTGTCGAGACGGTTTTTGAATTTGAGGCCTCGGGTGCGGAGTTTTTGATGTCGTCGCCCATAGCCAAATTGCGCGCACGCTTATGCGCCGTTTTTACAAAGTTTTCTGATTGCCTCTCGGGTTTGCATTTCTAGCTGAATTGGCCATAGAATCAATTTTGTCGAGACGGTTTTTGAATTTGAGGCCTCGGGTGCGGAGTTTTTGACGTCGTCGCCCATCGCCAAATTGCGCGCACGCTTGTGCGCCATTTTTAAAAAGTTTTCAGATTGCCTCTCGGGTTTGCATTTCTAGCTAAATTTGGTCATAGAATCAATTGTGTCGAGACGGTTTTTGAATTTGAGGCCACGGGTGCGGAGTTTTTGACGTCGTCGCCCATAGCCAAATTGTGCGCACGCTTGTGCGCCGTTTTTACAAAGTTTACAGATTGCCTCTTGGGTTTGCATTCCTATCTGAATTGGCCATAGAATCAATTGTGTCGAGACGGTTTTTGAATTTGAGGCCTTGGGTGCGGAGTTTTTGATGTCGTCGCCCATAGCCAAATTGCGCGCACGCTTGTGCGCCGTTTTTGCAAAGTTTTCAGATTGCCTCTCGGGTTTGCATTTCTAGCTGAATTGGCCATAGAATCAATTGTGTCGAAACAGTTTTTGAATTTGAGGCCTCGGGTGTGGAGTTTTTGACGTCGTCGCCCATAGCCAAATTGCGCGCACGCTTGTGCGCCGTTTTTGCAAAGTTTTCAGATTGCCTCTCGGGTTTGCATTTCTAGCTGAATTGGCCATATAATCAATTTTGTCGAGACGGTTTTTGAATTTGAGGCCTCGGGTGCGGAGTTTTTGATGTCGTCGCCCATCGCCAAATTGCGCGCACGCTTGTGCGCCGTTTTTACAAAGTTTTCAGATTGCCTCTCGGGTTTGCATTTCTAGCTAAAATTGGTCATAGAATCAATTGTGTCGAGACGGTTTTTGAATTTGAGGCCACGGGTGCGGAGTTTTTGACGTCGTCGCCCATAGCCAAAGTGTGCGCGTGCGCCGTTTTTACAAAGTTTACAGATTGCCTCTTGGGTTTGCATTTCTATCTGAATTGGCCATAGAATCAATTGTGTCGAGACGGTTTTTGAATTTGAGGCCTCGGGTGCGGAGTTTTTGACGTCGTCGCCCATAGCCAAACTTGCGCGCATGGTTGTGTGCCATTTTTACAAAGTTTTCAGATTGCCTCCCAAGTTTGCATCCCTCACTGAATTGGCCATAGAATCAATTGTGTCGAGACGGTTTTTGAATTTGAGGCCTCGGGTGCGGAGTTTTTGACGTCGTCGCCCATAGCCAAATTGCGCGCACGCTTGTGCGCCCTTTTTACAAAGTTTTCAGATTGCCTCTAGGGTTTGCATTTCTAGCTGAATTGGCCATAGAATCAATTGTGTCGAGACGGTTTTTCAATTTGAGGCCTCGGGTGTGGAGTTTTTGACGTCGTCGCCCATAGCCAAATTGCGCGCACGCTTGTGCGCCGTTTTTACAAAGTTTTCAAATTGCCTCTCGGGTTTGCATTTCTAGCTAAAATTGGTCATAGAATCAATTGTGTCGAGACGGTTTTTGAATTTGAGGCCACGGGTGCGGAGTTTTTGACGTCGTCGCCCATAGCCAAATTGTGCGCACGCTTGTGCGCCGTTTTTACAAAGTTTACAGATTGCCTCTTGGGTTTGCATTCCTATCTGAATTGGCCATAGAATCAATTGTGTCGAGACGGTTTTTGAATTTGAGGCCTCGGGTGCGGAGTTTTTGACGTCGTCGCCCATAGCCAAACTTGCGCGCATGGTTGTGTGCCATTTTTACAAAGTTTTCAGATTGCCTCCCAAGTTTGCATCCCTCACTGAATTGGCCATAGAATCAATTGTGTCGAAACAGTTTTTGAATTTGAGGCCTCGGGTGCGGAGTTTTTGACGTCGTCGCCCATAGCCAAATTGCGCGCACGCTTGTGCGCCGTTTTTACAAAGTTTTCAGATTGCCTCTAGGGTTTGCATTTCTAGCTGAATTGGCCATAGAATCAATTGTGTCGAGACGGTTTTTGAATTTGAGGCCTCGGGTGCGGAGTTTTTGACGTCGTCGCCCATAGCCAAATTGCGCGCACGCTTGTGCGCCGTTTTTACAAAGTTTTCAAATTGCCTCTCGGGTTTGCATTTCTAGCTAAAATTGGTCATAGAATCAATTGTGTCGAGACGGTTTTTGAATTTGAGGCCTCGGGTGCGGAGTTTTTGACGTCGTCGCCCATAGCCAAATTGCGCGCACGCTTGTGCGCCGTTTTTACAAAGTTTTCAGATTGCCTCTTGGGTTTGCATTTCAATCTGAATTGGCCATAGAATCAATTGTGTCGAGACGGTTTTTGAATTTGAGGCCTCGGGTGCGGAGTTTTTGACGTCGTCGCCCATAGCCAAACTTGCGCGCATGGTTGTGCGCCGTTTTTACAAAGTTTTCAGATTGCCTCTCGGGTTTGCATTTCTAGCTAAAATTGGTCATAGAATCAATTGTGTCGAGACGGTTTTTGAATTTGAGGCCACGGGTGCGGAGTTTTTGACGTCGTCGCCCATAGCCAAAGTGTGCGCGTGCGCCGTTTTTACAAAGTTTACAGATTGCCTCTTGGGTTTTCATTTCTATCTGAATTGGCCATAGAATCAATTGTGTCGAGACGGTTTTTGAATTTGAGGCCTCGGGTGCGGAGTTTTTGACGTCGTCGCCCATAGCCAAACTTGCGCGCATGGTTGTGTGCCATTTTTACAAAGTTTTCAGATTGCCTCCCAAGTTTGCATCCCTCACTGAATTGGCCATAGAATCAATTGTGTCGAGACGGTTTTTGAATTTGAGGCCTCGGGTGCGGAGTTTTTGACGTCGTCGCCCATAGCCAAATTGCGCGCACGCTTGTGCGCCCTTTTTACAAAGTTTTCAGATTGCCTCTAGGGTTTGCATTTCTAGCTGAATTGGCCATAGAATCAATTGTGTCGAGACGGTTTTTCAATTTGAGGCCTCGGGTGTGGAGTTTTTGACGTCGTCGCCCATAGCCAAATTGCGCGCACGCTTGTGCGCCGTTTTTACAAAGTTTTCAAATTGCCTCTCGGGTTTGCATTTCTAGCTAAAATTGGTCATAGAATCAATTGTGTCGAGACGGTTTTTGAATTTGAGGCCACGGGTGCGGAGTTTTTGACGTCGTCGCCCATAGCCAAATTGTGCGCACGCTTGTGCGCCGTTTTTACAAAGTTTACAGATTGCCTCTTGGGTTTGCATTCCTATCTGAATTGGCCATAGAATCAATTGTGTCGAGACGGTTTTTGAATTTGAGGCCTCGGGTGCGGAGTTTTTGACGTCGTCGCCCATAGCCAAACTTGCGCGCATGGTTGTGTGCCATTTTTACAAAGTTTTCAGATTGCCTCCCAAGTTTGCATCCCTCACTGAATTGGCCATAGAATCAATTGTGTCGAGACGGTTTTTGAATTTGAGGCCTCGGGTGCGGAGTTTTTGACGTCGTCGCCCATAGCCAAATTGCGCGCACGCTTGTGCGCCCTTTTTACAAAGTTTTCAGATTGCCTCTAGGGTTTGCATTTCTAGCTGAATTGGCCATAGAATCAATTGTGTCGAGACGGTTTTTCAATTTGAGGCCTCGGGTGTGGAGTTTTTGACGTCGTCGCCCATAGCCAAATTGCGCGCACGCTTGTGCGCCGTTTTTACAAAGTTTTCAAATTGCCTCTCGGGTTTGCATTTCTAGCTAAAATTGGTCATAGAATCAATTGTGTCGAGACGGTTTTTGAATTTGAGGCCACGGGTGCGGAGTTTTTGACGTCGTCGCCCATAGCCAAATTGTGCGCACGCTTGTGCGCCGTTTTTACAAAGTTTACAGATTGCCTCTTGGGTTTGCATTCCTATCTGAATTGGCCATAGAATCAATTGTGTCGAGACGGTTTTTGAATTTGAGGCCTCGGGTGCGGAGTTTTTGACGTCGTCGCCCATAGCCAAACTTGCGCGCATGGTTGTGTGCCATTTTTACAAAGTTTTCAGATTGCCTCCCAAGTTTGCATCCCTCACTGAATTGGCCATAGAATCAATTGTGTCGAAACAGTTTTTGAATTTGAGGCCTCGGGTGCGGAGTTTTTGACGTCGTCGCCCATAGCCAAATTGCGCGCACGCTTGTGCGCCGTTTTTACAAAGTTTTCAGATTGCCTCTAGGGTTTGCATTTCTAGCTGAATTGGCCATAGAATCAATTGTGTCGAGACGGTTTTTGAATTTGAGGCCTCGGGTGCGGAGTTTTTGACGTCGTCGCCCATAGCCAAATTGCGCGCACGCTTGTGCGCCGTTTTTACAAAGTTTTCAAATTGCCTCTCGGGTTTGCATTTCTAGCTAAAATTGGTCATAGAATCAATTGTGTCGAGACGGTTTTTGAATTTGAGGCCTCGGGTGCGGAGTTTTTGACGTCGTCGCCCATAGCCAAATTGCGCGCACGCTTGTGCGCCGTTTTTACAAAGTTTTCAGATTGCCTCTTGGGTTTGCATTTCAATCTGAATTGGCCATAGAATCAATTGTGTCGAGACGGTTTTTGAATTTGAGGCCTCGGGTGCGGAGTTTTTGACGTCGTCGCCCATAGCCAAACTTGCGCGCATGGTTGTGTGCCATTTTTACAAAGTTTTCAGATTGCCTCCTAAGTTTGCATCCCTCACTGAATTGGCCATAGAATCAATTTTGTCGAGAAGGTTTTTGAATTTGAGGCCTCGGGTGCGGAGTTTTTGACGTCGTCGCCCATAGTCAAATTGCGCGCACGCTTGTGCGCCATTTTTACAAAGTTTTCAAATTGCCTCTCGGGTTTGCATTTCTAGCTAAAATTGGTCATAAAATCAATTGTGTCGAGACGGTTTTTAAATTTGAGGCCTCGGGTGCGGAGTTTTTGACGTCGTCGCCCATAGCCAAATTGCGCGCACGCTTGTGCGCCGTTTTTACAAAGTTTTCAAATTGCCTCTCGGGTTTGCATTTCTAGCTAAAATTGGTCATAGAATCAATTGTGTCGAGACGGTTTTTGAATTTGAGGCCTCGGGTGCGGAGTTTTTGACGTCGTCGCCCATAGCCAAACTTGCGCGCATGGTTGTGTGCCATTTTTACAAAGTTTGCAGATTGCCTCCTAAGTTTGCATCCCTCACTGAATTGGCCATAGAATCAATTTTGTCGAGACGGTTTTTGAATTTGAGGCCTCGGGTGCGGAGTTTTTGACTTCGTCGCCCCTAACCAAATTGCGCGCACGCTTGTGCGCCGTTTTTACAAAGTTTTCAGATTGCCACTCGGGTTTGCATTTCTAGCTGAATTGGCCATAGAATCAATTGTGTCGAGACGGTTTTTGAATTTGAGGCCTTGGGTGCGGAGTTTTTGATGTCGTCGCCCATAGCCAAATTGCGCGCACGCTTGTGCGCCGTTTTTGCAAAGTTTTCAGATTGCCTCTCGGGTTTGCATTTCTAGCTGAATTGGCCATAGAATCAATTTTGTCGAGACGGTTTTTGAATTTGAGGCCTCGGGTGCGGAGTTTTTGACGTCGTCGCCCATCGCCAAATTGCGCGCACGCTTGTGCGCCGTTTTTACAAAGTTTTCAGATTGCCTCTCGGGTTTGCATTTCTAGCTAAAATTGGTCATAGAATCAATTGTGTCGAGACGGTTTTTGAATTTGAGGCCACGGGTGCGGTGTTTTTGACGTCGTCGCCCATAGCCAAAGTGTGCGCGTGCGCCGTTTTTACAAAGTTTACAGATTGCCTCTTGGGTTTGCATTTCTATCTGAATTGGCCATAGAATCAATTGTGTCGAGACGGTTTTTGAATTTGAGGCCTCGGGTGCGGAGTTTTTGACGTCGTCGCCCATAGCCAAACTTGCGCGCATGGTTGTGTGCCATTTTTACAAAGTTTTCAGATTGCCTCCCAAGTTTGCATCCCTCACTGAATTGGCCATAGAATCAATTGTGTCGAGACGGTTTTTGAATTTGAGGCCTCGGGTGCGGAGTTTTTGACGTCGTCGCCCATAGCCAAATTGCGCGCACGCTTGTGCGCCGTTTTTACAAAGTTTTCAGATTGCCTCTAGGGTTTGCATTTCTAGCTGAATTGGCCATAGAATCAATTGTGTCGAGACGGTTTTTCAATTTGAGGCCTCGGGTGCGGAGTTTTTGACGTCGTCGCCCATAGCCAAATTGCGCGCACGCTTGTGCGCCGTTTTTACAAAGTTTTCAAATTGCCTCTCGGGTTTGCATTTCTAGCTGAATTGGCCATAGAATCAATTTTGTCGAGACGGTTTTTGAATTTGAGGCCTCGGGTGCGGAGTTTTTGACGTCGTCGCCCATCACCAAATTGCGCGCACGCTTGTGCGCCGTTTTTACAAAGTTTTCAGATTGCCTCTCGGGTTTGCATTTCTAGCTAAAATTGGTCATAGAATCAATTGTGTCGAGACGGTTTTTGAATTTGAGGCCACGGGTGCGGAGTTTTTGACGTCGTCGCCCATAGCCAAAGTGTGCGCGTGCGCCGTTTTTACAAAGTTTACAGATTGCCTCTTGGGTTTGCATTTCTATCTGAATTGGCCATAGAATCAATTGTGTCGAGACGGTTTTTGAATTTGAGGCCTTGGGTGCGGAGTTTTTGACGTCGTCGCCCATAGCCAAACTTGCGCGCATGGTTGTGTGCCATTTTTACAAAGTTTTCAGATTGCCTCCCAAGTTTGCATCCCTCACTGAATTGGCCATAGAATCAATTGTGTCGAGACGGTTTTTGAATTTGAGGCCTCGGGTGCGGAGTTTTTGACATCGTCGCCCATAGCCAAATTGCGCGCACGCTTGTGCGCCGTTTTTACAAAGTATTCAGATTGCCTCTAGGGTTTGCATTTCTAGCTGAATTGGCCATAGAATCAATTGTGTCGAGACGGTTTTTCAATTTGAGGCCTCGGGTGCGGAGTTTTTGACGTCGTCGCCCATAGCCAAATTGCGCGCACGCTTGTGCGCCGTTTTTACAAAGTTTTCAAATTGTCTCTCGGGTTTGCATTTCTAGCTAAAATTGGTCATAGAATCAATTGTGTCGAGACGGTTTTTGAATTTGAGGCCTCGGGTGCGGAGTTTTTAACGTCGTCGCCCATAGCCAAATTGCGCGCACGCTTGTGCGCCGTTTTTACAAAGTTTTCAGATTGCCT
Organism: Galeopsis tetrahit; assembly: GCA_963675135.1. Taxonomy (NCBI): domain Eukaryota; kingdom Viridiplantae; phylum Streptophyta; class Magnoliopsida; order Lamiales; family Lamiaceae; genus Galeopsis; species Galeopsis tetrahit. Next base: position 7,214,926 of record OY776121.1, on the reverse strand, counting down.
CTTGGGTTTGCATTTCAATCTGAATTGGCCATAGAATCAATTGTGTCGAGACGGTTTTTGAATTTGAGGCCTCGGGTGCGGAGTTTTTGACGTCGTCGCCCATAGCCAAACTTGCGCGCATGGTTGTGTGCCATTTTTACAAAGTTTTCAGATTGCCTCCTAAGTTTGCATCCCTCACTGAATTGGCCCAAGAATCAATTGTGTCGAGACGGTTTTTGAATTTGAGGCCTCGGGTGCGGAGTTTTTGACATCGTCGCCCATAGCCAAATTGCGCGCACGCTTGTGCGCCGTTTTTACAAAGTATTCAGATTGCCTCTAGGGTTTGCATTTCTAGCTGAATTGGCCATAGAATCAATTGTGTCGAGACGGTTTTTCAATTTGAGGCCTCGGGTGCGGAGTTTTTGACGTCGTCGCCCATAGCCAAATTGCGCGCACGCTTGTGCGCCGTTTTTACAAAGTTTTCAAATTGTCTCTCGGGTTTGCATTTCTAGCTAAAATTGGTCATAGAATCAATTGTGTCGAGACGGTTTTTGAATTTGAGGCCTCGGGTGCGGAGTTTTTAACGTCGTCGCCCATAGCCAAATTGCGCGCACGCTTGTGCGCCGTTTTTACAAAGTTTTCAGATTGCCTCTTGGGTTTGCAATTCAATCTGAATTGGCCATAGAATCAATTGTGTCGAGACGGTTTTTGAATTTGAGGCCTCGGGTGCGGAGTTTTTGACGTCGTCGCCCATAGCCAAACTTGCGCGCATGGTTGTGTGCCATTTTTACAAAGTTTTCAGATTGCCTCCTAAGTTTGCATCCCTCACTGAATTGGCCATAGAATCAATTTTGTCGAGACGGTTTTTGAATTTGAGGCCTCGGGTGCGGAGTTTTTGACTTCGTCGCCCCTAACCAAATTGCGCGCACGCTTGTGCGCCATTTTTACAAAGTTTTCAGATTGCCATTCGGGTTTGCATTTCTAGCTGAATTGGCCATAGAATCAATTGTGTCGAGACGGTTTTTGAATTTGAGGCCTTGGGTGCGGAGTTTTTGATGTCGTCGCCCATAGCCAAATTGCGCGCACGCTTGTGTGCCGTTTTTACAAAGTTTTCAGATTGCCTCTCGGGGTTGCATTTCTAGCTGAATTTGCCATAGAATCAATTTTGTCGAGACGGTTTATGAATTTGAGGCCTCGGGTGCGGAGTTTTTGACGTCGTCGCCCATCGCCAAATTGCGCGCACGCTTGTGCGCCGTTTTTACAAAGTTTTCAGATTGCCTCTCGGGTTTGCATTTCTAGCTAAAATTGGTCATAGAATCAATTGTGTCGAGACGGTTTTTGAATTTGAGGCCACGGGTGTGGAGTTTTTGACGTCGTCGCCCATAGCCAAATTGTGCGCGTGCGCCGTGTTTACAAAGTTTACAGATTGCCTCTTGGGTTTGCATTTCTATCTGAATTGGCCATAGAATCAATTGTGTCGAGACGGTTTTTGAATTTGAGGCCTCGGGTGCGGAGTTTTTGACGTCGCCGCCCATAGCCAAACTTGCGCGCATGGTTGTGTGCCATTTTTACAAAGTTTTCAGATTGCCTCCCAAGTTTGCATCCCTCACTGAATTGGCCATAGAATCAATTTTGTCGAGACGGTTTTTGAATTTGAGGCCTCGGGTGCGGAGTTTTTGACTTCGTCGCCCCTAACCAAATTGCGCGCACGCTTGTGCGCCGTTTTTACAAAGTTTTCAGATTGCCATTCGGGTTTGCATTTCTAGCTGAATTGTCCATAGAATCAATTGTGTCGAGACGGTTTTTGAATTTGAGGCCTCGGGTGCGGAGTTTTTGATGTCGTCGCCCATAGCCAAATTGCGCGCACGCTTATGCGCCGTTTTTACAAAGTTTTCTGATTGCCTCTCGGGTTTGCATTTCTAGCTGAATTGGCCATAGAATCAATTTTGTCGAGACGGTTTTTGAATTTGAGGCCGCGGGTGCGGAGTTTTTGACGTCGTCGCCCATCGCCAAATTGCGCGCACGCTTGTGCGCCATTTTTACAAAGTTTTCAGATTGCCTCTCGGGTTTGCATTTCTAGCTAAAATTGGTCATAGAATCAATTGTGTCGAGACGGTTTTTGAATTTGAGGCCACGGGTGCGGAGTTTTTGACGTCGTCGCCCATAGCCAAATTGTGCGCACGCTTGTGCGCCGTTTTTACAAAGTTTACAGATTGCCTCTTGGGTTTGCATTTCTATCTGAATTGGCCATAGAATCAATTGTGTCGAGACGGTTTTTGAATTTGAGGCCTCGGGTGCGGAGTTTTTGACGTCGTCGCCCATAGCCAAACTTGCGCGCATGGTTGTGTGCCATTTTTACAAAGTTTTCAGATTGCCTCCCAAGTTTGCATCCCTCACTGAATTGGCCATAGAATCAATTGTGTCGAAACAGTTTTTGAATTTGAGGCCTCGGGTGCGAAGTTTTTGACGTCGTCGCCCATAGCCAAATTGCGCGCACGCTTGTGCGCCGTTTTTACAAAGTTTTCAGATTGCCTCTAGGGTTTGCATTTCTAGCTGAATTGGCCATAGAATCAATTGTGTCGAGACGGTTTTTGAATTTGAGGCCTCGGGTGCGGAGTTTTTGACGTCGTCGCCCATAGCCAAATTGCGCGCACGCTTGTGCGCCGTTTTTACAAAGTTTTCAAATTGCCTCTCGGGTTTGCATTTCTAGCTAAAATTGGTCATAGAATCAATTGTGTCGAGACGGTTTTTGAATTTGAGGCCTCGGGTGCGGAGTTTTTGACGTCGTCGCCCATAGCCAAATTGCGCGCGCGCTTGTGCGCCGTTTTTACAAAGTTTTCAGATTGCCTCTTGGGTTTGCATTTCAATCTGAATTGGCCATAGAATCAATTGTGTCGAGACGGTTTTTGAATTTGAGGCCTCGGGTGCGGAGTTTTTGACGTCGTCGCCCATAGCCAAACTTGCGCGCATGGTTGTGTGCCATTTTTACAAAGTTTTCAGATTGCATCCTAAGTTTGCATCCCTCACTGAATTGGCCATAGAATCAATTTTGTCGAGAAGGTTTTTGAATTTGAGGCCTCGGGTGCGGAGTTTTTGACGTCGTCGCCCATAGTCAAATTGCGCGCACGCTTGTGCGCCGTTTTTACAAAGTTTTCAAATTGCCTCTCGGGTTTGCATTTCTAGCTAAAATTGGTCATAAAATCAATTGTGTCGAGACGGTTTTTAAATTTGAGGCCTCGGGTGCGGAGTTTTTGACGTCGTCGCCCATAGCCAAATTGCGCGCACGCTTGTGCGCCGTTTTTACAAAGTTTTCAGATTGCCTCTTGGGTTTGCATTTCAATCTGAATTGGCCATAGAATTAATTGTGTCGAGACGGTTTTTGAATTTAAGGCCTCGGGTGCGGAGTTTTTGACGTCGTCGCCCAAAGCCAAACTTGCGCGCATGGTTGTGTGCCATTTTTACAAAGTTTGCAGATTGCCTCCTAAGTTTGCATCCCTCACTGAATTGGCCATAGAATCAATTTTGTCGAGACGGTTTTTGAATTTGAGGCCTCGGGTGCGGAGTTTTTGACTTCGTCGCCCCTAACCAAATTGCGCGCACGCTTGTGCGCCGTTTTTACAAAGTTTTCAGATTGCCATTCGGGTTTGCATTTCTAGCTGAATTGGCCATAGAATCAATTGTGTCGAGACGGTTTTTGAATTTGAGGCCTTGGGTGCGGAGTTTTTGATGTCGTCGCCCATAGCCAAATTGCGCGCACGCTTGTGCGCCGTTTTTGCAAAGTTTTCAGATTGCCTCTCGGGTTTGCATTTCTAGCTGAATTGGCCATAGAATCAATTTTGTCGAGACGGTTTTTGAATTTGAGGCCTCGGGTGCGGAGTTTTTGACGTCGTCGCCCATCGCCAAATTGCGCGCACGCTTGTGCGCCGTTTTTACAAAGTTTTCAGATTGCCTCTCGGGTTTGCATTTCTAGCTAAAATTGGTCATAGAATCAATTGTGTCGAGACGGTTTTTGAATTTGAGGCCACGGGTGCGGAGTTTTTGACGTCGTCGCCCATAGCCAAAGTGTGCGCGTGCGCCGTTTTTACAAAGTTTACAGATTGCCTCTTGGGTTTGCATTTCTATCTGAATTGGCCATAGAATCAATTGTGTCGAGACGGTTTTTGAATTTGAGGCCTCGGGTGCGGAGTTTTTGACGTCGTCGCCCATAGCCAAACTTGCGCGCATGGTTGTGTGCCATTTTTACAAAGTTTTCAGATTGCCTCCCAAGTTTGCATCCCTCACTGAATTGGCCATAGAATCAATTGTGTCGAGACGGTTTTTGAATTTGAGGCCTCGGGTGCGGAGTTTTTGACGTCGTCGCCCATAGCCAAATTGCGCGCACGCTTGTGCGCCGTTTTTACAAAGTTTTCAGATTGCCTCTAGGGTTTGCATTTCTAGCTGAATTGGCCATAGAATCAATTGTGTCGAGATGGTTTTTCAATTTGAGGCCTCGGGTGCGGAGTTTTTGACTTCGTCGCCCATAGCCAAATTGCGCGCACGCTTGTGCGCCGTTTTTACAAAGTTTTCAAATTGCCTCTCGGGTTTGCATTTCTAGCTAAAATTGGTCATAGAATCAATTGTGTCGAGACGGTTTTTGAATTTGAGGCCTCGGGTGCGGAGTTTTTGACGTCGTCGCCCATAGCCAAATTGCGCGCACGCTTGTGCGCCATTTTTACAAAGTTTTCAGATTGCCTCTTGGGTTTGCATTTCAATCTGAATTGGCCATAGAATCAATTGTGTCGAGACGGTTTTTGAATTTGAGGCCTCGGGTGCGGAGTTTTTGACGTCGTCGCCCATAGCCAAACTTGCGCGCATGGTTGTGTGCCATTTTTACAAAGTTTTCAGATTGCCTCCTAAGTTTGCATCCCTCACTGAATTGGCCATAGAATCAATTTTGTCGAGACGGTTTTTGAATTTGAGGCCTCGGGTGCGGAGTTTTTGACTTCGTCGCCCCTAACCAAATTGCGCGCACGCTTGTGCGCCGTTTTTACAAAGTTTTCAGATTGCCATTCGGGTTTGCATTTCTAGCTGAATTGTCCATAGAATCAATTGTGTCGAGACGGTTTTTGAATTTGAGGCCTCGGGTGCGGAGTTTTTGATGTCGTCGCCCATAGCCAAATTGCGCGCACGCTTATGCGCCGTTTTTACAAAGTTTTCTGATTGCCTCTCGGGTTTGCATTCCTAGCTGAATTGGCCATAGAATCAATTTTGTCGAGACGGTTTTTGAATTTGAGGCCTCGGGTGCGGAGTTTTTGACGTCGTCGCCCATCGCCAAATTGCGCGCACGCTTGTGCGCCATTTTTACAAAGTTTTCAGATTGCCTCTCGGGTTTGCATTTCTAGCTAAAATTGGTCATAGAATCAATTGTGTCGAGACGGTTTTTGAATTTGAGGCCACGGGTGCGGAGTTTTTGACGTCGTCGCCCATAGCCAAATTGTGCGCACGCTTGTGCGCCGTTTTTACAAAGTTTACAGATTGCCTCTTGGGTTTGCATTTCTATCTGAATTGGCCATAGAATCAATTGTGTCGAGACGGTTTTTGAATTTGAGGCCTCGGGTGCGGAGTTTTTGACGTCGTCGCCCATAGCCAAACTTGCGCGCATGGTTGTGTGCCATTTTTACAAAGTTTTCAGATTGCCTCCCAAGTTTGCATCCCTCACTGAATTGGCCATAGAATCAATTGTGTCGAAACAGTTTTTGAATTTGAGGCCTCGGGTGCGGAGTTTTTGACGTCGTCGCCCATAGCCAAATTGCGCGCACGCTTTTGCGCCGTTTTTACAAAGTTTTCAGATTGCCTCTAGGGTTTGCATTTCTAGCTGAATTGCCCATAGAATCAATTGTGTCGAGACGGTTTTTGAATTTGAGGCCTCGGGTGCGGAGTTTTTGACGTCGTCGCCCATAGCCAAATTGCACGCACGCTTGTGCGCCGTTTTTACAAAGTTTTCAAATTGCCTCTCGGGTTTGCATTTCTAGCTAAAATTGGTCATAGAATCAATTGTGTCGAGACGGTTTTTGAATTTGAGGCCTCGGGTGCGGAGTTTTTTACGTCGTCGCCCATAGCCAAATTGCGCGCACGCTTGTGCGCCATTTTTACAAAGTTTTCAGATTGCCTCTCGGGTTTGAATTTCCCACTGAATTGGCCATAGAATCAATTGTGTCGAGACGGTTTTTGAATTTGAGGCCTCGGGTGCGGAGTTTTTAACATCGTCGCCCATAGCCAAATTGCGCGCACGCTTGTGCGCCGTTTTTACAAAGTTTTCAGATTGCCTCTCGGGTTTGCATTTCTAGCTGAATTTGCCATAGAATCAATTTTGTCGAGACGGTTTTTGAATTTTTGGTCTCGGGTGCGAAGTTTTTGACGTCGTCGCCCATCGCCAAATTGCGCGCACGCTTGTGCGCCGTTTTTACAAAGTTTTCAGATTGCCTCTCGGGTTTGCATTTCTAGCTAAAATTGGTCATAGAATCAATTGTGTCGAGACGGTTTTTGAATTTGAGGCCTCGGGTGCGGAGTTTTTGACGTCGTCGCCCATAGCCAAATTGCGCGCACGCTTGTGCGCCGTTTTTACAAAGTTTTCAGATTGCCTCTCGGGTTTGCATTTCTATCTGAATTGGCCATAGAATCAATTGTGTCGAGACGGTTTTTGAATTTGAGGCCTCGTGTGCGGAGTTTTTGACGTCGTCGCCCATAGCCAAATTTGCGCGCATGGTTGTGTGCCATTTTTACAAAGTTTTCAGATTGCCTCCCAAGTTTGCATACCTCACTGAATTGGCCATAGAATCAATTGTGTCGAGACGGTTTTTGAATTTGAGGCCTCGGGTGCGGTGTTTTTGACGTCGTCGCCCATAGCCAAATTGCGCGCACGCTTGTGCGCCGTTTTTACTAAGTTTTCAGATTGCCTCTCGGGTTTGCATTTCTAGCTAAAATTGGTCATAGAATCAATTGTGTCGAGACGGTTTTTGAATTTGAGGCCTCGGGTGCGGAGTTTTTGACGTCGTCGCCCATAGCCAAATTGCGCGCACGCTTGTGCGCCGTTTTTACAAAGTTTTCAGATTGCCTCTCGGGTTTGAATTCCCCACTGAATTGGCCATAGAATCAATTGTGTCGAGACGGTTTTTGAATTTGAGGCCTCGGGTGCGGAGTTTTTGATGTCGTCGCCCATAGCCAAATTGCGCGCACGCTTGTGCGCCGTTTTTACAAAGTTTTCAGATTGCCTCTCGGGTTTGCACTTCTAGCTGAATTGGCCATAGAATCAATTTTGTCGAGATGGTTTTTGAATTTGAGGCCTCGGGTGCGGAGTTTTTGACGTCGTCGCACATCGCCAAATTGCGCGCACGCTTGTGCGCCGTTTTTACAAAGTTTTCAGATTGCCTCTCGGGTTTGCATTTCTAGCTAAAATTGGTCATAGAATCAATTGTGTCGAGACGGTTTTTGAAATTGAGGCCACGGGTGTGGAGTTTTTGACGTCGTCGCCCATAGCCAAATTGCGCGCACGTTTGTGCGCCGTTTTTACAAAGTTTTCAGATTGCCTCTCGGGTTTGCATTTCTATCTGAATTGGCCATAGAATCAATTGTGTCGAGACGATTTTTGAATTTGAGGCCTCGGGTGCGGAGTTTTTGACGTCGTCGCCCATAGCCAAACTTGCGCGCATGGTTGTGTGCCATTTTTACAAAGTTTTCAGATTGCCTCCCAAGTTTGCATCCCTCACTGAATTGGCCATAGAATCAATTGTGTCAAGACGGTTTTTGAATTTGAGACCTCGGGTGCGGAGTTTTTGACGTCGTCGCCCATAGCCAAATTGCGCGCCCGCTTGTGCGCCGTTTTTACAAAGTTTTCAGATTGCCTCTCGGGTTTGCATTTCTAGCTAAATTGGCCATAGAATCAATTGCGTCGAGACGGTTTTTGAATTTGAGGCCTCGGGTGCGGAGTTTTTGACGTCGTCGCCCATAGTCAAATTGTGCGCACGCTTGTGCGCCGTTTTTACAAAGTATTCAGATTGCCTCTCGGGCTTGCATTTCTAGCTGAATTGGCCATAGAATCAATTGTGTCGAGACGGTTTTTGAATTTGAGGCCTCGGGTGCGGAGTTTTTGACATCGTCGCCCATAGCCAAATTGCGCGCACGCTTGTGCGCCGTTTTTACAAAGTTTTCAAATTGCCTCTCGGGTTTGCATTTCTAGCTAAAATTGGTCATAGAATCAATTGTGTCGAGACGGTTTTTGAATTTGAGGCCACGGGTGCAGAGTTTTTGACGTCGTCGCCCATAGCCAAATTGCGCGCACGCTTGTGCGCCGTTTTTACAAAGTTTTCAAATTGCCTCTCGGGTTTGCACTTCTAGCTAAAATTGGTCATAGAATCAATTGTTTCGAGACGGTTGTTGAATTTGAGGCCACGGGTGCGGAGTTTTTGACGTCGTCGCCCATAGCCAAATTGCGCACACGCTTGTGCGCCGTTTTTACAAAGTTTTCAAATTGCCTCTCGGGTTTGCATTTCTAGCTAAAATTGGTCATAGAATCAATTGTGTCGAGACGGTTTTTGAATTTGAGGCCTCGGGTGCGGAGTTTTTGACGTCGTCGCCCATAGCCAAATTGCGCGCACGCTTGTGCGCCGTTTTTACAAAGTTTTCAGATTGCCTCTCGGGTTTGAATTTCCCACTGAATTAGCCATAGAATCAATTGTGTCGAGACGGTTTTTGAATTTGAGGCCTCGGGTGCGGAGTTTTTGACATCGTCGCCCATAGCCAAATTGCGCGCACGCTTGTGCGCCGTTTTTACAAAGTTTTCAGATTGCCTCTCGGGTTTGCATTTCTAGCTGAATTTGCCATAGAATCAATTTTTTCGAGACGGTTTTTGAATTTTTGGCCTCAGGTGCGGAGTTTTTGACGTCGTCGCCCATCGCCAAATTGCGCGCACGCTTGTGCGCCGTTTTTACAAAGTTTTCAGATTGCCTCTCGGGTTTGCATTTCTAGCTAAAATTGGTCATAGAATCAATTGTGTCGAGACGGTTTTTGAATTTGAGGCCTCGGGTGTGGAGTTTTTGACGTCGTCGCCCATAGCCAAATTGCGCGCACGCTTGTGCGCCGTTTTTAAAAAGTTTTCAGATTGCCTCTCGGGTTTGCATTTCTATCTGAATTGGCCATAGAATCAATTGTGTCGAGTCGGTTTTTGAATTTGAGGCCTCGTGTGCGGAGTTTTTGACGTCGTCGCCCATAGCCAAATTTGCGCGCATGGTTGTGTGCCATTTTTACAAAGTTTTCAGATTGCCTCCCAAGTTTGCATACCTCACTGAATTGGCCATAGAATCAATTGTGTCGAGACGGTTTTTGAATTTGAGGCCTCGGGTGCGGAGTTTTTGACGTCGTCGCCCATAGCCAAATTGCGCGCACGCTTGTGCGCCGTTTTTACAAAGTTTACAGATTGCCTCTCGGCTTTGCATATCTAGCTGAATTGGCCATAGAATCAATTGTGTCGAGACGGTTTTTGAATTTGAGGCCTCGGGTGCGGAGTTTTTGACGTCGTCGCCCATAGCCAAATTGCGCGCACGCTTGTGCGCCGTTTTTACAAAGTTTTCAGATTGCCTCTCGGGTTTGCATTTCTAGCTAAAATTGGTCATAGAATCAATTGTGTCGAGACGGTTTTTGAATTTGAGGCCTCGGGTGCGGAGTTTTTGACGTCGTCGCCCATAGCCAAATTGCGCGCACGCTTGTGCGCCGTTTTTACAAAGTTTTCAGATTGCCTCTCGGGTTTGAATTTCCCACTGAATTGGCCATAGAATCAATTGTGTCGAGATGGTTTTTGAATTTGAGGCCTCGGGTGCGGAGTTTTTGATGTCGTCGCCCATAGCCAAATTGCGCGCACGCTTGTGCGCCGTTTTTACAAAGTTTTCAGATTGCCTCTCGGGTTTGCATTTCTAGCTAAAATTGGTCATAGAATCAATTGTGTCGAGACGGTTTTTGAATTTGAGGCCTCGGGTGCGGAGTTTTTGACGTCGTCGCCCATAGCCAAATTGCGCGCACGCTTGTGCGCCGTTTTTACAAAGTTTTCAGATTGCCTCTCGGGTTTGAATTTCCCACTGAATTAGCCATAGAATCAATTGTGTCGAGACGGTTTTTGAATTTGAGGCCTCGGGTGCGGAGTTTTTGACATCGTCGCCCATAGCCAAATTGCGCGCACGCTTGTGCGCCGTTTTTACAAAGTTTTCAGATTGCCTCTCGGGTTTGCATTTCTAGCTGAATTTGCCATAGAATCAATTTTTTCGAGACGGTTTTTGAATTTTTGGCCTCGGGTGCGGAGTTTTTGACGTCGTCGCCCATCGCCAAATTGCGCGCACGCTTGTGCGCCGTTTTTACAAAGTTTTCAGATTGCCTCTCGGGTTTGCATTTCTAGCTAAAATTGGTCATAGAATCAATTGTGTCGAGACGGTTTTTGAATTTGAGGCCTCGGGTGCGGAGTTTTTGACGTCGTCGCCCATAGCCAAATTGCGCGCACGCTTGTGCGCCGTTTTTAAAAAGTTTTCAGATTGCCTCTCGGGTTTGCATTTCTATCTGAATTGGCCATAGAATCAATTGTGTCGAGTCGGTTTTTGAATTTGAGGCCTCGTGTGCGGAGTTTTTGACGTCGTCGCCCATAGCCAAATTTGCGCGCATGGTTGTGTGCCATTTTTACAAAGTTTTCAGATTGCCTCCCAAGTTTGCATACCTCACTGAATTGGCCATAGAATCAATTGTGTCGAGACGGTTTTTGAATTTGAGGCCTCGGGTGCGGAGTTTTTGACGTCGTCGCCCATAGCCAAATTGCGCGCACGCTTGTGCGCCGTTTTTACAAAGTTTACAGATTGCCTCTCGGCTTTGCATTTCTAGCTGAATTGGCCATAGAATCAATTGTGTCGAGACGGTTTTTGAATTTGAGGCCTCGGGTGCGGAGTTTTTGACGTCGTCGCCCATAGCCAAACTTGCGCGCATGGTTATGTGCCATTTTTACAAAGTTTTCAGATTGCCTGCCAAGTTTGCATCCCTCACTGAATTGGCCATAGAATCAATTGTGTCAAGACGGTTTTTGAATTTGAGACCTCGGGTGCGGAGTTTTTGACGTCGTCGCCCATAGCCAAATTGCGCGCCCGCTTGTGCGCCGTTTTTACAAAGTTTTCAGATTGCCTCTCGGGTTTGCATTCCTAGCTGAATTGGCCATAGAATCAATTGCGTCGAGACGGTTTTTGAATTTGAGGCCTCGGGTGCGGAGTTTTTGACGTCGTCGCCCATAGTCAAATTGTGCGCACGCTTGTGCGCCGTTTTTACAAAGTATTCAGATTGCCTCTCGGGCTTGCATTTCTAGCTGAATTGGCCATAGAATCAATTGTGTCGAGACGGTTTTTGAATTTGAGGCCTCGGGTGCGGAGTTTTTGACGTCGTCGCCCATAGCCAAATTGCGCGCACGCTTGTGCGCCGTTTTTACAAAGTTTTCAAATTGCCTCTCGGGTTTGCATTTCTAGCTAAAATTGGTCATAGAATCAATTGTGTCGAGACGGATTTTGAATTTGAGGCCACGGGTGCAGAGTTTTTGACGTCGTCGCCCATAGCCAAATTGCGCGCACGCTTGTGCGCCGTTTTTACAAAGTTTTCAGATTGCCTCTCGGGTTTGCATTACAATATGAATTGGCCATAGAATCAATTGTGTCGAGACGGTTTTTGAATTTAAGGCCTCGGGTGCGGAGTTTTTGACGTCGTCGCCCATAGCCAAACTTGCGCGCATGGTTGTGTGCCATTTTTACAAAGTTTTCAGATTGCCTCCCAAGTTTGCATCCCTAACTGAATTGGCCATAGAATCAATTGTGTCGAGACGGTTTTTGAATTTGAGGCCTCGGGTGCGGAGTTTTTGACGTCGTCGCCCATAGCCAAATTGCGCGCACGCTTGTGCGCCGTTTTTACAAAGATTTCAGATTGCCTCTCGGGTTTGCATTACTAGCTGAATTGGCCATAGAATCAATTGTGTCGAGACGGTTTTTGAATTTGAGGCCTCGGGTGCGGAGTTTTTGACGTCGTCGCCCATAGTCAAATTGCGCGCACGCTTGTGCGCCGTTTTTACAAAGTATTCAGATTGCCTCTCGGATTTGCATTACTAGCTGAATTGGCCATAGAATCAATTATGTCGAGACGGTTTTTGAATTTGAGGCCTCGGGTTCGGAGTTTTTTACGTCGTCGCCCATAGCCAAATTGTGCGCACGCTTGTGCGCCGTTTTTACAAAGTTTTCAGATTGCCTCTCGGGTTTGCATTTCTATCTGAATTGGCCATAGAATCAATTGTGTCGAGACGGTTTTTGAATTTGAGGCCTCGGGTGCGGAGTTTTTGACGTCGTCGCCCATAGCCAAACTTGCGCGCATGGTTGTGTGCCATTTTTACAAAGTTTTCAGATTGCCTCCCAAGTTTGCATCCCTCACTGAATTGGCCATAGAATCAATTGTGTCAAGACGGTTTTTGAATTTGAGACCTCGGGTGCGGAGTTTTTGACGTCGTCGCCCATAGCCAAATTGCGCGCCCGCTTGTGCGCCGTTTTTACAAAGTTTTCAGATTGCCTCTCGGGTTTGCATTCCTAGCTGAATTGGCCATAGAATCAATTGCGTCGAGACGGTTTTTGAATTTGAGGCCTCGGGTGCGGAGTTTTTGACGTCGTCGCCCATAGTCAAATTGTGCGCACGCTTGTGCGCCGTTTTTACAAAGTATTCAGATTGCCTCTCGGGCTTGCATTTCTAGCTGAATTGGCCATAGAATCAATTGTGTCGAGACGGTTTTTGAATTTGAGGCCTCGGGTGCGGAGTTTTTGACGTCGTCGCCCATAGCCAAATTGCGCGCACGCTTGTGCGCCGTTTTTACAAAGTTTTCAAATTGCCTCTCGGGTTTGCATTTCTAGCTAAAATTGGTCATAGAATCAATTGTGTCGAGACGGTTTTTGAATTTGAGGCCACGGGTGCAGAGTTTTTGACGTCGTCGCCCATAGCCAAATTGCGCGCACGCTTGTGCGCCGTTTTTACAAAGTATTCAAATTGCCTCTCGGGTTTGCACTTCTAGCTAAAATTGGTCATAGAATCAATTGTTTCGAGACGGTTGTTGAATTTGAGGCCACGGGTGCGGAGTTTTTGACGTCGTCGCCCATAGCCAAATTGCGCGCACGCTTGTGCGCCGTTTTTACAAAGTTTTCAAATTGCCTCTCGGGTTTGCATTTCTAGCTAAAATTGGTCATAGAATCAATTGTGTCGAGACGGTTTTTGAATTTGAGGCCTCGAGTGCGGAGTTTTTGACGTCGTCGCCCATAGCCAAATTGCGCGCACGCTTGTGCGCCGTTTTTACAAAGTATTCAGATTGCCTCTCGGGCTTGCATTTTTTCTAGCTGAATTGGCCATAGAATCAATTGTGTCGAGACGGTTTTTGAATTTGAGGCCTCGGGTACGGAGTTTTTTACGTCGTCGCCCATAGCCAAATTGCGCGCACGCTTGTGCGCCGTTTTTACAAAGTTTTCAAATTGCCTCTCGGGTTTGCATTTCTAGCTAAAATTGGTCATAGAATCAATTGTGTCGAGACGGTTTTTGAATTTGAGGCCACGGGTGCAGAGTTTTTGACGTCGTCGCCCATAGCCAAATTGCGCGCACGCTTGTGCGCCGTTTTTACAAAGTTTTCAGATTGCCTCTCGGGTTTGCATTTCAATATGAATTGGCCATAGAATCAATTGTGTCGAGACGGTTTTTGAATTTGAGGCCTCGGGTGCGGAGTTTTTGACGTCGTCGCCCATAGCCAAACTTGCGCGCATGGTTGTGTGCCATTTTTACAAATTTTCAGATTGCCTCCCAAGTTTGCATCCCTCACTGAATTGGCCATAGAATCAATTGTGTCGAGACGGTTTTTGAATTTGAGGCCTCGGGTGCGGAGTTTTTGACGTCGTCGCCCATAGCCAAATTGCGCGCACGCTTGTGCGCCGTTTTTACAAAGATTTCAGATTGCCTCTCGGGTTTGCATTACTAGCTGAATTGGCCATAGAATCAATTGTGTCGAGACGGTTTTTGAATTTGAGGCCTCGGGTGCGGAGTTTTTGACGTCGTCGCCCATAGTCAAATTGCGCGCACGCTTGTGCGCCGTTTTTACAAAGTATTCAGATTGCCTCTCGGATTTGCATTACTAGCTGAATTGGCCATAGAATCAATTGTGTCGAGACGGTTTTTGAATTTGAGGCCTCGGGTGCGGAGTTTTTGACGTCGTCGCCCATAGCCAAATTGTGCGCACGCTTGTGCGCCGTTTTTACAAAGTTTTCAGATTGCCTCTCGGGTTTGCATTTCTATCTGAATTGGCCATAGAATCAATTGTGTCGAGACGGTTTTTGAATTTGAGGCCTCGGGTGCGGAGTTTTTGACGTCGTCGCCCATAGCCAAACTTGCGCGCATGGTTGTGTGCCATTTTTACAAAGTTTTCAGATTGCCTCCCAAGTTTGCATCCCTCACTGAATTGGCCATAGAATCAATTGTGTCAAGACGGTTTTTGAATTTGAGACCTCGGGTGCGGAGTTTTTGACGTCGTCGCCCATAGCCAAATTGCGCGCCCGCTTGTGCGCCGTTTTTACAAAGTTTTCAGATTGCCTCTCGGGTTTGCATTCCTAGCTGAATTAGCCATAGAATCAATTGCGTCGAGACAGTTTTTGAATTTGAGGCCTCGGGTGCGGAGTTTTTGACGTCGTCGCCCATAGTCAAATTGTGCGCACGCTTGTGCGCCGTTTTTACAAAGTATTCAGATTGCCTCTCGGGCTTGCATTTCTAGCTGAATTGGCCATAGAATCAATTGTGTCGAGACGGTTTTTGAATTTGAGGACTCGGGTGCGGAGTTTTTGACGTCGTCGCCCATAGCCAAATTGCGCGCAAGCTTGTGCGCCGTTTTTACAAAGTTTTCAAATTGCCTCTCGGGTTTGCATTTCTAGCTAAAATTGGTCATAGAATCAATTGTGTCGAGACGGTTTTTGAATTTGAGGCCACGGGTGCAGAGTTTTTGACGTCGTCGCCCATAGCCAAATTGCGCGCACGCTTGTGCGCCGTTTTTACAAAGTTTTCAAATTGCCTCTCGGGTTTGCACTTCTAGCTAAAATTGGTCATAGAATCAATTGTTTCGAGACGGTTGTTGAATTTGAGGCCACGGGTGCGGAGTTTTTGACGTCGTCGCCCATAGCCAAATTGCGCGCACGCTTGTGCGCCGTTTTTACAAAGTTTTCAAATTGCCTCTCGGGTTTGCATTTCTAGCTAAAATTGGTCATAGAATCAATTGTGTCGAGACGGTTTTTGAATTTGAGGCCTCGGGTGCGGAGTTTTTGACGTCGTCGCCCATAGCCAAATTGCGCGCACGCTTGTGCGCCGTTTTTACAAAGTTTTCAGATTGCCTCTCGGGTTTGAATTTCCCACTGAATTAGCCATAGAATCAATTGTGTCGAGACGGTTTTTGAATTTGAGGCCTCGGGTGCGGAGTTTTTGACATCGTCGCCCATAGCCAAATTGCGCGCACGCTTGTGCGCCGTTTTTACAAAGTTTTCAGATTGCCTCTCGGGTTTGCATTTCTAGCTGAATTTGCCATAGAATCAATTTTGTCGAGACGGTTTTTGAATTTTTGGCCTCGGGTGCGGAGTTTTTGACGTCGTCGCCCATCGCCAAATTGCGCGCACGCTTGTGCGCCGTTTTTACAAAGTTTTCAGATTGCCTCTCGGGTTTGCATTTCTAGCTAAAATTGGTCATAGAATCAATTGTGTCGAGACGGTTTTTGAATTTGAGGCCTCGGGTGCGGAGTTTTTGACGTCGTCGCCCATAGCCAAATTGCGCGCACGCTTGTGCGCCGTTTTTAAAAAGTTTTCAGATTGCCTCTCGGGTTTGCATTTCTATCTGAATTGGTCATAGAATCAATTGTGTCGAGACGGTTTTTGAATTTGAGGCCTCGTGTGCGGAGTTTTTGACGTCGTCGCCCATAGCCAAATTTGCGCGCATGGTTGTGTGCCATTTTTACAAAGTTTTCAGATTGCCTCCCAAGTTTGCATACCTCACTGAATTGGCCATAGAATCAATTGTGTCGAGACGGTTTTTGAATTTGAGGCCTCGGGTGCGGAGTTTTTGACGTCGTCGCCCATAGCCAAATTGCGCGCACGCTTGTGCGCCGTTTTTACAAAGTTTACAGATTGTCTCTCGGCTTTGCATTCCTAGCTGAATTGGCCATAGAATCAATTGTGTCGAGACGGTTTTTGAATTTGAGGCCTCGGGTGCGGAGTTTTTGACGTCGTCGCCCATAGCCAAATTGCGCGCACGCTTGTGCGCCGTTTTTACAAAGATTTCAGATTGCCTCTCGGGTTTGCATTACTAGCTGAATTGGCCATAGAATCAATTGTGTCGAGACGGTTTTTGAATTTGAGGCCTCGGGTGCGGAGTTTTTGACGTCGTCGCCCATAGTCAAATTGCGCGCACGCTTGTGCGCCGTTTTTACAAAGTATTCAGATTGCCTCTCGGGCTTGCATTTCTAGCTGAATTGGCCATAGAATCAATTGTGTCGAGACGGTTTTTGAATTTGAGGCCTCGGGTGCGGAGTTTTTGACGTCGTCGCCCATAGCCAAATTGCGCGCACGCTTGTGCGCCGTTTTTACAAAGTTTTCAAATTGCCTCTCGGGTTTGCATTTCTAGCTAAAATTGGTCATAGAATCAATTGTGTCGAGACGGTTTTTGAATTTGAGGCCACGGGTGCAGAGTTTTTGACGTCGTCGCCCATAGCCAAATTGCGCGCACGCTTGTGCGCCGTTTTTACAAAGTTTTCAAATTGCCTCTCGGGTTTGCACTTCTAGCTAAAATTGGTCATAGAATCAATTGTTTCGAGACGGTTGTTGAATTTGAGGCCACGGGTGCGGAGTTTTTGACGTCGTCGCCCATAGCCAAATTGCGCGCACGCTTGTGCGCCGTTTTTACAAAGTTTTCAAATTGCCTCTCGGGTTTGCATTTCTAGCTAAAATTGGTCATAGAATCAATTGTGTCGAGACGGTTTTTGAATTTGAGGCCTCGGGTGCGGAGTTTTTGACGTCGTCGCCCATAGCCAAATTGCGCGCACGCTTGTGCGCCGTTTTTACAAAGTTTTCAGATTGCCTCTCGGGTTTGAATTTCCCACTGAATTAGCCATAGAATCAATTGTGTCGAGACGGTTTTTGAATTTGAGGCCTCGGGTGCGGAGTTTTTGACATCGTCGCCATAGCCAAATTGCGCGCACGCTTGTGCGCCGTTTTTACAAAGTTTTCAGATTGCCTCTCGGGTTTGCATTTTTAGCTGAATTTGCCATAGAATCAATTTTGTCGAGACGGTTTTTGAATTTTTGGCCTCGGGTGCGGAGTTTTTGACGTCGTCGCCCATCGCCAAATTGCGCGCACGCTTGTGCGCCGTTTTTACAAAGTTTTCAGATTGCCTCTCGGGTTTGCATTTCTAGCTAAAATTGGTCATAGAATCAATTGTGTCGAGACGGTTTTTGAATTTGAGGCCTCGGGTGCGGAGTTTTTGACGTCGTCGCCCATAGCCAAATTGCGCGCACGCTTGTGCGCCGTTTTTAAAAAGTTTTCAGATTGCCTCTCGGGTTTGCATTTCTATCTGAATTGGTCATAGAATCAATTGTGTCGAGACGGTTTTTGAATTTGAGGCCTCGTGTGCGGAGTTTTTGACGTCGTCGCCCATAGCCAAATTTGCGCGCATGGTTGTGTGCCATTTTTACAAAGTTTTCAGATTGCCTCCCAAGTTTGCATACCTCACTGAATTGGCCATAGAATCAATTGTGTCGAGACGGTTTTTGAATTTGAGGCCTCGGGTGCGGAGTTTTTGACGTCGTCGCCCATAGCCAAATTGCGCGCACGCTTGTGCGCCGTTTTTACAAAGTTTACAGATTGCCTCTCGGCTTTGCATTTCTAGCTGAATTGGCCATAGAATCAATTGTGTCGAGACGGTTTTTGAATTTGAGGCCTCGGGTGCGGAATTTTTGACGTCGTCGCCCATAGCCAAATTGCGCGCACGCTTGTGCGCCGTTTTTACAAAGTTTTCAGATTGCCTCTCGGGTTTCACTTCTAGCTGAATTGGCCATATAATCAATTTTGTCGAGACGGTTTTTGAATTTGAGGCCTCGGGTGCGGAGTTTTTGACGTCGTCGCACATCGCCAAATTGCGCGCACGCTTGTGCGCCGTTTTTACAAAGTTTTCAGATTGCCTCTCGGGTTTGCATTTCTAGCTAAAATTGGTCATAGAATCAATTGTGTCGAGACGGTTTTTGAAATTGAGGCCACGGGTGCGGAGTTTTTGACGTCGTCGCCCATAGCCAAATTGCGCGCACGCTTGTGCGCCGTTTTTACAAAGTTTTCAGATTGCCTCTCGGGTTTGCATTTCTATCTGAATTGGCCATAGAATCAATTGTGTCGAGACGGTTTTTGAATTTGAGGCCTTGGGTGCGGAGTTTTTGACGTCGTCGCCCATAGCCAAACTTGCGCGCATAGTTATGTGCCATTTTTACAAAGTTTTCAGATTGCCTCCCAAGTTTGCATCCCTCACTGAATTGGCCATAGAATCAATTGTGTCAAGACGGTTTTTGAATTTGAGACCTCGGGTGCGGAGTTTTTAACGTCGTCGCCCATAGCCAAATTGCGCGCCCGCTTGTGCGCCGTTTTTACAAAGTTTTCAGATTGCCTCTCGGGTTTGCATTTCTAGCTGAATTGGCCATAGAATCAATTGCGTCGAGACGGTTTTTGAATTTGAGGCCTCGGGTGCGGAGTTTTTGACGTCGTCGCCCATAGTCAAATTGTGCGCACGCTTGTGCGCCGTTTTTACAAAGTATTCAGATTGCCTCTCGGGCTTGCATTTCTAGCTGAATTGGCCATAGAATCAATTGTGTCGAGATGGTTTTTGAATTTGAGGCCTCGGGTGCGGAGTTTTTGACGTCGTCGCCCATAGCCAAATTGCGCGCACGCTTGTGCGCCGTTTTTACAAAGTTTTCAAATTGCCTCTCGGGTTTGCATTTCTAGCTAAAATTGGTCATAGAATCAATTGTGTCGAGACGGTTTTTGAATTTGAGGCCACGGGTGCAGAGTTTTTGACGTCGTCGCCCATAGCCAAATTGCGCGCACGCTTGTGCGCCGTTTTTACAAAGATTTCAGATTGCCTCTCGGGTTTGCATTACTAGCTGAATTGGCCATAGAATCAATTGTGTCGAGACGGTTTTTGAATTTGAGGCCACGGGTGCAGAGTTTTTGACGTCGTCGCCCATAGCCAAATTGCGCGCACGCTTGTGCGCCGTTTTTACAAAGATTTCAGATTGCCTCTCGGGTTTGCATTTCTAGCTGAATTGGCCATAGAATCAATTGTGTCGAGACGGTTTTTGAATTTGAGGCCTCGGGTGCGGAATTTTTGACGTCGTCGCCCATAGCCAAATTGCGCGCACGCTTGTGCGCCGTTTTTACAAAGTTTTCAGATTGCCTCTCGGGTTTCACTTCTAGCTGAATTGGCCATATAATCAATTTTGTCGAGACGGTTTTTGAATTTGAGGCCTCGGGTGCGGAGTTTTTGACGTCGTCGCACATCGCCAAATTGCGCGCACGCTTGTGCGCCGTTTTTACAAAGTTTTCAGATTGCCTCTCGGGTTTGCATTTCTAGCTAAAATTGGTCATAGAATCAATTGTGTCGAGACGGTTTTTGAAATTGAGGCCACGGGTGCGGAGTTTTTGACGTCGTCGCCCATAGCCAAATTGCGCGCACGCTTGTGCGCCGTTTTTACAAAGTTTTCAGATTGCCTCTCGGGTTTGCATTTCTATCTGAATTGGCCATAGAATCAATTGTGTCGAGACGGTTTTTGAATTTGAGGCCTTGGGTGCGGAGTTTTTGACGTCGTCGCCCATAGCCAAACTTGCGCGCATAGTTATGTGCCATTTTTACAAAGTTTTCAGATTGCCTCCCAAGTTTGCATCCCTCACTGAATTGGCCATAGAATCAATTGTGTCAAGACGGTTTTTGAATTTGAGACCTCGGGTGCGGAGTTTTTAACGTCGTCGCCCATAGCCAAATTGCGCGCCCGCTTGTGCGCCGTTTTTACAAAGTTTTCAGATTGCCTCTCGGGTTTGCATTTCTAGCTGAATTGGCCATAGAATCAATTGCGTCGAGACGGTTTTTGAATTTGAGGCCTCGGGTGCGGAGTTTTTGACGTCGTCGCCCATAGTCAAATTGTGCGCACGCTTGTGCGCCGTTTTTACAAAGTATTCAGATTGCCTCTCGGGCTTGCATTTCTAGCTGAATTGGCCATAGAATCAATTGTGTCGAGATGGTTTTTGAATTTGAGGCCTCGGGTGCGGAGTTTTTGACGTCGTCGCCCATAGCCAAATTGCGCGCACGCTTGTGCGCCGTTTTTACAAAGTTTTCAAATTGCCTCTCGGGTTTGCATTTCTAGCTAAAATTGGTCATAGAATCAATTGTGTCGAGACGGTTTTTGAATTTGAGGCCACGGGTGCAGAGTTTTTGACGTCGTCGCCCATAGCCAAATTGCGCGCACGCTTGTGCGCCGTTTTTACAAAGTTTTCAGATTGCCTCTCGGATTTGCATTTCAATATGAATTGGCCATAGAATCAATTGTGTCGAGACGGTTTTTGAATTTGAGGCCTCGGGTGCGGAGTTTTTGACGTCGTCGCCCATAGCCAAACTTGCGCGCATGGTTGTGTGCCATTTTTACAAAGTTTTCAGATTGCCTCCCAAGTTTGCATCCCTCACTGAATTGGCCATAGAATCAATTGTGTCGAGACGGTTTTTGAATTTGAGGCCTCGGGTGCGGAGTTTTTGAAGTCGTCGCCCATAGCCAAATTGCGCGCACGCTTGTGCGCCGTTTTTACAAAGATTTCAGATTGCCTCTCGGGTTTGCATTACTAGCTGAATTGGCCATAGAATCAATTGTGTCGAGACGGTTTTTGAATTTGAGGCCTCGGGTGCGGAGTTTTTGACGTCGTCGCCCATAGTCAAATTGCGCGCACGCTTGTGCGCCGTTTTTACAAAGTATTCAGATTGCCTCTCGGATTTGCATTTCTAGCTGAATTGGCCATAGAATCAATTGTGTCGAGACGGTTTTTGAATTTGAGGCCTCGGGTGCAGAGTTTTTGACGTCGTCGCCCATAGCCAAATTGCGCGCACGCTTGTGCGCCGTTTTTACAAAGTTTTCAAATTGCCTCTCGGGTTTGCACTTCTAGCTAAAATTGGTCATAGAATCAATTGTTTCGAGACGGTTGTTGAATTTGAGGCCACGGGTGCGGAGTTTTTGACGTCGTCGCCCATAGCCAAATTGCGCGCACGCTTGTGCGCCGTTTTTACAAAGTTTTCAGATTGCCTCTCGGGTTTGCAATCCTATATGAATTGGCCATAGAATCAATTGTGTCGAGACGGTTTTTGAATTTGAGGCCTCGGGTGCGGAATTTTTTACGTCGTCGCCTATAGCCAAATTGCGCGCCCGCTTGTGCGCCGTTTTTACAAAGTTTTCAGATTGCCTCTCGGGTTTGCATTTCTAGCTGAATTGGCCATAGAATCAATTGCGTCGAGACGGTTTTTGAATTTGAGGCCTCGGGTACGGAGTTTTTTACGTCGTCGCCCATAGTCAAATTGTGCGCACGCTTGTGCGCCATTTTTACAAAGTATTCAGATTGCCTCTCGGGCTTGCATTTCTAGCTGAATTGGCCATAGAATCAATTGTGTCGAGACGGTTTTTGAATTTGAGGCCACGGGTGCGGAGTTTTTGACGTCGTCGCCCATAGCCAAATTGCGCGCACGCTTGTGCGCCGTTTTTACAAAGTTTTCAGATTGCCTCTCGGGTTTGCATTTCTATCTGAATTGGCCATAGAATCAATTGTGTCGAGACGGTTTTTGAATTTGAGGCCTCGGGTGCGGAGTTTTTGACGTCGTCGCCCATAGCCGAACTTGCGCGCATGGTTGTGTGCCATTTTTACAAAGTTTTCAGATTGCCTCCCAAGTTTGCATCCCTCACTGAATTGGCCATAGAATCAATTGTGTCGAGACGGTTTTTGAATTTGAGACCTCGGGTGCGGAGTTTTTGACGTCGTCGCCCATAGCCAAATTGCGCGCACGCTTGTGCGCCGTTTTTACAAAGTTTTCAAATTGCCTCTTGGGTGTGCATTTCTAGCTGAATTGGCCATAGAATCAATTGCGTCGAGACGGTTTTTGAATTTGAGGCCTCGGGTGCGGAGTTTTTGACGTCGTCGCCCATAGTCAAATTGTGCGCACGCTTGTGCGCCGTTTTTACAAAGTATTAAGATTGCCTCTCGGGTTTGCATTTCTAGCTAAAATTGGTCATAGAATCAATTGTGTCGAGACGGTTTTTGAATTTGAGGCCACGGGTGCGGAGTTTTTGACGTCGTCGCCCATAGCCAAATTGCGCGCACGCTTGTGCGCCGTTTTTACAAAGTTTTCAGATTGCCTCTCGGGTTTGCATTTCTATCTGAATTGGCCATAGAATCAATTGTGTCGAGACGGTTTTTGAATTTGAGGCCTCGGGTGCGGAGTTTTTGACGTCGTCGCCCATAGCCAAACTTGCGCGCATGGTTGTGTGCCATTTTTACAAAGTTTTCAGATTGCCTCCCAAGTTTGCATCCCTCACTGAATTGGCCATAGAATCAATTGTGTCGAGACGGTTTTTGAATTTGAGACCTCGGGTGCGGAGTTTTTGACGTCGTCGCCCATAGCCAAATTGCGCGCACGCTTGTGCGCCGTTTTTACAAAGTTTTCAGATTGCCTCTCGGGTTTGCATCTCTATCTGAATTGGCCATAGAATCAATTGTGTCGAGACGGTTTTTGAATTTGAGGCCTCGGGTGCGGAGTTTTTGACGTCGTCGCCCATAGCCAAACTTGCGCGCATGGTTGTGTGCCATTTTTACAAAGTTTTCAGATTGCCTCCCAAGTTTGCATCCCTCACTGAATTGGCCATAGAATCAATTGTGTCGAGACGGTTTTTGAATTTGAGACCTCGGGTGCGGAGTTTTTGACATCGTCGCCCATAGCCAAATTGCGCGCACGCTTGTGCGCCGTTTTTACAAAGTTTTCAGATTGCCTCTCGGGTTTGCATTTCTAGCTGAATTGGCCATAAAATCAATTGCGTCGAGACGGTTTTTGAATTTGAGGCCTCGGGTGCGGAGTTTTTGACGTCGTCGCCCATAGTCAAATTGTGCGCACGCTTGTGCGCCGTTTTTACAAAGTATTAAGATTGCCTCTCGGGTTTGCATTTCTAGCTGAATTGGCCATAGAATCAATTGTGTCGAGACGGTTTTTGAATTTGAGGCCTCTGGTGCGGAGTTTTTGATGTCGTCGCCCATAGCCAAATTGCGCACACGCTTGTGCGCCGTTTTTAAAGAGTTTTCAAATTGCCTCTCGGGTTTAAATTTCCCACTGAATTGGCCATAGAATCAATTGTGTCGAGACGGTTTTTGAATTTGAGGCCTCGGGTGCGGAGTTTTTGACGTCGTCGCCCATAGCCAAATTGCGCGCACGCTTGTGCGCCGTTTTTACAAAGTTTTCAGATTGCCTCTCGTGTTTGCATTTCTAGCTGAATTGGCCATATAATCAATTTTGTCGAGACGGTTTTTGAATTTGAGGCCTCGGGTGCGGAGTTTTTG
This sequence comes from Galeopsis tetrahit, assembly GCA_963675135.1. NCBI lineage: Eukaryota > Viridiplantae > Streptophyta > Magnoliopsida > Lamiales > Lamiaceae > Galeopsis > Galeopsis tetrahit. The sequence continues at coordinate 7,191,236 of OY776121.1, read as the reverse complement.
ACGTCGTCGCCCATAGCCAAATTGCGCGCACGCTTGTGCGCCGTTTTTACAAAGTTTTCAAATTGCCTCTCGGGTTTGCATTTCTAGCTAAAATTGGTCATAGAATCAATTGTGTCGAGACGGTTTTTGAATTTGAGGCCTCGGGTGCGGAGTTTTTGACGTCGTCGCCCATAGCCAAATTGCGCGCACGCTTGTGCGCCGTTTTTACAAAGTTTTCAAATTGCCTCTCGGGTTTGCATTTCTAGCTAAAATTGGTCATAGAATCAATTGTGTCGAGACGGTTTTTGAATTTGAGGCCACGGGTGCAGAGTTTTTGACGTCGTCGCCCATAGCCAAATTGCGCGCACGCTTGTGCGCCGTTTTTACAAAGTTTTCAGATTGCCTCTCGGGTTTGCATTCCTATATGAATTGGCCATAGAATCAATTGTGTCGAGACGGTTTTGGAATTTGAGGCCTCGGGTGCGGAGTTTTTGACGTCGTCGCCCATAGCCAAACTTGCGGGCATGGTTGTGTGCCATTTTTACAAAGTATTCAGATTGCCTCCCAAGTTTGCATCCCTCACTGAATTGGCCATAGAATCAATTGTGTCGAGACGGTTTTTGAATTTGAGGCCTCGGGTGCGGAGTTTTTGACGTCGTCGCCCATAGCCAAATTGCGCGCACGCTTGTGCGCCATTTTTACAAAGATTTCAGATTGCCTCTCGGGTTTGCATTTCTAGCTGAATTGGGCATAGAATCAATTGTGTCGAGACGGTTTTTGAATTTGAGGCCTCGGGTGCGGAGTTTTTGACGTCGTCGCCCATAGTCAAATTGCGCGCACGCTTGTGCGCCGTTTTTACAAAGTATTCAGATTGCCTCTCGGGTTTGCATTTCTAGCTGAATTGGCCATAGAATCAATTGTGTCGAGACGGTTTTTGAATTTGAGGCCTCTGGTGCGGAGTTTTTGACGTCGTCGCCCATAGCCAAATTGCGCGCACGCTTGTGCGCCGTTTTTACAAAGTTTTCAAATTACCTCTCGGGTTTTCATTTCTAGCTAAAATTGGTCATAGAATCAATTGTGTCGAGACGGTTTTTGAATTTGAGGCCACGGGTATGGAGTTTTTTACGTCGTCGCCCATAGCCAAATTGCGTGCACGCTTGTGCGCCGTTTTTACAAAGTTTTCAGATTGCCTCTCGGGTTTGCAATCCTATATGAATTGGCCATAGAATCAATTGTGTCAAGACGGTTTTTGAATTTGAGGCCTCGGGTGCGGAGTTTATGACGTCGTCGCCTATAGCCAAACTTGCGCGCATGGTTGTGTGCCATTTTTACAAAGTTTTCAGATTACCTCCCAAGTTTGCATCCCTCACTGAATTGGCCATAGAATCAATTGTGTCGAGATGGTTTTTGAATTTGAGGCCTCGGGTGCGGAGTTTTTGACGTCGTCGCCCATAGCCAAATTGCGCGCACGCTTGTGCGCCATTTTTACAAAGATTTCAGATTGCCTCTCGGGTTTGCATTTCTAGCTGAATTGGCCATAGAATCAATTGTGTCGAGACGGTTTTTGAATTTGAGGCCTCGGGTGCGGAGTTTTTGACGTCGTCGCCCATAGTCAAATTGCGCGCACGCTTGTGCGCCGTTTTTACAAAGTATTCAGATTGCCTCTCGGGTTTGCATTTCTAGCTGAATTGGCCATAGAATCAATTGTGTCGAGACGGTTTTTGAATTTGAGGCCTCTGGTGCGGAGTTTTTGATGTCGTCGCCCATAGCCAAATTGCGCGCACGCTTGTGCGCCGTTTTTACAAAGTTTTCAAATTGCCTCTCGGGTTTGCATTTCTAGCTAAAATTGGTCATAGAATCAATTGTGTCGAGACGGTTTTTGAATTTGAGGCCTCGGGTGCAGAGTTTTTGACGTCGTCACCAATAGCCAAATTGCGCGCACGCTTGTGCGCTGTTTTTACAAAGTTTTCAGATTGCCTCTCGGGTTTGAATTTCCCACTGAATTGGCCATAGAATCAATTGTGTCGAGACGGTTTTTGAATTTGAGGCCTCGGGTGCGGAGTTTTTGACGTCGTCGCCCATAGCCAAATTGCAGGCACGCTTGTGCGCCGTTTTTACAAAGTTTTCAGATTGCCTCTCGGGTTTGCACTTCTAGCTGAATTGGCCATAGAATCAATTTTGTCGAGACGGTTTTTTTAATTTGAGGCCTCGGGTGCGGAGTTTTTGACGTCGTCGCCCCTAACCAAATTGCGCGCACGCTTGTGCGCCGTTTTTACAAAGTTTTCAGATTGCCATTCGGGTTTGCATTTCTAGCTGAATTGGCCATAGAATCAATTGTGTCGAGACGGTTTTTGAATTTGAGGCCTCGGGTGCGGAGTTTTTGACGTCGTCGCCCATAGTCAAATTGCGCGCACGGTTGTGCGCCGTTTTTACAAAGTTTTTAGATTGCCTCTCGGGTTTGCATGTCTAGATGAATTGGCCATAGAATCAATTGTGTCGAGACGGTTTTTGAATTTGAGGCCTCGGGTGCGGAGTTTCTGATGTCGTCGCCCATAGTCAAATTGCGCGCACGCTTGTGCGCTGTTTTTACAAAGTTTTCAAATTGCCTCTCGGGTTTGCATTTCTAGCTAAAATTGGTCATAGAATCAATTGGGTCGAGACGGTTTTTGAATTTGAGGCCTCGGTGCGGAGTTTTTGACGTCGTCGCCCATAGCCAAATTGCGCGCACGCTTGTGCGCCGTTTTTAAAAAGTTTTCAAATTGCCTCTCGGGTTTGAATTTCCCACTGAATTGGCCATAGAATCAATTGTGTCGAGACGGTTTTTGAATTTGAGGCCTCGGGTGCGGAGTTTTTGACGTCGTCGCCCATAGCCAAATTGCGCGCACGCTTGTGCGCCGTTTTTACAAAGTTTTCAAATTGCCTCTCGGGTTTGCATTTCTAGCTAAAATTGGTCATAGAATCAATTGTGTCGAGACGGTTTTTGAATTTGAGGCCACGGGTGCGGAGTTTTTGACGTCGTCGCCCATAGCCAAATTGCGCGCACGCTTGTGCGCCGTTTTTACAAAGTTTTCAGATTGCCTCTCGGGTTTGCAATCCTATATGAATTGGCCATAGAATCAATTGTGTCGAGACGGTTTTTGAATTTGAGGCCTCGGGTGCGGAATTTTTGACGTCGTCGCCTATAGCCAAATTGCGCGCCCGCTTGTGCGCCGTTTTTACAAAGTTTTCAGATTGCCTCTCGGGTTTGCATTTCTAGCTGAATTGGCCATAGAATCAATTGCGTCGAGACGGTTTTTGAATTTGAGGCCTCGGGTGCGGAGTTTTTAACGTCGTCGCCCATAGTCAAATTGTGCGCACGCTTGTGCGCTGTTTTTACAAAGTATTCAGATTGCCTCTCGGGCTTGCATTTCTAGCTGAATTGGCCATAGAATCAATTGTGTCGAGACGGTTTTTGAATTTGAGGCCTCGGGTGCGGAGTTTTTGACGTCGTCGCCCATAGCCAAATTGCGCGCACGCTTGTGCGCCGTTTTTACAAAGTTTTCAAATTGCCTCTCGGGTTTGCATTTCTAGCTAAAATTGGTCATAGAATCAATTGTGTCGAGACGGTTTTTGAATTTGAGGTCACGGGTGCAGAGTTTTTGACGTCGTCGCCCATAGCCAAATTGCGCGCACGCTTGTGCGCCGTTTTTACAAAGTTTTCAGATTGCCTCTCGGGTTTGCATTTCTATATGAATTGGCCATAGAATCAATTGTGTCGAGACGGTTTTTGAATTTGAGGCCTTGGGTGTGGAGTTTTTGACGTCGTCGCCCATAGCCAAACTTGCGGGCATGGTTGTGTGCCATTTTTACAAAGTATTCAGATTGCCTCCCAAGTTTGCATCCCTCACTGAATTGGCCATAGAATCAATTGTGTCGAGACGGTTTTTGAATTTGAGGCCTCGGGTGCAGAGTTTTTGACGTCGTCGCCCATAGCCAAATTGCGCGCACGCTTGTGCGCCGTTTTTACAAAGATTTCAGATTGCCTCTCGGGTTTGCATTTCTAGCTGAATTGGGCATAGAATCAATTGTGTCGAGACGGTTTTTGAATTTGAGGCCTCGGGTGCGGAGTTTTTGACGTCGTCGCCCATAGTCAAATTGCGCGCACGCTTGTGCACCGTTTTTACAAAGTATTCAGATTGCCTCTCGGGTTTGCATTTCTAGCTGAATTGGCCATAGAATCAATTGTGTCGAGACGGTTTTTGAATTTGAGGCCTCTGGTGCGGAGTTTTTGATGTCGTCGCCCATAGCCAAATTGCGCGCACGCTTGTGCGCCGTTTTTACAAAGTTTTCAAATTGCCTCTCGGGTTTGCATTTCTAGCTAAAATTGGTCATAGAATCAATTGTGTCGAGACGGTTTTTGAATTTGAGGCCTCGGGTGCAGAGTTTTTGACGTCGTCACCAATAGCCAAATTGCGCGCACGCTTGTGCGCTGTTTTTACAAAGTTTTCAGATTGCCTCTCGGGTTTGAATTTCCCACTGAATTGGCCATAGAATCAATTGTGTCGAGACGGTTTTTGAATTTGAGGCCTCGGGTGCGGAGTTTTTGACGTCGTCGCCCATAGCCAAATTGCAGGCACGCTTGTGCGCCGTTTTTACAAAGTTTTCAGATTGCCTCTCGGGTTTGCACTTCTAGCTGAATTGGCCATAGAATCAATTTTGTCGAGACGGTTTTTTAATTTGAGGCCTCGGGTGCGGAGTTTTTGACGTCGTCGCCCCTAACCAAATTGCGCGCACGCTTGTGCGCCGTTTTTACAAAGTTTTTAGATTGCCTCTCGGGTTTGCATGTCTAGATGAATTGGCCATAGAATCAATTGTGTCGAGACGGTTTTTGAATTTGAGGCCTCGGGTGCGGAGTTTCTGATGTCGTCGCCCATAGTCAAATTGCGCGCACGCTTTTGCGCTGTTTTTACAAAGTTTTCAAATTACCTCTCGGGTTTGCATTTCTAGCTAAAATTGGTCATAGAATCAATTGGGTCGAGACGGTTTTTGAATTTGAGGCCTCGGTGCGGAGTTTTTGACGTCGTCGCCCATAGCCAAATTGCGCGCACGCTTGTGCGCCGTTTTTAAAGAGTTTTCAAATTGCCTCTCGGGTTTGAATTTCCCACTGAATTGGCCATAGAATCAATTGTGTCGAGACGGTTTTTGAATTTGAGGCCTCGGGTGCGGAGTTTTTGACGTCGTCGCCCATAGCCAAATTGCGCGCACGCTTGTGCGCCGTTTTTACAAAGTTTTCAAATTGCCTCTCGGGTTTGCATTTCTAGCTAAAATTGGTCATAGAATCAATTGTGTCGAGACGGTTTTTGAATTTTAGGCCACGGGTGTGGAGTTTTTGACGTCGTCGCCCATAGCCAAATTGCGCGCACGCTTGTGCGCCGTTTTTACAAAGATTTCAGATTGCCTCTCTGGTTTGCATTTCTAGCTGAATTGGCCATAGAATCAATTGTGTCGAGACGGTTTTTGAATTTGAGGCCTCGGGTGCGGAGTTTTTGACGTCGTCGCCCATAGTCAAATTGCGCGCACGCTTGTGCGCCGTTTTTACAAAGTATTCAGATTGCCTCTCGGGTTTGCATTTCTAGCTGAATTGGCCATAGAATCAATTGTGTCGAGACGGTTTTTGAATTTGAGACCTCTGGTGCGGAGTTTTTGACGTCGTCGCCCATAGCCAAATTGCGCGCACGCTTGTGCGCCGTTTTTACAAAGTTTTCAAATTGCCTCTCGGGTTTGCATTTCTAGCTAAAATTGGTCATAGAATCAATTGTGTCGAGACGGTTTTTGAATTTGAGGCCTCGGGTGCAGAGTTTTTGACGTCGTCGCCCATAGCCAAATTGCGCGCACGCTTGTGCGCCGTTTTTACAAAGTTTTCAAATTGCCTCTCGGGTTTGCATTTCTAGCTGAATTGGGCATAGAATCAATTGTGTCGAGACGGTTTTTGAATTTGAGGCCTCGGGTGCGGAGTTTTTGACGTCGTCGCCCATAGTCAAATTGCGCGCACGCTTGTGCGCCGTTTTTACAAAGTATTCAGATTGCCTCTCGGGTTTGCATTTCTAGCTGAATTGGCCATAGAATCAATTGTGTCGAGACGGTTTTTGAATTTGAGGCCTCTGGTGCGGAGTTTTTGATGTCGTCGCCCATAGCCAAATTGCGCGCACGCTTGTGCGCCGTTTTTACAAAGTTTTCAAATTGCCTCTCGGGTTTGCATTTCTAGCTAAAATTGGTCATAGAATCAATTGTGTCGAGACGGTTTTTGAATTTGAGGCCTCGGGTGCAGAGTTTTTGACGTCGTCACCAATAGCCAAATTGCGCGCACGCTTGTGCGCTGTTTTTACAAAGTTTTCAGATTGCCTCTCGGGTTTGAATTTCCCACTGAATTGGCCATAGAATCAATTGTGTCGAGACGGTTTTTGAATTTGAGGCCTCGGGTGCGGAGTTTTTGACGTCGTCGCCCATAGCCAAATTGCAGGCACGCTTGTGCGCCGTTTTTACAAAGTTTTCAGATTGCCTCTCGGGTTTGCACTTCTAGCTGAATTGGCCATAGAATCAATTTTGTCGAGACGGTTTTTTAATTTGAGGCCTCGGGTGCGGAGTTTTTGACGTCGTCGCCCCTAACCAAATTGCGCGCACGCTTGTGCGCCGTTTTTACAAAGTTTTCAGATTGCCATTCGGGTTTGCATTTCTAGCTGAATTGGCCATAGAATCAATTGTGTCGAGACGGTTTTTGAATTTGAGGCCTCGGGTGCGGAGTTTTTGACGTCGTCGCCCATAGTCAAATTGTGCGCACGGTTGTGCGCCGTTTTTACAAAGTTTTTAGATTGCCTCTCGGGTTTGCATGTCTAGATGAATTGGCCATAGAATCAATTGTGTCGAGACGGTTTTTGAATTTGAGGCCTCGGGTGCGGAGTTTCTGATGTCGTCGCCCATAGTCAAATTGCGCGCACGCTTGTGCGCTGTTTTTACAAAGTTTTCAAATTGCCTCTCGGGTTTGCATTTCTAGCTAAAATTGGTCATAGAATCAATTGGGTCGAGACGGTTTTTGAATTTGAGGCCTCGGTGCGGAGTTTTTGACGTCGTCGCCCATAGCTAAATTGCGCGCACGCTTGTGCGCCGTTTTTAAAAAGTTTTCAAATTGCCTCTCGGGTTTGAATTTCCCACTGAATTGGCCATAGAATCAATTGTGTCGAGACGGTTTTTGAATTTGAGGCCTCGGGTGCGGAGTTTTTGACGTCGTCGCCCATAGCCAAATTGCGCGCACGCTTGTGCGCCGTTTTTACAAAGTATTCAGATTGCCTCTCGGGTTTGCATTTCTAGCTGAATTGGCCATAGAATCAATTGTGTCGAGACGGTTTTTGAATTTGAGACCTCTGGTGCGGAGTTTTTGACGTCGTCGCCCATAGCCAAATTGCGCGCACGCTTGTGCGCCGTTTTTACAAAGTTTTCAAATTGCCTCTCGGGTTTGCATTTCTAGCTAAAATTGGTCATAGAATCAATTGTGTCGAGACGGTTTTTGAATTTGAGGCCTCGGGTGCAGAGTTTTTGACGTCGTCGCCCATAGCCAAATTGCGCGCACGCTTGTGCGCCGTTTTTACAAAGTTTTCAAATTGCCTCTCGGGTTTGCATTTCTAGCTGAATTGGGCATAGAATCAATTGTGTCGAGACGGTTTTTGAATTTGAGGCCTCGGGTGCGGAGTTTTTGACGTCGTCGCCCATAGTCAAATTGCGCGCACGCTTGTGCGCCGTTTTTACAAAGTATTCAGATTGCCTCTCGGGTTTGCATTTCTAGCTGAATTGGCCATAGAATCAATTGTGTCGAGACGGTTTTTGAATTTGAGGCCTCTGGTGCGGAGTTTTTGATGTCGTCGCCCATAGCCAAATTGCGCGCACGCTTGTGCGCCGTTTTTACAAAGTTTTCAAATTGCCTCTCGGGTTTGCATTTCTAGCTAAAATTGGTCATAGAATCAATTGTGTCGAGACGGTTTTTGAATTTGAGGCCTCGGGTGCAGAGTTTTTGACGTCGTCACCAATAGCCAAATTGCGCGCACGCTTGTGCGCTGTTTTTACAAAGTTTTCAGATTGCCTCTCGGGTTTGAATTTCCCACTGAATTGGCCATAGAATCAATTGTGTCGAGACGGTTTTTGAATTTGAGGCCTCGGGTGCGGAGTTTTTGACGTCGTCGCCCATAGCCAAATTGCAGGCACGCTTGTGCGCCGTTTTTACAAAGTTTTCAGATTGCCTCTCGGGTTTGCACTTCTAGCTGAATTGGCCATAGAATCAATTTTGTCGAGACGGTTTTTTAATTTGAGGCCTCGGGTGCGGAGTTTTTGACGTCGTCGCCCCTAACCAAATTGCGCGCACGCTTGTGCGCCGTTTTTACAAAGTTTTCAGATTGCCATTCGGGTTTGCATTTCTAGCTGAATTGGCCATAGAATCAATTGTGTCGAGACGGTTTTTGAATTTGAGGCCTCGGGTGCGGAGTTTTTGACGTCGTCGCCCATAGTCAAATTGTGCGCACGGTTGTGCGCCGTTTTTACAAAGTTTTTAGATTGCCTCTCGGGTTTGCATGTCTAGATGAATTGGCCATAGAATCAATTGTGTCGAGACGGTTTTTGAATTTGAGGCCTCGGGTGCGGAGTTTCTGATGTCGTCGCCCATAGTCAAATTGCGCGCACGCTTGTGCGCTGTTTTTACAAAGTTTTCAAATTGCCTCTCGGGTTTGCATTTCTAGCTAAAATTGGTCATAGAATCAATTGGGTCGAGACGGTTTTTGAATTTGAGGCCTCGGTGCGGAGTTTTTGACGTCGTCGCCCATAGCTAAATTGCGCGCACGCTTGTGCGCCGTTTTTAAAAAGTTTTCAAATTGCCTCTCGGGTTTGAATTTCCCACTGAATTGGCCATAGAATCAATTGTGTCGAGACGGTTTTTGAATTTGAGGCCTCGGGTGCGGAGTTTTTGACGTCGTCGCCCATAGCCAAATTGCGCGCACGCTTGTGCGCCGTTTTTACAAAGTTTTCAAATTGCCTCTCGGGTTTGCATTTCTAGCTAAAATTGGTCATAGAATCAATTGTGTCGAGACGGTTTTTGAATTTGAGGCCACGGGTGCGGAGTTTTTGACGTCGTCGCCCATAGCCAAATTGCGCGCACGCTTGTGCGCCGTTTTTACAAAGTTTTCAGATTGCCTCTCGGGTTTGCAATCCTATATGAATTGGCCATAGAATCAATTGTGTCGAGACGGTTTTTGAATTTGAGGCCTCGGGTGCGGAATTTTTGACGTCGTCGCCTATAGCCAAATTGCGCGCCCGCTTGTGCGCCGTTTTTACAAAGTTTTCAGATTGCCTCTCGGGTTTGCATTTCTAGCTGAATTGGCCATAGAATCAATTGCGTCGAGACGGTTTTTGAATTTGAGGCCTCGGGTGCGGAGTTTTTAACGTCGTCGCCCATAGTCAAATTGTGCGCACGCTTGTGCGCCGTTTTTACAAAGTATTCAGATTGCCTCTCGGGCTTGCATTTCTAGCTGAATTGGCCATAGAATCAATTGTGTCGAGACGGTTTTTGAATTTGAGGCCTCGGGTGCGGAGTTTTTGACGTCGTCGCCCATAGCCAAATTGCGCGCACGCTTGTGCGCCGTTTTTACAAAGTTTTCAAATTGCCTCTCGAGTTTGCATTTCTAGCTAAAATTGGTCATAGAATCAATTGTGTCGAGACGGTTTTTGAATTTGAGGCCACGGGTGCAGAGTTTTTGACGTCGTCGCCCATAGCCAAATTGCGCGCACGCTTGTGCGCCGTTTTTACAAAGTTTTCAGATTGCCTCTCGGGTTTGCATTTCTATATGAATTGGCCATAGAATCAATTGTGTCGAGACGGTTTTTGAATTTGAGGCCTCGGGTGCGGAGTTTTTGACGTCGTCGCCCATAGCCAAACTTGCGGGCATGGTTGTGTGCCATTTTTACAAAGTATTCAGATTGCCTCCCAAGTTTGCATCCCTCACTGAATTGGCCATAGAATCAATTGTGTCGAGACGGTTTTTGAATTTGAGGCCTCGGGTGCGGAGTTTTTGACGTCGTCGCCCATAGCCAAATTGCGCGCACGCTTGTGCGCCGTTTTTACAAAGATTTCAGATTGCCTCTCGGGTTTGCATTTCTAGCTGAATTGGGCATAGAATCAATTGTGTCGAGACGGTTTTTGAATTTGAGGCCTCGGGTGCGGAGTTTTTGACGTCGTCGCCCATAGTCAAATTGCGCGCACGCTTGTGCACCGTTTTTACAAAGTATTCAGATTGCCTCTCGGGTTTGCATTTCTAGCTGAATTGGCCATAGAATCAATTGTGTCGAGACGGTTTTTGAATTTGAGGCCTCTGGTGCGGAGTTTTTGATGTCGTCGCCCATAGCCAAATTGCGCGCACGCTTGTGCGCCGTTTTTACAAAGTTTTCAAATTGCCTCTCGGGTTTGCATTTCTAGCTAAAATTGGTCATAGAATCAATTGTGTCGAGACGGTTTTTGAATTTGAGGCCTCGGGTGCAGAGTTTTTGACGTCGTCACCAATAGCCAAATTGCGCGCACGCTTGTGCGCTGTTTTTACAAAGTTTTCAGATTGCCTCTCGGGTTTGAATTTCCCACTGAATTGGCCATAGAATCAATTGTGTCGAGACGGTTTTTGAATTTGAGGCCTCGGGTGCGGAGTTTTTGACGTCGTCGCCCATAGCCAAATTGCAGGCACGCTTGTGCGCCGTTTTTACAAAGTTTTCAGATTGCCTCTCGGGTTTGCACTTCTAGCTGAATTGGCCATAGAATCAATTTTGTCGAGACGGTTTTTTAATTTGAGGCCTCGGGTGCGGAGTTTTTGACGTCGTCGCCCCTAACCAAATTGCGCGCACGCTTGTGCGCCGTTTTTACAAAGTTTTTAGATTGCCTCTCGGGTTTGCATGTCTAGATGAATTGGCCATAGAATCAATTGTGTCGAGACGGTTTTTGAATTTGAGGCCTCGGGTGCGGAGTTTCTGATGTCGTCGCCCATAGTCAAATTGCGCGCACGCTTGTGCGCTGTTTTTACAAAGTTTTCAAATTGCCTCTCGGGTTTGCATTTCTAGCTAAAATTGGTCATAGAATCAATTGGGTCGAGACGGTTTTTGAATTTGAGGCCTCGGTGCGGAGTTTTTGATGTCGTCCCCCATAGCCAAATTGCGCGCACGCTTGTGCGCCGTTTTTAAAGAGTTTTCAAATTGCCTCTCGGGTTTGAATTTCCCACTGAATTGGCCATAGAATCAATTGTGTCGAGACGGTTTTTGAATTTGAGGCCTCGGGTGCGGAGTTTTTGACGTCGTCGCCCATAGCCAAATTGCGCGCACGCTTGTGCGCCGTTTTTACAAAGTTTCCAAATTGCCTCTCGGGTTTGCATTTCTAGCTAAAATTGGTCATAGAATCAATTGTGTCGAGACGGTTTTTGAATTTGAGGCCACGGGTGTGGAGTTTTTGACGTCGTCGCCCATAGCCAAATTGCGCGCACGCTTGTGCGCCGTTTTTACAAAGATTTCAGATTGCCTCTCTGGTTTGCATTTCTAGCTGAATTGGCCATAGAATCAATTGTGTCGAGACGGTTTTTGAATTTGAGGCCTCGGGTGCGGAGTTTTTGACGTCGTCGCCCATAGTCAAATTGCGCGCACGCTTGTGCGCCGTTTTTACAAAGTATTCAGATTGCCTCTCGGGTTTGCATTTCTAGCTGAATTGGCCATAGAATCAATTGTGTCGAGACGGTTTTTGAATTTGAGACCTCTGGTGCGGAGTTTTTGACGTCGTCGCCCATAGCCAAATTGCGCGCACGCTTGTGCGCCGTTTTTACAAAGTTTTCAAATTGCCTCTCGGGTTTGCATTTCTAGCTAAAATTGGTCATAGAATCAATTGTGTCGAGACGGTTTTTGAATTTGAGGCCTCGGGTGCAGAGTTTTTGACGTCGTCGCCCATAGCCAAATTGCGCGCACGCTTGTGCGCCGTTTTTACAAAGTTTTCAAATTGCCTCTCGGGTTTGCATTTCTAGCTAAAATTGGTCATAGAATCAATTGTGTCGAGACGTTTTTTGAATTTGAGGCCACGGGTGTGGAGTTTTTGACGTCGTCGCCCATAGCCAAATTGCGCGCACGCTTGTGCGCCGTTTTTACAAAGTTTTCAGATTGCCTCTCGGGTTTGCAATCCTATATGAATTGGCCATAGAATCAATTGTGTCGAGACGGTTTTTGAATTTGAGGCCTCGGGTGCGGAGTTTTTGACGTCGTCGCCTATAGCCAAACTTGCGCGCATGGTTGTGTGCCATTTTTACAAAGTTTTCAGATTACCTCCCAAGTTTGCATCCCTCACTAAATTGGCCATAGAATCAATTGTGTCGAGATGGTTTTTGAATTTGAGGCCTCGGGTGCGGAGTTTTTGACGTCGTCGCCCATAGCCAAATTGCGCGCACGCTTGTGCGCCGTTTTTACAAAGATTCCAGATTGCCTCTCGGGTTTGCATTCCTAGCTGAATTGGTCATAGAATCAATTGTGTCGAGACGGTTTTTGAATTTGAGGCCTCGGGTGCGGAGTTTTTGACGTCGTCGCCCATAGTCAAATTGCGCGCACGCTTGTGCGCCGTTTTTACAAAGTTTTCAGATTGCCTCTCGGGTTTGAATTTCTATATGAATTGGCCATAGAATCAATTGTGTCGAGACGGTTTTTGAATTTGAGGCCTCGGGTGCGGAGTTTTTGACGTCGTCGCCCATAGCCAAACTTGCGCGCATGGTTGTGTGCCATTTTTACAAAGTATTTAGATTGCCTCCCAAGTTTGCATCCCTCACTGAATTGGCCATAGAATCAATTGTGTCGAGACGGTTTTTGAATTTGAGGCCTCGGGTGCGGAGTTTTTGACGTCGTCGCCCATAGCCAAATTGCGCGCACGCTTGTGCGCCGTTTTTACAAAGATTTCAGATTGCCTCTCGGGTTTGCATTTCTAGCTGAATTGGCCATAGAATCAATTGTGTCGAGACGGTTTTTGAATTTGAGGCCTCGGGTGCGGAGTTTTTGACGTCGTCGCCCATAGTCAAATTGCGCGCACGCTTGTGCGCCGTTTTTACAAAGTATTCAGATTGCCTCTCGGGTTTGCATTTCTAGCTGAATTGGCCATAGAATCAATTGTGTCGAGACGGTTTTTGAATTTGAGGCCTCTGGTGCGGAGTTTTTGACGTCGTCGCCCATAGCCAAATTGCGCGCACGCTTGTGCGCCGTTTTTACAAAGTTTTCAGATTGCCTCTCTGGTTTGCAATCCTATATGAATTGGCCATAGAATCAATTGTGTCGAGACGGTTTTTGAATTTGAGGCCTCGGGTGCGGAGTTTTTTGACGTCGTCGCCTATAGCCAAACTTGCGCGCATGGTTGTGTGCCATTTTTACAAAGTTTTCAGATTACCTCCCAAGTTTGCATCCCTCACTGAATTGGCCATAGAATCAATTGTGTCGAGATGGTTTTTGAATTTGAGGCCTCGGGTGCGGAGTTTTTGACGTCGTCGCCCATAGCCAAATTGCGCGCACGCTTGTGCGCCGTTTTTACAAAGATTTCAGATTGCCTCTCGGGTTTGCATTCCTAGCTGAATTGGCCATAGAATCAATTGTGTCGAGACGGTTTTTGAATTTGAGGCCTCGGGTGCGGAGTTTTTGACGTCGTCGCCCATAGTCAAATTGCGCGCACGCTTGTGCGCCGTTTTTACAAAGTATTCAGATTGCCTCTCGGGTTTGCATTTCTAGCTGAATTGGCCATAGAATCAATTGTGTCGAGACGGTTTTTGAATTTGAGGCCTCTGGTGCGGAGTTTTTGATGTCGTCGCCCATAGCCAAATTGCGCGCACGCTTGTGCGCCGTTTTTACAAAGTTTTCAAATTGCCTCTCGGGTTTGCATTTCTAGCTAAAATTGGTCATAGAATCAATTGTGTCGAGACGGTTTTTGGATTTGAGGCCTCGGGTGCAGAGTTTTTGACGTCGTCACCAATAGCCAAATTGCGCGCACGCTTGTGCGCCGTTTTTACAAAGTTTTCAGATTGCCTCTCGGGTTTGAATTTCCCACTGAATTGGCCATAGAATCAATTGTGTCGAGACGGTTTTTGAATTTGAGGCCTCGGGTGCGGAGTTTTTGACGTCGTCGCCCATAGCCAAATTGCAGGCAGGCTTGTGCGCCGTTTTTACAAAGTTTTCAGATTGCCTCTCGGGTTTGCACTTCTAGCTGAATTGGCCATAGAATCAATTTTGTCGAGACGGTTTTTGAATTTGAGGCCTCGGGTGCGGAGTTTTTGACGTCGTCGCCCCTAACCAAATTGCGCGCACGCTTGTGCGCCGTTTTTACAAAGTTTTCAGATTGCCATTCGGGTTTGCATTTCTAGCTGAATTGGCCATAGAATCAATTGTGTCGAGACGGTTTTTGAATTTGAGGCCTCGGGTGCGGAGTTTTTGACGTCGTCGCCCATAGTCAAATTGCGCGCACGGTTGTGCGCCGTTTTTACAAAGTTTTCAGATTGCCTCTCGGGTTTGCATTTCTAGATGAATTGGCCATATAATCAATTGTGTCGAGACGGTTTTTGAATTTGAGGCCTCGGGTGCGGAGTTTCTGATGTCGTCGCCCATAGTCAAATTGCGCGCACGCTTGTGCGCCGTTTTTACAAAGTTTTCAAATTGCCTCTCGGGTTTGCATTTCTAGCTAAAATTGGTCATAGAATCAATTGGGTCGAGACGGTTTTTGAATTTGAGGCCTCGGTGCGGAGTTTTTGACGTCGTCGCCCAAAGCCAAATTGCGCGCACGCTTGTGCGCCGTTTTTAAAGAGTTTTCAAATTGCCTCTCGGGTTTGAATTTCCCACTGAATTGGCCATAGAATCAATTGTGTCGAGACGGTTTTTGAATTTGAGGCCTCCGGTGCGGAGTTTTTGACGTCGTCGCCCATAGCCAAATTGCGCGCACGTTTGTGCGCCGTTTTTACAAAGTTTTCAGATTGCCTCTCGTGTTTGCATTTCTAGCTGAATTGGCCATAGAATCAATTTTGTCGAGACGGTTTTTGAATTTGAGGACTCGGGTGCGGAGTTTTGGACGTCGTCGCCCATAGCAAAATTGCGCGCACGCTTGTGCGCCGTTTTTACAAAGTTTTCAAATTGCCTCTCGGGTTTGCATTTCTAGCTAAAATTGGTCATAGAATCAATTGTGTCGAGACGGTTTTTGAATTTGAGGCCTCGGGTGCAGAGTTTTTGACGTCGTCACCAATAGCCAAATTGCGCGCACGCTTGTGCGCCGTTTTTACAAAGTTTTCAGATTGCCTCTCGGGTTTGAATTTCCCACTGAATTGGCCATAGAATCAATTGTGTCGAGACGGTTTTTAAATTTGAGGCCTCGGGTGCGGAGTTTTTGACGTCGTCGCCCATAACCAAATTGCGCGCACGCTTGTGCGCCGTTTTTACAAAGTTTTCAGATTGCCTCTCGGGTTTGCATTTCTAGCTGAATTGGCCATAGAATCAATTGCGTCGAGACGGTTTTTGAATTTGAGGCCTCGGGTGCGGAGTTTTTGACGTCGTCGCCCATAGTCAAATTGCGCGCACGCTTGTGCGCCATTTTTACAAAGTTTTCAAATTGCCTCTCGGGTTTGCATTTCTAGCTAAAATTGGTCATAGAATCAATTGGGTCGAGACGGTTTTTGAATTTGAGGCCTCGGGTGCGGAGTTTTTGACGTCGTCGCCCATAGCCAAATTGCGCGCACGCTTGTGCGCCGTTTTTAAAGAGTTTTCAAATTGCCTCTCGGGTTTGAATTTCCCACTGAATTGGCCATAGAATCAATTGTGTCGAGACGGTTTTTGAATTTGAGGCCTCGGGTGCGGAGTTTTTGACGTCGTCGCCCATAGCCAAATTGCGCGCACGCTTGTGCGCCGTTTTTACAAAGTTTTCAGATTGCCTCTCGGGTTTGCATTTCTAGCTGAATTGGCCATAGAATCAACTTTGTCGAGACGGTTTTTGAATTTGAGGCCTCGGGTGCGGAGTTTTTGACGTCGTCGCCCATAGCCAAATTGCGCGCACGCTTGTGCGCCGTTTTTACAAAGTTTTCAAATTGCCTCTCGGGTTTGCATTTCTAGCTAAAATTGGTCATAGAATCAATTGTGTCGAGACGGTTTTTGAATTTGAGGCCTCGGGTGCAGAGTTTTTGACGTCGTCACCAATAGCCAAATTGCGCGCACGCTTGTGCGCCGTTTTTACAAAGTTTTCAGATTGCCTCTCGGGTTTGAATTTCCCACTGAATTGGCCATAGAATCAATTGTGTCGAGACGGTTTTTGAATTTGAAGCCTCGGGTGCGGAGTTTTTGACGTCGTCGCCCATAGTCAAATTGCGCGCACGCTTGTGCACCGTTTTTACAAAGTATTCAGATTGCCTCTCGGGTTTGCATTTCTAGCTGAATTGGCCATAGAATCAATTGTGTCGAGACGGTTTTTGAATTTGAGGCCTCGGGTGCGGAGTTTTTGACGTCGTCGCCCATAGCCAAACTTGCGCGCATGGTTGTGTGCCATTTTTACAAAGTATTTAGATTGCCTCCCAAGTTTGCATCCCTCACTGAATTGGCCATAGAATCAATTGTGTCGAGACGGTTTTTGAATTTGAGGCCTCGGGTGCGGAGTTTTTGACGTCGTCGCCCATAGCCAAATTGCGCGCACGCTTGTGCGCCGTTTTTACAAAGATTTCAGATTGCCTCTCGGGTTTGCATTTCTAGCTGAATTGGCCATAGAATCAATTGTGTCGAGACGGTTTTTGAATTTGAGGCCTCGGGTGCGGATTTTCTGATGTCGTCGCCCATAGTCAAATTGCGCGCACGCTTGTGCGCTGTTTTTACAAAGTTTTCAAATTGCCTCTCGGGTTTGCATTTCTAGCTAAAATTGGTCATAGAATCAATTGGGTCGAGACGGTTTTTGAATTTGAGGCCTCGGTGCGGAGTTTTTGATGTCGTCGCCCATAGCCAAATTGCGCGCACGCTTGTGCGCCGTTTTTAAAGAGTTTTCAAATTGCCTCTCGGGTTTGAATTTCCCACTGAATTGGCCATAGAATCAATTGTGTCGAGACGGTTTTTGAATTTGAGGCCTCGGGTGCGGAGTTTTTGACGTCGTCGCCCATAGCCAAATTGCGCGCACGCTTGTGCGCCGTTTTTACAAAGTTTTCAAATTGCCTCTCGGGTTTGCATTTCTAGCTAAAATTGGTCATAGAATCAATTGTGTCGAGACGGTTTTTGAATTTGAGGCCACGGGTGTGGAGTTTTTGACGTCGTCGCCCATAGCCAAATTGCGCGCACGCTTGTGCGCCGTTTTTACAAAGATTTCAGATTGCCTCTCTGGTTTGCATTTCTAGCTGAATTGGCCATAGAATCAATTGTGTCGAGACGGTTTTTGAATTTGAGGCCTCGGGTGCGGAGTTTTTTACGTCGTCGCCCATAGTCAAATTGCGCGCACGCTTGTGCGCCGTTTTTACAAAGTATTCAGATTGCCTCTCGGGTTTGCATTTCTAGCTGAATTGGCCATAGAATCAATTGTGTCGAGATGGTTTTTGAATTTGAGACCTCTGGTGCGGAGTTTTTGACGTCGTCGCCCATAGCCAAATTGCGCGCACGCTTGTGCGCCGTTTTTACAAAGTTTTCAAATTGCCTCTCGGGTTTGCATTTCTAGCTAAAATTGGTCATAGAATCAATTGTGTCGAGACGGTTTTTGAATTTGAGGCCTCGGGTGCAGAGTTTTTGACGTCGTCGCCCATAGCCAAATTGCGCGCACGCTTGTGCGCCGTTTTTACAAAGTTTTCAAATTGCCTCTCGGGTTTGCATCTCTAGCTAAAATTGGTCATAGAATCAATTGTGTCGAGACGTTTTTTGAATTTGAGGCCACGGGTGTGGAGTTTTTGACGTCGTCGCCCATAGCCAAATTGCGCGCACGCTTGTGCGCCGTTTTTACAAAGTTTTCAGATTGCCTCTCGGGTTTGCAATCCTATATGAATTGGCCATAGAATCAATTGTGTCGAGACGGTTTTTGAATTTGAGGCCTCGGGTGCGATGTTTTTGACATCGTCGCCTATAGCCAAACTTGCGCGCATGGTTGTGTGCCATTTTTACAAAGTTTTCAGATTACCTCCCAAGTTTGCATCCCTCACTAAATTGGCCATAGAATCAATTGTGTCGAGATGGTTTTTGAATTTGAGGCCTCGGGTGCGGAGTTTTTGACGTCGTCGCCCATAGCCAAATTGCGCGCACGCTTGTGCGCCGTTTTTACAAAGATTTCAGATTGCCTCTCGGGTTTGCATTCCTAGCTGAATTGGCCATAGAATCAATTGTGTCGAGACGGTTTTTGAATTTGAGGCCTCGGGTGCGGAGTTTTTGACGTCGTCGCCCATAGTCTAATTGCGCGCACGCTTGTGCGCCGTTTTTACAAAGTTTTCAGATTGCCTCTCGGGTTTGAATTTCTATATGAATTGGCCATAGAATCAATTGTGTCGAGACGGTTTTTGAATTTGAGGCCTCGGGTGCGGAGTTTTTGACGTCGTCGCCCATAGCCAAACTTGCGCGCATGGTTGTGTGCCATTTTTACAAAGTATTTAGATTGCCTCCCAAGTTTGCATCCCTCACTGAATTGGCCATAGAATCAATTGTGTCGAGACGGTTTTTGAATTTGAGGCCTCGGGTGCGGAGTTTTTGACGTCGTCGCCCATAGCCAAATTGCGCGCACGCTTGTGCGCCGTTTTTACAAAGATTTCAGATTGCCTCTCGGGTTTGCATTTCTAGCTGAATTGGCCATAGAATCAATTGTGTCGAGACGGTTTTTGAATTTGAGGCCTCGGGTGCGGAGTTTTTGACGTCGTCGCCCATAGTCAAATTGCGCGCACGCTTGTGCGCCGTTTTTACAAAGTATTCAGATTGCCTCTCGGGTTTGCATTTCTAGCTGAATTGGCCATATAATCAATTGTGTCGAGACGGTTTTTGAATTTGAGGCCTCGGGTGCGGAGTTTTTTACGTCGTCGCCCATAGTCAAATTGCGCGCACGCTTGTGCGCCGTTTTTACAAAGTATTCAGATTGCCTCTCGGGTTTGCATTTCTAGCTGAATTGGCCATAGAATCAATTGTGTCGAGATGGTTTTTGAATTTGAGACCTCTGGTGCGGAGTTTTTGACGTCGTCGCCCATAGCCAAATTGCGCGCACGCTTGTGCGCCGTTTTTACAAAGTTTTCAAATTGCCTCTCGGGTTTGCATTTCTAGCTAAAATTGGTCATAGAATCAATTGTGTCGAGACGGTTTTTGAATTTGAGGCCTCGGGTGCAGAGTTTTTGACGTCGTCACCAATAGCCAAATTGCGCGCACGCTTGTGCGCCGTTTTTACAAAGTTTTCAGATTGCCTCTCGGGTTTGAATTTCCCACTGAATTGGCCATAGAATCAATTGTGTCGAGACGGTTTTTGAATTTGAAGCCTCGGGTGCGGAGTTTTTGACGTCGTCGCCCATAGTCAAATTGCGCGCACGCTTGTGCACCGTTTTTACAAAGTATTCAGATTGCCTCTCGGGTTTGCATTTCTAGCTGAATTGGCCATAGAATCAATTGTGTCGAGACGGTTTTTGAATTTGAGGCCTCGGGTGCGAAGTTTTTGACGTCGTCGCCCATAGCCAAACTTGCGCGCATGGTTGTGTGCCATTTTTACAAAGTATTTAGATTGCCTCCCAAGTTTGCATCCCTCACTGAATTGGCCATAGAATCAATTGTGTCGAGACGGTTTTTGAATTTGAGGCCTCGGGTGCGGAGTTTTTGACGTCGTCGCCCATAGCCAAATTGCGCGCACGCTTGTGCGCCGTTTTTACAAAGATTTCAGATTGCCTCTCGGGTTTGCATTTCTAGCTGAATTGGCCATAGAATCAATTGTGTCGAGACGGTTTTTGAATTTGAGGCCTCGGGTGCGGATTTTCTGATGTCGTCGCCCATAGTCAAATTGCGCGCACGCTTGTGCGCTGTTTTTACAAAGTTTTCAAATTGCCTCTCGGGTTTGCATTTCTAG
Source organism: Galeopsis tetrahit (assembly GCA_963675135.1). Taxonomy (NCBI): domain Eukaryota; kingdom Viridiplantae; phylum Streptophyta; class Magnoliopsida; order Lamiales; family Lamiaceae; genus Galeopsis; species Galeopsis tetrahit. The sequence continues at coordinate 7,171,171 of OY776121.1, read as the reverse complement.
CTAAAATTGGTCATAGAATCAATTGGGTCGAGACGGTTTTTGAATTTGAGGCCTCGGTGCGGAGTTTTTGATGTCGTCGCCCATAGCCAAATTGCGCGCACGCTTGTGCGCCGTTTTTAAAGAGTTTTCAAATTGCCTCTCGGGTTTGAATTTCCCACTGAATTGGCCATAGAATCAATTGTGTCGAGACGGTTTTTGAATTTGAGGCCTCGGGTGCGGAGTTTTTGACGTCGTCGCCCATAGCCAAATTGCGCGCACGCTTGTGCGCCGTTTTTACAAAGTTTTCAAATTGCCTCTCGGGTTTGCATTTCTAGCTAAAATTGGTCATAGAATCAATTGTGTCGAGACGGTTTTTGAATTTGAGGCCACGGGTGTGGAGTTTTTGACGTCGTCGCCCATAGCCAAATTGCGCGCACGCTTGTGCGCCGTTTTTACAAAGATTTCAGATTGCCTCTCTGGTTTGCATTTCTAGCTGAATTGGCCATAGAATCAATTGTGTCGAGACGGTTTTTGAATTTGAGGCCTCGGGTGCGGAGTTTTTTACGTCGTCGCCCATAGTCAAATTGCGCGCACGCTTGTGCGCCGTTTTTACAAAGTATTCAGATTGCCTCTCGGGTTTGCATTTCTAGCTGAATTGGCCATAGAATCAATTGTGTCGAGATGGTTTTTGAATTTGAGACCTCTGGTGCGGAGTTTTTGACGTCGTCGCCCATAGCCAAATTGCGCGCACGCTTGTGCGCCGTTTTTACAAAGTTTTCAAATTGCCTCTCGGGTTTGCATTTCTAGCTAAAATTGGTCATAGAATCAATTGTGTCGAGACGGTTTTTGAATTTGAGGCCTCGGGTGCAGAGTTTTTGACGTCGTCGCCCATAGCCAAATTGCGCGCACGCTTGTGCGCCGTTTTTACAAAGTTTTCAAATTGCCTCTCGGGTTTGCATCTCTAGCTAAAATTGGTCATAGAATCAATTGTGTCGAGACGTTTTTTGAATTTGAGGCCACGGGTGTGGAGTTTTTGACGTCGTCGCCCATAGCCAAATTGCGCGCACGCTTGTGCGCCGTTTTTACAAAGTTTTCAGATTGCCTCTCGGGTTTGCAATCCTATATGAATTGGCCATAGAATCAATTGTGTCGAGACGGTTTTTGAATTTGAGGCCTCGGGTGCGATGTTTTTGACATCGTCGCCTATAGCCAAACTTGCGCGCATGGTTGTGTGCCATTTTTACAAAGTTTTCAGATTACCTCCCAAGTTTGCATCCCTCACTAAATTGGCCATAGAATCAATTGTGTCGAGATGGTTTTTGAATTTGAGGCCTCGGGTGCGGAGTTTTTGACGTCGTCGCCCATAGCCAAATTGCGCGCACGCTTGTGCGCCGTTTTTACAAAGATTTCAGATTGCCTCTCGGGTTTGCATTCCTAGCTGAATTGGCCATAGAATCAATTGTGTCGAGACGGTTTTTGAATTTGAGGCCTCGGGTGCGGAGTTTTTGACGTCGTCGCCCATAGTCTAATTGCGCGCACGCTTGTGCGCCGTTTTTACAAAGTTTTCAGATTGCCTCTCGGGTTTGAATTTCTATATGAATTGGCCATAGAATCAATTGTGTCGAGACGGTTTTTGAATTTGAGGCCTCGGGTGCGGAGTTTTTGACGTCGTCGCCCATAGCCAAACTTGCGCGCATGGTTGTGTGCCATTTTTACAAAGTATTTAGATTGCCTCCCAAGTTTGCATCCCTCACTGAATTGGCCATAGAATCAATTGTGTCGAGACGGTTTTTGAATTTGAGGCCTCGGGTGCGGAGTTTTTGACGTCGTCGCCCATAGCCAAATTGCGCGCACGCTTGTGCGCCGTTTTTACAAAGATTTCAGATTGCCTCTCGGGTTTGCATTTCTAGCTGAATTGGCCATAGAATCAATTGTGTCGAGACGGTTTTTGAATTTGAGGCCTCGGGTGCGGAGTTTTTGACGTCGTCGCCCATAGTCAAATTGCGCGCACGCTTGTGCGCCGTTTTTACAAAGTATTCAGATTGCCTCTCGGGTTTACATTTCTAGCTGAATTGGCCATATAATCAATTGTGTCGAGACGGTTTTTGAATTTGAGGCCTCTGGTGCGGAGTTTTTGACGTCGTCGCCCATAGCCAAATTGCGCGCACGCTTGTGCGCCGTTTTTACAAAGTTTTCAAATTGCCTCTCGGGTTTGCATTTCTAGCTAAAATTGGTCATAGAATCAATTGTGTCGAGACGGTTTTTGAATTTGAGGCCTCGGGTGCAGAGTTTTTGATGTCGTCGCCCATAGCCAAATTGCGCGCACGCTTGTGCGCCGTTTTTACAAAGTTTTCAAATTGCCTCTCGGGTTTGCATTTCTAGCTAAAATTGGTCATAGAATCAATTGTGTCGAGACGGTTTTTGAATTTAAGGCCACGGGTGTGGAGTTTTTGACGTCGTCGCCCATAGCCAAATTGCGCGCACGCTTGTGCGCCGTTTTTACAAAGTTTTCAGATTGCCTTTCTGGTTTGCAATCCTATATGAATTGGCCATAGAATCAATTGTGTCGAGACGGTTTTTGAATTTGAGGCCTCGGGTGCGGAGTTTTTTGACGTCGTCGCCTATAGCCAAACTTGCGCGCATGGTTGTGTGCCATTTTTACAAAGTTTTCAGATTACCTCCCAAGTTTGCATCCCTCACTGAATTGGCCATAGAATTAATTGTGTCGAGATGGTTTTTGAATTTGAGGCCTCGGGTGCGGAGTTTTTGACGTCGTCGCCCATAGCCAAATTGCGTGCACGCTTGTGCGCCGTTTTTACAAAGATTTCAGATTGCCTCTCGGGTTTGCATTCCTAGCTGAATTGGCCATAGAATCAATTGTGTCGAGACGGTTTTTGAATTTGAGGCCTCGGGTGCGGAGTTTTTGACGTCGTCGCCCATAGTCAAATTGCGCGCACGCTTGTGCGCCGTTTTTACAAAGTATTCAGATTGCCTCTCGGGTTTGCATTTCTAGCTGAATTGGCCATAGAATCAATTGTGTCGAGACGGTTTTTGAATTTGAGGCCTCTGGTGCGGAGTTTTTGATGTCGTCGCCCATAGCCAAATTGCGCGCACGCTTGTGCGCCGTTTTTACAAAGTTTTCAAATTGCCTCTCGGGTTTGCACTTCTAGCTAAAATTGGTCATAGAATCAATTGTGTCGAGACGGTTTTTGAATTTGAGGCCTCGGGTGCAGAGTTTTTGACGTCGTCACCAATAGCCAAATTGCGCGCACGCTTGTGCGCCGTTTTTACAAAGTTTTCAGATTGCCTCTCGGGTTTGAATTTCCCACTGAATTGGCCATAGAATCAATTGTGTCGAGACGGTTTTTGAATTTGAGGCCTCGGGTGCGGAGTTTTTGACGTCGTCGCCCATAGCCAAATTGCAGGCAGGCTTGTGCGCCGTTTTTACAAAGTTTTCAGATTGCCTCTCGGGTTTGCACTTCTAGCTGAATTGGCCATAGAATCAATTTTGTCGAGACGGTTTTTGAATTTGAGGCCTCGGGTGCGGAGTTTTTGACGTCGTCGCCCCTAACCAAATTGCGCGCACGCTTGTGCGTCGTTTTTACAAAGTTTTCAGATTGCCATTCGGGTTTGCATTTCTAGCTGAATTGGGCATAGAATCAATTGTGTCGAGACGGTTTTTGAATTTGAGGCCTCGGGTGCGGAGTTTTTGACGTCGTCGCCCATAGTCAAATTGCGCGCACGGTTGTGCGCCGTTTTTACAAAGTTTTCAGATTGCCTCTCGGGTTTGCATTTCTAGATGAATTGGCCATAGAATCAATTGTGTCGAGACGGTTTTTGAATTTGAGGCCTCGGGTGCGGAGTTTCTGATGTCGTCGCCCATAGTCAAATTGCGCGCACGCTTGTGCGCCGTTTTTACAAAGTTTTCAAATTGCCTCTCGGGTTTGCATTTCTAGCTAAAATTGGTCATAGAATCAATTGGGTCGAGACGGTTTTTGAATTTGAGGCCTCGGTGCGGAGTTTTTGACGTCGTCGCCCAAAGCCAAATTGCGCGCACGCTTGTGCGCCGTTTTTAAAGAGTTTTCAAATTGCCTCTCGGGTTTGAATTTCCCACTGAATTGGCCATAGAATCAATTGTGTCGAGACGGTTTTTGAATTTGAGGCCTCGGGTGCGGAGTTTTTGACGTCGTCGCCCATAGCCAAATTGCGCGCACGTTTGTGCGCCGTTTTTACAAAGTTTTCAGATTGCCTCTCGTGTTTGCATTTCTAGCTGAATTGGCCATAGAATCAATTTTGTCGAGACGGTTTTTGAATTTGAGGCCTCGGGTGCGGAGTTTTGGACGTCGTCGCCCATAGCAAAATTGCGCGCACGCTTGTGCGCCGTTTTTACAAAGTTTTCAAATTGCCTCTCGGGTTTGCATTTCTAGCTAAAATTGGTCATAGAATCAATTGTGTCGAGACGGTTTTTGAATTTGAGGCCTCGGGTGCAGAGTTTTTGACGTCGTCACCAATAGCCAAATTGCGCGCACGCTTGTGCGCCGTTTTTACAAAGTTTTCAGATTGCCTCTCGGGTTTGAATTTCCCACTGAATTGGCCATAGAATCAATTGTGTCGAGACGGTTTTTAAATTTGAGGCCTCGGGTGCGGAGTTTTTGACGTCGTCGCCCATAACCAAATTGCGCGCACGCTTGTGCGCCGTTTTTACAAAGTTTTCAGATTGCCTCTCGGGTTTGCATTTCTAGCTGAATTGGCCATAAAATCAATTGCGTCGAGACGGTTTTTGAATTTGAGGCCTCGGGTGCGGAGTTTTTGACGTCGTCGCCCATAGTCAAATTGCGCGCACGCTTGTGCGCCATTTTTACAAAGTTTTCAAATTGCCTCTCGGGTTTGCATTTCCCACTGAATTGGCCATAGAATCAATTGTGTCGAGACGGTTTTTGAATTTGAGGCCTCGGGTGCGGAGTTTTTGACGTCGTCGCCCATAACCAAATTGTGCGCACGCTTGTGCGCCGTTTTTACAAAGTTTTCAGATTGCCTCTCGGGTTTGCATTTCTAGCTAAAATTGGTCGTAGAATCAATTGGGTCGAGACGGTTTTTGAATTTGAGGCCTCGGGTGCGGAGTTTTTAACGTCGTCGCCCATAGCCAAATTGCGCGCACGCTTGTGCGCCGTTTTTAAAGAGTTTTCAAATTGCCTCTCGGGTTTGAATTTCCCACTGAATTGGCCATAGAATCAATTGTGTCGAGACGGTTTTTGAATTTGAGGCCTCGGGTGCGGAGTTTTTGACGTCGTCGCCCATAGCCAAATTGCGCGCACGCTTGTGCGCCGTTTTTACAAAGTTTTCAGATTGCCTCTCGGGTTTGCATTTCTAGCTGAATTGGCCATAGAATCAACTTTGTCGAGACGGTTTTTGAATTTGAGGCCTCGGGTGCGGAGTTTTTGACGTCGTCGCCCATAGCCAAATTGCGCGCACGCTTGTGCGCCGTTTTTACAAAGTTTTCAAATTGCCTCTCGGGTTTGCATTTCTAGCTAAAATTGGTCATAGAATCAATTGTGTCGAGACGGTTTTTGAATTTGAGGCCTCGGGTGCAGAGTTTTTGACGTCGTCACCAATAGCCAAATTGCGCGCACGCTTGTGCGCCGTTTTTACAAAGTTTTCAGATTGCCTCTCGGGTTTGAATTTCCCACTGAATTGGCCATAGAATCAATTGTGTCGAGACGGTTTTTGAATTTGAGGCCTCGGGTGCGGAGTTTTTGACGTCGTCGCCCATAGTCAAATTGCGCGCACGCTTGTGCGCCGTTTTTACAAAGTATTCAGATTGCCTCTCGGGTTTGCACTTCTAGCTGAATTGGCCATAGAATCAATTGTGTCGAGACGGTTTTTGAATTTGAGGCCTCTGGTGCGGAGTTTTTGATGTCGTCGCCCATAGCCAAATTGCGCGCACGCTTGTGCGCCGTTTTTACAAAGTTTTCAAATTGCCTCTCGGGTTTGCACTTCTAGCTAAAATTGGTCATAGAATCAATTGTGTCGAGACGGTTTTTGAATTTGAGGCCTCGGGTGCAGAGTTTTTGACGTCGTCACCAATAGCCAAATTGCGCGCACGCTTGTGCGCCGTTTTTACAAAGTTTTCAGATTGCCTCTCGGGTTTGAATTTCCCACTGAATTGGCCATAGAATCAATTGTGTCGAGACGGTTTTTGAATTTGAGGCCTCGGGTGCGGAGTTTTTGACGTCGTCGCCCATAGCCAAATTGCAGGCAGGCTTGTGCGCCGTTTTTACAAAGTTTTCAGATTGCCTCTCGGGTTTGCACTTCTAGCTGAATTGGCCATAGAATCAATTTTGTCGAGACGGTTTTTGAATTTGAGGCCTCGGGTGCGGAGTTTTTGACGTCGTCGCCCCTAACCAAATTGCGCGCACGCTTGTGCGCCGTTTTTACAAAGTTTTCAGATTGCCATTCGGGTTTGCATTTCTAGCTGAATTGGCCATAGAATCAATTGTGTCGAGACGGTTTTTGAATTTGAGGCCTCGGGTGCTGAGTTTTTGACGTCGTCGCCCATAGTCAAATTGCGCGCACGGTTGTGCGCCGTTTTTACAAAGTTTTCAGATTGCCTCTCGGGTTTGCATTTCTAGATGAATTGGCCATAGAATCAATTGTGTCGAGACGGTTTTTGAATTTGAGGCCTCGGGTGCGGAGTTTCTGATGTCGTCGCCCATAGTCAAATTGCGCGCACGCTTGTGCGCCGTTTTTACAAAGTTTTCAAATTGCCTCTCGGGTTTGCATTTCTAGCTAAAATTGGTCATAGAATCAATTGGGTCGAGACGGTTTTTGAATTTGAGGCCTCGGTGCGGAGTTTTTGACGTCGTCGCCCAAAGCCAAATTGCGCGCACGCTTGTGCGCCGTTTTTAAAGAGTTTTCAAATTGCCTCTCGGGTTTGAATTTCCCACTGAATTGGCCATAGAATCAATTGTGTCGAGACGGTTTTTGAATTTGAGGCCTCGGGTGCGGAGTTTTTGACGTCGTCGCCCATAGCCAAATTGCGCGCACGTTTGTGCGCCGTTTTTACAAAGTTTTCAGATTGCCTCTCGTGTTTGCATTTCTAGCTGAATTGGCCATAGAATCAATTTTGTCGAGACGGTTTTTGAATTTGAGGCCTCGGGTGCGGAGTTTTGGACGTCGTCGCCCATAGCAAAATTGCGCGCACGCTTGTGCGCCGTTTTTACAAAGTTTTCAAATTGCCTCTCGGGTTTGCATTTCTAGCTAAAATTGGTCATAGAATCAATTGTGTCGAGACGGTTTTTGAATTTGAGGCCTCGGGTGCAGAGTTTTTGACGTCGTCACCAATAGCCAAATTGCGCGCACGCTTGTGCGCCGTTTTTACAAAGTTTTCAGATTGCCTCTCGGGTTTGAATTTCCCACTGAATTGGCCATAGAATCAATTGTGTCGAGACGGTTTTTAAATTTGAGGCCTCGGGTGCGGAGTTTTTGACGTCGTCGCCCATAACCAAATTGCGCGCACGTTTGTGCGCCGTTTTTACAAAGTTTTCAGATTGCCTCTCGGGTTTGCATTTCTAGCTGAATTGGCCATAAAATCAATTGCGTCGAGACGGTTTTTGAATTTGAGGCCTCGGGTGCGGAGTTTTTGACGTCGTCGCCCATAGTCAAATTGCGCGCACGCTTGTGCGCCATTTTTACAAAGTTTTCAAATTGCCTCTCGGGTTTGCATTGCCCACTGAATTGGCCATAGAATCAATTGTGTCGAGACGGTTTTTGAATTTGAGGCCTCGGGTGCGGAGTTTTTGACGTCGTCGCCCATAACCAAATTGCGCGCACGCTTGTGCGCCGTTTTTACAAAGTTTTCAGATTGCCTCTCGGGTTTGCATTTCTAGCTGAATTGGCCATAGAATCAATTGCGTCGAGACGGTTTTTGAATTTGAGGCCTCGGGTGCGGAGTTATTGACGTCGTCGCCCATAGTCAAATTGCGCGCACGCTTGTGCGCCATTTTTACAAAGTTTTCAAATTGCCTCTCGGGTTTGCATTTCTAGCTAAAATTGGTCATAGAATCAATTGGGTCGAGACGGTTTTTGAATTTGAGGCCTCGGGTGCGGAGTTTTTGACGTCGTCGCCCATAGCCAAATTGCGCGCACGCTTGTGCGCCGTTTTTAAAGAGTTTTCAAATTGCCTCTCGGGTTTGAATTTCCCACTGAATTGGCCATAGAATCAATTGTGTCGAGACGGTTTTTGAATTTGAGGCCTCGGGTGCGGAGTTTTTGACGTCGTCGCCCATAGCCAAATTGCGCGCACGCTTGTGCGCCGTTTTTACAAAGTTTTCAGATTGCCTCTCGGGTTTGCATTTCTAGCTGAATTGGCCATAGAATCAACTTTGTCGAGACGGTTTTTGAATTTGAGGCCTCGGGTGCGGAGTTTTTGACGTCGTCGCCCATAGCCAAATTGCGCGCACGTTTGTGCGCCGTTTTTACAAAGTTTTCAAATTGCCTCTCGGGTTTGCATTTCTAGCTAAAATTGGTCATAGAATCAATTGTGTCGAGACGGTTTTTGAATTTGAGGCCTCGGGTGCAGAGTTTTTGACGTCGTCACCAATAGCCAAATTGCGCGCACGCTTGTGCGCCGTTTTTACAAAGTTTTCAGATTGCCTCTCGGGTTTGAATTTCCCACTGAATTGGCCATAGAATCAATTGTGTCGAGACGGTTTTTGAATTTGAAGCCTCGGGTGCGGAGTTTTTGACGTCGTCGCCCATAGCCAAATTGCGCGCACGCTTGTGCGCCGTTTTTACAAAGTTTTCAGATTGCCTCTCGGGTTTGCACTTCTAGCTGAATTGGCCATAGAATCAATTTTGTCGAGACGGTTTTTGAATTTGAGGCCTCGGGTGCGGAGTTTTTGACGTCGTCGCCCCTAACCAAATTGCGCGCACGCTTGTGCGCCGTTTTTACAAAGTTTTCAGATTGCCATTCGGGTTTGCATTTCTAGCTGAATTGGCCATAAAATCAATTGTGTCGAGACGGTTTTTGAATTTGAGGCCTCGGGTGCGGAGTTTTTGACGTCGTCGCCCATAGTCAAATTGCGCGCACGGTTGTGCGCCGTTTTTACAAAGTTTTCAGATTGCCTCTCGGGTTTGCATTCCTAGCTGAATTGGCCATAGAATCAATTGTGTCGAGACGGTTTTTGAATTTGAGGCCTCGGGTGCGGAGTTTTTGACGTCGTCGCCCATAGTCAAATTGCGCGCACGCTTGTGCGCCATTTTTACAAAGTTTTCAAATTGCCTCTCGGGTTTGCATTTCTAGCTAAAATTGGTCATAGAATCAATTGGGTCGAGACGGTTTTTGAATTTGAGGCCTCGGGTGCGGAGTTTTTGACGTCGTCGCCCATAGCCAAATTGCGCGCACGCTTGTGCGCCATTTTTAAAGAGTTTTCAAATTGCCTCTCGGGTTTGAATTTCCCACTGAATTGGCCATAGAATCAATTGTGTCGAGACGGTTTTTGAATTTGAGGCCTCGGGTGCGGAGTTTTTGACGTCGTCGCCCATAGCCAAATTGCGCGCACGCTTGTGCGCCGTTTTTACAAAGTTTTCAGATTGCCTCTCGGGTTTGCATTTCTAGCTGAATTGGCCATAGAATCAATTTTGTCGAGACGGTTTTTGAATTTGAGGCCTCGGGTGCGGAGTTTTTGACGTCGTCGCCCATAGCCAAATTGCGCGCACGCTTGTGCGCCGTTTTTACAAAGTTTTCGAATTGCCTCTCGGGTTTGCATTTCTAGCTAAAATTGGTCATAGAATCAATTGTGTCGAGACGGTTTTTGAATTTGAGGCCTCGGGTGCAGAGTTTTTGACGTCGTCACCAATAGCCAAATTGCGCGCACGCTTGTGCGCCGTTTTTACAAAGTTTTCTGATTGCCTCTCGGGTTTGAATTTCCCACTGAATTGGCCATAGAATCAATTTTGTCGAGACGGTTTTTGAATTTGAGGCCTCGGGTGCGGAGTTTTTGACGTCGTCGCCCATAGCCAAATTGCGCGCAAGCTTGTGCGCCGTTTTTACAAAGTTTTCAGATTGCCTCTCGGGTTTGCATTTCTAGCTAAAATTGGTCATAGAATCAATTGTGTCGAAACGGTTTTTGAATTTGAGGCCACGGGTGCGGAGTTTTTGACGTCGTCGCCTATAGCCAAATTGCGCGCACGCTTGTGCGCCGTTTTTACAAAGTTTTCAGATTGCCTCTCGGGTTTGCATTTCTATCTGAATTGGCCATAGAATCAATTGTGTCGAGACGGTTTTTGAATTTGAGGCCTCGGGTGCGGAGTTTTTGACGTCGTCGCCCATAGCCAAACTTGCGCGCATGGTTGTGCGCCGTTTTTACAAAGTTTTCGAATTGCCTCTCGGGTTTGCATTTCTAGCTAAAATTGGTCATAGAATCAATTGTGTCGAGACGGTTTTTGAATTTGAGGCCTCGGGTGCAGAGTTTTTGACGTCGTCACCAATAGCCAAATTGCGCGCACGCTTGTGCGCCGTTTTTACAAAGTTTTCTGATTGCCTCTCGGGTTTGAATTTCCCACTGAATTGGCCATAGAATCAATTTTGTCGAGACGGTTTTTGAATTTGAGGCCTCGGGTGCGGAGTTTTTGACGTCGTCGCCCATAGCCAAATTGCGCGCAAGCTTGTGCGCCGTTTTTACAAAGTTTTCAGATTGCCTCTCGGGTTTGCATTTCTAGCTAAAATTGGTCATAGAATCAATTGTGTCGAAACGGTTTTTGAATTTGAGGCCACGGGTGCGGAGTTTTTGACGTCGTCGCCTATAGCCAAATTGCGCGCACGCTTGTGCGCCGTTTTTACAAAGTTTTCAGATTGCCTCTCGGGTTTGCATTTCTATCTGAATTGGCCATAGAATCAATTGTGTCGAGACGGTTTTTGAATTTGAGGCCTCGGGTGCGGAGTTTTTGACGTCGTCGCCCATAGCCAAACTTGCGCGCATGGTTGTGTGCCATTTTTACAAAGTTTTCAGATTGCCTCCCAAGTTTGCATCCCTCACTGAATTGGCCATAGAATCAATTGTGTCGAGACGGTTTTTGAATTTGAGACCTCGGGTGCAGAGTTTTTGATGTCGTCGCCCATAGCCAAATTGCGCGCACGCTTGTGCGCCGTTTTTACAAAGTTTTCAGATTGCCTCTCGGGTTTGCATTCCTAGCTGAATTGGCCATATAATCAATTGCGTCGAGACGGTTTTTGAATTTGAGGCCTCGGGTGCGGAGTTTTTTACGTCGTCGCCCATAGTCAAATTGTGCGCACGCTTGTGCGCCGTTTTTACAAAGTATTCAGATTGCCTCTCGGGTTTGCATTTCTAGCTGAATAGGCCATAGAATCAATTGTGTCGAGACGGTTTTTGAATTTGAGGCCTCGGGTGCGGAGTTTTTGACGTCGTCGACCATAACCAAATTGCGCGCACGCTTGTGCGCCGTTTTGAAAGAGTTTTCAAATTGCCTCTCGGGTTTGAATTTCCCACTGAATTGGCCATAGAATCAATTGAGTCGAGACGGTTTTTGAATTTGAGGCCTCGGGTGCGGAGTTTTTGACGTCGTCGCCCATAGCCAAATTGCGCGCACGCTTCTGCGTCGTTTTTACAAAGTTTTCAGATTGCCTCTCGGGTTTGCATTTCTAGCTGAATTGGCCATAGAATCAACTTTGTCGAGACGGTTTTTGAATTTGAGGCCTCGGGTGCGGAGTTTTTGACGTCGTCGCCCATAGCCAAATTGCGCGCACGCTTGTGCGCCGTTTTTACAAAGTTTTCAAATTGCCTCTCGGGTTTGCATTTCTAGCTAAAATTGGTCATAGAATCAATTGTGTCGAGACGGTTTTTGAATTTGAGGCCTCGGGTGCAGAGTTTTTGACGTCGTCACCAATAGCCAAATTGCGCGCACGCTTGTGCGCCGTTTTTACAAAGTTTTCAGATTACCTCTCGGGTTTGAATTTCCCACTGAATTGGCCATAGAATCAATTGTGTCGAGACGGTTTTTGAATTTGAAGCCTCGGGTGCGGAGTTTTTGACGTCGTCGCCCATAGCCAAATTGCGCGCACGCTTGTGCGCCGTTTTTACAAAGTTTTCAGATTGCCTCTCGGGTTTGCACTTCTAGCTGAATTGGCCATAGAATCAATTTTGTCGAGACGGTTTTTGAATTTGAGGCCTCGGGTGCGGAGTTTTTGACGTCGTCGCCCCTAACCAAATTGCGCGCACGCTTGTGTGCCGTTTTTACAAAGTTTTCAGATTGCCATTCGGGTTTGCATTTCTAGCTGAATTGGCCATAGAATCAATTGTGTCGAGACGGTTTTTGAATTTGAGGCCTCGGGTGCGGAGTTTTTGACGTCGTCGCCCATAGTCAAATTGCGCGCACGGTTGTGCGCCGTTTTTACAAAGTTTTCAGATTGCCTCTCGGGTTTGCATTCCTAGCTGAATTGGCCATAGAATCAATTGTGTCGAGACGGTTTTTGAATTTGAGGCCTCGGGTGCGGAGTTTTTGACGTCGTCGCCCATAGTCAAATTGCGCGCACGCTTGTGCGCCATTTTTACAAAGTTTTCAAATTGCCTCTCGGGTTTGCATTTCTAGCTAAAATTGGTCATAGAATCAATTGGGTCGAGACGGTTTTTGAATTTGAGGCCTCGGGTGCGGAGTTTTTGACGTCGTCGCCCATAGCCAAATTGCGCGCACGCTTGTGCGCCATTTTTAAAGAGTTTTCAAATTGCCTCTCGGGTTTGAATTTCCCACTGAATTGGCCATAGAATCAATTGTGTCGAGACGGTTTTTGAATTTCAGGCCTCGGGTGCGGAGTTTTTGACGTCGTCGCCCATAGCCAAATTGCGCGCACGCTTGTGCGCCGTTTTTACAAAGTTTTCAGATTGCCTCTCGGGTTTGCATTTCTAGCTGAATTGGCCATAGAATCAATTTTGTCGAGACGGTTTTTGAATTTGAGGCCTCGGGTGCGGAGTTTTTGACGTCGTCGCCCATAGCCAAATTGCGCGCACGCTTGTGCGCCGTTTTTACAAAGTTTTCGAATTGCCTCTCGGGTTTGCATTTCTAGCTAAAATTGGTCATAGAATCAATTGTGTCGAGACGGTTTTTGAATTTGAGGCCTCGGGTGCAGAGTTTTTGACGTCGTCACCAATAGCCAAATTGCGCGCACGCTTGTGCGCCGTTTTTACAAAGTTTTCTGATTGCCTCTCGGGTTTGAATTTCCCACTGAATTGGCCATAGAATCAATTTTGTCGAGACGGTTTTTGAATTTGAGGCCTCGGGTGCGGAGTTTTTGACGTCGTCGCCCATAGCCAAATTGCGCGCAAGCTTGTGCGCCGTTTTTACAAAGTTTTCAGATTGCCTCTCGGGTTTGCATTTCTAGCTAAAATTGGTCATAGAATCAATTGTGTCGAAACGGTTTTTGAATTTGAGGCCACGGGTGCGGAGTTTTTGACGTCGTCGCCTATAGCCAAATTGCGCGCACGCTTGTGCGCCGTTTTTACAAAGTTTTCAGATTGCCTCTCGGGTTTGCATTTCTATCTGAATTGGCCATAGAATCAATTGTGTCGAGACGGTTTTTGAATTTGAGGCCTCGGGTGCGGAGTTTTTGACGTCGTCGCCCATAGCCAAACTTGCGCGCATGGTTGTGTGCCATTTTTACAAAGTTTTCAGATTGCCTCCCAAGTTTGCATCCCTCACTGAATTGGCCATAGAATCAATTGTGTCGAGACGGTTTTTGAATTTGAGACCTCGGGTGCGGAGTTTTTGATGTCGTCGCCCATAGCCAAATTGCGCGCACGCTTGTGCGCCGTTTTTACAAAGTTTTCAGATTGCCTCTCGGGTTTGCATTTCTAGCTGAATTGGCCATATAATCAATTGCGTCGAGACGGTTTTTGAATTTGAGGCCTCGGGTGCGGAGTTTTTTACGTCGTCGCCCATAGTCAAATTGTGCGCACGCTTGTGCGCCGTTTTTACAAAGTATTCAGATTGCCTCTCGGGTTTGCATTTCTAGCTGAATAGGCCATAGAATCAATTGTGTCGAGACGGTTTTTGAATTTGAGGCCTCGGGTGCGGAGTTTTTGACGTCGTCGACCATAACCAAATTGCGCGCACGCTTGTGCGCCGTTTTGAAAGAGTTTTCAAATTGCCTCTCGGGTTTGAATTTCCCACTGAATTGGCCATAGAATCAATTGAGTCGAGACGGTTTTTGAATTTGAGGCCTCGGGTGCGGAGTTTTTGACGTCGTCGCCCATAGCCAAATTGCGCGCACGCTTGTGCGTCGTTTTTACAAAGTTTTCAGATTGCCTCTCGGGTTTGCATTTCTAGCTGAATTGGCCATAGAATCAATTTTGTCGAGACGGTTTTTGAATTTGAGGCCTCGGGTGCGGAGTTTTTGACGTCGTCGCCCATAGCCAAATTGCGCGCACGCTTGTGCGCTGTTTTTACAAAGTTTTCAAATTGCCTCTCGGGTTTGCATTTCTAGCTAAAATTGGTCATAGAATCAATTGTGTCGAGACGGTTTTTAAATTTGAGGCCTCGGGTGCAGAGTTTTTGACGTCGTCACCAATAGCCAAATTGCGCGCACGCTTGTGCGCCGTTTTTACAAAGTTTTCAGATTGCCTCTCGGGTTTGAATTTCCCACTGAATTGGCCATAGAATCAATTATGTCGAGACGGTTTTTGAATTTGAGGCCTCGGGTGCGGAGTTTTTGACGTCGTCGCCCATAGCCAAATTGCGCGCACGCTTGTGCGCCGTTTTTACAAAGTTTTCAGATTGCCTCTCGTGTTTGCATTTCTAGCTGAATTGGCCATAGAATCAATTTTATCGAGACGGTTTTTGAATTTGAGGCCTCGGGTGCAGAGTTTTTGACGTCGTCGCCCATAGTCAAATTGCGCGCACGCTTGTGCGCCATTTTTACAAAGTTTTCAAATTGCCTCTCGGGTTTGCATTTCTAGCTAAAATTGGTCATAGAATCAATTGGGTCGAGACGGTTTTTGAATTTGAGGCCTCGGGTGCGGAGTTTTTGACGTCGTCGCCCATAGCCAAATTGCGCGCACGCTTGTGCGCCGTTTTTAAAGAGTTTTCAGATTGCCTCTCGGGTTTGCATTTCTAGCTGAATTGGCCATATAATCAATTGCGTCGAGACGGTTTTTGAATTTGAGGCCTCGGGTGCGGAGTTTTTTACGTCGTCGCCCATAGTCAAATTGTGCGCACGCTTGTGCGCCGTTTTTACAAAGTATTCAGATTGCCTCTCGGGTTTGCATTTCTAGCTGAATAGGCCATAGAATCAATTGTGTCGAGACGGTTTTTGAATTTGAGGCCTCGGGTGCGGAGTTTTTGACGTCGTCGACCATAACCAAATTGCGCGCACGCTTGTGCGCCGTTTTGAAAGAGTTTTCAAATTGCCTCTCGGGTTTGAATTTCCCACTGAATTGGCCATAGAATCAATTGAGTCGAGACGGTTTTTGAATTTGAGGCCTCGGGTGCGGAGTTTTTGACGTCGTCGCCCATAGCCAAATTGCGCGCACGCTTGTGCGTCGTTTTTACAAAGTTTTCAGATTGCCTCTCGGGTTTGCATTTCTAGCTGAATTGGCCATAGAATCAATTTTGTCGAGACGGTTTTTGAATTTGAGGCCTCGGGTGCGGAGTTTTTGACGTCGTCGCCCATAGCCAAATTGCGCGCACGCTTGTGCGCTGTTTTTACAAAGTTTTCAAATTGCCTCTCGGGTTTGCATTTCTAGCTAAAATTGGTCATAGAATCAATTGTGTCGAGACGGTTTTTAAATTTGAGGCCTCGGGTGCAGAGTTTTTGACGTCGTCACCAATAGCCAAATTGCGCGCACGCTTGTGCGCCGTTTTTACAAAGTTTTCAGATTGCCTCTCGGGTTTGAATTTCCCACTGAATTGGCCATAGAATCAATTATGTCGAGACGGTTTTTGAATTTGAGGCCTCGGGTGCGGAGTTTTTGACGTCGTCGCCCATAGCCAAATTGCGCGCACGCTTGTGCGCCGTTTTTACAAAGTTTTCAGATTGCCTCTCGTGTTTGCATTTCTAGCTGAATTGGCCATAGAATCAATTTTATCGAGACGGTTTTTGAATTTGAGGCCTCGGGTGCAGAGTTTTTGACGTCGTCGCCCATAGTCAAATTGCGCGCACGCTTGTGCGCCATTTTTACAAAGTTTTCAAATTGCCTCTCGGGTTTGCATTTCTAGCTAAAATTGGTCATAGAATCAATTGGGTCGAGACGGTTTTTGAATTTGAGGCCTCGGGTGCGGAGTTTTTGACGTCGTCGCCCATAGCCAAATTGCGCGCACGCTTGTGCGCCGTTTTTAAAGAGTTTTCAAATTGCCTCTCGGGTTTGAATTTCCCACTGAATTGGCCATAGAATCAATTGTGTCGAGACGGTTTTTGAATTTGAGGCCTCGGGTGCGGAGTTTTTGACGTCGTCGCCCATAGCCAAATTGCGCGCACGCTTGTGCGCCGTTTTTACAAAGTTTTCAAATTGCCTCTCGGGTTTGCATTTCTAGCTAAAATTGGTCATAGAATCAATTGTGTCGAGACGGTTTTTGAATTTGAGGCCTCGGGTGCAGAGTTTTTGACGTCGTCACCAATAGCCAAATTGCGCGCACGCTTGTGCGCCGTTTTTACAAAGTTTTCAGATTGCCTCTCGGGTTTGAATTTCCCACTGAATTGGCCATAGAATCAATTGTGTCGAGACGGTTTTTGAATTTGAGGCCTCGGGTGCGGAGTTTTTTACGTCGTCGCCCATAGCCAAATTGCTCGCACGCTTATGCGCCGTTTTTACAAAGTTTTCAAATTGCCTCTCGGGTTTGCATTTCTAGCTAAAATTGGTCATAGAATCAATTGTGTCGAGACGGTTTTTGAATTTGAGGCCTCGGGTGCAGAGTTTTTGACGTCGTCACCAATAGCCAAATTGCGCGCACGCTTGTGCGCCGTTTTTACAAAGTTTTCAGATTGCCTCTCGGGTTTGAATTTCCCACTGAATTGGCCATAAAATCAATTGTGTCGAGACGGTTTTTGAATTTGAGGCCTCGGGTGCGGAGTTTTTGACGTCGTCGCCCATAGCCAAATTGCGCGCAAGCTTGTGCGCCGTTTTTACAAAGTTTTCAGATTGCCTCTCGGGTTTGCATTTCTAGCTAAAATTGGTCATAGAATCAATTGTGTCGAAACGGTTTTTGAATTTGAGGCCACGGGTGCGGAGTTTTTGACGTCGTCGCCCATAGTCAAATTGCGCGCACGCTTGTGCGCCGTTTTTACAAAGTATTCAGATTGCCTCTCGGGTTTGCATTTCTAGCTGAATTGGCCATAGAATCAATTGTGTCGAGACGGTTTTTGAATTTGAGGCCTCTGGTGCGGAGTTTTTGATGTCGTCGCCCATAGCCAAATTGCGCGCACGCTTGTGCGCCGTTTTTACAAAGTTTTCAAATTGCCTCTCGGGTTTGCATTTCTAGCTAAAATTGGTCATAGAATCAATTGTGTCGAGACGGTTTTTGAATTTGAGGCCTCGGGTGCAGAGTTTTTGACGTCGTCACCAATAGCCAAATTGCGCGCACGCTTGTGCGCCGTTTTTACAAAGTTTTCAGATTGCCTCTCGGGTTTGAATTTCCCACTGAATTGGCCATAGAATCAATTGTGTCGAGACGGTTTTTGAATTTGAGGCCTCGGGTGCGGAGTTTTTGACGTCGTCGCCCATAGCCAAATTGCAGGCAGGCTTGTGCGCCGTTTTTACAAAGTTTTCAGATTGCCTCTCGGGTTTGCACTTCTAGCTGAATTGGCCATAGAATCAATTTTGTCGAGACGGTTTTTGAATTTGAGGCCTCGGGTGCGGAGTTTTTGACGTCGTCGCCCCTAACCAAATTGCGCGCACGCTTGTGCACCGTTTTTACAAAGTTTTCAGATTGCCATTCGGGTTTGCATTTCTAGCTGAATTGGCCATAGAATCAATTGTGTCGAGACGGTTTTTGAATTTGAGGCCTCGGGTGCGGAGTTTTTGACGTCGTCGCCCATAGTCAAATTGCGCGCACGGTTGTGCGCCGTTTTTACAAAGTTTTCAGATTGCCTCTCGGGTTTGCATTTCTAGATGAATTGGCCATAGAATCAATTGTGTCGAGACGGTTTTTGAATTTGAGGCCTCGGGTGCGGAGTTTCTGATGTCGTCGCCCATAGTCAAATTGCGCGCACGCTTGTGCGCCGTTTTTACAAAGTTTTCAAATTGCCTCTCGGGTTTGCATTTCTAGCTAAAATTGGTCATAGAATCAATTGGGTCGAGACGGTTTTTGAATTTGAGGCCTCGGTGCGGAGTTTTTGACGTCGTCGCCCAAAGCCAAATTGCGCGCACGCTTGTGCGCCGTTTTTAAAGAGTTTTCAAATTGCCTCTCGGGTTTGAATTTCCCACTGAATTGGCCATAGAATCAATTGTGTCGAGACGGTTTTTGAATTTGAGGCCTCGGGTGCCGAGTTTTTGACGTCGTCGCCCATAGCCAAATTGCGCGCACGTTTGTGCGCCGTTTTTACAAAGTTTTCAGATTGCCTCTCGTGTTTGCATTTCTAGCTGAATTGGCCATAGAATCAATTTTGTCGAGACGGTTTTTGAATTTGAGGCCTCGGGTGCGGAGTTTTGGACGTCGTCGCCCATAGCAAAATTGCGCGCACGCTTGTGCGCCGTTTTTACAAAGTTTTCAAATTGCCTCTCGGGTTTGCATTTCTAGCTAAAATTGGTCATAGAATCAATTGTGTCGAGACGGTTTTTGAATTTGAGGCCTCGGGTGCAGAGTTTTTGACGTCGTCACCAATAGCCAAATTGCGCGCACGCTTGTGCGCCGTTTTTACAAAGTTTTCAGATTGCCTCTCGGGTTTGAATTTCCCACTGAATTGGCCATAGAATCAATTGTGTCGAGACGGTTTTTGAATTTGAGGCCTCGGGTGCGGAGTTTTTGACGTCGTCGCCCATAGCCAAATTGCGCGCACGCTTGTGCGCCGTTTTTACAAAGTTTTCAAATTGCCTCTCGGGTTTGCATTTCTAGCTAAAATTGGTCATAGAATCAATTGTGTCGAGACGGTTTTTGAATTTGAGGCCTCGGGTGCAGAGTTTTTGACGTCGTCACCAATAGCCAAATTGCGCGCACGCTTGTGCGCCGTTTTTACAAAGTTTTCAGATTGCCTCTCGGGTTTGAATTTCCCACTGAATTGGCCATAGAATCAATTGTGTCGAGACGGTTTTTGAATTTGAGGCCTCGGGTGCGGAGTTTTTGACGTCGTCGCCCATAGCCAAATTGCGCGCACGCTTGTGCGTCGTTTTTACAAAGTTTTCAGATTGCCTCTCGGGTTTGCATTTCTAGCTGAATTGGCCATAGAATCAATTTTGTCGAGACGGTTTTTGAATTTGAGGCCTCGGGTGCGGAGTTTTTGACGTCGTCGCCCATAGCCAAATTGCGCGCACGCTTGTGCGCTGTTTTTACAAAGTTTTCAAATTGCCTCTCGGGTTTGCATTTCTAGCTAAAATTGGTCATAGAATCAATTGTGTCGAGACGGTTTTTAAATTTGAGGCCTCGGGTGCAGAGTTTTTGACGTCGTCACCAATAGCCAAATTGCGCGCACGCTTGTGCGCCGTTTTTACAAAGTTTTCAGATTGCCTCTCGGGTTTGAATTTCCCACTGAATTGGCCATAGAATCAATTATGTCGAGACGGTTTTTGAATTTGAGGCCTCGGGTGCGGAGTTTTTGACGTCGTCGCCCATAGCCAAATTGCGCGCACGCTTGTGCGCCGTTTTTACAAAGTTTTCAGATTGCCTCTCGTGTTTGCATTTCTAGCTGAATTGGCCATAGAATCAATTTTATCGAGACGGTTTTTGAATTTGAGGCCTCGGGTGCAGAGTTTTTGACGTCGTCGCCCATAGTCAAATTGCGCGCACGCTTGTGCGCCATTTTTACAAAGTTTTCAAATTGCCTCTCGGGTTTGCATTTCTAGCTAAAATTGGTCATAGAATCAATTGGGTCGAGACGGTTTTTGAATTTGAGGCCTCGGGTGCGGAGTTTTTGACGTCGTCGCCCATAGCCAAATTGCGCGCACGCTTGTGCGCCGTTTTTAAAGAGTTTTCAGATTGCCTCTCGGGTTTGCATTTCTAGCTGAATTGGCCATATAATCAATTGCGTCGAGACGGTTTTTGAATTTGAGGCCTCGGGTGCGGAGTTTTTTACGTCGTCGCCCATAGTCAAATTGTGCGCACGCTTGTGCGCCGTTTTTACAAAGTATTCAGATTGCCTCTCGGGTTTGCATTTCTAGCTGAATAGGCCATAGAATCAATTGTGTCGAGACGGTTTTTGAATTTGAGGCCTCGGGTGCGGAGTTTTTGACGTCGTCGACCATAACCAAATTGCGCGCACGCTTGTGCGCCGTTTTGAAAGAGTTTTCAAATTGCCTCTCGGGTTTGAATTTCCCACTGAATTGGCCATAGAATCAATTGAGTCGAGACGGTTTTTGAATTTGAGGCCTCGGGTGCGGAGTTTTTGACGTCGTCGCCCATAGCCAAATTGCGCGCACGCTTGTGCGTCGTTTTTACAAAGTTTTCAGATTGCCTCTCGGGTTTGCATTTCTAGCTGAATTGGCCATAGAATCAATTTTGTCGAGACGGTTTTTGAATTTGAGGCCTCGGGTGCGGAGTTTTTGACGTCGTCGCCCATAGCCAAATTGCGCGCACGCTTGTGCGCTGTTTTTACAAAGTTTTCAAATTGCCTCTCGGGTTTGCATTTCTAGCTAAAATTGGTCATAGAATCAATTGTGTCGAGACGGTTTTTAAATTTGAGGCCTCGGGTGCAGAGTTTTTGACGTCGTCACCAATAGCCAAATTGCGCGCACGCTTGTGCGCCGTTTTTACAAAGTTTTCAGATTGCCTCTCGGGTTTGAATTTCCCACTGAATTGGCCATAGAATCAATTATGTCGAGACGGTTTTTGAATTTGAGGCCTCGGGTGCGGAGTTTTTGACGTCGTCGCCCATAGCCAAATTGCGCGCACGCTTGTGCGCCGTTTTTACAAAGTTTTCAGATTGCCTCTCGTGTTTGCATTTCTAGCTGAATTGGCCATAGAATCAATTTTATCGAGACGGTTTTTGAATTTGAGGCCTCGGGTGCAGAGTTTTTGACGTCGTCGCCCATAGTCAAATTGCGCGCACGCTTGTGCGCCATTTTTACAAAGTTTTCAAATTGCCTCTCGGGTTTGCATTTCTAGCTAAAATTGGTCATAGAATCAATTGGGTCGAGACGGTTTTTGAATTTGAGGCCTCGGGTGCGGAGTTTTTGACGTCGTCGCCCATAGCCAAATTGCGCGCACGCTTGTGCGCCGTTTTTAAAGAGTTTTCAAATTGCCTCTCGGGTTTGAATTTCCCACTGAATTGGCCATAGAATCAATTGTGTCGAGACGGTTTTTGAATTTGAGGCCTCGGGTGCGGAGTTTTTGACGTCGTCGCCCATAGCCAAATTGCGCGCACGCTTGTGCGCCGTTTTTACAAAGTTTTCAAATTGCCTCTCGGGTTTGCATTTCTAGCTAAAATTGGTCATAGAATCAATTGTGTCGAGACGGTTTTTGAATTTGAGGCCTCGGGTGCAGAGTTTTTGACGTCGTCACCAATAGCCAAATTGCGCGCACGCTTGTGCGCCGTTTTTACAAAGTTTTCAGATTGCCTCTCGGGTTTGAATTTCCCACTGAATTGGCCATAGAATCAATTGTGTCGAGACGGTTTTTGAATTTGAGGCCTCGGGTGCGGAGTTTTTTACGTCGTCGCCCATAGCCAAATTGCTCGCACGCTTATGCGCCGTTTTTACAAAGTTTTCAAATTGCCTCTCGGGTTTGCATTTCTAGCTAAAATTGGTCATAGAATCAATTGTGTCGAGACGGTTTTTGAATTTGAGGCCTCGGGTGCAGAGTTTTTGACGTCGTCACCAATAGCCAAATTGCGCGCACGCTTGTGCGCCGTTTTTACAAAGTTTTCAGATTGCCTCTCGGGTTTGAATTTCCCACTGAATTGGCCATAAAATCAATTGTGTCGAGACGGTTTTTGAATTTGAGGCCTCGGGTGCGGAGTTTTTGACGTCGTCGCCCATAGCCAAATTGCGCGCAAGCTTGTGCGCCGTTTTTACAAAGTTTTCAGATTGCCTCTCGGGTTTGCATTTCTAGCTAAAATTGGTCATAGAATCAATTGTGTCGAAACGGTTTTTGAATTTGAGGCCACGGGTGCGGAGTTTTTGACGTCGTCGCCCATAGTCAAATTGCGCGCACGCTTGTGCGCCGTTTTTACAAAGTATTCAGATTGCCTCTCGGGTTTGCATTTCTAGCTGAATTGGCCATAGAATCAATTGTGTCGAGACGGTTTTTGAATTTGAGGCCTCTGGTGCGGAGTTTTTGATGTCGTCGCCCATAGCCAAATTGCGCGCACGCTTGTGCGCCGTTTTTACAAAGTTTTCAAATTGCCTCTCGGGTTTGCATTTCTAGCTAAAATTGGTCATAGAATCAATTGTGTCGAGACGGTTTTTGAATTTGAGGCCTCGGGTGCAGAGTTTTTGACGTCGTCACCAATAGCCAAATTGCGCGCACGCTTGTGCGCCGTTTTTACAAAGTTTTCAGATTGCCTCTCGGGTTTGAATTTCCCACTGAATTGGCCATAGAATCAATTGTGTCGAGACGGTTTTTGAATTTGAGGCCTCGGGTGCGGAGTTTTTGACGTCGTCGCCCATAGCCAAATTGCAGGCAGGCTTGTGCGCCGTTTTTACAAAGTTTTCAGATTGCCTCTCGGGTTTGCACTTCTAGCTGAATTGGCCATAGAATCAATTTTGTCGAGACGGTTTTTGAATTTGAGGCCTCGGGTGCGGAGTTTTTGACGTCGTCGCCCCTAACCAAATTGCGCGCACGCTTGTGCACCGTTTTTACAAAGTTTTCAGATTGCCATTCGGGTTTGCATTTCTAGCTGAATTGGCCATAGAATCAATTGTGTCGAGACGGTTTTTGAATTTGAGGCCTCGGGTGCGGAGTTTTTGACGTCGTCGCCCATAGTCAAATTGCGCGCACGGTTGTGCGCCGTTTTTACAAAGTTTTCAGATTGCCTCTCGGGTTTGCATTTCTAGATGAATTGGCCATAGAATCAATTGTGTCGAGACGGTTTTTGAATTTGAGGCCTCGGGTGCGGAGTTTCTGATGTCGTCGCCCATAGTCAAATTGCGCGCACGCTTGTGCGCCGTTTTTACAAAGTTTTCAAATTGCCTCTCGGGTTTGCATTTCTAGCTAAAATTGGTCATAGAATCAATTGGGTCGAGACGGTTTTTGAATTTGAGGCCTCGGTGCGGAGTTTTTGACGTCGTCGCCCAAAGCCAAATTGCGCGCACGCTTGTGCGCCGTTTTTAAAGAGTTTTCAAATTGCCTCTCGGGTTTGAATTTCCCACTGAATTGGCCATAGAATCAATTGTGTCGAGACGGTTTTTGAATTTGAGGCCTCGGGTGCCGAGTTTTTGACGTCGTCGCCCATAGCCAAATTGCGCGCACGTTTGTGCGCCGTTTTTACAAAGTTTTCAGATTGCCTCTCGTGTTTGCATTTCTAGCTGAATTGGCCATAGAATCAATTTTGTCGAGACGGTTTTTGAATTTGAGGCCTCGGGTGCGGAGTTTTGGACGTCGTCGCCCATAGCAAAATTGCGCGCACGCTTGTGCGCCGTTTTTACAAAGTTTTCAAATTGCCTCTCGGGTTTGCATTTCTAGCTAAAATTGGTCATAGAATCAATTGTGTCGAGACGGTTTTTGAATTTGAGGCCTCGGGTGCAGAGTTTTTGACGTCGTCACCAATAGCCAAATTGCGCGCACGCTTGTGCGCCGTTTTTACAAAGTTTTCAGATTGCCTCTCGGGTTTGAATTTCCCACTGAATTGGCCATAGAATCAATTGTGTCGAGACGGTTTTTGAATTTGAGGCCTCGGGTGCGGAGTTTTTGACGTCGTCGCCCATAGCCAAATTGCGCGCACGCTTGTGCGCCGTTTTTACAAAGTTTTCAAATTGCCTCTCGGGTTTGCATTTCTAGCTAAAATTGGTCATAGAATCAATTGTGTCGAGACGGTTTTTGAATTTGAGGCCTCGGGTGCAGAGTTTTTGACGTCGTCACCAATAGCCAAATTGCGCGCACGCTTGTGCGCCGTTTTTACAAAGTTTTCAGATTGCCTCTCGGGTTTGAATTTCCCACTGAATTGGCCATAGAATCAATTGTGTCGAGACGGTTTTTGAATTTGAGGCCTCGGGTGCGGAGTTTTTGACGTCGTCGCCCATAGCCATATTGCTCGCACGCTTGTGCGCCGTTTTTACAAAGTTTTCAAATTGCCTCTCGGGTTTGCATTTCTAGCTAAAATTGGTCATAGAATCAATTGTGTCGAGACGGTTTTTGAATTTGAGGCCTCGGGTGCAGAGTTTTTGACGTCGTCACCAATAGCCAAATTGCGCGCACGCTTGTGCGCCGTTTTTACAAAGTTTTCAGATTGCCTCTCGGGTTTGAATTTCCCACTGAATTGGCCATAAAATCAATTGTGTCGAGACGGTTTTTGAATTTGAGGCCTCGGGTGCGGAGTTTTTGACGTCGTCGCCCATAGCCAAATTGCGCGCAAGCTTGTGCGCCGTTTTTACAAAGTTTTCAGATTGCCTCTCGGGTTTGCATTTCTAGCTAAAATTGGTCATAGAATCAATTGTGTCGAAACGGTTTTTGAATTTGAGGCCACGGGTGCGGAGTTTTTGACGTCGTCGCCCATAGTCAAATTGCGCGCACGCTTGTGCGCCGTTTTTACAAAGTATTCAGATTGCCTCTCGGGTTTGCATTTCTAGCTGAATTGGCCATAGAATCAATTGTGTCGAGACGGTTTTTGAATTTGAGGCCTCTGGTGCGGAGTTTTTGATGTCGTCGCCCATAGCCAAATTGCGCGCACGCTTGTGCGCCGTTTTTACAAAGTTTTCAAATTGCCTCTCGGGTTTGCATTTCTAGCTAAAATTGGTCATAGAATCAATTGTGTCGAGACGGTTTTTGAATTTGAGGCCTCGGGTGCAGAGTTTTTGACGTCGTCACCAATAGCCAAATTGCGCGCACGCTTGTGCGCCGTTTTTACAAAGTTTTCAGATTGCCTCTCGGGTTTGAATTTCCCACTGAATTGGCCATAGAATCAATTGTGTCGAGACGGTTTTTGAATTTGAGGCCTCGGGTGCGGAGTTTTTGACGTCGTCGCCCATAGCCAAATTGCAGGCAGGCTTGTGCGCCGTTTTTACAAAGTTTTCAGATTGCCTCTCGGGTTTGCACTTCTAGCTGAATTGGCCATAGAATCAATTTTGTCGAGACGGTTTTTGAATTTGAGGCCTCGGGTGCGGAGTTTTTGACGTCGTCGCCCCTAACCAAATTGCGCGCACGCTTGTGCACCGTTTTTACAAAGTTTTCAGATTGCCATTCGGGTTTGCATTTCTAGCTGAATTGGCCATAGAATCAATTGTGTCGAGACGGTTTTTGAATTTGAGGCCTCGGGTGCGGAGTTTTTGACGTCGTCGCCCATAGTCAAATTGCGCGCACGGTTGTGCGCCGTTTTTACAAAGTTTTCAGATTGCCTCTCGGGTTTGCATTTCTAGATAAATTGGCCATAGAATCAATTGTGTCGAGACGGTTTTTTAATTTGAGGCCTCGGGTGCGGAGTTTCTGATGTCGTCGCCCATAGTCAAATTGCGCGCACGCTTGTGCGCCGTTTTTACAAAGTTTTCAAATTGCCTCTCGGGTTTGCATTTCTAGCTAAAATTGGTCATAGAATCAATTGGGTCGAGACGGTTTTTGAATTTGAGGCCTCGGTGCGGAGTTTTTGACGTCGTCGCCCAAAGCCAAATTGCGCGCACGCTTGTGCGCCGTTTTTAAAGAGTTTTCAAATTGCCTCTCGGGTTTGAATTTCCCACTGAATTGGCCATAGAATCAATTGTGTCGAGACGGTTTTTGAATTTGAGGCCTCGGGTGCCGAGTTTTTGACGTCGTCGCCCATAGCCAAATTGCGCGCACGTTTGTGCGCCGTTTTTACAAAGTTTTCAGATTGCCTCTCGTGTTTGCATTTCTAGCTGAATTGGCCATAGAATCAATTTTGTCGAGACGGTTTTTGAATTTGAGGCCTCGGGTGCGGAGTTTTGGACGTCGTCGCCCATAGCAAAATTGCGCGCACGCTTGTGCGCCGTTTTTACAAAGTTTTCAAATTGCCTCTCGGGTTTGCATTTCTAGCTAAAATTGGTCATAGAATCAATTGTGTCGAGACGGTTTTTGAATTTGAGGCCTCGGGTGCAGAGTTTTTGACGTCGTCACCAATAGCCAAATTGCGCGCACGCTTGTGCGCCGTTTTTACAAAGTTTTCAGATTGCCTCTCGGGTTTGAATTTCCCACTGAATTGGCCATAGAATCAATTGTGTCGAGACGGTTTTTAAATTTGAGGCCACGGGTGCGGAGTTTTTGACGTCGTCGCCCATAGTCAAATTGCGCGCACGCTTGTGCGCCGTTTTTACAAAGTATTCAGATTGCCTCTCGGGTTTGCATTTCTAGCTGAATTGGCCATAGAATCAATTGTGTCGAGACGGTTTTTGAATTTGAGGCCTCTGGTGCGGAGTTTTTGATGTCGTCGCCCATAGCCAAATTGCGCGCACGCTTGTGCGCCGTTTTTACAAAGTTTTCAAATTGCCTCTCGGGTTTGCATTTCTAGCTAAAATTGGTCATAGAATCAATTGTGTCGAGACGGTTTTTGAATTTGAGGCCTCGGGTGCAGAGTTTTTGACGTCGTCACCAATAGCCAAATTGCGCGCACGCTTGTGCGCCGTTTTTACAAAGTTTTCAGATTGCCTCTCGGGTTTGAATTTCCCACTGAATTGGCCATAGAATCAATTGTGTCGAGACGGTTTTTGAATTTGAGGCCTCGGGTGCGGAGTTTTTGACGTCGTCGCCCATAGCCAAATTGCAGGCAGGCTTGTGCGCCGTTTTTACAAAGTTTTCAGATTGCCTCTCGGGTTTGCACTTCTAGCTGAATTGGCCATAGAATCAATTTTGTCGAGACGGTTTTTGAATTTGAGGCCTCGGGTGCGGAGTTTTTGACGTCGTCGCCCCTAACCAAATTGCGCGCACGCTTGTGCACCGTTTTTACAAAGTTTTCAGATTGCCATTCGGGTTTGCATTTCTAGCTGAATTGGCCATAGAATCAATTGTGTCGAGACGGTTTTTGAATTTGAGGCCTCGGGTGCGGAGTTTTTGACGTCGTCGCCCATAGTCAAATTGCGCGCACGGTTGTGCGCCGTTTTTACAAAGTTTTCAGATTGCCTCTCGGGTTTGCATTTCTAGATGAATTGGCCATAGAATCAATTGTGTCGAGACGGTTTTTGAATTTGAGGCCTCGGGTGCGGAGTTTCTGATGTCGTCGCCCATAGTCAAATTGCGCGCACGCTTGTGCGCCGTTTTTACAAAGTTTTCAAATTGCCTCTCGGGTTTGCATTTCTAGCTAAAATTGGTCATAGAATCAATTGGGTCGAGACGGTTTTTGAATTTGAGGCCTCGGTGCGGAGTTTTTGACGTCGTCGCCCAAAGCCAAATTGCGCGCACGCTTGTGCGCCGTTTTTAAAGAGTTTTCAAATTGCCTCTCGGGTTTGAATTTCCCACTGAATTGGCCATAGAATCAATTGTGTCGAGACGGTTTTTGAATTTGAGGCCTCGGGTGCCGAGTTTTTGACGTCGTCGCCCATAGCCAAATTGGGCGCACGTTTGTGCGCCGTTTTTACAAAGTTTTCAGATTGCCTCTCGTGTTTGCATTTCTAGCTGAATTGGCCATAGAATCAATTTTGTCGAGACGGTTTTTGAATTTGAGGCCTCGGGTGCGGAGTTTTGGACGTCGTCGCCCATAGCAAAATTGCGCGCACGCTTGTGCGCCGTTTTTACAAAGTTTTCAAATTGCCTCTCGGGTTTGCATTTCTAGCTAAAATTGGTCATAGAATCAATTGTGTCGAGACGGTTTTTGAATTTGAGGCCTCGGGTGCAGAGTTTTTGACGTCGTCACCAATAGCCAAATTGCGCGCACGCTTGTGCGCCGTTTTTACAAAGTTTTCAGATTGCCTCTCGGGTTTGAATTTCCCACTGAATTGGCCATAGAATCAATTGTGTCGAGACGGTTTTTAAATTTGAGGCCTCGGGTGCGGAGTTTTTGACGTCGTCGCCCATAACCAAATTGCGCGCACGCTTGTGCGCCGTTTTTACAAAGTTTTCAGATTGCCTCTCGGGTTTGCATTTCTAGCTGAATTGGCCATAAAATCAATTGCGTCGAGACGGTTTTTGAATTTGAGGCCTCGGGTGCGGAGTTTTTGACGTCGTCGCCCATAGTCAAATTGCGCGCACGCTTGTGCGCCATTTTTACAAAGTTTTCAAATTGCCTCTCGGGTTTGCATTTCCCACTGAATTGGCCATAGAATCAATTGTGTCGAGACGTTTTTTGAATTTGAGGCCTCGGGTGCGGAGTTTTTGACGTCGTCGCCCATAACCAAATTGCGCGCACGCTTGTGCGCCGTTTTTACAAAGTTTTCAGATTGCCTCTCGGGTTTGCATTTCTAGCTGAATTGGCCATAGAATCAATTGCGTCGAGACGGTTTTTGAATTTGAGGCCTCGGGTGCGGAGTTTTTGACGTCGTCGCCCATAGTCAAATTGCGCGCACGCTTGTGCGCCATTTTTACAAAGTTTTCAAATTGCCTCTTGGGTTTGCATTTCTAGCTAAAATTGGTCATAGAATCAATTGGGTCGAGACGGTTTTTGAATTTGAGGCCTCGGGTGCGGAGTTTTTGACGTCGTCGCCCATAGCCAAATTGCGCGCACGCTTGTGCGCCGTTTTTAAAGAGTTTTCAAATTGCCTCTCGGGTTTGAATTTCCCACTGAATTGGCCATAGAATCAATTATGTCGAGACGGTTTTTGAATTTGAGGCCTCGGGTGCGGAGTTTTTGACGTCGTCGCCCATAGCCAAATTGCGCGCACGCTTGTGCGCCGTTTTTACAAAGTTTTCAGATTGCCTCTCGGGTTTGCATTTCTAGCTGAATTGGCCATAGAATCAACTTTGTCGAGACGGTTTTTGAATTTGAGGCCTCGGGTGCGGAGTTTTTGACGTCGTCGCCCATAGCCAAATTGCGCGCACGCTTGTGCGCCGTTTTTACAAAGGTTTCAAATTGCCTCTCGGGTTTGCATTTCTAGCTAAAATTGGTCATAGAATCAATTGTGTCGAGACGGTTTTTGAATTTGAGGCCTCGGGTGCAGAGTTTTTGACGTCGTCACCAATAGCCAAATTGCGCGCACGCTTGTGCGCCGTTTTTACAAAGTTTTCAGATTGCCTCTCGGGTTTGAATTTCCCACTGAATTGGCCATAGAATCAATTGTGTCGAGACGGTTTTTGAATTTGATGCCTCGGGTGCGGAGTTTTTGACGTCGTCGCCCCTAACCAAATTGCGCGCACGCTTGTGCGCCGTTTTTACAAAGTTTTCAGATTGCCATTCGGGTTTGCATTTCTAGCTGAATTGGCCATAGAATCAATTGTGTCGAGACGGTTTTTGAATTTGAGGCCTCGGGTGCGGAGTTTTTGACGTCGTCGCCCATAGTCAAATTGCGCGCACGGTTGTGCGCCGTTTTTACAAAGTTTTCAGATTGCCTCTCGGGTTTGCATTCCTAGCTGAATTGGCCATATAATCAATTGTGTCGAGACGGTTTTTGAATTTGAGGCCTCGGGTGCGGAGTTTTTGACGTCGTCGCCCATAGTCAAATTGCGCGCACGCTTGTGCGCCATTTTTACAAAGTTTTCAAATTGCCTCTCGGGTTTGCCTTTCTAGCTAAAATTGGTCATAGAATCAATTGGGTCGAGACGGTTTTTGAATTTGAGGCCTCGGGTGCGGAGTTTTTGACGTCGTCGCCCATAGCCAAATTGCGCGCACGCTTGTGCGCCATTTTTAAAGAGTTTTCAAATTGCCTCTCGGGTTTGAATTTCCCACTGAATTGGCCATAGAATCAATTGTGTCGAGACGGTTTTTGAATTTGAGGCCTCGGGTGCGGAGTTTTTGACGTCGTCGCCCATAGCCAAATTGCGCGCACGCTTGTGCGCCGTTTTTACAAAGTTTTCAGATTGCCTCTCGGGTTTGCATTTCTAGCTGAATTGGCCATAGAATCAATTTTGTCGAGACGGTTTTTGAATTTGAGGCCTCGGGTGCGGAGTTTTTGACGTCGTCACCAATAGCCAAATTGCGCGCACGCTTGTGCGCCGTTTTTACAAAGTTTTCAGATTGCCTCTCGGGTTTGAATTTCCCACTGAATTGGCCATAGAATCAATTGTGTCGAGACGGTTTTTGAATTTGAGGCCTCGGGTGCGGAGTTTTTGACGTCGTCGCCCATAGCCAAATTGCGCGCAAGTTTGTGCGCCGTTTTTACAAAGTTTTCAGATTGCCTCTCGGGTTTGCATTTCTAGCTAAAATTGGTCATAGAATCAATTGTGTCGAAACGGTTTTTGAATTTGAGGCCACGGGTGCGGAGTTTTTGACGTCGTCGCCCATAGTCAAATTGCGCGCACGCTTGTGCGCCGTTTTTACAAAGTATTCAGATTGCCTCTCGGGTTTGCATTTCTAGCTGAATTGGCCATAGAATCAATTGTGTCGAGACGGTTTTTGAATTTGAGGCCTCTGGTGCGGAGTTTTTGATGTCGTCGCCCATAGCCAAATTGCGCGCACGCTTGTGCGCCGTTTTTACAAAGTTTTCAAATTGCCTCTCGGGTTTGCATTTCTAGCTAAAATTGGTCATAGAATCAATTGTGTCGAGACGGTTTTTGAATTTGAGGCCTCGGGTGCAGAGTTTTTGACGTCGTCACCAATAGCCAAATTGCGCGCACGCTTGTGCGCCGTTTTTACAAAGTTTTCAGATTGCCTCTCGGGTTTGAATTTCCCACTGAATTGGCCATAGAATCAATTGTGTCGAGACGGTTTTTGAATTTGAGGCCTCGGGTGCGGAGTTTTTGACGTCGTCGCCCATAGCCAAATTGCAGGCAGGCTTGTGCGCCGTTTTTACAAAGTTTTCAGATTGCCTCTCGGGTTTGCACTTCTAGCTGAATTGGCCATAGAATCAATTTTGTCGAGACGGTTTTTGAATTTGAGGCCTCGGGTGCGGAGTTTTTGACGTCGTCGCCCCTAACCAAATTGCGCGCACGCTTGTGCACCGTTTTTACAAAGTTTTCAGATTGCCATTCGGGTTTGCATTTCTAGCTGAATTGGCCATAGAATCAATTGTGTCGAGACGGTTTTTGAATTTGAGGCCTCGGGTGCGGAGTTTTTGACGTCGTCGCCCATAGTCAAATTGCGCGCACGGTTGTGCGCCGTTTTTACAAAGTTTTCAGATTGCCTCTCGGGTTTGCATTTCTAGATGAATTGGCCATAGAATCAATTGTGTCGAGACGGTTTTTGAATTTGAGGCCTCGGGTGCGGAGTTTCTGATGTCGTCGCCCATAGTCAAATTGCGCGCACGCTTGTGCGCCGTTTTTACAAAGTTTTCAAATTGCCTCTCGGGTTTGCATTTCTAGCTAAAATTGGTCATAGAATCAATTGGGTCGAGACGGTTTTTGAATTTGAGGCCTCGGTGCGGAGTTTTTGACGTCGTCGCCCAAAGCCAAATTGCGCGCACGCTTGTGCGCCGTTTTTAAAGAGTTTTCAAATTGCCTCTCGGGTTTGAATTTCCCACTGAATTGATAATAGAATCAATTGTGTCGAGACGGTTTTTGAATTTGAGGCCTCGGGTGCCGAGTTTTTGAAGTCGTCGCCCATAGCCAAATTGCGCGCACGTTTGTGCGCCGTTTTTACAAAGTTTTCAGATTGCCTCTCGTGTTTGCATTTCTAGCTGAATTGGCCATAGAATCAATTTTGTCGAGACGGTTTTTGAATTTGAGGCCTCGGGTGCGGAGTTTTGGACGTCGTCGCCCATAGCAAAATTGCGCGCACGCTTGTGCGCCGTTTTTACAAAGTTTTCAAATTGCCTCTCGGGTTTGCATTTCTAGCTAAAATTGGTCA
Source organism: Galeopsis tetrahit (assembly GCA_963675135.1). NCBI lineage: Eukaryota > Viridiplantae > Streptophyta > Magnoliopsida > Lamiales > Lamiaceae > Galeopsis > Galeopsis tetrahit. The sequence continues at coordinate 7,139,070 of OY776121.1, read as the reverse complement.
TAGAATCAATTGTGTCGAGACGGTTTTTGAATTTGAGGCCTCGGGTGCAGAGTTTTTGACGTCGTCACCAATAGCCAAATTGCGCGCACGCTTGTGCGCCGTTTTTACAAAGTTTTCAGATTGCCTCTCGGGTTTGAATTTCCCACTGAATTGGCCATAGAATCAATTGTGTCGAGACGGTTTTTAAATTTGAGGCCTCGGGTGCGGAGTTTTTGACGTCGTCGCCCATAACCAAATTGCGCGCACGCTTGTGCGCCGTTTTTACAAAGTTTTCAGATTGCCTCTCGGGTTTGCATTTCTAGCTGAATTGGCCATAAAATCAATTGCGTCGAGACGGTTTTTGAATTTGAGGCCTCGGGTGCGGAGTTTTTGACGTCGTCGCCCATAGTCAAATTGCGCGCACGCTTGTGCGCCATTTTTACAAAGTTTTCAAATTGCCTCTCGGGTTTGCATTTCCCACTGAATTGGCCATAGAATCAATTGTGTCGAGACGGTTTTTGAATTTGAGGCCTCGGGTGCGGAGTTTTTGACGTCGTCGCCCATAACCAAATTGCGCGCACGCTTGTGCGCCGTTTTTACAAAGTTTTCAGATTGCCTCTCGGGTTTGCATTTCTAGCTGAATTGGCCATAGAATCAATTGCGTCGAGACGGTTTTTGAATTTGAGGCCTCGGGTGCGGAGTTTTTGACGTCGTCGCCCATAGTCAAATTGCGCGCACGCTTGTGCGCCATTTTTACAAAGTTTTCAAATTGCCTCTTGGGTTTGCATTTCTAGCTAAAATTGGTCATAGAATCAATTGGGTCGAGACGGTTTTTGAATTTGAGGCCTCGGGTGCGGAGTTTTTGACGTCGTCGCCCATAGCCAAATTGCGCGCACGCTTGTGCGCCGTTTTTAAAGAGTTTTCAAATTGCCTCTCGGGTTTGAATTTCCCACTGAATTGGCCATAGAATCAATTATGTCGAGACGGTTTTTGAATTTGAGGCCTCGGGTGCGGAGTTTTTGACGTCGTCGCCCATAGCCAAATTGCGCGCACGCTTGTGCGCCGTTTTTACAAAGTTTTCAGATTGCCTCTCGGGTTTGCATTTCTAGCTGAATTGGCCATAGAATCAACTTTGTCGAGACGGTTTTTGAATTTGAGGCCTCGGGTGCGGAGTTTTTGACGTCGTCGCCCATAGCCAAATTGCGCGCACGCTTGTGCGCCGTTTTTACAAAGTTTTCAAATTGCCTCTCGGGTTTGCATTTCTAGCTAAAATTGGTCATAGAATCAATTGTGTCGAGACGGTTTTTGAATTTGAGGCCTCGGGTGCAGAGTTTTTGACGTCGTCACCAATAGCCAAATTGCGCGCACGCTTGTGCGCCGTTTTTACAAAGTTTTCAGATTGCCTCTCGGGTTTGAATTTCCCACTGAATTGGCCATAGAATCAATTGTGTCGAGACGGTTTTTGAATTTGAAGCCTCGGGTGCGGAGTTTTTGACGTCGTCGCCCATAGCCAAATTGCGCGCACGCTTGTGCGCCGTTTTTACAAAGTTTTCAGATTGCCTCTCGGGTTTGCACTTCTAGCTGAATTGGCCATAGAATCAATTTTGTCGAGACGGTTTTTGAATTTGAGGCCTCGGGTGCGGAGTTTTTGACGTCGTCGCCCCTAACCAAATTGCGCGCACGCTTGTGCGCCGTTTTTACAAAGTTTTCAGATTGCCATTCGGGTTTGCATTTCTAGCTGAATTGGCCATAGAATCAATTGTGTCGAGACGGTTTTTGAATTTGAGGCCTCGGGTGCGGAGTTTTTGACGTCGTCGCCCATAGTCAAATTGCGCGCACGGTTGTGCGCCGTTTTTACAAAGTTTTCAGATTGCCTCTCGGGTTTGCATTCCTAGCTGAATTGGCCATAGAATCAATTGTGTCGAGACGGTTTTTGAATTTGAGGCCTCGGGTGCGGAGTTTTTGACGTCGTTGCCCATAGTCAAATTGCGCGCACGCTTGTGCGCCATTTTTACAAAGTTTTCAAATTGCCTCTCGGGTTTGCCTTTCTAGCTAAAATTGGTCATAGAATCAATTGGGTCGAGACGGTTTTTGAATTTGAGGCCTCGGGTGCGGAGTTTTTGACGTCGTCGCCCATAGCCAAATTGCGCGCACGCTTGTGCGCCATTTTTAAAGAGTTTTCAAATTGCCTCTCGGGTTTGAATTTCCCACTGAATTGGCCATAGAATCAATTGTGTCGAGACGGTTTTTGAATTTGAGGCCTCGGGTGCGGAGTTTTTGACGTCGTCGCCCATAGCCAAATTGCGCGCACGCTTGTGCGCCGTTTTTACAAAGTTTTCAGATTGCCTCTCGGGTTTGCATTTCTAGCTGAATTGGCCATAGAATCAATTTTGTCGAGACGGTTTTTGAATTTGAGGCCTCGGGTGCGGAGTTTTTGACGTCGTCGCCCATAGCCAAATTGCGCGCACGCTTGTGCGCCGTTTTTACAAAGTTTTCGAATTGCCTCTCGGGTTTGCATTTCTAGCTAAAATTGGTCATAGAATCAATTGTGTCGAGACGGTTTTTGAATTTGAGGCCTCGGGTGCAGAGTTTTTGACGTCGTCACCAATAGCCAAATTGCGCGCACGCTTGTGCGCCGTTTTTACAAAGTTTTCTGATTGCCTCTCGGGTTTGAATTTCCCACTGAATTGGCCATAGAATCAATTTTGTCGAGACGGTTTTTGAATTTGAGGCCTCGGGTGCGGAGTTTTTGACGTCGTCGCCCATAGCCAAATTGCGCGCAAGCTTGTGCGCCGTTTTTACAAAGTTTTCAGATTGCCTCTCGGGTTTGCATTTCTAGCTAAAATTGGTCATAGAATCAATTGTGTCGAAACGGTTTTTGAATTTGAGGCCACGGGTGCGGAGTTTTTTACGTCGTCGCCTATAGCCAAATTGCGCGCACGCTTGTGCGCCGTTTTTACAAAGTTTTCAGATTGCCTCTCGGGTTTGCATTTCTATCTGAATTGGCCATAGAATCAATTGTGTCGAGACGGTTTTTGAATTTGAGGCCTCGGGTGCGGAGTTTTTGACGTCGTCGCCCATAGCCAAACTTGCGCGCATGGTTGTGTGCCATTTTTACAAAGTTTTCAGATTGCCTCCCAAGTTTGCATCCCTCACTGAATTGGCCATAGAATCAATTGTGTCGAGACGGTTTTTGAATTTGAGACCTCGGGTGCGGAGTTTTTGATGTCGTCGCCCATAGCCAAATTGCGCGCACGCTTGTGCGCCGTTTTTACAAAGTTTTCAGATTGCCTCTCGGGTTTGCATTTCTAGCTGAATTGGCCATATAATCAATTGCGTCGAGACGGTTTTTGAATTTGAGGCCTCGGGTGCGGAGTTTTTTACGTCGTCGCCCATAGTCAAATTGTGCGCACGCTTGTGTGCCGTTTTTACAAAGTATTCAGATTGCCTCTCGGGTTTGCATTTCTAGCTGAATAGGCCATAGAATCAATTGTGTCGAGACGGTTTTTGAATTTGAGGCCTCGGGTGCGGAGTTTTTGACGTCGTCGACCATAACCAAATTGCGCGCACGCTTGTGCGCCGTTTTGAAAGAGTTTTCAAATTGCCTCTCGGGTTTGAATTTCCCACTGAATTGGCCATAGAATCAATTGAGTCGAGACGGTTTTTGAATTTGAGGCCTCGGGTGCGGAGTTTTTGACGTCGTCGCCCATAGCCAACTTGCGCGCACGCTTGTGCGTCGTTTTTACAAAGTTTTCAGATTGCCTCTCGGGTTTGCATTTCTAGCTGAATTGGCCATAGAATCAATTTTGTCGAGACGGTTTTTGAATTTGAGGCCTCGGGTGCGGAGTTTTTGACGTCGTCGCCCATAGCCAAATTGCGCGCACGCTTGTGCGCTGTTTTTACAAAGTTTTCAAATTGCCTCTCGGGTTTGCATTTCTAGCTAAAATTGGTCATAGAATCAATTGTGTCGAGACGGTTTTTAAATTTGAGGCCTCGGGTGTAGAGTTTTTGACGTCGTCACCAATAGCCAAATTGCGCGCACGCTTGTGCGCCGTTTTTACAAAGTTTTCAGATTGCCTCTCGGGTTTGAATTTCCCACTGAATTGGCCATAGAATCAATTATGTCGAGACGGTTTTTGAATTTGAGGCCTCGGGTGCGGAGTTTTTGACGTCGTCGCCCATAGCCAAATTGCGCGCACGCTTGTGCGCCGTTTTTACAAAGTTTTCAGATTGCCTCTCGTGTTTGCATTTCTAGCTGAATTGGCCATAGAATCAATTTTATCGAGACGGTTTTTGAATTTGAGGCCTCGGGTGCAGAGTTTTTGACGTCGTCGCCCATAGTCAAATTGCGCGCACGCTTGTGCGCCATTTTTACAAAGTTTTCAAATTGCCTCTCGGGTTTGCATTTCTAGCTAAAATTGGTCATAGAATCAATTGGGTCGAGACGGTTTTTGAATTTGAGGCCTCGGGTGCGGAGTTTTTGACGTCGTCGCCCATAGCCAAATTGCGCGCACGCTTGTGCGCCGTTTTTAAAGAGTTTTCAAATTACCTCTCGGGTTTGAATTTCCCACTGAATTGGCCATAGAATCAATTGTGTCGAGACGGTTTTTGAATTTGAGGCCTCGGGTGCGGAGTTTTTGACGTCGTCGCCCATAGCCAAATTGCGCGCACGCTTGTGCGTCGTTTTTACAAAGTTTTCAGATTGCCTCTCGGGTTTGCATTTCTAGCTGAATTGGCCATAGAATCAATTTTGTCGAGACGGTTTTTGAATTTGAGGCCTCGGGTGCGGAGTTTTTGACGTCGTCGCCCATAGCCAAATTGCGCGCACGCTTGTGCGCTGTTTTTACAAAGTTTTCAAATTGCCTCTCGGGTTTGCATTTCTAGCTAAAATTGGTCATAGAATCAATTGTGTCGAGATGGTTTTTAAATTTGAGGCCTCGGGTGCAGAGTTTTTGACGTCGTCACCAATAGCCAAATTGCGCGCACGCTTGTGCGCCGTTTTTACAAAGTTTTCAGATTGCCTCTCGGGTTTGAATTTCCCACTGAATTGGCCATAGAATCAATTATGTCGAGACGGTTTTTGAATTTGAGGCCTCGGGTGCGGAGTTTTTGACGTCGTCGCCCATAGCCAAATTGCGCGCACGCTTGTGCGCCGTTTTTACAAAGTTTTCAGATTGCCTCTCGTGTTTGCATTTCTAGCTGAATTGGCCATAGAATCAATTTTATCGAGACGGTTTTTGAATTTGAGGCCTCGGGTGCGGAGTTTTTGACGTCGTCGCCCATAGTCAAATTGCGCGCACGCTTGTGCGCCATTTTTACAAAGTTTTCAAATTGCCTCTCGGGTTTGCATTTCTAGCTAAAATTGGTCATAGAATCAATTGGGTCGAGAGGGTTTTTGAATTTGAGGCCTTGGGTGCGGAGTTTTTGACGTCGTCACCAATAGCAAAATTGCGCGCACGCTTGTGCGCCGTTTTTACAAAGTTTTCAGATTGCCTCTCGGGTTTGCATTTCTAGCTAAAATTGGTCATAGAATCAATTGTGTCGAGACGGTTTTTGAATTTGAGGCCTCGGGTGCAGAGTTTTTGACGTCGTCACCAATAGCAAAATTGCGCGCACGCTTGTGCGCCGTTTTTACAAAGTTTTCAGATTGCCTCTCGGGTTTGAATTTCCCACTGAATTGGCCATAGAATCAATTGTGTCGAGACGGTTTTTGAATTTGAGGCCTCGGGTGCGGAGTTTTTGACGTCGTCGCCCATAGCCAAATTGCGCGCACGCTTGTGCGCCGTTTTTACAAAGTTTTCAAATTGCCTCTCGGGTTTGCATTTCTAGCTAAAATTGGTCATAGAATCAATTGTGTCGAGACGGTTTTTGAATTTGAGGCCTCGGGTGCAGAGTTTTTGACGTCGTCACCAATAGCAAAATTGCGCGCACGCTTGTGCGCCGTTTTTACAAAGTTTTCAGATTGCCTCTCGGGTTTGAATTTCCCACTGAATTGGCCATAGAATCAATTGTGTCGAGACGGTTTTTGAATTTGAGGCCTCGGGTGCGGAGTTTTTGACGTCGTCGCCCATAGCCAAATTGCGCGCACGCTTGTGCGCCGTTTTTACAAAGTTTTCAAATTGCCTCTCGGGTTTGCATCTCTAGCTAAAATTGGTCATAGAATCAATTGTGTCGAGACGGTTTTTGAATTTGAGGCCTCGGGTGCAGAGTTTTTGACGTCGTCACCAATAGCAAAATTGCGCGCACGCTTGTGCGCCGTTTTTACAAAGTTTTCAGATTGCCTCTCGGGTTTGAATTTCCCACTGAATTGGCCATAGAATCAATTGTGTCGAGACGGTTTTTGAATTTGAGGCCTCGGGTGCGGAGTTTTTGACGTCGTCGCCCATAGCCAAATTGCGCGCACGCTTGTGCGCCGTTTTTACAAAGTTTTCAAATTGCCTCTCGGGTTTGCATTTCTAGCTAAAATTGGTCATAGAATCAATTGTGTCGAGACGGTTTTTGAATTTGAGGCCTCGGGTGCAGAGTTTTTGACGTCGTCACCAATAGCAAAATTGCGCGCACGCTTGTGCGCCGTTTTTACAAAGTTTTCAGATTGCCTCTCGGGTTTGAATTTTCCACTGAATTGGCCATAGAATCAATTGTGTCGAGACGGTTTTTGAATTTGAGGCCTCGGGTGCGGAGTTTTTGACGTCGTCGCCCATAGCCAAATTGCGCGCACGCTTGTGCGCCGTTTTTACAAAGTTTTCAAATTGCCTCTCGGGTTTGCATCTCTAGCTAAAATTGGTCATAGAATCAATTGTGTCGAGACGGTTTTTGAATTTGAGGCCTCGGGTGCAGAGTTTTTGACGTCGTCACCAATAGCAAAATTGCGCGCACGCTTGTGCGCCGTTTTTACAAAGTTTTCAGATTGCCTCTCGGGTTTGAATTTCCCACTGAATTGGCCATAGAATCAATTGTGTCGAGACGGTTTTTGAATTTGAGGCCTCGGGTGCGGAGTTTTTGACGTCGTCGCCCATAGCCAAATTGCGCGCAAGCTTGTGCGCCGTTTTTACAAAGTTTTCAAATTGCCTCTCGGGTTTGCATTTCTAGCTAAAATTGGTCATAGAATCAATTGTGTCGAAACGGTTTTTGAATTTGAGGCCACGGGTGCGGAGTTTTTGACGTCGTCGCCTATAGCCAAATTGCGCGCACGCTTGTGCGCCGTTTTTACAAAGTTTTCAGATTGCCTCTCGGGTTTGCATTTCTATCTGAATTGGCCATAGAATCAATTGTGTCGAGACGGTTTTTGAATTTGAGGCCTCGGGTGCGGAGTTTTTGACGTCGTCGCCCATAGCCAAACTTGCGCGCATGGTTGTGTGCCATTTTTACAAAGTTTTCAGATTGCCTCCCAAGTTTGCATCCCTCACTGAATTGGCCATAGAATCAATTGTGTCGAGACGGTTTTTGAATTTGAGACCTCGGGTGCGGAGTTTTTGATGTCGTCGCCCATAGCCAAATTGCGCGCACGCTTGTGCGCCGTTTTTACAAAGTTTTCAGATTGCCTCTCGGGTTTGCATTTCTAGCTGAATTGGCCATAGAATCAATTGCGTCGAGACGGTTTTTGAATTTGAGGCCTCGGGTGCGGAGTTTTTTACGTCGTCGCCCATAGTCAAATTGTGCGCACGCTTGTGCGCCGTTTTTACAAAGTTTTCAGATTGCCTCTCGGGTTTGCATTTCTAGCTAAAATTGGTCATAGAATCAATTGTGTCGAAACGGTTTTTGAATTTGAGGCCACGGGTGCGGAGTTTTTGACGTCGTCGCCTATAGCCAAATTGCGCGCACGCTTGTGCGCCGTTTTTACAAAGTTTTCAGATTGCCTCTCGGGTTTGCATTTCTATCTGAATTGGCCATAGAATCAATTGTGTCGAGACGGTTTTTGAATTTGAGGCCTCGGGTGCGGAGTTTTTGACGTCGTCGCCCATAGCCAAACTTGCGCGCATGGTTGTGTGCCATTTTTACAAAGTTTTCAGATTGCCTCCCAAGTTTGCATCCCTCACTGAATTGGCCATAGAATCAATTGTGTCGAGACGGTTTTTGAATTTGAGACCTCGGGTGCGGAGTTTTTGACGTCGTCGCCCATAGCCAAATTGCGCGCACGCTTGTGCGCCGTTTTTACAAAGTTTTCAGATTGCCTCTCGGGTTTGCATTTCTAGCTGAATTGGCCATAGAATCAATTGCGTCGAGACGGTTTTTGAATTTGAGGCCTCGGGTGCGGAGTTTTTTACGTCGTCGCCCATAGTCAAATTGTGCGCACGCTTGTGCGCCGTTTTTACAAAGTATTCAGATTGCCTCTCGGGTTTGCATTTCTAGCTGAATAGGCCATAGAATCAATTGTGTCGAGACGGTTTTTGAATTTGAGGCCTCGGGTGCGGAGTTTTTGACGTCGTCGACCATAACCAAATTGCGCGCACGCTTGTGCGCCGTTTTGAAAGAGTTTTCAAATTGCCTCTCGGGTTTGAATTTCCCACTGAATTGGCCATAGAATCAATTGAGTCGAGACGGTTTTTGAATTTGAGGCCTCGGGTGCGGAGTTTTTTACGTCGTCGCCCATAGCCAAATTGCGCGCACGCTTGTGCGTCGTTTTTACAAAGTTTTCAGATTGCCTCTCGGGTTTGCATTTCTAGCTGAATTGGCCATAGAATCAATTTTGTCGAGACGGTTTTTGAATTTGAGGCCTCGGGTGCGGAGTTTTTGACGTCGTCGCCCATAGCCAAATTGCGCGCACGCTTGTGCGCTGTTTTTACAAAGTTTTCAAATTGCCTCTCGGGTTTGCATTTCTAGCTAAAATTGGTCATAGAATCAATTGTGTCGAGACGGTTTTTAAATTTGAGGCCTCGGGTGCAGAGTTTTTGACGTCGTCACCAATAGCCAAATTGCGCGCACGCTTGTGCGCCGTTTTTACAAAGTTTTCAGATTGCCTCTCGGGTTTGAATTTCCCACTGAATTGGCCATAGAATCAATTATGTCGAGACGGTTTTTGAATTTGAGGCCTCGGGTGCGGAGTTTTTGACGTCGTCGCCCATAGCCAAATTGCGCGCACGCTTGTGCGCCGTTTTTACAAAGTTTTCAAATTGCCTCTCGGGTTTGCATTTCTAGCTAAAATTGGTCATAGAATCAATTGTGTCGAGACGGTTTTTGAATTTGAGGCCTCGGGTGCAGAGTTTTTGACGTCGTCACCAATAGCCAAATTGCGCGCACGCTTGTGCGCCGTTTTTACAAAGTTTTCAGATTGCCTCTCGGGTTTGAATTTCCCACTGAATTGGCCATAGAATCAATTGTGTCGAGACGGTTTTTGAATTTGAGGCCTCGGGTGCGGAGTTTTTGACGTCGTCGCCCATAGCCAAATTGCGCGCACGCTTGTGCGCCGTTTTTACAAAGTTTTCAAATTGCCTCTCGGGTTTGCATTTCTAGCTAAAATTGGTCATAGAATCAATTGTGTCGAGACGGTTTTTGAATTTGAGGCCTCGGGTGCAGAGTTTTTGACGTCGTCACCAATAGCCAAATTGCGCGCACGCTTGTGCGCCGTTTTTACAAAGTTTTCAGATTGCCTCTCGGGTTTGCATTTCTAGCTAAAATTGGTCATAGAATCAATTGTGTCGAAACGGTTTTTGAATTTGAGGCCTCGGGTGCGGAGTTTTTTACGTCGTCGCCCATAGTCAAATTGTGCGCACGCTTGTGCGCCGTTTTTACAAAGTATTCAGATTGCCTCTCGGGTTTGCATTTCTAGCTGAATAGGCCATAGAATCAATTGTGTCGAGACGGTTTTTGAATTTGAGGCCTCGGGTGCGGAGTTTTTGACGTCGTCGACCATAACCAAATTGCGCGCACGCTTGTGCGCCGTTTTGAAAGAGTTTTCAAATTGCCTCTCGGGTTTGAATTTCCCACTGAATTGGCCATAGAATCAATTGAGTCGAGACGGTTTTTGAATTTGAGGCCTCGGGTGCGGAGTTTTTGACGTCGTCGCCCATAGCCAAATTGCGCGCACGCTTGTGCGTCGTTTTTACAAAGTTTTCAGATTGCCTCTCGGGTTTGCATTTCTAGCTGAATTGGCCATAGAATCAATTTTGTCGAGACGGTTTTTGAATTTGAGGCCTCGGGTGCGGAGTTTTTGACGTCGTCGCCCATAGCCAAATTGCGCGCACGCTTGTGCGCTGTTTTTACAAAGTTTTCAAATTGCCTCTCGGGTTTGCATTTCTAGCTAAAATTGGTCATAGAATCAATTGTGTCGAGACGGTTTTTAAATTTGAGGCCTCGGGTGCAGAGTTTTTGACGTCGTCACCAATAGCCAAATTGCGCGCACGCTTGTGCGCCGTTTTTACAAAGTTTTCAGATTGCCTCTCGGGTTTGAATTTCCCACTGAATTGGCCATAGAATCAATTCTGTCGAGACGGTTTTTGAATTTGAGGCCTCGGGTGCGGAGTTTTTTACGTCGTCGCCCATAGCCAAATTGCGCGCACGCTTGTGCGCCGTTTTTACAAAGTTTTCAAATTGCCTCTCGGGTTTGCATTTCTAGCTAAAATTGGTCATAGAATCAATTGTGTCGAGACGGTTTTTGAATTTGAGGCCTCGGGTGCAGAGTTTTTGACGTCGTCACCAATAGCCAAATTGCGCGCACGCTTGTGCGCCGTTTTTACAAAGTTTTCAGATTGCCTCTCGGGTTTGAATTTCCCACTGAATTGGCCATAGAATCAATTGTGTCGAGACGGTTTTTGAATTTGAGGCCTCGGGTGCGGAGTTTTTGACGTCGTCGCCCATAGCCAAATTGCGCGCACGCTTGTGCGCCGTTTTTACAAAGTTTTCAAATTGCCTCTCGGGTTTGCATTTCTAGCTAAAATTGGTCATAGAATCAATTGTGTCGAGACGGTTTTTGAATTTGAGGCCTCGGGTGCAGAGTTTTTGACGTCGTCACCAATAGCCAAATTGCGCGCACGCTTGTGCGCCGTTTTTACAAAGTTTTCAGATTGCCTCTCGGGTTTGAATTTCCCACTGAATTGGCCATAAAATCAATTGTGTCGAGACGGTTTTTGAATTTGAGGCCTCGGGTGCGGAGTTTTTGACGTCGTCGCCCATAGCCAAATTGCGCGCACGCTTGTGCGCCGTTTTTACAAAGTTTTCAGATTGCCTCTCGGGTTTGCATTTCTAGCTGAATTGGCCATAGAATCAATTTTGTCGAGACGGTTTTTGAATTTGAGGCCTCGGGTGCGGAGTTTTTGACGTCGTCGCCCATAGCCAAATTGCGCGCACGCTTGTGCGTCGTTTTTACAAAGTTTTCAGATTGCCTCTCGGGTTTGCATTTCTAGCTGAATTGGCCATAGAATCAATTTTGTCGAGACGGTTTTTGAATTTGAGGCCTCGGGTGCGGAGTTTTTGACGTCGTCGCCCATAGCCAAATTGCGCGCACGCTTGTGCGCTGTTTTTACAAAGTTTTCAAATTGCCTCTCGGGTTTGCATTTCTAGCTAAAATTGGTCATAGAATCAATTGTGTCGAAACGGTTTTTAAATTTGAGGCCTCGGGTGCAGAGTTTTTGACGTCGTCACCAATAGCCAAATTGCGCGCACGCTTGTGCGCCGTTTTTACAAAGTTTTCAGATTGCCTCTCGGGTTTGAATTTCCCACTGAATTGGCCATAGAATCAATTGTGTCGAGACGGTTTTTGAATTTGAGGCCTCGGGTGCGGAGTTTTTGACGTCGTCGCCCATAGCCAAATTGCGCGCACGCTTGTGCGCCGTTTTTACAAAGTTTTCAGATTGCCTCTCGGGTTTGCATTTCTAGCTGAATTGGCCATAGAATCAATTTTGTCGAGACGGTTTTTGAATTTGAGGCCTCGGGTGCGGAGTTTTTTACGTCGTCGCCCATAGCCAAATTGCGCGCACGCTTGTGCGCCGTTTTTACAAAGTTTTCGAATTGCCTCTCAGGTTTGCATTTCTAGCTAAAATTGGTCATAGAATCAATTGTGTCGAGACGGTTTTTGAATTTGAGGCCTCGGGTGCAGAGTTTTTGACGTCGTCACCAATAGCCAAATTGCGCGCACGCTTGTGCGCCGTTTTTACAAAGTTTTCTGATTGCCTCTCGGGTTTGAATTTCCCACTGAATTGGCCATAGAATCAATTTTGTCGAGACGGTTTTTGAATTTGAGGCCTCGGGTGCGGAGTTTTTGACGTCGTCGCCCATAGCCAAATTGCGCGCAAGCTTGTGCGCCGTTTTTACAAAGTTTTCAGATTGCCTCTCGGGTTTGCATTTCTAGCTAAAATTGGTCATAGAATCAATTGTGTCGAAACGGTTTTTGAATTTGAGGCCACGGGTGCGGAGTTTTTTACGTCGTCGCCTATAGCCAAATTGCGCGCACGCTTGTGCGCCGTTTTTACAAAGTTTTCAGATTGCCTCTCGGGTTTGCATTTCTATCTGAATTGGCCATAGAATCAATTGTGTCGAGACGGTTTTTGAATTTGAGGCCTCGGGTGCGGAGTTTTTGACGTCGTCGCCCATAGCCAAATTGCGCGCACGCTTGTGCGTCGTTTTTACAAAGTTTTCAGATTGCCTCTCGGGTTTGCATTTCTAGCTGAATTGGCCATAGAATCAATTTTGTCGAGACGGTTTTTGAATTTGAGGCCTCGGGTGCGGAGTTTTTGACGTCGTCGCCCATAGCCAAATTGCGCGCACGCTTGTGCGCTGTTTTTACAAAGTTTTCAAATTGCCTCTCGGGTTTGCATTTCTAGCTAAAATTGGTCATAGAATCAATTGTGTCGAGACGGTTTTTAAATTTGAGGCCTCGGGTGCAGAGTTTTTGACGTCGTCACCAATAGCCAAATTGCGCGCACGCTTGTGCGCCGTTTTTACAAAGTTTTCAGATTGCCTCTCGGGTTTGAATTTCCCACTGAATTGGCCATAGAATCAATTATGTCGAGACGGTTTTTGAATTTGAGGCCTCGGGTGCGGAGTTTTTGACGTCGTCGCCCATAGCCAAATTGCGCGCACGCTTGTGCGCCGTTTTTACAAAGTTTTCAAATTGCCTCTCGGGTTTGCATTTCTAGCTAAAATTGGTCATAGAATCAATTGTGTCGAGACGGTTTTTGAATTTGAGGCCTCGGGTGCAGAGTTTTTGACGTCGTCACCAATAGCCAAATTGCGCGCACGCTTGTGCGCCGTTTTTACAAAGTTTTCAGATTGCCTCTCGGGTTTGAATTTCCCACTGAATTGGCCATAGAATCAATTGTGTCGAGACGGTTTTTGAATTTGAGGCCTCGGGTGCGGAGTTTTTGACGTCGTCGCCCATAGCCAAATTGCGCGCACGCTTGTGCGCCGTTTTTACAAAGTTTTCAAATTGCCTCTCGGGTTTGCATTTCTAGCTAAAATTGGTCATAGAATCAATTGTGTCGAGACGGTTTTTGAATTTGAGGCCTCGGGTGCAGAGTTTTTGACGTCGTCACCAATAGCCAAATTGCGCGCACGCTTGTGCGCCGTTTTTACAAAGTTTTCAGATTGCCTCTCGGGTTTGCATTTCTAGCTAAAATTGGTCATAGAATCAATTGTGTCGAAACGGTTTTTGAATTTGAGGCCTCGGGTGCGGAGTTTTTTACGTCGTCGCCCATAGTCAAATTGTGCGCACGCTTGTGCGCCGTTTTTACAAAGTATTCAGATTGCCTCTCGGGTTTGCATTTCTAGCTGAATAGGCCATAGAATCAATTGTGTCGAGACGGTTTTTGAATTTGAGGCCTCGGGTGCGGAGTTTTTGACGTCGTCGACCATAACCAAATTGCGCGCACGCTTGTGCGCCGTTTTGAAAGAGTTTTCAAATTGCCTCTCGGGTTTGAATTTCCCACTGAATTGGCCATAGAATCAATTGAGTCGAGACGGTTTTTGAATTTGAGGCCTCGGGTGCGGAGTTTTTGACGTCGTCGCCCATAGCCAAATTGCGCGCACGCTTGTGCGTCGTTTTTACAAAGTTTTCAGATTGCCTCTCGGGTTTGCATTTCTAGCTGAATTGGCCATAGAATCAATTTTGTCGAGACGGTTTTTGAATTTGAGGCCTCGGGTGCGGAGTTTTTGACGTCGTCGCCCATAGCCAAATTGCGCGCACGCTTGTGCGCTGTTTTTACAAAGTTTTCAAATTGCCTCTCGGGTTTGCATTTCTAGCTAAAATTGGTCATAGAATCAATTGTGTCGAGACGGTTTTTAAATTTGAGGCCTCGGGTGCAGAGTTTTTGACGTCGTCACCAATAGCCAAATTGCGCGCACGCTTGTGCGCCGTTTTTACAAAGTTTTCAGATTGCCTCTCGGGTTTGAATTTCCCACTGAATTGGCCATAGAATCAATTCTGTCGAGACGGTTTTTGAATTTGAGGCCTCGGGTGCGGAGTTTTTTACGTCGTCGCCCATAGCCAAATTGCGCGCACGCTTGTGCGCCGTTTTTACAAAGTTTTCAAATTGCCTCTCGGGTTTGCATTTCTAGCTAAAATTGGTCATAGAATCAATTGTGTCGAGACGGTTTTTGAATTTGAGGCCTCGGGTGCAGAGTTTTTGACGTCGTCACCAATAGCCAAATTGCGCGCACGCTTGTGCGCCGTTTTTACAAAGTTTTCAGATTGCCTCTCGGGTTTGAATTTCCCACTGAATTGGCCATAGAATCAATTGTGTCGAGACGGTTTTTGAATTTGAGGCCTCGGGTGCGGAGTTTTTGACGTCGTCGCCCATAGCCAAATTGCGCGCACGCTTGTGCGCCGTTTTTACAAAGTTTTCAAATTGCCTCTCGGGTTTGCATTTCTAGCTAAAATTGGTCATAGAATCAATTGTGTCGAGACGGTTTTTGAATTTGAGGCCTCGGGTGCAGAGTTTTTGACGTCGTCACCAATAGCCAAATTGCGCGCACGCTTGTGCGCCGTTTTTACAAAGTTTTCAGATTGCCTCTCGGGTTTGAATTTCCCACTGAATTGGCCATAAAATCAATTGTGTCGAGACGGTTTTTGAATTTGAGGCCTCGGGTGCGGAGTTTTTGACGTCGTCGCCCATAGCCAAATTGCGCGCACGCTTGTGCGCCGTTTTTACAAAGTTTTCAGATTGCCTCTCGGGTTTGCATTTCTAGCTGAATTGGCCATAGAATCAATTTTGTCGAGACGGTTTTTGAATTTGAGGCCTCGGGTGCGGAGTTTTTGACGTCGTCGCCCATAGCCAAATTGCGCGCACGCTTGTGCGTCGTTTTTACAAAGTTTTCAGATTGCCTCTCGGGTTTGCATTTCTAGCTGAATTGGCCATAGAATCAATTTTGTCGAGACGGTTTTTGAATTTGAGGCCTCGGGTGCGGAGTTTTTGACGTCGTCGCCCATAGCCAAATTGCGCGCACGCTTGTGCGCTGTTTTTACAAAGTTTTCAAATTGCCTCTCGGGTTTGCATTTCTAGCTAAAATTGGTCATAGAATCAATTGTGTCGAAACGGTTTTTAAATTTGAGGCCTCGGGTGCAGAGTTTTTGACGTCGTCACCAATAGCCAAATTGCGCGCACGCTTGTGCGCCGTTTTTACAAAGTTTTCAGATTGCCTCTCGGGTTTGAATTTCCCACTGAATTGGCCATAGAATCAATTGTGTCGAGACGGTTTTTGAATTTGAGGCCTCGGGTGCGGAGTTTTTGACGTCGTCGCCCATAGCCAAATTGCGCGCACGCTTGTGCGCCGTTTTTACAAAGTTTTCAGATTGCCTCTCGGGTTTGCATTTCTAGCTGAATTGGCCATAGAATCAATTTTGTCGAGACGGTTTTTGAATTTGAGGCCTCGGGTGCGGAGTTTTTTACGTCGTCGCCCATAGCCAAATTGCGCGCACGCTTGTGCGCCGTTTTTACAAAGTTTTCGAATTGCCTCTCAGGTTTGCATTTCTAGCTAAAATTGGTCATAGAATCAATTGTGTCGAGACGGTTTTTGAATTTGAGGCCTCGGGTGCAGAGTTTTTGACGTCGTCACCAATAGCCAAATTGCGCGCACGCTTGTGCGCCGTTTTTACAAAGTTTTCTGATTGCCTCTCGGGTTTGAATTTCCCACTGAATTGGCCATAGAATCAATTTTGTCGAGACGGTTTTTGAATTTGAGGCCTCGGGTGCGGAGTTTTTGACGTCGTCGCCCATAGCCAAATTGCGCGCAAGCTTGTGCGCCGTTTTTACAAAGTTTTCAGATTGCCTCTCGGGTTTGCATCTCTAGCTGAATTGGCCATAGAATCAATTTTGTCGAGACGGTTTTTGAATTTGAGGCCTCGGGTGCGGAGTTTTTGACGTCGTCGCCCATAGCCAAATTGCGCGCACGCTTGTGCGCTGTTTTTACAAAGTTTTCAAATTGCCTCTCGGGTTTGCATTTCTAGCTAAAATTGGTCATAGAATCAATTGTGTCGAGACGGTTTTTAAATTTGAGGCCTCGGGTGCAGAGTTTTTGACGTCGTCACCAATAGCCAAATTGCGCGCACGCTTGTGCGCCGTTTTTACAAAGTTTTCAGATTGCCTCTCGGGTTTGAATTTCCCACTGAATTGGCCATAGAATCAATTCTGTCGAGACGGTTTTTGAATTTGAGGCCTCGGGTGCGGAGTTTTTTACGTCGTCGCCCATAGCCAAATTGCGCGCACGCTTGTGCGCCGTTTTTACAAAGTTTTCAAATTGCCTCTCGGGTTTGCATTTCTAGCTAAAATTGGTCATAGAATCAATTGTGTCGAGACGGTTTTTGAATTTGAGGCCTCGGGTGCAGAGTTTTTGACGTCGTCACCAATAGCCAAATTGCGCGCACGCTTGTGCGTCGTTTTTACAAAGTTTTCAGATTGCCTCTCGGGTTTGAATTTCCCACTGAATTGGCCATAGAATCAATTGTGTCGAGACGGTTTTTGAATTTGAGGCCTCGGGTGCGGAGTTTTTGACGTCGTCGCCCATAGCCAAATTGCGCGCACGCTTGTGCGCCGTTTTTACAAAGTTTTCAAATTGCCTCTCGGGTTTGCATTTCTAGCTAAAATTGGTCATAGAATCAATTGTGTCGAGACGGTTTTTGAATTTGAGGCCTCGGGTGCAGAGTTTTTGACGTCGTCACCAATAGCCAAATTGCGCGCACGCTTGTGCGCCGTTTTTACAAAGTTTTCAGATTGCCTCTCGGGTTTGAATTTCCCACTGAATTGGCCATAAAATCAATTGTGTCGAGACGGTTTTTGAATTTGAGGCCTCGGGTGCGGAGTTTTTGACGTCGTCGCCCATAGCCAAATTGCGCGCACGCTTGTGCGCCGTTTTTACAAAGTTTTCAGATTGCCTCTCGGGTTTGCATTTCTAGCTGAATTGGCCATAGAATCAATTTTGTCGAGACGGTTTTTGAATTTGAGGCCTCGGGTGCGGAGTTTTTGACGTCGTCGCCCATAGCCAAATTGCGCGCACGCTTGTGCGTCGTTTTTACAAAGTTTTCAGATTGCCTCTCGGGTTTGCATTTCTAGCTGAATTGGCCATAGAATCAATTTTGTCGAGACGGTTTTTGAATTTGAGGCCTCGGGTGCGGAGTTTTTGACGTCGTCGCCCATAGCCAAATTGCGCGCACGCTTGTGCGCTGTTTTTACAAAGTTTTCAAATTGCCTCTCGGGTTTGCATTTCTAGCTAAAATTGGTCATAGAATCAATTGTGTCGAAACGGTTTTTAAATTTGAGGCCTCGGGTGCAGAGTTTTTGACGTCGTCACCAATAGCCAAATTGCGCGCACGCTTGTGCGCCGTTTTTACAAAGTTTTCAGATTGCCTCTCGGGTTTGAATTTCCCACTGAATTGGCCATAGAATCAATTGTGTCGAGACGGTTTTTGAATTTGAGGCCTCGGGTGCGGAGTTTTTGACGTCGTCGCCCATAGCCAAATTGCGCGCACGCTTGTGCGCCGTTTTTACAAAGTTTTCAGATTGCCTCTCGGGTTTGCATTTCTAGCTGAATTGGCCATAGAATCAATTTTGTCGAGACGGTTTTTGAATTTGAGGCCTCGGGTGCGGAGTTTTTTACGTCGTCGCCCATAGCCAAATTGCGCGCACGCTTGTGCGCCGTTTTTACAAAGTTTTCGAATTGCCTCTCAGGTTTGCATTTCTAGCTAAAATTGGTCATAGAATCAATTGTGTCGAGACGGTTTTTGAATTTGAGGCCTCGGGTGCAGAGTTTTTGACGTCGTCACCAATAGCCAAATTGCGCGCACGCTTGTGCGCCGTTTTTACAAAGTTTTCTGATTGCCTCTCGGGTTTGAATTTCCCACTGAATTGGCCATAGAATCAATTTTGTCGAGACGGTTTTTGAATTTGAGGCCTCGGGTGCGGAGTTTTTGACGTCGTCGCCCATAGCCAAATTGCGCGCAAGCTTGTGCGCCGTTTTTACAAAGTTTTCAGATTGCCTCTCGGGTTTGCATTTCTAGCTAAAATTGGTCATAGAATCAATTGTGTCGAAACGGTTTTTGAATTTGAGGCCACGGGTGCGGAGTTTTTTACGTCGTCGCCTATAGCCAAATTGCGCGCACGCTTGTGCGCCGTTTTTACAAAGTTTTCAGATTGCCTCTCGGGTTTGCATTTCTATCTGAATTGGCCATAGAATCAATTGTGTCGAGACGGTTTTTGAATTTGAGGCCTCGGGTGCGGAGTTTTTGACGTCGTCGCCCATAGCCAAACTTGCGCGCATGGTTGTGTGCCATTTTTACAAAGTTTTCAGATTGCCTCCCAAGTTTGCATCCCTCACTGAATTGGCCATAGAATCAATTGTGTCGAGACGGTTTTTGAATTTGAGACCTCGGGTGCGGAGTTTTTGATGTCGTCGCCCATAGCCAAATTGCGCGCACGCTTGTGCGCCGTTTTTACAAAGTTTTCAGATTGCCTCTCGGGTTTGCATTTCTAGCTGAATTGGCCATATAATCAATTGCGTCGAGACGGTTTTTGAATTTGAGGCCTCGGGTGCGGAGTTTTTTACGTCGTCGCCCATAGTCAAATTGTGCGCACGCTTGTGTGCCGTTTTTACAAAGTATTCAGATTGCCTCTCGGGTTTGCATTTCTAGCTGAATAGGCCATAGAATCAATTGTGTCGAGACGGTTTTTGAATTTGAGGCCTCGGGTGCGGAGTTTTTGACGTCGTCGACCATAACCAAATTGCGCGCACGCTTGTGCGCCGTTTTGAAAGAGTTTTCAAATTGCCTCTCGGGTTTGAATTTCCCACTGAATTGGCCATAGAATCATTTGAGTCGAGACGGTTTTTGAATTTGAGGCCTCGGGTGCGGAGTTTTTGACGTCGTCGCCCATAGCCAAATTGAGCGCACGCTTGTGCGTCGTTTTTACAAAGTTTTCAGATTGCCTCTCGGGTTTGCATTTCTAGCTGAATTGGCCATAGAATCAATTTTGTCGAGACGGTTTTTGAATTTGAGGCCTCGGGTGCGGAGTTTTTGACGTCGTCGCCCATAGCCAAATTGCGCGCACGCTTGTGCGCTGTTTTTACAAAGTTTTCAAATTGCCTCTCGGGTTTGCATTTCTAGCTAAAATTGGTCATAGAATCAATTGTGTCGAGACGGTTTTTAAATTTGAGGCCTCGGGTGCAGAGTTTTTGACGTCGTCACCAATAGCCAAATTGCGCGCACGCTTGTGCGCCGTTTTTACAAAGTTTTCAGATTGCCTCTCGGGTTTGAATTTCCCACTGAATTGGCC
Organism: Galeopsis tetrahit; assembly: GCA_963675135.1. NCBI lineage: Eukaryota > Viridiplantae > Streptophyta > Magnoliopsida > Lamiales > Lamiaceae > Galeopsis > Galeopsis tetrahit. The sequence continues at coordinate 7,119,400 of OY776121.1, read as the reverse complement.
ATAGAATCAATTATGTCGAGACGGTTTTTGAATTTGAGGCCTCGGGTGCAGAGTTTTTGACGTCGTCGCCCATAGCCAAATTGCGCGCACGCTTGTGCGCCGTTTTTACAAAGTTTTCAGATTGCCTCTCGTGTTTGCATTTCTTGCTGAATTGGCCATAGAATCAATTTTATCGAGACGGTTTTTGAATTTGAGGCCTCGGGTGCGGAGTTTTTGACGTCGTCGCCCATAGTCAAATTGCGCGCACGCTTGTGCGCCATTTTTACAAAGTTTTCAAATTGCCTCTCGGGTTTGCATTTCTAGCTAAAATTGGTCATAGAATCAATTGGGTCGAGACGGTTTTTGAATTTGAGGCCTCGGGTGCGGAGTTTTTGACGTCGTCGCCCATAGCCAAATTGCGCGCACGCTTGTGCGCCGTTTTTAAAGAGTTTTCAAATTGCCTCTCGGGTTTGAATTTCCCACTGAATTGGCCATAGAATCAATTGTGTCGAGACGGTTTTTGAATTTGAGGCCTCGGGTGCGGAGTTTTTGACGTCGTCGCCCATAGCCAAATTGCGCGCACGCTTGTGCGCCGTTTTTACAAAGTTTTCAAATTGCCTCTCGGGTTTGCATTTCTAGCTAAAATTGGTCATAGAATCAATTGTGTCGAGACGGTTTTTGAATTTGAGGCCTCGGGTGCAGAGTTTTTGACGTCGTCACCAATAGCCAAATTGCGCGCACGCTTGTGCGCCGTTTTTACAAAGTTTTCAGATTGCCTCTCGGGTTTGAATTTCCCACTGAATTGGCCATAAAATCAATTGTGTCGAGACGGTTTTTGAATTTGAGGCCTCGGGTGCGGAGTTTTTGACGTCGTCGCCCATAGCCAAATTGCGCGCACGCTTGTGCGCCGTTTTTACAAAGTTTTCAAATTGCCTCTCGGGTTTGCATTTCTAGCTAAAATTGGTCATAGAATCAATTGTGTCGAGACGGTTTTTGAATTTGAGGCCTCGGGTGCAGAGTTTTTGACGTCGTCACCAATAGCCAAATTGCGCGCACGCTTGTGCGCCGTTTTTACAAAGTTTTCAGATTGCCTCTCGGGTTTGAATTTCCCACTGAATTGGCCATAAAATCAATTGTGTCGAGACGGTTTTTGAATTTGAGGCCTCGGGTGCGGAGTTTTTGACGTCGTCGCCCATAGCCAAATTGCGCGCAAGCTTGTGCGCCGTTTTTACAAAGTTTTCAGATTGCCTCTCGGGTTTGCATTTCTAGCTAAAATTGGTCATAGAATCAATTGTGTCGAAACGGTTTTTGAATTTGAGGCCACGGGTGCGGAGTTTTTGACGTCGTCGCCTATAGCCAAATTGCGCGCACGCTTGTGCGCCGTTTTTACAAAGTTTTCAGATTGCCTCTCGGGTTTGCATTTCTATCTGAATTGGCCATAGAATCAATTGTGTCGAGACGGTTTTTAAATTTGAGGCCTCGGGTGCAGAGTTTTTGACGTCGTCACCAATAGCCAAATTGCGCGCACGCTTGTGCGCCGTTTTTACAAAGTTTTCAGATTGCCTCTCGGGTTTGAATTTCCCACTGAATTGGCCATAGAATCAATTATGTCGAGACGGTTTTTGAATTTGAGGCCTCGGGTGCGGAGTTTTTGACGTCGTCGCCCATAGCCAAATTGCGCGCACGCTTGTGCGCCGTTTTTACAAAGTTTTCAGATTGCCTCTCGTGTTTGCATTTCTAGTTGAATTGGCCATAGAATCAATTTTATCGAAACGGTTTTTGAATTTGAGGCCTCGGGTGCGGAGTTTTTGACGTCGTCGCCCATAGTCAAATTGCGCGCACGCTTGTGCGCCATTTTTACAAAGTTTTCAAATTGCCTCTCGGGTTTGCATTTCTAGCTAAAATTGGTCATAGAATCAATTGGGTCGAGACGGTTTTTGAATTTGAGGCCTCGGGTGCAGAGTTTTTGACGTCGTCACCAATAGCCAAATTGCGCGCACGCTTGTGCGCCGTTTTTACAAAGTTTTCAGATTGCCTCTCGGGTTTGAATTTCCCACTGAATTGGCCATAGAATCAATTGTGTCGAGACGGTTTTTGAATTTGAGGCCTCGGGTGCGGAGTTTTTGACGTCGTCGCCCATAGCCAAATTGCGCGCACGCTTGTGCGCCGTTTTTACAAAGTTTTCAAATTGCCTCTCGGGTTTGCATTTCTAGCTAAAATTGGTCATAGAATCAATTGTGTCGAGACGGTTTTTGAATTTGAGGCCTCGGGTGCAGAGTTTTTGACGTCGTCACCAATAGCAAAATTGCGCGCACGCTTGTGCGCCGTTTTTACAAAGTTTTCAGATTGCCTCTCGGGTTTGAATTTCCCACTGAATTGGCCATAGAATCAATTGTGTCGAGACGGTTTTTGAATTTGAGGCCTCGGGTGCGGAGTTTTTGACGTCGTCGCCCATAGCCAAATTGCGCGCAAGCTTGTGCGCCGTTTTTACAAAGTTTTCAGATTGCCTCTCGGGTTTGCATTTCTAGCTAAAATTGGTCATAGAATCAATTGTGTCGAAACGGTTTTTGAATTTGAGGCCACGGGTGCGGAGTTTTTGACGTCGTCGCCTATAGCCAAATTGCGCGCACGCTTGTGCGCCGTTTTTACAAAGTTTTCAGATTGCCTCTCGGGTTTGCATTTCTATCTGAATTGGCCATAGAATCAATTGTGTCGAGACGGTTTTTGAATTTGAGGCCTCGGGTGCGGAGTTTTTGACGTCGTCGCCCATAGCCAAACTTGCGCGCATGGTTGTGTGCCATTTTTACAAAGTTTTCAGATTGCCTCCCAAGTTTGCATCCCTCACTGAATTGGCCATAGAATCAATTGTGTCGAGACGGTTTTTGAATTTGAGACCTCGGGTGCGGAGTTTTTGATGTCGTCGCCCATAGCCAAATTGCGCGCACGCTTGTGCGCCGTTTTTACAAAGTTTTCAGATTGCCTCTCGGGTTTGCATTTCTAGCTGAATTGGCCATAGAATCAATTGCGTCGAGACGGTTTTTGAATTTGAGGCCTCGGGTGCGGTGTTTTTTACGTCGTCGCCCATAGTCAAATTGTGCGCACGCTTGTGCGCCGTTTTTACAAAGTTTTCAGATTGCCTCTCGGGTTTGCATTTCTAGCTAAAATTGGTCATAGAATCAATTGTGTCGAAACGGTTTTTGAATTTGAGGCCACGGGTGCGGAGTTTTTGACGTCGTCGCCTATAGCCAAATTGCGCGCACGCTTGTGCGCCGTTTTTACAAAGTTTTCAGATTGCCTCTCGGGTTTGCATTTCTATCTGAATTGGCCATAGAATCAATTGTGTCGAGACGGTTTTTGAATTTGAGGCCTCGGGTGCGGAGTTTTTGACGTCGTCGCCCATAGCCAAATTGCGCGCACGCTTGTGCGCCGTTTTTACAAAGTTTTCAAATTGCCTCTCGGGTTTGCATTTCTAGCTAAAATTGGTCATAGAATCAATTGTGTCGAGACGGTTTTTGAATTTGAGGCCTCGGGTGCAGAGTTTTTGACGTCGTCACCAATAGCAAAATTGCGCGCACGCTTGTGCGCCGTTTTTACAAAGTTTTCAGATTGCCTCTCGGGTTTGAATTTCCCACTGAATTGGCCATAGAATCAATTGTGTCGAGACGGTTTTTGAATTTGAGGCCTCGGGTGCGGAGTTTTTGACGTCGTCGCCCATAGCCAAATTGCGCGCAAGCTTGTGCGCCGTTTTTACAAAGTTTTCAGATTGCCTCTCGGGTTTGCATTTCTAGCTAAAATTGGTCATAGAATCAATTGTGTCGAGACGGTTTTTGAATTTGAGGCCTCGGGTGCAGAGTTTTTGACGTCGTCACCAATAGCCAAATTGCGCGCACGCTTGTGCGCCGTTTTTACAAAGTTTTCAGATTGCCTCTCGGGTTTGAATTTCCCACTGAATTGGCCATAGAATCAATTGTGTCGAGACGGTTTTTGAATTTGAGGCCTCGGGTGCGGAGTTTTTGACGTCGTCGCCCATAGCCAAATTGCGCGCACGCTTGTGCGCCGTTTTTACAAAGTTTTCAAATTGCCTCTCGGGTTTGCATTTTAGCTAAAATTGGTCATAGAATCAATTGTGTCGAGATGGTTTTTGAATTTGAGGCCTCGGGTGCAGAGTTTTTGACGTCGTCACCAATAGCCAAATTGCGCGCACGCTTGTGCGCCGTTTTTACAAAGTTTTCAGATTGCCTCTCGGGTTTGAATTTCCCACTGAATTGGCCATAAAATCAATTGTGTCGAGACGGTTTTTGAATTTGAGGCCTCGGGTGCGGAGTTTTTGACGTCGTCGCCCATAGCCAAATTGCGCGCAAGCTTGTGCGCCGTTTTTACAAAGTTTTCAGATTGCCTCTCGGGTTTGCATTTCTAGCTAAAATTGGTCATAGAATCAATTGTTTCGAAACGGTTTTTGAATTTGAGGCCACGGGTGCGGAGTTTTTGACGTCGTCGCCTATAGCCAAATTGCGCGCACGCTTGTGCGCCGTTTTTACAAAGTTTTCAGATTGCCTCTCGGGTTTGCATTTCTATCTGAATTGGCCATAGAATCAATTGTGTCGAGACGGTTTTTGAATTTGAGGCCTCGGGTGCGGAGTTTTTGACGTCGTCGCCCATAGCCAAACTTGCGCGCATGGTTGTGTGCCATTTTTACAAAGTTTTCAGATTGCCTCCCAAGTTTGCATCCCTCACTGAATTGGCCATAGAATCAATTGTGTCGAGACGGTTTTTGAATTTGAGACCTCGGGTGCGGAGTTTTTGATGTCGTCGCCCATAGCCAAATTGCGCGCACGCTTGTGCGCCGTTTTTACAAAGTTTTCAGATTGCCTCTCGGGTTTGCATTTCTAGCTGAATTGGCCATAGAATCAATTGCGTCGAGACGGTTTTTGAATTTGAGGCCTCGGGTGCGGAGTTTTTTACGTCGTCGCCCATAGTCAAATTGTGCGCACGCTTGTGCGCCGTTTTTACAAAGTTTTCAGATTGCCTCTCGGGTTTGCATTTCTAGCTAAAATTGGTCATAGAATCAATTGTGTCGAAACGGTTTTTGAATTTGAGGCCTCGGGTGCAGAGTTTTTGACGTCGTCACCAATAGCCAAATTGCGCGCACGCTTGTGCGCCGTTTTTACAAAGTTTTCAGATTGCCTCTCGGGTTTGAATTTCCCACTGAATTGGCCATAGAATCAATTGTGTCGAGACGGTTTTTGAATTTGAGGCCTCGGGTGCGGAGTTTTTGACGTCGTCGCCCATAGCCAAATTGCGCGCACGCTTGTGCGCCGTTTTTACAAAGTTTTCAGATTGCCTCTCGGGTTTGCATTTCTAGCTGAATTGGCCATAGAATCAATTTTGTCGAGACGGTTTTTGAATTTGAGGCCTCGGGTGCGGAGTTTTTTACGTCGTCGCCCATAGCCAAATTACGCGCACGCTTGTGCGCCGTTTTTACAAAGTTTTCGAATTGCCTCTCAGGTTTGCATTTCTAGCTAAAATTGGTCATAGAATCAATTGTGTCGAGACGGTTTTTGAATTTGAGGCCTCGGGTGCAGAGTTTTTGACGTCGTCACCAATAGCCAAATTGCGCGCACGCTTGTGCGCCGTTTTTACAAAGTTTTCTGATTGCCTCTCGGGTTTGAATTTCCCACTGAATTGGCCATAGAATCAATTTTGTCGAGACGGTTTTTGAATTTGAGGCCTCGGGTGCGGAGTTTTTGACGTCGTCGCCCATAGCCAAATTGCGCGCAAGCTTGTGCGCCGTTTTTACAAAGTTTTCAGATTGCCTCTCGGGTTTGCATTTCTAGCTAAAATTGGTCATAGAATCAATTGTGTCGAAACGGTTTTTGAATTTGAGGCCACGGGTGCGGAGTTTTTTACGTCGTCGCCTATAGCCAAATTGCGCGCACGCTTGTGCGCCGTTTTTACAAAGTTTTCAGATTGCCTCTCGGGTTTGCATTTCTATCTGAATTGGCCATAGAATCAATTGTGTCGAGACGGTTTTTGAATTTGAGGCCTCGGGTGCGGAGTTTTTGACGTCGTCGCCCATAGCCAAACTTGCGCGCATGGTTGTGTGCCATTTTTACAAAGTTTTCAGATTGCCTCCCAAGTTTGCATCCCTCACTGAATTGGCCATAGAATCAATTGTGTCGAGACGGTTTTTGAATTTGAGACCTCGGGTGCGGAGTTTTTGATGTCGTCGCCCATAGCCAAATTGCGCGCACGCTTGTGCGCCGTTTTTACAAAGTTTTCAGATTGCCTCTCGGGTTTGCATTTCTAGCTGAATTGGCCATATAATCAATTGCGTCGAGACGGTTTTTGAATTTGAGGCCTCGGGTGCGGAGTTTTTTACGTCGTCGCCCATAGTCAAATTGTGCGCACGCTTGTGTGCCGTTTTTACAAAGTATTCAGATTGCCTCTCGGGTTTGCATTTCTAGCTGAATAGGCCATAGAATCAATTGTGTCGAGACGGTTTTTGAATTTGAGGCCTCGGGTGCGGAGTTTTTGACGTCGTCGACCATAACCAAATTGCGCGCACGCTTGTGCGCCGTTTTGAAAGAGTTTTCAAATTGCCTCTCGGGTTTGAATTTCCCACTGAATTGGCCATAGAATCATTTGAGTCGAGACGGTTTTTGAATTTGAGGCCTCGGGTGCGGAGTTTTTGACGTCGTCGCCCATAGCCAAATTGAGCGCACGCTTGTGCGTCGTTTTTACAAAGTTTTCAGATTGCCTCTCGGGTTTGCATTTCTAGCTGAATTGGCCATAGAATCAATTTTGTCGAGACGGTTTTTGAATTTGAGGCCTCGGGTGCGGAGTTTTTGACGTCGTCGCCCATAGCCAAATTGCGCGCACGCTTGTGCGCTGTTTTTACAAAGTTTTCAAATTGCCTCTCGGGTTTGCATTTCTAGCTAAAATTGGTCATAGAATCAATTGTGTCGAGACGGTTTTTAAATTTGAGGCCTCGGGTGCAGAGTTTTTGACGTCGTCACCAATAGCCAAATTGCGCGCACGCTTGTGCGCCGTTTTTACAAAGTTTTCAGATTGCCTCTCGGGTTTGAATTTCCCACTGAATTGGCCATAGAATCAATTATGTCGAGACGGTTTTTGAATTTGAGGCCTCGGGTGCGGAGTTTTTGACGTCGTCGCCCATAGCCAAATTGCGCGCACGCTTGTGCGCCGTTTTTACAAAGTTTTCAGATTGCCTCTCGTGTTTGCATTTCTTGCTGAATTGGCCATAGAATCAATTTTATCGAGACGGTTTTTGAATTTGAGGCCTCGGGTGCGGAGTTTTTGACGTCGTCGCCCATAGTCAAATTGCGCGCACGCTTGTGCGCCATTTTTACAAAGTTTTCAAATTGCCTCTCGGGTTTGCATTTCTAGCTAAAATTGGTCATAGAATCAATTGGGTCGAGACGGTTTTTGAATTTGAGGCCTCGGGTGCGGAGTTTTTGACGTCGTCGCCCATAGCCAAATTGCGCGCACGCTTGTGCGCCGTTTTTAAAGAGTTTTCAAATTGCCTCTCGGGTTTGAATTTCCCACTGAATTGGCCATAGAATCAATTGTGTCGAGACGGTTTTTGAATTTGAGGCCTCGGGTGCGGAGTTTTTGACGTCGTCGCCCATAGCCAAATTGCGCGCACGCTTGTGCGCCGTTTTTACAAAGTTTTCAAATTGCCTCTCGGGTTTGCATTTCTAGCTAAAATTGGTCATAGAATCAATTGTGTCGAGACGGTTTTTGAATTTGAGGCCTCGGGTGCAGAGTTTTTGACGTCGTCACCAATAGCCAAATTGCGCGCACGCTTGTGCGCCGTTTTTACAAAGTTTTCAGATTGCCTCTCGGGTTTGAATTTCCCACTGAATTGGCCATAGAATCAATTGTGTCGAGACGGTTTTTGAATTTGAGGCCTCGGGTGCGGAGTTTTTGACGTCGTCGCCCATAGCCAAATTGCGCGCACGCTTGTGCGCCGTTTTTACAAAGTTTTCAAATTGCCTCTCGGGTTTGCATTTCTAGCTAAAATTGGTCATAGAATCAATTGTGTCGAGACGGTTTTTGAATTTGAGGCCTCGGGTGCAGAGTTTTTGACGTCGTCACCAATAGCCAAATTGCGCGCACGCTTGTGCGCCGTTTTTACAAAGTTTTCAGATTGCCTCTCGGGTTTGAATTTCCCACTGAATTGGCCATAAAATCAATTGTGTCGAGACGGTTTTTGAATTTGAGGCCTCGGGTGCGGAGTTTTTGACGTCGTCGCCCATAGCCAAATTGCGCGCAAGCTTGTGCGCCGTTTTTACAAAGTTTTCAGATTGCCTCTCGGGTTTGCATTTCTAGCTAAAATTGGTCATAGAATCAATTGTGTCGAAACGGTTTTTGAATTTGAGGCCACGGGTGCGGAGTTTTTGACGTCGTCGCCTATAGCCAAATTGCGCGCACGCTTGTGCGCCGTTTTTACAAAGTTTTCAGATTGCCTCTCGGGTTTGCATTTCTATCTGAATTGGCCATAGAATCAATTGTGTCGAGACGGTTTTTATATTTGAGGCCTCGGGTGCAGAGTTTTTGACGTCGTCACCAATAGCCAAATTGCGCGCACGCTTGTGCGCCGTTTTTACAAAGTTTTCAGATTGCCTCTCGGGTTTGAATTTCCCACTGAATTGGCCATAGAATCAATTATGTCGAGACGGTTTTTGAATTTGAGGCCTCGGGTGCGGAGTTTTTGACGTCGTCGCCCATAGCCAAATTGCGCGCACGCTTGTGCGCCGTTTTTACAAAGTTTTCAGATTGCCTCTCGTGTTTGCATTTCTAGCTGAATTGGCCATAGAATCAATTTTATCGAAACGGTTTTTGAATTTGAGGCCTCGGGTGCGGAGTTTTTGACGTCGTCGCCCATAGTCAAATTGCGCGCACGCTTGTGCGCCATTTTTACAAAGTTTTCAAATTGCCTCTCGGGTTTGCATTTCTAGCTAAAATTGGTCATAGAATCAATTGGGTCGAGACGGTTTTTGAATTTGAGGCCTCGGGTGCAGAGTTTTTGACGTCGTCACCAATAGCCAAATTGCGCGCACGCTTGTGCGCCGTTTTTACAAAGTTTTCAGATTGCCTCTCGGGTTTGAATTTCCCACTGAATTGGCCATAGAATCAATTGTGTCGAGACGGTTTTTGAATTTGAGGCCTCGGGTGCGGAGTTTTTGACGTCGTCGCCCATAGCCAAATTGCGCGCACGCTTGTGCGCCGTTTTTACAAAGTTTTCAAATTGCCTCTCGGGTTTGCATTTCTAGCTAAAATTGGTCATAGAATCAATTGTGTCGAGACGGTTTTTGAATTTGAGGCCTCGGGTGCAGAGTTTTTGACGTCGTCACCAATAGCAAAATTGCGCGCACGCTTGTGCGCCGTTTTTACAAAGTTTTCAGATTGCCTCTCGGGTTTGAATTTCCCACTGAATTGGCCATAGAATCAATTGTGTCGAGACGGTTTTTGAATTTGAGGCCTCGGGTGCGGAGTTTTTGACGTCGTCGCCCATAGCCAAATTGCGCGCAAGCTTGTGCGCCGTTTTTACAAAGTTTTCAGATTGCCTCTCGGGTTTGCATTTCTAGCTAAAATTGGTCATAGAATCAATTGTGTCGAAACGGTTTTTGAATTTGAGGCCACGGGTGCGGAGTTTTTGACGTCGTCGCCTATAGCCAAATTGCGCGCACGCTTGTGCGCCGTTTTTACAAAGTTTTCAGATTGCCTCTCGGGTTTGCATTTCTATCTGAATTGGCCATAGAATCAATTGTGTCGAGACGGTTTTTGAATTTGAGGCCTCGGGTGCGGAGTTTTTGACGTCGTCGCCCATAGCCAAACTTGCGCGCATGGTTGTGTGCCATTTTTACAAAGTTTTCAGATTGCCTCCCAAGTTTGCATCCCTCACTGAATTGGCCATAGAATCAATTGTGTCGAGACGGTTTTTGAATTTGAGACCTCGGGTGCGGAGTTTTTGATGTCGTCGCCCATAGCCAAATTGCGCGCACGCTTGTGCGCCGTTTTTACAAAGTTTTCAGATTGCCTCTCGGGTTTGCATTTCTAGCTGAATTGGCCATAGAATCAATTGCGTCGAGACGGTTTTTGAATTTGAGGCCTCGGGTGCGGTGTTTTTTACGTCGTCGCCCATAGTCAAATTGTGCGCACGCTTGTGCGCCGTTTTTACAAAGTTTTCAGATTGCCTCTCGGGTTTGCATTTCTAGCTAAAATTGGTCATAGAATCAATTGTGTCGAAACGGTTTTTGAATTTGAGGCCACGGGTGCGGAGTTTTTGACGTCGTCGCCTATAGCCAAATTGCGCGCACGCTTGTGCGCCGTTTTTACAAAGTTTTCAGATTGCCTCTCGGGTTTGCATTTCTATCTGAATTGGCCATAGAATCAATTGTGTCGAGACGGTTTTTGAATTTGAGGCCTCGGGTGCGGAGTTTTTGACGTCGTCGCCCATAGCCAAATTGCGCGCACGCTTGTGCGCCGTTTTTACAAAGTTTTCAAATTGCCTCTCGGGTTTGCATTTCTAGCTAAAATTGGTCATAGAATCAATTGTGTCGAGACGGTTTTTGAATTTGAGGCCTCGGGTGCAGAGTTTTTGACGTCGTCACCAATAGCAAAATTGCGCGCACGCTTGTGCGCCGTTTTTACAAAGTTTTCAGATTGCCTCTCGGGTTTGAATTTCCCACTGAATTGGCCATAGAATCAATTGTGTCGAGACGGTTTTTGAATTTGAGGCCTCGGGTGCGGAGTTTTTGACGTCGTCGCCCATAGCCAAATTGCGCGCAAGCTTGTGCGCCGTTTTTACAAAGTTTTCAGATTGCCTCTCGGGTTTGCATTTCTAGCTAAAATTGGTCATAGAATCAATTGTGTCGAGACGGTTTTTGAATTTGAGGCCTCGGGTGCAGAGTTTTTGACGTCGTCACCAATAGCCAAATTGCGCGCACGCTTGTGCGCCGTTTTTACAAAGTTTTCAGATTGCCTCTCGGGTTTGAATTTCCCACTGAATTGGCCATAGAATCAATTGTGTCGAGACGGTTTTTGAATTTGAGGCCTCGGGTGCGGAGTTTTTGACGTCGTCGCCCACAGCCAAATTGCGCGCACGCTTGTGCGCCGTTTTTACAAAGTTTTCAAATTGCCTCTCGGGTTTGCATTTTAGCTAAAATTGGTCATAGAATCAATTGTGTCGAGACGGTTTTTGAATTTGAGGCCTCGGGTGCAGAGTTTTTGACGTCGTCACCAATAGCCAAATTGCGCGCACGCTTGTGCGCCGTTTTTACAAAGTTTTCAGATTGCCTCTCGGGTTTGAATTTCCCACTGAATTGGCCATAAAATCAATTGTGTCGAGACGGTTTTTGAATTTGAGGCCTCGGGTGCGGAGTTTTTGACGTCGTCGCCCATAGCCAAATTGCGCGCAAGCTTGTGCGCCGTTTTTACAAAGTTTTCAGATTGCCTCTCGGGTTTGCATTTCTAGCTAAAATTGGTCATAGAATCAATTGTGTCGAAACGGTTTTTGAATTTGAGGCCACGGGTGCGGAGTTTTTGACGTCGTCGCCTATAGCCAAATTGCGCGCACGCTTGTGCGCCGTTTTTACAAAGTTTTCAGATTGCCTCTCGGGTTTGCATTTCTATCTGAATTGGCCATAGAATCAATTGTGTCGAGACGGTTTTTGAATTTGAGGCCTCGGGTGCGGAGTTTTTGACGTCGTCGCCCATAGCCAAACTTGCGCGCATGGTTGTGTGCCATTTTTACAAAGTTTTCAGATTGCCTCCCAAGTTTGCATCCCTCACTGAATTGGCCATAGAATCAATTGTGTCGAGACGGTTTTTGAATTTGAGACCTCGGGTGCGGAGTTTTTGATGTCGTCGCCCATAGCCAAATTGCGCGCACGCTTGTGCGCCGTTTTTACAAAGTTTTCAGATTGCCTCTCGGGTTTGCATTTCTAGCTGAATTGGCCATAGAATCAATTGCGTCGAGACGGTTTTTGAATTTGAGGCCTCGGGTGCGGAGTTTTTTACGTCGTCGCCCATAGTCAAATTGTGCGCACGCTTGTGCGCCGTTTTTACAAAGTTTTCAGATTGCCTCTCGGGTTTGCATTTCTAGCTAAAATTGGTCATAGAATCAATTGTGTCGAAACGGTTTTTGAATTTGAGGCCACGGGTGCGGAGTTTTTGACGTCGTCGCCTATAGCCAAATTGCGCGCACGCTTGTGCGCCGTTTTTACAAAGTTTTCAGATTGCCTCTCGGGTTTGCATTTCTATCTGAATTGGCCATAGAATCAATTGTGTCGAGACGGTTTTTGAATTTGAGGCCTCGGGTGCGGAGTTTTTGACGTCGTCGCCCATAGCCAAATTGCGCGCACGCTTGTGCGCCGTTTTTACAAAGTTTTCAAATTGCCTCTCGGGTTTGCATTTCTAGCTAAAATTGGTCATAGAATCAATTGTGTCGAGACGGTTTTTGAATTTGAGGCCTCGGGTGCAGAGTTTTTGACGTCGTCACCAATAGCAAAATTGCGCGCACGCTTGTGCGCCGTTTTTACAAAGTTTTCAGATTGCCTCTCGGGTTTGAATTTCCCACTGAATTGGCCATAGAATCAATTGTGTCGAGACGGTTTTTGAATTTGAGGCCTCGGGTGCGGAGTTTTTGACGTCGTCGCCCATAGCCAAATTGCGCGCAAGCTTGTGCGCCGTTTTTACAAAGTTTTCAGATTGCCTCTCGGGTTTGCATTTCTAGCTAAAATTGGTCATAGAATCAATTGTGTCGAAACGGTTTTTGAATTTGAGGCCACGGGTGCGGAGTTTTTGACGTCGTCGCCTATAGCCAAATTGCGCGCACGCTTGTGCGCCGTTTTTACAAAGTTTTCAGATTGCCTCTCGGGTTTGCATTTCTATCTGAATTGGCCATAGAATCAATTGTGTCGAGACGGTTTTTGAATTTGAGGCCTCGGGTGCGGAGTTTTTGACGTCGTCGCCCATAGCCAAACTTGCGCGCATGGTTGTGTGCCATTTTTACAAAGTTTTCAGATTGCCTCCCAAGTTTGCATCCCTCACTGAATTGGCCATAGAATCAATTGTGTCGAGACGGTTTTTGAATTTGAGACCTCGGGTGCGGAGTTTTTGATGTCGTCGCCCATAGCCAAATTGCGCGCACGCTTGTGCGCCGTTTTTACAAAGTTTTCAGATTGCCTCTCGGGTTTGCATTTCTAGCTGAATTGGCCATAGAATCAATTGCGTCGAGACGGTTTTTGAATTTGAGGCCTCGGGTGCGGAGTTTTTTACGTCGTCGCCCATAGTCAAATTGTGCGCACGCTTGTGCGCCGTTTTTACAAAGTTTTCAGATTGCCTCTCGGGTTTGCATTTCTAGCTAAAATTGGTCATAGAATCAATTGTGTCGAAACGGTTTTTGAATTTGAGGCCACGGGTGCGGAGTTTTTGACGTCGTCGCCTATAGCCAAATTGCGCGCACGCTTGTGCGCCGTTTTTACAAAGTTTTCAGATTGCCTCTCGGGTTTGCATTTCTATCTGAATTGGCCATAGAATCAATTGTGTCGAGACGGTTTTTGAATTTGAGGCCTCGGGTGCGGAGTTTTTGACGTCGTCGCCCATAGCCAAACTTGCGCGCATGGTTGTGTGCCATTTTTACAAAGTTTTCAGATTGCCTCCCAAGTTTGCATCCCTCACTGAATTGGCCATAGAATCAATTGTGTCGAGACGGTTTTTGAATTTGAGACCTCGGGTGCGGAGTTTTTGATGTCGTCGCCCATAGCCAAATTGCGCGCACGCTTGTGCGCCGTTTTTACAAAGTTTTCAGATTGCCTCTCGGGTTTGCATTTCTAGGTGAATTGGCCATAGAATCAATTGCGTCGAGACGGTTTTTGAATTTGAGGCCTCGGGTGCGGAGTTTTTTACGTCGTCGCCCATAGTCAAATTGTGCGCACGCTTGTGCGCCGTTTTTACAAAGTATTCAGATTGCCTCTCGGGTTTGCATTTCTAGCTGAATAGGCCATAGAATCAATTGTGTCGAGACGGTTTTTGAATTTGAGGCCTCGGGTGCGGAGTTTTTGACGTCGTCGACCATAACCAAATTGCGCGCACGCTTGTGCGCCGTTTTGAAAGAGTTTTCAAATTGCCTCTCGGGTTTGAATTTCCCACTGAATTGGCCATAGAATCAATTGAGTCGAGACGGTTTTTGAATTTGAGGCCTCGGGTGCGGAGTTTTTGACGTCGTCGACCATAACCAAATTGCGCGCACGCTTGTGCGCCGTTTTGAAAGAGTTTTCAAATTGCCTCTCGGGTTTGAATTTCCCACTGAATTGGCCATAGAATCAATTGAGTCGAGACGGTTTTTGAATTTGAGGCCTCGGGTGCGGAGTTTTTGACGTCGTCGCCCATAGCCAAATTGCGCGCACGCTTGTGCGTCGTTTTTACAAAGTTTTCAGATTGCCTCTCGGGTTTGCATTTCTAGCTGAATTGGCCATAGAATCAATTTTATCGAAACGGTTTTTGAATTTGAGGCCTCGGGTGCGGAGTTTTTGACGTCGTCGCCCATAGCCAAATTGCGCGCACGCTTGTGCGCTGTTTTTACAAAGTTTTCAAATTGCCTCTCGGGTTTGCATTTCTAGCTAAAATTGGTCATAGAATCAATTGTGTCGAGACGGTTTTTAAATTTGAGGCCTCGGGTGCAGAGTTTTTGACGTCGTCACCAATAGCCAAATTGCGCGCACGCTTGTGCGCCGTTTTTACAAAGTTTTCAGATTGCCTCTCGGGTTTGAATTTCCCACTGAATTGGCCATAGAATCAATTATGCCGAGACGGTTTTTGAATTTGAGGCCTCGGGTGCGGAGTTTTTGACGTCGTCGCCCATAGCCAAATTGCGCGCACGCTTGTGCGCCGTTTTTACAAAGTTTTCAGATTGCCTCTCGTGTTTGCATTTCTAGCTGAATTGGCCATAGAATCAATTGGGTCGAGACGGTTTTTGAATTTGAGGCCTCGGGTGCGGAGTTTTTGACGTCGTCGCCCATAGCCAAATTGCGCGCACGCTTGTGCGCCGTTTTTAAAGAGTTTTCAAATTGCCTCTCGGGTTTGAATTTCCCACTGAATTGGCCATAGAATCAATTGTGTCGAGACGGTTTTTGAATTTGAGGCCTCGGGTGCGGAGTTTTTGACGTCGTCGCCCATAGCCAAATTGCGCGCACGCTTGTGCGCCGTTTTTACAAAGTTGTCAAATTGCCTCTCGGGTTTGCATTTCTAGCTAAAATTGGTCATAGAATCAATTGTGTCGAGACGGTTTTTGAATTTGAGGCCTCGGGTGCAGAGTTTTTGACGTCGTCACCAATAGCCAAATTGCGCGCACGCTTGTGCGCCGTTTTTACAAAGTTTTCAGATTGCCTCTCGGGTTTGAATTTCCCACTGAATTGGCCATAGAATCAATTGTGTCGAGACGGTTTTTGAATTTGAGGCCTCGGGTGCGGAGTTTTTGACGTCGTCGCCCATAGCCAAATTGCGCGCAAGCTTGTGCGCCGTTTTTACAAAGTTTTCAGATTGCCTCTCGGGTTTGCATTTCTAGCTAAAATTGGTCATAGAATCAATTGTGTCGAAACGGTTTTTGAATTTGAGGCCACGGGTGCGGAGTTTTTGACGTCGTCGCCTATAGCCAAATTGCGCGCACGCTTGTGCGCCGTTTTTACAAAGTTTTCAGATTGCCTCTCGGGTTTGCATTTCTATCTGAATTGGCCATAGAATCAATTGTGTCGAGACGGTTTTTGAATTTGAGGCCTCGGGTGCGGAGTTTTTGACGTCGTCGCCCATAGCCAAACTTGCGCGCATGGTTGTGTGCCATTTTTACAAAGTTTTCAGATTGCCTCCCAAGTTTGCATCCCTCACTGAATTGGCCATAGAATCAATTGTGTCGAGACGGTTTTTGAATTTGAGACCTCGGGTGCGGAGTTTTTGATGTCGTCGCCCATAGCCAAATTGCGCGCACGCTTGTGCGCCGTTTTTACAAAGTTTTCAGATTGCCTCTCGGGTTTGCATTTCTAGCTGAATTGGCCATAGAATCAATTGCGTCGAGACGGTTTTTGAATTTGAGGCCTCGGGTGCGGAGTTTTTTACGTCGTCGCCCATAGTCAAATTGTGCGCACGCTTGTGCGCCGTTTTTACAAAGTTTTCAGATTGCCTCTCGGGTTTGCATTTCTAGCTAAAATTGGTCATAGAATCAATTGTGTCGAAACGGTTTTTGAATTTGAGGCAACGGGTGCGGAGTTTTTGACGTCGTCGCCTATAGCCAAATTGCGCGCACGCTTGTGCGCCGTTTTTACAAAGTTTTCAGATTGCCTCTCGGGTTTGCATTTCTATCTGAATTGGCCATAGAATCAATTGTGTCGAGACGGTTTTTGAATTTGAGGCCTCGGGTGCGGAGTTTTTGACGTCGTCGCCCATAGCCAAATTGCGCGCACGCTTGTGCGCCGTTTTTACAAAGTTTTCAAATTGCCTCTCGGGTTTGCATTTCTAGCTAAAATTGGTCATAGAATCAATTGTGTCGAGACGGTTTTTGAATTTGAGGCCTCGGGTGCAGAGTTTTTGACGTCGTCACCAATAGCAAAATTGCGCGCACGCTTGTGCGCCGTTTTTACAAAGTTTTCAGATTGCCTCTCGGGTTTGAATTTCCCACTGAATTGGCCATAGAATCAATTGTGTCGAGACGGTTTTTGAATTTGAGGCCTCGGGTGCGGAGTTTTTGACGTCGTCGCCCATAGCCAAATTGCGCGCAAGCTTGTGCGCCGTTTTTACAAAGTTTTCAGATTGCCTCTCGGGTTTGCATTTCTAGCTAAAATTGGTCATAGAATCAATTGTGTCGAAACGGTTTTTGAATTTGAGGCCAC
This sequence comes from Galeopsis tetrahit, assembly GCA_963675135.1. Lineage (NCBI taxonomy): Eukaryota > Viridiplantae > Streptophyta > Magnoliopsida > Lamiales > Lamiaceae > Galeopsis > Galeopsis tetrahit. The sequence goes on along the minus strand of OY776121.1, from coordinate 7,102,514 downwards.
GGGTGCGGAGTTTTTGACGTCGTCGCCTATAGCCAAATTGCGCGCACGCTTGTGCGCCGTTTTTACAAAGTTTTCAGATTGCCTCTCGGGTTTGCATTTCTATCTGAATTGGCCATAGAATCAATTGTGTCGAGACGGTTTTTGAATTTGAGGCCTCGGGTGCGGAGTTTTTGACGTCGTCGCCCATAGCCAAACTTGCGCGCATGGTTGTGTGCCATTTTTACAAAGTTTTCAGATTGCCTCCCAAGTTTGCATCCCTCACTGAATTGGCCATAGAATCAATTGTGTCGAGACGGTTTTTGAATTTGAGACCTCGGGTGCGGAGTTTTTGATGTCGTCGCCCATAGCCAAATTGCGCGCACGCTTGTGCGCCGTTTTTACAAAGTTTTCAGATTGCCTCTCGGGTTTGCATTTCTAGCTGAATTGGCCATAGAATCAATTGCGTCGAGACGGTTTTTGAATTTGAGGCCTCGGGTGCGGAGTTTTTTACGTCGTCGCCCATAGTCAAATTGTGCGCACGCTTGTGCGCCGTTTTTACAAAGTTTTCAGATTGCCTCTCGGGTTTGCATTTCTAGCTAAAATTGGTCATAGAATCAATTGTGTCGAAACGGTTTTTGAATTTGAGGCCACGGGTGCGGAGTTTTTGACGTCGTCGCCTATAGCCAAATTGCGCGCACGCTTGTGCGCCGTTTTTACAAAGTTTTCAGATTGCCTCTCGGGTTTGCATTTCTATCTGAATTGGCCATAGAATCAATTGTGTCGAGACGGTTTTTGAATTTGAGGCCTCGGGTGCGGAGTTTTTGACGTCGTCGCCCATAGCCAAACTTGCGCGCATGGTTGTGTGCCATTTTTACAAAGTTTTCAGATTGCCTCCCAAGTTTGCATCCCTCACTGAATTGGCCATAGAATCAATTGTGTCGAGACGGTTTTTGAATTTGAGACCTCGGGTGCGGAGTTTTTGATGTCGTCGCCCATAGCCAAATTGCGCGCACGCTTGTGCGCCGTTTTTACAAAGTTTTCAGATTGCCTCTCGGGTTTGCATTTCTAGGTGAATTGGCCATAGAATCAATTGCGTCGAGACGGTTTTTGAATTTGAGGCCTCGGGTGCGGAGTTTTTTACGTCGTCGCCCATAGTCAAATTGTGCGCACGCTTGTGCGCCGTTTTTACAAAGTATTCAGATTGCCTCTCGGGTTTGCATTTCTAGCTGAATAGGCCATAGAATCAATTGTGTCGAGACGGTTTTTGAATTTGAGGCCTCGGGTGCGGAGTTTTTGACGTCGTCGACCATAACCAAATTGCGCGCACGCTTGTGCGCCGTTTTGAAAGAGTTTTCAAATTGCCTCTCGGGTTTGAATTTCCCACTGAATTGGCCATAGAATCAATTGAGTCGAGACGGTTTTTGAATTTGAGGCCTCGGGTGCGGAGTTTTTGACGTCGTCGACCATAACCAAATTGCGCGCACGCTTGTGCGCCGTTTTGAAAGAGTTTTCAAATTGCCTCTCGGGTTTGAATTTCCCACTGAATTGGCCATAGAATCAATTGAGTCGAGACGGTTTTTGAATTTGAGGCCTCGGGTGCGGAGTTTTTGACGTCGTCGCCCATAGCCAAATTGCGCGCACGCTTGTGCGTCGTTTTTACAAAGTTTTCAGATTGCCTCTCGGGTTTGCATTTCTAGCTGAATTGGCCATAGAATCAATTTTATCGAAACGGTTTTTGAATTTGAGGCCTCGGGTGCGGAGTTTTTGACGTCGTCGCCCATAGCCAAATTGCGCGCACGCTTGTGCGCTGTTTTTACAAAGTTTTCAAATTGCCTCTCGGGTTTGCATTTCTAGCTAAAATTGGTCATAGAATCAATTGTGTCGAGACGGTTTTTAAATTTGAGGCCTCGGGTGCAGAGTTTTTGACGTCGTCACCAATAGCCAAATTGCGCGCACGCTTGTGCGCCGTTTTTACAAAGTTTTCAGATTGCCTCTCGGGTTTGAATTTCCCACTGAATTGGCCATAGAATCAATTATGCCGAGACGGTTTTTGAATTTGAGGCCTCGGGTGCGGAGTTTTTGACGTCGTCGCCCATAGCCAAATTGCGCGCACGCTTGTGCGCCGTTTTTACAAAGTTTTCAGATTGCCTCTCGTGTTTGCATTTCTAGCTGAATTGGCCATAGAATCAATTGGGTCGAGACGGTTTTTGAATTTGAGGCCTCGGGTGCGGAGTTTTTGACGTCGTCGCCCATAGCCAAATTGCGCGCACGCTTGTGCGCCGTTTTTAAAGAGTTTTCAAATTGCCTCTCGGGTTTGAATTTCCCACTGAATTGGCCATAGAATCAATTGTGTCGAGACGGTTTTTGAATTTGAGGCCTCGGGTGCGGAGTTTTTGACGTCGTCGCCCATAGCCAAATTGCGCGCACGCTTGTGCGCCGTTTTTACAAAGTTGTCAAATTGCCTCTCGGGTTTGCATTTCTAGCTAAAATTGGTCATAGAATCAATTGTGTCGAGACGGTTTTTGAATTTGAGGCCTCGGGTGCAGAGTTTTTGACGTCGTCACCAATAGCCAAATTGCGCGCACGCTTGTGCGCCGTTTTTACAAAGTTTTCAGATTGCCTCTCGGGTTTGAATTTCCCACTGAATTGGCCATAGAATCAATTGTGTCGAGACGGTTTTTGAATTTGAGGCCTCGGGTGCGGAGTTTTTGACGTCGTCGCCCATAGCCAAATTGCGCGCACGCTTGTGCGCCGTTTTTGCAAAGTTTTCAGATTGCCTCTCGGGTTTGCACTTCTAGCTGAATTGGCCATAGAAGCAATTTTGTCGAGACGGTTTTTGAATTTGAGGCCTCGGGTGTGGAGTTTTTGACGTCGTCGCCCCTAACCAAATTGCGCGCACGCTTGTGCGCCGTTTTTACAAAGTTTTCAGATTGCCATTCGGGTTCGCATTTCTAGCTGAATTGGCCATAGAATCAATTGTGTCGAGACGGTTTTTTAATTTGAGGCCTCGGGTTCGGAGTTTTTGACGTCGTCGCCCATAGTCAAATTGCGCGCACGGTTGTGCGCCGTTTTTACAAAGTTTTCAGATTGCCTCTCGGGTTTGCATCCCTAGCTGAATTGGCCATAGAATCAATTGTGTCGAGACGGTTTTTGAATTTGAGGCCTCGGGTGCGGAGTTTTTGACGTCGTCGCCCATAGTCAAATTGCGCGCACGCTTGTGCGCCATTTTTACAAAGTTTTCAAATTGCCTCTCGGGTTTGCATTTCTAGCTAAAATTGGTCATAGAATCAATTGGGTCGAGACGGTTCTTGAATTTGAGGCCTCGGGTGCGGAGTTTTTGACGTCGTCGCCCATAGCCAAATTGCGCGCACGCTTGTGCGCCGTTTTTAAAGAGTTTTCAAATTGCCTCTCGGGTTTGAATTTCCCACTGAATTGGCCATAGAATCAATTGTGTCGAGACGGTTTTTGAATTTGAGGCCTCGGGTGCGGAGTTTTTGACGTCGTCGCCCATAGCCAAATTGCGCGCACGCTTGTGCGCCGTTTTTAAAGAGTTTTCAAATTGCCTCTCGGGTTTGAATTTCCCACTGAATTGGCCATAGAATCAATTGTGTCGAGACGGTTTTTGAATTTGAGGCCTCGGGTGCGGAGTTTTTGACGTCGTCGCCCATAGCCAAATTGCGCGCACGCTTGTGCGCCGTTTTTACAAAGTTTTCAAATTGCCTCTCGGGTTTGCATTTCTAGCTAAAATTGGTCATAGAATCAATTGTGTCGAGACGGTTTTTGAATTTGAGGCCTCGGGTGCAGAGTTTTTGACGTCGTCACCAATAGCCAAATTGCGCGCACGCTTGTGCGCCGTTTTTACAAAGTTTTCAGATTGCCTCTCGGGTTTGAATTTCCCACTGAATTGGCCATAGAATCAATTGTGTCGAGACGGTTTTTGAATTTGAGGCCTCGGGTGCGGAGTTTTTGACGTCGTCGCCCATAGCCAAATTGCGCGCACGCTTGTGCGCCGTTTTTACAAAGTTTTCAGATTGCCTCTCGGGTTTGCACTTCTAGCTGAATTGGCCATAGAAGCAATTTTGTCGAGACGGTTTTTGAATTTGAGGCCTCGGGTGCGGAGTTTTTGACGTCGTCGCCCCTAACCAAATTGCGCGCACGCTTGTGCGCCGTTTTTACAAAGTTTTCAGATTGCCATTCGGGTTCGCATTTCTAGCTGAATTGGCCATAGAATCAATTGTGTCGAGACGGTTTTTGAATTTGAGGTCTCGGGTGCGGAGTTTTTGACGTCGTCGCCCATAGTCAAATTGCGCGCACGGTTGTGCGCCGTTTTTACAAAGTTTTCAGATTGCCTCTCGGGTTTGCATTTCTAGATGAATTGGCCATAGAATCAATTGTGTCGAGACGGTTTTTGAATTTGAGGCCTCGGGTGCGGAGTTTCTGATGTCGTCGCCCATAGTCAAATTGCGCGCACGCTTGTGCGCCGTTTTTACAAAGTTTTCAAATTGCCTCTCGGGTTTGCATTTCTAGCTAAAATTGGTCATAGAATCAATTGGGTCGAGACGGTTTTTGAATTTGAGGCCTCGGTGCGGAGTTTTTGACGTCGTCGCCCAAAGCCAAATTGCGCGCACGCTTGTGCGCCGTTTTTAAAGAGTTTTCAAATTGCCTCTCGGGTTTGAATTTCCCACTGAATTGGCCATAGAATCAATTGTGTCGAGACGGTTTTTGAATTTGAGGCCTCGGGTGCGGAGTTTTTGACGTCGTCGCCCATAGCCAAATTGCGCGCACGTTTGTGCGCCGTTTTTACAAAGTTTTCAGATTGCCTCTCGTGTTTGCATTTCTAGCTGAATTGGCCATAGAATCAATTTTGTCGAGACGGTTTTTGAATTTGAGGCCTCGGGTGCGGAGTTTTGGACGTCGTCGCCCATAGCAAAATTGCGCGCACGCTTGTGCGCCGTTTTTACAAAGTTTTCAAATTGCCTCTCGGGTTTGCATTTCTAGCTAAAATTGGTCATAGAATCAATTGTGTCGAGACGGTTTTTGAATTTGAGGCCTCGGGTGCAGAGTTTTTGACGTCGTCACCAATAACCAAATTGCGCGCACGCTTGTGCGCCGTTTTTACAAAGTTTTCAGATTGCCTCTCGGGTTTGAATTCCCCACTGAATTGGCCATAGAATCAATTGTGTCGAGACGGTTTTTAAATTTGAGGCCTCGGGTGCGGAGTTTTTGACGTCGTCGCCCATAACCAAATTGCGCGCACGCTTGTGCGCCGTTTTTACAAAGTTTTCAGATTGCCTCTCGGGTTTGCATTTCTAGCTGAATTGGCCATAAAATCAATTCCGTCGAGACGGTTTTTGAATTTGAGGCCTCGGGTGCGGAGTTTTTGACGTCGTCGCCCATAGTCAAATTGCGCGCACGCTTGTGCGCCATTTTTACAAAGTTTTCAAATTGCCTCTCGGGTTTGCATTTCCCACTGAATTGGCCATAGAATCAATTGAGTCGAGACGGTTTTTGAATTTGAGGCCTCGGGTGCGGAGTTTTTGACGTCGTCGCCCATAGCCAAATTGCGCGCACGCTTGTGCGTCGTTTTTACAAAGTTTTCAGATTGCCTCTCGGGTTTGCATTTCTAGCTGAATTGGCCATAGAATCAATTTTGTCGAGACGGTTTTTGAATTTGAGGCCTCGGGTGCGGAGTTTTTGACGTCGTCGCCCATAGCCAAATTGCTCGCACGCTTGTGCGCTGTTTTTACAAAGTTTTCAAATTGCCTCTCGGGTTTGCATTTCTAGCTAAAATTGGTCATAGAATCAATTGTGTCGAGACGGTTTTTAAATTTGAGGCCTCGGGTGCAGAGTTTTTGACGTCGTCACCAATAGCCAAATTGCGCGCACGCTTGTGCGCCGTTTTTACAAAGTTTTCAGATTGCCTCTCGGGTTTGAATTTCCCACTGAATTGGCCATAGAATCAATTATGTCGAGACGGTTTTTGAATTTGAGGCCTCGGGTGCGGAGTTTTTGACGTCGTCGCCCATAGCCAAATTGCGCGCACGCTTGTGCGCCGTTTTTACAAAGTTTTCAGATTGCCTCTCGTGTTTGCATTTCTAGCTGAATTGGCCATAGAATCAATTTTATCGAGACGGTTTTTGAATTTGAGGCCTCGGGTGCGGAGTTTTTGACGTCGTCGCCCATAGTCAAATTGCGCGCACGCTTGTGCGCCATTTTTACAAAGTTTTCAAATTGCCTCTCGGATTTGCATTTCTAGCTAAAATTGGTCATAGAATCAATTGGGTCGAGACGGTTTTTGAATTTGAGGCCTCGGGTGCGGAGTTTTTGACGTCGTCGCCCATAGCCAAATTGCGCGCACGCTTGTGCGCCGTTTTTAAAGAGTTTTCAAATTGCCTCTCGGGTTTGAATTTCCCACTGAATTGGCCATAGAATCAATTGTGTCGAGACGGTTTTTGAATTTGAGGCCTCGGGTGCGGAGTTTTTGACGTCGTCGCCCATAGTCAAATTGCGCGCACGCTTGTGCGCCATTTTTACAAAGTTTTCAAATTGCCTCTCGGGTTTGCATTTCTAGCTAAAATTGGTCATAGAATCAATTGGGTCGAGACGGTTCTTGAATTTGAGGCCTCGGGTGCGGAGTTTTTGACGTCGTCGCCCATAGCCAAATTGCGCGCACGCTTGTGCGCCGTTTTTAAAGAGTTTTCAAATTGCCTCTCGGGTTTGAATTTCCCACTGAATTGGCCATAGAATCAATTGTGTCGAGACGGTTTTTGAATTTGAGGCCTCGGGTGCGGAGTTTTTGACGTCGTCGCCCATAGCCAAATTGCGCGCACGCTTGTGCGCCGTTTTTAAAGAGTTTTCAAATTGCCTCTCGGGTTTGAATTTCCCACTGAATTGGCCATAGAATCAATTGTGTCGAGACGGTTTTTGAATTTGAGGCCTCGGGTGCGGAGTTTTTGACGTCGTCGCCCATAGCCAAATTGCGCGCACGCTTGTGCGCCGTTTTTACAAAGTTTTCAAATTGCCTCTCGGGTTTGCATTTCTAGCTAAAATTGGTCATAGAATCAATTGTGTCGAGACGGTTTTTGAATTTGAGGCCTCGGGTGCAGAGTTTTTGACGTCGTCACCAATAGCCAAATTGCGCGCACGCTTGTGCGCCGTTTTTACAAAGTTTTCAGATTGCCTCTCGGGTTTGAATTTCCCACTGAATTGGCCATAGAATCAATTGTGTCGAGACGGTTTTTGAATTTGAGGCCTCGGGTGCGGAGTTTTTGACGTCGTCGCCCATAGCCAAATTGCGCGCACGCTTGTGCGCCGTTTTTACAAAGTTTTCAGATTGCCTCTCGGGTTTGCACTTCTAGCTGAATTGGCCATAGAAGCAATTTTGTCGAGACGGTTTTTGAATTTGAGGCCTCGGGTGCGGAGTTTTTGACGTCGTCGCCCCTAACCAAATTGCGCGCACGCTTGTGCGCCGTTTTTACAAAGTTTTCAGATTGCCATTCGGGTTCGCATTTCTAGCTGAATTGGCCATAGAATCAATTGTGTCGAGACGGTTTTTGAATTTGAGGCCTCGGGTGCGGAGTTTTTGACGTCGTCGCCCATAGTCAAATTGCGCGCACGGTTGTGCGCCGTTTTTACAAAGTTTTCAGATTGCCTCTCGGGTTTGCATTTCTAGATGAATTGGACATAGAATCAATTGTGTCGAGACGGTTTTTGAATTTGAGGCCTCGGGTGCGGAGTTTCTGATGTCGTCGCCCATAGTCAAATTGCGCGCACGCTTGTGCGCCGTTTTTACAAAGTTTTCAAATTGCCTCTCGGGTTTGCATTTCTAGCTAAAATTGGTCATAGAATCAATTGGGTCGAGACGGTTTTTGAATTTGAGGCCTCGGTGCGGAGTTTTTGACGTCGTCGCCCAAAGCCAAATTGCGCGCACGCTTGTGCGCCGTTTTTAAAGAGTTTTCAAATTGCCTCTCGGGTTTGAATTTCCCACTGAATTGGCCATAGAATCAATTGTGTCGAGACGGTTTTTGAATTTGAGGCCTCGGGTGCGGAGTTTTTGACGTCGTCGCCCATAGCCAAATTGCGCGCACGTTTGTGCGCCGTTTTTACAAAGTTTTCAGATTGCCTCTCGTGTTTGCATTTCTAGCTGAATTGGCCATAGAATCAATTTTGTCGAGACGGTTTTTGAATTTGAGGCCTCGGGTGCGGAGTTTTGGACGTCGTCGCCCATAGCAAAATTGCGCGCACGCTTGTGCGCCGTTTTTACAAAGTTTTCAAATTGCCTCTCGGGTTTGCATTTCTAGCTAAAATTGGTCATAGAATCAATTGTGTCGAGACGGTTTTTGAATTTGAGGCCTCGGGTGCAGAGTTTTTGACGTCGTCACCAATAGCCAAATTGCGCGCACGCTTGTGCGCCGTTTTTACAAAGTTTTCAGATTGCCTCTCGGGTTTGAATTTCCCACTGAATTGGCCATAGAATCAATTGTGTCGAGACGGTTTTTAAATTTGAGGCCTCGGGTGCGGAGTTTTTGACGTCGTCGCCCATAACCAAATTGCGCGCACGCTTGTGCGCCGTTTTTACAAAGTTTTCAGATTGCCTCTCGGGTTTGCATTTCTAGCTGAATTGGCCATAAAATCAATTGCGTCGAGACGGTTTTTGAATTTGAGGCCTCGGGTGCGGAGTTTTTGACGTCGTCGCCCATAGTCAAATTGCGCGCACGCTTGTGCGCCATTTTTACAAAGTTTTCAAATTGCCTCTCGGGTTTGCATTTCCCACTGAATTGGCCATAGAATCAATTGTTTCGAGACGGTTTTTGAATTTGAGGCCTCGGGTGCGGAGTTTTTGACGTCGTCGCCCATAACCAAATTGCGCGCACGCTTGTGCGCCGTTTTTACAAAGTTTTCAGATTGCCTCTCGGGTTTGCATTTCTAGCTGAATTGGCCATAGAATCAATTGCGTCGAGACGGTTTTTGAATTTGAGGCCTCGGGTGCGGAGTTTTTGACGTCGTCGCCCATAGTCAAATTGCGCGCACGCTTGTGCGCCATTTTTACAAAGTTTTCAAATTGCCTCTCGGGTTTGCATTTCTAGCTAAAATTGGTCATAGAATCAATTGGGTCGAGACGGTTTTTGAATTTGAGGCCTCGGGTGCGGAGTTTTTGACGTCGTCGCCCATAGCCAAATTGCGCGCACGCTTGTGCGCCGTTTTTAAAGAGTTTTCAAATTGCCTCTCGGGTTTGAATTTCCCACTGAATTGGCCATAGAATCAATTGTGTCGAGACGGTTTTTGAATTTGAGGCCTCGGGTGCGGAGTTTTTGACGTCGTCGCCCATAGCCAAATTGCGCGCACGCTTGTGCGCCGTTTTTACAAAGTTTTCAGATTGCCTCTCGGGTTTGCATTTCTAGCTGAATTGGCCATAGAATCAATTTTGTCGAGACGGTTTTTGAATTTGAGGCCTCGGGTGCGGAGTTTTTGACGTCGTCGCCCATAGCCAAATTGCGCGCACGCTTGTGCGCCGTTTTTACAAAGTTTTCAAATTGCCTCTCGGGTTTGCATTTCTAGCTGAATTGGCCATAGAATCAATTGCGTCGAGACGGTTTTTGAATTTGAGGCCTCGGGTGCGGAGTTTTTGACGTCGTCGCCCATAGTCAAATTGCGCGCACGCTTGTGCGCCATTTTTACAAAGTTTTCAAATTGCCTCTCGGGTTTGCATTTCTAGCTAAAATTGGTCATAGAATCAATTGGGTCGAGACAGTTTTTGAATTTGAGGCCTCGGGTGCGGAGTTTTTGACGTTGTCGCCCATAGCCAAATTGCGCGCACGCTTGTGCGCCGTTTTTAAAGAGTTTTCAAATTGCCTCTCGGGTTTGAATTTCCCACTGAATTGGCCATAGAATCAATTGTGTCGAGACGGTTTTTGAATTTGAGGCCTCGGGTGCGGAGTTTTTGACGTCGTCGCCCATAGCCAAATTGCGCGCAGGCTTGTGCGCCGTTTTTACAAAGTTTTCAGATTGCCTCTCGGGTTTGCATTTCTAGCTGAATTGGCCATAGAATCAATTTTGTCGAGACGGTTTTTGAATTTGAGGCCTCGGGTGCGGAGTTTTTGACGTCGTCGCCCATAGCCAAATTGCGCGCACGCTTGTGCGCCGTTTTTACAAAGTTTTCAAATTGCCTCTCGGGTTTGCATTTCTAGCTAAAATTGGTCATAGAATCAATTGTGTCGAGACGGTTTTTGAATTTGAGGCCTCGGGTGCAGAGTTTTTGACGTCGTCACCAATAGCCAAATTGCGCGCACGCTTGTGCGCCGTTTTTACAAAGTTTTCAGATTGCCTCTCGGGTTTGAATTTCCCACTGAATTGGCCATAGAATCAATTGTGTCGAGACGGTTTTTAAATTTGAGGCCTCGGGTGCGGAGTTTTTGACGTCGTCGCCCATAATCAAATTGCGCGCACGCTTGTGCGCCGTTTTTACAAAGTTTTCAGATTGCCTCTCGGGTTTGCATTTCTAGCTGAATTGGCCATAAAATCAATTGCATCGAGACGGTTTTTGAATTTGAGGCCTCGGGTGCGGAGTTTTTGACGTCGTCGCCCATAGTCAAATTGCGCGCACACTTGTGCGCCATTTTTACAAAGTTTTCAAATTGCCTCTCGGGTTTGCATTTCCCACTGAATTGGCCATAGAATCAATTGTGTCGAGAGGGTTTTTGAATTTGAGGCCTCGGGTGCGGAGTTTTTGACGTCGTCGCCCATAACCAAATTGCGCGCACGCTTGTGCGCCGTTTTTACAAAGTTTTCAGATTGCCTCTCGGGTTTGCATTTCTTGCTGAATTGGCCATAGAATCAATTGCGTCGAGACGGTTTTTGAATTTGAGGCCTCGGGTGCGGAGTTTTTGACGTCGTCGCCCATAGTCAAATTGCGCGCACGCTTGTGCGCCATTTTTACAAAGTTTTCAAATTGCCTCTCGGGTTTGCATTTCTAGCTAAAATTGGTCATAGAATCAATTGGGTCGAGACGGTTTTTGAATTTGAGGCCTCGGGTGCGGAGTTTTTGACGTCGTCGCCCATAGCCAAATTGCGCGCACGCTTGTGCGCCGTTTTTAAAGAGTTTTCAAATTGCCTCTCGGGTTTGAATTTCCCACTGAATTGGCCATAGAATCAATTGTGTCGAGACGGTTTTTGAATTTGAGGCCTCGGGTGCGGAGTTTTTGACGTCGTCGCCCATAGCCAAATTGCGCGCACGCTTGTGCGCCGTTTTTACAAAGTTTTCAGATTGCTTCTCGGGTTTGCATTTCTAGCTGAATTGGCCATAGAATCAATTTTGTCGAGACGGTTTTTGAATTTGAGGCCTCGGGTGCGGAGTTTTTGACGTCGTCGCCCATAGCCAAATTGCGCGCACGCTTGTGCGCTGTTTTTACAAAGTTTTCAAATTGCCTCTCGGGTTTGCATTTCTAGCTGAATTGGCCATAGAATCAATTGCGTCGAGACGGTTTTTGAATTTGAGGCCTCGGGTGCGGAGTTTTTGACGTCGTCGCCCATAGTCAAATTGCGCGCACGCTTGTGCGCCATTTTTACAAAGTTTTCAAATTGCCTCTCGGGTTTGCATTTCTAGCTAAAATTGGTCATAGAATCAATTGGGTCGAGACGGTTTTTGAATTTGAGGCCTCGGGTGCGGAGTTTTTGACGTCGTCGCCCATAGCCAAATTGCGCGCACGCTTGTGCGCCGTTTTTAAAGAGTTTTCAAATTGCCTCTCGGGTTTGAATTTCCCACTGAATTGGCCATAGAATCAATTGTGTCGAGACGGTTTTTGAATTTGAGGCCTCGGGTGCGGAGTTTTTGACGTCGTCGCCCATAGCCAAATTGCGCGCACGCTTGTGCGCCGTTTTTACAAAGTTTTCAGATTGCCTCTCGGGTTTGCATTTCTAGCTGAATTGGCCATAGAATCAATTTTGTCGAGACGGTTTTTGAATTTGAGGCCTCGGGTGCGGAGTTTTTGACGTCGTCGCCCATAGCCAAATTGCGCGCACGCTTGTGCGCCGTTTTTACAAAGTTTTCAAATTGCCTCTCGGGTTTGCATTTCTAGCTAAAATTGGTCATAGAATCAATTGTGTCGAGACGGTTTTTGAATTTGAGGCCTCGGGTGCAGAGTTTTTGACGTCGTCACCAATAGCCAAATTGCGCGCACGCTTGTGCGCCGTTTTTACAAAGTTTTCAGATTGCCTCTCGGGTTTGAATTTCCCACTGAATTGGCCATAGAATCAATTGTGTCGAGACGGTTTTTGAATTTGAAGCCTCGGGTGCGGAGTTTTTGACGTCGTCGCCCATAGCCAAATTGCGCGCACGCTTGTGCGCCGTTTTTACAAAGTTTTCAGATTGCCTCTCGGGTTTGCATTTCTAGCTGAATTGGCCATAGAATCAATTTTGTCGAGACGGTTTTTGAATTTGAGGCCTCGGGTGCGGAGTTTTGGACGTCGTCGCCCATAGCAAAATTGCGCGCACGCTTGTGCGCCGTTTTTACAAAGTTTTCAAATTGCCTCTCGGGTTTGCATGTCTAGCTAAAATTGGTCATAGAATCAATTGTGTCGAGACGGTTTTTGAATTTGAGGCCTCGGGTGCAGAGTTTTTGACGTCGTCACCAATAGCCAAATTGCGCGCACGCTTGTGCGCCGTTTTTACAAAGTTTTCAGATTGCCTCTCGGGTTTGAATTTCCCACTGAATTGGCCATAGAATCAATTGTGTCGAGACGGTTTTTAAATTTGAGGCCTCGGGTGCGGAGTTTTTGACGTCGTCGCCCATAACCAAATTGCGCGCACGCTTGTGCGCCGTTTTTACAAAGTTTTCAGATTGCCTCTCGGGTTTGCATTTCTAGCTGAATTGGCCATAAAATCAATTGCGTCGAGACGGTTTTTGAATTTGAGGCCTCGGGTGCGGAGTTTTTGACGTCGTCGCCCATAGTCAAATTGCGCGCACGCTTGTGCGCCATTTTTACAAAGTTTTCAAATTGCCTCTCGGGTTTGCATTTCCCACTGAATTGGCCATAGAATCAATTGTGTCGAGACGGTTTTTGAATTTGAGGCCTCGGGTGCGGAGTTTTTGACGTCGTCGCCCATAACCAAATTGCGCGCACGCTTGTGCGCCATTTTTACAAAGTTTTCAGATTGCCTCTCGGGTTTGCATTTCTAGCTGAATTGGCCATAGAATCAATTGCGTCGAGACGGTTTTTGAATTTGAGGCCTCGGGGGCGGAGTTTTTGACGTCGTCGCCCATAGTCAAATTGCGCGCACGCTTGTGCGCCATTTTTACAAAGTTTTCAAATTGCCTCTCGGGTTTGCATTTCTAGCTAAAATTGGTCATAGAATCAATTGGGTCGAGACGGTTTTTGAATTTGAGGCCTCGGGTGCGGAGTTTTTGACGTCGTCGCCCATAGCCAAATTGCGCGCACGCTTGTGCGCCGTTTTTAAAGAGTTTTCAAATTGCCTCTCGGGTTTGAATTTCCCACTGAATTGGCCATAGAATCAATTGTGTCGAGACGGTTTTTGAATTTGAGGCCTCGGGTGCGGAGTTTTTTACGTCGTCGCCCATAGCCAAATTGCGCGCACGCTTGTGCGCCGTTTTTACAAAGTTTTCAGATTGCCTCTCGGGTTTGCATTACTAGCTGAATTGGCCATAGAATCAATTTTGTCGAGACGGTTTTTGAATTTGAGGCCTCGGGTGCGGAGTTTTTGACGTCGTCGCCCATAGCCAAATTGCGCGCACGCTTGTGCGCCGTTTTTACAAAGTTTTCAAATTGCCTCTCGGGTTTGCATTTCTAGCTGAATTGGCCATAGAATCAATTGCGTCGAGACGGTTTTTGAATTTGAGGCCTCGGGTGCGGAGTTTTTGACGTCGTCGCCCATAGTCAAATTGCGCGCACGCTTGTGCGCCATTTTTACAAAGTTTTCAAATTGCCTCTCGGGTTTGCATTTCTAGCTAAAATTGGTCATAGAATCAATTGGGTCGAGACGGTTTTTGAATTTGAGGCCTCGGGTGCGGAGTTTTTGACGTCGTCGCCCATAGCCAAATTGCGCGCACGCTTGTGCGCCGTTTTTAAAGAGTTTTCAAATTGCCTCTCGGGTTTGAATTTCCCACTGAATTGGCCATAGAATCAATTGTGTCGAGACGGTTTTTGAATTTGAGGCCTCGGGTGCGGAGTTTTTGACGTCGTCGCCCATAGCCAAATTGCGCGCACGCTTGTGCGCCGTTTTTACAAAGTTTTCAGATTGCCTCTCGGGTTTGCATTTCTAGCTGAATTGGCCATAGAATCAATTTTGTCGAGACGGTTTTTGAATTTGAGGCCTCGGGTGCGGAGTTTTTGACGTCGTCGCCCATAGCCAAATTGCGCGCACGCTTGTGCGCCGTTTTTACAAAGTTTTCAAATTGCCTCTCGGGTTTGCATTTCTAGCTAAAATTGGTCATAGAATCAATTGTGTCGAGACGGTTTTTGAATTTGAGGCCTCGGGTGCAGAGTTTTTGACGTAGTCACCAATAGCCAAATTGCGCGCACGCTTGTGCGCCGTTTTTACAAAGTTTTCAGATTGCCTCTCGGGTTTGAATTTCCCACTGAATTGGCCATAGAATCAATTGTGTCGAGACGGTTTTTGAATTTGAAGCCTCGGGTGCGGAGTTTTTGACGTCGTCGCCCATAGCCAAATTGCGCGCACGCTTGTGCGCCGTTTTTACAAAGTTTTCAGATTGCCTCTCGGGTTTGCACTTCTAGCTGAATTGGCCATAGAATCAATTTTGTCGAGACGGTTTTTGAATTTGAGGCCTCGGGTGCGGAGTTTTTGACGTCGTCGCCCCTAACCAAATTGCGCACACGCTTGTGCGCCGTTTTTACAAAGTTTTCAGATTGCCATTCGGGTTTGCATTTCTAGCTGAATTGGCCATAGAATCAATTGTGTCGAGACGGTTTTTGAATTTGAGGCCTCGGGTGCGGAGTTTTTGACGTCGTCGCCCATAGTCAAATTGCGCGCACGGTTGTGCGCCGTTTTTACAAAGTTTTCAGATTGCCTCTCGGGTTTGCATTCCTAGCTGAATTGGCCATAGAATCAATTGTGTCGAGACGGTTTTTGAATTTGAGGCCTCGGGTGCGGAGTTTTTGACGTCGTCGCCCATAGCTAAATTGCGCGCACGCTTGTGCGCCGTTTTTACAAAGTTTTCAAATTGCCTCTCGGGTTTGCATTTCTAGCTGAATTGGCCATAGAATCAATTGCGTCGAGACGGTTTTTGAATTTGAGGCCTCGGGTGCGGAGTTTTTGACGTCGTCGCCCATAGTCAAATTGCGCGCACGCTTGTGCGCCATTTTTACAAAGTTTTCAAATTGCCTCTCGGGTTTGCATTTCTAGCTAAAATTGGTCATAGAATCAATTGTGTCGAGACGGTTTTTAAATTTGAGGCCTCGGGTGCAGAGTTTTTGACGTCGTCACCAATAGCCAAATTACGCGCACGCTTGTGCGCCGTTTTTACAAAGTTTTCAGATTGCCTCTCGGGTTTGAATTTCCCACTGAATTGGCCATAGAATCAAATGTGTCGAGACGGTTTTTGAATTTGAGGCCTCGGGTGCGGAGTTTTTGACGTCGTCGCCCATAGCCAAATTGCGCGCACGCTTGTGCGCCGTTTTTACAAAGTTTTCAGATTGCCTCTCGTGTTTGCATCTCTAGCTGAATTGGCCATAGAATCAATTTTATCGTGACGGTTTTTGAATTTGAGGCCTCGGGTGCGGAGTTTTTGACGTCGTCGCCCATAGTCAAATTGCGCGCACGCTTGTGCGCCATTTTTACAAAGTTTTCAAATTGCCTCTCGGGTTTGCATTTCTAGCTAAAATTGGTCATAGAATCAATTGGGTCGAGACGGTTTTTGAATTTGAGGCCTCGGGTGCGGAGTTTTTGACGTCGTCGCCCATAGCCAAATTGCGCGCACGCTTGTGCGCCGTTTTTAAAGAGTTTTCAAATTGCCTCTCGGGTTTGAATTTCCCACTGAATTGGCCATAGAATCAATTGTGTCGAGACGGTTTTTGAATTTGAGGCCTCGAGTGCGGAGTTTTTGACGTCGTCGCCCATAGCCAAATTGCGCGCACGCTTGTGCGCCGTTTTTACAAAGTTTTCAGATTGCCTCTCGGGTTTGCATTTCTAGCTGAATTGGCCATAATATCAATTTTCTCGAGACGGTTTTTGAATTTGAGGCCTCGGGTGCGGAGTTTTTGACGTCGTCGCCCATAGTCAAATTGCGCGCACGCTTGTGCGCCATTTTTACAAAGTTTTCAAATTGCCTCTCGGGTTTGCATTTCTAGCTAAAATTGGTCATAGAATCAATTGGGTCGAGACGGTTTTTGAATTTGAGGCCTCGGGTGCGGAGTTTTTGACGTCGTCGCCCATAGCCAAATTGCGCGCACGCTTGTGCGCCGTTTTTACAAAGTTTTCAGATTGCCATTCGGGTTTGCATTTCTAGCTGAATTGGCCATAGAATCAATTGTGTCGAGACGGTTTTTGAATTTGAGGCCTCGGGTGCGGAGTTTTTGACGTCGTCGCCCATAGTCAAATTGCGCGCACGGTTGTGCGCCGTTTTTACAAAGTTTTCAGATTGCCTCTCGGGTTTGCATTCCTAGCTGAATTGGCCATAGAATCAATTGTGTCGAGACGGTTTTTGAATTTGAGGCCTCGGGTGCGGAGTTTTTGACGTCGTCGCCCATAGCTAAATTGCGCGCACGCTTGTGCGCCGTTTTTACAAAGTTTTCAAATTGCCTCTCGGGTTTGCATTTCTAGCTGAATTGGCCATAGAATCAATTGCGTCGAGACGGTTTTTGAATTTGAGGCCTCGGGTGCGGAGTTTTTGACGTCGTCGCCCATAGTCAAATTGCGCGCACGCTTGTGCGCCATTTTTACAAAGTTTTCAAATTGCCTCTCGGGTTTGCATTTCTAGCTAAAATTGGTCATAGAATCAATTGTGTCGAGACGGTTTTTAAATTTGAGGCCTCGGGTGCAGAGTTTTTGACGTCGTCACCAATAGCCAAATTACGCGCACGCTTGTGCGCCGTTTTTACAAAGTTTTCAGATTGCCTCTCGGGTTTGAATTTCCCACTGAATTGGCCATAGAATCAAATGTGTCGAGACGGTTTTTGAATTTGAGGCCTCGGGTGCGGAGTTTTTGACGTCGTCGCCCATAGCCAAATTGCGCGCACGCTTGTGCGCCGTTTTTACAAAGTTTTCAGATTGCCTCTCGTGTTTGCATCTCTAGCTGAATTGGCCATAGAATCAATTTTATCGTGACGGTTTTTGAATTTGAGGCCTCGGGTGCGGAGTTTTTGACGTCGTCGCCCATAGTCAAATTGCGCGCACGCTTGTGCGCCATTTTTACAAAGTTTTCAAATTGCCTCTCGGGTTTGCATTTCTAGCTAAAATTGGTCATAGAATCAATTGGGTCGAGACGGTTTTTGAATTTGAGGCCTCGGGTGCGGAGTTTTTGACGTCGTCGCCCATAGCCAAATTGCGCGCACGCTTGTGCGCCGTTTTTAAAGAGTTTTCAAATTGCCTCTCGGGTTTGAATTTCCCACTGAATTGGCCATAGAATCAATTGTGTCGAGACGGTTTTTGAATTTGAGGCCTCGAGTGCGGAGTTTTTGACGTCGTCGCCCATAGCCAAATTGCGCGCACGCTTGTGCGCCGTTTTTACAAAGTTTTCAGATTGCCTCTCGGGTTTGCATTTCTAGCTGAATTGGCCATAATATCAATTTTCTCGAGACGGTTTTTGAATTTGAGGCCTCGGGTGCGGAGTTTTTGACGTCGTCGCCCATAGCCAAATTGCGCGCACGCTTGTGCGCCGTTTTTACAAAGTTTTCAAATTGCCTCTCGGGTTTGCATTTCTAGCTAAAATTGGTCATAGAATCAATTGTGTCGAGACGGTTTTTGAATTTCAGGCCTCGGGTGCAGAGTTTTTGACGTCGTCACCAATAGCCAAATTGCGCGCACGCTTGTGCGCCGTTTTTACAAAGTTTTCAGATTGCCTCTCGGGTTTGAATTTCCCACTGAATTGGCCATAGAATCAATTGTGTCGAGACGGTTTTTAAATTTGAGGCCTCGGGTGCGGAGTTTTTGACGTCGTCGCCCATAACCAAATTGCGCGCACGCTTGTGCGCCGTTTTTACAAAGTTTTCAGATTGCCTCTCGGGTTTGCATTTCTAGCTGAATTGGCCATAAAATCAATTGCGTCGAGACGGTTTTTGAATTTGAGGCCTCGGGTGCGGAGTTTTTGACGTCGTCGCCCATAGTCAAATTGCGCGCACGCTTGTGCGCCATTTTTACAAAGTTTTCAAATTGCCTCTCGGGTTTGCATTTCCCACTGAATTGGCCATAGAATCAATTGTGTCGAGACGGTTTTTGAATTTGAGGCCTCGGGTGCGGAGTTTTTGACGTCGTCGCCCATAACCAAATTGCGCGCACGCTTGTGCGCCGTTTTTACAAAGTTTTCAGATTGCCTCTCGGGTTTGCATTTCTAGCTGAATTGGCCATAGAATCAATTGCGTCGAGACGGTTTTTGAATTTGAGGCCTCGGGTGCGGAGTTTTTGACGTCGTCGCCCATAGTCAAATTGCGCGCACGCTTGTGCGCCATTTTTACAAAGTTTTCAAATTGCCTCTCGGGTTTGCATTTCTAGCTAAAATTGGTCATAGAATCAATTGGGTCGAGACGGTTTTTGAATTTGAGGCCTCGGGTGCGGAGTTTTTGACGTCGTCGCCCATAGCCAAATTGCGCGCACGCTTGTGCGCCGTTTTTAAAGAGTTTTCAAATTGCCTCTCGGGTTTGAATTTCCCACTGAATTGGCCATAGAATCAATTGTGTCGAGACGGTTTTTGAATTTGAGGCCTCGGGTGCGGAGTTTTTGACGTCGTCGCCCATAGCCAAATTGCGCGCACGCTTGTGCGCCGTTTTTACAAAGTTTTCAGATTGCCTCTCGGGTTTGCATTTCTAGCTGAATTGGCCATAGAATCAATTTTGTCGAGACGGTTTTTGAATTTGAGGCCTCGGGTGCGGAGTTTTTGACGTCGTCGCCCATAGCCATATTGCGCGCACGCTTGTGCGCCGTTTTTACAAAGTTTTCAAATTGCCTCTCGGGTTTGCATTTCTAGCTGAATTGGCCATAGAATCAATTGCGTCGAGACGGTTTTTGAATTTGAGGCCTCGGGTGCGGAGTTTTTGACGTCGTCGCCCATAGTCAAATTGCGCGCACGCTTGTGCGCAATTTTTACAAAGTTTTCAAATTGCCTCTCGGGTTTGCATTTCTAGCTAAAATTGGTCATAGAATCAATTGGGTCGAGACGGTTTTTGAATTTGAGGCCTCGGGTGCGGAGTTTTTGACGTCGTCGCCCATAGCCAAATTGCGCGCACGCTTGTGCGCCGTTTTTAAAGAGTTTTCAAATTGCCTCTCGGGTTTGAATTTCCCACTGAATTGGCCATAGAATCAATTGTGTCGAGACGGTTTTTGAATTTGAGGCCTCGGGTGCGGAGTTTTTGACGTCGTCGCCCATAGCCAAATTGCGCGCACGCTTGTGCGCCGTTTTTACAAAGTTTTCAGATTGCCTCTCGGGTTTGCATTGCTAGCTGAATTGGCCATATAATCAATTTTGTCGAGACGGTTTTTGAATTTGAGGCCTCGGGTGCGGAGTTTTTGACGTCGTCGCCCATAGCCAAATTGCGCGCACGCTTGTGCGCCGTTTTTACAATGTTTTCAAATTGCCTCTCGGGTTTGCATTTCTAGCTAAAATTGGTCATAGAATCAATTGTGTCGAGACGGTTTTTGAATTTGAGGCCTCGGGTGCAGAGTTTTTGACGTCGTCACCAATAGCCAAATTGCGCGCACGCTTGTGCGCCGTTTTTACAAAGTTTTCAGATTGCCTCTCGGGTTTGAATTTCCCACTGAATTGGCCATAGAATCAATTGTGTCGAGACGGTTTTTGAATTTGAAGCCTCGGGTGCGGAGTTTTTGACGTCGTCGCCCATAGCCAAATTGCGCGCACGCTTGTGCGCCGTTTTTACAAAGTTTTCAGATTGCCTCTCGGGTTTGCACTTCTAGCTGAATTGGCCATAGAATCAATTTTGTCGAGACGGTTTTTGAATTTGAGGCCTCGGGTGCGGAGTTTTTGACGTCGTCGCCCCTAACCAAATTGCGCGCACGCTTGTGCGCCGTTTTTACAAAGTTTTCAGATTGCCATTCGGGTTTGCATTTCTAGCTGAATTGGCCATAGAATCAATTGTGTCGAGACGGTTTTTGAATTTGAGGCCTCGGGTGCGGAGTTTTTGACGTCGTCGCCCATAGTCAAATTGCGCGCACGGTTGTGCGCCGTTTTTACAAAGTTTTCAGATTGCCTCTCGGGTTTGCATTCCTAGCTGAATTGGCCATAGAATCAATTGTGTCGAGACGGTTTTTGAATTTGAGGCCTCGGGTGCGGAGTTTTTGACGTCGTCGCCCATAGCCAAATTGCGCGCACGCTTGTGCGTCGTTTTTACAAAGTTTTCAAATTGCCTCTCGGGTTTGCATCTCTAGCTGAATTGGCCATAGAATCAATTGCGTCGAGACGGTTTTTGAATTTGAGGCCTCGGGTGCGGAGTTTTTGACGTCGTCGCCCATAGTCAAATTGCGCGCACGCTTGTGCGCCATTTTTACAAAGTTTTCAAATTGCCTCTCGGGTTTGCATTTCTAGCTAAAATTGGTCATAGAATCAATTGTGTCGAGACGGTTTTTAAATTTGAGGCCTCGGGTGCAGAGTTTTTGACGTCGTCACCAATAGCCAAATTGCGCGCACGCTTGTGCGCCGTTTTTACAAAGTTTTCAGATTGCCTCTCGGGTTTGAATTTCCCACTGAATTGGCCATAGAATCAAATGTGTCGAGACGGTTTTTGAATTTGAGGCCTCGGGTGCGGAGTTTTTGACGTCGTCGCCCATAGCCAAATTGCGCGCACGCTTGTGCGCCGTTTTTACAAAGTTTTCAGATTGCCTCTCGTGTTTGCATCTCTAGCTGAATTGGCCATAGAATCAATTTTATCGTGACGGTTTTTGAATTTGAGGCCTCGGGTGCGGAGTTTTTGACGTCGTCGCCCATAGTCAAATTGCGCGCACGCTTGTGCGCCATTTTTACAAAGTTTTCAAATTGCCTCTCGGGTTTGCATTTCTAGCTAAAATTGGTCATAGAATCAATTGTGTCGAGACGGTTTTTGAATTTGAGGCCTCGGGTGCAGAGTTTTTGACGTCGTCACCAATAGCCAAATTGCGCGCACGCTTGTGCGCCGTTTTTACAAAGTTTTCAGATTGCCTCTCGGGTTTGAATTTCCCACTGAATTGGCCATAGAATCAATTGTGTCGAGACGATTTTTGAATTTGAAGCCTCGGGTGCGGAGTTTTTGACGTCGTCGCCCATAGCCAAATTGCGCGCACGCTTGTGCGCCGTTTTTACAAAGTTTTCAGATTGCCATTCGGGTTTGCATTTCTAACTGAATTGGCCATAGAATCAATTGTGTCGAGACGGTTTTTGAATTTGAGGCCTCGGGTGCGGAGTTTTTGACGTCGTCGCCCATAGCCAAATTGCGCGCACGCTTGTGCGCCGTTTTTACAAAGTTTTCAAATTGCCTCTCGGGTTTGCATCTCTAGCTGAATTGGCCATAGAATCAATTGCGTCGAGACGGTTTTTGAATTTGAGGCCTCGGGTGCGGAGTTTTTGACGTCGTCGCCCATAGTCAAATTGCGCGCACGCTTGTGCGCCATTTTTACAAAGTTTTCAAATTGCCTCTCGGGTTTGCATTTCTAGCTAAAATTGGTCATAGAATCAATTGTGTCGAGACGGTTTTTAAATTTGAGGCCTCGGGTGCAGAGTTTTTGACGTCGTCACCAATAGCCAAATTGCGCGCACGCTTGTGCGCCGTTTTTACAAAGTTTTCAGATTGCCTCTCGGGTTTGAATTTCCCACTGAATTGGCCATAGAATCAAATGTGTCGAGACGGTTTTTGAATTTGAGGCCTCGGGTGCGGAGTTTTTGACGTCGTCGCCCATAGCCAAATTGCGCGCACGCTTGTGCGCCGTTTTTACAAAGTTTTCAGATTGCCTCTCGTGTTTGCATCTCTAGCTGAATTGGCCATAGAATCAATTTTATCGTGACGGTTTTTGAATTTGAGGCCTCGGGTGCGGAGTTTTTGACGTCGTCGCCCATAGTCAAATTGCGCGCACGCTTGTGCGCCATTTTTACAAAGTTTTCAAATTGCCTCTCGGGTTTGCATTTCTAGCTAAAATTGGTCATAGAATCAATTGGGTCGAGACGGTTTTTGAATTTGAGGCCTCGGGTGCGGAGTTTTTGACGTCGTCGCCCATAGCCAAATTGCGCGCACGCTTGTGCGCCGTTTTTAAAGAGTTTTCAAATTGCCTCTCGGGTTTGAATTTCCCACTGAATTGGCCATAGAATCAATTGTGTCGAGACGGTTTTTGAATTTGAGGCCTCGGGTGCGGAGTTTTTGACGTCGTCGCCCATAGCCAAATTGCGCGCACGCTTGTGCGCCGTTTTTACAAAGTTTTCAGATTGCCTCTCGGGTTTGCATTTCTAGCTGAATTGGCCATAGAATCAATTTTGTCGAGACGGTTTTTGAATTTGAGGCCTCGGGTGCGGAGTTTTTGACGTCGTCGCCCATAGCCAAATTGCGCGCACGCTTGTGCGCCGTTTTTACAAAGTTTTCAAATTGCCTCTCGGGTTTGCATTTCTAGCTAAAATTGGTCATAGAATCAATTGTGTCGAGACGGTTTTGAATTTGAGGCCTCGGGTGCAGAGTTTTTGACGTCGTCACCAATAGCCAAATTGCGCGCACGCTTGTGCGCCGTTTTTACAAAGTTTTCAGATTGCCTCTCGGATTTGAATTTCCCACTGAATTGGCCATAGAATCAATTGTGTCGAGACGGTTTTTGAATTTGAAGCCTCGGGTGCGGAGTTTTTGACGTCGTCGCCCATAGCCAAATTGCGCGCACGCTTGTGCGCCGTTTTTACAAAGTTTTCAGATTGCCTCTCGGGTTTGCACTTCTAGCTGAATTGGCCATAGAATCAATTTTGTCGAGACGGTTTTTGAATTTGAGGCCTCGGGTGCGGAGTTTTTGACGTCGTCGCCCCTAACCAAATTGCGCGCACGCTTGTGCGCCGTTTTTACAAAGTTTTCAGATTGCCATTCGGGTTTGCATTTCTAGCTGAATTGGCCATAGAATCAATTGTGTCGAGACGGTTTTTGAATTTGAGGCCTCGGGTGCGGAGTTTTTGACGTCGTCGCCCATAGTCAAATTGCGCGCACGGTTGTGCGCCGTTTTTACAAAGTTTTCAGATTGCCTCTCGGGTTTGCATTCCTAGCTGAATTGGCCATAGAATCAATTGTGTCGAGACGGTTTTTGAATTTGAGGCCTCGGGTGCGGAGTTTTTAACGTCGTCGCCCATAGCCAAATTGCGCGCACGCTTGTGCGCCGTTTTTACAAAGTTTTCAAATTGCCTCTCGGGTTTGCATTTCTAGCTGAATTGGCCATAGAATCAATTGCGTCGAGACGGTTTTTGAATTTGAGGCCTCGGGTGCGGAGTTTTTTACGTCGTCGCCCATAGTCAAATTGCGCGCACGCTTGTGCGCCATTTTTACAAATTTTCAAATTGCCTCTCGGGTTTGCATTTCTAGCTAAAATTGGTCATAGAATCAATTGGGTCGAGACGGTTTTTGAATTTGAGGCCTCGGGTGCGGAGTTTTTGACGTCGTCGCCCATAGCCAAATTGTGCGCACGCTTGTGCGCCGTTTTTAAAGAGTTTTCAAATTGCCTCTCGGGTTTGAATTTCCCACTGAATTGGCCATAGAATCAATTGTGTCGAGACGGTTTTTGAATTTGAGGCCTCGGGTGCGGAGTTTTTGACGTCGTCGCCCATAGCCAAATTGCGCGCACGCTTGTGCGCCGTTTTTACAAAGTTTTCAGATTGCCTCTCGGGTTTGCATTTCTAGCTGAATTGGCCATAGAATCAATTTTGTCGAGACGGTTTTTGAATTTGAGGCCTCGGGTGCGGAGTTTTTGACGTCGTCGCCCATAGCCAAATTGCGCGCACGCTTGTGCGCCGTTTTTAAAGAGTTTTCAAATTGCCTCTCGGGTTTGAATTTCCCACTGAATTGGCCATAGAATCAATTGTGTCGAGACGGTTTTTGAATTTGAGGCCTCGGGTGCGGAGTTTTTGACGTCGTCGCCCATAGCCAAATTGCGCGCACGCTTGTGCGCCGTTTTTACAAAGTTTTCAAATTGCCTCTCGGGTTTACATTTCTAGCTAAAATTGGTCATAGAATCAATTGTGTCGAGACGGTTTTTGAATTTGAGGCCTCGGGTGCAGAGTTTTTGACGTCGTCACCAATAGCCAAATTGCGCGCACGCTTGTGCGCCGTTTTTACAAAGTTTTCAGATTGCCTCTCGGGTTTGAATTTCCCACTGAATTGGCCATAGAATCAATTGTGTCGAGACGGTTTTTGAATTTGAGGCCTCGGGTGCGGAGTTTTTGACGTCGTCGCCCATAGCCAAATTGCGCGCACGCTTGTGCGCCGTTTTTACAAAGTTTTCAGATTGCCATTCGGGTTTGCATTTCTAACTGAATTGGCCATAGAATCAATTGTGTCGAGACGGTTTTTGAATTTGAGGCCTCGGGTGCGGAGTTTTTGACGTCGTCGCCCATAGCCAAATTGCGCGCACGCTTGTGCGCCGTTTTTACAAAGTTTTCAAATTGCCTCTCGGGTTTGCATCTCTAGCTGAATTGGCCATAGAATCAATTGCGTCGAGACGGTTTTTGAATTTGAGGCCTCGGGTGCGGAGTTTTTGACGTCGTCGCCCATAGTCAAATTGCGCGCACGCTTGTGCGCCATTTTTACAAAGTTTTCAAATTGCCTCTCGGGTTTGCATTTCTAGCTAAAATTGGTCATAGAATCAATTGTGTCGAGACGGTTTTTAAATTTGAGGCCTCGGGTGCAGAGTTTTTGACGTCGTCACCAATAGCCAAATTGCGCGCACGCTTGTGCGCCGTTTTTACAAAGTTTTCAGATTGCCTCTCGGGTTTGAATTTCCCACTGAATTGGCCATAGAATCAAATGTGTCGAGACGGTTTTTGAATTTGAGGCCTCGGGTGCGGAGTTTTTGACGTCGTCGCCCATAGCCAAATTGCGCGCACGCTTGTGCGCCGTTTTTACAAAGTTTTCAGATTGCCTCTCGTGTTTGCATCTCTAGCTGAATTGGCCATAGAATCAATTTTATCGTGACGGTTTTTGAATTTGAGGCCTCGGGTGCGGAGTTTTTGACGTCGTCGCCCATAGTCAAATTGCGCGCACGCTTGTGCGCCATTTTTACAAAGTTTTCAAATTGCCTCTCGGGTTTGCATTTCTAGCTAAAATTGGTCATAGAATCAATTGGGTCGAGACGGTTTTTGAATTTGAGGCCTCGGGTGCGGAGTTTTTGACGTCGTCGCCCATAGCCAAATTGCGCGCACGCTTGTGCGCCGTTTTTAAAGAGTTTTCAAATTGCCTCTCGGGTTTGAATTTCCCACTGAATTGGCCATAGAATCAATTGTGTCGAGACGGTTTTTGAATTTGAGGCCTCGGGTGCGGAGTTTTTGACGTCGTCGCCCATAGCCAAATTGCGCGCACGCTTGTGCGCCGTTTTTACAAAGTTTTCAGATTGCCTCTCGGGTTTGCATTTCTAGCTGAATTGGCCATAGAATCAATTTTGTCGAGACGGTTTTTGAATTTGAGGCCTCGGGTGCGGAGTTTTTGACGTCGTCGCCCATAGCCAAATTGCGCGCACGCTTGTGCGCCGTTTTTACAAAGTTTTCAAATTGCCTCTCGGGTTTGCATTTCTAGCTAAAATTGGTCATAGAATCAATTGTGTCGAGACGGTTTTGAATTTGAGGCCTCGGGTGCAGAGTTTTTGACGTCGTCACCAATAGCCAAATTGCGCGCACGCTTGTGCGCCGTTTTTACAAAGTTTTCAGATTGCCTCTCGGATTTGAATTTCCCACTGAATTGGCCATAGAATCAATTGTGTCGAGACGGTTTTTGAATTTGAAGCCTCGGGTGCGGAGTTTTTGACGTCGTCGCCCATAGCCAAATTGCGCGCACGCTTGTGCGCCGTTTTTACAAAGTTTTCAGATTGCCTCTCGGGTTTGCACTTCTAGCTGAATTGGCCATAGAATCAATTTTGTCGAGACGGTTTTTGAATTTGAGGCCTCGGGTGCGGATTTTTTGACGTCGTCGCCCCTAACCAAATTGCGCGCACGCTTGTGCGCCGTTTTTACAAAGTTTTCAGATTGCCATTCGGGTTTGCATTTCTAGCTGAATTGGCCATAGAATCAATTGTGTCGAGACGGTTTTTGAATTTGAGGCCTCGGGTGCGGAGTTTTTGACGTCGTCGCCCATAGTCAAATTGCGCGCACGGTTGTGCGCCGTTTTTACAAAGTTTTCAGATTGCCTCTCGGGTTTGCATTCCTAGCTGAATTGGCCATAGAATCAATTGTGTCGAGACGGTTTTTGAATTTGAGGCCTCGGGTGCGGAGTTTTTAACGTCGTCGCCCATAGCCAAATTGCGCGCACGCTTGTGCGCCGTTTTTACAAAGTTTTCAAATTGCCTCTCGGGTTTGCATTTCTAGCTGAATTGGCCATAGAATCAATTGCGTCGAGACGGTTTTTGAATTTGAGGCCTCGGGTGCGGAGTTTTTTACGTCGTCGCCCATAGTCAAATTGCGCGCACGCTTGTGCGCCATTTTTACAAATTTTCAAATTGCCTCTCGGGTTTGCATTTCTAGCTAAAATTGGTCATAGAATCAATTGGGTCGAGACGGTTTTTGAATTTGAGGCCTCGGGTGCGGAGTTTTTGACGTCGTCGCCCATAGCCAAATTGTGCGCACGCTTGTGCGCCGTTTTTAAAGAGTTTTCAAATTGCCTCTCGGGTTTGAATTTCCCACTGAATTGGCCATAGAATCAATTGTGTCGAGACGGTTTTTGAATTTGAGGCCTCGGGTGCGGAGTTTTTGACGTCGTCGCCCATAGCCAAATTGCGCGCACGCTTGTGCGCCGTTTTTACAAAGTTTTCAGATTGCCTCTCGGGTTTGCATTTCTAGCTGAATTGGCCATAGAATCAATTTTGTCGAGACGGTTTTTGAATTTGAGGCCTCGGGTGCGGAGTTTTTGACGTCGTCGCCCATAGCCAAATTGCGCGCACGCTTGTGCGCCGTTTTTAAAGAGTTTTCAAATTGCCTCTCGGGTTTGAATTTCCCACTGAATTGGCCATAGAATCAATTGTGTCGAGACGGTTTTTGAATTTGAGGCCTCGGGTGCGGAGTTTTTGACGTCGTCGCCCATAGCCAAATTGCGCGCACGCTTGTGCGCCGTTTTTACAAAGTTTTCAAATTGCCTCTCGGGTTTACATTTCTAGCTAAAATTGGTCATAGAATCAATTGTGTCGAGACGGTTTTTGAATTTGAGGCCTCGGGTGCAGAGTTTTTGACGTCGTCACCAATAGCCAAATTGCGCGCACGCTTGTGCGCCGTTTTTACAAAGTTTTCAGATTGCCTCTCGGGTTTGAATTTCCCACTGAATTGGCCATAGAATCAATTGTGTCGAGACGGTTTTTGAATTTGAGGCCTCGGGTGCGGAGTTTTTGACGTCGTCGCCCATAGCCAAATTGCGCGCACGCTTGTGCGCCGTTTTTACAAAGTTTTCAGATTGCCTCTCGGGTTTGCACTTCTAGCTGAATTGGCCATAGAAGCAATTTTGTCGAGACGGTTTTTGAATTTGAGGCCTCGGGTGCGGAGTTTTTGACGTCGTCGCCCCTAACCAAATTGCGCGCACGCTTGTGCGCCGTTTTTACAAAGTTTTCAGATTGCCATTCGGGTTCGCATTTCTAGCTGAATTGGCCATAGAATCAATTGTGTCGAGACGGTTTTTGAATTTGAGGCCTCGGGTGCGGAGTTTTTGACGTCGTCGCCCATAGTCAAATTGCGCGCACGGTTGTGCGCCGTTTTTACAAAGTTTTCAGATTGCCTCTCGGGTTTGCATTTCTAGATGAATTGGCCATAGAATCAATTGTGTCGAGACGGTTTTTGAATTTGAGGCCTCGGGTGCGGAGTTTCTGATGTCGTCGCCCATAGTCAAATTGCGCGCACGCTTGTGCGCCGTTTTTACAAAGTTTTCAAATTGCCTCTCGGGTTTGCATTTCTAGCTAAAATTGGTCATAGAATCAATTGGGTCGAGACGGTTTTTGAATTTGAGGCCTCGGTGCGGAGTTTTTGACGTCGTCGCCCAAAGCCAAATTGCGCGCACGCTTGTGCGCCGTTTTTAAAGAGTTTTCAAATTGCCTCTCGGGTTTGAATTTCCCACTGAATTGGCCATAGAATCAATTGTGTCGAGACGGTTTTTGAATTTGAGGCCTCGGGTGCGGAGTTTTTGACGTCGTCGCCCATAGCCAAATTGCGCGCACGTTTGTGCGCCGTTTTTACAAAGTTTTCAGATTGCCTCTCGTGTTTGCATTTCTAGCTGAATTGGCCATAGAATCAATTTTGTCGAGACGGTTTTTGAATTTGAGGCCTCGGGTGCGGAGTTTTGGACGTCGTCGCCCATAGCAAAATTGCGCGCACGCTTGTGCGCCGTTTTTACAAAGTTTTCAAATTGCCTCTCGGGTTTGCATTTCTAGCTAAAATTGGTCATAGAATCAATTGTGTCGAGACGGTTTTTGAATTTGAGGCCTCGGGTGCAGAGTTTTTGACGTCGTCACCAATAGCCAAATTGCGCGCACGCTTGTCCGCCGTTTTTACAAAGTTTTCAGATTGCCTCTCGGGTTTGAATTTCCCACTGAATTGGCCATAGAATCAATTGTGTCGAGACGGTTTTTAAATTTGAGGCCTCGGGTGCGGAGTTTTTGACGTCGTCGCCCATAACCAAATTGCGCGCACGCTTGTGCGCCGTTTTTACAAAGTTTTCAGATTGCCTCTCGGGTTTGCATTTCTAGCTGAATTGGCCATAAAATCAATTTCGTCGAGACGGTTTTTGAATTTGAGGCCTCGGGTGCGGAGTTTTTGACGTCGTCGCCCATAGTCAAATTGCGCGCACGCTTGTGCGCCATTTTTACAAAGTTTTCAAATTGCCTCTCGGGTTTGCATTTCCCACTGAATTGGCCATAGAATCAATTGTGTCGAGACGGTTTTTGAATTTGAGGCCTCGGGTGCGGAGTTTTTGACGTCGTCGCCCATAACCAAATTGCGCGCACGCTTGTGCGCCGTTTTTACAAAGTTTTCAGATTGCCTCTCGGGTTTGCATTTCTAGCTGAATTGGCCATAGAATCAATTGCGTCGAGACGGTTTTTGAATTTGAGGCCTCGGGTGCGGAGTTTTTGACGTCGTCGCCCATAGTCAAATTGCGCGCACGCTTGTGCGCCATTTTTACAAAGTTTTCAAATTGCCTCTCGGGTTTGCATTTCTATCTAAAATTGGTCATAGAATCAATTGGGTCGAGACGGTTTTTGAATTTGAGGCCTCGGGTGCGGAGTTTTTGACGTCGTCGCCCATAGCCAAATTGCGCGCACGCTTGTGCGCCGTTTTTAAAGAGTTTTCAAATTGCCTCTCGGGTTTGAATTTCCCACTGAATTGGCCATAGAATCAATTGTGTCGAGACGGTTTTTGAATTTGAGGCCTCGGGTGCGGAGTTTTTGACGTCGTCGCCCATAGCCAAATTGCGCGCACGCTTGTGCGCCGTTTTTACAAAGTTTTCAGATTGCCTCTCGGGTTTGCATTTCTAGCTGAATTGGCCATAGAATCAATTTTGTCGAGACGGTTTTTGAATTTGAGGCCTCGGGTGCGGAGTTTTTGACGTCGTCGCCCATAGCCAAATTGCGCGCACGCTTGTGCGCCGTTTTTACAAAGTTTTCAAATTGCCTCTCGGGTTTGCATTTCTAGCTGAATTGGCCATAGAATCAATTGCGTCGAGACGGTTTTTGAATTTGAGGCCTCGGGTGCGGAGTTTTTGACGTCGTCGCCCATAGTCAAATTGCGCGCACGCTTGTGCGCCATTTTTACAAAGTTTTCAAATTGCCTCTCGGGTTTGCATTTCTAGCTAAAATTGGTCATAGAATCAATTGGGTCGAGACGGTTTTTGAATTTGAGGCCTCGGGTGCGGAGTTTTTGACGTCGTCGCCCATAGCCAAATTGCGCGCACGCTTGTGCGCCGTTTTTAAAGAGTTTTCAAATTGCCTCTCGGGTTTGAATTTCCCACTGAATTGGCCATAGAATCAATTGTGTCGAGACGGTTTTTGAATTTGAGGCCTCGGGTGCGGAGTTTTTGACGTCGTCTCCCATAGCCAAATTGCGCGCACGCTTGTGCGCCGTTTTTACAAAGTTTTCAGATTGCCTCTCGGGTTTGCATTTCTAGCTGAATTGGCCATAGAATCAATTTTGTCGAGACGGTTTTTGAATTTGAGGCCTCGGGTGCGGAGTTTTTGACGTCGTCGCCCATAGCCAAATTGCGCGCACGCTTGTGCGCCGTTTTTACAAAGTTTTCAAATTGCCTCTCGGGTTTGCATTTCTAGCTAAAATTGGTCATAGAATCAATTGTGTCGAGACGGTTTTTGAATTTGAGGCCTCGGGTGCAGAGTTTTTGACGTCGTCACCAATAGCCAAATTGCGCGCACGCTTGTGCGCCGTTTTTACAAAGTTTTCAGATTGCCTCTCGGGTTTGAATTTCCCACTGAATTGGCCATAGAATCAATTGTGTCGAGACGGTTTTTGAATTTGAGGCCTCGGGTGCGGAGTTTTTGATGTCGTCGCCCATAGCCAAACTTGCGCGCATGGTTGTGTGCCATTTTTACAAAGTTTTCAGATTGCCTCCCAAGTTTGCATCCCTCACTGAATTGGCCATAGAATCAATTGTGTCGAGACGGTTTTTGAATTTGAGACCTCGGGTGCGGAGTTTTTGATGTCGTCGCCCATAGCCAAATTGCGCGCACGCTTGTGCGCCGTTTTTACAAAGTTTTCAGATTGCCTCTCGGGTTTGCATTTCTAGCTGAATTGGCCATAGAATCAATTGCGTCGAGACGGTTTTTGAATTTGAGGCCTCGGGTGTGGAGTTTTTGACGTCGTCGCCCATAGTCAAATTGTGCGCACGCTTGTGCGCCGTTTTTACAAAGTATTCAGATTGCCTCTCGGGTTTGCATTTCTAGTTGAATTGGCCATAGAATCAATTGTGTCGAGACGGTTTTTGAATTTGAGGCCTCGGGTGCGGAGTTTTTGACGTCGTCGACCATAACCAAATTGCGCGCACGCTTGTGCGCCGTTTTGAAAGAGTTTTCAAATTGCCTCTCGGGTTTGAATTTCCCACTGAATTGGCCATAGAATCAATTGTGTCGAGACGGTTTTTGAATTTGAGGCCTCGGGTGCGGAGTTTTTGACGTCGTCGCCCATAGCCAAATTGCGCGCACGCTTGTGCGTCGTTTTTACAAAGTTTTCAGATTGCCTCTCGGGTTTGCATCTCTAGCTGAATTGGCCATAGAATCAATTTTGTCGAGACGGTTTTTGAATTTGAGGCCTCGGGTGCGGAGTTTTTGACGTCGTCGCCCATAGCCAAATTTCGCGCACGCTGTGCGCCGTTTTTACAAAGTTTTCAGATTGCCTCTCGGGTTTGCATTTCTATCTGAATTGGCCATAGAATCAATTGTGTCGAGACGGTTATTGAATTTGAGGCCTCGGGTGCGGAGTTTTTGACGTCGTCGCCCATAGCCAAACTTGCGCGCATGGTTGTGTGCCATTTTTACAAAGTTTTCAGATTGCCTCCCAAGTTTGCATCCCTCACCGAATTGACCATAGAATCAATTGTGTCGAGACGGTTTTTGAATTTGAGACCTCGGGTGCAGAGTTTTTGACGTCGTCGCCCATAGCCAAATTGCGCGCACGCTTGTGCGCCGTTTTTACAAAGTTTTCAGATTGCCTCTCGGGTTTGCATTTCTAGCTGAATTGGCCATAGAATCAATTGCGTCGAGAGGGTTTTTGAATTTGAGGCCTCGGGTGCGGAGTTTTTGACGTCGTCGACCATAACCAAATTGCGCGCACGCTTGTGCGCCGTTTTTACAAAGTTTTCAAATTGCCTCTCGGGTTTGCATTTCTAGCTAAAATTGGTCATAGAATCAATTGTGTCGAGACGGTTTTTGAATTTGAGGCCACGGGTGCGGAGTTTTTGACGTCGTCGCCCATAGCCAAATTGCGCGCACGCTTGTGCGCCGTTTTTACAAAGTTTTCAGATTGCCTCTCGGGTTTGCATTTCTATATGAATTCGCCATAGAATCAATTGTGTCGAGACGGTTTTTGAATTTGAGGCCTCGGGTGCGGAGTTTTTGACGTCGTCGCCCATAGCCAAACTTGCGCGCATGGTTGTGTGCCATGTTTACAAAGTTTTCAGATTGCCTCCCAAGTTTGCATCCCTCACTGAATTGGCCATAGAATCAATTGTGTCGAGACGGTTTTTGAATTTGAGGCCTCGGGTGCGGAGTTTTTGACGTCGTCGCCCATAGCCAAATTGCGCGCACGCTTGTGCGCCATTTTTACAAAGATTTCAGATTGCCTCTCGGGTTTGCATTTCTAGCTGAATTGGCCATAGAATCAATTGCGTCGAGACGGTTTTTGAATTTGAGGCCTCGGGTGCGGAGTTTTTGACGTCGTCGCCCATAGTCAAATTGTGCGCACGCTTGTGCGCCGTTTTTACAAAGTATTCAGATTGCCTCTCGGGTTTGCATTTCTAGTTGAATTGGCCATAGAATCAATTGTGTCGAGACGGTTTTTGAATTTGAGGCCTCGGGTGCGGAGTTTTTGACGTCGTCGACCATAACCAAATTGCGCGCACGCTTGTGCGCCGTTTTGAAAGAGTTTTCAAATTGCCTCTCGGGTTTGAATTTCCCACTGAATTGGCCATAGAATCAATTGTGTCGAGACGGTTTTTGAATTTGAGGCCTCGGGTGCAGAGTTTTTGACGTCGTCGCCCATAGCCAAATTGCGCGCACGCTTGTGCGTCGTTTTTACAAAGTTTTCAGATTGCCTCTCGGGTTTGCATTTCTAGCTAAAATTGGTCATAGAATCAATTGTGTCGAGACGGTTTTTGAATTTGAGGCCACGGGTGCGGAGTTTTTGACGTCGTCGCCCATAGCCAAATTGCGCGCACGCTTGTGCGCCGTTTTTACAAAGTTTTCAGATTGCCTCTCGGGTTTGCATTTCTATATGAATTCGCCATAGAATCAATTGTGTCGAGACGGTTTTTGAATTTGAGGCCTCGGGTGCGGAGTTTTTGACGTCGTCGCCCATAGCCAAACTTGCGCGCATGGTTGTGTGCCATGTTTACAAAGTTTTCAGATTGCCTCCCAAGTTTGCATCCCTCACTGAATTGGCCATAGAATCAATTGTGTCGAGACGGTTTTTGAATTTGAGGCCTCGGGTGCGGAGTTTTTGACGTCGTCGCCCATAGCCAAATTGCGCGCACGCTTGTGCGCCATTTTTACAAAGATTTCAGATTGCCTCTCGGGTTTGCATTTCTAGCTGAATTGGCCATAGAATCAATTGCGTCGAGACGGTTTTTGAATTTGAGGCCTCGGGTGCGGAGTTTTTGACGTCGTCGCCCATAGTCAAATTGTGCGCACGCTTGTGCGCCGTTTTTACAAAGTATTCAGATTGCCTCTCGGGTTTGCATTTCTAGTTGAATTGGCCATAGAATCAATTGTGTCGAGACGGTTTTTGAATTTGAGGCCTCGGGTGCGGAGTTTTTGACGTCGTCGACCATAACCAAATTGCGCGCACGCTTGTGCGCCGTTTTGAAAGAGTTTTCAAATTGCCTCTCGGGTTTGAATTTCCCACTGAATTGGCCATAGAATCAATTGTGTCGAGACGGTTTTTGAATTTGAGGCCTCGGGTGCAGAGTTTTTGACGTCGTCGCCCATAGCCAAATTGCGCGCACGCTTGTGCGTCGTTTTTACAAAGTTTTCAGATTGCCTCTCGGGTTTGCATTTCTAGATGAATTGGCCATAGAATCAATTGTGTCGAGACGGTTTTTGAATTTGAGGCCTCGGGTGCGGAGTTTCTGATGTCGTCGCCCATAGTCAAATTGCGCGCACGCTTGTGCGCCGTTTTTACAAAGTTTTCAAATTGCCTCTCGGGTTTGCATTTCTAGCTAAAATTGGTCATAGAATCAATTGGGTCGAGACGGTTTTTGAATTTGAGGCCTCGGTGCGGAGTTTTTGACGTCGTCGCCCAAAGCCAAATTGCGCGCACGCTTGTGCGCCGTTTTTAAAGAGTTTTCAAATTGCCTCTCGGGTTTGAATTTCCCACTGAATTGGCCATAGAATCAATTGTGTCGAGACGGTTTTTGAATTTGAGGCCTCGGGTGCGGAGTTTTTGACGTCGTCGCCCATAGTCAAATTGCGCGCACGTTTGTGCGCCGTTTTTACAAAGTTTTCAGATTGTCTCTCGTGTTTGCATTTCTAGCTGAATTGGCCATAGAATCAATTTTGTCGAGACGGTTTTTGAATTTGAGGCCTCGGGTGCGGAGTTTTGGACGTCGTCGCCCATAGCAAAATTGCGCGCACGCTTGTGCGCCGTTTTTACAAAGTTTTCAAATTGCCTCTCGGGTTTGCATTTCTAGCTAAAATTGGTCATAGAATCAATTGTGTCGAGACGGTTTTTGAATTTGAGGCCTCGGGTGCAGAGTTTTTGACGTCGTCACCAATAGCCAAATTGCGCGCACGCTTGTGCGCCGTTTTTACAAAGTTTTCAGATTGCCTCTCGGGTTTGAATTTCCCACTGAATTGGCCATAGAATCAATTGTGTCGAGACGGTTTTTAAATTTGAGGCCTCGGGTGCGGAGTTTTTGACGTCGTCGCCCATAACCAAATTGCGCGCACGCTTGTGCGCCGTTTTTACAAAGTTTTCAGATTGCCTCTCGGGTTTGCATTTCTAGCTGAATTGGCCATAAAATCAATTTCGTCGAGACGGTTTTTGAATTTGAGGCCTCGGGTGCGGAGTTTTTGACGTCGTCGCCCATAGTCAAATTGCGCGCACGCTTGTGCGCCATTTTTACAAAGTTTTCAAATTGCCTCTCGGGTTTGCATTTCCCACTGAATTGGCCATAGAATCAATTGTGTCGAGACGGTTTTTGAATTTGAGGCCTCGGGTGCGGAGTTTTTGACGTCGTCGCCCATAACCAAATTGCGCGCACGCTTGTGCGCCGTTTTTACAAAGTTTTCAGATTGCCTCTCGGGTTTGCATTTCTAGCTGAATTGGCCATAGAATCAATTGCGTCGAGACGGTTTTTGAATTTGAGGCCTCGGGTGCGGAGTTTTTGACGTCGTCGCCCATAGTCAAATTGCGCGCACGCTTGTGCGCCATTTTTACAAAGTTTTCAAATTGCCTCTCGGGTTTGCATTTCTAGCTAAAATTGGTCATAGAATCAATTGGGTCGAGACGGTTTTTGAATTTGAGGCCTCGGGTGCGGAGTTTTTGACGTCGTCGCCCATAGCCAAATTGCGCGCACGCTTGTGCGCCGTTTTTAAAGAGTTTTCAAATTGCCTCTCGGGTTTGAATTTCCCACTGAATTGGCCATAGAATCAATTGTGTCGAGACGGTTTTTGAATTTGAGGCCTCGGGTGCGGAGTTTTTGACGTCGTCGCCCATAGCCAAATTGCGCGCACGCTTGTGCGCCGTTTTTACAAAGTTTTCAGATTGCCTCTCGGGTTTGCATTTCTAGCTGAATTGGCCATAGAATCAATTTTGTCGAGACGGTTTTTGAATTTGAGGCCTCGGGTGCGGAGTTTTTGACGTCGTCGCCCATAGCCAAATTGCGCGCACGCTTGTGCGCCGTTTTTACAAAGTTTTCAAATTGCCTCTCGGGTTTGCATTTCTAGCTGAATTGGCCATAGAATCAATTGCGTCGAGACGGTTTTTGAATTTGAGGCCTCGGGTGCGGAGTTTTTGACGTCGTCGCCCATAGTCAAATTGCGCGCACGCTTGTGCGCCATTTTTACAAAGTTTTCAAATTGCCTCTCGGGTTTGCATTTCTAGCTAAAATTGGTCATAGAATCAATTGGGTCGAGACGGTTTTTGAATTTGAGGCCTCGGGTGCGGAGTTTTTGACGTCGTCGCCCATAGCCAAATTGCGCGCACGCTTGTGCGCCGTTTTTAAAGAGTTTTCAAATTGCCTCTCGGGTTTGAATTTCCCACTGAATTGGCCATAGAATCAATTGTGTCGAGACGGTTTTTGAATTTGAGGCCTCGGGTGCGGAGTTTTTGACGTCGTCTCCCATAGCCAAATTGCGCGCACGCTTGTGCGCCGTTTTTACAAAGTTTTCAGATTGCCTCTCGGGTTTGCATTTCTAGCTGAATTGGCCATAGAATCAATTTTGTCGAGACGGTTTTTGAATTTGAGGCCTCGGGTGCGGAGTTTTTGACGTCGTCGCCCATAGCCAAATTGCGCGCACGCTTGTGCGCCGTTTTTACAAAGTTTTCAAATTGCCTCTCGGGTTTGCATTTCTAGCTAAAATTGGTCATAGAATCAATTGTGTCGAGACGGTTTTTGAATTTGAGGCCTCGGGTGCAGAGTTTTTGACGTCGTCACCAATAGCCAAATTGCGCGCACGCTTGTGCGCCGTTTTTACAAAGTTTTCAGATTGCCTCTCGGGTTTGAATTTCCCACTGAATTGGCCATAGAATCAATTGTGTCGAGACGGTTTTTGAATTTGAGGCCTCGGGTGCGGAGTTTTTGATGTCGTCGCCCATAGCCAAACTTGCGCGCATGGTTGTGTGCCATTTTTACAAAGTTTTCAGATTGCCTCCCAAGTTTGCATCCCTCACTGAATTGGCCATAGAATCAATTGTGTCGAGACGGTTTTTGAATTTGAGACCTCGGGTGCGGAGTTTTTGATGTCGTCGCCCATAGCCAAATTGCGCGCACGCTTGTGCGCCGTTTTTACAAAGTTTTCAGATTGCCTCTCGGGTTTGCATTTCTAGCTGAATTGGCCATAGAATCAATTGCGTCGAGACGGTTTTTGAATTTGAGGCCTCGGGTGCGGAGTTTTTGACGTCGTCGCCCATAGTCAAATTGTGCGCACGCTTGTGCGCCGTTTTTACAAAGTATTCAGATTGCCTCTCGGGTTTGCATTTCTAGTTGAATTGGCCATAGAATCAATTGTGTCGAGACGGTTTTTGAATTTGAGGCCTCGGGTGCGGAGTTTTTGACGTCGTCGACCATAACCAAATTGCGCGCACGCTTGTGCGCCGTTTTGAAAGAGTTTTCAAATTGCCTCTCGGGTTTGAATTTCCCACTGAATTGGCCATAGAATCAATTGTGTCGAGACGGTTTTTGAATTTGAGGCCTCGGGTGCGGAGTTTTTGACGTCGTCGCCCATAGCCAAATTGCGCGCACGCTTGTGCGTCGTTTTTACAAAGTTTTCAGATTGCCTCTCGGGTTTGCATTCCTAGCTGAATTGGCCATAGAATCAATTTTGTCGAGACGGTTTTTGAATTTGAGGCCTCGGGTGCGGAGTTTTTGACGTCGTCGCCCATAGCCAAATTTCGCGCACGCTGTGCGCCGTTTTTACAAAGTTTTCAGATTGCCTCTCGGGTTTGCATTTCTATCTGAATTGGCCATAGAATCAATTGTGTCGAGACGGTTATTGAATTTGAGGCCTCGGGTGCGGAGTTTTTGACGTCGTCGCCCATAGCCAAACTTGCGCGCATGGTTGTGTGCCATTTTTACAAAGTTTTCAGATTGCCTCCCAAGTTTGCATCCCTCACCGAATTGACCATAGAATCAATTGTGTCGAGACGGTTTTTGAATTTGAGACCTCGGGTGCAGAGTTTTTGACGTCGTCGCCCATAGCCAAATTGCGCGCACGCTTGTGCGCCGTTTTTACAAAGTTTTCAGATTGCCTCTCGGGTTTGCATTTCTAGCTGAATTGGCCATAGAATCAATTGCGTCGAGAGGGTTTTTGAATTTGAGGCCTCGGGTGCGGAGTTTTTGACGTCGTCGACCATAACCAAATTGCGCGCACGCTTGTGCGCCGTTTTTACAAAGTTTTCAAATTGCCTCTCGGGTTTGCATTTCTAGCTAAAATTGGTCATAGAATCAATTGTGTCGAGACGGTTTTTGAATTTGAGGCCACGGGTGCGGAGTTTTTGACGTCGTCGCCCATAGCCAAATTGCGCGCACGCTTGTGCGCCGTTTTTACAAAGTTTTCAGATTGCCTCTCGGGTTTGCATTTCTATATGAATTCGCCATAGAATCAATTGTGTCGAGACGGTTTTTGAATTTGAGGCCTCGGGTGCGGAGTTTTTGACGTCGTCGCCCATAGCCAAACTTGCGCGCATGGTTGTGTGCCATGTTTACAAAGTTTTCAGATTGCCTCCCAAGTTTGCATCCCTCACTGAATTGGCCATAGAATCAATTGTGTCGAGACGGTTTTTGAATTTGAGGCCTCGGGTGCGGAGTTTTTGACGTCGTCGCCCATAGCCAAATTGCGCGCACGCTTGTGCGCCATTTTTACAAAGATTTCAGATTGCCTCTCGGGTTTGCATTTCTAGCTGAATTGGCCATAGAATCAATTGCGTCGAGACGGTTTTTGAATTTGAGGCCTCGGGTGCGGAGTTTTTGACGTCGTCGCCCATAGTCAAATTGTGCGCACGCTTGTGCGCCGTTTTTACAAAGTATTCAGATTGCCTCTCGGGTTTGCATTTCTAGTTGAATTGGCCATAGAATCAATTGTGTCGAGACGGTTTTTGAATTTGAGGCCTCGGGTGCGGAGTTTTTGACGTCGTCGACCATAACCAAATTGCGCGCACGCTTGTGCGCCGTTTTGAAAGAGTTTTCAAATTGCCTCTCGGGTTTGAATTTCCCACTGAATTGGCCATAGAATCAATTGTGTCGAGACGGTTTTTGAATTTGAGGCCTCGGGTGCAGAGTTTTTGACGTCGTCGCCCATAGCCAAATTGCGCGCACGCTTGTGCGTCGTTTTTACAAAGTTTTCAGATTGCCTCTCGGGTTTGCATTTCTAGCTGAATTGGCCATAGAATCAATTTTGTCGAGACGGTTTTTGAATTTGAGGCCTCGGGTGCGGAGTTTTTGACGTCGTCGCCCATAGCCAAATTTCGCGCACGCTTGTGCGCTGTTTTTACAAAGTTTTCAAATTGCCTCTCGGGTTTGCATTTCTAGCTAAAATTGGTCATATAATCAATTGTGTCGAGACGGTTTTTAAATTTGAGGCCTCGGGTGCAGAGTTTTTGACGTCGTCACCAATAGCCAAATTGCGCGCACGCTTGTGCGCCGTTTTTACAAAGTTTTCAGATTGCCTCTCGGGTTTGAATTTCCCACTGAATTGGCCATAGAATCAATTGTGTCGAGACGGTTTTTGAATTTGAGGCCTCGGGTGCGGAGTTTTTGACGTCGTCGCCCATAGCCAAATTGCGCGCACGCTTGTGCGCCGTTTTTACAAAGTTTTCAGATTGCCACTCGGGTTTGCATTTCTAGCTAAAATTGGTCATAGAATCAATTGTGTCGAGACGGTTTTTGAATTTGAGGCCACGGGTGCGGAGTTTTTTTGACGTCGTCGCCCATAGCCAAATTGCGCGCACGTTGTGCGCCGTTTTTACAAAGTTTTCAGATTGCCTCTCGGGTTTGCATTTCTATCTGAATTGGCCATAGAATCAATTGTGTCGAGACGGTTATTGAATTTGAGGCCTCGGGTGCGGAGTTTTTGACGTCGTCGCCCATAGCCAAACTTGCGCGCATGGTTGTGTGCCATTTTTACAAAGTTTTCAGATTGCCTCCCAAGTTTGCATCCCTCACTGAATTGGCCATAGAATCAATTGTGTCGAGACGGTTTTTGAATTTGAGACCTCGGGTGCAGAGTTTTTGACGTCGTCGCCCATAGCCAAATTGCGCGCACGCTTGTGCGCCGTTTTTACAAAGTTTTCAGATTGCCTCTCGGGTTTGCATTTCTAGCTGAATTGGCCATAGAATCAATTGCGTCGAGAGGGTTTTTGAATTTGAGGCCTCGGGTGCGGAGTTTTTGACGTCGTCGACCATAACCAAATTGCGCGCACGCTTGTGCGCCGTTTTTACAAAGTTTTCAAATTGCCTCTCGGGTTTGCATTTCTAGCTAAAATTGGTCATAGAATCAATTGTGTCGAGACGGTTTTTGAATTTGAGGCCACGGGTGCGGAGTTTTTGACGTCGTCGCCCATAGCCAAATTGCGCGCACGCTTGTGCGCCGTTTTTACAAAGTTTTCAGATTGCCTCTCGGGTTTGCATTTCTATATGAATTCGCCATAGAATCAATTGTGTCGAGACGGTTTTTGAATTTGAGGCCTCGGGTGCGGAGTTTTTGACGTCGTCGCCCATAGCCAAACTTGCGCGCATGGTTGTGTGCCATGTTTACAAAGTTTTCAGATTGCCTCCCAAGTTTGCATCCCTCACTGAATTGGCCATAGAATCAATTGTGTCGAGACGGTTTTTGAATTTGAGGCCTCGGGTGCGGAGTTTTTGACGTCGTCACCCATAGCCAAATTGCGCGCACGCTTGTGCGCCATTTTTACAAAGATTTCAGATTGCCTCTCGGGTTTGCATTTCTAGCTGAATTGGCCATAGAATCAATTGCGTCGAGACGGTTTTTGAATTTGAGGCCTCGGGTGCGGAGTTTTTGACGTCGTCGCCCATAGTCAAATTGTGCGCACGCTTGTGCGCCGTTTTTACAAAGTTTTCAAATTGCCTCTCGGGTTTGCATTCCTAGCTAAATTGGCCATAGAATCAATTGGGTCGAGACGGTTTTTGAATTTGAGGCCTCGGGTGCGGAGTTTTTGACGTCGTCGCCCATAGCCAAATTGCGCGCACGCTTGTGCGCCGTTTTTACAAAGTTTTCAGATTGCCACTCGGGTTTGCATTTCTAGCTAAAATTGGTCATAGAATCAATTGTGTCGAGACGGTTTTTGAATTTGAGGCCACGGGTGCGGAGTTTTTTTGACGTCGTCGCCCATAGCCAAATTGCGCGCACGTTGTGCGCCGTTTTTACAAAGTTTTCAGATTGCCTCTCGGGTTTGCATTTCTATCTGAATTGGCCATAGAATCAATTGTGTCGAGACGGTTATTGAATTTGAGGCCTCGGGTGCGGAGTTTTTGACGTCGTCGCCCATAGCCAAACTTGCGCGCATGGTTGTGTGCCATTTTTACAAAGTTTTCAGATTGCCTCCCAAGTTTGCATCCCTCACTGAATTGGCCATAGAATCAATTGTGTCGAGACGGTTTTTGAATTTGAGACCTCGGGTGCAGAGTTTTTGACGTCGTCGCCCATAGCCAAATTGCGCGCACGCTTGTGCGCCGTTTTTACAAAGTTTTCAGATTGCCTCTCGGGTTTGCATTTCTAGCTGAATTGGCCATAGAATCAATTGCGTCGAGAGGGTTTTTGAATTTGAGGCCTCGGGTGCGGAGTTTTTGACGTCGTCGACCATAACCAAATTGCGCGCACGCTTGTGCGCCGTTTTTACAAAGTTTTCAAATTGCCTCTCGGGTTTGCATTTCTAGCTAAACTTGGTCATAGAATCAATTGTGTCGAGACGGTTTTTGAATTTGAGGCCACGGGTGCGGAGTTTTTGACGTCGTCGCCCATAGCCAAATTGCGCGCACGCTTGTGCGCCGTTTTTACAAAGTTTTCAGATTGCCTCTCGGGTTTGCATTTCTATATGAATTCGCCATAGAATCAATTGTGTCGAGACGGTTTTTGAATTTGAGGCCTCGGGTGCGGAGTTTTTGACGTCGTCGCCCATAGCCAAACTTGCGCGCATGGTTGTGTGCCATGTTTACAAAGATTTCAGATTGCCTCCGAAGTTTGCATCCCTCACTGAATTGGCCATAGAATCAATTGTGTCGAGACGGTTTTTGAATTTGAGGCCTCGGGTGCAGAGTTTTTGACGTCGTCGCCCATAGCCAAATTGCGCGCACGCTTGTGCGCCATTTTTACAAAGATTTCAGATTGCCTCTCGGGTTTGCATTACTAGCTGAATTGGCCATAGAATCAATTGTGTCGAGACGGTTTTTGAATTTGAGGCCTCAGGTGCGGAGTTTTTGACGTCGTCGCCCATAGTCAAATTGCGCGCACGCTTGTGCGCCGTTTTTACAAAGTATTCAGATTGCCTCTCGGGTTTGCATCTCCAGCTGAATTGGCCATAGAATCAATTGTGTCGAGACGGTTTTTGAATTTGAGGCCTCTGGTGCGGAGTTTTTGACGTCGTCGCCCATAGCCAAATTGCGCGCACGCTTGTGCGCCGTTTTTACAAAGTTTTCAAATTGCCTCTCGGGTTTGCATTTCTAGCTAAAATTGGTCATAAAATCAATTGTGTCGAGACGGTTTTTGAATTTGAGGCCTCGGGTGCAGAGTTTCTGACGTCGTCACCAATAGTCAAATTGCGCGCACGCTTGTGCGCCGTTTTTACAAAGTTTTCAGATTGCCTCTCGGGTTTGAATTTCCCACTGAATTGGCCATAGAATCAATTGTGTCGAGACGGTTTTTGAATTTGAGGCCTCGGGTGCGAAGTTTTTGACGTCGTCGCCCATAGCCAAATTGCGCGCACGCTTGTGCGCCGTTTTTACAAAGTTTTCAGATTGCCTCTCGGGTTTGCACTTCTAGCTGAATTGGCCATAGAATCAATTGCGTCGAGACGGTTTTTGAATTTGAGGCCTCGGGTGCGGAGTTTTTGACGTCGTCGCCCATAGTCAAATTGTGCGCACGCTTGTGCGCCGTTTTTACAAAGTATTCAGATTGCCTCTCGGGTTTGCATTTCTAGCTGAATTGGCCATAGAATCAATTGTGTCGAGACGGTTTTTGAATTTGAGGCCTCGGGTGCGGAGTTTTTGACGTCGTCGACCATAACCAAATTGCGCGCACGCTTGTGCGCCGTTTTTACAAAGTTTTCAAATTACCTCTCGGGTTTGCATTTCTAGCTAAAATTGGTCATAGAATCAATTGTGTCGAGACGGTTTTTGAATTTGAGGCCACGGGTGCGGAGTTTTTGACGTCGTCGCCCATAGCCAAATTGCGCGCACGCTTGTGCGCCGTTTTTACAAAGTTTTCAGATTGCCTCTCGGGTTTGCATTTCTATATGAATTCGCCATAGAATCAATTGTGTCGAGACGGTTTTTGAATTTGAGGCCTCGGGTGCGGAGTTTTTGACGTCGTCGCCCATAGTCAAATTGCGC
Organism: Galeopsis tetrahit; assembly: GCA_963675135.1. Lineage (NCBI taxonomy): Eukaryota > Viridiplantae > Streptophyta > Magnoliopsida > Lamiales > Lamiaceae > Galeopsis > Galeopsis tetrahit. The sequence goes on along the minus strand of OY776121.1, from coordinate 7,059,227 downwards.
GCACGCTTGTGCGCCATTTTTACAAAGTATTCAGATTGCCTCTCGGGTTTGCATCTCCAGCTGAATTGGCCATAGAATCAATTGTGTCGAGACGGTTTTTGAATTTGAGGCCTCTGGTGCGGAGTTTTTGACGTCGTCGCCCATAGCCAAATTGCGCGCACGCTTGTGCGCCGTTTTTACAAAGTTTTCAAATTGCCTCTCGGGTTTGCATTTCTAGCTAAAATTGGTCATAGAATCAATTGTGTCGAGACGGCTTTTGAATTTGAGGCCTCGGGTGCAGAGTTTCTGACGTCGTCACCAATAGCCAAATTGCGCGCACGCTTGTGCGCCGTTTTTACAAAGTTTTCAGATTGCCTCTCGGGTTTGAATCTCCCACTGAATTGGCCATAGAATCAATTGTGTCGAGACGGTTTTTGAATTTGAGGCTTCGGGTGCGAAGTTTTTGACGTCGTCGCCCATAGCCAAATTGCGCGCACGCTTGTGCGCCGTTTTTACAAAGTTTTCAGATTGCCTCTCGGGTTTGCACTTCTAGCTGAATTGGCCATAGAATCAATTTTGTCGAGACGGTTTTTGAATTTAAGGCCTCGGGTGCGGAGTTTTTGACGTCGTCGGCCCTAACCAAATTGCGCGCACGCTTGTGCGCCGTTTTTACAAAGTTTTCAGATTGCCATTCGGGTTTGCAGTTCTAGCTGAATTGGCCATAGAATCAATTGTGTCGAGACGGTTTTTGAATTTGAGGCCTCGGGTGCGGAGTTTTTGACGTCGTCGCCCATAGTCAAATTGCGCGCACGGTTGTGCGCCATTTTTACAAAGTTTTCAGATTGCCTCTCGGGTTTGCAGTTCTAGCTGAATTGGCCATAGAATCAATTGTGTCGAGACGGTTTTTGAATTTGAGGCCTCGGGTGCGGAGTTTTTGACGTCGTCGCCCATAGTCAAATTGCGCGCACGGTTGTGCGCCATTTTTACAAAGATTTCAGATTGCCTCTCGGGTTTACATTTCTAGCTGAATTGGCCATAGAATCAATTGTGTCGAGACGGTTTTTGAATTTGAGGCCTCGGGTGCAGAGTTTTTGACGTCGTCGCCCATAGTCAAATTGCGCGCACGGTTGTGCGCCGTTTTTACAAAGTTTTCAAATTGCCTCTCGGGTTTGCATTTCTAGCTAAAATTGGTCATAGAATCAATTGGGTCGAGACGGTTTTTGAATTTGAGGCCTCGGGTGCGGAGTTTTTGACGTCGTCGCCCATAGCCAAATTGCGCGCACGCTTGTGCGCTGTTTTTACAAAGTTTTCAAATTGCCTCTCGGGTTTGAATTTCCCACTGAATTGGCCATAGAATCAATTGTGTCGAGACTGTTTTTGAATTTGAGGCCTCGGGTGCGGAGTTTTTGACGTCGTCGCCCATAGCCAAATTGTGCGCACGCTTGTGCGCCGTTTTTACAAAGTTTTCAGATTGCCTCTCGGGTTTGCATTTCTAGCTGAATTGGCCATAGAATCAATTGCGTCGAGACGGTTTTTGAATTTGAGGCCTCGGGTGCGGAGTTTTTGACGTCGTCGCCCATAGTCAAATTGCGCGCACGGTTGTGCGCCGTTTTTACAAAGTTTTCAAATTGCCTCTCGGGTTTGCATTCCTAGCTAAATTGGCCATAGAATCAATTGGGTCGAGACGGTTTTTGAATTTGAGGCCTCGGGTGCGGAGTTTTTGACGTCGTCGCCCATAGCCAAATTGCGCGCACGCTTGTGCGCCGTTTTTACAAAGTTTTCAAATTGCCTCTCGGGTTTGAATTTCCCACTGAATTGGCCATAGAATCAATTGTGTCGAGACGGTTTTTGAATTTGAGGCCTCGGGTGCGGAGTTTTTGACGTCGTCGCCCATAGCCAAATTGTGTGCACGCTTGTGCGCCGTTTTTACAAAGTTTTCAGATTGCCTCTCGAGTTTGCATTTCTAGCTGAATTGGCCATAGAATCAATTGCGTCGAGACGGTTTTTGAATTTGAGGCCTCGGGTGCGGAGTTTTTGACGTCGTCGCCCATTGTCAAATTGTGCGCACGCTTGTGCGCCGTTTTTACAAAGTTTTCAGATTGCCTCTCGGGTTTGCACTTCTAGCTGAATTGGCCATAGAATCAATTTTGTCGAGACGGTTTTTGAATTTGAGGCCTCGGGTGCGGAGTTTTTGACGTCGTCGCCCCTAACCAAATTCCGCGCACGCTTGTGCGCCGTTTTTACAAAGTTTTCAGATTGCCATTCGGGTTTGCAGTTCTAGCTGAATTGGCCATAGAATCAATTGTGTCGAGACGGTTTTTGAATTTGAGGCCTCGGGTGCAGAGTTTCTGACGTCGTCACCAATAGCCAAATTGCGCGCACGCTTGTGCGCCGTTTTTACAAAGTTTTCAGATTGCCTCTCGGGTTTGAATTTCCCACTGAATTGGCCATAGAATCAATTGTGTCGAGACGATTTTTGAATTTGAGGCCTCGGGTGCGAAGTTTTTTACGTCGTCGCCCATAGCCAAATTGCGCGCACGCTTGTGCGCCGTTTTTACAAAGTTTTCAGATTGCCTCTCGGGTTTGCACTTCTAGCTGAATTGGCCATAGAATCAATTTTGTCGAGACGGTTTTTGAATTTGAGGCCTCGGGTGCGGAGTTTTTGACGTCGTCGCCCCTAACCAAATTGCGCGCACGCTTGTGCGCCGTTTTTACAAAGTTTTCAGATTGCCATTCGGGTTTGCAGTTCTAGCTGAATTGGCCATAGAATCAATTGTGTCGAGACGGTTTTTGAATTTGAGGCCTCGGGTGCGGAGTTTTTGACGTCGTCGCCCATAGTCAAATTGCACGCACGGTTGTGCGCCATTTTTACAAAGTTTTCAGATTGCCTCTCGTGTTTGCATTTCTAGCTGAATTGGCCATAGAATCAATTGTGTCGAGACGGTTTTTGAATTTGAGGCCTCGGGTGCGGAGTTTTTGACGTCGTCGCCCATAGTCAAATTGCGCGCACGGTTGTGCGCCATTTTTACAAAGATTTCAGATTGCCTCTCGGGTTTACATTTCTAGCTGAATTGGCCATAGAATCAATTGTGTCGAGACGGTTTTTAAATTTGAGGCCTCGGGTGCGGAGTTTTTGACGTCGTCGCCCATAGTCAAATTGCGCGCACGGTTGTGCGCCGTTTTTACAAAGTTTTCAAATCGCCTCTCGGGTTTGCATTTCTAGCTAAAATTGGTCATAGAATCAATTGGGTCGAGACGGTTTTTGAATTTGAGGCCTCGGGTGCGGAGTTTTTGACGTCGTCGCCCATAGCCAAATTGCGCGCACGCTTGTGCGCCGTTTTTACAAAGTTTTCAAATTGCCTCTCGGGTTTGAATTTCCCACTGAATTGGCCATAGAATCAATTGTGTCGAGACGGTTTTTGAATTTGAGGCCTCGGGTGCGGAGTTTTTGACGTCGTCGCCCATAGCCAAATTGTGTGCACGCTTGTGCGCCGTTTTTACAAAGTTTTCAGATTGCCTCTCGGGTTTGCATTTCTAGCTGAATTGGCCATAGAATCAATTGCGTCGAGATGGTTTTTGAATTTGAGGCCTCGGGTGCGGAGTTTTTGACGTCGTCGCCCATAGTCAAATTGTGCGCACGCTTGTGCGCCGTTTTTACAAAGTATTCAGATTGCCTCTCGGGTTTGCATTTCTAGCTGAATTGGCCATAGAATCGATTGTGCCGAGACGGTTTTTGAATTTGAGGCCTCGGGTGCGGAGTTTTTGACGTCGTCGACCATAACCAAATTGCGCGCACGCTTGTGCGCCGTTTTTACAAAGTTTTCAAATTGCCTCTCGGGTTTGCATTTCTAGCTAAAATTGGTCATAGAATCAATTGTGTCGAGACGGTTTTTGAATTTGAGGCCACGGGTGCGGAGTTTTTGACGTCGTCGCCCATAGCCAAATTGCGCGCACGCTTGTGCGCCGTTTTTACAAAGTTTTTAGATTGCCTCTCGGGTTTGCATTTCTATATGAATTCGCCATAGAATCAATTGTGTCGAGACGGTTTTTGAATTTGAGGCCTCGGGTGCGGAGTTTTTGACGTCGTCGCCCATAGTCAAATTGCGCGCACGCTTGTGCGCCGTTTTTACAAAGTATTCAGATTGCCTCTCGGGTTTGCATCTCCAGCCGAATTGGCCATAGAATCAATTGTGTCGAGACGGTTTTTGAATTTGAGGCCTCTGGTGCGGAGTTTTTGACGTCGTCGCCCATAGCCAAATTGCGCGCACGCTTGTGCGCCGTTTTTACAAAGTTTTCAAATTGCCTCTCGGGTTTGCATTTCTAGCTAAAATTGGTCATAGAATCAATTGTGTCGAGACGGTTTTTGAATTTGAGGCCTCGGGTGCAGAGTTTCTGACGTCGTCACCAATAGCCAAATTGCGCGCACGCTTGTGCGCCGTTTTTACAAAGTTTTCAGATTGCCTCTCGGGTTTGAATTTCCCACTGAATTGGCCATAGAATCAATTGTGTCGAGACGGTTTTTGAATTTGAGGCCTCGGGTGCGAAGTTTTTGACGTCGTCGCCTATAGCCAAATTGCGCGCACGCTTGTGCGCCGTTTTTACAAAGTTTTCAGATTGCCTCTCGGGTTTGCACTTCTAGCTGAATTGGCCATAGAATCAATTTTGTCGAGACGGTTTTTGAATTTGAGGCCTCGGGTGCGGAGATTTTGACGTCGTCGCCCCTAACCAAATTGCGCGCCGTTTTTACAAAGTTTTCAGATTGGCATTCGGGTTTGCAGTTCTAGCTGAATTGGCCATATAATCAATTGTGTCGAGACGGTTTTTGAATTTGAGGCCTCGGGTGCGGAGTTTTTGACGTCGTCGCCCATAGTCAAATTGCGCGCACGGTTGTGCGCCATTTTTACAAAGTTTTCAGATTGCCTCTCGGGTTTGCATTTCTAGCTGAATTGGCCATAGAATCAATTGTGTCGAGACGGTTTTTGAATTTGAGGCCTCGGGTGTGGAGTTTTTGACGTCGTCGCCCATAGACAAATTGCGCGCACGCTTGTGCGCCGTTTTTACAAAGTTTTCAAATTGCCTCTCGGGTTTGCATTTCTAGCTAAAATTGGTCATAGAATCAATTGGGTCGAGACGGTTTTTGAATTTGAGGCCTCGGGTGCGGAGTTTTTGACGTCGTCGCCCAAAGCCAAATTGCGCGCACGCTTGTGCGCCGTTTTTACAAAGTTTTCAAATTGCCTCTCGGGTTTGAATTTCCCACTGAATTGGCCATAGAATCAATTGTGTCGAGACGGTTTTTGAATTTGAGGCCTCGGGTGCGGAGTTTTTTACGTCGTCGCCCATAGCCAAATTGCGCGCACGCTTGTGCGCCGTTTTTACAAAGTTTTCAGATTGCCTCTCGGGTTTGCATTTCTAGCTGAATTGGCCATAGAATCAATTTTGTCGATACGGTTTTTGAATTTGAGGCCTCGGGTGCAGAGTTTTTTACGTCGTCGCCCATAGCCAAATTGCGCGCACGCTTGTGCGCCGTTTTTACAAAGTTTTCAAATTGCCTCTCGGGTTTGCACTTCTAGCTAAAATTGGTCATAGAATCAATTGTGCCGAGACAGTTTTTGAATTTGAGGCCTCGGGTGCAGAGTTTTTGACGTCGTCACCAATAGCCAAATTGCGCGCACGCTTGTGCGCTGTTTTTACAAAGTTTTCAGATTGCCTCTCGGGTTTGAATTTCCCACTGAATTGGCCATAGAATCAATTGTGTCGAGACGGTTTTTTAATTTGAGGCCTCGGGTGCGGAGTTTTTGACGTCGTTGCCCATAGCCAAATTGCGCGCACGCTTGTGCGCCGTTTTTACAAAGTTTTCAGATTGCCTCTCGGGTTTGCATTCCCCACTGAATTGGCCATAGAATCAATTGTGTCGAGACGGTTTTTGAATTTGAGGCCTCGGGTGCGGAGTTTTTTACGTCGTCGCCCATAGCCAAACTTGCGCGCATGGTTGTGTGGCATTTTTACAAAGTTTTCAGATTGCCTCCCAAGTTTGCATCCCTCACTGAATTGGCCATAGAATCAATTGTGTCGAGACGGTTTTTGAATTTGAGGCCTCGGGTGCGGAGTTTTTGACGTCGTCGCCCATAGCCAAATTGCGCGCACGCTTGTGCGCCGTTTTTACAAAGTTTTCAGATTGCCTCTCGGGTTTGCATATCTAGCTGAATTGGCCATAGAATCAATTGTGTCGAGACGGTTTTTGAATTTGAGGCCTCGGGTGCGGATTTTTGACGTCGTCGCCCATAGCCAAATTGCGCGCACGCTTGTGCGCCGTATTTACAAAGTTTTCAGATTGCCTCTCGGGTTTGAATTTCCCACTGAATTGGCCATATAATCAATTGTGTCGAGACGGTTTTTGAATTTGAGGCCTCGGGTGCGGAGTTTTTGACGTCGTCGCCCATAGCCAAACTTGCGCGCATGGTTGTGTGCCATTTTTACAAAGTTTTCAGATTGCCTCCCAAGTTTGCATCCCTCACTGAATTAGCCATAGAATCAATTGTGTCGAGACAATTTTTGAATTTGAGGCCTCGGGTGCGGAGTTTTTTACGTCGTCGCCCATAGCCAAATTGCGCGCACGCTTGTGCGCCGTTTTTACAAAGTTTTCAGATTGCCTCTCGGGTTTGCATTTCTAGCTGAATTGGCCATAGAATCAATTTTGTCGATACGGTTTTTGAATTTGAGGCCTCGGGTGCAGAGTTTTTTACGTCGTCGCCCATAGCCAAATTGCGCGCACGCTTGTGCGCCGTTTTTACAAAGTTTTCAAATTGCCTCTCGGGTTTGCACTTCTAGCTAAAATTGGTCATAGAATCAATTGTGCCGAGACAGTTTTTGAATTTGAGGCCTCGGGTGCAGAGTTTTTGACGTCGTCACCAATAGCCAAATTGCGCGCACGCTTGTGCGCTGTTTTTACAAAGTTTTCAGATTGCCTCTCGGGTTTGAATTTCCCACTGAATTGGCCATAGAATCAATTGTGTCGAGACGGTTTTTTAATTTGAGGCCTCGGGTGCGGAGTTTTTGACGTCGTTGCCCATAGCCAAATTGCGCGCACGCTTGTGCGCCGTTTTTACAAAGTTTTCAGATTGCCTCTCGGGTTTGCATTCCCCACTGAATTGGCCATAGAATCAATTGTGTCGAGACGGTTTTTGAATTTGAGGCCTCGGGTGCGGAGTTTTTTACGTCGTCGCCCATAGCCAAACTTGCGCGCATGGTTGTGTGGCATTTTTACAAAGTTTTCAGATTGCCTCCCAAGTTTGCATCCCTCACTGAATTGGCCATAGAATCAATTGTGTCGAGACGGTTTTTGAATTTGAGGCCTCGGGTGCGGAGTTTTTGACGTCGTCGCCCATAGCCAAATTGCGCGCACGCTTGTGCGCCGTTTTTACAAAGTTTTCAGATTGCCTCTCGGGTTTGCATATCTAGCTGAATTGGCCATAGAATCAATTGTGTCGAGACGGTTTTTGAATTTGAGGCCTCGGGTGCGGATTTTTGACGTCGTCGCCCATAGCCAAATTGCGCGCACGCTTGTGCGCCGTATTTACAAAGTTTTCAGATTGCCTCTCGGGTTTGAATTACCCACTGAATTGGCCATATAATCAATTGTGTCGAGACGGTTTTTGAATTTGAGGCCTCGGGTGCGGAGTTTTTGACGTCGTCGCCCATAGCCAAACTTGCGCGCATGGTTGTGTGCCATTTTTACAAAGTTTTCAGATTGCCTCCCAAGTTTGCATCCCTCACTGAATTGGCCATAGAATCAATTGTGTCGAGACAATTTTTGAATTTGAGGCCTCGGGTGCGTAGTTTTTAACGTCGTCGCCCATAGCCAAATTGCGCGCACGCTTGTGCGCCGTTTTTACAAAGTTTTCAGATTGCCTCTCGGGTTTGCATATCTAGCTGAATTGGCCATAGAATCAATTGTGTCGAGACGGTTTTTGAATTTGAGGCCTCGGGTGCGGATTTTTGACGTCGTCGCCCATAGCCAAATTGCGCGCACGCTTGTGCGCCGTATTTACAAAGTTTTCAGATTGCCTCTCGGGTTTGAATTTCCCACTGAATTGGCCATATAATCAATTGTGTCGAGACGGTTTTTGAATTTGAGGCCTCGGGTGCGGAGTTTTTGACGTCGTCGCCCATAGCCAAACTTGCGCGCATGGTTGTGTGCCATTTTTACAAAGTTTTCAGATTGCCTCCCAAGTTTGCATCCCTCACTGAATTGGCCATAGAATCAATTGTGTCGAGACAATTTTTGAATTTGAGGCCTCGGGTGCGTAGTTTTTGACGTCGTCGCCCATAGCCAAATTGCGCGCACGCTTGTGCGCCGTTTTTACAAAGTTTTCAGATTGCCTCTCGGGTTTGCATATCTAGCTGAATTGGCCATAGAATCAATTGTGTCGAGACGGTTTTTGAATTTGAGGCCTCGGGTGCGGATTTTTGACGTCGTCGCCCATAGCCAAATTGCGCGCACGCTTGTGCGCCGTATTTACAAAGTTTTCAGATTGCCTCTCGGGTTTGAATTTCCCACTGAATTGGCCATATAATCAATTGTGTCGAGACGGTTTTTGAATTTGAGGCCTCGGGTGCGGAGTTTTTGACGTCGTCGCCCATAGCCAAACTTGCGCGCATGGTTGTGTGCCATTTTTACAAAGTTTTCAGATTGCCTCCCAAGTTTGCATCCCTCACTGAATTGGCCATAGAATCAATTGTGTCGAGACAATTTTTGAATTTGAGGCCTCGGGTGCGTAGTTTTTAACGTCGTCGCCCATAGCCAAATTGCGCGCACGCTTGTGCGCCGTTTTTACAAAGTTTTCAGATTGACTCTCGGGTTTGCATATCTAGCTGAATTGGCCATAGAATCAATTGTGTCGAGACGGTTTTTGAATTTGAGGCCTCGGGTGCGGAGTTTTTGACGTCGTCGCCCATAGCCAAATTACGCGCACGCTTGTGCGCCGTTTTTACAAAGTTTTTAGATTGCCTCTCGGGTTTGCATTTCTAGCCAAAATTGGTCATAGAATCAATTGTGTCGAGACGGTTTTTGAATTTGAGGCCTCGGGTGCGGAGTTTTTGACGTCGTCGCCCATAGCCAAATTGCGCGCACGCTTGTGCGCCGTTTTTACAAAGTTTTCAGATTGCCTCTCGGGTTTGAATTTCCCACTGAATTGGCCATAGAATCAATTGTGTCGAGACGGTTTTTGAATTTGAGGCCTCGGGTGCGGAGTTTTTGACGTCGTCGCCCATAGCCAAATTGCGCGCACGCTTGTGCGCCGTATTTACAAAGTTTTCAGATTGCCTCTCGGGTTTGAATTTCCCACTGAATTGGCCATATAATCAATTGTGTCGAGACGGTTTTTGAATTTGAGGCCTCGGGTGCGGAGTTTTTGACGTCGTCGCCCATAGCCAAACTTGCGCGCATGGTTGTGTGCCATTTTTACAAAGTTTTCAGATTGCCTCCCAAGTTTGCATCCCTCACTGAATTGGCCATAGAATCAATTGTGTCGAGACAATTTTTGAATTTGAGGCCTCGGGTGCGTAGTTTTTTACGTCGTCGCCCATAGCCAAATTGCGCGCACGCTTGTGCGCCGTTTTTACAAAGTTTTCAGATTGCCTCTCGGGTTTGCACTTCTAGCTGAATTGGCCATAGAATCAATTTTGTCGAGACGGTTTTTGAATTTGAGGCCTCGGGTGCGGAGTTTTTGACGTCGTCGCCCATAGCCAAATTGCGCGCACGCTTGTGCGCAATTTTTACAAAGTATTCAGATTGCCTCTCGGGTTTGCATCTCCAGCTGAATTGGCCATAGAATCAATTGTGTCAAGACGGTTTTTGAATTTGAGGCCTCTGGTGCGGAGTTTTTGACGTCGTCGCCCATAGCCAAATTGCGCGCACGCTTGTGCGCCGTTTTTACAAAGTTTTCAAATTGCCTCTCGGGTTTGCATTTCTAGCTAAAATTGGTCATAGAATCAATTGTGTCGAGACGGCTTTTGAATTTGAGGCCTTGGGTGCAGAGTTTCTGACGTCGTCACCAATAGCCAAATTGCGCGCACGCTTGTGCGCCGTTTTTACAAAGTTTTCAGATTGCCTCTCGGGTTTGAATCTCCCACTGAATTGGCCATAGAATCAATTGTGTCGAGACGGTTTTTGAATTTGAGGCCTCGGGTGCGAAGTTTTTGACGTCGTCGCCCATAGCCAAATTGCGCGCACGCTTGTGCGCCGTTTTTACAAAGTTTTCAGATTGCCTCTCGGGTTTGCACTTCTAGCTGAATTGGCCATAGAATCAATTTTGTCGAGACGGTTTTTGAATTTGAGGCCTCGGGTGCGGAGTTTTTGACGTCGTCGGCCCTAACCAAATTGCGCGCACGCTTGTGCGCCGTTTTTACAAAGTTTTCAGATTGCCATTCGGGTTTGCAGTTCTAGCTGAATTGGCCATAGAATCAATTGTGTCGAGACGGTTTTTGAATTTGAGGCCTCGGGTGCGGAGTTTTTGACGTCGTCGCCCATAGTCAAATTGCGCGCACGGTTGTGCGCCATTTTTACAAAGTTTTCAGATTGCCTCTCGGGTTTGCAGTTCTAGCTGAATTGGCCATAGAATCAATTGTGTCGAGACGGTTTTTGAATTTGAGGCCTCGGGTGCGGAGTTTTTGACGTCGTCGCCCATAGTCAAATTGCGCGCACGGTTGTGCGCCATTTTTACAAAGATTTCAGATTGCCTCTCGGGTTTACATTTCTAGCTGAATTGGCCATATAATCAATTGTGTCGAGACGGTTTTTGAATTTGAGGCCTCGGGTGCGGAGTTTTTGACGTAGTCGCCCATAGTCAAATTGCGCGCACGGTTGTGCGCCGTTTTTACAAAGTTTTCAAATTGCCTCTCGGGTTTGCATTTCTAGCTAAAATTGGTCATAGAATCAATTGGGTCGAGACGGTTTTTTAATTTGAGGCCTCGGGTGCGGAGTTTTTGACGTCGTTGCCCATAGCCAAATTGCGCGCACGCTTGTGCGCCGTTTTTACAAAGTTTTCAGATTGCCTCTCGGGTTTGCATTCCCCACTGAATTGGCCATAGAATCAATTGTGTCGAGACGGTTTTTGAATTTGAGGCCTCGGGTGCGGAGTTTTTTACGTCGTCGCCCATAGCCAAACTTGCGCGCATGGTTGTGTGCCATTTTTACAAAGTTTTCAGATTGCCTCCCAAGTTTGCATCCCTCACTGAATTGGCCATAGAATCAATTGTGTCGAGACGGTTTTTGAATTTGAGGCCTCGGGTGCGGAGTTTTTGACGTCGTCGCCCATAGCCAAATTGCGCGCACGCTTGTGCGCCGTTTTTACAAAGTTTTCAGATTGCCTCTCGGGTTTGCATATCTAGCTGAATTGGCCATAGAATCAATTGTGTCGAGACGGTTTTTGAATTTGAGGCCTCGGGTGCGGAGTTTTTGACGTCGTCGCCCATAGCCAAATTGCGCGCACGCTTGTGCGCCGTATTTACAAAGTTTTCAGATTGCCTCTCGGGTTTGAATTTCCCACTGAATTGGACATATAATCAATTGTGTCAAGACGGTTTTTGAATTTGAGGCCTCGGGTGCGGAGTTTTTGACGTCGTCGCCCATAGCCAAACTTGCGCGCATGGTTGTGTGCCATTTTTACAAAGTTTTCAGATTGCCTCCCAAGTTTGCATCCCTCACTGAATTGGCCATAGAATCAATTGTGTCGAGACAATTTTTTAATTTGAGGCCTCGGGTGCGTAGTTTTTAACGTCGTCGCCCATAGCCAAATTGCGCGCACGCTTGTGCGCCGTTTTTACAAAGTTTTCAGATTGCCTCTCGGGTTTGCATATCTAGCTGAATTGGCCATAGAATCAATTGTGTCGAGACGGTTTTTGAATTTGAGGCCTCGGGTGCGGAGTTTTTGACGTCGTCGCCCATAGCCAAATTACGCGCACGCTTGTGCGCCGTTTTTACAAAGTTTTCAGATTGCCTCTCGGGTTTGCATTTCTAGCCAAAATTGGTCATAGAATCAATTGTGTCGAGACGGTTTTTGAATTTGAGGCCTCGGGTGCGGAGTTTTTGACGTCGTCGCCCATAGCCAAATTGCGCGCACGCTTGTGCGCCGTTTTTACAAAGTTTTCAGATTGCCTCTCGGGTTTGAATTTCCCACTGAATTGGCCATAGAATCAATTGTGTCGAGACGGTTTTTGAATTTGAGGCCTCGGGTGCGGAGTTTTTGACGTCGTCGCCCATAGCCAAATTGCGCGCACGCTTGTGCGCCGTATTTACAAAGTTTTCAGATTGCTTCTCGGGTTTGAATTTCCCACTGAATTGGCCATATAATCAATTGTGTCGAGACGGTTTTTGAATTTGAGGCCTCGGGTGCGGAGTTTTTGACGTCGTCGCCCATAGCCAAACTTGCGCGCATGGTTGTGTGCCATTTTTACAAAGTTTTCAGATTGCCTCCCAAGTTTGCATCCCTCACTGAATTGGCCATAGAATCAATTGTGTCGAGACAATTTTTGAATTTGAGGCCTCGGGTGCGTAGTTTTTGACGTCGTCGCCCATAGCCAAATTGCGCGCACGCTTGTGCGCCGTTTTTACAAAGTTTTCAGATTGCCTCTCGGGTTTGCACTTCTAGCTGAATTGGCCATAGAATCAATTTTGTCGAGACGGTTTTTGAATTTGAGGCCTCGGGTGCGGAGTTTTTGACGTCGTCGCCCATAGCCAAATTGCGCGCACGCTTGTGCGCCATTTTTACAAAGTATTCAGATTGCCTCTCGGGTTTGCATCTCCAGCTGAATTGGGCATAGAATCAATTGTGTCAAGACGGTTTTTGAATTTGAGGCCTCTGGTGCGGAGTTTTTGACGTCGTCGCCCATAGCCAAATTGCGCGCACGCTTGTGCGCCGTTTTTACAAAGTTTTCAAATTGCCTCTCGGGTTTGCATTTCTAGCTAAAATTGGTCATAGAATCAATTGTGTCGAGACGGTTTTTTAATTTGAGGCCTCGGGTGCGGAGTTTTTGACGTCGTTGCCCATAGCCAAATTGCGCGCACGCTTGTGCGCCGTTTTTACAAAGTTTTCAGATTGCCTCTCGGGTTTGCATTCCCCACTGAATTGGCCATAGAATCAATTGTGTCGAGACGGTTTTTGAATTTGAGGCCTCGGGTGCGGAGTTTTTTACGTCGTCGCCCATAGCCAAACTTGCGCGCATGGTTGTGTGCCATTTTTACAAAGTTTTCAGATTGCCTCCCAAGTTTGCATCCCTCACTGAATTGGCCATAGAATCAATTGTGTCGAGACGGTTTTTGAATTTGAGGCCTCGGGTGCGGAGTTTTTGACGTCGTCGCCCATAGCCAAATTGCGCGCACGCTTGTGCGCCGTTTTTACAAAGTTTTCAGATTGCCTCTCGGGTTTGCATATCTAGCTGAATTGGCCATAGAATCAATTGTGTCGAGACGGTTTTTGAATTTGAGGCCTCGGGTGCGGAGTTTTTGACGTCGTCGCCCATAGCCAAATTGCGCGCACGCTTGTGCGCCGTATTTACAAAGTTTTCAGATTGCCTCTCGGGTTTGAATTTCCCACTGAATTGGACATATAATCAATTGTGTCAAGACGGTTTTTGAATTTGAGGCCTCGGGTGCGGAGTTTTTGACGTCGTCGCCCATAGCCAAACTTGCGCGCATGGTTGTGTGCCATTTTTACAAAGTTTTCAGATTGCCTCCCAAGTTTGCATCCCTCACTGAATTGGCCATAGAATCAATTGTGTCGAGACAATTTTTTAATTTGAGGCCTCGGGTGCGTAGTTTTTAACGTCGTCGCCCATAGCCAAATTGCGCGCACGCTTGTGCGCCGTTTTTACAAAGTTTTCAGATTGCCTCTCGGGTTTGCATATCTAGCTGAATTGGCCATAGAATCAATTGTGTCGAGACGGTTTTTGAATTTGAGGCCTCGGGTGCGGAGTTTTTGACGTCGTCGCCCATAGCCAAATTACGCGCACGCTTGTGCGCCGTTTTTACAAAGTTTTCAGATTGCCTCTCGGGTTTGCATTTCTAGCCAAAATTGGTCATAGAATCAATTGTGTCGAGACGGTTTTTGAATTTGAGGCCTCGGGTGCGGAGTTTTTGACGTCGTCGCCCATAGCCAAATTGCGCGCACGCTTGTGCGCCGTTTTTACAAAGTTTTCAGATTGCCTCTCGGGTTTGAATTTCCCACTGAATTGGCCATAGAATCAATTGTGTCGAGACGGTTTTTGAATTTGAGGCCTCGGGTGCGGAGTTTTTGACGTCGTCGCCCATAGCCAAATTGCGCGCACGCTTGTGCGCCGTATTTACAAAGTTTTCAGATTGCTTCTCGGGTTTGAATTTCCCACTGAATTGGCCATATAATCAATTGTGTCGAGACGGTTTTTGAATTTGAGGCCTCGGGTGCGGAGTTTTTGACGTCGTCGCCCATAGCCAAACTTGCGCGCATGGTTGTGTGCCATTTTTACAAAGTTTTCAGATTGCCTCCCAAGTTTGCATCCCTCACTGAATTGGCCATAGAATCAATTGTGTCGAGACAATTTTTGAATTTGAGGCCTCGGGTGCGTAGTTTTTGACGTCGTCGCCCATAGCCAAATTGCGCGCACGCTTGTGCGCCGTTTTTACAAAGTTTTCAGATTGCCTCTCGGGTTTGCACTTCTAGCTGAATTGGCCATAGAATCAATTTTGTCGAGACGGTTTTTGAATTTGAGGCCTCGGGTGCGGAGTTTTTGACGTCGTCGCCCATAGCCAAATTGCGCGCACGCTTGTGCGCCATTTTTACAAAGTATTCAGATTGCCTCTCGGGTTTGCATCTCCAGCTGAATTGGGCATAGAATCAATTGTGTCAAGACGGCTTTTGAATTTGAGGCCTCGGGTGCGGAGTTTCTGACGTCGTCACCAATAGCCAAATTGCGCGCACGCTTGTGCGCCGTTTTTACAAAGTTTTCAGATTGCCTCTCGGGTTTGCATATCTAGCTGAATTGGCCATAGAATCAATTTTGTCGAGACGGTTTTTGAATTTGAGGCCTCGGGTGCGGAGTTTTTGACGTCGTCGCCCCTAACCAAATTGCGCGCACGCTTGTGCGCCGTTTTTACAAAGTTTTCAGATTGCCATTCGGGTTTGCAGTTCTAGCTGAATTGGCCATAGAATCAATTGTGTCGAGACGGTTTTTGAATTTGAGGCCTCGGGTGCGGAGTTTTTGACGTCGTCGCCCATAGCCAAATTACGCGCACGCTTGTGCGCCGTTTTTACAAAGTTTTCAGATTGCCTCTCGGGTTTGCATTTCTAGCCAAAATTGGTCATAGAATCAATTGTGTCGAGACGGTTTTTGAATTTGAGGCCTCGGGTGCGGAGTTTTTGACGTCGTCGCCCATAGCCAAATTGCGCGCACGCTTGTGCGCCGTTTTTACAAAGTATTCAGATTGCCTCTCGGGTTTGCATCTCCAGCTGAATTGGCCATAGAATCAATTGTGTCAAGACGGTTTTTGAATTTGAGGCCTCGGGTGCGAAGTTTTTGACGTCGTCGCCCATAGCCAAATTGCGCGCACGCTTGTGCGCCGTTTTTACAAAGTTTTCAGATTGCCTCTCGGGTTTGCATTTCTAGCTGAATTGGCCATAGAATCAATTGCGTCGAGACGGTTTTTGAATTTGAGGCCTCGGGTGCGGAGTTTTTGACGTCGTCGCCCATAGTCAAATTGTGCGCACGCTTGTGCGCCGTTTTTATAAAGTATTCAGATTGCCTCTCGGGTTTGCATTTCTAGCTAAAATTGGTCATAGAATCAATTGTGTCGAGACGGTTTTTGAATTTGAGGCCTCGGGTGCAGAGTTTCTGACGTCGTCACCAATAGCCAAATTGCGCGCACGCTTGTGCGCCGTTTTTACAAAGTTTTCAGATTGCCTCTCGGGTTTGAATTTCCCACTGAATTGGCCATAGAATCAATTGTGTCGAGACGGTTTTTGAATTTGAGGCCTCGGGTGCGAAGTTTTTGACGTCGTCGCCCATAGCCAAATTGCGCGCACGCTTGTGCGCCGTTTTTACAAAGTTTTCAGATTGCCTCTCGGGTTTGCACTTCTAGCTGAATTGGCCATAGAATCAATTTTGTCGAGACGGTTTTTGAATTTGAGGCCTCGGGTGCGGAGTTTTTGACGTCGTCGCCCCTAACCAAATTGCGCGCACGCTTGTGCGCCGTTTTTACAAAGTTTTTAGATTGCCATTCGGGTTTGCAGTTCTAGCTGAATTGGCCATAGAATCAATTGTGTCGAGACGGTTTTTGAATTTGAGGCCTCGGGTGCAGAGTTTCTGACGTCGTCACCAATAGCCAAATTGCGCGCACGCTTGTGCGCCGTTTTTACAAAGTTTTCAGATTGCCTCTCGGGTTTGAATTTCCCACTGAATTGGCCATAGAATCAATTGTGTCGAGACGGTTTTTGAATTTGAGGCCTCGGGTGCGAAGTTTTTGACGTCGTCGCCCATAGCCAAATTGCGCGCACGCTTGTGCGCCGTTTTTACAAAGTTTTCAGATTGCCTCTCGGGTTTGCACTTCTAGCTGAATTGGCCATAGAATCAATTTTGTCGAGACGGTTTTTGAATTTGAGGCCTCGGGTGCGGAGTTTTTGACGTCGTCGCCCCTAACCAAATTGCGCGCACGCTTGTGCGCCGTTTTTACAAAGTTTTCAGATTGCCATTCGGGTTTGCAGTTCTAGCTGAATTGGCCATAGAATCAATTGTGTCGAGACGGTTTTTGAATTTGAGGCCTCGGGTGCGGAGTTTTTGACGTCGTCGCCCATAGCCAAATTACGCGCACGCTTGTGCGCCGTTTTTACAAAGTTTTCAGATTGCCTCTCGGGTTTGCATTTCTAGCCAAAATTGGTCATAGAATCAATTGTGTCGAGACGGTTTTTGAATTTGAGGCCTCGGGTGCGGAGTTTTTGACGTCGTCGCCCATAGCCAAATTGCGCGCACGCTTGTGCGCCGTTTTTACAAAGTTTTCAGATTGCCTCTCGGGTTTGAATTTCCCACTGAATTGGCCATAGAATCAATTGTGTCGAGACGGTTTTTGAATTTGAGGCCTCGGGTGCGGAGTTTTTGACGTCGTCGCCCATAGCCAAATTGCGCGCACGCTTGTGCGCCGTATTTACAAAGTTTTCAGATTGCTTCTCGGGTTTGAATTTCCCACTGAATTGGCCATATAATCAATTGTGTCGAGACGGTTTTTGAATTTGAGGCCTCGGGTGCGGAGTTTTTGACGTCGTCGCCCATAGCCAAACTTGCGCGCATGGTTGTGTGCCATTTTTACAAAGTTTTCAGATTGCCTCCCAAGTTTGCATCCCTCACTGAATTGGCCATAGAATCAATTGTGTCGAGACAATTTTTGAATTTGAGGCCTCGGGTGCGTAGTTTTTGACGTCGTCGCCCATAGCCAAATTGCGCGCACGCTTGTGCGCCGTTTTTACAAAGTTTTCAGATTGCCTCTCGGGTTTGCACTTCTAGCTGAATTGGCCATAGAATCAATTTTGTCGAGACGGTTTTTGAATTTGAGGCCTCGGGTGCGGAGTTTTTGACGTCGTCGCCCATAGCCAAATTGCGCGCACGCTTGTGCGCCATTTTTACAAAGTATTCAGATTGCCTCTCGGGTTTGCATCTCCAGCTGAATTGGGCATAGAATCAATTGTGTCAAGACGGTTTTTGAATTTGAGGCCTCTGGTGCGGAGTTTTTGACGTCGTCGCCCATAGCCAAATTGCGCGCACGCTTGTGCGCCGTTTTTACAAAGTTTTCAAATTGCCTCTCGGGTTTGCATTTCTAGCTAAAATTGGTCATAGAATCAATTGTGTCGAGACGGCTTTTGAATTTGAGGCCTTGGGTGCAGAGTTTCTGACGTCGTCACCAATAGCCAAATTGCGCGCACGCTTGTGCGCCGTTTTTACAAAGTTTTCAGATTGCCTCTCGGGTTTGAATCTCCCACTGAATTGGCCATAGAATCAATTGTGTCGAGACGGTTTTTGAATTTGAGGCCTCGGGTGCGAAGTTTTTGACGTCGTCGCCCATAGCCAAATTGCGCGCACGCTTGTGCGCCGTTTTTACAAAGTTTTCAGATTGCCTCTCGGGTTTGCACTTCTAGCTGAATTGGCCATAGAATCAATTTTGTCGAGACGGTTTTTGAATTTGAGGCCTCGGGTGCGGAGTTTTTGACGTCGTCGGCCCTAACCAAATTGTGCGCACGCTTGTGCGCCGTTTTTACAAAGTTTTCAGATTGCCATTCGGGTTTGCAGTTCTTGCTGAATTGGCCATAGAATCAATTGTGTCGAGACGGTTTTTGAATTTGAGGCCTCGGGTGCGGAGTTTTTGACGTCGTCGGCCCTAACCAAATTGTGCGCACGCTTGTGCGCCGTTTTTACAAAGTTTTCAGATTGCCATTCGGGTTTGCAGTTCTTGCTGAATTGGCCATAGAATCAATTGTGTCGAGACGGTTTTTGAATTTGAGGCCTCGGGTGCGGAGTTTTTGACGTCGTCGCCCATAGTCAAATTGCGCGCACGGTTGTGCGCCGTTTTTACAAAGTTTTCAAATTGCCTCTCGGGTTTGCATTTCTAGCTAAAATTGGTCATAGAATCAATTGGGTCGAGACGGTTTTTGAATTTGAGGCCTCGGGTGCGGAGTTTTTGACGTCGTCGCCCATAGCCAAATTGCGCGCACGCTTGTGCGCCGTTTTTACAAAGTTTTCAAATTGCCTCTCGGGTTTGAATTTCCCACTGAATTGGCCATAGAATCAATTGTGTCGAGACTGTTTTTGAATTTGAGGCCTCGGGTGTGGAGTTTTTGACGTCGTCGCCCATAGCCAAATTGTGCGCACGCTTGTGCGCCGTTTTTACAAAGTTTTCAGATTGCCTCTCGGGTTTGCACTTCTAGCTGAATTGGCCATAGAATCAATTGCGTCGAGACGGTTTTTGAATTTGAGGCCTCGGGTGCGGAGTTTTTGACGTCGTCGCCCATAGTCAAATTGTGCGCACGCTTGTGCGCCGTTTTTACAAAGTATTCAGATTGCCTCTCGGGTTTGCATTTCTAGCTAAAATTGGTCATAGAATCAATTGTGTCGAGACGGTTTTTGAATTTGAGGCCTCGGGTGCAGAGTTTCTGACGTCGTCACCAATAGCCAAATTGCGCGCACGCTTGTGCGCCGTTTTTACAAAGTTTTCAGATTGCCTCTCGGGTTTGAATTTCCCACTGAATTGGCCATAGAATCAATTGTGTCGAGACGGTTTTTGAATTTGAGGCCTCGGGTGCGAAGTTTTTGACGTCGTCGCCCATAGCCAAATTGCGCGCACGCTTGTGCGCCGTTTTTACAAAGTTTTCAGATTGCCTCTCGGGTTTGCATTTCTAGCTGAATTGGCCATAGAATCAATTGCGTCGAGACGGTTTTTGAATTTGAGGCCTCGGGTGCGGAGTTTTTGACGTCGTCGCCCATAGTCAAATTGTGCGCACGCTTGTGCGCCGTTTTTATAAAGTATTCAGATTGCCTCTCGGGTTTGCATTTCTAGCTAAAATTGGTCATAGAATCAATTGTGTCGAGACGGTTTTTGAATTTGAGGCATCGGGTGCAGAGTTTCTGACGTCGTCACCAATAGCCAAATTGCGCGCACGCTTGTGCGCCGTTTTTACAAAGTTTTCAGATTGCCTCTCGGGTTTGAATTTCCCACTGAATTGGCCATAGAATCAATTGTGTCGAGACGGTTTTTGAATTTGAGGCCTCGGGTGCGAAGTTTTTGACGTCGTCGCCCATAGCCAAATTGCGCGCACGCTTGTGCGCCGTTTTTACAAAGTTTTCAGATTGCCTCTCGGGTTTGCACTTCTAGCTGAATTGGCCATAGAATCAATTTTGTCGAGACGGTTTTTGAATTTGAGGCCTCGGGTGCGGAGTTTTTGACGTCGTCGCCCCTAACCAAATTGCGCGCACGCTTGTGCGCCGTTTTTACAAAGTTTTTAGATTGCCATTCGGGTTTGCAGTTCTAGCTGAATTGGCCATAGAATCAATTGTGTCGAGACGGTTTTTGAATTTGAGGCCTCGGGTGCAGAGTTTCTGACGTCGTCACCAATAGCCAAATTGCGCGCACGCTTGTGCGCCGTTTTTACAAAGTTTTCAGATTGCCTCTCGGGTTTGAATTTCCCACTGAATTGGCCATAGAATCAATTGTGTCGAGACGGTTTTTGAATTTGAGGCCTCGGGTGCGAAGTTTTTGACGTCGTCGCCCATAGCCAAATTGCGCGCACGCTTGTGCGCCGTTTTTACAAAGTTTTCAGATTGCCTCTCGGGTTTGCACTTCTAGCTGAATTGGCCATAGAATCAATTTTGTCGAGACGGTTTTTGAATTTGAGGCCTCGGGTGCGGAGTTTTTGACGTCGTCGCCCCTAACCAAATTGCGCGCACGCTTGTGCGCCGTTTTTACAAAGTTTTCAGATTGCCATTCGGGTTTGCAGTTCTAGCTGAATTGGCCATAGAATCAATTGTGTCGAGACGGTTTTTGAATTTGAGGCCTCGGGTGCGGAGTTTTTGACGTCGTCGCCCATAGTCAAATTGCGCGCACGGTTGTGCGCCATTTTTACAAAGTTTTCAGATTGCCTCTCGTGTTTGCATTTCTAGCTGAATTGGCCATAGAATCAATTGTGTCGAGACAGTTTTTGAATTTGAGGCCTCGGGTGCGGAGTTTTTGACGTCGTCGCCCATAGTCAAATTGCGCGCACGGTTGTGCGCCATTTTTACAAAGATTTTAGATTGCCTCTCGGGTTTACATTTCTAGCTGAATTGGCCATAGAATCAATTGTGTCGAGACGGTTTTTAAATTTGAGGCCTCGGGTGCGGAGTTTTTGACGTCGTCGCCCATAGTCAAATTGCGCGCACGGTTGTGCGCCGTTTTTACAAAGTTTTCAAATTGCCTCTCGGGTTTGCATTTCTAGCTAAAATTGGTCATAGAATCAATTGGGTCGAGACGGTTTTTGAATTTGAGGCCTCGGGTGCGGAGTTTTTGACGTCGTCGCCCATAGCCAAATTGCGCGCACGCTTGTGCGCCGTTTTTACAAAGTTTTCAAATTGCCTCTCGGGTTTGAATTTCCCACTGAATTGGCCATAGAATCAATTGTGTCGAGACGGTTTTTGAATTTGAGGCCTCGGGTGCGGAGTTTTTGACGTCGTCGCCCATAGCCAAATTGTGTGCACGCTTGTGCGCCGTTTTTACAAAGTTTTCAGATTGCCTCTCGGGTTTGCATTTCTAGCTGAATTGGCCATAGAATCAATTGCGTCGAGACGGTTTTTGAATTTGAGGCCTCGGGTGCGGAGTTTTTGACGTCGTCGCCCATAGTCAAATTGTGCGCACGCTTGTGCGCCGTTTTTACAAAGTATTCAGATTGCCTCTCGGGTTTGCATTTCTAGCTGAATTGGTCATAGAATCAATTGTGCCGAGACGGTTTTTGAATTTGAGGCCTCGGGTGCGGAGTTTTTGACGTCGTCGCCCCTAACCAAATTGCGCGCACGCTTGTGCGCCATTTTTACAAAGTTTTTAGATTGCCATTCGGGTTTGCAGTTCTAGCTGAATTGGCCATAGAATCAATTGTGTCGAGACGGTTTTTGAATTTGAGGCCTCGGGTGCAGAGTTTCTGACGTCGTCACCAATAGCCAAATTGCGCGCACGCTTGTGCGCCGTTTTTACAAAGTTTTCAGATTGCCTCTCGGGTTTGAATTTCCCACTGAATTGGCCATAGAATCAATTGTGTCGAGACGGTTTTTGAATTTGAGGCCTCGGGTGCGAAGTTTTTGACGTCGTCGCCCATAGCCAAATTGCGCGCACGCTTGTGCGCCGTTTTTACAAAGTTTTCAGATTGCCTCTCGGGTTTGCACTTCTAGCTGAATTGGCCATAGAATCAATTTTGTCGAGACGGTTTTTGAATTTGAGGCCTCGGGTGCGGAGTTTTTGACGTCGTCGCCCCTAACCAAATTGCGCGCACGCTTGTGCGCCGTTTTTACAAAGTTTTTAGATTGCCATTCGGGTTTGCAGTTCTAGCTGAATTGGCCATAGAATCAATTGTGTCGAGACGGTTTTTGAATTTGAGGCCTCGGGTGCAGAGTTTCTGACGTCGTCACCAATAGCCAAATTGCGCGCACGCTTGTGCGCCGTTTTTACAAAGTTTTCAGATTGCCTCTCGGGTTTGAATTTCCCACTGAATTGGCCATAGAATCAATTGTGTCGAGACGGTTTTTGAATTTGAGGCCTCGGGTGCGAAGTTTTTGACGTCGTCGCCCATAGCCAAATTGCGCGCACGCTTGTGCGCCGTTTTTACAAAGTTTTCAGATTGCCTCTCGGGTTTGCACTTCTAGCTGAATTGGCCATAGAATCAATTTTGTCGAGACGGTTTTTGAATTTGAGGCCTCGGGTGCGGAGTTTTTGACGTCGTCGCCCCTAACCAAATTGCGCGCACGCTTGTGCGCCGTTTTTACAAAGTTTTCAGATTGCCATTCGGGTTTGCAGTTCTAGCTGAATTGGCCATAGAATCAATTGTGTCGAGACGGTTTTTGAATTTGAGGCCTCGGGTGCGGAGTTCTTGACGTCGTCGCCCATAGTCAAATTGCGCGCACGGTTGTGCGCCATTTTTACAAAGTTTTCAGATTGCCTCTCGTGTTTGCATTTCTAGCTGAATTGGCCATAGAATCAATTGTGTCGAGACGGTTTTTGAATTTGAGGCCTCGGGTGCGGAGTTTTTGACGTCGTCGCCCAAAGTCAAATTGCGCGCACGGTTGTGCGCCATTTTTACAAAGATTTCAGATTGCCTCTCGGGTTTACATTTCTAGCTGAATTGGCCATATAATCAATTGTGTCGAGACGGTTTTTAAATTTGAGGCCTCGGGTGCGGAGTTTTTGACGTCGTCGCCCATAGTCAAATTGCGCGCACGGTTGTGCGCCGTTTTTACAAAGTTTTCAAATTGCCTCTCGGGTTTGCATTTCTAGCTAAAATTGGTCATAGAATCAATTGGGTAGAGACGGTTTTTGAATTTGAGGCCTTTGGTGCGGAGTTTTTGACGTCGTCGCCCAAAGCCAAATTGCGCGCACGCTTGTGCACCGTTTTTACAAAGTTTTCAGATTGCCTCTCGGGTTTGCATTTCTAGCTGAATTGGCCATAGAATCAATTGCGTCGAGACGGTTTTTGAATTTGAGGCCTCGGGTGCGGAGTTTTTGACGTCGTCGCCCATAGTCAAATTGTGCGCACGCTTGTGCGCCGTTTTTACAAAGTATTCAGATTGCCTCTCGGGTTTGCATTTCTAGCTGAATTGGTCATAGAATCAATTGTGCCGAGACGGTTTTTGAATTTCAGGCCTCGGGTGCGGAGTTTTTGACGTCGTCGACCATAACCAAATTGCGCGCACGCTTGTGCGCCGTTTTTACAAAGTTTTCAAAATGCCTCTCGGGTTTGCATTTCTAGCTAAAATTGGTCATAGAATCAATTGTGTCGAGACGGTTTTTGAATTTGAGGCCACGGGTGCGGAGTTTTTGACGTCGTCGCCCATAGCCAAATTGCGCGCACGCTTGTGCGCCGTTTTTACAAAGTTTTTAGATTGCCTCTCGGGTTTGCATTTCTATATGAATTCGCCATAGAATCAATTGTGTCGAGACGGTTTTTGAATTTGAGGCCTCGGGTGCGGAGTTTTTGACGTCGTCGCCCATAGTCAAATTGCGCGCACGCTTGTGCGCCGTTTTTACAAAGTATTCAGATTGCCTCTCGGGTTTGCATCTCCAGCCGAATTGGCCATAGAATCAATTGTGTCGAGACGGTTTTTGAATTTGAGGCCTCTGGTGCGGAGTTTTTGACGTCGTCGCCCATAGCCAAATTGCGCGCACGCTTGTGCGCCGTTTTTACAAAGTTTTCAAATTGCCTCTCGGGTTTGCATTTCCAGCTAAAATTGGTCATAGAATCTATTGTGTCGAGACGGTTTTTGAATTTGAGGCCTCGGGTGCAGAGTTTCTGACGTCGTCACCAATAGCCAAATTGCGCGCACGCTTGTGCGCCGTTTTTACAAAGTTTTCAGATTGCCTCTCGGGTTTGAATTTCCCACTGAATTGGCCATAGAATCAATTGTGTCGAGACGGTTTTTGAATTTGAGGCCTCGGGTGCGAAGTTTTTGACGTCGTCGCCTATAGCCAAATTGCGCGCACGCTTGTGCGCCGTTTTTACAAAGTTTTCAGATTGCCTCTCGGGTTTGCACTTCTAGCTGAATTGGCCATAGAATCAATTTTGTCGAGACGGTTTTTGAATTTGAGGCCTCGGGTGCGGAGTTTTTGACGTCGTCGCCCCTAACCAAATTGCGCGCCGTTTTTACAAAGTTTTCAGATTGGCATTCGGGTTTGCAGTTCTAGCTGAATTGGCCATAGAATCAATTGTGTCGAGACGGTTTTTGAATTTGAGGCCTCGGGTGCGGAGTTTTTGACGTCGTCGCCCATAGTCAAATTGCGCGCACGATTGTGCGCCATTTTTACAAAGTTTTCAGATTGCCTCTCGGGTTTGCATTTCTAGCTGAATTGGCCATAGAATCAATTGTGTCGAGACGGTTTTTGAATTTGAGGCCTCGGGTGTGGAGTTTTTGACGTCGTCGCCCATAGTCAAATTGCGCGCACGCTTGTGCGCCGTTTTTACAAAGTTTTCAAATTGCCTCTCGGGTTTGCATTTCTAGCTAAAATTGGTCATAGAATCAATTGGGTCGAGACGGTTTTTGAATTTGAGGCCTCGGGTGCGGAGTTTTTGACGTCGTCGCCCAAAGCCAAATTGCGCGCACGCTTGTGCGCCGTTTTTACAAAGTTTTCAAATTGCCTCTCGGGTTTGAATTTCCCACTGAATTGGCCATAGAATGAATTGTGTGGAGACGGTTTTTGAATTTGAGGCCTCGGGTGCGGAGTTTTTTACGTCGTCGCCCATAGCCAAATTGCGCGCACGCTTGTGCGCCGTTTTTACAAAGTTTTCAAATTGCCTCTCGGGTTTGAATTTCCCACTGAATTGGCCATAGAATCAATTGTGTCGAGACGGTTTTTGAATTTGAGGCCTCGGGTGCGGAGTTTTTGACGTCGTCGCCCATAGCCAAATTGTGTGCACGCTTGTGCGCCGTTTTTACAAAGTTTTCAGATTGCCTCTCGGGTTTGCATTTCTAGCTGAATTGGCCATAGAATCAATTGCGTCGAGACGGTTTTTGAATTTGAGGCCTCGGGTGCGGAGTTTTTGACGTCGTCGCCCATAGTCAAATTGTGCGCACGCTTGTGCGCCGTTTTTACAAAGTATTCAGATTGCCTCTCGGGTTTGCATTTCTAGCTGAATTGGCCATAGAATCAATTGTGCCGAGACGGTTTTTGAATTTGAGGCCTCGGGTGCGGAGTTTTTGACGTCGTCGACCATAACCAAATTGCGCGCACGCTTGTGCGCCGTTTTTACAAAGTTTTCAAAATGCCTCTCGGGTTTGCATTTCTAGCTAAAATTGGTCATAGAATCAATTGTGTCGAGACGGTTTTTGAATTTGAGGCCACGGGTGCGGAGTTTTTGACGTCGTCGCCCATAGCCAAATTGCGCGCACGCTTGTGCGCCGTTTTTACAAAGTTTTTAGATTGCCTCTCGGGTTTGCATTTCTATATGAATTCGCCATAGAATCAATTGTGTCGAGACGGTTTTTGAATTTGAGGCCTCGGGTGCGGAGTTTTTGACGTCGTCGCCCATAGTCAAATTGCGCGCACGGTTGTGCGCCATTTTTACAAAGTTTTCAGATTGCCTCTCGGGTTTGCATTTCTAGCTGAATTGGCCATAGAATCAATTGTGTCGAGACGGTTTTTGAATTTGAGGCCTCGGGTGTGGAGTTTTTGACGTCGTCGCCCATAGTCAAATTGCGCGCACGCTTGTGCGCCGTTTTTACAAAGTTTTCAAATTGCCTCTCGGGTTTGCATTTCTAGCTAAAATTGGTCATAGAATCAATTGGGTCGAGACGGTTTTTGAATTTGAGGCCTCGGGTGCGGAGTTTTTGACGTCGTCGCCCAAAGCCAAATTGCGCGCACGCTTGTGCGCCGTTTTTACAAAGTTTTCAAATTGCCTCTCGGGTTTGAATTTCCCACTGAATTGGCCATAGAATGAATTGTGTGGAGACGGTTTTTGAATTTGAGGCCTCGGGTGCGGAGTTTTTTACGTCGTCGCCCATAGCCAAATTGCGCGCACGCTTGTGCGCCGTTTTTACAAAGTTTTCAAATTGCCTCTCGGGTTTGAATTTCCCACTGAATTGGCCATAGAATCAATTATGTCGAGACGGTTTTTGAATTTGAGGCCTCGGGTGCGGAGTTTTTGACGTCGTCGCCCATAGCCAAATTGTGTGCACGCTTGTGCGCCGTTTTTACAAAGTTTTCAGATTGCCTCTCGGGTTTGCATTTCTAGCTGAATTGGCCATAGAATCAATTGCGTCGAGACGGTTTTTGAATTTGAGGCCTCGGGTGCGGAGTTTTTGACGTCGTCGCCCATAGTCAAATTGTGCGCACGCTTGTGCGCCGTTTTTACAAAGTATTCAGATTGCCTCTCGGGTTTGCATTTCTAGCTGAATTGGCCATAGAATCAATTGTGCCGAGACGGTTTTTGAATTTGAGGCCTCGGGTGCGGAGTTTTTGACGTCGTCGACCATAACCAAATTGCGCGCACGCTTGTGCGCCGTTTTTACAAAGTTTTCAAAATGCCTCTCGGGTTTGCATTTCTAGCTAAAATTGGTCATAGAATCAATTGTGTCGAGACGGTTTTTGAATTTGAGGCCACGGGTGCGGAGTTTTTGACGTCGTCGCCCATAGCCAAATTGCGCGCACGCTTGTGCGCCGTTTTTACAAAGTTTTTAGATTGCCTCTCGGGTTTGCATTTCTATATGAATTCGCCATAGAATCAATTGTGTCGAGACGGTTTTTGAATTTGAGGCCTCGGGTGCGGAGTTTTTGACGTCGTCGCCCATAGTCAAATTGCGCGCACGCTTGTGCGCCGTTTTTACAAAGTATTCAGATTGCCTCTCGGGTTTGCATCTCCAGCCGAATTGGCCATAGAATCAATTGTGTCGAGACGGTTTTTGAATTTGAGGCCTCTGGTGCGGAGTTTTTGACGTCGTCGCCCATAGCCAAATTGCGCGCACGCTTGTGCGCCGTTTTTACAAAGTTTTCAAATTGCCTCTCGGGTTTGCATTTCCAGCTAAAATTGGTCATAGAATCAATTGTGTCGAGACGGTTTTTGAATTTGAGGCCTCGGGTGCAGAGTTTCTGACGTCGTCACCAATAGCCAAATTGCGCGCACGCTTGTGCGCCGTTTTTACAAAGTTTTCAGATTGCCTCTCGGGTTTGAATTTCCCACTGAATTGGCCATAGAATCAATTGTGTCGAGACGGTTTTTGAATTTGAGGCCTCGGGTGCGAAGTTTTTGACGTCGTCGCCTATAGCCAAATTGCGCGCACGCTTGTGCGCCGTTTTTACAAAGTTTTCAGATTGCCTCTCGGGTTTGCACTTCTAGCTGAATTGGCCATAGAATCAATTTTGTCGAGATGGTTTTTGAATTTGAGGCCTCGGGTGCGGAGTTTTTGACGTCGTCGCCCCTAACCAAATTGCGCGCCGTTTTTACAAAGTTTTCAGATTGGCATTCGGGTTTGCAGTTCTAGCTGAATTGGCCATAGAATCAATTGTGTCGAGACGGTTTTTGAATTTGAGGCCTCGGGTGCGGAGTTTTTGACGTCGTCGCCCATAGTCAAATTGCGCGCACGGTTGTGCGCCATTTTTACAAAGTTTTCAGATTGCCTCTCGGGTTTGCATTTCTAGCTGAATTGGCCATAGAATCAATTGTGTCGAGACGGTTTTTGAATTTGAGGCCTCGGGTGTGGAGTTTTTGACGTCGTCGCCCATAGTCAAATTGCGCGCACGCTTGTGCGCCGTTTTTACAAAGTTTTCAAATTGCCTCTCGGGTTTGCATTTCTAGCTAAAATTGGTCATAGAATCAATTGGGTCGAGACGGTTTTTGAATTTGAGGCCTCGGGTGCGGAGTTTTTGACGTCGTCGCCCAAAGCCAAATTGCGCGCACGCTTGTGCGCCGTTTTTACAAAGTTTTCAAATTGCCTCTCGGGTTTGAATTTCCCACTGAATTGGCCATAGAATGAATTGTGTCGAGACGGTTTTTGAATTTGAGGCCTCGGGTGCGGAGTTTTTTACGTCGTCGCCCATAGTCAAATTGCGCGCACGGTTGTGCGCCATTTTTACAAAGTTTTCAGATTGCCTCTCGGGTTTGCATTTCTAGCTGAATTGGCCATAGAATCAATTTTGTCGATACGGTTTTTGAATTTGAGGCCTCAGGTGCAGAGTTTTTTACGTCGTCGCCCATAGCCAAATTGCGCGCACGCTTGTGCGCCGTTTTTACATAGTTTTCAAATTGCCTCTCGGGTTTGCACTTCTAGCTAAAATTGGTCATAGAATCAATTGTGCCGAGACAGTTTTTGAATTTGAGGCCTCGGGTGCAGAGTTTTTGACGTCGTCACCAATAGCCAAATTGCGCGCACGCTTGTGCGCTGTTTTTACAAAGTTTTCAGATTGCCTCTCGGGTTTGAATTTCCCACTGAATTGGCCATAGAATCAATTGTGTCGAGACAGTTTTTTAATTTGAGGCCTCGGGTGCGGAGTTTTTGACGTCGTTTCCCATAGCCAAATTGCGCGCACGCTTGTGCGCCGTTTTTACAAAGTTTTCAGATTGCCTCTCGGGTTTGCATTCCCCACTGAATTGGCCATAGAATCAATTGTGTCGAGACGGTTTTTGAATTTGAGGCCTCGGGTGCGGAGTTTTTGACGTCGTCGCCCATAGCCAAATTACGCGCACGCTTGTGCGCCGTTTTTACAAAGTTTTCAGATTGCCTCTCGGGTTTGCATTTCTAGCCAAAATTGGTCATAGAATCAATTGTGTCGAGACGGTTTTTGAATTTGAGGCCTCGGGTGCGGAGTTTTTGACGTCGTCGCCCATAGCCAAATTGCGCGCACGCTTGTGCGCCGTTTTTACAAAGTTTTCAGATTGCCTCTCGGGTTTGAATTTCCCACTGAATTGGCCATAGAATCAATTATGTCGAGACGGTTTTTGAATTTGAGGCCTCGGGTGCGGAGTTTTTGACGTCGTCGCCCATAGCCAAATTGCGCGCACGCTTGTGCGCCGTATTTACAAAGTTTTCAGATTGCCTCTCGGGTTTGAATTTCCCACTGAATTGGCCATATAATCAATTGTGTCGAGACGGTTTTTGAATTTGAGGCCTCGGGTGCGGAGTTTTTGACGTCGTCGCCCATAGCCAAACTTGCGCGCATGGTTGTGTGCCATTTTTACAAAGTTTTCAGATTGCCTCCCAAGTTTGCATCCCTCACTGAATTGGCCATAGAATCAATTGTGTCGAGACAATTTTTGAATTTGAGGCCTCGGGTGCGTAATTTTTGACGTCGTCGCCCATAGCCAAATTGCGCGCACGCTTGTGCGCCGTTTTTACAAAGTTTTCAGATTGCCTCTCGGGTTTGCATATCTAGCTGAATTGGCCATAGAATCAATTGTGTCGAGAGGGTTTTTGAATTTGAGGCCTCGGGTGCGGAGTTTTTGACGTCGTCGCCCATAGCCAAATTACGCGCACGCTTGTGCGCCGTTTTTACAAAGTTTTCAAATTGCCTCTCGGGTTTGCACTTCTAGCTAAAATTGGTCATAGAATCAATTGTGCCGAGACAGTTTTTGAATTTGAGGCCTCGGGTGCAGAGTTTTTGACGTCGTCACCAATAGCCAAATTGCGCGCACGCTTGTGCGCTGTTTTTACAAAGTTTTCAGATTGCCTCTCGGGTTTGAATTACCCACTGAATTGGCCATAGAATCAATTGTGTCGAGACGGTTTTTTAATTTGAGGCCTCGGGTGCGGAGTTTTTGACGTCGTTGCCCATAGCCAAATTGCGCGCACGCTTGTGCGCCGTTTTTACAAAGTTTTCAGATTGCCTCTCGGGTTTGCATTCCCCACTGAATTGGCCATAGAATCAATTGTGTCGAGACGGTTTTTGAATTTGAGGCCTCGGGTGCGGAGTTTTTGACGTCGTCGCCCATAGCCAAATTACGCGCACGCTTGTGCGCCGTTTTTACAAAGTTTTCAGATTGCCTCTCGGGTTTGCATTTCTAGCCAAAATTGGTCATAGAATCAATTGTGTCGAGACGGTTTTTGAATTTGAGGCCTCGGGTGCGGAGTTTTTGACGTCGTCGCCCAAAGCCAAATTGCGCGCACGCTTGTGCGCCGTTTTTACAAAGTTTTCAAATTGCCTCTCGGGTTTGAATTTCCAACTGAATTGGCCATAGAATCAATTGTGTCGAGACGGTTTTTGAATTTGAGGCCTCGGGTGCGGAGTTTTTTACGTCGTCGCCCATAGCCAAATTGCGCGCACGCTTGTGCGCCGTTTTTACAAAGTTTTCAGATTGCCTCTCGGGTTTGCATTTCTAGCTGAATTGGCCATAGAATCAATTTTGTCGATACGGTTTTTGAATTTGAGGCCTCGGGTGCAGAGTTTTTTACGTCGTCGCCCATAGCCAAATTGCGCGCACGCTTGTGCGCCGTTTTTACAAAGTTTTCAAATTGCCTCTCGGGTTTGCACTTCTAGCTAAAATTGGTCATAGAATCAATTGTGCCGAGACAGTTTTTGAATTTGAAGCCTCGGGTGCAGAGTTTTTGACGTCGTCACCAATAGCCAAATTGCGCGCACGCTTGTGCGCTGTTTTTACAAAGTTTTCAGATTGCCTCTCGGGTTTGAATTTCCCACTGAATTGGCCATAGAATCAATTGTGTCGAGACGGTTTTTTAATTTGAGGCCTCGGGTGCGGAGTTTTTGACGTCGTTGCCCATAGCCAAATTGCGCGCACGCTTGTGCGCCGTTTTTACAAAGTTTTCAGATTGCCTCTCGGGTTTGCATTCCCCACTGAATTGGCCATAGAATCAATTGTGTCGAGACGGTTTTTGAATTTGAGGCCTCGGGTGCGGAGTTTTTGACGTCGTCGCCCAAAGCCAAATTGCGCGCACGCTTGTGCGCCGTTTTTACAAAGTTTTCAAATTGCCTCTCGGGTTTGAATTTCCCACTGAATTGGCCATAGAATCAATTGTGTCGAGACGGTTTTTGAATTTGAGGCCTCGGGTGCGGAGTTTTTTACGTCGTCGCCCATAGCCAAATTGCGCGCACGCTTGTGCGCCGTTTTTACAAAGTTTTCAGATTGCCTCTCGGGTTTGCATTTCTAGCTGAATTGGCCATAGAATCAATTTTGTCGATACGGTTTTTGAATTTGAGGCCTCGGGTGCAGAGTTTTTTACGTCGTCGCCCATAGCCAAATTGCGCGCACGCTTGTGCGCCGTTTTTACAAAGTTTTCAAATTGCCTCTCGGGTTTGCACTTCTAGCTAAAATTGGTCATAGAATCAATTGTGCCGAGACAGTTTTTGAATTTGAAGCCTCGGGTGCAGAGTTTTTGACGTCGTCACCAATAGCCAAATTGCGCGCACGCTTGTGCGCTGTTTTTACAAAGTTTTCAGATTGCCTCTCGGGTTTGAATTTCCCACTGAATTGGCCATAGAATCAATTGTGTCGAGACGGTTTTTTAATTTGAGGCCTCGGGTGCGGAGTTTTTGACGTCGTTGCCCATAGCCAAATTGCGCGCACGCTTGTGCGCCGTTTTTACAAAGTTTTCAGATTGCCTCTCGGGTTTGCATTCCCCACTGAATTGGCCATAGAATCAATTGTGTCGAGACGGTTTTTGAATTTGAGGCCTCGGGTGCGGAGTTTTTGACGTCGTCGCCCATAGCCAAATTACGCGCACGCTTGTGCGCCGTTTTTACAAAGTTTTCAGATTGCCTCTCGGGTTTGCATTTCTAGCCAAAATTGGTCATAGAATCAATTGTGTCGAGACGGTTTTTGAATTTGAGGCCTCGGGTGCGGAGTTTTTGACGTCGTCGCCCATAGCCAAATTGCGCGCACGCTTGTGCGCCGTTTTTACAAAGTTTTCAGATTGCCTCTCGGGTTTGAATTTCCCACTGAATTGGCCATAGAATTAATTGTGTCGAGACGGTTTTTGAATTTGAGGCCTCGGGTGCGGAGTTTTTGACGTCGTCGCCCATAGCCAAATTGCGCGCACGCTTGTGCGCCGTTTTTACAAAGTTTTCAGATTGCCTCTCGGGTTTGCATTTCTAGCTGAATTGGCCATAGAATCAATTTTATCGATACGGTTTTTGAATTTGAGGCCTCGGGTGCAGAGTTTTTTACGTCGTCGCCCATAGCCAAATTGCGCGCACGCTTGTGCGCCGTTTTTACAAAGTTTTCAAATTGCCTCTCGGGTTTGCACTTCTAGCTAAAATTGGTCATAGAATCAATTGTGCCGAGACAGTTTTTGAATTTGAAGCCTCGGGTGCAGAGTTTTTGACGTCGTCACCAATAGCCAAATTGCGCGCACGCTTGTGCGCTGTTTTTACAAAGTTTTCAGATTGCCTCTCGGGTTTGAATTTCCCACTGAATTGGCCATAGAATCAATTGTGTCGAGACAGTTTTTTAATTTGAGGCCTCGGGTGCGGAGTTTTTGACGTCGTTGCCCATAGCCAAATTGCGCGCACGCTTGTGCGCCGTTTTTACAAAGTTTTCAGATTGCCTCTCGGGTTTGCATTCCCCACTGAATTGGCCATAGAATCAATTGTGTCGAGACGGTTTTTGAATTTGAGGCCTCGGGTGCGGAGTTTTTGACGTCGTCGCCCATAGCCAAATTACGCGCACGCTTGTGCGCCGTTTTTACAAAGTTTTCAGATTGCCTCTCGGGTTTGCATTTCTAGCCAAAATTGGTCATAGAATCAATTGTGTCGAGACGGTTTTTGAATTTGAGGCCTCGGGTGCGGAGTTTTTGACGTCGTCGCCCATAGCCAAATTGCGCGCACGCTTGTGCGCCGTTTTTACAAAGTTTTCAGATTGCCTCTCGGGTTTGAATTTCCCACTGAATTGGCCATAGAATCAATTGTGTCGAGACGGTTTTTGAATTTGAGGCCTCGGGTGCGGAGTTTTTGACGTCGTCGCCCATAGCCAAATTGCGCGCACGCTTGTGCGCCGTATTTACAAAGTTTTCAGATTGCCTCTCGGGTTTGAATTTCCCACTGAATTGGCCATATAATCAATTGTGTCGAGACGGTTTTTGAATTTGAGGCCTCGGGTGCGGAGTTTTTTACGTCGTCGCCCATAGCCAAACTTGCGCGCATGGTTGTGTGCCATTTTTACAAAGTTTTCAGATTGCCTCCCAAGTTTGCATCCCTCACTGAATTGGCCATAGAATCAATTGTGTCGAGACGGTTTTTAAATTTGAGGCCTCGGGTGCGGAGTTTTTGACGTCGTCGCCCATAGCCAAACATGCGCGCATGGTTATGTGCCATTTTTACAAAGTTTTCAGATTGCCTCTCAAGTTTGCATCCCTCACTGAATTGGCCATAGAATCAATTGTGTCGAGACGGTTTTTGAATTTGAGGCCACGGGTGCGGAGTTTTTGACGTCGTCGCCCATAGCCAAATTGCGCGCACGCTTGTGCGCCGTTTTTACAAAGTTTTCAGATTGCCTCTCGGGTTTGCACTTCTATATGAATTGGCCATAGAATCAATTGTGTCGAGACGGTTTTTGAATTTGAGGCCTCGGGTGCGGAGTTTTTGACGTCGTCGCCCATAGCCAAACTTGCGCGCATGGTTGTGTGCCATTTTTACAAAGTTTTCAGATTGCCTCCCAAGTTTGCATCCCTCACTGAATTGGCCATAGAATCAATTTTGTCGAGACGGTTTTTGAATTTGAGGCCTCGGGTGCGGAGTTTTTGACGTCGTCGCCCCTAACCAAATTGCGCGCACGCTTGTGCGCCGTTTTTACAAAGTTTTCAGATTGCCATTCGGGTTTGCATTTCTAGCTGAATTGGCCATAGAATCAATTGTGTCGAGACGGTTTTTGAATTTGAGGCCTTGGGTGCGGAGTTTTTGACGTCGTCGCCCATAGCCAAACTTGCGCGCATGGTTGTGTGCCATTTTTACAAAGTTTTCAGATTGCCACCCAAGTTTGCATCCCTCACTGAATTGGCCATAGAATCAATTGTGTCGAGACGGTTTTTGAATTTGAGGCCTCGGGTGCGGAGTTTTTGACGTCGTCGCCCATAGCCAAATTGCGCGCACGCTTGTGCGCCGTTTTTACAAAGTTTTCAGATTGCCTCTCGGGTTTGCATATCTAGCTGAATTGGCCATAGAATCAATTGTGTCGAGACGGTTTTTGAATTTGAGGCCTCGGGTGCGGAGTTTTTGACGTCGTCGCCCATAGCCTAATTGCGCGCACGCTTGTGCGCCGTTTTTACAAAGTTTTCAGATTGCCTCTCGGGTTTGAATTTCTATCTGAATTGGCCATAGAATCAATTGTGTCGAGACGGTTTTTAAATTTGAGGCCTCGGGTGCGGAGTTTTTGACGTCGTCGCCCATAGCCAAACATGCGCGCATGGTTATGTGCCATTTTTACAAATTTTTCAGATTGCCTCTCAAGTTTGCATCCCTCACTGAATTGGCCATAGAATCAATTGTGTCGAGACGGTTTTTGAATTTGAGGCCTCGGGTGCGGAGTTTTTGACGTCGTCGCCCATAGCCAAATTGCGTGCACGCTTGTGCGCCGTTTTTACAAAGTTTTCAAATTGCCTCTCGGGTTTGCATTTCTAGCTAAAATTGGTCATAGAATCAATTGTGTCGAGACGGTTTTTGAATTTGAGGCCACGGGTGCGGAGTTTTTGACGTCGTCGCCCATAGCCAAATAGCGCGCACGCTTGTGCGCCGTTTTTACAAAGTTTTCAGATTGCCTCTCGGGTTTGCACTTCTATATGAATTGGCCATAGAATCAATTGTGTCGAGACGGTTTTTGAATTTGAGGCCTCGGGTGCGGAGTTTTTTACGTCGTCGCCCATAGCCAAATTGCGCGCACGCTTGTGCGCCGTTTTTACAAAGTTTTCAGATTGCCTCTCGGGTTTGCACTTCTAGCTGAATTGGCCATAGAATCAATTTTGTCGAGACGGTTTTAGAATTTGAGGCCTCGGGTGCGGAGTTTTTGACGTCGTCGCCCTAACCAAATTGCGCGCACGCTTGTGCGCCGTTTTTACAAAGTTTTCAGATTGCCATTCGGGTTTGCAGTTCTAGCTGAATTGGCCATAGAATCAATTGTGTCGAGACGGTTTTTGAATTTGAGGCCTCGGGTGCGGAGTTTTTGACGTCGTCGCCCATAGTCAAATTGCGCGCACGGTTGTGCGCCATTTTTACAAAGTTTTCAGATTGCCTCTCGTGTTTGCATTTCTAGCTGAATTGGCAATAGAATCAATTGTGTCGAGACGGTTTTTGAATTTGAGGCCTCGGGTGCGGAGTTTTTGACGTCGTCGCCCATAGTCAAATTGCGCGCACGGTTGTGCGCCATTTTTACAAAGATTTCAGATTGCCTCTCGGGTTTACATTTCTAGCTGAATTGGCCATAGAATCAATTGTGTCGAGACGGTTTTTAAATTTGAGGCCTCGGGTGCGGAGTTTTTGACGTCGTCGCCCATAGTCAAATTGCGCGCACGGTTGTGCGCCGTTTTTACAAAGTTTTCAAATTGCCTCTCGGGTTTGCATTTCTAGCTAAAATTGGTCATAGAATCAATTGGGTCGAGACGGTTTTTGAATTTGAGGCCTCGGGTGCGGAGTTTTTGACGTCGTCGCCCATAGCCAAATTGCGCGCACGCTTGTGCGCCGTTTTTACAAAGTTTTCAAATTGCCTCTCGGGTTTGAATTTCCCACTGAATTGGCCATAGAATCAATTGTGTCGAGACGGTTTTTGAATTTGAGGCCTCGGGTGCGGAGTTTTTGACGTCGTCGCCCATAGCCAAATTGTGTGCACGCTTGTGCGCCGTTTTTACAAAGTTTTCAGATTGCCTCTCGGGTTTGCATTTCTAGCTGAATTGGCCATAGAATCAATTGCGTCGAGATGGTTTTTGAATTTGAGGCCTCGGGTGCGGAGTTTTTGACGTCGTCGCCCATAGTCAAATTGTGCGCACGCTTGTGCGCCGTTTTTACAAAGTATTCAGATTGCCTCTCGGGTTTGCATTTCTAGCTGAATTGGCCATAGAATCGATTGTGCCGAGACGGTTTTTGAATTTGAGGCCTCGGGTGCGGAGTTTTTGACGTCGTCGACCATAACCAAATTGCGCGCACGCTTGTGCGCCGTTTTTACAAAGTTATCAAATTGCCTCTCGGGTTTGCATTTCTAGCTAAAATTGGTCATAGAATCAATTGTGTCGAGACGGTTTTTGAATTTGAGGCCACGGGTGCGAAGTTTTTGACGTCGTCGCCCATAGCCAAATTGCGCGCACGCTTGTGCGCCGTTTTTACAAAGTTTTTAGATTGCCTCTCGGGTTTGCATTTCTATATGAATTCGCCATAGAATCAATTGTGTCGAGACGGTTTTTGAATTTGAGGCCTCGGGTGCGGAGTTTTTGACGTCGTCGCCCATAGTCAAATTGCGCGCACGCTTGTGCGCCGTTTTTACAAAGTATTCAGATTGCCTCTCGGGTTTGCATCTCCAGCCGAATTGGCCATAGAATCAATTGTGTCGAGACGGTTTTTGAATTTGAGGCCTCTGGTGCGGAGTTTTTGACGTCGTCGCCCATAGCCAAATTGCGCGCACGCTTGTGCGCCGTTTTTACAAAGTTTTCAAATTGCCTCTCGGGTTTGCATTTCTAGCTAAAATTGGTCATAGAATCAATTGTGTCGAGACGGTTTTTGAATTTGAGGCCTCGGGTGCGGAGTTTTTGACGTCGTCGGCCCTAACCAAATTGCGCGCACGCTTGTGCGCCGTTTTTACAAAGTTTTCAGATTGCCATTCGGGTTTGCAGTTCTAGCTGAATTGGCCATAGAATCAATTGTGTCGAGACGGTTTTTGAATTTGAGGCCTCGGGTGCGGAGTTTTTGACGTCGTCGCCCATAGTCAAATTGCGCGCACGGTTGTGCGCCATTTTTACAAAGTTTTCAGATTGCCTCTCGGGTTTGCAGTTCTAGCTGAATTGGCCATAGAATCAATTGTGTCGAGACGGTTTTTGAATTTGAGGCCTCGGGTGCGGAGTTTTTGACGTCGTCGCCCATAGTCAAATTGCGCGCACGGTTGTGCGCCATTTTTACAAAGATTTCAGATTGCCTCTCGGGTTTACATTTCTAGCTGAATTGGCCATAGAATCAATTGTGTCGAGACGGTTTTTGAATTTGAGGCCTCGGGTGCGGAGTTTTTGACGTCGTCGCCCATAGTCAAATTGCGCGCACGGTTGTGCGCCGTTTTTACAAAGTTTTCAAATTGCCTCTCGGGTTTGCATTTCTAGCTAAAATTGGTCATAGAATCAATTGGGTCGAGACGGTTTTTTAATTTGAGGCCTCGGGTGCGGAGTTTTTGACGTCGTTGCCCATAGCCAAATTGCGCGCACGCTTGTGCGCCGTTTTTACAAAGTTTTCAGATTGCCTCTCGGGTTTGCATTCCCCACTGAATTGGCCATAGAATCAATTGTGTCGAGACGGTTTTTGAATTTGAGGCCTCGGGTGCGGAGTTTTTTACGTCGTCGCCCATAGCCAAACTTGCGCGCATGGTTGTGTGCCATTTTTACAAAGTTTTCAGATTGCCTCCCAAGTTTGCATCCCTCACTGAATTGGCCATAGAATCAATTGTGTCGAGACGGTTTTTGAATTTGAGGCCTCGGGTGCGAAGTTTTTGACGTCGTCGCCCATAGCCAAATTGCGTGCACGCTTGTGCGCCGTTTTTACAAAGTTTTCAGATTGCCTCTCGGGTTTGCATATCTAGCTGAATTGGCCATAGAATCAATTGTGTCGAGACGGTTTTTGAATTTGAGGCCTCGGGTGCGGAGTTTTTGACGTCGTCGCCCATAGCCAAATTGCGCGCACGCTTGTGCGCCGTATTTACAAAGTTTTCAGATTGCCTCTCGGGTTTGAATTTCCCACTGAATTGGACATATAATCAATTGTGTCGAGACGGTTTTTGAATTTGAGGCCTCGGGTGCGGAGTTTTTGACGTCGTCGCCCATAGCCAAACTTGCGCGCATGGTTGTGTGCCATTTTTACAAAGTTTTCAGATTGCCTCCCAAGTTTGCATCCCTCACTGAATTGGCCATAGAATCAATTGTGTCGAGACAATTTTTGAATTTGAGGCCTCGGGTGCGTAGTTTTTAACGTCGTCGCCCATAGCCAAATTGCGCGCACGCTTGTGCGCCGTTTTTACAAAGTTTTCAGATTGCCTCTCGGGTTTGCATATCTAGCTGAATTGGCCATAGAATCAATTGTGTCGAGACGGTTTTTGAATTTGAGGCCTCGGGTGCGGAGTTTTTGACGTCGTCGCCCATAGCCAAATTACGCGCACGCTTGTGCGCCGTTTTTACAAAGTTTTCAGATTGCCTCTCGGGTTTGCATTTCTAGCCAAAATTGGTCATAGAATCAATTGTGTCGAGACGGTTTTTGAATTTGAGGCCTCGGGTGCGGAGTTTTTGACGTCGTCGCCCATAGCCAAATTGCGCGCACGCTTGTGCGCCGTTTTTACAAAGTTTTCAGATTGCCTCTCGGGTTTGAATTTCCCACTGAATTGGCCATAGAATCAATTGTGTCGAGACGGTTTTTGAATTTGAGGCCTCGGGTGCGGAGTTTTTGACGTCGTCGCCCATAGCCAAATTGCGCGCACGCTTGTGCGCCGTATTTACAAAGTTTTCAGATTGCTTCTCGGGTTTGAATTTCCCACTGAATTGGCCATATAATCAATTGTGTCGAGACGGTTTTTGAATTTGAGGCCTCGGGTGCGGAGTTTTTGACGTCGTCGCCCATAGCCAAACTTGCGCGCATGGTTGTGTGCCATTTTTACAAAGTTTTCAGATTGCCTCCCAAGTTTGCATCCCTCACTGAATTGGCCATAGAATCAATTGTGTCGAGACAATTTTTGAATTTGAGGCCTCGGGTGCGTAGTTTTTGACGTCGTCGCCCATAGCCAAATTGCGCGCACGCTTGTGCGCCGTTTTTACAAAGTTTTCAGATTGCCTCTCGGGTTTGCACTTCTAGCTGAATTGGCCATAGAATCAATTTTGTCGAGACGGTTTTTGAATTTGAGGCCTCGGGTGCGGAGTTTTTGACGTCGTCGCCCATAGCCAAATTGCGCGCACGCTTGTGCGCCATTTTTACAAAGTATTCAGATTGCCTCTCGGGTTTGCATCTCCAGCTGAATTGGGCATAGAATCAATTGTGTCAAGACGGTTTTTGAATTTGAGGCCTCTGGTGCGGAGTTTTTGACGTCGTCGCCCATAGCCAAATTGCGCGCACGCTTGTGCGCCGTTTTTACAAAGTTTTCAAATTGCCTCTCGGGTTTGCATTTCTAGCTAAAATTGGTCATAGAATCAATTGTGTCGAGACGGCTTTTGAATTTGAGGCCTTGGGTGCAGAGTTTCTGACGTCGTCACCAATAGCCAAATTGCGCGCACGCTTGTGCGCCGTTTTTACAAAGTTTTCAGATTGCCTCTCGGGTTTGAATCTCCCACTGAATTGGCCATAGAATCAATTGTGTCGAGGCGGTTTTTGAATTTGAGGCCTCGGGTGCAGAGTTTCTGACGTCGTCACATATAGCCAAATTGCGCGCACGCTTGTGCGCCGTTTTTACAAAGTTTTCAGATTGCCTCTCGGGTTTGAATTTCCCACTGAATTGGCCATAGAATCAATTGTGTCGAGACGGTTTTTGAATTTGAGGCCTCGGGTGCGAAGTTTTTGACGTCGTCGCCTATAGCCAAATTGCGCGCACGCTTGTGCGCCGTTTTTACAAAGTTTTCAGATTGCCTCTCGGGTTTGCACTTCTAGCTGAATTGGCCATAGAATCAATTGTGTCGAGACGGTTTTTGAATTTGAGGCCTCGGGTGCGGAGTTTTTGACGTCGTCGCCCATAGTCAAATTGCGCGCACGGTTGTGCGCCATTTTTACAAAGTTTTCAGATTGCCTCTCGGGTTTGCAGTTCTAGCTGAATTGGCCATAGAATCAATTGTGTCGAGACGGTTTTTGAATTTGAGGTTCGGGTGCGGAGTTTTTGACGTCGTCGCCCATAGTCAAATTGCGCGCACGGTTGTGCGCCATTTTTACAAAGATTTCAGATTGCCTCTCGGGTTTACATTTCTAGCTGAATTGGCCATAGAATCAATTGTGTCGAGACGGTTTTTGAATTTGAGGCCTCGGGTGCGGAGTTTTTGACGTCGTCGCCCATAGTCAAATTGCGCGCACGGTTGTGCGCCGTTTTTACAAAGTTTTCAAATTGCCTCTCGGGTTTGCATTTCTAGCTAAAATTGGTCATAGAATCAATTGGGTCGAGACGGTTTTTGAATTTGAGGCCTCGGGTGCGGAGTTTTTGACGTCGTCGCCCATAGCCAAATTGCGCGCACGCTTGTGCGCCGTTTTTACAAAGTTTTCAAATTGCCTCTCGGGTTTGAATTTCCCACTGAATTGGCCATAGAATCAATTGTGTCGAGACTGTTTTTGAATTTGAGGCCTCGGCTGCGGAGTTTTTGACGTCGTCGCCCATAGCCAAATTGTGCGCACGCTTGTGCGCCGTTTTTACAAAGTTTTCAGATTGCCTCTCGGGTTTGCATTTCTAGCTGAATTGGCCATAGAATCAATTGCGTCGAGACGGTTTTTGAATTTGAGGCCTCGGGTGCGGAGTTTTTGACGTCGTCGCCCATAGTCAAATTGTGCGCACGCTTGTGCGCCGTTTTTACAAAGTATTCAGATTGCCTCTCGGGTTTGCATTTCTAGCTAAAATTGGTCATAGAATCAATTGTGTCGAGACGGTTTTTGAATTTGAGGCCTCGGGTGCAGAGTTTCTGACGTCGTCACCAATAGCCAAATTGCGCGCACGCTTGTGCGCCGTTTTTACAAAGTTTTCAGATTGCCTCTCGGGTTTGAATTTCCCACTGAATTGGCCATAGAATCAATTGTGTCGAGACGGTTTTTGAATTTGAGGCCTCGGGTGCGAAGTTTTTGACGTCGTCGCCCATAGCCAAATTGCGCGCATGCTTGTGCGCCGTTTTTACAAAGTTTTCAGATTGCCTCTCGGGTTTGCATTTCTAGCTGAATTGGCCATAGAATCAATTGCGTCGAGACGGTTTTTGAATTTGAGGCCTCGGGTGCGGAGTTTTTGACGTCGTCGCCCATAGTCAAATTGTGCGCACGCTTGTGCGCCGTTTTTATAAAGTATTCAGATTGCCTCTCGGGTTTGCATTTCTAGCTAAAATTGGTCATAGAATCAATTGTGTCGAGACGGTTTTTGAATTTGAGGCCTCGGGTGCAGAGTTTCTGACGTCGTCACCAATAGCCAAATTGCGCGCACGCTTGTGCGCCGTTTTTACAAAGTTTTCAGATTGCCTCTCGGGTTTGAATTTCCCACTGAATTGGCCATAGAATCAATTGTGTCGAGACGGTTTTTGAATTTGAGGCCTCGGGTGCGAAGTTTTTGACGTCGTCGCCCATAGCCAAATTGCGCGCACGCTTGTGCGCCGTTTTTACAAAGTTTTCAGATTGCCTCTCGGGTTTGCACTTCTAGCTGAATTGGCCATAGAATCAATTTTGTCGAGACGGTTTTTGAATTTGAGGCCTCGGGTGCGGAGTTTTTGACGTCGTCGCCCCTAACCAAATTGCGCGCACGCTTGTGCGCCGTTTTTACAAAGTTTTCAGATTGCCATTCGGGTTTGCAGTTCTAGCTGAATTGGCCATAGAATCAATTGTGTCGAGACGGTTTTTGAATTTGAGGCCTCGGGTGCAGAGTTTCTGACGTCGTCACCAATAGCCAAATTGCGCGCACGCTTGTGCGCCGTTTTTACAAAGTTTTCAGATTGCCTCTCGGGTTTGAATTTCCCACTGAATTGGCCATAGAATCAATTGTGTCGAGAAGGTTTTTGAATTTGAGGCCTCGGGTGCGAAGTTTTTGACGTCGTCGCCCATAGCCAAATTGCGCGCACGCTTGTGCGCCGTTTTTACAAAGTTTTCAGATTGCCTCTCGGGTTTGCACTTCTAGCTGAATTGGCCATAGAATCAATTTTGTCGAGACGGTTTTTGAATTTGAGGCCTCGGGTGCGGAGTTTTTGACGTCGTCGCCCCTAACCAAATTGCGCGCACGCTTGTGCGCCGTTTTTACAAAGTTTTCAGATTGCCATTCGGGTTTGCAGTTCTAGCTGAATTGGCCATAGAATCAATTGTGTCGAGACGGTTTTTGAATTTGAGGCCTCGGGTGCGGAGTTTTTGACGTCGTCGCCCATAGTCAAATTGCGCGCACGGTTGTGCGCCATTTTTACAAAGTTTTCAGATTGCCTCTCGTGTTTGCATTTCTAGCTGAATTGGCCATAGAATCAATTGTGTCGAGACGGTTTTTGAATTTGAGGCCTCGGGTGCGGAGTTTTTGACGTCGTCGCCCATAGTCAAATTGCGCGCACGGTTGTTCGCCATTTTTACAAAGATTTCAGATTGCCTCTCGGGTTTACATTTCTAGCTGAATTGGCCATAGAATCAATTGTGTCGAGACGGTTTTTAAATTTGAGGCCTCGGGTGCGGAGTTTTTGACGTCATCGCCCATAGTCAAATTGCGCGCACGGTTGTGCGCCGTTTTTACAAAGTTTTCAAATTGCCTCTCGGGTTTGCATTTCTAGCTAAAATTGGTCATAGAATCAATTGGGTCGAGACGGTTTTTGAATTTGAGGCCTCGGGTGCGGAGTTTTTGACGTCGTCGCCCATAGCCAAATTGCGCGCACGCTTGTGCGCCGTTTTTACAAAGTTTTCAAATTGCCTCTCGGGTTTGAATTTCCCACTGAATTGGCCATAGAATCAATTGTGTCGAGACGGTTTTTGAATTTGAGGCCTCGGGTGCGGAGTTTTTGACGTCGTCGCCCATAGCCAAATTGTGTGCACGCTTGTGCGCCGTTTTTACAAAGTTTTCAGATTGCCTCTCGGGTTTGCATTTCTAGCTGAATTGGGCATAGAATCAATTGCGTCGAGACGGTTTTTGAATTTGAGGCCTCGGGTGCGGAGTTTTTGACGTCGTCGCCCATAGTCAAATTGTG
This sequence comes from Galeopsis tetrahit, assembly GCA_963675135.1. Taxonomy (NCBI): domain Eukaryota; kingdom Viridiplantae; phylum Streptophyta; class Magnoliopsida; order Lamiales; family Lamiaceae; genus Galeopsis; species Galeopsis tetrahit. The sequence continues at coordinate 7,016,021 of OY776121.1, read as the reverse complement.
CGCACGCTTGTGCGCCGATTTTACAAAGTATTCAGATTGCCTCTCGGGTTTGCATTTCTAGCTGAATTGGCCATAGAATCAATTGTGCCGAGACGGTTTTTGAATTTGAGGCCTCGGGTGCGGAGTTTTTGACGTCGTCGACCATAACCAAATTGCGCGCACGCTTGTGCGCCGTTTTTACAAAGTTTTCAAAATGCCTCTCGGGTTTGCATTTCTAGCTAAAATTGGTCATAGAATCAATTGTGTCGAGACGGTTTTTGAATTTGAGGCCACGGGTGCGGAGTTTTTGACGTCGTCGCCCATAGCCAAATTGCGCGCACGCTTGTGCGCCGTTTTTACAAAGTTTTTAGATTGCCTCTCGGGTTTGCATTTCTATATGAATTCGCCATAGAATCAATTGTGTCGAGACGGTTTTTGAATTTGAGGCCTCGGGTGCGGAGTTTTTGACGTCGTCGCCCATAGTCAAATTGCGCGCACGCTTGTGCGCCGTTTTTACAAAGTATTCAGATTGCCTCTCGGGTTTGCATCTCCAGCCGAATTGGCCATAGAATCAATTGTGTCGAGACGGTTTTTGAATTTGAGGCCTCGGGTGCAGAGTTTCTGACGTCGTCACATATAGCCAAATTGCGCGCACGCTTGTGCGCCGTTTTTACAAAGTTTTCAGATTGCCTCTCGGGTTTGAATATCCCACTGAATTGGCCATAGAATCAATTGTGTCGAGACGGTTTTTGAATTTGAGGCCTCGGGTGCGAAGTTTTTGACGTCGTCGCCTATAGCCAAATTGCGCGCACGCTTGTGCGCCGTTTTTACAAAGTTTTCAGATTGCCTCTCGGGTTTGCACTTCTAGCTGAATTGGCCATAGAATCAATTTTGTCGAGACGGTTTTTGAATTTGAGGCCTCGGGTGCGGAGTTTTTGACGTCGTCGCCCCTAACCAAATTGCGCGCCGTTTATACAAAGTTTTCAGATTGGCATTCGGGTTTGCAGTTCTAGCTGAATTGGCCATAGAATCAATTGTGTCGAGACGGTTTTTGAATTTGAGGCCTCGGGTGCGGAGTTTTTGACGTCGTCGCCCATAGTCAAATTGCGCGCACGGTTGTGCGCCATTTTTACAAAGTTTTCAGATTGCCTCTCGGGTTTGCATTTCTAGCTGAATTGGCCATAGAATCAATTGTGTCGAGACGGTTTTTGAATTTGAGGCCTCGGGTGTGGAGTTTTTGACGTCGTCGCCCATAGTCAAATTGCGCGCACGCTTGTGCGCCGTTTTTACAAAGTTTTCAAATTGCCTCTCGGGTTTGCATTTCTAGCTAAAATTGGTCATAGAATCAATTGGGTCGAGACGGTTTTTGAATTTGAGGCCTCGGGTGCGGAGTTTTTGACGTCGTCGCCCAAAGCCAAATTGCGCGCACGCTTGTGCGCCGTTTTTACAAAGTTTTCAAATTGCCTCTCGGGTTTGAATTTCCCACTGAATTGGCCATAGAATGAATTGTGTCGAGACGGTTTTTGAATTTGAGGCCTCGGGTGCGGAGTTTTTTACGTCGTCGCCCATAGCCAAATTGCGCGCACGCTTGTGCGCCGTTTTTACAAAGTTTTCAGATTGCCTCTCGGGTTTGCATTTCTAGCTGAATTGGCCATAGAATCAATTTTGTCGATACGGTTTTTGAATTTGAGGCCTCGGGTGCAGAGTTTTTTACGTCGTCGCCCATAGCCAAATTGCGCGCACGCTTGTGCGCCGTTTTTACATAGTTTTCAAATTGCCTCTCGGGTTTGCACTTCTAGCTAAAATTGGTCATAGAATCAATTGTGCCGAGACAGTTTTTGAATTTGAGGCCTCGGGTGCAGAGTTTTTGACGTCGTCACCAATAGCCAAATTGCGCGCACGCTTGTGCGCTGTTTTTACAAAGTTTTCAGATTGCCTCTCGGGTTTGAATTTCCCACTGAATTGGCCATAGAATCAATTGTGTCGAGACAGTTTTTTAATTTGAGGCCTCGGGTGCGGAGTTTTTGACGTCGTTGCCCATAGCCAAATTGCGCGCACGCTTGTGCGCCGTTTTTACAAAGTTTTCAGATTGCCTCTCGGGTTTGCATTCCCCACTGAATTGGCCATAGAATCAATTGTGTCGAGACGGTTTTTGAATTTGAGGCCTCGGGTGCGGAGTTTTTGACGTCGTCGCCCATAGCCAAATTACGCGCACGCTTGTGCGCCGTTTTTACAAAGTTTTCAGATTGCCTCTCGGGTTTGCATTTCTAGCCAAAATTGGTCATAGAATCAATTGTGTCGAGACGGTTTTTGAATTTGAGGCCTCGGGTGCGGAGTTTTTGACGTCGTCGCCCATAGCCAAATTGCGCGCACGCTTGTGCGCCGTTTTTACAAAGTTTTCAGATTGCCTCTCGGGTTTGAATTTCCCACTGAATTGGCCATAGAATCAATTGTGTCGAGACGGTTTTTGAATTTGAGGCCTCGGGTGCGGAGTTTTTGACGTCGTCGCCCATAGCCAAATTGCGCGCACGCTTGTGCGCCGTATTTACAAAGTTTTCAGATTGCCTCTCGGGTTTGAATTTCCCACTGAATTGGCCATATAATCAATTGTGTCGAGACGGTTTTTGAATTTGAGGCCTCGGGTGCGGAGTTTTTGACGTCGTCGCCCATAGCCAAACTTGCGCGCATGGTTGTGTGCCATTTTTACAAAGTTTTCAGATTGCCTCCCAAGTTTGCATCCCTCACTGAATTGGCCATAGAATCAATTGTGTCGAGACAATTTTTGAATTTGAGGCCTCGGGTGCGTAGTTTTTGACGTCGTCGCCCATAGCCAAATTGCGCGCACGCTTGTGCGCCGTTTTTACAAAGTTTTCAAATTGCCTCTCGGGTTTGCACTTCTAGCTAAAATTGGTCATAGAATCAATTGTGCCGAGACAGTTTTTGAATTTGAGGCCTCGGGTGCAGAGTTTTTGACGTCGTCACCAATAGCCAAATTGCGCGCACGCTTGTGCGCTGTTTTTACAAAGTTTTCAGATTGCCTCTCGGGTTTGAATTTCCCACTGAATTGGCCATAGAATCAATTGTGTCGAGACGGTTTTTTAATTTGAGGCCTCGGGTGCGGAGTTTTTGACGTCATTGCCCATAGCCAAATTGCGCGCACGCTTGTGCGCCGTTTTTACAAAGTTTTCAGATTGCCTCTCGGGTTTGCATTCCCCACTGAATTGGCCATATAATCAATTGTGTCGAGACGGTTTTTGAATTTGAGGCCTCGGGTGCGGAGTTTTTGACGTCGTCGCCCATAGCCAAATTACGCGCACGCTTGTGCGCCGTTTTTACAAAGTTTTCAGATTGCCTCTCGGGTTTGCATTTCTAGCCAAAATTGGTCATAGAATCAATTGTGTCGAGACGGTTTTTGAATTTGAGGCCTCGGGTGCGGAGTTTTTGAAGTCGTCGCCCAAAGCCAAATTGCGCGCACGCTTGTGCGCCGTTTTTACAAAGTTTTCAAATTGCCTCTCGGGTTTGAATTTCCCACTGAATTGGCCATAGAATCAATTGTGTCGAGACGGTTTTTGAATTTGAGGCCTCGGGTGCGGAGTTTTTTACGTCGTCGCCCATAGCCAAATTGCGCGCACGCTTGTGCGCCGTTTTTACAAAGTTTTCAGATTGCCTCTCGGGTTTGCATTTCTAGCTGAATTGGCCATAGAATCAATTTTGTCGATACGGTTTTTGAATTTGAGGCCTCGGGTGCGGAGTTTTTGACGTCGTCGCCCATAGTCAAATTGTGCGCACGCTTGTGCGCCGTTTTTACAAAGTATTCAGATTGCCTCTCGGGTTTGCATTTCTAGCTGAATTGGCCATAGAATCAATTCTGCCGAGACGGTTTTTGAATTTGAGGCCTCGGGTGCGGAGTTTTTGACGTCGTCGACCATAACCAAATTGCGCGCACGCTTGTGCGCCGTTTTTACAAAGTTTTCAAAATGCCTCTCGGGTTTGCATTTCTAGCTAAAATTGGTCATAGAATCAATTGTGTCGAGACGGTTTTTGAATTTGAGGCCACGGGTGCGGAGTTTTTTACGTCGTCGCCCATAGCCAAATTGCGCGCACGCTTGTGCGCCGTTTTTACAAAGTTTTTAGATTGCCTCTCGGGTTTGCATTTCTATATGAATTCGCCATAGAATCAATTGTGTCGAGACGGTTTTTGAATTTGAGGCCTCGGGTGCGGAGTTTTTGACGTCGTCGCCCATAGTCAAATTGCGCGCACGCTTGTGCGCCGTTTTTACAAAGTATTCAGATTGCCTCTCGGGTTTGCATCTCCAGCCGAATTGGCCATAGAATCAATTGTGTCGAGACGGTTTTTGAATTTGAGGCCTCTGGTGCGGAGTTTTTGACGTCGTCGCCCATAGCCAAATTGCGCGCACGCTTGTGCGCCGTTTTTACAAAGTTTTCAAATTGCCTCTCGGGTTTGCATTTCTAGCTAAAATTGGTCATAGAATCAATTGTGTCGAGGCGGTTTTTGAATTTGAGGCCTCGGGTGCAGAGTTTCTGACGTCGTCACATATAGCCAAATTGCGCGCACGCTTGTGCGCCGTTTTTACAAAGTTTTCAGATTGCCTCTCGGGTTTGAATTTCCCACTGAATTGGCCATAGAATCAATTGTGTCGAGACGGTTTTTGAATTTGAGGCCTCGGGTGCGAAGTTTTTGACGTCGTCGCCTATAGCCAAATTGCGCGCACGCTTGTGCGCCGTTTTTACAAAGTTTTCAGATTGCCTCTCGGGTTTGCACTTCTAGCTGAATTGGCCATAGAATCAATTTTGTCGAGACGGTTTTTGAATTTGAGGCCTCGGGTGCGGAGTTTTTGACGTCGTCGCCCCTAACCAAATTGCGCGCCGTTTTTACAAAGTTTTCAGATTGGCATTCGGGTTTGCAGTTCTAGCTGAATTGGCCATAGAATCAATTGTGTCGAGACGGTTTTTGAATTTGAGGCCTCGGGTGCGGAGTTTTTGACGTCGTCGCCCATAGTCAAATTGCGCGCACGGTTGTGCGCCATTTTTACAAAGTTTTCTGATTGCCTCTCGGGTTTGCATTTCTAGCTGAATTGGCCATAGAATCAATTGTGTCGAGACGGTTTTTGAATTTGAGGCCTCGGGTGTGGAGTTTTTGACGTCGTCGCCCATAGTCAAATTGCGCGCACGCTTGTGCGCCGTTTTTACAAAGTTTTCAAATTGCCTCTCGGGTTTGCATTTCTAGCTAAAATTGGTCATAGAATCAATTGGGTCGAGACGGTTTTTGAATTTGAGGCCTCGGGTGCGGAGTTTTTGACGTCGTCGCCCAAAGCCAAATTGCGCGCACGCTTGTGCGCCGTTTTTACAAAGTTTTCAAATTGCCTCTCGGGTTTGAATTTCCCACTGAATTGGCCATAGAATGAATTGTGTCGAGACGGTTTTTGAATTTGAGGCCTCGGGTGCGGAGTTTTTTACGTCGTCGCCCATAGCCAAATTGCGCGCACGCTTGTGCGCCGTTTTTACAAAGTTTTCAGATTGCCTCTCGGGTTTGCATTTCTAGCTGAATTGGCCATAGAATCAATTTTGTCGATACGGTTTTTGAATTTGAGGCCTCGGGTGCAGAGTTTTTTACGTCGTCGCCCATAGCCAAATTGCGCGCACGCTTGTGCGCCGTTTTTACATAGTTTTCAAATTGCCTCTCGGGTTTGCACTTCTAGCTAAAATTGGTCATAGAATCAATTGTGCCGAGACAGTTTTTGAATTTGAGGCCTCGGGTGCAGAGTTTTTGACGTCGTCACCAATAGCCAAATTGCGCGCACGCTTGTGCGCTGTTTTTACAAAGTTTTCAGATTGCCTCTCGGGTTTGAATTTCCCACTGAATTGGCCATAGAATCAATTGTGTCGAGACAGTTTTTTAATTTGAGGCCTCGGGTGCGGAGTTTTTGACGTCGTTGCCCATAGCCAAATTGCGCGCACGCTTGTGCGCCGTTTTTACAAAGTTTTCAGATTGCCTCTCGGGTTTGCATTCCCCACTGAATTGGCCATAGAATCAATTGTGTCGAGACGGTTTTTGAATTTGAGGCCTCGGGTGCGGAGTTTTTGACGTCGTCGCCCATAGCCAAATTACGCGCACGCTTGTGCGCCGTTTTTACAAAGTTTTCAGATTGCCTCTCGGGTTTGCATTTCTAGCCAAAATTGGTCATAGAATCAATTGTGTCGAGACGGTTTTTGAATTTGAGGCCTCGGGTGCGGAGTTTTTGACGTCGTCGCCCATAGCCAAATTGCGCGCACGCTTGTGCGCCGTTTTTACAAAGTTTTCAGATTGCCTCTCGGGTTTGAATTTCCCACTGAATTGGCCATAGAATCAATTGTGTCGAGACGGTTTTTGAATTTGAGGCCTCGGGTGCGGAGTTTTTGACGTCGTCGCCCATAGCCAAATTGCGCGCACGCTTGTGCGCCGTATTTACAAAGTTTTCAGATTGCCTCTCGGGTTTGAATTTCCCACTGAATTGGCCATATAATCAATTGTGTCGAGACGGTTTTTGAATTTGAGGCCTCGGGTGCGGAGTTTTTGACGTCGTCGCCCATAGCCAAACTTGCGCGCATGGTTGTGTGCCATTTTTACAAAGTTTTCAGATTGCCTCCCAAGTTTGCATCCCTCACTGAATTGGCCATAGAATCAATTGTGTCGAGACAATTTTTGAATTTGAGGCCTCGGGTGCGTAGTTTTTGACGTCGTCGCCCATAGCCAAATTGCGCGCACGCTTGTGCGCCGTTTTTACAAAGTTTTCAGATTGCCTCTCGGGTTTGCATATATAGCTGAATTGGCCATAGAATCAATTGTGTCGAGACGGTTTTTGAATTTGAGGCCTCGGGTGCGGAGTTTTTGACGTCGTCGCCCATAGCCAAATTACGCGCACGCTTGTGCGCCGTTTTTACAAAGTTTTCAAATTGCCTCTCGGGTTTGCACTTCTAGCTAAAATTGGTCATAGAATCAATTGTGCCGAGACAGTTTTTGAATTTGAGGCCTCGGGTGCAGAGTTTTTGACGTCGTCACCAATAGCCAAATTGCGCGCACGCTTGTGCGCTGTTTTTACAAAGTTTTCAGATTGCCTCTCGGGTTTGAATTTCCCACTGAATTGGCCATAGAATCAATTGTGTCGAGACGGTTTTTTAATTTGAGGCCTCGGGTGCGGAGTTTTTGACGTCGTTGCCCATAGCCAAATTGCGCGCACGCTTGTGCGCCGTTTTTACAAAGTTTTCAGATTGCCTCTCGGGTTTGCATTCCCCACTGAATTGGCCATAGAATCAATTGTGTCGAGACGGTTTTTGAATTTGAGGCCTCGGGTGCGGAGTTTTTGACGTCGTCGCCCATAGCCAAATTACGCGCACGCTTGTGCGCCGTTTTTACAAAGTTTTCAGATTGCCTCTCGGGTTTGCATTTCTAGCCAAAATTGGTCATAGAATCAATTGTGTCGAGACGGTTTTTGAATTTGAGGCCTCGGGTGCGGAGTTTTTGACGTCGTCGCCCAAAGCCAAATTGCGCGCACGCTTGTGCGCCGTTTTTACAAAGTTTTCAAATTGCCTCTCGGGTTTGAATTTCCCACTGAATTGGCCATAGAATCAATTGTGTCGAGACGGTTTTTGAATTTGAGGCCTCGGGTGCGGAGTTTTTTACGTCGTCGCCCATAGCCAAATTGCGCGCACGCTTGTGCGCCGTTTTTACAAAGTTTTCAGATTGCCTCTCGGGTTTGCATTTCTAGCTGAATTGGCCATAGAATCAATTTTGTCGATACGGTTTTTGAATTTGAGGCCTCGGGTGCAGAGTTTTTTACGTCGTCGCCCATAGCCAAATTGCGCGCACGCTTGTGCGCCGTTTTTACAAAGTTTTCAGATTGCCTCTCGGGTTTGCATATCTAGCTGAATTGGCCATAGAATCAATTGTGTCGAGACGGTTTTTGAATTTGAGGCCTCGGGTGCGGAGTTTTTGACGTCGTCGCCCATAGCCAAATTGCGCGCACGCTTGTGCGCCGTTTTTACAAAGTTTTCAGATTGCCTCTCGGGTTTGCATATCTAGCTGAATTGGCCATAGAATCAATTGTGTCGAGACGGTTTTTTAATTTGAGGCCTCGGGTGCGGAGTTTTTGACGTCGTTGCCCATAGCCAAATTGCGCGCACGCTTGTGCGCCGTTTTTACAAAGTTTTCAGATTGCCTCTCGGGTTTGCATTCCCCACTGAATTGGCCATAGAATCAATTGTGTCGAGACGGTTTTTGAATTTGAGGCCTCGGGTGCGGAGTTTTTGACGTCGTCGCCCATAGCCAAATTACGCGCACGCTTGTGCGCCGTTTTTACAAAGTTTTCAGATTGCCTCTCGGGTTTGCATTTCTAGCCAAAATTGGTCATAGAATCAATTGTGTCGAGACGGTTTTTGAATTTGAGGCCTCGGGTGCGGAGTTTTTGACGTCGTCGCCCAAAGCCAAATTGCGCGCACGCTTGTGCGCCGTTTTTACAAAGTTTTCAAATTGCCTCTCGGGTTTGAATTTCCCACTGAATTGGCCATAGAATCAATTGTGTCGAGACGGTTTTTGAATTTGAGGCCTCGGGTGCGGAGTTTTTTACGTCGTCGCCCATAGCCAAATTGCGCGCACGCTTGTGCGCCGTTTTTACAAAGTTTTCAGATTGCCTCTCGGGTTTGCATTTCTAGCTGAATTGGCCATAGAATCAATTTTGTCGATACAGTTTTTGAATTTGAGGCCTCGGGTGCAGAGTTTTTTACGTCGTCGCCCATAGCCAAATTGCGCGCACGCTTGTGCGCCGTTTTTACAAAGTTTTCAGATTGCCTCTCGGGTTTGCATATCTAGCTGAATTGGCCATAGAATCAATTGTGTCGAGACGGTTTTTGAATTTGAGGCCTCGGGTGCGGAGTTTTTGACGTCGTCGCCCATAGCCAAATTGCGCGCACGCTTGTGCGCCGTTTTTACAAAGTTTTCAGATTGCCTCTCGGGTTTGCATATCTAGCTGAATTGGCCATAGAATCAATTGTGTCGAGACGGTTTTTTAATTTGAGGCCTCGGGTGCGGAGTTTTTGACGTCGTTGCCCATAGCCAAATTGCGCGCACGCTTGTGCGCCGTTTTTACAAAGTTTTCAGATTGCCTCTCGGGTTTGCATTCCCCACTGAATTGGCCATAGAATCAATTGTGTCGAGACGGTTTTTGAATTTGAGGCCTCGGGTGCGGAGTTTTTGACGTCGTCGCCCATAGCCAAATTACGCGCACGCTTGTGCGCCGTTTTTACAAAGTTTTCAGATTGCCTCTCGGGTTTGCATTTCTAGCCAAAATTGGTCATAGAATCAATTGTGTCGAGACGGTTTTTGAATTTGAGGCCTCGGGTGCGGAGTTTTTGACGTCGTCGCCCAAAGCCAAATTGCGCGCACGCTTGTGCGCCGTTTTTACAAAGTTTTCAAATTGCCTCTCGGGTTTGAATTTCCCACTGAATTGGCCATAGAATCAATTGTGTCGAGACGGTTTTTGAATTTGAGGCCTCGGGTGCGGAGTTTTTTACGTCGTCGCCCATAGCCAAATTGCGCGCACGCTTGTGCGCCGTTTTTACAAAGTTTTCAGATTGCCTCTCGGGTTTGCATTTCTAGCTGAATTGGCCATAGAATCAATTTTGTCGATACGGTTTTTGAATTTGAGGCCTCGGGTGCAGAGTTTTTTACGTCGTCGCCCATAGCCAAATTGCGCGCACGCTTGTGCGCCGTTTTTACAAAGTTTTCAGATTGCCTCTCGGGTTTGCATATCTAGCTGAATTGGCCATAGAATCAATTGTGTCGAGACAATTTTTGAATTTGAGGCCTCGGGTGCGTAGTTTTTGACGTCGTCGCCCATAGCCAAATTGCGCGCACGCTTGTGCGCCGTTTTTACAAAGTTTTCAGATTGCCTCTCGGGTTTGCATATCTAGCTGAATTGGCCATAGAATCAATTGTGTCGAGACGGTTTTTGAATTTGAGGCCTCGGGTGCGGAGTTTTTGACGTCGTCGCCCATAGCCAAATTACGCGCACGCTTGTGCGCCGTTTTTACAAAGTTTTCAAATTGCCTCTCGGGTTTGCACTTCTAGCTAAAATTGGTCATAGAATCAATTGTGCCGAGACAGTTTTTGAATTTGAGGCCTCGGGTGCAGAGTTTTTGACGTCGTCACCAATAGCCAAATTGCGCGCACGCTTGTGCGCTGTTTTTACAAAGTTTTCAGATTGCCTCTCGGGTTTGAATTTCCCACTGAATTGGCCATAGAATCAATTGTGTCGAGACGGTTTTTTAATTTGAGGCCTCGGGTGCGGAGTTTTTGACGTCGTTGCCCATAGCCAAATTGCGCGCACGCTTGTGCGCCGTTTTTACAAAGTTTTCAGATTGCCTCTCGGGTTTGCATTCCCCACTGAATTGGCCATAGAATCAATTGTGTCGAGACGGTTTTTGAATTTGAGGCCTCGGGTGCGGAGTTTTTGACGTCGTCGCCCATAGCCAAATTACGCGCACGCTTGTGCGCCGTTTTTACAAAGTTTTCAGATTGCCTCTCGGGTTTGCATTTCTAGCCAAAATTGGTCATAGAATCAATTGTGTCGAGACGGTTTTTGAATTTGAGGCCTCGGGTGCGGAGTTTTTGACGTCGTCGCCCAAAGCCAAATTGCGCGCACGCTTGTGCGCCGTTTTTACAAAGTTTTCAAATTGCCTCTCGGGTTTGAATTTCCCACTGAATTGGCCATAGAATCAATTGTGTCGAGACGGTTTTTGAATTTGAGGCCTCGGGTGCGGAGTTTTTTACGTCGTCGCCCATAGCCAAATTGCGCGCACGCTTGTGCGCCGTTTTTACAAAGTTTTCAGATTGCCTCTCGGGTTTGCATTTCTAGCTGAATTGGCCATAGAATCAATTTTGTCGATACGGTTTTTGAATTTGAGGCCTCGGGTGCAGAGTTTTTTACGTCGTCGCCCATAGCCAAATTGCGCGCACGCTTGTGCGCCGTTTTTACAAAGTTTTCAAATTGCCTCTCGGGTTTGCACTTCTAGCTAAAATTGGTCATAGAATCAATTGTGCCGAGACAGTTTTTGAATTTGAAGCCTCGGGTGCAGAGTTTTTGACGTCGTCACCAATAGCCAAATTGCGCGCACGCTTGTGCGCTGTTTTTACAAAGTTTTCAGATTGCCTCTCGGGTTTGAATTTCCCACTGAATTGGCCATAGAATCAATTGTGTCGAGACGGTTTTTTAATTTGAGGCCTCGGGTGCGGAGTTTTTGACGTCGTTGCCCATAGCCAAATTGCGCGCACGCTTGTGCGCCGTTTTTACAAAGTTTTCAGATTGCCTCTCGGGTTTGCATTCCCCACTGAATTGGCCATAGAATCAATTGTGTCGAGACGGTTTTTGAATTTGAGGCCTCGGGTGCGGAGTTTTTGACGTCGTCGCCCATAGCCAAACTTGCGCGCATGGTTGTGTGCCATTTTTACAAAGTTTTCAGATTGCCTCCCAAGTTTGCATCCCTCACTGAATTGGCCATAGAATCAATTTTGTCGATACGGTTTTTGAATTTGAGGCCTCGGGTGCAGAGTTTTTTACGTCGTCGCCCATAGCCAAATTGCGCGCACGCTTGTGCGCCGTTTTTACAAAGTTTTCAAATTGCCTCTCGGGTTTGCACTTCTAGCTAAAATTGGTCATAGAATCAATTGTGCCGAGACAGTTTTTGAATTTGAAGCCTCGGGTGCAGAGTTTTTGACGTCGTCACCAATAGCCAAATTGCGCGCACGCTTGTGCGCTGTTTTTACAAAGTTTTCAGATTGCCTCTCGGGTTTGAATTTCCCACTGAATTGGCCATAGAATCAATTGTGTCGAGACGGTTTTTTAATTTGAGGCCTCGGGTGCGGAGTTTTTGACGTCGTTGCCCATAGCCAAATTGCGCGCACGCTTGTGCGCCGTTTTTACAAAGTTTTCAGATTGCCTCTCGGGTTTGCATTCCCCACTGAATTGGCCATAGAATCAATTGTGTCGAGACGGTTTTTGAATTTGAGGCCTCGGGTGCGGAGTTTTTGACGTCGTCGCCCATAGCCAAATTACGCGCACGCTTGTGCGCCGTTTTTACAAAGTTTTCAGATTGCCTCTCGGGTTTGCATTTCTAGCCAAAATTGGTCATAGAATCAATTGTGTCGAGACGGTTTTTGAATTTGAGGCCTCGGGTGCGGAGTTTTTGACGTCGTCGCCCATAGCCAAATTGCGCGCACGCTTGTGCGCCGTTTTTACAAAGTTTTCAGATTGCCTCTCGGGTTTGAATTTCCCACTGAATTGGCCATAGAATCAATTGTGTCGAGACGGTTTTTGAATTTGAGGCCTCGGGTGCGGAGTTTTTGACGTCGTCGCCCATAGCCAAATTGCGCGCACGCTTGTGCGCCGTATTTACAAAGTTTTCAGATTGCCTCTCGGGTTTGAATTTCCCACTGAATTGGCCATATAATCAATTGTGTCGAGACGGTTTTTGAATTTGAGGCCTCGGGTGCGGAGTTTTTGACGTCGTCGCCCATAGCCAAACTTGCGCGCATGGTTGTGTGCCATTTTTACAAAGTTTTCAGATTGCCTCCCAAGTTTGCATCCCTCACTGAATTGGCCATAGAATCAATTGTGTCGAGACGGTTTTTAAATTTGAGGCCTCGGGTGCGGAGTTTTTGACGTCGTCGCCCATAGCCAAACATGCGCGCATGGTTATGTGCCATTTTTACAAAGTTTTCAGATTGCCTCTCAAGTTTGCATCCCTCACTGAATTGGCCATAGAATCAATTGTGTCGAGACGGTTTTTGAATTTGAGGCCACGGGTGCGGAGTTTTTGACGTCGTCGCCCATAGCCAAATTGCGCGCACGCTTGTGCGCCGTTTTTACAAAGTTTTCAGATTGCCTCTCGGGTTTGCACTTCTATATGAATTGGCCATAGAATCAATTGTGTCGAGACGGTTTTTGAATTTGAGGCCTCGGGTGCGGAGTTTTTGACGTCGTCGCCCATAGCCAAACTTGCGCGCATGGTTGTGTGCCATTTTTACAAAGTTTTCAGATTGCCTCCCAAGTTTGCATCCCTCACTGAATTGGCCATAGAATCAATTTTGTCGAGACGGTTTTTGAATTTGAGGCCTCGGGTGCGGAGTTTTTGACGTCGTCGCCCCTAACCAAATTGCGCGCACGCTTGTGCGCCGTTTTTACAAAGTTTTCAGATTGCCATTCGGGTTTGCGTTTCTAGCTGAATTGGCCATAGAATCAATTGTGTCGAGACGGTTTTTGAATTTGAGGCCTTGGGTGCGGAGTTTTTGACGTCGTCGCCCATAGCCAAACTTGCGCGCATGGTTGTGTGCCATTTTTACAAAGTTTGCATCCCTCACTGAATTGGCCATAGAATCAATTGTGTCGAGACGGTTTTTGAATTTGAGGCCTCGGGTGCGGAGTTTTTGACGTCGTCGCCCATAGCCAAATTGCGCGCACGCTTGTGCGCCGTTTTTACAAAGTTTTCAGATTGCCTCTCGGGTTTGCATATCTAGCTGAATTGGCCATAGAATCAATTGTGTCGAGACGGTTTTTGAATTTGAGGCCTCGGGTGCGGAGTTTTTGACGTCGTCGCCCATAGCCTAATTGCGCGCACGCTTGTGCGCCGTTTTTACAAAGTTTTCAGATTGCCTCTCGGGTTTGAATTTCTATCTGAATTGGCCATAGAATCAATTATGTCGAGACGGTTTTTAAATTTGAGGCCTCGGGTGCGGAGTTTTTGACGTCGTCGCCCATAGCCAAACATGCGCGCATGGTTATGTGCCATTTTTACAAAGTTTTCAGATTGCCTCTCAAGTTTGCATCCCTCACTGAATTGGCCATAGAATCAATTGTGTCGAGACGGTTTTTGAATTTGAGGCCTCGGGGGCGGAGTTTTTGACGTCGTCGCCCATAGCCAAATTGCGTGCACGCTTGTGCGCCGTTTTTACAAAGTTTTCAAATTGCCTCTCGGGTTTGCATTTCTAGCTAAAATTGGTCATAGAATCAATTGTGTCGAGACGGTTTTTGAATTTGAGGCCACGGGAGCGGAGTTTTTGACGTCGTCGCCCATAGCCAAATTGCGCGCACGCTTGTGCGCCGTTTTTACAAAGTTTTCAGATTGCCTCTCGGGTTTGCACTTCTATATGAATTGGCCATAGAATCAATTGTGTCGAGACGGTTTTTGAATTTGAGGCCTCGGGTGCGGAGTTTTTGACGTCGTCGCCCATAGCCAAACTTGCGCGCATGGTTGTGTGCCATTTTTACAAAGTTTTCAGATTGCCTCCCAAGTTTGCATCCCTCACTGAATTGGCCATAGAATCAATTTTGTCGAGACGGTTTTTGAATTTGAGGCCTCGGGTGCGGAGTTTTTGACGTCGTCGCCCCTAACCAAATTGCGCGCACGCTTGTGCGCCGTTTTTACAAAGTTTTCAGATTGCCATTCGGGTTTGCATTTCTAGCTGAATTGGCCATAGAATCAATTGTGTCGAGACGGTTTTTGAATTTGAGGCCTTGGGTGCGGAGTTTTTGACGTCGTCGCCCATAGCCAAACTTGCGCGCATGGTTGTGTGCCATTTTTACAAAGTTTTCAGATTGCCACCCAAGTTTGCATCCCTCACTGAATTGGCCATAGAATCAATTGTGTCGAGACGGTTTTTGAATTTGAGGCCTCGGGTGCGGAGTTTTTGACGTCGTCGCCCATAGCCAAATTGCGCGCACGCTTGTGCGCCGTTTTTACAAAGTTTTCAGATTGCCTCTCGGGTTTGCATATCTAGCTGAATTGGCCATAGAATCAATTGTGTCGAGACGGTTTTTGAATTTGAGGCCTCGGGTGCGGAGTTTTTGACGTCGTCGCCCATAGCCAAATTGCGCGCACGCTTGTGCGCCGTTTTTACAAAGTTTTCAGATTGCCTCTCGGGTTTGCATTTCTAGCTAAAATTGGTCATAGAATCAATTGTGTCGAGACGGTTTTTGAATATGAGGCCTCGGGTGCGGAGTTTTTGACGTCGTCGCCCATAGCCTATCGGGTTTGCATTCCTAGCTGAATTGGCCATAGAATCAATTTTGTCGAGACGGTTTTTGAATTTGAGGCCTCGGGTGCGGAGTTTTTGACGTCGTCGCCCCTAACCAAATTGCCCCGTTTTTACAAAATTTTCAGATTGCCATTCGGGTTTGCATTTCTAGCTGAATTGGCCATAGAATCAATTGTGTCGAGACGGTTTTTGAATTTGAGGCCTCGGGTGCGGAGTTTTTGACGTCGTCGCCCATAGTCAAATTGCGCGCACGGTTGTGCGCCGTTTTTACAAAGTTTTCAGATTGCCTCTCGGGTTTGCATTTCTAGCTGAATTGGCCATAGAATCAATTGTGTCGAGACGGTTTTTGAATTTGAGGCCTCGGGTGCGGAGTTTTTGACGTCGTCGCCCATAGTCAAATTGCGCGCACGCTTGTGCGCCGTTTTTACAAAGTTTTCAAATATCCTCTCGGGTATGCATTTCTAGCTAAAATTGGTCATAGAATCAATTGTGTCGAGACGGTTTTTGAATTTGAGGCCTCGGGTGCGGAGTTTTTTACGTCGTCGCCCATAGCCAAATTGCGCGAACGCTTGTGCGCCGTTTTTACAAAGTTTTCAGATTGCCTCTTGGGTTTGCATTTCTATCTGAATTGGCCATAGAATCAATTGTGTCGAGACGGTATTTGAATTTGAGGCCTCGGGTGCGGAGTTTTTGACGTCGTCGCCCATAGCCAAACTTGCGCGCATGGTTGTGTGCCATTTTTACAAAGTTTTCAGATTGCCACCCAAGTTTGCAACCCTCACTGAATTAGCCATAGAATCAATTGTGTCGAGACGGTTTTTGAATTTGAGGCCTCGGGTGCGGAGTTTTTGACGTCGTCGCCCATAGCCAAATTGCGCGCACGCTTGTGCGCCGTTTTTACAAAGTTTTCAGATTGCCTCTCGGGTTTGCATATCTTGCTGAATTGGCCATAGAATCAATTGTGTCGAGACGGTTTTTGAATTTGAGGCCTCGGGTGCGGAGTTTTTGACGTCGTCGCCCATAGCCAAATTGCGCGCACGCTTGTGCGCCGTTTTTACAAAGTTTTCAGATTGCCTCTCGGGTTTGCATTTCTAGCTAAAATTGGTCATAGAATCAATTGTGTCGAGACGGTTTTTGAATATGAGGCCTCGGGTGCGGAGTTTTTGACGTCGTCGCCCATAGCCTATCGGGTTTGCATTTCTAGCTGAATTGGCCATAGAATCAATTTTGTCGAGACGGTTTTTGAATTTGAGGCCTCGGGTGCGGAGTTTTTGACGTCGTCGCCCCTAACCAAATTGCCCCGTTTTTACAAAATTTTCAGATTGCCATTCGGGTTTGCATTTCTAGCTAAATTGGCCATAGAATCAATTGTGTCGAGACGGTTTTTGAATTTGAGGCCTCGGGTGCGGAGTTTTTGACGTCGTCGCCCATAGTCAAATTGCGCGCACGGTTGTGCGCCGTTTTTACAAAGTTTTCAGATTGCCTCTCGGGTTTGCATTTCTAGCTGAATTGGCCATAGAATCAATTGTGTCGAGACGGTTTTTGAATTTGAGGCCTCGGGTGCGGAGTTTTTGACGTCGTCGCCCATAGTCAAATTGCGCGCACGCTAGTGCGCCGTTTTTACAAAGTTTTCAAATTGCCTCTCGGGTATGCATTTCTAGCTAAAATTGGTCATAGAATCAATTGTGTCGAGACGGTTTTTGAATTTGAGGCCTCGGGTGCGGAGTTTTTTACGTCGTCGCCCATAGCCAAATTGCGCGAACGCTTGTGCGCCGTTTTTACAAAGTTTTCAGATTGCCTCTTGGGTTTGCATTTCTATCTGAATTGGCCATAGAATCAATTGTGTCGAGACGGTATTTGAATTTGAGGCCTCGGGTGCGGAGTTTTTGACGTCGTCGCCCATAGCCAAACTTGCGCGCATGGTTGTGTGCCATTTTTACAAAGTTTTCAGATTGCCTCCCAAGTTTGCATCCCTCACTGAATTGGCCATAGAATCAATTTTGTCGAGACGGTTTTTGAATTTGAGGCCTCGGGTGCGGAGTTTTTGACGTCGTCGCCCCTAACCAAATTGCGCGCACGCTTGTGCGCCGTTTTTACAAAGTTTTCAGATTGCCTCTCGGGTTTGCATTTCTAGCTGAATTGGCCATAGAATCAATTGTGTCGAGACGGTTTTTGAATTTGAGGCCTCGGGTGCGGAGTTTTTGACGTCGTCGCCCATAGCCAAACTGCGCGCACGCTTGTGCGCCGTTTTTACAAAGTTTTCAGATTGCCTCTCGGGTTTGCACTTCTAGCTGAATTGGCCATAGAATCAATTGTGTCGAGACGGTTTTTGAATTTGAGGCCTCGGGTGCGGAGTTTTTGACGTCGTCGCCCATAGCCAAATTGCGCGCACGCATGTGCGCCGTTTTTACAAAGTTTTCAGATTGCCTCTCGGGTTTGCATTTCTAGCTAAAATTTGTCATAGAATCAATTGTGTCGAGACGGTTTTTGAATATGAGGCCTCGGGTGCGGAGTTTTTGACGTCGTCGCCCATAGCCTATCGGGTTTGCATTTCTAGCTGAATTGGCCATAGAATCAATTTTGTCGAGACGGTTTTTGAATTTGAGGCCTCGGGTGCGGAGTTTTTGACATCGTCGCCCCTAACCAAATTGCGCGCACGCTTGTGCGCCGTTTTTACAAAATTTTCAGATTGCCATTCGGGTTTGCATTTCTAGCTGAATTGGCCATAGAATCAATTGTGTCAAGACGGTTTTTGAATTTGAGGCCTCGGGTGCGGAGTTTTTGACGTCGTCGCCCATAGTCAAATTGCGCGCACGGTTGTGCGCCGTTTTTACAAAGTTTTCAGATTGCCTCTCGGGTTTGCACTTCTAGCTGAATTGGCCATAGAATCAATTGTGTCGAGACGGTTTTTGAATTTGAGGCCTCGGGTGCGGAGTTTTTGACGTCGTCGCCCATAGTCAAATTGCGCGCACGCTTGTGCGCCGTTTTTACAAAGTTTTCAAATTGCCTCTCGGGTATGCATTTCTAGCTAAAATTGTTCATAGAATCAATTGTGTCGAGACGGTATTAGAATTTGAGGCCTCGGGTGCGGAGTTTTTGACGTCGTCGCCCATAGCCAAACTTGCGCGCATGGTTGTGTGCCATTTTTACAAAGTTTTCAGATTGCCTCCCAAGTTTACATCCCTCACTGAATTGGCCATAGAATCAATTTTGTCGAGACCGTTTTTGAATTTGAGGCCTCGGGTGCGGAGTTTTTGACGTCGTCGCCCCTAACCAAATTGCGCGCACGCTTGTGCGCCGTTTTTACAAAGTTTTCAGATTGCCATTCGGGTTTGCATTTCTAGCTGAATTGGCCATAGAATCAATTGTGTCGAGACGGTTTTTGAATTTGAGGCCTCGGGTGCGTTGTTTTTGATGTCGTCGCCCATAGCCAAATTGCGCGCACGCTTGTGCGCTGTTTTTACAAAGATTTCAGATTGCCTCTCGGGTTTGCATTTCTAGCTGAATTGGCAATAGAATCAATTTTGTCGAGACGGTTTTTGAATTTGAGGCCTCGGGTGCAGAGTTTTTAACGTCGTCGCCCATCGCCAAATTGCGCGCACGCTTGTGCGCCGTTTTTACAAAGTTTTCAGATTGCCTCTCGGGTTTGCATTTCTAGCTGAATTGGCCATAGAATCAATTGTGTCGAGACGGTTTTTGAATTTGAGGCCTCGGGTGCGGAGTTTTTGACGTCGTCGCCCATAGTCAAATTGCGCGCACGCTTGTGCGCCGTTTTTACAAAGTTTTCAAATTACCTCTCGGGTATGCATTTGTAGCTAAAATTGGTCATAGAATCAATTGTGTCGAGACGGTTTTTGAATTTGAGGCCTCGGGTGCGGAGTTTTTGACGTCGTCGCCCATAGCCAAATTGCGCGCACGCTTGTGCGCCGTTTTTACAAAGTTTTCAGATTGCCTCTTGGGTTTGCATTTCTATCTGAATTGGCCATAGAATCAATTGTGTCGAGACGGTATTTGAATTTGAGGCCTCGGGTGCGGAGTTTTTGACGTCGTCGCCCATAGCCAAACTTGCGCGCATGGTTGTGTGCCATTTTTACAAAGTTTTCAGATTGCCTCCCAAGTTTGCATCCCTCACTGAATTGGCCATAGAATCAATTTTGTCGAGACGGTTTTTGAATTTGAGGCCTCGGGTGCGGAGTTTTTGACGTCGTCGCCCCTAACCAAATTGCGCGCACGCTTGTGCGCCGTTTTTACAAAGTTTTCAGATTGCCTCTCGGGTTTGCATTTCTAGCTGAATTTGCCATAGAATCAATTGTGTCGAGACGGTTTTTGAATTTGAGGCCTCGGGTGCGGAGTTTTTGACGTCGTCGCCCATAGTCAAATTGCGCGCACGCTTGTGCGCCGTTTTTACAAAGTTTTCAAATTGCCTCTCGGGTATGCATTTCTAGCTAAAATTGGTCATAGAATCAATTGTGTCGAGACGGTTTTTGAATTTGAGGCCTCGGGTGCGGAGTTTTTGACGTCGTCGCCCATAGCCAAACTGCGCGCACGCTTGTGCGCCGTTTTTACAAAGTTTTCAGATTGCCTCTCGGGTTTGCACTTCTAGCTGAATTGGCCATAGAATCAATTGTGTCGAGACGGTTTTTGAATTTGAGGCCTCGGGTGCGGAGTTTTTGACGTCGTCGCCCATAGCCAAATTGCGCGCATGCTTGTGCGCCGTTTTTACAAAGTTTTCAAATTGCCTCTCGGGTTTGCATTCCTAGCTAAAATTGGTCATAGAATCAATTGTGTCGAGACGGTTTTTAAATTTGAGGCCTCGAGTGTAGAGTTTTTGACGTCGTCGCCCATATCCAAATTGCGCGCAGGCTTGTGCGCCGTTTTTACAAAGTTTTCAGATTGCCTCTCGGGTTTGAATTTCCCACTGAATTGGCCATAGAATCAATTGTGTCGAGATGGTTTTTGAATTTGAGGCCTCGGGTGCGGAGTTTTTTACGTCGACGCCCATAGCCAAATTGCGCGCACGCTTGTGCGCCGTTTTTACAAAGTTTTCAGATTGCCTCTCGGGTTTGCATTTCTAGCTGAATTGGCCATAGAATCAATTTTGTCGAGACGGTTTTTGAATTTGAGGCCTCGGGTGCGGAGTTTTTGACGTCGTCGCCCCTAACCAAATTGCGCGCACGCTTGTGCGCCGTTTTTACAAAGTTTTCAGATTGCCATTCGGGTTTGCATATCTAGCTGAATTGGCCATAGAATCAATTGTGTCGAGGTGGTTTTTGAATTTGAGGCCTCGGGTGCGGAGTTTTTGACGTCGTCGCCCATAGCCAAACTTGTGCGCATGGTTGTGTGCCATTTTTACAAAGTTTTCAGATTGCCTCCCAAGTTTGCATCCCTCACTGAATTGGCCATAGAATCAATTGTGTCGAGACGGTCTTTGAATTTGAGGGCTCGGGTGCGGAGTTTTTGACGTCGTCGCCCATAGCCAAATTGCGCGCACGCTTGTGCGCCGTTTTTACAAAGTTTTCAGATTGCCATTCGGGTTTGCATTTCTAGCTGAATTGGCCATAGAATCAATTGTGTCGAAACGGTTTTTGAATTTGAGGCCTCGGGTGCGGAGTTTTTGACGTCGCCCATATCCAAATTGCGCGCAGGCTTGTGTGCCGTTTTTACAAAGTTTTCAGATTGCCTCTTGGGTTTGAATTTCCCACTGAATTGGCCATAGAATCAATTGTGTCGAGACGGTTTTTGAATTTGAGGCCTCGGGTGCGGAGTTTTTTACGTCGACGCCCATAGCCAAATTGCGCGCACGCTTGTGCGCCGTTTTTACAAAGTTTTCAGATTGCCTCTCGGGTTTGCATTTCTATCAGAATTCGCCAGAGAATCAATTTTGTCGAGATGGTTTTTGAATTTGAGGCCTCGGGTGCGGAGTTTTTGACGTCGTCGCCCCTAACCAAATTGCGCGCACGCTTGTGCGCGTGCGCCGTTTTTACAAAGTTTTCAGATTGCCATTCGGGTTTGCATTTCTAGCTGAATTGGCCATAGAATCAATTGTGTCGAGACGGTTTTTGAATTTGAGGCCTCGGGTGCGGAGTTTTTGACATCGTCGCCCATAGTCAAATTGCGCGCACGCTTGTGCGCCGTTTTTACAAAGTTTTCAGATTGCCTCTCGGGTTTGCATTTCTAGCTGAATTCGCCAGAGAATCAATTTTGTCGAGATGGTTTTTGAATTTGAGGCCTCGGGTGCGGAGTTTTTGACGTCGTCGCCCCTAACCAAATTGCGCGCACGCTTGTGCGCCGTTTTTACAAAGTTTTCAGATTGCCATTCGGGTTTGCATTTCTAGCTGAATTGGCCATAGAATCAATTGTGTCGAAACGGTTTTTGAATTTGAGGCCTCGGGTGCGGAGTTTTTGACGTCGCCCATATCCAAATTGCGCGCAGGCTTGTGTGCTGTTTTTACAAAGTTTTCAGATTGCCTCTTGGGTTTGAATTTCCCACTGAATTGGCCATAGAATCAATTGTGTCGAGACGGTTTTTGAATTTGAGGCCTCGGGTGCGGAGTTTTTTACGTCGACGCCCATAGCCAAATTGCGCGCACGCTTGTGCGCCGTTTTTACAAAGTTTTCAGATTGCCTCTCGGGTTTGCATTTCTATCAGAATTCGCCAGAGAATCAATTTTGTCGAGATGGTTTTTGAATTTGAGGCCTCGGGTGCGGAGTTTTTGACGTCGTCGCCCCTAACCAAATTGCGCGCACGCTTGTGCGCCGTTTTTACAAAGTTTTCAGATTGCCATTCGGGTTTGCATTTCTAGCTGAATTGGCCATAGAATCAATTGTGTCGAAACGGTTTTTGAATTTGAGGCCTCGGGTGCGGAGTTATTGACGTCGTCGCCCATAGTCAAATTGCGCGCACGGTTGTGCGCCGTTTTTACAAAGTTTTCAGATTGCCTCTCGGGTTTGCATTTCTAGCTGAATTGGCCATAGAATCAATTGTGTCGAGACGGTCTTTGAATTTGAGGCCTCGGGTGCGGAGTTTTTGACGTCGTCGCCCATAGCCAAATTGCGCGCACACTTGTGCGCCGTTTTTACAAAGTTTTCAGATTGCCTCTCGGGTTTGAATTTCCCACTGAATTGGCCATAGAATCAATTGTGTCGAGACGGTTTTTGAATTTGAGGCCTCGGGTGCGGAGTTTTTGACATCGTCGCCCATAGTCAAATTGCGCGCACGCTTGTGCGCCGTTTTTACAAAGTTTTCAGATTGCCTCTCGGGTTTGCATTACTAACTGAATTGGCCATAGAATCAATTGTGTCGAGACGGTTTTTGAATTTGAGGCCTCGGGTGCGGAGTTTTTGACGTCGTCGCCCATAGCCAAATTGCGCGCACGCATGTGCGCCGTTTTTACAAAGTTTTCAAATTGCCTCTCGGGTTTGCATTTCTAGCTAAAATTGGTCATATAATCAATTTTGTCGAGACGGTTTTTGAATTTGAGGCCTCGGGTGCGGAGTTTTTGACGTCGCCCATATCCAAATTGCGCGCAGGCTTGTGTGCCGTTTTTACAAAGTTTTCAGATTGCCTCTTGGGTTTGAATTTCCCACTGAATTGGCCATAGAATCAATTGTGTCGAGACGGTTTTTGAATTTGAGGCCTCGGGTGCGGAGTTTTTTACGTTGACGCCCATAGCCAAATTGCGCGCACGCTTGTGCGCCGTTTTTACAAAGTTTTCAGATTGCCTCTCGGGTTTGCATTTCTAGCTGAATTCGCCATAGAATCAATTTTGTCGAGATGGTTTTTGAATTTGAGGCCTCGGGTGCGGAGTTTTTGACGTCGTCGCCCCTAACCAAATTGCGCGCACGCTTGTGCGCCGTTTTTACAAAGTTTTCAGATTGCCATTCGGGTTTGCATTTCTAGCTGAATTGGCCATAGAATCAATTCTGTCGAAACGGTTTTTGAATTTGAGGCCTCGGGTGCGGAGTTTTTGACGTCGTCGCCCATAGTCAAATTGCGCGCACGGTTGTGCTCCGTTTTTACAAAGTTTTCAGATTGCCTCTCGGGTTTGCATTTCTAGCTGAATTGGCCATAGAATCAATTGTGTTGAGACGGTTTTTGAATTTGAGGCCTCGGGTGCGGAGTTTTTGGCGTCGTCGCCCATAGTCAAATTGTGCGCCGTTTTTACAAAGTTTTCAGATTGCCTCTCGGGTTTGCATTTCTAGCTGAATTGGCCATAGAATCAATTTTTTTGAGACGGTTTTTGAATTTGAGGCCTCGGGTGCGGAGTTTTTGACGTCGTCGCCCCTAACCAAATTGCGCGCACGCTTGTGCGCCGTTTTTACAAAGTTTTCAGATTTCCATTCGGGTTTGCATTTCTAGCTGAATTGGCCATAGAATCAATTATGTCGAAACGGTTTTTGAATTTGAGGCCTCGGGTGCGGAGTTTTTGACGTCGTCGCCCATAGTCAAATTGCGCGCACGGTTGTGCGCCGTTTTTACAAAGTTTTCAGATTGCCTCTCGGGTTTGCAATTCTAGCTGAATTGGCCATAGAATCAATTGTGTCGAGACGGTTTTTGAATTTGAGGCCTCGGGTGCGGAGTTTTTGACGTCGTCGCCCATAGTCAAATTGCGCGCACGGTTGTGCGCCGTTTTTACAAAGTTTTCAGATTGCCTCTCGGGTTTGCATTTCTAGCTGAATTGGCCATAGAATCAATTGTGTCGAAACGGTTTTTGAATTTGAGGCCTCGGGTGCGGAGTTTTTGACGTCGTCGCCCATAGTCAAATTGCGCGCACGGTTGTGCGCCGTTTTTACAAAGTTTTCAGATTGCCTCTCGGGTTTGCATTCCTAGCTGAATTGGCCATAGAATCAATTTTTTTGAGACGGTTTTTGAATTTGAGGCCTCGGGTGCGGAGTTTTTGACGTCGTCGCCCCTGACCAAATTGCGCGCACGCTTGTGCGCCGTTTTTACAAAGTTTTCAGATTGCCATTCGGGTTTGCATTTCTAGCTGAATTGGCCATAGAATCAATTATGTCGAAATGGTTTTTGAATTTGAGGCCTCGGGTGCGGAGTTTTTGACGTCGTCGCCCATAGTCAAATTGCGCGCACGGTTGTGCGCCGTTTTTACAAACTTTTCAGATTGCCTCTCGGGTTTGCATTTCTAGCTGAATTGGCCATAGAATCAATTGTGTTGAGACGGTTTTTGAATTTGAGGCCTCGGGTGCGGAGTTTTTTACGTCGTCGCCCATAGCCAAATTGCGCGCACGCTTGTGCGCCGTTTTTACAAAGTTTTCAGATTGCCATTCGGGTTTGCATTTCTAGCTGAATTGGCCATAGAATCAATTCTGTCGAAACGGTTTTTGAATTTGAGGCCTCGGGTGCGGAGTTTTTGACGTCGTCGCCCATAGTCAAATTGCGCGCACGGTTGTGCTCCGTTTTTACAAAGTTTTCAGATTGCCTCTCGGGTTTGCATTTCTAGCTGAATTGGCCATAGAATCAATTGTGTTGAGACGGTTTTTGAATTTGAGGCCTCGGGTGCGGAGTTTTTGGCGTCGTCGCCCATAGTCAAATTGTGCGCCGTTTTTACAAAGTTTTCAGATTGCCTCTCGGGTTTGCATTTCTAGCTGAATTGGCCATAGAATCAATTTTTTTGAGACGGTTTTTGAATTTGAGGCCTCGGGTGCGGAGTTTTTGACGTCGTCGCCCCTAACCAAATTGCGCGCACGCTTGTGCGCCGTTTTTACAAAGTTTTCAGATTTCCATTCGGGTTTGCATTTCTAGCTGAATTGGCCATAGAATCAATTATGTCGAAACGGTTTTTGAATTTGAGGCCTCGGGTGCGGAGTTTTTGACGTCGTCGCCCATAGTCAAATTGCGCGCACGGTTGTGCGCCGTTTTTACAAAGTTTTCAGATTGCCTCTCGGGTTTGCAATTCTAGCTGAATTGGCCATAGAATCAATTGTGTCGAGACGGTTTTTGAATTTGAGGCCTCGGGTGCGGAGTTTTTGACGTCGTCGCCCATAGTCAAATTGCGCGCACGGTTGTGCGCCGTTTTTACAAAGTTTTCAGATTGCCTCTCGGGTTTGCATTTCTAGCTGAATTGGCCATAGAATCAATTGTGTCGAAACGGTTTTTGAATTTGAGGCCTCGGGTGCGGAGTTTTTGACGTCGTCGCCCATAGTCAAATTGCGCGCACGGTTGTGCGCCGTTTTTACAAAGTTTTCAGATTGCCTCTCGGGTTTGCATTCCTAGCTGAATTGGCCATAGAATCAATTTTTTTGAGACGGTTTTTGAATTTGAGGCCTCGGGTGCGGAGTTTTTGACGTCGTCGCCCCTGACCAAATTGCGCGCACGCTTGTGCGCCGTTTTTACAAAGTTTTCAGATTGCCATTCGGGTTTGCATTTCTAGCTGAATTGGCCATAGAATCAATTATGTCGAAATGGTTTTTGAATTTGAGGCCTCGGGTGCGGAGTTTTTGACGTCGTCGCCCATAGTCAAATTGCGCGCACGGTTGTGCGCCGTTTTTACAAACTTTTCAGATTGCCTCTCGGGTTTGCATTTCTAGCTGAATTGGCCATAGAATCAATTTTTTTGAGACGGTTTTTGAATTTGAGGCCTCGGGTGCGGAGTTTTTGACGTCGTCGCCCCTAACCACATTGCGCGCACGCTTGTGCGCCGTTTTTACAAAGTTTTCAGATTGCCATTCGGGTTTGCATTTCTAGCTAAAATTGGTCATATAATCAATTGTGTCGAGACGGTTTTTGAATTTGAGGCCTCGGGTGCGGAGTTTTTGACGTCGCCCATATCCAAATTGCGCGCAGGCTTGTGTGCCGTTTTTACAAAGTTTTCAGATTGCCTCTTGGGTTTGAATTTCCCACTGAATTGGCCATAGAATCAATTGTGTCGAGACGGTTTTTGAATTTGAGGCCTCGGGTGCGGAGTTTTTTACGTCGACGCCCATAGCCAAATTGCGCGCACGCTTGTGCGCCGTTTTTACAAAGTTTTCAGATTGCCTCTCGGGTTTGCATTTCTATCAGAATTCGCCAGAGAATCAATTTTGTCGAGATGGTTTTTGAATTTGAGGCCTCGGGTGCGGAGTTTTTGACGTCGTCGCCCCTAACCAAATTGCGCGCACGCTTGTGCGCCGTTTTTACAAAGTTTTCAGATTGCCATTCGGGTTTGCATTTCTAGCTGAATTGGCCATAGAATCAATTGTGTCGAAACGGTTTTTGAATTTGAGGCCTCGGGTGCGGAGTTTTTGACGTCGTCGCCCATAGTCAAATTGCGCGCACGGTTGTGCGCCGTTTTTACAAAGTTTTCAGATTGCCTCTCGGGTTTGCATTTCTAGCTGAATTGGCCATAGAATCAATTGTGTCGAGACGGTCTTTGAATTTGAGGCCTCGGGTGCGGAGTTTTTGACGTCGTCGCCCATAGCCAAATTGCGCGCACACTTGTGCGCCGTTTTTACAAAGTTTTCAGATTGCCTCTCGGGTTTGCATTTCTAGCTGAATTGGCCATAGAATCAATTGTGTTGAGACGGTTTTTGAATTTGAGGCCTCGGGTGCGGAGTTTTTGACGTCGTCGCCCATAGTCAAATTGCGCGCACGGTTGTGCGCCGTTTTTACAAAGTTTTCAGATTGCCTCTCGGGTTTGCATTCCTAGCTGAATTGGCCATAGAATCAATTTTTTTGAGACGGTTTTTGAATTTGAGGCCTCGGGTGCGGAGTTTTTGACGTTGTCGCCCCTAACCAAATTGCTCGCACGCTTGTGCGCCGTTTTTACAAAGTTTTCAGATTGCCATTCGGGTTTGCATTTCTAGCTGAATTGGCCATAGAATCAATTATGTCGAAACGGTTTTTGAATTTGAGGCCTCGGGTGCGGAGTTTTTGACGTCGTCGCCCATAGTCAAATTGCGCGCACGGTTGTGCGCCGTTTTTACAAAGTTTTCAGATTGCCTCTCGGTTTTGCACTTCTAGCTGAATTGGCCATAGAATCAATTTTTTTGAGACGGTTTTTGAATTTGAGGCCTCGGGTGCGGAGTTTTTGACGTCGTCGCCCCTAACCAAATTGCGCGCACGCTTGTGCGCCATTTTTACAAAGTTTTCAGATTGCCATTCGGGTTTGCATTTCTAGCTGAATTGGCCATAGAATCAATTATGTCGAAACGGTTTTTGAATTTGAGGCCTCGGGTGCGGAGTTTTTGACGTCGTCGCCCATAGTCAAATTGCGCGCACGCTTGTGCGCCGTTTTTACAAAGTTTTCAGATTGCCATTCGGGTTTGCATTTCTAGCTGAATTGGCCATAGAATCAATTATGTCGAAACGGTTTTTGAATTTGAGGCCTCGGGTGCGGAGTTTTTGACGTCGTCGCCCATAGTCAAATTGCGCGCACGGTTGTGCGCCGTTTTTACAAAGTTTTCAGATTGCCTCTCGGGTTTACATTTCTAGCTGAATTGGCCATAGAATCAATTGTGTCGAGACGGTTTTTGAATTTGAGGCCTCGGGTGCGGAGTTTTTGACTTCGTCGCCCATAGCTAAATTGTGCGCACGCTTGTGCGCCGTTTTTACAAAGTTTTCAAATTGCCTCTCGGGTTTGCATTTCTAGCTAAAATTGGTCATATAATCAATTGTGTCGAGACGGTTTTTGAATTTGAGGCCTCGGGTGCGGAGTTTTTGACGTCGTCGCCCATATCCAAATTGCGCTCAGGCTTGTGCGCCGTTTTTACAAAGTTTTCAGATTGCCTCTCGGGTTTGAATTTCCCACTGAATTGGCCATAGAATCAATTGTGTCGAGACGGTTTTTGAATTTGAGGCCTCGGGTGCGGAGTTTTTTACATCGTCGCCCATAGTCAAATTGCGCGCACGCTTGTGCGCCGTTTTTACAAAGTTTTCAGATTGCCTCTCGGGTTTGCATTTCTAGCTGAATTGGCCATAGAATCAATTTTTTTGAGACGGTTTTTGAATTTGAGGCCTCGGGTGCGGAGTTTTTGACTTCGTCGCCCATAGCCAAATTGCGCGCACGCTTGTGCGCCGTTTTTACAAAGTTTTCAAATTGCCTCACGGGTTTGCTTTTCTAGCTAAAATTGGTCATATAATCAATTGTGTCGAAACGGTTTTTGAATTTGAGGCCTCGGGTGCGGAGTTTTTGACGTCGTCGCCCATATCCAAATTGCGCTCAGACTTGTGCGCCGTTTTTACAAAGTTTTCAGATTGCCTCTCGGGTTTGAATTTCCCACTGAATTGGCCATAGAATCAATTGTGTCGAGACGGTTTTTGAATTTGAGGCCTCGGGTGCGGAGTTTTTGACGTCGTCGCCCATAGTCAAATTGCGCGCACGGTTGTGCGCCGTTTTTACAAAGTTTTCAGATTGCCTCTCGGGTTTGCATTTCTAGCTGAATTGGCCATAGAATCAATTGTGTCGAGACGGTTTTTGAATTTGAGGCCTCGGGTGCGGAGTTTTTGACTTCGTCGCCCATAGCCAAATTGCGCGCACGCTTGTGCGCCGTTTTTACAAAGTTTTCAAATTGCCTCTCGGGTTTGCATTTCTAGCTAAAATTGGTCATATAATCAATTGTGTCGAGACGGTTTTTGAATTTGAGGCCTCGGGTGCGGAGTTTTTGACGTCGTCGCCCATATCCAAATTGCGCTCAGGCTTGTGCGCCGTTTTTACAAAGTTTTCAGATTGCCTCTCGGGTTTGCATTTCTAGCTGAATTGGCCATAGAATCAATTTTTTTGAGACGGTTTTTGAATTTGAGGCCTCGGGTGCGGAGTTTTTGACTTCGTCGCCCATAGCCAAATTGCGCGCACGCTTGTGCGCCGTTTTTACAAAGTTTTCAAATTGCCTCACGGGTTTGCTTTTCTAGCTAAAATTGGTCATATAATCAATTGTGTCGAGATGGTTTTTGAATTTGAGGCCTCGGGTGCGGAGTTTTTGACGTCGTCGCCCATATCCAAATTGCGCTCAGACTTGTGCGCCGTTTTTACAAAGTTTTCAGATTGCCTCTAGGGTTTGAATTTCCCACTGAATTGGCCATAGAATCAATTGTGTCGAGACGGTTTTTGAATGTGAGGCCTCGGGTGCGGAGTTTTTGACGTCGTCGCCCATAGTCAAATTGCGCGCACGGTTGTGCGCCGTTTTTACAAAGTTTTCAGATTGCCTCTCGGGTTTGCATTTCTAGCGGAATTGGCCATAGAATCAATTGTGTCGAGACGGTTTTTGAATTTGAGGCCTCGGGTGTGGAGTTTTTGACTTCGTCGCCCATAGCCAAATTGCGCGCACGCTTGTGCGCCGTTTTTACAAAGTTTTCAAATTGCCTCTCGGGTTTGCATTTCTAGCTAAAATTGGTCATATAATCAATTGTGTCGAGACGGTTTTTGAATTTGAGGCCTCGGGTGCGGAGTTTTTGACGTCGTCGCCCATATCCAAATTGCGCTCAGGCTTGTGCGCCGTTTTTACAAAGTTTTCAGATTGCCTCTCGGGTTTGAATTTCCCACTGAATTGGCCATAGAATCAATTGTGTCGAGACGGTTTTTGAATTTGAGGCCTCGGGTGCGGAGTTTTTGACATCGTCGCCCATAGTCAAATTGCGCGCACGCTTGTGCGCCGTTTTTACAAAGTTTTCAGATTGCCTCTCGGGTTTGCATTTCTAGCTAAAATTGGTCATAGAATCAATTGTGTCGAGACGGTTTTTGAATATGAGGCCTCGGGTGCGGAGTTTTTGACGTCGTCGCCCATAGCCTATCGGGTTTGCATTTCTAGCTGAATTGGCCATAGAATCAATTTTGTCGAGACGGTTTTTGAATTGGAGGCCTCGGGTGCGGAGTTTTTGACGTCGTCGCCCCTAACCAAATTGCCCCGTTTTTACAAAATTTTCAGATTGCCATTCGGGTTTGCATTTCTAGCTGAATTGGCCATAGAATCAATTGTGTCGAGACGGTTTTTGAATTTGAGGCCTCGGGTGCGGAGTTTTTGACGTCGTCGCCCATAGTCAAATTGCGCGCACGGTTGTGCGCCGTTTTGACAAAGTTTTCAGATTGCCTCTCGGGTTTGCATTTCTAGCTGAATTGGCCATAGAATCAATTGTGTCGAGACGGTTTTTGAATTTGAGGCCTCGGGTGCGGAGTTTTTGACGTCGTCGCCCATAGCCAAATTGCGCGCACGCTTGTGCGCCGTTTTTACAAAGTTTTCAGATTGCCTCTCGGGTTTGCATTTATAGCTAAAATTGGTCATAGAATTAATTTTGTCGAGACGGTTTTTGAATATGAGGCCTCGGGTGCAGAGTTTTTGACGTCGTCGCCCATAACCTATCGGGTTTGCATTTCTAGCTGAATTGGCCATAGAATCAATTTTGTCGAGACGGTTTTTGAATTTGAGGCCTCGGGTGCGGAGTTTTTGACGTCGTCGCCCCTAACCAAATTGCGCGCACGCTTATGCGCCGTTTTTACAAAATTTTCAGATTGCCATTCGGGTTTGCATTTCTAGCTGAATTGGCCATAGAATCAATTGTGTCGAGACGGTTTTTGAATTTGAGGCCTCGGGTGCGGAGTTTTTGACGTCGTCGCCCATAGTCAAATTGTGCGCACGGTTGTGCGCCGTTTTTACAAAGTTTTCAGATTGCCTCTCGGGTTTGCATTTCTAGCTGAATTGGCCATAGAATCAATTGTGTCGAGACGGTTTTTGAATTTGAGGCCTCGGGTGCGGAGTTTTTGACGTCGTCGCCCATAGTCAAATTGCGCGCACGCTTGTGCGCCGTTTTTACAAAGTTTTCAAATTGCCTCTCGGGTATGCATTTCTAGCTAAAATTGGTCATAGAATCAATTGTGTCGAGATGGTATTTGAATTTGAGGCCTCGGGTGCGGAGTTTTTGACATCGTCGCCCATAGCCAAACTTGCGTGCATGGTTGTGTGCCATTTTTACAAAGTTTTCAGATTGCCTCCCAAGTTTGCATCCCTCACTGAATTGGCCATAGAATCAATTTTGTCGAGACGGTTTTTGAATTTGAGGCCTCGGGTGCGGAGTTTTTGACGTCGTCGCCCCTAACCAAATTGCGCGCACGCTTGTGCGCCGTTTTTACAAAGTTTTCAGATTGCCATTCGGGTTTGCATTGCTAGCTGAATTGGCCATAGAATCAATTGTGTCGAGACGGTTTTTGAATTTGAGGCCTCGGGTGCGGTGTTTTTGATGTCGTCGCCCATAGCCAAATTGCGCGCACGCTTGTGCGCCGTTTTTACAAAGATTTCAGATTGCCTCTCGGGTTTGCATTTCTAGCTAAAATTGGTCATAGAATCAATTGTGTCGAGACGGTTTTTGAATTTGAGGCCACGGGTGTGGAGTTTTTGACGTCGTCGCCCATAGCCAAATTACGCGCACGCTTGTGCGCCGTTTTTACAAAGTTTACAGATTGCCTCTTGGGTTTGCATTTCTATCTGAATTGGCCATAGAATCAATTGTGTCGAGACGGTTTTTGAATTTGAGGCCTCGGGTGTGGAGTTTTTGACGTCGTCGCCCTTAGCCAAATTGCGCGCACGCTTGTGCGCCGTTTTTACAAAGTTTTCAGATTGCCATTCGGGTTTGCATTTCTAGCTGAATTGGCCATAGAATCAATTGTGTCGAGACAGTTTTTGAATTTGAGGCCTTGGGTGCGGAGTTTTTGACGTCGTAGCCCATAGCCAAACTTGCGCGCATGGTTGTGTGCCATTTTTACAAAGTTTTCAGATTGCCACCCAAGTTTGCATCCCTCACTGAATTGGCCATAGAATCAATTGTGTCGAGACGGTTTTTGAATTTGAGGCCTCGGGTGCGGAGTTTTTGACGTCGTCGCCCATAGCCAAATTGCGCGCACGCTTGTGCGCCGTTTTTACAAAGTTTTCAGATTGCCTCTCGGGTTTGCATATCTAGCTGAATTGGCCATAGAATCAATTGTGTCGAGACGGTTTTTGAATTTGAGGCCTCGGGTGCGGAGTTTTTGAGGTCGTCGCCCATAGCCAAATTGCGCGCACGCTTGTGCGCCGTTTTTACAAAGTTTTCAGATTGCCTCTCGGGTTTGCATTTCTAGCTAAAATTGGTCATAGAATCAATTGTGTCGAGACGGTTTTTGAATATGAGGCCTCGGGTGCGGAGTTTTTGACGTCGTCGCCCATAGCCTATCGGGTTTGCACTCCTAGCTGAATTGGCCATAGAATCAATTTTGTCGAGACGGTTTTTGAATTTGAGGCCTCGGGTGCGGAGTTTTTGACGTCGTCGCCCCTAACCAAATTGCCCCGTTTTTACAAAATTTTCAGATTGCCATTCGGGTTTGCATTTCTAGCTGAATTGGCCATATAATCAATTGTGTCGAGACGGTTTTTGAATTTGAGGCCTCGGGTGCGGAGTTTTTGACGTCGTCGCCCATAGTCAAATTGCGCGCACGGTTGTGCGCCGTTTTTACAAAGTTTTCAGATTGCCTCTCGGGTTTGCATTTCTAGCTGAATTGGCCATAGAATCAATTGTGTCGAGACGGTTTTTGAATTTGAGGCCTCGGGTGCGGGGTTTTTGACGTCGTCGCCCATAGTCAAATTGCGCGCACGGTTGTGCGCCGTTTTTACAAAGTTTTCAGATTGCCTCTCGGGTTTGCATTTCTAGCTGAATTGGCCATAGAATCAATTGTGTCGAGACGGTTTTTGAATTTGAGGCCTCGGGTGCGGAGTTTTTTACGTCGTCGCCCATAGCCAAATTGCGCGAACGCTTGTGCGCCGTTTTTACAAAGTTTTCAGATTGCCTCTTGGGTTTGCATTTCTATCTGAATTGGCCATATAATCAATTGTGTCGAGACGGTTTTTGAATTTGAGGCCTCGGGTGCGGAGTTTTTGACGTCGTCGCCCATAGCCAAATTGCGCGCACGCTTGTGCGCCGTTTTTACAAAGTTTTCAGATTGCCTCTCGGGTTTGCATATCTTGCTGAATTGGCCATAGAATCAATTGTGTCGAGACGGTTTTTGAATTTGAGGCCTCGGGTGCGGAGTTTTTGACGTCGTCGCCCATAGCCAAATTGCGCGCACGCTTGTGCGCCGTTTTTACAAAGTTTTCAGATTGCCTCTCGGGTTTGCATTTCTAGCTAAAATTGGTCATAGAATCAATTGTGTCGAGACGGTTTTTGAATATGAGGCCTCGGGTGCGGAGTTTTTGACGTCGTCGCCCATAGCCTATCGGGTTTGCATTTCTAGCTGAATTGGCCATAGAATCAATTTTGTCGAGACGGTTTTTGAATTTGAGGCCTCGGGTGCGGAGTTTTTGACGTCGTCGCCCCTAACCAAATTACCCCGTTTTTACAAAATTTTCAGATTGCCATTCGGGTTTGCATTTCTAGCTGAATTGGCCATAGAATCAATTGTGTCGAGATGGTTTTTGAATTTGAGGCCTCGGGTGCGGAGTTTTTGACGTCGTCGCCCATAGTCAAATTGCGCGCACGGTTGTGCGCCGTTTTTACAAAGTTTTCAGATTGCCTCTCGGGTTTGCATTTCTAGCTGAATTGGCCATAGAATCAATTGTGTCGAGACGGTTTTTGAATTTGAGGCCTCGGGTGCGGAGTTTTTGACGTCGTCGCCCATAGTCAAATTGCGCGCACGCTTGTGCGCCGTTTTTACAAAGTTTTCAAATTGCCTCTCGGGTATGCATTTCTAGCTAAAATTGGTCATAGAATCAATTGTGTCGAGACGGTTTTTGAATTTGAGGCCTCGGGTGCGGAGTTTTTTACGTCGTCGCCCATAGCCAAATTTCGCGAACGCTTGTGCGCCGTTTTTACAAAGTTTTCAGATTGCCTCTTGGGTTTGTATTTCTATCTGAATTGGCCATATAATCAATTGTGTCGAGACGGTATTTGAATTTGAGGCCTCGGGTGCGGAGTTTTTGACGTCGTCGCCCATAGCCAAACTTGCGCGCATGGTTGTGTGCCATTTTTACAAAGTTTTCAGATTGCCTCCCAAGTTTGCATCCCTCACTGAATTGGCCATAGAATCAATTTTGTCGAGACGGTTTTTGAATTTGAGGCCTCGGGTGCGGAGTTTTTGACGTCGTCGCCCCTAACCAAATTGCGCGCACGCTTGTGCGCCGTTTTTACAAAGTTTTCAGATTGCCTCTCGGGTTTGCATTCCTAGCTGAATTGGCCATAGAATCAATTGTGTCGAGACGGTTTTTGAATTTGAGGCCTCGGGTGCGGAGTTTTTGACGTCGTCGCCCATAGCCAAACTGCGCGCACGCTTGTGCGCCGTTTTTACAAAGTTTTCAGATTGCCTCTCGGGTTTGCACTTCTAGCTGAATTGGCCATAGAATCAATTGTGTCGAGACGGTTTTTGAATTTGAGGCCTCGGGTGCGGAGTTTTTGACGTCGTCGCCCATAGCCAAATTGCGCGCACGCTTGTGCGCCGTTTTTACAAAGTTTTCATATTGCCTCTCGGGTTTGCATTTCTAGCTAAAATTTGTCATAGAATCAATTGTGTCGAGACGGTTTTTGAATATGAGGCCTCGGGTGCGGAGTTTTTGACGTCGTCGCCCATAGCCTATCGGGTTTGCATTTCTAGCTGAATTGGCCATAGAATCAATTTTGTCGAGACGGTTTTTGAATTTGAGGCCTCGGGTGCGGAGTTTTTGACGTCGTCGCCCCTAACCAAATTGCGCGCACGCTTGTGCGCCGTTTTTACAAAATTTTCAGATTGCCATTCGGGTTTGCATTTCTAGCTGAATTGGCCATAGAATCAATTGTGTCAAGACGGTTTTTGAATTTGAGGCCTCGGGTGCGGAGTTTTTGACGTCGTCGCCCATAGTCAAATTGCGCGCACGGTTGTGCGCCGTTTTTACAAAGTTTTCAGATTGCCTCTCGGGTTTGCATTTCTAGCTGAATTGGCCATAGAATCAATTGTGTCGAGACGGTTTTTGAATTTGAGGCCTCGGGTGCGGAGTTTTTGACGTCGTCGCCCATAGTCAAATTGCGCGCACGCTTGTGCGCCGTTTTTACAAAGTTTTCAAATTGCCTCTCGGGTATGCATTTCTAGCTAAAATTGGTCATAGAATCAATTGTGTCGAGACGGTATTTGAATTTGAGGCCTCGGGTGCGGAGTATTTGACGTCGTCGCCCATAGCCAAACTTGCGCGCATGGTTGTGTGCCATTTTTACAAAGTTTTCAGATTGCCTCCCAAGTTTGCATCCCTCACTGAATTGGCCATAGAATCAATTTTGTCGAGACGGTTTTTGAATTTGAGGCCTCGGGTGCGGAGTTTTTGACGTCGTCGCCCCTAACCAAATTGCGCGCACGCTTGTGCGCCGTTTTTACAAAGTTTTCAGATTGCCATTCGGGTTTGCATTTCTAGCTGAATTGGCCATAGAATCAATTGTGTCGAGACGGTTTTTGAATTTGAGGCCTCGGGTGCGGTGTTTTTGATGTCGTCGCCCATAGCCAAATTGCGCGCACGCTTGTGCGCCGTTTTTACAAAGATTTCAGATTGCGTCTCGGGTTTGCATAACTAGCTGAATTGGCAATAGAATCAATTTTGTCGAGACGGTTTTTGAATTTGAGGCCTCGGGTGCAGAGTTTTTGACGTCGTCGCCCATCGCCAAATTGCGCGCACGCTTGTGCGCCGTTTTTACAAAGTTTTCAGATTGCCTCTCGGGTTTGCATTTCTAGCTGAATTGGCCATAGAATCAATTGTGTCGAGACGGTTTTTGAATTTGAGGCCTCGGGTGCGGAGTTTTTGACGTCGTCGCCCATAGTCAAATTGCGCGCACGCTTGTGCGCCGTTTTTACAAAGTCTTCAAATTACCTCTCGGGTATGCATTTCTAGCTAAAATTGGTCATAGAATCAATTGTGTCGAGACGGTTTTCGAATTTGAGGCCTCGGGTGCGGAGTTTTTGACGTCGTCGCCCATAGCCATATTGTGCGCACGCTTGTGCGCCGTTTTTACAAAGTTTTCAGATTGCCTCTCGGGTTTCCATTTCTATCTGAATTGGCCATAGAATCAATTGTGTCGAGATGGTATTTGAATTTGAGGCCTCGGGTGCGGAGTTTTTGACGTCGTCGCCCATAGCCAAACTTGCGCGCATGGCTGTGTGCCATTTTTACAAAGTTTTCAGATTGCCTCCCAAGTTTGCATCCCTCACTGAATTGGCCATAGAATCAATTTTGTCGAGACGGTTTTTGAATTTGAGGCCTCGGGTGCGGAGTTTTTGACGTCGTCGCCCCTAACCAAATTGCGCGCACGCTTGTGCGCCGTTTTTACAAAGTTTTCAGATTGCCTCTCGGGTTTGCATTTCTAGCTGAATTTGCCATAGAATCAATTGTGTCGAGACGGTTTTTGAATTTGAGGCCTCGGGTGCGGAGTTTTTGACGTCGTCGCCCATAGTCAAATTGCGCGCACGCTTGTGCGCCGTTTTTACAAAGTTTTCAAATTGCCTCTCGGGTATGCATTTCTAGCTAAAATTGGTCATAGAATCAATTGTGTCGAGACGGTTTTTGAATTTGAGGCCTCGGGTGCGGAGTTTTTGACGTCGTCGCCCATAGCCAAACTGCGCGCACGCTTGTGCGCCGTTTTTACAAAGTTTTCAGATTGCCTCTCGGGTTTGCACTTCTAGCTGAATTGGCCATAGAATCAATTGTGTCGAGACGGTTTTTGAATTTGAGGCCTCGGGTGCGGAGTTTTTAACGTCGTCGCCCATAGCCAAATTGCGCGCATGCTTGTGCGCCGTTTTTACAAAGTTTTCAAATTGCCTCTCGGGTTTGCATTCCTAGCTAAAATTGGTGATAGAATCAATTGTGTCGAGACGGTTTTTAAATTTGAGGCCTCGAGTGTAGAGTTTTTGACGTCGTCGCCCATATCCAAATTGCGCGCAGGCTTGTGCGCCGTTTTTACAAAGTTTTCAAATTGCCTCTCGGGTTTGAATTTCCCACTGAATTGGCCATAGAATCAATTGTGTCGAGATGGTTTTTGAATTTGAGGCCTCGGGTGCGGAGTTTTTTACGTCGACGCCCATAGCCAAATTGCGCGCACGCTTGTGCGCCGTTTTTACAAAGTTTTCAGATTGCCTCTCGGGTTTGCATTTCTAGCTGAATTGGCCATAGAATCAATTTTGTCGAGACGGTTTTTGAATTTGAGGCCTCGGGTGCGGAGTTTTTGACGTCGTCGCCCCTAACCAAATTGCGAGCACGCTTGTGCGCCGTTTTTACAAAGTTTTCAGATTGCCATTCGGGTTTGCATATCTAGCTGAATTGGCCATAGAATCAATTGTGTCGAGGCGGTTTTTGAATTTGAGGCCTCGGGTGCGGAGTTTTTGACGTCGTCGCCCATAGCCAAACTTGTGCGCATGGTTGTGTGCCATTTTTACAAAGTTTTCAGATTGCCTCCCAAGTTTGCATCCCTCACTGAATTGGCCATAGAATCAATTGTGTCGAGACGGTTTTTGAATTTGAGGCCTCGGGTGCGGAGTTTTTGACGTCGTCGCCCATAGCCAAATTGCGCGCACGCTTGTGCGCCGTTTTTACAAAGTTTTCAGATTGCCTCTCGGGTTTGCATATCTAGCTGAATTGGCCATAGAATCAATTGTGTCGAGACGGTTTTTGAATTTGAGGCCTCGAGTGCGGAGTTTTTGACGTCGTCGCCCATAGCCAAATTGCGCGCACGCTTGTGCGCCGTTTTTACAAAGTTTTCAGATTGCCTCTCGGGTTTGCATTTCTAGCTAAAATTGGTCATAGAATTAATTTTGTCGAGACGGTTTTTGAAGATGAGGCCTCGGGTGCAGAGTTTTTGACGTCGTCGCCCATAGCCTATCGGGTTTGCATTTCTAGCTGAATTGGCCATATAATCAATTTTGTCGAGACGGTTTTTGAATTTGAGGCCTCGGGTGCGGAGTTTTTGACGTCGTCGCCCCTAACCAAATTGCGCGCACGCTTGTGCGCCGTTTTTACAAAATTTTCAGATTGCCATTCGGGTTTGCATTTCTAGCTGAATTGGCCATAGAATCAATTGTGTCGAGACGGTTTTTGAATTTGAGGCCTCGGGTGCGGAGTTTTTGACGTCGTCGCCCATAGTCAAATTGCGCGCACGGTTGTGCGCCGTTTTTACAAAGTTTTCAGATTGCCTCTCGGGTTTGCATTTCTAGCTGAATTGGCCATAGAATCAATTGTGTCGAGACGGTTTTTGAATTTGAGGCCTCGGGTGCGGAGTTTTTGACGTCGTCGCCCATAGTCAAATTGCGCGCACGCTTGTGCGCCGTTTTTACAAAGTTTTCAAATTTCCTCTCGGGTATGCATTTCTAGCTAAAATTGGTCATAGAATCAATTGTGTCGAGACGGTATTTGAATTTGAGGCCTCGGGTGCGGAGTTTTTGACGTCGTCGCCCATAGCCAAACTTGCGCGCATGGTTGTGTGCCATTTTTACAAAGTTTTCAGATTGCCTCCCAAGTTTGCATCCCTCACTGAATTGGCCATAGAATCAATTTTGTCGAGACGGTTTTTGAATTTGAGGCCTCGGGTGCGGAGTTTTTGACGTCGTCGCCCCTAACCAAATTGCGCGCACGCTTGTGCGCCGTTTTTACAAAGTTTTCAGATTGCCATTCGGGTTTGCATTTCTAGCTGAATTGGCCATAGAATCAATTGTGTCGAGACGGTTTTTGAATTTGAGGCCTCGGGTGCGGTGTTTTTGATGTCGTCGCCCATAGCCAAATTGCGCGCACGCTTGTGCGCCGTTTTTACAAAGATTTCAGATTGCCTCTCGGGTTTGCATTTCTAGCTAAAATTGGTCATAGAATCAATTGTGTCGAGACGGTTTTTGAATTTGAGGCCACGGGTGTGGAGTTTTTGACGTCGTCGCCCATAGCCAAATTACGCGCACGCTTGTGCGCCGTTTTTACAAAGTTTACAGATTTCCTCTTGGGTTTGCAATTTTCTATCTGAATTGGCCATAGAATCAATTGTGTCGAGACGGTTTTTGAATTTGAGGCCTCGGGTGTGGAGTTTTTGACGTCGTCGCCCTTAGCCAAATTGCGAGCACGCTTGTGCGCCGTTTTTACAAAGTTTTCAGATTGCCTCTCGGGTTTGCATTTCTAGCTGAATTGGCCATAGAATCAATTGTGTTGAGACGGTTTTTGAATTTGAGGCCTCGGGTGCGGAGTTTTTGACGTCGTCGCCCATATCCAAATTGCGCGCAGGCTTGTGCGCCGTTTTTACAAAGTTTTCAGATTGCCTCTCGGGTTTGAATTTCCCACTGAATTGGCCATAGAATCAATTGTGTCGAGATGGTTTTTGAATTTGAGGCCTCGGGTGCGGAGTTTTTGACATCGTCGCCCATAGTCAAATTGCGCGCACGGTTGTGCGCCGTTTTTACAAAGTTTTCAGATCGCCTCTCGGGTTTGCACTACTAGCTGAATTGGCCATAGAATCAATTGTGTCGAGACGGTTTTTGAATTTGAGGCCTCGGGTGCGGAGTTTTTGACTTCGTCGCCCATAGCCAAATTGCGCGCACGCTTGTGCGCCGTTTTTACAAAGTTTTCAAATTGCCTCTCGGGTTTGCATTTCTAGCTAAAATTGGTCATATAATCAATTGTGTCGAGACGGTTTTTGAATTTGAGGCCTCGGGTGCGGAGTTTTTGACGTCGTCGCCCATATCCAAATTGCGCTCAGGCTTGTGCGCCGTTTTTACAAAGTTTTCAGATTGCCTCTCGGGTTTGAATTTCCCACTGAATTGGCCATAGAATCAATTGTGTCGAGACGGTTTTTGAATTTGAGGCCTCGGGTGCGGAGTTTTTGACATCGTCGCCCATAGTCAAATTGCGCGCACGCTTGTGCGCCGTTTTTACAAAGTTTTCAGATTGCCTCTCGGGTTTGCATTACTAGCTGAATTGGCCATAGAATCAATTGTGTCGAGACGGTTTTTGAATTTGAGGCCTCGGGTGCGGAGTTTTTGACGTCGTCGCCCATAGCCAAATTGCGCGCACGCATGTGCGCCGTTTTTACAAAGTTTTCAAATTGCCTCTCGGGTTTGCATTTCTAGCTAAAATTGGTCATATAATCAATTTTGTCGAGACGGTTTTTGAATTTGAGGCCTCGGGTGCGGAGTTTTTGACGTCGCCCATATCCAAATTGCGCGCAGGCTTGTGTGCCGTTTTTACAAAGTTTTCAGATTGCCTCTTGGGTTTGAATTTCCCACTGAATTGGCCATAGAATCAATTGTGTCGAGACGGTTTTTGAATTTGAGGCCTCGGGTGCGGAGTTTTTTACGTTGACGCCCATAGCCAAATTGCGCGCACGCTTGTGCGCCGTTTTTACAAAGTTTTCAGATTGCCTCTCGGGTTTGCATTTCTAGCTGAATTCGCCATAGAATCAATTTTGTCGAGATGGTTTTTGAATTTGAGGCCTCGGGTGCGGAGTTTTTGACGTCGTCGCCCCTAACCAAATTGCGCGCACGCTTGTGCGCCGTTTTTACAAAGTTTTCAGATTGCCATTCGGGTTTGCATTTCTAGCTGAATTGGCCATAGAATCAATTCTGTCGAAACGGTTTTTGAATTTGAGGCCTCGGGTGCGGAGTTTTTGACGTCGTCGCCCATAGCCAAACTTGTGCGCATGGTTGTGTGCCATTTTTACAAAGTTTTCAGATTGCCTCCCAAGTTTGCATCCCTCACTGAATTGGCCATAGAATCAATTGTGTCGAGACGGTTTTTGAATTTGAGGCCTCGGGTGCGGAGTTTTTGACGTCGTCGCCCATAGCCAAATTGCGCGCACGCTTGTGCGC
Source organism: Galeopsis tetrahit (assembly GCA_963675135.1). Lineage (NCBI taxonomy): Eukaryota > Viridiplantae > Streptophyta > Magnoliopsida > Lamiales > Lamiaceae > Galeopsis > Galeopsis tetrahit. The sequence goes on along the minus strand of OY776121.1, from coordinate 6,975,224 downwards.
CGTTTTTACAAAGTTTTCAGATTGCCTCTCGGGTTTGCATATCTAGCTGAATTGGCCATAGAATCAATTGTGTCGAGACGGTTTTTGAATTTGAGGCCTCGGGTGCGGAGTTTTTGACGTCGTCGCCCATAGCCAAATTGCGCGCACGCTTGTGCGCCGTTTTTACAAAGTTTTCAGATTGCCTCTCGGGTTTGCATTTCTAGCTAAAATTGGTCATAGAATTAATTTTGTCGAGACGGTTTTTGAATATGAGGCCTCGGGTGCAGAGTTTTTGACGTCGTCGCCCATAGCCTATCGGGTTTGCATTTCTAGCTGAATTGGCCATATAATCAATTTTGTCGAGACGGTTTTTGAATTTGAGGCCTCGGGTGCGGAGTTTTTGACGTCGTCGCCCCTAACCAAATTGCGCGCACGCTTGTGCGCCGTTTTTACAAAATTTTCAGATTGCCATTCGGGTTTGCATTTCTAGCTGAATTGGCCATAGAATCAATTGTGTCGAGACGGTTTTTGAATTTGAGGCCTCGGGTGCGGAGTTTTTGACGTCGTCGCCCATAGTCAAATTGCGCGCACGGTTGTGCGCCGTTTTTACAAAGTTTTCAGATTGCCTCTCGGGTTTGCATTTCTAGCTGAATTGGCCATAGAATCAATTGTGTCGAGACGGTTTTTGAATTTGAGGCCTCGGGTGCGGAGTTTTTGACGTCGTCGCCCATAGTCAAATTGCGCGCACGCTTGTGCGCCGTTTTTACAAAGTTTTCAAATTTCCTCTCGGGTATGCATTTCTAGCTAAAATTGGTCATAGAATCAATTGTGTCGAGACGGTATTTGAATTTGAGGCCTCGGGTGCGGAGTTTTTGACGTCGTCGCCCATAGCCAAACTTGCGCGCATGGTTGTGTGCCATTTTTACAAAGTTTTCAGATTGCCTCCCAAGTTTGCATCCCTCACTGAATTGGCCATAGAATCAATTTTGTCGAGACGGTTTTTGAATTTGAGGCCTCGGGTGCGGAGTTTTTGACGTCGTCGCCCCTAACCAAATTGCGCGCACGCTTGTGCGCCGTTTTTACAAAGTTTTCAGATTGCCATTCGGGTTTGCATTTCTAGCTGAATTGGCCATAGAATCAATTGTGTCGAGACGGTTTTTGAATTTGAGGCCTCGGGTGCGGTGTTTTTGATGTCGTCGCCCATAGCCAAATTGCGCGCACGCTTGTGCGCCGTTTTTACAAAGATTTCAGATTGCCTCTCGGGTTTCCATTTCTAGCTAAAATTGGTCATAGAATCAATTGTGTCGAGACGGTTTTTGAATTTGAGGCCACGGGTGTGGAGTTTTTGACGTCGTCGCCCATAGCCAAATTACGCGCACGCTTGTGCGCCGTTTTTACAAAGTTTACAGATTGCCTCTTGGGTTTGCATTTCTATCTGAATTGGCCATAGAATCAATTGTGTCGAGACGGTTTTTGAATTTGAGGCCTCGGGTGTGGAGTTTTTGACGTCGTCGCCCTTAGCCAAATTGCGCGCACGCTTGTGCGCCGTTTTTACAAAGTTTTCAGATTGCCTCTCGGGTTTGCATTTCTAGCTGAATTGGCCATAGAATCAATTGTGTTGAGACGGTTTTTGAATTTGAGGCCTCGGGTGCGGAGTTTTTGACGTCGTCGCCCATATCCAAATTGCGCGCAGGCTTGTGCGCCGTTTTTACAAAGTTTTCAGATTGCCTCTCGGGTTTGAATTTCCCACTGAATTGGCCATAGAATCAATTGTGTCGAGATGGTTTTTGAATTTGAGGCCTCGGGTGCGGAGTTTTTGACATCGTCGCCCATAGTCAAATTGCGCGCACGGTTGTGCGCCGTTTTTACAAAGTTTTCAGATCGCCTCTCGGGTTTGCACTACTAGCTGAATTGGCCATAGAATCAATTGTGTCGAGACGGTTTTTGAATTTGAGGCCTCGGGTGCGGAGTTTTTGACTTCGTCGCCCATAGCCAAATTGCGCGCACGCTTGTGCGCCGTTTTTACAAAGTTTTCAAATTGCCTCTCGGGTTTGCATTTCTAGCTAAAATTGGTCATATAATCAATTGTGTCGAGACGGTTTTTGAATTTGAGGCCTCGGGTGCGGAGTTTTTGACGTCGTCGCCCATATCCAAATTGCGCTCAGGCTTGTGCGCCGTTTTTACAAAGTTTTCAGATTGCCTCTCGGGTTTGAATTTCCCACTGAATTGGCCATAGAATCAATTGTGTCGAGACGGTTTTTGAATTTGAGGCCTCGGGTGCGGAGTTTTTGACATCGTCGCCCATAGTCAAATTGCGCGCACGCTTGTGCGCCGTTTTTACAAAGTTTTCAGATTGCCTCTCGGGTTTGCATTACTAGCTGAATTGGCCATAGAATCAATTGTGTCGAGACGGTTTTTGAATTTGAGGCCTCGGGTGCGGAGTTTTTGACGTCGTCGCCCATAGCCAAATTGCGCGCACGCATGTGCGCCGTTTTTACAAAGTTTTCAAATTGCCTCTCGGGTTTGCATTTCTAGCTAAAATTGGTCATATAATCAATTTTGTCGAGACGGTTTTTGAATTTGAGGCCTCGGGTGCGGAGTTTTTGACGTCGCCCATATCCAAATTGCGCGCAGGCTTGTGTGCCGTTTTTACAAAGTTTTCAGATTGCCTCTTGGGTTTGAATTTCCCACTGAATTGGCCATAGAATCAATTGTGTCGAGACGGTTTTTGAATTTGAGGCCTCGGGTGCGGAGTTTTTTACGTTGACGCCCATAGCCAAATTGCGCGCACGCTTGTGCGCCGTTTTTACAAAGTTTTCAGATTGCCTCTCGGGTTTGCATTTCTAGCTGAATTCGCCATAGAATCAATTTTGTCGAGATGGTTTTTGAATTTGAGGCCTCGGGTGCGGAGTTTTTGACGTCGTCGCCCCTAACCAAATTGCGCGCACGCTTGTGCGCCGTTTTTACAAAGTTTTCAGATTGCCATTCGGGTTTGCATTTCTAGCTGAATTGGCCATAGAATCAATTCTGTCGAAACGGTTTTTGAATTTGAGGCCTCGGGTGCGGAGTTTTTGACGTCGTCGCCCATAGCCAAATTGCGCGCACGCTTGTGCGCCGTTTTTACAAAGTTTTCAGATTGCCTCTCGGGTTTGCATTTCTAGCTGAATTGGCCATAGAATCAATTGTGTTGAGACGGTTTTTGAATTTGAGGCCTCGGGTGCGGAGTTTTTGACGTCGTCGCCCATAGTCAAATTGCGCGCACGGTTGTGCGCCGTTTTTACAAAGTTTTCAGATTGCCTCTCGGGTTTGCATTTCTAGCTGAATTGGCCATAGAATCAATTTTTTTGAGACGGTTTTTGAATTTGAGGCCTCGGGTGCGGAGTTTTTGACGTCGTCGCCCATAGCCAAATTGCGCGCACGCTTGTGCGCCGTTTTTACAAAGTTTTCAGATTGCCTCTCGGGTTTGAATTTCCCACTGAATTGGCCATAGAATCAATTGTGTCGAGACGGTTTTTGAATTTGAGGCCTCGGGTGCGGAGTTTTTGACATCGTCGCCCATAGTCAAATTGCGCGCACGCTTGTGCGCCGTTTTTACAAAGTTTTCAGATTGCCTCTCGGGTTTGCATTACTAGCTGAATTGGCCATAGAATCAATTGTGTCGAGACGGTTTTTGAATTTGAGGCCTCGGGTGCGGAGTTTTTGACGTCGTCGCCCATAGCCAAATTGCGCGCACGCATGTGCGCCGTTTTTACAAAGTTTTCAAATTGCCTCTCGGGTATGCATTTCTAGCTAAAATTGGTCATAGAATCAATTGTGTCGAGACGGTTTTTGAATTTGAGGCCTCGGGTGCGGAGTTTTTGACGTCGTCGCCCATAGCCAAACTGCGCGCACGCTTGTGCGCCGTTTTTACAAAGTTTTCAGATTGCCTCTCGGGTTTGCACTTCTAGCTGAATTGGCCATAGAATCAATTGTGTCGAGACGGTTTTTGAATTTGAGGCCTCGGGTGCGGAGTTTTTAACGTCGTCGCCCATAGCCAAATTGTGCGCATGCTTGTGCGCCGTTTTTACAAAGTTTTCAAATTGCCTCTCGGGTTTGCATTCCTAGCTAAAATTGGTGATAGAATCAATTGTGTCGAGACGGTTTTTAAATTTGAGGCCTCGAGTGTAGAGTTTTTGACGTCGTCGCCCATATCCAAATTGCGCGCAGGCTTGTGCGCCGTTTTTACAAAGTTTTCAAATTGCCTCTCGGGTTTGAATTTCCCACTGAATTGGCCATAGAATCAATTGTGTCGAGATGGTTTTTGAATTTGAGGCCTCGGGTGCGGAGTTTTTTACGTCGACGCCCATAGCCAAATTGCGCGCACGCTTGTGCGCCGTTTTTACAAAGTTTTCAGATTGCCTCTCGGGTTTGCATTTCTCGCTGAATTGGCCATAGAATCAATTTTGTCGAGACGGTTTTTGAATTTGAGGCCTCGGGTGCGGAGTTTTTGACGTCGTCGCCCCTAACCAAATTGCGAGCACGCTTGTGCGCCGTTTTTACAAAGTTTTCAGATTGCCATTCGGGTTTGCATATCTAGCTGAATTGGCCATAGAATCAATTGTGTCGAGGCGGTTTTTGAATTTGAGGCCTCGGGTGCGGAGTTTTTGACGTCGTCGCCCATAGCCAAACTTGTGCGCATGGTTGTGTGCCATTTTTACAAAGTTTTCAGATTGCCTCCCAAGTTTGCATCCCTCACTGAATTGGCCATAGAATCAATTGTGTCGAGACGGTTTTTGAATTTGAGGCCTCGGGTGCGGAGTTTTTGACGTCGTCGCCCATAGCCAAATTGCGCGCACGCTTGTGCGCCGTTTTTACAAAGTTTTCAGATTGCCTCTCGGGTTTGCATATCTAGCTGAATTGGCCATAGAATCAATTGTGTCGAGACGGTTTTTGAATTTGAGGCCTCGGGTGCGGAGTTTTTGACGTCGTCGCCCATAGCCAAATTGCGCGCACGCTTGTGCGCCGTTTTTACAAAGTTTTCAGATTGCCTCTCGGGTTTGCATTTCTAGCTAAAATTGGTCATAGAATTAATTTTGTCGAGACGGTTTTTGAATATGAGGCCTCGGGTGCAGAGTTTTTGACGTCGTCGCCCATAGCCTATCGGGTTTGCATTTCTAGCTGAATTGGCCATATAATCAATTTTGTCGAGACGGTTTTTGAATTTGAGGCCTCGGGTGCGGAGTTTTTGACGTCGTCGCCCCTAACCAAATTGCGCGCACGCTTGTGCGCCGTTTTTACAAAATTTTCAGATTGCCATTCGGGTTTGCATTTCTAGCTGAATTGGCCATAGAATCAATTGTGTCGAGACGGTTTTTGAATTTGAGGCCTCGGGTGCGGAGTTTTTGACGTCGTCGCCCATAGTCAAATTGCGCGCACGGTTGTGCGCCGTTTTTACAAAGTTTTCAGATTGCCTCTCGGGTTTGCATTTCTAGCTGAATTGGCCATAGAATCAATTGTGTCGAGACGGTTTTTGAATTTGAGGCCTCGGGTGCGGAGTTTTGTCGTCTCCCATAGTCAAATTGCGCGCACGCTTGTGCGCCGTTTTTACAAAGTTTTCAAATTTCCTCTCGGGTATGCATTTCTAGCTAAAATTGGTCATAGAATCAATTGTGTCGAGACGGTATTTGAATTTGAGGCCTCGGGTGCGGAGTTTTTGACGTCGTCGCCCATAGCCAAACTTGCGCGCATGGTTGTGTGCCATTTTTACAAAGTTTTCAGATTGCCTCCCAAGTTTGCATCCCTCACTGAATTGGCCATAGAATAAATTTTGTCGAGACGGTTTTTGAATTTGAGGCCTCGGGTGCGGAGTTTTTGACGTCGTCGCCCCTAACCAAATTGCGCGCACGTTTGTGCGCCGTTTTTACAAAGTTTTCAGATTGCCATTCAGGTTTGCATTTCTATCTGAATTGGCCATAGAATCAATTGTGTCGAGACGGTTTTTGAATTTGAGGCCTCGGGTGTGGAGTTTTTGACGTCGTCGCCCTTAGCCAAATTGCGCGCACGCTTGTGCGCCGTTTTTACAAAGTTTTCAGATTGCCTCTCGGGTTTGCATTTCTAGCTGAATTGGCCATAGAATCAATTGTGTTGAGACGGTTTTTGAATTTGAGGCCTCGGGTGCGGAGTTTTTGACGTCGTCGCCCATATCCAAATTGCGCGCAGGCTTGTGCGCCGTTTTTACAAAGTTTTCAGATTGCCTCTCGGGTTTGAATTTCCCACTGAATTGGCCATAGAATCAATTGTGTCGAGATGGTTTTTGAATTTGAGGCCTCGGGTGCGGAGTTTTTGACATCGTCGCCCATAGTCAAATTGCGCGCACGGTTGTGCGCCGTTTTTACAAAGTTTTCAGATCGCCTCTCGGGTTTGCACTACTAGCTGAATTGGCCATAGAATCAATTGTGTCGAGACGGTTTTTGAATTTGAGGCCTCGGGTGCGGAGTTTTTGACTTCGTCGCCCATAGCCAAATTGCGCGCACGCTTGTGCGCCGTTTTTACAAAGTTTTCAAATTGCCTCTCGGGTTTGCATTTCTAGCTAAAATTGGTCATATAATCAATTGTGTCGAGACGGTTTTTGAATTTGAGGCCTCGGGTGCGGAGTTTTTGACGTCGTCGCCCATATCCAAATTGCGCTCAGGCTTGTGCGCCGTTTTTACAAAGTTTTCAGATTGCCTCTCGGGTTTGAATTTCCCACTGAATTGGCCATAGAATCAATTGTGTCGAGACGGTTTTTGAATTTGAGGCCTCGGGTGCGGAGTTTTTGACATCGTCGCCCATAGTCAAATTGCGCGCACGCTTGTGCGCCGTTTTTACAAAGTTTTCAGATTGCCTCTCGGGTTTGCATTACTAGCTGAATTGGCCATAGAATCAATTGTGTCGAGACGGTTTTTGAATTTGAGGCCTCGGGTGCGGAGTTTTTGACGTCGTCGCCCATAGCCAAATTGCGCGCACGCATGTGCGCCGTTTTTACAAAGTTTTCAAATTGCCTCTCGGGTTTGCATTTCTAGCTAAAATTGGTCATATAATCAATTTTGTCGAGACGGTTTTTGAATTTGAGGCCTCGGGTGCGGAGTTTTTGACGTCGCCCATATCCAAATTGCGCGCAGGCTTGTGTGCCGTTTTTACAAAGTTTTCAGATTGCCTCTTGGGTTTGAATTTCCCACTGAATTGGCCATAGAATCAATTGTGTCGAGACGGTTTTTGAATTTGAGGCCTCGGGTGCGGAGTTTTTTACGTTGACGCCCATAGCCAAATTGCGCGCACGCTTGTGCGCCGTTTTTACAAAGTTTTCAGATTGCCTCTCGGGTTTGCATTTCTAGCTGAATTCGCCATAGAATCAATTTTGTCGAGATGGTTTTTGAATTTGAGGCCTCGGGTGCGGAGTTTTTGACGTCGTCGCCCCTAACCAAATTGCGCGCACGCTTGTGCGCCGTTTTTACAAAGTTTTCAGATTGCCATTCGGGTTTGCATTTCTAGCTGAATTGGCCATAGAATCAATTCTGTCGAAACGGTTTTTGAATTTGAGGCCTCGGGTGCGGAGTTTTTGACGTCGTCGCCCATAGCCAAATTGCGCGCACGCTTGTGCGCCGTTTTTACAAAGTTTTCAGATTGCCTCTCGGGTTTGCATTTCTAGCTGAATTGGCCATAGAATCAATTGTGTTGAGACGGTTTTTGAATTTGAGGCCTCGGGTGCGGAGTTTTTGACGTCGTCGCCCATAGTCAAATTGCGCGCACGGTTGTGCGCCGTTTTTACAAAGTTTTCAGATTGCCTCTCGGGTTTGCATTTCTAGCTGAATTGGCCATAGAATCAATTTTTTTGAGACGGTTTTTGAATTTGAGGCCTCGGGTGCGGAGTTTTTGACGTCGTCGCCCATAGCCAAATTGCGCGCACGCTTGTGCGCCGTTTTTACAAAGTTTTCAGATTGCCTCTCGGGTTTGAATTTCCCACTGAATTGGCCATAGAATCAATTGTGTCGAGACGGTTTTTGAATTTGAGGCCTCGGGTGCGGAGTTTTTGACATCGTCGCCCATAGTCAAATTGCGCGCACGCTTGTGCGCCGTTTTTACAAAGTTTTCAGATTGCCTCTCGGGTTTGCATTACTAGCTGAATTGGCCATAGAATCAATTGTGTCGAGACGGTTTTTGAATTTGAGGCCTCGGGTGCGGAGTTTTTGACGTCGTCGCCCATAGCCAAATTGCGCGCACGCATGTGCGCCGTTTTTACAAAGTTTTCAAATTGCCTCTCGGGTTTGCATTTCTAGCTAAAATTGGTCATATAATCAATTTTGTCGAGACGGTTTTTGAATTTGAGGCCTCGGGTGCGGAGTTTTTGACGTCGCCCATATCCAAATTGCGCGCAGGCTTGTGTGCCGTTTTTACAAAGTTTTCAGATTGCCTCTTGGGTTTGAATTTCCCACTGAATTGGCCATAGAATCAATTGTGTCGAGACGGTTTTTGAATTTGAGGCCTCGGGTGCGGAGTTTTTTACGTTGACGCCCATAGCCAAATTGCGCGCACGCTTGTGCGCCGTTTTTACAAAGTTTTCAGATTGCCTCTCGGGTTTGCATTTCTAGCTGAATTCGCCATAGAATCAATTTTGTCGAGATGGTTTTTGAATTTGAGGCCTCGGGTGCGGAGTTTTTGACGTCGTCGCCCCTAACCAAATTGCGCGCACGCTTGTGCGCCGTTTTTACAAAGTTTTCAGATTGCCATTCGGGTTTGCATTTCTAGCTGAATTGGCCATAGAATCAATTCTGTCGAAACGGTTTTTGAATTTGAGGCCTCGGGTGCGGAGTTTTTGACGTCGTCGCCCATAGCCAAATTGCGCGCACGCTTGTGCGCCGTTTTTACAAAGTTTTCAGATTGCCTCTCGGGTTTGCATTTCTAGCTGAATTGGCCATAGAATCAATTGTGTTGAGACGGTTTTTGAATTTGAGGCCTCGGGTGCGGAGTTTTTGACGTCGTCGCCCATAGTCAAATTGCGCGCACGGTTGTGCGCCGTTTTTACAAAGTTTTCAGATTGCCTCTCGGGTTTGCATTTCTAGCTGAATTGGCCATAGAATCAATTTTTTTGAGACGGTTTTTGAATTTGAGGCCTCGGGTGCGGAGTTTTTGACGTCGTCGCCCCTAACCAAATTGCGCGCACGCTTGTGCGCCGTTTTTACAAAGTTTTCAGATTGCCATTCGGGTTTGCATTTCTAGCTGAATTGGCCATAGAATCAATTATGTCGAAACGGTTTTTGAATTTGAGGCCTCGGGTGCGGAGTTTTTGACGTCGTCGCCCATAGTCAAATTGCGCGCACGGTTGTGCGCCGTTTTTACAAAGTTTTCAGATTGCCTCTCGGGTTTGCAATTCTAGCTGAATTGGCCATAGAATCAATTGTGTCGAGACGGTTTTTGAATTTGAGGCCTCGGGTGCGGAGTTTTTGATGTCGTCGCCCATATCCAAATTGCGCGCACGCTTGTGCGCCGTTTTTACAAAGTTTTCAGATTGCCTCTCGGGTTTGCATTTCTAGCTGAATTGGCCATAGAATCAATTGTGTTGAGACGGTTTTTGAATTTGAGGCCTCGGGTGCGGAGTTTTTGACGTCGTCGCCCATAGTCAAATTGCGCGCACGGTTGTGCGCCGTTTTTACAAAGTTTTCAGATTGCCTCTCGGGTTTGCATTTCTAGCTGAATTGGCCATAGAATCAATTTTTTTGAGACGGTTTTTGAATTTGAGGCCTCGGGTGCGGAGTTTTTGACGTCGTCGCCCCTAACCAAATTGCGCGCACGCTTGTGCGCCGTTTTTACAAAGTTTTCAGATTGCCATTCGGGTTTGCATTTCTAGCTGAATTGGCCATAGAATCAATTATGTCGAAACGGTTTTTGAATTTGAGGCCTCGGGTGCGGAGTTTTTGACGTCGTCGCCCATAGTCAAATTGCGCGCACGGTTGTGCGCCGTTTTTACAAAGTTTTCAGATTGCCTCTCGGGTTTGCATTTCTAGCTGAATTGGCCATAGAATCAATTTTTTTGAGACGGTTTTTGAATTTGAGGCCTCGGGTGCGGAGTTTTTGACGTCGTCGCCCCTAACCAAATTGTGCGCAGGCTTGTGCGCCGTTTTTACAAAGTTTTCAGATTGCCATTCGGGTTTGCATTTCTAGCTGAATTGGTCATATAATCAATTGTGTTGAGACGGTTTTTGAATTTGAGGCCTCGGGTGCGGAGTTTTTGACGTCGTCGCCCATATCCAAATTGCGCGCAGGCTTGTGCGCCGTTTTTACAAAGTTTTCAGATTGCCTCTCGGGTTTGAATTTCCCACTGAATTGGCCATAGAATCAATTGTGTCGAGATGGTTTTTGAATTTGAGGCCTCGGGTGCGGAGTTTTTGACATCGTCGCCCATAGTCAAATTGCGCGCACGGTTGTGCGCCGTTTTTACAAAGTTTTTAGATCGCCTCTCGGGTTTGCACTACTAGCTGAATTGGCCATAGAATCAATTGTGTCGAGACGGTTTTTGAATTTGAGGCCTCGGGTGCGGAGTTTTTGACTTCGTCGCCCATAGCCAAATTGCGCGCACGCTTGTGCGCCGTTTTTACAAAGTTTTCAAATTGCCTCTCGGGTTTGCATTTCTAGCTAAAATTGGTCATATAATCAATTGTGTCGAGACGGTTTTTGAATTTGAGGCCTCGGGTGCGGAGTTTTTGACGTCGTCGCCCATATCCAAATTGCGCTCAGGCTTGTGCGCCGTTTTTACAAAGTTTTCAGATTGCCTCTCGGGTTTGAATTTCCCACTGAATTGGCCATAGAATCAATTGTGTCGAGACGGTTTTTGAATTTGAGGCCTCGGGTGCGGAGTTTTTGACATCGTCGCCCATAGTCAAATTGCGCGCACGCTTGTGCGCCGTTTTTACAAAGTTTTCAGATTGCCTCTCGGGTTTGCATTACTAGCTGAATTGGCCATAGAATCAATTGTGTCGAGACGGTTTTTGAATTTGAGGCCTCGGGTGCGGAGTTTTTGACGTCGTCGCCCATAGCCAAATTGCGCGCACGCATGTGCGCCGTTTTTACAAAGTTTTCAAATTGCCTCTCGGGTTTGCATTTCTAGCTAAAATTAGTCATATAATCAATTTTGTCGAGACGGTTTTTGAATTTGAGGCCTCGGGTGCGGAGTTTTTGACGTCGCCCATATCCAAATTGCGCGCAGGCTTGTGTGCCGTTTTTACAAAGTTTTCAGATTGCCTCTTGGGTTTGAATTTCCCACTGAATTGGCCATAGAATCAATTGTGTCGAGACGGTTTTTGAATTTGAGGCCTCGGGTGCGGAGTTTTTTACGTTGACGCCCATAGCCAAATTGCGCGCACGCTTGTGCGCCGTTTTTACAAAGTTTTCAGATTGCCTCTCGGGTTTGCATTTCTAGCTGAATTCGCCATAGAATCAATTTTGTCGAGATGGTTTTTGAATTTGAGGCCTCGGGTGCGGAGTTTTTGACGTCGTCGCCCCTAACCAAATTGCGCGCACGCTTGTGCGCCGTTTTTACAAAGTTTTCAGATTGCCATTCGGGTTTGCATTTCTAGCTGAATTGGCCATAGAATCAATTCTGTCGAAACGGTTTTTGAATTTGAGGCCTCGGGTGCGGAGTTTTTGACGTCGTCGCCCATAGCCAAATTGCGCGCACGCTTGTGCGCCGTTTTTACAAAGTTTTCAGATTGCCTCTCGGGTTTGCATTTCTAGCTGAATTGGCCATAGAATCAATTGTGTTGAGACGGTTTTTGAATTTGAGGCCTCGGGTGCGGAGTTTTTGACGTCGTCGCCCATAGTCAAATTGCGCGCACGGTTGTGCGCCGTTTTTACAAAGTTTTCAGATTGCCTCTCGGGTTTGCATTTCTAGCTGAATTGGCCATAGAATTAATTTTTTTGAGACGGTTTTTGAATTTGAGGCCTCGGGTGCGGAGTTTTTGACGTCGTCGCCCCTAACCAAATTGCGCGCATGCTTGTGCGCCGTTTTTACAAAGTTTTCAGATTGCCATTCGGGTTTGCATTTCTAGCTGAATTGGCCATAGAATCAATTATGTCGAAACGGTTTTTGAATTTGAGGCCTCGGGTGCGGAGTTTTTGACGTCGTCGCCCATAGTCAAATTGCGCGCACGGTTGTGCGCCGTTTTTACAAAGTTTTCAGATTGCCTCTCGGGTTTGCAATTCTAGCTGAATTGGCCATAGAATCAATTGTGTCGAGACGGTTTTTGAATTTGAGGCCTCGGGTGCGGAGTTTTTGATGTCGTCGCCCATATCCAAATTGCGCGCACGCTTGTGCGCCGTTTTTACAAAGTTTTCAGATTACCTCTCGGGTTTGCATTTCTAGCTGAATTGGCCATAGAATCAATTGTGTTGAGACGGTTTTTGAATTTGAGGCCTCGGGTGCGGAGTTTTTGACGTCGTCGCCCATAGTCAAATTGCGCGCACGGTTGTGCGCCGTTTTTACAAAGTTTTCAGATTGCCTCTCGGGTTTGCATTTCTAGCTGAATTGGCCATAGAATCAATTTTTTTGAGACGGTTTTTGAATTTGAGGCCTCGGGTGCGGAGTTTTTGACGTCGTCGCCCCTAACCAAATTGCGCGCACGCTTGTGCGCCGTTTTTACAAAGTTTTCAGATTGCCATTCGGGTTTGCATTTCTAGCTGAATTGGCCATAGAATCAATTATGTCGAAACGGTTTTTGAATTTGAGGCCTCGGGTGCGGAGTTTTTGACGTCGTCGCCCATAGTCAAATTGCGCGCACGGTTGTGCGCCGTTTTTACAAAGTTTTCAGATTGCCTCTCGGGTTTGCATTTCTAGCTGAATTGGCCATAGAATCAATTTTTTTGAGACGGTTTTTGAATTTGAGGCCTCGGGTGCGGAGTTTTTGACGTCGTCGCCCCTAACCAAATTGTGCGCAGGCTTGTGCGCCGTTTTTACAAAGTTTTCAGATTGCCATTCGGGTTTGCATTTCTAGCTGAATTGGCCATAGAATCAATTTTGTCGAAACGGTTTTTGAATTTGAGGCCTCGGGTGCGGAGTTTTTGACGTCGTCGCCCATAGTCAAATTGCGCGCACGGTTGTGCGCCGTTTTTACAAAGTTTTCAGATTGCCTCTCGGGTTTGCATTCCTAGCTGAATTGGCCATAGAATCAATTTTTTTGAGACGGTTTTTGAATTTGAGGCCTCGGGTGCGGAGTTTTTGACGTCGTCGCCCCTGACCAAATTGCGCGCACGCTTGTGCGCCGTTTTTACAAAGTTTTCAGATTGCCATTCGGGTTTGCATTTCTAGCTGAATTGGCCATAGAATCAATTATGTCGAAACGGTTTTTGAATTTGAGGCCTCGGGTGCGGAGTTTTTGACGTCGTCGCCCATAGTCAAATTGCGCGCACGGTTGTGCGCCGTTTTTACAAACTTTTCAGATTGCCTCTCGGGTTTGCATTTCTAGCTGAATTGGCCATAGAATCAATTTTTTTGAGACGGTTTTTGAATTTGAGGCCTCGGGTGCGGAGTTTTTGACGTCGTCGCCCCTAACCACATTGCGCGCACGCTTGTGCGCCGTTTTTACAAAGTTTTCAGATTGCCATTCGGGTTTGCATTTCTAGCTAAAATTGGTCATATAATCAATTGTGTCGAGACGGTTTTTGAATTTGAGGCCTCGGGTGCGGAGTTTTTGACGTCGCCCATATCCAAATTGCGCGCAGGCTTGTGTGCCGTTTTTACAAAGTTTTCAGATTGCCTCTTGGGTTTGAATTTCCCACTGAATTGGCCATAGAATCAATTGTGTCGAGACGGTTTTTGAATTTGAGGCCTCGGGTGCGGAGTTTTTTACGTCGACGCCCATAGCCAAATTGCGCGCACGCTTGTGCGCCGTTTTTACAAAGTTTTCAGATTGCCTCTCGGGTTTGCATTTCTAGCAGAATTCGCCAGAGAATCAATTTTGTCGAGATGGTTTTTGAATTTGAGGCCTCGGGTGCGGAGTTTTTGACGTCGTCGCCCCTAACCAAATTGCGCGCACGCTTGTGCGCCGTTTTTACAAAGTTTTCAGATTGCCATTCGGGTTTGCATTTCTAGCTGAATTGGCCATAGAATCAATTGTGTCGAAACGGTTTTTGAATTTGAGGCCTCGGGTGCGGAGTTTTTGACGTCGTCGCCCATAGTCAAATTGCGCGCACGGTTGTGCGCCGTTTTTACAAAGTTTTCAGATTGCCTCTCGGGTTTGCATTTCAAGCTGAATTGGCCATAGAATCAATTGTGTCGAGACGGTCTTTGAATTTGAGGCCTCGGGTGCGGAGTTTTTGACGTCGTCGCCCATAGCCAAATTGCGCGCACACTTGTGCGCCGTTTTTACAAAGTTTTCATATTGCCTCTCGGGTTTGCATTTCTAGCTGAATTGGCCATAGAATCAATTGTGTTGAGACGGTTTTTGAATTTGAGGCCTCGGGTGCGGAGTTTTTGACGTCGTCGCCCATAGTCAAATTGCGCGCACGGTTGTGCGCCGTTTTTACAAAGTTTTCAGATTGCCTCTCGGGTTTGCATTCCTAGCTGAATTGGCCATAGAATCAATTTTTTTGAGACGGTTTTTGAATTTGAGGCCTCGGGTGCGGAGTTTTTGACGTTGTCGCCCCTAACCAAATTGCTCGCACGCTTGTGCGCCGTTTTTACAAAGTTTTCAGATTGCCATTCGGGTTTGCATTTCTAGCTGAATTGGCCATAGAATCAATTATGTCGAAACGGTTTTTGAATTTGAGGCCTCGGGTGCGGAGTTTTTGACGTCGTCGCCCATAGTCAAATTGCGCGCACGGTTGTGCGCCGTTTTTACAAAGTTTTCAGATTGCCTCTCGGTTTTGCACTTCTAGCTGAATTGGCCATAGAATCAATTTTTTTGAGACGGTTTTTGAATTTGAGGCCTCGGGTGCGGAGTTTTTGACGTCGTCGCCCCTAACCAAATTGCGCGCACGCTTGTGCGCCGTTTTTACAAAGTTTTCAGATTGCCATTCGGGTTTGCATTTCTAGCTGAATTGGCCATAGAATCAATTATGTCGAAACGGTTTTTGAATTTGAGGCTCGGGTGCGGAGTTTTTGACGTCGTCGCCCATAGTCAAATTGCGCGCACGCTTGTGCGCCGTTTTTACAAAGTTTTCAGATTGCCATTCGGGTTTGCATTTCTAGCTGAATTGGCCATAGAATCAATTATGTCGAAACAGTTTTTGAATTTGAGGCCTCGGGTGCGGAGTTTTTGACGTCGTCGCCCATAGTCAAATTGCGCGCACGGTTGTGCGCCGTTTTTACAAAGTTTTCAGATTGCCTCTCGGGTTTACATTTCTAGCTGAATTGGCCATAGAATCAATTGTGTCGAGACGGTTTTTGAATTTGAGGCCTCGGGTGCGGAGTTTTTGACTTCGTCGCCCATAGCTAAATTGCGCGCACGCTTGTGCGCCGTTTTTACAAAGTTTTCAAATTGCCTCTCGGGTTTGCATTTCCAGCTAAAATTGGTCATATAATCAATTGTGTCGAGACGGTTTTTGAATTTGAGGCCTCGGGTGCGGAGTTTTTGACGTCGTCGCCCATATCCAAATTGCGCTCAGGCTTGTGCGCCGTTTTTACAAAGTTTTCAGATTGCCTCTCGGGTTTGAATTTCCCACTGAATTGGCCATAGAATCAATTGTGTCGAGACGGTTTTTGAATTTGAGGCCTCGGGTGCGGAGTTTTTTACATCGTCGCCCATAGTCAAATTGCGCGCACGCTTGTGCGCCGTTTTTACAAAGTTTTCAGATTGCCTCTCGGGTTTGCATTTCTAGCTGAATTGGCCATAGAATCAATTTTTTTGAGACGGTTTTTGAATTTGAGGCCTCGGGTGCGGAGTTTTTGACTTCGTCGCCCATAGCCAAATTGCGCGCACGCTTGTGCGCCGTTTTTACAAAGTTTTCAAATTGCCTCACGGGTTTGCTTTTCTAGCTAAAATTGGTCATATAATCAATTGTGTCGAGACGGTTTTTGAATTTGAGGCCTCGGGTGCGGAGTTTTTGACGTCGTCGCCCATATCCAAATTGCGCTCAGACTTGTGCGCCGTTTTTACAAAGTTTTCAGATTGCCTCTCGGGTTTGAATTTCCCACTGAATTGGCCATAGAATCAATTGTGTCGAGACGGTTTTTGAATTTGAGGCCTCGGGTGCGGAGTTTTTGACGTCGTCGCCCATAGTCAAATTGCGCGCACGGTTGTGCGCCGTTTTTACAAAGTTTTCAGATTGCCTCTCGGGTTTGCATTTCTAGCTGAATTGGCCATAGAATCAATTGTGTCGAGACGGTTTTTGAATTTGAGGCCTCGGGTGTGGAGTTTTTGACTTCGTCGCCCATAGCCAAATTGCGCGCACGCTTGTGCGCCGTTTTTACAAAGTTTTCAAATTGCCTCTCGGGTTTGCATTTCTAGCTAAAATTGGTCATATAATCAATTGTGTCGAGACGGTTTTTGAATTTGAGGCCTCGGGTGCGGAGTTTTTGACGTCGTCGCCCATATCCAAATTGCGCTCAGGCTTGTGCGCCGTTTTTACAAAGTTTTCAGATTGCCTCTCGGGTTTGAATTTCCCACTGAATTGGCCATAGAATCAATTGTGTCGAGACGGTTTTTGAATTTGAGGCCTCGGGTGCGGAGTTTTTGACATCGTCGCCCATAGTCAAATTGCGCGCACGCTTGTGCGCCGTTTTTACAAAGTTTTCAGATTGCCTCTCGGGTTTGCATTTCTAGCAGAATTCGCCAGAGAATCAATTTTGTCGAGATGGTTTTTGAATTTGAGGCCTCGGGTGCGGAGTTTTTGACGTCGTCGCCCCTAACCAAATTGCGCGCACGCTTGTGCGCCGTTTTTACAAAGTTTTCAGATTGCCATTCGGGTTTGCATTTCTAGCTGAATTGGCCATAGAATCAATTGTGTCGAAACGGTTTTTGAATTTGAGGCCTCGGGTGCGGAGTTTTTGACGTCGTCGCCCATAGTCAAATTGCGCGCACGGTTGTGCGCCGTTTTTACAAAGTTTTCAGATTGCCTCTCGGGTTTGCATTTCTAGCTGAATTGGCCATAGAATCAATTGTGTCGAGACGGTCTTTGAATTTGAGGCCTCGGGTGCGGAGTTTTTGACGTCGTCGCCCATAGCCAAATTGCGCGCACACTTGTGCGCCGTTTTTACAAAGTTTTCAGATTGCCTCTCGGGTTTGCATTTCTAGCTGAATTGGCCATAGAATCAATTGTGTTGAGACGGTTTTTGAATTTGAGGCCTCGGGTGCGGAGTTTTTGACGTCGTCGCCCATAGTCAAATTGCGCGCACGGTTGTGCGCCGTTTTTACAGAGTTTTCAGATTGCCTCTCGGGTTTGCATCCCTAGCTGAATTGGCCATAGAATCAATTTTTTTGAGACGGTTTTTGAATTTGAGGCCTCGGGTGCGGAGTTTTTGACGTTGTCGCCCCTAACCAAATTGCGCGCACGCTTGTGCGCCGTTTTTACAAAGTTTTCAGATTGCCATTCGGGTTTGCATTTCTAGCTGAATTGGCCATAGAATCAATTATGTCGAAACGGTTTTTGAATTTGAGGCCTCGGGTGCGGAGTTTTTGACGTCGTCGCCCATAGTCAAATTGCGCGCACGGTTGTGCGCCATTTTTACAAAGTTTTCAGATTGCCTCTCGGTTTTGCACTTCTAGCTGAATTGGCCATAGAATCAATTTTTTTGAGACGGTTTTTGAATTTGAGGCCTCGGGTGCGGAGTTTTTGACGTCGTCGCCCCTAACCAAATTGCGCGCACGCTTGTGCGCCGTTTTTACAAAGTTTTCAGATTGCCATTCGGGTTTGCATTTCTAGCTGAATTGGCCATAGAATCAATTGTGTCGAAACGGTTTTTGAATTTGAGGCCTCGGGTGCGGAGTTTTTGACGTCGTCGCCCATAGTCAAATTGCGCGCACGCTTGTGCGCCGTTTTTACAAAGTTTTCAGATTGCCATTCGGGTTTGCATTTCTAGCTGAATTGGCCATAGAATCAATTATGTCGAAACGGTTTTTGAATTTGAGGCCTCGGGTGCGGAGTTTTTGACGTCGTCGCCCATAGTCAAATTGCGCGCACGGTTGTGCGCCGTTTTTACAAAGTTTTCAGATTGCCTCTCGGGTTTACATTTCTAGCTGAATTGGCCATATAATCAATTGTGTCGAGACGGTTTTTGAATTTGAGGCCTCGGGTGCGGAGTTTTTGACGTCGTCGCCCATAGTCAAATTGCGCGCACGCTTGTGCGCCGTTTTTACAAAGTTTTCAGATTGCCATTCGGGTTTGCATTTCTAGCTGAATTGGCCATAGAATCAATTATGTCGAAACGGTTTTTGAATTTGAGGCCTCGGGTGCGGAGTTTTTGACGTCGTCGCCCATAGCCAAATTGCGCGCACGCTTGTGCGCCGTTTTTACAAAGTTTTCAGATTGCCTCTCGGGTTTGCATTTCTAGCTGAATTGGCCATAGAATCAATTGTGTTGAGACGGTTTTTGAATTTGAGGCCTCGGGTGCGGAGTTTTTGACGTCGTCGCCCATAGTCAAATTGCGCGCACGGTTGTGCGCCGTTTTTACAAAGTTTTCAGATTGCCTCTCGGGTTTGCATTTCTAGCTGAATTGGCCATAGAATCAATTTTTTTGTGACGGTTTTTGAATTTGAGGCCTCGGGTGCGGAGTTTTTGACGTCGTCGCCCCTAACCAAATTGCGCGCATGCTTGTGCGCCGTTTTTACAAAGTTTTCAGATTGCCATTCGGGTTTGCATTTCTAGCTGAATTGGCCATAGAATCAATTATGTCGAAACGGTTTTTGAATTTGAGGCCTCGGGTGCGGAGTTTTTGACGTCGTCGCCCATAGTCAAATTGCGCGCACGGTTGTGCGCCGTTTTTACAAAGTTTTCAGATTGCCTCTCGGGTTTGCAATTCTAGCTGAATTGGCCATAGAATCAATTGTGTCGAGACGGTTTTTGAATTTGAGGCCTCGGGTGCGGAGTTTTTGATGTCGTCGCCCATATCCAAATTGCGCGCACGCTTGTGCGCCGTTTTTACAAAGTTTTCAGATTGCCTCTCGGGTTTGCATTTCTAGCTGAATTGGCCATAGAATCAATTGTGTTGAGACGGTTTTTGAATTTGAGGCCTCGGGTGCGGAGTTTTTGACGTCGTCGCCCATAGTCAAATTGCGCGCACGGTTGTGCGCCGTTTTTACAAAGTTTTCAGATTGCCTCTCGGGTTTGCATTTCTAGCTGAATTGGCCATAGAATCAATTTTTTTGAGACGGTTTTTGAATTTGAGGCCTCGGGTGCGGAGTTTTTGACGTCGTCGCCCCTAACCAAATTGCGCGCACGCTTGTGCGCCGTTTTTACAAAGTTTTCAGATTGCCATTCGGGTTTGCATTTCTAGCTGAATTGGCCATAGAATCAATTATGTCGAAACGGTTTTTGAATTTGAGGCCTCGGGTGCGGAGTTTTTGACGTCGTCGCCCATAGTCAAATTGCGCGCACGGTTGTGCGCCGTTTTTACAAAGTTTTCAGATTGCCTCTCGGGTTTACATTTCTAGCTGAATTGGCCATATAATCAATTCTGTCGAGACGGTTTTTGAATTTGAGGCCTCGGGTGCGGAGTTTTTGACGTCGTCGCCCATAGTCAAATTGCGCGCACGCTTGTGCGCCGTTTTTACAAAGTTTTCAGATTGCCATTCGGGTTTGCATTTCTAGCTGAATTGGCCATAGAATCAATTATGTCGAAACGGTTTTTGAATTTGAGGCCTCGGGTGCGGAGTTTTTGACGTCGTCGCCCATAGCCAAATTGCGCGCACGCTTGTGCGCCGTTTTTACAAAGTTTTCAGATTGCCTCTCGGGTTTGCATTTCTAGCTGAATTGGCCATAGAATCAATTGTGTTGAGACGGTTTTTGAATTTGAGGCCTCGGGTGCGGAGTTTTTGACGTCGTCGCCCATAGTCAAATTGCGCGCACGGTTGTGCGCCGTTTTTACAAAGTTTTCAGATTGCCTCTCGGGTTTGCATTTCTAGCTGAATTGGCCATAGAATCAATTTTTTTGAGACGGTTTTTGAATTTGAGGCCTCGGGTGCGGAGTTTTTGACGTCGTCGCCCCTAACCAAATTGCGCGCATGCTTGTGCGCCGTTTTTACAAAGTTTTCAGATTGCCATTCGGGTTTGCATTTCTAGCTGAATTGGCCATAGAATCAATTATGTCGAAACGGTTTTTGAATTTGAGGCCTCGGGTGCGGAGTTTTTGACGTCGTCGCCCATAGTCAAATTGCGCGCACGGTTGTGCGCCGTTTTTACAAAGTTTTCAGATTGCCTCTCGGGTTTGCAATTCTAGCTGAATTGGCCATAGAATCAATTGTGTCGAGACGGTTTTTGAATTTGAGGCCTCGGGTGCGGAGTTTTTGATGTCGTCGCCCATATCCAAATTGCGCGCACGCTTGTGCGCCGTTTTTACAAAGTTTTCAGATTGCCTCTCGGGTTTGCATTTCTAGCTGAATTGGCCATAGAATCAATTGTGTTGAGACGGTTTTTGAATTTGAGGCCTCGGGTGCGGAGTTTTTGACGTCGTCGCCCATAGTCAAATTGCGCGCACGGTTGTGCGCCGTTTTTACAAAGTTTTCAGATTGCCTCTCGGGTTTGCATTTCTAGCTGAATTGGCCATAGAATCAATTTTTTTGAGACGGTTTTTGAATTTGAGGCCTCGGGTGCGGAGTTTTTGACGTCGTCGCCCCTAACCAAATTGCGCGCACGCTTGTGCGCCGTTTTTACAAAGTTTTCAGATTGCCATTCGGGTTTGCATTTCTAGCTGAATTGGCCATAGAATCAATTATGTCGAAACGGTTTTTGAATTTGAGGCCTCGGGTGCGGAGTTTTTGACGTCGTCGCCCATAGTCAAATTGCGCGCACGGTTGTGCGCCGTTTTTACAAAGTTTTCAGATTGCCTCTCGGGTTTGCATTTCTAGCTGAATTGGCCATAGAATCAATTTTTTTGAGACGGTTTTTGAATTTGAGGCCTCGGGTGCGGAGTTTTTGACGTCGTCGCCCCTAACCAAATTGTGCGCAGGCTTGTGCGCCGTTTTTACAAAGTTTTCAGATTGCCATTCGGGTTTGCATTTCTAGCTGAATTGGCCATAGAATCAATTGTGTCGAAACGGTTTTTGAATTTGAGGCCTCGGGTGCGGAGTTTTTGACGTCGTCGCCCATAGTCAAATTGCGCGCACGGTTGTGCGCCGTTTTTACAAAGTTTTCAGATTGCCTCTCGGGTTTGCATTCCTAGCTGAATTGGCCATAGAATCAATTTTTTTGAGACGGTTTTTGAATTTGAGGCCTCGGGTGCGGAGTTTTTAACGTCGTCGCCCCTGACCAAATTGCGCGCACGCTTGTGCGCCGTTTTTACAAAGTTTTCAGATTGCCATTCGGGTTTGCATTTCTAGCTGAATTGGCCATAGAATCAATTATGTCGAAACGGTTTTTGAATTTGAGGCCTCGGGTGCGGAGTTTTTGACGTCGTCGCCCATAGTCAAATTGCGCGCACGGTTGTGCGCCGTTTTTACAAACTTTTCAGATTGCCTCTCGGGTTTGCATTTCTAGCTGAATTGGCCATAGAATCAATTTTTTTGAGACGGTTTTTGAATTTGAGGCCTCGGGTGCGGAGTTTTTGACGTCGTCGCCCCTAACCACATTGCGCGCACGCTTGTGCGCCGTTTTTACAAAGTTTTTAGATTGCCATTCGGGTTTGCATTTCTAGCTAAAATTGGTCATATAATCAATTGTGTCGAGACGGTTTTTGAATTTGAGGCCTCGGGTGCGGAGTTTTTGACGTCGCCCATATCCAAATTGCGCGCAGGCTTGTGTGCCGTTTTTACAAAGTTTTCAGATTGCCTCTTGGGTTTGAATTTCCCACTGAATTGGCCATAGAATCAATTGTGTCGAGACGGTTTTTGAATTTGAGGCCTCGGGTGCGGAGTTTTTTACGTCGACGCCCATAGCCAAATTGCGCGCACGCTTGTGCGCCGTTTTTACAAAGTTTTCAGATTGCCTCTCAGGTTTGCATTTCTAGCAGAATTCGCCAGAGAATCAATTTTGTCGAGATGGTTTTTGAATTTGAGGCCTCGGGTGCGGAGTTTTTGACGTCGTCGCCCCTAACCAAATTGCGCGCACGCTTGTGCGCCGTTTTTACAAAGTTTTCAGATTGCCATTCGGGTTTGCATTTCTAGCTGAATTGGCCATAGAATCAATTGTGTCGAAACGGTTTTTGAATTTGAGGCCTCGGGTGCGGAGTTTTTGACGTCGTCGCCCATAGTCAAATTGCGCGCACGGTTGTGCGCCGTTTTTACAAAGTTTTCAGATTGCCTCTCGGGTTTGCATTTCAAGCTGAATTGGCCATAGAATCAATTGTGTCGAGACGGTCTTTGAATTTGAGGCCTCGGGTGCGGAGTTTTTGACGTCGTCGCCCATAGCCAAATTGCGCGCACACTTGTGCGCCGTTTTTACAAAGTTTTCAGATTGCCTCTCGGGTTTGCATTTCTAGCTGAATTGGCCATAGAATCAATTGTGTTGAGACGGTTTTTGAATTTGAGGCCTCGGGTGCGGAGTTTTTGACGTCGTCGCCCATAGTCAAATTGCGCGCACGGTTGTGCGCCGTTTTTACAAAGTTTTCAGATTGCCTCTCGGGTTTGCATTCCTAGCTGAATTGGCCATAGAATCAATTTTTTTGAGACGGTTTTTGAATTTGAGGCCTCGGGTGCGGAGTTTTTGACGTTGTCGCCCCTAACCAAATTGCTCGCACGCTTGTGCGCCGTTTTTACAAAGTTTTCAGATTGCCATTCGGGTTTGCATTTCTAGCTGAATTGGCCATAGAATCAATTATGTCGAAACGGTTTTTGAATTTGAGGCCTCGGGTGCGGAGTTTTTGACGTCGTCGCCCATAGTCAAATTGCGCGCACGGTTGTGCGCCGTTTTTACAAAGTTATCAGATTGCCTCTCGGTTTTGCACTTCTAGCTGAATTGGCCATAGAATCAATTTTTTTGAGACGGTTTTTGAATTTGAGGCCTCGGGTGCGGAGTTTTTGACGTCGTCGCCCCTAACCAAATTGCGCGCACGCTTGTGCGCCGTTTTTACAAAGTTTTCAGATTGCCATTCGGGTTTGC
This sequence comes from Galeopsis tetrahit, assembly GCA_963675135.1. Taxonomy (NCBI): domain Eukaryota; kingdom Viridiplantae; phylum Streptophyta; class Magnoliopsida; order Lamiales; family Lamiaceae; genus Galeopsis; species Galeopsis tetrahit. Next base: position 6,952,049 of record OY776121.1, on the reverse strand, counting down.
ATTTCTAGCTGAATTGGCCATAGAATCAATTATGTCGAAACGGTTTTTGAATTTGAGGCTCGGGTGCGGAGTTTTTGACGTCGTCGCCCATAGTCAAATTGCGCGCACGCTTGTGCGCCGTTTTTACAAAGTTTTCAGATTGCCATTCGGGTTTGCATTTCTAGCTGAATTGGCCATAGAATCAATTATGTCGAAACAGTTTTTGAATTTGAGGCCTCGGGTGCGGAGTTTTTGACGTCGTCGCCCATAGTCAAATTGCGCGCACGGTTGTGCGCCGTTTTTACAAAGTTTTCAGATTGCCTCTCGGGTTTACATTTCTAGCTGAATTGGCCATAGAATCAATTGTGTCGAGACGGTTTTTGAATTTGAGGCCTCGGGTGCGGAGTTTTTGACTTCGTCGCCCATAGCTAAATTGCGCGCACGCTTGTGCGCCGTTTTTACAAAGTTTTCAAATTGCCTCTCGGGTTTGCATTTCCAGCTAAAATTGGTCATATAATCAATTGTGTCGAGACGGTTTTTGAATTTGAGGCCTCGGGTGCGGAGTTTTTGACGTCGTCGCCCATATCCAAATTGCGCTCAGGCTTGTGCGCCGTTTTTACAAAGTTTTCAGATTGCCTCTCGGGTTTGAATTTCCCACTGAATTGGCCATAGAATCAATTGTGTCGAGACGGTTTTTGAATTTGAGGCCTCGGGTGCGGAGTTTTTTACATCGTCGCCCATAGTCAAATTGCGCGCACGCTTGTGCGCCGTTTTTACAAAGTTTTCAGATTGCCTCTCGGGTTTGCATTTCTAGCTGAATTGGCCATAGAATCAATTTTTTTGAGACGGTTTTTGAATTTGAGGCCTCGGGTGCGGAGTTTTTGACTTCGTCGCCCATAGCCAAATTGCGCGCACGCTTGTGCGCCGTTTTTACAAAGTTTTCAAATTGCCTCACGGGTTTGCTTTTCTAGCTAAAATTGGTCATATAATCAATTGTGTCGAGACGGTTTTTGAATTTGAGGCCTCGGGTGCGGAGTTTTTGACGTCGTCGCCCATATCCAAATTGCGCTCAGACTTGTGCGCCGTTTTTACAAAGTTTTCAGATTGCCTCTCGGGTTTGAATTTCCCACTGAATTGGCCATAGAATCAATTGTGTCGAGACGGTTTTTGAATTTGAGGCCTCGGGTGCGGAGTTTTTGACGTCGTCGCCCATAGTCAAATTGCGCGCACGGTTGTGCGCCGTTTTTACAAAGTTTTCAGATTGCCTCTCGGGTTTGCATTTCTAGCTGAATTGGCCATAGAATCAATTGTGTCGAGACGGTTTTTGAATTTGAGGCCTCGGGTGTGGAGTTTTTGACTTCGTCGCCCATAGCCAAATTGCGCGCACGCTTGTGCGCCGTTTTTACAAAGTTTTCAAATTGCCTCTCGGGTTTGCATTCCTAGCTAAAATTGGTCATATAATCAATTGTGTCGAGACGGTTTTTGAATTTGAGGCCTCGGGTGCGGAGTTTTTGACGTCGTCGCCCATATCCAAATTGCGCTCAGGCTTGTGCGCCGTTTTTACAAAGTTTTCAGATTGCCTCTCGGGTTTGAATTTCCCACTGAATTGGCCATAGAATCAATTGTGTCGAGACGGTTTTTGAATTTGAGGCCTCGGGTGCGGAGTTTTTGACATCGTCGCCCATAGTCAAATTGCGCGCACGCTTGTGCGCCGTTTTTACAAAGTTTTCAGATTGCCTCTCGGGTTTGCATTTCTAGCAGAATTCGCCAGAGAATCAATTTTGTCGAGATGGTTTTTGAATTTGAGGCCTCGGGTGCGGAGTTTTTGACGTCGTCGCCCCTAACCAAATTGCGCGCACGCTTGTGCGCCGTTTTTACAAAGTTTTCAGATTGCCATTCGGGTTTGCATTTCTAGCTGAATTGGCCATAGAATCAATTGTGTCGAAACGGTTTTTGAATTTGAGGCCTCGGGTGCGGAGTTTTTGACGTCGTCGCCCATAGTCAAATTGCGCGCACGGTTGTGCGCCGTTTTTACAAAGTTTTCAGATTGCCTCTCGGGTTTGCATTTCTAGCTGAATTGGCCATAGAATCAATTGTGTCGAGACGGTCTTTGAATTTGAGGCCTCGGGTGCGGAGTTTTTGACGTCGTCGCCCATAGCCAAATTGCGCGCACACTTGTGCGCCGTTTTTACAAAGTTTTCAGATTGCCTCTCGGGTTTGCATTTCTAGCTGAATTGGCCATAGAATCAATTGTGTTGAGACGGTTTTTGAATTTGAGGCCTCGGGTGCGGAGTTTTTGACGTCGTCGCCCATAGTCAAATTGCGCGCACGGTTGTGCGCCGTTTTTACAGAGTTTTCAGATTGCCTCTCGGGTTTGCATCCCTAGCTGAATTGGCCATAGAATCAATTTTTTTGAGACGGTTTTTGAATTTGAGGCCTCGGGTGCGGAGTTTTTGACGTTGTCGCCCCTAACCAAATTGCGCGCACGCTTGTGCGCCGTTTTTACAAAGTTTTCAGATTGCCATTCGGGTTTGCATTTCTAGCTGAATTGGCCATAGAATCAATTATGTCGAAACGGTTTTTGAATTTGAGGCCTCGGGTGCGGAGTTTTTGACGTCGTCGCCCATAGTCAAATTGCGCGCACGGTTGTGCGCCGTTTTTACAAAGTTTTCAGATTGCCTCTCGGTTTTGCACTTCTAGCTGAATTGGCCATAGAATCAATTTTTTTGAGACGGTTTTTGAATTTGAGGCCTCGGGTGCGGAGTTTTTGACGTCGTCGCCCCTAACCAAATTGCGCGCACGCTTGTGCGCCGTTTTTACAAAGTTTTCAGATTGCCATTCGGGTTTGCATTTCTAGCTGAATTGGCCATAGAATCAATTGTGTCGAAACGGTTTTTGAATTTGAGGCCTCGGGTGCGGAGTTTTTGACGTCGTCGCCCATAGTCAAATTGCGCGCACGCTTGTGCGCCGTTTTTACAAAGTTTTCAGATTGCCATTCGGGTTTGCATTTCTAGCTGAATTGGCCATAGAATCAATTATGTCGAAACGGTTTTTGAATTTGAGGCCTCGGGTGCGGAGTTTTTGACGTCGTCGCCCATAGTCAAATTGCGCGCACGGTTGTGCGCCGTTTTTACAAAGTTTTCAGATTGCCTCTCGGGTTTACATTTCTAGCTGAATTGGCCATATAATCAATTGTGTCGAGACGGTTTTTGAATTTGAGGCCTCGGGTGCGGAGTTTTTGACTTCGTCGCCCATAGCCAAATTGCGCGCACGCTTGTGCGCCGTTTTTACAAAGTTTTCAAATTGCCTCTCGGGTTTGCATTTCTAGCTAAAATTGGTCATATAATCAATTGTGTCGAGACGGTTTTTGAATTTGAGGCCTCGGGTGCGGAGTTTTTGACGTCGTCGCCCATATCCAAATTGCGCTCAGGCTTGTGCGCCGTTTTTACAAAGTTTTCAGATTGCCTCTCGGGTTTGAATTTCCCACTGAATTGGCCATATAATCAATTGTGTCGAGACGGTTTTTGAATTTGAGGCCTCGGGTGCGGAGTTTTTTACATCGTCGCCCATAGTCAAATTGCGCGCACGCTTGTGCGCCGTTTTTACAAAGTTTTCAGATTGCCTCTCGGGTTTGCATTTCTAGCAGAATTGGCCATAGAATCAATTTTTTTGAGACGGTTTTTGAATTTGAGGCCTCGGGTGCGGAGTTTTTGACTTCGTCGCCCATAGCCAAATTGCGCGCACGCTTGTGCGCCGTTTTTACAAAGTTTTCAAATTGCCTCACGGGTTTGCTTTACTAGCTAAAATTGGTCATATAATCAATTGTGTCGAGACGGTTTTTGAATTTGAGGCCTCGGGTGCGGAGTTTTTGACGTCGTCGCCCATATCCAAATTGCGCTCAGACTTGTGCGCCGTTTTTACAAAGTTTTCAGATTGCCTTTCGGGTTTGAATTTCCCACTGAATTGGCCATAGAATCAATTGTGTCGAGACGGTTTTTGAATTTGAGGCCTCGGGTGCGGAGTTTTTGACGTCGTCGCCCATAGTCAAATTGCGCGCACGGTTGTGCGCCGTTTTTACAAAGTTTTCAGATTGCCTCTCGGGTTTGCATTTCTAGCTGAATTGGCCATAGAATCAATTGTGTCGAGACGGTTTTTGAATTTGAGGCCTCGGGTGTGGAGTTTTTGACTTCGTCGCCCATAGCCAAATTGCGCGCACGCTTGTGCGCCGTTTTTACAAAGTTTTCAAATTGCCTCTCGGGTTTGTATTTCTAGCTAAAATTGGTCATATAATCAATTGTGTCGAGACGGTTTTTGAATTTGAGGCCTCGGGTGCGGAGTTTTTGACGTCGTCGCCCATATCCAAATTGCGCTCAGGCTTGTGCGCCGTTTTTACAAAGTTTTCAGATTGCCTCTCGGGTTTGAATTTCCCACTGAATTGGCCATAGAATCAATTGTGTCGAGACGGTTTTTGAATTTGAGGCCTCGGGTGCGGAGTTTTTGACATCGTCGCCCATAGTCAAATTGCGCGCACGCTTGTGCGCCGTTTTTACAAAGTTTTCAGATTGCCTCTCGGGTTTGCATTTCTAGCTGAATTGGCCATAGAATCAATTTTGTCGAGACGGTTTTTGAATTTGAGGCCTCGGGTGCGGAGTTTTTGACGTCGTCGCCCGTAACCAAATGGCGCGCACGCTTGTGCGCCGTTTTTACAAAGTTTTCAGATTGCCATTCGGGTTTGCATTCCTAGCTGAATTGGCCATAGAATCAATTATGTCGAAACGGTTTTTGAATTTGAGGCCTCGGGTGCGGAGTTTTTGACGTCGTCGCCCATAGTCAAATTGCGCGCACGGTTGTGCGCCGTTTTTACAAAGTTTTCAGATTGCCTCTCGGGTTTGCATTTCTAGCTGAATTGGCCATAAAATCAATTGTGTCGAGACGGTTTTTGAATTTGAGGCCTCGGGTGCGGAGTTTTTGACGTCGTCGCCCATGGTCAAATTGCGCGCACGGTTGTGCGCCGTTTTTACAAAGTTTTCAGATTGCCTCTCGGGTTTGCATTTCTAGCTGAATTGGCCATAGAGTCAATTGTGTCGAGACGGTCTTTGAATTTGAGGCCTCGGGTGCGGAGTTTTTGATGTCGTCGCCCATAGCCAAATTGCGCGCACGCTTGTGCGCCGTTTTTACAAAGTTTTCAGATTGCCATTCGGGTTTGCATTTCTAGCTAAAATTGGTCGTATAATCAATTGTGTCGAGACGGTTTTTGAATTTGAGGCCTCGGGTGCGGAGTTTTTGACGTCGCCCATATCTAAATTGCGCGCAGGCTTGTGTGCCGTTTTTACAAAGTTTTCAGATTGCCTCTTGGGTTTGAATTTCCCACTGAATTGGCCATAGAATCAATTGTGTCGAGACGGTTTTTGAATTTGAGGCCTCGGGTGCGGAGTTTTTTACGTCGACGCCCATAGCCAAATTGCGCGCACGCTTGTGCGCCGTTTTTACAAAGTTTTCAGATTGCCTCTCGGGTTTGCATTTCTAGCAGAATTCGCCATAGAATCAATTTTGTCGATATGGTTTTTGAATTTGAGGCCTCGGGTGCGGAGTTTTTGACGTCGTCGCCCCTAACCAAATTGCGCGCACGCTTGTGCGCCGTTTTTACAAAGTTTTCAGATTGCCATTCGCGTTTGCATTTCTAGCTGAATTGGCCATAGAATCAATTGTGTCGAAACGGTTTTTGAATTTGAGGCCTCGGGTGCGGAGTTTTTGACGTCGTCGCCCATGGTCAAATTGCGCGCACGGTTGTGCGCCGTTTTTACAAAGTTTTCAGATTGCCTCTCGGGTTTGCATTTCTAGCTGAATTGGCCATAGAGTCAATTGTGTCGAGACGGTCTTTGAATTTGAGGCCTCGGGTGCGGAGTTTTTGATGTCGTCGCCCATAGCCAAATTGCGCGCACACTTGTGCGCCGTTTTTACAAAGTTTTCAGATTGCCTCTCGGGTTTGCATTTCTAGCTGAATTGGCCATAGAATCAATTGTGTTGAGACGGTTTTTAAATTTGAGGCCTCGGGTGCGGAGTTTTTGACGTCGTCGCCCATAGTCAAATTGCGCGCACGGTTGTGCGCCGTTTTTACAAAGTTTTCAGATTGCCTCTCGGGTTTGCATCCCTAGCTGAATTGGCCATAGAATCAATTTTTTTGAGACGGTTTTTGAATTTGAGGCCTCGGGTGCGGAGTTTTTGACGTTGTCGCCCCTAACCAAATTGCGCGCACGCTTGTGCGCCGTTTTTACAAAGTTTTCAGATTGCCATTCGGGTTTGCATTTCTAGCTGAATTGGCCATAGAATCAATTATGTCGAAACGGTTTTTGAATTTGAGGCCTCGGGTGCGGAGTTTTTGACGTCGTCGCCCATACTCAAATTGCGCGCACGGTTGTGCGCCGTTTTTACAAAGTTTTCAGATTGCCTCTCGGGTTTGCACTTCTAGCTGAATTGGCCATAGAATAAATTTTTTTGAGACGGTTTTTGAATTTGAGGCCTCGGGTGCGGAGTTTTTGACGTCGTCGCCCCTAACCAAATTGCGCGCACGCTTGTGCGCCGTTTTTACAAAGTTTTCAGATTGCCATTCGGGTTTGCATTTCTAGCTGAATTGGCCATAGAATCAATTATGTCGAAACGGTTTTTGAATTTGAGGCCTCGGGTGCGGAGTTTTTGACGTCGTCGCCCATAGTCAAATTGCGCGCACGCTTGTGCGCCGTTTTTACAAAGTTTTCAGATTGCCATTCGGGTTTGCATTTCTAGCTGAATTGGCCATAAAATCAATTATGTCGAAACGGTTTTTGAATTTGAGGCCTCGGGTGCGGAGTTTTTGACGTCGTCGCCCATAGTCAAATTGCGCGCACGGTTGTGCGCCGTTTTTACAAAGTTTTCAGATTGCCTCTCGGGTTTGCATTTCTAGCTGAATTGGCCATAGAATCAATTGTGTCGAGACGGTTTTTGAATTTGAGGCCTCGGGTGCGGAGTTTTTGACTTCGTCGCCCATAGCCAAATTGCGCGCACGCTTGTGCGCCGTTTTTACAAAGTTTTCAAATTGCCTCTCGGGTTTGCATTTCTAGCTAAAATTGGTCATATAATCAATTGTGTCGAGACGGTTTTTGATTTTGAGGCCTCGGGTGCGGAGTTTTTGACGTCGTCACCCATATCCAAATTGCGCTCATGCTTGTGCGCCGTTTTTACAAAGTTTTCAGATTGCCTCTCGGGTTTGAATTTCCCACTGAATTGGCCATAGAATCAATTGTGTCGAGACGGTTTTTGAATTTGTGGCCTCGGGTGCGGAGTTTTTGACATCGTCGCCCATAGTCAAATTGCGCGCACGCTTGTGCGCCGTTTTTACAAAGTTTTCAGATTGCCTCTCGGGTTTGCATTCCTAGCTGAATTGGCCATAGAATCAATTTTTTTGAGACGGTTTTTGAATTTGAGGCCTCGGGTGCGGAGTTTTTGACTTCGTCGCCCATAGCCAAATTGCGCGCACGCTTGTGCGCCGTTTTTACAAAGTTTTCAAATTGCCTCTCGGGTTTGCTTTTCTAGCTAAAATTGGTCATATAATCAATTGTGTCGACACGGTTTTTGAATTTGAGGCCTCGGGTGCGGAGTTTTTGACGTCGTCGCCCAAATCCAAATTGCGCTCAGACTTGTGCGCCGTTTTTACAAAGTTTTCAGATTGCCTCTCGGGTTTGAATTTCCCACTGAATTGGCCATAGAATCAATTGTGTCGAGACGGTTTTTGAATTTGACGCCTCGGGTGCGGAGTTTTTGACATCGTCGCCCATAGTCAAATTGCGCGCACGCTTGTGCGCCGTTTTTACAAAGTTTTCAGATTGCCTCTCGGGTTTGCATTACTAGCTGAATTGGCCATAGAATCAATTGTGTCGAGACGGTTTTTGAATTTGAGGCCTCGGGTGCGGCGTTTTTGACGTCGTCTCCCATAGACAAATTGCGCGCACGCTTGTGCGCCGTTTTTACAAAGTTTTCAAATTGCCTCTCGGGTTTGCATTTCTAGCTAAAATTGGTCATATAATCAATTGTGTCGAGACGGTTTTTGAATTTGAGGCCTCGGGTGCGGAGTTTTTGACGTCGCCCATATCCAAATTGCGCGCAGGCTTGTGTGCCGTTTTTACAAAGTTTTCAGATTGCCTCTTGGGTTTGAATTTCCCACTGAATTGGCCATAGAATCAATTGTGTCGAGACGGTTTTTGAATTTGAGGCCTCGGGTACGGAGTTTTTGACGTCGACGCCCATATCCAAATTCCGCGCACGCTTGTGCGCCGTTTTTACAAAGTTTTCAGATTGCCTCTCGGGTTTGCATTTCTAGCTGAATTCGCCATAGAATCAATTTTGTCGAGATGGTTTTTGAATTTGAGGCCTCGGGTGCGGAGTTTTTGACGTCGTCGCCCCTAACCAAATTGAGCACACGCTTGTGCGCCGTTTTTACAAAGTTTTCAGATTGCCATTCGGGTTTGCATTTCTAGCTGAATTGGCCATAGAATCAATTGTGTCGAGACGGTTTTTGAATTTGAGGCCTCGGGTGCGGAGTTTTTAACGTCGTCGCCCATAGCCAAATTGCGCGCACGCTTGTGCGCCGTTTTTACAAAGTTTTCAGATTGCCTCTCGGGTTTGCATTTCTAGCTGAATTGGCCATAGAATCAATTGTGTTGAGACGGTTTTTGAATTTGAGGCCTCGGGTGCGGAGTTTTTGACGTCGTCGCCCATAGTCAAATTGCGCGCACGGTTGTGCGCCGTTTTTACAAAGTTTTCAGATTGCCTCTCGGGTTTGCATTTCTAGCTGAATTGGCCATAGAATCAATTGTGTCGAGACTGTTTTTGAATTTGAGGCCTCGGGTGTGGAGTTTTTGACTTCGTCGCCCATAGCCAAATTGCGCGCACGCTTGTGCGCCGTTTTTACAAAGTTTTCAAATTGCCTCTCGGGTTTGCATTTCTAGCTAAAATTGGTCATATAATCAATTGTGTCGAGACGGTTTTTGAATTTGAGGCCTCGGGTGCGGAGTTTTTGACGTCGTCGCCCATATCCAAATTGCGCTCAGGCTTGTGCGCCGTTTTTACAAAGTTTTCAGATTGCCTCTCGGGTTTGAATTTCCCACTGAATTGGCCATAGAATCAATTGTGTCGAGACGGTTTTTGAATTTGACGCCTCGGGTGCGGAGTTTTTGACATCGTCGCCCATAGTCAAATTGCACGCACGCTTGTGCGCCGTTTTTACAAAGTTTTCAGATTGCCTCTCGGGTTTGCATTACTAGCTGAATTGGCCATAGAATCAATTGTGTCGAGACGGTTTTTGAATTTGAGGCCTCGGGTGCGGAGTTTTTGACGTCGTCGCCCATAGCCAAATTGCGCGCACGCTTGTGCGCCGTTTTTACAAAGTTTTCAAATTGCCTCTCGGGTTTGCATTTCTAGCTAAAATTGGTCATATAATCAATTGTGTCGAGACGGTTTTTGAATTTGAGGCCTCGGGTGCGGAGTTTTTGACGTCGCCCATATCCAAATTGCGCGCAGGCTTGTGTGCCGTTTTAACAAAGTTTTCAGATTGCCTCTTGGGTTTGAATTTCCCACTGAATTGGCCATAGAATCAATTGTGTCGAGACGGTTTTTGAATTTGAGGCCTCGGGTGCGGAGTTTTTGACGTCGACGCCCATATCCAAATTCCGCGCACGCTTGTGCGCCGTTTTTACAAAGTTTTCAGATTGCCTCTCGGGTTTGCATTTCTAGCTGAATTCGCCATAGAATCAATTTTGTCGAGATGGTTTTTGAATTTGAGGCCTCGGGTGCGGAGTTTTTGACGTCGTCGCCCCTAACCAAATTGCGCACACGCTTGTGCGCCGTTTTTACAAAGTTTTCAGATTGCCATTCGGGTTTGCATTTCTAGCTGAATTGGCCATAGAATCAATTGTGTCGAGACGGTTTTTGAATTTGAGGCCTCGGGTGCGGAGTTTTTGACGTCGTCGCCCATAGCCAAATTGCGCGCACGCTTGTGCGCCGTTTTTACAAAGTTTTCAGATTGCCTCTCGGGTTTGCATTTCTAGCTGAATTGGCCATAGAATCAATTGTGTTGAGACGGTTTTTGAATTTGAGGCCTCGGGTGCGGAGTTTTTGACGTCGTCGCCCATAGTCAAATTGCGCGCACGGTTGTGCGCCGTTTTTACAAAGTTTTCAGTTTGCCTCTCGGGTTTGCATTTCTAGCTGAATTGGCCATAGAATCAATTGTGTCGAGACTGTTTTTGAATTTGAGGCCTCGGGTGTGGAGTTTTTGACTTCGTCGCCCATAGCCAAATTGCGCGCACGCTTGTGCGCCGTTTTTACAAAGTTTTCAAATTGCCTCTCGGGTTTGCATTTCTAGCTAAAATTGGTCATATAATCAATTGTGTCGAGACGGTTTTTGAATTTGAGGCCTCGGGTGCGGAGTTTTTGACGTCGTCGCCCATATCCAAATTGCGCTCAGGCTTGTGCGCCGTTTTTACAAAGTTTTCAGATTGCCTCTCGGGTTTGAATTTCCCACTGAATTGGCCATAGAATCAATTGTGTCGAGACGGTTTTTGAATTTGACGCCTCGGGTGCGGAGTTTTTGACATCGTCGCCCATAGTCAAATTGCGCGCACGCTTGTGCGCCGTTTTTACAAAGTTTTCAGATTGCCTCTCGGGTTTGCATTACTAGCTGAATTGGCCATAGAATCAATTGTGTCGAGACGGTTTTTGAATTTGAGGCCTCGGGTGCGGAGTTTTTGACGTCGTCGCCCATAGCCAAATTGCGCGCACGCTTGTGCGCCGTTTTTACAAAGTTTTCAAATTGCCTCTCGGGTTTGCATTTCTAGCTAAAATTGGTCATATAATCAATTGTGTCGAGACGGTTTTTGAATTTGAGGCCTCGGGTGCGGAGTTTTTGACGTCGTCGCCCATAGTCAAATTGCGCGCACGCTTGTGCGCCGTTTTTACAAAGTTTTCAGATTGCCATTCGGGTTTGCATTTCTAGCTGAATTGGCCATAGAATCAATTATGTCGAAACGGTTTTTGAATTTGAGGCCTCGGGTGCGGAGTTTTTGACGTCGTCGCCCATAGTCAAATTGCGCGCACGGTTGTGCGCCGTTTTTACAAAGTTTTCAGATTGCCTCTCGGGTTTGCATTTCTAGCTGAATTGGCCATAGAATCAATTGTGTCGAGACTGTTTTTGAATTTGAGGCCTCGGGTGTGGAGTTTTTGACTTCGTCGCCCATAGCCAAATTGCGCGCACGCTTGTGCGCCGTTTTTACAAAGTTTTCAAATTGCCTCTCGGGTTTGCATTTCTAGCTAAAATTGGTCATATAATCAATTGTGTCGAGACGGTTTTTGAATTTGAGGCCTCGGGTGCGGAGTTTTTGACGTCGTCGCCCATATCCAAATTGCGCTCAGGCTTGTGCGCCGTTTTTACAAAGTTTTCAGATTGCCTCTCGGGTTTGAATTTCCCACTGAATTGGCCATAGAATCAATTGTGTCGAGACGGTTTTTGAATTTGAGGCCTCGGGTGCGGAGTTTTTGACATCGTTGCCCATAGTCAAATTGCGCGCACGCTTGTGCGCCGTTTTTACAAAGATTTCAGATTGCCTCTCGGGTTTGCATTACTAGCTGAATTGGCCATAGAATCAATTGTGTCGAGACGGTTTTTGAATTTGAGGCCTCGGGTGCGGAGTTTTTGACGTCGTCGCCCCTAACCAAATTGCGCGCACGCTTGTGCGCCGTTTTTACAAAGTTTTCAGATTGCCATTCGGGTTTGCATTTCTAGCTGAATTGGCCAAAGAATCAATTATGTCGAAACGTTTTTTGAATTTGAGGCCTCGGGTGCGGAGTTTTTGACGTCGTCGCCCATAGTCAAATTGCGCGCACGCTTGTGCGCCGTTTTTACAAAGTTTTCAGATTGCCATTCGGGTTTGCATTTCTAGCTGAATTGGCCATAGAATCAATTATGTCGAAACGGTTTTTGAATTTGAGGCCTCGGGTGCGGAGTTTTTGACGTCGTCGCCCATAGTCAAATTGCGCGCACGCTTGTGCGCCGTTTTTACAAAGTTTTCAGATTGCCATTCGGGTTTGCATTTCTAGCTGAATTGGCCATAGAATCAATTATGTCGAAACGGTTTTTGAATTTGAGGCCTCGGGTGCGGAGTTTTTGACGTCGTCGCCCATAGTCAAATTGCGCGCACGGTTGTGCGCCGTTTTTACAAAGTTTTCAGATTGCCTCTCGGGTTTGCATTTCTAGCTGAATTGGCCATAGAATCAATTGTGTCGAGACGGTTTTTGAATTTGAGGCCTCGGGTGCGGAGTTTTTGACTTCGTCGCCCATAGCCAAATTGCGCGCACGCTTGTGCGCCGTTTTTACAAAGTTTTCAAATTGCCTCTCGGGTTTGCATTTCTAGCTAAAATTGGTCATATAATCAATTGTGTCGAGACGGTTTTTGAATTTGAGGCCTCGGGTGCGGAGTTTTTGACGTCGTCGCCCATATCCAAATTGCGCTCAGGCTTGTGCGCCGTTTTTACAAAGTTTTCAGATTGCCTCTCGGGTTTGAATTTCCCACTGAATTGGCCATAGAATCAATTGTGTCGAGACGGTTTTTGAATTTGAGGCCTCGGGTGCGGAGTTTTTGACATCGTCGCCCATAGTCAAATTGCGCGCACGCTTGTGCGCCGTTTTTACAAAGTTTTCAGATTGCCTCTCGGGTTTGCATTTCTAGCTGAATTGGCCATAGAATAAATTTTTTTGAGACGGTTTTTGAATTTGAGGCCTCGGGTGCGGAGTTTTTGACTTCGTCGCCCATAGCCAAATTGCGCGCACGCTTGTGCGCCGTTTTTACAAAGTTTTCAAATTGCCTCTCGGGTTTGCTTTTCTAGCTAAAATTGGTCATATAATCAATTGTGTCGAGACGGTTTTTGAATTTGAGGCCTCGGGTGCGGAGTTTTTGACGTCGTCGCCCAAATCCAAATTGCGCTCAGACTTTTGCGCCGTTTTTACAAAGTTTTCAGATTGCCTCTCGGGTTTGAATTTCCCACTGAATTGGCCATAGAATCAATTGTGTCGAGACGGTTTTTGAATTTGAGGCCTCGGGTGCGGAGTTTTTGACGTCGTCGCCCATAGTCAAATTGCGCGCACGGTTGTGCGCCGTTTTTACAAAGTTTTCAGATTGCCTCTCGGGTTTGCATTTCTAGCTGAATTGGCCATAGAATCAATTGTGTCGAGACGGTTTTTGAATTTGAGGCCTCGGGTGTGGAGTTTTTGACTTCGTCGCCCATAGCCAAATTGCGCGCACGCTTGTGCGCCGTTTTTACAAAGTTTTCAAATTGCCTCTCGGGTTTGCATTTCCAGCTAAAATTGGTCATATAATCAATTGTGTCGAGACGGTTTTTGAATTTGAGGCCTCGGGTGCAGAGTTTTTGACGTCGTCGCCCATATCCAAATTGCGCTCAGGCCTGTGCGCCGTTTTTACAAAGTTTTCAGATTGCCTCTCGGGTTTGAATTTCCCACTGAATTGGCCATAGAATCAATTGTGTCGAGACGGTTTTTGAATTTGAGGCCTCGGGTGCGGAGTTTTTGACATCGTCGCCCATAGTCAAATTGCGCGCACGCTTGTGCGCCGTTTTTACAAAGTTTTCAGATTGCCTCTCGGGTTTGCATTACTAGCTGAATTGGCCATAGAATCAATTGTGTCGAGACGGTTTTTGAATTTGAGGCCTCGGGTGCGGAGTTTTTGACGTCGTCGCCCATAGCCAAATTGCGCGCACGCTTGTGCGCCGTTTTTACAAAGTTTTCAGATTGCCTCTCGGGTTTGCATTTCTAGCTGAATTCGCCATAGAATCAATTTTGTCGAGATGGTTTTTGAATTTGAGGCCTCGGGTGCGGAGTTTTTGACGTCGTCGCCCCTAACCAAATTGCGCACACGCTTGTGCGCCGTTTTTACAAAGTTTTCAGATTGCCATTCGGGTTTGCATTTCTAGCTGAATTGGCCATAGAATCAATTGTGTCGAGACGGTTTTTGAATTTGAGGCCTCGGGTGCGGAGTTTTTGACGTCGTCGCCCATAGCCAAATTGCGCGCACGCTTGTGCGCCGTTTTTACAAAGTTTTCAGATTGCCTCTCGGGTTTGCATTTCTAGCTGAATTGGCCATAGAATCAATTGTGTTGAGACGGTTTTTGAATTTGAGGCCTCGGGTGCGGAGTTTTTGACGTCGTCGCCCATAGTCAAATTGCGCGCACGGTTGTGCGCCGTTTTTACAAAGTTTTCAGATTGCCTCTCGGGTTTGCATTTCTAGCTGAATTGGCCATAGAATCAATTGTGTCGAGACTGTTTTTGAATTTGAGGCCTCGGGTGTGGAGTTTTTGACTTCGTCGCCCATAGCCAAATTGCGCGCACGCTTGTGCGCCGTTTTTACAAAGTTTTCAAATTGCCTCTCGGGTTTGCATTTCTAGCTAAAATTGGTCATATAATCAATTGTGTCGAGACGGTTTTTGAATTTGAGGCCTCGGGTGCGGAGTTTTTGACGTCGTCGCCCATATCCAAATTGCGCTCAGGCTTGTGCGCCGTTTTTACAAAGTTTTCAGATTGCCTCTCGGGTTTGAATTTCCCACTGAATTGGCCATAGAATCAACTGTGTCGAGACGGTTTTTGAATTTGAGGCCTCGGGTGCGGAGTTTTTGACATCGTCGCCCATAGTCAAATTGCGCGCACGCTTGTGCGCCGTTTTTACAAAGATTTCAGATTGCCTCTCGGGTTTGCATTACTAGCTGAATTGGCCATAGAATCAATTGTGTCGAGACGGTTTTTGAATTTGAGGCCTCGGGTGCGGAGTTTTTGACGTCGTCGCCCCTAACCAAATTGCGCGCACGCTTGTGCGCCGTTTTTACAAAGTTTTCAGATTGCCATTCGGGTTTGCATTTCTAGCTGAATTGGCCATAGAATCAATTATGTCGAAACGGTTTTTGAATTTGAGGCCTCGGGTGCGGAGTTTTTGACGTCGTCGCCCATAGTCAAATTGCGCGCACGCTTGTGCGCCGTTTTTACAAAGTTTTCAGATTGCCATTCGGGTTTGCATTTCTAGCTGAATTGGCCATAGAATCAATTATGTCGAAACGGTTTTTGAATTTGAGGCCTCGGGTGCGGAGTTTTTGACGTCGTCGCCCATAGTCAAATTGCGCGCACGCTTGTGCGCCGTTTTTACAAAGTTTTCAGATTGCCATTCGGGTTTGCATTTCTAGCTGAATTGGCCATAGAATCAATTATGTCGAAACGGTTTTTGAATTTGAGGCCTCGGGTGCGGAGTTTTTGACGTCGTCGCCCATAGTCAAATTGCGCGCACGGTTGTGCGCCGTTTTTACAAAGTTTTCAGATTGCCTCTCGGGTTTGCATTTCTAGCTGAATTGGCCATAGAATCAATTGTGTCGAGACGGTTTTTGAATTTGAGGCCTCGGGTGCGGAGTTTTTGACTTCGTCGCCCATAGCCAAATTGCGCGCACGCTTGTGCGCCGTTTTTACAAAGTTTTCAAATTGCCTCTCGGGTTTGCATTTCTAGCTAAAATTGGTCATATAATCAATTGTGTCGAGACGGTTTTTGAATTTGAGGCCTCGGGTGCGGAGTTTTTGACGTCGTCGCCCATATCCAAATTGCGCTCACGCTTGTGCGCCGTTTTTACAAAGTTTTCAGATTGCCTCTCGGGTTTGAATTTCCCACTGAATTGGCCATAGAATCAATTGTGTCGAGACGGTTTTTGAATTTGAGGCCTCGGGTGCGGAGTTTTTGACATCGTCGCCCATAGTCAAATTGCGCGCACGCTTGTGCGCCGTTTTTACAAAGTTTTCAGATTGCCTCTCGGGTTTGCATTTCTAGCTGAATTGGCCATAGAATCAATTTTTTTGAGACGGTTTTTGAATTTGAGGCCTCGGGTGCGGAGTTTTTGACTTCGTCGCCCATAGCCAAATTGCGCGCACGCTTGTGCGCCGTTTTTACAAAGTTTTCAAATTGCCTCTCGGGTTTGCTTTTCTAGCTAAAATTGGTCATATAATCAATTGTGTCGAGACGGTTTTTGAATTTGAGGCCTCGGGTGCGGAGTTTTTGACGTCGTCGCCCAAATCCAAATTGCGCTCAGACTTGTGCGCCGTTTTTACAAAGTTTTCAGATTGCCTCTCGGGTTTGAATTTCCCACTGAATTGGCCATAGAATCAATTGTGTCGAGACGGTTTTTGAATTTGAGGCCTCGGGTGCGGAGTTTTTGACGTCGTCGCCCATAGTCAAATTGCGCGCACGGTTGTGCGCCGTTTTTACAAAGTTTTCAGATTGCCTCTCGGGTTTGCATTTCTAGCTGAATTGGCCATAGAATCAATTGTGTCGAGACGGTTTTTGAATTTGAGGCCTCGGGTGTGGAGTTTTTGACTTCGTCGCCCATAGCCAAATTGCGCGCACGCTTGTGCGCCGTTTTTACAAAGTTTTCAAATTGCCTCTCGGGTTTGCATTTCTAGCTAAAATTGGTCATATAATCAATTGTGTCGAGACGGTTTTTGAATTTGAGGCCTCGGGTGCAGAGTTTTTGACGTCGTCTCCCATATCCAAATTGCGCTCAGGCCTGTGCGCCGTTTTTACAAAGTTTTCAGATTGCCTCTCGGGTTTGAATTTCCCACTGAATTGGCCATAGAATCAATTGTGTCGAGACGGTTTTTGAATTTGAGGCCTCGGGTGCGGAGTTTTTGACATCGTCGCCCATAGTCAAATTGCGCGCACGCTTGTGCGCCGTTTTTACAAAGTTTTCAGATTGCCTCTCGGGTTTGCATTACTAGCTGAATTGGCCATAGAATCAATTGTGTCGAGACGGTTTTTGAATTTGAGGCCTCGGGTGCGGAGTTTTTGACGTCGTCGCCCATAGCCAAATTGCGCGCACGCTTGTGCGCCGTTTTTACAAAGTTTTCAGATTGCCTCTCAGGTTTGCATTTCTAGCTGAATTCGCCATAGAATCAATTTTGTCGAGATGGTTTTTGAATTTGAGGCCTCGGGTGCGGAGTTTTTGACGTCGTCGCCCCTAACCAAATTGCGCACACGCTTGTGCGCCGTTTTTACAAAGTTTTCAGATTGCCATTCGGGTTTGCATTTCTAGCTGAATTGGCCATAGAATCAATTGTGTCGAGACGGTTTTTGAATTTGAGGCCTCGGGTGCGGAGTTTTTGACGTCGTCGCCCATAGCCAAATTGCGCGCACGCTTGTGCGCCGTTTTTACAAAGTTTTCAGATTGCCTCTCGGGTTTGCATTTCTAGCTGAATTGGCCATAGAATCAATTGTGTTGAGACGGTTTTTGAATTTGAGGCCTCGGGTGCGGAGTTTTTGACGTCGTCGCCCATAGTCAAATTGCGCGCACGGTTGTGCGCCGTTTTTACAAAGTTTTCAGATTGCCTCTCGGGTTTGCATTTCTAGCTGAATTGGCCATAGAATCAATTGTGTCGAGACTGTTTTTGAATTTGAGGCCTCGGGTGTGGAGTTTTTGACTTCGTCGCCCATAGCCAAATTGCGCGCACGCTTGTGCGCCGTTTTTACAAAGTTTTCAAATTGCCTCTCGGGTTTGCATTTCTAGCTAAAATTGGTCATATAATCAATTGTGTCGAGACGGTTTTTGAATTTGAGGCCTCGGGTGCGGAGTTTTTGACGTCGTCGCCCATATCCAAATTGCGCTCAGGCTTGTGCGCTGTTTTTACAAAGTTTTCAGATTGCCTCTCGGGTTTGAATTTCCCACTGAATTGGCCATAGAATCAATTGTGTCGAGACGGTTTTTGAATTTGAGGCCTCGGGTGCGGAGTTTTTGACATCGTCGCCCATAGTCAAATTGCGCGCACGCTTGTGCGCCGTTTTTACAAAGTTTTCAGATTGCCTCTCGGGTTTGCATTACTAGCTGAATTGGCCATAGAATCAATTGTGTCGAGACGGTTTTTGAATTTGAGGCCTCGGGTGCGGAGTTTTTGACGTCGTCGCCCCTAACCAAATTGCGCGCACGCTTGTGCGCCGTTTTTCAAAGTTTTCAGATTGCCATTCGGGTTTGCATTTCTAGCTGAATTGGCCATAGAATCAATTATGTCGAAACGGTTTTTGAATTTGAGGCCTCGGGTGCGGAGTTTTTGACGTCGTCGCCCATAGTCAAATTGCGCGCACGCTTGTGCGCCGTTTTTACAAAGTTTTCAGATTGCCATTCGGGTTTGCATTTCTAGCTGAATTGGCCATAGAATCAATTATGTCGAAACGGTTTTTGAATTTGAGGCCTCGGGTGCGGAGTTTTTGACGTCGTCGCCCATAGTCAAATTGCGCGCACGGTTGTGCGCCGTTTTTACAAAGTTTTCAGATTGCCTCTCGGGTTTGCATTTCTAGCTGAATTGGCCATAGAATCAATTGTGTCGAGACGGTTTTTGAATTTGAGGCCTCGGGTGCGGAGTTTTTGACTTCGTCGCCCATAGCCAAATTGCGCGCACGCTTGTGCGCCGTTTTTACAAAGTTTTCAAATTGCCTCTCGGGTTTGCATTTCTAGCTAAAATTGGTCATATAATCAATTGTGTCGAGACGGTTTTTGAATTTGAGGCCTCGGGTGCGGAGTTTTTGACGTCGTCGCCCATATCCAAATTGCGCTCAGGCTTGTGCGCCGTTTTTACAAAGTTTTCAGATTGCCTCTCGGGTTTGAATTTCCCACTGAATTGGCCATAGAATCAATTGTGTCGAGACGGTTTTTGAATTTGAGGCCTCGGGTGCGGAGTTTTTGACATCGTCGCCCATAGTCAAATTGCGCGCACGCTTGTGCGCCGTTTTTACAAAGTTTTCAGATTGCCTCTCGGGTTTGCATTTCTAGCTGAATTGGCCATAGAATCAATTTTTTTGAGACGGTTTTTGAATTTGAGGCCTCGGGTGCGGAGTTTTTGACTTCGTCGCCCATAGCCAAATTGCGCGCACGCTTGTGCGCCGTTTTTACAAAGTTTTCAAATTGCCTCTCGGGTTTGCTTTTCTAGCTAAAATTGGTCATATAATCAATTGTGTCGAGACGGTTTTTGAATTTGAGGCCTCGGGTGCGGAGTTTTTGACGTCGTCGCCCAAATCCAAATTGCGCTCAGACTTGTGCGCCGTTTTTACAAAGTTTTCAGATTGCCTCTCGGGTTTGAATTTCCCACTGAATTGGCCATAGAATCAATTATGTCGAGACGGTTTTTGAATTTGAGGCCTCGGGTGCGGAGTTTTTGACGTCGTCGCCCATAGTCAAATTGCGCGCACGGTTGTGCGCCGTTTTTACAAAGTTTTCAGATTGCCTCTCGGGTTTGCATTTCTAGCTGAATTGGCCATAGAATCAATTGTGTCGAGACGGTTTTTGAATTTGAGGCCTCGGGTGTGGAGTTTTTGACTTCGTCGCCCATAGCCAAATTGCGCGCACGCTTGTGCGCCGTTTTTACAAAGTTTTCAAATTGCCTCTCGGGTTTGCATTTCTAGCTAAAATTGGTCATATAATCAATTGTGTCGAGACGGTTTTTGAATTTGAGGCCTCGGGTGCAGAGTTTTTGACGTCGTCGCCCATATCCAAATTGCGCTCAGGCTTGTGCGCCGTTTTTACAAAGTTTTCAGATTGCCTCTCGGGTTTGAATTTCCCACTGAATTGGCCATAGAATCAATTGTGTCTAGACGGTTTTTGAATTTGAGGCCTCGGGTGCGGAGTTTTTGACATCGTCGCCCATAGTCAAATTGCGCGCACGCTTGTGCGCCGTTTTTACAAAGTTTTCAGATTGCCTCTCGGGTTTGCATTACTAGCTGAATTGGCCATAGAATCAATTGTGTCGAGACGGTTTTTGAATTTGAGGCCTCGGGTGCGGAGTTTTTGACGTCGTCGCCCATAGCCAAATTGCGCGCACGCTTGTGCGCCGTTTTTACAAAGTTTTCAAATTGCCTCTCGGGTTTGCATTTCTAGCTAAAATTGGTCATATAATCAATTGTGTCGAGACGGTTTTAGAATTTGAGGCCTCGGGTGCGGAGTTTTTGACGTCGCCCATATCCAAATTACGCGCAGGCTTGTGTGCCGTTTTTACAAAGTTTTCAGATTGCCTCTTGGGTTTGAATTTCCCACTGAATTGGCCATAGAATCAATTGTGTCGAGACGGTTTTTGAATTTGAGGCCTCGGGTGCGGAGTTTTTTACGTCGACGCCCATAGCCAAATTCCGCGCACGCTTGTGCGCCGTTTTTACAAAGTTTTCAGATTGCCTCTCGGGTTTGCATTTCTAGCTGAATTCGCCATAGAATCAATTTTGTCGAGATGGTTTTTGAATTTGAGGCCTCGGGTGCGGAGTTTTTGACGTCGTCGCCCCTAACCAAATTGCGCACACGCTTGTGCGCCGTTTTTACAAAGTTTCAGATTGCCATTCGGGTTTGCATTTCTAGCTGAATTGGCCATAGAATCAATTGTGTCGAGACGGTTTTTGAATTTGAGGCCTCGGGTGCGGAGTTTTTGACGTCGTCGCCCATAGCCAAATTGCGCGCACGCTTGTGCGCCGTTTTTACAAAGTTTTCAGATTGCCATTCGGGTTTGCATTTCTAGCTGAATTGGCCATAGAATCAATTGTGTCGAAATGGTTTTTGAATTTGAGGCCTCGGGTGCGGAGTTTTTGACGTCGTCGCCCATAGTCAAATTGCGCGCACGGTTGTGCGCCGTTTTTACAAAGTTTTCAGATTGCCTCTCGGGTTTGCATTTCTAGCTGAATTGGCCATAGAATCAATTGTGTCGAGACGGTTTTTGAATTTGAGGCCTCGGGTGCGGAGTTTTTGACTTCGTCGCCCATAGCCAAATTGCGCGCACGCTTGTGCGCCGTTTTTACAAAGTTTTCAAATTGCCTCTCGGGTTTGCATTTCTAGCTAAAATTGGTCATATAATCAATTGTGTCGAGACAGTTTTTGAATTTGAGGCCTCGGGTGCGGAGTTTTTGACGTCGTCGCCCATATCCAAATTGCGCTCAGGCTTGTGCGCCGTTTTTAGAAAGTTTTCAGATTGCCTCTCGGGTTTGAATTTCCCACTGAATTGGCCATAGAATCAATTGTGTCGAGACGGTTTTTGAATTTGAGGCCTCGGGTGCGGAGTTTTTGACATCGTCGCCCATAGTCAAATTGCGCGCACGCTTGTGCGCCGTTTTTACAAAGTTTTCAGATTGCCTCTCGGGTTTGCATTTCTAGCTGAATTGGCCATAGAATCAATTTTTTTGAGACGGTTTTTGAATTTGAGGCCTCGGGTGCGGAGTTTTTGACTTCGTCGCCCATAGCCAAATTGCGCGCACGCTTGTGCGCCGTTTTTACAAAGTTTTCAAATTGCCTCTCGGGTTTGCTTTTCTAGCTAAAATTGGTCATATAATCAATTGTGTCGAGACGGTTTTTTAATTTGAGGCCTCGGGTGCGGAGTTTTTGACGTCGTCGCCCAAATCCAAATTGCGCTCAGACTTGTGCACCGTTTTTACAAAGTTTTCAGATTGCCTCTCGGGTTTGAATTTCCCACTGAATTGGCCATAGAATCAATTGTGTCGAGACGGTTTTTGAATTTGAGGCCTCGGGTGCGGAGTTTTTGACGTCGTCGCCCATAGTCAAATTGCGCGCACGGTTGTGC
Source organism: Galeopsis tetrahit (assembly GCA_963675135.1). NCBI lineage: Eukaryota > Viridiplantae > Streptophyta > Magnoliopsida > Lamiales > Lamiaceae > Galeopsis > Galeopsis tetrahit. The sequence continues at coordinate 6,930,409 of OY776121.1, read as the reverse complement.
GCCGTTTTTACAAAGTTTTCAGATTGCCTCTCGGGTTTGCATTTCTAGCTGAATTGGCCATAGAATCAATTGTGTCGAGACTGTTTTTGAATTTGAGGCCTCGGGTGTGGAGTTTTTGACTTCGTCGCCCATAGCCAAATTGCGCGCACGCTTGTGCGCCGTTTTTACAAAGTTTTCAAATTGCCTCTCGGGTTTGCATTTCTAGCTAAAATTGGTCATATAATCAATTGTGTGGAGACGGTTTTTGAATTTGAGGCCTCGGGTGCGGAGTTTTTGACGTCGTCGCCCATATCCAAATTGCGCTCAGGCTTGTGCGCCGTTTTTACAAAGTTTTCAGATTGCCTCTCGGGTTTGAATTTCCCACTGAATTGGCCATAGAATCAATTGTGTCGAGACGGTTTTTGAATTTGAGGCCTCGGGTGCGGAGTTTTTGACATCGTCGCCCATAGTCAAATTGCGCGCACGCTTGTGCGCCGTTTTTACAAAGTTTTCAGATTGCCTCTCGGGTTTGCATTACTAGCTGAATTGGCCATAGAATCAATTGTGTCGAGACGGTTTTTGAATTTGAGGCCTCGGGTGCGGAGTTTTTGACGTCGTCGCCCATAGCCAAATTGCGCGCACGCTTGTGCGCCGTTTTTACAAAGTTTTCAAATTGCCTCTCGGGTTTGCATTTCTAGCTAAAATTGGTCATATAATCAATTGTGTCGAGACGGTTTTTGAATTTGAGGCCTCGGGTGCGGAGTTTTTGACGTCGCCCATATCCAAATTGCGCGCAGGCTTGTGTGCCATTTTTACAAAGTTTTCAGATTGCCTCTTGGGTTTGAATTTCCCACTGAATTGGCCATAGAATCAATTGTGTCGAGACGGTTTTTGAATTTGAGGCCTCGGGTGCGGAGTTTTTTACGTCGACGCCCATAGCCAAATTCCGCGCACGCTTGTGCGCCGTTTTTAAGAAGTTTTCAGATTGCCTCTCGGGTTTGCATTTCTAGCTGAATTCGCCATAGAATCAATTTTGTCGAGATGGTTTTTGAATTTGAGGCCTCGGGTGCGGAGTTTTTGACGTCGTCGCCCCTAACCAAATTGCGCACACGCTTGTGCGCCGTTTTTACAAAGTTTTCAGATTGCCATTCGGGTTTGCATTTCTAGCTGAATTGGCCATAGAATCAATTGTGTCGAGACGGTTTTTGAATTTGAGGCCTCGGGTGCGGAGTTTTTGACGTCGTCGCCCATAGCCAAATTGCGCGCACGCTTGTGCGCCGTTTTTACAAAGTTTTCAGATTGCCTCTCGGGTTTGCATTTCTAGCTGAATTGGTCATAGAATCAATTGTGTTGAGACGGTTTTTGAATTTGAGGCCTCGGGTGCGGAGTTTTTGACGTCGTCGCCCATAGTCAAATTGCGCGCACGGTTGTGCGCCGTTTTTACAAAGTTTTCAGATTGCCTCTCGGGTTTGCATTTCTAGCTGAATTGGCCATAGAATCAATTTTTTTGAGACGGTTTTTGAATTTGAGGCCTCGGGTGCGGAGTTTTTGACGTCGTCGCCCCTAACCAAATTGCGCGCACGCTTGTGCGCCGTTTTTACAAAGTTTTCAGATTGCCATTCGGGTTTGCATTTCTAGCTGAATTGGCCATAGAAACAATTATGTCGAAACGGTTTTTGAATTTGAGGCCTCGGGTGCGGAGTTTTTGACGTCGTCGCCCATAGTAAAATTGCGCGCACGGTTGTGCGCCGTTTTTACAAAGTTTTCAGATTGCCTCTCGGGTTTGCATTTCTAGCTGAATTGGCCATAGAATCAATTGTGTCGAGACGGTTTTTGAATTTGAGGCCTCGGGTGCGGAGTTTTTGACGTCGTCGCCCATAGCCAAATTGCGCGCACGCTTGTGCGCCGTTTTTACAAAGTTTTCAGATTGCCTCTCGGGTTTGCATTTCTAGCTGAATTGGCCATAGAATCAATTTTGTTGAGACGGTTTTTGAATTTGAGGCCTCGGGTGCGGAGTTTTTGACGTCGTCGCCCATAGTCAAATTGCGCGCACGGTTGTGCGCCGTTTTTACAAAGTTTTCAGATTGCCTCTCGGGTTTGCATTTCTAGCTGAATTGGCCATAGAATCAATTTTTTTGAGACGGTTTTTGAACTTGAGGCCTCGGGTGCGGAGTTTTTGACGTCGTCGCCCCTAACCAAATTGCGCGCAAGCTTGTGCGCCGTTTTTACAAAGTTTTCAGATTGCCATTCGGGTTTGCATTTCTAGCTGAATTGGCCATAGAATCAATTATGTCGAAACGGTTTTTGAATTTGAGGCCTCGGGTGTGGAGTTTTTGACGTCGTCGCCCATAGTCAAATTGCGCGCACGGTTGTGCGCCGTTTTTACAAAGTTTTCAGATTGCCTCTCGGGTTTGCACTTCTAGCTGAATTGGCCATAGAATCAATTTTTTGAGACGGTTTTTGAATTTGAGGCCTCGGGTGCGGAGTTTTTGACGTCGTCGCCCCTAACCAAATTGCGCGCACGCTTGTGCGCCGTTTTTACAAAGTTTCAGATTGCCATTCGGGTTTGCATTTCTAGCTGAATTGGCCATAGAATCAATTGTGTCGAGACGGTTTTTGAATTTGAGGCCTCGGGTGCGGAGTTTTTGACGTCGTCGCCCATAGCCAAATTGCGCGCACGCTTGTGCGCCGTTTTTACAAAGTTTTCAGATTGCCATTCGGGTTTGCATTTCTAGCTGAATTGGCCATAGAATCAATTATGTCGAAACGGTTTTTGAATTTGAGGCCTCGGGTGCGGAGTTTTTGACGTCGTCGCCCATAGTCAAATTGCGCGCACGGTTGTGCGCCGTTTTTACAAAGTTTTCAGATTGCCTCTCGGGTTTGCATTTCTAGCTGAATTGGCTATAGAATCAATTGTGTCGAGACGGTTTTTGAATTTGAGGCCTCGGGTGCGGAGTTTTTGACTTCGTCGCCCATAGCCAAATTGCGCGCACGCTTGTGCGCCGTTTTTACAAAGTTTTCAAATTGCCTCTCGGGTTTGCATTTCTAGCTAAAATTGGTCATATAATCAATTGTGTCGAGACAGTTTTTGAATTTGAGGCCTCGGGTGCGGAGTTTTTGACGTCGTCGCCCATATCCAAATTGCGCTCAGGCTTGTGCGCCGTTTTTACAAAGTTTTCAGATTGCCTCTCGGGTTTGCATTTCCCACTGAATTGGCCATAGAATCAATTGTGTCGAGACGGTTTTTGAATTTGAGGCCTCGGGTGCGGAGTTTTTGACATCGTCGCCCATAGTCAAATTGCGCGCACGCTTGTGCGCCGTTTTTACAAAGTTTTCAGATTGCCTCTCGGGTTTGCATTTCTAGCTGAATTGGCCATAGAATCAATTTTTTTGAGACGGTTTTTGAATTTGAGGCCTCGGGTGCGGAGTTTTTGACTTCGTCGCCCATAGCCAAATTGCGCGCACGCTTGTGCGCCGTTTTTACAAAGTTTTCAAATTGCCTCTCGGGTTTGCTTTTCTAGCTAAAATTGGTCATATAATCAATTGTGTCGAGACGGTTTTTTAATTTGAGGCCTCGGGTGCGGAGTTTTTGACGTCGTCGCCCAAATCCAAATTGCGCTCAGACTTGTGCACCGTTTTTACAAAGTTTTCAGATTGCCTCTCGGGTTTGAATTTCCCACTGAATTGGCCATAGAATCAATTGTGTCGAGACGGTTTTTGAATTTGAGGCCTCGGGTGCGGAGTTTTTGACGTCGTCGCCCATAGTCAAATTGCGCGCACGGTTGTGCGCCGTTTTTACAAAGTTTTCAGATTGCCTCTCGGGTTTGCATTTCTAGCTGAATTGGCCATAGAATCAATTGTGTCGAGACTGTTTTTGAATTTGAGGCCTCGGGTGTGGAGTTTTTGACTTCGTCGCCCATAGCCAAATTGCGCGCACGCTTGTGCGCCGTTTTTACAAAGTTTTCAAATTGCCTCTCGGGTTTGCATTTCTAGCTAAAATTGGTCATATAATCAATTGTGTGGAGACGGTTTTTGAATTTGAGGCCTCGGGTGCGGAGTTTTTGACGTCGTCGCCCATATCCAAATTGCGCTCAGGCTTGTGCGCCATTTTTACAAAGTTTTCAGATTGCCTCTCGGGTTTGAATTTCCCACTGAATTGGCCATAGAATCAATTGTGTCGAGACGGTTTTTGAATTTGAGGCCTCGGGTGCGGAGTTTTTGACATCGTCGCCCATAGTCAAATTGCGCGCACGCTTGTGCGCCGTTTTTACAAAGTTTTCAGATTGCCTCTCGGGTTTGCATTACTAGCTGAATTGGCCATAGAATCAATTGTGTCGAGACGGTTTTTGAATTTGAGGCCTCGGGTGCGGAGTTTTTGACGTCGTCGCCCATAGCCAAATTGCGCGCACGCTTGTGCGCCGTTTTTACAAAGTTTTCAAATTGCCTCTCGGGTTTGCATTTCTAGCTAAAATTGGTCATATAATCAATTGTGTCGAGACGGTTTTTGAATTTGAGGCCTCGGGTGCGGAGTTTTTGACGTCGCCCATATCCAAATTGCGCGCAGGCTTGTGTGCCGTTTTTACAAAGTTTTCAGATTGCCTCTTGGGTTTGAATTTCCCACTGAATTGGCCATAGAATCAATTGTGTCGAGACGGTTTTTGAATTTGAGGCCTCGGGTGCGGAGTTTTTTACGTCGACGCCCATAGCCAAATTCCGCGCACGCTTGTGCGCCGTTTTTACAAAGTTTTCAGATTGCCTCTCGGGTTTGCATTTCTAGCTGAATTCGCCATAGAATCAATTTTGTCGAGATGGTTTTTGAATTTGAGGCCTCGGGTGCGGAGTTTTTGACGTCGTCGCCCCTAACCAAATTGCGCACACGCTTGTGCGCCGTTTTTACAAAGTTTTCAGATTGCCATTCGGGTTTGCATTTCTAGCTGAATTGGCCATAGAATCAATTGTGTCGAGACGGTTTTTGAATTTGAGGCCTCGGGTGCGGAGTTTTTGACGTCGTCGCCCATAGCCAAATTGCGCGCACGCTTGTGCGCCGTTTTTACAAAGTTTTCAGATTGCCTCTCGGGTTTGCATTTCTTGCTGAATTGGTCATAGAATCAATTGTGTTGAGACGGTTTTTGAATTTGAGGCCTCGGGTGCGGAGTTTTTGACGTCGTCGCCCATAGTCAAATTGCGCGCACGGTTGTGCGCCGTTTTTACAAAGTTTTCAGATTGCCTCTCGGGTTTGCATTTCTAGCTGAATTGGCCATAGAATCAATTTTTTTGAGACGGTTTTTGAATTTGAGGCCTCGGGTGCGGAGTTTTTGACGTCGTCGCCCCTAACCAAATTGCGCGCACGCTTGTGCGCCGTTTTTACAAAGTTTTCAGATTGCCATTCGGGTTTGCATTTCTAGCTGAATTGGCCATAGAATCAATTATGTCGAAACGGTTTTTGAATTTGAGGCCTCGGGTGCGGAGTTTTTGACGTCGTCGCCCATAGTCAAATTGCGCGCACGGTTGTGCGCCGTTTTTACAAAGTTTTCAGATTGCCTCTCGGGTTTGCATTTCTAGCTGAATTGGCCATAGAATCAATTGTGTCGAGACGGTTTTTGAATTTGAGGCCTCGGGTGCGGAGTTTTTGACGTCGTCGCCCATAGCCAAATTGCGCGCACGCTTGTGCGCCGTTTTTACAAAGTTTTCAGATTGCCTCTCGGGTTTGCATTTCTAGCTGAATTGGCCATAGAATCAATTTTGTTGAGACGGTTTTTGAATTTGAGGCCTCGGGTGCGGAGTTTTTGACGTCGTCGCCCATAGTCAAATTGCGCGCACGGTTGTGCGCCGTTTTTACAAAGTTTTCAGATTGCCTCTCGGGTTTGCATTTCTAGCTGAATTGGCCATAGAATCAATTTTTTTGAGACGGTTTTTGAACTTGAGGCCTCGGGTGCGGAGTTTTTGACGTCGTCGCCCCTAACCAAATTGCGCGCAAGCTTGTGCGCCGTTTTTACAAAGTTTTCAGATTGCCATTCGGGTTTGCATTTCTAGCTGAATTGGCCATAGAATCAATTATGTCGAAACGGTTTTTGAATTTGACGCCTCGGGTGTGGAGTTTTTGACGTCGTCGCCCATAGTCAAATTGCGCGCACGGTTGTGCGCCGTTTTTACAAAGTTTTCAGATTGCCTCTCGGGTTTGCACTTCTAGCTGAATTGGCCATAGAATCAATTTTTTTGAGACGGTTTTTGAATTTGAGGCCTCGGGTGCGGAGTTTTTGACGTCGTCGCCCCTAACCAAATTGCGCGCACGCTTGTGCGCCGTTTTTACAAAGTTTTCAGATTGCCATTCGGGTTTGCATTTCTAGCTGAATTGGCCATAGAATCAATTATGTCGAAACGGTTTTTGAATTTGAGGCCTCGGGTGCGGAGTTTTTGACGTCGTCGCCCATAGTCAAATTGCGCGCACGGTTGTGCGCCGTTTTTACAAAGTTTTCAGATTGCCATTCGGGTTTGCATTTCTAGCTGAATTGGCCATAGAATCAATTATGTCGAAACGGTTTTTGAATTTGAGGCCTCGGGTGCGGAGTTTTTGACGTCGTCGCCCATAGTCAAATTGCGCGCACGGTTGTGCGCCGTTTTTACAAAGTTTTCAGATTGCCTCTCGGGTTTGCATTTCTAGCTGAATTGGCTATAGAATCAATTGTGTCGAGACGGTTTTTGAATTTGAGGCCTCGGGTGCGGAGTTTTTGACTTCGTCGCCCATAGCCAAATTGCGCGCACGCTTGTGCGCCGTTTTTACAAAGTTTTCAAATTGCCTCTCGGGTTTGCATTTCTAGCTAAAATTGGTCATATAATCAATTGTGTCGAGACGGTTTTTGAATTTGAGGCCTCGGGTGCGGAGTTTTTGACGTCGTCGCCCATATCCAAATTGCGCTCAGGCTTGTGCGCCGTTTTTACAAAGTTTTCAGATTGCCTCTCGGGTTTGAATTTCCCACTGAATTGGCCATAGAATCAATTGTGTCGAGACGGTTTTTGAATTTGAGGCCTCGGGTGCGGAGTTTTTGACATCGTCGCCCATAGTCAAATTGCGCGCACGCTTGTGCGCCGTTTTTACAAAGTTTTCAGATTGCCTCTCGGGTTTGCATTTCTAGCTGAATTGGCCATAGAATCAATTTTTTTGAGACGGTTTTTGAATTTGAGGCCTCGGGTGCGGAGTTTTTGACTTCGTCGCCCATAGCCAAATTGCGCGCACGCTTGTGCGCCGTTTTTACAAAGTTTTCAAATTGCCTCTCGGGTTTGCTTTTCTAGCTAAAATTGGTCATATAATCAATTGTGTCGAGACGGTTTTTTAATTTGAGGCCTCGAGTGCGGAGTTTTTGACGTCGTCGCCCAAATCCAAATTGCGCTCAGACTTGTGCGCCGTTTTTACAAAGTTTTCAGATTGCCTCTCGGGTTTGAATTTCCCACTGAATTGGCCATAGAATCAATTGTGTCGAGACGGTTTTTGAATTTGAGGCCTCGGGTGCGGAGTTTTTGACGTCGTCGCCCATAGTCAAATTGCGCGCACGGTTGTGCGCCGTTTTTACAAAGTATTCAGATTGCCTCTCGGGTTTGCATTTCTAGCTGAATTGGCCATAGAATCAATTGTGTCGAGACGGTTTTTGAATTTGAGGCCTCGGGTGTGGAGTTTTTGACTTCGTCGCCCATAGCCAAATTGCGCGCACGCTTGTGCGCCGTTTTTACAAAGTTTTCAAATTGCCTCTCGGGTTTGCATTTCTAGCTAAAATTGGTCATATAATCAATTGTGTCGAGACGGTGTTTGAATTTGAGGCCTCGGGTGCGGAGTTTTTGACGTCGTCGCCCATATCCAAATTGCGCTCAGGCTTGTGCGCCGTTTTTACAAAGTTTTCAGATTGCCTCTCGGGTTTGAATTTCCCACTGAATTGGCCATAGAAGCAATTGTGTCGAGACGGTTTTTGAATTTGAGGCCTCGGGTGCGGAGTTTTTGACATCGTCGCCCATAGTCAAATTGCGCGCACGCTTGTGCGCCGTTTTTACAAAGTTTTCAGATTGCCTCTCGGGTTTGCATTACTAGCTGAATTGGCCATAGAATCAATTATGTCGAGACGGTTTTTGAATTTGAGGCCTCGGGTGCGGAGTTTTTGACGTCGTCGCCCATAGCCAAATTGCGCGCACGCTTGTGCGCCGTTTTTACAAAGTTTTCAAATTGCCTCTCGGGTTTGCATTTCTAGCTAAAATTGGTCATATAATCAATTGTGTCGAGACGGTTTTTGAATTTGAGGCCTCGGGTGCGGAGTTTTTGACGTCGCCCATATCCAAATTGCGCGCAGGCTTGTGTGCCGTTTTTACAAAGTTTTCAGATTGCCTCTTGGGTTTGAATTTCCCACTGAATTGGCCATAGAATCAATTGTGTCGAGACGGTTTTTGAATTTGAGGCCTCGGGTGCGGAGTTTTTTACGTCGACGCCCATAGCCAAATTCCGCGCACGCTTGTGCGCCGTTTTTACAAAGTTTTCAGATTGCCTCTCGGGTTTGCATTTCTAGCTGAATTCGCCATAGAATCAATTTTGTCGAGATGGTTTTTGAATTTGAGGCCTCGGGTGCGGAGTTTTTGACGTCGTCGCCCCTAACCAAATTGCGCACACGCTTGTGCGCCGTTTTTACAAAGTTTTCAGATTGCCATTCGGGTTTGCATTTCTAGCTGAATTGGCCATAGAATCAATTGTGTCGAGACGGTTTTTGAATTTGAGGCCTCGGGTGCGGAGTTTTTGACGTCGTCGCCCATAGCCAAATTGCGCGCACGCTTGTGCGCCGTTTTTACAAAGTTTTCAGATTGCCTCTCGGGTTTGCATTTCTTGCTGAATTGGTCATAGAATCAATTGTGTTGAGACGGTTTTTGAATTTGAGGCCTCGGGTGCGGAGTTTTTGACGTCGTCGCCCATAGTCAAATTGCGCGCACGGTTGTGCGCCGTTTTTACAAAGTTTTCAGATTGCCTCTCGGGTTTGCATTTCTAGCTGAATTGGCCATAGAATCAATTTTTTTGAGACGGTTTTTGAATTTGAGGCCTCGGGTGCGGAGTTTTTGACGTCGTCGCCCCTAACCAAATTGCGCGCACGCTTGTGCGCCGTTTTTACAAAGTTTTCAGATTGCCATTCGGGTTTGCATTTCTAGCTGAATTGGCCATAGAATCAATTATGTCGAAACGGTTTTTGAATTTGAGGCCTCGGGTGCGGAGTTTTTGACGTCGTCGCCCATAGTCAAATTGCGCGCACGGTTGTGCGCCGTTTTTACAAAGTTTTCAGATTGCCTCTCGGGTTTGCATTTCTAGCTGAATTGGCCATAGAATCAATTGTGTCGAGACGGTTTTTGAATTTGAGGCCTCGGGTGCGGAGTTTTTGACGTCGTCGCCCATAGCCAAATTGCGCGCACGCTTGTGCGCCGTTTTTACAAAGTTTTCAGATTGCCTCTCGGGTTTGCATTTCTAGCTGAATTGGCCATAGAATCAATTTTGTTGAGACGGTTTTTGAATTTGAGGCCTCGGGTGCGGAGTTTTTGACGTCGTCGCCCATAGTCAAATTGCGCGCACGGTTGTGCGCCGTTTTTACAAAGTTTTCAGATTGCCTCTCGGGTTTGCATTTCTAGCTAAATTGGCCATAGAATCAATTTTTTTGAGACGGTTTTTGAATTTGAGGCCTCGGGTGCGGAGTTTTTGACGTCGTCGCCCCTAACCAAATTGCGCGCACGCTTGTGCGCCGTTTTTACAAAGTTTTCAGATTGCCATTCGGGTTTGCATTTCTAGCTGAATTGGCCATAGAATCAATTATGTCGAAAAGGTTTTTGAATTTGAGGCCTCGGGTGCGGAGTTTTTGACGTCGTCGCCCATAGTCAAATTGCGCGCACGGTTGTGCGCCGTTTTTACAAAGTTTTCAGATTGCCTCTCGGGTTTGCATTCCAAGCTGAATTGGCCATAGAATCAATTTTTTTGAGACGGTTTTTGAATTTGAGGCCTCGGGTGCGGAGTTTTTGACGTCGTCGCCCCTAACCAAATTGCGCGCACGCTTGTGCGCCGTTTTTACAAAGTTTTCAGATTGCCATTCGGGTTTGCATTTCTAGCTGAATTGGCCATAGAATCAATTATGTCGAAACGGTTTTTGAATTTGAGGCCTCGGGTGCGGAGTTTTTGACGTCGTCGCCCATAGTCAAATTGCGCGCACGGTTGTGCGCCGTTTTTACAAAGTTTTCAGATTGCCTCTCGGGTTTGCACTTCTAGCTGAATTGGCCATAGAATCAATTTTTTTGAGACGGTTTTTGAATTTGAGGCCTCGGGTGCGGAGTTTTTGACGTCGTCGCCCCTAACCAAATTGCGCGCACGCTTGTGCGCCGTTTTTACAAAGTTTTCAGATTGCCATTCGGGTTTGCATTTCTAGCTGAATTGGCCATAGAATCAATTGTGTCGAAACGGTTTTTGAATTTGAGGCCTCGGGTGCGGAGTTTTTGACGTCGTCGCCCATAGTCAAATTGCGCGCACGGTTGTGCGCCGTTTTTACAAAGTTTTCAGATTGCCTCTCGGGTTTGCATTTCCAGCTAAAATTGGTCATATAATCAATTGTGTCGAGACGGTTTTTGAATTTGAGGCCTCGGGTGCGGAGTTTTTGACGTCGCCCATATCCAAATTGCACGCAGGCTTGTGTGTCGTTTTTACAAAGTTTTCAGATTGCCTCTTGGGTTTGAATTTCCCACTGAATTGGCCATAGAATCAATTGTGTCGAGACGGTTTTTGAATTTGAGGCCTCGGGTGCGGAGTTTTTTACGTCGACGCCCATAGCCAAATTGCGCGCACGCTTGTGCGCCGTTTTTACAAAGTTTTCAGATTGCCTCTCGGGTTTGCATTTCTAGCAGAATTCGCCATAGAATCAATTTTGTCGAGATGGTTTTTGAATTTGAGGCCTCGGGTGCGGAGTTTTTGACGTCGTCGCCCCTAACCAAATTGCGCGCACGCTTGTGCGCCGTTTTTACAAAGTTTTCAGATTGCCATTCGGGTTTGCATTTCTAGCTGAATTGGCCATAGAATCAATTATGTCGAAACGGTTTTTGAATTTGAGGCCTCGGGTGCGGAGTTTTTGACGTCGTCGCCCATAGTCAAATTGCGCGCACGGTTGTGCGCCGTTTTTACAAAGTTTTTAGATTGCCTCTCGGGTTTGCATTTCTAGCTGAATTGGCCATAGAATCAATTGTGTCGAGACGGTTTTTGAATTTGAGGCCTCGGGTGCGGAGTTTTTGACGTCGTCGCCCATAGCCAAATTGCGCGCACGCTTGTGCGCCATTTTTACAAAGTTTTCAGATTGCCTCTCGGGTTTGCATTTCTAGCTGAATTGGCCATAGAATCAATTTTGTTGAGACGGTTTTTGAATTTGAGGCCTCGGGTGCGGAGTTTTTGACGTCGTCGCCCATAGTCAAATTGCGCGCACGGTTGTGCGCCATTTTTACAAAGTTTTCAGATTGCCTCTCGGGTTTGCATTTCTAGCTGAATTGGCCATAGAATCAATTATGTCGAAACGGTTTTTGAATTTGAGGCCTCGGGTGCGGAGTTTTTGACGTCGTCGCCCATAGCCAAATTGCGCGCACGCTTGTGCGCCGTTTTTACAAAGTTTTCAAATTGCCTCTCGGGTTTGCTTTTCTAGCTAAAATTGGTCATATAATCAATTGTGTCGAGACGGTTTTTTAATTTGAGGCCTCGAGTGCGGAGTTTTTGACGTCGTCGCCCAAATCCAAATTGCGCTCAGACTTGTGCGCCGTTTTTACAAAGTTTTCAGATTGCCTCTCGGGTTTGAATTTCCCACTGAATTGGCCATAGAATCAATTGTGTCGAGACGGTTTTTGAATTTGAGGCCTCGGGTGCGGAGTTTTTGACGTCGTCGCCCATAGTCAAATTGCGCGCACGGTTGTGCGCCGTTTTTACAAAGTATTCAGATTGCCTCTCGGGTTTGCATTTCTAGCTGAATTGGCCATAGAATCAATTGTGTCGAGACGGTTTTTGAATTTGAGGCCTCGGGTGTGGAGTTTTTGACTTCGTCGCCCATAGCCAAATTGCGCGCACGCTTGTGCGCCGTTTTTACAAAGTTTTCAAATTGCCTCTCGGGTTTGCATTTCTAGCTAAAATTGGTCATATAATCAATTGTGTCGAGACGGTGTTTGAATTTGAGGCCTCGGGTGCGGAGTTTTTGACGTCGTCGCCCATATCCAAATTGCGCTCAGGCTTGTGCGCCGTTTTTACAAAGTTTTCAGATTGCCTCTCGGGTTTGAATTTCCCACTGAATTGGCCATAGAAGCAATTGTGTCGAGACGGTTTTTGAATTTGAGGCCTCGGGTGCGGAGTTTTTGACATCGTCGCCCATAGTCAAATTGCGCGCACGCTTGTGCGCCGTTTTTACAAAGTTTTCAGATTGCCTCTCGGGTTTGCATTACTAGCTGAATTGGCCATAGAATCAATTATGTCGAGACGGTTTTTGAATTTGAGGCCTCGGGTGCGGAGTTTTTGACGTCGTCGCCCATAGCCAAATTGCGCGCACGCTTGTGCGCCGTTTTTACAAAGTTTTCAAATTGCCTCTCGGGTTTGCATTTCTAGCTAAAATTGGTCATATAATCAATTGTGTCGAGACGGTTTTTGAATTTGAGGCCTCGGGTGCGGAGTTTTTGACGTCGCCCATATCCAAATTGCGCGCAGGCTTGTGTGCCGTTTTTACAAAGTTTTCAGATTGCCTCTTGGGTTTGAATTTCCCACTGAATTGGCCATAGAATCAATTGTGTCGAGACGGTTTTTGAATTTGAGGCCTCGGGTGCGGAGTTTTTTACGTCGACGCCCATAGCCAAATTCCGCGCACGCTTGTGCGCCGTTTTTACAAAGTTTTCAGATTGCCTCTCGGGTTTGCATTTCTAGCTGAATTCGCCATAGAATCAATTTTGTCGAGATGGTTTTTGAATTTGAGGCCTCGGGTGCGGAGTTTTTGACGTCGTCGCCCCTAACCAAATTGCGCACACGCTTGTGCGCCGTTTTTACAAAGTTTTCAGATTGCCATTCGGGTTTGCATTTCTAGCTGAATTGGCCATAGAATCAATTGTGTCGAGACGGTTTTTGAATTTGAGGCCTCGGGTGCGGAGTTTTTGACGTCGTCGCCCATAGCCAAATTGCGCGTACGCTTGTGCGCCGTTTTTACAAAGTTTTCAGATTGCCTCTCGGGTTTGCATTTCTTGCTGAATTGGTCATAGAATCAATTGTGTTGAGACGGTTTTTGAATTTGAGGCCTCGGGTGCGGAGTTTTTGACGTCGTCGCCCATAGTCAAATTGCGCGCACGGTTGTGCGCCGTTTTTACAAAGTTTTCAGATTGCCTCTCGGGTTTGCATTTCTAGCTGAATTGGCCATAGAATCAATTTTTTTGAGACGGTTTTTGAATTTGAGGCCTCGGGTGCGGAGTTTTTGACGTCGTCGCCCCTAACCAAATTGCGCGCACGCTTGTGCGCCGTTTTTACAAAGTTTTCAGATTGCCATTCGGGTTTGCATTTCTAGCTGAATTGGCCATAGAATCAATTATGTCGAAACGGTTTTTGAATTTGAGGCCTCGGGTGCGGAGTTTTTGACGTCGTCGCCCATAGTCAAATTGCGCGCACGGTTGTGCGCCGTTTTTACAAAGTTTTCAGATTGCCTCTCGGGTTTGCATTTCTAGCTGAATTGGCCATAGAATCAATTGTGTCGAGACGGTTTTTGAATTTGAGGCCTCGGGTGCGGAGTTTTTGACGTCGTCGCCCATAGCCAAATTGCGCGCACGCTTGTGCGCCGTTTTTACAAAGTTTTCAGATTGCCTCTCGGGTTTGCATTTCTAGCTAAAATTGGTCATATAATCAATTGTGTCGAGACGGTTTTTGAATTTGAGGCCTCGGGTGCGGAGTTTTTGACGTCGCCCATATCCAAATTGCGCGCAGGCTTGTGTGCCGTTTTTACAAAGTTTTCAGATTGCCTCTTGGGTTTGAATTTCCCACTGAATTGGCCATAGAATCAATTGTGTCGAGACGGTTTTTGAATTTGAGGCCTCGGGTGCGGAGTTTTTTACGTCGACGCCCATAGCCAAATTCCGCGCACGCTTGTGCGCCGTTTTTACAAAGTTTTCAGATTGCCTCTCGGGTTTGCATTTCTAGCTGAATTCGCCATAGAATCAATTTTGTCGAGATGGTTTTTGAATTTGAGGCCTCGGGTGCGGAGTTTTTGACGTCGTCGCCCCTAACCAAATTGCGCACACGCTTGTGCGCCGTTTTTACAAAGTTTTCAGATTGCCATTCGGGTTTGCATTTCTAGCTGAATTGGCCATAGAATCAATTGTGTCGAGACGGTTTTTGAATTTGAGGCCTCGGGTGCGGAGTTTTTGACGTCGTCGCCCATAGCCAAATTGCGCGCACGCTTGTGCGCCGTTTTTACAAAGTTTTCAGATTGCCTCTCGGGTTTGCATTTCTTGCTGAATTGGTCATAGAATCAATTGTGTTGAGACGGTTTTTGAATTTGAGGCCTCGGGTGCGGAGTTTTTGACGTCGTCGCCCATAGTCAAATTGCGCGCACGGTTGTGCGCCGTTTTTACAAAGTTTTCAGATTGCCTCTCGGGTTTGCATTTCTAGCTGAATTGGCCATAGAATCAATTTTTTTGAGACGGTTTTTGAATTTGAGGCCTCGGGTGCGGAGTTTTTGACGTCGTCGCCCCTAACCAAATTGCGCGCACGCTTGTGCGCCGTTTTTACAAAGTTTTCAGATTGCCATTCGGGTTTGCATTTCTAGCTGAATTGGCCATAGAATCAATTATGTCGAAACGGTTTTTGAATTTGAGGCCTCGGGTGCGGAGTTTTTGACGTCGTCGCCCATAGTCAAATTGCGCGCACGGTTGTGCGCCGTTTTTACAAAGTTTTCAGATTGCCTCTCGGGTTTGCATTTCTAGCTGAATTGGCCATAGAATCAATTGTGTCGAGACGGTTTTTGAATTTGAGGCCTCGGGTGCGGAGTTTTTGACGTCGTCGCCCATAGCCAAATTGCGCGCACGCTTGTGCGCCGTTTTTACAAAGTTTTCAGATTGCCTCTCGGGTTTGCATTTCTAGCTGAATTGGCCATAGAATCAATTTTGTTGAGACGGTTTTTGAATTTGAGGCCTCGGGTGCGGAGTTTTTGACGTCGTCGCCCATAGTCAAATTGCGCGCACGGTTGTGCGCCGTTTTTACAAAGTTTTCAGATTGCCTCTCGGGTTTGCATTTCTAGCTAAATTGGCCATAGAATCAATTTTTTTGAGACGGTTTTTGAATTTGAGGCCTCGGGTGCGGAGTTTTTGACGTCGTCGCCCCTAACCAAATTGCGCGCACGCTTGTGCGCCGTTTTTACAAAGTTTTCAGATTGCCATTCGGGTTTGCATTTCTAGCTGAATTGGCCATAGAATCAATTATGTCGAAAAGGTTTTTGAATTTGAGGCCTCGGGTGCGGAGTTTTTGACGTCGTCGCCCATAGTCAAATTGCGCGCACGGTTGTGCGCCGTTTTTACAAAGTTTTCAGATTGCCTCTCGGGTTTGCACTTCTAGCTGAATTGGCCATAGAATCAATTTTTTTGAGACGGTTTTTGAATTTGAGGCCTCGGGTGCGGAGTTTTTGACGTCGTCGCCCCTAACCAAATTGCGCGCACGCTTGTGCGCCGTTTTTACAAAGTTTTCAGATTGCCATTCGGGTTTGCATTTCTAGCTGAATTGGCCATAGAATCAATTGTGTCGAAACGGTTTTTGAATTTGAGGCCTCGGGTGCGGAGTTTTTGACGTCGTCGCCCATAGTCAAATTGCGCGCACGGTTGTGCGCCGTTTTTACAAAGTTTTCAGATTGCCTCTCGGGTTTGCATTTCCAGCTAAAATTGGTCATATAATCAATTGTGTCGAGACGGTTTTTGAATTTGAGGCCTCGGGTGCGGAGTTTTTGACGTCGCCCATATCCAAATTGCACGCAGGCTTGTGTGTCGTTTTTACAAAGTTTTCAGATTGCCTCTTGGGTTTGAATTTCCCACTGAATTGGCCATAGAATCAATTGTGTCGAGACGGTTTTTGAATTTGAGGCCTCGGGTGCGGAGTTTTTTACGTCGACGCCCATAGCCAAATTGCGCGCACGCTTGTGCGCCGTTTTTACAAAGTTTTCAGATTGCCTCTCGGGTTTGCATTTCTAGCAGAATTCGCCATAGAATCAATTTTGTCGAGATGGTTTTTGAATTTGAGGCCTCGGGTGCGGAGTTTTTGACGTCGTCGCCCCTAACCAAATTGCGCGCACGCTTGTGCGCCGTTTTTACAAAGTTTTCAGATTGCCATTCGGGTTTGCATTTCTAGCTGAATTGGCCATAGAATCAATTATGTCGAAACGGTTTTTGAATTTGAGGCCTCGGGTGCGGAGTTTTTGACGTCGTCGCCCATAGTCAAATTGCGCGCACGGTTGTGCGCCGTTTTTACAAAGTTTTCAGATTGCCTCTCGGGTTTGCATTTCCAGCTAAAATTGGTCATATAATCAATTGTGTCGAGACGGTTTTTGAATTTGAGGCCTCGGGTGCGGAGTTTTTGACGTCGCCCATATCCAAATTGCACGCAGGCTTGTGTGTCGTTTTTACAAAGTTTTCAGATTGCCTCTTGGGTTTGAATTTCCCACTGAATTGGCCATAGAATCAATTGTGTCGAGACGGTTTTTGAATTTGAGGCCTCGGGTGCGGAGTTTTTTACGTCGACGCCCATAGCCAAATTGCGCGCACGCTTGTGCGCCGTTTTTACAAAGTTTTCAGATTGCCTCTCGGGTTTGCATTTCTAGCAGAATTCGCCATAGAATCAATTTTGTCGAGATGGTTTTTGAATTTGAGGCCTCGGGTGCGGAGTTTTTGACGTCGTCGCCCCTAACCAAATTGCGCGCACGCTTGTGCGCCGTTTTTACAAAGTTTTCAGATTGCCATTCGGGTTTGCATTTCTAGCTGAATTGGCCATAGAATCAATTATGTCGAAACGGTTTTTGAATTTGAGGCCTCGGGTGCGGAGTTTTTGACGTCGTCGCCCATAGTCAAATTGCGCGCACGGTTGTGCGCCGTTTTTACAAAGTTTTCAGATTGCCTCTCGGGTTTGCATTTCTAGCTGAATTGGCCATAGAATCAATTGTGTCGAGACGGTTTTTGAATTTGAGGCCTCGGGTGCGGAGTTTTTGACGTCGTCGCCCATAGCCAAATTGCGCGCACGCTTGTGCGCCATTTTTACAAAGTTTTCAGATTGCCTCTCGGGTTTGCATTTCTAGCTGAATTGGCCATAGAATCAATTTTGTTGAGACGGTTTTTGAATTTGAGGCCTCGGGTGCGGAGTTTTTGACGTCGTCGCCCATAGTCAAATTGCGCGCACGGTTGTGCGCCGTTTTTACAAAGTTTTCAGATTGCCTCTCGGGTTTGCATTTCTAGCTAAATTGGCCATAGAATCAATTTTTTTGAGACGGTTTTTGAATTTGAGGCCTCGGGTGCGGAGTTTTTGACGTCGTCGCCCCTAACCAAATTGCGCGCACGCTTGTGCGCCGTTTTTACAAAGTTTTCAGATTGCCATTCGGGTTTGCATTTCTAGCTGAATTGGCCATAGAATCAATTATGTCGAAACGGTTTTTGAATTTGAGGCCTCGGGTGCGGAGTTTTTGACGTCGTCGCCCATAGTCAAATTGCGCGCACGGTTGTGCGCCGTTTTTACAAAGTTTTCAGATTGCCTCTCGGGTTTGCATCCCAAGCTGAATTGGCCATAGAATCAATTTTTTTGAGACGGTTTTTGAATTTGAGGCCTCGGGTGCGGAGTTTTTGACGTCGTCGCCCCTAACCAAATTGCGCGCACGCTTGTGCGCCGTTTTTACAAAGTTTTCAGATTGCCATTCGGGTTTGCATTTCTAGCTGAATTGGCCATAGAATCAATTATGTCGAAACGGTTTTTGAATTTGAGGCCTCGGGTGCGGAGTTTTTGACGTCGTCGCCCATAGTCAAATTGCGCGCACGGTTGTGCGCCGTTTTTACAAAGTTTTCAGATTGCCTCTCGGGTTTGCACTTCTAGCTGAATTGGCCATAGAATCAATTTTTTTGAGACGGTTTTTGAATTTGAGGCCTCGGGTGCGGAGTTTTTGACGTCGTCGCCCCTAACCAAATTGCGCGCACGCTTGTGCGCCGTTTTTACAAAGTTTTCAGATTGCCATTCGGGTTTGCATTTCTAGCTGAATTGGCCATAGAATCAATTGTGTCGAAACGGTTTTTGAATTTGAGGCCTCGGGTGCGGAGTTTTTGACGTCGTCGCCCATAGTCAAATTGCGCGCACGGTTGTGCGCCGTTTTTACAAAGTTTTCAGATTGCCTCTCGGGTTTGCATTTCCAGCTAAAATTGGTCATATAATCAATTGTGTCGAGACGGTTTTTGAATTTGAGGCCTCGGGTGCGGAGTTTTTGACGTCGCCCATATCCAAATTGCACGCAGGCTTGTGTGTCGTTTTTACAAAGTTTTCAGATTGCCTCTTGGGTTTGAATTTCCCACTGAATTGGCCATAGAATCAATTGTGTCGAGACGGTTTTTGAATTTGAGGCCTCGGGTGCGGAGTTTTTTACGTCGACGCCCATAGCCAAATTGCGCGCACGCTTGTGCGCCGTTTTTACAAAGTTTTCAGATTGCCTCTCGGGTTTGCATTTCTAGCAGAATTCGCCATAGAATCAATTTTGTCGAGATGGTTTTTGAATTTGAGGCCTCGGGTGCGGAGTTTTTGACGTCGTCGCCCCTAACCAAATTGCGCGCACGCTTGTGCGCCGTTTTTACAAAGTTTTCAGATTGCCATTCGGGTTTGCATTTCTAGCTGAATTGGCCATAGAATCAATTGTGTCGAAACGGTTTTTGAATTTGAGGCCTCGGGTGCGGAGTTTTTGACGTCGTCGCCCATAGTCAAATTGCGCGCACGGTTGTGCGCCGTTTTTACAAAGTTTTCAGATTGCCTCTCGGGTTTGCATTTCTAGCTGAATTGGCCATAGAATCAATTGTGTCGAGACGGTTTTTGAATTTGAGGCCTCGGGTGTGGAGTTTTTGACGTCGTCGCCCATAGCCAAATTGCGCGCACGCTTGTGCGCCGTTTTTACAAAGTTTTCAGATTGCCATTCGGGTTTGCATTTCTAGCTGAATTGGCCATAGAATCAATTGTGTCGAGACGGTTTTTGAATTTGAGGCCTCGGGTGCGGAGTTTTTGACGTCGTCGCCAATAGCCAAATTGCGCGCACGCTTGTGCGCCATTTTTACAAAGTTTTCAGATTGCCTCTCGGGTTTGCATTTCTAGCTGAATTGGCCATAGAATCAATTGTGTTGAGACGGTTTTTGAATTTGAGGCCTCGGGTGCGGAGTTTTTGACGTCGTCGCCCATAGTCAAATTGCGCGCACGGTTGTGCGCCGTTTTTACAAAGTTTTCAGATTGCCTCTCGGGTTTGCATTTCTAGCTGAATTGGCCATAGAATCAATTTTTTTGAGACGGTTTTTGAATTTGAGGCCTCGGGTGCGGAGTTTTTGACGTCGTCGCCCCTAACCAAATTGCGCGCACGCTTGTGCGCCGTTTTTACAAAGTTTTCAGATTGCCATTCGGGTTTGCATTTGTAGCTGAATTGGCCATAGAATCAATTGTGTCGAAACGGTTTTTGAATTTGAGGCCTCGGGTGCGGAGTTTTTGACGTCGTCGCCCATAGTCAAATTGCGCGCACGGTTGTGCGCCGTTTTTACAAAGTTTTCAGATTGCGTCTCGGGTTTGCATTTCCAGCTAAAATTGGTCATATAATCAATTGTGTCGAGACGGTTTTTGAATTTGAGGCCTCGGGTGCGGAGTTTTTGACGTCGCCCATATCCAAATTGCACGCAGGCTTGTGTGTCGTTTTTACAAAGTTTTCAGATTGCCTCTTGGGTTTGAATTTCCCACTGAATTGGCCATAGAATCAATTGTGTCGAGACGGTTTTTGAATTTGAGGCCTCGGGTGCGGAGTTTTTTACGTCGACGCCCATAGCCAAATTGCGCGCACGCTTGTGCGCCGTTGTTACAAAGTTTTCAGATTGCCTCTCGGGTTTGCATTTCTAGCAGAATTCGCCATAGAATCAATTTTGTCGAGATGGTTTTTGAATTTGAGGCCTCGGGTGCAGAGTTTTTGACGTCGTCGCCCCTAACCAAATTGCGCGCACGCTTGTGCGCCGTTTTTACAAAGTTTTCAGATTGCCATTCGGGTTTGCATTTCTAGCTGAATTGGCCATAGAATCAATTGTGTCGAAACGGTTTTTGAATTTGAGGCCTCGGGTGCGGAGTTTTTGACGTCGTCGCCCATAGTCAAATTGCGCGCACGGTTGTGCGCCGTTTTTACAAAGTTTTCAGATTGCCTCTCGGGTTTGCATTTCTAGCTGAATTGGCCATAGAATCAATTGTGTCGAGACGGTTTTTGAATTTGAGGCCTCGGGTGCGGAGTTTTTGACGTCGTCGCCCATAGCCAAATTGCGCGCACGCTTGTGCGCCGTTTTTACAAAGTTTTCAGATTGCCATTCGGGTTTGCATTTCTAGCTGAATTGGCCATAGAATCAATTGTGTCGAGACGGTTTTTGAATTTGAGGCCTCGGGTGCGGAGTTTTTGACGTCGTCGCCCATAGCCAAATTGCGCGCACGCTTGTGCGCCGTTTTTACAAAGTTTTCAGATTGCCTCTCGGGTTTGCATTTCTAGCTGAATTGGCCATAGAATCAATTGTGTTGAGACGGTTTTTGAATTTGAGGCCTCGGGTGCGGAGTTTTTGACGTCGTCGCCCATAGCCAAATTGTGCGCACGGTTGTGCGCCTTTTTTACAAAGTTTTCAGATTGCCTCTCGGGTTTGCATTCCTAGCTAAAATTGGTCATAGAATCAATTTTGTCAAGACGGTTTTTGAATTTGAGGCCTCGGGTGCGGAGTTTTTGACGTCGTCACCCCTAACCAAATTGCGCGCACGCTTGTGCGCCGTTTTTACAAAGTTTTCAGATTGCCATTCGGGTTTGCATTTCTAGCTGAATTGGCCATAGAAACAATTATGTCGAAACGGTTTTTGAATTTGAGGCCTCGGGTGCGGAGTTTTTGACGTCGTCGCCCATAGTCAAATTGCGCGCACGGTTGTGCGCCGTTTTTACAAAGTTTTCAGATTGCCTCTCGGGTTTGCACTTCTAGCTGAATTGGCCATAGAATCAATTTTTTTGAGACGGTTTTTGAATTTGAGGCCTCGGGTGCGGAGTTTTTGACGTCGTCGCCCCTAACCAAATTGCGCGCACGCTTGTGCGCCTTTTTTACAAAGTTTTCAGATTGCCATTCGGGTTTGCATTTCTAGCTGAATTGGCCATAGAATCAATTATGTCGAAACGGTTTTTGAATTTGAGGCCTCGGGTGCGGAGTTTTTGACGTCGTCGCCCATAGTCAAATTGCGCGCACGCTTGTGCGCCGTTTTTACAAAGTTTTCAGATTGCCATTCGGGTTTGCATATCTAGCTGAATTGGCCATAGAATCAATTATGTCGAAACGGTTTTTGAATTTGAGGCCTCGGGTGCGGAGTTTTTGACGTCGTCGCCCATAGTCAAATTGCGCGCACGGTTGTGCGCCGTTTTTACAAAGTTTTCAGATTGCCTCTCGGGTTTGCATTTCTAGCTGAATTGGCCATAGAATCAATTGTGTCGAGACGGTTTTTGAATTTGAGGCCTCGGGTGCGGAGTTTTTGACGTCGTCGCCCATAGCCAAATTGCTCGCACGCTTGTGCGCCGTTTTTACAAAGTTTTCAGATTGCCTCTCGGGTTTGCATCTCTAGCTGAATTGGCCATAGAATCAATTGTGTCGAGACGGTTTTTGAATTTGAGGCCTCGGGTGCGGAGTTTTTGACGTCGTCGCCCATAGTCAAATTGCGCGCACGGTTGTGCGCCGTTTTTACAAAGTTTTCAGATTGCCTCTCGGGTTTGCATTTCTAGCTGAATTGGCCATAGAATCAATTGTGTCGAGACGGTTTTTGAATTTGAGGCCTCGGGTGCGGAGTTTTTGACGTCGTCGCCCATAGCCAAATTGCGCGCACGCTTGTGCGCCGTTTTTACAAAGTTTTCAGATTGCCATTCGGGTTTGCATTTCTAGCTGAATTGGCCATAGAATCAATTGTGTCGAGACGGTTTTTGAATTTGAGGCCTCGGGTGCGGAGTTTTTGACGTCGTCGCCCATAGCCAAATTGCGCGCACGCTTGTGCGCCGTTTTTACAAAGTTTTCAGATTGCCTCTCGGGTTTGCATTTCTAGCTGAATTGGCCATAGAATCAATTGTGTTGAGACGGTTTTTGAATTTGAGGCCTCGGGTGCGGAGTTTTGACGTCGTCGCCCATAGTCAAATTGCGCGCACGGTTGTGCGCCGTTTTTACAAAGTTTTCAGATTGCCTCTCGGGTTTGCATTTCTAGCTGAATTGGCCATAGAATCAATTTTTTTGAGACGGTTTTTGAATTTGAGGCCTCGGGTGCGGAGTTTTTGACGTCGTCGCCCCTAACCAAATTGCGCGCACGCTTGTGCGCCGTTTTTACAAAGTTTTCAGATTGCCATTCGGGTTTGCATTTCTAGCTGAATTGGCCATAGAATCAATTATGTCGAAACGGTTTTTGAATTTGAGGCCTCGGGTGCGGAGTTTTTGACGTCGTCGCCCATAGTCAAATTGCGCGCACGGTTGTGCGCCGTTTTTACAAAGTTTTCAGATTGCCTCTCGGGTTTGCATTTCTAGCTGAATTGGCCATAGAATCAATTGTGTCGAGACGGTTTTTGAATTTGAGGCCTCGGGTGCGGAGTTTTTGACGTCGTCGCCCATAGCCAAATTGCGCGCACGCTTGTGCGCCGTTTTTACAAAGTTTTCAGATTGCCTCTCGGGTTTGCATTTCTAGCTGAATTGGCCATAGAATCAATTTTGTTGAGACGGTTTTTGAATTTGAGGCCTCGGGTGCGGAGTTTTTTACGTCGTCGCCCATAGTCAAATTGCGCGCACGGTTGTGCGCCGTTTTTACAAAGTTTTCAGATTGCCTCTCGGGTTTGCATTTCTAGCTAAATTGGCCATAGAATCAATTTTTTTGAGACGGTTTTTGAATTTGAGGCCTCGGGTGCGGAGTTTTTGACGTCGTCGCCCCTAACCAAATTGCGCGCACGCTTGTGCGCCGTTTTTACAAAGTTTTCAGATTGCCATTCGGGTTTGCATTTCTAGCTGAATTGGCCATAGAATCAATTGTGTCGAAAAGGTTTTTGAATTTGAGGCCTCGGGTGCGGAGTTTTTGACGTCGTCGCCCATAGTCAAATTGCGCGCACGGTTGTGCGCCGTTTTTACAAAGTTTTCAGATTGCCTCTCGGGTTTGCATTCCAAGCTGAATTGGCCATAGAATCAATTTTTTTGAGACGGTTTTTGAATTTGAGGCCTCGGGTGCGGAGTTTTTGACGTCGTCGCCCCTAACCAAATTGCGCGCACGCTTGTGCGCCGTTTTTACAAAGTTTTCAGATTGCCATTCGGGTTTGCATTTCTAGCTGAATTGGCCATAGAATCAATTATGTCGACACGGTTTTTGAATTTGAGGCCTCGGGTGCGGAGTTTTTGACGTCGTCGCCCATAGTCAAATTGCGCGCACGGTTGTGCGCCGTTTTTACAAAGTTTTCAGATTGCCTCTCGGGTTTGCACTTCTAGCTGAATTGGCCATAGAATCAATTTTTTTGAGACGGTTTTTGAATTTGAGGCCTCGGGTGCGGAGTTTTTGACGTCGTCGCCCCTAACCAAATTGCGCGCACGCTTGTGCGCCGTTTTTACAAAGTTTTCAGATTGCCATTCGGGTTTGCATTTCTAGCTGAATTGGCCATAGAATCAATTGTGTCGAAACGGTTTTTGAATTTGAGGCCTCGGGTGCGGAGTTTTTGACGTCGTCGCCCATAGTCAAATTGCGCGCACGGTTGTGCGCCGTTTTTACAAAGTTTTCAGATTGCCTCTCGGGTTTGCATTTCCAGCTAAAATTGGTCATATAATCAATTGTGTCGAGACGGTTTTTGAATTTGAGGCCTCGGGTGCGGAGTTTTTGACGTCGCCCATATCCAAATTGCACGCAGGCTTGTGTGTCGTTTTTACAAAGTTTTCAGATTGCCTCTTGGGTTTGAATTTCCCACTGAATTGGCCATAGAATCAATTGTGTCGAGACGGTTTTTGAATTTGAGGCCTCGGGTGCGGAGTTTTTTACGTCGACGCCCATAGCCAAATTGCGCGCACGCTTGTGCGCCGTTTTTACAAAGTTTTCAGATTGCCTCTCGGGTTTGCATTTCTAGCAGAATTCGCCATAGAATCAATTTTGTCGAGATGGTTTTTGAATTTGAGGCCTCGGGTGCGGAGTTTTTGACGTCGTCGCCCCTAACCAAATTGCGCGCACGCTTGTGCGCCGTTTTTACAAAGTTTTCAGATTGCCATTCGGGTTTGCATTTCTAGCTGAATTGGCCATAGAATCAATTATGTCGAAACGGTTTTTGAATTTGAGGCCTCGGGTGCGGAGTTTTTGACGTCGTCGCCCATAGTCAAATTGCGCGCACGGTTGTGCGCCGTTTTTACAAAGTTTTCAGATTGCCTCTCGGGTTTGCATTTCTAGCTGAATTGGCCATAGAATCAATTGTGTCGAGACGGTTTTTGAATTTGAGGCCTCGGGTGCGGAGTTTTTGACGTCGTCGCCCATAGCCAAATTGCGCGCACGCTTGTGCGCCATTTTTACAAAGTTTTCAGATTGCCTCTCGGGTTTGCATTTCTAGCTGAATTGGCCATAGAATCAATTTTGTTGAGACGGTTTTTGAATTTGAGGCCTCGGGTGCGGAGTTTTTGACGTCGTCGCCCATAGTCAAATTGCGCGCACGGTTGTGCGCCGTTTTTACAAAGTTTTCAGATTGCCTCTCGGGTTTGCATTTCTAGCTAAATTGGCCATAGAATCAATTTTTTTGAGACGGTTTTTGAATTTGAGGCCTCGGGTGCGGAGTTTTTGACGTCGTCGCCCCTAACCAAATTGCGCGCACGCTTGTGCGCCGTTTTTACAAAGTTTTCAGATTGCCATTCGGGTTTGCATTTCTAGCTGAATTGGCCATAGAATCAATTATGTCGAAACGGTTTTTGAATTTGAGGCCTCGGGTGCGGAGTTTTTGACGTCGTCGCCCATAGTCAAATTGCGCGCACGGTTGTGCGCCGTTTTTACAAAGTTTTCAGATTGCCTCTCGGGTTTGCATTCCAAGCTGAATTGGCCATAGAATCAATTTTTTTGAGACGGTTTTTGAATTTGAGGCCTCGGGTGCGGAGTTTTTGACGTCGTCGCCCCTAACCAAATTGCGCGCACGCTTGTGCGCCGTTTTTACAAAGTTTTCAGATTGCCATTCGGGTTTGCATTTCTAGCTGAATTGGCCATAGAATCAATTATGTCGAAACGGTTTTTGAATTTGAGGCCTCGGGTGCGGAGTTTTTGACGTCGTCGCCCATAGTCAAATTGCGCGCACGGTTGTGCGCCGTTTTTACAAAGTTTTCAGATTGCCTCTCGGGTTTGCACTTCTAGCTGAATTGGCCATAGAATCAATTTTTTTGAGACGGTTTTTGAATTTGAGGCCTCGGGTGCGGAGTTTTTGACGTCGTCGCCCCTAACCAAATTGCGCGCACGCTTGTGCGCCGTTTTTACAAAGTTTTCAGATTGCCATTCGGGTTTGCATTTCTAGCTGAATTGGCCATAGAATCAATTGTGTCGAAACGGTTTTTGAATTTGAGGCCTCGGGTGCGGAGTTTTTGACGTCGTCGCCCATAGTCAAATTGCGCGCACGGTTGTGCGCCGTTTTTACAAAGTTTTCAGATTGCCTCTCGGGTTTGCATTTCCAGCTAAAATTGGTCATATAATCAATTGTGTCGAGACGGTTTTTGAATTTGAGGCCTCGGGTGCGGAGTTTTTGACGTCGCCCATATCCAAATTGCACGCAGGCTTGTGTGTCGTTTTTACAAAGTTTTCAGATTGCCTCTTGGGTTTGAATTTCCCACTGAATTGGCCATAGAATCAATTGTGTCGAGACGGTTTTTGAATTTGAGGCCTCGGGTGCGGAGTTTTTTACGTCGACGCCCATAGCCAAATTGCGCGCACGCTTGTGCGCCGTTTTTACAAAGTTTTCAGATTGCCATTCGGGTTTGCATTTCTAGCTGAATTGGCCATAGAATCAATTGTGTCGAAAAGGTTTTTGAATTTGAGGCCTCGGGTGCGGAGTTTTTGACGTCGTCGCCCATAGTCAAATTGCGCGCACGGTTGTGCGCCGTTTTTACAAAGTTTTCAGATTGCCTCTCGGGTTTGCATTCCAAGCTGAATTGGCCATAGAATCAATTTTTTTGAGACGGTTTTTGAATTTGAGGCCTCGGGTGCGGAGTTTTTGACGTCGTCGCCCCTAACCAAATTGCGCGCACGCTTGTGCGCCGTTTTTACAAAGTTTTCAGATTGCCATTCGGGTTTGCATTTCTAGCTGAATTGGCCATAGAATCAATTATGTCGACACGGTTTTTGAATTTGAGGCCTCGGGTGCGGAGTTTTTGACGTCGTCGCCCATAGTCAAATTGCGCGCACGGTTGTGCGCCGTTTTTACAAAGTTTTCAGATTGCCTCTCGGGTTTGCACTTCTAGCTGAATTGGCCATAGAATCAATTTTTTTGAGACGGTTTTTGAATTTGAGGCCTCGGGTGCGGAGTTTTTGACGTCGTCGCCCCTAACCAAATTGCGCGCACGCTTGTGCGCCGTTTTTACAAAGTTTTCAGATTGCCATTCGGGTTTGCATTTCTAGCTGAATTGGCCATAGAATCAATTGTGTCGAAACGGTTTTTGAATTTGAGGCCTCGGGTGCGGAGTTTTTGACGTCGTCGCCCATAGTCAAATTGCGCGCACGGTTGTGCGCCGTTTTTACAAAGTTTTCAGATTGCCTCTCGGGTTTGCATTACCAGCTAAAATTGGTCATATAATCAATTGTGTCGAGACGGTTTTTGAATTTGAGGCCTCGGGTGCGGAGTTTTTGACGTCGCCCATATCCAAATTGCACGCAGGCTTGTGTGTCGTTTTTACAAAGTTTTCAGATTGCCTCTTGGGTTTGAATTTCCCACTGAATTGGCCATAGAATCAATTGTGTCGAGACGGTTTTTGAATTTGAGGCCTCGGGTGCGGAGTTTTTTACGTCGACGCCCATAGCCAAATTGCGCGCACGCTTGTGCGCCGTTTTTACAAAGTTTTCAGATTGCCTCTCGGGTTTGCATTTCTAGCAGAATTCGCCATAGAATCAATTTTGTCGAGATGGTTTTTGAATTTGAGGCCTCGGGTGCGGAGTTTTTGACGTCGTCGCCCCTAACCAAATTGCGCGCACGCTTGTGCGCCGTTTTTACAAAGTTTTCAGATTGCCATTCGGGTTTGCATTTCTAGCTGAATTGGCCATAGAATCAATTATGTCGAAACGGTTTTTGAATTTGAGGCCTCGGGTGCGGAGTTTTTGACGTCGTCGCCCATAGTCAAATTGCGCGCACGGTTGTGCGCCGTTTTTACAAAGTTTTCAGATTGCCTCTCGGGTTTGCATTTCTAGCTGAATTGGCCATAGAATCAATTGTGTCGAGACGGTTTTTGAATTTGAGGCCTCGGGTGCGGAGTTTTTGACGTCGTCGCCCATAGCCAAATTGCGCGCACGCTTGTGCGCCATTTTTACAAAGTTTTCAGATTGCCTCTCGGGTTTGCATTTCTAGCTGAATTGGCCATAGAATCAATTTTGTTGAGACGGTTTTTGAATTTGAGGCCTCGGGTGCGGAGTTTTTGACGTCGTCGCCCATAGTCAAATTGCGCGCACGGTTGTGCGCCGTTTTTACAAAGTTTTCAGATTGCCTCTCGGGTTTGCATTTCTAGCTAAATTGGCCATAGAATCAATTTTTTTGAGACGGTTTTTGAATTTGAGGCCTCGGGTGCTGAGTTTTTGACGTCGTCGCCCCTAACCAAATTGCGCGCACGCTTGTGCGCCGTTTTTACAAAGTTTTCAGATTGCCATTCGGGTTTGCATTTCTAGCTGAATTGGCCATAGAATCAATTATGTCGAAACGGTTTTTGAATTTGAGGCCTCGGGTGCGGAGTTTTTGACGTCGTCGCCCATAGTCAAATTGCGCGCACGGTTGTGCGCCGTTTTTACAAAGTTTTCAGATTGCCTCTCGGGTTTGCATTCCAAGCTGAATTGGCCATAGAATCAATTTTTTTGAGACGGTTTTTGAATTTGAGGCCTCGGGTGCGGAGTTTTTGACGTCGTCGCCCCTAACCAAATTGCGCGCACGCTTGTGCGCCGTTTTTACAAAGTTTTCAGATTGCCATTCGGGTTTGCATTTCTAGCTGAATTGGCCATAGAATCAATTATGTCGAAACGGTTTTTGAATTTGAGGCCTCGGGTGCGGAGTTTTTGACGTCGTCGCCCATAGTCAAATTGCGCGCACGGTTGTGCGCCGTTTTTACAAAGTTTTCAGATTGCCTCTCGGGTTTGCACTTCTAGCTGAATTGGCCATAGAATCAATTTTTTTGAGACGGTTTTTGAATTTGAGGCCTCGGGTGCGGAGTTTTTGACGTCGTCGCCCCTAACCAAATTGCGCGCACGCTTGTGCGCCGTTTTTACAAAGTTTTCAGATTGCCATTCGGGTTTGCATTTCTAGCTGAATTGGCCATAGAATCAATTGTGTCGAAACGGTTTTTGAATTTGAGGCCTCGGGTGCGGAGTTTTTGACGTCGTCGCCCATAGTCAAATTGCGCGCACGGTTGTGCGCCGTTTTTACAAAGTTTTCAGATTGCCTCTCGGGTTTGCATTTCCAGCTAAAATTGGTCATATAATCAATTGTGTCGAGACGGTTTTTGAATTTGAGGCCTCGGGTGCGGAGTTTTTGACGTCGCCCATATCCAAATTGCACGCAGGCTTGTGTGTCGTTTTTACAAAGTTTTCAGATTGCCTCTTGGGTTTGAATTTCCCACTGAATTGGCCATAGAATCAATTGTGTCGAGACGGTTTTTGAATTTGAGGCCTCGGGTGCGGAGTTTTTTACGTCGACGCCCATAGCCAAATTGCGCGCACGCTTGTGCGCCGTTTTTACAAAGTTTTCAGATTGCCTCTCGGGTTTGCATTTCTAGCAGAATTCGCCATAGAATCAATTTTGTCGAGATGGTTTTTGAATTTGAGGCCTCGGGTGCGGAGTTTTTGACGTCGTCGCCCCTAACCAAATTGCGCGCACGCTTGTGCGCCGTTTTTACAAAGTTTTCAGATTGCCATTCGGGTTTGCATTTCTAGCTGAATTGGCCATAGAATCAATTGTGTCGAAACGGTTTTTGAATTTGAGGCCTCGGGTGCGGAGTTTTTGACGTCGTCGCCCATAGTCAAATTGCGCGCACGGTTGTGCGCCGTTTTTACAAAGTTTTCAGATTGCCTCTCGGGTTTGCATTTCTAGCTGAATTGGCCATAGAATCAATTGTGTCGAGACGGTTTTTGAATTTGAGGCCTCGGGTGCGGAGTTTTTGACGTCGTCGCCCATAGCCAAATTGCGCGCACGCTTGTGCGCCGTTTTTACAAAGTTTTCAGATTGCCATTCGGGTTTGCATTTCTAGCTGAATTGGCCATAGAATCAATTGTGTCGAGACGGTTTTTGAATTTGAGGCCTCGGGCGCGGAGTTTTTGACGTCGTCGCCAATAGCCAAATTGCGCGCACGCTTGTGCGCCGTTTTTACAAAGTTTTCAGATTGCCTCTCGGGTTTGCATTTCTAGCTGAATTGGCCATAGAATCAATTGTGTTGAGACGGTTTTTGAATTTGAGGCCTCGGGTGCGGAGTTTTTGACGTCGTCGCCCATAGTCAAATTGCGCGCACGGTTGTGCGCCGTTTTTACAAAGTTTTCAGATTGCCTCTCGGGTTTGCATTTCTAGCTGAATTGGCCATAGAATCAATTTTTTTGAGACGGTTTTTGAATTTGAGGCCTCGGGTGCGGAGTTTTTGACGTCGTCGCCCCTAACCAAATTGCGCGCACGCTTGTGCGCCGTTTTTACAAAGTTTTCAGATTGCCATTCGGGTTTGCATTTGTAGCTGAATTGGCCATAGAATCAATTGTGTCGAAACGGTTTTTGAATTTGAGGCCTCGGGTGCGGAGTTTTTGACGTCGTCGCCCATAGTCAAATTGCGCGCACGGTTGTGCGCCGTTTTTACAAAGTTTTCAGATTGCGTCTCGGGTTTGCATTTCCAGCTAAAATTGGTCATATAATCAATTGTGTCGAGACGGTTTTTGAATTTGAGGCCTCGGGTGCGGAGTTTTTGACGTCGCCCATATCCAAATTGCACGCAGGCTTGTGTGTCGTTTTTACAAAGTTTTCAGATTGCCTCTTGGGTTTGAATTTCCCACTGAATTGGCCATAGAATCAATTGTGTCGAGACGGTTTTTGAATTTGAGGCCTCGGGTGCGGAGTTTTTTACGTCGACGCCCATAGCCAAATTGCGCGCACGCTTGTGCGCCGTTGTTACAAAGTTTTCAGATTGCCTCTCGGGTTTGCATTTCTAGCAGAATTCGCCATAGAATCAATTTTGTCGAGATGGTTTTTGAATTTGAGGCCTCGGGTGCGGAGTTTTTGACGTCGTCGCCCCTAACCAAATTGCGCGCACGCTTGTGCGCCGTTTTTACAAAGTTTTCAGATTGCCATTCGGGTTTGCATTTCTAGCTGAATTGGCCATAGAATCAATTGTGTCGAAACGGTTTTTGAATTTGAGGCCTCGGGTGCGGAGTTTTTGACGTCGTCGCCCATAGTCAAATTGCGCGCACGGTTGTGCGCCGTTTTTACAAAGTTTTCAGATTGCCTCTCGGGTTTGCATTTCTAGCTGAATTGGCCATAGAATCAATTGTGTCGAGACGGTTTTTGAATTTGAGGCCTCGGGTGCGGAGTTTTTGACGTCGTCGCCCATAGCCAAATTGCGCGCACGCTTGTGCGCCGTTTTTACAAAGTTTTCAGATTGCCATTCGGGTTTGCATTTCTA
Organism: Galeopsis tetrahit; assembly: GCA_963675135.1. NCBI lineage: Eukaryota > Viridiplantae > Streptophyta > Magnoliopsida > Lamiales > Lamiaceae > Galeopsis > Galeopsis tetrahit. The sequence continues at coordinate 6,899,299 of OY776121.1, read as the reverse complement.
GCTGAATTGGCCATAGAATCAATTGTGTCGAGACGGTTTTTGAATTTGAGGCCTCGGGTGCGGAGTTTTTGACGTCGTCGCCCATAGCCAAATTGCGCGCACGCTTGTGCGCCGTTTTTACAAAGTTTTCAGATTGCCTCTCGGGTTTGCATTTCTAGCTGAATTGGCCATAGAATCAATTGTGTTGAGACGGTTTTTGAATTTGAGGCCTCGGGTGCGGAGTTTTTGACGTCGTCGCCCATAGTCAAATTGCGCGCACGGTTGTGCGCCGTTTTTACAAAGTTTTCAGATTGCCTCTCGGGTTTGCATTTCTAGCTGAATTGGCCATAGAATCAATTTTTTTGAGACGGTTTTTGAATTTGAGGCCTCGGGTGCGGAGTTTTTGACGTCGTCACCCCTAACCAAATTGCGCGCACGCTTGTGCGCCGTTTTTACAAAGTTTTCAGATTGCCATTCGGGTTTGCATTTCTAGCTGAATTGGCCATAGAATCAATTATGTCGAAACGGTTTTTGAATTTGAGGCCTCGGGTGCGGAGTTTTTGACGTCGTCGCCCATAGTCAAATTGCGCGCACGGTTGTGCGCCGTTTTTACAAAGTTTTCAGATTGCCTCTCGGGTTTGCACTTCTAGCTGAATTGGCCATAGAATCAATTTTTTTGAGACGGTTTTTGAATTTGAGGCCTCGGGTGCGGAGTTTTTGACGTCGTCGCCCCTAACCAAATTGCGCGCACGCTTGTGCGCCTTTTTTACAAAGTTTTCAGATTGCCATTCGGGTTTGCATTTCTAGCTGAATTGGCCATAGAATCAATTATGTCGAAACGGTTTTTGAATTTGAGGCCTCGGGTGCGGAGTTTTTGACGTCGTCGCCCATAGTCAAATTGCGCGCACGCTTGTGCGCCGTTTTTACAAAGTTTTCAGATTGCCATTCGGGTTTGCATATCTAGCTGAATTGGCCATAGAATCAATTATGTCGAAACGGTTTTTGAATTTGAGGCCTCGGGTGCGGAGTTTTTGACGTCGTCGCCCATAGTCAAATTGCGCGCACGGTTGTGCGCCGTTTTTACAAAGTTTTCAGATTGCCTCTCGGGTTTGCATTTCTAGCTGAATTGGCCATAGAATCAATTGTGTCGAGACGGTTTTTGAATTTGAGGCCTCGGGTGCGGAGTTTTTGACTTCGTCGCCCATAGCCAAATTGCGCGCACGCTTGTGCGCCGTTTTTACAAAGTTTTCAGATTGCCTCTCGGGTTTGCATTTCTAGCTGAATTGGCCATAGAATCAATTGTGTCGAGACGGTTTTTGAATTTGAGGCCTCGGGTGCGGAGTTTTTGACGTCGTCGCCCATAGCCAAATTGCGCGCACGCTTGTGCGCCGTTTTTACAAAGTTTTCAGATTGCCATTCGGGTTTGCATTTCTAGCTGAATTGGCCATAGAATCAATTGTGTCGAGACGGTTTTTGAATTTGAGGCCTCGGGTGCGGAGTTTTTGACGTCGTCGCCCATAGCCAAATTGCGCGCACGCTTGTGCGCCGTTTTTACAAAGTTTTCAGATTGCCTCTCGGGTTTGCATTTCTAGCTGAATTGGCCATAGAATCAATTGTGTTGAGACGGTTTTTGAATTTGAGGCCTCGGGTGCGGAGTTTTTGACGTCGTCGCCCATAGTCAAATTGCGCGCACGGTTGTGCGCCGTTTTTACAAAGTTTTCAGATTGCCTCTCGGGTTTGCATTTCTAGCTAAATTGGCCATAGAATCAATTTTTTTGAGACGGTTTTTGAATTTGAGGCCTCGGGTGCGGAGTTTTTGACGTCGTCGCCCCTAACCAAATTGCGCGCACGCTTGTGCGCCGTTTTTACAAAGTTTTCAGATTGCCATTCGGGTTTGCATTTCTAGCTGAATTGGCCATAGAATCAATTATGTCGAAACGGTTTTTGAATTTGAGGCCTCGGGTGCGGAGTTTTTGACGTCGTCGCCCATAGTCAAATTGCGCGCACGGTTGTGCGCCGTTTTTACAAAGTTTTCAGATTGCCTCTCGGGTTTGCATTCCAAGCTGAATTGGCCATAGAATCAATTTTTTTGAGACGGTTTTTGAATTTGAGGCCTCGGGTGCGGAGTTTTTGACGTCGTCGCCCCTAACCAAATTGCGCGCACGCTTGTGCGCCGTTTTTACAAAGTTTTCAGATTGCCATTCGGGTTTGCATTTCTAGCTGAATTGGCCATAGAATCAATTATGTCGAAACGGTTTTTGAATTTGAGGCCTCGGGTGCGGAGTTTTTGACGTCGTCGCCCATAGTCAAATTGCGCGCACGGTTGTGCGCCGTTTTTACAAAGTTTTCAGATTGCCTCTCGGGTTTGCATTCCAAGCTGAATTGGCCATAGAATCAATTTTTTTGAGACGGTTTTTGAATTTGAGGCCTCGGGTGCGGAGTTTTTGACGTCGTCGCCCCTAACCGAATTGCGCGCACGCTTGTGCGCCGTTTTTACAAAGTTTTCAGATTGCCATTCGGGTTTGCATTTCTAGCTGAATTGGCCATAGAATCAATTATGTCGAAACGGTTTTTGAATTTGAGGCCTCGGGTGCGGAGTTTTTGACGTCGTCGCCCATAGTCAAATTGCGCGCACGGTTGTGCGCCGTTTTTACAAAGTTTTCAGATTGCCTCTCGGGTTTGCACTTCTAGCTGAATTGGCCATAGAATCAATTTTTTTGAGACGGTTTTTGAATTTGAGGCCTCGGGTGCGGAGTTTTTGACGTCGTCGCCCCTAACCAAATTGCGCGCACGCTTGTGCGCCGTTTTTACAAAGTTTTCAGATTGCCATTCGGGTTTGCATTTCTAGCTGAATTGGCCATAGAATCAATTGTGTCGAAACGGTTTTTGAATTTGAGGCCTCGGGTGCGGAGTTTTTGACGTCGTCGCCCATAGTCAAATTGCGCGCACGGTTGTGCGCCGTTTTTACAAAGTTTTCAGATTGCCTCTCGGGTTTGCATTTCCAGCTAAAATTGGTCATATAATCAATTGTGTCGAGACGGTTTTTGAATTTGAGGCCTCGGGTGCGGAGTTTTTGACGTCGCCCATATCCAAATTGCACGCAGGCTTGTGTGTCGTTTTTACAAAGTTTTCAGATTGCCTCTTGGGTTTGAATTTCCCACTGAATTGGCCATAGAATCAATTGTGTCGAGACGGTTTTTGAATTTGAGGCCTCGGGTGCGGAGTTTTTTACGTCGACGCCCATAGCCAAATTGCGCGCACGCTTGTGCGCCGTTTTTACAAAGTTTTCAGATTGCCTCTCGGGTTTGCATTTCTAGCAGAATTCGCCATAGAATCAATTTTGTCGAGATGGTTTTTGAATTTGAGGCCTCGGGTGCGGAGTTTTTGACGTCGTCGCCCCTAACCAAATTGCGCGCACGCTTGTGCGCCGTTTTTACAAAGTTTTCAGATTGCCATTCGGGTTTGCATTTCTAGCTGAATTGGCCATAGAATCAATTGTGTCGAAACGGTTTTTGAATTTGAGGCCTCGGGTGCGGAGTTTTTGACGTCGCCCATATCCAAATTGCGCGCAGGCTTGTGTGCCGTTTTTACAAAGTTTTCAGATTGCCTCTTGGGTTTGAATTTCCCACTGAATTGGCCATAGAATCAATTGTGTCGAGACGGTTTTTGAATTTGAGGCCTCGGGTGCGGAGTTTTTTACGTCGACGCCCATAGCCAAATTGCGCGCACGCTTGTGCGCCGTTTTTACAAAGTTTTCAGATTGCCTCTCGGGTTTGCATTTCTATCAGAATTCGCCATAGAATCAATTTTGTCGAGATGGTTTTTGAATTTGAGGCCTCGGGTGCGGAGTTTTTGACGTCGTCGCCCCTAACCAAATTGCGCGCACGCTTGTGCGCCGTTTTTACAAAGTTTTCAGATTGCCATTCGGGTTTGCATTTCTATCTGAATTGGCCATAGAATCAATTGTGTCGAAACGGTTTTTGAATTTGAGGCCTCGGGTGCGGAGTTTTTGACGTCGTCGCCCATAGCCAAATTGCGCGCACGCTTGTGCGCCGTTTTTACAAAGTTTTCAGATTGCCTCTCGGGTTTGCATTTCTAGCTGAATTGGCCATAGAATCAATTGTGTTGAGACGGTTTTTGAACTTGAGGCCTCGGGTGCAGAGTTTTTGACGTCGTCGCCCATAGTCAAATTGCGCGCACGGTTGTGCGCCGTTTTTACAAAGTTTTCAGATTGCCTCTCGGGTTTGCATTTCTAGCTGAATTGGCCATAGAATCAATTTTTTTGAGACGGTTTTTGAATTTGAGGCCTCGGGTGCGGAGTTTTTGACGTCGTCGCCCCTAACCAAATTGCGCGCACGCTTGTGCGCCGTTTTTACAAAGTTTTCAGATTGCCATTCGGGTTTGCACTTCTAGCTGAATTGGCCATAGAATCAATTATGTCGAAACGGTTTTTGAATTTGAGGCCTCGGGTGCGGAGTTTTTGACGTCGTCGCCCATAGTCAAATTGCGCGCACGGTTGTGCGCCGTTTTTACAAAGTTTTCAGATTGCCTCTCGGGTTTGCACTTCTAGCTGAATTGGCCATAGAATCAATTTTTTTGAGACGGTTTTTGAATTTGAGGCCTCGGGTGCGGAGTTTTTGACGTCGTCGCCCCTAACCAAATTGCGTGCACGCTTGTGCGCCGTTTTTACAAAGTTTTCAGATTGCCATTCGGGTTTGCATTTCTAGCTGAATTGGCCATAGAATCAATTATGTCGAAACGGTTTTTGAATTTGAGGCCTCGGGTGCGGAGTTTTTGACGTCGTCGCCCATAGTCAAATTGCGCGCACGCTTGTGCGCCGTTTTTACAAAGTTTTCAGATTGCCATTCGGGTTTGCATTTCTAGCTGAATCGGCCATAGAATCAATTATGTCGAAACGGTTTTTGAATTTGAGGCCTCGGGTGCGGAGTTTTTGACGTCGTCGCCCATAGTCAAATTGCGCGCACGGTTGTGCGCCGTTTTTACAAAGTTTTCAGATTGCCTCTCGGGTTTGCATTTCTAGCTGAATTGGCCATAGAATCAATTGTGTCGAGACGGTTTTTGAATTTGAGGCCTCGGGTGCGGAGTTTTTGACTTCGTCGCCCATAGCCAAATTGCGCGCACGCTTGTGCGCCGTTTTTACAAAGTTTTCAAATTGCCTCTCGGGTTTGCATTTCTAGCTAAAATTGGTCATATAATCAATTGTGTCGAGACGGTTTTTGAATTTGAGGCCTCGGGTGCGGAGTTTTTGACGTCGTCGCCCATATCCAAATTGCGCTCAGGCTTGTGCGCCGTTTTTACAAAGTTTTCAGATTGCCTCTCGGGTTTGAATTTCCCACTGAATTGGCCATAGAATCAATTGTGTCGAGACGGTTTTTGAATTTGAGGCCTCGGGTGCGGAGTTTTTGACATCGTCGCCCATAGTCAAATTGCGCGCACGCTTGTGCGCCGTTTTTACAAAGTTTTCAGATTGCCTCTCGGGTTTGCATTACTAGCTGAATTGGCCATAGAATCAATTGTGTCGAGACGGTTTTTGAATTTGAGGCCTCGGGTGCGGAGTTTTTGACGTCGTCGCCCATAGCCAAATTGCGCGCACGCTTGTGCGCCGTTTTTACAAAGTTTTCAAATTGCCTCTCGGGTTTGCATTTCTAGCTAAAATTGGTCATATAATCAATTGTGTCGAGATGGTTTTTGAATTTGAGGCCTCGGGTGCGGAGTTTTTGACGTCGCCCATTTCCAAATTGCGCGCAGGCTTGTGTGCCGTTTTTACAAAGTTTTCAGATTGCCTCTTGGGTTTGAATTTCCCACTGAATTGGCCATAGAATCAATTGTGTCGAGACGGTTTTTGAATTTGAGGCCTCGGGTGCGGAGTTTTTTACGTCGACGCCCATAGCCAAATTGCGCGCACGCTTGTGCGCCGTTTTTACAAAGTTTTCAGATTGCCTCTCGTGTTTGCATTTCTAGCTGAATTCGCCATAGAATCAATTTTGTCGAGATGGTTTTTGAATTTGAGGCCTCGGGTGCGGAGTTTTTGACGTCGTCGCCCCTAACCAAATTGCGCGCACGCTTGTGCGCCGTTTTTACAAAGTTTTCAGATTGCCATTCGGGTTTGCATTTCTAGCTAAAATTGGTCATATAATCAATTGTGTCGAGACGGTTTTTGAATTTGAGGCCTCGGGTGCGGAGTTTTTGACGTCGCCCATATCCAAATTGCGCGCAGGCTTGTGTGCCGTTTTTACAAAGTTTTCAGATTGCCTCTTGGGTTTGAATTTCCCACTGAATTGGCCATAGAATCAATTGTGTCGAGACGGTTTTTGAATTTGAGGCCTCGGGTGCGGAGTTTTTTACATCGACGCCCATAGCCAAATTGCGCGCACGCTTGTGCGCCGTTTTTACAAAGTTTTCAGATTGCCTCTCGGGTTTGCATTTCTATCAGAATTCGCCATAGAATCAATTTTGTCGAGATGGTTTTTGAATTTGAGGCCTCGGGTGCGGAGTTTTTGACGTCGTCGCCCCTAACCAAATTGTGCGCACGCTTGTGCGCCGTTTTTACAAAGTTTTCAGATTGCCATTCGGGTTTGCATTTCTAGCTGAATTGGCCATAGAATCAATTGTGTCGAAACGGTTTTTGAATTTGAGGCCTCGGGTGCGGAGTTTTTGACGTCGTCGCCCATAGTCAAATTGCGCGCACGGTTGTGCGCCGTTTTTACAAAGTTTTCAGATTGCCTCTCGGGTTTGCATTTCTAGCTGAATTGGCCATAGAATCAATTGTGTCGAGACGGTCTTTGAATTTGAGGCCTCGGGTGCGGAGTTTTTGACGTCGTCGCCCATAGCCAAATTGCGCGCACGCTTGTGCGCCGTTTTTACAAAGTTTTCAGATTGCCTCTCGGGTTTGCATTTCTAGCTGAATTGGCCATAGAATCAATTGTGTTGAGACGGTTTTTGAACTTGAGGCCTCGGGTGCAGAGTTTTTGACGTCGTCGCCCATAGTCAAATTGCGCGCACGGTTGTGCGCCGTTTTTACAAAGTTTTCAGATTGCCTCTCGGGTTTGCATTTCTAGCTGGATTGGCCATAGAATCAATTTTTTTGAGACGGTTTTTGAATTTGAGGCCTCGGGTGCGGAGTTTTTGACGTCGTCGCCTTTAACCAAATTGCGCGCACGCTTGTGCGCCGTTTTTACAAAGTTTTCAGATTGCCATTCGGGTTTGCATTTCTAGCTAAAATTGGTCATATAATCAATTGTGTCGAGACGGTTTTTGAATTTGAGGCCTCGGGTGCGGAGTTTTTGACGTCGCCCATATCCAAATTGCGCGCAGGCTTGTGTGCCGTTTTTACAAAGTTTTCAGATTGCCTCTTGGGTTTGAATTTCCCACTGAATTGGCCATAGAATCAATTGTGTCGAGACGGTTTTTGAATTTGAGGCCTCGGGTGCGGAGTTTTTTACATCGACGCCCATAGCCAAATTGCGCGCACGCTTGTGCGCCGTTTTTACAAAGTTTTCAGATTGCCTCTCGGGTTTGCATTTCTATCAGAATTCGCCATAGAATCAATTTTGTCGAGATGGTTTTTGAATTTGAGGCCTCGGGTGCGGAGTTTTTGACGTCGTCGCCCCTAACCAAATTGCGCGCACGCTTGTGCGCCGTTTTTACAAAGTTTTCAGATTGCCATTCGGGTTTGCATTTCTAGCTGAATTGGCCATAGAATCAATTGTGTCGAAACGGTTTTTGAATTTGAGGCCTCGGGTGCGGAGTTTTTGACGTCGTCGCCCATAGTCAAATTGCGCGCACGGTTGTGCGCCGTTTTTACAAAGTTTTCAGATTGCCTCTCGGGTTTGCATTTCTAGCTGAATTGGCCATAGAATCAATTGTGTCGAGACGGTCTTTGAATTTGAGGCCTCGGGTGCGGAGTTTTTGACGTCGTCGCCCATAGCCAAATTGCGCGCACTCTTGTGCGCCGTTTTTACAAAGTTTTCAGATTGCCTCTCGGGTTTGCATTTCTAGCTGAATTGGCCATAGAATCAATTGTGTTGAGACGGTTTTTGAACTTGAGGCCTCGGGTGCAGAGTTTTTGACGTCGTCGCCCATAGTCAAATTGCGCGCACGGTTGTGCGCCGTTTTTACAAAGTTTTCAGATTGCCTCTCGGGTTTGCATTTCTAGCTGAATTGGCCATAGAATCAATTTTTTTGAGACGGTTTTTGAATTTGAGGCCTCGGGTGCGGAGTTTTTGACGTCGTCGCCCCTAACCAAATTGCGCGCACGCTTGTGCGCCGTTTTTACAAAGTTTTCAGATTGCCATTCGGGTTTGCACTTCTAGCTGAATTGGCCATAGAATCAATTATGTCGAAACGGTTTTTGAATTTGAGGCCTCGGGTGCGGAGTTTTTGACGTCGTCGCCCATAGTCAAATTGCGCGCACGGTTGTGCGCCGTTTTTACAAAGTTTTCAGATTGCCTCTCGGGTTTGCACTTCTAGCTGAATTGGCCATAGAATCAATTTTTTTGAGACGGTTTTTGAATTTGAGGCCTCGGGTGCGGAGTTTTTGACGTCGTCGCCCCTAACCAAATTGCGCGCACGCTTGTGCGCCGTTTTTACAAAGTTTTCAGATTGCCATTCGGGTTTGCATTTCTAGCTGAATTGGCCATAGAATCAATTATGTCGAAACGGTTTTTGAATTTGAGGCCTCGGGTGCGGAGTTTTTGACGTCGTCGCCCATAGTCAAATTGCGCGCACGCTTGTGCGCCGTTTTTACAAAGTTTTCAGATTGCCATTCGGGTTTGCATTTCTAGCTGAATTGGCCATAGAATCAATTATGTCGAAACGGTTTTTGAATTTGAGGCCTCGGGTGCGGAGTTTTTGACGTCGTCGCCCATAGTCAAATTGCGCGCACGGTTGTGCGCCGTTTTTACAAAGTTTTCAGATTGCCTCTCGGGTTTGCATTTCTAGCTGAATTGGCCATAGAATCAATTGTGTCGAGACGGTTTTTGAATTTGAGGCCTCGGGTGCGGAGTTTTTGACTTCGTCGCCCATAGCCAAATTGCGCGCACGCTTGTGCGCCGTTTTTACAAAGTTTTCAAATTGCCTCTCGGGTTTGCATTTCTAGCTAAAATTGGTCATATAATCAATTGTGTCGAGACGGTTTTTGAATTTGAGGCCTCGGGTGCGGAGTTTTTGACGTCGTCGCCCATATCCAAATTGCGCTCAGGCTTGTGCGCCGTTTTTACAAAGTTTTCAGATTGCCTCTCGGGTTTGAATTTCCCACTGAATTGGCCATAGAATCAATTGTGTCGAGACGGTTTTTGAATTTGAGGCCTCGGGTGCGGAGTTTTTGACATCGTCGCCCATAGTCAAATTGCGCGCACGCTTGTGCGCCGTTTTTACAAAGTTTTCAGATTGCCTCTCGGGTTTGCATTACTAGCTGAATTGGCCATAGAATCAATTGTGTCGAGACGGTTTTTGAATTTGAGGCCTCGGGTGCGGAGTTTTTGACGTCGTCGCCCATAGCCAAATTGCGCGCACGCTTGTGCGCCGTTTTTACAAAGTTTTCAAATTGCCTCTCGGGTTTGCATTTCTAGCTAAAATTGGTCATATAATCAATTGTGTCGAGATGGTTTTTGAATTTGAGGCCTCGGGTGCGGAGTTTTTGACGTCGCCCATATCCAAATTGCGCGCAGGCTTGTGTGCCGTTTTTACAAAGTTTTCAGATTGCCTCTTGGGTTTGAATTTCCCACTGAATTGGCCATAGAATCAATTGTGTCGAGACGGTTTTTGAATTTGAGGCCTCGGGTGCGGAGTTTTTTACGTCGACGCCCATAGCCAAATTGCGCGCACGCTTGTGCGCCGTTTTTACAAAGTTTTCAGATTGCCTCTCGGGTTTGCATTTCTAGCTGAATTCGCCATAGAATCAATTTTGTCGAGATGGTTTTTGAATTTGAGGCCTCGGGTGCGGAGTTTTTGACGTCGTCGCCCCTAACCAAATTGCGCGCACGCTTGTGCGCCGTTTTTACAAAGTTTTCAGATTGCCATTCGGGTTTGCATTTCTAGCTGAATTGGCCATAGAATCAATTGTGTCGAGACGGTTTTTGAATTTGAGGCCTCGGGTGCGGAGTTTTTGACGTCGTCGCCCATAGCCAAATTGCGCGCACGCTTGTGCGCCGTTTTTACAAAGTTTTCAGATTGCCTCTCGTGTTTGCATTTCTAGCTGAATTGGGCATAGAATCAATTGTGTTGAGACGGTTTTTGAATTTGAGGCCTCGGGTGCGGAGTTTTTGACGTCGTCGCCCATAGTCAAATTGCGCGCACGGTTGTGCGCCGTTTTTACAAAGTTTTCAGGTTGCCTCTCGGGTTTGCATTTCAAGCTGAATTGGCCATAGAATCAATTTTTTTGAGACGGTTTTTGAATTTGAGGCCTCGGGTGCGGAGTTTTTGACGTCGTCGCCCCTAACCAAATTGCGCGCACGCTTGTGCGCCGTTTTTACAAAGTTTTCAGATTGCCATTCGGGTTTGCATTTCTAGCTGAATTGGCCATAGAATAAATTATGTCGAAACGGTTTTTGAATTTGAGGCCTCGGGTGCGGAGTTTTTGACGTCGTCGCCCATAGTCAAATTGCGCGCACGGTTGTGCGCCATTTTTACAAAGTTTTCAGATTGCCTCTCGGGTTTGCATTTCAAGCTGAATTGGCCATAGAATCAATTTTTTTGAGACGGTTTTTGAATTTGAGGCCTCGGGTGCGGAGTTTTTGACGTCGTCGCCCCTAACCAAATTGCGCGCACGCTTGTGCGCCGTTTTTACAAAGTTTTCAGATTGCCATTCGGGTTTGCATTTCTAGCTGAATTGGCCATAGAATCAATTATGTCGAAACGGTTTTTGAATTTGAGGCCTCGGGTGCGGAGTTTTTGACGTCGTCGCCCATAGTCAAATTGCGCGCACGGTTGTGCGCCGTTTTTACAAAGTTTTCAGATTGCCTCTCGGGTTTGCATTTCTAGCTGAATTGCCATAGAATCAATTTTTTTGAGACGGTTTTTGAATTTGAGGCCTCGGGTGCGGAGTTTTTGACGTCATCGCCCCTAACCAAATTGCGCGCACGCTTGTGCACCGTTTTTACAAAGTTTTCAGATTGCCATTCGGGTTTGCATTTCTAGCTGAATTGGCCATAGAATCAATTGTGTCGAAACGGTTTTTGAATTTGAGGCCTCGGGTGCGGAGTTTTTGACGTCGTCGCCCATAGTCAAATTGCGCGCACGGTTGTGCGCCGTTTTTACAAAGTTTTCAGATTGCCTCTCGGGTTTGCATTTCCAGCTAAAATTGGTCATATAATCAATTGTGTCGAGACGGTTTTTGAATTTGAGGCTTCGGGTGCGGAGTTTTTGACGTCGCCCATATCCAAATTGCACGCAGGCTTGTGTGTCGTTTTTACAAAGTTTTCAGATTGCCTCTTGGGTTTGAATTTCCCACTGAATTGGCCATAGAATCAATTGTGTCGAGACGGTTTTTGAATTTGAGGCCTCGGGTGCGGAGTTTTTGACGTCGTCGCCTTTAACCAAATTGCGCGCACGCTTGTGCGCCGTTTTTACAAAGTTTTCAGATTGCCATTCGGGTTTGCATCTCTAGCTAAAATTGGTCATATAATCAATTGTGTCGAGACGGTTTTTGAATTTGAGGCCTCGGGTGCGGAGTTTTTGACGTCGCCCATATCCAAATTGCGCGCAGGCTTGTGTGCCGTTTTTACAAAGTTTTCAGATTGCCTCTTGGGTTTGAATTTCCCACTGAATTGGCCATAGAATCAATTGTGTCGAGACGGTTTTTGAATTTGAGGCCTCGGGTGCGGAGTTTTTTACGTCGACGCCCATAGCCAAATTGCGCGCACGCTTGTGCGCCATTTTTACAAAGTTTTCAGATTGCCTCTCGGGTTTGCATTTCTAGCAGAATTCGCCATAGAATCAATTTTGTCGAGATGGTTTTTGAATTTGAGGCCTCGGGTGCGGAGTTTTTGACGTCGTCGCCCATAGCCAAATTGCGCGCACGCTTGTGCGCCGTTTTTACAAAGTTTTCAAATTGCCTCTCGGGTTTGCATTTCTAGCTAAAATTGGTCATATAATCAATTGTGTCGAGATGGTTTTTGAATTTGAGGCCTCGGGTGCGGAGTTTTTGACGTCGCCCATATCCAAATTGCGCGCAGGCTTGTGTGCCGTTTTTACAAAGTTTTCAGATTGCCTCTTGGGTTTGAATTTCCCACTGAATTGGCCATAGAATCAATTGTGTCGAGACGGTTTTTGAATTTGAGGCCTCGGGTGCGGAGTTTTTTACGTCGACGCCCATAGCCAAATTGCGCGCACGCTTGTGCGCCGTTTTTACAAAGTTTTCAGATTGCCTCTCGGGTTTGCATTTCTAGCTGAATTCGCCATAGAATCAATTTTGTCGAGATGGTTTTTGAATTTGAGGCCTCGGGTGCGGAGTTTTTGACGTCGTCGCCCCTAACCAAATTGCGCGCACGCTTGTGCGCCGTTTTTACAAAGTTTTCAGATTGCCATTCGGGTTTGCATTTCTAGCTGAATTGGCCATAGAATCAATTGTGTCGAGACGGTTTTTGAATTTGAGGCCTCGGGTGCGGAGTTTTTGACGTCGTCGCCCATAGCCAAATTGCGCGCACGCTTGTGCGCCGTTTTTACAAAGTTTTCAGATTGCCTCTCGTGTTTGCATTTCTAGCTGAATTGGGCATAGAATCAATTGTGTTGAGACGGTTTTTGAATTTGAGGCCTCGGGTGCGGAGTTTTTGACGTCGTCGCCCATAGTCAAATTGCGCGCACGGTTGTGCGCCGTTTTTACAAAGTTTTCAGGTTGCCTCTCGGGTTTGCATTTCAAGCTGAATTGGCCATAGAATCAATTTTTTTGAGACGGTTTTTGAATTTGAGGCCTCGGGTGCGGAGTTTTTGACGTCGTCGCCCCTAACCAAATTGCGCGCACGCTTGTGCGCCGTTTTTACAAAGTTTTCAGATTGCCATTCGGGTTTGCATTTCTAGCTGAATTGGCCATAGAATCAATTATGTCGAAACGGTTTTTGAATTTGAGGCCTCGGGTGCGGAGTTTTTGACGTCGTCGCCCATAGTCAAATTGCGCGCACGGTTGTGCGCCGTTTTTACAAAGTTTTCAGATTGCCTCTCGGGTTTGCATTTCAAGCTGAATTGGCCATAGAATCAATTTTTTTGAGACGGTTTTTGAATTTGAGGCCTCGGGTGCGGAGTTTTTGACGTCGTCGCCCCTAACCAAATTGCGCGCACGCTTGTGCGCCGTTTTTACAAAGTTTTCAGATTGCCATTCGGGTTTGCATTTCTAGCTGAATTGGCCATAGAATCAATTATGTCTAAACGGTTTTTGAATTTGAGGCCTCGGGTGCGGAGTTTTTGACGTCGTCGCCCATAGTCAAATTGCGCGCACGGTTGTGCGCCGTTTTTACAAAGTTTTCAGATTGCCTCTCGGGTTTGCATTTCTAGCTGAATTGCCATAGAATCAATTTTTTTGAGACGGTTTTTGAATTTGAGGCCTCGGGTGCGGAGTTTTTGACGTCATCGCCCCTAACCAAATTGCGCGCACGCTTGTGCACCGTTTTTACAAAGTTTTCAGATTGCCATTCGGGTTTGCATTTCTAGCTGAATTGGCCATAGAATCAATTGTGTCGAAACGGTTTTTGAATTTGAGGCCTCGGGTGCGGAGTTTTTGACGTCGTCGCCCATAGTCAAATTGCGCGCACGGTTGTGCGCCGTTTTTACAAAGTTTTCAGATTGCCTCTCGGGTTTGCATTTCCAGCTAAAATTGGTCATATAATCAATTGTGTCGAGACGGTTTTTGAATTTGAGGCTTCGGGTGCGGAGTTTTTGACGTCGCCCATATCCAAATTGCACGCAGGCTTGTGTGTCGTTTTTACAAAGTTTTCAGATTGCCTCTTGGGTTTGAATTTCCCACTGAATTGGCCATAGAATCAATTGTGTCGAGACGGTTTTTGAATTTGAGGCCTCGGGTGCGGAGTTTTTGACGTCGTCGCCTTTAACCAAATTGCGCGCACGCTTGTGCGCCGTTTTTACAAAGTTTTCAGATTGCCATTCGGGTTTGCATTTCTAGCTAAAATTGGTCATATAATCAATTGTGTCGAGACGGTTTTTGAATTTGAGGCCTCGGGTGCGGAGTTTTTGACGTCGCCCATATCCAAATTGCGCGCAGGCTTGTGTGCCGTTTTTACAAAGTTTTCAGATTGCCTCTTGGGTTTGAATTTCCCACTGAATTGGCCATAGAATCAATTGTGTCGAGACGGTTTTTGAATTTGAGGCCTCGGGTGCGGAGTTTTTTACGTCGACGCCCATAGCCAAATTGCGCGCACGCTTGTGCGCCATTTTTACAAAGTTTTCAGATTGCCTCTCGGGTTTGCATTTCTAGCAGAATTCGCCATAGAATCAATTTTGTCGAGATGGTTTTTTAATTTGAGGCCTCGGGTGCGGAGTTTTTGACGTCGTCGCCCCTAACCAAATTGCGCGCACGCTTGTGCGCCGTTTTTACAAAGTTTTCAGATTGCCATTCGGGTTTGCATTTCTAGCTGAATTGGCCATAGAATCAATTGTGTCGAAACGGTTTTTGAATTTGAGGCCTCGGGTGCGGAGTTTTTGACGTCGTCGCCCATAGTCAAATTGCGCGCATGGTTGTGCGCCGTTTTTACAAAGTTTTCAGATTGCCTCTCGGGTTTGCATTTCTAGCTGAATTGGCCATAGAATCAATTGTGTCGAGACGGTTTTTGAATTTGAGGCCTCGGGTGCGGAGTTTTTGACGTCGTCGCCCATAGCCAAATTGCGCGCACGCTTGTGCGCCGTTTTTACAAAGTTTTCAGATTGCCTCTTGGGTTTGAATTTCCCACTGAATTGGCCATAGAATAAATTGTGTCGAGACGGTTTTTGAATTTGAGGCCTCGGGTGCGGAGTTTTTTACGTCGACGCCCATAGCCAAATTGCGCGCACGCTTGTGCGCCGTTTTTACAAAGTTTTCAGATTGCCTCTCGGGTTTGCATTTCTAGCTGAATTCGCCATAGAATCAATTTTGTCGAGATGGTTTTTGAATTTGAGGCCTCGGGTGCGGAGTTTTTGACGTCGTCGCCCCTAACCAAATTGCGCGCACGCTTGTGCGCCGTTTTTACAAAGTTTTCAGATTGCCATTCGGGTTTGCATTTCTAGCTGAATTGGCCATAGAATCAATTGTGTCGAGACGGTTTTTGAATTTGAGGCCTCGGGTGCGGAGTTTTTGACGTCGTCGCCCATAGCCAAATTGCGCGCACGCTTGTGCGCCGTTTTTACAAAGTTTTCAGATTGCCTCTCGTGTTTGCATTTCTAGCTGAATTGGGCATAGAATCAATTGTGTTGAGACGGTTTTTGAATTTGAGGCCTCGGGTGCGGAGTTTTTGACGTCGTCGCCCATAGTCAAATTGCGCGCACGGTTGTGCGCCGTTTTTACAAAGTTTTCAGGTTGCCTCTCGGGTTTGCATTTCAAGCTGAATTGGCCATAGAATCAATTTTTTTGAGACGGTTTTTGAATTTGAGGCCTCGGGTGCGGAGTTTTTGACGTCGTCGCCCCTAACCAAATTGCGCGCACGCTTGTGCGCCGTTTTTACAAAGTTTTCAGATTGCCATTCGGGTTTGCATTTCTAGCTGAATTGGCCATAGAATCAATTATGTCGAAACGGTTTTTGAATTTGAGGCCTCGGGTGCGGAGTTTTTGACGTCGTCGCCCATAGTCAAATTGCGCGCACGGTTGTGCGCCGTTTTTACAAAGTTTTCAGATTGCCTCTCGGGTTTGCATTTCAAGCTGAATTGGCCATAGAATCAATTTTTTTGAGACGGTTTTTGAATTTGAGGCCTCGGGTGCGGAGTTTTTGACGTCGTCGCCCCTAACCAAATTGCGCGCACGCTTGTGCGCCGTTTTTACAAAGTTTTCAGATTGCCATTCGGGTTTGCATTTCTAGTTGAATTGGCCATAGAATCAATTATGTCGAAACGGTTTTTGAATTTGAGGCCTCGGGTGCGGAGTTTTTGACGTCGTCGCCCATAGTCAAATTGCGCGCACGGTTGTGCGCCGTTTTTACAAAGTTTTCAGATTGCCTCTCGGGTTTGCATTTCTAGCTGAATTGCCATAGAATCAATTTTTTTGAGACGGTTTTTGAATTTGAGGCCTCGGGTGCGGAGTTTTTGACGTCATAGCCCCTAACCAAATTGCGCGCACGCTTGTGCACCGTTTTTACAAAGTTTTCAGATTGCCATTCGGGTTTGCATTTCTAGCTGAATTGGCCATAGAATCAATTGTGTCGAAACGGTTTTTGAATTTGAGGCCTCGGGTGCGGAGTTTTTGACGTCGTCGCCCATAGTCAAATTGCGCGCACGGTTGTGCGCCGTTTTTACAAAGTTTTCAGATTGCCTCTCGGGTTTGCATTTCCAGCTAAAATTGGTCATATAATCAATTGTGTCGAGACGGTTTTTGAATTTGAGGCTTCGGGTGCGGAGTTTTTGACGTCACCCATATCCAAATTGCACGCAGGCTTGTGTGTCGTTTTTACAAAGTTTTCAGATTGCCTCTTGGGTTTGAATTTCCCACTGAATTGGCCATAGAATCAATTGTGTCGAGACGGTTTTTGAATTTGAGGCCTCGGGTGCGGAGTTTTTGACGTCGTCGCCTTTAACCAAATTGCGCGCACGCTTGTGCGCCGTTTTTACAAAGTTTTCAGATTGCCATTCGGGTTTGCATTTCTAGCTAAAATTGGTCATATAATCAATTGTGTCGAGACGGTTTTTGAATTTGAGGCCTCGGGTGCGGAGTTTTTGACGTCGCCCATATCCAAATTGCGCGCAGGCTTGTGTGCCGTTTTTACAAAGTTTTCAGATTGCCTCTTGGGTTTGAATTTCCCACTGAATTGGCCATAGAATCAATTGTGTCGAGACGGTTTTTGAATTTGAGGCCTCGGGTGCGGAGTTTTTTACGTCGACGCCCATAGCCAAATTGCGCGCACGCTTGTGCGCCATTTTTACAAAGTTTTCAGATTGCCTCTCGGGTTTGCATTTCTAGCAGAATTCGCCATAGAATCAATTTTGTCGAGATGGTTTTTGAATTTGAGGCCTCGGGTGCGGAGTTTTTGACGTCGTCGCCCATAGCCAAATTGCGCGCACGCTTGTGCGCCGTTTTTACAAAGTTTTCAAATTGCCTCTCGGGTTTGCATTTCTAGCTAAAATTGGTCATATAATCAATTGTGTCGAGATGGTTTTTGAATTTGAGGCCTCGGGTGCGGAGTTTTTGACGTCGCCCATATCCAAATTGCGCGCAGGCTTGTGTGCCGTTTTTACAAAGTTTTCAGATTGCCTCTTGGGTTTGAATTTCCCACTGAATTGGCCATAGAATCAATTGTGTCGAGACGGTTTTTGAATTTGAGGCCTCGGGTGCGGAGTTTTTTACGTCGACGCCCATAGCCAAATTGCGCGCACGCTTGTGCGCCGTTTTTACAAAGTTTTCAGATTGCCTCTCGGGTTTGCATTTCTAGCTGAATTCGCCATAGAATCAATTTTGTCGAGATGGTTTTTGAATTTGAGGCCTCGGGTGCGGAGTTTTTGACGTCGTCGCCCCTAACCAAATTGCGCGCACGCTTGTGCGCCGTTTTTACAAAGTTTTCAGATTGCCATTCGGGTTTGCATTTCTAGCTGAATTGGCCATAGAATCAATTGTGTCGAGACGGTTTTTGAATTTGAGGCCTCGGGTGCGGAGTTTTTGACGTCGTCGCCCATAGCCAAATTGCGCGCACGCTTGTGCGCCGTTTTTACAAAGTTTTCAGATTGCCTCTCGTGTTTGCATTTCTAGCTGAATTGGGCATAGAATCAATTGTGTTGAGACGGTTTTTGAATTTGAGGCCTCGGGTGCGGAGTTTTTGACGTCGTCGCCCATAGTCAAATTGCGCGCACGGTTGTGCGCCGTTTTTACAAAGTTTTCAGGTTGCCTCTCGGGTTTGCATTTCAAGCTGAATTGGCCATAGAATCAATTTTTTTGAGACGGTTTTTGAATTTGAGGCCTCGGGTGCGGAGTTTTTGACGTCGTCGCCCCTAACCAAATTGCGCGCACGCTTGTGCGCCGTTTTTACAAAGTTTTCAGATTGCCATTCGGGTTTGCATTTCTAGCTGAATTGGCCATAGAATCAATTATGTCGAAACGGTTTTTGAATTTGAGGCCTCGGGTGCGGAGTTTTTGACGTCGTCGCCCATAGTCAAATTGCGCGCACGGTTGTGCGCCGTTTTTACAAAGTTTTCAGATTGCCATTCGGGTTTGCATTTCTAGCTGAATTGGCCATAGAATCAATTATGTCTAAACGGTTTTTGAATTTGAGGCCTCGGGTGCGGAGTTTTTGACGTCGTCGCCCATAGTCAAATTGCGCGCACGGTTGTGCGCCGTTTTTACAAAGTTTTCAGATTGCCTCTCGGGTTTGCATTTCTAGCTGAATTGCCATAGAATCAATTTTTTTGAGACGGTTTTTGAATTTGAGGCCTCGGGTGCGGAGTTTTTGACGTCATCGCCCCTAACCAAATTGCGCGCACGCTTGTGCACCGTTTTTACAAAGTTTTCAGATTGCCATTCGGGTTTGCATTTCTAGCTGAATTGGCCATAGAATCAATTGTGTCGAAACGGTTTTTGAATTTGAGGCCTCGGGTGCGGAGTTTTTGACGTCGTCGCCCATAGTCAAATTGCGCGCACGGTTGTGCGCCGTTTTTACAAAGTTTTCAGATTGCCTCTCGGGTTTGCATTTCCAGCTAAAATTGGTCATATAATCAATTGTGTCGAGACGGTTTTTGAATTTGAGGCTTCGGGTGCGGAGTTTTTGACGTCGCCCATATCCAAATTGCACGCAGGCTTGTGTGTCGTTTTTACAAAGTTTTCAGATTGCCTCTTGGGTTTGAATTTCCCACTGAATTGGCCATAGAATCAATTGTGTCGAGACGGTTTTTGAATTTGAGGCCTCGGGTGCGGAGTTTTTGACGTCGTCGCCTTTAACCAAATTGCGCGCACGCTTGTGCGCCGTTTTTACAAAGTTTTCAGATTGCCATTCGGGTTTGCATTTCTAGCTAAAATTGGTCATATAATCAATTGTGTCGAGACGGTTTTTGAATTTGAGGCCTCGGGTGCGGAGTTTTTGACGTCGCCCATATCCAAATTGCGCGCAGGCTTGTGTGCCGTTTTTACAAAGTTTTCAGATTGCCTCTTGGGTTTGAATTTCCCACTGAATTGGCCATAGAATCAATTGTGTCGAGACGGTTTTTGAATTTGAGGCCTCGGGTGCGGAGTTTTTTACGTCGACGCCCATAGCCAAATTGCGCGCACGCTTGTGCGCCATTTTTACAAAGTTTTCAGATTGCCTCTCGGGTTTGCATTTCTAGCAGAATTCGCCATAGAATCAATTTTGTCGAGATGGTTTTTTAATTTGAGGCCTCGGGTGCGGAGTTTTTGACGTCGTCGCCCCTAACCAAATTGCGCGCACGCTTGTGCGCCGTTTTTACAAAGTTTTCAGATTGCCATTCGGGTTTGCATTTCTAGCTGAATTGGCCATAGAATCAATTGTGTCGAAACGGTTTTTGAATTTGAGGCCTCGGGTGCGGAGTTTTTGACGTCGTCGCCCATAGTCAAATTGCGCGCATGGTTGTGCGCCGTTTTTACAAAGTTTTCAGATTGCCTCTCGGGTTTGCATTTCTAGCTGAATTGGCCATAGAATCAATTGTGTCGAGACGGTTTTTGAATTTGAGGCCTCGGGTGCGGAGTTTTTGACGTCGTCGCCCATAGCCAAATTGCGCGCACGCTTGTGCGCCGTTTTTACAAAGTTTTCAGATTGCCTCTTGGGTTTGAATTTCCCACTGAATTGGCCATAGAATAAATTGTGTCGAGACGGTTTTTGAATTTGAGGCCTCGGGTGCGGAGTTTTTTACGTCGACGCCCATAGCCAAATTGCGCGCACGCTTGTGCGCCGTTTTTACAAAGTTTTCAGATTGCCTCTCGGGTTTGCATTTCTAGCTGAATTCGCCATAGAATCAATTTTGTCGAGATGGTTTTTGAATTTGAGGCCTCGGGTGCGGAGTTTTTGACGTCGTCGCCCCTAACCAAATTGCGCGCACGCTTGTGCGCCGTTTTTACAAAGTTTTCAGATTGCCATTCGGGTTTGCATTTCTAGCTGAATTGGCCATAGAATCAATTGTGTCGAGACGGTTTTTGAATTTGAGGCCTCGGGTGCGGAGTTTTTGACGTCGTCGCCCATAGCCAAATTGCGCGCACGCTTGTGCGCCGTTTTTACAAAGTTTTCAGATTGCCTCTCGTGTTTGCATTTCTAGCTGAATTGGGCATAGAATCAATTGTGTTGAGACGGTTTTTGAATTTGAGGCCTCGGGTGCGGAGTTTTTGACGTCGTCGCCCATAGTCAAATTGCGCGCACGGTTGTGCGCCGTTTTTACAAAGTTTTCAGGTTGCCTCTCGGGTTTGCATTTCAAGCTGAATTGGCCATAGAATCAATTTTTTTGAGACGGTTTTTGAATTTGAGGCCTCGGGTGCGGAGTTTTTGACGTCGTCGCCCCTAACCAAATTGCGCGCACGCTTGTGCGCCGTTTTTACAAAGTTTTCAGATTGCCATTCGGGTTTGCATTTCTAGCTGAATTGGCCATAGAATCAATTATGTCGAAACGGTTTTTGAATTTGAGGCCTCGGGTGCGGAGTTTTTGACGTCGTCGCCCATAGTCAAATTGCGCGCACGGTTGTGCGCCGTTTTTACAAAGTTTTCAGATTGCCTCTCGGGTTTGCATTTCAAGCTGAATTGGCCATAGAATCAATTTTTTTGAGACGGTTTTTGAATTTGAGGCCTCGGGTGCGGAGTTTTTGACGTCGTCGCCCCTAACCAAATTGCGCGCACGCTTGTGCGCCGTTTTTACAAAGTTTTCAGATTGCCATTCGGGTTTGCATTTCTAGTTGAATTGGCCATAGAATCAATTATGTCGAAACGGTTTTTGAATTTGAGGCCTCGGGTGCGGAGTTTTTGACGTCGTCGCCCATAGTCAAATTGCGCGCACGGTTGTGCGCCGTTTTTACAAAGTTTTCAGATTGCCTCTCGGGTTTGCATTTCTAGCTGAATTGCCATAGAATCAATTTTTTTGAGACGGTTTTTGAATTTGAGGCCTCGGGTGCGGAGTTTTTGACGTCATAGCCCCTAACCAAATTGCGCGCACGCTTGTGCACCGTTTTTACAAAGTTTTCAGATTGCCATTCGGGTTTGCATTTCTAGCTGAATTGGCCATAGAATCAATTGTGTCGAAACGGTTTTTGAATTTGAGGCCTCGGGTGCGGAGTTTTTGACGTCGTCGCCCATAGTCAAATTGCGCGCACGGTTGTGCGCCGTTTTTACAAAGTTTTCAGATTGCCTCTCGGGTTTGCATTTCCAGCTAAAATTGGTCATATAATCAATTGTGTCGAGACGGTTTTTGAATTTGAGGCTTCGGGTGCGGAGTTTTTGACGTCACCCATATCCAAATTGCACGCAGGCTTGTGTGTCGTTTTTACAAAGTTTTCAGATTGCCTCTTGGGTTTGAATTTCCCACTGAATTGGCCATAGAATCAATTGTGTCGAGACGGTTTTTGAATTTGAGGCCTCGGGTGCGGAGTTTTTGACGTCGTCGCCTTTAACCAAATTGCGCGCACGCTTGTGCGCCGTTTTTACAAAGTTTTCAGATTGCCATTCGGGTTTGCATTTCTAGCTAAAATTGGTCATATAATCAATTGTGTCGAGACGGTTTTTGAATTTGAGGCCTCGGGTGCGGAGTTTTTGACGTCGCCCATATCCAAATTGCGCGCAGGCTTGTGTGCCGTTTTTACAAAGTTTTCAGATTGCCTCTTGGGTTTGAATTTCCCACTGAATTGGCCATAGAATCAATTGTGTCGAGACGGTTTTTGAATTTGAGGCCTCGGGTGCGGAGTTTTTTACGTCGACGCCCATAGCCAAATTGCGCGCACGCTTGTGCGCCATTTTTACAAAGTTTTCAGATTGCCTCTCGGGTTTGCATTTCTAGCAGAATTCGCCATAGAATCAATTTTGTCGAGATGGTTTTTGAATTTGAGGCCTCGGGTGCGGAGTTTTTGACGTCGTCGCCCATAGCCAAATTGCGCGCACGCTTGTGCGCCGTTTTTACAAAGTTTTCAAATTGCCTCTCGGGTTTGCATTTCTAGCTAAAATTGGTCATATAATCAATTGTGTCGAGATGGTTTTTGAATTTGAGGCCTCGGGTGCGGAGTTTTTGACGTCGCCCATATCCAAATTGCGCGCAGGCTTGTGTGCCGTTTTTACAAAGTTTTCAGATTGCCTCTTGGGTTTGAATTTCCCACTGAATTGGCCATAGAATCAATTGTGTCGAGACGGTTTTTGAATTTGAGGCCTCGGGTGCGGAGTTTTTTACGTCGACGCCCATAGCCAAATTGCGCGCACGCTTGTGCGCCGTTTTTACAAAGTTTTCAGATTGCCTCTCGGGTTTGCATTTCTAGCTGAATTCGCCATAGAATCAATTTTGTCGAGATGGTTTTTGAATTTGAGGCCTCGGGTGCGGAGTTTTTGACGTCGTCGCCCCTAACCAAATTGCGCGCACGCTTGTGCGCCGTTTTTACAAAGTTTTCAGATTGCCATTCGGGTTTGCATTTCTAGCTGAATTGGCCATAGAATCAATTGTGTCGAGACGGTTTTTGAATTTGAGGCCTCGGGTGCGGAGTTTTTGACGTCGTCGCCCATAGCCAAATTGCGCGCACGCTTGTGCGCCGTTTTTACAAAGTTTTCAGATTGCCTCTCGTGTTTGCATTTCTAGCTGAATTGGGCATAGAATCAATTGTGTTGAGACGGTTTTTGAATTTGAGGCCTCGGGTGCGGAGTTTTTGACGTCGTCGCCCATAGTCAAATTGCGCGCACGGTTGTGCGCCGTTTTTACAAAGTTTTCAGGTTGCCTCTCGGGTTTGCATTTCAAGCTGAATTGGCCATAGAATCAATTTTTTTGAGACGGTTTTTGAATTTGAGGCCTCGGGTGCGGAGTTTTTGACGTCGTCGCCCCTAACCAAATTGCGCGCACGCTTGTGCGCCGTTTTTACAAAGTTTTCAGATTGCCATTCGGGTTTGCATTTCTAGCTGAATTGGCCATAGAATCAATTATGTCGAAACGGTTTTTGAATTTGAGGCCTCGGGTGCGGAGTTTTTGACGTCGTCGCCCATAGTCAAATTGCGCGCACGGTTGTGCGCCGTTTTTACAAAGTTTTCAGATTGCCTCTCGGGTTTGCATTTCAAGCTGAATTGGCCATAGAATCAATTTTTTTGAGACGGTTTTTGAATTTGAGGCCTCGGGTGCGGAGTTTTTGACGTCGTCGCCCCTAACCAAATTGCGCGCACGCTTGTGCGCCGTTTTTACAAAGTTTTCAGATTGCCATTCGGGTTTGCATTTCTAGCTGAATTGGCCATAGAATCAATTATGTCGAAACGGTTTTTGAATTTGAGGCCTCGGGTGCGGAGTTTTTGACGTCGTCGCCCATAGTCAAATTGCGCGCACGGTTGTGCGCCGTTTTTACAAAGTTTTCAGATTGCCTCTCGGGTTTGCATTTCTAGCTGAATTGCCATAGAATCAATTTTTTTGAGACGGTTTTTGAATTTGAGGCCTCGGGTGCGGAGTTTTTGACGTCATCGCCCCTAACCAAATTGCGCGCACGCTTGTGCACCGTTTTTACAAAGTTTTCAGATTGCCATTCGGGTTTGCATTTCTAGCTGAATTGGCCATAGAATCAATTGTGTCGAAACGGTTTTTGAATTTGAGGCCTCGGGTGCGGAGTTTTTGACGTCGTCGCCCATAGTCAAATTGCGCGCACGGTTGTGCGCCGTTTTTACAAAGTTTTCAGATTGCCTCTCGGGTTTGCATTTCCAGCTAAAATTGGTCATATAATCAATTGTGTCGAGACGGTTTTTGAATTTGAGGCTTCGGGTGCGGAGTTTTTGACGTCGCCCATATCCAAATTGCACGCAGGCTTGTGTGTCGTTTTTACAAAGTTTTCAGATTGCCTCTTGGGTTTGAATTTCCCACTGAATTGGCCATAGAATCAATTGTGTCGAGACGGTTTTTGAATTTGAGGCCTCGGGTGCGGAGTTTTTGACGTCGTCGCCTTTAACCAAATTGCGCGCACGCTTGTGCGCCGTTTTTACAAAGTTTTCAGATTGCCATTCGGGTTTGCATTTCTAGCTAAAATTGGTCATATAATCAATTGTGTCGAGACGGTTTTTGAATTTGAGGCCTCGGGTGCGGAGTTTTTGACGTCGCCCATATCCAAATTGCGCGCAGGCTTGTGTGCCGTTTTTACAAAGTTTTCAGATTGCCTCTTGGGTTTGAATTTCCCACTGAATTGGCCATAGAATCAATTGTGTCGAGACGGTTTTTGAATTTGAGGCCTCGGGTGCGGAGTTTTTTACGTCGACGCCCATAGCCAAATTGCGCGCACGCTTGTGCGCCATTTTTACAAAGTTTTCAGATTGCCTCTCGGGTTTGCATTTCTAGCAGAATTCGCCATAGAATCAATTTTGTCGAGATGGTTTTTGAATTTGAGGCCTCGGGTGCGGAGTTTTTGACGTCGTCGCCCCTAACCAAATTGCGCGCACGCTTGTGCGCCGTTTTTACAAAGTTTTCAGATTGCCATTCGGGTTTGCATTTCTAGCTGAATTGGCCATAGAATCAATTGTGTCGAAACGGTTTTTGAATTTGAGGCCTCGGGTGCGGAGTTTTTGACGTCGTCGCCCATAGTCAAATTGCGCGCACGGTTGTGCGCCGTTTTTACAAAGTTTTCAGATTGCCTCTCGGGTTTGCATTTCTAGCTGAATTGGCCATAGAATCAATTGTGTCGAGACGGTTTTTGAATTTGAGGCCTCGGGTGCGGAGTTTTTGACGTCGTCGCCCATAGCCAAATTGCGCGCACGCTTGTGCGCCGTTTTTACAAAGTTTTCAGATTGCCTCTTGGGTTTGAATTTCCCACTGAATTGGCCATAGAATCAATTGTGTCGAGACGGTTTTTGAATTTGAGGCCTCGGGTGCGGAGTTTTTTACGTCGACGCCCATAGCCAAATTGCGCGCACGCTTGTGCGCCGTTTTTACAAAGTTTTCAGATTGCCTCTCGGGTTTGCATTTCTAGCTGAATTCGCCATAGAATCAATTTTGTCGAGATGGTTTTTGAATTTGAGGCCTCGGGTGCGGAGTTTTTGACGTCGTCGCCCCTAACCAAATTGCGCGCACGCTTGTGCGCCGTTTTTACAAAGTTTTCAGATTGCCATTCGGGTTTGCATTTCTAGCTAAAATTGGTCATATAATCAATTGTGTCGAGACGGTTTTTGAATTTGAGGCCTCGGGTGCGGAGTTTTTGACGTCGCCCATATCCAAATTGCGCGCAGGCTTGTGTGCCGTTTTTACAAAGTTTTCAGATTGCCTCTTGGGTTTGAATTTCCCACTGAATTGGCCATAGAATCAATTGTGTCGAGACGGTTTTTGAATTTGAGGCCTCGGGTGCGGAGTTTTTTACATCGACGCCCATAGCCAAATTGCGCGCACGCTTGTGCGCCGTTTTTACAAAGTTTTCAGATTGCCTCTCGGGTTTGCATTTCTATCAGAATTCGCCATAGAATCAATTTTGTCGAGATGGTTTTTGAATTTGAGGCCTCGGGTGCGGAGTTTTTGACGTCGTCGCCCCTAACCAAATTGTGCGCACGCTTGTGCGCCGTTTTTACAAAGTTTTCAGATTGCCATTCGGGTTTGCATTTCTAGCTGAATTGGCCATAGAATCAATTGTGTCGAAACGGTTTTTGAATTTGAGGCCTCGGGTGCGGAGTTTTTGACGTCGTCGCCCATAGTCAAATTGCGCGCACGGTTGTGCGCCGTTTTTACAAAGTTTTCAGATTGCCTCTCGGGTTTGCATTTCTAGCTGAATTGGCCATAGAATCAATTGTGTTGAGACGGTTTTTGAACTTGAGGCCTCGGGTGCAGAGTTTTTGACGTCGTCGCCCATAGTCAAATTGCGCGCACGGTTGTGCGCCGTTTTTACAAAGTTTTCAGATTGCCTCTCGGGTTTGCATTTCTAGCTGAATTGGCCATAGAATCAATTTTTTTGAGACGGTTTTTGAATTTGAGGCCTCGGGTGCGGAGTTTTTGACGTCGTCGCCTTTAACCAAATTGCGCGCACGCTTGTGCGCCGTTTTTACAAAGTTTTCAGATTGCCATTCGGGTTTGCATTTCTAGCTAAAATTGGTCATATAATCAATTGTGTCGAGACGGTTTTTGAATTTGAGGCCTCGGGTGCGGAGTTTTTGACGTCGCCCATATCCAAATTGCGCGCAGGCTTGTGTGCCGTTTTTACAAAGTTTTCAGATTGCCTCTTGGGTTTGAATTTCCCACTGAATTGGCCATAGAATCAATTGTGTCGAGACGGTTTTTGAATTTGAGGCCTCGGGTGCGGAGTTTTTTACATCGACGCCCATAGCCAAATTGCGCGCACGCTTGTGCGCCGTTTTTACAAAGTTTTCAGATTGCCTCTCGGGTTTGCATTTCTATCAGAATTCGCCATAGAATCAATTTTGTCGAGATGGTTTTTGAATTGGAGGCCTCGGGTGCGGAGTTTTTGACGTCGTCGCCCCTAACCAAATTGCGCGCACGCTTGTGCGCCGTTTTTACAAAGTTTTCAGATTGCCATTCGGGTTTGCATTTCTAGCTGAATTGGCCATAGAATCAATTGTGTCGAAATGGTTTTTGAATTTGAGGCCTCGGGTGCGGAGTTTTTGACGTCGTCGCCCATAGTCAAATTGCGCGCACGGTTGTGCGCCGTTTTTACAAAGTTTTCAGATTGCCTCTCGGGTTTGCATTTCTAGCTGAATTGGCCATAGAATCAATTGTGTCGAGACGGTCTTTGAATTTGAGGCCTCGGGTGCGGAGTTTTTGACGTCGTCGCCCATAGCCAAATTGCGCGCACTCTTGTGCGCCGTTTTTACAAAGTTTTCAGATTGCCTCTCGGGTTTGCATTTCTAGCTGAATTGGCCATAGAATCAATTGTGTTGAGACGGTTTTTGAACTTGAGGCCTCGGGTGCAGAGTTTTTGACGTCGTCGCCCATAGTCAAATTGCGCGCACGGTTGTGCGCCGTTTTTACAAAGTTTTCAGATTGCCTCTCGGGTTTGCATTTCTAGCTGAATTGGCCATAGAATCAATTTTTTTGAGACGGTTTTTGAATTTGAGGCCTCGGGTGCGGAGTTTTTGACGTCGTCGCCCCTAACCAAATTGCGCGCACGCTTGTGCGCCGTTTTTACAAAGTTTTCAGATTGCCATTCGGGTTTGCACTTCTAGCTGAATTGGCCATAGAATCAATTATGTCGAAACGGTTTTTGAATTTGAGGCCTCGGGTGCGGAGTTTTTGACGTCGTCGCCCATAGTCAAATTGCGCGCACGGTTGTGCGCCGTTTTTACAAAGTTTTCAGATTGCCTCTCGGGTTTGCACTTCTAGCTGAATTGGCCATAGAATCAATTTTTTTGAGACGGTTTTTGAATTTGAGGCCTCGGGTGCGGAGTTTTTGACGTCGTCGCCCCTAACCAAATTGCGCGCACGCTTGTGCGCCGTTTTTACAAAGTTTTCAGATTGCCATTCGGGTTTGCATTTCTAGCTGAATTGGCCATAGAATCAATTATGTCGAAACGGTTTTTGAATTTGAGGCCTCGGGTGCGGAGTTTTTGACGTCGTCGCCCATAGTCAAATTGCGCGCACGCTTGTGCGCCGTTTTTACAAAGTTTTCAGATTGCCATTCGGGTTTGCATTTCTAGCTGAATTGGCCATAGAATCAATTATGTCGAAACGGTTTTTGAATTTGAGGCCTCGGGTGCGGAGTTTTTGACGTCGTCGCCCATAGTCAAATTGCGCGCACGGTTGTGCGCCGTTTTTACAAAGTTTTCAGATTGCCTCTCGGGTTTGCATTTCTAGCTGAATTGCCATAGAATCAATTTTTTTGAGACGGTTTTTGAATTTGAGGCCTCGGGTGCGGAGTTTTTGACGTCATCGCCCCTAACCAAATTGCGCGCACGCTTGTGCACCGTTTTTACAAAGTTTTCAGATTGCCATTCGGGTTTGCATTTCTAGCTGAATTGGCCATAGAATCAATTGTGTCGAAACGGTTTTTGAATTTGAGGCCTCGGGTGCGGAGTTTTTGACGTCGTCGCCCATAGTCAAATTGCGCGCACGGTTGTGCGCCGTTTTTACAAAGTTTTCAGATTGCCTCTCGGGTTTGCATTTCCAGCTAAAATTGGTCATATAATCAATTGTGTCGAGACGGTTTTTGAATTTGAGGCTTCGGGTGCGGAGTTTTTGACGTCGCCCATATCCAAATTGCACGCAGGCTTGTGTGTCGTTTTTACAAAGTTTTCAGATTGCCTCTTGGGTTTGAATTTCCCACTGAATTGGCCATAGAATCAATTGTGTCGAGACGGTTTTTGAATTTGAGGCCTCGGGTGCGGAGTTTTTGACGTCGTCGCCTTTAACCAAATTGTGCGCACGCTTGTGCGCCGTTTTTACAAAGTTTTCAGATTGCCATTCGGGTTTGCATTTCTAGCTAAAATTGGTCATATAATCAATTGTGTCGAGACGGTTTTTGAATTTGAGGCCTCGGGTGCGGAGTTTTTGACGTCGCCCATATCCAAATTGCGCGCAGGCTTGTGTGCCGTTTTTACAAAGTTTTCAGATTGCCTCTTGGGTTTGAATTTCCCACTGAATTGGCCATAGAATCAATTGTGTCGAGACGGTTTTTGAATTTGAGGCCTCGGGTGCGGAGTTTTTTACGTCGACGCCCATAGCCAAATTGCGCGCACGCTTGTGCGCCATTTTTACAAAGTTTTCAGATTGCCTCTCGGGTTTGCATTTCTAGCAGAATTCGCCATAGAATCAATTTTGTCGAGATGGTTTTTGAATTTGAGGCCTCGGGTGCGGAGTTTTTGACGTCGTCGCCCCTAACCAAATTGCGCGCACGCTTGTGCGCCGTTTTTACAAAGTTTTCAGATTGCCATTCGGGTTTGCATTTCTAGCTGAATTGGCCATAGAATCAATTGTGTCGAAACGGTTTTTGAATTTGAGGCCTCGGGTGCGGAGTTTTTGACGTCGTCGCCCATAGTCAAATTGCGCGCACGGTTGTGCGCCGTTTTTACAAAGTTTTCAGATTGCCTCTCGGGTTTGCATTTCTAGCTGAATTGGCCATAGAATCAATTGTGTCGAGACGGTTTTTGAATTTGAGGCCTCGGGTGCGGAGTTTTTGACGTCGTCGCCCATAGCCAAATTGCGCGCACGCTTGTGCGCCGTTTTTACAAAGTTTTCAGATTGCCTCTTGGGTTTGAATTTCCCACTGAATTGGCCATAGAATCAATTGTGTCGAGACGGTTTTTGAATTTGAGGCCTCGGGTGCGGAGTTTTTTACGTCGACGCCCATAGCCAAATTGCGCGCACGCTTGTGCGCCGTTTTTACAAAGTTTTCAGATTGCCTCTCGGGTTTGCATTTCTAGCTGAATTCGCCATAGAATCAATTTTGTCGAGATGGTTTTTGAATTTGAGGCCTCGGGTGCGGAGTTTTTGACGTCGTCGCCCCTAACCAAATTGCGCGCACGCTTGTGCGCCGTTTTTACAAAGTTTTCAGATTGCCATTCGGGTTTGCATTTCTAGCTAAAATTGGTCATATAATCAATTGTGTCGAGACGGTTTTTGAATTTGAGGCCTCGGGTGCGGAGTTTTTGACGTCGCCCATATCCAAATTGCGCGCAGGCTTGTGTGCCGTTTTTACAAAGTTTTCAGATTGCCTCTTGGGTTTGAATTTCCCACTGAATTGGCCATAGAATCAATTGTGTCGAGACGGTTTTTGAATTTGAGGCCTCGGGTGCGGAGTTTTTTACATCGACGCCCATAGCCAAATTGCGCGCACGCTTGTGCGCCGTTTTTACAAAGTTTTCAGATTGCCTCTCGGGTTTGCATTTCTATCAGAATTCGCCATAGAATCAATTTTGTCGAGATGGTTTTTGAATTTGAGGCCTCGGGTGCGGAGTTTTTGACGTCGTCGCCCCTAACCAAATTGTGCGCACGCTTGTGCGCCGTTTTTACAAAGTTTTCAGATTGCCATTCGGGTTTGCATTTCTAGCTGAATTGGCCATAGAATCAATTGTGTCGAAACGGTTTTTGAATTTGAGGCCTCGGGTGCGGAGTTTTTGACGTCGTCGCCCATAGTCAAATTGCGCGCACGGTTGTGCGCCGTTTTTACAAAGTTTTCAGATTGCCTCTCGGGTTTGCATTTCTAGCTGAATTGGCCATAGAATCAATTGTGTCGAGACGGTCTTTGAATTTGAGGCCTCGGGTGCGGAGTTTTTGACGTCGTCGCCCATAGCCAAATTGCGCGCACGCTTGTGCGCCGTTTTTACAAAGTTTTCAGATTGCCTCTCGGGTTTGCATTTCTAGCTGAATTGGCCAT
Source organism: Galeopsis tetrahit (assembly GCA_963675135.1). Lineage (NCBI taxonomy): Eukaryota > Viridiplantae > Streptophyta > Magnoliopsida > Lamiales > Lamiaceae > Galeopsis > Galeopsis tetrahit. The sequence goes on along the minus strand of OY776121.1, from coordinate 6,868,728 downwards.
AGAATCAATTGTGTCGAAACGGTTTTTGAATTTGAGGCCTCGGGTGCGGAGTTTTTGACGTCGTCGCCCATAGTCAAATTGCGCGCACGGTTGTGCGCCGTTTTTACAAAGTTTTCAGATTGCCTCTCGGGTTTGCATTTCCAGCTAAAATTGGTCATATAATCAATTGTGTCGAGACGGTTTTTGAATTTGAGGCTTCGGGTGCGGAGTTTTTGACGTCGCCCATATCCAAATTGCACGCAGGCTTGTGTGTCGTTTTTACAAAGTTTTCAGATTGCCTCTTGGGTTTGAATTTCCCACTGAATTGGCCATAGAATCAATTGTGTCGAGACGGTTTTTGAATTTGAGGCCTCGGGTGCGGAGTTTTTGACGTCGTCGCCTTTAACCAAATTGCGCGCACGCTTGTGCGCCGTTTTTACAAAGTTTTCAGATTGCCATTCGGGTTTGCATTTCTAGCTAAAATTGGTCATATAATCAATTGTGTCGAGACGGTTTTTGAATTTGAGGCCTCGGGTGCGGAGTTTTTGACGTCGCCCATATCCAAATTGCACGCAGGCTTGTGTGTCGTTTTTACAAAGTTTTCAGATTGCCTCTTGGGTTTGAATTTCCCACTGAATTGGCCATAGAATCAATTGTGTCGAGACGGTTTTTGAATTTGAGGCCTCGGGTGCGGAGTTTTTGACTTCGTCGCCCATAGCCAAATTGCGCGCACGCTTGTGCGCCGTTTTTACAAAGTTTTCAAATTGCCTCTCGGGTTTGCATTTCTAGCTAAAATTGGTCATATAATCAATTGTGTCGAGACGGTTTTTGAATTTGAGGCCTCGGGTGCAGAGTTTTTGACGTCGTCGCCCATATCCAAATTGCGCTCAGGCTTGTGCGCCGTTTTTACAAAGTTTTCAGATTGCCTCTCGGGTTTGAATTTCCCACTGAATTGGCCATAGAATCAATTGTGTCGAGACGGTTTTTGAATTTGAGGCCTCGGGTGCGGAGTTTTTGACATCGTCGCCCATAGTCAAATTGCGCGCACGCTTGTGCGCCGTTTTTACAAAGTTTTCAGATTGCCTCTCGGGTTTGCATTACTAGCTGAATTGGCCATAGAATCAATTGTGTCGAGACGGTTTTTGAATTTGAGGCCTCGGGTGCGGAGTTTTTGACGTCGTCGCCCATAGCCAAATTGCGCGCACGCTTGTGCGCCGTTTTTACAAAGTTTTCAAATTGCCTCTCGGGTTTGCATTTCTAGCTAAAATTGGTCATATAATCAATTGTGTCGAGATGGTTTTTGAATTTGAGGCCTCGGGTGCGGACTTTTTGACGTCGCCCATATCCAAATTGCGCGCAGGCTTGTGTGCCGTTTTTACAAAGTTTTCAGATTGCCTCTTGGGTTTGAATTTCCCACTGAATTGGCCATAGAATCAATTGTGTCGAGACGGTTTTTGAATTTGAGGCCTCGGGTGCGGAGTTTTTTACGTCGACGCCCATAGCCAAATTGCGCGCACGCTTGTGCGCCGTTTTTACAAAGTTTTCAGATTGCCTCTCGGGTTTGCATTTCTAGCTGAATTCGCCATAGAATCAATTTTGTCGAGATGGTTTTTGAATTTGAGGCCTCGGGTGCGGAGTTTTTGACGTCGTCGCCCATAGCCAAATTGCGCGCACGCTTGTGCGCCGTTTTTACAAAGTTTTCAGATTGCCTCTCGTGTTTGCATTTCTAGCTGAATTGGGCATAGAATCAATTGTGTTGAGACGGTTTTTGAATTTGAGGCCTCGGGTGCGGAGTTTTTGACGTCGTCGCCCATAGTCAAATTGCGCGCACGGTTGTGCGCCGTTTTTACAAAGTTTTCAGGTTGCCTCTCGGGTTTGCATTTCAAGCTGAATTGGCCATAGAATCAATTTTTTTGAGACGGTTTTTGAATTTGAGGCCTCGGGTGCGGAGTTTTTGACGTCGTCGCCCCTAACCAAATTGCGCGCACGCTTGTGCGCCGTTTTTACAAAGTTTTCAGATTGCCATTCGGGTTTGCATTTCTAGCTGAATTGGCCATAGAATCAATTATGTCGAAACGGTTTTTGAATTTGAGGCCTCGGGTGCGGAGTTTTTGACGTCGTCGCCCATAGTCAAATTGCGCGCACGGTTGTGCGCCGTTTTTACAAAGTTTTCAGATTGCCTCTCGGGTTTGCATTTCAAGCTGAATTGGCCATAGAATCAATTTTTTTGAGACGGTTTTTGAATTTGAGGCCTCGGGTGCGGAGTTTTTGACGTCGTCGCCCCTAACCAAATTGCGCGCACGCTTGTGCGCCGTTTTTACAAAGTTTTCAGATTGCCATTCGGGTTTGCATTTCTAGCTGAATTGGCCATAGAATCAATTATGTCGAAACGGTTTTTGAATTTGAGGCCTCGGGTGCGGAGTTTTTGACGTCGTCGCCCATAGTCAAATTGCGCGCACGGTTGTGCGCCGTTTTTACAAAGTTTTCAGATTGCCTCTCGGGTTTGCATTTCTAGCTGAATTGCCATAGAATCAATTTTTTTGAGACGGTTTTTGAATTTGAGGCCTCGGGTGCGGAGTTTTTGACGTCATCGCCCCTAACCAAATTGCGCGCACGCTTGTGCACCGTTTTTACAAAGTTTTCAGATTGCCATTCGGGTTTGCATTTCTAGCTGAATTGGCCATAGAATCAATTGTGTCGAAACGGTTTTTGAATTTGAGGCCTCGGGTGCGGAGTTTTTGACGTCGTCGCCCATAGTCAAATTGCGCGCACGGTTGTGCGCCGTTTTTACAAAGTTTTCAGATTGCCTCTCGGGTTTGCATTTCTAGCTGAATTGGCCATAGAATCAATTGTGTCGAGACGGTCTTTGAATTTGAGGCCTCGGGTGCGGAGTTTTTGACGTCGTCGCCCATAGCCAAATTGCGCGCACGCTTGTGCGCCGTTTTTACAAAGTTTTCAGATTGCCTCTCGGGTTTGCATTTCTAGCTGAATTGGCCATAGAATCAATTGTGTCGAAACGGTTTTTGAATTTGAGGCCTCGGGTGCGGAGTTTTTGACGTCGTCGCCCATAGTCAAATTGCGCGCACGGTTGTGCGCCGTTTTTACAAAGTTTTCAGATTGCCTCTCGGGTTTGCATTTCCAGCTAAAATTGGTCATATAATCAATTGTGTCGAGACGGTTTTTGAATTTGAGGCTTCGGGTGCGGAGTTTTTGACGTCGCCCATATCCAAATTGCACGCAGGCTTGTGTGTCGTTTTTACAAAGTTTTCAGATTGCCTCTTGGGTTTGAATTTCCCACTGAATTGGCCATAGAATCAATTGTGTCGAGACGGTTTTTGAATTTGAGGCCTCGGGTGCGGAGTTTTTGACGTCGTCGCCTTTAACCAAATTGCGCGCACGCTTGTGCGCCGTTTTTACAAAGTTTTCAGATTGCCATTCGGGTTTGCATTTCTAGCTAAAATTGGTCATATAATCAATTGTGTCGAGACGGTTTTTGAATTTGAGGCCTCGGGTGCGGAGTTTTTGACGTCGCCCATATCCAAATTGCACGCAGGCTTGTGTGTCGTTTTTACAAAGTTTTCAGATTGCCTCTTGGGTTTGAATTTCCCACTGAATTGGCCATAGAATCAATTGTGTCGAGACGGTTTTTGAATTTGAGGCCTCGGGTGCGGAGTTTTTGACTTCGTCGCCCATAGCCAAATTGCGCGCACGCTTGTGCGCCGTTTTTACAAAGTTTTCAAATTGCCTCTCGGGTTTGCATTTCTAGCTAAAATTGGTCATATAATCAATTGTGTCGAGACGGTTTTTGAATTTGAGGCCTCGGGTGCAGAGTTTTTGACGTCGTCGCCCATATCCAAATTGCGCTCAGGCTTGTGCGCCGTTTTTACAAAGTTTTCAGATTGCCTCTCGGGTTTGAATTTCCCACTGAATTGGCCATAGAATCAATTGTGTCGAGACGGTTTTTGAATTTGAGGCCTCGGGTGCGGAGTTTTTGACATCGTCGCCCATAGTCAAATTGCGCGCACGCTTGTGCGCCGTTTTTACAAAGTTTTCAGATTGCCTCTCGGGTTTGCATTACTAGCTGAATTGGCCATAGAATCAATTGTGTCGAGACGGTTTTTGAATTTGAGGCCTCGGGTGCGGAGTTTTTGACGTCGTCGCCCATAGCCAAATTGCGCGCACGCTTGTGCGCCGTTTTTACAAAGTTTTCAAATTGCCTCTCGGGTTTGCATTTCTAGCTAAAATTGGTCATATAATCAATTGTGTCGAGATGGTTTTTGAATTTGAGGCCTCGGGTGCGGAGTTTTTGACGTCGCCCATATCCAAATTGCGCGCAGGCTTGTGTGCCGTTTTTACAAAGTTTTCAGATTGCCTCTTGGGTTTGAATTTCCCACTGAATTGGCCATAGAATCAATTGTGTCGAGACGGTTTTTGAATTTGAGGCCTCGGGTGCGGAGTTTTTTACGTCGACGCCCATAGCCAAATTGCGCGCACGCTTGTGCGCCGTTTTTACAAAGTTTTCAGATTGCCTCTCGGGTTTGCATTTCTAGCTGAATTCGCCATAGAATCAATTTTGTCGAGATGGTTTTTGAATTTGAGGCCTCGGGTGCGGAGTTTTTGACGTCGTCGCCCATAGCCAAATTGCGCGCACGCTTGTGCGCCGTTTTTACAAAGTTTTCAGATTGCCTCTCGTGTTTGCATTTCTAGCTGAATTGGGCATAGAATCAATTGTGTTGAGACGGTTTTTGAATTTGAGGCCTCGGGTGCGGAGTTTTTGACGTCGTCGCCCATAGTCAAATTGCGCGCACGGTTGTGCGCCGTTTTTACAAAGTTTTCAGGTTGCCTCTCGGGTTTGCATTTCAAGCTGAATTGGCCATAGAATCAATTTTTTTGAGACGGTTTTTGAATTTGAGGCCTCGGGTGCGGAGTTTTTGACGTCGTCGCCCCTAACCAAATTGCGCGCACGCTTGTGCGCCGTTTTTACAAAGTTTTCAGATTGCCATTCGGGTTTGCATTTCTAGCTGAATTGGCCATAGAATCAATTATGTCGAAACGGTTTTTGAATTTGAGGCCTCGGGTGCGGAGTTTTTGACGTCGTCGCCCATAGTCAAATTGCGCGCACGGTTGTGCGCCGTTTTTACAAAGTTTTCAGATTGCCTCTCGGGTTTGCATTTCAAGCTGAATTGGCCATAGAATCAATTTTTTTGAGACGGTTTTTGAATTTGAGGCCTCGGGTGCGGAGTTTTTGACGTCGTCGCCCCTAACCAAATTGCGCGCACGCTTGTGCGCCGTTTTTACAAAGTTTTCAGATTGCCATTCGGGTTTGCATTTCTAGCTGAATTGGCCATAGAATCAATTATGTCGAAACGGTTTTTGAATTTGAGGCCTCGGGTGCGGAGTTTTTGACGTCGTCGCCCATAGTCAAATTGCGCGCACGGTTGTGCGCCGTTTTTACAAAGTTTTCAGATTGCCTCTCGGGTTTGCATTTCTAGCTGAATTGCCATAGAATCAATTTTTTTGAGACGGTTTTTGAATTTGAGGCCTCGGGTGCGGAGTTTTTGACGTCATCGCCCCTAACCAAATTGCGCGCACGCTTGTGCACCGTTTTTACAAAGTTTTCAGATTGCCATTCGGGTTTGCATTTCTAGCTGAATTGGCCATAGAATCAATTGTGTCGAAACGGTTTTTGAATTTGAGGCCTCGGGTGCGGAGTTTTTGACGTCGTCGCCCATAGTCAAATTGCGCGCACGGTTGTGCGCCGTTTTTACAAAGTTTTCAGATTGCCTCTCGGGTTTGCATCTCCAGCTAAAATTGGTCATATAATCAATTGTGTCGAGACGGTTTTTGAATTTGAGGCTTCGGGTGCGGAGTTTTTGACGTCGCCCATATCCAAATTGCACGCAGGCTTGTGTGTCGTTTTTACAAAGTTTTCAGATTGCCTCTTGGGTTTGAATTTCCCACTGAATTGGCCATAGAATCAATTGTGTCGAGACGGTTTTTGAATTTGAGGCCTCGGGTGCGGAGTTTTTGACGTCGTCGCCTTTAACCAAATTGCGCGCACGCTTGTGCGCCGTTTTTACAAAGTTTTCAGATTGCCATTCGGGTTTGCATTTCTAGCTAAAATTGGTCATATAATCAATTGTGTCGAGACGGTTTTTGAATTTGAGGCCTCGGGTGCGGAGTTTTTGACGTCGCCCATATCCAAATTGCGCGCAGGCTTGTGTGCCGTTTTTACAAAGTTTTCAGATTGCCTCTTGGGTTTGAATTTCCCACTGAATTGGCCATAGAATCAATTGTGTCGAGACGGTTTTTGAATTTGAGGCCTCGGGTGCGGAGTTTTTTACGTCGACGCCCATAGCCAAATTGCGCGCACGCTTGTGCGCCATTTTTACAAAGTTTTCAGATTGCCTCTCGGGTTTGCATTTCTAGCAGAATTCGCCATAGAATCAATTTTGTCGAGATGGTTTTTGAATTTGAGGCCTCGGGTGCGGAGTTTTTGACGTCGTCGCCCCTAACCAAATTGCGCGCACGCTTGTGCGCCGTTTTTACAAAGTTTTCAGATTGCCATTCGGGTTTGCATTTCTAGCTGAATTGGCCATAGAATCAATTGTGTCGAAACGGTTTTTGAATTTGAGGCCTCGGGTGCGGAGTTTTTGACGTCGTCGCCCATAGTCAAATTGCGCGCACGGTTGTGCGCCGTTTTTACAAAGTTTTCAGATTGCCTCTCGGGTTTGCATTTCTAGCTGAATTGGCCATAGAATCAATTGTGTCGAGACGGTTTTTGAATTTGAGGCCTCGGGTGCGGAGTTTTTGACGTCGTCGCCCATAGCCAAATTGCGCGCACGCTTGTGCGCCGTTTTTACAAAGTTTTCAGATTGCCATTCGGGTTTGCATTTCCAGCTGAATTGGCCATAGAATCAATTGTGTCGAGACGGTTTTTGAATTTGAGGCCTCGGGTGCGGAGTTTTTGACGTCGTCGCCTTTAACCAAATTGCGCGCACGCTTGTGCGCCGTTTTTACAAAGTTTTCAGATTGCCATTCGGGTTTGCATTTCTAGCTAAAATTGGTCATATAATCAATTGTGTCGAGACGGTTTTTGAATTTGAGGCCTCGGGTGCGGAGTTTTTGACGTCGCCCATATCCAAATTGCGCGCAGGCTTGTGTGCCGTTTTTACAAAGTTTTCAGATTGCCTCTTGGGTTTGAATTTCCCACTGAATTGGCCATAGAATCAATTGTGTCGAGACGGTTTTTGAATTTGAGGCCTCGGGTGCGGAGTTTTTTACGTCGACGCCCATAGCCAAATTGCGCGCACGCTTGTGCGCCGTTTTTACAAAGTTTTCAGATTGCCTCTCGGGTTTGCATTTCTAGCTGAATTCGCCATAGAATCAATTTTGTCGAGATGGTTTTTGAATTTGAGGCCTCGGGTGCGGAGTTTTTGACGTCGTCGCCCATAGCCAAATTGCGCGCACGCTTGTGCGCCGTTTTTACAAAGTTTTCAGATTGCCTCTCGTGTTTGCATTTCTAGCTGAATTGGGCATAGAATCAATTGTGTTGAGACGGTTTTTGAATTTGAGGCCTCGGGTGCGGAGTTTTTGACGTCGTCGCCCATAGTCAAATTGCGCGCACGGTTGTGCGCCATTTTTACAAAGTTTTCAGGTTGCCTCTCGGGTTTGCATTTCAAGCTGAATTGGCCATAGAATCAATTTTTTTGAGACGGTTTTTGAATTTGAGGCCTCGGGTGCGGAGTTTTTGACGTCGTCGCCCCTAACCAAATTGCGCGCACGCTTGTGCGCCGTTTTTACAAAGTTTTCAGATTGCCATTCGGGTTTGCATTTCTAGCTGAATTGGCCATAGAATCAATTATGTCGAAACGGTTTTTGAATTTGAGGCCTCGGGTGCGGAGTTTTTGACGTCGTCGCCCATAGTCAAATTGCGCGCACGGTTGTGCGCCGTTTTTACAAAGTTTTCAGATTGCCTCTCGGGTTTGCATTTCAAGCTGAATTGGCCATAGAATCAATTTTTTTGAGACGGTTTTTGAATTTGAGGCCTCGGGTGCGGAGTTTTTGACGTCGTCGCCCCTAACCAAATTGCGCGCACGCTTGTGCGCCGTTTTTACAAAGTTTTCAGATTGCCATTCGGGTTTGCATTTCTAGCTGAATTGGCCATAGAATCAATTATGTCGAAACGGTTTTTGAATTTGAGGCCTCGGGTGCGGAGTTTTTGACGTCGTCGCCCATAGTCAAATTGCGCGCACGGTTGTGCGCCGTTTTTACAAAGTTTTCAGATTGCCTCTCGGGTTTGCATTTCTAGCTGAATTGCCATAGAATCAATTTTTTTGAGACGGTTTTTGAATTTGAGGCCTCGGGTGCGGAGTTTTTGACGTCATCGCCCCTAACCAAATTGCGCGCACGCTTGTGCACCGTTTTTACAAAGTTTTCAGATTGCCATTCGGGTTTGCATTTCTAGCTGAATTGGCCATAGAATCAATTGTGTCGAAACGGTTTTTGAATTTGAGGCCTCGGGTGCGGAGTTTTTGACGTCGTCGCCCATAGTCAAATTGCGCGCACGGTTGTGCGCCGTTTTTACAAAGTTTTCAGATTGCCTCTCGGGTTTGCATTTCCAGCTAAAATTGGTCATATAATCAATTGTGTCGAGACGGTTTTTGAATTTGAGGCTTCGGGTGCGGAGTTTTTGACGTCGCCCATATCCAAATTGCACGCAGGCTTGTGTGTCGTTTTTACAAAGTTTTCAGATTGCCTCTTGGGTTTGAATTTCCCACTGAATTGGCCATAGAATCAATTGTGTCGAGACGGTTTTTGAATTTGAGGCCTCGGGTGCGGAGTTTTTGACGTCGTCGCCTTTAACCAAATTGCGCGCACGCTTGTGCGCCGTTTTTACAAAGTTTTCAGATTGCCATTCGGGTTTGCATTTCTAGCTAAAATTGGTCATATAATCAATTGTGTCGAGACGGTTTTTGAATTTGAGGCCTCGGGTGCGGAGTTTTTGACGTCGCCCATATCCAAATTGCGCGCAGGCTTGTGTGCCGTTTTTACAAAGTTTTCAGATTGCCTCTTGGGTTTGAATTTCCCACTGAATTGGCCATAGAATCAATTGTGTCGAGACGGTTTTTGAATTTGAGGCCTCGGGTGCGGAGTTTTTTACGTCGACGCCCATAGCCAAATTGCGCGCACGCTTGTGCGCCATTTTTACAAAGTTTTCAGATTGCCTCTCGGGTTTGCATTTCTAGCAGAATTCGCCATAGAATCAATTTTGTCGAGATGGTTTTTGAATTTGAGGCCTCGGGTGCGGAGTTTTTGACGTCGTCGCCCCTAACCAAATTGCGCGCACGCTTGTGCGCCGTTTTTACAAAGTTTTCAGATTGCCATTCGGGTTTGCATTTCTAGCTGAATTGGCCATAGAATCAATTGTGTCGAAACGGTTTTTGAATTTGAGGCCTCGGGTGCGGAGTTTTTGACGTCGTCGCCCATAGTCAAATTGCGCGCACGGTTGTGCGCCGTTTTTACAAAGTTTTCAGATTGCCTCTCGGGTTTGCATTTCTAGCTGAATTGGCCATAGAATCAATTGTGTCGAGACGGTTTTTGAATTTGAGGCCTCGGGTGCGGAGTTTTTGACGTCGTCGCCCATAGCCAAATTGCGCGCACGCTTGTGCGCCGTTTTTACAAAGTTTTCAGATTGCCATTCGGGTTTGCATTTCCAGCTGAATTGGCCATAGAATCAATTGTGTCGAGACGGTTTTTGAATTTGAGGCCTCGGGTGCGGAGTTTTTTACGTCGTCGCCTTTAACCAAATTGCGCGCACGCTTGTGCGCCGTTTTTACAAAGTTTTCAGATTGCCATTCGGGTTTGCATTTCTAGCTAAAATTGGTCATATAATCAATTGTGTCGAGACGGTTTTTGAATTTGAGGCCTCGGGTGCGGAGTTTTTGACGTCGCCCATATCCAAATTGCGCGCAGGCTTGTGTGCCGTTTTTACAAAGTTTTCAGATTGCCTCTTGGGTTTGAATTTCCCACTGAATTGGCCATAGAATCAATTGTGTCGAGACGGTTTTTGAATTTGAGGCCTCGGGTGCGGAGTTTTTTACGTCGACGCCCATAGCCAAATTGCGCGCACGCTTGTGCGCCGTTTTTACAAAGTTTTCAGATTGCCTCTCGGGTTTGCATTTCTAGCAGAATTCGCCATAGAATCAATTTTGTCGAGATGGTTTTTGAATTTGAGGCCTCGGGTGCGGAGTTTTTGACGTCGTCGCCCCTAACCAAATTGCGCGCACGCTTGTGCGCTGTTTTTACAAAGTTTTCAGATTGCCATTCAGGTTTGCATTTCTAGCTGAATTGGCCATAGAATCAATTGTGTCGAAACGGTTTTTGAATTTGAGGCCTCGGGTGCGGAGTTTTTGACGTCGTCGCCCATAGTCAAATTGCGCGCACGGTTGTGCGCCGTTTTTACAAAGTTTTCAGATTGCCTCTCGGGTTTGCATTTCTAGCTGAATTGGCCATAGAATCAATTGTGTCGAGACGGTCTTTGAATTTGAGGCCTCGGGTGCGGAGTTTTTGACGTCGTCGCCCATAGCCAAATTGCGCGCACGCTTGTGCGCCGTTTTTACAAAGTTTTCAGATTGCCTCTCGGGTTTGCATTTCTAGCTGAATTGGCCATAGAATCAATTGTGTTGAGACGGTTTTTGAACTTGAGGCCTCGGGTGCAGAGTTTTTGACGTCGTCGCCCATAGTCAAATTGCGCGCACGGTTGTGCGCCGTTTTTACAAAGTTTTCAGATTGCCTCTCGGATTTGCATTTCTAGCTGAATTGGCCATAGAATCAATTTTTTTGAGACGGTTTTTGAATTTGAGGCCTCGGGTGCGGAGTTTTTGACGTCGTCGCCCCTAACCAAATTGCGCGCACGCTTGTGCGCCGTTTTTACAAAGTTTTCAGATTGCCATTCGGGTTTGCACTTCTAGCTGAATTGGCCATAGAATCAATTATGTGGAAACGGTTTTTGAATTTGAGGCCTCGGGTGCGGAGTTTTTGACGTCGTCGCCCATAGTCAAATTGCGCGCACGGTTGTGCGCCGTTTTTACAAAGTTTTCAGATTGCCTCTCGGGTTTGCACTTCTAGCTGAATTGGCCATAGAATCAATTTTTTTGAGACGGTTTTTGAATTTGAGGCCTCAGGTGCGGAGTTTTTGACGTCGTCGCCCCTAACCAAATTGCGCGCACGCTTGTGCGCCGTTTTTACAAAGTTTTCAGATTGCCATTCGGGTTTGCATTTCTAGCTGAATTGGCCATAGAATCAATTATGTCGAAACGGTTTTTGAATTTGAGGCCTCGGGTGCGGAGTTTTTGACGTCGTCGCCCATAGTCAAATTGCGCGCACGCTTGTGCGCCGTTTTTACAAAGTTTTCAGATTGCCATTCGGGTTTGCACTTCTAGCTGAATTGGCCATAGAATCAATTATGTCGAAACGGTTTTTGAATTTGAGGCCTCGGGTGCGGAGTTTTTGACGTCGTCGCCCATAGTCAAATTGCGCGCACGGTTGTGCGCCGTTTTTACAAAGTTTTCAGATTGCCTCTCGGGTTTGCATTTCTAGCTGAATTGGCCATATAATCAATTGTGTCGAGACGGTTTTTGAATTTGAGGCCTCGGGTGCGGAGTTTTTGACTTCGTCGCCCATAGCCAAATTGCGCGCACGCTTGTGCGCCGTTTTTACAAAGTTTTCAAATTGCCTCTCGGGTTTGCATTTCTAGCTAAAATTGGTCATATAATCAATTGTGTCGAGACGGTTTTTGAATTTGAGGTCTCGGGTGCGGAGTTTTTGACGTCGTCGCCCATATCCAAATTGCGCTCAGGCTTGTGCGCCGTTTTTACAAAGTTTTCAGATTGCCTCTCGGGTTTGAATTTCCCACTGAATTGGCCATAGAATCAATTGTGTCGAGACGGTTTTTGAATTTGAGGCCTCGGGTGCGGAGTTTTTGACATCGTCGCCCATAGTCAAATTGCGCGCACGCTTGTGCGCCGTTTTTACAAAGTTTTCAGATTGCCTCTCGGGTTTGCATTACTAGCTGAATTGGCCATAGAATCAATTGTGTCGAGACGGTTTTTGAATTTGAGGCCTCGGGTGCGGAGTTTTTGACGTCGTCGCCCATAGCCAAATTGCGCGCACGCTTGTGCGCCGTTTTTACAAAGTTTTCAAATTGCCTCTCGGGTTTGCATTTCTAGCTAAAATTGGTCATATAATCAATTGTGTCGAGACGGTTTTTGAATTTGAGGCCTCGGGTGCGGAGTTTTTGACGTCGCCCATATCCAAATTGCGCGCAGGCTTGTGTGCCGTTTTTACAAAGTTTTCAGATTGCCTCTTGGGTTTGAATTTCCCACTGAATTGGCCATAGAATCAATTGTGTCGAGACGGTTTTTGAATTTGAGGCCTCGGGTGCGGAGTTTTTTACGTCGACGCCCATAGCCAAATTGCGCGCACGGTTGTGCGCCGTTTTTACAAAGTTTTCAGATTGCCTCTCGGGTTTGCACTTCTAGCTGAATTGGCCATAGAATCAATTTTTTTGAGACGGTTTTTGAATTTGAGGCCTCAGGTGCGGAGTTTTTGACGTCGTCGCCCCTAACCAAATTGCGCGCACGCTTGTGCGCCGTTTTTACAAAGTTTTCAGATTGCCATTCGGGTTTGCATTTCTAGCTGAATTGGCCATAGAATCAATTATGTCGAAACGGTTTTTGAATTTGAGGCCTCGGGTGCGGAGTTTTTGACGTCGTCGGCCATAGTCAAATTGCGCGCACGCTTGTGCGCCGTTTTTACAAAGTTTTCAGATTGCCATTCGGGTTTGCACTTCTAGCTGAATTGGCCATAGAATCAATTATGTCGAAACGGTTTTTGAATTTGAGGCCTCGGGTGCGGAGTTTTTGACGTCGTCGCCCATAGTCAAATTGCGCGCACGGTTGTGCGCCGTTTTTACAAAGTTTTCAGATTGCCTCTCGGGTTTGCATTTCTAGCTGAATTGGCCATATAATCAATTGTGTCGAGACGGTTTTTGAATTTGAGGCCTCGGGTGCGGAGTTTTTGACTTCGTCGCCCATAGCCAAATTGCGCGCACGCTTGTGCGCCGTTTTTACAAAGTTTTCAAATTGCCTCTCGGGTTTGCATTTCTAGCTAAAATTGGTCATATAATCAATTGTGTCGAGACGGTTTTTGAATTTGAGGCCTCGGGTGCGGAGTTTTTGACGTCGTCGCCCATATCCAAATTGCGCTCAGGCTTGTGCGCCGTTTTTACAAAGTTTTCAGATTGCCTCTCGGGTTTGAATTTCCCACTGAATTGGCCATAGAATCAATTGTGTCGAGACGGTTTTTGAATTTGAGGCCTCGGGTGCGGAGTTTTTGACATCGTCGCCCATAGTCAAATTGCGCGCACGCTTGTGCGCCGTTTTTACAAAGTTTTCAGATTGCCTCTCGGGTTTGCATTACTAGCTGAATTGGCCATAGAATCAATTGTGTCGAGACGGTTTTTGAATTTGAGGCCTCGGGTGCGGAGTTTTTGACGTCGTCGCCCATAGCCAAATTGCGCGCACGCTTGTGCGCCGTTTTTACAAAGTTTTCAAATTGCCTCTCGGGTTTGCATTTCTAGCTAAAATTGGTCATATAATCAATTGTGTCGAGACGGTTTTTGAATTTGAGGCCTCGGGTGCGGAGTTTTTGACGTCGCCCATATCCAAATTGCGCGCAGGCTTGTGTGCCGTTTTTACAAAGTTTTCAGATTGCCTCTTGGGTTTGAATTTCCCACTGAATTGGCCATAGAATCAATTGTGTCGAGACGGTTTTTGAATTTGAGGCCTCGGGTGCGGAGTTTTTTACGTCGACGCCCATAGCCAAATTGCGCGCACGCTTGTGCGCCGTTTTTACAAAGTTTTCAGATTGCCTCTCGGGTTTGCATTTCTAGCTGAATTCGCCATAGAATCAATTTTGTCGAGATGGTTTTTGAATTTGAGGCCTCGGGTGCGGAGTTTTTGACGTCGTCGCCCCTAACCAAATTGCGCGCACGCTTGTGCGCCGTTTTTACAAAGTTTTCAGATTGCCATTCGGGTTTGCATTTCTAGCTGAATTGGCCATAGAATCAATTGTGTCGAGACGGTTTTTGAATTTGAGGCCTCGGGTGCGGAGTTTTTGACGTCGTCGCCCATAGCCAAATTGCGCGCACGCTTGTGCGCCGTTTTTACAAAGTTTTCAGATTGCCTCTCGGGTTTGCATTTCTAGCTGAATTGGGCATAGAATCAATTGTGTTGAGACGGTTTTTGAATTTGAGGCCTCGGGTGCGGAGTTTTTGACGTCGTCGCCCATAGTCAAATTGCGCGCACGGTTGTGCGCCGTTTTTACAAAGTTTTCAGATTGCCTCTCGGGTTTGCATTTCAAGCTGAATTGGCCATAGAATCAATTTTTTTGAGACGGTTTTTGAATTTGAGGCCTCGGGTGCGGAGTTTTTGACGTCGTCGCCCCTAACCAAATTGCGCGCACGCTTGTGCGCCGTTTTTACAAAGTTTTCAGATTGCCATTCGGGTTTGCATTTCTAGCTGAATTGGCCATAGAATCAATTATGTCGAAACGGTTTTTGAATTTGAGGCCTCGGGTGCGGAGTTTTTGACGTCGTCGCCCATAGTCAAATTGCGCGCACGGTTGTGCGCCGTTTTTACAAAGTTTTCAGATTGCCTCTCGGGTTTGCATTTCTAGCTGAATTGGCCATAGAATCAATTTTTTTGAGACGGTTTTTGAATTTGAGGCCTCGGGTGCGGAGTTTTTGACGTCGTCGCCCCTAACCAAATTGCGCGCACGCTTGTGCGCCGTTTTTACAAAGTTTTCAGATTGCCATTCGGGTTTGCATTTCTAGCTGAATTGGCCATAGAATCAATTATGTCGAAACGGTTCTTGAATTTGAGGCCTCGGGTGCGGAGTTTTTGACGTCGTCGCCCATAGTCAAATTGCGCGCACGGTTGTGCGCCGTTTTTACAAAGTTTTCAGATTGCCTCTCGGGTTTGCATTTCTAGCTGAATTGGCCATAGAATCAATTGTGTCGAGACGGTTTTTGAATTTGAGGCCTCGGGTGCGGAGTTTTTGACTTCGTCGCCCATAGCCAAATTGCGCGCACGCTTGTGCGCCGTTTTTACAAAGTTTTCAAATTGCCTCTCGGGTTTGCATTTCTAGCTAAAATTGGTCATATAATCAATTGTGTCGAGACGGTTTTTGAATTTGAGGCCTCGGGTGCGGAGTTTTTGACGTCGTCGCCCATATCCAAATTGCGCTTAGGCTTGTGCGCCGTTTTTACAAAGTTTTCAGATTGCCTCTCGGGTTTGAATTTCCCACTGAATTGGCCATAGAATCAATTGTGTCGAGACGGTTTTTGAATTTGAGGCCTCGGGTGCGGAGTTTTTGACATCGTCGCCCATAGTCAAATTGCGCGCACGCTTGTGCGCCGTTTTTACAAAGTTTTCAGATTGCCTCTCGGGTTTGCATTACTTGCTGAATTGGCCATAGAATCAATTGTGTCGAGACGGTTTTTGAATTTGAGGCCTCGGGTGCGGAGTTTTTGACGTCGTCGCCCATAGCCAAATTGCGCGCACGCTTGTGCGCCGTTTTTACAAAGTTTTCAAATTGCCTCTCGGGTTTGCATTTCTAGCTAAAATTGGTCATATATTCAATTGTGTCGAGACGGTTTTTGAATTTGAGGCCTCGGGTGCGGAGTTTTTGACGTCGCCCATATCCAAATTGCGCGCAGGCTTGTGTGCCGTTTTTACAAAGTTTTCAGATTGCCTCTTGGGTTTGAATTTCCCACTGAATTGGCCATAGAATCAATTGTGTCGAGACGGTTTTTGAATTTGAGGCCTCGGGTGCGGAGTTTTTTACGTCGACGCCCATAGCCAAATTGCGCGCACGCTTGTGCGCCGTTTTTACAAAGTTTTCAGATTGCCTCTCGGGTTTGCATTTCTAGCTGAATTCGCCATAGAATCAATTTTGTCGAGATGGTTTTTGAATTTGAGGCCTCGGGTGCGGAGTTTTTGACGTCGTCGCCCATAGTCAAATTGCGCGCACGGTTGTGCGCCGTTTTTACAAAGTTTTCAGATTGCCTCTCGGGTTTGCATTTCAAGCTGAATTGGCCATAGAATCAATTTTTTTGAGACGGTTTTTGAATTTGAGGCCTCGGGTGCGGAGTTTTTGACGTCGTCGCCCCTAACCAAATTGCGCGCACGCTTGTGCGCCGTTTTTACAAAGTTTTCAGATTGCCATTCGGGTTTGCATTTCTAGCTGAATTGGCCATAGAATCAATTATGTCGAAACGGTTTTTGAATTTGAGGCCTCGGGTGCGGAGTTTTTGACGTCGTCGCCCATAGTCAAATTGCGCGCACGGTTGTGCGCCGTTTTTACAAAGTTTTCAGATTGCCTCTCGGGTTTGCATTTCTAGCTGAATTGGCCATAGAATCAATTTTTTTGAGACGGTTTTTGAATTTGAGGCCTCGGGTGCGGAGTTTTTGACGTCGTCGCCCCTAACCAAATTGCGCGCACGCTTGTGCACCGTTTTTACAAAGTTTTCAGATTGCCATTCGGGTTTGCATTTCTAGCTGAATTGGCCATAGAATCAATTGTGTCGAAACGGTTTTTGAATTTGAGGCCTCGGGTGCGGAGTTTTTGACGTCGTCGCCCATAGTCAAATTGCGCGCACGGTTGTGCGCCGTTTTTACAAAGTTTTCAGATTGCCTCTCGGGTTTGCATTTCCAGCTAAAATTGGTCATATAATCAATTGTGTCGAGACGGTTTTTGAATTTGAGGCCTCGGGTGCGGAGTTTTTGACGTCGTCGCCCATAGTCAAATTGCGCGCACGCTTGTGCGCCGTTTTTACAAAGTTTTCAGATTGCCATTCGGGTTTGCATATCTAGCTGAATTGGCCATAGAATCAATTATGTCGAAACGGTTTTTGCATTTGAGGCCTCGGGTGCGGAGTTTTTGACGTCGTCGCCCATAGTCAAATTGCGCGCACGGTTGTGCGCCGTTTTTACAAAGTTTTCAGATTGCCTCTCGGGTTTGCATTTCTAGCTGAATTGGCCATAGAATCAATTGTGTCGAGACGGTTTTTGAATTTGAGGCCTCGGGTGCGGAGTTTTTGACTTCGTCGCCCATAGCCAAATTGCGCGCACGCTTGTGCGCCGTTTTTACAAAGTTTTCAAATTACCTCTCGGGTTTGCATTTCTAGCTAAAATTGGTCATATAATCAATTTTGTCGAGATGGTTTTTGAATTTGAGGCCTCGGGTGCGGAGTTTTTGACGTCGTCGCCCATAGTCAAATTGCGCGCACGGTTGTGCGCCGTTTTTACAAAGTTTTCAGATTGCCTCTCGGGTTTGCATTTCAAGCTGAATTGGCCATAGAATCAATTTTTTTGAGACGGTTTTTGAATTTGAGGCCTCGGGTGCGGAGTTTTTTACGTCGACGCCCATAGCCAAATTGCGCGCACGCTTGTGCGCCGTTTTTACAAAGTTTTCAGATTGCCTCTCGGGTTTGCATTTCTAGCTGAATTCGCCATAGAATCAATTTTGTCGAGATGGTTTTTGAATTTGAGGCCTCGGGTGCGGAGTTTTTGACGTCGTCGCCCATAGTCAAATTGCGCGCACGGTTGTGCGCCGTTTTTACAAAGTTTTCAGATTGCCTCTCGGGTTTGCATTTCAAGCTGAATTGGCCATAGAATCAATTTTTTTGAGACGGTTTTTGAATTTGAGGCCTCGGGTGCGGAGTTTTTGACGTCGTCGCCCCTAACCAAATTGCGCGCACGCTTGTGCGCCGTTTTTACAAAGTTTTCAGATTGCCATTCGGGTTTGCATTTCTAGCTGAATTGGCCATAGAATCAATTATGTCGAAACGGTTTTTGAATTTGAGGCCTCGGGTGCGGAGTTTTTGACGTCGTCGCCCATAGTCAAATTGCGCGCACGGTTGTGCGCCGTTTTTACAAAGTTTTCAGATTGCCTCTCGGGTTTACATTCCTAGCTGAATTGGCCATAGAATCAATTTTTTTGAGACGGTTTTTGAATTTGAGGCCTCGGGTGCGGAGTTTTTGACGTCGTCGCCCCTAACCAAATTGCGCGCATGCTTGTGCACCGTTTTTACAAAGTTTTCAGATTGCCATTCGGGTTTGCATTTCTAGCTGAATTGGCCATAGAATCAATTGTGTCGAAACGGTTTTTGAATTTGAGGCCTCGGGTGCGGAGTTTTTGACGTCGTCGCCCATAGTCAAATTGCGCGCACGGTTGTGCGCCGTTTTTACAAAGTTTTCAGATTGCCTCTCGGGTTTGCATTTCCAGCTAAAATTGGTCATATAATCAATTGTGTCGAGACGGTTTTTGAATTTGAGGCCTCGGGTGCGGAGTTTTTGACGTCGTCGCCCATAGTCAAATTGCGCGCACGCTTGTGCGCCGTTTTTACAAAGTTTTCAGATTGCCATTCGGGTTTGCATATCTAGCTGAATTGGCCATAGAATCTATTATGTCGAAACGGTTTTTGAATTTGAGGCCTCGGGTGCGGAGTTTTTGACGTCGTCGCCCATAGTCAAATTGCGCGCACGGTTGTGCGCCGTTTTTACAAAGTTTTCAGATTGCCTCTCGGGTTTGCATTTCTAGCTGAATTGGCCATAGAATCAATTGTGTCGAGACGGTTTTTGAATTTGAGGCCTCGGGTGCAGAGTTTTTGACTTCGTCGCCCATAGCCAAATTGCGCGCACGCTTGTGCGCCGTTTTTACAAAGTTTTCAAATTACCTCTCGGGTTTGCATTTCTGGCTAAAATTGGTCATATAATCAATTGTGTCGAGACGGTTTTTGAATTTGAGGCCTCGGGTGCGGAGTTTTTGACGTCGTCGCCCATATCCAAATTGCGCTCAGGCTTGTGCGCCGTTTTTACAAAGTTTTCAGATTGCCTCTCGGGTTTGAATTTCCCACTGAATTGGCCATAGAATCAATTGTGTCGAGACGGTTTTTGAATTTGAGGCCTCGGGTGCGGAGTTTTTGACATCGTCGCCCATAGTCAAATTGCGCGCACGCTTGTGCGCCGTTTTTACAAAGTTTTCAGATTGCCTCTCGGGTTTGCATTACTAGCTGAATTGGCCATAGAATCAATTGTATCGAGACGGTTTTTGAATTTGAGGCCTCGGGTGCGGAGTTTTTGACGTCGTCGCCCATAGCCAAATTGCGCGCACGCTTGTGCGCCGTTTTTACAAAGTTTTCAAATTGCCTCTCAGGTTTGCATTTCTAGCTAAAATTGGTCATATATTCAATTGTGTCGAGACGGTTTTTGAATTTGAGGCCTCGGGTGCGGAGTTTTTGACGTCGCCCATATCCAAATTGCGCGCAGGCTTGTGTGCCGTTTTTACAAAGTTTTCAGATTGCCTCTTGGGTTTGAATTTCCCACTGAATTGGCCATAGAATCAATTGTGTCGAGACGGTTTTTGAATTTGAGGCCTCGGGTGCGGAGTTTTTTACGTCGACGCCCATAGCCAAATTGCGCGCACGCTTGTGCGCCGTTTTTACAAAGTTTTCAGATTGCCTCTCGGGTTTGCATTTCTAGCTGAATTCGCCATAGAATCAATTTTGTCGAGATGGTTTTTGAATTTGAGGCCTCGGGTGCGGAGTTTTTGACGTCGTCGCCCCTAACCAAATTGCGCGCACGCTTGTGCGCCGTTTTTACAAAGTTTTCAGATTGCCATTCGGGTTTGCATTTCTAGCTGAATTGGCCATAGAATCAATTGTGTCGAGACGGTTTTTGAATTTGAGGCCTCGGGTGCGGAGTTTTTGACGTCGTCGCCCATAGCCAAATTGCGCGCACGCTTGTGCGCCGTTTTTACAAAGTTTTCAGATTGCCTCTCGGGTTTGCATTTCTAGCTGAATTGGGCATAGAATCAATTGTGTTGAGACGGTTTTTGAATTTGAGGCCTCGGGTGCGGAGTTTTTGACGTCGTCGCCCATAGTCAAATTGCGCGCACGGTTGTGCGCCGTTTTTACAAAGTTTTCAGATTGCCTCTCGGGTTTGCATTTCAAGCTGAATTGGCCATAGAATCAATTTTTTTGAGACGGTTTTTGAATTTGAGGCCTCGGGTGCGGAGTTTTTGACGTCGTCGCCCCTAACCAAATTGCGCGCACGCTTGTGCGCCGTTTTTACAAAGTTTTCAGATTGCCATTCGGGTTTGCATTTCTAGCTGAATTGGCCATAGAATCAATTATGTCGAAACGGTTTTTGAATTTGAGGCCTCGGGTGCGGAGTTTTTGACGTCGTCGCCCATAGTCAAATTGCGCGCACGGTTGTGCGCCGTTTTTACAAAGTTTTCAGATTGCCTCTCGGGTTTGCATTTCTAGCTGAATTGGCCATAGAATCAATTTTTTTGAGACGGTTTTTGAATTTGAGGCCTCGGGTGCGGAGTTTTTGACGTCGTCGCCCATAGTCAAATTGCGCGCACGGTTGTGCGCCGTTTTTACAAAGTTTTCAGATTGCCTCTCGGGTTTGCATTTCTAGCTGAATTGGCCATAGAATCAATTGTGTCGAGACGGTTTTTGAATTTGAGGCCTCGGGTGCGGAGTTTTTGACTTCGTCGCCCATAGCCAAATTGCGCGCACGCTTGTGCGCCGTTTTTACAAAGTTTTCAAATTGCCTCTCGGGTTTGCATTTCTAGCTAAAATTGGTCATATAATCAATTGTGTCGAGACGGTTTTTGAATTTGAGGCCTCGGGTGCGGAGTTTTTGACGTCGTCGCCCATATCCAAATTGCGCTCAGGCTTGTGCGCCGTTTTTACAAAGTTTTCAGATTGCCTCTCGGGTTTGAATTTCCCACTGAATTGGCCATAGAATCAATTGTGTCGAGACGGTTTTTGAATTTGAGGCCTCGGGTGCGGAGTTTTTGACATCGTCGCCCATAGTCAAATTGCGCGCACGCTTGTGCGCCGTTTTTACAAAGTTTTCAGATTGCCTCTCGGGTTTGCATTACTAGCTGAATTGGCCATAGAATCAATTGTGTCGAGACGGTTTTTGAATTTGAGGCCTCGGGTGCGGAGTTTTTGACGTCGTCGCCCATAGCCAAATTGCGCGCACGCTTGTGCGCCGTTTTTACAAAGTTTTCAAATTGCCTCTCGGGTTTGCATTTCTAGCTAAAATTGGTCATATATTCAATTGTGTCGAGACGGTTTTTGAATTTGAGGCCTCGGGTGCGGAGTTTTTGACGTCGCCAATATCCAAATTGCGCGCAGGCTTGTGTGCCGTTTTTACAAAGTTTTCAGATTGCCTCTTGGGTTTGAATTTCCCACTGAATTGGCCATAAAATCAATTGTGTCGAGACGGTTTTTGAATTTGAGGCCTCGGGTGCGGAGTTTTTTACGTCGACGCCCATAGCCAAATTGCGCGCACGCTTGTGCGCCGTTTTTACAAAGTTTTCAGATTGCCTCTCGGGTTTGCATTTCTAGCTGAATTCGCCATATAATCAATTTTGTCGAGATGGTTTTTGAATTTGAGGCCTCGGGTGCGGAGTTTTTGACGTCGTCGCCCCTAACCAAATTGCGCGCACGCTTGTGCGCCGTTTTTACAAAGTTTTCAGATTGCCATTCGGGTTTGCATTTCTAGCTGAATTGGCCATAGAATCAATTGTGTCGAGACGGTTTTTGAATTTGAGGCCTCGGGTGCGGAGTTTTTGACGTCGTCGCCCATAGCCAAATTGCGCGCACGGTTGTGCGCCGTTTTTACAAAGTTTTCAGATTGCCTCTCGGGTTTGCATTTCAAGCTGAATTGGCCATAGAATCAATTTTTTTGAGACGGTTTTTGAATTTGAGGCCGCGGGTGCGGAGTTTTTGACGTCGTCACCCCTAACCAAATTGCGCGCACGCTTGTGCGCCGTTTTTACAAAGTTTTCAGATTGCCATTCGGGTTTGCATTTCTAGCTGAATTGGCCATAGAATCAACTATGTCGAAACGGTTTTTGAATTTGAGGCCTCGGGTGCGGAGTTTTTGACGTCGTCGCCCATAGTCAAATTGCGCGCACGGTTGTGCGCCGTTTTTACAAAGTTTTCAGATTGCCTCTCGGGTTTGCATTTCTAGCTGAATTGGCCATAGAATCAATTTTTTTGAGACGGTTTTTGAATTTGAGGCCTCGGGTGCGGAGTTTTTGACGTCGTCGCCCCTAACCAAATTGCGCGCACGCTTGTGCGCCGTTTTTACAAAGTTTTCAGATTGCCATTCGGGTTTGCATTTCTAGCTGAATTGGCCATAGAATCAATTGTGTCGAAACGGTTTTTGAATTTGAGGCCTCGGGTGCGGAGTTTTTGACGTCGTCGCCCATAGTCAAATTGCGCGCACGGTTGTGCGCCGTTTTTACAAAGTTTTCAGATTGCCTCTCGGGTTTGCATTTCCAGCTAAAATTGGTCATATAATCAATTGTGTCGAGACGGTTTTTGAATTTGAGGCCTCGGGTGCGGAGTTTTTGACGTCGCCCATATCCAAATTGCACGCAGGCTTGTGTGTCGTTTTTACAAAGTTTTCAGATTGCCTCTTGGGTTTGAATTTCCCACTGAATTGGCCATAGAATCAATTGTGTCGAGACGGTTTTTGAATTTGAGGCCTCGGGTGCGGAGTTTTTTACGTCGACGCCCATAGCCAAATTGCGCGCACGCTTGTGCGCCGTTTTTCCAAAGTTTTCAGATTGCCTCTCGGGTTTGCATTACTAGCAGAATTCGCCATAGAATCAATTTTGTCGAGATGGTTTTTGAATTTGAGGCCTCGGGTGCGGAGTTTTTGACGTCGTCGCCCCTAACCAAATTGCGCGCACGCTTGTGCGCCGTTTTTACAAAGTTTTCAGATTGCCATTCGGGTTTGCATTTCTAGCTGAATTGGCCATAGAATCAATTGTGTCGAAACGGTTTTTGAATTTGAGGCCTCGGGTGCGGAGTTTTTGACGTCGTCGCCCATAGTCAAATTGCGCGCACGGTTGTGCGCCGTTTTTACAAAGTTTTCAGATTGCCTCTCGGGTTTGCATTTCTAGCTGAATTGGCCATAGAATCAATTGTGTCGATACGGTTTTTGAATTTGAGACCTCGGGTGCGGAGTTTTTGACGTCGTCGCCCATAGCCAAATTGCGCGCACGCTTGTGCGCCGTTTTTAAAAAGTTTTCAGATTGCCATTCGGGTTTGCATTTCTAGCTGAATTGGCCATAGAATCAATTGTGTCGAGACGGTTTTTGAATTTGAGGCCTCGGGTGCGGAGTTTTTGACGTCGTCGCCCATAGCCAAATTGCGCGCACGCTTGTGCGCCGTTTTTACAAAGTTTTCAGATTGCCTCTCGGGTTTGCATTTCTAGCTGAATTGGCCATAGAATCAATTGTGTTGAGACGGTTTTTGAATTTGAGGCCTCGGGTGCGGAGTTTTTGACGTCGTCGCCCATAGTCAAATTGCGCGCACGGTTGTGCGCCGTTTTTACAAAGTTTTCAGATTGCCTCTCGGGTTTGCATTTCTAGCTGAATTGGCCATAGAATCAATTTTTTTGAGACGGTTTTTGAATTTGAGGCCTCGGGTGCGGAGTTTTTGACGTCGTCGCCCCTAACCAAATTGCGCGCACGCTTGTGCGCCGTTTTTACAAAGTTTTCAGATTGCCATTCGGGTTTGCATTTCTAGCTGAATTGGCCATAGAATCAATTATGTCGAAACGGTTTTTGAATTTGAGGCCTCGGGTGCGGAGTTTTTGACGTCGTCGCCCATAGTCAAATTGCGCGCACGGTTGTGCGCCGTTTTTACAAAGTTTTCAGATTGCCTCTCGGGTTTGCATTTCCAGCTAAAATTGGTCATATAATCAATTGTGTCGAGACGGTTTTTGAATTTGAGGCCTCGGGTGCGGAGTTTTTGACGTCGCCCATATCCAAATTGCACGCAGGCTTGTGTGTCGTTTTTACAAAGTTTTCAGATTGCCTCTTGGGTTTGAATTTCCCACTGAATTGGCCATAGAATCAATTGTGTCGAGACGGTTTTTGAATTTGAGGCCTCGGGTGCGGAGTTTTTTACGTCGACGCCCATAGCCAAATTGCGCGCACGCTTGTGCGCCGTTTTTCCAAAGTTTTCAGATTGCCTCTCGGGTTTGCATTACTAGCAGAATTCGCCATAGAATCAATTTTGTCGAGATGGTTTTTGAATTTGAGGCCTCGGGTGCGGAGTTTTTGACGTCGTCGCCCCTAACCAAATTGCGCGCACGCTTGTGCGCCGTTTTTACAAAGTTTTCAGATTGCCATTCGGGTTTGCATTTCTAGCTGAATTGGCCATAGAATCAATTGTGTCGAAACGGTTTTTGAATTTGAGGCCTCGGGTGCGGAGTTTTTGACGTCGTCGCCCATAGTCAAATTGCGCGCACGGTTGTGCGCCGTTTTTACAAAGTTTTCAGATTGCCTCTCGGGTTTGCATTTCTAGCTGAATTGGCCATAGAATCAATTGTGTCGATACGGTTTTTGAATTTGAGACCTCGGGTGCGGAGTTTTTGACGTCGTCGCCCATAGCCAAATTGCGCGCACGCTTGTGCGCCGTTTTTACAAAGTTTTCAGATTGCCATTCGGGTTTGCATTTCTAGCTGAATTGGCCATAGAATCAATTGTGTCGAGACGGTTTTTGAATTTGAGGCCTCGGGTGCGGAGTTTTTGACGTCGTCGCCCATAGCCAAATTGCGCGCACGCTTGTGCGCCGTTTTTACAAAGTTTTCAGATTGCCTCTCGGGTTTGCATTTCTAGCTGAATTGGCCATAGAATCAATTGTGTTGAGACGGTTTTTGAATTTGAGGCCTCGGGTGCGGAGTTTTTGACGTCGTCGCCCATAGTCAAATTGCGCGCACGGTTGTGCGCCGTTTTTACAAAGTTTTCAGATTGCCTCTCGGGTTTGCATTTCTAGCTGAATTGGCCATAGAATCAATTTTTTTGAGACGGTTTTTGAATTTGAGGCCTCGGGTGCGGAGTTTTTGACGTCGTCGCCCCTAACCAAATTGCGCGCACGCTTGTGCGCCGTTTTTACAAAGTTTTCAGATTGCCATTCGGGTTTGCATTTCTAGCTGAATTGGCCATAGAATCAATTATGTCGAAACGGTTTTTGAATTTGAGGCCTCGGGTGCGGAGTTTTTGACGTCGTCGCCCATAGTCAAATTGCGCGCACGGTTGTGCGCCGTTTTTACAAAGTTTTCAGATTGCCTCTCGGGTTTGCACTTCTAGCTGAATTGGCCATAGAATCAATTTTTTTGAGACGGTTTTTGAATTTGAGGCCTCGGGTGCGGAGTTTTTGACGTCGTCGCCCCTAACCAAATTGCGCGCACGCTTGTGCGCCGTTTTTACAAAGTTTTCAGATTGCCATTCGGGTTTGCATTTCTAGCTGAATTGGCCATAGAATCAATTATGTCGAAACGGTTTTTGAATTTGAGGCCTCGGGTGCGGAGTTTTTGACGTCGTCGCCCATAGTCAAATTGCGCGCACGCTTGTGCGCCGTTTTTACAAAGTTTTCAGATTGCCATTCGGGTTTGCATATCTAGCTGAATTGGCCATAGAATGAATTATGTCGAGACGGTTTTTGAATTTGAGGCCTCGGGTGCGGAGTTTTTGACGTCGCCCATATCCAAATTGCGCGCAGGCTTGTGTGCCGTTTTTACAAAGTTTTCAGATTGCCTCTTGGGTTTGAATTTCCCACTGAATTGGCCATAGAATCAATTGTGTCGAGACGGTTTTTGAATTTGAGGCCTCGGGTGCGGAGTTTTTTACGTCGACGCCCATAGCCAAATTGCGCGCACGCTTGTGCGCCGTTTTTACAAAGTTTTCAGATTGCCTCTCGGGTTTGCATTTCTAGCTGAATTCGCCATAGAATCAATTTTGTCGAGATGGTTTTTGAATTTGAGGCCTCGGGTGCGGAGTTTTTGACGTCGTCGCCCCTAACCAAATTGCGCGCACGCTTGTGCGCCGTTTTTACAAAGTTTTCAGATTGCCATTCGGGTTTGCATTTCTAGCTGAATTGGCCATAGAATCAATTGTGTCGAGACGGTTTTTGAATTTGAGGCCTCGGGTGCGGAGTTTTTGACGTCGTCGCCCATAGCCAAATTGCGCGCACGCTTGTGCGCCGTTTTTACAAAGTTTTCAGATTGCCTCTCGGGTTTGCATCTCTAGCTGAATTGGGCATAGAATCAATTGTGTTGAGACGGTTTTTGAATTTGAGGCCTCGGGTGCGGAGTTTTTGACGTCGTCGCCCATAGTCAAATTGCGCGCACGGTTGTGCGCCGTTTTTACAAAGTTTTCAGATTGCCTCTCGGGTTTGCATTTCTAGCTGAATTGGCCATAGAATCAATTGTGTCGATACGGTTTTT
Source organism: Galeopsis tetrahit (assembly GCA_963675135.1). Lineage (NCBI taxonomy): Eukaryota > Viridiplantae > Streptophyta > Magnoliopsida > Lamiales > Lamiaceae > Galeopsis > Galeopsis tetrahit. Next base: position 6,842,359 of record OY776121.1, on the reverse strand, counting down.
GAATTTGAGACCTCGGGTGCGGAGTTTTTGACGTCGTCGCCCATAGCCAAATTGCGCGCACGCTTGTGCGCCGTTTTTAAAAAGTTTTCAGATTGCCATTCGGGTTTGCATTTCTAGCTGAATTGGCCATAGAATCAATTGTGTCGAGACGGTTTTTGAATTTGAGGCCTCGGGTGCGGAGTTTTTGACGTCGTCGCCCATAGCCAAATTGCGCGCACGCTTGTGCGCCGTTTTTACAAAGTTTTCAGATTGCCTCTCGGGTTTGCATTTCTAGCTGAATTGGCCATAGAATCAATTGTGTTGAGACGGTTTTTGAATTTGAGGCCTCGGGTGCGGAGTTTTTGACGTCGTCGCCCATAGTCAAATTGCGCGCACGGTTGTGCGCCGTTTTTACAAAGTTTTCAGATTGCCTCTCGGGTTTGCATTTCTAGCTGAATTGGCCATAGAATCAATTTTTTTGAGACGGTTTTTGAATTTGAGGCCTCGGGTGCGGAGTTTTTGACGTCGTCGCCCCTAACCAAATTGCGCGCACGCTTGTGCGCCGTTTTTACAAAGTTTTCAGATTGCCATTCGGGTTTGCATTTCTAGCTGAATTGGCCATAGAATCAATTATGTCGAAACGGTTTTTGAATTTGAGGCCTCGGGTGCGGAGTTTTTGACGTCGTCGCCCATAGTCAAATTGCGCGCACGGTTGTGCGCCGTTTTTACAAAGTTTTCAGATTGCCTCTCGGGTTTGCATTTCCAGCTAAAATTGGTCATATAATCAATTGTGTCGAGACGGTTTTTGAATTTGAGGCCTCGGGTGCGGAGTTTTTGACGTCGCCCATATCCAAATTGCACGCAGGCTTGTGTGTCGTTTTTACAAAGTTTTCAGATTGCCTCTTGGGTTTGAATTTCCCACTGAATTGGCCATAGAATCAATTGTGTCGAGACGGTTTTTGAATTTGAGGCCTCGGGTGCGGAGTTTTTTACGTCGACGCCCATAGCCAAATTGCGCGCACGCTTGTGCGCCGTTTTTCCAAAGTTTTCAGATTGCCTCTCGGGTTTGCATTACTAGCAGAATTCGCCATAGAATCAATTTTGTCGAGATGGTTTTTGAATTTGAGGCCTCGGGTGCGGAGTTTTTGACGTCGTCGCCCCTAACCAAATTGCGCGCACGCTTGTGCGCCGTTTTTACAAAGTTTTCAGATTGCCATTCGGGTTTGCATTTCTAGCTGAATTGGCCATAGAATCAATTGTGTCGAAACGGTTTTTGAATTTGAGGCCTCGGGTGCGGAGTTTTTGACGTCGTCGCCCATAGTCAAATTGCGCGCACGGTTGTGCGCCGTTTTTACAAAGTTTTCAGATTGCCTCTCGGGTTTGCATTTCTAGCTGAATTGGCCATAGAATCAATTGTGTCGATACGATTTTGAATTTGAGACCTCGGGTGCGGAGTTTTTGACGTCGTCGCCCATAGCCAAATTGCGCGCACGCTTGTGCGCCGTTTTTACAAAGTTTTCAGATTGCCATTCGGGTTTGCATTTCTAGCTGAATTGGCCATAGAATCAATTGTGTCGAGACGGTTTTTGAATTTGAGGCCTCGGGTGCGGAGTTTTTGACGTCGTCGCCCATAGCCAAATTGCGCGCACGCTTGTGCGCCGTTTTTACAAAGTTTTCAGATTGCCTCTCGGGTTTGCATTTCTAGCTGAATTGGCCATAGAATCAATTGTGTTGAGACGGTTTTTGAATTTGAGGCCTCGGGTGCGGAGTTTTTGACGTCGTCGCCCATAGTCAAATTGCGCGCACGGTTGTGCGCCGTTTTTACAAAGTTTTCAGATTGCCTCTCGGGTTTGCATTTCTAGCTGAATTGGCCATAGAATCAATTTTTTTGAGACGGTTTTTGAATTTGAGGCCTCGGGTGCGGAGTTTTTGACGTCGTCGCCCCTAACCAAATTGCGCGCACGCTTGTGCGCCGTTTTTACAAAGTTTTCAGATTGCCATTCGGGTTTGCATTTCTAGCTGAATTGGCCATAGAATCAATTATGTCGAAACGGTTTTTGAATTTGAGGCCTCGGGTGCGGAGTTTTTGACGTCGTCGCCCATAGTCAAATTGCGCGCACGGTTGTGCGCCGTTTTTACAAAGTTTTCAGATTGCCTCTCGGGTTTGCACTTCTAGCTGAATTGGCCATAGAATCAATTTTTTTGAGACGGTTTTTGAATTTGAGGCCTCGGGTGCGGAGTTTTTGACGTCGTCGCCCCTAACCAAATTGCGCGCACGCTTGTGCGCCGTTTTTACAAAGTTTTCAGATTGCCATTCGGGTTTGCATTTCTAGCTGAATTGGCCATAGAATCAATTATGTCGAAACGGTTTTTGAATTTGAGGCCTCGGGTGCGGAGTTTTTGACGTCGTCGCCCATAGTCAAATTGCGCGCACGCTTGTGCGCCGTTTTTACAAAGTTTTCAGATTGCCATTCGGGTTTGCATATCTAGCTGAATTGGCCATAGAATGAATTATGTCGAGACGGTTTTTGAATTTGAGGCCTCGGGTGCGGAGTTTTTGACGTCGCCCATATCCAAATTGCGCGCAGGCTTGTGTGCCGTTTTTACAAAGTTTTCAGATTGCCTCTTGGGTTTGAATTTCCCACTGAATTGGCCATAGAATCAATTGTGTCGAGACGGTTTTTGAATTTGAGGCCTCGGGTGCGGAGTTTTTTACGTCGACGCCCATAGCCAAATTGCGCGCACGCTTGTGCGCCGTTTTTACAAAGTTTTCAGATTGCCTCTCGGGTTTGCATTTCTAGCTGAATTCGCCATAGAATCAATTTTGTCGAGATGGTTTTTGAATTTGAGGCCTCGGGTGCGGAGTTTTTGACGTCGTCGCCCCTAACCAAATTGCGCGCACGCTTGTGCGCCGTTTTTACAAAGTTTTCAGATTGCCATTCGGGTTTGCATTTCTAGCTGAATTGGCCATAGAATCAATTGTGTCGAGACGGTTTTTGAATTTGAGGCCTCGGGTGCGGAGTTTTTGACGTCGTCGCCCATAGCCAAATTGCGCGCACGCTTGTGCGCCGTTTTAAAAAGTTTTCAGATTGCCTCTCGGGTTTGCATCTCTAGCTGAATTGGGCATAGAATCAATTGTGTTGAGACGGTTTTTGAATTTGAGGCCTCGGGTGCGGAGTTTTTGACGTCGTCGCCCATAGTCAAATTGCGCGCACGGTTGTGCGCCGTTTTTACAAAGTTTTCAGATTGCCTCTCGGGTTTGCATTTCAAGCTGAATTGGCCATAGAATCAATTTTTTTGAGACGGTTTTTGAATTTGAGGCCGCGGGTGCGGAGTTTTTGACGTCGTCGCCCCTAACCAAATTGCGCGCACGCTTGTGCGCCGTTTTTACAAAGTTTTCAGATTGCCATTCGGGTTTGCATTTCTAGCTGAATTGGCCATAGAATCAATTATGTCGAAACGGTTTTTGAATTTGAGGCCTCGGGTGCGGAGTTTTTGACGTCGTCGCCCATAGTCAAATTGCGCGCACGGTTGTGCGCCGTTTTTACAAAGTTTTCAGATTGCCTCTCGGGTTTGCATTTCTAGCTGAATTGGCCATAGAATCAATTTTTTTGAGACGGTTTTTGAATTTGAGGCCTCGGGTGCGGAGTTTTTGACGTCGTCGCCCCTAACCAAATTGCGCGCACGCTTGTGCGCCGTTTTTACAAAGTTTTCAGATTGCCATTCGGGTTTGCATTTCTAGCTGAATTGGCCATAGAATCAATTGTGTCGAAACGGTTTTTGAATTTGAGGCCTCGGGTGCGGAGTTTTTGACGTCGTCGCCCATAGTCAAATTGCGCGCACGGTTGTGCGCCGTTTTTACAAAGTTTTCAGATTGCCTCTCGGGTTTGCATTTCTAGCTGAATTCGCCATAGAATCAATTGTGTCGAGACGGTTTTTGAATTTGAGACCTCGGGTGCGGAGTTTTTGACGTCGTCGCCCATAGCCAAATTGCGCGCACGCTTGTGCGCCGTTTTTACAAAGTTTTCAGATTGCCATTCGGGTTTGCATTTCTAGCTGAATTGGCCATAGAATCAATTGTGTCGAGATGGTTTTTGAATTTGAGGCCTCGGGTGCGGAGTTTTTGACGTCGTCGCCCATAGCCAAATTGCGCGCACGCTTGTGCGCCGTTTTTACAAAGTTTTCAGATTGCCTCTCGGGTTTGCATTTCCAGCTAAAATTGGTCATATAATCAATTGTGTCGAGATGGTTTTTGAATTTGAGGCCTCGGGTGCGGAGTTTTTGACGTCGCCCATATCCAAATTGCACGCAGGCTTGTGTGTCGTTTTTACAAAGTTTTCAGATTGCCTCTTGGGTTTGAATTTCCCACTGAATTGGCCATAGAATCAATTGTGTCGAGACGGTTTTTGAATTTGAGGCCTCGGGTGCGGAGTTTTTTACGTCGACGCCCATAGTCAAATTGCGCGCACGCTTGTGCGCCGTTTTTACAAAGTTTTCAGATTGCCATTCGGGTTTGCATTTCTAGCTGAATTGGCCATAGAATCAATTGTGTCGAAACGGTTTTTGAATTTGAGGCCTCGGGTGTGGAGTTTTTGACGTCGTCGCCCATAGTCAAATTGCGCGCACGGTTGTGCGCCGTTTTTACAAAGTTTTCAGATTGCCTCTCGGGTTTGCATTTCTAGCTGAATTGGCCATAGAATCAATTGTGTCGAGACGGTTTTTGAATTTGAGACCTCGGGTGCGGAGTTTTTGACGTCGTCGCCCATAGCCAAATTGCGCGCACGCTTGTGCGCCGTTTTTACAAAGTTTTCAGATTGCCATTCGGGTTTGCATTTCTAGCTGAATTGGCCATAGAATCAATTGTGTCGAGATGGTTTTTGAATTTGAGGCCTCGGGTGCGGAGTTTTTGACGTCGTCGCCCATAGCCAAATTGCGCGCACGCTTGTGCGCCGTTTTTACAAAGTTTTCAGATTGCCTCTCGGGTTTGCATTTCTAGCTGAATTGGCCATAGAATCAATTGTGTTGAGACGGTTTTTGAATTTGAGGCCTCGGGTGCGGAGTTTTTGACGTCGTCGCCCATAGTCAAATTGCGCGCACGGTTGTGCGCCGTTTTTACAAAGTTTTCAGATTGCCTCTCGGGTTTGCATTTCTAGCTGAATTGGCCATAGAATCAATTTTTTTGAGACGGTTTTTGAATTTGAGGCCTCGGGTGCGGAGTTTTTGACGTCGTCGCCCCTAACCAAATTGCGCGCACGCTTGTGCGCCGTTTTTACAAAGTTTTCAGATTGCCATTCGGGTTTGCATTTCTAGCTGAATTGGCCATAGAATCAATTATGTCGAAACGGTTTTTGAATTTGAGGCGTCGGGTGCGGAGTTTTTGACGTCGTCGCCCATAGTCAAATTGCGCGCACGGTTGTGCGCCGTTTTTACAAAGTTTTCAGATTGCCTCTCGGGTTTGCACTTCTAGCTGAATTGGCCATAGAATCAATTTTTTTGAGACGGTTTTTGAATTTGAGGCCTCGGGTGCGGAGTTTTTGACGTCGTCGCCCCTAACCAAATTGCGCGCACGCTTGTGCGCCGTTTTTACAAAGTTTTCAGATTGCCATTCGGGTTTGCATTTCTAGCTGAATTGGCCATAGAATCAATTATGTTGAAACGGTTTTTGAATTTGAGGCCTCGGGTGCGGAGTTTTTGACGTCGTCGCCCATAGTCAAATTGCGCGCACGCTTGTGCGCCGTTTTTACAAAGTTTTCAGATTGCCATTCGGGTTTGCATATCTAGCTGAATTGGCCATAGAATAAATTATGTCGAAACGGTTTTTGAATTTGAGGCCTCGAGTGCGGAGTTTTTGACGTCGTCGCCCATAGTCAAATTGCGCGCACGGTTGTGCGCCGTTTTTACAAAGTTTTCAGATTGCCTCTCGGGTTTGCATTTCTAGCTGAATTGGCCATAGAATCAATTGTGTCGAGACGGTTTTTGAATTTGAGGCCTCGGGTGCGGAGTTTTTGACTTCGTCGCCCATAGCCAAATTGCGCGCACGCTTGTGCGCCGTTTTTACAAAGTTTTCAAATTACCTCTCGGGTTTGCATTTCTAGCTAAAATTGGTCATATAATCAATTGTGTCGAGACGGTTTTTGAATTTGAGGCCTCGGGTGCGGAGTTTTTGACGTCGTCGCCCATATCCAAATTGCGCTCAGGCTTGTGCGCCGTTTTTACAAAGTTTTCAGATTGCCTCTCGGGTTTGAATTTCCCACTGAATTGGCCATAGAATCAATTGTGTCGAGACGGTTTTTGAATTTGAGGCCTCGGGTGCGGAGTTTTTGACATCGTCGCCCATAGTCAAATTGCGCGCACGCTTGTGCGCCGTTTTTACAAAGTTTTCAGATTGCCTCTCGGGTTTGCATTACTAGCTGAATTGGCCATATAATCAATTGTGTCGAGACGGTTTTTGAATTTGAGGCCTCGGGTGCGGAGTTTTTGACGTCGTCGCCCATAGCCAAATTGCGCGCACGCTTGTGCGCCGTTTTTACAAAGTTTTCAAATTGCCTCTCGGGTTTGCATTTCTAGCTAAAATTGGTCATATAATCAATTGTGTCGAGACGGTTTTTGAATTTGAGGCCTCGGGTGCGGAGTTTTTGACGTCGCCCATATCCAAATTGCGCGCAGGCTTGTGTGCCGTTTTTACAAAGTTTTCAGATTGCCTCTTGGGTTTGAATTTCCCACTGAATTGGCCATAGAATCAATTGTGTCGAGACGGTTTTTGAATTTGAGGCCTCGGGTGCGGAGTTTTTTACGTCGACGCCCATAGCCAAATTGCGCGCACGCTTGTGCGCCGTTTTTACAAAGTTTTCAGATTGCCTCTCGGGTTTGCATTTCTAGCTGAATTCGCCATAGAATCAATTTTGTCGAGATGGTTTTTGAATTTGAGGCCTCGGGTGCGGAGTTTTTGACGTCGTCGCCCCTAACCAAATTGCGCGCACGCTTGTGCGCCATTTTTATAAAGTTTTCAGATTGCCATTCGGGTTTGCATTTCTAGCTGAATTGGCCATAGAATCAATTGTGTCGAGACGGTTTTTGAATTTGAGGCCTCGGGTGCGGAGTTTTTGACGTCGTCGCCCATAGCCAAATTGCGCGCACGCTTGTGCGCCGTTTTTACAAAGTTTTCAGATTGCCTCTCGGGTTTGCATTTCTAGCTGAATTGGGCATAGAATCAATTGTGTTGAGACGGTTTTTGAATTTGAGGCCTCGGGTGCGGAGTTTTTGACGTCGTCGCCCATAGTCAAATTGCGCGCACGGTTGTGCGCCGTTTTTACAAAGTTTTCAGATTGCCTCTCGAGTTTGCATTTCTAGCTGAATTGGCCATAGAATCAATTTTTTTTGAGACGGTTTTTGAATTTGAGGCCTCGGGTGCGGAGTTTTTGACGTCGTCGCCCCTAACCAAATTGCGCGCACGCTTGTGCGCCGTTTTTACAAAGTTTTCAGATTGCCATTCGGGTTTGCATTTCTAGCTGAATTGGCCATAGAATCAATTATGTCGAAACGGTTTTTGAATTTGAGGCCTCGGGTGCGGAGTTTTTGACGTCGTCGCCCATAGTCAAATTGCGCGCACGGTTGTGCGCCGTTTTTACAAAGTTTTCAGATTGCCTCTCGGGTTTGCATTTCTAGCTGAATTGGCCATAGAATCAATTTTTTTGAGACGGTTTTTGAATTTGAGGCCTCGGGTGCAGAGTTTTTGACGTCGTCGCCCCTAACCAAATTGTGCGCACGCTTGTTCGCCGTTTTTACAAAGTTTTCAGATTGCCATTCGGGTTTGCATTTCTAGCTGAATTGGCCATAGAATCAATTGTGTCGAAACGGTTTTTGAATTTGAGGCCTCGGGTGCGGAGTTTTTGACGTCGTCGCCCATAGTCAAATTGCGCGCACGGTTGTGCGCCGTTTTTACAAAGTTTTCAGATTGCCTCTCGGGTTTGCATCTCCAGCTAAAATTGGTCATATAATCAATTGTGTCGAGATGGTTTTTGAATTTGAGGCCTCGGGTGCGGAGTTTTTGACGTCGCCCATATCCAAATTGCGCGCAGGCTTGTGTGCCGTTTTTACAAAGTTTTCAGATTGCCTCTTGGGTTTGAATTTCCCACTGAACTGGCCATAGAATCAATTGTGTCGAGACGGTTTTTGAATTTGAGGCCTCGGGTGCGGAGTTTTTTACGTCGACGCCCATAGCCAAATTGCGCGCACGCTTGTGCGCCGTTTTTACAAAGTTTTCAGATTGCCTCTCGGGTTTGCATTTCTAGCAGAATTCGCCATAGAATCAATTTTGTCGAGATGGTTTTTGAATTTGAGGCCTCGGGTGCGGAGTTTTTGACGTCGTCGCCCCTAACCAAATTGTGTGCACGCTTGTGCGCCGTTTTTACAAAGTTTTCAGATTGCCATTCGGGTTTGCATTTCTAGCTGAATTGGCCATAGAATCAATTGTGTCGAAACGGTTTTTGAATTTGAGGCCTCGGGTGCGGAGTTTTTGACGTCGTCGCCCATAGTCAAATTGCGCGCACGGTTGTGCGCCGTTTTTACAAAGTTTTCAGATTGCCTCTCGGGTTTGCATTTCTAGCTGAATTGGCCATAGAATCAATTGTGTCGAGACGGTTTTTGAATTTGAGGCCTCGGGTGCGGAGTTTTTGACGTCGTCGCCCATAGCCAAATTGCGCGCACGCTTGTGCGCCGTTTTTACAAAGTTTTCAGATTGCCATTCGGGTTTGCATTTCTAGCTGAATTGGCCATAGAATCAATTGTGTCGAGACGGTTTTTGAATTTGAGGCCTCGGGTGCGGAGTTTTTGACGTCGTCGCCCATAGCCAAATTGCGCGCACGCTTGTGCGCCGTTTTTACAAAGTTTTCAGATTGCCTCTCGGGTTTGCATTTCTAGCTGAATTGGGCATAGAATCAATTGTGTTGAGACGGTTTTTGAATTTGAGGCCTCGGGTGCGGAGTTTTTGACGTCGTCGCCCATAGTCAAATTGCGCGCACGGTTGTGCGCCGTTTTTACAAAGTTTTCAGATTCCCTCTCGAGTTTGCATTTCTAGCTGAATTGGCCATAGAATCAATTTTTTTGAGACGGTTTTTGAATTTGAGGCCTCGGGTGCGGAGTTTTTGACGTCGTCGCCCCTAACAAAATTGCGCGCACGCTTGTGCGTCGTTTTTACAAAGTTTTCAGATTGCCATTCGGGTTTGCATTTCTAGCTGAATTGGCCATAGAATCAATTATGTCGAAACGGTTTTTGAATTTGAGGCCTCGGGTGCGGAGTTTTTGACGTCGTCGCCCATAGTCAAATTGCGCGCACGGTTGTGCGCCGTTTTTACAAAGTTTTCAGATTGCCTCTCGGGTTTGCATTTCTAGCTGAATTGGCCATAGAATCAATTTTTTTGAGACGGTTTTTGAATTTGAGGCCTCGGGTGCGGAGTTTTTGACGTCGTCGCCCCTAACCAAATTGCGCGCACGCTTGTGCGCCGTTTTTACAAAGTTTTCAGATTGCCATTCGGGTTTGCATTTCTAGCTGAATTGGCCATAGAATCAATTGTGTCGAAACGGTTTTTGAATTTGAGGCCTCGGGTGCGGAGTTTTTGACGTCGTCGCCCATAGTCAAATTGCGCGCACGGTTGTGCGCCGTTTTTACAAAGTTTTCAGATTGCCTCTCGGGTTTGCATCTCCAGCTAAAATTGGTCATATAATCAATTGTGTCGAGATGGTTTTTGAATTTGAGGCCTCGGGTGCGGAGTTTTTGACGTCGCCCATATCCAAATTGCGCGCAGGCTTGTGTGCCGTTTTTACAAAGTTTTCAGATTGCCTCTTGGGTTTGAATTTCCCACTGAACTGGCCATAGAATCAATTGTGTCGAGATGGTTTTTGAATTTGAGGCCTCGGGTGCGGAGTTTTTTACGTCGACGCCCATAGCCAAATTGCGCGCACGCTTGTGCGCCGTTTTTACAAAGTTTTCAGATTGCCTCTCGGGTTTGCATTTCTAGCAGAATTCGCCATAGAATCAATTTTGTCGAGATGGTTTTTGAATTTGAGGCCTCGGGTGCGGAGTTTTTGACGTCGTCGCCCCTAACCAAATTGTGCGCACGCTTGTGCGCCGTTTTTACAAAGTTTTCAGATTGCCATTCGGGTTTGCATTTCTAGCTGAATTGGCCATAGAATCAATTGTGTCGAAACGGTTTTTGAATTTGAGGCCTCGGGTGCGGAGTTTTTGACGTCGTCGCCCATAGTCAAATTGCGCGCACGGTTGTGCGCCGTTTTTACAAAGTTTTCAGATTGCCTCTCGGGTTTGCATTTCTAGCTGAATTGGCCATAGAATTAATTGTGTCGAGACGATTTTTGAATTTGAGGCCTCGGGTGCGGAGTTTTTGACGTCGTCGCCCATAGCCAAATTGCGCGCACGCTTGTGCGCCGTTTTTACAAAGTTTTCAGATTGCCATTCGGGTTTGCATTTCTAGCTGAATTGGCCATAGAATCAATTTTTTTGAGACGGTTTTTGAATTTGAGGCCTCGGGTGCGGAGTTTTTGACGTCGTCGCCCCTAACCAAATTGCGCGCACGCTTGTGCGCCGTTTTTACAAAGTTTTCAGATTGCCTCTTGGGTTTGAATTTCCCACTGAACTGGCCATAGAATCAATTGTGTCGAGACGGTTTTTGAATTTGAGGCCTCGGGTGCGGAGTTTTTTACGTCGACGCCCATAGCCAAATTGCGCGCACGCTTGTGCGCCATTTTTACAAAGTTTTCAGATTGCCTCTCGGGTTTGCATTTCTAGCAGAATTCGCCATAGAATCAATTTTGTCGAGATGGTTTTTGAATTTGAGGCCTCGGGTGCGGAGTTTTTGACGTCGTCGCCCCTAACCAAATTGCGCGCACGCTTGTGCGCCGTTTTTACAAAGTTTTCAGATTGCCATTCGGGTTTGCATTTCTAGCTGAATTTGTCCATAGAATCAATTGTGTCGAAACGGTTTTTGAATTTGAGGCCTCGGGTGCGGAGTTTTTGACGTCGTCGCCCATAGTCAAATTGCGCGCACGGTTGTGCGCCGTTTTTACAAAGTTTTCAGATTGCCTCTCGGGTTTGCATTTCTAGCTGAATTGGCCATAGAATCAATTGTGTCGAGACGGTTTTTGAATTTGAGGCCTCGGGTGCGGAGTTTTTGACGTCGTCGCCCATAGCCAAATTGCGCGCACGCTTGTGCGCCGTTTTTACAAAGTTTTCAGATTGCCATTCGGGTTTGTATTTCTAGCTGAATTGGCCATAGAATCAATTGTGTCGAGACGGTTTTTGAATTTGAGGCCTCGGGTGCGGAGTTTTTGACGGCGTCGCCCATAGCCAAATTGCGCGCACGCTTGTGCGCCGTTTTTACAAAGTTTTCAGATTGCCTCTCGGGTTTGCATTTCTAGCTGAATTGGCCATAGAATCAATTGTGTTGAGACGGTTTTTGAATTTGAGGCCTCGGGTGCGGAGTTTTTGACGTCGTCGCCCATAGTCAAATTGCGCGCACGGTTGTGCGCCGTTTTTACAAAGTTTTCAGATTGCCTCTCGGGTTTGCATTTCTAGCTGAATTGGCCATAGAATCAATTTTTTTGAGACGGTTTTTGAATTTGAGGCCTCGGGTGCGGTGTTTTTGACGTCGTCGCCCCTAACCAAATTACGCGCACGCTTGTGCGCCGTTTTTACAAAGTTTTCAGATTGCCATTCGGGATTGCATTTCTAGCTGAATTGGCCATAGAATCAATTATGTCGAAACGGTTTTTGAATTTGAGGCCTCGGGTGCGGAGTTTTTGACGTCGTCGCCCATAGTCAAATTGCGCGCACGGTTGTGCGCCGTTTTTACAAAGTTTTCAGATTGCCTCTCGGGTTTGCATTTCAAGCTGAATTGGCCATAGAATCAATTGTGTCGAGACGGTTTTTGAATTTGAGGCCTCGGGTGCGGAGTTTTTGACGTCGTCGCCCATAGCCAAATTGCGCGCACGCTTGTGCGCCGTTTTTACAAAGTTTTCAGATTGCCTCTCGGGTTTGCATTTCTAGCTGAATTGGGCATAGAATCAATTGTGTTGAGACGGTTTTTGAATTTGAGGCCTCGGGTGCGGAGTTTTTGACGTCGTCGCCCATAGTCAAATTGCGCGCACGGTTGTGCGCCGTTTTTACAAAGTTTTCAGATTGCCTCTCGGGTTTGCATTTCTAGCTGAATTGGCCATAGAATCAATTTTTTTGAGACGGTTTTTGAATTTGAGGCCTCGGGTGCGGAGTTTTTGACGTCGTCGCCCATAGTCAAATTGCGCGCACGGTTGTGCGCCGTTTTTACAAAGTTTTCAGATTCCCTCTCGAGTTTGCATTTCTAGCTGAATTGGCCATAGAATCAATTTTTTTGAGACGGTTTTTGAATTTGAGGCCTCGGGTGCGGAGTTTTTGACGTCGTCGCCCCTAACAAAATTGCGCGCACGCTTGTGCGTCGTTTTTACAAAGTTTTCAGATTGCCATTCGGGTTTGCATTTCTAGCTGAATTGGCCATAGAATCAATTATGTCGAAACGGTTTTTGAATTTGAGGCCTCGGGTGCGGAGTTTTTGACGTCGTCGCCCATAGTCAAATTGCGCGCACGGTTGTGCGCCGTTTTTACAAAGTTTTCAGATTGCCTCTCGGGTTTGCATTTCTAGCTGAATTGGCCATAGAATCAATTTTTTTGAGACGGTTTTTGAATTTGAGGCCTCGGGTGCGGAGTTTTTGACGTCGTCGCCCCTAACCAAATTGCGCGCACGCTTGTGCGCCGTTTTTACAAAGTTTTCAGATTGCCATTCGGGTTTGCATTTCTAGCTGAATTGGCCATAGAATCAATTGTGTCGAAACGGTTTTTGAATTTGAGGCCTCGGGTGCGGAGTTTTTGACGTCGTCGCCCATAGTCAAATTGCGCGCACGGTTGTGCGCCGTTTTTACAAAGTTTTCAGATTGCCTCTCGGGTTTGCATCTCCAGCTAAAATTGGTCATATAATCAATTGTGTCGAGATGGTTTTTGAATTTGAGGCCTCGGGTGCGGAGTTTTTGACGTCGCCCATATCCAAATTGCGCGCAGGCTTGTGTGCCGTTTTTACAAAGTTTTCAGATTGCCTCTTGGGTTTGAATTTCCCACTGAACTGGCCATAGAATCAATTGTGTCGAGATGGTTTTTGAATTTGAGGCCTCGGGTGCGGAGTTTTTTACGTCGACGCCCATAGCCAAATTGCGCGCACGCTTGTGCGCCGTTTTTACAAAGTTTTCAGATTGCCTCTCGGGTTTGCATTTCTAGCAGAATTCGCCATAGAATCAATTTTGTCGAGATGGTTTTTGAATTTGAGGCCTCGGGTGCGGAGTTTTTGACGTCGTCGCCCCTAACCAAATTGTGCGCACGCTTGTGCGCCGTTTTTACAAAGTTTTCAGATTGCCATTCGGGTTTGCATTTCTAGCTGAATTGGCCATAGAATCAATTGTGTCGAAACGGTTTTTGAATTTGAGGCCTCGGGTGCGGAGTTTTTGACGTCGTCGCCCATAGTCAAATTGCGCGCACGGTTGTGCGCCGTTTTTACAAAGTTTTCAGATTGCCTCTCGGGTTTGCATTTCTAGCTGAATTGGCCATAGAATTAATTGTGTCGAGACGATTTTTGAATTTGAGGCCTCGGGTGCGGAGTTTTTGACGTCGTCGCCCATAGCCAAATTGCGCGCACGCTTGTGCGCCGTTTTTACAAAGTTTTCAGATTGCCATTCGGGTTTGCATTTCTAGCTGAATTGGCCATAGAATCAATTTTTTTGAGACGGTTTTTGAATTTGAGGCCTCGGGTGCGGAGTTTTTGACGTCGTCGCCCCTAACCAAATTGCGCGCACGCTTGTGCGCCGTTTTTACAAAGTTTTCAGATTGCCTCTTGGGTTTGAATTTCCCACTGAACTGGCCATAGAATCAATTGTGTCGAGACGGTTTTTGAATTTGAGGCCTCGGGTGCGGAGTTTTTTACGTCGACGCCCATAGCCAAATTGCGCGCACGCTTGTGCGCCATTTTTACAAAGTTTTCAGATTGCCTCTCGGGTTTGCATTTCTAGCAGAATTCGCCATAGAATCAATTTTGTCGAGATGGTTTTTGAATTTGAGGCCTCGGGTGCGGAGTTTTTGACGTCGTCGCCCCTAACCAAATTGCGCGCACGCTTGTGCGCCGTTTTTACAAAGTTTTCAGATTGCCATTCGGGTTTGCATTTCTAGCTGAATTTGTCCATAGAATCAATTGTGTCGAAACGGTTTTTGAATTTGAGGCCTCGGGTGCGGAGTTTTTGACGTCGTCGCCCATAGTCAAATTGCGCGCACGGTTGTGCGCCGTTTTTACAAAGTTTTCAGATTGCCTCTCGGGTTTGCATTTCTAGCTGAATTGGCCATAGAATCAATTGTGTCGAGACGGTTTTTGAATTTGAGGCCTCGGGTGCGGAGTTTTTGACGTCGTCGCCCATAGCCAAATTGCGCGCACGCTTGTGCGCCGTTTTTACAAAGTTTTCAGATTGCCATTCGGGTTTGTATTTCTAGCTGAATTGGCCATAGAATCAATTGTGTCGAGACGGTTTTTGAATTTGAGGCCTCGGGTGCGGAGTTTTTGACGGCGTCGCCCATAGCCAAATTGCGCGCACGCTTGTGCGCCGTTTTTACAAAGTTTTCAGATTGCCTCTCGGGTTTGCATTTCTAGCTGAATTGGCCATAGAATCAATTGTGTTGAGACGGTTTTTGAATTTGAGGCCTCGGGTGCGGAGTTTTTGACGTCGTCGCCCATAGTCAAATTGCGCGCACGGTTGTGCGCCGTTTTTACAAAGTTTTCAGATTGCCTCTCGGGTTTGCATTTCTAGCTGAATTGGCCATAGAATCAATTTTTTTGAGACGGTTTTTGAATTTGAGGCCTCGGGTGCGGTGTTTTTGACGTCGTCGCCCCTAACCAAATTACGCGCACGCTTGTGCGCCGTTTTTACAAAGTTTTCAGATTGCCATTCGGGATTGCATTTCTAGCTGAATTGGCCATAGAATCAATTATGTCGAAACGGTTTTTGAATTTGAGGCCTCGGGTGCGGAGTTTTTGACGTCGTCGCCCATAGTCAAATTGCGCGCACGGTTGTGCGCCGTTTTTACAAAGTTTTCAGATTGCCTCTCGGGTTTGCATTTCAAGCTGAATTGGCCATAGAATCAATTGTGTCGAGACGGTTTTTGAATTTGAGGCCTCGGGTGCGGAGTTTTTGACGTCGTCGCCCATAGCCAAATTGCGCGCACGCTTGTGCGCCGTTTTTACAAAGTTTTCAGATTGCCTCTCGGGTTTGCATTTCTAGCTGAATTGGGCATAGAATCAATTGTGTTGAGACGGTTTTTGAATTTGAGGCCTCGGGTGCGGAGTTTTTGACGTCGTCGCCCATAGTCAAATTGCGCGCACGGTTGTGCGCCGTTTTTACAAAGTTTTCAGATTGCCTCTCGGGTTTGCATTTCTAGCTGAATTGGCCATAGAATCAATTTTTTTGAGACGGTTTTTGAATTTGAGGCCTCGGGTGCGGAGTTTTTGACGTCGTCGCCCCTAACCAAATTGCGCGCACGCTTGTGCGCCGTTTTTACAAAGTTTTCAGATTGCCATTCGGGTTTGCATTTCTAGCTGAATTGGCCATAGAATCAATTATGTCGAAACGGTTTTTGAATTTGAGGCCTCGGGTGCGGAGTTTTTGACGTCGTCGCCCATAGTCAAATTGCGCGCACGGTTGTGCGCCGTTTTTACAAAGTTTTCAGATTGCCTCTCGGGTTTGCATTTCTAGCTGAATTGGCCATAGAATCAATTTTTTTAGACGGTTTTTGAATTTGAGGCCTCGGGTGCGGAGTTTTTGACGTCGTCGCCCCTAACCAAATTGCGCGCACGCTTGTGCGCCGTTTTTACAAAGTTTTCAGATTGCCATTCGGGTTTGCATTTCTAGCTGAATTGGCCATAGAATCAATTGTGTCGAAACGGTTTTTGAATTTGAGGCCTCGGGTGCGGAGTTTTTGACGTCGTCGCCCATAGTCAAATTGCGCGCACGGTTGTGCGCCGTTTTTACAAAGTTTTCAGATTGCCTCTCGGGTTTGCATTTCTAGCTAAAATTGGTCATATAATCAATTGTGTCGAGACGGTTTTTGAATTTGAGGCCTCGGGTGCGGAGTTTTTTACGTCGCCCATATCCAAATTGCGCGCAGGCTTGTGTACCGTTTTTACAAAGTTTTCAGATTGCCTCTTGGGTTTGAATTTCCCACTGAATTGGCCATAGAATCAATTGTGTCGAGACGGTTTTTGAATTTGAGGCCTCGGGTGCGGAGTTTTTTACGTCGACGCCCATAGTCAAATTGCGCGCACGGTTGTGCGCCGTTTTTACAAAGTTTTCAGATTGCCTCTCGGGTTTGCATCTCTAGCTGAATTGGCCATAGAATCAATTTTTTTGAGACGGTTTTTGAATTTGAGGCCTCGGGTGCGGAGTTTTTGACGTCGTCGCCCCTAACCAAATTGCGCGCACGCTTGTGCGCCGTTTTTACAAAGTTTTCAGATTGCCATTCGGGTTTGCATTTCTAGCTGAATTGGCCATAGAATCAATTGTGTCGAAACGGTTTTTGAATTTGAGGCCTCGGGTGCGGAGTTTTTGACGTCGTCGCCCATAGTCAAATTGCGCGCACGGTTGTGCGCCGTTTTTACAAAGTTTTCAGATTGCCTCTCGGGTTTGCATTTCTAGCTGAATTGGCCATAGAATCAATTTTTTTAGACGGTTTTTGAATTTGAGGCCTCGGGTGCGGAGTTTTTGACGTCGTCGCCCCTAACCAAATTGCGCGCACGCTTGTGCGCCGTTTTTACAAAGTTTTCAGATTGCCATTCGGGTTTGCATTTCTAGCTGAATTGGCCATAGAATCAATTGTGTCGAAACGGTTTTTGAATTTGAGGCCTCGGGTGCGGAGTTTTTGACGTCGTCGCCCATAGTCAAATTGCGCGCACGGTTGTGCGCCGTTTTTACAAAGTTTTCAGATTGCCTCTCGGGTTTGCATTTCTAGCTAAAATTGGTCATATAATCAATTGTGTCGAGACGGTTTTTGAATTTGAGGCCTCGGGTGCGGAGTTTTTAACGTCGCCCATATCCAAATTGCGCGCAGGCTTGTGTACCGTTTTTACAAAGTTTTCAGATTGCCTCTTGGGTTTGAATTTCCCACTGAATTGGCCATAGAATCAATTGTGTCGAGACGGTTTTTGAATTTGAGGCCTCGGGTGCGGAGTTTTTTACGTCGACGCCCATAGCCAAATTGCGCGCACGCTTGTGCGCCGTTTTTACAAAGTTTTCAGATTGCCTCTCGGGTTTTGCATTTCTAGCAGAATTCGCCATAGAATCAATTTTGTCGAGATGGTTTTTGAATTTGAGGCCTCGGGTGCGGAGTTTTTGACGTCGTCGCCCCTAACCAAATTGCGCGCACGCTTGTGCGCCGTTTTTACAAAGTTTTCAGATTGCCATTCGGGTTTGCATTTCTAGCTGAATTGGCCATAAATCAATTGTGTCGAAACGGTTTTTGAATTTGAGGCCTCGGGTGCGGAGTTTTTGACGTCGTCGCCCATAGTCAAATTGCGCGCACGGTTGTGCGCCGTTTTTACAAAGTTTTCAGATTGCCTCTCAGGTTTGCATTTCTAGCTGAATTAGCCATAGAATCAATTGTGTCGAGACGGTTTTTGAATTTGAGGCCTCGGGTGCGGAGTTTTTGACGTCGTCGCCCATAGCCAAATTGCGCGCACGCTTGAGCGCCGTTTTTACAAAGTTTTCAGATTGCCTCTCGGGTTTGCATTTCTAGCAGAATTGGCCATAGAATCAATTGTGTTGAGACGGTTTTTGAATTTGAGGCCTCGGGTGCGGAGTTTTTGACGTCGTCGCCCATAGTCAAATTGCGCGCACGGTTGTGCGCCGTTTTTACAAAGTTTTCAGATTGCCTCTCGGGTTTGCATCTCTAGCTGAATTGGCCATAGAATCAATTTTTTTGAGACGGTTTTTGAATTTGAGGCCTCGGGTGCGGAGTTTTTGACGTCGTCGCCCCTAACCAAATTGCGCGCACGCTTGTGCGCCGTTTTTACAAAGTTTTCAGATTGCCATTCGGGTTTGCATTTCTAGCTGAATTGGCCATAGAATCAATTATGTCGAAACGGTTTTTGAATTTGAGGCCTCGGGTGCGGAGTTTTTGACGTCGTCGCCCATAGTCAAATTGCGCGCACGGTTGTGCGCCGTTTTTACAAAGTTTTCAGATTGCCTCTCGGGTTTGCATTTCTAGCTGAATTGGCCATAGAATCAATTTTTTTGAGACGGTTTTTGAATTTGAGGCCTCGGGTGCGGAGTTTTTGACGTCGTCGCCCCTAACCAAATTGCGCGCACGCTTGTGCGCCGTTTTTACAAAGTTTTCAGATTGCCATTCGGGTTTGCATTTCTAGCTGAATTGGCCATAGAATCAATTATGTCGAAACGGTTTTTGAATTTGAGGCCTCGGGTGCGGAGTTTTTGACGTCGTCGCCCATAGTCAAATTGCGCGCACGCTTGTGCGCCGTTTTTACAAAGTTTTCAGATTGCCATTCGGGTTTGCATTTCTAGCTGAATTGGCCATAGAATCAATTATGTCGAAACGGTTTTTGAATTTGAGGCCTCGGGTGCGGAGTTTTTGACGTCGTCGCCCATAGTCAAATTGCGCGCACGGTTGTGCGCCGTTTTTACAAACTTTTCAGATTGCCTCTCGGGTTTGCATTTCTAGCTGAATTGGCCATAGAATCAATTGTGTCGAGACGGTTTTTGAATTTGAGGCCTCGGGTGCAGAGTTTTTGACTTCGTCGCCCATAGCCAAATTGCGCGCACGCTTGTGCGCCGTTTTTACAAAGTTTTCAAATTGCCTCTCGGGTTTGCATTTCTAGCTAAAATTGGTCATATAATCAATTGTGTCGAGAAGGTTTTTGAATTTGAGGCCTCGGGTGCGGAGTTTTTGACGTCGTCGCCCATATCCAAATTGCGCTCAGGCTTGTGCGCCGTTTTTACAAAGTTTTCAGATTGCCTCTCGGGTTTGAATTTCCCACTGAATTGGCCATAGAATCAATTGTGTCGAGACGGTTTTTGAATTTGAGGCCTCGGGTGCGGAGTTTTTGACGTCGTCGCCCATAGTCAAATTGCGCGCACGGTTGTGCGCCGTTTTTACAAAGTTTTCAGATTGCCTCTCGGGTTTGCATTTCTAGCTGAATTGGCCATAGAATCAATTTTTTTGAGACGGTTTTTGAATTTGAGGCCTCGGGTGCGGAGTTTTTGACGTCGTCGCCCCTAACCAAATTGCGCGCACGCTTGTGCGCCGTTTTTACAAAGTTTTCAGATTGCCATTCGGGTTTGCATTTCTAGCTGAATTGGCCATAGAATCAATTATGTCGAAACGGTTTTTGAATTTGAGGCCTCGGGTGCGGAGTTTTTGACGTCGTCGCCCATAGTCAAATTGCGCGCACGCTTGTGCGCAGTTTTTACAAAGTTTTCAGATTGCCATTCGGGTTTGCATTTCTAGCTGAATTGGCCATAGAATCAATTATGTCGAAACGGTTTTTGAATTTGAGGCCTCGGGTGCGGAGTTTTTGACGTCGTCGCCCATAGTCAAATTGCGCGCACGGTTGTGCGCCGTTTTTACAAAGTTTTCAGATTGCCTCTCGGGTTTGCATTTCTAGCTGAATTGGCCATAGAATCAATTGTGTCGAGACGGTTTTTGAATTTGAGGCCTCGGGTGCGGAGTTTTTGACTTCGTCGCCCATAGCCAAATTGCGCGCACGCTTGTGCGCCGTTTTTACAAAGTTTTCAAATTGCCTCTCGGGTTTGCATTTCTAGCTAAAATTGGTCATATAATCAATTGTGTCGAGAAGGTTTTTGAATTTGAGGCCTCGGGTGCGGAGTTTTTGACGTCGTCGCCCATATCCAAATTGCGCTCAGGCTTGTGCGCCGTTTTTACAAAGTTTTCAGATTGCCTCTCGGATTTGAATTTCCCACTGAATTGGCCATAGAATCAATTGTGTCGAGACGGTTTTTGAATTTGAGGCCTCGGGTGCGGAGTTTTTGACGTCGTCGCCCATAGTCAAATTGCGCGCACGGTTGTGCGCCGTTTTTACAAAGTTTTCAGATTGCCTCTCGGGTTTGCATTTCTAGCTGAATTGGCCATAGAATCAATTTTTTTGAGACGGTTTTTGAATTTGAGGCCTCGGGTGCGGAGTTTTTGACGTCGTCGCCCCTAACCAAATTGCGCGCACGCTTGTGCGCCGTTTTTACAAAGTTTTCAGATTGCCATTCGGGTTTGCATTTCTAGCTGAATTGGCCATAGAATCAATTATGTCGAAACGGTTTTTGAATTTGAGGCCTCGGGTGCGGAGTTTTTGACGTCGTCGCCCATAGTCAAATTGCGCGCACGCTTGTGCGCAGTTTTTACAAAGTTTTCAGATTGCCATTCGGGTTTGCATTTCTAGCTGAATTGGCCATAGAATCAATTATGTCGAAACGGTTTTTGAATTTGAGGCCTCGGGTGCGGAGTTTTTGACGTCGTCGCCCATAGTCAAATTGCGCGCACGGTTGTGCGCCGTTTTTACAAAGTTTTCAGATTGCCTCTCGGGTTTGCATTTCTAGCTGAATTGGCCATAGAATCAATTGTGTCGAGACGGTTTTTGAATTTGAGGCCTCGGGTGCGGAGTTTTTGACTTCGTCGCCCATAGCCAAATTGCGCGCACGCTTGTGCGCCGTTTTTACAAAGTTTTCAAATTGCCTCTCGGGTTTGCATTTCTAGCTAAAATTGGTCATATAATCAATTGTGTCGAGAAGGTTTTTGAATTTGAGGCCTCGGGTGCGGAGTTTTTGACGTCGTCGCCCATATCCAAATTGCGCTCAGGCTTGTGCGCCGTTTTTACAAAGTTTTCAGATTGCCTCTCGGATTTGAATTTCCCACTGAATTGGCCATAGAATCAATTGTGTCGAGACGGTTTTTGAATTTGAGGCCTCGGGTGCGGAGTTTTTGACGTCGTCGCCCATAGTCAAATTGCGCGCACGGTTGTGCGCCGTTTTTACAAAGTTTTCAGATTGCCTCTCGGGTTTGCATTTCTAGCTGAATTGGCCATAGAATCAATTTTTTTGAGACGGTTTTTGAATTTGAGGCCTCGGGTGCGGAGTTTTTGACGTCGTCGCCCCTAACCAAATTGCGCGCACGCTTGTGCGCCGTTTTTACAAAGTTTTCAGATTGCCATTCGGGTTTGCATTTCTAGCTGAATTGGCCATAGAATCAATTATGTCGAAACGGTTTTTGAATTTGAGGCCTCGGGTGCGGAGTTTTTGACGTCGTCGCCCATAGGCAAATTGCGCGCACGCTTGTGCGCCGTTTTTACAAAATTTTCAGATTGCCATTCGGGTTTGCATTTCTAGCTGAATTGGCCATAGAATCAATTATGTCGAAACAGTTTTTGAATTTGAGGCCTCGGGTGCGGAGTTTTTGACGTCGTCGCCCATAGTCAAATTGCGCGCACGGTTGTGCGCCGTTTTTACAAAGTTTTCAGATTGCCTCTCGGGTTTGCATTTCTAGCTGAATTGGCCATAGAATCAATTGTGTCGAGACGGTTTTTGAATTTGAGGCCTCGGGTGCGGAGTTTTTGACTTCGTCGCCCATAGCCAAATTGCGCACACGCTTGTGCGCCGTTTTTACAAAGTTTTCAAATTGCCTCTCGGGTTTGCATTGCTAGCTAAAATTGGTCATATAATCAATTGTGTCGAGACGGTTTTTGAATTTGAGGCCTCGGGTGCGGAGTTTTTGACGTCGTTGCCCATATCCAAATTGCGCTCAGGCTTGTGCGCCGTTTTTACAAAGTTTTCAGATTGCCTCTCGGGTTTGAATTTCCCACTGAATTGGCCACAGAATCAATTGTGTCGAGACGGTTTTTGAATTTGAGGCCTCGGGTGCGGAGTTTTTGACATCGTCGCCCATAGTCAAATTGCGCGCACGCTTGTGCGCTGTTTTTACAAAGTTTTCAGATTCCCATTCGGGTTTGCATTTCTAGCTGAATTGGCCATAGAATCAATTATGTCGAAACGGTTTTTGAATTTGAGGCCTCGGGTGCGGAGTTTTTGACGTCGTCGCCCATAGTCAAATTGCGCGCACGGTTGTGCGCCGTTTTTACAAAGTTTTCAGATTGCATCTCGGGTTTGCATTTCTAGGTGAATTGGCCATAGAATCAATTGTGTCGAGACGGTTTTTGAATTTGAGGCCTCGGGTGCGGAGTTTTTGACTTCGTCGCCCATAGCCAAATTGCGCGCACGCTTGTGCGCCGTTTTTACAAAGTTTTCAAATTGCCTCTCGGGTTTGCATTTCTAGCTAAAATTGGTCATATAATCAATTGTGTCGAGACGGTTTTTGAATTTGAGGCCTCGGGTGCGGAGTTTTTGACGTCGTCGCCCATATCCAAATTGCGCTCAGGCTTGTGCGCCGTTTTTACAAAGTTTTCAGATTGCCTCTCGGGTTTGAATATCCCACTGAATTGGCCATAGATTCAATTGTGTCGAGACGGTTTTTGAATTTGAGGCCTCGGGTGTGGAGTTTTTGACGTCGTCGCCCTTAGCCAAATTGCGCGCACGCTTGTGCGCCGTTTTTACAAAGTTTTCAGATTGCCTCTCGGGTTTGCATTACTAGCTGAATTGGCCATAGAATCAATTGTGTCGAGACGGTTTTTGAATTTGAGGCCTCGGGTGCGGAGTTTTTGACGTCGTCGCCCATAGCCAAATTGCGCGCACGCTTGTGCGCCGTTTTTACAAAGTTTTCATATTGCCTCTCGGGTTTGCATTTCTAGCTAAAATTGGTCATCTAATCAATTTTGTCAAGACGGTTTTTGAATTTGAGGCCTCGGGTGCGGAGTTTTTGACGTCGCCCATATCCAAATTGCACGCAGGCTTGTGTGCCGTTTTTACAAAGTTTTCAGATTGCCTCTTGGGTTTGAATTTCCCACTGAATTGGCCATAGAATCAATTGTGTCGAGACGGTTTTTGAATTTGAGGCCTCGGGTGCGGAGTTTTTTACGTCGACGCCCATAGCCAAATTGCGCGCACGCTTGTGCGCCGTTTTTACAAAGTTTTCAGATTGCCTCTCGGGTTTGCATTACTAGCTGAATTGGCCATAGAATCAATTTTTTTGAGACGGTTTTTGAATTTGAGGCCTCGGGTGCGGAGTTTTTGACGTCGTCGCCCCTAACCAAATTGCGCGCACGCTTGTGCGCCGTTTTTACAAAGTTTTCAGATTGCCATTCGGGTTTGCATTTCTAGCTGAATTGGCCATAGAATCAATTATGTCGAAACGGTTTTTGAATTTGAGGCCTCGGGTGCGGAGTTTTTGACGTCGTCGCCCATAGTCAAATTGCGCGCACGCTTGTGCGCCGTTTTTACAAAATTTTCAGATTGCCATTCGGGTTTGCATTTCTAGCTGAATTGGCCATAGAATCAATTATGTCGAAACAGTTTTTGAATTTGAGGCCTCGGGTGCGGAGTTTTTGACGTCGTCGCCCATAGTCAAATTGCGCGCACGGTTGTGCGCCGTTTTTACAAAGTTTTCAGATTGCCTCTCGGGTTTGCATTTCTAGCTGAATTGGCCATAGAATCAATTGTGTCGAGACGGTTTTTGAATTTGAGGCCTCGGGTGCGGAGTTTTTGACTTCGTCGCCCATAGCCAAATTGCGCACACGCTTGTGCGCCGTTTTTACAAAGTTTTCAAATTGCCTCTCGGGTTTGCATTTCTAGCTAAAATTGGTCATATAATCAATTGTGTCGAGACGGTTTTTGAATTTGAGGCCTCGGGTGCGGAGTTTTTGACGTCGTCGCCCATATCCAAATTGCGCTCAGGCTTGTGCGTCGTTTTTACAAAGTTTTCAGATTGCCTCTCGGGTTTGAATTTCCCACTGAATTGGCCACAGAATCAATTGTGTCGAGACGGTTTTTGAATTTGAGGCCTCGGGTGCGGAGTTTTTGACATCGTCGCCCATAGTCAAATTGCGCGCACGCTTGTGCGCTGTTTTTACAAAGTTTTCAGATTGCCATTCGGGTTTGCATTTCTAGCTGAATTGGCCATAGAATCAATTATGTCGAAACGGTTTTTGAATTTGAGGCCTCGGGTGCGGAGTTTTTGACGTCGTCGCCCATAGTCAAATTGCGCGCACGGTTGTGCGCCGTTTTTACAAAGTTTTCAGATTGCATCTCGGGTTTGCATTTCTAGCTGATTGGCCATAGAATAGATTGTGTCGAGACGGTTTTTGAATTTGAGGCCTCGGGTGCGGAGTTTTTGACTTCGTCGCCCATAGCCAAATTGCGCGCACGCTTGTGCGCCGTTTTTACAAAGTTTTCAAATTGCCTCTCGGGTTTGCATTTCTAGCTAAAATTGGTCATATAATCAATTGTGTCGAGACGGTTTTTGAATTTTAGGCCTCGGGTGCGGAGTTTTTGACGTCGTCGCCCATATCCAAATTGCGCTCAGGCTTGTGCGCCGTTTTTACAAAGTTTTCAGATTGCCTCTCGGGTTTGAATTTCCCACTGAATTGGCCATAGATTCAATTGTGTCGAGACGGTTTTTGAATTTGAGGCCTCGGGTGTGGAGTTTTTGACGTCGTCGCCCTTAGCCAAATTGCGCGCACGCTTGTGCGCCGTTTTTACAAAGTTTTCAGATTGCCTCTCGGGTTTGCATTACTAGCTGAATTGGCCATAGAATCAATTGTGTCGATACGGTTTTTGAATTTGAGGCCTCGGGTGCGGAGTTTTTGACGTCGCCCATATCCAAATTGCACGCAGGCTTGTGTGCCGTTTTTACAAAGTTTTCAGATTGCCTCTTGGGTTTGAATTTCCCACTGAATTGGCCATAGAATCAATTGTGTCGAGACGGTTTTTGAATTTGAGGCCTCGGGTGCGGAGTTTTTTACGTCGACGCCCATAGCCAAATTGCGCGCACGCTTGTGCGCCGTTTTTACAAAGTTTTCAGATTGCCTCTCGGGTTTGCATTTCTAGCTGAATTCGCCATAGAATCAATTTTGTCGAGATGGTTTTTGAATTTGAGGCCTCGGGTGCGGAGTTTTTGACGTCGTCGCCCCTAACCAAATTGCGCGCACGCTTGTGCGCCGTTTTTACAAAGTTTTCAGATTGCCATTCGGGTTTGCATTTCTAGCTGAATTGGCCATAGAATCAATTATGTCGAAACGGTTTTTGAATTTGAGGCCTCGGGTGCGGAGTTTTTGACGTCGTCGCCCATAGTCAAATTGCGCGCACGCTTGTGCGCCGTTTTTACAAAATTTTCAGATTGCCATTCGGGTTTGCATTTCTAGCTGAATTGGCCATAGAATCAATTATGTCGAAACAGTTTTTGAATTTGAGGCCTCGGGTGCGGAGTTTTTGACGTCGTCGCCCATAGTCAAATTGCGCGCACGGTTGTGCGCCGTTTTTACAAAGTTTTCAGATTGCCTCTCGGGTTTGCATTTCTAGCTGAATTGGCCATAGAATCAATTGTGTCGAGACGGTTTTTGAATTTGAGGCCTCGGGTGCGGAGTTTTTGACTTCGTCGCCCATAGCCAAATTGCGCACACGCTTGTGCGCCGTTTTTACAAAGTTTTCAAATTGCCTCTCGGGTTTGCATTTCTAGCTAAAATTGGTCATATAATCAATTGTGTCGAGACGGTTTTTGAATTTGAGGCCTCGGGTGCGGAGTTTTTGACGTCGTCGCCCATATCCAAATTGCGCTCAGGCTTGTGCGTCGTTTTTACAAAGTTTTCAGATTGCCTCTCGGGTTTGAATTTCCCACTGAATTGGCCACAGAATCAATTGTGTCGAGACGGTTTTTGAATTTGAGGCCTCGGGTGCGGAGTTTTTGACATCGTCGCCCATAGTCAAATTGCGCGCACGCTTGTGCGCTGTTTTTACAAAGTTTTCAGATTGCCATTCGGGTTTGCATTTCTAGCTGAATTGGCCATAGAATCAATTATGTCGAAACGGTTTTTGAATTTGAGGCCTCGGGTGCGGAGTTTTTGACGTCGTCGCCCATAGTCAAATTGCGCGCACGGTTGTGCGCCGTTTTTACAAAGTTTTCAGATTGCATCTCGGGTTTGCATTTCTAGCTGATTGGCCATAGAATAGATTGTGTCGAGACGGTTTTTGAATTTGAGGCCTCGGGTGCGGAGTTTTTGACTTCGTCGCCCATAGCCAAATTGCGCGCACGCTTGTGCGCCGTTTTTACAAAGTTTTCAAATTGCCTCTCGGGTTTGCATTTCTAGCTAAAATTGGTCATATAATCAATTGTGTCGAGACGGTTTTTGAATTTGAGGCCTCGGGTGCGGAGTTTTTGACGTCGTCGCCCATATCCAAATTGCGCTCAGGCTTGTGCGCCGTTTTTACAAAGTTTTCAGATTGCCTCTCGGGTTTGAATTTCCCACTGAATTGGCCATAGATTCAATTGTGTCGAGACGGTTTTTGAATTTGAGGCCTCGGGTGTGGAGTTTTTGACGTCGTCGCCCTTAGCCAAATTGCGCGCACGCTTGTGCGCCGTTTTTACAAAGTTTTCAGATTGCCTCTCGGGTTTGCATTACTAGCTGAATTGGCCATAGAATCAATTGTGTCGATACGGTTTTTGAATTTGAGGCCTCGGGTGCGGAGTTTTTGACGTCGTCGCCCATAGCCAAATTGCGCGCACGCTTGTGCGCCGTTTTTACAAAGTTTTCAAATTGCCTCTCGGGTTTGCATTTCTAGCTAAAATTGGTCATATAATCAATTGTGTCGAGACGGTTTTTGAATTTGAGGCCTCGGGTGCGGAGTTTTTGACGTCGCCCATATCCAAATTGCACGCAGGCTTGTGTGCCGTTTTTACAAAGTTTTCAGATTGCCTCTTGGGTTTGAATTTCCCACTGAATTGGCCATAGAATCAATTGTGTCGAGACGGTTTTTGAATTTGAGGCCTCGGGTGCGGAGTTTTTTACGTCGACGCCCATAGCCAAATTGCGCGCACGCTTGTGCGCCGTTTTTACAAAGTTTTCAGATTGCCTCTCGGGTTTGCATTTCTAGCTGAATTCGCCATAGAATCAATTTTGTCGAGATGGTTTTTGAATTTGAGGCCTCGGGTGCGGAGTTTTTGACGTCGTCGCCCCTAACCAAATTGCGCGCACGCTTGTGCGCCGTTTTTACAAAGTTTTCAGATTGCCATTCGGGTTTGCATTTCTAGCTGAATTGGCCATAGAATCAATTGTGTCGAAACGGTTTTTGAATTTGAGGCCTCGGGTGCGGAGTTTTTGACGTCGTCGCCCATAGTCAAATTGCGCGCACGGTTGTGCGCCGTTTTTACAAAGTTTTCAGATTGCCTCTCGGGTTTGCATTTCTAGCTGAATTGGCCATAGAATCAATTGTGTCGAGACGGTTTTTTAATTTGAGGCCTCGGGTGCGGAGTTTTTGACGTCGTCGCCCATAGCCAAATTGCGCTCACGCTTGTGCGCCGTTTTTACAAAGTTTTCAGATTGCCTCTCGGGTTTGCATTTCTAGCTGAATTGGCCATAGAATCAATTGTGTTGAGACGGTTTTTGAATTTGAGGCCTCGGGTGCGGAGTTTTTGACGTCGTCGCCCATAGTCAAATTGCGCGCACGGTTGTGCGCCGTTTTTACAAAGTTTTCAGATTGCCTCTCGGGTTTGCACTTCTAGCTGAATTGGCCATAGAATCAATTTTTTTGAGACGGTTTTTGAATTTGAGGCCTCGGGTGCGGAGTTTTTGACGTCGTCGCCCCTAACCAAATTGCGCGCACGCTTGTGCGCCGTTTTTACAAAGTTTTCAGATTTCCATTCGGGTTTGCATTTCTAGCTGAATTGGCCATAGAATCAATTATGTCGAAACGGTTTTTGAATTTGAGGCCTCGGGTGCGGAGTTTTTGACGTCGTCGCCCATAGTCAAATTGCGCGCACGGTTGTGCGCCGTTTTTACAAAGTTTTCAGATTGCCTCTCGGGTTTGCATCTCTAGCTGAATTGGCCATAGAATCAATTGTGTCGAGACGGTTTTTGAATTTGAGGCCTCGGGTGCGGAGTTTTTGACGTCGTCGCCCATAGCCAAATTGCGCGCACGCTTGTGCGCCGTTTTTACAAAGTTTTCAGATTGCCTCTCGGGTTTGCATTTCTAGCTGAATTGGCCATATAATCAATTGTGTTGAGACGGTTTTTGAATTTGAGGCCTCGGGTGCGGAGTTTTTGACGTCGTCGCCCATAGTCAAATTGCGCGCACGCTTGTGCGCCGTTTTTACAAAGTTTAAAGATTGCCTCTCGGGTTTGCATTTCTAGCTGAATTCGCCATAGAATCAATTTTGTCGAGATGGTTTTTGAATTTGAGGCCTCGGGTGCGGAGTGTTTGACGTCGTCGCCCCTAACCAAATTGCGCGCACGCTTGTGCGCCGTTTTTACAAAGTTTTCAGATTGCCATTCGGGTTTGCATTTCTAGCTGAATTGGCCATAGAATCAATTGTGTCGAAACGGTTTTTGAATTTGAGGCCTCGGGTGCGGAGTTTTTGACGTCGTCGCCCATAGTCAAATTGCGCGCACGGTTGTGCGCCGTTTTTACAAAGTTTTCAGATTGCCTCTCGGGTTTGCATTTCTAGCTGAATTGGCCATAGAATCAATTGTGTCGAGACGGTTTTTGAATTTGAGGCCTCGGGTGCGGAGTTTTTGACTTCGTCGCCCATAGCCAAATTGCGCGCACGCTTGTGCGCCGTTTTTACAAAGTTTTCAAATTGCCTCTCGGGTTTGCATTTCTAGCTAAAATTGGTCATATAATCAATTGTGTCGAGACGGTTTTTGAATTTGAGGCCTCGGGTGCGGAGTTTTTGACGTCGTCGCCCATATCCAAATTGCGCTCAGGCTTGTGCGCCGTTTTTACAAAGTTTTCAGATTGCCTCTCGGGTTTGAATTTCCCACTGAATTGGCCATAGAATCAATTGTGTCGAGACGGTTTTTGAATTTGAGGCCTCGGGTGCGGAGTTTTTGACATCGTCGCCCATAGTCAAATTGCGCGCACGCTTGTGCGCCGTTTTTACAAAGTTTTCAGATTGCCATTCGGGTTTGCATTTCTAGCTGAATTGGCCATAGAATCAATTATGTCGAAACGGTTTTTGAATTTGAGGCCTCGGGTGCGGAGTTTTTGACGTCGTCGCCCATAGTCAAATTGCGCGCACGGTTGTGCGCCGTTTTTACAAAGTTTTCAGATTGCATCTCGGGTTTGCATTTCTAGCTGAATTGGCCATAGAATCAATTGTGTCGAGACGGTTTTTGAATTTGAGGCCTCGGGTGCGGAGTTTTTGACTTCGTCGCCCATAGCCAAATTGCGCGCACGCTTGTGCGCCGTTTTTACAAAGTTTTCAAATTGCCTCTCGGGTTTGCATTTCTAGCTAAAATTGGTCATATAATCAATTGTGTCGAGACGGTTTTTGAATTTGAGGCCTCGGGTGCGGAGTTTTTGACGTCGTCGCCCATAGTCAAATTGCGCGCACGGTTGTGCGCCGTTTTTACAAAGTTTTCAGATTGCCTCTCGGGTTTGCATTTCTAGCTGAATTGGCCATAGAATCAATTGTGTCGAGACGGTTTTTTAATTTGAGGCCTCGGGTGCGGAGTTTTTGACGTCGTCGCCCATAGCCAAATTGCGCTCACGCTTGTGCGCCGTTTTTACAAAGTTTTCAGATTGCCTCTCGGGTTTGCATTTCTAGCTGAATTGGCCATAGAATCAATTGTGTTGAGACGGTTTTTGAATTTGAGGCCTCGGGTGCGGAGTTTTTGACGTCGTCGCCCATAGTCAAATTGCGCGCACGGTTGTGCGCCGTTTTTACAAAGTTTTCAGATTGCCTCTCGGGTTTGCACTTCTAGCTGAATTGGCCATAGAATAAATTTTTTTGAGACGGTTTTTGAATTTGAGGCCTCGGGTGCGGAGTTTTTGACGTCGTCGCCCCTAACCAAATTGCGCGCACGCTTGTGCGCCGTTTTTACAAAGTTTTCAGATTTCCATTCGGGTTTGCATTTCTAGCTGAATTGGCCATAGAATCAATTATGTCGAAACGGTTTTTGAATTTGAGGCCTCGGGTGCGGAGTTTTTGACGTCGTCGCCCATAGTCAAATTGCGCGCACGGTTGTGCGCCGTTTTTACAAAGTTTTCAGATTGCCTCTCGGGTTTGCATCTCTAGCTGAATTGGCCATAGAATCAATTGTGTCGAGACGGTTTTTGAATTTGAGGCCTCGGGTGCGGAGTTTTTGACGTCGTCGCCCATAGCCAAATTGCGCGCACGCTTGTGCGCCGTTTTTACAAAGTTTTCAGATTGCCTCTCGGGTTTGCATTTCTAGCTGAATTGGCCATATAATCAATTGTGTTGAGACGGTTTTTGAATTTGAGGCCTCGGGTGCGGAGTTTTTGACGTCGTCGCCCATAGTCAAATTGCGCGCACGCTTGTGCGCCGTTTTTACAAAGTTTTCAGATTGCCTCTCGGGTTTGCATTTCTAGCTGAATTCGCCATAGAATCAATTTTGTCGAGATGGTTTTTGAATTTGAGGCCTCGGGTGCGGAGTGTTTGACGTCGTCGCCCCTAACCAAATTGCGCGCACGCTTGTGCGCCGTTTTTACAAAGTTTTCAGATTGCCATTCGGGTTTGCATTTCTAGCTGAATTGGCCATAGAATCAATTGTGTCGAAACGGTTTTTGAATTTGAGGCCTCGGGTGCGGAGTTTTTGACGTCGTCGCCCATAGTCAAATTGCGCGCACGGTTGTGCGCCGTTTTTACAAAGTTTTCAGATTGCCTCTCGGGTTTGCATTTCTAGCTGAATTGGCCATAGAATCAATTGTGTCGAGACGGTTTTTGAATTTGAGGCCTCGGGTGCGGAGTTTTTGACTTCGTCGCCCATAGCCAAATTGCGCGCACGCTTGTGCGCCGTTTTTACAAAGTTTTCAAATTGCCTCTCGGGTTTGCATTCCTAGCTAAAATTGGCCATATAATCAATTGTGTCGAGACGGTTTTTGAATTTGAGGCCTCGGGTGCGGAGTTTTTGACGTCGTCGCCCATATCCAAATTGCGCTCAGGCTTGTGCGCCGTTTTTACAAAGTTTTCAGATTGCCTCTCGGGTTTGAATTTCCCACTGAATTGGCCATAGAATCAATTGTGTCGAGACG